>JAKLWX010000005.1:2737938-5475876 GCA_022702355.1 Cercospora zeina
TACTTAGTACTCGATACCTTCTTTTATTTCTTAAGCCGACTCTAATATAGAGTTTAACTCGAGCCCTCCTCTACGAGTATATCCTAATATAGATACTAATATACTACTATTAGTACTACTTCTACGCGTAGGAAATAAGGCTACTAAGTAGCGGCGAATACGGCTACTAAAGGCTATAGTACTAGATAATAAGTCTCGTAGGAAGGTAGTAGTTCTATAGAAAAAAGTAATAGCTATAAGAACGATATAGTAACGAACGAGAGCTAGTAAGTCTAGTATCTCGAAAAGCTAGTTAAAGCTAGGGACGGTAGCCTTACGAGAGATTCGTAAGCTTTAGCGAACGATAGCTTTATATATCTAGAAGGTCCCTTTTTAGCGCGTTATCCGCGAGATTATAATAGATAGAGGTAGTAGTAATATTATTAGAATTTAGGCCGTAGCACTTAAATACTTATAGGAAGCGGCAAAGGCATTTCTCGTTATAGAGTTCGAGATTTCTAACCTTCTAGCGATCTACGCGAAGCGCGTTACCCTATAAGCGAAGGATATATACCTATATAGTTATCTATACTACTAGTTTACCGGCTAGAATAAAGGAGGGAATAATAATATAGGTATATAATACTAGGTTACTAACTATAATTGCTAACTATAAAGAGCCTAGCTTACGTTACTATACTTAGAAGCTTAGAATTAATATATATAGCGCGGGTAAAGCCGTAGCTAGCGCGCTAGCGAGCCTAACGTCTGCCTTAGCTAACTTATATACCCTTACTAAACTATTAGTAATACTACTACCTCTACCTCCTTAGAACTTATTAGCGGTCGCGCTTTATTAGCTTATTATTATCGCCTTCTTTTTTTATACCTCCTAATAAATTTTTATATTATATATATAAAGGATACTACTACGTACGTTAATCGTAGCTTAATCGACTACTTTTCCCTCGCCTCTCTACGTATTTATAATAGCTTAACTTCCTACTAATAAGTCTAGCTAGTTCGCTAAGTAATACTTCTCTAGTCGAGATATAGCGTCTGCTTCTCCTTTATTTAGAAACTCTTCTCTACTCGAAAACCCTTCTACGAATAATAGTAATATCGACCCTAGACTTCTTAGTAACTAGGCGCCCTCTTCTAACTAACGTAGCGCTTCTACCTCTCCTCTTTTAATTTCTAACTCCTCCGCTTATAATAGTAACGACTAAGGGACTACTAGTAGAAACGACTAGAATAGTTCTTATAGGAACGCGAATAGCAATAATAGAAATAACGAAGATAACGGCTCTATTATTAATATCGACGATAGTAATAGTAATAAGAGTAATAGTAACGAGAGTATTATACTACCTACTCCTCCCTCTTAGCTTTTTAGAAAGGCTCTATAGAAAACTATACTAGGTAGTCGGCCTCGTCTCGATAAGTAGAAGCTCGTTTACTAAATAGCCTATAAGAGATAGATCGAGAAGGATAATATAGTAATAGTAGTAGTAGTAGTAGTAGTAGTAGCTAGAAATATAGTAGATAGAGACGTAGTAGATAGAGATATAGTAAATAACGGAATAAATAGTAGCGTAGTAGCTAGAGGAGCAGTAGGTAGAAAACGATTACTAGGTAGAAAACGAGTAGCGAAAAAGGAACTAGCTAGAAAGAGAATAGCTAGAAAAGTACCGGCTAAAATAGTAGTAGTAAGTAGAGGAGGTCTAGCTTATAGAGCTAGTATACGGAAGACTTATCGCTATAAGCTAGGTAGTAAGTTATATAGTCGGCATTTATAGTCGGTATTACTAACTTATACTCTAGCTATCGCGCTCTAAGAGATCCGTAAGTACTAGAAGTCTACGGATCTACTTATACCTAAGCTACTCTTTAGCTACCTTATCTACGAAGTTTACTATAACGTTTCTAGAAGCTTAGCCGTTTCTAAAGCAGGTTACTATTAGTAGGTAAGCGCCCTTAGTACTTTATAGGAAGCCGCTAAGAGTGCTCTAGAGTCTAGTCTATCTCTTCTTAAGTATATATATTCCTAGTTATTCTATATTCGATCGATATTAACTATATAATAGGTACTAACGTTACTACGATTTACGTAAAGCGAGTAACTATTTAGTAGAGGGATATAAAGTTTATTATTAGCCTACTCTCGTCTTAGAGAATTAATATATTTAGCAAGAAATAAACCTCTATAGCTTATATAAAGAAAATCGTTATAACTATAAAGAGTATATATAGGGGAAATCGTTATAATTAGAGAGGTTCTCGTAGTTAGTATTCGTAGTCGGCATACTTATAGTTATACTAAATCGTATAATTTGCCGCATTAAATTAAATATGCCTTTAAAACCTATCGCTTTCTATACTTTTTACTTCCTCTAGTTTCTATTTATTTATAACCCTCGATTTTCTATATCGTATTCTATTAAATCTTATATTTCTATTAGGACCTATCCTTAGACCTATTATTAGACTCGAGTCGGACCTATCTAATACCTATATTTATTAGATAGGTCCGGAACTAGAAAGGAACCGGCTAGGACCCGACCTAACTATTATAGTTCTATATATTTAGGTCCTAGACCCGACCTAGACCCGTTCTAACCTATTCTAACCTCTAATTCGACGTACTTACCCGTTTCGAAATCTCTAATAGGCTTATAGCGTTAATAGTAGATAATGCTTCTAATAATAATATACTATATATAGCTATATACGTATCCTTCTTATATATATATTTTTTAACTAACGAGTTCTAGTATTAAGGCTATCGATATTTACTTTATAAGCGTACGTATATAGCAAAGCTATTAGTCTCGATTAAATAACTTCTTCTTTAAGAAATAAACGAAGATATAAGAGAGATATTAGATACTAAAGACTACGACTTCTCTTATCTAGAATAGTTTCTATACTTTATATATATAATTTAGCTCTTCTTAAAGAAGTTCTTCGCTATTCTTAAGATCGAGCTAAGAAATAAGAAATAAAAATAATAGAACGAGGAGATAGATACGAACGCCTTACGTTAGCTTAAAGTAGGAAGTCTAGCTATAGTTCTTATAAAGGTACTATTAATTCTCCTTATAAGTTTACGTAGTTAGCAAACGTAGTTAGTAGAAACTATACTAATAACCGCTTCCTATAGCCTACGAAGTCCTATTATACGCCTCTACGCGGCCGTAGATAGAAATAGATACTCTCGAGCATACTAGCAAAGTATAAGGCATATAAGACAACCTCCTTTCGAGCGTATATAATAAATAAGACTCTATAGCCTAGAGCTACCTACCGATATAGAACGATATAAACTAGATCGAGTAGAAGAAGAGAAATAAGAGGAGATAGAGAGGAGATAGATAGAAGAAGATAGAGAGGTAGTACCTACCTAGGATATAGAGATAAGGGCAGCTCTCCTAGACTAGAATAACCTACCTCTAGGAGACCCGGCTCCTAGGTATTATAAGAATAGATAAGAAGGCCTACTATACTATATTTCTCTTTCTTTCTTTAGCCTACGTATCTACCTACTAATTTAGATACTAATTTATTTGCTATATATAGGGCTTAGCGTATAGCGCTTAGCGCTAAGGCGCATAGCTATAGAATTCTAGCTTCTTCCTTAGGTAGTAGCCTATAATATATATTTTAGCGCGAATAATGCACCTCTAAGACTAGAGAGTTTTTTAGCCTAGGAGGCTTTTCTCTCTCTAACGACTAGCTAGGCTTTAGCCTACCTGTACTATATAGTCTTTGACTCCTATATTACGTTAATAGAATAAATAAATAAATAAATAAATAAACCGCTTCCTATAAAGTTCTATAAACTTATAGTTAAAGTAAACTCTAGTACTTAACGCTTTGAGACTTTTATAGTATTATAGCGAAAGAGAATCGTAGATCTATATCTATACTTAAAATAGTATAAATAGTAGAAGAAGACGCTTAATAGGTTTTGCGCCTAATATAAGATATAAAGACCCGTTATAGCTTAACTACGATTATACTAATACGTAGTTCTTAACTACGAGATATTATCGACGAGTATATTAAGAACGAGAGTTAGCTCGAACTTAAGCTAACTACTATAGAATAGAAGAGGGTTAAATATATTATTAACCTTACTACTTCTTCCGCTAAGGCTATAATATAGATTAGTATACTAAAGAGGCTAATAATCTACCTCGTTCTTAGCTACTATAATACCTTATTTAATATCCTAGATATTATAGATAAGAAACTTAAATATAAAATATAACTCTAGTAAAAGGATATTTATTCCGCCCTATAAGCTATATAGATAAAGCTTAAGAAGTACTATACTACTACCTAAGAGTAATTTAGTAATATATATAGTATTACGATTCTTCTTATAGTAATAAAACGAGCGTTTTAGGACCGCGAGGCCTTCTTTAAGGAGGAGCTCGATTCCTTCTTTAAGGATTACTACTAGTTAAAATTCTAGGTCGAATACGCGCGATATAAGCCTCTCGTAGCTACGTCCTAGTCTAGGCTAAAAAAGATCCTTTATTACTCCGCGATATTATTCGTAATAGGTCTCTATAGTAGATTAGATAGTAGTAACTCTAACTCTAACTAAAGAGTATTTAAACGGCCGTAGTAGACCGTATAGCCGTTAGCTAGTTCGGACGAGGTATCTCGTTATCGCTACGCTAGATTTAAGAACTCGGCTACCTATTCTATAAAGTATCGGCTCTAGTTATAGAAGATAATCGTATTAGAATATCTAGGTTACGCTCTAATAGCTCGAGATATCCTCTTTATTCTAGTAACTAGAACTAGTTATAAGCGCGACTTTAGTATAGCGCGTTATTAGAGCCGATATAATCGGTCCTCCGATCCCTCGACGTTTAGTAATATTATATACTATCGTTCCTAAGAGCGTAACGTATAGTAATAGGCTCGAGATTCGCTTATAGAGAAGGCGCTACCTATATTAACTATATTCGAGCTTTTATATAATATAGTTAATTAGTAGTAGAAGTAGGTCGAGGTAGATTAGGAGGCGTTAGTAAGTATAAAATAGAATAACTTCGACTCGATTAGTAATAATAAGGAGGATATAGTACTAATATATTTTTACTATAGTACTTAGTAAAGGAAGTATTTACTTTTACGTTATACTCGTAGAGTAGAATAGACTTCGTAGTCGATATTCTAAATCGTATTAAATTCTAATATATCCTAGTCGGTAAGTATACTTAGTATCCTTATTTTTCTTTATAACTATAGTCGCTAGTTTTATTAGCGCTTCTAATATACTATAACGCTTAGTTCTATATATACGTATATTTAGTATTAGAGTAATTCTATTATCCTCGCAGCGACCTAGTTTTATTTCCTAGTATTAGACTTATCTTTTTAAACTTAGGTCCCTATAAAGACCTATATAGAAACTAGTAGTATTTAGACCTAACCTATTAATTTTATATTAGATCGAGGATCTTATCGATTTAGGTCTTAAGTTAGTTTCCTTAGGAACTAACTTAGACCTAGAACTAACCTAAAGTTAGCGACCTATTCTAACCTCTATCTAGTATTATATATATATATAAGATACGTCTTAGATATATAGCGCGATATAATAGTATAGCTTAACTCTAGTATAGGCGTATTAGTATATTATGCCTTTAATACTATAATTAAGTAGCTCTCTAAAGAAGATAGAGGCCGTAGACTTTAGTATACTATATAAATACTTAGTATATATAGTACTAGTACTAATAACGAACGTATTAGCTATATATATTATATATTTTAGAACTATATTTACCTCGATTAGATCTCTCTACTCTTTATTCCTTTAATAGAAGTCTTATACTAGTATAACTTTAATAATATATATAAAGCCGAGAATATTTATTCGAGGATAAGAAAGTAGTAATAGTATATATTTTATACGTCTTATTTAGAGTAGCGAGCGTTTAGTAATAGTAAGCGTTCGTAGCGAATCGTCGGTTTCCTATACGTATTAGAAGCGCATCTAAAATATATAAGAGACGTATAAAGTACTATATCTTCCTTTATAGCCTTATATACTTTAAGTCGTTCTCTATATTAGAGTACGAAGTAGCGTCTATATTATCTATCGTATATAGTAGATACGGTTATAATACGTTCTAGATACGCAGACGAGTTGCAGCAAATGCGTAGAGGGTCCGGGATAGGTTAGTGTTACTATAAAAGTTTATCTGTTACCTCGGAGACGTCGGCCGACCATATAGCTCGGTATTTCCTAATCGGGAGTGACAGCCGAGATTGCCGACATGGACAGCTGACATGTATGCACCCCGCTCCCAAACGCTGGACATCACATGCATGTAGTTTGGGGCGTTTGGAAGGAGACATGGGAGTCCAGCTGAGCTAAGCAATCCGTCCTACACTAAGGAGCGTGATCATTGTGAACGAAGTTGCTTTGACCTCGTGCCTAACATGTGATCTTTGAAGCAGCCATAGCGATTGTGAACAATGCCGCCCGGTAGTGATCGAGCCAAGCAGAAACCTGAGCTAGGCGTTCTCTCGTGATCAGCAAAAATTGATTTCGCTGCAAAACGTGGATTGATGTCGTGTTGACAATCGGCTCAAGACTGCAGCGGCTCGATCGTCAAGTTTTCGAAGTTAACGCAGAATTGGCGAGGTGTAGATACCAGGCCACCTTTTCTTGACAGTTCCCACGACTGAGTGTCAACTGGTGAGAAGTATTCGTCATCTGTCGTAGCTGACAGGGTTGATATCACGCGGTTCACTAAACATTGCATTAGATTGCTAGGACCATAATCGTGTCTGAGCAATTTCTTACGGCCCATCCCATTTATCGGACAGCCTGGTCGTGTCTTGTGTGCATTTGTGTACTGCACTCGAAGCTCTTGGAAAGATTTGAGAGACGCAGACATGGAGGCGTGATCCGGATGAATGAAGTGAACGAACGCAGTCCTTACAGCCCGATCCTGATCGACAGCAGGCTTGATGACTGGAGCGATCGGGGCCTCTGTCAGTATAGCTTGACTTTGCGCGGCAGTGAATCTGTCGTAACGACGCTTACCTCGATGCAGAGTTGCGTTCATCAAGCCCTTTGTTAGGAACTGCATCGCGTCTCCCATATTGACCACAATCGAGTTTGGAATGTAGGCAACGTACTCCCAACCATGTTTCCCGTAAACCTGCAAGCTAGCCACCGGATTCGCATAGAGGTAAGTCAGAGATCCGATGTCGGTGTGTCCAGCATATGCTGCACGTTTTTTCTTTGCTTCTTTGTACCACAGAGGGTCTTTTTTGTTGTCAGCTGTTGATAGTCTCTGGAGTAGGCAAAACTTATCGCTCTGTGTAAAAGTCGGGCAGAAGGGCGTAACAATGCGACAAAGGGGCTACCTACGGTACAAGAGGAGGTGCGCGACCTCGCTGGAATCATTGTGTACTTCCCTTAGGAATCCACGTCTCAACCCACAGAATTCGTTGATCAGGTCCAGGAGTCGTGGCGTGAGCTCTTCATGGTAAAACTTGAAGTAGTAAGCTCGCCGAAATGACGCCAAATCACTGCACCACATACATCAAGAATGGCTGAAATAGCCCGCTCATGCTGGCTAAAGATTTCTGGCCGTTTGACGCTGCCGCTTGAACGATAATCATAATTGTATTCTTCAATTACTGGCAAAGAGTTGTTGTTCTTTCTGGCATATCGTTAGCTCGCCTGCGCACTTGAAAGCTGGAGACTCGTACTCTTCGCGGGTTCGGGGCTTGTAACCTTCGAAGGAGCCAGTGCCATTGATGTAAGACACTGCATCCTTCTCTTCGGGTGTCGCGGTCATCATGTATGTATACGTGATAGCCCGCAGCTTCGCAAACTAGAAAGGTACATCAGAAATGTCGTCGGAGATTGGCGAGGGGAGCTACAAGATCTGCATCCAAGCCGTGATTAACAATGTGCAGCAGCCCAGTCGGTGCCGCTTGTCTCAATACATCCAACAAGATCTGATCGAATCCGCCATCGGCCGTCGCTGCTTTCAATAGCGCGAAATCGATTATGTGAGGCTCAGCGCATCGTACTATAGATCGATAAGTAGAGGCAAAATATTAGCGACAGACATCATTTACGATTCGGATTTGACTCTGGGATTGTCGGAGGTGTAAGGAGAGCCATTGCAATATTGTTCCAATTGTGGATGGAGAAGCTGAACAGTAAGCGGCCATATAGATATATATATCAATGATCGAGCCTCGCCTGGCCTAACGTAGGTAGATGCTTACCAAAACCTCATTACATCTCTCTCTTTCAGCATGCACGCGAATCTAGCGTTCACTGTCCAAATCATTCTATTACTCTTTGGGATAGGCTTTGCAGTTAAATCGCCACTAGCCTAGTTGGATTGCACCAATGGGCGATCTCGGAACCCATTGAGTAATTTCGGGTTCCCTTCGGACCGTCCGCGTATCGACAGGGTCAGGGTATCGAACCCTAGAAGAGCTGAAGTCTAGACTCTGTCGCGATGTTCGTTCAATGGACAGGTTCGAGTACCAGTGAGGAATTAAATCGCTTGGTACTGCAATGTGGTGTCAGCGATGAGTCTTTCGTCCATCCGCGATCAGCTACAGATACAGAAAGCAGATTCATTAGCTGCTCGTCCCGCGCCTTATACCTCGCCTGTAGGACTTTGCGTTCTTATAACCTGTCTAACCGTTGTCACCAGTAGCATCACTATAATCGTTCATCATGGCCACTGCCGTAGCTTACCCGTCTCATGGAGACATCAAAGCACGACTGCGATACCTCAAGCGAGCCGAAGTTTACAAGGCCTTGCGTCCGTATACAATGGCTTGCAAAGTGGAGGAGGGGTTTCCGACGAACAATCTGGTGTTCGAATATGGCCCTGAGGAGCTTATAACAGACATTCGGGGCCTGAAGCCAGGCGAATTGTCACTTGAGAAAAATGGAATGGTAGTGGTACCGCACCAATTCACGCAGCCTACTACAGACGAAGAGGCTATCAAGAAGCCAGGTGGCTATTTGGACGAAGTACGGGAGTTCGTCAGCGACGTTATGACAAAGGAAGGCATACCAGTGGAGGAAGTAAGAATCATCAACTGGGTGGTCAGTATTTAGAATCAGGAAACGAAGAGAACAATTCTGCTGCTAATCACATCGTGCAGTTTCGCACCTCGGCGTTGTATAAGGAACTCTTCGCCAACGTCGACATGACCGGACGCGATCTTCAAGCTCACGCACCTGACAACTACGTTCACAACGGTATGATGCAGGCTCGGCTCTTGCAAGATGTCGATCCATTTGCAGCTAACTACTGTGCCTGTAGATTGCAACTATTACGGCGGTGACAAGCGAATTCGAGCCATGTTAGGCGAAGAGACGGACAAGATCTTGGGCTCGAAGCGTGTGCGGTTGATCAAGTCAGTAACCCCTCGTCCTCCCTTGTTGACGTATTTCTGACAAGACATTGCCACAGTGTATGGAAGCCGATCAACAATCCCGTCGAAGACTGTCAGCTTGCCATCTGTGATGCATCTACAGTGCAGCATGAGAAGTGCATCCATGGCGACTTCATAATCACGCCTGACTACGTTAGTCAGACCAATTATGCAGCGCCATGCGAAGAGCAAAAGTGGTATTGGATAAGCAACCAGCAAGTTGACGAACCGATCTTGTTCAAGCAACATGACACGGACGTGTCGAGTAACACACGCTGTGAGTCTATCATCCAGCTAGCTCCCGGGTACACTAGCTATGACCATACTTACAAACCCCTAGACTGTCCTCACACTGCATTCTGGCGGAACGATCCTCGCGAATGCCGTGTACCGCGCGAAAGCCTGGAGGTACGAGTGTTGGTTATTTCCTCAGACTGATGTAATGTAGCGCTTCAGTCCAATGTGGGCGAACGTGTACTGCGAAAGATGGGGCGTGTCAGTACGAGCAATTTGGCATCTTCTCTACATCCTTCCCTTAGCCTCCATTTCAGGCGTTCCTCTCCAGGCCTATGTCTTCCATATTCCACAACTTTGCGGCTTGTGACTTTGTGAGGTCTTTTATGTAAGCTCTATTCACCAAAATGGACACCGTATCTCCCCTAGCCCTGTGTCATTTCTGAATGACAGCCGAGGGTTTGAGAGGAGAGAGCGAGAGAATCAAGGCAAACTTCCATTAGAATGACATTTGGACGCGTTGTTAGGATATCAATACCAAGACGCTAGAGTACTATACCCTCGGCCTATAAACATAATATCTATTGCGTTACCACCCATCTTCACACCATCATACAAGTTGTATCAATGCGTTGAAGACGAGGAGTTCTCTGTAGACTCGTGGCTGCTTCCCTTTGATACGTTTCAAGAAATATCTCGTACGCAATGTGGATTGCTACCAAGCTTTATGCCCTTCAAGAATCAGGAACTCAGCTAGATACAAGGTCGTTGGCGGCTACCTATGAGCTACTGCACTAAGCCATGACGCTCACATACTGGGCCTCGTTGATGAAGACCGTGTCTCTGGCCTCGACGCCAGCCTTGACGCTCGCATACTGAGCCTCGTTGATGAAGACCGTGTCTCTGGCCTCGACGCCAGCCTTGACGCTCGCATACTGAGCCTCATTGATGAAGACCGTGTCCCTTGCCTCCACGCCAGCCTTGACGCTTGCATACTGAGCCTCATTAATGAAGACCGTGTCCTCTGCCTGGACGCCGTCCTTGACGCTCACATACTGGGCCTCGTTGATGAAGACCGTGTCTCTGGCCTCGACGCCAGCCTTGACGCTTGCATACTGAGCCTCATTGATGAAGACCGTGTCCTCTGCCTGGACGCCGTCCTTAACGCTCATATACTGGGCCTCGTTGATGAAGACCGTGTCTTCTGCGTTGATCTAGGTCCGTGTCAGCATAATATACAACCGTTACACCCCGATGTAACACACGGAGGTTGCCATAGTAGCTGACGATATAGTAGACGTAGAGGGAATTTGGATGAGCGTAGTAGTCTTAGAGGAATCGAACGGTGGATTCTCGTAGAGTGAATAGATAGATATATTAATACTGCTAACGCCGGCGAGAACGCGGCTCTTAGCAAACTCGTCGACTATAGTCCGTTCGCGCTAATAGCTCTAGTAAACCACTAGCCAAAGAGAGGTTCTAGACCGAGTCGTCACGGCGCTATATATAAGGAGGCGAAATGCGGCAATTAAGAATCGGGCTTTAAAGCGCGTGCCTAGACTATTCCTTATATAATTAGTCTAAGCCCCTATCGTTACGTCGTATACTATTCCCTCTCTTCTATTCTATTAGTATACTCGCTACCTATATTATTACCGCCGCTACTAAATCGTACGATTCTACTATTATCTATTATATTCTTGCCCTTAATTAATAGTTATTATCCGTCTCTTAATTCGTTCGGAATTGCGTCTACTACCGCCGCCGCCGCCGCTATAGAGTTCTTTAATTTTAATACTATTATAGGATATTAAGATAAGATAGACGCTATAGTAGTCTTTATCGAACGCGGCGAATTTAATAATCTATTTAGTAAGGTACTTATCGCGCCTATTAATATAGATATTAACGCGCTTAGTAAGAATAATAATTTATAGTTAACGCTCGCTAGAATAGACGCTAAGGCGCGTATTAATAATAAGCGAGCCGCCGCCGCTACTAAGTTATATATTATTAATAAGCGAGCCGCCGCTGCTACTAAGTCGCGTATTATTATTAAGGAAGAGCTAGCCGCTACTACTAAGGCGCGTATTATTAATAAGGATAATAACGCGCCGCTACGGCTACTTAATTATAATTAGTTCGTAGCCTCGAGATAAACTAGTAGAGAATATTATAGTAAAAGCTCGTCGTTATTATACGAACTACCTAATCTCGTCTTATAGCGTTAGTAGATATTTAAGACGTATTAGGAACCGCGTAAGATTATACTATTAGAGATATTAACTTAATAGCTATAGATAGATAATATCTAGTACGCTAATAGTACTAATTGTTTATCGAAGATAAAGTTAACGCGTATATATAAATTTAAGTATCGGTATAGCCGCGAATAGCGTAAATTATAAGTAGATCTAAAGAAGAATAGTAATAATAAGATACTAATTAATACCCGAGGCGATAGTAACCTCTATAAGGCGCGCCTAAATATAGTTACTATATACGAGCCTTACGATAAGAATAAACCTAGCGCTATAGAAATACTAGACTCTAGCAAAGAAATACGAATTATTAAGAAGATATTATACTAATTTAAAGCGCTTAAGAATACTAGGAAAGGCTATAGTTATTAGGATTATAATTATAATTTAAAGGCCTCTAACCTTCGTAAGTTAAATAGCGTAATTAGAAGTTATATTAGTAGCGAGGTTAAGAAGGGATATAGTACCTCTTAAGTAAAGAATAATATTATAAGTAAGAATTTAAGAGTATAGTATTAGTATCTCCTAGATATTAGTAGCGTAGGCTTTAATCGTATATACGTACGTAATACTACTAAGAAAATTTATAAAGAAGTTCCTTAACGACCGATACGCTAGAGGTAAGAATAGCGTTAATATCTAGATTACTAAACTTACTATATAGTATCGAGAGAGTAAGTTTAATTTTAAAGTTTATAAAAATTTACGCGCTATAATTAGCTCGTATTCTCGGTACGACCCGCTAGCGCCGCGCTAGGACCGCGCTAGCTTAGAATTAGAACTTTACTAATTAACTCTATAGAATTACTCTATTATAAATATATTAAAACCTAGTATTATATAGATAAATACGATACTAACGGCTTCGTATTTACGTCGCGTAATAACCTAGAAGTTCTAGTAAAGTTCGGTAGCCTCGTTTTAATAGACGCGACGTATAAAATAAACTACTTAGACTAGAAGCTATATACGCTAATAGTACGCGATTCTACTACGTACTAGCGGCCTATAGCTTACTTCTTAACTTATAACGAAGACGGTAATATTATTAGTACCTACCTACGAATAATTAAGAGATAGTACTACGAAGTTTAAGTATAATAGTAGCCGCGTTACTTTATTACTAATAATAGCGGCGCTAAATAGCGTGCTATTAAAATAACCTTCTAAGGGCTTTTAGAAGGCGAATAAGAGGTTTCTTACTTCCTTTATTATAAGTACGTTAACGCTACCCTCCGCGAATAATTTAATAGTAATAGACTAAATAAGATACTCTAATACCTTCTTACTACGCTAAAGGTTCGTAAAACTAAGGCAGGTTATATAGAGTTACTAACTACTATAGTAAACGCGCTACTACGAATAATAAACTCCTTTAGCGAGAACGTACTAAATAACGCTAAAACTAACTATATTACTAGAGAACTATATACTACTATAGCGTTATAAGCTAACTACTACTACGAATTCCTACCTATATTACTTTAAAATAAGATAACTAACGCGCTAGAGTTATTCTATTCTAATATTAAGCGAGGTAACTATAAGCGTATAATAAATAACTTCTTATTACGTAGAATCGCTTACTATATAATATATATTAGCGCTAGCTACTATTACTATACTAAGGTAGCCGTATATACCTTCTAGACGCGCCTATACCCTATTATTATAACTCTTTTATAGACGCCGACCTTACCGTATCTAGTCTAGGCGCTAATAATACGCGAATACGCTAAGAGCTAGATCGATTATAATAATAGTAAAGTATATAAATTAGACGATCTAGCTAGCTACTATTATTTATTCTACTAGAAGTATATCCTACTATAACGTTATATATTTACGAATAATCGTTTCTACGACTACCTAACGTAGGCCTATTATAATAAATAGACGTATAGTTAGAATAAATCTAAATTCGAGCTTTACTATTAATAAGCGAATAATATACTACTCCGAGGTGCTATCTACGCGTAGCTAGAACTAAATTACTCTAGAATTAATAGGTATAACCGTACCTATAGCGTTAGTAATCTATTAAATACCTATACTTAGTTATATAGTTACTAGCTAAACCGCTACTCGTATACGCGTACTAGCTCTTTAAGAAACGGAACTATAGCAATTAAAATAGGTATAAAACGTATCGGAAATATATAATAGTCTACGAAAGAGCTACTAGATAACGAGTTTTTATAGGCCTCTACTCTACTAAGTTATATAGGTTCTACTTATTAATCCTCCTTTTTTAGTATCTAACTAGATACTCTCTATATTAATTAAAGTAAACAAATAGTTAAAACTAGTTAGAATTTGCAAAATTCTACTCTAGCTTTCGTAATTTTTATTTATAATTTTCTTAAAGTTAGGCCGATATACGGACCCGAATAAACTAACTAGTTTATTTACTACGCTTTTTCTCTATACTAATTAAACCTACGCGGAACGCCTATATCTTCTTTAGACTAGTTCTATAACTCCTACCTAAATAACGTAGTAGCGTCTTCTTATATAATACGCTTCTTAATAGTAAAAAGGCTATATTCTCTAGAGGCCTCTTAGGCTCTTTCTTAGTAGCCTAGACCTAGGTCTAGGTCGTCTTAAGCTTCTTCGTAGCCGTCTCGGTCTAGTCTTAGGAAGCCTAGATAAATTTATTATAGGATAAGCGTAGTAAGTAACGAGCTTCTTTCTATATCTACTTCTTTAACTAGTCTCGAATTCTAATAATAGTATTAGATATAATATTAATATAGTAGATACGGTACTTCTATAGGAGAATCTAGCCGTAGACGATATAGTTAATATTACGGGCGAATAACGCGTACGTGCGTACGTAGATAGTTCGTAGTAGTATTTAATAAGTTTAATAAGGAGGGAGACGTTTATACTAGGGCGTCCGAGAGATATTAGTCGGTGCGCTAAGCCTTCGTACTAGAGAAGCTAGTACTTAGTAACTAGGGCTTCGCCCTTTATATTACCTTCTTTCTTCTCTTCGAACTATACGCGACGCGTAGTTATTCGTATAAGATACTTCTATAGTAACCTAGGTAACGTTCTTATCGTTATAGCTACGTAAAATACCGTCGTAAAGTCGCGGGAGTCTATAGAAAAAGACCCGGAATCCTTCGCTACTAGTAAGCGATTTATTAATAATACCGTATCGATACTATATAGTTCCTTCTACTAGAATAGCGCGGAACGCGTTACTTCTACCGTTGCTACCTTAACTGTATTATTAAGGAGCGTAACTACTATTATCGTAGTTAGTACCTACTACTATTATTAGGTATATATTATCGTACCTTCTTATTATTATCCGTAGAGATATAGGCGCTTCCCTCGCTCTCTTCTCTTTCTTCCTTTCTCTTCTATAGATATATATACGTATATATATATACGGTAGGCTTTTATAGCTTCTCTTCTAGAGTTCTTCTTATACTAACTAGCTTCTAGTACCTATATATATATATACGCACGCACGTATAGCAAGCTCTCTACCGTTCTTCCTACGAGTTCCTTCTTAATTCTAACTAGCCTATAGTCTACTCTTCTACGTATATATATATATATATATAAGGTTAGGCGTCCCGGCCGTTTCCTTTATACTTTATACGAGATTAACTAGAGATAGATAAATGCCTATATTAGTTCTAGTATCTACTACTACGACTATACTAATTCTAGTAACGACTACGTACTATAGGCTATAAGCTCCTTCTAACTCTTTTCGCGCGGCTTCTACTAACCTTCTATAGTCCGCTATTATATAGGCCTACTAGGCTTATACCGATAGGCGCCCCTTCTATATTCCTTTATATATATCCCGTCCTCTACTCGAAAGATATCGCTAATCGCTTCCTTTAGTCTACTTATAGCTTATATAGCCTACGCTACCTAGACGCGCGCTACTAACGCCTAAGAGTAAGTAAAATTTAGCGCTCTATTAGTTTTCTTCTAGCTAATACGCGTTTTTAGGCAGCGCGCCTATAATAACCTAAGGTAGGTCTTTAAGGCCTATAAGGCCTTAAAGCCTTTATAGGTAGCCGGCCTACTCTTTAAGTAATTTCTTCCGTTCTCCTCTTTTATTTATATAAGCTAATCTCTTTTTAGTAAGGTCGCCTATAAGGTAACTACCTCGGTATCTAGAGTCGTAGCTTAGTAGAGCTAGGCGTAAGTATTATTCCTTTCTATACGTTATTCTTCGCTAACCTACTACTATAGCTCGAGAGGCGTGCTATCTACCTTAGTCCTTAGCGCTTAGTACTATTCTTAAGTAGGGTAGTAGTTTATTAGTAGGGCGCGTATAGTTTCTTAGGGTTTCTAAGGGTTTTTTTAGAGCTTTCTCCTTTTTTTTCCTTTTTATAGATATATAAACTACTACTCGTTAGCTATCTCCCTTACTTCTTCTCCTTCTTTCTTTATTTATTAGCTATTCTCTCGCGACTTTCCTTTATATTTTACTTTCTTACGCGAATATTCCTATAATAGTCTATCGTTAGTATTAGCGTCTTCGAACTTTTCTTTAAATATATCTAATACGGCAGTATCTACTAGTTCTTCTAGAGGTTCCTAAGTAGAGTTATAGTATCTAGCCTATTTTACTAGAACTTCTCGTTCTTTACCTTTATTCTTCGCGCGATTTTATATATATAGAACCTCCTCTACTTACTACTTATTATATAACTTATTTAGTATAGGTACTAGTTATTCGTCGTTAGTAACTTATTTAGAGAGAGGATCGTTACTCGCTAAACGAAGTAAATCTATATAGAAAACCGAGTAAATATTACTAGGAATCTTAGATAACTTAATAGATACTAGCGATAAGACTTCGTTAACTATAAACTTTATATATCGCGAATCTAGGCTTTTCTTAGGATAATTAGTTAAATAATTCCGTAGATCTAGCTATACTTTATCGCTAACTTAATAGATTAGTACTAGAGTCTATCGTTAGTTCGCGCTCCTCTTCTATTCTTAGATAAAGGCCGCTATACTACTCTAGTAAAGTTTACTAATTTCTCTTAGCTTCTTTATAAAGTTCCCTACTTTTTAACTAGTAGCTAATAGCCTTCTTATTATAGCCTCTATCGCTAATACTATAAGAGATAGAACGTCGTAACTATAAGTTATAAAGAAAGGACTTATTCCGAGGCCCGAGTAATTCCTACTATTTAGCGCTAGTTCTACGCTAGAAAGCTACTTAGACTAGTTAGTCTAGTCGTAACGAATATAGTTACGAAGATAAGCTTATACGTCTTAATTTAGCCTCTTTAGCCCTCTATCTATTTATAGATAGTAAGTAGAGCTAAGGCGCTACTCTAAGCCTAAAAGCTAGTAGAGTTTCCTCTAGAATATACTCGTTTAGTTTGTCCCTCGGTCGCTTATAATAGCTCTTAGTAACCTATAATATTTTACTTAGAAGTCTAGGAATTTCTCTACGTACTTCTCTACTTTTATACTAGGTATCGCGACTAAAGTTACTTATTTACTAAGGCGATCCTTAATTATCTAGAGATTACGGTTTCCCTTCGAAACTAGTAGGTCGGTTATAAAGTCTATAGAGATTTCCTAGAAGAAAAGATCGAGGACTAGTAGTAAATAAAGGAGTCTATACTTATATTCTCTTTATACTTTATTCCTCCTATAGTAATCGTAGTTACGTAAGAACTAGCGTACGTATCTCGACTAAAGTAGCTAATAGAAGTCGCGTACTAGTATAATTATAGTAGAGTCCCTCCTTAAGTAACTATAAACTAGTAAGTTATAGATAGACTAGATTAGCTTAGTACGTAATAAGTCCTTATCTTTTTTAGTATTATCTACGGCTTAGTATTTAGATTCCGACGAAATTAACGCTCCTAGCACCTATAGATTTCCTCTATACTATAATCTTCCTACCGAATCGATACTATAGTTACCTACCTATACTTTTACTTTAACCTCGCTAGGTATTATATAGGCTCCCTTATATATCGCTCGGAGGATAGTATTATAAACGGCATCGTTTTTTACTACTACGTCCTATATATCGTTTAATTCTAAGTCCTTAAAGGGTCTATTTAAATCTACTATAACTCCCGTAGAATAAAGCTAGCGCGTAATTACTAATAAGTCCTTCTTCTTATATAGCTTATTCGCGCTAGTCGGGTTTATCTAGACTACTTCTAGCTAGTTTCTTACGCGTTCTAAGTAAAGGAACCGTTATACTCGTAATTACTTATCGTCCTCTCCTAGCGTATTCTACTCTTATCTTAATAGAGCGTCTAGTACGATTACTTCGAATCCTAGTCTTTATACTAGGTAATACTAGAAGTTAGATAGGGTCTTATACTACCGTATCTATAAAGGGCGAAGCCCTAGTTACTAAGTACTAGCTTCTCTAGTATAAAGGCTTAGCGTACCGACTAATATCTCTCGGACGCTCTAGTATAAACGTCTCCCTCCTTATTAAACTTATTAAATACTACTACGAACTATCTACGTACGCGTTATTCGCCCGTAATATTAAGTTCGATTAATTATAGAAATAGATAGGCTATTACCTAATAATACGCCCTCGGTAGTAATACTAAAGGCCGTAGTAAACTTACCGAGGAACGTAGTCTCTATACTAGAGATAGCTATAGTAGAGATATAACGTATCGTCGAAGAGCTCTATACTCGGTAACGTAGGCTTAAGAGCGAGTTAGAAAACGCGCTCTATAATAGAGATACTCGGGAATCTACTATATAAAGGACGGACTTAAGCGTAGTAGTAGATACTCTCTACGTACTACTAGAAAGGCTACTAGCTATATCTATACTAAAGGCCCGACGAGAACTATTAGGCCCTAGAGATTAGAAGCTACTAACTTAGAATAGACACGTAAAAACCTTTCGCGACTACTTACTATATCTATAGAGTTCCTATTATATATAATCTATAGCGATACTAACGCTCTCTATAGACTACTACTAAAATACTACGTATAATACGCTACTATTAAGAGAAAGAGCGAGAATAAGGTATTTCTAGAAGAAAGGAAGCGCGATAGAAGATAAGGATCTTAAGGCTTTCTTTATATAGCTCGAGTACGTTTTTATAAATAGTAATAAGAAGTCGAAGGCTTTAGAGTAGCTTCTTACTCTACGATATATATAAGAGTAACCGTAGTACGAATACTAGCTAGAATTCGACGGACTTCTACTAAGTATAAGTAAAAAGAACTAAGAAAGCGCTATAAAGATCGCGACGTTAAAGAATTCGTTCTCGAACGCTATAGCCTACGAAGCTTTATATAGTATTCGTACTAAAGATAAAGAATTACTACGCGTACTCTAAAAAGGTTAAGAGAATTATAACTAATCTCGAGACAATAGATTAGTTTAAAATAGCGAACTATAAGTAGGCTAGAGAAAAGAGGAAGGCTTCTATTAGTAATAATATAGTATCTACGCCGAATACTTAAGTAGTCTCTACGATCGATACTAATAGTAATACTCTAATAACTATAATACGTACGAGAGAAAGACGAAGGAAAACTTAGGTAAACTATACGAAAACCTAAGAGAAGCGATAGGCTAAGTAAGTAAGTATAGAAGAGAAAGAAAGATGCTATAAAAATAAGCTTTATTTCTACTATAGAAGTAATAGATACTATATTAAGGAGTACCTATACGTACTAGCTGTTTAGCTTACTACGATTAATATAGTAAGTATTAAACTATTATTAGAAAGCGACGTAGAATGCTCGGACTCTATAGTATTTACTATAAGAAAAGCGTAACTCTCTTTTAAAAGTAGAAGAAGGAAGTAGAGAAGGTATTAGTATATCGTAAATAGAAGAGGATTAAGAGAAAAATAAACGGGGAGCTAATATATACCGACGTAGTCCTATAGAATAACATCGGAACATCTACTCTTATTAATAAAGGATACTAATATTATACTATAATTAACGTAGGCCTAGTAAAAAGCCTCGGCCTTAGCTTTATTAACTATAGGAAGTAGAAGATTAAGGGAGCGTTTAAAGCTATAAATAGCGTAGATATAGTAGGAGTAGTCGCTTTCTAGATAGAAATTAGTAGGTTCTAGTAATTAGTTTACGTATATATAGTACTAGGATTATAGTTCGCTCTTATTTTAAGAAATCTATAAAAGGCGTATAATATAGTCCGGACCGCGCTAGAAGAGAAGCGTTTCTTCTATAGTCGAGCGAATCGCTAGGTTAATAAAAGGGAAATACTATTAAAGCCTCTAGGACTATAGCGATTTTCGAATGTTCTTCTTAAACCTTATAGTAATAACTACCTCGGCTATCGATAATATTAAGAAGGCCCTTTAAGACAAGGAGTATCTAATAATAGAAGAACTTCGGAATTAACTACTACTAGAGATTCGCGAGCTAGTTCCCTTATTTTATTAATAGGAAGCCGAGAAGCTCGCGCTATATTACGATAGAGTTAACTACTATATCGAGCTTCGTAAGAAAGTAGATAGGAGCCTACCGGAATTGCCCTATAGCCTACTATATAGTATATTAAAGACCGAACTACTAGTACTAAGGAAGTCGCTAGACGAGCTCCTAGCTAAGAGATATATTAGGCCTACTAGTTCTAAAGTAGCAGCTCCTATACTTTTTATATAGAAACTCGGCGGAGGTCTTCGTTTCTACTATAATTATAGGGCGTTAAATACGATTATAAAACATAACTAATACCTTCTACTATTAGTACTAGAGATACTATAAAATCTTATAGGAGCCCGCTAGTTAACTAAGGTTAATATAGTCTTAGCCTTCTACTAGATCTATATAGCCCTAGGGTATAAGTATAAAACCGCTTTCTATATAAGGTTCGGCTTATTCGAGTAGTTAGTATATCTATTTAGTCTATTCGGAGCTCCTACGACTTTTTAATAGTATATTAATACTCTTCTATAGGAATTCCTAGACGACTATACGTTAGTATTCGCGGATAATATAATTATCTACTCGAATAGTTCTAAGGAAGACTACTTCTATAAGGTAAGAGCTATACTCTATAAGCGACTACGAAGAGGCCTATATTTAAATATAGGGAAGAGCGAGTTTATATAGAAGAAGATTAAGTACCTCGGCTTTATCGTTTATACTAATAGAAAAGAGATAAAGACCGACCCTAAAAAGGTTAAAGCTATTCGAAATTAGAAGACTCTAAAAACTTAAAAGGAGTTACGTCGATTTCTAGGGTTCGCGAACTACTACTAGATATTTATTTATAATTTCTCGAAGATAGCTATGCTTTTAACGTCTCTTACTAGGACCGGAACCTAGTTCTTCTAAAGAAAAGAATAGAACGCTATATTTAAGGAGCTAAAGGAAGAGTATTATAACGCTCTAGTACTTTCCTACTAGGACTTAATACTTCTAACTTTCCTTAAGATAGATAGTAGTAGGTTCGCGATAGGAAGCGCTTTAATTTAAGAAAAGAATAGGGTCCGACGACCCGTAGAGTTCTTCTCTTAAAAGCTAAATAAAGCGGAAATTAATTACGATATCTATAATAAGGAAATACTAGCTATAGTAAACTATATAAAATTCTAGGCTCCCGAATTAAAATAGTATAGGTTCTCTACTATCTAGACGGACTATAAGAACCTAGAATACTTTATAGTTAAGAGGTAGTTATTAGAACGTAAGATATAGTAGTACGAGACCCTATCTAACTTCTAGTATTACCTAGTATAGAGACCGGGATCCGAAGTAATCGTACTAGATACCCTATTAAGACGAGAGTAGAATACGCTAAGAGAGGACGATAAGTAATCGCGAGTATAACGGTTCCTTTACTTAGAACGCGTAAGAAACTAGCTAGAAGTAGTCTAGATAAATTCGACTAGCGCGAATAAGCTACGTAATAAGGAGGGCTTATTAGTAATTACGCACTAGCTAGGTCCTACGAGAGTTATAGTAGATTCTAATAGACTCTTTAAGGACTTAAAGGTAAACGATATATAGGATATAGTAGTAAAAAACGATGCTATTTATAATACCGTCCTTCGAGTAATACGTAAGGGAGCTTATATAATACTTAGCGAGGTTAAAGCGAAAGTATAAGTAAATAACTATAGTATCGATTCGGTAGGAAGATTATAGTATAGAGGAAAACTATAAGTACTAGGAGCGTTAATTTCGTCGGAATCCGAATACTAAGCCGCGAATAATACCGAAAAAGATAAGGACTTATTACGTACTAAGCTAATCTAGTCTATTTATAATTTACTAGTCTACGATTACTTAAGGAGGGACTCTACTATAATTATACTAGTACGCGACTTCTATTAGCTACTTTAGTCGAGATACGTACGCTAGTTCTTATATAACTACGATTACTATAGGAGGAATAAGGTATAAAGAGAATATAAGTACGGACTCCTCCGTCTACTACTAGTCCCTAATTATTTCTTCTAGGAAATCTCTATAGACTTTATAACCGACCTACTAGATTCGAAAGGAAACCGTAATCTCTAGGTAATTAAGGATCGCCTTAGTAAATAAGTAACTTTAGTCGCAATACTTAGTATAAAAGTAAAGGAGTACGTAAAGAAATTCCTAGACTCCTAGGTAAAATATTATAGGTTACTAAGAGCTATTATAAGCGACCGAGGGACAAACTAGACGAGTACGTTCTAAAGGAAACTCTACTAGCTTTTAGGCGTAGAGTAGCGCCTTAGCTCCGCTTACTACTTATAAATAGATAGAGGGCTAGAGAGGCTAAATTAAGATATATAGGCTTATCTCCGCAACTATATTCGTTACGACTAGGCCGACTAGTCTAAGTAGCTTTCTAGCGCGGAACTAGCGCTAAATAGTAGGAATTACTCGGGCCTTAGAATAAGTCCTTTCTTTATAACTTATAGTTACGACGTTCTATCTCTTATAGTATTAGCGATAGAGGCTACGATAGGAAGGCTAGTAGCTACTAGTTAAAGAGCGAGGAACTTTATAAAGAAGCTAAGAGAAATTAGTAAACTTTATTAAAGTAGTATAGCAGCCTTCGCTTAAGAATAGAAGAGGAGCGCGAACTAACGACGGACTCTAGTACTAATCTATTAAGTTAGCGATAAAGTATAGCTAGATCTATAGAATTATTCGACTAATCGTCCTAAGAAAAGCCTAGATTCGCGATATATAAAGTTTATAGTTAATAAAGTCTTATCGCTAGTATCTATTAAGTTATCTAGGATTCCTAGTAATATTTACTTAGTTTTCTATATAGATTTACTTCGTCTAGCGAGTAACGATCCTCTCTCTAAATAGGTTACTAACGACGAATAACTAATACCTATACTAAATAAGTCGTATAATAAGTAGTAAGTAGAGGAGGTTCTATATATATAAGATTATATAAAGAATAAAGGTAAGGGACGAGAAGTTCTAGTAAAATAAGCTAGATACTATAACTCTACCTAAGAACCTCTAGAAGAACTAGTAGATACCGCCATATTAAATATATTTAAGGAAAAGTTCGGAGACGCTAATACTAATAATAAACTATTATAGGAATATTCGCGTAAGAAAGTAAAATATAAAGGAAAGTCGCGAGAGAATAGCTAATAAATAAAGAAGGAAGGAGAAGAAGTAAAAGAGATAGCTAATAAGTAGTAGTTTATATATCTATAAAAAGGAAAAAAAAAGAAGAAAGCTCTAAATAAAACTCTTAGAAACTCTAAGAAACTATACGCGCCCTACTAATAAACTACTACCTTACTTAAGAATAGCGCTAAGCGCTAAGGACTAGAGTAGGCGGTACGCTCCTCGAGCTATAATAGTAGGTTAGTAGAGAATAATATATAGAAAGGAATAATACTTATACCTAGCTCTACTAGGCGACGACCCTAAATACTAAGATAGTTACCTTATAGGCGACTTTACTAAAAAGAGATTAGCCTATACGAATAAGAGAGGAGAACGGAAGAAATTACTTAAAGAGTAGGCCGGCCGCCTATAAAGGCTTTAAGGCCTTATAGGCCTTAAGGACCTACCTTAAGTTATTATAGGCGCGCTGCCTAAAAACGTATATTAGCTAGAAGAAAACTAATAGAGCGCTAAATTTTACTTACTCTTAGGTATTAGTAGCGCGCGTCTAGGTAGCGTAGGCTATATAGGCTATAAGTAGACTAAAGGAAGCGATTAGCGATATCTTTTAAGTAAAGGACGAGGTATATATAAAGGAATATAAGAGGGGCGCCTATCGGCGTAGGCCTAGTAGGCCCGCGCGATAGTAGACTATAGAAGGTTAGTAGAAGCCGCGCGAAAAGAGTTAGAAGGAGCTTATAGCCTATAGTATATAGTCGTTACTAGAATTAGTATAGTCGTAGTAG
Source organism: Cercospora zeina (assembly GCA_022702355.1). NCBI lineage: Eukaryota > Fungi > Ascomycota > Dothideomycetes > Mycosphaerellales > Mycosphaerellaceae > Cercospora > Cercospora zeina. Next base: position 2,762,215 of record JAKLWX010000005.1, read on the forward strand.
TAGATACTAGAACTAATATAGGTATTTATCTATCTCTAGTTAATCTCGTATAGAGTACGAAGGAAACGGCCGGGACGCTTAACCTTATATATATATATATATATATATATACGTAGAAGGGTAGACTATAGGCTAGTTAAAATTAAGAAGGAACCTATAAGAAGAATAGTAGAGAGCTTACTATACGTACGTGCGTACGTACGTGCGTATATATATATATATATATAGGTACTAGAAACTAGTTAGTATAAGAAGAACTCTAGAAGAGAAGCTATAAAAGCCTACTATATATATATATACGTATATATATCTACGAAGAGAAAGGAAAAAAGAGAAGAGAGCGAGGGAAGCGCCTATATCTCTATAGATAATAATAAGAAGGCACGATAATATATACCTAATAATAGTAGTAGGTACTAACCGCGATAATAGTAGTCGCGCTCCTCGATAATATAGTTAAGGTAGTAATAGTAGAAGTAACGCGTTCCGCGCTATTCTAGTAGAAGGAACTATATAGTATTAATACGGTATTATTAACGAATCGCTCGTAGGCGGCAGAGGATTCCGGGTCTTTTTCTATAGACTCTCGCGACTTTATAATAGTATTTTACGTAGCTACGACGATAAGAACGTTACTTAGGTTACTATAGAAGTACCTTATACGAATAACTACGCGTCGCGCGTAGTTCGAAGAGGAGAAGAGGAGTAATATAAAGAGCGAAGCCCTAGTTACTAAGTACTAGCTTCTCTAGTATAAAGGCTTAGCGTAGCGACTAATATCTCTCGGACGCCCTAGTATAAACGTCTCCCTCCTTATTAAACTTATTAAATACTACTACGAACTATCTACGTACGCGTTATTCGCCCGTAATAGTATCTAACGTTCTAATAACTACCTCTTATATAAGAGCGATAGCTTAGGGGGCTAATAGCTTAGGGGGCGTCTAAGTTAGACGCCGAAGTATCTAGCTTACGCCGCGTATACTCGGCGTAAGACAAAAGCATACTAAACGCATATAGAGGAATCGGTAAGAATTAGTCTCTTAATATCTCTAACGAGTATAGTTAGGGGCGCTTAATATATTACTATATACTAACCTTTTATAATACTAATTCTTCTACCTTATCGAGGGTAGCGATCTATTAAGGCCTACTATACTTACGCGAGGAGCATCTATATAGCTAGGTAACTATAGCGAACGTACTAGGTCTATAGTACTACTATTAGGCTACGTAGGAGAGTTACTAGACTCTAAAGCTAAAGAAGACGAGGAGATAAACGACGCTAATAATATATAGGCGAGGCGCGAGCGTCTCGAACGAGAGAACGCTATACTATACGAATAGCTCGAACTCTGCGCCCTCTAGGTAGAGAATAAACGCTTAACGCGAGAAGTTAGGACGACTACCCTACCGATACGCTTAAGTATAATAGTAAGAAGCCTCGGCTCGGGGTACTCTAATATAGCGAGTATTACTAGAGATACTAAGGATAGCACGCGTTATAGTAGCGACGAATATACGCCCTACGAATCTATTAAGCTCTACTCTCCTAAGCTATTTAAGGGCGAGACCGTTAAGGAAGCCTAGGAATACGTCCGCGTATATAAAGTAAACTTTATAGCTGCGCCGAGGAAGTTTATAATAGAATACTAGAAAGTAATCGCTAGTATTATATTCCTCGTAAGTAAAGTATAAGAAGCCTAGTATAACGAGTACCCTAGTATGCTCCTAGTAGGGTATACTTAGGCGTAGTTCTATAAGTTCTTATACGATATCGTCGGGGATTAAGCGAACCGCTAGCTACTCGTAACTATTAAATACGAGATAATACGCTAAGGCGAAAATTAGAGTATACGATAATTCGTAATAGACCTTAGTAACCTCGAGGTATAGCTTAGCGACTATACCGAGGCGCAGTTAGTTCGCTAGCTTCTCGTAAAGTTAAAGCCGTCGCTATAGAAGGATATTATTAAGAACTATATTATCCTAGCGAAGCGCGCCGACCTCGTCGCCTTAGTATAACGCCTTAAATAGGCGGAAAGGTTAATACTACGCAATATAGGCTTATACGACTATAATAAGGACGCGTCGTACTAATAGTTAAAGCGCAAGAGGGTCGATAGTAACGCGTATGCCCCTAAAGGCAGTTATAGGTCTAGCTCGAAGGAGAAGAACTCTTAAGATAAGCGTAAAGGCAAAGATAAGGACTAGTAACCTAGGTATTACGGTTATAACGAGGTAGGCTACATCTGTCTAGATTATTCGAATAAGAATAGTAATAAGCCGGCGGTCCGTAAGGTAGCCGTAGGCAAGTTAAAAAAAGTAGAAGCGACGGAGATATTATATAAGTCTCCGCTACTAAAGTAGATAGTACCGGGTACCTACCTATATAATACGTACTAGTAGTACGAGTATAGGGAGAAGTTAAATCTTAGGAGGGCCGTAGGCTAGCCGAGTTCCTTCTCGATAATACTATAGATATTAATATAGTATTACGAGCCTTTATACTCTAGTATAAGTTACCCTTACGGCCGAACGCGGCCTTACCGCTAGCTACTACCTTTATAGGTAAACTAGGTTATTATTATAGTACGTACTATATACGTATAAGGCTCGCGGACTCCTTAAGGATCGAGTACGTAACTAGAAGGATCTTCTACGTATATAATATACTAGATCCCGATATTATCCTTAGCTATTTATAGCGACGTATATAATAGGTAAGTATCGATAGTAGTATAAATAAATAGCGTTATAGTAATAATCGTTTTAGCTAATTCGAAGTCCGAGAGGCCTATAAGTTCCTTAAAGACCTCTAGAAGGCACCCGCTATATTTATAGTTAGCCTAAGTAGGATAGGCGAGAAGCCTACTCTAATACTAAAGGAGTTCTATTAGTTCGACGACGTCCTTAACCTAATAGAGGAAATATAAAGTAGACTTATCGATAGCGCTAAGTATATAATCGACCTAAAGCTAGGTACTATACTACCCTTTAGGCCGCTATACTACTAGTTAAGTAAAGAGCTCGAAGAGCCTAAAGAGTATCTAAAGACTAGGCTCGAGTATAATTAGATCGAGCGTTCTAATAGTAAGGCGGGTACGCCTATCCTATTTATACTAAAGAAGAATAGTAAACTACGGCTATATATAGACTACTATAGGCTAAACGAGATTACTATTAAGAATTAGTACCTACTTTATCTTATTAGTAAGATACTAAATAGACTTATAAGAGCTATATAGTTTACGTTACTAGACCTTACGGACGCGTACTACCGTATTCGTATTAAACTAAGCGACTACTAGAAGACTACGTTCCGTACGCGATACGGTTACTACTAATACTAGGTAATACCCTTTAGTTTAACGAACGCCCTAATAACGTTCTAGGCGTATATTAACCGCGCGCTAGTAGGGCTAGTAGATATAAGCTACGTAGTATATCTAGATAATATTCTAATCTATAGTAAGACTCGTAAGGACTACGTACGAGACGTGTGCGCTATACTTAAGAGGCTCCGCAAATTCGGACTCTATATATAACGCGCTAAGTATAAGTTCTTCTAGAAACAAGTTAACTTCCTTAGGTTTATAGTTACGACTAGAGGTATAGCGATAGACCCTAGTAGGGTAGCCGTAATCGCCTTATAGCTAAGGCTAACTACTCTAATAGAGGTTTAATCGTTCCTTAGGTTCGCGAACTTTTACTACTACTTTATCTTCGAATATTCGAGGGTCGTAGTACTACTAACTATACTCTCGAAGAGCGCGAAGAACGGTAGGAAGCCTAGGCCTATTAGTTAGAGCAAAGCTAAGGAGTAGGCTTTCTTAAAGTTAAAAGAACGCTTCTAGACTACGCCGCTCCTTAGGTACTTTAACTTTACGTTATACCTACGAGTCGAGACCGATACGTCTAACTTCGCTATTGCTAGTATTTTAAGCTAGCTATTCGAGGCGGAATAGTACCTAATCGCGTTCTTCTTATAGAAGATAATTAATACTAAGTATAACTACGAGGTCTATAATAAGGAACTCCTCGTAGTAGTAGAATCCTTTAAGGCATAGAGGCCTTACCTCGAAGGCGCTACGTATAAGGTAGAGGTACTAGTCGACTACGCTAACCTAAAGGCCTTTATAGGTATAAAGTAGTTAACGGGCCGATAGGCTAGGTAGGCTACGTTCTTAGCCCTATATAACTTTATAATTAGTTATAGGGCGGGCAAGCTAAACGTAGCTAACGCGCTATCGAGGCGTAGCGATTATATAAAAGATACGTAGGCAATAAATAACCTATTACTATTACTATAGCGGAAACTCTAAGTTTAGAGCGACCTCCGAGTAGGCAGACCGGTTATAAACTATATTAAGGCCGCCTATAACCGCTAGTATATAATAAACTAGAGGGCGGCAACGATAGCGGCTAATAGGACGTAGTCCGCTAGCCCTAAACGCTATAAGCCGGGCCTATATAGATTCGCGCTACTAATATAGGTCGCTAGCGCTATTATTATAGAGGAACGGCCGTATACTAATACCTTAGACCTAGTAATCGGGTACGTAGCTACGCTAGTCTAGCTAGACCTAATAGCGAAGGAGCTATATACGTAGGTAGAGAGCAATAGAGGCGAAAGCGATAAGTATACTATCTAAGATAGGTATATATATCGCAAAGGGGCATTATATCTTCCCTATAACCCCGTATTATAAACGCAAGTAATTTATATATACTACGACGACTTCCTAGTTAGCTATTTTAGTAAGAATAAGACTACGGAACTCGTTAAGAGAAAGTACTAGTAGCTAAAGGTTAACGAGGACGTTAAGTAATATATCGAATCGTATAGTAGCTATTAGAAGGTAAAAGCGAGGCGCTACTATCCCTATAGCGAGATAGTTACGCTTCCTCTACTAGAACGGCCGTAAAAAGATCTATCTATAGACTTTATTATAGACCTTCTACTAAGTAAGCGTAATAGTCGTATATTTAACGCAATCCTTATAATTATCGACCGCTATTCTAAGATAGTAACTTTCGTTCGGATAATAAAGCGCTATATAAGCGTAGAGCTTATAGATATCCTACTTAATAAAGTTATACGACTTCGAGGTATATCTAGTAGTATTATTTCTAATAGAGGGTCTATATTTACTAGCTAGTTCTAGTTAGACTTCTATTTCGAGGTATACGTAAAACGTAGGCTAAGTATAGCATTTTACCTATAAACGGATAGCTAGACTAAACGCGCAAACTAGACGCTTAAGTAGTACCTACGTATCTATTATAGGGAGAACTAAGACGACTAGGCGTCTATACTAGCCTCTATAGAATTCGTATATAATAATAGCCTAAATACGATACTAAAGATATCGCTATTCTACGTTATCTATAGGTTCGACCTAGACCTAACGATAGAGACCTATAAGAGGGACGTAATCGAATCTCGAGACGCGATTCTATAGGGAGAAGTACTAGTAGTAAAGGATACTATAGAAAGGTTAAAGTAGAATTACGAGGAGTTAATAAAGCGCTAGTAGTAAGCAAGCGAGTCGTAGGCTAAGTATTATAACTAGAAGTATTAGCTAAAGGAATATAAGGTCGGCGATATAGTCCTCCTATCTATAAAGAACCTAAAACTAAAAGTACTATTAAAGAAGCTAGCGGATAAGTTCGCTAGACTATTTAAAGTAATCGACGTAGTTAGGAAGCAGGCGTATCGCCTAGCTCTTCTAATAGGATTACGTATCTATAATATCTTCTATATATCCCTCCTAGAACTCTAGTATAGTAGCGAATCTTAGAAGACTAGCTTGCCTCTTATAGATAATAAGAGCGAGTAGATAGTTAAGAAAGTACTAGAAACCTAAGTCGAGAAAGGTAAGAGGAAGTAGCTAGTCTAGTAGAAAGGCTAGCTAGAAGAATACGATACGTAGGAACTAATCGAATATATCGGGGAATATAAAGCGCTCGAGGAATTTAAGGCGCAAGAGCAGAGCAAGAGGAGCTTACGTAAGCCGCAAAGTCGACTATCGTAGCTACTATACTACTAATTAACCGTCGTAATTACTATAACTTGCGACGAGCGCGTACTAAGCGCTAAGGCTATAATAAAATATTACGTTACGAAATTACTAAAAGGAATAGAGGATATAGAGTAGAGAGAAATTATTTATAGCGCCCGTAAGCGCTACGTAAATAGGCCGTAGCGCTAGTATAGAATAGAAGTATAGAATAAAGCGGCAGACTATATAAGTAGTATAGGAGGAGCGCGAGGAGAGAGTATAAGGAGAGCGCGCGATGCGCTAGCTTACTCCTCTATACTCTCGTCCTCCTTCTTCTTATCCTTCTTATCCTCCTTATCGTTATCCTCCTCCTTCTTCTCTACTATAGAGGCCTCGTCGTTAGAGATCTCCTCTATCTAGCTAGTAAGGCGGTCGGCGTAGGTAGTATAGACTGCTATATTAAGCGCCTCTTTCGAGGCGCTAAGTAGGCGTAGATACTACGTAGAATATTAGTAACGCGCACGAGGAGTATATAACCTATAAGATATACCTCGTACTTAAGCTTAAAGAGCCTAGAGGATAGAGCGATCTACTTACTAGCTATAAGCAGCTTAGTAGTAGAAGGACCGCTACTAGCTAGTAGCGCGCTAGCCTCGCCCTTCTTTAGAGTCTCGAAGACCCTAGCCGACTTACTCTTATTAGACTATAGGACCTTAAGGCTATCGGCGATCCGGGCCTATAGATCGGTATAGCGGTAGTAGAGCTACTCGGCGCGTACGGCCGGCCTGCCCTCGGCTAGCTTAGCGAGGTAGAAGCGTAAGCGCTTCGACTATATAATAATATTAGGGTCGGTATAGCGCTCGTAGGAGTAGTTATTATTATTATAGCACTAATAATTCTTCTTCTTACCTAGTTTTATAACCTTATCGCACGGCTAAATACTAGCTATATATACTATATTAGCAAGGAACTCGTAGCTAATATATATACGGAACGCTAGACTTACCTATTACTAAATATAAGAGATAACGATAATAGTCGTCGTTCTTAGTAGTAGGGAGGTCGGTAATAGTACGAGGATCGGCTAAGATTACGGGAGTAGTAATCTTCTTAGGAGGTATAATACTTATAGAATAGTTACTAAGAAAAAGCTAGGGAGATATATAGATAGTACGAGGTAGGAGTAGGGCGCTTATCTAAAGATAGTATACTAGAATAAGTATTAACGTAATAAGGCGCGAACTTATAGCCCGTACCTACCCCGTAATTAACGCGTAGCCTATATAGGGTCTATAATATAAAAGTCCCTTAAGATCTAGTACGTTGCTATAGCACTACTAAAAATCGCGTACGACTATAGGGTAGTAGAGCAACGCAACCGTAACGTAATAAGAACGTAAGCGGCTAGCTACCGCATTAATATAGACTTTCCTACGAGCTAAGGCAGCTCTATAGAGGAGAGAAGATAATTATAAGAGCGATAGCTTAGGGGGCTAATAGCTTAGAGGGCATCTAAGTTAGACGCCGAAGCATCCGGCTTATACCGCGTATGCTCGGCGCAAGATAAAAGCACGCTAAACGCATATAGAGGAATCGGCAAGAATTAGTCTCTTAATATCTCTAACGGGTATAGTTAGAGGCGCTTAATACATTGCTATATACTAACCTTTTATATCTTAACTATAAAGTACTCTAGGTTCTTATAGTCCGTCTAGATAGTAAAGGACCTATACGATTTTAATTCGGGAGCTTAGAATTTTATATAGTTTACTATAGCTAGTATTTCCTTATTATAGATATCGTAATTAATTTCTGCTTTATTTAGCTTTTAAAAGAAGAACCTTACGGGTCGTCGGACCCTATTCTTTTCTTAAATTAAAGCGCCTCCTATCGCGAACCTACTACTATTTATCTTAAGGAAGGTTAGAAGTATTAGGTCCTAGTAAGAAAGTACTAGAGCGTTATAATACTTTTCCTTTAGCTCCTTAAATATAGTATCCTATTCTTTTCCTTAGAAGAACTAGGTTTCTATTCTAGTAAGAGACGTTAAAGGCACGGCTATCTTCGAGTAATTAGGAATAAATATCTAGTAGTAGTTCGCGAACCCTAGAAATTAACGTAACTCCTTCTAAGTCCTTAAGGTCTTCTAATTTCGAACGGCTTTAACCTTTTTAAGGTTAGTCTCTACCTCTTTTCTATTAGTATAAATAATAAAGCCGAGGTACTTAATCTTCTTCTACGCGAACTCGCTCTTTTTTATATTTAAATATAGGCCTCCTTATAGTAGCTTATAGAGTATAGCTCTTACCTTATAGAAGTAGTTTTCCTTAAAACTATTCGAGTAAATAATTATATCGTCTACGAATACTAATATATAGTCGTCTAGGAATTCCTATAGGAGAGTATTAATATACTATTAGAAAGTCGCAGGAGCCTTAAATAGACTAAATAGATATACTAACTACTCGAATAAGCCGAACCTTATATAGAAAGTAGTTTTATACTTATACCTTAAGGCTATACGAATCTAGTAAAAGGCTAAGACTACGTTAACCTTAGTTAACTAGCGAGCTCTCGTAAGATTTCGTAGTATCTCTAGTACTAATAGTAGAAGGTATTAGTTATATTTTATAATCGTATTAAACGCCCTATAATTATAGTAGAAACGAAGACCTCTACTGAGTTTCTATACGAAAAGTACGGGGGCCGCTACTTCGGAACTAGTAGGCCTAATATATTCCTTAGCTAGGAGCTTATCTAGCGACTTCCTTAAGACTAGTAGTTCGGTCTTTAATATACTATATAGCGGGCTATAGAGCAATTCTAGCAGGCTCTCGTCCGCTTTCTTATAGAGCTCGATATAGTAGTTAACTCTATTATAATATAGCGCGAGCTTCTCGGCTTCTCGTCGATAAAATAAAGGAGCTAGCTCGCGAATCTCTAGTAGTAGTCGATTCTAAAGTTCTTCTACCGTCGGATATTCCTTATTCTAAAGGGCCTTCTTAATATTATTAGTAGTCGAGGTAGCTATTACTATAAAGTTTAAGGAGAACGTTCGAAAATCGCCGCGGTCCTAGAGGCTTTAATAGTATTTCCCTTCTATAACCTAGCGATCTACTCGACTATAGAAGAAACACTTCTCTTCTAGCATAGTCTAGATTATATTATACGCCTTTTATAGATTTCTTAAGATAAGGAGGAACTATAATCCTAATACTATATATACGTAAACTAATTACTAGAACCTACTAATTTCTATTTAGAAAGCGACTACTCCTACTATATCTACGCTATTTATAGCTTTAAACGCTCCCTTAATCTTCTACTTCCTATAGTTAATAAAGCTAAGGCCGAGGCTTTTTACTAGGCCTACGTTAATTATAGTATAATATTAGTATCCTTCGTTAATAAGAGTAGATGTTCCGACGTTATTCTATAGGACTACGTTGGTATATATTAGCTCCCCGTTTATTTTTCTCTTAATCCTCTTCTATTTACGATATACTAATACCTCCTCTACTTTCTTCTTCTACTTTTAAAAGAGAGTTATGCTTTTCTTATAGTAAATACTATAGAGTCCGAGCATTCTGCGTCGCTTTCTAATAACGGTTTAATACTTACCGTATTAATCGTAGTAAGCTAAACGGCTAGTACGTATAGGCACTTCTTAATATAGTATTTATTACTTCTATAGTAGAAATAAAGCTTATTTTCGTAGCGTCTTTCTTTCTCTTCTATACTTACTTACTTAGCTTATCGCTTCTCTTAGGTTTTCGTATAGTCTACTTAAGTTTTCTTTCGTCTTTCTCTTATACGTATCGTAGTTATTAGAGTATTACTATTAGTATCGATCGTAGGGACTACCTAAGTATTTAGTATAGATACTATACTATTACTAATAGAAGCCTTTCCCTTTTCTCTAGCCTACTTATAGTTCGCTATCTTAAACTAATCTATCGTCTCGAGATTAGTTATAATTCTCTTAACCTTTTTAGAGTACGCGTAGTAATTCTCTATCTTTAGTATAGATACTATATAAAGCTTTATAGGCTATAGCGTTCGAGAATATATTCTTTAACGTCGCGATCTTCGTAGCGCTTTCCTAGTTCTTTTTACTTATACTTAGTAGAAGTCCGTCGAATTCTAGCTAGTATTCGTACTACGGTTACCCTTATACGTATCGTAGAGTAGTAAGCTACTCTAAAGCCTTCGACTTCTTATTACTATTTATAAAAATATACTCGAGCTACGTAAAGAAAGCCTTAGGATCCTTATCTTCTATTACGCTTCCTCTCTTCTAGAAATACCTTATTCTCGCTCTCTCTCTTAATAGTAGCGTATTATACGTAGTATCCTAGTAGTAGTCTATAAAGAGCGTTAGTATAGCTATAGATTATATATAATAGGAACTTCGTAGATATAGTAAGTAGTCGCGAAAGGTTTCTACGCGTTTATCTTAGGTTAGTAGCTTCTAATCTCTAAAGCCCGATAGTTCTCGTCGGGCCTTTAGTATAGATATAGCTAGTAGCCTTTCTAGTAGCGCGCAGAGAGTATCTACTACTACGCTTAAGTCTATCCTTTATACGATAGATTCCCGAGTATCTCTATCGTAGAGCGCGTTTTCTAACTCGCTCTTAAGCCTACGTTACCGAGTATAGAGCTCTTCGACGATACGTTATATCTCTACTATAGCTATCTTTAGTATAGAAACTACGTTCTCTAGTAAGTTTACTACGGCCTCCGGTATTACCGCCGAGAGCGTATTATTAGACGATAGCCTATCTATTTCTACGATTAATCGAACTTAATATTATAGGCGAATAACGCGTACGTAGATAGTTCGTAGTAGTATTTAATAAGTTCGATAAGAAGAGAGACGTTTATACTAGGGCGTCTAAGAGATATTAGTTAGTACGCTAAGCCTTTATACTAAAGAAGCTAGTACTTAGTAACTAGAGCTTCGCCCTTTATAGTTAAGATTATAGCTAGTAAATAAAAACGCTAGAGGTTCGTAAGAGGCGTATATAGCTTTAACTTCTTTTAGCCGATTCTTATTATCGATAAGTAGCTAGCCTTTCTTAACTTTTATTAGCGTAGGTAGAACGATATAGTAGTACCTCGCGCTTAGTCTATTACTATAGAAAAGAATAGAGTATAAGAAAAGCGTATCGCTAATCTAAACGCTAAAGTCTAGAAGAAAAACCGTTTTAGTAGTTCTTAGTTCTTCTTTTACTACTCTTAATATATAGAGTAGTCTAACGTCGGTCCTCGGTTCGTTATCTATTAGATTAACCTAAGTCTTAAAAACGTATTCTAGGTAGTCGCGAGGGTCGGTTACGTTATAATTACTAGGTTTCCTCGGTACTAAACTAATCGCATCGCTAGCCTTATTATTATTTAGAGTAATAGTCGAGATAAGAAGATTTAGGTAAGTAGAAATTAGAATAGGTCCTCGACTTTAGGTCGGTTCTAGGTCTAGATTAGTTCCTAAAGGAACCGACTTAAGACCTAAATCGATAGAGTCTCTAACTTAATATAAAATTAATAGGTCGAGTCTAAATACTATCGGTTCCTATATAAGTCTTTATAGGGACTTAAGTTTAAAAAAATAAGTCTAATACCGAGGAATAAAACTAGGTCGCCGCGGGGATAATAGAATTACTCTAATACTAAATATACGTATATATAGAACTAAGCGTTATAGTATATTAGAAGCGCTAGTAAAACTAGCGACTATAGTTACGGAGAAAAATAAGGATACTAACTATACTTACTAACTACGATATATTAGAATTTAATATAATTAAGAGTAGCGACTACGAAGTCTATTCTACTCTACGAGTATAACGTAAAAGCAAATACTTTCTTTACTAAGTACTACGCTAAAGATATATTAGTACTATATCCTTCTTATTATTACTAATTAAGTCGAAGTTGCTTTATTTAGTACTTACTAACGCCTCCTAATCCGCCTCGAGCTACTCCTACTACTAATTAACTATATTATTCGAAGGCTCGAACGTAGTTAATATTAGTAGCGCCTTCTCTATAAGCGAATCCCGAGCCTATTACTATACGTTACGCTCTTAGGAACGATAGTATATAATATTACTAAACGTCGAGGGATTATAAGACTAATTATATCGGCTCTAATAACGCGCTATACTAAAGTCGCGCTTATAACTAGTTCTAGTTACTAGAATAAAGAGGATATCTCGAGCTATTAGGGCCTAACCTAGATATTCTAATATAACTATCTTCTATAACTAGAGCGAATACTCTATAGAATAAGCAGCCGAGTCCTTAAATCTAGCGTAGCGATAATAAGATACCTCGTCTAAACTAGCTAATAGCTATACGGTCTACTGCGGCCGTCTAGATATCCTTTAGTTAGAGTTAGAGTTATTACTATCTAATCTACTATAGAGACCTATTACGAATAATATCGCAGAGTAGTATAAGGCCTTTTTCGGCCTAGACTAGGACGTAGCTACGAGAGGCTTATATCGCGCGTATTCGACCTAGAATTTTAACTAGTAGTAATTCTCGAAGGAGGAATCGAGCTCCTTACTAAAGAAGGCCTCGCGGTCCTAGAACGCTTATTTTATTACTAGATTTAGAAGAATTATAATACTATATATATTATCGAATTGCTTCTAGGTAGTAGTATAGTACTTCTCGAGCTTTATCTATATAGCTTATAAGGCGAAATAAATCTCCTTTTGCTAGAATAGTATTTTATATTTAAGTTTCTTATCTATAATATCTAAGATATCGAATAAGGTATTATAGTTACTAAGAACGAGGTAGATTATTAGCCCCTTTATCGTACTAATCTATATCGTAGCCTCGGCGAAAGAAGTAGTAAGGTTAATAATATATTTAACCCTCTTCTATTCTATAGCGGTTAGCTTAAGTTCGAGCTTACTCTCGTTCTTAATATACTCGTTAATAATATCTTATAGTTAAGAACTACGTATTAGTATAATCGTAGTTAAGCTCTAACGGGTCTTTATATCTTATATTAGGCGCAAAACCCTATTAAGCGTCTTCTTCTACTATTTATACTATTTCGAGTATAAATATAAATCTACGATTCTCTTTCGCTATAGTACTATAAAAGTCTCGAAGCGTTAAGTACTAGAGTTTACTTTAACTATAAGTTTATAGAACTTTATAGAAAGCGGTTATTAGTATAGTTTCTACTAACTACGTTTACTAACTATATAAACTTATAGGGAGAATTAATAGTACCTTTATAAGAACTATAGCTAGACTTCCTACTTTAAGCTAACGTAAGGCGTTTATATTTATCTCCTCGTTCTATCGTTCCTATCTCTTATTCCTTAGCTCGATCTTAAGAGTAGCGAAGAACTTCTTTAAGAAGAGCTAAATTATATATATAAAGTATAGGAACTATTCTAGATAGGAGAAGTCGTAGTCTTTAGTATCTAATATCTCTCTTATATCTCCGTCTATTTCTTAAAGAAGAAGTTATTTAATTAAGACTAATAGTTTCGCTATATATATACGCTCGCGAGAGTAAATATCGATAGCCTCGATACTAGAACTCGTTAGTTAAGAGATATAAGTATAGGAAGGATACGTATATAGCTATATATAGTATATTATTATTAGAAGTATTATTTACTATTAGCGCTATAAGCCTATTAGAGATTTTAAAACGAGTAAGTACGTCGAATAGTAGGTCCGCTAGGACTTCGCCTATAAAATAGCTTAAAATATATAAAAAGGCTAGTATAGCCTTATACTAAGCCTACTCGCTATCGATCTAGTAGCCTCGTATCGTAAGGAATAATACTCGGAGCACTCTAGTATACTAACCGTCGAGAGTACTAGCTACCTAAAAGGTTCTAGATAGCTAACGTTTTAGATTATCCTCGGAGTAATCGACCGCGTCCTAGATATATAACTTAATCGTAGCGGCGCTCTTAAAGTCGATATATCTAGTCTCCTCTAATAGATATTCGTAGGTACGCTAAACTATAGATCTTTTAAAGAAGTTTAAAAGTAAGTCTAGCTAGGAAACTATAAGCCTATATAACTCTAGAAACTTTAACCGGTCTAGGTGCTCTATTCTAGTATAACTTTTATTAAGCCGTTCCTATAAATAAGAACTATTAGTATATCTACGTTATATATCTCTATAAAGTATAGTCGGCGAGCGTAGTTAGTAAGCGTAGTTAGTACCTTATTTCCGTAAAAACAAATATAAAACTTATAGATTAATCTTTAGTAGCCTTAATAACTTCTTTAGTAACTCTATACTCTAGAGAGGCATCTTCGTAGTTAGCTAAATCGAGGTGCTTTTATAGAGCTTTTATTTTATTACCTAGTCCTAGGTATTTAATAACTCTATTATATTCCCTATAATTAACCCTTAGGGCGTACGTTTCCTAGTCTATACCTTAAACGAAGAATCTCTAGGCTTATAACGTTTGCGTATTCGAGTTCTATTTTATAGAGTTCGAAGATATTCTACTATACTTATCGTAATACCTCGCCTCTTCGAGCTACTAATAGTAGTAGTAAAAGCCCTCGAACGACTAGGTATACTCCCGCTGCTATATCTATATACTATTAGTTTCGACCTAGTCCTTAGAATCCTCTAGCGGCTTATTAAGGTTAGCTAGAGATAGTATCTTATCTCGCGTACTAGCTCGACTACTCGAGGTATTCGTAATAGTATAGCGTCTCTTCCTTCGCCGTTAAATTTTCTTCTTAATTAGACTAGAGTCGACGAGAGACGGCTACGATTTGCCGATTTAGAGTTCGTCTATCGTATTTAAAGCTATATACTTATACGTCTTAAGGAAGAAGGAAGTATAGTACTACTCCGTCGTATCGGAGTCGTAGGATATACTAGTAATACTATAATATAAAGTATATAGTACTAAGAAGGAATCGTAGAACTAGAGAGTAAAAGCTAGTAGAGTAATAAAGGTAAATAATATTTATAGAGGCGATTAGGTTTTATTAGTATAAGTACTAGCGAGGTGTCTTTATTATAGGCTAACGGCCTATTCTAGTAGCGTTATAGTAGCGCTAATTAGCTATTCGTATTCTACCTCGCCTAAGTAGAGTTATAGAGCTTCTATATAAACCCTATCTCTAGCGACTAGAATTTACGTATATAGGTCTCGGAGATAGCGAGCTTATTCGTAGACGTACCTAGAAGCTACTCGACGATGTCCTAAAAGCTAAGTTCTCCTTTCTACTTAGAATCGAGCTATATTTCTTATAGAAGCTCTTCGTATACCGACTTCTTTATATTAAACTTATAAGCGTATAACTAGAACGCTAGCCTATTTCGCTTAGCCTACGCTTTAGAAGTAACTAGCTTCTAGAACCTATTACTATCCTAATTATATCCTAATAGGATAAGCTAATCTAGGACTTCTAGAGTCTAAGAAAAGCGATAAGCTATATTAAACTTAAAGGACTTCTAGAAGAGATAGTTGCGATATACTATATAGTAATAGGGTAGGAAAATTTCTATTATAGTTAGAAGACGGCCTTCTCTTATTAGCTCCTACTACTAGTTAGTATATAGTCGGTAGGCGTAGTTAATACTAATTTACCTTCGCTTTCGCTATAAATACTAATATGCGGACTAATTTTATAAGCCCTCTATAAGGCTCTATAGAGCGTAGAGTATACTTCTAGTCTAATTAGAGGTACTCGAATACGTCCTAAAGAAGCTATTAGTTCTAGCGGTAATATACTCTTAATAAGAGCTACTTACGTCCGCTCTATATACTTAGAATACGCATCTCCTCTTATTCCTAGATTATAGCCTCTTAATAAGGTCTATTTTTTACTACGAGGAACTCGGCCTCTCCTTTATTAGTTATATAATAAACTTAGCTTAAGTTCTATATTACGCGCGTAGTATCGTAAGCGTATATACCTTCTTCTTAAACTATTAAATAGCCTTATTCTAAAAGGCGTAGACGGCGTAGCTTCTTTATATAGCCTACTCGGTCTTAGTAGTAACTCGAATATAGAGGTTAGTTATTTTATAGCTAGTACCGACCGACCTTACTAGTACCTCCGGACCTAACTTAGACTAATTAGTATTATAGTAGTAGTTATAGTTATAGTACGAGTCGTCCGCGCCTTTCTTCTTCTTAATATTAAACTAGAAGCTTTCCTTATCCTAGTTTACTACTTATATAGTAGGCGTATCTCGCGCGCGCTTACGTTTCTTATCGTCTCTATTATACGTTAGTACTACCGACTATATTAGCCGACTATACGGATTATTACTTACGCTTTTCGGTTATACTAAGCGTAGTACTTCTCTTTTTAGGCCTCGATCTTCTTCTACTACTACTTCTTCGATAAGGAACTCTATATATTATTAGAGCCGATTAAAAGCTTCTTCTACTAAATAAAGGACTTATTTCTAGCTTTACGCTACTTATCTACTACGGCTCTCTTAGGCGATATATCTATATATTAGCTACGCTCGCGAAGAGTATTAGGATTAGAAAAGTAGGTATCTATATCTTTCCTTATAGCGCCTAGTCGTATCTAAAGTATAGAAGTACTTATACTATCTAAATCCTTATCTATAAAGTAGGGATACTTCTATAGACTATTAGAGGGCGCGGTACTTATTAGACGTTACTTTTATCGCGCTATTATTATAAGTTTAGCTACTAGAAAGAGATAAGTATCGCGAGTTATATAGTAAATATATACTTAAAATTCGGTAGTAATACGAGTATAGTAGCGGTTAAGGTAGTAGTTATTATAGTAGGAGCTAAGTACGATAAATTATAGCTTTAGGTACGCTAGAAGCTTAGTAAGCGGCTATTCCCGCCTAGCTACTAGCTTACCTCTATATATAGAGTTTAGCTTCTTATACTATAGTTAGCTACTATAGTTAGCGATATTATATAATATATCGCTTACTTAATATAGTATATACTAATATATACGACTATATATAAATAGCAATAAGTATAGACGTACTCTAGAGCTAGAACCCGTCGTATACGTTACTTAGATTAATCTTACTATCGCTAGCTAAAAAGAGTAACTACTATATACTTATACTCTTAATAACTACTCGTCTACTCGTCGCTAATAGTTACTTCTTAGCTTATACTATTAACGACTACTTATCTTCTTAGTATAAATAGCTACTTCTTAGCTTATATTATTAACGACCGCTCGTCTTCTTAGCGCGGATAATTACTTCTTAGTTTCTACTAGTAACGACTACTAGTCGCCTTAGCGTTAATAGTTACTTCTTAGCTTATACTATCGATAACTACTTCTTTTCTTAGTATTAAAGTAGTATCGATAATTATTTTTTCTCTTCTACTATTATAATAACTTAGTTACTCGATATAAAAGTAGGCTAGAGAGTTTACTTTTCTATTCTACTACTATATTACGACTACTTAACGAGTAATACTATAGAGTACTAGTAAGTCTAGCTCTTTGCCTTCTATAGTCTTTAATATATTCGTAGAGAACTTCGAATATCGAAATATATATACTATAGTCGATATTATCTATATTATACTTAGATATAATCTATACTATAGTAAATATTTACGTCTATTACTATATTCTACGAAGTAGTAAAGGCGATTATAGCGTTCGCGCAACTATAACTTCTACTAGATAAAGATTAATAGGCGTGTCCTAATATAGTAGTAGAATATAATATAGTTCTACTATATAGCGCTACTAAACTCTAACCCTCCCTCTATAGGTCCGCGTATTCTAGCGGTCGTATATAATTTTCTAGTACTTCTATCTACCTTAGCTCTTCTTTCTCGTATCTTTATCTATCTACTTCTTTTAATCTTTCGATATCTCTATCTATACTACTCGATACCTTCTTTTATTTCCTAAGCGAACTCTAATATAGAGTTTAACTCGAGCTCTCCTCTACGAGTATATTCTAAGATAGATACTAATATACTACTATTAGTACTACCTCTATACGTAGGAAATAAAGCTACTAAGTAGCGGCGAATATAGCTACTAAAGGCTATAGTACTAGATAACGAGTCTCGTAGGAAGATAGTAGTTCTACGAAAAAAAGCGATAGCTATAAAGATAATATAGCGACGAACGAGAGCTAGTAAGTCTAGTATCTTAAAAAGGTAGTTAAAGCTAAAAATAATAGCCTTACGAGAGATTTATAAGCTTTAGCGAACGATAGCTTTATATATCCGGAGAGTCTCTTTTTAGCGCGTTATTCGCGAGATTATAATAGATAGAAGTAGTAGCGATATTATTAGAATTTAGGTAGTAGTACTTAAATACTTATAAGAAGCGGCGGAGGTATTTCTCGTTACGGAGTTCGAGATTTCTAACCTTCTAGCGATCTACGCGAAGCGCGTTACTCTATAAGCAAAGGATATATACCTATATAGTTATTTACGCCGCCGGTTTATTAGCTAGAACGAAGGAGGCAATAATAATATAGGTATATAATACTAGGTTACCGACTATAATTACTAACTATAAAGAGCCTAGTATACGTTACTATACTTAGAGGCTTAGAATTAATATATATAGCGCGGGTAAAGCTATAGCTAGCGCGCTAGCGAGCCTTACGTCCGCCTTAGCTAACCTATATACTCTTACTAAACTATTAGGAATACGACTACCTCTATCTTCTTAGAACTTATCGGCGGTCGCGCTTTATTAGCCTATTATTATCGCCTTGCTTTTCTATACCTCCTAATAAATTTTCGTATTATATATACGAAGGAAACCGCTACGTACGTTAATTATAGCTTATTCGACCGCTTTTCTCCCGCCTCTCTACGTATTTATAATAGCTTAACTTCCTAATAATAAGCCTAGCTAGTTCGCCGAGTAATACTTCTCTAGCTAAGATATAGCGTCTACTCCTCCTTTATCTAGAAACTCTTCTCTACTCTTAAACCCTTCTATAAATACTAGTAATATCCCTCTTCCGACTAACGTAGCGCTTCTACCTCTCTCTCTTTAATTTATAACCTCTTCGCTTATAATAGAAACGACGAGAATAGTTCTCGTAGAAACGCGAATAGTAATAATCTAAATAACGAAGATAACGGCTCTAGTATTAATAGCGACGAGAGTAATAGCGACGAGAGTATTACCCTACCTGCCTCTTTCTTTTAGCTTTCTAAGAAGGCTCTACGGAAAACTATACTAACTATACTAGATTTAGTAAAGATAGGCGGTTAGGCTCGTCTCGATAAGTAGAGGCTCGCTTACTAAATAGAGCGTAGAAGATAAATTAAGAGGGATTACGTAGTAATAGTAGTAGTAGTAGTAGTAGTAGTAGTAGTAGTAGTAGTAGTAGTAGTAGTAGTAGTAGTAGTAGTAGTAGTAGTAGTAGTAGTAGTAGTAGTAGTAGTAGTAGTAGTAGTAGTAGTAGTAGTAGTAGTAGTAGTAGTAGTAGTAGTAGTAGTAGTAGTAGTAGTAGTAGTAGTAGTAGTAGTAGTAGTAGTAGTAGTAGTAGTAGTAGTAAATAAAGACGTAGCTAATAGAGATATAGTAAATAATAGAATAAATAGTAGCGTAGTAGCTAGAGAAGTAGTAGGTAGAAACAGATTACTAGATAGAAAACGAGTAGTAAAAAAGGGACTAGCTAGGAAGAAAACGGCTAGGAAAGTACTAGCTAAAATAGTAGTAGTAAGTAGAGAAGGTCTAGCTTATAGAGCTAGTATATAGAAGACTTATTACTATAAGCTAGGTAGTAAGTTATATAGTCGGCATTTATAGTCGGTATTACTAACTTATACTCTAGCTATCGCGCTCTAAGAGATCCGTTAGTACTAGAAGTCTATAGATCTACTTATACCTAAGCTACTCTTTAGCTACCTTATCTACGAAGTTTACTATAACGTTTCTAGAAGCTTAGCCGTTTCTAAAGTAGGTTACTATTAGTAGGTAAGCGCCCTTAGTACTTTATAAGAAGCCGCTAAGAGTGCTCTAGTCTATCTCTTCTTAAGTATATATATTCCTAATTATTCTATATTCGATCGATATTAACTATATAATAGGTACTAACGTTACTACGATTTACGTAAAGCGAGTAACTATTTAGTAGAGGGATATAAAGTTTATTATTAGCCTACTCTTGTCTTAAGGACCTAATATATTTAGTAAGAGATAAATTCCTACTATATATATAGAGAAAATTAGAGGGTATATATAGTAAAAATCGTTTATAATTAGAGAGGTTGCCGTAGTCGGCATTTATAGTTAGTATATATATAGTTATACTAAATCGTATAATTTGCCGTATAGAACTAAATATACCTCTAAAATCCGTAGTTTTCTATACTTTCTACTTCTTCTAGTTTCTATCTATCTATAACTTCTAATTTTCTATACTATATTCTATTAAATCCTATATTTCTATTAAGACCTATCTTTAGACCTATTATTAGACCTAAGTCGGACCTATCTAATACTTATATTTATTAGATAGGTCTAGAACTAGGGAGGAACTAGCTAGAACCCGACCTAACTATTATAGTTCTATATATTTAGGTCTTAGACCCGACCTAGACCCGTCCTAACCTATTCTAACCTCTATTCGAACCGAGTTTTCTATTAGTAGATAGCTTCGTTCTAACTATTTATAATTTTATATTAGAGTTACTAGAATCGTTAGTATTCTTACTATCCTTCTTAAGATCGTTAATTTCTACTAAAATAAAGAATATAAAGATAAGAGAGTAGAGTAGGGAGTAATCGAGGTTATTATTAGCGTAAATAACCCCTAGCGCTTCTAGACTATTAATGCTTATTATATAGAAGGCTCCGAAGGCTCCTCTATTCTCTAGTATAGCGGATATTATTCGGCTAATATTTAGACTTAGTAACTAAACTAGTTAGTTTAATAAAAAGTTAGATATTTTGTTTTTATTTCGTATTCTAGTTATTAACTACTTATAAATTAGTATAAAAAGAATAAAAGAAGAATAGTAATAAATATAAGAGATTCGTATTATTATTAGATATTATTTATAGAGTCGTATCCTCTAAATATTCGTAGTAGAGAAGGTCGGTCCTATATATCTTCGAGGTAAGTAACGAGCCTATATTCGAATAGTATCTCCTCTTCTATTAAGTAGGTTTCCTTCTAATCTAGAGTAATAGAAGCGATATAAGAGCACTTTAGGCTTATACTATAGTCTTTTATCTTATTCTAATAGCGCGCTATTCCTTAGATAGCTAATCCTAGACCTTTCGAGCGAACTAATATAAGAGAGCAAGGATCTTCTCTTTCTTAGCTCTATTAGTAGGAGGCTTAGTATTAGCTTTACTAGTTTAAAGTAGTTAATACTATAGTAATAGAGCAAATCGTAATTTATAGTATAGAGCTATTACTAGTATTTCTAAGAAGAGAGAGCTAATATAGGACATTCGCGTAGTTAGTTCGTTCCCCTCCTCTTTTATAGCTCGTATTATTACTATTTTTAGCCTAAAATCCTAAGTAATCCCTCTATCTAGATATAGTAACTCTAAGCGATTTATTAACGGCCGAGATTAGTCTAACGCCGTAGTACTATTCCTTTACTATACTAATATATAGTAATATTACTAGTACGTTCTAAGTAGTAATAGATTAAGAGTTCTTAGACTTTTCGAGGTTCTAGTAGCTCTTTATATAAAAAAATATACTTGCCTTCGAGCTTACTAGCGCTTACTATAGCCTATATAGTATTACGCCCGTATAATAGCTTATTATTTTAGTAGCTTAACTTCTTCGTCTACTATAGTTCGCGCCTTAAGCTACGAATAATATCTTCTTCTTATTATTAATAATCTTATTTATAGAAGTTATTATATAGCCCTACCTTCGGCTCTATTTTAATAAGCAAATAATATACTACTCCTAGGTACTATCTACGCGTAGCTAGAACTAAATCGCTCTAGAATCGATAGGTATAACCGTGCCTATAGCGTTAGTAATCTATTAAATACTTATAACTAGTTATATAGTTACTATAAGGATATACTATATAGGTACTAGTAGAATAGGCTAGCCTAGCCTATCCTTAGCTATATCCCTATACGACTTACTAAGCTTACTTAACTTAGTAGGGAGATACTTCTCGCTACTACTATTATACTTAGAATAATAAGGTAGATATTCGTATAGTCTTAATCTAAGCCTATTATCCTTTATACTAGCCTATAGTACCTAGCTATTAACTCTAATAGTTACTAGCTAAACCGCTACTCGTATACGCGTACTAGCTCTTTAAGAAACGGAACTATAGTAATTAAAATAGGTATAAAACGTATCGTAAAGGTATAATAGTCTATAAAAGAGCTAGTAGATAACGAGTTTTAATAGGCCCCTACTCTACTAAGTTATATAGGTTCCGCTTATTACTATACGCGTAACTATATAATAATTAAATAAGGTAATAACGAGGTAGCGGTAGAGGTAGTAGCGCGAGCGCGTCGTTTAAACGCTATTAAAGAATACTATTTCTCGCTAAAGAATCGGTTCTACGCCTATTAAGATTAGCTAAATTCCGAGAGTATTAATACTATAACTATAGATAAGGCTATTACTTACTAGCTTAATATAGTTAATAAATTAGTCGCTTAGCTAACTACTATAATACTAGATAAACTAAAGGCCTACGTAAAGGCAGAGAGTATTAAACCTATAGTTTAGTAATAGATTATACTATCGTATACGCTTCTACTAGAAGGAACGCTAGCTAGTTCGTTCTATACGCTATAATAATATAAAGCCTTAGAACCGTAGTTAACGTAGTAGCGAGTTAATAACCTCTAAACTAGCTATATATTATAATAATAGCTAGTTAACGCGTATAGCCGTAGAATATAGCGATACCGAGCTCGTAGTATATAGTAAGACGAGACGGCAGAACTACGCGATAGCGACGCGATATAGTAGAAGCGAGCTAATCGCGCGGCGAGAAAGAGCTTAGAGTTATAGATAATAATTAAGGCGAAGACGATAGTATTATACGAATTAGTACCGGCGGCGGCGAGGTTAATAGCGATAATAAGGTTAGGAAAGAGATATTATATATAGTAGGAGGTGCGACGGAGTATTATACTAATTTAATAGTAAGGCGTCTAACCTTATATAGCTAAGATTATATTCTAGTAACTAATTCTCTTAATTACTATATTTTGCCTCCTTATATATAGCGCTATTATTACTACCCTAGGCCTAGTCGATAGTCTTATTATACTATATTAGCGTATAGTAGTAGTTTTAGCGCTAAGCTAAGCCTATACGAATTGCTATTTATATTACTCTTAAGGTATATATATATTAGCTATCTATATCGGCAATCTTAGCTATTACTTCCGATTAGGAAACACTAGGCTATATAGATAGCCGAGGTAGCTAAATTAATAGATAAGATTTTATATAGATAGCTAGGTTCTAATCTCTATATACGTATTATATATAGATTTAATACGTATCTATATATATTTAATAGAAAATAAAACTAGATTTTAGTAAGAATTATATAAGTTTTATATAAGACGTATCTTTTACGTATCTAAAATATATAAGAAACGCATAGTATATATATTATATACGTATTACTAGATATTTACTTCTCTATATTAATTACTTATTTAGTATTACTTAAATACTTATAATATATTAAATACTACTTAAGAGAATAGTTTTCTTAAAAGAATTAATTTAGATACGTTTACGATATGTTTTATATATAAATTACTCTATACTTATATAAATAAAATTACTATCTTATAGAATATATATTAGATACGTATTCTATACGTATTTATATAGTATAGCTTATAGGTACTAGTAGTATAGCTTATAATCTTTAATATATATCCTATACGTATCTAATACGTATCTACTATCTAATAGAATAGATTCTTTAAAGCATTTAATACGTATTAGATACATATATAATATATATTTAGAATATATTAGATATATTAAATTCTAATAGTAATATTAGTCTCTTAAACCTAAGCTTTTAACTAAACGTATTAGAAACGTTTGCAAGTGGACAGCTAGATTATCAAGTGGTCGGCTTGGCGCGCTTACTAAGCGCGGAATGCTGCCGTATGGACAGCCGAGGTTGCCCATATGGACAGCTGACCTGCACGCACGCTCGTAAGACAACAACACCTTGCAGCCAGCGCATTTCCAGTCGAACTATCGTTTGAAACCCTTCCATTAGTGCTGGTCCTACCATTGAAACACGCTGTCAGCTTAGTCTGGGTGTCCCCTCGCCGAGCTGATAGGCAATGCCGGAAGGCCTCCTCCCCGCCGCCGACGAGTAGTTTGCACTTTGTGCAATACTGAACAAGTTTAGCGCGTATTGCACTTGGTTGCTCACGTGTACCTTTGTTCTAAGAGACTCCAAGAAAGCTGGATTGACTGGCTCAATCCGTGCGAACGAGGACAGGTTGTTCAAAGCCAGAATGGCGAGACGAGAGCAGAGCAGTAGCAAACACATTACCAAGTACGCCTACGTCCTTTGTCCTTTTTGTCGTTCCCCACTCCATCCTCAACAGTCCGCATTCTCATCCTCACAGGCTTCTCGCGAAGGTCCACCGTTGGGTGACCGTACTCCCCAGCCCCGATGGTACCTATATCTTGCTATCAGAAAAAAGTTGTTCGACGGGCTCTGGCACTGAACTAGTGCACACTCGAATCGAAAGCACAATCAATGGCCGCAATTTTGTCTTTTCAAGCAAACAACCGCTAAACTCACTGCTCTGGCTAGACTGCACAATTCTCATTTGGAGTGTTACGAAAAATGACGAATCGCAAATCTGGTACATAGACATGAACGACACCACTCGACGGTCAGTCGTTTCCAAAGCTTGCATGGTAATTTTTCATTAACAGCTCCATGTGGGCGGCAGAGAACGGATGGCAGGATGCACGATGGCTATCGGATCAAACATGCAATCCCAAATGCTGGATGAATCCACATATGAACTTGCGTTCATATCGACACATCCGGATAGCGTCACTCGAGCTGTGACAGACCCATCCCAACAAAGTTCCGGAATTCTGTATACGGAATTTCCGCTTCGGTTTGCACGATCGTACCGCCCTGCAGTCAAGACGAGACTCACGGTATACTTGGTATCACTAGAGAGAGCAGGCCCAGACTTGCGTGTGTCGCAATCACGTCCGCGTGATGTCTTGGATGGGCTTAACATATGTCTCGGGCTATGGCCAGACCTAGGATCCTTCGCCCTCGGGTCCAAGGGCTTGCTACTCAGTAAAGCATCGGTCCGAAACGCCACCACGGTGCACAAAGAGCTTATATACCTGGAAAACATTTCGCGGGGTCAAGAATCAGCTCGCAAGGCAACCAAATTGGGCTACGAATCCTGGAATGGAGATTTCAGTTCATTCTCCATCTCGCATGATGGATGCTTCGCTGTCTTTCTCCAATCTCAGAACCTCGAGTCATGTTTTGACCACGAGTCAATCTTTGTCGTAGCTCTTTCACGCTCAGAGCAGACACTCCGCGTCAATCTGGTTCGAGACCAGCAGCCTTGGGAGCCACGAATACTCTCCGTAGCTTGGAGCGCGCAGAGTTCCGCGTGCCTCTACGCCACCGTAGATGAAGATGGGACTGTATCTGTCTGGATAATCGAATTGTCGGCAGATTCCGATACCAAAGACTGGACGGGCCGGGCGATGCCAGTACTACGTAGTGGTTGCACTTCGTCAATCTTTCCGCTGTCTAGCCCTGCAAACCAGGAAAAGGTCTTGACGGTTCGCTCGACCTTCGACAGGGCGGGAATCATTGAGACCATATCGATGGATGCGGATCGTCAAAGCCGTGTCGACCTGATCACTGAGCACTCTGTTCCAGCATCTTCTACTATACACGAGAGAGTCTGCTTCCAAGGAGCCACGACGACAGTATCAGCCTTTGTACACAAACCACGGAACTGGCAACACGAAAAACAGTATCCCCTGGTAATCATGCTACATGGAGGCCCTAATGACGCTTGGAGAGACTGCTGGCGGGACGTATGGAATCCGTCAGTCTGGACAAATCAAGGCTACGTGGTTATTACCCCAAATATCAGCGGCTCGACGGGATTCGGACTTCCATTCGCGACTTCCATCTACCAGAACTGGGGCGGTGTCCCACTGCGAGATGTCGAAGGTCTCTTCTCTTATATTGAGAAATCCATGCGATTCATTGACTTGACCCGCGTCATCGGGGTAGGCTACAGCTTTGGTGGATACATGATGCAATGGATCGCAGGACATGAATTGGCCGCTCGTTTCCGAGCGCTAATCGTGCATGCAGGTGTTTATTCGACAAGGAACCTGATGGGGGCAGACGTGCCTACTGTGATGAAAATGGATTTCGGCTGCTTTCCCTGGGAGGACGGCGAGCAATGGGAACAATGGGACCCATCCCGCAGGTGTCAGAATTGGAGGACGCCAATGTTCTTTTCTCATGGTGATCTCGACTATCGAATTCCCATCTCCGAGAGCGTGGCGGCGTATAACACTTGCCAGATTCGAGGCGTACCATCTCAGTTTCTAGTGTTCCCAGATGAGGGACATACGATAAGGAAACCGCAAAACATAGCTCATCTACAAGAAGCAATGCTTGAATGGGCGGGACGCTGGGACGATAGAGACTAGATATACACAATCCGAGCGGAACCCGCGTAGCAGGTGCCTGCTTTGACAGTTTTTCCAAAAGAAATGCACACCCGAACACGATCTTTTAGTGCATCACTCTTACAATCTGGATGCTTTTCCACTCAGCTATTGTAGGCGTGCTTCTACGAGTATCGATGAGGCACACGTTAATCTACCGCCTACAGAAGGAGCTCGCACTACAAGCAATCGTGTAGTTATCGAGGAGAAAAGCCTACCGACCAATAAACGGGAGGAAGTACAACAGAAAAGGGGCGTAAATAGAGACAGGAACGCGAACTAAGTCTAGTGGAAGCGAGGACTACATATTGGACGAGCGTACGAAGATTCTAGCGACTAAAAATCGGTATATATGCAGGTTCTCGCGAGAAATTGTCGGGGTAACATTGTGATCTACGTCGCTAACTACCTTCGAGAGCACCAGGGCCACGTCGAGGACGCTGTCAGCTTTCACAAACCTCTACTAGGATCTCCCTAGAGTAGTTGTACGGGCTCTGGTCAAGATCGAGATGGGGATATCCTTGGTGGGGCAAGCCAAGCTGGCGCATCCCCATCGTGAATTCCGGATCCCGCTATAATAAGAGGCAGAAATTGTTTCGCTCGTCGTATATATATTAAGGGGCGAAGCGTATCGATGCCCGCCCGTCGTCTTGCGGCGCCGTCGCTGTTTTCGAGAACAATCGCAGACTATATAAGTAGCAGCAATTGCATAGAAAAGCAGATTAGGAAGAATAAGGAACATGCAATAAAATGCGGTTCTATAATTAAAAGCGGTAAATACTATAGGATTTGCGAGGGCAAGCATAGTAGCTTAAAGATATATATATAGCTATTACTTTTCCCTTAATGTTAGTTAAGCACGGCGCATTAATTATTTCGCTTCTATATTTATAAAATTAAATACTATAGCTAATCTTATTATAGGCGGAATGCGCCTTCGATGCTGCCGCTTACGTTACTAGAATACTATATTAGTATAGTAGCTAAACGAGCTATTTTATATCCCTAGTTCTACGACGAATTAGTCTATATTAAGTAGATATAAGCTCGGCTAGGCGAAGGCGAAGTTCTATACGAATAATCGCGATTAAGCTTAGGTACTAGAGCGGGTACTACTAGAATACTCTTCTAGAATACTCTTATAGACTACGAGCTATTTAGTAGCTCGGCGAATAATATTAATACTTATAAGAGGTACTAGGATTAGAATAGAGTAGATTTTATAGCATAGCTAGTTTAATTATCCTCGGCGGTCGTCTAACTACGCGTAAAAACTAGAGAGGGCATTAAATGCTATTTATTACTACTACTCCCTAAATAGAGATACCTTCGTATTTAGTATAAACTAGCGGCGATTATATATACGTATAAGAGATAAACTTCGCGATATATAGTATAGATAGATCGTAAAAAGAGGCGCCTACTTTATATCTCTTCTTTTTTCGGTAGGCGATTAATAATTATAGAATACGAGGCTCGGACACGCCTTATTACTTTAATACGGAGAGAGCTAGCTATATCTATAGGCGAATATTTTCTATACTGCTCTTAATACGGCGTATAGCTTACTTTTCTCTATTATTACTTTCCCTTTTAGCTACTCGATTATATATAATAGGCTATAGAATCGATAATTTTAAAGAAATAAAGAGAGAATATATTTAATTTCTTAAAGAAAAAGTTCTTGCGCTTACTATCTACTACTAATACTATACGCTAGTAGGTAGTAGTAGAAACGATATTCCTTAAAATATACTATCGGATATAAGTGCTCTTATATAATTATATATAGGGACTAGTAATATTATAAATAATAGCGACCTAGATATCTTTCTACGGCTAAGTCCTCGTTGCCCTATTACTTCTATTACGGCGACTAGCTATTTTATAAGTTATACTAGTTCGGATATTCTATTATAGCTAAATCTAGACCGGCTTCTTAACTCGAGAAAGCTAAAATTCGTTCTATAAAGCTAATCTCTTCTATAGAAGAAGACGCGTATAGAGACGCTAGTATAGAAATATAAAGCTAAGATCCTCGTTAAGAAAGTAAAAACGTATTAATAATCCCCTAAAGGCTATAGAGTATACGAAGCGATATATAATAGCTAAGCTATAACGTTTCTATTAGATAAGTAATACCCGATACTAAAGCCGTTAGATACTATAAGCCCTATAAGGCTATTAGAAGTAGAAATAATAGATGTTCTTAGACTTATATAGAACTATACTCGAAATATAGTAAAACGGACCGCTACTATATCTATAGTATATATATTTATAAATTTCTAGAAATTTATTCTACTCTCTACGTACGCCGTTATCTACTATATAGAACTATCGGCGAGAGTACTCGACGTAGTTAGAATCTATATCGGGCATAATATAACTAAGAAATACTACGTGCAAATTCTTAATATTATAAAGTACCTTTATAAGCTTATCGATATATTAAACTTAGATAGCTAGGGCACCCGAGCTAGTAAACTTTTACTTATCTATAAGATCGCTACGATAATTTTAGTCTCTTATTACTAAGTACTAATTAAGCTAAGATAGAGAATTTTGCCTCTACGTAGTATTACGTAATAGCTAATTCGCCTAGTATAGAATACCTTAAAAGAGTACTACCTTTACTAGAAGTCTTATTTTCTAGCGAAGAGAGCGGCTACTAGACGCGCTTAGATATACCTATCTTAATCGGTTAAGTACTAAAGTAAATATAAAAAAGCTATTAGATAAGTCTAAGTCCTCGAGGGCGATAAATACTACTATTTACGGTCTATCCGAGTTAGTTCTAAGAGGGACTCTAGCGGCCGTCTAGTTATCGCTATCCTATACTTTTAGGCGAAACGTATAATATCCGCTTAATAATATAGGCCTAGTACCTTCTAGCTACCGACGGACTCGAGAGGTAGCTCGTTAGATATTTTAATCGTCCTATTTAATTTATTAGCGGGAAGAATAATAGAATACGTAAGGGCCTATAGCAAACCTCTAACTAACTCTCTACGAGTCTCTTTAGTCTTTACTTTAGTACTCTAGTATTCTTTATTAAGTATCTCGTATAGAAAGCGGATTCTAGTATAGTCTTAATACTTTTTATAAGGTTAAGCGTTACGAAAGAATTCCTATAGCTCGGCTATTATATCTTATAAGAGAAGACCTCTAATTACTACGGAAAACTACTTAATTTATTAGTTCTTAATATTCGATAACGGTAATTCTAGCGATACGGTCCTAGTATCTACTATAATAATACGTCGGAGTAAGAAATACGCTTAATAGTTCGCGATAACGTAGATACTAGCGTGTCTTCTTATTCTATAGTATACGAGGTAGTTCTTAGACTCTACTTTAGCGCGATACCCTACTTACTCTAGTATAGCGCGACCGAGTCGTCTATAGCTATAATCTATTTAGGAACTACTTAAGTAGTTATAAAAAGAGGAAGAATTATATAGATATCGAGGTAGATTATAATCGTATACTAGAGTTCTCCGAATAGTAGTACGATATAGCCTCGTCGGTCTTATAATCCGTAGGCGTAATTTTCCTAAAATACCGAGCTTATAAGTCCTTCGGCCTAGGGTTACTATATCGTTATAGCTCCCTCGATTCTAGATATATAATAGTATATATCCTAACGGTAGAGCGCGAGGACGTCTATACGATATAGACTATATTAGCGTCGTAATACTACTCGTCGTCCTTCTTTCTAAACGTATATAATAAGTTTATTCTATAGAACTTTTCTACTACCGTAGGTCTTAAGCTAGATACCTCCTTTCTCGTAGAACTTTAGTCTTATTTTATCGCGTATAACCTCGCTTAAACTTTAAGTATTATTTATATTTTACCTACTAAAAAGCTATAAGTCGAGCGCGAACTACTAGAAGAAGGAACTATTACGACTAAGAGCGACGTATTTAATAGCGATAGCGTAGTTACTAGTTAGTAATTCCTAGAAGATAACGAGTAATTTCGATATAAGGCGTTCTAAAAGTACGAAACGACGCCTTTAGAAGAATATAAAGTTACGTAGACTTAGAAGAAAACGCTCGAGAGTAGGATCTCGTACGTAGGGACCCTTTAGCTATATAAGAATAGCGAGGATCTTAGCTTCCTTTCTAAATATAGTTTAGTATAGATTCTAGGAGGCGTATTACTAGCTCGTAGTTATCGTTATATATAGTTAAGGAGCTATATCCTACGCTTTATATAGTAGTTTTAAAGCTATTAATAAGCTAATAAGTTCCTTCCTACTATAGTATCTATCTATTTATATAATTTTGCTTTCTCTACGTTCTACCTATATAGTATATAAGTACTCGGGCATCGTATTCCTCTCTATACTTAGCGCTATACGGAAATAGAAGGTAGTACTCTATAAATAGTCTTTTTATAAACTCTTACGCTATATCTATCTACGACTAGGAGACGCTACTATAACGAGTCTACTAACTATATAGCGGGCTTATTTAAATGCACGGAGCTATAGCTTAATATCGTCTACGTAATATCTAATAGGTCGTTTTAAATAAGAATAGGTAGCTTACGGTAAGGCCCTCTAATACCTCTTATAAGCGTAGAATTTAGGCCGTAAGGCCTTATAAGAGCTTCTTTACTACTATATTTCTCGCTACTTATATTAGCTCTAGCTCCTATTACGGTATAAAGCTATTACTATCGTTATAAGGACTAGTAATTATAGCCTACGAAGTCCTATTATACGCCTCTACGTAGCCGTAAGTAGAAATAGATACTCTTAAGTAGAAGTATGCCCTACGTAACCTAGAAGTATGCCCTACGTAACCTATAGCTCTACGTAAGCCTATAGTTTTAGACGAAAACTAGAGGGTAATATCTCGAGAACTACTAGTATAATAAAGCTAAAATTTAAGATATAGCGTCTCTATACTATACTTACGTGGTCTAGATTAAAATATTTATATTATTATAGGTATATACGCTAATAAGTAGTTATAAAGTATATTTATAGTATTCTAAGATATAGTAGTTATTAAACTTTATTTAGCTATAATTTAACTTTTTATAGTTCTAGTATATAATTTAGACTATATATAACTAATAGAGATAGTAGATATATAAGAGATATACTTCTATCTAATAGAAACTATTATTTAATACTTTTTAATTTATATTATACTCTTCTTTAAAGATCTTTTAATAAAACTAGTATTAATATAGATATAGGATAAGTATTACTATATATAGAGTTAGTATAAGATAAAAAATCTAGACTTAACTAAGCTTAATACTTATACTAAACTATACTACTAATAGTAAGTAGAATAGAAAAGACTTATATTTACTTATAAGTTATAATTTATATATACTATTATAGGTATTATTTTAGTAAAAGACTTTAAATATTCTTTATTATACTTCTATACTTTAATGTTTCCCTATATATAATTATAAGATATATAATTAAGAGTTTAAAAGAAATTTTAGTTAAAGTAAAGAATATTTAGTTTTCTTAAATATATATTACTATATAGCTTCTTATATTACTATAATAATAGCTACTATGACTTAATTATTTATTAGAGTACTAATTAACTTATTCGTTATACTACTGCTAAGAGAATCTAGAAATAATAAGATAGAATTTATAATCTAAAATAGTTAATATAATATAAGGATTAAAAGATAAGACATTTTCTTTAATATAATATATAGTTCTCGAGTAGAAATACTATATAAGTAGATATAAGATATATTATATCTCTATATTATTATACTATTTAAGTATTTAAATAATTTAATAATTCTATAGAATCTAGAAGGATTTTAGATATATAATATAGCTTATAAGTATATTAAGTATTATAAGCTATTTTTTAGGCTATATTAAAGTTCTAAAGACCTTTATAGCCTAATACTTTAGTATATAAAGCTACTAAGAGAGCTTCTTTAAGCTTTACTTATAAATTTAAATCTTAGTAGATTTATTTATATATATAAGAGTATTATATATTATTATAGACTATAATAGCTCTATATATACTATAATAAGTAATATAAGCTTAAGAGACCTTCTTATATTTATATAGTATTATATAAATATATTTTAAATCTATATAAGAAGTTCTTATAAGTCTTCTAATATTATATAGTATTTAGTATACTAGTAGCTATCTACTATATATAGACTAAAACTATATAGCTTAAAGTTAAACTTAGGCTATTTATATAATTATATCTACGATATACGAAAGTAATACTTACTAATAATAATTTCTAGTTCTAGAACTTTATTTCTAAATACTAGACTAAATAGTAATAAGTATACCTTTAAACTTACTAAAATTTATCCTTATAGTATATACTATCTATATTAAAGGTTTTATATATTTCTAGTAATATTTACGCGAGATATTAGGGTGCGAATTCTTAAGAAACTATAGGCTTACGCGAGGCTATAGGTTACGTAGAGCATACTTCTACTGCGGCTACGGTTACTACGTATAGGCGTCTAGCTAGTACGACCTCGAGGCGTATTACGTATAGGCTAGTCCGGCTCTATAAAGGCCTATAGGTTTTAACTATCTTCTAAATACGTTTACGGCTATAGAACTATTAGAATAGAGGCGTATTACTAGTCCTTAAGTTACTTATAAGGCCTTATAAGGAGTAGAGGTTAGAATAGGTCGGGACGGGTCTAGGTCGGGTCTAGGACCTAAATATATAGAACTATAATAGTTAGGTCGGGTCCTAGCCGGTTCCTTTCTAGTTCCGGACCTATCTAATAAATATAGGTATTAGATAGGTCCGACTCGGGTCTAACGATAGGTCTAAAGATAGGTCCTAATAGAAATATAAGATTCGATAGAATATAGTATAGAAAATCGAGAGTTATAAATAGATAGAAACTAAGGGAAGTAGAAAGTATAAAAAGCGACGAGTTTTAAAGGTATATTTTATTTAATATAGCAAATTATACGATTTATTATACCTATATATATGCCGACTATAAATACTAACTACGGTAACCTCTCTAATTATAAACGATTTTTACTATATATACCCTCTAATTTTCTCTATATATGCCGTAAAGATTTATCTCTTACTAAATATATTAATTCCCTAAGACGAGAGTAGGCTAATAATAAACTTTATATCCCTCTACTAAATAGTTACTCGCTTTACGTAAATCGTAGTAACGTTAGTACCTATTATATAGTTAATATTAATCGAATATAGAATAACTAGGAATATATATACTTAAGAAGAGATAGACTAGAGCACTCTTAGCGGCTTCTTATAAAGTACTAAGGGCGCTTACCTACTAATAGTAACCTGCTTTAGAAATAGCTAAGCTTCTAGAAACGTTATAGTAAACTTCGTAGATAAGGTAGCTAAAGAGTAGCTTAGGTATAAGTAGATCTATAGACTTCTAGTACTTACGGATCTCTCGGAGCGCGATAGCTAGAGTATAAGTTAGTAATACCGACTATAAATGCCGACTATATAACTTACTACCTAGCTTATAGTAATAAGTCTTCTATATACTAGCTCTACGAGCTAGACCTTCTCTACTTACTACTATTATTTTAGCTAGTGCTTTTCTAGCTATTCTCTTTCTAGCTAGTCCCTTTTTCGCTACTCGTTTTCTATCTAGTACTCGTTTTCTACCTACTACTCCTCTAGCTACTACGCTACTATTTGTTCCGTTATTTACTATATCTCTATCTACTACGTCTCTATCTACTATACTTCTAGCTACTATTAACTAGTAGCCTACGCGGTTTAGATAGGGGTTCTAAGAAGCTAAGAGTACTTAGAATATAAAAGAAAGAAGGAAAAAGGATTTTAAATAAGTAGAAAGGAAGAAGATATCTACGACGAGCCTTCGAGCGACTCGAGGAGAGAAGAGACCTTACTACTTTATCTATACTCTTTACGACCTTTCTTCTACGATTAGATACTTTTAGAAAACGATTGCCTCCCTTTCTACTACTCGTCGCATGCCTACGAAGTCCTATTATACGCCTCTACGCGGCCGTAAGTAGAAATAGATGCTCTTAAGTATACTAGTAAAGTATAAGGTATATAAGATAACCTCCTTTTAAGCGTATATAATAAATATAACTCTATAGCCTCGAGCTACCTACTCGATATAGAACGATATAAACTAGACCTAGTAGAAGAAGAGGAATAAAAGGAAATAGAAAGAAGATAAATAGAAGAAGATAGAGAGGTAGTACCTATCTAGGAAGAGAAAACTATTTAAACCGCTATATAGAGCCTTAGAATAAAGAGATAAAAATAGGCCCTCCTAAACTAGTATTATCTACTATCTAGGAGAGTCGGCTTCTAGGTATCCTACGAATAAGTAAGAAGACCTACTATATAGTACTATATCTCTCTCTTTCTTTAGCCTACCTATCTATCTACTAATTTAGATACTAGTTTATTTACTAGGTATAGAGCTTAGTACTTAGCGCTTAGCGCTAAGGCGCATAGCTATAGAACTCTAGGTTCTTCTTAGGCATCGGCCTATAATATATATTTTAGCGCGAATAAGGTACCTTTAAGACTAGAGAGTTTTCTAGCCTAGGAGGCTTTTCTCTTACGACTAGCTAGGCTTTACTAAAGCCTGCCCGTACTATATAGTCTTCGACTCCTAAAGTACGTTAATAGAATAAATAAATAAATAAACTGCTCGTCGTATTACTAAAGTCCTCTAGTATAACGATTCCTCCTTTTACTTATAATAATAGAATACTTATATACTTTAACCTCTATATCGACTATCTAGTATCTAAATCTTACGATTCTAAGATTAGAAAGAATTAGAAAGTTAAGCGAATAAGACCTAATATTAGGATATAACGTGCCGAGAGGTTTAACTTACTATTAGGTTAGAAATTAGCGTTTTCTAGATATAGCACGAGGTCTAGACGTCGTTAATAGTCTTCTAGGTA
Source organism: Cercospora zeina (assembly GCA_022702355.1). Lineage (NCBI taxonomy): Eukaryota > Fungi > Ascomycota > Dothideomycetes > Mycosphaerellales > Mycosphaerellaceae > Cercospora > Cercospora zeina. The sequence goes on from JAKLWX010000005.1 coordinate 2,797,860, forward strand.
TCTCTAGTATTAAAGAGACGATAAAATATAAGGGCGGATATCGTATAATACCGCTACTCTTACTAGAACTAGCGTATATATAATAAGCTACCGATTTAAATATATATAGGTTTAGGTCTATATTTTTAAAGCCGAAGATAGGGCCCGACTAACGTAAACGCCTACTTTACTTAAAAGAATCTTCTAGAGAGACGATATTCTTTCTAATTACTACGAACCTTCTTTCTAAATAATAAAAACCTCGAAAAACTATAAAGAAGCCGGACTTCTCTTAAGCTTCGTAGTAGGTATACGAAAGACTCTAACGAGTACGATAGCTCGCTACTATTCGATTCTAGAAGCTATACCTAGGCGGAAAATTAACGACTTTATAAGGATACGAATACTTCTAACGCGTTTATTAGCTTCTAAATAAACTTCTTTAACTTCTAGACGTACGACGGATAGTAAAGTGTCCTCTAAGGACCTAACTAGTCTCCTAAGAACTAGGGAGCTTCTAACTCTTATTAGAGGAACCTAGGAGACGTGCTACTACCTTCTAGTAACTTAAATACTTTCTTAACCTTTAGATTAATCGCGACGATAAGTCTTACGAATATACTTATAGCTTTTAAAGAAAGGACGAAAAGTATAAGAAGAGGCGATCTCTCGTACTCTTTAGATAGAAAAACAATTAGGCTCTCGTATTAGCTTCTAGGCTTCTTACTTTTAGTACTAGACCTCTTAGTATTAACGAACCTAATTACTTCTTCTTACTTTACTAACGGTTTACTTACTACTCTTCCCTCTTCGATTTTAAATATCTTTAGAAGCTAGTAGGTTTCTAATTATTTCTAAAATTAAATCTTTTCTCCTCCTATTCTATAAAACGACGACGACTCTCTTCTTTACTAGACTTCTTCTTATAGCTCTCGCGGTTTAACTATACCTTCGGAAGACCTTCTAATTCTTTAAATAGACTAAGAATCTTCTTCTATCTCTTTACTTCTTTCTCTTTTATATCTAGACGTCTCTAGATACGATCTATTCTTTAGATAAATTAGTAAATAAACTTACTAATCCGTCTAAAGAAAGTAGACTTAGATTTATACGACCCTAATACTACTAAATTTAATCTATAAAACCTTCCTCTACTAGAATTACTTTTTTTAGAAGACGCTTAGCTCCGTATTACCTTTAAGATAAGTACTTCTAATATAAATATATCGGACTCTCGAAATAATTATAATTAGCCGATTTTAGCTAAAGATAGACGTACTATAGCTCTTCTATAGTCTCTTATTAAAGCTCTATATAACTCGCTTAAGAATCTTAGACCTAATATTATAAAGAAATTAGCCGAAAACCTTAGAGCTCTATTAGCTCGACCTTTAAAGAGGAATATATCTAGAAACCTAAGTTTTTTAGGCGCTAGCGTATTATAATAGCTTTCTAGAATAGATAAGTTTACTAAAGACTATTATTTAAACTAAAAGAATTCTACTAGAATTAAACGTCTTCTAGATAACTATAACTATATTATTAAAATCGAGATTAAGACTCTAGACCGGTACTTAGAAAATAACTATCCTGTCTTATATAAATTAATTCTAGATAGATAGGCTAAGTTTAATACTTAAATACTTTTCTAGATACGCGCTAGCCTCGAGACCTTATTAAAAAGAGCTTAAGCGAAAGGAAAAGATACGAATATACTCGAATACTATAAGTAGTTTAAGCTAATTTAATCCGCGATTCCTACTAAAGAGCTAGATAACTATATAAGGTATTAGCTTTTTCTTTCTAGACTTCTAGACTAGATTATAAAGAAGGTCTTTAACTATCTTAGGATCGACTATACTAGAAAGCTTTCTAAACTTTTTGCCGAGGTTTATAAAGAAGCTTATAAGATTACGACCGGAGATAATAGCTTTAGAAAGTTCTAGACTAGTTAAGGGTTAACGCTCGAAAAGATTTAAGAAGTTATTAACTAGAAGTAGCTAACCTTTACGCTAAAGTTCGATATAGAAACGAGACTCTCGCTACTAGTCTCTAAGCTTACTAAACTCTTTAAGAGTCTAGTAATAAATTAAGCTTCTCTCTAGGTATAGATTAATTAGGAATCTGCCGCGGCTATACCTATTAACTCTCCTAGGCTAGACTCGTACTATACTCCTCTTTAGAACTAATTAGAAGCTTAGACGACTAATTAGAATAAAGTATATCTTAGTTCCTACGCTACTAGTTTCTAGAAAAGAAAGGTCGACTCTTCTATTAAAGAGAAATACTATATATATAGCGAAGGCTCTTACTTTTAAGAGGAATATAGTCCTACTCTTAACTTAATTAATAGAGGCTATATATATAAAGGCGAACAAAATATCTTATACTTCGGCCGCGCGAATACTAGCTATCTAGAAAAGATTATCTTTAGCTAGAACTAGAAGACGCTAAAGCTAAAATTTATTACTACGCGGATTTAAGAACGAATTAGAAGTCCTATCGAGTAGACTTATCCCGATAAGATTTAGAGAATTATAGGAAGTTAGCCGTTACTACGAGATATATCTTATTATTAGACTACGCCTTAGAATCCGAGATACTAGATCCCCGCTAGAAAACTTAACTATTCTAATAGTAAGCTACTAATTATTCTTTAGCGACCTTAAGAATTAGAAACAAAGCCTTTAGCCTCGTTAATAAGCTATTACTAGACTTTATAGTTTAGAGATTTACTAATTTCCCTCGTCTCCTCTACTACTTAAATAAGAAGCCGTATATTACCTAAACCTAGTATAAGCTCTACTAGAGTAGCTATCTCTAAGAGAGATCGAAAAACGGTATAAGAAAAACTTCGAGAGTAGAGTAGTACTATAAAGGTAAAAGGAAAGCATCTCGAGGAAATTATACGTAGTATTAAAACCCTAATAATTCTAGAAGTCGTAGAAGAGTTATTAGAAGAGCCGAAAAGCTAGACTTAAGGCTAAGAAACTACGAAGACTCCTTTATTTATTTAAGAATTTCTAGATAATATCGAAGATATAGATATACTTAAGAGCGAAGAGAACTAGCCTAGACCTATTAATCCGCCGAAGCGAAAGGTTCCTAAGAAGCGTTCGCTTAAGAACTATCTTTAGGATCGGGCTAGAAAGGTTAACGAGGATATAGGCTATAATATTAGCGAAGTTCGAACTCTAAGTAAGCTTATATAAGTAAAGATCGAGTTCTTAGTCGGAGAACTACTAGCCTACTATAATATACTTTTTAGACTTCTCTAGAAGAGAGTAATAAACGATTAGAAGCTTCTTTAAAGGCTCTATATAATAGACGTCCGGAATACCGATATTTTTAAGAGTCTAGAAGTTCCTAAAGAGTCTAAACCGTCCGCGAATATAAATCTAATTAACGTATTAAGCCTTCTAAGTCGGGAATTAGCTCCTTCTACTAAGGATCTTTATAGTCCTAGCGAAGAAATTAATCTATCTACTATCTTCGAAGATTTTATACGAGTACTACTAATCTAGGTACTAGTAGAAGTCGGAATACCTACTAGAATAGTTAATATACTTATCGACGGAGGTTCTAAATACTATATTATTATAGATTACTTTACGAAATAGTATAAGCTAGCGATTATTTCTTAGAAGTAGAGTATTATAATATATAGTACTATCGGAAACATATAGATCGTTAGCCTTACTAAAGACGTTCGAATAAACGTTTATAACGTTATTATTAAACTTTCCTATATCGTTATACGAGAAGAAGTAGATGCGGCGATCTAGCTTATTCTCGGATAGCCTTAGACTCGTAGAACCTATCTTACTAGTAGGAACTACGACGACGGCTCCTAGGAAGAAACTATTACTACTATAGGAAGTAAACTTAGTACCTTTACTACTCTAGACGGTAACGACGGCTATATAACTCTAAACTAGCTATTAGGAAAAGTAGAGGGCCGAGAATCGAAGCTATAACGATCTCTATAGCCCTACTTACCTTAGTAGATAATCGACTTTATTAAAAGTTATTAGAAGGCTAGCGCTACTACTACTTCTAGTACTCGGGAGAGCTTAAGTAACTAAGTACTCTAGAGGGAGGGCTCTACTTAATAACTTTAAATTCTTACGATATATAAATCTAGAAGAGTACTTACGCGCGCCTACGTAAACGACGATAACGAACTAGTCGAAGAAAACCTTTTCGACTCGGTCTCTAATATTAATAACCTCTACTACTAAGATTAGGAAGAGTCTACTTTCTAGTCTACTTTCTACCTTACTAAACTTACTTAGAAGGCCTAGTAGCCGATAAGAAAGGTTCTCTATAATATACTCTATAAAAGAGTACCTAATAAGGTTAAACTAGTTAACGTAGATGTCTTAATAACGGATAGTAAGGCTCTAGACGCAAATCTAAAGTAGAAATAAAAATGCCTCGACTACGAGTCTCTTCTATCTAAAGGTTCTAGACTATTCGATTAGAAGTATATTATTTAGAAGTTCTCGACGATAGAAAGAGGTAGCCGGCTAACGCTATAAGTCCTAGGTACTCTCGACCTTAGTATAGAACTTTTAAAGAATAAATTACGTCTACTATATAAGATACTCTTTAACTAAGAAGCTATTTTTGCTATAGACTTTCGATATCTCGGACGCTTAAATCTAGAGGTAGCGCTACCTTAGAAGATTAGAACGATACCTTATTCGCTATAGTAGTATCTAGGTTTTCGACTTAACCTAGCTCTAAAAGAAACGATAGAGGAAATAATTAAGTAGCGCTTAGACGCCGGTACGCTTAAGTTCTACTATAGATCTTATAGCAATCCTTGCTTTCTAGTCCGTAAAGTAGATACGAATAAGTATCGTCTAATAAACGCTACTTAGAAGATTAACGAGGTTACGATCCGAGATATAAATACGCTACTAGATATAAATAGCTTTTTAGAAGAGATAGCTAGCTATATAGTCTCGAGCCTTACCGATATCTTCTCTAGATACGATTAGATTCCTCTAGATAAAGAGAGCCGTAATCTAATAGGTTTTATAACGCCTCTAGGTTTAGTTCTATAGACGACTCTACTTTAAGAAGCTACGAATTTAGTTGCCTAATTCTGCCGGATTATAGCTATTATACTATACGACTATTTCTCGTATACGGCTATTCCCTTCCTCGACGATATTACGATTAAAAGTCTAAAAAGTCGCTATAATAACGAAGAAATTAAACTAGGAATTCGCCGGTTTATTATAGAAGCGGTTACTATACTTAATTCTATTCTTACGGATCTAGAGCGAGCTAGTCTAACGGTAGCGTTTAAGAAGTTTAAAGTCTTCTACGAATAGCTAGAAGTCGTCGAGTATATTAGTAGACCTAAAGGGTAGTAGCCGAATATATAACGAATATAGAAGATCTTAAACTAGCTAGACCCTACCTATTAGAAAGATATTAGCGTATATCTCGGGCTTCTAGTCTACTTTAAGTTTATAATCGAGATATATATATAGCTTAATTACGGCGCCTCTCTATAAGCTTCTTTAGAAGAATACTAAGTTTATCTAGAATAAAGCCTATTAGGAAGCAAAGGCAGCTCTTAAACACGCTCTAGTTAACTACCCTTAGCTTATTTATATCGACTACGGACCTAATAGCGGCGAGATTATTCTAGCTATAGATATAAGCGGAGATAGATACGGCTATATCCTTATATAAGTTATCGACGGCCGTCGCTATCCTATACGTTTTAAAAGTAGCCTCTAAAATAATATAAAGAGAAGATACGATATAGAAAAACTTAAATGCCTCGCGGTTCTAAAAAGTCTAAAAAAGCTAAAACCTTAGCTTTTTAGCGTCTACTTTACTCTAGAAGTAGATATAAAGACTCTAGCTTACTAGCTTAGTCGCCCTACTTCTAATCTCCTAAATTCTACGATAGTACGATAGGTAGCCTAGATATAACTCTTTACTTTTACTATCCGATACGTTCTAAGCTTAAAGTATACTAGACTAGATACCTTATCTCGACGACTACTAAATCTTAATATATATATAGAATCTAAGGGTAAATATAAGTCGGTAATTAATAATAACTTATTCTAAGACTAGGAACTAATTTCCGCGGTAGCTACCTTTAAAGAACTCGATCTAATAGGTTCTACTAATCTTCTAGAGGAACCTAATAGTTCTATACTAGATAGAGAATAGTCCTACGACTCTCTAGTCTACGCTTATATTCTTTCTAGAGGTCGAAGAATCCCTACGGTTAGCCGCGGAAAATAGCGTACTTATATTCGAGAATCGCGCCGTTTCTTTATTTAAGAACGATATCTCTAGAGATAAGAACGTCTAAATTTACTAGTTTTTTAAGTCGTTAATAATCTTTAGAAACGATCCGAGATTATATAAGAAATCTACGACGTTTCTAAATATAGAAGTACGGATTTATACTAGTAGATAATTAGGCGGATATACTAGTAGTCTAGAATATATAGCGACGTTTCCAATTATATCTAGAGATACCGACCTTATAATCTAAGAGATAGCCGACGCCGTCCTATACGAATAGTCTTATAATAGATTAAAACTATTAGAAAAGTCTAGTATTATAATATAGTCTACTATATAGGCGATATTCTAGGAACTAGAGTTAAGAAAGGCTATCTCTTTATTACTCGCGAAGGCCTTAGCTAATAGGTCGAAGGCGAAACGTTTTCCTATATAGTAAAAGACTTAATAGCGGAGTAGATCGCAAATTTTATCCGACGCTAGATTTTTTACTAATAAGGTCTACTATATAGAATAGTTCTAGACGGCGCTCGGGCCTATCTAAAAGAAGTTAAAGACCTTCTAAACTCGTACGACGTTAGGCGTACTAGGATCTCGCCTTATAACCTAGAATTAAATAGCTACGTTAAAGTTAGGTATCGTCCTATCCTTTTAGCTCTTATAAAGATATTAGATAGTACTTAGAAGAGCTAGATAAAGCACGTTCTAGCTATACTCTAGGCCGAGAGGACTACTATCTATAGTACGACTAGCTAGACTCTATTTTTACTTATATACGGCCGAGAAGCGGTCCTTCTAATTAAACTATCTATTACGACCTTTAGTTTTCTAGATTAGAGGAAGGTTAGAACGTACGAAGACTTTATTTAGAAGAGAGTAGAAGCTCTAGAAGCTATAAACGTTATAAAGTTAGAGGCGTTAGCCCGCGAGGAACGACTTTAAGAATAAGCCTCTCTTTATATAGATAATAAGAGAAACGTAACGAACGTAGTCTTTATAAAAGGCTAGCTTATTATTCTCTAAAAAGGAGATATAAAAGATTTACGTTTCTAGAAGCTTTCTTTCTAGTAGAAAGGTCTTACTAAGTATTAAGTTATACGGGAAACTATTCTACTTACTATCTAGAAGAGCTTAATAGCGCTAAAATTAGCGGGACGATTAATAAGCGCAATCTAAGAGCTATCCTTCTATTTTATAAGTAAGAAGACCTAGTAAGATACTAAGTAAGAGAGGCGTCTTAAAATCTAGAAAGTAAAGCTAAAGATAAGATCGAACTAGTTCTAAAAGAAGCTTACCGTCTTACGAAATCTCGAGCAAAGAGGATATAATTAAAGAAGTCGAATACGAAGAAGAATAATATCCTATAATAGTATAACTCTAATATATTCTAGAAGAAGAACTATAAGAATACGAAAGAATATAAAAACCCTTATTTTAGCGTTTAGTAGAAGGGGATAGGCGGTATCCGGCGTTTAATAGTCTTTAGAAATAATTAGAAGCTCCGACCTTTCGTAATAACGTTTAAAAAGATATAAACTAAAAAAAAAAAATTTACTTCTAAAAAAGAAAAACCCGAAAAAGATAATCGTCTAAGATAATATTAAACTAGTAATATAACTTAATAATGCTCTTTAGAAACAATTAAAAGTTCCGTCCTTTTTAGAAAGTATATAGACTAGAGCTTAAGACGATATTAAACTAAGTCTTATATAAAGAAGACTAAAAATCTTAATTAGTTTTAAGTTTCTAGAACTTAGAATTAACCTCCTAGAAATAAAATAACTCGATAAATACTAAATATAATACCTAGACGGCATACGTATCTATAAAGACTTAAAACTACGAGCGAAAATATAAAAAGACTACTATAAAGTAGTATTCTTATCTTTCTCTCTCTAAAATAATTAGACCTTCGTTTTCTATCTTTTTACGAATATCTAACGACCTTAAAACAACTCTTTAGATTTACTTCTTTACTTTTCTAAGATTTAACTACTTAAAGGCTAGACTAGTATTTATTATATCTGCTTTTATTCTAAAACTATACTATATACTTAGGTATACCTTCTAACTCTATAAGTCTAAAGCCTAAATCCCTAGCTCTCTTCTACTTAGACTTTAATTTCTCCTTCTTAGCTCTTTTTAGATTTACTTTTTCTAGCTTCTTCTATTACTTAATCTTTAACTTAGTTATTAGAATCTAAGTTAGAATTAGAATTAGATTTAGTATCTAAACTATTTCTAGATTAGGTATTAGAGTCTCTAATAACCTTAACCTCTAGATTCCTCTTAGATATCCTTTCTATATTAGAAGCTATAAGAACTATACTAGAAGGCTACTCTAGTATAGAGCTAGCTTATACTACTTTCTTCTTCTTATATTTAAGATATTAGAGTAGAAAGCTAGGTACTATAGGCTAGTACGAAGAATAATAGGCTTAGATTAAGACTATACGAATATCTACCTCGTTATTCTAAGTATAATAGTAGTAGCGAGAAGTATCTCCCTACTAAGCTAAGTAAGCTTAGTAAGTCGTATAAGGATATAGCTAAGGATAGGCTAGGCTAGCCTATTCTACTAGTAGCTATATAGTATATTCTTATATAAAAGAGGATTAACTTAAAGAATAGGAACTAGGTAGCTCTAGTTATTATTTGTTTATTTGTTTATTTATTTATTTATTCTATTTACGTACTTTAGAAGTTAAAGACTATATAGTACGGGTAGGCTTACTAGTAAGCCTAACTACCTTATTTACGAGAGAAAAGCCTCCTAGGCTAAAAAACTCTCTCCTTATTTGCCCTTATTCGCGTTAAAATATATATTATAGGCCGATGCCTAAGAATTCCTAGAATTTCTATAGTAGTATGCGCTAAGCTTTGCTAAGGCTTGGCGCGCCAAGCCTTATATATATAGAAATAAATTTAAAATCTAGAAAGGTTAGTAGTATTATAGTCTAAGTTATATAAGTAGGTAGGTAGAGTTATATAGGCCTTTATACTTATTTAGAGTAATACTTAGGGCCTCTAGTCCTAAGTAGTAGATTATTCTAGTTAAAAAGGGTCTGCCTTTATTCCTTTTCTCTAAGGCTCCTTACTATAGTTTAAATAGTATTTCTTAAGCTAGGGTAGTTACTTCTCCTCCTATCTATTTATTCTCTCTTTCTACTTCTTTACTTCTCTTTCTATCTCCCTCTTCCCTCCCTTATATTCTAGTTTATATCGTTCTAGTTTAGTCGTTATTTTAGTAGTTTTAGTACGACTATAGCGAGGAATTATCTTGTTTTGCCCTATACTTTACTAGCGTACTCTAGAAGTACCTATTTCTACCTAGGGCCGCGTAGAGGTATATAATAGGACTTCGTAGATAGTAGCTCTAGTTACCTAATTAGCTAACTTTACTAAGGAAGTACTAAGACTAAGTAAATTCTCTTTCTTTAAAACCTTTTAATTAACTAAAAAGAGGAAGGTTAGATAGCTAGAACTAAAAGCTATACTATCTAAATAGTTCTACTTAGTATAATAAAACTAGTATAGAGGTAAAGGGCCTATTCTTAGAATATAATCTAAACTAGTAGGATTTAGTAAGTTCTCTAAGTCTAGAAATTTCTAAAATCTATTAAAGGCTATATAGTATATAGTAGTATCGAGGATAATCCTATTAGCTTAGGCTTCTAATCTTAGGACTTAAACTATTAGCTTAGATCTAGTTAATCTATTATACTTTATATTAGAAAGAATCTCTTTCTAAATAACTTTCGGTCGTCTAACTACTTTTAGCTAGGTACTTAGACTATATCTAGAAGAGGAAGATTAATTATACTAGCTATTATATAAGTAGTTAGTATAAGTACCTCTAAAGAGCTACTTATTATCTAGATCTTCCTAACTAAGTCTTAGTACTCTTCTATAAGCTAGAAATAGAGTAGTTTTGCTCTTTTTATAATAGTTATAAGGGCCTTTAGAATCCTTAGCCTACTCTAGGAAATAAGTAATAATAGATACTACTCTATAAGGAGAACTATAGAGCCTATACTCTCTAACTCTTATTTAGGAACCTTTAAATATCTTTATCTTAAAGAGGAGCTAGTATTCTAGCCCTAGGATTCCTCTAATACTTAAGTATAGCCTTCTATTTCTATAGGAATTTAGGAATAGCCTAGGAAATATATCTAGAACACCTAGTAATCTAAATAGGTCTAAGAAATATCTAGCTCTTTCCTAGATATCCTAATTAGAGAGTATAGTCTTATCCTACTAGCCTTAGACCTCCTTAGAATACTACTTCTTCTAGACCTTCTTTAATAGCTTTATAGCCTACTTATCCTTCCTAAAGACCTAGTATTTAGAGTTTATCTTAATAATATTCTCTAGAAAGAGTAAGGTACTAGAGGCCTTTAAGCTCTCTAATAAGTTCTAAACCTTAGCTTTTAGCTTCTAGATAGACTTTATTAGTACTATTTAAAAGTAGAATATAGAAGTTTAAAGGAAGTAAGAGAAGATCTAAAAAGAAAGGAAGTAAGTAGAAGATAAAGGTTTCTAAATTTTAAAGTAGTAGAAGGTAGCTAGCTACTTAGTACCTAATTAATAAAACTTAAAAAGCTAAGGCTACCTAATTTAGATAACCTAGACCTTAGAAACTTCTAAAGTATCTAAACCTTCTTAGTAGTTCTAGAGTAGATCTAAGATAAGAAATAATACTAGAAGTAGAAAGGAAACCTTTTCTATTACTAGATCTAGGCAAAAACCTCCCTCTATCTACTTATAGTAGAAAAGAGCCGTGCCTATATTCTAATTTCCTTAGAATAAGTAGAAAAATAAGAAATAGAACGCTAAAAGACTTTTTTTCTAATAACTTCTAGGCTTAGAAAGTATTAGATCTACTAAAGACTAACCTATAAAGACTACTTTATCTATCGAATATCGCTATCGCTATCCTCGTTACTAGAGTTATACTCTAACTTAGTACTTAAACCTTTTTCGATTACGTTACTATATCTATCGATAGCGTTACTACTAGGATTTAGTATACTTCTCTCTACGAAGGCCTTTAGACGGGTATCTAAAACGGCCTTAAACGCCTCTTCTATTATAATTACTATTCTTTAAAGAATACGTAAGGTACTATTAGAACTTAAGTTATAGGGCACGCGGATAATAATCGGAATTATTATAGCCTCGGCTACTAGAACTAGAGGAGTAGTAGTCGGAATATATTAATACGCTAAACTAGTCTAGTCCTTTAAACTCCTAGGAATAGGATTAAGTATATTAAGCGTAGAACGAAGCTCCCGACGAAGATTCTACGCGGTATTACTCGTATTATTTAGCGCTATATCTTATAGATCCGATAGAAGCTCGAATACCGAAATTAGAAAGGCTCTCTTAGTAGGTAAATCGTTTTAAAGATTCTAAGAAATACTAGAAATCGAGGGAATAAAGGTCGTAGCGCTCTAAGATAGTAGATTCTAGCGATTAGCGCTATACTAGCGTATCGGCGCTCGACTAGAAAGAGAATAGCCGGATTTTATCTTTATATTATACGAGGTCTTACCGTCGTAAACGTAGTTCGTATAAGTACTATTCTAAAGATATAGCTAATTAGTTAAAGAAGCTAGGACTCTCGGATTATATAACTAGTCTAGAACGCGAATATAGATCTTAGCCTTACTAGACCCCTTTCTATAGTATATATAAATATCGTCGTCGAATATATACTTTAAATCTATACTATACGAACCGATAAGAGTAGGAAGTCGATACTTTATTAATCTTAGATTTATTTCCTAACTTAGAGGAAAGATTAGTCTTAGTAGCTAGTCTAGATTAATAAGACGGAAATTTAGATCGAAGAAGTTATCGATACTATAGTATATCTTTCTACTAGTACTGCCGAGAAATCTATAGATTATTTCCTAGAAATTGCCTTAATATACGTCTTTCTAGATTAGAAGGACTATCCTTTCTAGAAACGAGCGTAGATCTTTTTAGTTTAGAAATTAAATTAATAAAGCGCGGAACTACTTTTCTTAGAGTATATTTAGTAGATTTTCTATTTAACTCGAGCTATACGTAGGAGCGCGCGAGCTCTAGTTTAGCTTATTTAGAGAGTCGCCGCTACTACTAGAACTAAAATCGAGGCTTAGACCGGCGAATTTCCTACTAGACGATCTACCTAGACGCTAGGACCGACGCGAAGTAGTAGTTATCTTAACCGATAATTCTAATAAGCTAGCGTACTCGAGTAAGGGGTTACGTATAGAGAAGGCTTACTATAAGCCGCCGCGGATATTAAGAAAGCTTTCTAGAGTCTTCTAAAAAGAGTACTATTAGGCCTAGAGAGTTCTAAAAGCTAGAAGAGGTTATTAAAGTTATTATTTAGAAGTAGATATTTAAGAGAAAGTTAGGAGCGAGGGACTATTTTTATAATAGACCCGCTAGTATATAATTAACGTTTTCTAGTTATTATAAGCGTTTATTATAGGTTAGTAAGCATATAACGCGTTTTAAGAGTTTAATTCTAGAATTGCCGATATTCTAATTAGCTACCGGCTAGGTAGTAGGTTTCTATAGGCTTCTAATAAACTATAACTTTCTAGAAGTAAATAGAATTACGATAATTAGATAAGTAAAGGATTCTAAGGACTCTAATTATTTCTAGACTAGTTCTAGGCGCGCGGTAGAAGGCGTAGTAATAAGATTTCCTTAGGTTAACTTAAGTTCTTTAGAGAGTATATACTATCGTTCGGAGCTAATATAGCTAGTAGATAGAAACTACGTCGTTGCTCGCAATCCGCGCTATATCTCTAGAGAGATATTTAGGTAAGAGAGGAATATATTAACTAGTAGCCTACGTAGTTTAAATAGGAATACTAAGAAGCTAAGAGTACTTATAATATAAAAGAAAAGAGGAAAAAGAATATCGAATAAGTAAGAAGGAAGAAGATATTTACGACGAGCTCTCGAGCGACTTAAGAAGAGAAGAGACCTTACTACTTTATCTATACTCTTTACGACCTTTCTTCTACGATTAAATACTTTTAGAAAACGATTGCCTTCCTATCTACTACTCGTCGTATTACTAAAGCTCTCTAGTATAACGATTCCTCCTCTTACTTATAATAATAGGATTCTTATATACTTTAACCTTTATCTCGACTATTTAGTATCTAAATATTACGATTTCTAGATTAGAAAGAATTAGAAAGTCGAGCGAATAAGACCTAATATTAGGATATAATATACCGAGAGGTTTACCTTACTATTAGGTTAGAAATTAGCGTTTTCTAGACATAGGACGAGGTCTCGACGTCGTCGATAGTCTTCTAGGCGTCTCTAGTATCGAGGAGATAATAAAATATAAGAGCAGATATCGTATAGTACCGCTACTCTTACTAGAACTAGCGTACGTATAATAAGCTACCGATTTCGGTATATATAGGTTTAGGTCTATACTACTACTACTACCGCTACTACTACTACTACTACTACTACTACTACTACTACTACTACTACTACTACTACTACTACTACTACTACTACTACTACTACTACTACTACTACTACTACTACTACTACTACTACTACTACTACTACTACTACTACTACTACTACTACTACTACTACTACTACTACTACTACTACTACTACTACTACTACTACTACTACTACTACTACTACTACTACTACTACTACTACTACTACTACTACTACTACTACTACTACTACTACTACTACTACTACTACTACTACTACTACTACTATTACTATATTATCCCTCTCGATCTATCTCTTACGAGCTATTTAGTAAGCGAGCTTCTACTTATTAAGACGAGGCCGAGGCCTACCTTTACTAAATCTAGTATAGTTTTCTATAGAGCCTTCCTAAAAAGCTAAGAAGGAGAGGTAGGTAGTATAATACTCTCGTTGCTATTACTCTCGTCGCTATTACTCTCGTCGCTATTACTCTCGTCGCTATTAATAATAGAGCCGTTATCTTCGTTATTTCTATTATTACTATTCGCGTTTCTCCGAGAACTATTCTAGTCGTTTTAACTAGTACCCTTTTAGTCGTTTCTATTATAAGCGGAGGAGTTAGAAATTAAGAGAGAAGGGGTAGAAGCGCTACGTTAGTCGGTAGAGAGCGCTTAGTTACTAAGAAGTCTAAGGTTAATATTACTAGTATCTATAAGAGAGTTTTCGAGTAGAGGAGAGTTTCTAAATAGAGGAGAGGCGGACGCTATATCTTAGCTAAAGAAGTATTACTCGGCGAACTAGCTAGGCTTATTATTAGGAAGTTAAGCTATTATAAATACGTAGAGAGGTACGAGAAAAGTAGTCGATTAAGCTACGATTAACATACGCGGCGGTTTCCTTTATACGTATAATATAAAAATTCGTAAGGAGGTTAAGAAAAGTAAGGCGATAATAATAAGCTAATAAAGCGCGACCGCTAATAAGTTCTAAGAAGGTAGAGGTAGTAGTATTATAAATAGTTCGGTAAGAGTATATAGGTTAGCTAAGGCGGACGTTAGGCTCGCTAGCGCGCTAGCTATAGCTTTACCCGCGCCGTATATATTATTTCTAAGCTTCTAAGTATAGTAACGTATACTAGGCTCTTTATAGTCGGTAATTATAGTCGGCAACCTAGTATTATATACCTATATTATTATTACCTCCTCTATTCTAGCTAGTAAACTAGTAGCGTAGATAACTATATAAGTATATATCCTTCGCTTATAAAGTAACGCGCTTCGCGTAGATCGCTAGAAGGTTAGAAATCTCGACCTCTATAACGAGAAAAGCCTCTATCGCTTTCTATAAGCATTTAAGTACTATAGCCTAAATTCTAATAATATCGCTACTACTTCTATCTATTATAATCTCGCGGATAACGCGCTAAAAAGAGACTCTTCGGATATATAAAGCTATTATTTACTAAAGCTTACGAATCTCTCGTAAGGCTACCGTCCCTAGCTTTAACTACCTTTTTAAGATACTAGACTTACTAGCTCTCGTTTATTACTATATCGTTCTTATAGCTATCGCTTTTTTCTATAGAATTACTACCTTTCTACGAGACTCGTCGTCTAGTACTATAGCCTTTAGTAACTATATTAGCCGCTACTTAGTAGCTTTATTTCCTACGCGTAGAGGTAGTACTAATAGTAGTATATTAGTATCTATATTAGGATATACTCGTAGAGGAGGGCTCGAGTTAAACTCTATATTAGAGTCCGCTTAAGAAATAAAAGAAGATATCGAGTAGTATAGATAAAGATATTAAAGAGTTAGAAGGAGCGAATAGATAGAAGTATAAGAGAGAAGAGCTAGGGTAGATAGGAGTACTAGAAAATCGTATACGACCGCCGGAATACGCGGGCCTATAAGGAGGGGTTAGAGTTTAATAGCGCTATATAGTAGAACTATATCGCATTCTACTACTATATTAGGATACGCTTACTAATCTTTACCTAGTAGAAGTTATAGTTACGCGAACGCTATAATCGCTTCTACTACTCCGTAGAATATAGGAATAGACGTAAATATTTACTATAGTATAGATTATATTCGAGTATTATATAAATAATATCGACTATAATATATATATTCCGATATTCGAAGTTCTTTATAAATATCTAAGAGACTATAAAAGAGAAAGAGCTAGACTTACTAGTACTCTATAGTATTACTAGTTAAGTAGTCGTAATATAGTAGTAGAATAGAAAAATAAACTTTCTAGCCTACTTTTATATCGAGAAACTAAGTCGTTATAATAGTAGAAGAGAAAAAATAATTATTTATACTACTTTAATACTAAGAAGAGGAGTAGTTATTAATAGTATAAGCTAAGAAGTAACTATCGACGCTAAAAAGACTAGTAGTCGTCGATAGTATAGTCTAAGAAGTAATCGTCTACGCTAAGAAGATAAGTAGTCGTTAATAATATAAGCTAAGAAGAAGCTATCTACGCTAAAGAGATAAGCAATCGTCGATAGTATAAGCTAAGAAGTAACTATTAGCGACGAGTAGATAAGCGGTCGTCGAGGGCATAAGTATATAGTAGTTACTCTTTTTAGCTAATAATAGTAAGGTTAATCTAAGTAACGTATACGATAGGTTCTAGCTCTAGAGTACGTCTATAGCTATTACTATTTATATATAGTCGTATATATTAATATATACTATATTAGATAAGTAATATATTATATAATATCGCTAACTATAGTAGCCGACTATAGTATAAGAAGCTAAACTCTACGTATAGAAGTAAGCTAGTAGCTAGGCGGGAATAGCCGCGTACTAAGCTTCTAGCGTACCTAAAGCTAGAATTCGTCGCACTTAGCTTCTACTATAATAACTACTACTTTAACTACTACTATACTCGTATTACCGCCGAATTTTAAGTATATATTTACTATATAACTCGCGATACTTATCTCTTTTTAGCGGCTAAACTTATAATAATAGCGCGATAAAAGCGATATCCGATAAGTACTACGCTCTTTAATAGTCTATAGAAGCGTCCTTACCTTATAAATAAGGATTTAGATAGTATAAGTACTTCCGTACTTTAGATATAACTAGGCGCTATAAGGAAAGATATAGATACCTACTCTTCTAATTCTAATACTCTTTATAAGTATAGCCGGCGCGTAGATATATCGCCTAAGAGAGCTATAGTAGATAAGTAGCGCAAAGCTAAAAATAAGTCCTTTACTTAGTAGAAGAAGCTTTTAATCGGCTCTAATAATATAGAGAGTCCCCTATTAAAGAAGTAGTAGTAGAAGAAGATCGAGGCCTAAAGAGAGGAGTACTACGCTTAGTACGACCGAATAGCGTAGCTTATACCGCTCTACGATATTATTCGTAATAGGTCCCTATAGTAGATTAGATAGTAATAACTCCGACTCTAATTAAAGAGTATTTAGACGGCCGCGGTAGACTATATAGCCGTTAGCTAATTTAGACGAGGTATCTCGTTATTACTACGCTAGATTTTAGGACTCGGCTGCCTATTCTATAGAGTATTCGCTCTAGTTATAGAAGATAGTTATATTAGAATATCTAGGTTAGGCCCTAATAGCTCGAGATATTCTCTTTATTCTAGTAACTAGAACTAGTTATAAGCGCGACTTTAGTATAGCGCGTTATTAGAGCCGATATAATTAGTCTTATAATCCCTCGACGTTTAGTAATATTATATACTATCGTTCCTAAGAGCGTAACGTATAGTAATAGGCTCGGGATTCGCTTATAGAGAAGGCGCTACTAATATTAACTACGTTCGAGCCTTCGAATAATATAGTTAATTAGTAGTAGAAGTAGGTCGAGGTAGATTAGGAGGCGTTAGTAAGTACTAAATAGAGCAACTTCGACTCGATTAGTAATAATAAGGAGGATATAGTACTAATATATCTTCGGCGTAGTACTTAGTAAAGGAAGTATTTACTTTTACGTTATACCTATAAAGTAGAATAGACTTCGTAGTTAATATTCTAAATCGTATTAAATTCTAATATCTCGTAGTCGGTAAGTATAGTTAGTATCCTTATTTTTCTTCGTAACTATAGTTAGTAGTTTAACTAGCGCTTCTAATATACTATAACGCTTAGTTCTATATATACGTATATTTAGTATTAGAGTAATTCTATTATCTCTATAGCGACCTAGTTTTATTCTCTAGTATTAGACCTATCTTTTTAAACTTAAGTCTCTATAAAGACCTATATAGGAACTAGAAGTATTTAGACCCGACCTATTAATTTTATATTAGGTCGGAAACTTTATTAATTTAAGTCTTAGGTCGGTTCTCTTAGGAACCGACCTAGACTTAGAACTAACTTAAAGTTAGGGACCTATTCTAACCTCTACTCTTTCTAAGTAGGTACTACCTCTATCTACCTTCTTTTATTTATCTTCTCTTTATCTTCTTTTATTTCTCTTCTTTTACTAGATCTAGTTTATATCGTTCTATATCGAGTAGATAGCTCGAGGCTATAGAGTCTTATTTATCGTATATATAGTATACTTAAAAGAAAGTTATTTTATATACCTTATACTTTACTAGTATACTCGAGAGTATCTATTTCTATCTACGGCCGCGTAAAGATATATAATAGGACTTTATAAGTAAAAAAGACTAGTAGATATACTAAAGATAGGAAAATATATAGTATAGGTTTAAAGTAAGTAAGAAATAAAAGAATAGGGCCTAATTAGTAGCCTAGATATTAAATAAAACTAAGATAGGCAAATACTTATATAAAGGATAGTCTAGACTAGAGAGTATAATAGTAATTATTCTTAAGACTAAATATATAGAGTTAAGGACCTACTTAGCTAAGAGAAGCATTCTAGGTATCTCTCTAGAATATATATATATATAACTAAGAATACTAAACCCTAAAGTATATTTATATCTTCTACTTAGAAAAGTAAAGGAATAGATAGATACTATTTGCTACTATAGGCTTAAGTAACTAGAAGGGCCTTATAAGTACTAGAGAGGACTACTAGTAATAGCTAGATAGCTAATTTAGGAAGGGGTACTAGAATAATTCTCTCTAGTAAAAAGAAAAGAAATTTAAAGAATTTAAAAGAAGAAAAAGAAGATAAAATAGAGATCTAGTAAGAGGAAGGACTTCTAGAGTACCTATATTTATCTAAAAGAAATATATACCTTAGAGTATAAAGCTACTAACCTATAGAGATAAAAAGAAACTAAGAGGTTTTTATAGCTAAGAGTCCTAGCTCTAAGCCTTTCCTTTCTAGATAAATAAGTAGTATACGCTACGTACTTCTCTATAGAAGATATAATAGTAATAGAATATAAAGGGCGAAGCTCTAGTTACTAAGTACTAGCTTCTCTAGTACGAAGGCTTAGCGTACTAACTAATATTTCTTAGACGCCTTAGGATAAATATCTCTCTCTTTATTAAACTTATTAAATACTACTACGAACTATCTACGTACGCGTTATTCGCCCGTAATATTAAGTTTAATTACTCGTAGAAATAAATAAGCTATCGACTAATAATATACTCTTAGTAGTAACGCTAGAGGCCGTAGTAAACTTACCGAGGAACGTAGTCTCTATACTAGAGATAGCTATAGCGGAGATATAACGTATCGTCGAAGAGCTCTATACTTAGTAACGTAGGCTTAAGAGCGAGTTAGAAAACGCGCTCTATAATAGAGATACTTAGGAATCTGCTATATAAAGGACGGACTTAAGCGCGGTAGTAGACGCTCTCCGTATACTACTAGAAAGGCTACTAGCTATATCTATACTAGAGGCCCGACGAGAACTATCGAGCTCTAGGGATTAGAAGCTACTAATCTAGGACGGACGCGTAGAAACCTTTTACGACTACTTACTACGTCTCCGGAGTTCCTATTACGTACGATCTATAGTAATACTAACGCTCTTTATAGATTACTACTAGGATACTATATACGATATACTATTATTAAGAGAGAGAGCGAGAATAAGGTATTTCTAGAAGAGAGGGAGCGTAATAGGAGATAAGGATCCCGAGGCTTTCTTTACGTAGCTCGAGTACGTTTTTATAGATAGTAATAAGAAGTTAAAGGCTTTAAAGTAACTTACTACTCTACGGCACGCGTAGGGGTAACTATAGTACGAATACTAGTTAGAATTCGACGAACTCCTACTAAGTATAGGTAGAGAGAACTAGAAAGATACTACGAAGATCGCGACGCTAAAGAATACGTTCTCGAATACTACGAAACTTTATATAGCGTCTATACTAAAAACAAAGGACTACTACGTATATTCTAAGAAGGTCGAGAGGATTATAACTAACCTTAAGATAACGAATTAGTTTAAGATAGCGAATCGTAAGTAGGCTAAGAATAAGAGGAAGGCTTCTATTAGTAATAGCGCGATACTCGCGCCGAATACCTAGATAGCTCTAGCGATCGATACTAATAGTAATACTCTAATAACTATAATATATATAAGAGAAGAACGAAGGAAATCTTAGGCAGACCGTACGAAAACCTAAGGGAAGCGACGAGCTAAGTAGGTTAGCGTAGAGAAGAGAGAGAGATACTACGAAAATAAGCTCTATTTCTACTATAGAAGTAACGAATACTATATTAAGGAATGCCCTTAAGTACTAGCCGTTTAGCCTATAACGATTAATACGGCAAGCATTAAACCGTTATTAGAAAGCGATATAGAGTATTCGGACTCTATAGTATCTACTATAAGAAAAGTATAACTCCTTCTCGAAAATAAAAGAAAAGAGTAGAGAAGGTATTAGTATATTATAAATAGAAGAAGATTAGAAGAAAGATAAACGGGGAGCTAATATATACCGACGTAGTCCTATAGAATAACGTCGGAATATCTACTCTTATTAACGAAGGGTACTAATATTATACTATAATTAACGTAGGCCTAGCGAAAAGCCTTAGCCTTAACCTTATCGACTATAGAAAGTAGAAGATTAGAGGAGCGTCTAAAGCTATAGATAGCGTAGATATAGTAGGAGTAGTCGCCTTCCTAATAGAAATCGGTAGGTTCTAGTAATTAGTTTACGCGTATATAGTACTAGAATTATAGTTCCTCCTTATCTTAAGAAACCTCTAGAAGGCGTATAATATAGTCCGGACCGCGCTAGAAGAGAAGCGTTTTTTCTATAGCCGGGCGAATCGCTAGGTTACTAAAGGGAAATATAGTTAAAGTCTCTAGGACCGCGGCGATTTTCGAACGCTCTCTACGAACTTTATAGCGATAGCTACTTCGACTACTAATAATATTAAGAAGGCTCTTTAGGATAAGGAATACCCGATAGTAGAAGAGCTACGGAATCGACTACTACTAGAGATTCGCGAGCTAGCTTCTTTATTTTATCGACAGGAAGCTAAGAAGCTCGCGCTATATCGCGATAGAGTAGACTACTATATCGAGCTCTATAAGAAAGCGGATAGGAGCCTGCCGGAATTGCCTTATAGCTCGCTATATAGTATATTAAAGGCCGAATTACTAGTTCTAAGGAAGTTCTTAGACGAACTTCTAGCTAAGGGATATATTAGGCCTACTAGTTCCGAGGTAGTAGCCCCTATACTTTTTATATAGAAATTTAGTAGAGGTCTCCTTCTACTATAATTATAGAGCGTTAAACGCGATTACGAAATATAACTAGTATCCTCTATTATTAGTACTAAAGATACTATAGAATCTTACGAGTAGAGGTTAGAATAGGTTAGAACGGGTCCGGGTCGGGTCTAGGACCTAAATATATAGAACTATAATAGTTAGGTCGGGTCCTAGCCGGTTCCTACCTAGTTCCGGACCTATCTAATAAATATAGGTATTAGATAGGTCCGACTCGAGTCTAATAATAGGTCTAAAGATAGGTCCTAATAGAAATATAAGATTCGATAGAATATAGTATAGAAAATCGAGGGTTATAAATAAATAGAAACTAGAGGAAGTAGAAAGTATAGAAAGCGATAGGTTTTAAAGGCATATTTAATTTAATATAGCAAATTATACGATTTAGTATAACTATAGATATACCGACTACGAATACTAACTATAGTAACCTCTCTACTTATAACGATTTTTACTATATATGCCCTCTATAGTTATAACGATTTTCCCTATATATACTATAGAGATTTATCTCTTACTAAATATATTAATTCCCTAAGACGAGAGTAGGCTAATAATAAACTTTATATCCCTCTACTAAATAGTTACTCGCTTTACGTAAATCGCGGCAACGTTAGTACCTATAATATAGTTAATATCGATCGAATATAGAACGACTAGGAGTATATATACTCGAGAAGAGGTAGACTAGAGCACTCTCGGCGGCTTCCTATAGAGTACTAAGGGCGCTCGCCTACTAACGGTAACCTCCTTAAGAAATAGCTAAGCCTCTAGAAACGTCGTAGTAAACTTCGTAGACGAGATAGCTAAAGGGTAGCTTTAGTATAAGTAGATCCGTAGGCTTCTAGTACTTATAGATCTCTTAGAGCGCGATAGCTAGAGTATAAGTTAGTAATACCGACTATATATGCCGACTATATAACTTACTACCTAGCTTATAGCAATAAGTCTTCTATATACTAGCTCTACGAGCTAGACCTCCTCTATCTACTACTACTATTTTAGCCGGTACTTTTCTAGCCGTTCTCTTTCTAGCTAGTTCCTTCTTCGCTACTCGTTTTCTACCTAGTAATCGTTTTTTACCTACTGCTCCTCTAGCTACTACGCTACTATTTATTCCGTTATTTACTATATCTTTATCTACTATATTTCTAGCTACTACTACTACCGCTACTATTACTATATTATCCTTCTCGATCTATCTCTTATAGGCTATTTAGTAAGCGAGCTTCTACTTATTAAGACGACGCCGACCGCCTAGTATAGTTTTCTATAGAGCCTTTCTAGAAAGCTAAGAGGGAGGGGTAGGCGGTATAATACTCTCGTCGCTATTACTCTCGTCGCTATTACTATCGTCGATATTAATAACGGAGCCGTTATCTTCGTTATTTCTATTATTGCCGTTCGCGTTTCTATAAGAACTATTCTAGTCGTTTCTACTAGTAGCCTCTTAGTCGTTACTATTATAAGTAGAGGAGTTAGAAATTAAAAGAGGAGGGGTAGAAGCGCTACGTTAGTCGGAAGAGGGCGCCTAGTTACTAAGAAGTCTAGGGTCGATATTACTATTATTCGTAGGAGAGTTTTCGAGTAGGAGAGAGTTTCTAGATAAAGGAGGAGCAGACGCTATATCTTAGCTAAAGAAGTATTACTCGGCGAACTAGCTAGGCTTATTAGTAGAAAGTTAAGCTATTATAAATACGTAGAGAGGCAAGAGAAAAGTAGTCGATTAAGCTACGATTAACGTATATAGTAGTATCCTTCGTACGCGTAATACGAAAATTTATTAGAAGATATAAAAAAGGAAGGCGATAATAATAGGCTAATAAAGCGCGACCGCTAATAAGTTCTAAGGAGGTAGAGGTAGTAGTATTACTAATAGTTTAGTAAGGGTATATAGGTTAGCTAAGGCGGACGTTAGGCTCGCTAGCGCGCTAGCTAAGAAGGACTTAGCTTTTAGGATATCGTCGAGTAGCTTCTAGGTACGTCTACGGATAAGCTCGCTATCTTCTAGACCTTTATACGCAAATTCTAGTCGCTAGAGATAGAGTTTATATAGAAGCTCTATAACTCCTCTTAGGCTAGGTAGAATACGGATAGCTAATTAGTACTACTATATCTCGTAAGTTAAGTTTAGTTGCAGCCGCCGACGGTATATCGGTCTGCGGTTTACGTCGTAGTACTAGCTAGCCCTCTTTAACTTATATCTCTTATCTCTACCTCTCGGTTTATAGTAGCTTACCGAATATATAATTCTCCTTTATAATTCTTATAGACGGCTAGAGTCTTGCCTTCGATAGCTAAGTATATTTAATACTAGCCTTATTCTCTTATTTAGTAGTTACGCCTTTAGAGATATACTACTACTTTTTCTTTAGAGCTAGTACTAGATCTAGGAGCTCTAGCTATACCTTAAACTTCTAGCTCGCTATATTCTTTTTCCTCTTTTTATCTTTAGTATTATTTCTAGCCTTCTACTATATAGTATTATATCGCTTTACGTAGTCTTTAGGTAGTTTCTAAATTCTCTTTACGATAGGTTTATCTACTTAAGCTAAGTCTAACTTTACTTTTTCGACTTAAGCTTTATTAACGCTACTAGCCTCTTACGCTAGTAAGATACTTGCCCTCGAAAGCGACTATAGCGTTGCTATAATTAAAGAGTACTTAGTACGTTTATTAGTCGCGACTATTATAAGCTCGATAAGAGTACTAGAGGTGCCCGTCTCTATAACGCTACTAAGATAAGGCGTCGGCCTATAATAGAGACACCTCGCTAGTACTTATACTAATAAAACTTAATCGCCCCTATAAATATTATTTACCTCTATTACTCTACTAGCTTTTACTCTCTAGTTCTATAATTCCTTCTTAGTACTATATACTTTATATTATAGTATTACTAGTATATCCTACGACTTCGATACGATATAGTAGTACTATACTTCCTTCTTTCTCGAGATATATAAGTATATAGCTTCGCGAATAATAGACTAACTCCGAATTATAGCTATCTCTCGTCGACTCTAGTTTAATTAAGAAGATAGTATAATAGTAAAGGAAGAGACGCTATACGATTACGAATACCTCGAGTAGTCGAGCTAGTACGTAAGATAGGATACTACTTCTAGCTAACCTTACTAAGCTACTAGAGGATTCTAAGGACTAGGTCGAAACTAATAGCGTATAGATATAGCAGCGGGAGTATACCTAGTCGTTCGAGGGCTTTTACTACTACTATTAGTAGCTCGAAGAGGTAAGGTATTATAATAAGTATAGTAGAATATCTTCGAACTCTATAAAATAGAACTCTAATACGCGAACGTTATAGGCCTAGAGATTTTTCGTTAAAGGTATAGACTAGGAAACGTACGTCCCGAGAGTTATTTATAGGGGATATAATAGAGTTATTAAATACCTAGGACTAGGTAATAGAATAAAAGCTCTATAAAAGCACCTCGATTTAGTAGGCTACGAAGATGCCTCCTAGGAGCGTAGAGTTACTAGAGAAGTTATTAAGGCTACTAAAGATTAATCTATAAGTTTAGTATTTATTATTACGAAAATAAGGTGCTAACTACGCTTGCCGACTACGCTTCCTAACTACGCTTACCGACTACGCTTCCCGACTACGCTCGCTAACTATACTTTATAGAGATATATAACGTAGATATACTAACGGTCCTTATTTATAAGAACGGCTTAAGAAAGGTTTTACTAGAACCGAGTACCTAGACTAGTTAAAGTTTCTAGAGTTATATAGGCTTATAGTTTCCTAGCTTAGATTACCCTTAAACTTCTTTAAAAGTCTCGTAGTTCGGCGTACCTACGAATATCTATTAGAAGAGACTAGATCTATCGACTTTAAGAGCGCTGCTATAATTAAGTTATATATCTAGGACGTAGTTAATTACTCCGAGGACAATCTAAAACGTTAGCTATCTAGAACCTTCTAGGTAGCTATCGCCCTCGATAGTTAGTACGCTAAGGTACTCCGAGTATTATTTCTTACGATATAAGGCTACTAGATCGATAGCGAGTAGGCCTAGCATAAGGCTATACTAGCCTTTCTATATATTTCGAGCTATTATACGGGCGAAGTCCTAGTAGATCTACTATTCGACGTACTTACCTGTTTCGAAATCTCTAATAGGCTTATAGCGCTAATAGTAGATAATACTTCTAATAATAATATACTATATACTACTATATACGTATCCTTCCTATATATATACCTCCTAACTAACGAGTTCTAGCGTCGAGGCTATTAATATTTGCTTCTACGAGCGTATATATATAGCGAAGCTATTAGTCTTAATTAAATAACTTCCTTTTCGAGAAATAGATAGAGATATAGGAGAGATATTAGATACTAAAGACTATAAGTTCTCCCGTCTAGAATAGTTCCTATACTTTATATATATAATCTAGCTCTTCTTAGAGAAGTTCTTTACTACTCTTAAGATCGAGCTAAGAAACGAAGAATAGGAACGAGAGGACGAGAAGATAGATACGAACGCCTTACGTCGGCTTAAAGTAAGAAGTCTAGCTATAATTCTAATAAAGGTACTATATATTCTCCCTTCGAAGTATATATAGTTAGTAAACGTAGTTAGTAGAAGCTATACTAATAACTACTCCTTATAAAGTTCTATAAACTTATAGTTAAGGTAAACTCTAGTACTTAACGCTTTAAGAGTTTTATAGTACTATAGTAAAAGAGGATCGTAGATCTATATCTATACCCGAAACGGTATAAATAGTAGAAGAAGACGCCTAATAGGGTTTTGCGCCTAATATAAGATATAAAGACCTATTAGAGCTTAACTACGATTATACTAATATATAGTTCTTAACTACGAGATATTATCGACGAGTATATTAAGAACGAGGGTTAGCCCGAACTTAAGCTAACCGCTATAGAATAGAAGAGAGTTAAATATATTATTAACCTTACTACTCCTTTCGCTAAGGCTACGATATAGATCGGTACGATAAAGGGGCTAATAATATACCTCGTTCTTAGCTACTATAATACCTTATTCGATATCCTAGATATTATAAATAAGAAACTTAAATATAAAATATAATTCTAGTAAAAGGAGATTTATTCTACCCTATAAGCTATATAGATAAAGCTCGAGAAGTATTATACTACTACTTAGGAGCGATTCGGCGATATATATAGCATTGCGATTCTTCTTAATCTAGTAATAAAATAGACGTTCTAGGACCGCGAGGCGTTCTCTAGCGAGGAGCTCGATTTCTTTTTCGAGGATTACTACTAGTTAAAATTCTAGGTCGAATATATGCGATATAAGCCTCTCGTAGCTACGTCCTAGTCTAGGCCGCAAAAGGCCTTATACCGCTCTGCGATATTATTCGTAATAGGTCTCTATAGTAGATTAGATAGTAATAACTCCGACTCTAATTAAAGGGTATCTAGATAGCCGTAGTAGACCGTATAGCCGTTAGCTAATTCGGACGAGGTATCTTATTATCGTTACGCTAGATTTAAGGACTCGGCTACCTATTCTATAGAGTATCTACTCTAGTTATAGAAGATAATAGTATTAGAATATCTAGGTTACGCGCTAATAGCTCGGGATATCCTCTTTATCCTAGTAGCTAGAACTAGTTATAAGCGCGACTTTAGTATAGCGCGTTATTAGAGCCGATATAATCGGTCCTACGATCCCTCGACGTTTAGTAATATTATATACTATCGTTCTTAAGAGTATAACGCGTAGTAATAGGCTTAGGATTCGCTTATAAAGGAGGCGCTACTAATATTAACTACGTTTAAGCCTTCGAACAATATAGTTAGTTAGTAGTAGGAGTAGCTAGAGGCGGATTAGGAGACGTTAGTAAGTACTAAATAGAGTAACTTCGACTCGATTAGTAATAACGAGGAGGATATAGCACTAATATATCTTCGCCGTAGTACTTAGTAAAGGAAGCATTTGCTTTTACGTTATACCTATAGAGTAGAATAGACTTCGTAGTCGATATTATATATAGTATTTAATTCTATATCTCGTAGTCGGCAAGTATAGTTAGTAGCCTTATTTTTCTCTACAACTATAGTCGCTACTTTAACTAGCGCTTCTAATATACTACTACGCTTAGTTCTATATATACGTATATTTAGTATTAGAGTAATCTTATTATCCCTACGGCGACCTAGTTTTATACTACGTTATTAGACCTATCTTTTTAAACTTAGGTCTCTATAAAGACCTATATAGGAACCGGTAGTATTTAGACCCGACCTATCGATTTCGTATCGAGTCGAGTACCCTATCGATTTAGGTCTTAGGTCGGTTCCCTTAGGAACTAATCTAGACTCGGAACTAACTTAAAGTCGGGGACCTATTCTAACCTCTACTTATAGGAGCCCGCTAGTTAACTAAGGTTAACGTAGTCTTAGCCTTCTATTAGATCCGTATAGCCCCGAGGTATAAGTATAAAACTACTTTCTATACGAGGTTTAGCTTATTCGAGTAGTTAGTATATCCGTTTAGTCTATTTAGGGCTCTAGCGACTTTTTAACGGTATATTAATACTCTCTTATAGGAATTCCTAGACGACTATACGTCCGTATTCGTAGATAATATAATTATCTACTCGAACGGTTTAAAGGAAGACTATTTCTAAAAGGTAAGAGCTATACTCTAGAAACTACTATAAGAGGGCCTTTATTTAGATATTAGAAAGAGCGAGTTCGCGTAAAAGAAGATTAAGTATCTTAGATTTATCGTATATACTAATAAGAAAAAGGTAGAGACCGACTTCGAAAAGGTTAAAGCCGTCTAAAACTAAAAGACTTTAAAGACCTAAAAGGAGCTACGTCGATTCCTTAGATTTACGAACTACTATCGGATATTTATTACTAATTACTTAAAGATAGCCGTGCCTTTAATATCTCTTACTAGAATAGGAACCTAGTTCTTCTAGAGAAAAGAATAGGACGCTATATTCGAGGAGCTAAAGAAAGATTATTATAATACCCTAGTACTTTCCTACTAGGACCCGACTCTTCTAACCTTCCTTAAGACGAATAGTAGCGAGTTCGTAATAGGAGGCGCTTTAATTTAAGAAAAGAATAGGGTCCGACGACCCGTAGGGTTCTTCTCTTAAAAGCTAAATAAAGCGGAAATTAATTACGATATCTATAATAAGGAAATACTAGCTATAGTAAACTATATAAAATTCTAGGCTCCCGAACTAAAATTATATAGGTCCTTTACTATCTAGACGGATTATAAGAACCTAGAATACTTTATAGTTAAGAGATAGTTATTAGAACGTTAGATATAGTAGTACGAGACCCTATCTAACTTCTAGTATTATCTAGTATAGAGACTAGGATCCGAAGTAATTATACTAGACGCCCTATTAAGGTAAGAGTAGAATACGCTAGGAGAGGACGATAAGTAATCGCGAGTATAACGGTTCCTTTACTTAGAACGCGTAAGGAACTAGCTAGAAGCAATCTAGATAAACTCGACTAGCGCGGATAAGCTACTTAAAAAGGAAGACTTATCGGTAAGTACGCGCTAACTAGGTTCTACTAAGGTTATAACGAATTTAAGTAGACCCTTTAAGGACTTAGAGTTAAACGACCTATAGGACGTAATAGTAAAGAACAATACTATTTATAGTACCGTTCTCTAAGTAATACGAGAGAGAGCTCGTACGATACCTAGCGAGGTTAAAGCGAAAGTATAGGCAGGTAACTATAGTATCGATACGGTAGAAAAGTTATAGTATCGAGGAAAACTATAGGTACTAGAAGCGTTAATTTCGTTAGAATCCGAATATAATTTCGCGAATAACGCCGAGAAAGATAAGGACTTATTACGAACTAAGCTAATCTAGTCCGTCTACGATTTACTAGTCTATAGCTACTTAAGAAGGGACTTTACTATAATAATACTAGTACGCGACTTCTATTAGCTACTCTAGTCGAGACACGTACGCTAGTTCTTACGTAACTACGATTACTATAGAAGAAATAAGGTATAGAGAGAATATAAGTACGGACTCCTCTATCTATTACTAGTTCCTAATTATTTCTTCTAGGAAATCTCTATAGATTTTATAACCGACCTACTAGATTTAAGAGGAAACCTAAACCTCTAGATAATTAAGGACCGCCTTAGTAAGTAAGTAACTCTAGTTGCGATATCTAATATAAAAGTAGAGGAATACGCGAAGAAATTCTTAGACTCCTAGGTAAAATATTATAGATTACTAAGGGCTATAACGAGTAACCGAGGGACAAACTAGACGAGTATATTCTAGAGGAAACTCTACTAGCTTTTAGGTATAGAGTAGCGCTTTAGTTCCGCTTACTACTTATAAATAGACGGGGGGCTAGAGAGACTAAACTAAGACGTATAAGCTTACCTCCGCAACTATATTCGTTACGACTAAGCCGACTAGTCTAAGTAGCTCTTTAGTACGGAACTAGCGCTAAATAGTAGGAATTACTTAGGCCTTAAGATAAGTCCTTTCTTTATAACTTATAGTTACGACGCTCTATCTTCTATAGTATTAGTAACGAAGGCTACGGTAGGAAGGCCGTTAGCTACTAGTTAAAGAGCGAGGAACTTTATAAAGAAGTTAAAAGAAATTAGTAAACTTTACTAGAGTAGTATAGCGGCCTCTACTTAAGAATAGAAGAGGAACGCTAACCGACGACGGACTCTAGCGCTAATCTATTAGGTCGGCGATAAAGTATAGCTAGACCTATAGAACTATACGACTAATCGTTCTAAAAGGAGCCTAGACTCGCGGTATATAAAGTTTATAGTTAGCGAAGTACTATCGCTAGTATCCGTTAGGTTATCTAGTATTCCTAGTAATATTTACTTAGTTTTCTATACGGACCTACTTCGTCTAGCGAGTAACGATCCGCTTTCTAGATAGGTTACTAACGACGAATAACTAGTACCTATACTAATAGAGTCGTACGACGAGTAGTAAGTAGAGAAGGTTCTATACGTACGAGATCGCGCGAAAAATAAAGGCGAGAGACGAGAAGTCCTTATAAAATAAGTCGGATACTATAATCCTATCTAGGAACCTCTAGGAGAATTAGTAGATACTATAGTATTAGATGCTTTTAAGGAAAGATTCGGAGATACTAATACTAATAATAGACCTTTATAGGAATATTCGTATAAGAAGAAGGCGAAATATAGGAGAAAGTAGTAGGAGAACGACTAATAAACGAGAGAAGTAGAAGAAAAAGTTAAGGAGATAGCCGACGAGTAGTAGTTTATATATCTATAAGAAGGAAAAAAAAGAGGAAACTCTAAAAAAACTCCGAAAACTCTAAGAAAACCGTACGCGCTCTACTAAAAAACTACTACTTCTACTTAAGAATAGCGCCTAGCGCTAAGGACTAAGGTAAGTAGTACGCTACTCGGGCTATAGTAACGGGTTAGTAGAGAAAAATATAAGAAGAGGAACGATACTTATACCTAGCTCTACTAGGCTACGACTCTTAATACTAAGGTAGTTACCTCGTAGGTAACCTTACTAAAAATAGATTAGCTCGTATAAATAAGAAAGAAGAACGGAGGAAATTACTTAGAGAGTAGGCTAGCCGCCTATAGAGGCTTTAAGGCCTTATAGGCCTTAAGGACCTACCTTAGGTTATTATAAGCGCGCTACCTAAAAGCGTACGTTAGCCGGCGGAAAACTAATAGAACGTTAAATATTATCTACTCTTAGGCGTTAGCGGCGCGCGTCTAGGTAGTATAGGCTATATAGGCTATAAGCGGACTTAAGAGAGCGATAAGCGAAGCTTTTAAAGTAGAGGATAGGGCGTATATAGAGGAGTATAGGAGCGACGCCTATTAGCGTAGGCCTAGTAGGCCCGCGAGACGGCGGACTATAGAAGCCTAGAAGGTTAGCGGAACTCGCGCGAAAAGGGTCGGAAGGAACTTATAGCCTACGAGATATAATTGTCTCTCGCGTTAGCGTAGTCGTAGTAGTAGATACTAGTACTAATATTAGTATTTATCTACCTTCGGTTAATCTTACGCGGAGTATAAAAGAAACGGCCGGGACGCCTAACCTTATATATATATATAGAGGAGTAGACTATATACTAGTTAGAATTAAGAAGAAGCTCGTAAGAAAAATAGTAGGGAGCTTACTAAGTATACGTGCGTACGTATATATATATAGGTACTAGAAGCTAGTTAGTATAAAAAGGACTCTAGAAGAGAAGCTATAAAAGCCTACTATATATATATATATATAGGTATATATATATATATATATATAGGTATATATATATCTATAAAAGAAAAAGAAAAAAGAGAAGAGAGCGAGAGAAGCGCCTATATCTCTACGAATAATAATAAGAAGGCACGATAATATATACCTAATAATAGTAGTAGGTACCAACCGCTATAATAGTAGTAGGTACTAACCGCGATAATAGTAGTCGCGCTCCCTAATAATATAATTAAAGTAGTAACGGTAGAAGTAACGCGCTCCGCGCTTTTATAATAGAAGGAACTATACGTTATCGATACTATTATTAGTAGATTACGCTAATTACGAGGGACTACGGGTCTTTTCCTAAGGACCTTATAGTATTATAATAGCATTTTACGTAGTAAGTACTCCGTACGAATAACTACGCGTTACGCTATAGTTTAGAAGAGAGAAGAGAGGTAATATAAAGGGCGAAGCCCTAGTTACTAAGTACTAGCTTCTCTAGTACGAAGGCTTAGCGCACCGACTAATATCTCTCGGACGCTCTAAGATAAATATCTCCCTCCTTATTAAACTTATTAAATACTACTACGAACTATCTACGTACGCGTTATTCGTCTATAATATAGAATTTATCTATCTATTTATATATACGTATATTTAGTATTAGAGTAATTCTATTATTCCTATAGCGACCTAGTATTATTCTATAGTATTAGACCTATCTTTTTAAACTTAGGTCTCTAAAAAGACCTATATAGGAACTAATAGTATTTAGACCCGACCTATTAATTTCCTATTAAGTTATCCTATTCTAACCTCTACTATTTATATCCGGTTTTTAATAATACTATCGAATATTATATAGTAGTTTAAGACTAAAACTATAGTAGTAGCTATAACTTACTTTAGATATATTAGTAGTAGGTTTAGTTCGCCTAATTATCTTACTAGTTAGACGAACTAGACGCCTACGAAGTCCTATTATACGCCTCTACGCGGCCGTAGGTAGAAATAGATACTCTCGAGCATACTAGTAAAGTATAAGGCATATAAGATAACCTTCTTTCGAGCGTATACGATAAATAAGACTCTATAGCCTAGAGCTACCTACTAATATAGAACGATATAAACTAGACCTAGTAGAAGAAGAGGAATAAGAGGAGATAGAGAGGAGATAGATAGAAGAAGATAAAGAGGTAGCACCTGCCTAGGATATAGAGATAAAGGTAGCCCTCCTAGACTAGAATAACCTACCTCTAGAAGACCCGGCTCCTAGGTATTACGAGAATAGATAAGAAGGCCTACTATACTATATCTCTCTCTCCCTCTTCGGCCTATATACCTACCTACTAATTTAGATACTAATTTATTTACTATATATAGGGCTTAGCGTATAGCGCTTAGCGCTAAGGCATATAGCTATAGAATTCTAGCTTCTTCTCTAGGTAGCGGCCTATAATATATATTTTAGCGCGAATAAGGCACCTCTAAGACTAGAGAGTTTTTTAGCCTAGGAGGCTTTTCTTTCTCTAACGACCGGCTAGGCTTTAGCCTACTCGTACTATATAGTCTTCGACTCCTATACTACGTTAATAGAATAAATAAACAAATAAATAAACAAATAATAGACGAACTAGACTATAAACTTATAAGTCTAGAAAGTAAGGACTTTAGTAGAGCTTAAAGTAATAGATACGTACGTATTTATAAAGAATAGGACATTTATTAAATTAAGGTTAGAAATATATAAGTATAAGGTTCTAAAGAATTTTATAGAAATAGGCTTATTAACTAGCGAGAGTATCTCTCTTAATAAAGTCCTATATAATATAGCCGTATTTCGTCCTTACGAGCTTACTATTCTTCTTAATAATACTAACTACTAGTAAAGAACTCTACTAGTCCGGAGATAATAGCTTATAGCCTCCTTTAGAACTATACTATAGCGTAAATAGCTTATACGCCTTTAAATAAAAGACGCGAGTATAAATACTACTCTTACTAAATAATATACCGTTATAACCTATATATATATAAGCTTTCTAATTAAAGAAGCCGTTATATTTATCTTTCTAGACGTATAGCTAAAGATTATTTATATTTATAGATATCTCTATACTAATCGATACGAGCTAGAGCGTACTATCTAGACTAAGAGTTATAGTACGCTAGGTATTATATATTAAAATTATATATATATTATTAGCGTACGGTCTTACGTTTTCGAACTCTAGATAGACTAACGTATTTAATAAGTATATATATTATATATATATATATATTAGGCTAAATTAGGCTAAAATTTAAGATTTTAGAAATATAGTATCTTAATAACGCGTAGTTCTATAGCCCTAAGGCTTCGACTCTCGTTTTTAAAACCTTAGTAGATAGGTCCTTTAGCGTCTAGAACTTACTACGATATTATAGAGTCGAGATACCTAAATTTAGCCTTAAAAAAGTAGTAGGATTTCTAGAACTGCCGTACTTCGTTATTTACTAAGGCGAGCTATACCTTTTACCTCGTAATCTAACTCTAGGACTTCTGTTCCTTCGTAAATATCTAGTAGCAAGGCTATAACTCTTTGCGTTATCGAGATATCAAATTCTAAAGAATCTCGCTTTGCCTGCAATTTTGGCCGATACACATGCCTGTCTAATACACATGCTTATCAAACACGTTAGGTATCGAGTTTGCTACGGGAGAGGATGATGAGTGGCTGCCCATCGTAACGCGGCGGAATTGCGCGTAGGACTAGCAGTTGTCGAATACTATCATTTGCTCTAAGTATAAAGGGCGATATGCATCCAAAGGCAGCCTGGCATACAAACCCGTGCTACCTCTTCTGTTGCCAACCGAGTCCAGGGGCGTTCATGTCTTTATCTTTGCAGCACAAGTTTGTGTACTTCTGCACCAGATCCGACGCTGCGCTCCGGCCCCACGGCTCCCTCCGAGATATCCTGGATCAGGGATACTTCTGATCTCGCGGATCTGTTCGCTAATCAGGCGGAGCACTTCCTTGAGGTTGACTTGGAGTCGTGCTTTCTCGGCTGCAGATAGCTCTTTGTCGTCTTTACAGAGGTCTTTGAATGCTGCGTCGACGGTGCCTTCGATGTAACCAGTCACGATGTTAAAATAGGGGTGTTCGGGAGATTCTTGATTAGGGAGGTGACCGTGCCCATGACACCTCGCTGCGGCGATGTGAGGCTAATTGGCGAGAAAATGCATATTTTCGACTTCGCGAAACTTGGCACGGCCCCCTTATTTGACCACATACTTTCCAAATCGTAACCACTTGCAGCCCCTTTTCTCGCCTGGACGTTCTTCGTATATGAAGTCTTTACGAGCGGCAATCTTTTCAGGCGTGGGAATCGGCTGAGTCTCCTCAGGTGTGGCAATGCTTAGCGCAGCAATGCTTGCAGTCTCCGACATAGTTATACCAAAAGCGAGGCTATGTTAGCAGATCAATCGATGTTAGTTGAAGCTGTAAAAGCTTCGTGGGATGAGCGGGGGGAGAGGGAGCATATCGCATTCTCACCTCCATCCGTGCGTTGTCGGACACAGAATGGAACTGTTGTATTTCTTAGCATTATGTGAAAGAAATCTTATTTGGGTGGACAGATCCGGCGACTGACTTTCTTTGTTGTCAAAGCTGACTGCGACATCTGGGAAGAAACATCAAATCGTTTAATCCTCGCTGCGTGAGTAATGGAGATAAACACTAATCGCATTGCGTTCTAAAGATCAACTGACATTTCGCAGTACCCTGCAAAACGAGTGTGTCGCTTCATACCTAGTGCTTAAGTATATGCAAACTCGCGCCTACAAGTCTCCCCGAGTATAAGTATTCGAATGCTTCCGGAGACTTCTCAAAAGAGAATACTCTGTCGATTAATAGTTCCATGCGAGGCCAAGTGCACAAGAGCACGTTCATCGAAGACAGCATAGTCCCGCAGCACGCCTGGCACGTCTCCGCCTAGTGCTCGCATGACATCATCGTCGTACCCGGTCAGCTTGGAAAAGATGAAACATGGGCGCAACGTGGTCTCCTTGCTTGAAGTTGGTCCCGTCACATCTGAGCCGGTGTGCGATTACATAAGTATCCGGAAATGTCCCGTGCGGTAGAACTAAGCCGCTAAGTCCGCGAAAATTCTACTGCGCTGCGAAATGGCAGGCAGTGCGGACGCACCTCTTCCATAGGCTGCGGACCGAATTAATGACATCATAGGTTTCGGCTGAATTCCAGAAGCCAAGTTTGCTGACAAATGAACACAGCTTGCACGCGACAGGTAACACATGTAGCTGGGCGCCTACGCTTCTCGTTCCGCGGCCCCCTTTCCATTCACCACTACTTCATCGTCCGCTCTAGCGTCTACAGCTCCGACCGCTACACATTCTTTCCATTGCTTGGCTACCATGGCATCTCTCGCGATTGGCAGCAAACCTCTCCTCGGTCCACTAGTTGGTCTTAGTCTCTGGACTTTCGCCATCGAAGGACTCCTCTACTACCGCCGAACCCCAGCTCTCAAGAAATACAACATCAGCTTCGATCCGGAGATCGTCAAGCAAGAAAAGGCCGCCAAACTCCCCGCATTCGTTCAGTGGCCCGCAGACAACTTCAACAACCTTTTGGAGCAGCCCACACAATTCTACGCGGCTGTCCTGGCCCTGACCTTACTGGATATCAAGGATACTACCACGACACGCATGGCTTGGGGCTATGTGGGCCTCAGAGTCGTCCACAGCCTCATTCACGTCAGTGTCAACAAGGTCGTTTTCAGATTCGGCGTCTGGGCATCGAGTTCGGTCGTACTTCTCGGCATTACGGCAAAATTGGCGCAAGTCCTGTGGTTGTAGTGCTGCGGCATGACCTACAGCTACGAGTCTCAGTGGCAAGAGAACGCCACGTGTAGAAAAAATAGATGTGCGCGACATCTACGTTGGAGACCTAGGGTCGGCTCTTCGCGCATGGCGTGCGGCGAGGGCGATGTGAGGTTCACTCGGAAGGTAGAGCCTAATGATCCTTTGAAGCTGGAGACTAAGGTCCATCAAGGATTCGAGCTTGCACAATGTCTGGTGGGGAAAGACCGAACCGGCCATGTCACAAATCCCAATCAGTGAGATAGAACCTTTGAATTGTCTAAGCGATCGAGGCGGCTGCAAAAACGCATATGATCATCACCGACTCGAACCGCAGTTGAACGTCCACGTTTATGATAGTGAAGCGAAGATGTAATACCTTTCACTTCGTTTCGTTGCGTTCATTCCGTCTAGCTGTGGCGCCAATTCGAGCCCGTGTGAGCTGGCCCCCTCCCTAACTGTTAACCTTGCCATACGCTGATGCTCTCGAACGCTGCCGGCTGTCTTGAGTACTAACAGAAAGACTTCTTGCTAAATTCCGCGCCCGCAAATGAGAATTCATCACTATGGCCCTATGAGCGCACCGCCTCCCGGATATAAACGTTGAGTTCGGGTTTCTTCCAGATGCTAGACTATACACCTTGCACTCTTTGATCCAGTTTTGACAGCGTTTGTCAAGCTGCATATCAAACCTCCACACTATCTTGCCGACGACCAATCTCATCTCAGCATACGCGAGGTTCTGCATGCGGACTGCGTCAGCTTCATTCTCAAAGGTTCAACATGGGATCCGGCGAAGTTTGCGGCTCGAACTAACCTTTCCGAGACGGGCTCGAGGACCGTAGGCGAACGGTTGCATGGCATCCCTCTTGTCGTTCGCAAACTCGGCGCCCCCCAACCACCGCTCGAGAATGTACTCGTCAGGATTCTTGAAATTCTCGCGACTGTGGTAAGCGGCGTACTCCGAGATACTGGCTCCCGTGCCGCCTGGTAACCAGTGATCCGAAATTTGGGCGCTTTCGCTGGCAATCTTGCGGCCGAATCCCACGGGGACTGGGGGGAAAAGTCGCAGCGCTTCGTTCAGCACGGCGAGGAGGTAGGGCAGATTGTTCACTTCTGCGAGGGTGATTTGGTCGAATGTCTGCCATGTTCCGCGGACTGCGTGCTTCAGCTTATCGAGTTTGTCCGGGTTCGTCAGGAGGAGATACGTGCACGCGCTCAGGAGTGTTGCGGGCCCGGCTGTCAACAATAGGAGCGCATTGGAGTCGATCTGCTCCTTGCCCATTGTGTAGCCCTTTTCGCCGTTGTGTCGGAGAACGTGGGTCATGAAGTCCATTCGCTGGGGCTCTTTTTCGAGACGCTTGGAGACCTGGCTCGAGACCTAATCTGCGTACTCGATTCTCTTGCAGATCATCTCCTCGTTCACGAGCAAGCCCGCTACATATTGCATGACAGGGTAGTAGGTCTTGATGTAGAAGAAGCGAAAGTCTTCACTGCCGCGAACGGAAGCTTAATGTACTTATGGATCGTGAGATTCTGCAGACACCCGAATGGCTCTCCGAAGATCAGATTGGCCACGATGTCGAATGTGATCCAGTTGTACCACTTGGGCAAGTCCACGGGAGCACTCCGCGAAGAAGCATGCTCCGCCAGGCGATCCACCAGCCGATCGACATATTTCTGGATCAGGGGCTCTTGTTCCGCCAACGCTTTCTCGCTAAAGGCGTGCGATAGGACTCTTCTTCCTTTGGAGTGATCGACATCGTCTGCGAGGCCGATGCTTGGGACACCATTCGCAGCAGACGGGTACCATGCGGGGTCCTTTGGGTTGTTCTGGGTGCCAGCGAGCCTGTGCGTGCGGAAACCGTACCAGCCAGTATCTGCGGACGTGAGAGAGGCCTCATTGGGGGAGATTTGGACGACCGGTCCATACGTTGCATGAAGCCTGACCACGTTCTCGACCGTTGTACCTCGCAAGAGATACCAGATGTAGGGTAGACGAGAAATGGCATTGAGCCTAGGTCCTGGAATGTGACGCAGAGGGTCTCTGGTGATAGCAGTCACGAGTCTGGCGAATAAGAACAAGGTCGCCTGCAGAGGTGTCCTTATCTGTTTAATAGTAGTTAGAGCTTCTAACCTTTCGGGACAATTTCGCGTGTAAACGCTAGTTATAAGCCCACCCCGTACGGATCTACCTCCCCTACCCTATTCTAATCTCTATAGCGACCCGCTACTAGAGAGTACTAGACTCTATTAGACTCGGAGGTAGATAGTTTATATATATTTCTACTATAAATTAGCTATTAACCGTATCTAATATAGTCTAGCGTTCTCTAGGCCTTTACTACCTCTTTAATACCTCCTCGTCGCTAAACGATACGTTTATAAAGCTATATAATTATAAATAGAATATACTAGTTAATAGGCTCTAATTAGCTAGTTTATTACCTATATATATTATTAGTAGCGTTTGCTAGATAGCTTATTATTTACTAGCTTCTTAATATTACGTATAATATCGCTTATACGCCTCTATAGCGTATTAGTAGTAGTCTATATAATTAGAAGAGTAAATACTAAATAGAATCTTTATCTCTAATTCTAATTTCTAATAAAAGTAGCTCTAGGCTCTACTAAAGGTAATTATTATAATTCTATATAGTATTATTAAGTAGCGTTAAATACTAGCGCTTAAGAGTAATTAAGTTTAATATCTTTAAGAATACTAGTATTAACTAGTAGTCTACGTAGTTCGAATAGGAGTTCTAAGAAGCTAAGAGTACCTAGAATATAGAAGAAAGAAGGAAAAAAAGAATATCGAATAAGTAGAAAGGAAAATAGATATCTAAGACGAGCCTATAAGCGACTCGAAGAAAGAAGCGACCTTACTACTTTATCTATACTCTTTACGACTTTTCTTCTACGATTGCCTCCCTACTTACTACTCGTCGTATTATTAAAGTCCTTTAGTACGACGATTCTTTCTCTTACTTATAATAATAGAATACTTATATACTTTAACCTCTATCTTAACTATTTAGTATCTAAATCTTACGATTTTAAGATTAGAAAGAATTAGAAAGTCGAGCGAATAAGACCTAATATTAGAATATAACGTACCGAGAGGTTTACCTTACTATTAGGTTAGAAATTAGCGTTTTCTAGACATAGAACGAGGTCTCGACGTCGTCGATAGTCTTCTAGGCGTCTCTAGTATTAAGAAGATAATAAAATATAAGGGCGGATATCGTATAATATCGCTACTCTTACTAGAACTAGCGTACGTATAATAAGCTACTAATTTCGGTATATATAGGTTTAGGTCTATATTTTTAGAGCCGAAGGTAGAGCCCGACTAACGTAAACGCCTACTTTACTTAAAAGAATCTTCTAGAGAGACGATATTCTTTCTAATTACTACGAACCTTCTTTCTAAATAATAAAAACCTCGAAAAACTATAAAGAAGCTAGACTTCTCTTAAGCTTCGTAGTAGGTATATAAAAGACTCTAACGAGCGCGATAGCTCGCTACTATTCGATTCTAGAAGCTATACCTAGGCGGAAAATTAACGACTTTATAAGAATACGAATACTTCTAACGACTTTTCTTTCTAAGAAGGACTAAGAGACGTAGAGTAGAGAGCGACCGACCTCGCTACTCTTTATTCTTAGCCGATTACTTATAAAAACTCGATTCTAGATTATAGGGCAGAGAGCGTTTAATATCGCTACTATCTAGAATTAAAGAATTGCCTTTTCGAACTTATTTAAACTATAAAGTAAAGAGCGTTTAATATCGCTACTATCTAAGACTACTAGATTACTTTTCTAAACTTAGCTAGACTAACCTTACTTTACGACTACGTCTCGAGTACTAAATATAAATAGTATCTTAGAAAGAAAAAAACGAGAATCTTATTTACGTAGCTTTCTTCTATCTAACTCTAAGGCTTCTAATACTTTCTAGACGACTAGGCGATATACTAGATTTCCTAGATATAATTAGAGACCTCGGGATCTAAACTAGAACTTTTAGCTTCTAATAACTTTTTCTACTTCTAAGGCGTACTATATCGAGTAGTAGCTTCTAGAAGTAGCGTTCTAGTAAAGTATCCTACGATATAGGTATAAGGGCCTATATATATACTCGATACGAGCCTACTAGCGTTTATTAGCTTCTAAACGAACTTCTTTAACTTCTAGATATACGATAGGTAGTAGAGTATTCTCTAAGGACCTAACTAGCCTTCTAAGAACTAGAGAGCTTTCGACTCTTATTAGGGAAACCTATAAGACGTACTATACCTTCTAGTAACTTAAATACTATTCTAACCTTTAGATCGATCGCGATAATAAGTCTTATAAATATACTTATAGCTTTTAAAGATAGGACGAAGAGTATAAGAAGAGGCGATCTCTTATACTCTTCGAATAGAAAAAAATAATTAGTATAAGAATATACTATATAGGTACTAGTAGAATAGGCTAGCCCGGCCTATCCTTAGCTAACCTCTCGTACGATATACCGAGCTTACTTAGCTTAATAGGGAGATACTTCTTACTACTACTATCGTACCTAGAATAATAAGGTAGATATTCGTATAGTCTTAATCTAAGCCTATTATTCTTTATACTAGCTTATAGTATCTAGCTATCTACTTCTAATACGTAAATATCTCTTAAAACTATATAATAGCTTAAAGGATATTAGATAGAAGGACGCGTACTACGTTAGATAACGCCGCTATAGACTAGAATAGCGCCGTAGAGGGTACCTCGTCTAAGATACTACGTAAAGAAGATAACGACGCTACTACGAAAGACTAAGAACGTTAGTTAGAGAACGACGACAAATAAGAGCGCGAACTTATACTAGATATACTCGTAGAAGATAAAGAGGTCGCGAGTAAATAGAAGAGACTATACCTCGCGAGACTATAGTAATAAACCCTTTAAGTCGAAGCTAATATTAGGCGACTAGAGGTAGAATTAGCTTAGCGAAGAGCTATATCCGTTATACTAGACCTAAATAGCCTAGCTAGTAGTAACTAGCTTCTAAAGGCTAAGGAACCTTCTACGTTTAAGGGAAAGAGCTAAGTATAGTATAACGACTAGACTTATACTAAAGAACGTTTATTCTATAGATATCCGGGTTTTAATAGTTACGAGGACCGAAAAACAAATTACGCTACTAATTATATAGGCAAGCTCTAGTAGAACTACTAGGAGCGATATATAAACTAGTTAGCGCTAGGGACTACTCTATCCTAGCTTATAATAAAGGAAGTTATAATTAACTCTATAGGTTCGCTATTCGAGCGACGCTAAAGGGCCTATAACGCGTTAAAAATAGTTAAATAGAGCTAGCGCATCCCTACTAAGCTTCTTAAAGAAATAAAGAAGCTTTAGAAAGAGATATAAAAAGACTAAGAAAGCTATAAGATTCTAGCCTTCTATTCGGCTCTATTACTACTACTACGATACTATATATAGTTATATCTAGCTCCTACTAAGTCGCTTAAGGAAGCGGAAGAACGAGCTAATTAGGCCTACTATCTTATTAGAAATAGTATAAAAGGCAAGGAGCGGCGCGAGAGTAAGTAAGAGGCTCGAAACTATAAACGTACGAGTATAAAGACTACTATATTCCCGCTAAAGAGTAAGTACGCGAATAAGTAACGTTCGCCTAGGCTATTCTAAGGAAAGGATACGCTAGAACGGCCTAGATCCTCTCTCGTATATTATAGCTATAGGTAGATAAGCTATAAGAAGAGGGAATACTCTAACTCTAATCTCTAGGACTATAACTCGGAAAAAGAGAAGGCTTATTACTAAAGGTTATAATAGTAGTAGGCTACGTATAGTATAGCGAAGAATAGAAGTAAGCTATAGAACTAGGCCGGCCTAAGGCTTAGGCCTATTCGACGCTTATCGTAGTAAGAATTACGATTACTAGGTTAGACGAGCCTAGAGAGGTCGTAGGACTAATTAACTCTAGTATAGTAGTAAACTTTATAGATACGATACTTATAAAAGAAGTAGAGTAGGATACTACTCTCGGTAATAGTACGCGCTTTATAGCGCTTAATAGTTAGAGCCTCTAGGTCGCGAGTAGTATAGAAGAGCTATTATTAGTTCGGAATAGTATAGGCTAGGTTCGGGGAAGTAAAGTTACTATATAAGTAGGCTATATCTATAAACTCTAAGTTATCCTCGGAATACTATAGCTAGAGGCCCTAAACTCGTCGATTAACTTTATAACGAAGATAGTAACCTAGAGATATAAACTCTAGAAGAGATAGACCGTAGTAGTAGTAGGCGCTATATACTTCTAGTAGGACTATAGATCGTCTTAGAGTAATATAGTCTACGCTATATTAGTCTAAGAAGTAGTAGAAGAGGCCGTAGTAATATAAGACGAGATCGCTACGGCTTTCTACGACTTCGCTACTACTTTCTCGAAGTAAAGTACGAGAGAACTACTAGAATATAGGCTAAACGATATAGCTATCGATCTAGTAGAAGGTAGTTAGGCACCTTAGAGCCTAGTATACTTTTTATTTAAAGTAGAACTATTATATACTAGTAACTATATAGAGAGTAACTTAGAGTCGAGGTTTATACGATACTCTACGTTACTAGCCGGCGCACCTATCTTATTCGTATATAAGAAGGACGGTATACTACGGCTCTACGTTAACTATAAAGGACTAAACGCGATAATAATTAAGAACTATTACTCCTTGCCTCTAATTATAAAGTTCTTAGACTAACTAGTAGGAGCTACTAGAGGTTAGAATAGGTCCCCGACTTTAGGTCGGTTCCGAGTCTAGGTCGGTTCCTAAGGGAACCGACTTAAGACCTAAATCGATAGGGTCCTCGACCTAATACGAAATCGATAGGTCGGGTCTAAATACTACCGGTTCCTATATAGGTCTTTATAGGGACCTAAGTTTAGAAAGATAGGTCTAATACTAGAGAATAAGACTAAGTCGCCGCAGGGATAATAGAATTACTTTAATACTAAATATACGTATATATAGAACTAAGCGTTATAGTATATTAGAAGCGCCGGTTAAACTAGCGACTATAGTTATAGAGAAAAATAAGGATACCGACTATACTTGCCGACTATACTTACTAACTACGAGATGTCGGAATTAAATACTATTTATAATATCGACTACGAAGTCTATTCTACTCTACGAGTATAATATAAAAGCAAATACTTCCTTTACTAAGTACTACGGCGAAGATATATTAGTACTATATCCTCCTTATTATCGCTAATCGAGTCGAAGTTACTCTATATAGTAGTTACTAACGTCTCCTAATCTGCCTCGAGCTACTTCTACTACTAATTTACTATATTGTTCGAAGGCTCGAACGTAGTTAATATCGGTAGCGCCTCCTTTATAAGCGAATCCCGAGCTTATTACTACGCGTTATACTCTTAGGAA
The DNA here is from genome assembly GCA_022702355.1 of Cercospora zeina. Taxonomy (NCBI): domain Eukaryota; kingdom Fungi; phylum Ascomycota; class Dothideomycetes; order Mycosphaerellales; family Mycosphaerellaceae; genus Cercospora; species Cercospora zeina. Next base: position 2,841,829 of record JAKLWX010000005.1, read on the forward strand.
TAATAGTATATAATATTACTAAACGTTAAGGGATCGTAGGACCGATTATATCGGCTCTAATAACGTGCTATACTAAAGTCGCGCTTATAACTAGTTCTAGCTACTAGAATAGAGAGGATATCTTAGGCTATTAGCGCGTAACCTAGATATTCTAATACGATTATCTTCTATAACTAGAGCGGATACTCTATAGAATAGGCAGCCGAGTTCTTAAATCTAGCGTAGCGATAACGAGATACCTCGTCCGAATTAGCTAAAGGCTATACGGTCTACCGCGGCCGTCTAGATACCCTTTAATTAGAGTCGGAGTTATTACTATCTAATCTACTATAAAGACTTATTACGAATAATATTGCGGAGCGGTATAAGGCCTTTTTTAGCCTAGACTAGGACGTAGCTACGAGAGGCTTATATCGCGCGTATTCGACCTAGAATTTTAACTAGTAGTAATCCTCGAAGGAGGAATCGAGCGTCTTACTAGAGAAGGCCTCGCGGTCTTAGAACGCCTATTTTATTACTAGATTAAGAAGAATCGCAATGCTATATATATTACTAAATCGCTCTTAAGTAGTAGTATAGTACTTCTCGAGCTTTATTTATATAGCCTATAGGGTAGAATAAATCTCCTTTTACTAGAGTTATATTTTATATTTAAGTTTCTTATCTATAATATCTAGGATATCGAATAAGGTATTATAGTAGCTAAGAACGAGGTAGATTATTAGCCTCTTTATCGTACTAATTTATATCGTAGCCTCTACGAAAGGAGTAGTAAGGTTAATAATATATTTAACCTTCTTCTATTCTATAGTAGTTAGCTTTAGTTCGAGCTAACCCTTATTCTTAATATACTCGTCGATAATATCTTATAGTTAAGAACTACGTATTAGTATAATTGTAGTTAAGCTCTAATAGGTCTTTATATCTTATATTAAGCGTAAAACCCTTTAAAGTATCTTCTTCTACTATTTATACTATTTTAGGTACGAATATAGATCTACGATCCTCTTTCGCTATAGTACTATAAAACTCTCGAAGCGTTAAGTACTAGAGTTTACCTTAACTATAAGTTTTTAGAACTTTATAAGGAGCGGTTATTAGTATAGCTTCTACCGACTACGTTTACTAACTATATATACTTCGTAGAAAGAATAAATAGTACCTTTATTAGAACTATAGCTAGACTTCTTACTTTAAGCTAACGTAATATATTCGTATCTATCTCCTCGTCCTATCGTTCTTATTCCTTATTTCTTAGCTCGATCTTAAGAGTAGCGAAGAACTTCCTTAAGGAGAGCTAGATTATATATATAAAGTATAGGAACCGTTCTAGATAGGAGAACTTATAGTCTTTAGTATTTAATATCTCTTCTATATTCCTATCTATTCCTTAAAAAGGAAGTTATTTAATTAAGACTAATAGCTTCGCTATATATATACGCTCGCGGGAGCAAATATTAATAGCCTCGACGCTAGAACTCGTTAGTTAGAAGGTATATATATAGCAAGGATACGTATATAGCTATATATAGTATATTATTATTAGAAGTATTATTCGCTATTAGCGCTATAAGCCTATTAGAGATCTCGAAACGGGTAAGTACGTCGAATAGTAGGTCTACTAGGACTTCGCCCGTATAATAGCCTAAAATATATAGAAAGGCTAGTATAGCCTTATGCTAGGCCTACTCGCTATCGATCTAGTAGCCTCGTATCGTAAGGAATAATACTTAGAGCACCCTAGTATACTAACTATCGAGAGCGATAGCTACCTAGAAGGTTCTAGATAGCTAACGTTTTAGATTATCCTTAGAGTAATCGACCGCGTCCTAGATATATAACTTAATTATAGTAGCGCTCTTAAAGTCGATAGATCTAGTCTCCTCTAATAGATATTCGTAGGTATGCCGAACTATAGGACTTTTAAAGAAGTTTAAGGGTAAGCCTAGCTAGGAAACTATAAGCCTATATAACTCTAGAAACTTTAATCGTTCTAGGTGCTCTATTCTAGTAAAACTTTTCTTAAGCCGTTCCTATAAATAAGAGCTATTAGTATATCTACGTTATATATCTCTATAAAGTATAGTCGGCGAGCGTAGTCGGCAAGTATAGTCGGTAAGCGTAGTCGGTACCTTATTCTTATATTAATAGATACTAAACTTATAAATTAATCTTTAGTAGCCTTAATAACTTCTCTAGTAACTCTACGCTCCTAGGAGGCTCCTTCGTAGCCTACTAAATCGAGGTGCTTTTAAAGAGCTTTTATTCCGTTACTTAGTCCTAAGTATTTAATAACTCTATTATATCCCTTATATATAACCCTTAGGGCGTACGTTTCCTAGTCTATACCTTTAACGAAAAATCTCTAAGCTTATAACATTCGCGTATTCGAGTTCTATTTTATAGAGTTCGAAGATATTCTACTATACTTATTATAATACCTCGCCTCTTCGAGCTACTAATAGTAGTAGTAAAAGCCCTTAAACGACTAGGTATACTCCCGCTACTATATCTATACGCTATTAGTTTCGACCTAGTCCTTAGAATCCTCCGGCGGCTTAGTAAGGTTAGCTAGAGGTAGTATCCTATCTTATATACTAGCTTAACTACTTAAGGTATTCGTAATCGGATAGCGTCCCTTCCTCTACTATTATACTATCTTCTTAATTAGACTAGAGTTAACGAGAGACAGCTACGATTCGGAGTTAGTCTATCGTTCGTAAAGCTATATACTTATATATCTTAAGGAAGAAGAAAGTATAGTACTACTATATCGTATCGGAGTCGTAGGATATACTAGTAATACTATAATATAAAGTATATAGTACTAAGAAGGAATCGTAGAACTAGAGAGTAAAAGCTAACGGAGCAATAGAAGTAAATAATATTTATAGAGGCGATTAAGTTTTATTAGTATAAGTACTAGCGAGGTGTCTCTATTATAGGCCGACGGCCTATCCTAGTAGCGTTATAGAGATAGGCACCTCTAGTACTCTTATTAAGCTCGTAATAGTCGCGACTAATAAACGTACTAAGTACTCTTTAATTATAGTAACGCTATAGTCGCCTTCGAGGGTAAGTATCTTACTAGTATAAGAGGCTAGTAGCGTTAATAAAGCTTAAGTTAAAAAAGTAGAGTTAGACTTAGGCGATATATCTACGTACTAGCTACGCTCGCGAAGGGTATTAGGATTAAAAGAGTAGGTATTTATATCTTTCCTTATAGCGCCTAGTTATATCTAAAGTGCGGAAGTACTTATACTATCTAAATCCTTATCTACGAGGCGGGGACGCTTTTATAAACTATTAGAGGGCGTAGTACTTATTAGACGTCGCTTTTATCGCGCTATTATCGCAAGTTTAGTCGCTAGGAAGAGATAAGTATCGCGAGGTATATAGTAAATATACGCTTAAAATTCGGCGGTAATATAGGTATAGTAGTAGTTAAGGTAGTAGTTATTATAGTAGGAGCTAAGTGCGACGAATTTTAGCTTTAGGTACGCTAGAAGCTTAATACGTAGCTGTTCCTACCTAGCCGCTAGCTTACCTCTATACGTAGAGTTTAGCTTCCTATACTATAGTCGGCTACTATAGTCGGCGATATTATATAATATATTACTTGCCTAATATAGTATATACTAATATATATAACTATATATAGATAGCGATAGCTATAGACGTACTCTAGAGCTAGAATCCGTCGTATGCGTTACTTAGATTAACTTTACTATCGCTAGCCGAAAAGAGTAACTACTATATACTTATACCCTCGATAACTACTTATCTACTCGTCGCCGATAGTTACTTCTTAGCTTATACTATCGACGACTACTTATCTTCTTAGCGTAGATAGCTACTTCTTAGCTTATATTATCGACGACCGCTCGTCTCCTCGGCGTAGACGATTGCTTTTTAGTTTATACTATCGACGACTACTAGTCTCCTCGGCGCCGACGGTTGCTTCTTAGCTTATACTATCGATAACCGCTCCTCTCCTCGATATTAAAGTAGTATCGATAATTATTTCTTCTCTTCTACTATTATAACGACTCGGTTCCTCGATATAAAGGTAGGCTAGAGAGCCTATTTTTCTATTCTACTACTATATTACGACTACTTAACTAGTAATACTATAGAGTACTAGTAAGTCTAGCTCTTTCCCTTCTATAGTATTTTATATATTCGTAGAGAACTTCGAATAACGAAATATATATACTATAGTCGATATTATCTATATAATGCCCGGATATAATCTATACTATAGTAAATATTTACGTCTATTGCTATATTCTATAGAGTAGTAAAAGCAATTATAGCGTTCGTATAACTATAACTTCTACTAGGTAAAGATCGGTAGGGGTGTCCTAATATAGTAGTAGAATGCGATATAGTTCTACTATATAGCGCTATCGAACTTTAACTCCTCCTTTATAGGCCCGCGTATTCTAGCGGTCGTATACGATTTTCTAGTACTCCTATCTGCCCTAGCCTTTCTCTCTCGTATCTCTACCTATTTGCTCCTTCTAACCCTTCGATATCTTTATCTATACTACTCGATACCTTCTTTTATTTCCTAAGTAGACTTTAATATAGAGTTTAACTCGAGCTCTCCTCTACGAGTATATCCTAATATAGATACTAATATACCGCTATTAGTACTACCTCTACGCGTAGGAAATAAGGCTACTAAGTAGTAGCGAATATAGCTACTAAAGGCTATAGTACTAGACGACGAGTCTTATAAGAAGGTAGTAGTTCTACGGAAAAAAGCGATAGCTATAAGGATAATATAGCGACGAACGAGAGCTAGTAAGTCTAGTATCTCGAAAAGGCAGTTAATACTAAGGACGGCAGCCTTACGAGAGATTCGTAAGCTTTAGCGAACGATAGCTTTATATATCTAGAGGGTCCCTTTTTAGCGCGTTATCTATAAGATTATAATAGATAGAGATAGTAGCGATATTATTAGAATTTAGGCGGTAGCACTTAAATGCTTATAGGAAGCAGCGGAGGTATTTCTCGTTACGGAGTTCGAGATTTCTAACCTTCTAGCAATCTACGCGAAGCGCGTTACTCTATAAGTAAAGGATATATACCTATATAGTTATCTACGCTACTAGTTTACTAGCTAGGACGGAGGAGAGAATAATAATATAGGCGTATAATACTAGGTTACTAACTATAATTGCCGACTATAAAGAGCCTAGTATACGTTACTATACTTAGAAGCTTAGAATTAATATATATAGCGTAGGTAAAGCCGTAGCTAGCGCGCTAGCGAGCCTAACGTCTACCTTAGCTATCCTATATACTCTTACTAAACTATTAGTAATACTACTACCTCTACCTCCTTAGAACTTATTAGCGGTCGCGCTTTATTAGCCTATTATTATCGCCTTCCTTTTTTATACCTCCTAACGAATTTTTATATCGCGCGTACGAAGAATACTACTATATACGTTAATCGTAGCTTAATCGACCGCTTTTCTCTTAGCCCTCCGCGCATTTATAATAGCTTAACTTCTTACTAATAAGCCTAGCTAGTTCGCCGAGTAATACTTCTCTAGCTAAGATATAGCGTCTACTCCTCCTCTATCTAAAAACTCCCTCCTATCTAAAAACCCTCTTATAGATAATAGTAATATCGACCCTAGACTTCTTAGTAACTAGGCGCCCTCTTCTAATTAACGTAGCGCTTCTACTCCTCCTTCCTTAATTTCTAATCTCTTCGCTTATAATAGTAACGACTAAGGGGCTACTAGTAGAAACGACTAGAATAGTTCTCGCGAAAACGCGAACGGCGATAATAGAAATAACGAAGATAACGGCTCCGTTATTAATATCGACGATAGTAATAGCGACGAGAGTAATAGCGACGAGAGTATTATACTACCTACCTCTCCCTCTTAGCTTTCTAGGAAGGCTCTATAGAAAACTATACTAGGCGGTCGGCCTCGTCTTAATAAGTAGAAGCTCGCTTACTAAATAGCCTATAAGAGATAGATCGAGAGGGATAATATAGTAATAGTAGTAGTAGTAGTAGTAGCTAGAGGAGTAGTAGGTAGAAAACGATTACTAGGTAGAAAACGAGTAGCGAAAAAGGGACTAGCTAGAAAGAGAACGGCTAGAAAAGTACTAGCTAAAATAGTAGTAGTAGATAGAGGAGGTCTAGCTCGTAGAGCTAGTATACGGAAGACTTATCGCTATAAGCTAGGTAGTAAGTTATATAGTCGGCATTTATAGTTAGTATTACTAACTTATACTCTAGCTATCGCGCTCTAAGAGATCCGTAAGTACTAGAAGTCTACGGATCTACTTATACTAAAGCTACCCTTTAGCTACCTTATTTATAAAGTTTACTACGACGTTTCTAGAAGCTTAGCCGTTTCTTAAGGAGGTTACTATTAGTAGGCGAGCGCCCTTAGTACTCTATAGGAAGCTACTAAGAGTGCTCTAGTCTACCTCTTCTCGAGTATATATACTCCTAGTCGTTCTATATTCGATCGATATTAACTATATTATAAGTACTAACGTTACTACGATTTACGTAAAGCGAGTAACTATTTAGTAGAAGGATATAAAGTTTATTATTAGCCTGCTCTCGTCTTAAGGAACTAATATATTTAGTAAGAGATAAATCTCTATAGTATATATAAGGAAAATCGTTATAACTATAAAGGGTATATATAGTAAAAATCGGTATAAGTAGAGAGGTTACTATAGTTAGTATTCGTAGTCGGTATACCTATAGTTGCCCTAAAACGTATAATTTACCGCATTAAATTAAATATACCTTTAAAACCTATCGCTTTCTATACTTTCTACTTCTTTTAGTTTCTATCTATTTATAACCCTCGATTTTCTATACTATATTCTATCGAATCTTATATTTCTATTAAGACCTATCTTTAGACCTATTATTAGACCCGAGTCGGACCTATCTAATACCTATATTTGTTAGATAGGTCTAGAACTAGATAGGAACTAGCTAGGACCCGACCTAACTATTATAGTTCTATATATTTAGGTCCTAGACCCGACCTAGACCCGTCCCGACCTATTCTAATCTCTAGGAGCTACTATATTCTCGAAGCTAGATATTAGGAATATATACTATAGAGTCCGTATCTAGAAAGGGAATAAGTAGAAGATAGTATTTAGGACTAGGTACGGCTACTACGAGTATACTATAATACCGTTTAGGTTATTAAATACGCTAGGCGTATTTTAAGGATATATAAACTAGGCCCTCGCGGGCCTTATTAACGTATTCTACGTAGTATACCTCGACGATATACTAATCTATTTAAAGGACGAGATAGAATTTAAGGACTATATAAGGTAGGTACTAGCCCGCCTATAATAATATAAACTCTATGCTAAACTAAGTAAATACGAGTTCTACTAAAACTAGGTCGAATTCCTAAGCTACGTAGTTAGACGTAATAAGGTCTAGATTAACCTAGAAAGGATTAGAGCCGTATAAGAATAGCCGATACCTAAGTCTATTAAGGATATCTAGGTATTCTTAAAGTTTACTAACTACTATCGTAGATTCGTAAGAAGGTTCTCGAAACTAGCTATGCCTCTTAACTAGTATCTCGAAGAGAAGAAGAGCCTATTTAGGCGTAAAGAAGAGTCGAGACCTCTATAGCTCGACGCTAGCGCTCTCGTAGCTTTTACTAAGCTAAAGTAGGCGTTCTTAGTAGTACCTATCTTACGCTATTTTAACCTAGCCCTACCTATTTAAGTAGAGACGGACGCGTCGAGGTCGGTAATCTTAGAGGTTAGAATAGGTTAGAACGGGTCTAGGTCGGGTCTAGAACCTAAATATATAGAACTATAATAGTTAAGTCGGGTCCTAGCCGGTTCCTACTTAGTTCCGGACCTATCTAATAAATATAAGTATTAAATAGGTCCGACTCGGGTCTAATAATAGGTCTAAAGATAGGTCCTAATAGAAATATAAGATTCGATAGAATACGATATAGAAAATTAAGAGTTATAAATAGATAGAAACTAAGGGAAGTAGAAAGTATAAAAAGCGACGAGTTTTAAAGGTATATTTTATTTAATATAGCAAATTATACGATTTAGTATAACTATAGGTATACCGACTACGAATACCGACTATAGTAACCTCTCTACTTATAATAATTTTTACTATATATACCTTTTATAGTTATAATAATTTTCCTTATATATACTATAGAGATTTATCTCTTACTAAATATATTAATTCCCTAAGACGAGAGTAGGCTAATAATAAACTTTATATCTCTCTACTAAATAGTTACTCGCTTTACGTAAATCGTAGTAACGTTAGTACTTATAATATAGTTAATATCGATCGAATATAGAATAACTAGGAATATATATACTCGAGAAGAGGTAGACTAGAGCACTCTTAGCAGCTTCCTATAAAGTACTAAGGGCGCTTGCCTACTAATAGTAACCTTCTTAAGAAATAGCTAAGTCTTTAAAAACATCGTAGTAAACTTCGTAGACGAGGTAACTAAAGAGTAGCTTTAGTATAAGTAGATCTGTAGACTTCTAGTACTTATAGATCTCTTAAAGCGCGATAGCTAGAGTATAAGTTAGTAATACCGACTATAAATGCTAACTATATAACTTACTACCTAGCTTATAGCGATAAGTCTTCTATATACTAGCTCTACGAGCTAGACCTCCTCTACTTACTACTACTATTTTAGCTAGTACTTTTCTAGCCGTTCTCTTTCTAGCTAGTCCGTTTTTCGCTACTCGTTTTCTATCTAGTAATCGTTTTCTACCTACTACTCCTCTAGCTACTACGCTACTATTTATTCCGTTATTTACTATATCTCTATCTACTACGTCTCTATCTACTATATTTCTAGCTACTACTACTACTACTACTACTATTACTATATTATCGCTCTCGATCTATCTCTTATAGGCTATTTAGTAAGCTAGCTTCTACTTATCGAGACGAGGCCGACTATCTAGTATAGTTTTCTATAGAGCCTTCCTAGAAAGCTAAAAGGGAGAGGTAGGCGGTATAATACTCTCGTCGCTATTACTCTCGTCGCTATTACTATTATCGATATTAATAACGAAGCTATTATCTTCGTTATTTCTATTATCGCTATTCGCGTTTCTATAAGAAATATTCTAGTCGTTTCTACTAGTAGCCTCTTAGTCGTTACTATTATAAGTAGAGAGGTTAGAAATTAAAGAAGGAGAGGTAGAAGCGCTACGTTAGTAGGAAGAGAGCGCTTAGTTACTAATAAGTCTAGGGTTAATATTACTATTATCTATAGGAGGATTTTTAAGTAGAGAAAGGTTTCTAAATAAAGGAGAAGTAGATACTATATCTCGGCTAAAGAAGTATTACTCGGCGAACTAGCTAGGCTTATTAGTAGGAAGTTAAGCTATTATAAATACGTAGAGAGGCGAGAGAAAAGCAGTCGATATAAGAGCGATAGCTTAGAGAGCTAATAGCTTAAAGGGCGTCTAAGTTAGACGCCGAAGTATCCGGCTTACGCTACGTATACTCGGCGTAAGATAAAAGTACGCTAGACGTATATAGAGGAATCGGTAAGAATTAGTCTCTTAATATCTCTAATAGGTATAGTTAGAGGCGCTTAATATATTACTATATACTAACCTTTATAATACTAATTCTTCTACCTTATCGAGAGTAGTAATCTATTAAGGCCTACTATACTTATACGAGGAGCATCTATATAGCTAGGTAACCGTAGCGAACGCGCTAGGTTCGTAGTATTACTATTAGGCTACGTAAGAGAGTTACTAAACTCTAAAGCTAAAGAAGACGAGGAGATAAACGACGCTAATAATATATAGGCGAGGCGCGAGCGTCTCGAATAAGAGAATACTACGCTACGTAAATAGCTCGAACTCCGCGCCCTTTAAATAGATAATAAACGCTTAACGTAAGAAGTTAGGACGACTACCCTACTAATACGCTTAAGTATAACGGTAAGAAGCCTTAGCTTAGAGTACTCTAGTATAGCGAGTATTACTAGAGATACTAAGGATAGCACGCGTTATAGTAGCGACGAATATATACCCTACGAATCTATTAAGCTCTACTCTCCTAAGCTATTTAAGGACGAGACCGTTAAGGAAGCCTAGGAATATATCCGCGTATATAAAGTAAACTTTATAGCCGCGCTAAGGAAGTTTATAATAGAATACTAGAAAGTAATCGCTAGTATTATATTCCTCGTAGGCGAAGCGTAAGAAGCCTAGTATAACGAGTACTCTAGTATACTCCTAGTAGAGTATACTTAGGCGCAGTTCTATAAGTTCCTATACGATATTATTAGGAATTAAGCGAACCGCTAGCTACTCGTAACCGTTAAGTACGAGATAATACGCTAAGGCGAAAATTAGAGTATACGATAATTCGTAATAGACCTCGGTAATCTCGAGGTATAGCTTAGCGACTATACCGAGACGTAGTTAGTTCGCTAGCTTCTCGTAAAGTTAAAGCCGTTACTACGAAAGGATATTATTAAGAACTATATTATCCTAGCGAAGCGCGCCGACCTCGTCGCCCTAGTACGACGCCTTAAATAGGTAGAAAGGTTAATACTATATAATATAGGCTTATATAACTATAATAAGGACGCGTCGTACTAGTAGTTAAAGTATAAGAGGGTCGATAGTAACGCGTATACCCTTAAAGGTAGTTACGAGTCTAACTCGAAGAAGAAGAACTCTTAGGACAAGCGTAAAGGCAAAGATAAGGACTAGTAACCTAGGTATTATAGTTATAACGAGGTAGGCTATATCCGTCTAGATTATCCGAATAAGGATAAGAATAGTAATAAGCCGGCGGTCCGTAAGGTAGCCGTAGGCAAGTTAAAAGAAGTAGAAGTAACGGAGATATTACGTAAGTCTCCGCCGCTAAAGTAGATAGTATAGGGTACCTACCTATATAATACGTACTAGTAGTACGAGTACGGAGAGAAGTTAAGTCTTAGGAGGGCCGTAGGCTAGCTAAGTTCCTTCTTAATAATACTATAGATATTAATATAGTATTACGAGCCTTCGTGCTCTAGTATAAGTTGCCCTTATAGCCGAACGCGGCCTTGCCGCCGGCTACTACCTTTACGAGTAAACTAAGCTATTATTACGGTACGTACTATATACGTATAAGGCTCGTAAACTCCTCGAGGATCGAGCGCGTAACCGGAGGGATCTTCTATATATATAATATACTAGATCCCGATATTATCCTTAGCCGTCTATAGCGACGTACGTAATAGGTAAGTATCGATAGTAGTATAGATAAATAGCGTTATAGTAACGATCGTTTCGGCCGATTCGAAGTCCGAGAGGCCTATAGGCTATAAGTTCCTTAAAGACCTCTAGAAGGCACCTACTATATTTATAGTTAGCCTAAGTAGGATAGGCGAGGAGCCTACTCTAATACTAGAGGAGTTCTATTAGTTTAACGACGTCCTTAACTTAATAGAGGAAATACGAAGTAGACCTATTAATAGCGCTAAGTATACGATCGACCTAAAGCCGGGCACTATACTACCCTTTAGGCCGCTATACTACTAGTTAGGTAGAGAGCTCGAAGAGCTTAAGGAGTACCTAAAGACTAGGCTCGAGTATAATTAGATCGAGCGTTCTAATAGCGAGGTAGGTACGCCTATCCTATTTATACTAAAGAAGAATAGTAAGCTACGGTTATATATAGACTACTATAGGCTAAACGAGATTACGATTAAGAATTAGTACCCGCTCTCTCTTATTAGCGAAACGCTAGATAGACTTATAGGAGCTATATAGTTTACGTCGCTAGATCTTATAGACGCGTATTATTATATTTATATTAAACTAAGCGACTACTAGAAGACTACGTTCCGTACGCGATATAGTTACTACTAATACTAGGTAATGCTCTTTAGTTTAACGAACGCCCTAGTAACGTTCTAGGTATATATTAACCGCGCGCTAGTAGGGCTAGTAGATATAAGCTACGTAGTATATCTAGATAATATCCTAATTTATAGTAAGACTCGCGAGGACTACGTGCGAGACGTATACGCTATACTTAAGAGGCTTTATAAATTCGGACTCTATATATAACGCGCTAAGTATAAGTTCTTCTAGAAATAAGTTAACTTCCTTAGGTTTATAGTTACGACTAAAGGCATAGCGATAGATCCTAGTAGGGTAGCCGTAATCGGCTCGTAGCTAAGGCTAACTACTCTAATAGAGGTTTAATCGTTCCTTAAGTTCGCGAACTTCTACTACTACTTTATCTTTAGATATTTAAGGGGCATAGTACTACTAACTATACTCTTAAAAGGCGCGAAGAACGATAGGAAGCCGGGGCCTATTAGTTAGAGCGAAGCCGAGGAGTAGGCTTTCTTAAAGTTAAAAGAACGCTTTTAGACTACGCCGCTCCTTAGGTACTTTAACTCTATATTACGCTTATAAGTCGAGACCGATACGTTTAACTTCGCTATCGCTAGTATTCTAAGCTAGCTATTCGAGTCGGAATAGTACCTAATTACGTTCTTTTCGCAGAAGATAATTAATACCGAGTATAACTACGAGGTCTATAATAAGGAACTCCTTATAGTAGTAGAATCCTTTAAGGTATAGAGGCCTTACCTTAAAGGCGCTACGTATAAGGTAGAGGTACTAGTCGACTACGCTAACCTAAAGGCCTTTATAGGTATAAAGTAGTTAACGGGCCGATAGGCTAGGTAGGCTACGTTCTTAGCCTCGTATAACTTTATAATTAGTTATAGAGCGGATAAGCTAAACGTAGCCGACGCGCTATTAAGGCGTAGCGATTACGTAAAAGATATATAGGTAATAAATAACCTATTACTATCGCTATAGTAGAAACTCTAAGTTTAGAGCGACCTCTAAGTAAGCAAACTAGTTATAAACTATATTAAGGCCGCCTATAACTACTAGTATATAATAAACCGGAGAGTAGTAACGAAAGCGGCTAATAGGACGTAGTCTACTAGCTCCGAACGCTACGAGCTAGGCCTATATAGATTCGCGCTACTAATATAGGTCGCTAGCGCTATTATTATAAAGGAACGGCTATATACTAATACCTTAGACCTAGTAATCGGGTACGTAGCTACGCTAGTCTAGCTAGACCCGATAGCGAAGGAGCTATATATATAGGCGAAGAGTAATAGAGGCGAAAGCGATAAGTATACTATTCGAGATAGGTATATATATCGCGAAGGGGTATTATACCTTCCCTACGACCTCGTATTATAAACGTAAGTAATTCGTATATACTACGACGACTTCCTAGCTAGCTATTTCGGTAAGGATAAGACTACGGCACTCGTTAAGAGAAAGTACTAGTAGCTAGAGGTTAATAAGGACGTTAAGTAATACGTCGAATTATATAGTAGCTATTAGAAGGCGAAAGCGAGGCGCTACCGTCTCTATAGCGAGATAGTTATGCTTTCCCTACTAGAATAGTCGTAGAAAGATCTATTTATAGACTTTATTATAGACCTTCTACCGAGTAAGCGTAATAGTCGTATATTTAACGCGATCCTTATAATTATCGACTACTATTCTAAGATAGTAACTTTCGTTCGGACGATAAAGCGCTATATAAGCGTAGAGCTTATAGACATCCTACTTAATAAAGTTATACGACTTCGAGGTATACCTAGTAGTATTATCTCTAATAGAGGGTCTATATTTACTAGCTAGTTCTAGTTAGACTTCTATTTCGAGGTATATATAAAACGTAGGCTAAGTATAGTATTTTATCCGCAAATAGACGGCTAGACTAAACGCGTAAACTAGACGCTTAAGTAGTACCTATATATCTATTACGAGAAGAACTAAGACGACTAAGCGTCTATACTAGCCTTTATAGAATTCGCGTATAATAATAGCCTAAATACGATACTAAAGATATCGCTATTCTATATTATCTACGAGTTCGACCTAGACCTAACGATAGAAACCTATAAGAGGGACGTAATCGAATCTCGAGATACGATTCTATAGAGAGAAGTACTAGTAGTAAAAGACGCTATAGAAAGGTTAAAGCGGAATTATAAGGAGTTAATAAAGCGCTAGTAGTAAGTAAGCGAGTCGTAGACTAAGTATTATAACTAGAAGTATTAGCTAAAGGAATATAAGGTCGGCGATATAGTCCTTCTATTTACGAAGAACTTAAAACTAAAGGTGCTATTAAAGAAGCTAGTAGATAAGTTCGCTAGACTATTTAAAGTAATCGACGTAGTCGGGAAGTAGGCGTACTACCTAGCTCTTCTAACGGGATTATATATCTATAATATCTTCTACGTATCCCTCCTAGAACTCTAGTATAGTAGCGAATCTTAGGAGACTAGCTTGCCTCTCGTAGATAATAAGGGCGAGTAGATAGTCGAGAAAGTACTAGAAACTCGAGTCGAGAAGAGTAAGAGGAAGTAGCTAGTCTAGTAGAAAGGCTAGCTAGAAGAATACGATACGTAGGAACTAATTAAATATATTAGGGAATATAAAGCGCTCGAGGAATTTAAGGCGCAAGAGTAGAGTAAGAGGAGCTTACGTAAGCTATAAAGTCGACTATCGTAGCTACTATACTACTAATTAACTGTCGTAACTACTATAACTTACGACGAGTGCGCGCTAAGCGCTAAGGCCGCGATAAAACGTTATATTACGAAAGTTACTAAAAGAAATAAAGGATATAGAGCAGGGAGAAATTATTTATTTATAGCGCCTATAGGCGTAGCGTAAATAGGCCGTAGCGCTAGCGTAGAATAGAAGTACGAAATAAGGTAGCGGACTATATAAGTAGTATAGAAGGAGCGCGAGAAGAGAGTATAAGGAGAGCGCGCGATGCGCTAGCTTACTCCTCTATACCCTCGTCCTCTTTCTTCTTATTCTTCTTATTCTCCTTATTATTATTATCCTTCTTCTTCTTCTTTACTATAAAGGCCTCGTCGTTAGAGACCTCCTCTATCTAGCTAGCGAGGCGGTCGGCGTAGGTAGCGTAGATATTACGGTATATCTATACCTATACTAGCTAGCTATACCTATACCGGCTAGCTATACCTATACTAGCTATACTTACTAGATATACTTACTTAGGGAGACTAGATAGAGATATAATTAATTACGTACTATATTATATATACTCTATTACTTACTAGTACTATAGTAAGTAGTAGCTCGGAACTATTTTACGTTCTTACTTTACCTAGAGAACTCGATTCCCGATTACGATAGGCGTACTACTATTAATAGATTCGACTCTACTATAGAACCGCACCCTATACTAACTAGACTAATTAGGGCCCTTAGATTATATTCCTAGCTATACTAAATCCGGAGGACGCCTTTTGCCTCCTAGATTTCGATACCCTACTAAGAATATACTAAAAACGCTAATCCTTAGCTCTCGGCCTCTATACCTAGTACGGTAGGTCCTAGCCGTAGACGGCTAGTAGGTACGCCTTCTAGCTAGTAGATAGCTACTTCCTTAAGACTTCCTATCGAGACTTCCTATTACGCCTTATAGTAGATAGCTAATAAGAGAAGCTACCTTAAATTTAGTAAGGAACTTACTAGTCTAAAAAACTCCTACGCGAGAAGTCTTTACGTACGTATAAGACGCGAAATTACCTATCCTAGTAGGTAACCTCCCTAACGTTAACGAGTATACTCTTACTAGAGGTTAGAATAGGTCGGGACGGGTCCGGGTCGGGTTTAGGACCTAAATATATAGAACTATAATAGTTAGGTCGGGTCCTAGCCGGTTCCTATCTAGTTCCGGACCTATCTAACAAATATAGGTATTAGATAGGTCCGACTCGGGTCTAACGATAGGTCTAAAGATAGGTCCTAATAGAAATATAAGATTCGATAGAATATAGTATAGAAAATCGAGGGTTATAAATAGATAGAAACTAGAGGAAGTAGAAAGTATAGAAAGCGATAGGTTTTAAAGGTATATTTAATTTAATACGGCAAATTATACGTTTTAGGGCAACTATAGGTATACCGACTACGAATACCGACTACGGCAACCTCTTTACTTATACTAATTTTTACTATATATATCTTCTATAGTTATAACGATTTTCCTTATATATACTATAGAGATTTATCTCTTACTAAATATATTAATTCCCTAAGACGAGAGTAGGCTAATAACAAACTTTATATCCCTTTACTAAATAGTTACTCGCTTTATATAAATCGTAGTAATATTAGTACCTATAATATAGTTAATATTAATCGAATATAGAACGACTAGGAGTATATATACTCGAGAAGAGGTAGACTAGAGCACTCTCGGCGGCTTCCTATAGAGTACTAAGGGCGCTCGCCTACTAACGATAACCTCCTTAAGAAATAGCTAAGCCTCTAGAAACGTCGTAGTAAACTTCGTAGACGAGATAGCTAAAGGGTAGCTTTAGTATAAGTAGATCTATAGACTTCTAGTACTTACGGATCTCTTAGAGCGCGATAGCTAGAGTATAAGTTAGTAATACCGACTATAAATGCCGACTATATAACTTACTACCTAGCTTATAGCGATAAGTCTTCTATATACTAGCTCTATAAGCTAGACCTCCTCTATCTACTACTACTATTTTAGCTAGTACTTTTCTAGCCGTTCTCTTTCTAGCTAGTCTCTTTTTCGCTACTCGTTTTCTACTTAGTAATCGTTTTCTATCTACTACTCCTCTAGCTACTACTACTACTACTACTATTACTATATTATCCCTCTCGATCTATCTCTTACGAGCTATTTAGTAAGCGAGCTTCTACTTATTAAGACGAGGCCGACCGCCTAGTATACTTTTCTATAGAGCCTTCCTAGAAAGCTAAGAGGGAGGAGTAGGTAGTATAATACTCTCGTCGCTATTACTCTCGTCGCTATTACTATCGTCGATATTAATAATAGAGCTATTATCTTCGTTATTTCTATTATCGCCGTTCGCGTTTCTATAAGAACTATTCTAGTCGTTTCTACTAGTAGCTCCTTAGTCGTTACTATTATAAGTAAAGGAGTTAGAAATTAAGAGAGGAGGAGTAGAAACGCTATATTAGTTAGAAGAGGGCGCCTAGTTACTAAGAAGTCTAGGGTCGATATTACTATTATTCGTAGAAGGGTTTTCGGATAGAAGAGAGTTTCTAAATAGAGGAGAAGTAGACGCTATATCTCGGCTAGAGAAGTATTACTCGGCGAACTAGCTAGGCTTATTAGTAGGAAGTTAAGCTATTATAAATGCGCGAAGGGCTAAAAGAAAAGCGGTCGATTAAGCTACGATTAACGTACGTAGTAGTATCCTTTATACGCGTAATACGAAAATTCGTTAGGAGGTATAAAAAAGGAAGGCGATAATAATAGGCTAATAAAGCGCGACTACTAATAAGTTCTAAGGAGGTAGAGGTAGTAGTATTACTAATAGTTTAGTAAGGGTATATAGGTTAGCTAAAGCAGACGTTAGGCTCGCTAGCGCGCTAGCTACGGCTTTACCCGCGCTATATATATTAATTCTAAGCTTCTAAGTATAGTAACGTATACTAGGCTCTTTATAGTTAGCAATTATAGTTAGTAACCTAGTATTATACGCCTATATTATTATTCCCTCCTCTATTCTAGCTAGTAAACTAGTAGCGTAGATAACTATATAGGTATATATCCTTTACTTATAGAGTAACGCGCTTCGCGTAGATCGCTAGAAGGTTAGAAATCTCGAACTCTATAACGAGAAATGCCTCCGCCGCTTCCTATAAGTATTTAAGTACTACTACCTAAATTCTAATAATATCGCTACTATCTCTATTTATTATAATCTTATAGATAACGCGCTAAAAAGAGACTCTCCGGATATATAAAGCTATCGTTCGCTAAAGCTTACGAATCTCTTATAAGGCTACTATCTCTAGTATTAACTACCTTTTCGAGATACCGGACTTACTAGCTCTCGTTCGTCGCTATATCGTCCTTATAGCTATTACTTTTTTCTATAGAACTACTACCTTCCTACGAGACTCGTCGTCTAGTACTATAGCCTTTAGTAGCTATATTTGCTACTACTTAGTAGCCTTATTTCCTACGCGTAGAGGTAGTACTAATAGCGGTATATTAGTATTTATATTAGGATATACTCGTAGAGGAGAGCTCGAGTTAAACTCTATATTAGAGTCTACTTAGGAAATAAAAGAAGGCATCGAGTAGTATAGATAGAGATATCGAAGAGTTAGAAGGAGCGGATAGGTAGAGGTACGAGAGAGAAGAGCTAGGGCAGATAGGAGTACTAGAAAATCGTATACGACTACTAGAATACGCAGGCCTATAGGGGGGGAGTTAGAGTTCGATAGCGCTATATAGTAGAACTATATCGTATTCTACTACTATATTAGGACACCCCTACCGATCTTTACCTAGTAGAAGTTATAGTTACGCGAACGCTATAATCGCTTTCGCTACTCTATAAAATATAGTAATAGACGCAAATATTTACTATAGTATAGATTATATCTAGGTATTATATAGATAATATCGACTATAGTATATATATTTCGTTATTCGAAGTTCTCTACGAATATATAAAATACTATAGAAGGGAAAGAGCTAGACTTACTAGTACTCTATAGTATTACTAGTTAAGTAGTCGTAATATAGTAGTAAAATAGAAAAATAGACTCTCTAGCCTACCTTTATATCGAGGAACCAAGTCGTTATAATAGTAGAAGAGAAGAAATAATTATCGATACTACTTTAATATCGAGAAGAGGAGTAGTTATCGATAGTATAAGCTAAGAAGCAACCGTCGGCGCCGAGGAGACTAGTAGTCGTCGATAGTATAAACTAAAAAGCAATCGTCTACGCTAAGGAGACGAGCGGTCGTCGATAATATAAGCTAAGAAGTAGCTATCTACGCTAAGGAGATAAGTAGTCGTCGATAGTATAAGCTAAGAAGTAACTATTAGTAACGAGTAGACGAGCGGTCGTCGAGGGTATAAGTATATAGTAGTTACTCTTTTCGGCCGACGATAGTAAGGTTAATCTAAGTAACGTATACGACGGATTCTAGCTCTAGAGTATATCTATAGCTATCGCTATCTATATATAGTTGTATATATTAGTATATACTATATTAGGTAAGCGATATATTATATAATATCGCCGACTATAGTAGCCGACTATAGTATAGGAAGCTAAACTCTACGTATAGAGGTAAGCTAGTAGCTAAGTAGGAATAGCCGCGTACTAAGCTTCTAATATACCTAAAGCTAGAATTCGTCGCACTTAGCTCCTATTATAATAACTACTACCTTAACCGCTACTATACCTATATTACTACCGAATTTTAAGCGTATATTTACTATATACCTCGCGATACTTATCTCTTCTTAGTAACCGAACTTACGATAATAGCGTAATAAAAGTAACGTCTAATAAGTACCGCGCCCTCTAATAGTCTATAGAAGTATCTCCGCCTCGTAGATAAGGATTTAAATAGTATAAGTACTTCTATACTTTAGATATAACTAGGCGCTATAAGGAAAGATATAGATACCTACTCTTTTAATCCTAATACCCTTCGCGAGTATAGCTAGTATATAGATATATTACCTAAGAGAGCTATAGTAGATAAGTAGCGCAAAGCTAGAAATAAGTCCTTTACTTAGTAGAAGAAGCTTTTAATCGGCTCTAATAATATATAGAGCTCCTTATCGAAGGAGTAGTAGTAGAAGAAGATTAAGGCCTAGAGAAAGGAGTACTACGCTTAGTACGACCGGATAGCGTAAGTAATAATCTATATAGTTAGCTAATATAGTCGGTAGTACTAACGTATAATAGGGACGATAAGAGACGTAAGCGCGCGCGGGATAGGCCTACTATATAAGTAGCGAACTAGGATAAGGAAAGCTTCTATTTTAATATCGAGAAGGAGAAGGGCGCGGACGACCCGCACTATAACTATAACTACTAGTATAATACTAATTAGTCTAAGTCGGGTCCGGAGGCACCCTACGTATTACTAGTAAGGTCGGCTAGTACTAGCTATAAAATAACTAACTTCTACCTTCGAGTCGCCGCCGAGAGCAAGTAGGCCGTATAGAGGAGCTACGCTGTCTACGCCTTTTAGAATAAAGCTATTCGATAGTTTAAGAAGAAGGTATATACGCTTGCGATACTACGCGCGTAATATAGGAGTTAAGCCGAGTTTATTATATAACTAATTAAGGAGAGGCCGAGTTCCTTATAGTAAGAAATAGACCTTATCGAGAGGCTATAATCTAGGAATAAGAGGAGATACGTGTTCTAAGTATCTAGAGCGGATATAAGTAGCTCTTATTAAGAGTATATCGCTACTAGAACTAATAGCTTCTTTAGGATGCATTCGAGTACCTCCGATTAGACTAGAAGTATACTCTACGCTCTATAGAGCCTTATAGAGGGCTTATAAAATTAGTCTATATATTAGTATCTATAGCGAAAGCAAAGGTAAATTAGTACTAACTACGCCTACCGACTATATACTAACTAGTAGTAGGAGCTAATAGTAGAAGGCCGTCTTCTAACTATAACGGAAATTTTCCTACCCTATTACTACGTAGTATATCGTAACTATCTCTCCTAGAAGTCCTCTAAGTTTAATATAGCTAATCGCTTTACTTAGACTCTAGAAGTCCTAGATTAGCTTATCCTATTAGGATACGATTAAGATAGTAATAGGTTCCGGAAGCTAGTTACGTCTAAAGTATAAGCTAAGCGAAATAGGCTAGCGTTCTAGTTATACGCTTATAAGTTCGATATAAAGGAGTTAGTATACGGAGAGCTTCTATAGGAAATATAGCTCGATTCTAAGTAAGAAGGAGGACTTAACTTTTAGGACATCGTCGAGTAGCTTCTAGGTACGTCTACGGATAAGCTCGCTATCTCCGAGACCTTTATACGCAAATTCTAGTCGCTAGAGACAGGGTTTATATAGAAGCTCTATAACTCCTCTTAGGCTAGGTAGAATACGGATATATCTCGTAAGTTAAGATTAGTTATAGCCGCCGACGGTATATAATATATTAGTCTACGGTTTATATCGTAGTACTAGCCGGCCCTCTTTAACTTATATCTCTTATTTCTACCTCTCGCTCTATAGTAGCTTGCCGAATATATAATTCTCCTTTATAATTCTTATAGATAGCTTAAGTCTTACCTTTAATAGCTAAGTATATTTAATACTAGCCTTATTCTCTTATATAGTAGTTACGCCTTCGGAGATATATTACTACTTTATCTTTAGAGCTAGTACTAGATCTAGGAGCTCTAGCTATACCTTAAACTTCTAGCTTACTATATTCTTTTTCTTCTTCTTATCTTTAGTATTATTTCTAGCCTTCTACTATATAGTATTATATCGCTTTACGTAGTCTTTAAGTAGTTTCTAAATTCTCTCTACGATAGGTTTATTTACTTAGGCTAAGTCTAACTCTGCTTTTTCGACTTAAGCTTTATTAATACTACTAGCCTCTTATACTAGTAAGATGCTTACCCTCGAAGGTAACTATAGCGTTACTATAATTAAAGAGTACTTAGTACGTTTATTAGTCGCGACTATTATAAGCTTAATAAGAGTACTAGAGGTGCCCGTCTCTATAACGCTACTAGGATAGGCCGTCGGCCTATAATAGAGATACCTCGCTAGTACTTATACTAATAAAACTTAATCGCCTTTATAAATATTATTTACCTCTATTACTCCGCTAGCTTTTACTCTCTAGTTCTACGATTCCTTCTTAGTACTATATACTTTATATTATAGTATTACTAGTATATCCTACGACTCCGATACGACGTAGTAGTACTATACTTCCTTCTTCCTTAAGATATATAAGTATATAGCTTCGCGAACGATAGACTAACTTCGAATCGCAGCTATCTCTCGTCGACTCTAGTCTAATTAAGAAGGTAGTATAATAGTAGAGGAAGGGACGCTATCCGATTATAAATACCTCGAGTAGTTAAGCTAGTACGTAAGATAGGATACTATCTTTAGCTAACCTTACTAAGCTACTAGAGGATTCTAAGGACTAGGTCGAAACTAATAGCGTATAGATATAGTAGCAGGAGTATACCTAGTCGTTCGAGGGCTTTTACTACTACTATTAGTAGCTCGAAGAGGCGAGGTATTACGAGAAGTATAGTAGAATATCTTCGAACTTTATAAAATAAAACTCGAATACGTAAACGTTATAAGCTTAGAGATTTTTCGTTAAAGGTATAAACTAGGAAACGTACGCCTTAAGAGTTATATATAGGGGATATAATAAAGTTATTAAATACTTAGGACTAAGTAATAGAATAAAAGCTCTCTAAAAGCACCTCGATTTAGTAGGCTACGAAGGAGCCTCTTAGGAGCGTAGAGTTACTAGAGAAGTTATTAAGGCTACTAAAGATTAATCTATAAGTTTAGTATTTATTAATATAGGAATAAGGTACCGACTACGCTTACTAACTATACTTACCGACTATGCTCGCTAACTATACTTTACGAAGATATATAACGTAGATATACTAACGGCCCTTATTTATAGGAACGGCTTAAGAAAAGTTTTACTAGAATAGAGTACCTAGAACGATTAAAGTTTCTAGAGTTATATAGGCTTATAGTTTCCTAGCTAGGCTTACTCTTAAACTTCTTCGAAAGTTATATAGTTTAGCGTACCTATAAATATCTATTAGAGGAGACTAAATCTATCGACTTTAAGAGCGCCGCTACGATTAAGTTATATATCTAGGACGTAGTCGATTACTCCGAGGATAATCTAAAACGTTAGCTATCTAGAACCTTCTAGGTAGCTATCGCCCTCGATAGTTAGTATACTAGGGTACTCCGAGTATTATTCCTTACGATATAAGGCTACTAGATTAATAGCGAGTAGGCCTAGTATAAGGCTATACTAGCCTTTCTATATATTTCGAGCTATTATATAGGCGAAGTCCTAGCGGACCTACTATTTAACGTACTTACCTATTTCGAGATCTTTAATAAGCTTATAGCGCTAATAGCGGATAATACTTCTAATAATAATATACTATATATAGCTATATATATATCCTTACTATATATATACCTTCTAACTAACGAGTTCTAGTATCGAGGCTATCGATATTTACTTCTACGAGCGTACGTATATAGCGAAGCTATTAGTCTCGATTAAATAACTTCCTCTCTAAGAAATAGATAGGAATATAGAAGAGATATTAAATACTAAAGACTATAAGTTCTCTCGTCCGGAACGGTTCCTATACTTTATATATATAATCTAGCTCTCCTTAAGGAAGTTCTTTACTACTCTTAAGATCGAGCTAAGAAACGAGAGATAGAAACGATAGAACGAGAAAATAGATACGAACGCGTTACGTTAGCTTAAAGTAGGAAGTCTAGCTACGGTTCTAATAAAGGTACTATTTATTCTCCCTACGAAGTATATATAGTTAGTAAACGTAGTTAGTAGAAGCTATACTAATAACTACTCCTTATAAAGTTCTAGAAACTTATAGTTAAGGTAAACTCTAGTACTTAACGCTTCGAGAGTTTTATAGTACTATAGCGAAAGAGGATCGTAGATCTATATCTATACTCGAAATAGTATAAATAGTAGAAGAAGACGCTTTAAAAGGTTTTACGCTTAATATAAGATATAAAGACCTATTAGAGCTTAACTACGATTATACTAATATATAGTTCTTAACTACGAGATATTATCGACGAGTATATTAAGAATAAGAGTTAGCCTAAACTAAAGCTAACTGCTATAGAATAGAAGAGGGTTAAATATATTATTAACCTTACTACTCCTTTTATAAAGGCTACGATATAGATCGGTACGATAAAGGAGCTAATAATCTACCTCGTTCTTAGCTACTATAATACTTTATTCGATATTTTAGATATTATAGATAAGAAACTTAAATATAAAATATAATCCTAGTAAAAGAAGATTTATTCTACCTTATAAGCTATATAGATAAAGCTTAAGAAGTACTATACTACTACCTAAGAGCGATTTAGTAATATATATAGTATTACGATTCTTCTTAATCTAGTAATAAAATAGGCGTTCTAGGACCGCGAGGCCTTCTTTAGCGAGGGGCTCGATTCCTCCTTCGAGGATTACTACTAGTTAAAATTCTAGGTCGAATATACGCGATATAAGCCTCTCGTAGCTACGTCCTAGTCTAGGCTAAAAAAGGCCTTATACCGCTTTATAATATTATTCGCAATAGGTCTCTATAGTAGATTAAATAGTAATAACTCCGACTTTAATTAAAGAGTATATAGACGGCCGCGGTAGACTATATAGCCTTTAGCTAATTCGGACGAGGTATCTCGTTATCGCTACGCTAGATTTAAGGACTCGGCTACCTATTCTATAGAGTATCCGCTCCGGTTATAGAAGATAATCGTATTAGAATATCTAGGTTGCACGCTAATAGCCTAGGACATCCTCTCTATCCTAGTAGCTAGAACTAGTTATAAGCGCGACTTTAGTATAGCGCGTTATTAGAGCCGATATAATCGATCTTACGATCCCTCGACGTTTAGTAATATTATATACTATCGTTCCTAAGAGCGTAACGCGTAGTAATAGGCTCGGGATTTACTTATAGAGGAGGCGCTACTAATATTAACTATATTCGAGCCTTCGAACAATATAGTAAATTAGTAGTAGGAGTAGCTCGAGGTAGATTAGGAGACGTTAGTAACTACTATATAGAGTAACTTCGACTTAATTAGTAATAATAAGGAGGATATAGTACTAATATATCTTCGCCGTAGTACTTAGTAAAGGAAGTATTTGCTTTTATATTATACTCGTAGAGTAGAATAGACTTCGTAGTCGATATTATAAATAGTATTTAATTCCGATATCTCGTAGTCGGCAAGTATAGTCGGCAAGTATAGTCGGCATCCTTATTTTTCTCTATAACTATAGTCGCTAGTTTAACCGGCGCTTCTAATATACTATAACGCTTAGTTCTATATATACGTATATTTAGTATTAGAGTAATTCTATTATCCCCGCAGCGACTTAGTCTTATTCTCTAGTATTAGACCTATCTTTCTAAACTTAGGTCCCTATAAAGACCTATATAGGAACTAGTAGTATTTAGACCCGACCTATCGATTTTATATTAGGTCGGGAACCCTATCGATTTAAGTCTTAGGTCGGTTCCCTTAGGAACCGACCTAGACTCGGAACCGACCTAAAGTCGGGGACCTATTCTAACCTCTAATAGAGTATCTATATTCTTATTTAACTTAACCTTACTCTCTAGGTTAGTATCTATTATCTCTAGAAGTATAGCGCCTAAGCTAGCTTTAGATAGGCGCTTACTAGCTCTATTTAGAGCCTTAGCGTTACGAACTATAGTATATATAACCTTTAGACGGGTAGAGAGGCCTAAGTTTCCTCTTTTAGAGTAGCGCGAGACTTCGTACCTAAATCTATAAACTTCGTACGCTTCTTAGACGTAAGTATCTTCTATTTAGGTTAGCTCGTACTAGAATAAACTAGCTCGCCTTAACTTATTATATTCTTAAGGAGCGCGGCTATAGAACGATACCTTCTAGCGACCTTAGGTTTTAACTTATTTTATATATCTATACTAAGATACGCGCTAAGGCTATTCTTACTACGGACGCTACTTCTAAGACTACTAAGAGAAAAGAATAGTTAGTACGAGTTAGAATAGTATAGGAGGAGATAACTTATAATATAATACTACTAGCTTAGATCTCGATACGGTCCTTAAGATTCTTTAAAGTATCGGGATCCGAGACTATACTATTCTCGTATATATTATTAATTTCTACTTTAAAGGCGTTCTACTTACTCTTACTCTTTTCCGGAAGCTATAAGATTAGCTTATAATAACGTAAACTAGTATAGACTAGACTAACTTAAAGATAGTTAGTATTCCTATTAGCCTAATAGAAAAGGTAGTTATAAATAAGGCTAGCCGGGGCCTTTTCGCGAGCGAACTAGTAAAAACTACGTAAATCTAGACACTTCGAGGCCTAACTAATATAAGTAAAGTAAATATTATTATTCTTAGAGCTAATCTTAGCCTTCTCTAAATAGTTCTTATAGAATTTAGTAGCGGCGAACGATATTATAAGCGTACTAGCCTAAGTTAGTATAATCCTTACCTATTCTAGCGCTACCTAGCGTAAGTAAGTATTACTAAAATTTATATAGGTTAGTATTAGGAAATAGTAGATAGAACTAAACTAGAAGAGTCGGACTCTAATAGCGATAGCCGCTAAGAACGCGCTATAATAAGTAGAATTTTTTAGGACGGCCCGTAGGTCCCGCTACCTCTAATTAGCTAGAATAACTATAAGTACTTAAGCCGCTATTTTTCTTAGATACTTAGTAGAGAATTTTAAGAATATAATAGTACTACTATACTAATATAAATCCGCGCTATAAATAGCGCTTATAGAAGAGAAGAGAGGATAATATAAGAATATACTATATAGGTACTAGTAGAATAGGCTAGCCTAGCCTATTCTTAGCTATCTCCTCGTATAATATACTAAGCTTACTTAGCTTAGTAAGAAGATACTTCTCGCTACTACTCTCGTATCTAAAATAACGAGGTAGATATTCGTATAGTCTTAATCTAAGCCTATTATCCTTCGTACTAGCTTATAGTACCTAGCTAGTAACCTTAATAAGAGTAGCTTAAGGTAGATTAGAAGGCGTTAGTAAGTACTAAATAGAGTAACTTTAACTCGATTAGTTAATAATAAGGAGGATATAATACTAATATATCTTCGCTATAGTACTTAGTAAAGGAAGTATTTACTTTTACGTTATACTCGTAGAGTAGAATAGACTTCGTAGTCGCTACTCTAAACCGTATTAAATTCTAATATATCGTAGTCGGTAAGTATACTTAGTATCCTTATTTTTCTCTATAACTATAGTTGCTAGTTTAACTAGCGCTTCTAATATACTATAACGCTTAGTTCTATATATACGTATATTTAGTATTAGAGTAATTCTATTATTCTCGTAGCGACCTAGTTTTATTCTATAGTATTAGACCTATCTTTTTAAACTTAGGTCTCTATAAAGATCTATATAGGAACTAGTAGTATTTAGACCTAATCTATCGATCTTATATTAGGTTAGATACTCTATTAATTTAGGTCTTAGGTTAGTTCGCTTAGAAACTAACCTAGACTCGGAACCGACCTAAAGTCGAGGACCTATTCTAACTTCTAAGAAGATATAAGTATAAGAATAAGAAGATAGTACTTTTAAAGAAGTAAGGACGAGGCTTAAAAGCCTAGCCTACCTAGGTAGAACTATAATAAACTATAACTTAACGCCTTAGAAGCGACTTTATTATTCTTTTAAAAAATAATCCCTTAGTAATAACGACTTTATCTTAGAAGATATTCGAACGCTACTCTCTCTTATACTTTCTTTAGTAGACTTCTAGATACTAGTAAATTTCTAGTAGTTAAAACTAACTCTACTATCGCTACCTAACGAGGTATTAGGTTCTAATCTAATATCTTAGAAGTAACTCTACTATTTTCTAGAAAGATTACTATCTCTTTATAGTAGCGACTTTATTTTAAAGAATAGTCGAATACTACTCTCTCTTATACTCTCTTTAATAGACTTCTAAGTTCTAGCGAATTTAGTTAAAACCGACCTCGCTATTACTATCTAACGAGGTATTAGGTCCTAATCTAACGCCTTAAAAGCGACTTTACTATTCCTTTTTAAAAATTAAATCTTAGTAATAGCGACTCTAACTACGACCTTAACTTTCTTTCTTTTATTCTTTCTATTTACTTTATAAGAGTACCTTTATAGGCATCGGCCTATAATAGATATTTAGACGCGAATAAGACTACTTTAAATAGAATATAACTAGTAGCTACCTATAGCTTCTATTATATATAGTCTTTAACTTCTATAAGACGTAAATAGAATAAATAAATAAAATAAATAAATAATACTTAATAGTACTAAGGCGATCTATAATAATATCTTCCTTTACTTCTTATAACTTAAGTCTAAGAAAAATAAACCTAAGAAGAGCTAGCTTAAGAAAAGCTAGCTTATAGAAGGCTACGAACTTTTTATATACGCGTTATTCGCCCGTAATAATACCTATTATAGGCTTTATTATAAGTAGTATAATACTATAAAGCGCTATTTAGGCTTATAACCTATTAAATATTATAAGCTATAGAGTTATATAATATCTAGTATAGCTATTATCTTACTTATAATCTAATCTACTAGTAATTAGTTATATAAATCTAACGCTAGAACCCTTATTATAATAGTATCGAGTAAATAACCTTTAAGATTCGGTAGCGGATACTACTCTTCTACTTCTAACCTTTTCTATCTATAAAGATTCGTTAAAGAATATTATAAGGGATAACTTAGTAGAAGATAGTAAGAAAAGTATAAGTAGGCTTTATAAGTAGGGATATTATCTATAGATATATAGCTATATATATAAGGTATATATACGTATATATAGCCGTATCGCTAAGGCGTCGTATATATACTAGTAGAGAGCGTAATTAGCGTATAATACTATAGTAAACTACTTTATAGAAGTATAGCCTTAATATATAGCGTTTACCTAGCTAGTATATAACCGCTATAATATACCGAATTAAGTACTAAATTAACGATAATTAGCTTAATAACGACTTCTTCGATAGCGCGTAAGACGTATTAAAAGAGGCACTTAGCTAGTAATAAGACGACGATTTAATTTACTTTAATACGCGGCTATAGAAACTACTATATTAAGCTAATAGCGACGACGAACTATTTATATTAAGATCTAAGGATAAAACGGCGGCGGTAGGTATTATAGATAGGTTAGAATAAGTAGAATATAGGAGAGATACTAGATAGCGGGATAAACGCGAGATTATAGTAGCTGCTAGCGCTATGCTTCCCTGGGTTTAGTACCGGATGTATATCTACCTGTATATATGGGTATGTATACTATATATACGGCCCGGAATCTAAATATACCGTATACCCACATCCCTATTTGCAAGATGATGGCGCCAATGTTTCGCATCCGAGCTTTGCAGCTTGGCTGAGGTCAAGCAAAAGAAGCATTGCCGCTTGACTCCGTCAAGTGTTTTTGGTCTGGCCTGGGCTCGATGCTGTGCTCCATGCTGAAACGCCGAAGACGGAAATCATACAGCTCATGGCATAGACGACATATTCGAAGAGTCGTATTTGCGACAGCGGCCCGGCAGACTCGCCCTCTGACTCCGTCAATGAATGGGAGAGCTCCACCTGCATGTGATACCCGACAGACTACTACCCCTCTCCGCGCTTTTCGACTGGCGATCTCCTCCAGTAAGGTTCGTGCGATGCCATCC
This sequence comes from Cercospora zeina, assembly GCA_022702355.1. NCBI lineage: Eukaryota > Fungi > Ascomycota > Dothideomycetes > Mycosphaerellales > Mycosphaerellaceae > Cercospora > Cercospora zeina. The sequence goes on from JAKLWX010000005.1 coordinate 2,871,276, forward strand.
GACAGCCAGCCGCTGTCACCGACGTGGCTCAACGTACAGCCTGGACGGCACGGCCATACAGTAGAGTCTATAGGACGGGAGACCCATGTTTCAGTGGCTTCTTTCTTTCCTGATAACTCCCGACGCCTCACCTACCTTCATAATTGTCGCACCCACGTCTGGACGTGAGCGCGAAAGAAGCAGGCAGCATGAAGTTCACGAGCGCTGATAAAGAGAAGAAAGGCCACCAGGCGGCCGACTTTGAGAAACAGGTCGAACTCCTACATCAGCAAGAAGCGGACGGAACCTTCGTCCCACCAACACCAGAAGAAGAACAAAAAGTCATCAGAAAACTCGACTGGAGGCTACTGCCTTTGTTGTTCGTCCTCTACTCGCTCGCGGGTAAGTTTCAAACCTGTCAGATCGCATTGTCATTCACAACACCAGGCTAACAAATGCGCTCCAAGTACTCGACCGCTCGAATCTCGGCAACGCACGACTCGCAGGAATGGAAAACGACATCGATATCTCCGGCAATCGATACCAACTTCTCGGGACCATCTTCTACATTGTATACATCCTATCGCAATGGACGCTGATCGGCTGGAAGCAATTCAAGCCTCACCAATACTGTGCCATCACAGTCATGTTCTGGGGCTTCGTGGCCACGATCCAAGCTGCAGCATTCAATTGGGGAGGTCTCATGGCCTGTCGCGCGTTTTTGGGATTATCCGAGGCAATGTTTGGGCCGGGAGTTCCTCTTTACTTGACATACTTCTACCCTCGAGAACTGGTCGGCTTTCGACATGGAGTCTTTATTAGCGGAGCGGCAATAGCAAATGCGTACGGTGGTGCTCTGGCGTACGGGATCAGTCAGATTCAAGGATCTATCGCGCCTTGGAGAATTCTATTCCTGATCGAGGGCTTGCCAACGTTGGTTGTGGCGGTTGTTTCTTGGTTCTGCCTTCCGGACAGTATCGGCACCGCTCGGTTCCTAAACGATAGGGAGAAGCAAGTCGCGCTTCACTTTGTAGCTCGCAACCAGCAACTCGACGTCGGAAGCGAGCGAGGCGTTCGCTTCAAAGAGATGTTCGAAGCCTTCAAAGACCCGAAGTCGCTGCTTCCAGGTCTAATGTACTTTGGCTGGTAAGTTCACATCACCCACAATTATCCCCACCAAGGCTTTCCACTAATTTCACACATCGTAGCAACGTCTCATTCGCCTCGCTCCCTCTCTTCCTGCCAACCATCATCAGCGAAATGGGCAGCTTCAGCCGAATCCAAGCCAACGGTCTCAGCGCCCCACCCTACATTTTCTGCTTCTTCGTCATCATCCTCTTCTGCTTCCTCTCCGACCGCTTCAAAGTGCGAGGCCCCTTTGTCTGCCTCGCAGCCACCATCGCCGGCATAGGCTTCATCATCAACGCAAGCACAACCTCCACCGGCCCTCGCTATTTCTCCACCTTCTTGTCCGTATGCATCTTCGCCTCCGTGGCACTGCTCTTGGCATGGACGGCAAACATCCATACTACAGAATCCAAGCGTGGTGGAGGATATGTGATTCTGGCTACGATTGGACAGTGTGGGCCCTTGCTCGGCACAAACATCTTCCCAACAGATGATAAGCCACTGTACAGAACGGGATTGTGGACGAGTGCGGCCATGTGTTTGATGGTGGCGGCTTTGGCTGTGATTCTGTCGCTTTGGATCATCTACGAGAACCGGAAGATGGCGCGAGAGGGTGTGCCGGAGAATCAGGAATTCGAGGAGACCAGTCTGGGCATGCAAGGCGAAAGACAGCGGCAGCAGAGGCAGAGCATTGTTTGGTAGGAAATGGAGTGCAGCGGGAAACGAGTATCACGCCGACACGACACGACGCGAAACGGTTGCATGATTGGTGAAACGAATGCATATGTTCATCGGGTATCACTCTCATGTCGTAAAGCCATATCTTGTTGCCAATTTCTGCATCATCGAATTCTGGATCGCAATCCTCCGATACGTGCTATTCCAAACATCCAACCGAAACGCAAAAGCCCTGCAGACGAACCCTTCACTGCTGTTCGGAGCGTGGGCTGTCGCATGTGTCTTGTCGAATAGTGGTAGAGTAGAACGAAGTCGACCGAAACGCCGAGGGGATGCAGTGTCGTGCCGCTTGTCACATCAAGTGGTGGGCAATCTAGCAAGAGCAAGAGCCCGGTGCGCACTGTAGAGGAGAGGAGAATCAGCATCGCCATCAATCATCGCAAACGTGCTCATCGAGCGTGTAGTCGATCGACTCACCTTGCAGTCGGCACCGCAAGAGCAAGAGGAGTTGTCGCAGCCGCCCATGTTGATTGTGGCGACGAGTTGATAGATTGGTGGAGGTGTGTGGTGATGTGGTGTTGTGTGGAGCTGCGTCGGAGATGTTGGTTGTCGATGGACATCTCTCAAGTGGGCAGGATGCGGGGCCTATATATGCCCCGGCGCGGGGTGCAGCACGTGCACGCATGCGAGACTTTTGCGGTCGGAGCGGAGGCAAGAGCCAGTCGCACAAAGCGCGCGTGGACCCACACCACCTGCCAACACACCAATCACCCGCGCTTCCCGTCCTGCACCAATTCTGGCAAGAGCGCGGCATGCGCCAGGGAACATCGCTTTTCATGCCTCGGTCACGCCCGTCGACGCGCGCCGCGTCGTTGGTCGCGCCCAGATCACTCCCAGCGTGGCAGGCGCGGCGGTCCATCGTGGCGACGTGGGCAGTCACGAGACGCTGCCACCATCATCGTGCTGGGATCAGAGCTGGGGAGAGACGATGCAGCGTGGCCCCATGCAAGCTACCTGACTGCTTTTGCCTCGATTAGTCGCGCCCGCCGCGTGCTAATCATCCATCGGCTCGGTCTGCGCACGGGTTCCTCCTCAACGGAAATGCTCGGATCACAGACCAGAAAGGTGGGCGAGTGCGAGAGAGAGAGAGAGAGAGAGGCATCCTGTAGCAGTGCAGGTCGATGTGCAAGAAGATGAGGCTTGGAGCACGAGCGGCTTCATGTATGTTTTCGAGCATGCTCATCAAGGTCCTCCGTCTGCAGAGCCTTGCATCGCCCTCATCACCTCGTTTTCGGCGTGGGGACTGGACGACTTGTGCGAGAAGTTCACATTCCGGTCTTCCAGTCAAGACTTTTGTCGAGCGTGGCAACGTGGGATTTTTCGTGCTTCTTCCGTTGCCACTGACGATCTTGTGTAGGGCTGCCCGTCTACGCAAGAGCACATTCTCCACTGCGAGTGGGGAACCTCGACACGGCGAAGAAGCTCGATTGGAGTGATGGGAAAGCCACTCGACACGTATATACCTACTTGCATGCAATCATCTGTCGCCCATCTGGCGGGCCCTCCGCAGACTTCCTCGCCATCTTCACCCCTTTCACAGCAACCTTGACGCTCGTTTTCGCGACCCACCAGCTGCCCTTGATGCCCAGCCCAACGAGACCGAACACCGCTTTGGTAAACCCGGGAAGCTCCTCTTTCTCTTCCTTAATCGCGGGCTGCACAACCACCATCTCCTTGATCTCCTTCTTCTCCTTCCTCCGCGCGAGAAAGTTTGTCTTGCTCGACACCGTCGAGCTCACCGACGAGCGGCGAGAGGGTTTCGTCGCCGCCGAAGACTTCTTCTTGTCCTTGCTGGTGCCAGGAGCGGGGTGCTGGACGGGAGGTGCAGCGAATGTTATCTGCTCACGCACTAAAGCTTCATTCTCGATCACGGCCACTGCCAAGAGAGCAGAGACGACGGTGTCGACCACAAACCTCGAGTCGAGTGCCAAGAGGCCGGGGAGGTCGAGCACGCACGCATCGTGTGAGAAGTCGAGGAATGCCAAATTCAGAGTGTCGGCGCTGACTGCAGCTTGGGTAGCGGAAGGGTGGTGGAATGAGATTTTTGCAGCTGCGCCTCCAGTGCTTCGTTGAGATTTGGTGACGGTAATGGCACACACGCCGAGCTGTGGGTGCTTCAGGTCGTAATGCGCTTCGACTGTACTGGACAGCGCATCTCGTTTTCGGGACTTGTTGATGAGATCGCAAGCGTACTCCTGATGCGCTTCCGCCACGGCATCCTGGGCCAATCTTACTGCTTCAGCTGACTGGGCGCTGGGGTCGAAGGTCGCGATATTCCGTGCTCGAGGTGAGTCTGCGACGGCTTCAATCGCGGCAATTGCTGCGGTTTGCGGAAAGATGGTGGTGACTTCGAGGTCCTTGTTTCTCGGATCATCGCTCTTTTCCGGCAGCACAAGTTCTGATACCGGAGAGGAGCAAGGTGCCATTGGGCAATGCTTGCGGAGTGCGTAGCGTTTGGGTGAAGTTCCAGGTGTGCTTTGACGGGTCATTGAGTACAGCAGATCTTCATGAGACGTGCCAATTGCGAGCTTGATCGACGGATCAGACGTGGCCTGATAGAGATTGTATTGGACTTTGCGTCCATCGCATGGGAATGATTCGGCAGAAGCTTTCCACAATGCTTCGAGGTCGGCGTGACCGGCTGCAGGAATGTGCTCGTAGCCATCTACCAAGCCCACAGCCGAGTCGTAACGCTTGAGTTCCTGACGCTGTATGGGACTACCGACACTGCTCGCCACCGGGCTGTGGTAAGCTGGGGGCGACTGTGCTCGAGCTGTGGGGTAATATGACTGATGTTGTAGAGGTCTGCTAGGGTCATACTGTGGAAATATGGATTGCATCGGTGGGGCGAAGCCTGGACTCCGCGCTGGACTATCGGTCCTAGATGGCGAGCGGTAGTACTGTTTCGGAGATGTCGATCGAAAGCGAGTTTTCTCTGGTAGAGCAGATACAGCATCTTTTTCGTCGACTGGCGTGATCAACTCGTGCTGCACACGAGTCGTCACGCCTGTGGAAATACTGGCGGGTTGGAGCCTCTGTCGCTGCGAGGCCGACGACACGCTTCTTCTAGGCGGTGTGGTAGAGCCGAAATGCGTGTTGCGTGGCAGTTCTGACAGTTTGTCTTCCTGGGCAACATGCTCCCCGACGGCGTCAGGCCCTTCGATGATAGGGCTCGACCTGCGACGTGTACGGCTTGTTCGTCGTATTGGTCCCAGATGCGTCGCGGAGGGACAGTTCGCAGATGACTGTCCAAGTTTAGGCGACGCAACGGGCGGGTTGCAGAACAGCGAGTGCTGGAAAGTCTCGGGTGCAGCTTGAATCCTGGGTGTCGCGCCAACGACTTGGAAGGCCACGCCTTTGAGGTTCACTTCGCCATTTGCACTGGGGATCTTGTCGTTCTTTTTCAATGAGCTTTTTCGCGGCAGGCCAGCTGTCGAAGAGGGAAACAGAGTCAAATGAGCGGGTGCCATGGTGCCAGACCGGAGCAGGATATCGAAGCAGAGAACAGTAGGAAACGACCGTAGAGATTGCAGATCCGCAACAGAGAATGACAAGGACAAGAGATAGACTACTCACAGTACTGATACCGACTCACCATATATCAACCAGCCCGTAACGCCGGCCGAGCGTGGTCACATCGGTTCTGGGATCAAGCACCACGAACACTGCGCAGAATCAATAGCGGCTCCAGGGAAGAATTGAGTGCTTTCGCGCCGGGCTTGCCACCAGGTGAAGTGGCGGTCAAGGGCTAATATGCGCCGAGATCTCACAAAGGAGCCTATGGTATGCTGTGCCGCACAATTGCAGCACGTTGCCAAGATGCAGGTATGGCAAGGCGAGATGTGAACCTAAGCGCCGGCCTGCTACGCGCCCAAAGACACCTGTGATATAGAGCCCCCGCCTGAGTTTTATTGGTTCCTGCGCTCGTCTCGCACTGTCGCATGATTCAATGCAAGACGCTTTGTCCGGAGCTTGGGTGCCGCTCTGGCGTGCTATCCACTATCGTTGCTCTTTCGGATGCTTGCTCGCCGTAGTGACGGTTTCGAGGGTTGCTCGTGGGATCGCCACGTGCGCTTGGGGACATTTTGGGACATGTCGCTGAACTCTGATGATGAATCGGGTATGCCACTGGCGTCTCGATGCATCAAGGGCTGTATGTGTCGACTCCAATTGTGCACAGTAGTGTGAGGGATGTTCGGGCGGTTGCCGGACGGAGCGCATGCGCACAGGCACACGAAGCTGTGATGTCGATCTTGTGACCTCATGCGGTGCCACGCTGTCCACCCAACACACAACACTCACGCCTAATTGGTAATGTCCAAGAACACAATGTTCCGGTAGCAACGCACTCGACATATCATGGTCTCCTTCTGGCCCTTCAAAGGCGGCTCCAGCGACGCCGCCGCCTTCGAGAAGGAGCTCAGCCAGCTATCTACCAAGATCAACAAGGCCACTTCGCAAAATGAGCAATTCCAGCAGAGACGCCGGCGCTACAAAGTGCTATGGACGCTATACACGTCCTTCACTTACATTCTAATTGCAGCCATCTTGACGCTGGTCACGGGCTGGGACAAATGGGGAGCTGTCGAATACTCCGCCATCGCTGGCAGTCCACTGCTCATCTACGCTGTGCGAACAGGACTTGACGCATTTTACAACTATCGCATTGCAAACTCGCAGAAATATCTGAACGATCTGCATAAGCAAAGGGAGGAGGCAATCAAGAGACTGAAGGCGGCGACGAAATATGACAGCACACACCAGCTTCTGGAGAAGTATGGCGGGTCACCGCCTGCAAAGAAGCAAACGGCCCCCGAGGTGAAGAACAAGAGGCAGTCACAGGGTGGGCCAGGTAGTCAATCGCATACACCCCAGGCCCGGACTGGTTTTGCACCACCGCCAACCGCGAACATCCCAAGCCGACAGCCGCCTTCAGCTGTTCAACCCCCATCACCACAGAACGCACCAGGCTCTGCACCGCAGCAACCTCATCAGCCGGCTCAGCAACATTTGCCTGAGCCGACAGGGCCTGGCGAAGAATTTGCGCCCAACGCCTTCAGCCCGAACAATTTCAGCCGACCATCTGTGCCGCGCCAACCTCCACAATACATCACAGAGGGGCCGAAATGGTATGATCGAATCATGGATGTCGTGCTAGGAGAAGATGAGACGCAAGCAAAGAACAGGATCGCGTTGATCTGCCAGACCTGCAGGTTAGTCAATGGGCAAGCACCGCCCGGAGCAAGGACACCGGAGGACATTGGGAAGTGGAGATGCAGCTCATGCCATACCATGAACGGGGTCGAGAGCGAAGAGAAGAAGATACTCAAGCAGATTACGGGCGAGCCGTCTTCACTCGCGAGCCCTGGTCCGGCGCCCCAGCCAAGAGCGGTTGAAGTGGGAGAGGAATTCGCTGAGAACGCGGACTCAGAAGACGAGGGAACGGATGACGATGCAACTCCAGCAGCGTCAACACGCAGCAACGCGCGACAGAGAAAAATTGCTTGATGCATTCGACCAGCGCCTCGATGCAAGTGCCTAGTACTGTACAAAATGATCATTCTAATCACGATGTGGCGTTGTGTTCGACACAGCTACAGCTTACTGCCTCCTTTCCTCCTGTTCCACGCCAACAATGCGTCCAGCCCCGCCTGCGCGACTTCTGTGTCCTGTGCCGGCGTTCCTGTGCTCACACCAATGGCGCCGACAACTTGCCCGTCGATCTCAATTGGCAGTCCACCTCCGATCAGTGTGAACTTCCCACCATTCGAATTATGAATTCCGTAGCCCGGACCTCCTGGCAAGAAGTTCTTGGTGGCAGTTGTGTAGGTCGAAGTGGGGACGCGATGGCCTGCAGCGGTGAATGCTTTGTTGATGGCAATGTCCACGGAGGTGAGTTTCGCGTTGGACATGCGGGTGAAGTGGAGGAGGTAGAGTGAGGCGTCGACGAAGGCAATGTTGAAGTCTGAGAGGTCACCATATGTCAACACATATTGTAGTGATTATCAGCGGTGCGACGATCGTACCTATGCCCATTGACTTCGCCTTCTCTTGGGCTGCCTGTGAGGCTACCAGAGCTGCCTCGAGCGAAAGCTGGGGAACTGTGCGTGTTGCCATTGTGTTGTACTCGTTTTTCCTATCCTTGAGATGCTTTTGGGGGAGGTGGAAAATATCTAGCAGTCTTGATATGTACATCAACCAGAGCCTACCTTCGCCTAAACACGGCCGGTGTCATTATCGTTCTATGATGTGATCCTGGAGGAAGCTCGACTCTGACGTCGGTCGAGCCTCGGCGCATGGGGAAGCTCAAGCTGCGCGGGTTGCGGGTCTCCGGCCCGGGTATTGCGGAGTAGAAGTGGGGTGCGCGTGACGCACGGAACCACGTAACGCCACACTTTGATCAAAATACCCTCTAATACAATTAACTATAAAACACTTAATATAGATCTAGTATAGTAGGCAGTTAATAGAGTACTAAATAGAGAGTTTACGACAATTACTAAAGTAGCAAATTACTATTATATGCACCGTAGTACTATTAGTAAGAGGCTTAATAAGAAGGCTACTAGCTAAGCTATAAAGATTAAATTCTAGCGTATTTTAACTACTTTATAAGAGGCTAACCTTATCGCCTATATTAATACTTTAACCCTTAGAGGCCTACCTCTAACTCCTTTAATAGTTCTAAACTTTATTTATAAACTATATAGTTATAGGCCTATAGATAACTAGGTTACTAGGTTTATTAAGAGGTAGTAGGGATCTATTAACTCTCGTTATCTTAACTCTATTAAATACTTAAGGTTTAAGGCTAATTTAAAGTAGTTATATAATTAGTAGTTTAAGCTTCTAAAGGCTAAGATTAATAATTATAAGATTCTACCTAAGAATATATATAATATTAATAAGAAAGGGTTTATAGTTAGCTTTATAAGTAAGACTAAGAGAGTTTATAGTAAGGAGGTATTAGAGACTAAGAAAGTACTTAGAAATATCTATAGTAGCAACTATAAATAGATTATAATACTAGTAGCAATTTATATAGATAGAATATAGCTATAACTAACTATAATATTTAAGGCTTAAACTAGTAATATTTAAGACACCTAGATATAAGATTTTAATACTAAAGTATATAATATTAGTTAGTAATCCTTAGAGACTAGCTAGACTAATAACTCTATTAGTTTTATATAGCTTAGAGATGTCTTTAATAGATATACTAAGGCTAAGGTAAGGAGGTAATAGAGGCTCTTAATTCTTAATAGCTATAGCTCTTATATAACTATATAGTTTATTAACTATACTCTTAAATAGAAGATTATAGTTGCTATATTTCTACTATATAGTACTTACTACCTATAGCTACTAGATATATTACTATTTAGGCCCTTATCTATTAGATATAGCTAAGAGCTTAATAAGCTTAATATAAAGTACTAAGAGTTAACTACTATAAGGAAAAAGGACTTCCTTAAGCTATTTTAGCCTATATTTACCTAGGCCTTTATATAGAAGAATATTCTAAGCTCCTTTAAGAAGACTAGTATTAATCTATATAATCTAATACGTATACTTATATAAGAGCGATAGCTTAGGGAGCTAATAGCTTAGGGGGCGTCTAAGTTAGACGCCGAAGTATCTAGCTTACGCTACGTATACTTAGCGTAAGATAAAAGCACGCTAAACGTATATAGAGTAATCGGTAAGAATTAGTCTCTTAATATCTCTAACGGGTATAGCTAGAGGCGCTTAATATATTGCTATATACTAACCTTTTATAATACTAATTCTTCTACCTTATTAAGAGTAGCGATCTATTAAGGCCTACTATACTTACGCGAGGAGTATTTATATAGCTAGGTAACTATAGCGAACGTACTAGGTCCGTAGTACTACTATTAGGCTACGTAGAAGAGTTACTAGACTCTAAAGCTAAAGAAGATAAGAAGATAAATAACGCTAATAATACGTAGGTAAGGCGCGAGCGTCTCGAATAAGAGAACGCTACGCTACGCGAATAGCTCGAACTCTACGCTCTCTAAATAGAGAATAAACGCTTAATATAAGAAGTTAGGACGACTACCCTACTAATACGCTTAAGTACGATAGTAAGAAGCCTCGGCTCGAAGTACTCTAGTACGGCGAGTATTACTAGAGATACTAAGGATAGTACGCGTTATAGTAGCGACGAATATACGCTCTACGAATCTATTAAGCTCTACTCTCCTAAGTCGTTTAAAGGTAAGACTATTAAGGAAGCTCGGGAATACGTCTACGTATATAAAGTAAACTTTATAGCTATACTAAGGAAGTTTATAATAGAATACTAGAAAGTAATCGCTAGTATTATATTCCTCGTAGGCGAAGCGTAAGAAGCCTAGTATAACGAGCACCCTAGTATACTTCTAGCGAGGTATACTTAGGCGTAGTTCTATAAGTTCCTATATAATATCGTCGGGGATTAAGCGAACCGCTAGCTACTCGTAACTATTAAATACGAGATAATACGCTAAGGCGAAAATTAGAGTATATAATAATTCGTAATAGACCTTAGTAACCTCGAGGTATAGCTCGATAACTATATCGAGGCGTAGTTAGTTCGCTAGCTCCTCGTAAAGTTAAAGCCGTCGCTATAGAAGGATATTATTAAGAACTATATTATCCTAGCGAAGCGCGCCGACCTCGTCGCTCTAGTACGATACTTTAAATAGGCGGAAAGGTTAATACTATATAATATAGGCTTACGCGACCGTAATAAGGACGCGTCGCACTAGTAGTTAAAGCGTAAGAGAGTTAATAGTAACGCGTATGCCTCTAAAGGTAGTTACGAGTCTAGCTCGAAGGAGAAGAACTTTTAAGATAAGCGTAAAAGTAAAGATAAGGACTAGTAACCTAGGTATTATAGTTATAACGAGATAGGCTATATCCGTCTAAATTATTTAAATAAAAATAAGGATAGTAATAAGCTAGCGGTCCGTAAGGTAGCCGTAAGTAAGTCGAAAAAAGCAGAAGCGATAGAGATATTACGTAAGTCTCCGCTACTAAAGTAGATAATATAGGGTACCTGCCTATATAATACGTACTAGTAGTATAAGTATAAGGAGAAGTTAAATCTTAGGAGGGCTATAGGCTAGCCGAGTTCCTTCTCGATAATACTACGGATATTAATATAGTATTACGAGCCTTCGTGCTCTAGTATAAGTTGCCCTTACGGCCGAACGCGGCCTTACTACTAGCTACTACCTTTACGAGTAAACTAGGTTATTATTATAGTGCGCACTATATATATATAAGGCTCGCGGACTCCTTAAGGATCGAGCGCGTAACTAGAGGGATCTTCTACGTATATAATATACTAGATCCCGATATTATCCTTAGCCGTCTATAGTAACGTATATAATAGGTAAGTATCGATAGTAGTATAGATAAATAGCGTTATAGTAACGATCGTTTCGGCTAATTCGAAGTCTAAGAGGCCTATAAGTTCCTTAAAGACCTCTAGAAGGCACCTACTATATTTATAGTTAGCTTAAGTAGAATAGGCGAGGAGCCTACTCTAATACTAAAAGAGTTCTATTAGTTCGACGACGTTCTTAACCTAATAGAAGAAATACGAAGTAGACCTATTAATAGCGCCGAGTATACGATCGACCTAAAGCCGGGCACTATACTACTCTTTAGGCCGCTATACTACTAGTTAGGTAGAGAGCTTAAAGAGCTTAAGGAGTACCTAAAGACTAGGCTTAAGTATAATTAGATCGAGCGTTCTAATAGCGAGGTAGGTACGCCTATCCTATTCGTACTAAAGAAGAACGGCAAGCTACGGTTATATATAGACTACTACGAGCTAAACGAGATTACGATTAAGAATCGGTACCCGCTACCTCTTATTAGCGAAACGCTAGATAGACTTATAGGAGCTACGTAGTTTACGTCGCTAGATCTTATAGACGCGTATTATTATATCTATATTAAACTAAGTAACCGCTAGAAGACTACGTTCCGTACGCGATACGGTTACTACTAATACCGAGTAATGCCCTTTAGTTTAACGAACGCCCTAGTAACGTTCTAGGCGTATATTAACTACGCGCTAGTAGGGCTAGTAGATATAAGCTACGTAGTATATCTAGATAATATCCTAATCTATAGTAAGACTCGCGAGGACTACGTACGAGACGTATACGCTATACTTAAGAGGCTCTATAAATTTAGACTCTACGTATAACGCGCTAAGTATAAGTTCTTCTAGAAATAAGTTAACTTCCTTAGGTTCGTAGTTACGACTAGAGGCGTAGTAATAGACCCTAGTAGGGTAGCTATAATCGCCTCGTAGCTAAGGCCGACTACTCTAATAGAGGTTTAATCGTTTCTTAGGTTCGCGAACTTCTACTATCGCTTTATCTTCGAATATTCGAGAGTCGTAGTACTACTAACTATACTCTCGAAGAGCGCGAAGAATAGTAGGAAGTTAAGGCCTATTAGTTAGGGCAAAGCCGAGGAGTAGGCTTTCTTAAAGTTAAAAGAACGCTTCTAGACTACGCTACTCCTTAGGTACTTTAACCTTACGTTATACCTATAAGTCGAGACCGATATATCTAACTTTACTATCGCTAGTATTCTAAGCTAGCTATTCGAGTTAGAATAGTACCTAATCGCGTTCTTCTTATAGAAGATAATTAATACTAAGTATAACTACGAGGTCTATAATAAGGAACTCCTCGTAGTAGTAGAATCCTTTAAGGTATAGAGGCCTTACCTCGAAGGCGCTACGTATAAGGTAGAGGTACTAGTCGACTACGCTAACCTAAAGGCCTTTATAAGTATAAAGTAGTTAACGGGCCGATAGGCTAGGTAGGCTACGTTCTTAGCCCTATATAACTTTATAATTAGTTATAGAATAGGTAAGCTAAACGTAGCCGATACGCTATCGAGACATAGCGATTACGTAAAAGATACGTAGGCGATAAATAACCTATTACTATTACTATAGCGGAAACTTTATATTTAGAGCGACCTTCGAGTAGGTAGACCGGTTATAAACTATATTAAGGCCGCCTATAACTACTAGTATATAATAAACTAGAGGGTAGTAACGATAGCGGCTAATAGGACGTAGTCTACTAGCCCTAAACGCTACGAGCCGGGCTCGTATAGATTCGCGCTACTAATACGGGTCGCTAGCGCTATTATTATAAAGGAATAGCTATATACTAATACCTTAGACCTAGTAATCGAGTACGTAGCTACGCTAGTCTAGCTAGACCTAATAGCGAAGGAGCTATATACGTAGGTAGAGAGTAATAGAGGCGAAAGCGATAAGTATACTATTCGAGATAAGTATATATATCGTAAAGAGGTATTATACCTTCCCTACGACCTTATATTACGAACGTAAGTAATTCGTATATACTACGACGACTTCCTAGCTAGCTATTTTAGTAAGGATAAGACTATAGAACTCGTTAAGAGAAAGTACTAGTAGCTAGAAGTTAACGAAGATATTAAGTAATATATCGAATCGTATAGTAGTTATTAGAAGGCGAAAGCGAGGCGCTACTATCCTTATAGCGAGATAGTTACGCTTCTCCTACTAGAATAGCTATAGAAAGATCTATCTATAGACTTTATTATAGACCTTCTATCGAGTAAGCGTAATAGTCGTATATTTAACGCGATCCTTATAATTATCGACCGCTATTCTAAGATAATAACTTTCGTTCGGACGATAAAGCGCTATATAAGCGTAGAGCTTATAGATATTCTACTTAATAAAGTTATACGACTTCGAGGTATACCTAGTAGTATTATCTCTAATAGAGGGTCTATATTTACTAGCTAGTTCTAGTTAGACTTCTATTTCGAGGTATACGTAAAACGTAAGCTAAGTATAGTATTTTACTTATAAACGGACGGCTAGACTAAACGCGTAAACTAGACGCTTAAGTAGTACCTACGTATCTATTATAAGAAGAACTAAGATAACTAGGCGTCTATACTAGCCTCTATAGAATTCGCGTATAATAATAGCTTAAATACGATACTAAAGATATCGCTATTCTATATTATCTACGAGTTTAACCTAGACCTAACGATAGAGACCTATAAGAGGGACGTAACTAAATCTCGGAACGCGATTCTATAAGGAGAAGTACTAGTAGTAAGGGACGCTATAGAAAGATTAAAGTAGAATTATAAGGAGTTAATAAAGCGCTAGTAGTAAGTAAGCGAGTCGTAGGCTAAGTATTATAACTAGAAGTATTAGCTAAAGGAATATAAGGTCGGCGATATAGTCCTCTTATTTATAAAGAACCTAAAACTAAAGATACTATTAAAGAAGCTAGTAGATAAGTTCGCTAGACTATTTAAAGTAATCGACGTAGTTAGGAAGTAGGCGTACCGCCTAGCTCTTCTAATAGGATTACGTATTTATAATATCTTCTACGTATCTCTTCTAGAACTCTAGTATAGTAGCGAATCTTAGGAGACTAGCTTGCCTCTTATAGAAGATAAGAGCGAGTAGATAGTCGAGAAAGTACTAGAAACTCGAGTCGAGAAAAGTAAGAGGAAGTAGCTAGTCTAGTAGAAAGGCTAGCTAGAAGAATACGATACGTAGGAACTAATCGAATATATCGAGGAATATAAAGCGCTCGAGGAATTTAAGGCGTAAGAGTAGAGTAAGAGGAGCTTACGTAAGCTATAAAGTCGACTATCGTAGCTACTACGCTACTAATTAACCGTCGCGACTACTATAATTTACGACGAGTATATACTAAGCGCTAAGGCCGCGACGAAATATTACGTTACGAAAAGCTACTAAAAGGAATAAAGGATATAAAGTAGAGAGAAATTACTTATTTATAGCGCTCGTAGGCGTAGCGTAAACGGGCTATAGCGCCGGCGTAGAATAGAAGTATAAAATAAGGTAGCGGACTATATAAGTAGTATAAGAGAAGCGCGAGGAGAGAGTATAAGAAGAGCGCGCGATACGCTAGCTTACTTCTCTATACTCTCGTTCTCCTTCTTCTTCTTATTCTTCTTATTCTCCTTATTATTATCCTTCTCCTTCTTCTTCTCTACTACGAAGACCTCGTTATTAAAGACCTCCTCTACTTAGCTAGCGAGGTAGTCGGCGTAGGTAGCGTAGACCGCTATATCGAGCGCCTCTTTTAAGGCGCTAAGTAGGCGTAGACGCTACGAAGAATATTAGTAACGCGTACGAGGAGTATATAACTCGTAAGATATACCTCGTACTTAAGCTTAAAAAGCCTAGAGAATAGAGCGATCTACTTACTAGCTATAAGTAGCTTAGTAGTAGAAGGACTACTACTAGCTAGTAACGCGCTAGCCCTACCCTTCTTTAAGGTCTTAAAGACCCTAGCCGACTTACTCTTATTAGACTATAAGACCTTAAGGCTATCGGTAATTAGAGCCTATAGATTAGTATAGTAGCGATAGAGCTACGTAGCGCGTACGGCCGGCCTGCCCTCGGCTAGCTTAGCGAGATAGAAGCGTATATACTTCGACTACGTAATAATATCTAGATCGGTATAGTAGTCGTAGAAGTAGTTATTATTATTATAGCGCTAATAATTCTTCTTCTTACTTAGTTTTATAATCCTATCGCACGGCCGAACGCTAGCTATATATATTATATTAGTAAGGAACTCGTAGCTAATACGTACGTAGAACGCCGGACTTACCTATTACTAAATATAAGAGATAACGATAATAGTCGTCGTTCTTAATAGTAGGGAGGTTAGTAATAGTACGGGGATCGGCTAAGATTATAAGAGTAGAAGTCTTCTTAAGAGGTATAATACTTATAGAGTAGGTACTAGAAAGAAGCTAGGAAGGTACGTAGATAGTATAGGTCGGTAGCGGGGCGCTTATCTAAAGATAGTATACTAGAATAAGTATTAACGTAATTAGGCGCGAACTTATAGCCCGTACCTACCTTATAATTAACGCGCGGCCCGTATAGGGTCTATAATATAAAAGTCTCTTAAGATCTAGTACGTTACTATAGTACTACTAAAAATCGTATACGACTATAAGGTAGTAGAGTAACGTAACTATAACGTAATAAGAACGTAAGCGGCCGGCTACTATATTAATATAGACTCTCCTACGAGCTAAGATAGCTCTATAAGAAAGAGGAGATAATTATAAGAGCGATAGCTTAGAGAGCTAATAGCTTAGAGGGCGTCTAAGTTAGACGCTAAAGTATCTAGCTTACGCTACGTATACTCGGCGTAAGATAAAAGTACGCTAAACGTATATAGAGGAATTAGTAAGAATTAGTCTCTTAATATCTCTAACGAGTATAGTTAAGAGCGCTTAATATATTACTATATACTAACCTTTTATAACTTAGTATATAGTAGCTAGTAGCTAAGGAGTTAAGACTAGCTACTTCTAGCTCTTCTAGCTCCTCTAACTTCTCTATTAGAAGTATATATCTTATAAGAAGTATATTTAAAGAGGTTTTAACTAAATTTATTACCTCTAGCTAGTAGGAATAACTCTAAGGCATATATAGCTAAATATTTACCCTATAGTCTTAAAACCGGCTTCTTAAAGCTAAGAATACTAGCCTTAAAGAGGCTATTATAGATAAGAAGAAATATAAGACTAAGGGTAAAAGCCTTATTACTAATTAGCGTTAGTTAAACTAAGATAGTATAGTTATTTATAGCCCTTAGAAAGTCTAAGAAGCTAAGGACTTTATAGCTAAATAAGAGGTAGCTAAGAAGGCTTAATATACTAAAAAGGAGACTTAAAAGGAAGCTAAGAAGCTAGCTAATATTAAAGCTAATATTAAGAAGGAATAGCGTAAGTTAGATAGGCTTAGACAACGTAATATTAAGTAAGAATAGGCTGCTAAAGCTAAGGATTAAGTAGTACGTATAAAGGAAGTAAAATAAGCTAATAGATAGTTCTAAAACAACTTTAATTAGTCTATTAAGGCTACTAGAAGGTTTAAATATATAGTTATTAAGGAGCTAGTATAATAACTAGTATTTAAGGAGCCTTAGAAGGTTATAGCTAGCTTATAAGCTAGCTCTTTAAGATTAGGTAGAACACGATAACTAAGCTAGAAGGCTATACTAAATTTATAGTTTAAGAACCTCTCTATATAGCGATAGCAACGCAGTTTGAATTATCTAATTCTATACAGTAATAGTTGAGAAACAACACCTTAAAGATCAAGCCAAAGTGTGGCGTCACGTGGTTCCGTGCGGCACGCGCACCCCACTTGTAGAGCCCGGCGGTAGCTGAACCCATTCCGTTCCTCTGACAACTGCACAAACTATGGAGGCACTACTTATTACAATGCCTCCTCAATGCCGCTATAGGATGCAAGTCTTATGGCATTGAAGCTTGAAAGTATGGCCTGAAGTGATGCGCGGACCTGACCACTCGTATTGCAACTGAAAGACGTATACTGCATCCATCCGTCCGCCTCACACTCACAGATGAGCAACAACCACGGACATCACCACAGCCAACACCATTCCGATATGCACCTGGACCGACGCCGCCGCTCCCTCGAGATACGGATACCCCGTCACAGAATACTTCTCGGAATCCACTTCTGCTCCAGAACTACTATTCGCATCATGCAGTTCAGCCTGAAAATAAAACTCGTCCCCGTCCACAAGCTCGGCCTGTGTGCTCTGCAAAGCCTGCGACACATTCGCGGGCCGCCATGTATAGCTGCCATCGGACATGGAAATATTCTCTGCCAGATACTATCCGAATGTGGTGCCGCCTGTAGATTCACCGTTGAATTGGATGTCTACTTGCTGGTAAGGTGAATCGGCTACATCCCAGCGGATTTCGATGCTGGGCGCTGAGAGGTTAAGTGGAGTTGATGGGTCTGGTGCGGTGAAAGTGAAGCCTGTGATGGGAGTGGTTCCGGCGGCGAGCAGGCATGTCGCAAGTGTGATGGCTGATCTCATTGTTGTGGTTTGTTGTTTTGATACCGTGACAGCTTCGTTGCCGCTTTCGGATCTCGTGCGGAGCTTCTTCTTGTTTTTGTTCTTCGATGTTCGATGTCCAAAAGGCGAGGCTCTTGTGTGGATCTCGTAGCTCGTTGTTATTATCAAGTTCGTGGACTTGCCCCCGATTTGATAAAAACCAACAACAACCGTCATGCGTGGGCTACGCCCTGCTGGAGGATTCGCGTAACATCATAGCGGAACTTAAAGTGGTAAAGTTGCAAGGCTGAGCAAGCCACACTCATTCCACAACAAGTCGTTCTTTCTTGGCAAAGGAATGGTGCATCGAGGGCTGCAATAGGGTAGCATCGAGGTTGAGGCCATATCTTCATTTGTCTGATTCTTCAAGCGTTCGGTCCGAGTCGTCTGCGCCTTCATGCTTCCTCTATGACCAGACCCGCTAACGATCTGGGAGCTCAATTCCAGGTCCATCGTTGCACAATTCAAACCACTCGCATCAACTCGCCGCTCTCCGAAGTCCAAGTGGCGAGCGGCCTCGAGCTGGACGCATCGGCAAAATCAAACAATTCCCTATCAACACGAAGTACATGCAATTCCTGCAAGTTTTTCAAATGCAACCAGAATTGTGATCGCACAATCGTCTCAACCAACATCGCCTCATGAGGGCAGTCTACCTGCATGCGAATTCGAAGAACCTGAAGATCAGACATGCGTTCGAGCCACGGTTTGATCCATCGCTCGTGGTCCGCCAAATCGTGCGGGAAATCTTTCACTGCAAGATGCAACATCAGTGTTGGGGGCCACAGTTGTGGCGACAGCGGAGCGGGCTCATCGAATAGAAATGCACTCGTGTCGGTCAACGTTAGTTCTGGGACCTTCTCAATACGCTGCGTTGCTTCGGAGTGAAATTGGCGACAGACTGTTGTGTTTCGAGGCACCAGGAAGGACCACGATGCGAGTAGACCAGATTCGGTCTTGACTTTTGTGATTCGCAGCTCCCTCGTCTCATCGTAGATCATGTCCCGTAATTCTCGTGGCAGATCGAAGAATGGGAATATATGTTTGGTTCTCTCCACGACAGCGGCGTTAGTGCTCGACAAGCTGTCGTCAGTCGCGACTTTGACATATTGCTTCTTGGTTGACCGGCAGGATCTGGTTGCATCCTCTTCGTGCGCATTAGATCGAAGCTTCTTGTTACCGGGCTTGTCTCCAGTAATCATGATAAGTGACGAGTGCCGGGTACCCGTCTTGAAGAATGGTAGGTTATTGCGGCACGTCCTTGGAGCCCAGAAGCTTCAGGATCAAATATGACATTAGCGACGCGACTTCAAAGCACGAGCAAACATCAAGAGACAGTCTCACTTGTCTTACTCGTGAGGCCGTGGAAAGCCCTGGGTCCCAACAACCCTTCCGATCTTCGATTTACTTACTTGACTCATTCTCACCTCGTCGTAGACAGTCTGCACAAGACGCAAGACTCGTATGCATTGCATACACAGGTCCAAGCACAACAGTTGCAGAGATGCAGCAGAATGTTTGCTGTTCCGCCGGTCCAAGTGCCTCTGTTCTTGTTCGTCCTATTCAGCGGTAGAGAGATAGACAAGCAAATTGAACACAAACGCAGATGTGGAAAGGCCGTAGGAAGAGAAGCAAGCTGTAAAAATCATCTTTGATGGCCATCTATGTACTTCTGCGTGCGGCGAAGAGGGTATCCTGGTTTCCCATCCGTAGTTTTCAAAGCCATTTATCCTCATGGTACGCACTGGTCATGCAGAAATCTGAAAGAAAGGAAGTAGAAGAAACGTTCTGAGCAAAGCTGAGAAGCGCTAAGAAACGCTTCGATCGAGCACAGGTCATATCCGACCCCTTCAATCTCATGCCCAATGGTTTTACGCAAGCCGGCGCATGCGCGTACCCGGTCTGAGGTGTACCAGGGAAGCCATTGCCGCTTCTTTCCTGTCGGCTGTGGTGATGCTGCGCAGTAGACTATCCTGGGCAGCCTCTTGCGCCTTCGCCCTCCAGTAGAGTGTGGATTCCATGACCGAATAGCAACAGGGCTATAAGATCTGGCCAGGAAGCTCCACCAGGTTCCAGACCTAGTGTCGCATCTTCGTGAGCGTCTAGTTGAAGTTGCTGCGTTGCGGGCTCAGAGATCTGCCAAATGCCATGATATCCAGGAGCTTGTTGCGCTGAGTAGGGTTCATCTCATTCGAATCTTGTCAAAAAGCGTGCGGAAGGACGACCATGGTGGTAGCGCAGTCACAGGTCCTCATCTACGGCATCATCCTCTTTCGACGCACTTGCCTTGACTTCTGGAGCCGAGTCTGCTTTTGGGTGCTCGGAGTCCATAGGTGCGCTAGCAGAGGTAGAAGGCAGAAATCCAGCCTCGCTTGTGAACATGCCATTATTCAGTCCAGGCATACTAGCTCGTTGCCGCTTGAAGGGACTGGCGATTACATCCGATCCATCAATTGCGGGCGGGGCAAGTCCATTAGGAGGTGTGCCAGCATTGGCGGCGACGGAATTAATCGATTGTGGCGTACCAGCATCTGTCGATTCTTCACTTTTGACATGTGGTGACTTTCGTGATGCGCTCGGATCGCCGACTGGGTCTGCAGAATGTTGCCGCTTGAGCTGCGACATATTAGCACCTTCTCTGTAGCTCAGGCCCATAGCAGACTTACTTTGATCTTCTGCACACCCTCAGCGACTTCGTTTGTGCGCTTCGCATCCTCTGGCGAAAGGTGTGTACTGCCGTTCTCCTGCTTGGCATCATTATCGTCATTACCGTCTGGCAAACGCTCATCCTCCTCATCATCTGCATCGCTGTCCATAGCGTCGACGTCCTTGTCTTTGCCTTTACGCTTGGCCGTGGTAGAGTCTCGATATCCTGAGAAACCCTTCGTGCCTTGCGACTTGAGTGGACCCAGCCTGGAGAAATCCGTGACCGAGGACTTCCTACGTCCACTCGATTGCGGAGTTCGCTCTGAAGCTGGCGTTGACAGAATGCCCATCTTCCTAAGCTGTTTCTCGCCACGATAGAAGAACGTGAACACTGCGTAGGGCGATTCCGGAGGGTCAAGCCCAGTTACAGTCTGGGTGCTGATAGTCTTTGGGTCCAGTGTCTTTGGCTTTGCGAAGCTCGTTGTGTGGTCCACATCCTCTCCGCCACCGGCATCACCACCGCCTTCCATGTCGTCGTCGTGGGCGTCGAATTGCGGCGAATATTCACCTCGCTTGATCTCGCCGCTCGCGAGTACTCGAAACAGGGCGACTTTGATCTGGCCTGCCGCCTCGGGCTCTGGTGGGTCGTCCTCAGAGTCAGAGTTCGAAGAGAATAGGCCATCATCGTCTTGCATTTCTTCGACTGGACCGTCTTCGCCGCCATAGCGTAGGACGCCATTACGCCTCATGATGTTGGGTTTCACATCTTCGTCATCACTGCCCTTCTCTTCTTTCGTCCTCCGCCTCTTCTTCTCAAGTCTCTTCTGTCGACGCTCTATTCGCTCTTTCTTCGCCTGGTCTGTTCCCTCCAGATCCAAGCCATTCAGCCATCTCTCTAATCCGACCTCTCTGAACAAGAACTCGCGTTCGGCGAGGCCGCCGCCCTCTGACTCTGGAACGCTCACCCAGCGACTGTTGACCCACGTCTCTTCCCCCCTCCTCAGCAGCGTTGCAACTTCCTCCTTGGCACGCCCATCGAAGTAGATGTACGCAGCTATGGTCTCGTTCGGGTTGTCGGTTCGCGGCACGTAGGGAGGCACGCTCGCCTGGTATTTGCCCCTCTCGCTCCCCTCGCCTGGGAGGTTCCCCACGATGCGCGGCCGCGGATAGGGATCCTCGATTGTGGCCTTGGGGGTCGAGTATGGTACATTGAGCCCGGGGGTGAGAAGAGTGATACTGATTGCGAACGTGGACTGTTCCGGCTTGCCTGATGTCGAGCCGGAGGGGACTTTGGCGGGGGGCACAGGAATGTATGTGGTAATGCGCGATTGACGGGTCTGCTTCTGGATGGAGTGCTCGGCTATGGGGCCGTCAGCGGTGTGTATGCTGACCGCAAGGCCTTTGAAGCAAGGCATCTTGCGGTCGAGGGTGGAGCTCGAGGCTCAGGCGGGCGCGCGGCAGAGGGCGGCGGCGGTGGTGGTGGTGGTGGTGGTGGTGTTGGGAGGTCTGGTTCTCCTCCGCCGCTCCTTTCAGCCGCTGCGAGTTGGTGACGCAGGTATGTCTGCCGTCGGGCTGGAGGGGCGTCGCTCTATCCTGATGCTGCTGGTCGTGTCTCGTCAACACGTGCCCGCGTGCGAGTGTTGGGTCGTGGGCGACGGGCGAGTGGTGGTGTCGCGTCCAATCACCCGCGCCAAAAAGAAGCTTTCTAGGTCGATGTCTCCGCAGGCCAAAGCGGTCAAAGACGGCTCGGTGCTACCTCCTACCTACCTTCATGCGCGGGGCGGCCGCGCTACGACGTTGGCGAAAGACAGCAGACGCAAATGCTCGACTCGGAGCGCACTGACTGGGAGCGTGTGCTCGACAAGGGTGGAGTTATGTATGTAGTTGTCGCGCACGAGTCGTCTGAAAAGGTGAAATGGGTAGCCAAACGCGACGTCACTGGGAACATGCCTGGTCAAAGATGCTTCACTTGCCCTGGCAGCAAGTGACGGTTTCAACTCGCGCCTTAAGGCGGAATCTAGTATTACACGAATATCGACTGCGCTCGCTGGAAGCTATCAGAGCGGCCTATAGTCAAATGACATGCTACCTGCATCGCTCACTCATCCGCTGCAGCTTCGATTCTGGCGTCGCCGATCACTACATTCAACTCATCAATCTTCGACTCGGCTGCGTATTGAGTCTGCGACGCTTGCGTATTCCGCTTCGAGCGCAGGGACGTCCTCTGCACGATCGGATAGAAGTAAGCGCCCTTTGCCAACCGCACGTGAGCACTTGCATCCGCGTCGTGCAGTGCTAGGGCCAAGGAGCTGTTGTAGAGATTATGCCGGTCTCCATTCTGCGCGGACGTCTCGTACGTTCGTATCCGCCTGTACTTGAAGCACCTCGCCCCTTCGCCGTTGTCGTCTGTGTAGTGCGTGTCGTCGTCCTTTTCGGGATCGTTGACATCCAGTCGTCTCTTGATCCTTTGCACAGCTTCAACGTCGGCAGGGAGGTAGTAGTCATAGTCATATTCTCGGATGGGCTCAGGCTTCGAGGAATTGGACTCTTGCCATTCCTTCAGCTTCTCTTGGTACTCATCTTCTGCTCTCTCATCGGCGACGGGTCGCATAAGCGCGGTATCGAGACGTTCGTCGTACTTCTCACGAATATCCGATGGATTCGACTGATATTTCATGACCATGTAGAAACCCACGGAGGGTATGGCGTCGGGATCCGGCAGGATTGGATATGAATCGAGAAGCTTGAGGTCGGGATAGCTGGGGTGCTTCGGATGTGACCATGCTTTGAGCTCGGCATCAGCCACTTGTGCTCCACGCAGATTCTCAGTGCTGTCCTCGCCCTTGTAGGCATCTTGTGGGTATGCGATGTCAAATCCCTTCACAATGTGTCGCATGATGTTGATCGGGTCATCCTTGTTCAGAGATGGTTTCCGCCTCTTATTGTCGTTGCGCAGCTTTACCAAGTCTTTCGACGTAGACGATGAGAAGTGCTGTGCCTGCTGCGAGGAGCTGTACTCTGTTCTTCGCAAGAATGACACGGCTCCTTGCGATGCGTTTGCTTTCCCGAGTTGATGCAGTGGTTTTAGAAGCGCTCTATCGGCCGGATGTATCAGTTCGCGGGCATTCGGTCGCGCCGAGATAGCTATGCGGCATTAGCGAGAATCATACCTCGTCCGATGCGCAGCTCACCTTCTTCCTTTCCCTCAAATATTCCAGGTATCCCAATCAGGTCTATCGGCATGCCCAGCTCTGCATCTGCCTCGATGTTGAGTGGCTGATCTCGCGCAAGCCGCGACGAGTAGCCAGCGCTGGTGTACTGCCCACTCGATAGTCCTGTTCCGGGGATGTCGAGCAGTTTGGGCGGGTTCGGCGGTGGTGGCAGCGCATTGCTGTAGCGGATGCGCGCGATGTAGTCCTGATGCACGACCTTCTCGCCGGGTCTTCCAGAAGACATGGTGCGCGGAGGTCAATGCGATCTGGACGGGTCAAGCGCGGAGGCGCGTTCAACGGTAGGCGATGGTCTGTCCGGACGTGGATGTGGAGGAACCTGGAAGACGCGCAGTGAAAGCGCGGCGGGGAAACGGTTCTTCCGGCATCCGAACCCACAAGCAAAGACGGGAGCTTGCCTGGAAGAGCTCACTTGGACGCCGTCGTGTGCACCTCGCCAGCAATTTGGCGGCCACATCCACCACCAGCCGTCCGGAGCCTGCGACAAGGGAGACGCGAAACACCATGTTGACGTTGCGTGCGTGATTCGATTCGGCGTGGGACGTGCTGAGCCGCATCGCTGTTCGAGCTCCCCAACGCACATCTCTGGCCCACGTGTCGCCGGCCATGGATGGGAGCGCAGCGTTTTCCTCGGCGTCTGCTGCCACACCGCAGCTCGCCGCTAAAGCCAGCGCTTTTGCGCCCGACAGCAGCGTCGTCGTCAATACCCCGGCCGGCACTCCCGAGTCTGCTCGGTCTGTTTTGGGCATGCTTGGAGGCTTACTCTTGGGCATCTTCACTGTCGTGCCGAGCGTGCTCTACTGGACCATCTCCTTCGTGACCTACACGCTACCGACATGGCTCTTCTCCTTCCTCTCCACCAGTCTGACCTTCACCATGAACATGACCACGCTGCTGCTGCTCTTGGTCGTCGTGGCCTCGACGCTGAGCTGGTTCGTGCGATACCGGTTCATGAATATGTACTCTCGCCTGCCGCCCGAACCGCAGCGCAAAGAGCCGCAGATCGAGATCTTTCCCGACTCGCAAGAGGCAGACTCGAAGCCTGGGCTTGCCAACTACTTCGATGAGTTCTTGAGCGCCATCAAAGTCTTCGGCTACCTGGAAAGGCCGGTCTTCCATGAGCTCACCAGGACGATGCAGACCAGGAAGCTGATCGCGGGAGAGACGCTGCTACTGGAGGAAGAAAAGGGATTCTGCCTGGTAGTCGATGGGCTCGTCCAGATCTTTGTTAAATCCAATCGTGGACAAGACAGCGACTCGCCAGGCGAACTGGGAATGGCAGATGATGATCACGCCGAGGACCGGGCTGGGGGACATGGCAACTACCAATTGCTCACCGAAGTCAAGAATGGCGCGCCCATGTCTTCTCTCTTTTCAATACTGGCGCTATTTACGGAGAATGTGAGACTGAGGTTCGACGAAGACGACCCGCTCAACCCTAGCGATTCGAGTGGCAATCTCAAGGGCCAATTCCGCATGAACCAGCACATCGAGCGTGGAACGCCCGAATCAGGCACCGACAGTGGCGCGCAATGGCCGGCGAGTAGCTCATCACGACCTGTTTCGAGGCAAAGGGCTTCATCTACTGCTCAGCTTAGCGGGTATCCCTATTCCTCGAGAGATCCACCTCCACTCACATTGGATGGCAGCGGCAGCACAGATGATGGTACTCAGCAGCATCCGAGTCGCAGGCCAAGCTACATTCACACTGATCAGACTCGTGCCAGGAAAAAGAAAAAAGCTTCTGCTCATCCGGACATCGTTGCTCGGGCCACGGTGGATACCACGATCGCTGTCATTCCTGCCAGTGCATTCCACCGAATCACCAGAATCTACCCCAAAGCTACAGCGCACATCGTGCAAGTCATTTTGACCAGACTGCAGCGCGTCACTCTGGCCACGGCAAGCTCATATCTAGGACTCACAAGTGAAGTGCTCAGAACCGAACGCCTGATGGATCGGTACACCAGTTACGACTTACCCGATTTTCTCAAGGGTGAAGCGTTGTCGCGATTGAAAGACAAGTTCCGCAGAGACCTGGAGCGTGTTGAACCAGAAGATCTCTCTAAAGGCATTGCCCTGCACAACCCAAGAATGACCCAGCGAAGGCGTGCGAGCAGCTCGCTTCACAGAGATATAGCGATGCGAGCACGTATGAGTGCTCAGAACGGCACCCTGAACTCGGCAGAAGTTGGGGGCGAGCGTGGCGGCATGAGCGCTGGCGATTTACTCACCAATATTCATGCACAGCGTTCGCCTGGTCGCGCTAGAGGCGAGAGGGGCAGCTTTTCTCAGCCTTATTCCACCCCACGAACAAATGGAGATTTGGAATCATCGGCCAAGAACCAGGGGCGCGAGCATTTCTCTCCGCGTCTTAACCCGCGAGCTACGCTACATCGACAAGAATCAATAGACGAGGATGCGGTATTCCGCGAGTCCATCATGGACTGTATGGCCAAGGCTATCGGACTCGCCAATTCCAAAGACGGGATCAAGAGGTCCGAGTCTGTGGCCCCATCACCGCGCATGATGTCTTTTGACAAGAGAAGCCAGAGTGCAGTTTTCAACAACAATGCTTTTGGTTTCATGAACCCTTTTGACGGCTCGCAAGACGATGGGGAGTCGGTTGCTTCCGCGTCTGCTTTTAGCATTGGTGGCTCTGCAAACATTATGGAAGATTTGAGGAACGAGGTTGAGATTGTGTACTTTCCTCAGGGGTCAGTGTTAGTGGAAGAAGGTGAGCGCAACCCCGGCGTATACTATGTCATCGACGGCTTCCTGGATGTCAGCGCGTCCGTCGAACCGGAAGGACATTCCAATGTTCTTGGTACTCTTGCTCAGCCGAATGGCCCCGAAATGCCGAAGCGACATGGGACGAGATCATCACAATCCGACAAGAGATCGTCTTCGGTTGGTGTCTCTGAGCATCACAAGCGCCAGAAGTCCAGAAGGGTGCACAAGAGTCTTCACCTTATCAAGCCCGGTGGCCTAGCTGGGTACTTGGGCACAGTGTCATCCTATCGGTCGCTGATCAATGTCACTGCAAAGACGGATGTCTACGTTGGGTTTTTGCCACGGATGGCCATTGAAAGAATCGTGGAGCGACATCCGATTGTCTTGTTGACAATGGCGAAACGCATGACTAGCCTGCTACCACGCCTTATTCAGCACATTGACTTTGCTCTGGAGTGGGTGCAAGTGAACGCTGGACAGTCCATCTACAATCAAAGCGAGGAGAGTGACGCAATATACATTGTACTGAATGGCCGTCTTCGTGCGATCCAGGAAATCGACGACAACAAAATGAAGGTCATCGGTGAATACGGCCAAGGGGACAGTGTGGGTGAGCTGGAAGTGTTGACCGAATCGACCAGACCAGGAACGCTGCATGCAATCAGAGATACTGAGCTTGCCAAGTTCCCCAAGACACTCTTTAACAGCCTGGCTCAGGAACACCCCGGCATCACGATCAAAGTGTCAAAGATTATCGCTTCCCGGATGCGGGCGTTGATCGAGAACCCGATGAACGAACACGAAAGCTACAATAAGCTTGCTGTGGACCGGCCGAATGTGACAACCACGTCCAACCTCCGCACTGTAGCCGTAATACCATGCACGGCTGGAGTACCCGTGGTAGAATTCAGCAACAAGCTCCAGGCTGCGTTAAACCAGATTGGCACGCCCAATGGCGTTTCTGTACTAAACCAAGGCTCCATCTTGAATCACCTTGGACGGCATGCCTTCAGCAAGATGGGAAAACTGAAGCTGACCCAGTATCTGGCCGATCTCGAAGAAAAGTATGGCATTGTGATCTACGTCGCTGATACCAGCGTCAAATCCCCTTGGACACAGACGTGTATCAGCCAAGCTGACTGCATCTACCTTGTTGGCCTAGCCGAAGGCTCGCCAGCCATCGGCGAGTATGAGCGCTTCTTGCTTACCACCAAGACCACAGCACGCAAGGAGCTCATCTTACTACACAGCGAGCGCTATTGTCCATCAGGCACCACCAGAGCTTGGCTGCGCAACAGATCCTGGATCAACGGCTCTCATCATCATGTGCAGATGGCTTACCGCGCGGCACCTGAGCCAGTCCATCCTCACACTGCCGGCAAACGGTTGGGAAATGCCATCAAGCAGCGCGTGCAAGTGATCCAAGCTGAGATTCACAAATACACATCGCGCAAGGTCAGACAGACTCCTCTCTTCTCTGCTGAGACTCCATTCAAGGGCGACTTCCATCGCCTAGCGCGGCGACTGTGCGGCAAATCTGTCGGCCTCGTTCTTGGTGGAGGCGGCGCTCGTGGTCTCGCTCATGTCGGTGTAATACGTGCTCTTGAGGAGGCTGGTCTTCCAATCGACATCATTGGCGGCACCTCCATTGGAGCCTTTGTAGGAGCCGTCTATGCCCAAGACGCAGACGTTGTTCCTATGTATGGTCGTGTCAAGAAGTTTGCGGGCAGGATGGGAAGTATGTGGCGATTCGCACTGGATGTCACGTACCCCTCTGCCTCGTATACGACCGGGCACGAGTTCAATCGCGGAATTTTCAAGACATTTGGCGACAGTCAAATCGAGGACTTCTGGCTAGAGTACTATTGCAACAGCACGAACATCTCTAAGAGCAGACCGGAAATTCATACTAGTGGCTACGTCTGGCGATACGTGCGCGCGAGCATGTCCCTCGCCGGGTTGCTGCCGCCACTCTGTGATGAAGGCGCAATGCTGCTCGACGGAGGCTACACTGACAACCTCACTGTCTCCCACATGAAAGCTCTCGGCGCAGATCAGATCTTCGCGGTCGATGTTGGCTCGCTCGATGACGACACACCTCAGGCATACGGGGACTCCTTGTCCGGGTTCTGGGCTTCACTCAATCGCTGGAATCCTTTCAGCTCATATCCCAACCCGCCGACGCTCAGCGAGATTCAAGCGCGGCTGGCTTATGTGTCTAGCGTCTATAATCTTGAAAGAGCGAAGAACATACCTGGGTGCAGATATATGCGGCCACCGATCGAGACGTACGGGACATTGGACTTTGGCAAATTCGATGAGATCTATCAAGTCGGCTATCAGTACGGAAAGAAGTTCTTGGCCGAGCTTAGAGACGAGGGCGTGCTGCCTGGTCTGGAGGCTGTGAGTGAAGAAGAGAGAAATTTGAGAAGGACGATGGCGCCGAGGAGAGCAAGTATTTGAGACCAGCGATAGAGCTGAATTTTGTCACAGAAGGGACACTTTGGCTGCGATTCTGACGATACCCACTTGTTATCGATATTCAAGCATAATTAAGCCGCGGTTCGTTGGTTTGCTTCTCTTCCACTCCCCTTGCTCCTGTCTCTCTACATTTTCACCTCTTGCATTCAGTTGTTGTGGGGATTGGCCAGATTCGGGTAATGCAGAGACGCGTTCTCGCCCCGTTGCTCATATCGACCCGACATCGATCCACCTTGCAAGCCTGGCGAGCCGAGACTGTCTGCCGACCGGCTCGCACCAGGCTGACAAGAGATGAGGATCTCTCGACGCTCTCAGTTTTCTCGATGACAATTCGGCAGCGAAAAGTGTGTATTGTCGTTGCCCGAGAAGCACGCCGACTTCGCATTCCATCACAGGTGCCGAAAGCCTGGTGGCTTTGCAGCCTTGTGAAAGTCGTGGGAGGAGGTGGCGGTCGGCTTCGGCTTCGGCTGTTCGGAAGATAAGGAGGGCTGTCCGGCTGTTGACGCACGATTGCGCCATGTGACTGGCATTATCTCCATTCTGATTGGCACGTCGGATGCAACACGAGGCATGCTTCTGACCTCCACCGATCCGTTGCATACCTCCTAGTTGTCCACGGCTGCTGCACGGCATGACGAGGCGGGCTGGTTAGCTAGTATGTCTGGTATGGCTTCACTTTGTACCTGGCACCCTTTTCGCATGCCCCCAGCATATCCGTCTTCCGAGAAAGTGCGCCATTTATAGAACGAGTCCTCCTCGACAGACAAGAGTATACGACAACATTGTCGAGCCTACATCAGGACAAATACGCACGCAAGCGGCGAGTAAAGTCAAATACCTCTTCGCATCATGACCAACAAGAAGAACTTTGAGATCGCCGTTGTAGGCGGAGGTAATCAATCACTATCCAACCACCAAGCACGACCACGTCATATCACCAAGCACTAACACACATCACCACTTCCACAGGCATCTCCGGCCTAACACTAGGCATCGCCCTCTACAGCCGCAACATTCCCGTCACAGTCTACGAACAAGCCTCTCACTTCGCAGAAATCGGCGCAGGAGTCTCCTTCACCAGCAACGCCGTCCAAGCCATGAAGCACTGCAACCAAGGCATCTACGAAGCCTTCGAACGCGTTCGGACCCGGAACCTCTGGCCCTCGAAAGAAAAAGTCTGGTTCGATTACCACGATGGCTACCACCAAAAATCCGACCCCAAAGAAACTCACGCCTTTACCATTTCGAATTCCCTCGGCCAAGCCGGCGTGCATCGAGCGCATTATCTCGACCAACTGGTCAAATTATTCCCCCCGGAGCGCGCGGTCTTCGGGAAGCGATTGGAGAAATTGGAGCGGCAGCGTGCAGAGGACGGAGGGAAATGGGTTCTGACATTCCACGATCAAAGCACGGCGACGGCGGATGCCGTGGTCGGGTGTGATGGGATCAAATCGAGCGTGAGAAAAATGTTGTATGGAAAAGACGATCCGAGGAGTTATCCGACGTACACGCACAAGTACGCGTATCGCGCGTTGGCGGACATGGAGCGGGCGGTGGAAGCGGTGGGAGAGGAGAAGGCGATGAATTCTTGTATGCATGTGAGTAGTGAACTTTGCCCCCTCCCATCCATCCTGTTGTGGTTTTTTTTTTCCAGTGGCAAGCATACATTGCACCGGAGAGGAGCAAGGAAATCTACTCTCTATTCGATACTGACAAACACGATCAAAAAAAATCCAGATGGGACCAGGCGGCCACATGCTCACCTTTCCCGTCCAACACGGCAAAATCCTCAACATCGTAGCCTTCCGCACCACAACCGCCGACTGGCCCGACTACAACCGCCTCACCCGGCCCGCAAAACGCTCCGACGCCTTGCAAGACTTCGCAAACTACGGCCACGACGTGCTCAGCCTCCTCCAACTGTGCAAACCCCACCTCGACGTCTGGGCGATTTTCCATTTGGGCGATCATCCCCTGCCATACTTCGCCCAAGGCACAATCTGCCTCATCGGCGACGCCGCACACGCCACCTCGCCGCACCATGGCGCCGGCGCGGGGTTTTGCATCGAGGACGCGGCCGTGCTGTCGGATCTCCTGGCGGCCGAGAATGTGCGAACGCAGCAGGATATTGAAGCTGCGTTTGCAGTGTTCGATGAGCAGAGACGGGAGCGCGGGCATTTTCTCGTGCAGACGAGTCAGCATATTGGGAATTGTTACGAGTGGCTTGCGGATGGTGTCGGGGATGATTTTGAGAAGATTGAACATGAGATTAATTCGAGGAATGCTATTTTGCAAAATGTTGATGTCGAGGATATGTGTCGGAGGGCGAAGGAGCAGTTGCAGGTGAGGTTGACGTCGAGTCCTTGAGGGCTAAAGGATTGTATGGCGACGAGTGTGGCCATTTCATTTCGAGATCGTTGCCGTGCCGAAATCGCGCAATTTTATCATGCTATCTATAGACAGCAGAAGGTGACTTCTGAATCAGAATTGCCTGCACATGGTAGCTCTTAATGATCTGCTTTTGTACACAAGCTCAATGACCGCGACTGGACTGGATGCTACAGACAACATTCATGCCAGA
Organism: Cercospora zeina; assembly: GCA_022702355.1. Taxonomy (NCBI): domain Eukaryota; kingdom Fungi; phylum Ascomycota; class Dothideomycetes; order Mycosphaerellales; family Mycosphaerellaceae; genus Cercospora; species Cercospora zeina. The sequence goes on from JAKLWX010000005.1 coordinate 2,902,778, forward strand.
CCTTCTCGCACCAACACAGCGCACCGCCCATGGCTATCCAGCGGCCCCTGGGAAGGCATCGAAGTCAAAGGGAGGCAAGGCAATTCTCAACGTCTACGATCCGAGCCGATCCTTACGCTTTGAAAGCATGGGCAGAGCAGATGCCAGATGAATTATGGCATGGGGCCGAACGCAGTCTCTTCTCGCTGTTTGCAGATGCGTGTGCAACATGGTGGCTCATTGCCAACATCTCCGCCTGGGAAGTGTGCCAAGGATGGTTGACAGTCAAAAGCTGTTGAGATTCATCCATCACTCTCAACAGATGCCGCATCTTTGGCCGCGAATGAACGAGTGGCTGCACTGTGAATCCCGACTTGCCCGACACGGGAAATCCAAGCAAGAAGGATGTCCCAATATCCGAAAGCCATCCGATTGCTGTGATGTTGCTGTTGCTGGTGCGAGAAACGGTCCAACAGGGAACCGCTGGGTCGTGTGTTCCATACAACCTTCAACCATAGAGCTGAGGGATCTCGAGCCAATCTAGATTAATCAACTGTTGACCATACCAAGCCTCGGAGATGTTGTCGGTGCTGAATAGGTCCGCATCGTCGAGGTTCAGAGCGGCATACATGTTCGCTGTGTTTGGAGTCGCACCGTTTACTGCGGGAGGCATGGGCAAGGTAGGGTCAAGTGTTGTATTAATCCTCTGAGCCGGAGCTGAAAGAAGTCAGTTCTGCAGCTCGGGGGGGTCTTTCCTGCACATCGACTGACCTTGCACTTGCGAGGACTGCAGGATTTGCGCTTTCAATGACTTGAGAATCTTGATGGCATGTTCCGCCGAGTTGATTTGATGTTCGTAATGCTCGAGAACGACGAGGCACCGCAGCCAAGCCGATTCCCGGTGGTCGCCGTCGAGCCGCGCATGCGAATCGTTGATTTTCCAGGAGGCGAGCAATGTCATGGCTGCAGAGAAGGTGACTAGGCCCCAGTCAGTCACACGTTGTCGGGGCACGTCAAGAGCACGCTCACAATACACGGAGTGCCAGCCCGAGCTTCGATAGAGGGTGTGGATGTTGTCGTGGATCACGTCAACGAGCTGACAGGCCGTAGTCACGCAGCGCCCACAACACGTGCGTATCACATCGTCATCAAGCGAGAACTTGGTCGAAGGTTTGAAGCCTCGACTCGTCGTAGCCAGAAGTATTGGTCGCAGAGAAAGTAATCGTACATACAAGAAGCTGTTCCTCGGAGTCAGTCACAGCCACGCCATCGCGCCGAGAATAGCATACCGACTATACAGGACCTGTTGTTGTAGTTGTACATGGTCTTCATTGCCAGGTGCGTTGGTGTCGGTGAAAATGCGCAGATACTGCGGTACATTCTCAGCAAAGTCGTCCAATTTCCGGTTAAGGGTCAGGACCGGCTCGACCAGATCGGCCGTCTCCGAACAACTGCTCGGTGGCTTCAGCGTGCCGCTCTGTCGGTAGAATCGCTCAAGAATCTCCTCGAGTAGTTCCAGCAAGGGAGAAGATGAAGCGAACAATCCCAGTCGACACGGAACGTCGTCAGCCTGCTTGCCGACTCCCCTCTCGGCCAGAAATTCATCGTCAATGAGCGCCGGAAGGGGAACATCGATTTGCTTGTCGATCATGCTCGGACGACCAAAGGTCATGGACAAGAGGCGATCCAGATGGATACACGTGTGCCAGATGCGGAGGCGCATCTGCTGCTCCACCTGCGACAGTGATTGTCGGAAACTTTGGTCCACATGCAAGCCCAGGCTTTGGGCCATGCGAATGGCCAGGCCGACGGAATTCCAGCATCGACGCGCGTGTTGTGTGGATTGGAGATAGACGCCGGTGAGGACCAGCATCTGCACCACGGAGATGGAGGTGGAATCGAGGATGTCGTAGGCATAGGACTGTCGCGCCCTTTGGAAGAAGTCGTCGGCCACGGATGACTTCTGCGCGGCATCCACCAAGGCGCTGAACTGGCACCCGATGGCGAACACCAGGTGGAGCGTCGACGTGAAGGTCGCCTCCTCCACTTCGGAGTCGTTGGCGTTGCTTGCGTCGTGAGCATCGTCAATCCATAAAGCTTCGTACTTGCGCAGGAACGTGGGGCGGTGGAGGACGGGGAACAGGGGATGGATGAATTCCCAGTAGCACATCAAAAAGTTGTCGGCTTGCCGCCTGCCGGGTGTCAGTGGCGCGTGGGCCGCGTGTAAGTTAGGGAAGGGACGTCGCACCTCTTCGGCAGCACCGCCAGTCCTTCGGTTCGAGGCAGGTGCCGATCGGGGGCAGGCGCGGAGGGCCGGGGCTTCACGTCTGCATCGGCCAGGCTCCGGTCGAACGGCGTGGCAGTGCCCGACGCGTGGGGCATGACGTGTCGGAGAAAGGCGACGGTGGACGACGGTCCATACACGGAGCCATCGTTCCCGTCGGCCAGCGTGGCGAGGCCATCCGCGCGGGCGGTGCGCCAACCCGCGGCGGAGGGGCTGGCGGCGGGCGCGCGAGGGATACTGTGCTGCTGCGGCTGGTGGTGGTGGTGGTGGTGGTGGTGCTGGTGAGAACGCTGGCCCAGGTCGGAGAGTGCTTGCGCAGCGGCATGGTTTCGATCCGACTCGGCTCCTCGGGACGATGAAGACTGCTGGCCGGCCGACGTGCGCGGTTGGCGCTGTCGTCGGACGTCTGATGTGTCTCATCAGCCCGTCGTCTGGAATGCTCCTCGCCATCCTCGTGTCCCGGCCTTGACTTACAATCAAAGTTGCACGTGCTGGCCACGCCTCTGCTCTCGCACGCCCGACACACGGGCTGCCGTCCATCGCAGCGCGTCTTCCGATCGCGACAGGGCCCGCACGCCTTTGATCACCGTCGGCATCAGCACAGTCTCTGCTCCAATGGTCGTGTTCGTGTGGGCAAGGACGCACGCGACACGCCCGCTACGCACCTGCGACACGCGCTGCCTCTTCTGCGCCGGCGCCCCATCCGCCTGCGTCGCGTCGTCGCCGTGGAAGCCGCCCTGCTGCTGTGTCGGCGGCCGCGGCAGCGCCGGGTCGTGACTCTCCATGCGATCCGCGACGTGCTCTGCTGCCCGCGGCAGTAATATCATCTCACCCCGTTGTCCTGCACCTCGAGCACTCTGCCCGCCGCGCGCACGACCGCATGAAAGCAGCGGAGGATCGGGGGCTGGAGATCGACATCCGCCGAACCTTAAATGTTCCGCGAAACATCATTATGATGATTCCATCTCACCTTCATGTTCCTCCATCGAGAGAACATCACAAACGTGCTCGGAAGAATTTCTTCTCCACAGACATCCTGGGTGGAACCCACCTCGGAACCCACCCAAGATGCCAGCGAGAACAAACTTCTCCTCTCGCCATTGGCCTCGAAGCCATGGCACGCTACTGGATTGTCAGTGGCAAAGGCAGGGTATGCGGAGAGCATGCACGGGACTGCCCAGGTCTGCGCAGACTCCATCCGGCGACCTGGTCGGGAAGGGTCATCGTAAAGTCCGGCAGAATGCCACCTCTCCACGTGATGCAGGTGGAGGTGGAGGCTGTCTGCATTGTAGTGTTCGGGCATGCCACCCTGGTCTTATAGTCGGCACCCCCCAGTAAGCAGGAATACTACCGAAAACTACTGATGCCCGCTGATAGCACCTTTGTTGCTGCTCCTGCCACTGAACCACACAGCGCTCGTCTTCCCGCCGCGACCACAATGTCAACCAACCTTCTCGTGTCAATCATCATAGTACTCCTCTTCAGCCTCTTCTAGCTCCTCCCGAGCCTCTTCGATGTCGCTACTGCTCGCGTCGGAGTCGTGGAGAGCCTCCTGGTAATTGCGCTCCGCCTCACGCACATCGGCTGCTTCTTCCGAGTTTCCTGGTGGATAGCCCCCGTAGCCACCCGCCCCATACCCTGGGTCGCCACCGTAGGCCGCAGGTGCGGCTGCTGGGGCAGCAGCATATGAAGTCCTCTCATCGTCGCTGTCGTCGCCGCCGGCGATCATGGCACCGGCCACACCACCGACCGCAACACCAGCTCCCGCGGCGAGCAGCATGTTCTTCTTGTCGCTACCTTTATCCTTCTTCTCCTTGTCGCTCTTTGTGGCCTTCTCCGCATCACCATAGTACTGCTGAGCATTTTGCTGGTGCTGGTCAGCGTTCTGGCCTGGACCGGGTGGCTGAGCACCGCCGTACTTTTCAAATGTCAGTCTCAATTACAGTGCGGCCCGAATTTGTGCTGGCTCTACTGCTTACCTGATTGTAGAAGCCGCCGGCCTCACCGCCGTGACCGCGATCGCCATGGTAGCCTGCCGTTGGAGCACCGTATTGCGGAGACTGTCCGTATCCATAGCCGCCTGGTGGTGGTGGTGGAGCCCCATAGTGCTGAGGAGGGGGTGGAGGTGCCTCCCACTGCGTGCGGCCAGTGGCCTGTCAAACGTGTCAGTGGGTGTGGTTTGTGGAGCAGCTTGCCCATCTGCAAGGAAAGCGACGCTCGTCGAGCGGGCGCGGATGGCGGAGACGACTGACCTGCTCTACGTAGTACCAGCGCTGCGAGTTCTGGTCAAACTGCGCCGTCCATCCTGGCGGGAGCGGTGGCTGGCCCGGTGGGCTGGAGTGCTGTGGCGGCGGTGCTGGATACTGGCCATGTTGAGAGTGCTGTCCTGGCGGCTGGCCGTAGGCTGGTTGCTGATGCCCATAGCCGGGTTGAGAGTGGTCATTGAAGTCACGCGTTGACTGGGAATCACTGGTGTCAGTTCCATCGCATTGGCGACAGCTTTCGGCACTCGCCTCATCCTTCTTCTCTTCTTTCTTTTCTTCCTTCTTCTCTTCTTTCTTTTCTGCCTTCTTCTCCTCCTTTGGCTTGTCCTCAAAATTCGCCTTCAGCTCCTTGAACTCGTCCGTGAGTTTCTTGAAGAACGACATGGTTGTTGACGTTCAGAGGTTGTCTGCGGATCAGCAGTTGACAAGCAAGTGTTTGCGGAAAGTTCAGGAAGGAATGAGCAGATATCAGAAAGACGGCAGTCCACAGCTGCGGGGCACGCGAACTTATCGATTAGCAAGCTTGCCTGCGATAGAGGAGTGAGGCCGGCCGGTGAAGCACGAAATGGGGCCCCTCGTGCAACCGCTTGCATGCGTTGTCATGCCGCCAAGGCATCAATGTGGCCCTTCCGCATGTTTGTGGAAGCTGACCCAGCAATGGCGGCTGACCCCGTAGAGCACACAGACAATAGCCGCATGATAGCGAGCCTGCGCTTGGACCATTCCGGTCGCATGGCTCTGCGCGGGACTTCTGATCAAGCAAACAATTCGCGCAAACTCCTCCTTCTCCATCTCCTCCAAAGTGACTCCAATCGAGGGGTGGAAAGTTTGCAGAGAAAGTGTATGCAGCTCGATGGATACCAAGACCTTGAGCTTTCGGTGGGCTTCAGGTTCCGAAATACCTGAGTATATATATGTGGTTAGTGGCAATCTTGTCCATATGGATTCCGAGAGTAGTCGTCGTAATGCCAAATGCCAAGTCGGGGAGACAGACCCTTGGCATCTTAGCCGCTAGTCCAAAAGAGAATCGCCAAACGAGCCTGACTGGTCGACTGATACCTTGTGCCTTGTTCTTCGGAGCCCGTTCCACGTGCCGCGAACTGCTTTGGCAGCGCAGCTCTTAACGAATTACAGCGTCCTGTGACACGGGAAGCACCTTTCTTGCGTGGAGCTTTGTGAGTATGCAACCATTTTCGCATGGAGTGACCAGTATCGTGATTGATAAGTCGAGCCGCAGTGATTCCTCAAGAAAGCATGAGTGCAGTATTCGGACAGAGAATCATGACATTCCTGCTTGTTAGTGAAGAGTACGGAGAACAAAGTCGAAACTGCGCACGATCGAACAAGGCAGGCAGTAGTATAGTATCTACATACATCGCTGCTTTGCCAAGTCCTCGGGCACCAATTTTCCGACGGTCTATTATTTACAGTATTACTATCCACACCAATCATTCGCTATTCAATCATGCTCATCCCGAACTGTCAGAAGCCACGAAATATCCAGCTATCCATAGGAGGGCTGATGAAACATCGAGCGATCCAAGAAGTGCTGACGAGGCAGCCAGTGATCCAGACAAAAACTGACGAAGCTTCCAGTGATCTAGAAAAAGACTGACGGAACTTCCAGTGATACAGAAGACTGACAAAACATCCAGCGATCCAAAGAAGTGCCGATGATGCATCCAGCGATCCAGAGACGTGCTGATGAGTCGATGGTTGTAGACAATCGTTTAGGAGAGGTTGACAGGCACGCAACCCACGCCAGCGTTGACAACGGACTGAGAGATCGTTAGTGACATGTAGCAATCTACACTCTTGGTGGTACTTACGTCGCCCTGCTCCATCGGGCAGCAGAAGGTGTTGCCCGATTGGCAAGAGTTTCCGATGGCGGCAGCAATGACGGGGACCTGGATGGAGCAGCTGCCAGCAATGATCGCCGTGACCAGGCCGCTGTTGCCCTCAGTGTTGCAGCAAGAGACGGCGTTGCCAGCACCGCACTGCGAGCTGATTGCAGTGAGAGACTGAGGCAACGCTGCAGCGACGGCCACGGAGGCGATGACGGTGAAGATGGTGGAGTACTGCATTTTGATGGTGGATTGGTTGTTTTTGGAGAGCTAAAAGCTTCTTGAAGGTTGTTTGAGGGATTAAGTGATTGACTGTGGTGAGTTGATTAGATTGTTGGTGCTGAGGAGAAATTTGAGCAGCGGGAGAGGCGAGTGTTCTTATACCTCTCGAGCTTGATGAACTGCACACTCATTCTCGCCTCTGTCACCTTGTCCCTTGCACGCGCATCCGCTCTCGCGTAGCAACGTCCAGCGGAGCTCCACGATCAGCGCTCCATTATTTGGTAGAGAGTTGCCATCCGCAATGAAAGCGTTGACACACCGTCTCACATCCTGCAGGTTGTACACCGACATCACTTCCGATGCCTGCATGTGCATCGTGTCTTCTTTGATTCTGAAAGCAGGATCGGCACCTATTCGAGACTGTGCTTCGGATGAGTTCCGTGGAGAGAGTGAAGACCAGTCACCTGGCAGAAATTACCGCTGTGCGCTCGGCATCGCGCGTATTCATCTGGATAGGCCGTTGGTACCATAGAGCCCCGGATGGTCGGTGTGGAACACGTTTGTCAGTGATGGACGTGAGGTTGTGGTCGCCCCTCCCTCAAAGTGTGGTTCATTGGAACTAGCTCGCGCGGCCCGCGTCCGCGATGCCCGAGACGCTACGATCCCATGGCACTCGCTCTGCAGAACTCGTATCTTGTCATTTCCTCCACCGCTTTGAGATTCTCCCCCGACAACCGGCCTGATTTTAATGACATCGCCCTGCTGAAGAAATCAGTCACCGCCCTGCAATAGCCGCATTGCTCTTCGGAACAGCCACACGGCCTCCGTCCATCCAATGGCTCTTGCCCGCCCTGCAGATCAGACCGACTCTGAAGAAACCACGAAGATCTTCGCCAACGTGGACTACGAGGATGGTTATGTACAGCCGCTGTTGCTCTCCGTACTCACCGCGAAATTACCATCCGATCTACTGCTTTGGATCGAGAATGTGTCTCAACTCCCACGCTCGGGCTGCAAATTTCTGCAATGGCGGCAGTACGAGAGCATCGACTTTGATCACCTGTTTGGAAATTCTTCATCCAGCATGGCAAACAGCTACATCATCAGGAAAGCACTCATCCGGAAGCACTATCTGTCCTCCACCGTCAATCACTGGCTGACGAAGCACCCGACCTCTGTGCTCAAACAGCATGTACAGCCTAGCGTGGAGTTCGAGGTCGACTATGCCCAATTCCTCGACGATGCACTGCTCGAGGCCTATGAGTTGAAAGAAAGCTGGGCTCGTAACGAATCTCGCGACGAGGAAGACCCGGAACGTGAATGGTGGATTCTCAAGCCCGGCATGAGTGATCGTGGGCAAGGCATCCGACTATTCAGCTCTGAAGAGGAGCTTACGAGCATCTTTAAGGAATGGGATCCGGATTCGGATGATGAGGACGACGACGGTGATGTGCGCTCGTATCACAATGATAAAGAGCTTGGTGGCGACGACGAGGTTGAAAATGGAATCATGGCTTCGCTGCTCAGGCACTTCATTGCTCAGCCTTACGTCGCTTCACCGCTCCTGATGCCCGCTACACACGCTTCCGGCAATCGTAAGTTTCATGTGCGGACGTATGTCCTCGCGGTAGGTGCATTGCGGATCTACGTGTACAAACCAATGCTCGCTCTCTTTGCTGCCGAGACTTATAATGCGCCGTCCAATCTATCAAGACCGAACGATGTCCTATCGTCTCACCTCACCAACACTTGTCTTCAAGATGGTACAAGAGAAGGCAGTGTGCACACTTTCTGGTCGCTACCAGACGACGTTGGTGGCAAATTGGACGAGAACTGGAAAGATGATGTCTACAAACAAATCTGCTTAGTGACAGGCGAGATCTTTGAGGCTGCAGCACGCAGCATGGCCGTTCATTTTCAACCTTTGCCAAATGCTTTTGAGGTGTTTGGACTCGACTTCCTCGTCGACGCACATGGCATCGCATGGTTGCTGGAAGTGAACGCCTTTCCAGACTTTGCTCAGACTGGCTCAGAGTTGCAGGACTTGATTGGTGGGCTGTTTGAGGGCGTCCTAGACACCGCCGTGAAGCCCTTCTTCGGTATATCGGAAGAAGCTGTTGAAACAGAGGACCAAACGATGACACGAGTGCTCGACATTGACATTGGAAGAAGATGACTCTCGCCTACTCTTTCACGCCGTACCACCCAAGCAAGACATGCCTGAATGACAAGTCTACTCTGTCACTCCTGGTTCTGCCACAGCTCCACATGTAAGCCCCTCTTGGCAAGCTATACCACGAGCGAGTGTGTCATGTCCACGAGAGAACCCTCGTTGTCCAAGGGCTTATTCATCACAGTCCGAATGTGCTGTCTGTCGAAGGCGCTCGAGAGGATTCGATGGAACTCGAAGACGGAACGCTCGTTGGGCGAGAGCTAGATGGTCGTGAGGATTGGCCTGAAGAGCTCGACGGCGATGGTTTTCGTCGGCTTTGCTGAAGACTGTGCGCGATTTCATGCGGTCTCGACGTGGTAGATGGTCGGCGATTTTGTGGAGCATTTGCAAGTGGCAGATTTTGTGAAGACTTCGGGTTCGTCGATGGCGGTGGTCATTGTCGTCGACATGGCTCGAGGGAGTTGCCCCCAAGGCGTGCAGCACAACAGGAGGGGAACCAGTCCAAGGCGTGTGTCGAGGGTGGGTTTGATGTGTCGCACTGTTTGCTGTTGAAAGTCGCGAGGCTGGGGACAGCAGCAGTCTCAGCAGTAGAGAGAAGTTAGCTCGTAGGTGGAAGGTGAATAGGCACTCACCCGCTCTCGCAGCTCCTCCTAAACACCATATTTACACATGAAGGATTGATCTCAGCTTTCGCGGACTGCTCAAAACTACCAAAACATATTTCAGAGAAAGCAGTGTCTGTTGAACCATGACTGCCAATATCCATCTCTGACTCTCGACTCATAATTGATAGTAAAACACTGCACGACATATGTTCATGCCGCCGTTCATCATACTCCCACCTACGCTAATGCGTGCCCTGCGCAATGCTATGATGCTACGAACCGCCATTGGTTCCCGTCCATATTACAACCACTGTTCATCACTGTCTCAAAGCACAACTTTTTTTCATAATCATTGTCAAACAAATGCGTGCTCGATCCCCGGGTTGTTACCCTTTAGTCCAACATCTGTACAGCACAGTATCATCGCCCGGACGCATGTCCCTTGGCCCCCCAGGGAACGCCGCAGTGGAATCACACCCCGAAAAATTCACAAAGCATCGCTAATTCCTTCCCCTCCGGAAGTAGTCATAACTCGTATTTTCCTCATTAGAGTCATAGCCTGGCGTGTCGCCAGGCATGTGACCGTATCGCACCGGCCCATATCCCATGTCGCCGCCAGGCGTACTGGCGCCCATTTGCGCAGAATGCTGCACCAGACCTTCACGACTCGGATCTCTTGACCTTGGGGGATTGCCAAGAGGTCGTCCCATTGGCGACTCGCCTCGCAAGTTCGAAGGAGTCTGGTGGTAGCCAGCAGGCATGGCGTAGCCCGCTTCTGGTACCCGTGTTCGCGAGGTGTCTCGAGACTGGCTTCCGCTGCGGTCGTGATAGTAGTCGGAGTTGCCGGAAGCTTCTCGAGAATGGCCGTGGTCAGAATCCCAGTCGCCAACTCGGGTCAGACCTGTTGCGATGGAGCTTGGAGTGCCAGGACGGACCATGTCGCCAGCACGACCGTACAGTTCGCCATCCCCGCCGGCCTCGTCTCGGAATTCGGGTCGGTTCTTGTAGTGTTCGAAATCCATATTGTTCTCGTCGACGACTTCCCAGCCAAAGCTGTTCCGGTCCTGTTTCTTCTTGCCTAGTCTCAGTACGCTCATGCTGTCCATATTGATATCGCTGTATCCACCGGTCTCGACGGGCTCATCGATCGAGGTGCGACCTTTGTAGATTTGTTTCAAGAGATGTTGACTCTTGGACGACACCATCGGTGTGATCAGCGGCTTGTACAACACTGGATGTCCGAAGCGGACACCAACCCTGTCTCCTTTGCGCTTCTTACCATCGACAAGAGCGGCTTCGTTCGCTTGCGAGCCACGTCCAGTCGTGTAGTAATGGATATCGTCGTCGAATGTCTTCTTGCAGTATACCTTGAATCCCATGAGGAGCAGCGGCAATGGCGCCAGAGCTGCCAGCATCGGCCAATTCACGTCGACGAAGCTGAAAGCCGCGAGGATCAAAGCCACGATGACATTGCCGAAGAAAGTCATGAATAAGATCCGATTGAACAACGAGCGCCAAAACATGCCGCCAGACTCGTACTTGGTGATGAAGACATACATGAGCAGGTACTTCTTCATGTACGAGTCGATCCAGAAGTAGAGCGCAGCCACGGGGAGAATCAGTGGCTGCAGAACGGCGAAAGTGAGAGCCACCGTGGCATAGAAAAGGAAGTAATTATAATATGCCGCATAATCGAAAGCCTGTGGAGCGGATAGCTCAATCAGAGCTCGTGGCGTGGGTGACAAGAAGCGTCTGGAGTATGAGCCCCATATCAAAGTCCACAGCTGACTAAGGTCGACGGCCGCACCAAGGTTCCGCTGCAGCATCCAGGAGATCCAATATGGGGATACCTGGCATAGCCCAACCACAATCTTTTGGAAAGGTTGCACCTCCGCGTAGGACTCGCCCTGGATGATGCCCACCACCAGCTGCCAAATCGAAGCGAAAAGCGAGAAGACGATCAAGTTGTTGAATAGGAAGAAGCTGTAGAGATTGCGGAAAACGTGTCGCTCTCGGCTCGATTTGGTGATGTCGCCAGCTTTGATGCACAATTTGCGGAAGATCGAAGGTAGGTAGAAGTAGAATGCGGTGGTGATTGCCGGGGCAGCCACACCTTGCACAATGGCCCACCAGGTGCGATGTGCTTGCAAGCTCGTTTGAAACGCAGGCCAGAGTCTCCCCAGATTGGCCAGGTTGGACAGGAAAATGGCAATCATGAGGTTCGGGACGACCCAAACGAGTGTCAAGACCACGATCCACATGCCGTTGACAAAGTCGCGTCGCTTTCGCTGGGCTTGCAACATGTTCATGTTCTTCCAGATGATCGAGTTCGGCTTCGGCGCGAGATGGACGAAGGCGCCTTGATGCTTCTTGCCACCCGCTGCATAAGCCACGCTATGTGCAGAGGAGATTTGTTCGTACGAAGCAAAGCCGTAAGACATGGCGTTCCGTCTGTCCACACTGGAGCGCACTTCTCTGATCTCCATCTCCAAGCCTTTGATTCGTTCGGCCAAATACTCAATCGCGTCGACCTTCTGGCCCTTGGCATAGCTGCCAAACGACCTGTCCTCCTTGTGCGGCTTGCACGTTGGGCGTGTCGCGGGTAGTCGATCCGGATTCTTCAAGTACTTCGCCAAGTGCTCCTCCAATTCGCGAACACATTTCTCATGCTGCTTCACCAAATGCGGCAAATCCTTGACGTTCCTTGCAATCGAAGTCTTGGGCATATCCGGTGTCGTCTTGACTTTATCCGTGATTCTCGCAATGCCCTCGTCGGTCCTCATGTCTTTTGGAATATCCGTCAACATCAATGTGCGGGCATGCAAACTCCGTTGGTATTCCTCGCTCTCAAAGTATTGCCTCCGCATTCTGGTGATGGCTCGGTAGTTTCTCCATAGGAAATAACATACCACCACGTCAAATGTCCACGCGGTAGCAACGTACAACCACAGCCTCTGGTTTCCCACCATGTACTGTGGTGTCATGAGATAGAAAATGCCCGTACTCCAGCCATTCTTTTCCAGGAACGTTCTCGACGATATCACATTGACTGGGATGAGTATGCCACAGCCTATCACGGCCAGGACGGTGAAGATAGCCCTCAGCATGCGAACCACTCGCATGAAAACAGCGGCATCGAGGCCCACCGTCCGGACCAAGTCTGGCTCTTTCGTCTGCACGAGAGGCTTCACCCAGCCAAACAGTCCCTTGCCTATGGGCGGAGGCATGTGTTTCGAATCGGCATACTTTGCTCGGGTGGCGTAGACGACGCTGTTGTACGGGCGGAGGAAGCAGAACAGCAGTCCCAAGACTGCGGTCAGGACGATCGAGGTTATGAGCGAGGCCAGGGCGGATTCTCCTGCGAGCTAGAGTGGACGATCAGATCGGCACGGCTTTCTTGCTACGCTCACGTGTATGCCAACCTACCGCTGCAGCAAACGGATCTGCGAGGAGATCCAGAAAGTCGGATGCGGCGTCGCGCTTGTCCATGATTGGGCTCGCCATGGTGACAGAAAGTGCGGCGCTTTCTGCTGCGGCGGCCCAGCGCAAGATGCGAGGAGTGTGTCGCAACGATCGAGTCGGGGAACAAAGAACCACAACGGTGTGATTTGTGCCGGCGTGTCTGACGTGTTGTCCTTCCCCGCGCAATCACGCCGTAACGACAGTGGGAAACGGTCCCAAATGGGGAGGAGGGTGGAGCGGATGAATATGGCGGAGCTCTTCAGCGAAAGATGAACTCAGAAACGAGAGATGGAAGAAGAGCAAGGGAAGGCCTGATTGCCGTGGCCCGGGGTCGTCGAATGACGCGAAGCTCTTCGTTTCGTATTCGGTCGGTCTTGGGGGTGGTGGAGGGAAAATTGGGCGAAGAAGAGATGCAGAAGCGTGAAACAGGACAAAGTCAGGCGACGACACAAGACGCATGCCGCCGACCAAATACGAGGCCAAGCGGCTGCAGAAGGCAGATATGTCATTTTGCCGCAGTCCCAAGTTCCCAACCGATGCACGAAAGCATTGGGGATCCCATGCTCCACGCGCACCGGGAGCTTAAAAGCAGTGACAGAGTTCTAGAATCGCCACACGTTCGATTCCGCGACTCACCAATCCTGCGCGGTGACGCCGCAGTCGGCGGTCGGCTCTTGTCGCTGCGGCTAAGTTACAGTAGACCATTTCTATTTCTGTTCGTGCACCACGCGCGTAATCAACATCGAAAACATGTTTCGCGCCATGTGTTCCACCGCGCGAACTAGAAGCCCTGCCGACGCATTCCATTCGCCCGTCACCCCGATACAGCTGCGACCGAAGCGCGTCTGGGAGATGTTGTGGCGCGCGCTTTCGGCGACACGTGACGACGAGGACCTGCTGTCCTGTAGATGCCATCTGCCATGCAACGATCCAAGGCCATGAGCGCGTACAGAAGGTAGCATGGATCCTGGATGTCCGCGCGCGGCTCGGCGCATCGAGAGTGCGCGAGGCCGGGCCAGTCATCCATGCAGTGGAATCGGCTTGGTGGATGGCAGCATGCTGATTAGTGACAGAACTCGGACCGCAACTTTGATTACCGTAATGAACATGCACCCCAGGTTTCCAGCTTCAGTCCAGCACGGACGAAGCAACTCCAAATGCGGAAGTGGATCAAGTCCCGTTGCTCATGCTTCCCCAGACACGGCACCATCAGCCGTCGCAGAGCACGTCTTGCAAAAGTCACAAGCCAGACCTCCCCCATTGACGATGCACGCAGAGAGAGGGACAAGGCTCCATGTCTGGCATCACAAATGAAATTGCTCGCACCCTTTCCTGAGAGCACTGATATAGTACACACAAGCCATCTGCTGAGAAGCTGGCTTTCGAGTTCAGCAGCATGCCCGAACCCTTGGTATCATTGAATCCCCCCATCCCGTTGAGCAAGTAAAACGCCGCATGTTCCGACCTTGGTGCACGCGAGTCCAGGCAACGTGCATGGATGCGGCGCGAGACCCTCATTACGCTCGCAATCGAAGAAAGTGAGGAGTTGTTTACTCCTCGTCCTCCTCGGAAGCATCGCCACCCTGGAAATGGTCAGTATGGTCAGCATGATTGGGGGCACGACCAACACCTACCGCAGTGTAGGCGGCCTTCTCCTCCTCGTAACGCTTCTTGTCGGCGGCAGCCTTGGCGTCGTATGGGGCCTTCTGCTTCTCGTTCAAAGCCTTCCATCTCTCGCCGAGGATCTTGCCGACCTCGCCTACGGGAGTCAGCCAGTCGCACGTCATCGAGCTCGCAGCGAGGCTTCACTTACCAAACTTGATGCCGGGGTTCTCGTCGCGGACCTTGTCGCGAGTGTCGTTGGCGAAGAACATGTACGCGGAGAGACCGCGCTTTGGCATGTTGGGGTCTGGTGGCGACGCGTCAGTCACGAGGTCTTGCGGGCGCGGTTAGACGAGGAAGATGGAGACTGACCCTTCTTCTTCTTGCCACCATCGGCCTTGCCGGCGGCCTTCTTGGAGCCGCGAGTGGTGGTCTTTTCCTTAGGCATGATTAGGGTTGTTGTTGTTGTTGTTGCTGGAGCGGTGTTAGCAGGCAGTGCGATTGTGGTGACGACGAACGGTGCGAGTTGCCGCGGACAGAAACCGTGTGTGGTGCGTGATGCGCGACAAGTGTTGGTGAATGCGCGTGTTTTGGTCGAGCTTGATTGCGGTGTTGTGGTGGGCGCGTCTGGCAGCTGAAAGCTGGCGGGCGCAACAACACACGACAACAAAGTCGCGATTTGAGGCAGGAAGGGACGCGAGGGTGCTGGGAGTGACCTACCTCGACGCTTGATCGATGCGCAGATGACGGAGGAGGGGGCGTTGCGACTGTGTTCGCGACGCGTTAGCTGGCGAAGAGATAAATGCCGGTGGGCGACGATGCATGCAACGCGACTGCTCGTCGCAAAACAACAGCGGACGACATGATGCGCGCGCACAGAAGCGCGGTCAACGCGCGGGTGCAGGTGCGAGGCGGCGGAGGCAGCGTCGGCGCGGGTGCAGTGGTGGAGTCGTCGGCGGGCTGGTGGGCGGTGATACTCACGTCGAGTGTTTTGTATGGCGAGGCGAAGTGCTGTGAAGTGCGCTGAGAGGAGGACAGTGAGAGCTTTCGCAGAAGAGACGGGCGTGGGCACCGCGAAAACTAGGACGCCGCTGGCAGCTGCCCCCTCTGTGCTGAGAAATACGCGCGACCAGCGGGGGACACACGACAACATCACGCCGCATTCCACGCGTTCCGCCGTGCCAATGCTGCCTGCTCTCATCAACATGTCATGTCGCGTTCCGTGCGCTCTGCATCCTCTCTGCATGGCCTCCGCGCCGCATCCTCCTTCTCTCGCCATCCGCGTGCGTGCAGTCGACGCCGCATCGAGCGGCATTGCGTGCGGCCACAACACCGGCCGCGCCCGCATGCGTTGCCGTCACTCCTGCAGCTCCCAGCGCACCTTCCTTCCAACCTCTGCTTCTCCACCACACGCGCGCCTTCTCGCATCGGCAATGCCCGCGCGACACGCACTGCATTGTTGTGTATAAGATGCATCGCGTCCGCGTCGACCTCCTCGGCGCTCCTTGTTGTTCTCGCGCGCGCGCCTGTGCCCGCCGCTGACTCTCGCGCAGCTGCCGCCTCCGCTGCCGCCTCCGCTGCTGCAACTGCAACTGCAAGTGCAGCCGTGCAAGCCACTACGTTAGCGCTGCTTCCTGACCGATACCACCGCTCTACTTTGTACCCTTCAGCTGCTGTTGCACCCACACCGTTCACTCGTCCAGCATTGCGAACGCATTCTGCGTCAATCCTGCATCGTGGGCCTGCATCGTGTGCGCCTTCTTCGCTCTTTTCCGCGCTTTGGCCTGCTTGCCATCCCCTGGTTCCACGTCTTCTTCATCGACAAATGACAAGAACAGCTGCGCTAATGCTTCGCGCCACATCTGCTGCTCCCGCCTGCCATTGGAGCCTGATCCGTCATGGAAGAAGACCGAAATGCGAGGCAGGCTCTGCAGATGCCGCCCGAGTGTCGCATTCGCCTCAGCATTCGTTGCTACGCCAACAAGCATCTGCTGGAGCATCCGAAACGAATAAAATGCTGCCTGGTACTGCGCCGCCAGATGTAGCACCTGCCATTTGCGCGCTTCCCTGTTGAGCACGACATGAACAGCATCGTCTGCCGTCGGCATCGCAACTCCCTCATGGCGGAGATGAGCCAGCACGTGCTGTAGTATGAGATACCTCCACGCGTCGTCCCAATCCAGACCATGCTCAGGCGCAGTCTCCTCGAGCGTCTTCCTGACACTCGAGGCAAGTCGCCATGTTCCAGAAACGAGCTCGTCGCCAGTCAGTGGATCCAGCAGCGTCGCTGACATTCTCGCCCCGCTTCTTCTGTACTCCTGCACATTGGAGTCATGCTGATTCTGCAGCAGGATTGAGTAGCTAAGAAGGCGGACGTCAACTCCCACGTTCCACGCTGTCGCTCGAGTTGGGTCGTCCATCACGAAGGGCAGATAGGCTCTGACAGGTCCACTCGTCTCGCCTCGAGCGTGCGACTTCATCTGGTGGAACAGCTCTGACACTCTGGAATCGCGAGCCGTGAGCTCCTTCTTCCAGCCAATATCCTGGCGTACACGAGCCAGCATGTGCACCTCTTCCGCCGTCTCAAACTGTCGAGCAAAGGCTCGAAACTCGTCACGGTCTTCAAGTTCCGCGTTCGCAGAAAGTCGCACGGCCTTGTCCAGACTGCAATAATAATCGACCGACATGAAAAAGGCTGGCTTGACGAGGCTCGCTTCAGTTGACGATTTCCCTCGTTTCGGGATATCTGCTGGTCGGTACTGATCACCTTGCAAAATCATCGTCGGTCCGATCTCCGTCTCCGACAGATCACGAAACGGCACGATTGTCGTGCGTTTGCACGCCTCATACACAAGCAAATCCGCATCGTCGGAGAATATCGCAATGGTCGAAATTTCGTCGCCGGGAACGATCTGCGCTGCAGCAACGCAATACGGATCCGCCTCGCCGGGGACGACGTACGTGATGTCCGCGTAGTGTGTACTGCGGATGAGTTCTTCGACTACCGTAAACACCAAGAAAGGAGGTGGTGGTAAGCTCTTCTTGGCAGAGCCACTCAACGACGATAGGCTTGTGCCGGAAGAGTGCTTGAACGCTTGGAGTCGCGCAATGTAGTTTTGCAATCGATCGATCCGAACGTCTTTTTTCGCTGCTGGGAGGGCTCCGTCGAAGAATATGGAGTCTCTGTGCCCGCAAATTAATTTTCGTTGGCTAGATACCCTTCCAATGCATCGATTGAACGTGACAAGTTTTCACTTACATTGTAAACCCATACGCTCTCAACCTATCCAGCCACGAGATTGTGGCTTTTGCGCAGGAGTCGTATGTTGTCGCCGATGGTGATGACAAGTCGCACAGGCTGTAGTAAATGTAATGCGCCAAACCCGGTCCGTCGATGATGGCGACTTTCTTTTGCTGCTGCTCGTCGTGCTGCTGCGAAGAACTGGACGATGAGTCGGTTGTTCTTCCGAGCGTGGTTTTTGTCGCGTAGTCTCGCATGCGAAGTCCGAAGCGTTGAATCCCCATTCTTGGTCGAGAGTTTGTGGTCAAGCGCGAGGAAAAGAGAGTGCGTATAGAGGTCAGGTCGTCAGATGAAAGTTTAGAAGTGGTAACTCTTGGCAAAGGCTAATGTTGGTGCAGTAGTTAGTGCAGACAGAAGCGAGAGAGAGAGAGAGAGAGAGAGAGAGAGAGAGAGAGAGGGGCTAGAATAACAGGCACGAATGAATATGACCTGTATCTCGATGTAATATTTCCATTCATCCCGAAGATGTCTACGAGCCCATGACTTTCTGCAGCCAAAATCTCTACAACTTCGATCTCGTCATGCCTTTCGTGCCCTTCGCTTTTCTCCCACCAAGCTGCTTATCTTGCACACCATGTTTCCTGAACAGCTCCGCAGCACGCCTTTCTTGCTTTTGAATCAACTCGATACATTCCTTGGCTCGCGCTTTATTTTCTCTCCTGCCCATCTGGTTCAAATGTACTTCGTCCGGACCATCTGCGATCCTGATTGTCCGGATGTGTGCCCACATGCTGGCGAGAGGAGTGTCCTGGCACACGCCCATGGCGCCGTGTGCTTGCACCGCGCGATCGATGACTGTGCAGGCCATCGTGGGGACTACAATCTTCGCTTGCGCGATTTCGACCAGTGCGGCTTTGGCGTCGCCTTGGTCGATCTTGATTGCAGCGTTGAGGACGACGAGGCGAGCTGCGTCGATTTCTATGCGGGATTTGGCTACCCATTCTAATAGGACGCCGTGCTCGCGCAAGGGCTTGCCGAACGGAATCTTGCGGTCGTCGTTGAGACGGGCAATCAACCATTCGAGCGCTACTTCGGCTGATCCGATTGCTCGCATTGCGTGATGGATACGACCGGGCCCAAGTCTGCCCTGCATGATCTCGTTGCCTTTACCAAAGCCGAGGACCAAACTTGAAGATATTGGGACGCGCACGTTATCAAATGCGATGTGGCCGTGGCCGTGGGGAGCGCTGTTTACACGTTAGCAAAGCCTTCAGACCAGTGGCTCAGATATCAAGCCAGAATGGAAGACGTACTCATCGTAACCGTACACACTCAGCATGCGGTGGATGGTCAATCCCTTTGCATCGCTCGGCACCAATACCATGCTCTGGCGGCCATAGCGATCTGGATTGTTCGGGTCACTCAGACCCATGACGACGAAGATCTTGCAACGATCATCACCCGCGCCTGAGCTCCACCATTTGCTTCCGTTCAAGACCAGCTCATTGCCCTCCTTACGGATGCTCAAGCTGATGTTGCTGCCGTCGCTACTGGCCTTGTCTGGTTCTGTCATCAAGAAACCTGATCGGATTTCGCCAGCCAGCAAAGGTGTCAACCACCTCTTCTTCTGCTCCGCCGAGCCGTATCTCGCAATCACTTCCATGTTCCCAGTATCTGGCGCAGAACAGTTGCATGCTTCAGACGCAATCTGGCTTCGTCCGAGCAGCTCGGCCATCAACCCGTACTCGACATTTGTGAAGCCACCGGCACCGCCATATGTATCGTACTCGCTGAGATTGGAGTAATGGTTCTTGGGCAGGAACATGTTCCATAGGCCCAGACTGCGAGCTTGTTGCTTCAGATCATCGAGGATTGAAGGGTGTCCATCCCACCGGTCGTCTCCGGTGCCGATCTGAGCGGCAAAGACCTGGTCGGCCGGGATACATTCTTCATTGACCCATTTCTCAATGATGTCGAGAAATTTCGCAGCTCGCTCGCTTACGAATGGTCTGGCGATGGGAGGAACACGTCCAGATGCCGGGGGACGTGGACCAGCGTTGGAGGTGGGAAGAGGCGGTGCGTTGGACATGTTGGGAGATAGCGGTGATACTGTGAGTGTAGATTGAACTTTTCGAGCTTTCTCGAATGCACTAGTAGATGAGTTAATTATTCACTCACGAACGTGCAGTCGCCTCGGGCAATGTTGCCGTGGCTACTAGGAGGGGTAAATGCCGACAGACGCGTCGAGTCAATAGGTGCTAGATTGCGACTGCAGCAGTCAACAATGATTTGATGAGACGAGTCGACCAGCAGGTTAGCACGCGACAGCCGCAACATACGCATACTCTGAAGGTGTTGACAGGTTGTCGTGGTTGTGAAAGAAAGAACGGAGCAGCCGAGGGCTTTCACTTCCGGCGACAGAAACTCTTGCTTCAGCCCACAATGACAAGTCATCAACGGCCAATATTCGTGGAAAGAGCTTTCTGTACGGGAAGATCACCGAGCTGTAAGAGCGCGCCATCGATGCAGCGCAGCATTTTCCAGCTGTCGACATGGAATCCTCATGATGCGAAGGTCTTATCATTGTGGTTGTACATCCATTGCCTGTATTAGTCCGTCTCGGGCCGAAGATCGGCATCTGCGCCTCGGCTTACCAATAGTTCTACCATGATGCGTGCTCTGTCAAAGCATGGCCCATCGCAAACAACAAGTCTGCAACATCACCATGACCTCCCCTAGCATATCACGGACGTGCGCGCGAGCACTACGATCGTCTGCACGAAGCGCGACCCTCGCACCCACACCGGTGTCCTTACGGCGGAGTCTCCACGCCCCAGCGCCACTCCATCTCGATTTTTTGGCTCCATCATGGCAGCAATCGCAAGCCTCTCGCACACCGAAGACCATGAACAGTAGTAATGGACCGACTGCTACATGTTCGCGTAGCGCACAAAGGTCTCACCTACCCCAATCACGCGCGTTCTCCACCACGCGATCACAGCGCGGTCCCGCGAAAGCAATCCTCAACCCCAAACAGGACTCCTCTGGCCAGCCCATGTCCATCACCATTACTCCTCGCGCGGCGCACCGCCTCCAAAACATCGCCTCCAAAGACTCCAATCCTAACACTGCCCTCCGCGTCAGCGTCGAAAGCGGAGGCTGCCACGGTTTCCAATACCTCATGAGTCTCATCGACGTCAAAGACATAGATCAGGACGAAGATGTCGTATTTGAAAATGAAGAGCGGATAGGCGGGAGCGAAGGAGACGGTGCAGGATATAGGGCGAAAGTGGTCATGGATGAACCGAGTTTGGAACTGTTGAACGGGAGTAGTGTGGACTATACGATGGAGTTGATAGGGAGTCAGTTCAAAGTTACGGGTATACCGGGAGCGAAGAGTAGTTGTGGGTGTGGCACGAGTTTTGATATTGCCGTTTGAGGCTACTGGGACGTTTTATTTGCAAGAATGCGGACTACGAAGAGGAGAATGAACAAAGACCAGAACTTGGAGCGTCTTGCGGCAGCTTTGCAAGGTCGATTCTCGTGAATGAGCCGCCTGAGTCGGTGACCTCACGAATGCACAAGCACTTCATAACGTTCCAGTAAGCTGCTCTAGAAAGTACCAGGGCAAGGCAGGAATGGCAAGCTTGGAGCAGTGAATACTTTGGAAGACTGTCTGCACCAACAAAAGGCTGCGTGGCGGTCTGTATGATGCTCTGCGTCACGTCTGCACAGCGTTTCCGCAGCGGATATCGCTTCCGGGTCAACTCTGCACATTACATATGCCCTTGCACACAAGAAGTATACACTCGCGGCGACACGCAATTGAGAGCGCTTGAAGAGACGCCGAGATTTATGCAGTGTCAGTGGGACAGATGCATGTCCGAGGGTGGTGGATGATGAGCGATGCAAAGGAATCTCGACTCTACGCTCTCAACCGACGGCGCTTGGCGGGCCGGAGTGGTGAGGATGATTGGCCGTCAGAGGCCGAGTGGCGAGACGGGCTCAACCTCATTGTCACCGTGCATGGAAGTGAGCTCTTGGACCCCTGTCAAATCGTCGAACTTTTGCCCCACCAAGCGGGCAAGAACGATCAACAGTCAACCACGACGGCCAACGACTTCTTTTATAGACATTGCCCCTCCTCTCCTTCATCATTGAGCGACTTTCCCTCTTCCACACACATCTGCTCACGACATCAACTGCCAGCATGAGCGTCAAGACTGTTCAGACCAAGCCGTTCGGCGACCAAAAGGTGCACCAATGGCCCCCGCTCTCACTTGGCCGCCCACTGACCACACACTGACGCCGCTACAGCCCGGAACCTCCGGCCTGCGCAAGAAGGTCAAGGTGTTTCAGCAACCAAACTACTCGGAGAACTTTGTCGCCTCCATCATCCTCTCCATCCCCGAAGGCGCCCAAGATGCCTTCCTCGTTGTCGGCGGTGACGGACGGTACTGGAATCCCGAAGTCACACAAGTCATTGCGAAGATCGGAGCCGCGTACGGCGTGAAAAAGCTGCTGATCGGCCAGAATGGCATCCTATCCACACCCGCCGCATCACACCTCATCCGCGTCAAAAAGGCCACCGGTGGCATTCTGCTCACAGCTTCGCACAACCCGGGTGGCCCAGAGGAGGACTTTGGCATCAAGTACAACCTGGCCAATGGAGCCCCCGCGCCAGAGAGCGTCACCAACAAGATCTACGAGACATCAAAGACGCTGTCCGAGTACAAAATCGCCGATATTCCCGACATCGACCTCAGCGCCATTGGCACCAAGACCTACGGCCCACTCGAGGTCGAGATTGTGCACAGCACCGACGACTACGTGAAGATGCTGAAGGACATCTTTGATTTTGACCTGATCAAAAAATTCCTCAAGAACAACCCAGACTTCAAGATCCTCTTCGACGGCCTCAGCGGCGTGACAGGCAACTACGGTGTCGACGTCTTCGAGAAAGAGCTTGGACAGAAGGGCAGCACACAGAACTGCGTGCCCAAGCCAGACTTTGGCGGACACCACCCAGATCCCAACCTCGTTTACGCCAAGTCGCTTGTCGACCGTGTCGACAAGGAGGCCATCCACTTCGGTGCTGCATCTGATGGTGATGGTGACCGCAACATGATCTATGGCGCCAACTCCTTCGTGTCACCGGGTGACTCTCTCGCAATCATCGCACACTACGCCGACCTGATCCCCTACTTCAAGAAGCAAGGCGTCTATGGACTGGCACGATCTATGCCTACCTCTGGCGCCGTCGATCTTGTCGCCCAGAAGAAGGGGCTGAAGAGCTATGAAGTTCCAACAGGCTGGAAGTTCTTCTGCGGTCTGTTCGACTCAGACAAGATGAACATCTGCGGCGAGGAGTCTTTCGGTACCGGTTCCAACCACATCCGTGAGAAGGATGGTCTTTGGGCAATCGTCGCCTGGCTGAACATTATCGCTGGCGTTGGCGAGCAAAGTGGCAGCACACCTTCCATCAACAGCATCCAACACGACTTCTGGAACATTTACGGCCGAACATTCTTCACACGGTACGACTACGAAGGCTGCGAGAGCGAAGGCGCGAACAAGGTCGTCGCTCACATGAAGGAGCTCATCACCACCAAGAAGGACAGCTTCGTCGGCAGCAGCGTTTCCGGCCGCAAGGTCGTTGAAGCTGACGACTTCAGCTACACCGACCTCGACGGAAGCGTGAGCAAGAACCAGGGTATATTCGTCAAGTTCGACGACGGCAGCCGCATCGTCGTACGTCTTTCCGGCACTGGCAGCTCAGGCGCCACCATCCGCCTGTACATTGAGAAGCACGAGAGCGATAAGAGCAAGTACGGCCTGGACGCTCAAGAGTACCTCAAGGACAACGTCAAGCTTGCCACAGACCTGCTCAAGTTGCAAGAATATGTTGGCCGCACCGAGCCAGATGTCAAGACGTAAGCTGGTCTTATGGGCAGTGACATGGATCAAGTCAGAACCATAGAGGAATGCCGTATGAGATATGCATGAAGCGAGATGACCCTTTTTGTAAACGTGTAGATGTAGTGTGATCCAAAAAGCGAAGCATGAATGATATAGCGCAAACGATGAAGAATCGCAAGCAACAGCAGAAGAGAAGAATAATTCTAACTCTCTCGATACTCCCAAACATTGTTTTCATGTTGCATGATGTGTGGATAGGTCGAAGCGAATCAGGGCTGGACGCATGATCTGATAATGTGCATATAGTGCCGGCTAGATGTACAACTTTGTCTGCTCTGCTCTGTCGTCCTCAAATGCACTGGTGCGTTGAGTGCTGCATGGTGTTTCGTCCAATCTCTACCCAGTGAAAACATTCTTCCCCCCTTCATCCAACCCATCCCATGCCGTGTCATATCAGCAAGTCTGCTGCTTAGGTCCTTGCTCTGTTGTAGGTCAACGTCAAGAGATCTTCTTACATTCTGCGTCGCATTACCACATGGAACATCTCAGCAACTGATTTGGTCCCCGCCTCGAGACCAGCTCTGACTTCTGATCTTCCAACCAGCAAAAGACCATGCCACATTTGGCGAATCGTCATGTCACATGTGGAGCAAAGAGAGAAGTCTTCAATGCCAATCCCATTTCTTCTTCTCCTTACTCGGGCTCTCCACCGAGAACTCTGCGCTCCAGAGACTCTCCCAGCCGGATTTCTTAGCTGGAGAGGGTTTGACTGGAGAACTCGCCGGACCAGAAGTAGTTTCCAAATGCCGTTGCAGTGACTGGACGCTCTTACTAGGAGATCCGGGACGTTCAAGTCGCGCTTGGTGGTGTTGCTGTTGTTGGGGAGCTTTGTTTGGGGAGGCGGAGGGTCGACGTCCTGAGATTGCAGCAGATCCACTCTCAGGGGGTGACAGAGGTCGACCGGTGCTATCAGTTGCAGTAGACAGCTTGCGTATCTGCGATAGATGATTAGAGTCTGTTTTCAGCTCACAGCGATGATGGGCTGAAAGGGAGCCATGCCAAACGACGGTATTCATGGTCCCCAGAGTAGGTCTTGGCGCACCTGTTCATGAGGCTGAGGTTCCGCATTGTTGCTGCCGATACCCAAGCCAACTCCGGCCGCGGCGGGCAGAGGACGGGGTTGCTGTTGATGCTGTGTCGGCAGCATAGGATTGTTGAGTGACGAAGCCTGGCTATCCGTGCGCTGCCGCGGTGTGTTCGCTTGTGGAGTAGCGGAAGCACTGCCGGTAGCAGCTGTTGACCCAGCCGGAACATTCTTCTTTGATGTTGAGCTAGAGCGGCGAGAGTCGAGGCTCTTGTTCAGATGCTTGCTCGCATCATCGCTCTTGCTACTGCGCTTGATGCGGATACTGCCCTTGGCGTCGACGTTTGCCGTGCTGACCGTGGACTTACCAAGACCAGGCGTCGTGGGCGCAGCACCGGCACCACGTTCTTCGGTAGCATGCACCATCCACCAGGTCAAGCCGTCCGAGAGATCGAACGGGTTATCATCTTCGACCTGCATGGATGAAGCCGCATCACTGGCTTCAGCTAAGCTACGGCCGTCCGCAGATATTTGCGCGGCAGCACGCTGGCCGCTCAGGTCAACAATCTTCTGCTCCACTTTCTGAATACGCGCCACGATGAAGTCCCTTGTGCCGAGGCGCATACCTTCTCGCTCCGCCAGGAAGTAATGCGGGCATCCGATATTGAATGCAGCCCATGCGCCTTTGACCTGACCACCTCTTGTGGGGAGGAATAGAGCGAGGTCGCCTTCTTTGAAATCTCGGACGGCAATCTTCGAGTGAACCTCACTTCGCAGCTTCAGTGCGCGCTCCTTGTACGCATCGGCACGCTTCGTGGATTCTTTGGCCTCTTTGCTATATTTCTTTGCCGTGTACTCAAAGTCCTTGACACGCTTTGTGACTGCATCTGCAAACACGTCAAGATCGAACCGGGAGAGGCTGGTCAGGAATGCCTCGTATTGAGCACTCTCTTCGTCGACTGACTGAGCATCGGGCCAGTGAAGCATTTTGAGGTCATTCGAGGGCTCATCATCGTCTCCGGAAGATTTGCGTGTGGGCGGTGGCGAGGTCATAGATACTTGACGACTCATCTGCATGGAAGGGTCGATCATCGTGGTGCTAGCCATTTTGGACGCACGCTCGACCGCCATCTTGTCACCCTCGTAAGTCACCACCAACCCTAGTCGTTCGAGCAGGCGAACATGGCGAAGGTTCTGCGAGTACAACTTCTGTGACACTTCCTTCGCACGCTCAGCCCGCTTTTGCAGGCGTTCTGTCGTTGCTTCTGCACTGGCATGATACGCTTTTTGCTTTTTCTGTATGCGCAAAATCTCCACATCGAGACTATTGTTGAGCGACTTTGCTTCGGCCAGCTCCGTTCGCAGCTTGGCAACGCGCTCTTCTTCTTCTGTGACACGTTGGCGGAGCACTTCTGATCCCGTCTCCCCCTCGGCGAATTTCTTGCGCAAGGATTGAAGCTGCTCTTGCTCTTCAACAAGTTGCTGTTCGAGTGACTGAGTCTTTGCCTCTCCCGCTGACCACTTCTCGTGAGCCTGTCGTATCTCCTCTTCGTACTCGGCTTGTTTTTCGCCAGCCATTGCAAGTTCCGCCTTCTGGCGCTCGTTATTCGCCAATAGAGATTGGTTCTCGCTTCTTGCAAACGCAATGGCTTCTTCGAGGTCTTTCGCATGCGCTGCTGACTTTCTCGCAAGGTCTTCGATAGTTGATGCCAGACCGAGAAGACCAGTCGGCGTTTCAGCGTCAGGTGATAGATGGTGGTGGGCCGTTGCCAAAGTTTGCAGGTGATCGGCGTCGGCCTCACGCCTTTCTTCGTGTTCCGCACGCATTCTCTGGAGCTCTTCTTCGACTTGCTTGCGATCCGATTCGGCTTGCTCGAGCTTCCGTTCCAGGTTGCTACGAGCATCGTGCTCGGTTGCGGCGCGTGCAGCATGGCCAGCGGCATCTTCCTTGAGTCTCGAGATTTCTTCATCGACTCCATCCCGAGAGCCCAGCAGCCTTTCAACCTCGTTCTCGGCCTCCTCAAGCTTCTCCTTGGCTTCGGTCAGCTCTCGCTCAAGGGTTCTCCTTTCCACGGCAAATTCTCGTTGCTGTGCGTCCATGTTGGCCATCAAATCCTTCTTAGTGGTGATGGCATCTTCGACTTGCTTTTTTGTTTCGGCGTCCGAGTTCTTCCTCGTTACTGCTTCGTCCTTGAGTGCTTGTAGTTCGGCTTCGAGATCGACGACACGCTTGGCCAGTCGTTTCTCTTCAGCATTTGCCGCCTGCGCAATAGAAGGGCGGCGTTTGCTTAATGAACTGTTGCGGGAGAAATCATCAAATGGCTGAGGGGTGCCGACCGGGATTGTTGGCGTTGCTATGCGATTAGACATGGCACTGTCGCTCGTGGGTGTAAAGATATCGCCAGTGATCACTCGTGTGTTGAGCTGGGTTGAGCGATGCAGCAGGTCCTCCAGTTTGCGCACGCGACTCTTCTGTGCCTTGAGCTCTTCTTCCAGACGTGTGTTGGCGTTCTGGAGAGCCTTATTCGAGTCGTCACCGCGAAGAAAGAGAGATGTGTCGCCAAAAGCAGCCTCATGCATGCTACCGTTCTTGAATGCTTTCGCGTGCTTTATCTGCTTTCGAGTGAGCTTGTCGAGATCCTTGATGGCTTGGTCGATTTCTTCGGTCACCGGCCCCGGCCCAACCACATCTAGCAGGACCTTGAGATACTCTGCTAGCTCTTCCCGTGTAACCATCGGCCAGCTCCCGCCTTCATTCTGTAAGTTGAGCTCTATGCCCAGCACACGGCTTTGCAGCGCATCGGGAGACACCAGGTCATCAACGTTGCGCATCCACTTCTTTCGCCGCTTCTCCTCTTCTTCCTGGTAGAGCGCTACTTCTTCTTGCAAAGTAGCCGAGTCTCGCTTCATTTTTGCAACCCATTCTCGCCGTCTGACGCACTCTACCAGGAGGTGACCATACACCGCTGGCAGTCGACCTACCACGCTCAACGTCGTAAGCGCTTGATGGTATTCTTCGGGTAGGTCGACTTCTCTGATGGCTTGATATAGTTTTGCGAGTTGCGACTCGATCGCGGAAAGTGTTCGCATGTGCTCCAGTGCAAGCTCAGCGGCACTATCTCTTTCCCGCCTCGACTTTTGCACAAGTTCATTCATTTCTACGCAATAGTCGTTCAGGTTCGGCAAATAGTTCCGCGTGTGAAGGAGGGCCATTTTGGATGCCTGTGCGCATGATGAAGGCGTCTTTGGCAAAGACTGAACGTGCTCGAGATCAGAAGCCATCTTTTTGACAACCATGTCGATCTCCTCGAGTAGTTGAGCTGGGTCTGAGGTACTGTCGTCAAGGGTGGAACGAGAGTTGAGCCGATCCACGGCCTGGAGGAGTTCATCGCTGCTGGCTGCGATAGCATCCAACTCGCCTCGTATGCTGTCTAGCTGGTTGTTGAGAGCAGATACGGTCGTTTTCGATGTAGTGGCTGCCTGCTTCACAGTCACGATGTCCACATAGCCCTGCAAAGTCGCAATATGTTGCTGCGAGTAGCGTCGCGAGCCTGTCACGGGCGCCATAGGTTGCACGAAGCGTGTGAACTCGGGCCTGGCGGGTAGGCTGCGTAGGCTTTCCAGGTCCTGCTCCCATCTGCCCGTGTGTGTCTGTTGCTCTTGCAGCTGCTCGGCAGCCCATGTTTCTATGCCCGCATACTGCTTCTCGGCAGTTCTGGTATGATGCTGTAGACTAGCGACGGCAACGCCCAAGCTGCGTTCGATCACGGCTTTGCTTCCCTGCAGTCGCTGGGCGTGCTTCGCCTGCGATGCGCAGCCTTCCAGCAGACTTGCCGCCCAAGCCCTCCTGATCTTGAACAAGTGCTGCCATGCTGCCAAGTCGTTCGTGTTGGTGATGGTGTCCGGGGCCGGGCCTGGGGTGAAGTCATCCTCGGTGAAGCTGTCGATATACTCCTTCGCGGGACTGGCAGCCTGCTTTCCATTCAGCCAGCTCGAGTCGAACACGAAGAACTCGAGCTCGGTCAGCAGAGTCTGCGTGCGCACCTGCTTGCCCTGGACGGTGAGCAAGATCTGGGTACGCGTGGGGATGTTGGTCTGCGACGCGATCCATGAGCGCACAGCTTCGACGGTGCTGTTGACGCTGGGGTCGAGGCGCAGACACTGGCCAGTGTGTCCGATGTAGACGGCTATAGACATGCCTCGCGCCAGCGACAACCCCTCTTGCCGGCGCGAATCCAAGCAGCTAGAATACTGCGGGCGTGGTGGTGCTCGGGGAAAGATATCCTAGGTCGCCGCCCAGGTTTGGCCGTCGAGGACCGGGTGCTCGCCTGCTGCCAGATGACGAAGCCGCCGGGAGCCAGCTGTGGGTGCCTCAGGCTGCACTGCGTGGTGCTGAACACTTCCGCTCGTTCGCCACGGGGGTTTCCTTTCCTGTCCCAGTTCTTGCTGTGGAAGGCAGCGGGCGACGTTGTGCGAACCCCAACGGCGAACCCAAGTACAATTGTCGCGTTGAGTCACACGGCAGGCTGTGCTGCTGGACCACAGGCACGTCAAACTTCGCCGGCTGATGTTCCAGAGGTAGGCAAGATCACAAGACCATTCATTCCACATGCTTCAGTGACCATCGAGGCTGTAACACGTGCAGCATCAATCATTCGAGATCAGCAGACGTCTACCTCCAGGAGAAGAATTCCACTCTTCTGTCCGTCATGGATCAGGCCGAGATCTTCACGCAAGCCTATGCTCAGGCGCAAGATGAACAAGATCCATTGGCGAGGTTCCGCGATATGTTCGTCATACCGAGCAGAGCAGACCTAGCTCGAAAAACGATCACTGCGCAGCCAGATGAGATGGATGACGAGCCATCTACATATCTATGTGGCAATTCTCTGGGACTACAGCCGACGCTCACACGGGAATACTTCGAGGAGTATCTGTCGACTTGGGCTCAAAAAGGCGTGTTTGGCCATTTCAAGGAGATCTCGGACACCCGACTAGCGTCGTGGCTCCATGTCGACGACGACGTGCGTGCAGACATGGCCACCGTCGTGGGCGCGAAGACGGAGGAAGTCGCAGTCATGCAGACCTTGACCGCCAACCTGCATTTTCTCATGTGCAGCTTCTACAGACCGACGAAAGCGAAGAACAAAATCCTGATCGAGGGAAAGGCATTTCCGAGCGACCATTTTGCAGTGGAGTCTCAGATTCGCCTCAACGGATACGAACCACAGGACTCGATGATTTTGTTGGAACCGCCTACGCAGGAATCACTACTCCTGCCGACCCAGTATATCCTCTCAACAATTGACCACCATTCAGATGAGCTGGCTTTGATCATACTCCCTGGCATCCAATACTACACTGGCCAGCTACTTGACATCAAGACCATCACTGCGCATGCACATTCCAAAGGCGTCACCATCGGATGGGATCTAGCTCATGCTGCGGGGAACGTGCCGATGCGACTGCACGATTGGAACGTCGATTTCGCCTGTTGGTGTACATATAAGTACCTGAACTCAGGCCCCGGGAGCATAGGGGGCGCGTTCGTGCACGAGAGGCATGGCGAGGTCACGACCCAGGATGACAAGTTCCAGTATCGACCACGACTGGCAGGCTGGTGGGGTTCTTCAAAGTCCAGTCGCTTCGTCATGGCAAACAAGTTCGAGCCCATTCCGGGCGCGGCAGGCTTTCAGGTATCAAACACTTCAGTTGCAGACACGATTGGCCTTCGTGCAAGTCTGGATGTCATCAAGCAGACATCGATGGCCGAGCTTCGCAACAAGAGTGTGAAGCTCACGGCTTACCTTGAGCAATTACTGGACTTGTTGGCGCAAGACCAGTCGCAGCGATTCGGTCAGGCTTTGTTTCACGTCATCACATCGCGAAACCCAGAAGAGCGCGGAGCACAGCTGTCGATTATGCTTCAAGCTGGTATGCTCGATGTTGTCATGGGCGTTCTTGAGCATGAGGGCGTCGTACTCGACGAGCGCAAGCCAGACGTGATTCGCGTTGCACCCGCTCCTCTGTACAACACTTTCGAGGATGTTTGGAGGTTCATGTTAGTCTTTCGAGGAGCTTGCCGGGATGCATGCTCGGGGATTGGGAAGGGAGACAGCGCCATGGTCAGCGGGGGCAAAGATAGTAAAGGCTGGAGCGAGATCAAGTGATCTCAGTATTGCCGATGCGCGTGGGAACAAGTAGAAGAAATACAGCGCAGAGCGTGACTGCCGTGCTGCAGGCAATTTTGCCAAGACCGAGATCGTCTCAACGGTCTCATCATCCTTGCCAGCCTCCAGCATCCAACGACTAAGTTAGACTATACACCGCATGCACTTGCAATGTTTGCTGCCTTTCGTGACCATCGGAGCGCTCTCCTGCCCATCACTTCTCAACGACCTGCGCACAGCATTGCAGATGGCTCTGGCACGATCCGACGCGTCGACACGACTGCAAGACTGCTTCTGCCACGACGCGCCCAAGGGAAGGCCGCTGCCGAAGACAACCACCACCGCGGGACATCGGCGAGACGCGACGTGACTCACGATTGGCTATCTCGACACATTCGCAATTCAAGCTACGTGGAGACCAACAGCACTATCGCTTTCATCGTGGCATCTTCTGTTGCCCCGTGACGTTGGCGGCCTCTGGAGGATTTTGGCTTCAGGCTCCGCCCCCAACCGAAGGCTGCGCAGCGAGCCGTGCAACAGCACCACCACGCACATGCTGCGCGATCGCCGGACACGACTGCGAGATTGCCTGAGGCGACGGCAGATCAGTGATTCCGCCATTTGTACGACGATGCAGCGGTTGAGTGCACAACAATGCTTCAGCGTCCAAGTTCCACCATCTTGGAGTCGTCGCCTGTGCACGGTCAGCCTCGCGGCCACCCGTTTGGTACCAATGATAACACTCATCCATCGGCTATGCGGAGCCTGGGGCACAGTGCGTGCCTGCAGACCCTCGCATGATCCACACGAGCCTATGCCAGCACAGCCATATGGTATTATAAGGCCAAGCCAAGTCATCCTATACGCCTCTGTCGTTAGACTTTCCTTGGTGCCGCCCTACTGAGGCAGCACTGCACTGCACAGCTTTTCGCTCGCTTGATTTTCATGGCAGCGGCTATGCTCTCGAACGTGGCTGTTCAATTGACTGGACACAGTCATGACATCCGTGGCTTTCGTCCATGCCAGGCTGTACTCCGTCCGATCATCTCCCTTGATCATGTTGCCCATACTGTCACGCACTTAGATGATACCGCGCTTGCTCACCGACACAGCTGCCTCAGACAACCGTTGCGTGGCAGCAGCTTCACACCCACCATGAAAGGATTTCGGGAAAAGATTCAAGCACAAATGACCAAGAGCGTGAAAATACCCAAAATAGAAATACACGACGCTGAGGAAGATGGCTTTGGAGCGTTGAAGCGGTCAAATGCCAAGCTCCACCGACGAAACCAAAGCGGCATCAACCTCAATGACCACTCCCTGCCTGGAGTGGCCGAAGAATATCGGTCCCTAGGCCAGACACCATCGAAGCCCAAGAAACACGATAGCTCGGATGAAATTATCAACGCGATATCCGGCCCTTCCTCGCCGTCGCAGAAACTCCAGAAACGCGATGAGTCTGACGACCTCACCGAAGTATTGCCTGGACCCGTCGTACCACCATCAAAGCTCGAGAAATGTGACTCAATGAAGTCAGCCAGCGTTGCGAGCGAGCCTCCAGAGCAGCAGTACAAGATCGTGAAAGTTCCTCTTGGAATGTATGGTTTCAAGGAGGAACGTGTACCAGTCAAGCCAAAGAAGAAATCTCTCGCGGCGAAAGCTTTCAGTGGGCAATCAAGATTCTCCGTCTTTGGTAGAGACAAACAGGCAGGGGAGGAAAATCCCTCTGTGCAGAACGCCAAGATCGATGACGCCGCAGCAAGTAGCATACCGAAGAACAAGCAGCTCCTGGATCAGTCCGAAGTGGCAGCCCCAGCGCAGGAAAATCTAGTATCTCAGGGTGGTTCCGTTGCGAGGAAATCTCTCTCCAAGGATAAGGGTAAACAGCCGGCGATTGCGAGGGGAGATTGGTCTGAGTTCGACCAGCAGCAGATGCGAGACTATGCGACGTGGAGCAATAGGCCCTCGGTTAGCCCTGTTGACAGCGGAATAGTGATGGAAGAAGACGATAACCACACGTGGCATACTGCTCAGAGCAGATCATCGGTGGGCCCCCCAGCTGGTGGTTCAAATCAGCCTGAGAATCTTCAAGGTGATATCGCCGAAGTATTGGCCCTCGAAGCTGCGCTGCAACTAGAAATCAACCAACGACAACAAGAATGGAACAACCGCTTAAAAGCCATTGCAATTCGCAAGGAGAGAGAGCTGCAGCGTATCCGACAAGAAGAGCTCGATCGCCAACACGCACTAGAATTGCAAAGAGAAGAAGAAGCACGTATCGCAGCAGAAGA
Source organism: Cercospora zeina (assembly GCA_022702355.1). Lineage (NCBI taxonomy): Eukaryota > Fungi > Ascomycota > Dothideomycetes > Mycosphaerellales > Mycosphaerellaceae > Cercospora > Cercospora zeina. The sequence continues at coordinate 2,935,918 of JAKLWX010000005.1, forward strand.
TGCAGAACGCAATCGACCACGAGGCTGCATCTGCTGTGGTGATGACAAGGCCCCCCTTGAGTTCCCAGCACGGCCTACGACGCTCTCGTGCGAGCACGACAATAATACGTGTACCGATTGTATGCGGACTTGGCTGGCCACCGAGTTTGAAACTAAGGGAACAGAAGATCTCAAATGTCCCGAGTGCCCTTGCAAACTCGAATATGATGATATCCTCGCGCATGCCACACAGGAGACCTTCGCTTCGTACGAGAAAATGCTGACTCGGAACGCTCTTTCACAACTGGACGAATTTGCTTGGTGCCTATCCGCCACTTGTGATTCTGGCCAAATAAACGTTGCAGACGTGTTCGGATCATACATGGACTGTGCCGCCTGCGGATACAAGCAGTGCCTGACGCATAAAGCCCCCTGGCACACGGGAGAAACCTGTCTGCAGTACGAGTACCGAACGTCAGGGGCGAAGGCGAAAGAGGAAGAACGCGCAACCGAAGCTATGCTGGACACCGTGAGTAAGAGATGTCCCGGACCAGACTGCGGGTGGAGGATACAGAAAATCGACGGATGTGATCATATGCGGTGCAAAAAGTGCAAGTTTGAATTTTGCTGGGAGTGCTTGGCTAGTCATAAGGTCAGTCTCGCACGAATATTCTAATCCACGCAAAAGATACTTACGATTCCAACAGGAAATTAAGAAAGTGGGAAACACAGCACATCAGAGTTGGTGTAAGTTTCACAGCCATAATTTGGACGTGGCCTGGCCGTTCAATGCACATGCTTGACGAGGCGGAACATTGTTGATGAGCGGAATAGGTCCTGCAGTGTCGAAGAGGACATATCATACGCAGGCATGGGATAATGATAGGCATATGCCAGCGGACTTTTGACGAGGCGGCTGAGAAGCATATAATATTGAGTTGGTAGCTTTGAATAGCAAGCAGTACCGGCTGCTCGATATACGAATCATGTGTACATTCACTAAGTTGACACGGGTCGTAGATTGGAAGTCATCTGACCGCGGGTTGGCAGGGGTGATCTCGATTCGCATACTCCTCTAGCGTCAGCTAGTCGACTTGTGAAGAAACGACAATTGGTGACTATTCCTGGTTTTGAAGCCATCCGGGCCTAGGCGAGATCCTGCGAACCCTACCAATGCCTTCGTGAATGACCTTGCATCTCATGACTACCATTCCGCTCATTCTCGTTGCAGCACTACCGTCAAGGCCATAAAGACTAACATGACCGTCTTGAGCCACGGGTATTCGCTCAGCAGAATCGTAACGTATCCAACGAAAGGCACAAAGCCCACCACGCTGCCAACCACATCCTTGCTCCTCTCGAGGTAACTTTGCCCGCGCGCGTAGAGTTCCGTGTCGTCCGCAGCATTGTTGTCGCCTTTCGTCAAGAGGTGTAGTGGTTTCGGTCTACGTCCAGTAGGTCAGCACTTCAGTCTCGATCTCGTCCAAACATCTCCTTACGAACGACTCACCCTCCTCCAAACCTCCTTACGACCCTATGCACGATCGGAATGTCCTTCCCTCGCACGTTGTACACCACGACCTCTCCCACCTGCGTCTCCATCCCCCTATTCCACAGAAACAACAAATCGCCTCGCTGGAAAGCTGGCTCCATAGACCCTGACAGAACCACAACAATCGGCGACGAGGAATCCGTAAATACGGAGAGACCTTTCCAGAGCATGAACGCGGTGCTGAGAACGAGGGCGAAATTGAGGATTTGGGCGGCCACTTGCCGGGGCTGCATGTTGCCGACGGCGCCGAGCATGATGGCGGTTGTAGGAGAGATTTGGTTTAGCAGTCGTGCTGGGAAAGTGTTGCTGGCTCGTCGCAGAAAATTGGAGGGACGAGTAGGTGAAGCTCGCGGAACGTGTCCACAGACAGCTTTCGGCGTTAGGCTTTAAGCTTAAATCGCATCCTTGCTGGGCTTGGCGGACAAGTACATATTTCTCTTCACTTCAGTTCAGTCTGTCTCGCGTAAATAGATTCACATGTCATGGCGGACGATGCAGCCGATCCACAGCTTGCAGGTTCCTCGGCGGCCGATGTCACTCTCGAAATCTGCATTCGCTCGAGCATCCTCCACATGTGATAGGGAATGAGAAAACACAATTTAGCATCGACTGTGGATATACCACTGAGGACCTGAGGTTTGTAACAGGGCTATCTCACTGCATGTGCTCAAGTGAGGCCTTGGCCGGCAAAAAACATCTGACCACGAACGTGGACCTTCAGAAGCTCACTTGGACCTCCAATCCAGTAGGTCTCCTCCAATGCATTACCTACGCGACAACTTCGAACGGATTCTCGACCTGAGACCGCCACATGAGCATCATGCTATTCGATCCAGGAACCACCTGCATTGCCTTCATCAATCAAAAGCGCTGGCCAGTGGTGATATGTGCCGACGAAGTTGCCCCGCCTCAATTCATCGCTATGCGCAAAGACCCAGCACATCTGCCCGCGGTTCAGCTTGGTCGACACAGATAGTGAGCAGACAACCCGGACATTTTGCAACCATTTCCTAACCAGCTTCCGTAGCGTTTTTGTCGACTGCAGTCTGCTCGAGGCAGCCAATCCTCTAGTGAATTACTTGAAGGGACTACCTAACTTTCCTCAAAGAGAAATACAGCCGGACGACAGCCCGGAAATCATCGAAGAGAAACAGCGGCGAAAGGCATTCCGTGGCGAGTTACAACAATTCAAGAGTGACAAGTACTGGGCAAACTACATCGCGAATCAGTTTGAGGCGCGCAAGATCGAAAGGATGCGGCGTGCAGAGCGCCGTGCTAGGCAACAGAAACATCGCACGCCAGAAGAAGACTCAGACAGTTCCCTCGGCAGGCGCAAGAGTCCCTCTCAATTGTCGTCGTCGATCATGAAAAGGCGAAAACTTGACGCAGCAAGCTTCAGTGATCAGCCTCGGAATCATAGCCGTACGGCGAAGGCAGGCCCTAGCAGAAGTCGGAATGATTCGGTAATCGACCTAGACGAGCTTTCTGACGAAGACGACAACGACCGCTGCGTATCTGGCCCGCTCCCTTCCCCAGTACCCGCACCAACATCGGCTCGCAGGTCAAACCAGCATCGCCTGTCCGAACAAGTTCACCAATCCATCGAGAGTTCCACTCGAAATAACGGCAAATCCATCTCAATGGCCTCCCCACCAACAGAACCTGGACCAAGGGAATGTCAAATCATCTTTCCACACGGTGATCCGAACACCTGCACAATCAAACAAGACCTAATCTCAAAATGCCAATACCTTTCAGCCCGCGCCTGCGACGATGAGAACGCCACTCAACTAGACCTCAGCAAAGACAAGCGCGCCGTAGAAACAAACCTAGCAGCAAGCGACCTCGCTGCTGTAGGAGAATACTACACCACGGGCGAAATCGGCCCCAGGCTCACCAACCACCACGACGAGGTCCCTCAGATCTCCAAACTCGATCAATTGCCCAAAAAGAAATATGTCCATACTGAAGCCCTAGGCAAGGCCTTCGTAACGGCAGTGAAATTCGAAGATGAGCCACTTCAAGAACTCATCTTCCAGAAGCTCCGCGCTCTGTATCCATTCGATTGCCTCGGGATTATGGTCCTGGCACGATGTGTCTCGAACCCTCCTGAGCCCACGACGGACGCTTATCAGAACATCTTCGACTTGATCGTCATGCAGATTGCCGACTTCTACTGGGCAATAGTGAAGCAGCACTCAGGCTTGCTACAGAAAATTTTCGAGAGCAACGATACTCTGCGTAAGGTCGTCTTCGGCAGGTTAAGGGACGATCCACATGCTGGGAAGCTGGCTTTCGGCGAAGCGCTTTGATGAGAATGAGGGTGGTCCATGAGCACAAACTGGAAACGATGCGTACATGAGGCGACGCTAGATACCTTACTGTAGCTGTCTGCTGATCGCACGACATAAAGATTGCTAATCCCGAGATTTGGCGCGATTGGGAAGGCAACGTGTACCAATCATTCACATGCATTCATTAACAACTATGCACTATTCTACATAATCATCATCTCTCATCAATCACGAACCAGTGTAAACCCAGCGGTCCGGCCCCAGCCATGCAAAGACTAGTCCCGAACTTTTCAGTGGAAGGCATCCGCACGATTGCCTTCACTCTTGTCTCCGTTCTCTTCGAAACGCCCATTCCCGATGCCAAGCATGCATGAAATTTCGAAAAGTGATAGTACAGCAAGTCATTCTCTATACACATAACCGAAACGACGGGATGTTTCTTCTTGCCAAAGTGAAGGTCTCGCCGTCCTGTCTCGGATCTCTCCCTCTGTGTGCTGCCATCACCGTGCGCTGTGGTGCACCAACTTCTCCTACACGTCATGCCACAACTTCGCATACACGTCATGCCACGGCTTCGCTAGTTCCGCGCGCCCATGGATAGGCGTCCGCTCAGTGGGCTGGTGGCGAATTGCTGGTGCGAGTGAGTCAGGTTCGCGAGAAGCTGTTCAACCTGCGGCGCAGCTCTGACCCACGGCTGCTCAAGGAGGCTGTAGTTCGGATTCTTGATCATCTCCAGCAACAACACCAGCAGTCCCCAAGGATGAGGGCGGTCTTGCATCATGCGCTCACAGATTACTCGCAACATCTGCTCCTGGACATCTTGCTGGCTTGTGCTAAAGATATGCTGCAGAGCTGTCGAGAAATAATGCGTGTGAGAGTTGACATAGCGGAGCTGATTCGTCATGGCCAGAACGAGATGGTGACGAGCGCGTGGCCCGCTCTCCTGGAGCAGGCGTATGAGAAGACGGGCTGGAGCAGTCCCGGATGAGAAGACCGAAGAAGCGGAAGTGGCATTGATGCCCACGTGGAGCACCAGAGCATTGATCAAGATGGGACTGATCTGGCCATCCGCTCGATCTACGACAGCTTGGAGGAAAGCAAAGTTCTGCTCGCTTAGCTCGTTTGACTGACAGACACGATCCATGGCAGCCTTCGCTCCAGCCTCCTCAAGGACATTGTCGACATCTGAGAAGACGGATGGCGCAGTGCGGACTTGCTCAAGTCGATTGATCTTCAGACCAGGTGCAAAGGGGTTCGGCTGCGATGATTGGGACTGTGGGGCCGCGCTGGTCACTATGTTCTGCAGCTGGCCACAGTGAGCAGGGATGATAGCATTGAGCTGCATGTGGTTCTCAACCAGGTAGTCCGGGAAGTCATGATGTAGTATCATCATGAATTTGACTACGGCGCGATAGAAGTCGGGTGCTACCACTGACACTTCTGTGGAAGAGAACAGGTCGTCGAGGTTGCTGAACAGCACCGCAAGCAGCTTCGTGAACTGACTCCACCCTCCGTTGGTGCGACCATTCACCAGGAAGGCTGGCACTAGGAGACGGTGGCTCAGAAGAGCGATCCACGCGTGAAGGAATCCCGGAAAGTATCGCGGCTGCAGCACTTGCAAAGTCGTAGCGAACACTCTGTTGAAGTCGGTCTCTTGTTCGGGGGTCAATTGCCCTTTGTGGGCGTCAAGTTCGCACAATAGAGCAGAAAAGAGCCTGAAGTAGAACCGGCTGTTGAAGCGCTCCAGGTTCTTGTTATGGGCATCGTTCATCACCAACACCGCTAGGCGAATGAAACCCTCGAGATTTTTCGCCTTATTGGTGGACCGGTCGGCGTTCGCAGGAGCCTGGAACAGCACCAACATAGTTACCAGCTTGGCGAGAGCGTCGATGGCAATATAGGCGATATCGGTCGTGCCATAAGGCCTACTACTCACAACCTCAAAGTGCTCAATTGAGTATCTCAGGCACGTCCTAAGGAAGTTCAGATTACTCTCCGGGTCGGCGAGGACGCCTTTCTCGTGGAGCTGCGTGATGAACGCCAAGTAGCGATGATTCTCTGTGCCCACACGCTGCAGTTTGATCCACTCCTCAAAAAGATATTGTTGCTGATCGGCGTGCTTGGAATCAGTCTCTGGACTTGGCAAGCCGTTGGTATAGCCTGAGGACCCTTGCAGTATGCGCATGATTTCCCGGCCGATGAGTCCTTCCTGCGGTAACGACTGAGGTGAGCCTTCTGAGCTCGGCAAGGTGTTCAGCCACTGGGCGAGTGCCTCGTATGATGATGAGAACTCGGCGCGATGCGCTACTGCATCCTCGCCCATGAGCAATTCTTCCACAATTTCTTTAAAGAATGACAAGGCGATAGGGCGCTTTTGCTTGAGTGCCTTGCTAATCAATGAATCGATGTGCTGGACATCGAGCAAGCTTTCACCCTGAAGAGCGATGGTGGCTGGCGCGTTGAAGATTCTGTCATCCTCGACCGTAGCGATGGTCATAGTGATCTGTCGGCAAGCCTGTTGTGACATTCGACACAACTGGGTGAGGAAGCGAGCGAGGACTTCGATCTCCAATCGTTTTTGGGCATCGCCATATATCAGCCCGAGGCAGTGGCTTGCACATGCCTGCACTGTGGTCTCAGGCTGTGGAGCACTTTCGATCAAGACGAGTAGTTGCCCGTACACACGTCGAATGGTCGCGCCTTCTCCAATCTCGCTGATGTGTTCTTCTGGTGCCTCTCGTGACGCTTGCTGAAGTTCCGACATCAATGCGATGATGCGATCGTTAATACTGGCAGGATCAACGTAACCATTGGCACGTGGCAGCACGCCTTGCATGCCAAGGATACGCTGTCCTTGTCCCGGGTGCGGCATAGCAGGCGCCTCGGCGGGCGTTGGCATGTTTGGAAGGTAGCTGTCTCCGAGGACATCAGTCATTGCACGCGTGCCATCTTGCGAGGCAGATCCTGCGTGAGCTGCAGGAGTGATGCGCGCTTGACGACCAAAGTCTTCGTACAGTGCCAGTTGCTGTCTGTTCAGCCCGTTTTGGTCCTGTCTGTAAGGATCTAGGATGAGGGTGGACCATCGGTTGACTGGCACATGAGAGAACGATTCAGTCGGTCGCTGTTCGAGGTGCTGCTGTCGCTCTGTCAAGGCATCCTGCAGCTGCAAATCGATCTCCGCCAGGGAGTGGTCTTCCGCTGCTTGTTCTACAAGTCGACAGACCGTATCGATATTGTCGTTCACAAACATCAAAATTTGACCTTCAGGCAGCTGCTCAGGCAAAGATCGCCCAGCCAAGAGACGGATGTTGTTGGTTATGCTCATCCGAAGAGGCTCTTTGCAAGTGACCAGAGCGAGGCTTCCAGACAATGACTTGACCATCGTGTGAGCCGCATTGCGCATTTTCTCCACATCAGCCTCCGTGACAAAATCCTTCTGGATCAGTTCCGCAGTAGAAATGCTAGCGATGGTCACAGAACGCTCGACAACTGGAGCAATTATCTCATAAATAGCTTGCTGCGCTGCATTGACGAAAATGGCCTTCATTTGAGCGGGAGTGGTCGTGCCGACAGCCTGCGGGATCTGCAGCATGTGCCCAAGATCCGGAACCTGAGATATGACGGCCTCGGGCGAGAAGCGTTCATTGGGGCCACGCTTGGACAGGCCCATCAAAGTCATCTCTCCAAATGCATCCGGGCCTTCCGGAATGTAGTTCGAGAGCATGTTGTTCTGATCCAATGTTGGCCTCGACCGAATGATATCGAGCGGCTTGATCGACTTGATATCCATACTGAGCTCTCGACACAGCATCTCGATCTCGAACTTCATGTTCAGCTTGAGCGACGAGCCGTGGTAAAGTTCGCTAAGCAGGCCCAGGAGCTCAAAAATCCACGGATTGGGTGGCTTGAAGACTTTCGAATGCGCAGCTTGGACCAGGGTCTTGCATGTGAACGGAATGGCCACGAGGAGCTTTTCATTGTCGTAAGCCTCAAGCAGTAAGTCCTTGAACGAGAGATTGCGATGCAGAATAGGCTGGTTACGTGCAAGGGTTATTTGTCCGAGCCAGCCTGCCAAATTCTTCAGGGTCGCTCGTTCATGCTGGTTCTCCATGGTGGCTTGGGCGTTCAGCATCTTCTGACAGCTCAGATATGTCTCACGAAGTACTTCCGCCCAGAGTAGTTTCTTGTCGAAGTTCTCCAGAATCTGAAGATATAGGCTTTGGAAGTTCGGCTGAGATTTGGCCAGTTCATCGACAAGGTAATGCGCAAACCATTGGATGTATTTCTCCTCAAGAGCGCTCTCGATCTCTTTGAATTTCTCGTCCAGGTTCCGCTTAGAGACATTATTCAAGACGAACGTGACTTTGTCTGATATGTCCTCGTTCGGGTCTTCGTATGCTATATTCGGGTTCGGTGGATCGACCTGGATAGCAGTGAAGGCAAGGGCAGCGGCTTCAAATTCCTCATCGTCAAGCACGCCATTGGTGAGTCCATTGGTGGCTTCGCCGTTCAGCCCAGCAGACTGTGGCTGGGCGTCCTTGAGCACAGTCTCTGCAGCTTCCATGGCACTCGTCCCCCGAAGGCTTTGGATGCGCAGAATTCGTTCAGCCAGATGCGGCCACTCCTTCAGTCGTGGAAGAACGTGAATCAAAGCTTGCAACCCGAAGCGATACATAGATTCCTCGGTGCCGGACTGCGTCACGGCATCCAAGATCATAAAAATGGCTTGTTGTTCTGCGATGCCCGACACAACCTGATGAGACACGAGGCCTCCGAACAAGACGGCGGTCGTAGCAAGAGCTTCGTTCGGGTACTCGCCGAAACAGTTGTACTCCTCGAACAGACCGAACAGCATAGCAGCGAAGAGCTCTTGTTCAGAGGGATTGTCCGATGCCTTCAGTCGCCTGAGCTCAGTCACGAGGCTGTCAGGAGTTGTTTGCCCGCCGTACATTTGCTTGTAGCGCTCCTCCATCTCTTGTGTAGCCCGTTCCGGTAACGAGTGGCCGTGTTCGCTGTTAGCAGCGATGATCGCATCGCGCGCGTCGTCCTCGCCATAGTTGAAAAGCCTGGGATACAGCTGCAAGCAATGTCGGAAGAGGTCAGACTTCTGCTCCTCGAACAATGCATCACCAATGAGCCCAAGCAAGGCGTTTATGGTCTTCAGAGTCAGTGGCGGAGTCGTGGGACTGACTTGGTCGCGCTGCACCAAAGTTTCATCCTGCATCTTCGACTGCAAGAAGTCCGTCATGGCTGCTGCGAATTGTGGCGGACCCATGCCACTTATGTGATTTTGAGCCCAGTCAACAAGGTTGCATTGCCCTTTCCCGTGTGCGTACGCGGCAAGATCCACGGCGAAGCTGCTGGGCAGGGTGAAGAGGAGCTCAAGCCAACCGTGCTCGAGGGCATGGTCATACACCAGGCTGAGAAGAAGCGGGTCGGTGTTGTACCACTCTATGAGCCGAGTAGCCACCCACTGCTTGTCGTGTTGCCACAAAGCGTGCATGACAAAATCGTAATTGCCATGCTGTTTCGTCAAGAATGGAAAGAATAGCTGCTTCAGCGCTTGCTCTTGCAAAGGTCCCCACGGCTTCGGCACGTTCGATGCGGCGCAAACGAAAGTGGTCATGTTCTGGTTGATGATGTTGTCAGGAATACCAAGCTGTTGGGCCATGTTGTACGTGTCCTGCGACCGAAAGATCATGGTGAAGAGTGCTTCTGTAGCGTCCAATGATACCAGCGGGTGCTTGATGGCCTTTTCCGCAAAGGCGCGAATCTTGTCGGACGCCGTTGCGAAACTAGTAAGCTCGAATGCTTGCCTCAGATTTGGTATCTGCATGACATCCAATTCTTCCGGCGTCATGGATAGAAAGGCAACCACAAAGCTCAGCTGTGTCTCCGGAAAGTGCCAATTGCCGCCCCAGAGCAGCTGGATGTCGAAATTGGCGTACTCCCTAGCGAGGGGGAGCAACGCGTTGTATAGCGACAAGAATTGCTTTTTCGACACCCGCAGACCTTCCTTGTCGAAGCCCGTGACCACGTCGGTCCAGTCTATCCGCGCTCCTGCCCGGTGCTGGCGGACGGCCTCGACGAAGATGGTGGGATTGAAGGCGTCGCCATTCTGCACGAGGATCATGTACAGGAGCACATTTGCGATCTGCGAGTAGGAGAAGTCGCGTGTTTCTGCTCCTGCCAGCACCTCCTTGCACGCCTCGAGGCTCGCGGTCGCCTGCGGGCCTTCATGCTGCAAGCGCTTCACAAGACGCGAGTCTTGCTGCGACTGCAGCAGCTCGTCCAGCAGCATCGCCGACTCGACTGCATAAGGCGTGCGCAAGCCGCGGGTGCGATAGTAGATGCGCACCGCGTAGAAGAGGTTTTCGCGGAGTTCGTCGCTGAGGCCGCGCGGATCGTGGATGACTCGCTCGATAATCGATGCTAGTACTGATGGCGAGGGGCCGACGTCGCTGTCGGCGGCGTGCAGCGGTTGGGCGAGGGTCGCGAGGAATTGTGGGAAGGTCGCGGTCAAAAGCGAGTCCGCTGCGTCAAGGTGTTAGCTCGAGAATCTTGGCACGCTTGAACCACCCAACCCAGCCAGCTCGCGCGGGATGCTGCATCGGAGCTCCTCATTGCAGATCGACGACATACCTTTTTGTCGCAGAGAAGCGATGGACGCAGTACGTAGCGGTTGCAGCAGTGCGACTCGCGCCACGGCGTCCAACGCGAAATGGTCGAGGAAGGCCTGCAGGTCAAAGTCTCGGAACACGTCCCCCTCGTTGGTGTCGAGGGCTTCCGCGATCTGCTGGGCTTGCCGCGGCTCCTTGACCAACTTCTGCACTTCTTCGATCAGCAATTGATAATTCCCGGCGTTCTCGGGAGCGCGAGGTGTGCTAGAAATGATCGAGGAGGCGTTGCTCTGCAGCAGTCGTCGAAAATATGTCGTGAACAACTCCATACCGCTGTCGCTGACGAGCTTCCGGATTCTGCCCAACTGTGCTGTCCACTTCGTGCGGTCTGTCTCTCCCTTCAACGTGCTCAGCAGAATGTTCAGCTGCGTCAGGAGAAGGCTGTTCAGTTGTCCAGACGAGCTGCCCGCACCGTGTGCACCCGTCGACGATGCTGGTGATGCGAGGTTCAAATGCGGGTGTCTCCTGCCCGCCGCACCAACACTTCCGCCGCCCGATGACAAGCCCACGTCACCAGCAGCCAAGTGATGGTAGCCAGGAGCGGCGCTGTTGCGAGCGCGACCGCTGTTTGGGTGAGATGCGGCCGTGGAGACGGACGAGGTCGACGATTGCCGGCTGGTGACGCGGCGTTTAGCAATGGCGGCGAGGTCGTTGAGGGTGAGGTAGGTTGGAGGAGGAGGAGGTGACTGAGGCTGGCTCTGGGCCTGTGTGAAGTGCGGCGAGGGTGGGTTACTGGAAGCGTTCAGGTTGGTGATAATCGAGGTCGAGCCGCCGCGAGATCCTAGCTCGTCTGAAGTGTACCTGTCCGATTGCTGCGTTCGAATGCCGGTTGGTGTCGCCCGCGAGTTTGCTGATCCGAGACTGTGCGACGGAGTGCGTTCATTCATCTCACGATACACGCATGGCAAGAGCGCTATCGTCGCTGCTGCGTCAAGGGAGCCGTCGACAATTCGGTGGTCTGCTCCCGTCTGAGACTAATAAAGCTACATCGATCGTCACAGCCAAGAAAAATTACTCGGTCTCGCGTTGTTGTACAAAACATCACCGTCCCCGCTGCCGAAATTCCTGACTGATGGAAGATCAGATATGGCAAATGCTGTCACGTTCATTCCTCAGGACTACTTTGTAATAACAATCAAATGCTACCTGCGCCTCGTGTTCGTATGCGTCATAGCATGCGTGTTCTACTCCCATGCTCGCTATGTAATATACAACCCTGTTGAAAATGTGCACCTGCACAGACCTCAACCGTCTTTACCGCGACCAACCAACAAGCTATGAACCCTTCTGCAGTTCTTCACTGAGCGCGCTGAATGGCGGCTTGGCATTCTTTGCCTTCTCCTGGTCGAACACCCATATGCCGCCGGTTTGATCCTGTTCCGTCCCGCCATAGGGCACTTCTTTGATGAGCTGATCGAACACTGGGAGCTTGTCGGCTCGTGAGAAGAAGGTGCGTTGCCACTCTTTCCCCTGCGACTGTTCTTTCTTGCGAGTAGCCCGCTGGAACTCTTCGATCTTGGTCTTCTCGACGTGTGTGGTGTTCATGTCACCCTTCCGAATGGCCTCGGCAACCTTCTGCCACGCTCTCCGCGTCTCCAGAGGATCTTGATCTTTGATGTCCGCCACTCGCAGTTGCGTTTTGGGTTCTTTCTTCGCGCTGTACTGGAGAACGATGTTCTTGTCTGCATCTTTGATGACGAATTCCTCTGTCCAGCTTCCCTCAGCTTTGTACAGGACGCTCTTCTTATCCTTCTCTTTGCCATGCGGGTAGACGATTGCCGAAAGCGTATTCTTCTTGCCAGATACCCAACCAGCACCCGAATAGTCTATGCGTGCCGCATAACCCGAGGAGGAGACGATGTAGCTGCTCTTGTTCAATTCCACAAACGGTGACCCTTTCAACAAGCCTTCGATGTGAAGCGAGGGCAGAGTAATGAGATAGTCTTCATCGAATGCGTCGAGGTGGAGGAGCGCGTGCCCGACCTGCTTGAGGTGGATCGTCGTGGAGAAGCTAGCTTTCTGCGCGTTGTAGCCTTGCAGACGAACACCGTGCTGATTGTTCCAGATGCTGTATGCAGTCACGGGAGGGTGGTGTGACACCTGCTCGGAGACCAGCTGCGTGTCGCCGGTCTCGTCTGTCCACTTGCCCAAGAAGAGTTCGCCCAGGAACGGGTTGATGGGCTTCTTCTCCGAACCGAGCTTCTCATTGCGACTGGCGTACTGCTGTCTGAGTGTGCTGAGAAACCATTTGAGCACGAGAACCATGCGCTTTTGCTTGTCTTGCTCTGCTGCAGGTGCAACGAGCAGGCGAGGCATCTCGCTCCAATACGCCGAGAACTCGGTCAAGGATGTATCACTGACGATCCACGGAGGAGCGGTCATCGAGGACAAGTCGCCATTGAATGAAGCAAGTTGCTACTGCTTGTTAGGTGATGAGGATGAGTGTAGACGTCGTGTGCGCTCCCACCTTCAGAAATCCCGTCCATGACGCCTTTTGCGCAGGAGGTACTGCAGACGCCTCTTCTGACATTCTGGTGCCGTGCACTGTCCGAATTCTTGCGGTGTTCAAGCTCGACTCGTGTTTCACGCCCGCGGGTCGGACGCGATTCTAGTCTCGTGGGAGGGGTCGACGAACGGATCGGCGTCGATTCCGGGTGCGTCAGACGTGGGGAGATCAGAGATCGTTGTAGGGGCTCGGTGGTCGCAGGCTCAAAGAGGTCTTGAAGATAGCAGCCTTGCAGTGGACCAGGTGGTGTCAGTCGCAGTCCCAGTTCTGTTGCGCCGTCGCCAGCCTCCAGCGGGGGCAAAATCGAACGTCATCGCAGCAGCTACCGAACTGGAGCTCCGTCCCTTCCCCACGTGCATCGGGCTTGGATGACTGGACTGGCAGAAACGCCGCGCTGCCATGCTCGGCTGCTGCGTGTGCGGATATCAGGACGGCGAGAATCTGGGACTTGCAACAGCGACCGTCCGCCATTGGGACGTGCGGTCAGACGAGCATGGCCCCCCGGTCGCTGACATGGCGGTGCTGAGATGGTGCCAGGCACGATCCCGTTGCTCTTTCTCCCGCATTGACCGCAGCTGGTGTGCACTTTGGCACATATTCACCACACAGTCCACGCCATGACTTCGAAATGGAAAATGCCGAAAAAACAACGTTGTGGGGCACTACAATATCGCAGGGCTCCATCGAACACGGAAGGGCCCCCGTGAACGCGTTCTCAGCTGCACCTCCAAAGTGGCCAGACGACCTCAGACTCGCCACCTCGACCTCACTCGTCCATCGCATCTTCACTCTCAAAGCCTGCAACTTCCTCGCCCCGCTCCCTCGCTTCCTCGACAGCCTCCACCAGGTACTTTCTGTTCTCGCCCTCGTAGCCCTCGTACGTCACCATGAAGTCGAGATCGTTGCTCGCCATATCGAGGTTCTGACCAGCAAAGCTGCGCTCGGCGTCATGAGCGGCCAGGCGCTGGATGAGTTCGTCTTTCTTGCCGGACGAGGGAATGAACTCCTGCTTGCAGAGAGCACGAAGCTGATTGACGTTCAATGACTCGTCGTTGTGCTGAATACGCGCCACGACTTGAGCATGAGTCTCGTCTTCCTGCCAGCCCGGGCTGATGTCACGGCGACGAAGGATGGCTTTGAGCTCGCCGTTGTTGAGAATGGAGCGAGGATTGAGCAGAGTCGCCTTGGTGACGCGGACTTTGGAAGAGCCTGGTCCCTGGCCGGGGTTCTCTTCGTCATCGGCCTCGTCTTCGAGTTGCGCCTCAGTCAGTTTAGTGTGCTTCGCGCTTGCTCTTCGCGCTGGCTGGGCACGCTTCTTCACCGGAGTCTTCTTGGGACGCTTCGGGACGAAATTGCCAGCAGAATCGGTGCGCTCGAGATCTTCCTCGTCATCAGCATCGCTGGGGGAGTCGACACTCTCGTCCGCGTCTTCTTCTCCAGATTCCCAATCTGAGCCTTCGCCAGAATTCTGCTTGCGATCGCGAGACGTGGTAGCCCTGCCGAAGAGGTTCTTGCCCGTGATTTTCTTGAAGATCTCCCTCTCGATGCGAATCTTCTCGTTCTCCCAATCACGCTCAAGGCGGATAAGCTCGATGTGCTGCTCGCGGGCCTCACGGGCATGCACCACCATGTCTTGCTTCTCCTGCTTCTTGCGACGACGCTCGGCGATAGCATCTCGGCGCTTCTGGGCCTCCAGCTCCTTGCGCTTCGTCTCTTCGATCTTCAACTGCTTCTTCTCTTCGATCCGAGCCAGACGAGCAGCTTCGAGATCCTTCTTCTCCTGCTCGATGGCGTCGCGACGAGCTTGAGCTGCCTGGATGCGCTCTTCACGGAGTTTACGGCGGTTGCTTTGGTCGTCATCCAGCTCGATCGGGAGAAGGGCAGTGCCATTCTTCAGTGCCTCGTAGCGTTCTTGACATGCTTTCGCCGTGTACTTGCGCTTGACGGTCTTCTCAGCTAGATAGATCGAGACCTCTTTCCACATTCTGTCGCGAAGACGCTGGAATTGGACCTCAAACTTCTTGTCAACTTCCGTTTTGATGTTGTCGAGCTCTTCGTCCTGGCTGCAGTTAGCTGGGCGCAGTGAACGTTGCGATTTCTGAAAACACATACCTCTCCAACATGCCAGTCGCTCAGCTCATCATCGAGTCGCTCATCCTCGCGCTGTTCAAGGACCTTACGAAGACGCAACCAGCGACTGCCGACTGTCTTGGGCACATACCGAATACGGCCTTCTTCGCGCAATTTGGCTGCCACATGCTCGTCGCTGTACGACTGCTGCTTCAGCTCGATGATGCGCGCATCATCGGAATCATAGTCTGCGCAAATGCGCTTGGAAATGGCGGCAGCACCACCTAGCACGCGAGGCTTGCTGCGCGGATCATCTTCGTTGGTTCCCTCAGGCTCGTCCGTCAGTGGCTTGGGATCCGTCGTCTCTGGGCGCCACAACTATGAATGCTCGGTTAGCTATTCACTGATCACTTGCAAAGACCTCCGCCCCAGTGGGCATAAGTGCCGACCAAATTGAGGAGAAATACTTACGTTACGGTCAGGCTCGGCGTCCTCATGGAGCGAGAACTCATTCGCTCTGAGCTGGGCAAGCTCATCGTGTGCTATCATCGCAATCAGTGCTGTGACTCGAGAACAATGCCATTCAAATGTCGCCTATTCAAGACCCAAGCGGCGCTGGACATCGCAGGGACATTGGAGACTTACGTGGGTTGATCGGTTGCGGGGCGCCGCCCCAGAACATTTCCAGCGACATGGCGGAAGGGTTCGTCAGTCGTCGATGTAGTTGTTGTGGCGTGCTTCTGGAATGTTTCGTTGGAAGGCAGGAAGCAGCGCACTAGTGGGCGGCACGGTCGGTGATGACTCGCGGAGCTTGCTGAAGTGAAGTGGTCGCGTGTGGCGTGTCGAGCCTCGCGATGAATCCTGTTTTCCTTTCGGAAGCACCCCGTCGAGCTATGAGCACTTTCTCCGACAGTCGCCTCGTTGCGATCTTCGTAGTAAGTCGGTGTTGTTGGCGTAGTGTGCGGCCAGCGGAAGAGGTAGGTAATGAGCAAAAGCAAAAGTGGGGCAGGTGATTGAGTGAATGACTTGCTAGACTGCATGTGCACCCGATCGGACATTGAGTCACTAACGGTCGCTCTTGCCTGCGCAATGGCAAGACGCAGACGGTCGCGCAGTCGCAATGACGACGGCGTCTAAAATGTACTGTACTGCCGGTCGTCTCGATTCGAAAGCAGCACATAGCGGACCTGTACGCCAAACGGGTGAGCCTATACAGCCTCCTCATTCCCAAATCTCAGTGCCAGTCATGGCATTGGGCCCAGAAACAAATATCTGACGTGACATGCGGCCGAAGAGAATCCAGACTGCACCAGAAGCACGGGATGCTTTGTCCTTTCGGCATCTCTAAGAAACCACAGGCAAAATGGTAGGTTTGTTCCACCAAGCCGATGGAATCTGCCACAACGGACTAGTTGGCTGCAGCTCGATGATTATTACGTAGATGCTGGTTACCAAATCGCCGTGGAATCGTACTTGTCGAGGAGCGTATCTGCTTTCATACCCGCGCTGCATTTCAACTTTTTTGCATGAGGCTGAGGAGAGTGTGGCGAAGCTACCACGGCGTAGGAAAGCAAACGGCCTCGGGAAGTGAAGTCTTGCTGGACTGCCAAGCCAAGCGAATCCTGGACCGCCGTCCTCCACATCCTGGCTGCATCATCACATCACACCAGCTTCACAGACGCCAGTGACGTATGCTCTACTCTCGCGTGCCACCCAGCGTCTGAAGCTCTATTGAGCTGTGAAAGTGGGTAGTTTGCTGACAGTGGCGGTCCTCTGAAAGTTGAAAAAGGTAGGCAGTAACGCTCGCTTTGTTCACTCTCTCCCCTAGCAACACCTACATCCGCATCATGTCCTCTTATTTCACGCTCCCGTCATTTGCCAGGGCGAAGAAGAACCAGGAAGAACTCAAAAAGACGAACCCTACCCAACCCGTGCTCAAAGATGAGGACGAGAAATTTCTGGAGCGTCACTTATCCCAAGACGAAGGACCGAAGCCGGACCTTCCTCCCCGACCTGCCGACGTCGCCAAGGTCACAGACGAAGGCGAGGTCAAGAACGCGTCGCCAGCAGAGGCCAAGGCGGTAGAGAGGGATGTTGAGGTGCCAGAGACCCAGCCACAATCGACCGAAGCCCCGAATGACAAGTCACAGCGGAAGAGCTTCGAGCTGCCCAGTCAAGAGGAAGCAGAAGCCGCAACGCGAGGATGGAACTCGACTGTAAAATTTGATGACGAGACGGGCACAAACAACAGCGCACAAGAGAAGAAGACTTGGGCCTCATACCTGCCAGCCAAACTTCAGCCTGCGAAGAAAGATGCCGTTTCTGGCACCGAGAAACCATCTGAGCAGGAAAGCAAAGCAGACGATAGCAACCAGCGGACGTGGGGCGAGTATGCATCGAATCTCGTGCTCTCAAACTCACTCCCGAGCTGGCCTGAGTCGTGGACATGGTCCAGCAAAGACAAAGACGCAAAGCCCGAGCCGGTCTACAACGACGATGGTACTATCAACGAGGAGAAGACCAAAGAAAAGCAGGAGAAGGAAGTATCCGTTTTGCTCGACAATCTGAACATGTCCGCAATCAACAACCGCGTCTTTGCCTTCAATCAGGAAACACAGAAATACTACGACCGCTTCGCCCAATGCCTGAAAGACACCATCAACGGCGTGCCCACAGCATACGATGATATGGACAAGCTAATGCGAGACGCGGGCCCAACTCTGGAGAAGCAATTCAAAACCATGCCACCTTTCGTGCAAACGCTTGTCAAAAGCCTACCGGCCAAGATTGGTACCTCGCTCGCCCCGGAGATCATGGCAGCTGCGAGCGAAAAGCCTGGCGCTGACTTGAAGGCCAAACAAGCAGCCGAAGGCTCATCAACTCCCACTTCAAGTAAACCACAAGACAAAAAGAAGCGTACGATCCCCGGACTCAAGAAACTCATGAGCAAAGAAGGTGTCGTGGCGACGATGCTTCGAAACACCGTCAACTTCCTCACCACGCGATTTCCATTCTTAGCATCAACGACAAATGTAGTCCTGTCTCTAGCAGTATTCAGTAAGTCACTTCGCATCCTCTCGCGCACAAAATGAAAACACTAAACTGACGCACCTCATTCAGTCCTGATGTTCGTATTCTGGTACTGCCACAAACGCGGCAAAGAAGTCCGACTAGCAAACGAATCAGCAAGCAGTAGCCAGATCCTCGAAGACGACGCCAACGCTGACATCGAAGTCTCCGAGTCTTCCGATAGCGAGGAAGAAGAGAAAGCGGCTGCCGCTGCTGAAGCTGCCACGCACGCCCAGATCGAAAAGACGCTGGATCAGCCTGATCCCGCACAGGTCCCGTTGCCGAGAACGGAGTCGGATGTTGGAGGCGAACAGTCAAAGAATTGAGGTGAACGATGCGGGGAGGGATAGCGACCTTCTAATGCTGTTCGAGCGTGGGAGGTACATCACAGCGTGAGACAGGTTCTTGACGACATTCGTCGAGACAATCTTTGGCAAGACGGTGGACAAAGAGAGAAAACGATTACACACGAATTTTGAGCGGGTCCAGACTGGTTGATCACCTTTGGGAATGCAAGCGGCAGGCTCAACAGCACAAGATACTTACTTGATTTTTTTTACTTGCGTATCTAGGTCCCCCGAAGCAGCGGCTCGCACGGCTGCATTGGTCGGGCTGTACACATGTAGCTTCGGCATCCTATGGAGGAGTGTTGAAATAAAGTTTCATCACGCCCAAGGATCAAGTTCAAACAGAAAAGAAAAGAGAAGACAATAAGAAGTATAATCGTTTCGCTGTACATTCATATACTCCTCCCCCAAATTTCAAGCATCGCAACGGCGGAATCACCGATCTCTGTACGTGCAATAAGCGAGTGAAGCTGGCCAACATGAGCGTCTGTCCGTCGCCAGCAGCAACAAAGAAACTGCTCAACACGAAGGGCATCAATCATCTCGCCACAAAAGTATCCCTTCAAATCGATCGAGTCATCCGAAAAGCATTCCAACCTCATAATCATCACCTCCCCACCTCTCTCGCCCTCCCACCTGATCACACGCCACTCTTCGACTTGGTCCGGGTCGAATGTTCTCTTTCTTCCGCTCCCCACCATCACAATAACCAACATCCCTCTGACTCTTCATCCGCTGCAGCTCCAGGTTCAGGTCCCGCTCCTAACAATTCTTCAAATAATTACTCGGGACCAGGCCCAATCGCCCATTAACTTCTGCCTCCCACCATCCATCATCCTGATGTCTCGTGACTGCCAAAATGTCTCCCTTCGCGAAGGACAGCTCTTCGGGAATGGCGGCCTGGTACATATACATTGCACGTGCTGTAGGAAAAATGGTCAGTGGCATACTCGGGGCGGAGGAAACAACCAACACAAGAGAATCGTGAAGCTTACAATAATGCATGATTGGCCTTCCATCCTTAGTGACTTGTCTCTGGGTCCCTTGGCTCTGACTTCGGACGCGAGATGATACTTGGTTGGCGCCGTTCTGATCAGGATAGTATTGGCTCTGTGGCCGTCCGCCACGCTGAGAGCCATAGCCTGGGTCTTGACCGGCAGGGGCAAGAACCATGGCTCCGCCGCCATATGGATCATTGCTGCGGCTGCTAACAGGCCTCCCTGCACTGGTTCCGGGTCGGCTGTATGCTGGGTTTGGAGAAGCGGCACGAGGGACTTGATAGCCTGGAGAGCCGCCTCGGGAGAATTGTCCCGAGTTTCCGGTGTATTGCGGCTTGATAGGACTATTTGATTGGGCTCGTGGCCTGGCTGCTGCAGGTGCTGGGCCACCGTAAGGATTGGGCGATGCTGCTCGTGGAGCTGCTGCGTAAGGATTTGGCGAGGCTGCGCGATATGGCTGCTGTGTTCGCTGGTCATTATTATGGAAAGGCCTGGGACTCGTACTTCGTGGTACAGGGCCTGGAGATGGCGCACGTGCTGCTTGACCCATGCTACTTCCCGGTCGGGGAGGCGCTGCGTTGAACATATTGCGCTTCTGGGTGCTGTATTGCTCTGCCGTCTTTTGCATCTCGCGTTTCGTATGGGCTGGTGGGGGGGCACCGAGAGTGCTTGCAGGAGTGTACCCGGGTGGCGGTGTGGCACGAGCTCCTTTATTAGCAAAAGGTGCAGGCACACTGCGGTCTGCAGCCTCTGTGCCAGGTGCTGGAGTGGACATTCCATAGTGTCGGTCCGCGGATTGGCGTGTAGAGGCTTGCTTCGTGACACCCTTCAGCTCAGCCAGTGCCTGTGCGATTGGATCATGGTCACCTCCAGCAGCGCCTCTAGCCGGTGGCTTCTTGTTAGGATGGGCTACATCGAACACGTTGTTCCCAATACCAAGCTGGTAGTCTGCTCGAGGATCGACGTCTGGATCAGGACTGACTGAGGGCTGTTTGTTAGCCCAGGTGTTGGTTCTGCTGTGACCAAATGGCTTCGTTGGGCTGCTGTTCGCACTCTCCGTCTTACGCATGTTAGCAGGGGTCCATGTGTTGCGACTCGTTGGGGTTGGAGCCGCGGATTGCGGTTCATCCTTGCGCTTGGTGCTGGCTCTCCGCTTGAAGGGACTATTGAAGAAGCCGCTCTTCTTCTTCTGGATGGACTTCTCCTCTGGCGGACCACCGGACATGCTTGACACGCCGGACAGGTTAGATCCATTGTAATTGTACCCCTTGGTTGGTGACGCTGCACCACTCGATGGATCCATGCTAGAGAATGATGTTGGTGCAGAGTAGTCACTGTGATCTGCCTGGCTCTCGCGACTTCCAGGCCTTACTGGAGAAGGAATGGTGCTGCGTTCCGAAGGAGGCCCCATACCGGGTCGGCAGAATTGAGTCATGCCATCTGTAGGATATGGGTTGTGTGGAATCTGTGGGGCATCTGCGTAGGGATTGGACGCGACTGATGAGACATTACTGGACGCGAGTGGTGGCGGTACAGCAGCGGCACTGCCATGAGAGCTTCGGGCTTGCGCAGTGAAGGAATCGTCGAGTTGCACAGAGGTGGTGCGAGCTTTCGGGATGCCCATTTCCTCACGCAAACTTGAATCTGGATCGTGATGCGATTCGAAGGTGCTTGGCTGGGGTGATGCTGTGCGGAACGTCGGATTCATGGTTCGTTGAAATTGAGCAACCGCATAGTTCCCATCATCCGAATCGTGATTAGAGATGACATCGTCCAGGTCGCCTCGACAAAAGTTGATGTACTTTGGTGGATCCGGGATCTCTTGACCCGTGCCAAAGTCCTTGATGAAGCTGACAATGTCCTTCTCCACTTCGCAGTCCTCAAGGGAAAGGCGGATTTTCTCACATGATTGGTCATCGCTCACACACACGGTGGATGCAATGTTAGCGAACGACCACAGGCTGCTCTTGAAGTAGTCCAATCGCTCTTCCTCCAGATCTTGGAACTTGTCGCATGCTGCTTTCCACTCGCGGTTCCAGCGGCCAGTGGTCTCCTCCAGAATCTTGACAGCCTGCTCGTACTCGGTGCTGTTGGACGACATCTGAACCTGCGTCTTCTCCAGCTTCGCCTTGTTCTTGCGCTCCTCCTGTCCCATGACCATATGGCCCTGGGCCAGGTAGCCCTTGATTTTGAGGCAGTCCTGCTCGAATCGATCGCGCGTCTTGTTGACTTGCGCTGTTTGCTGCGTCTTGGTCTTCAGGAGCTTCTCGATGCCGGTTTGTATAATCTTTCGTCGCTCCTTGATGCCTCCATTGAATGCAACGAGCGGCTCCTCAAGCTCGCCCTTCATCTGCTGCGAGATGTGCTGATGTGCTTTCCCCATGGACTCGGTCTCGCCTCGCACCACGTCCAGCGACATGCGCAGTGTGCCCGTCTCGACCGAGCCCAGCGGCTTCCTCGCCAGATTGAGCAGCTTCTTCGCGTATTCATCTTCGATGGCGGCGCGTGCGGTGTAGAAGGACTTCAGTTCATCGCTCGTGACTTTGGCGTTGTGCATGCGCTGGAGGAGAGGATCGACGCCCGCGTCTTCCTTGCCCCAGAAATTGTTCGCGACTAGAAGCGGTGTCAGTATGAGGTGTCTCAGTGTCGGTCATGTCGAGTGGCATACACGACAATGAGACGGTCGGCCCATCGGAGCCCGCCCGGCCAGGCATGGCTCGAGAGATGTGTGATGCTGCAGCGATCGCGGATATGGAATATCAAGTGGTGCGGATGCTATGCTGCGTCGTGGGTGATCCGTAATTGTAGCGAAGTAAGTGCGTTTGCAACGTCGCGATCCAGGCGATTGATGTGAAGGTGAACCCTCATCAGGCAGGCGCCAGCGTCATCGTGTTGACGCGGGTAGTCCGAGCAACCACCGCCGCGGCTGCTGACTCATCCCGCCCAGCCGCCCGCTAGCCACCACTCGAATATAAAATCCCTCCTGCCTCTCGATCCAACCCTCTTTCTTTTCCATACTTACCTTGTTCGGGCATCTGTCGCACACGAATGACAGAGCCATCCACAAAGCCCTGCATTGCACAGCGCGGCGGCCGACTGGATCTGATCTCCTTCGGGGGCTCAGCGGGCGTAATTTTTGATGGCCCACCAACCAAACATCCTTTCATCATCTCTCTGGCGCTGCGCCGGCGGGTGGAGAAGGCACGACATGGTCCATTTTTGCAGGCGCGCCGACTTCACACGCATACCCGCAAGAAGACGATCGATCATGCATGTTCAAAACGCGCGCCTTGGCGACTGCCTCTCCGACAGATCGAAATCCGACGTCAGGTACGCAAGGAGGGATCTGTGGACATAGAGCTTGCTATCGTATGGCAGCGCCCCGACAGCGGCGAGGAAGAAGGATCATCATCTCGCCGCACGTCTTGAGCGGGGACAATCTGCCCAAGCTCACGGACATGCACATCGAAGTCCTCTCCCGGTATCTTGCAGTAACATAAAGGACTGCCATTGGGCCAAAGGCGTGCTGGAGGCAGGTGGCTTTTGTAGTGATGAAGTAGATATCGTCTTCACCATGCCACACAGGCATGTCCGCCACCGCCATCGCATATTCTCTTCATTTCCTACTTTCCCTCCTCGCCCTTCTCTCCTTCAGGTTCGCCTCGATGGTCCTGATCATCTCATTGCCTACCTTGGTCGCATCCTCCACTCTCGGTCTAAAATACTTCTGTATGCGTTCAAACTTCTCCCGATAACCGTCCATGTGCCCCAATTGTACACGCTCCGACCAATCTCTCGCCGCGAACGTGAACTCCAGATCGTCAGCGCGGAAGGAAATGTCGTTGAGAGCAGTCGAAATGCATTCCGACAGCAAGCACGGGGAGCGGTAGACGTATTCAGTGATCCCGAGCCAGAGACGGAAGAGCTGGATTCAACATTAGCGAAAAAGGTGCCTGGAAGATCGAAGGAGCTTCTCACCGGCGTCGAGCAAATCATGTGGTCATACGGCACGATGCCCAACTTCCACCAACAATCCACAATTGCCAACAAACTCAAATGATTGTTTTTCACGCGTTGCTGAGGCTTTTCGCCCAAGGAGAACTTGTCCAATAACTCGTCTTCCAACAACAGCTCCTCCTTGTTCCCTTCCTGTTCGTGCCCGCTCTGTCCTCCGAACACCGCGTCTCTCGCCGCATAGATTCTGTTGGAGAATTCCTCTTTCTGTCCAGACAACATGAGCTTGTACAACTCTGTCACGCTCTCCGCGTACTGCGCAATCTGAGCCTTGGCCCAGGGATTCAGAATCGCGAGGCCGGCGTAGACGTGCCACTTGTTACTGTAGATTCGCATCATGAGGTTGATCTTGACGTTCTCGATGCCGCCAATGTAGCGCGGGACTTCCCAGGGGAACTGGTCGTTGGCTTGCCATGCCGTTCCCATCGAAAGGAAGGCGAGATGCGTCACGGCTTGCGTGTCGGCTGTGATGCGGTCGTGCTTCTCGGCGGAGAGGGGCACGAAGGTAGATTCGAAGCAGGAGAGGATGCGTTCGACGAGTGCGACGGATTTTGCGCTGGCACGGTGGTTAATGATGACGAGGGGCTGTCCTTTGGGGTCTACGCCGGGGCCGTGCAGAGAGTGGCAGGAGACGATTTCGACGTCTGAGGGCAGGTGTCTCTCGAAGGCTGCGATCTCGGGGGCCTTGGTCGAGGTTTGGCCGCCAACGATGGCTCCCATGCGGGTGCTGGGACCGTATTCCGCCACGATGCCGTCGATGTTCTTGGCTTCGACGCTGTACATTATCCAGTCACTGCTGCGGGAGACGAGGTGACCATTTTCAAGGATTGTGACATTGTTCTGGAGTAGACGCGTTCAGCGAATGCTTTTTCTGCTTTGTTTGCTTGGAGACTACATAGGTGGTGTCCTACTCTGCTGGCGAACTCGGCCTTAAGGGCTTCGTACTTTTCGGGCATGTCGCATGCGTGAACTCTGGTGGCTATCAGTAGCTGGAGATGACCTGGAAGCATGTTAGCTGCGGGCCTTCGAAGTGATATCGAGGCATGCAGAGAAGGATGCGGTGCTGCGTTTCAGACAAAATTGTTAAGGTAGCTGAGATTTTACATCATTGACGTTCGCCGGGTCACAGCGCGACATGACGACGCAAAGTGGTGCCCGGCGAGCATACTCGAGCCAAATGCACTCAAGTCATCATTGCAGAGCGAGGGCGATGGAGGATTCGAATGTGCTTACCATGGATGTGTGCCATCTCGAGCAGACCGCGGGAGAGGCTGCACTCACTTCCACCCGGCGTCTGCAATCCTCCTCGCGTACATCTTTCCCATGTCGCCCATTCCAATAATGCCCACGATCGCATCCCCCATGTTGACGGCCGGCGTGCTGTGATGCGGCGACGGTAAAGTGAATATGCTTCAGCCTTCATGCGGCACCGTCATGACTCTTCTGAGCTCACGAAGGGTGGCTGAGGGAGGGAGGCAGCACGACAAAGAGAAGTGAGGTGATGAGCGCGGTGAGCGAGATCCGCGGACAAGAAAAAGAGCTTGCTGTCGCGCGTGGAACGAGCCGCGGGAATCGGGCTTGGCGCACATTTGGCTCCGACATGGCCACCAATTTCGACGTCTCGAAACGCCCGAGACTTTCGTTGTTGCTTCTCCAGCGTCAGGACAAGACAAACACATCCAGCAACAATGGCACCAAAGAAGGCAGCACCGCGTGTGCAGGAAAATGTTCAGCTTGGCCCACAGGTCCGCGAGGGTTAGTCGCTTCCACGCCCGCCCATCGCGACATTGGAGACAGCGATACTGACCAAGTGAACAGGCGAGCTCGTCTTTGGCGTCGCACGCATCTTCGCCTCCTTCAACGACACCTTCGTCCACGTCACCGATCTTTCGTACGTTTGAGGTTCTTCCAAACCGCGACCCGCGACAATCCCGGAAGTGCCCACGATACAGCAACCTCCGCTCGAGGGATTGGCCGGGTCGCAATACATATTTTCCTGCATGGTTCATAGGCTAACCTGGGTGATTCCAGTGGCCGCGAAACCATCAGCCGTGTTACCGGTGGTATGAAGGTCAAGGCCGACCGTGACGAGTCCTCCCCATACGCTGCCATGTTGGCTGCCCAGGACGTCGCTGCCCGGTGCAAGGAGTTGGGCATCACTGCTCTGCACGTCAAGATCCGGGCCACCGGCGGTAAGTAGCTTCGGGATCATACCAAGAAAGGTTCACTAACAGAACTTACTCAGGCAACGGCACCAAGACCCCCGGCCCAGGTGCCCAGTCCGCTCTCCGTGCCCTCGCCCGTTCCGGCATGAAGATTGGCCGCATCGAGGATGTCACTCCTACCCCATCCGACTCTACCCGGAGAAAGGGTGGTCGCCGTGGTCGTCGTCTGTGAGCGCCTTGCATATTATCTGCAAGCAGTCTCGCGGCACTTCTATGGGATATGGCTACGAGCATTACGAACAGAAAAAGGCCCATTTGCTGGATGTGACGCTATCGCGGAGGACGGCATTAATCGCCTGGTCTCCATGTGTGATTTCCATAGTCACGCATTATGAAAGCAATACCTGATTCTGGCGACTTTATCTCTGTTTCTCCATTCTTCTGCAACACCTTTACTGCTAGCATTGGAGCTGTGCAATAGACCAAAGACACCCGAAGCGCACGGTATGCCTGCGTGGTGCTGCCATGGGCCATAGCTGACCAGTTCGAATCCGACAGGAGCGCACGAACGCCAAAACAAACGATTCAGAAGCAAGGACGTCGTCGCATTGAATCAAGTATCCTACATCGTCAACATTGTTCTGATTGCGGCGAACTCATCACATCTTGATTCCTCCGCCGGTTTCAGGCCCAATGCACCTTTTTCACATGACTCGCTCGACGTCTCGACCGACCGCTCAATCTAAAAGACATACCGAAGTTAGCACACCTGCACCGTTCACACATTTTTCTTCAACCGAAACAAATAACAAGCAAAGGATCAAAACTTACGCCACCATGCCCAAACTCTCCATCTCCCTGCCCACGCCCCACAAATACAACTTTCTGCCACATCTGGGACACTCTGCCCTGGTGACATCTGACCAGTTTGGATGCGCGTCTCGAGAGAAAGAGGCTTTGGCTATGGGCTCACGGCCGGTGAACCGGATCCCGTAGGCTTTGCATCGTGGGGTAAAGCCTCGGCCGGGGTTGGCGGGACAGCGGGTTTGGATGTTGCCGGTGTGGCTGCAGCGGCAGGGGACGGTGTAGATTAAGCACATTTTTGCTTTTTTTTTGGCCCTCTTCGTCGAGTTGAGAGGACAGAGTGGGAGATCTTGGCTGTTGGAGGGGATGTGCTTTGCTTGGTATCTCGCTGGGACGAGCTTCTTGAGAGGACGGCCTTGGGGGTAAGGAGGTCGACGTGTGCTGTCTCTTCTCTTCCTCTGGGGGCAGTGGCGACAGGAATTGCGATGTCAGGCGAGGCGATGAGGTACTTGTATCATGCTGAGGGTACCGTATACCTTATGCCATGTGTCCAGCGGCGAAGCCGCTGCCACGTCTGGTAGATGTCTTGGTCTGCGCTCTGCAACATGGTATTCGCAATTTTGCCACGCGGGTTTGTCAGGTCGATCACATTGGTGAATGACTGCTGTAGTCATGGCTTGTGAAAAGTCAATTCTGTTGCCTGTGACAAAAAGGTGGGTGGGTCGAGGGTCAAGAGTCGGGACACAGGGGCATGTGATTGGAATTGAACATGTTTGGCAGGTGTTCGGCACATGATTTCGAGACGCTATGCTACGAGCCTAATGATGGGCTGATTGAGGATCGCTGTTGCTGCTGTGTTGCGCATATGTACTTGCGAATGTTTCTACGAATTGACTCCTGCGAGAGTATGAGCGAGAAGGAGACACCTGGGTGCCAGCACCATGTGCACTGCTCGCCGGTCCAACGATCGACCGTGCACCTCTGTCACTGTAGCGTGTTCTTCTACGACACGGTCACCTGTGCATTTCCAGCGCTATTGTAACCCTCGGTGGCAAAGATCTATCATCGTCGTTAGCCATGCAAATTCTCCAGCTTCATCACCCCCAACACAGAAGCCTACTCACCTGATAATCCTGAGTACCCAACTGCATTCCAGCGGCCTGCCACGCCTCAAAATGCGCTCCAACATCCACGGATCCGCTAGACCTCTTGCTCTGTCTGACGGAGATATACTGCTGGAACGTCTGCGTTCCGTCGATGGAAGGGGCATTCGTACGAGTGTTTTGGCAGATCTCGTAAGACGATCCATCGACCGTAACGGTGCCCTTGGGCTGCGAGGAAGAGGCGCAAGGGTTGTATTCCCCAATGTTCTCCAGAATGTAGTACTCGACCAGAGGGCTACGGGTCCAGCCGTAGACGGTCAGGTAGGCATTTCCATTGTTTTGTGGGTTGAAGGTTGCGTCGAACGAGATGGTTCTGTAGATAAGTTAATGAGTAGCTCGTCGATGGTATATGAGCTGAGGTTCGGGCCAGAATGTTACCTCGCAGATCCAGTCTGGTATCCCTTGCCGCCGACGAAGTTTCCGTTGCCAGACCATTCGACACTGTAGGCGCCTCCGGCGCCGTTGTTGTAGACGTGGTTGCCGCTTCCGTCGCTCCACCAGCTGTAGTACCAGCCGTTGTTGGTTCCCGTGCCCGACGGGATTCCTTGACGCTTGAAGAGAAGCGGGACATCGGCCTCTGTGGCGTTGACGACTTCGCTGGCGTCAATCATCGAGTCAACTGGCATGGCCATGCCAGTCAGGGCAGCGGAGGCCGCCAGGAAGATGGCGGAGAAAGACGGCATACTGAGATGTCTTGGGAATGAGTATAGTTTGCTTAGTTATCTGGTCGTGGTGCTGAAGTTGATAGCCGACGAAGCAGCATTATCTGGCCGTGCTTATATATTCTTGGACTTCCTGCATTGCATCACTTGTTCATTTGTGCCTCCAAACGAGGACGGATACTACCTTGCAGAATCACAAGGCAAGGTCTCTTGGCTCAAATAAAAATGGTCTTGGTGCTCGATCCTTGTGGAGGGAGCGACAGGTCTCCAGCAAGCCGGTGGCGGATTATCTTGACATCGTTCGTCACATCTCAGCCGTTGGTTTAGATTCAATGTGCGAATGTGGTCGCACACTGAAGGCGGTCTCTGGGTCTTGGCGCAACGAACAACGAGGAAACAGCAGCAAGTGGATATTGCTGCACTCTTGGCGGACTCGGCTCCATCTATGCTATACAGCTCGGTCGTCAGCTGAAACAACGTAGTCGAAGTGTGACCCACATCGTCGGCTCTGAGCCATCTGGGAACATGCTGCATTCTTGATGATCGAATGGCTTTCGGTCTGGAACTCACAAATGCGTTGCATCACAAGGCATTATCGAGAATTCAGCCTAAATTTCGAGGCTTATACAAATCAGCATTAATTTTTAGTCATAACAATACATCGTCTAGCAGTTGCGGCCACCAGTCACGCTGATTGTCTGGCCGCTCACGTAGCTGAAAAGCGGGCTGCATACAGCCATAACTGCACTGGCGGCTTCAGTGGCACTCCCGGGCCTCCGCAGAGGAATGTCTGCATGAGCCATTGAGCCAGCAGCATCCTTTTGCTTTTGCGGGATACCGAGGGCAACCTTTTCTCCGTCTGGGGTTGTCACGAAAGCTCCCTCCTCTTTCGCCGCAGTGAGACGGGTCATGATGTGACCGAAAGCGACCGTGTTGCAGCGGACACCAAAGGTGGGACCCCACTCCTTTGCAATGGCTTTGGTCAAGCCGGTGACACCAGCCTTTGCGAATGCGTAGTTGGCTTGCCCAGCATTGCCGTGGATGCCAGAGGTTGATGAAATGTTGACGATGCTGCGAGGCTCACCGTCCTTGACACGGAAGTATGGAGCGGCAGTTCGGATGAGCTTGAAGGGAGCTGTGCCGTGCAGGTTGACGATCGTGTCCCATTGCTTGTCGGTTGTCTTGTGAATCACGCCGTCCCATGTGAAGCCAGCATTGTTGATGATGACGTGGATCTTGCCGCCGCCAAACTCGGCCGCCTTCTTCACGAGCTCTTTAATGTAATCGTCGCTGAGGATATCGCCAGGCACGTTGATCGCTCGACCGCCGCTCTTGTTGATCGCATCGGCCACGGCTTGTCCCTTCTCTGCCACAATCGTCAGCTGCATGCACTGATGCTTTCGGACCTTGGCCTACGCACTGCCGTCAATGTCTGAAACGACAACGTTTGCTCCCTCGTTCGCAAACAGTCTTGCGGCTTCAGCGCCGATACCCTGGCCAGATCCTGTGATGATTGCCGTCCTGCGATCGCGTCAGGCTGTGTTCTATAGTCACAGGCGCTTCCGGATTGACAATACTGACTGTCCCGTGAACATTCCACTGGGGTAATTGAGCTGGGGGGCCATTTTCGCGGTGTACCTCGAAGTATGAAGTATGTGCGTAGAGGACGGAGGGGGGAATGCAAGAGGGAAATTGTCTTACCGGCAAAGGCTACATTTTCTACGCGCGTTCGGTACAAATCGTCTCGCATGCGTTGACAGCTGCAGAACAACCTCGGTCGTCGGCGATGACGGAAGCAATGTCCAAGTTTCGGGTTGGTGCCTTGAGAATCAGGCATGAAGTTCTGGTCGATCCTGCTGACCCTTCTCCGAGCTGACATTCGTCGCATTTCTCCCCCAATTAGCCATGGCTCCTCTCATGAACGACAACGGAAGCTCTAATAACGACCGATCAGCATCCTCCGCGAAACCACGACTGCTCATCATCGGTGCCGGCAGTCGAGGAAACGGCTACGCCCGAGCAGTCGTCGATTCAGGCCTGGGCATTGTGGCGGCTGTAGCTGAGCCAGTACAATTCAAGCGCAAGCTCTTGGGATCCCGATTCATTTGGCCTGGGGCAGACCCGACGCCAGAGCACGAGTTCGCTGGCTGGATACAGTACATCAAGTATGAGCAACAGCGCCGGAAGGACGAGGCCGCTGGCGTTGCTGTGCCGCCTGGTGTCGACGGCGTCTTCATCTGTGTGCACGATGAGCACCACATCGAAGTATTGACAGCCATCGCCCCTCTAGGTCTGCACGTCATGGCCGAGAAGCCGCTGGCAACTACATTAGCAGACTGTCTGAAGATTGAACAATCAATTCGGGCTGCAGAAGAACGCATTTTCGCCATCGGCCACGTATTGCGATACAGCCCGCACAACATGCTCCTCCGCCATCTCGTCCGTGAGAAGCGAATCATCGGCGACATTCTGTCAATCGAACACACGGAGCCTGTCGGCTGGTGGCACTTCAGTCACTCATACGTCCGTGGCCATTGGCGGAAAGAGTCGACCACAGCGCCAAGTCTATTGACCAAAAGCTGCCATGACATTGACTTCATTCTGTGGATGCTGTGCTCGCCACTTCCCAACAGCAAAGAATCGACCCATCTCCCCGCGCGCTTGAGCTCGTCTGGTTCGTTGAAGCAGTATAGGCGCGCCCAGAAGCCGAAAGAGGCTGGTGAAGCTACGAATTGTGTCTCCTGCCCAATCGGTGATACATGCAAATACTCTGCGACGCGCATCTATCATGATAGACATCTTGCAAAAGGGAATGCAAAGTGGCCTGTAGAAATCGCTAACCCAGAAGTTGAGCACATACTTACCACTCAAGGCGCAGAAGACGCCAAGAAAGCTCTTCTGCAGACTCTCAGAGAAGACTACGATGCGAAGAAGACACCTCTTGCAGACATTGAAGGCAGAACCTGGTACGGCAGATGTGTCTGGGAGAGTGATAATGATGTGTGTGATGATCAATACGTGACAATCGAATGGGACGACCACTCGCCAGGTCTTGGAGGCAAGACCGCATCTTTTCACATGATTGCGCAAACGCTGGCTCAATGCGAACGCAGAGGACGGATCTACGGCACCTCTGGCGAAATCGCATATGACAGCAAAAGCATCACTGTTCATGATTTCACGAATGATACGACACAGACGTACAATCCAGAAGTGCCGAAGAATTCGCACCATGGAGGTGGAGATGACGGTCTCACGCAGCAGTTCTTAAAGGCCATCGTCGCGACCCAGAGCGCATCAATGAGCGTCGCATCGGCTCAGGTGGAGTATCTTGGCTGTACAATGGAAGAAATCATCCGATCGCATGCCGCCGTCTTTGCCGCGGAAGAGGCACGGATAGAGCGTACAGTTGTCGATTGGCAGGAATGGTGGCAGCGGAATGTGGTTGATACGGCGCGAGGCAGTACTTCTTGAGCCTGCGTTGCCAGCATCCTTTCCACACGATGATGCGCTGTACCCCTTTGGTCGCCTTCATCGAGCGGATCATGAAGATGTCACACAAGCAATGCATCATGACTTGATCAGGGACGTCGCTTTGAGTGCTACTCCTTTGTGCACAACATATAAACAGTTTCCCCGAAGCATCTCAACTTGTCGACCACCTATTCCTCTCTTCGAGTCTGGCAAACGTCGAACGGGTGAAAGACGAGTTGACAGTTCTCTTTATTCGGGTCTGCAGCAACTAAAATCGACGATTTGCCGCCAACTCGCCTTAGTATGCACGTTGTGCAAACAATATATAAACGTCAAATAGGCAAGCGATTCACTTCCGCTAACTTCGTACCAGAAAAGACACTCAATTGAAGCGTGCGGCTTTATTCTCTACTTTAGCGGGCTCAGGATGGTGTAAGGGATGTCATAAATTGAATCGAGTTCGTGGAAGTTGAGGACGAGAGGTATGTCTGGAAAGCTTGACATAAATCAGGCTTCCTGGGTCAGAGCTTGAGGCGTTGGGAGGCACTGTCTTGCTGCCTTCATGGTAGGAGCACCCTTGACACTCTTCCTTCCGAGGCGTGGTCTGGAACTGGTGGGAGACCTTGCGCGTGTGTCACGGAGGAGTGCCAAGATCGTTGATCTGACTCTTGTTGTTACTGCGCGCAGATGACGATCGTCTTTTGCCTCGTATCGAAATCCCGGCATCCGGTGCTCCTTCTGCTGACGTAGGAGGTGAAATGATGAAGATGTGCGCTGGAAGCAAAGAGTGCTTGTACAGTCTTGGCAAGGAAGTCTTTCCATCGGCCTCTCTCTCCAGAACTCGAAAACGTCTTCAATTCTCCTAGCAACGGGCATGAGCACCTCATCCGCCATACGCCATTCCTTCCATGATCTCACGGGTGCCGTCTTCCTCCTCGATACGCTCTGGGTCATCGTCCATGAATTCGCCAAACATCCAGAGTGTGCCGCTGAACAGAGCCTGGATGAGCCATAGTAGGCTATCTCGAGAAAGACCGGTGAGATGAAGAAGATCTTGTTCGGTGATGGCTGTCGAGGTTGGCATGGCTTCTGTTGACCTTTTTTGTACCTGCGTGCAGAGGAAGTCGGAGCTCGGGAGACGGCGCGGTGTGAACAGAATGAGTAAGCCGGATATTGGTGGGATTGGCAACTTCAGCCATCTCTCTAGTATGGCAGAACTATACGCATGTATCCCAGTCTCTAGGTTTCTACCAATACCAAACATGCCTGGTTCGCCACCCGAAGCGGCTCAGTTGGTCTTAATTGCTTCGAAAAGCTTGCCAAAAGGGTCGAGTTTTCTCGCCGTGAACCCGCTTCCCACTGAAGCATTCTCCTCCACGAACGCATTGACCCTGCCATTCATGATGCCTCGCACTTCTTCCTCCATTGCCACATCTCCTGAACGGTGACGTGCAGCCATCGCGCCTGGAGAAGACTCCCATCTCGCACGGACAGAGACAACGATGTTGCCTCTAGGCTCCAAGTGGACGTGGTAGTCGCAAGTAAGCATGTGTCCCTCCCCGGAGACATCGAGCTTGCCTGTGATGCGGAGTCTGCGGATGCGTTGCATCGCCGATTCCGAAGCCGTGCGTAGGAATCTCTCGGTCGCCGCGAACTGGATATGTGGCACTAACCTGGGGCCGGTCACAGGGTCAGGTATATCCATTTGACGGTCGATGGCGATGTTGAATGTGGTCTTCCTGTACCATATGGACAGTGATTCTTGTCGGATCATCCGGCAGGCTTTCGTCAGGGGAGGCTCTGGCAAGAGCATGCCTTCGATCTCGTCTCCACGACATGAGCCTGGAATTGGTTCTTGTTCGGAAGTCCGCTCACAGATGTCTGCGAAATGTTGTTCGTAGATCATGAGTCGAAGTTCGGGCGGAAGTTCCAGGAAACGGTCGAGTGTCTGGGTTTGGTCTGCTTCTTGCAGAAGCTTGATCTTATCCACCTCGGGTCGCTCACAAGGCAGTTGGTCGGCTTTCAATGTTGGTAATAAGCCACGGGCTTGGCAGATTTTCTTGAGCTCAACTGAATTGCAGTTGTGGTAGTCTGGTAGGCCTTGTTGAGCACGCAGGTGTGAGCGTTCCAGCGATTTGCGGTCCTTGAGATCCCTGGTAGAGACGTTCTTTCTCCGGAGATAGGACTTCAGGTCTTCTTCAGAGATCGATCTTGGATCGACTAATTTCCAGTAGTCTTTCACTGCGAAGGAGTTCTGGAATCTTCGTTGCGGCATGTCGGCGGTGATGTCGAGTGCTTGGGATATCTGGGTCTGGCAGTGTGCCGCGAGAGGAGAAGCACTTATCGAGAGTTCTTTTGGTATCGAGCTTGCTGGGTATGAAAGTAGTGGCTTCCGAGGCGTTTGAGGGTCAGATGAAAGTGGGAGAGGATGAGATTGTTTGGGGATATGTTTGTAGTATATATGAAGCAAACAGAAAGGCTACCTACGCTTCGCTGACCAACCTGACAGTCCCATTGGACGCTCTTGAGCTGCGTACCATGTCTGGCCTCATGTCCTCAGAAATTCTGCTGAACTCTCTTCTCGAGGACATGAGGCCGCCTGTGTGGCCACCACGGTGGCAAGTACTCTTGGCCTCAAGAATGCGCGTGGCGTTACACGCGCCTCAAATGTGCTTGGGCACGTGAGAGCGTAAGTAGATGAACATGAGTATCAGCAGCTGGAGGTGGCGTGGTGAAGTGGGACAACATGCGGTGGTGAAAGTGAAGTGAAGGCGTTGCAGGTGGGTCCGTCGGCGGTCGGAGGTTCGGGTTCGGAAACAGCTCGCTCGCCTTCGTCAACAGCTGTGTGCCTGGAGCTCGATGCATCACTTATCGCTCCATCACGAACACGCACTTCACTGACCACCATCTCCCACCACTTGCCCCATCCGCCGACCGCATCCAAGCTCCCTAGCGCCATCCGCATCGTCACCGCTACCGGGCGCACTCCCGCTATCTCACGCCACCATGTCGACGCTCGAGGATCTCGATGATTTGGAGCGCGATGGCAAGAAGGAGGAGAGCAACGATGGCGACAAAGACAAGAAGAACGACCAGAATAAGGATTCCGACATGAAAGATGCGAACGGCGAGCAGAAGGATGAAGAGGATGAAGAGATCGATACCGAAATCCTCAACTCAAGCACTCGCGACATCAAAGCCCGACGGAAATTACTGGAGAACGACACGCGCATCATGAGGTCCGAGTTCCAGCGTCTCACACACGAGAAACAGAGCATGCTGGACAAGATCAAGGACAACGTGGACAAAATCGACAACAACCGACAATTACCGTATCTCGTGGGCAATGTCGTCGAGATTCTGGACCTGGATGTCGAAGCGGAGGCAAAGGAGGAGGGCGCGAACATCGATCTCGACGCTACCCGTGTCGGCAAATCAGCAGTCATCAAGACATCGACACGACAGACCATCTTCCTGCCGTTGATAGGATTGGTCGACCACGAGAAGCTGAAGCCGGGTGATCTGATTGGTGTCAACAAGGACTCTTACCTGATTCTTGATACGCTTCCCGCAGAATACGACAGCAGAGTCAAGGCTATGGAGGTCGATGAGAAGCCAACGGAGAAGTACACGGATGTCGGTGGTCTTGACAAGCAGATCGAAGAGTTGGTCGAGGCAGTGGTGTGGCCCATGAAGGAGGCTGAGCGCTTCAAGAAAATTGGCATCAAGGCGCCAAAGGGTATTTTGTTCCTCGTTACTTTCCATCGGCGCTTACTAACCTACATACAGGTGCACTGATGTATGGGCCTCCTGGTACAGGCAAGACCCTTCTCGCCCGTGCTTGCGCCGCCCAAACCGAAGCCACCTTCCTCAAACTCGCCGGCCCACAACTGGTGCAAATGTTCATCGGAGATGGTGCCAAACTCGTGCGCGATTGCTTCGCCCTGGCAAAAGAGAAAGCGCCCTCAATCATCTTCATCGACGAGTTGGATGCCGTGGGAACGAAGCGTTTCGACAGCGAGAAGAGTGGTGACAGAGAAGTGCAGAGAACCATGTTGGAGCTGCTGAATCAGCTGGATGGTTTCGCCTCAGACGATCGCATCAAGGTGCTGGCTGCGACGAACAGAGTGGACGTTCTGGATCCCGCGCTGCTACGATCTGGTCGTCTCGACAGAAAGATCGAGTTCCCTCTACCGAATGAGGAGGCACGAGCACAGATCCTGCGCATTCACAGCCGAAAGATGACGGTAGACGAGGGGGTGAACTGGCCTGAGCTGTCACGAAGCACGGATGAGTTCGGTGGCGCTATGCTGAAGGCTGTTTGCGTTGAGGCCGGCATGATTGCATTGCGCAGTGGGCACAGCAAGATCTCGCATGAGCATTACGTGGATGCTATTGCGGAAGTCCAGGCGAAAAAGAAGGTATGTTTCCGCCTACTCTTTCACCAGATGCTGCTGACACAAGCTACAGGACACCGTCAACTTTTACGCTTGAGCGCGACGATACATGGCACTGCGCATAGAGGCGCATCGATAGATCATGTATACTACCTGACACGAATTCCAAGCGACATCACGCACGACCAAACTCTATCGTTGAAGCATCTGTAGCTTCATTTGTCTTCGCAGTTCGCTCATTGGAGGAAGGGAGGCGTGATCTCGGCCCACAGAGAAATCGAATTCGCTGATGTGCATTCTTATCCGCCCAACTTATGCTCGAATCGGTCGAAAATCATTGCGCCCACTGAATGCAGCGACGTTCAACGCTCACTGACGCTTCGCTTCCGCACCAGGTCTCCTCGTCGACCAGAGCCATCGCTACACGCAATCGGAAACTTGACATTGGAGGTAACAGCAAAGAGAGCTGCGTGACCGTCCTTTTGTATTCGCTTCTACTACACAATTCTCTGGTCCCTCGATTCCCTCTGTCCCCTGTGCTCTGTCAAGCTGTGCATTTGCGCTTCATCTGTGCGATTTCATATCTGTCCGTGGCTGTGCACTGGATGTGGTTGACAGCTTGGGGTACCGCCATGATAATCTGTTTGTGCAAGGTTTCACCGGGCGCAGTCGAATGGGGAAGTCAGGCGACAACCTATTCAGCGAATTCATTCCACCTGCAGTACCCGTACCCGGGATAATGATCATCCTCGTCGCCCTCCTCGTCTTCTTCGCCCTCTTCATCCAACGTGATCCTCATCGTCATAGGGAGATTCGTCCTGGTGGTCATCAGAACGCGCTGAGTCCGAGAACCTGGCAATCGGGTCAGCAGAGATCGCCTCTACAATTTCAGGCGGCAAAAAGCTTACGTGCTGAGTCTTATTTCGAGCTGCTCGATGCGCCTCACCCGCGACGTCCCATCTTGTTTCGTGTTCTTGAAGTCGGCGCGCAAGATTCTCAATTCTTCATCGAGACGCTGAGCAAGCTCAAAGCAGGCAGACAATGAGTTCAGGGTAACAGCTTCACTTTCTTCAATTGAGATGACTTTCTTCTCGAAACCGCCTTGAGTGTCTGCGGTCTCGCGTTTGAAGTCGGCGATTGTCTTCTCGATGGCCTTGATCCTCTGTCCATTGCTTGCTGCGGTTGGCTCGCCGCTCTTCTTGGTCTTGTGACCCAAGGCTTTGACCATGTCCAGAAGGTCCTTGTCCTCTTTCTCCAAAGCTGCGAGACGATCTTTAACGCGGGTTGTCTCGATCTTGACATCCCGCATTTTGTCTTCCATTTCTTGGGCAACGATGGACCGCATCGCCTCCTTCGTCTTTGAGTTCATGGTGACGGCCGCCTTTAAGTTCGCTTTGATCTCTCTGTCCAGAAGCTCCGGCGCACGGCCTTGCTGCGATAAAGTTGTGTTGAGGTCTTCGACGGCACGCTTGAGCGCAAAGACTTCTTCGAGAGCAAGATGCCTGTTGTCGTTACTTGCCTTGTGGCCTTGGACCCACCAGCTGCCAAACCCACCGCCTCCGAGGCGATTTGTAACGACGTCTACCAGGTTGTCGAGTTTGCGAAGACTTAGTCCGTCGATGACGAGACGCTGGTCTCTGGCTGCGGTCAGATTTGCGGAATCAGCTTTCACTGTGGTGCTGTCACGGTCCGAAGACATGGTGTTGACACGCGATGTGCATGAGTCGGCGGTGGTGAACAGAAGTCTGGAATGGCATTGTTTGTTTTTCGTGCTTTCCGCACGCGCTGACCGGGGTTGTGCCGCGCTGCAATACAAGTGAAGGCAGCCCAACGCTCCATGTCTTCGCTTCAGGGCTCGTAGCTCACTCAACGTAGCAAGAGAGCAGGAAAATGGTCTGAAAAACTACTGGCCACGATCACAGCGTGCGCTTTATTAGCTACCATACAACGTCACTTCATGAATCCCCACGGCCCAGCTCGCAGCTTGACCTGAGCTCAAGTGATCAGTACTCTCATCTACAGCTGACAAGGAGGAAGGTAACAAGCTCACCGTTAACGTTGTTGATAACACCCTCGACATTGATCCGAATGTACCTGTATTGCTGCGTCGTGGTTGGGAAGCTCGCGCTGAAACCGACATCGACGGCATTCGATTGATGTACGAGGAGCTCAAAGGTCTGTCCATCAGCACTGCCAGTGACATTATACTTGTAAAAGGTCTCTGAGCCCTGCACGAGTTTGGTCGTGAGATCTACTTGAGAAATTGCATGAGAGTCTTGTAGATCGATCTGGTACCAGAATGGAACACCGCTGGGCACGAACACGTTCGCCGGATCGTTTGGAATGCCGTCATTGGCGGCGCCGATGTCAGCATCACCGGCGTTGCTGGAGCTCGGTTTACCATCGGAGAGGATGCGACCACTCTGGACTCCGTATATGCCTTGGCCTGCCACGGTGATGTCGTCGCTGTACTGGACTGTGCGGTAGTGATGGTAGGAGATGAACCCTTCGGAGCCCTGTGGTGCAAAAGAAGACTTAGCATCCGATCATTAAGGCCGTCGAAGGTAGCCCTACCTCAGAGATGGGCACGTTCTGCAAAGACAGTGGCAACAGCCGAACGTCTTCCTCTTCGCCTATCAAGGCCTGCCGTCCGCGTACTTTCCAGGACAGCCATAGAGTTTGATTTCTGATTATTCCAATCAAACCCCTCCAAATCATAGTCAAATCAGGAAGCTGAATACGTAATCAGATCATAATCAACATAATCAGTGAACAAAAGCGTCTGCCATGCTATTCATTCTCCTATGCTACCTACACTGTCGTTTATTAGTAGT
This sequence comes from Cercospora zeina, assembly GCA_022702355.1. Taxonomy (NCBI): domain Eukaryota; kingdom Fungi; phylum Ascomycota; class Dothideomycetes; order Mycosphaerellales; family Mycosphaerellaceae; genus Cercospora; species Cercospora zeina. Next base: position 2,974,926 of record JAKLWX010000005.1, read on the forward strand.
AAACCATTGTCTCCATCAAATACGGTGCTCTTATCCACCTGGATATTAGCGATTCCAATTGACTGCCAATTCTTCGACAGTTCAGTATGCCTTATAGTGTCGCCGTCAAGCTGCGAACGTAAGCTTTGAATTTGTATATGAAACACTGCAGAATTAGACACTTAGCCGAGTTCTTCCGCTACCAATCCACTCCGAGGAATACCCTCTGTGGATCCGAGTTGATTACTGATTTTGCCTGATGAGCCTGATTATTCAAAGATTGTCAAATCATAATCAAATCAGCTCTGATGATGATTTGATTATGATTATTGTAATCAGAAATCAAACTCTATGAGGACAGCGCTTCCCATCTCGTCCTCGATGCCTACACTTCAAGATTGAGACTTCCCGAGATGCCGAACGTGCACCGCATTCGAAAGCGACCTTTCGAGAGCGGAACCCGCGAGAACAAACGTCCCACGAAACAGCGCCATTTACACTCCCTCTGTCGCCCATCTTCTCCGTCGAGCGATCAGTCCTCACGAGCCCCGAATCGAAAAGCGCCGCATGATATCGATCACCTCTCGCATGAAGAATCGCATCACAAAAGAAGTCGCCGCAGTGAGGCGACCAGTTCCCCTCCAGGCGATGAGGCCGGCTCCGCGGACATATACCGGTCGGAGGTCCACTGGGAGGAGTACGTTGGCTGTTGGCCGCTAAGTGTGGGAGAGGAAAGCATGAACAAGCGCGAGCCTCGAGCAAATAAGCGCTCATACACACCGTCACGATCGAACAGCTAACGTGAGACGGTTGCCCATGCAGTCGCGGTCAATCCAGTAAATAAGCCTGACGACCATCGTACATACAAGAGCACTGGCCCATGTGCTTCAAACCCGCGTCCAACCCTTGCCTGTGCTCACCCATTTGTCATTGCCATCCACCATCGCCCAGAAACCCTTATCTGCGTGGTAATAGCGCTCTTTTTCGGGCGCTGTGGGCTGCGTCTTCAGTACCCTGCCGTCCTGCACTAGCGAGTAAGTGCCCTGACTGTACCTCCACTCGCTTGCTGCCATCGAAGGGTTCGCTGTGGCCGCGGGGATGTTGGAAGTTGCCTGAGTGGGCTGAGTGCTGGGTCCAGCTGATGTACTCGCTGTTGCTGACCTGACAGTCCAAGTCTGCTGCGTGTTCGGTGTCTGTGGGCGATCCTCCACGTACAGTGTGAATGCGCCTCCTTGTCGCACTACAACGACCGAGCCTATAGGAAGGCTGCGCACCCTCCTGTCCTTCGGATCGACGTCGTAGTATGCTTGGTGAAAAGGTGCCTCTAGGTGTATGAGCATTTTCCTCAGCCAGGTCGCGCAATGTTGGAGAGGGAAGTCCTGTCCGACACGAGCAAAGATTCCCCAAGTTGTGGTGGACTTGAACAGCTCAGGATGTTTTTTCATCAACCTCAGGGCCGCCGCAACTTGCGATTGAAAATGCTTCATTCCATCCTCGCCTTTCGGTCCCATCGGAGCGATGTGCGCTAGAATGGCTCCTCTGTCCATAAACACTATAGTAGTACAGCCGTTGAGGTCCTTCGTGCCGATAGCAATCTCGTCGTCCTTGGTTGGGTCGAGTACCTGTACCTCGTTCATGTCGACCTCAATGAGCTGATCGTCCCGCGCTAGACGGTCGTAAAGAGACGAAGACATTGGGCGAAATTTTTTGCGTGACACGCCGGTGGCAGGTCAAGGGTGTTGATACAAGGAGCTTAATATGTAGTCAAAGTATTTTAGCAGGTGCCACAACGGAGGTCAAGTATATACGTATTCAATCAGCACCCCGCGTAACGCCCCCGATTTCCAATCCGCTTCGCTACGGCTTGGTCATTACAGCGTCAATTGCAGGATGTACGAGTGGAGTCAAGAGGAGTGAGTCAAGTCCTTTGGAAGGGACGTTCTTACCGCTGCGATGCCGTGCCTTCACTACGGAGCGCCACGCGTCGAGAATGATTCTCCTGGTCGAATATAATCCTTTGCCGGCAATATAAATCCTTTCACACGGTATTGTAGCTCTGATTTGAGACCAGTGAATGGCTTTCGGATTCATGTCGGGCACTTTCTAGCGTGCCAAGGCAGTTCCTGCACTTATACCTTGTGCATGCTGCCTGTGGGCACACCCGGAAAGATTGTGCACGAATCTCAGAGTCAGATGTCGGCGCATATCCAGTCAGAACCCACTGAATACCATTCTCCTCAACGACACAACTCGTATAACCTCCGAAAAGTCCGCTCAGTTCACTTCTCCCAGCGGCCGCGGATCAGCAATGGACACCGTCGTCTTCCCACCTGGCTTATACGATCGTCTTCTCGAGTCTGTTCGATTCGATGATCCCGAGGAGGTCCTGCAGAGGATAGAAGACCATCTCAGCTTGTCACCCGGACACGCGAAAAAAACGAAGCGGGCGGTGTCGCATCTACTAGCGCCCATTGTGCAGCTTCGCAAGTACAATCTGCTCGAGTCCCTGACTCCTACGCTTCTGAAGCACGGCGTCCCCGTGCATTGTCTGGCGCTAAAGGCAGCGGTTGCCTTGCCTATTGACCTAGCTAAGGTCTACCTCGACAAGCTCTTCGCGCTTGGTTGGGATGTGAACACGGCGCTTAGTAACACCGAGCCGCCTGTTCTGAGGTAAGTCAACTTTACGGGAGGCTATCGCATGATCTGACTGAACACAGTATGGCTCTCGAGGATATCTCACTCGCACATTGGCTACTCGGGAGAGGCGCCGACCCAAACGCTCCCTGCGATATAGACTTGACGCCACTCTCCGTCGCTGTTAGGGATGCCTCGATCCCAGTCATCGAGCTATTGCTTCAGCATGCCCAACACTGCCACAACGGTCACCTTGTCTTCTATGCTACGCAGCGTCCAGATGTGAACGAGTCAACGAGGTTGATCTGTCTTTTACAACAATCGAATAAGCCTATCGACGAGATTCTGCACCACGACGCAAGATCCTACCAATTCCGAGCTCAGTTCGTACGTGGGACACCGCTATACTATGCTTGCAAAGAGAGGAGATTCAGCGTCGCTCAAACGCTGGTCGAACTTGGTGCTGATCCCGACAAGGCTTGTGTCAGGTACGACCAGATTGTTGGGCCAAGTCCTCGCGAGGTCGCTCGTGAAAATGGATGGTCGAATCTCGTACCTCATGAGGGTCGGAGGATAGATGAATCGCAGGTTTGACGGACCATTGTAGCAGGGCACAGCGCTCTGAAAATTGATTACGGACCTCACCCGAACAACATTTGATACAGTCAGGCAAAATAAATCCATCATCGACTTTAAGCTCACCGACAGCTCAACTTCACCATCCTACTTTGCCAACGAAGCCGGCATTCTATCGCCGGATCTACTATGCGCGTGTTAAGTACGGTCTCCTTGTTCTTTTCCAAGCACTGTATATGCCATTTATCCCTAGCATCACAACTTTGTTGCTCTCCTACGAATGGTCAATTGCGTATGTTCAGAAGGACGGATGGAATTCCGGGTCCTTTTGTGTCCAGTTGCGGTAATTGTGGTTGACCACCCGATACCTGTGCTAACATCCCAAACGCGAGTTACAATCGAGGAGGGTCCTTTGCTGAGTGTCTTCCGCTGCAGGAGGATAGGATATCCACTCGGGCCAGCCGTAGAAGAATAGCTCTGGATGCCGATTATGCCGAAGGGTGGCCTGCGTTCACTGCGGACTGATCGAGGAACTCGTCCACATTTCCGTAGTATAACTTACGTCTAGAAAAAACGACTTGGAGACAATGATCTGGAATTTCAGATTCATTGGTCAGCGCTTGCTGTTGCCTAGGGCTCAGTCTTCTTTTCGCGCAATCCTCGTAGCTAAATCGAGCCCCAGTGCCAATATCGAGCCCCAGCGATATCCCTTCAAAAATTTCTGGCGCGTTATTGACCCTAATGTAACTGACACGAAGCAGGCTGAAGCGACCTAAGGAAGAGCCAGAATCGTTGCCGAGATGGCAGATGAACAGTATGGAAGAACAGTCTCCGCAGAGAGTACCAAGAGTTGCTGCTAATGGATCCTAGTTAATAGGACTCCACCCAATGAGTCTCGACTCCACCGAGAGATCCTGCGCATATACGAGGATGCTCCCGCCAGGACTAAAGCGATATATGAGCTTGGCCATGACGGCGATGGAATTGTAGAGCGACACCTCGGAAAACGTACCTGTAAGAGGGCGGTTTTGGGACTCGGTACGAGAGCAGTGGAAGGAGCGACAATAAAGTGGAAAGCTGCGAAATGGATCGAAGCGAGAATGCCATTCATTTTCAAACAGAACATACACTCTGCTGGCACATTCTTCAGTCTGAAGTACGAAGATTGCATACTTGATGCAGGCAATGCAGCTGCGTCAGGCACTGGACGGCCAGTGATCATTGTATAGACGTTGTCTTGATCGTCCGCCTCGTCCTCGTCCTGTCCTCTACCAGCGGCGACATCGTCTTCGTTATTGCTATTATTGCTGTTCGCGGGTTCGCAACCCTGAGCTTGTCTCCGAGTCCTTCGAACTTGTGGTATTACTTAATTAGTAGATGGATGTTGGAACACGTGCACTTGAGCGAAGACGCAGTCTGTTCGAGGCTGCCGGAGCCACGCGCTTACGGGGATGAGCTTTCCCATCCGACTCATCTGACGACGGGCTATGATAGAGAGCGAGTTCGTCCGCAGACGTGTCCGATTCAAAAGGGGTGTTGGCCATCGCGAAAGAGACACCCGTCCTGCTGTTAGTCCCGCTAGATGATACATCGGTACTAGCAGATTTTGCGACAACGTTTGCTTGGGCAATAAGTCGGTCTCGCTGCTCTTGAGCAAAGTCTCTCGCGTTGCGATATGCAGCGGCGCCCCGGCGGAAGGTTTCAATGTCACCGGTTATTGCATAACCACCCAGCTGCGTCATATGGTACTCTGTGCCCCCGATTGCTGATTGTCTTGGATGTGTGCCATATAACTTAAGAGTGCCGTCGCTGTAGGACGACCCTATCGTATAGGCATTCCCGTCGTACGCCGGCGTCTCTTTCTTATAGTTCTGCAACTGAAACATAGCGCGCGCACCGTACGCGTTGTCCTGCATAACTTGCCGCTGCGCTACGTCCGGCCGGCCCCTAGCGCTCTTTCCCTCGAAAAAGAAGTTAGGCGCGACCGGCAGAGAAGTAGTACTCGAGGGGACGATATATTAGCTAAGGTCGCGGCGGATGCGCTCGTCTACCTGTTCTAGACGTGCTCCGTAGTACTTATTAGGCTGCGCTACCTTTAAGCCTAGAGTAAACTTCTCTAGGTTGTTAAATTATATGTTTTCCTCTGTTTCGAGTCGATTGTCCTTTGCTCCTGTAATAATAGGAACTACGCTCGACATAGCTTTTGCCTCTAAGTTCGCCCTTCGATTTATCTCCTAGAACTCTTTAAAGGCACCCTCCGAGAATGCCGATAGGGATAGTAACGGGCGCGTGCATAGTAGCATCTAACGGAGTTCGTCTAGGTTAGTCGGCTTTAGTAGCCGGGACCTATCTATACCGCGATATCTATCTAGGAAGACGCTACGATCGGTAAGCATCTACTAAAACTAGGAATTGTACGGACCGGTAGTGCCGGATGTCTTCGTACCTTCGCTACTCAGCAGACTAGAGTCTCGTATGCGTTTGCCCTTTCGCGAGCTTAATTTGCTTATATTAGCGACAGGTTAGAGATAGGTAGAGAACTGCGATTACTATTAATATAGAGGGATGCGAAGATCGGAGGTATACTTACGCCTCGAAGGTAATTGAGATTAGGGCCTCCGTTCTATGCAAAGCGCAGAAGCTTCTTAGTATCTGACCTCAATAGTCGTATCGACCTCTTCCCTACTACCTCCGGCGCGCTCTTCTCTACAGCAGTGCGACGATCAAACTCTTTCAGCGCCCGTCGCGTCAGCGTAATCTTTGACAACGCGTCCCAGAATTCCGGTGGGTAGTTGTCGAACCCAGCCCTCCTCCGCTTCGCACTCGGCTGCTCATCGATATCGTCGCACGCGGAAAGGCTTCGCCGGCGTTTGCGCTGAGGATGGTCGTCGTCAGGTGGCATGGAGCGGACAGAGGCGCTCTCGCGACGGACAGAGGCGCTCTCGCGGCGCAACCGGTTGCATAGTGCATGCAGAGACAGAGCGGCTATGCGCTGGCGCGAGATGTCTCGCTGGGCGCCTTCGGTAAATCGGTGTTGGGTAAGCAAGCAACGCCGACTGTGCCAGAAATGGCGCCTCCTTACATGCCGCGCCCGCAATTGGCGTTGGTCACCCCGCTTTGTCCAGACCAGCTAATTTACTTGGCACAGAGCAAACTCCGCCGCGTGATGTCCGTTTGCACCTGCCACTCTCCAAACCCCGTTCCGAAGAGCATCCATCTGCAGGCAACTGGCGCCGCACCCCAGCGCGGCTGCAGTGAGTTCCTATCGGACTGCGGCAGCGATCGATGAAGAAGAGCCTCTCGTCGCATCAGTCCCCCACACCAGCCGCGAGCTGCTTCTCCAGCTCCTTTCATCTATGTCTTGTTGCCGCCAGCGCCGTTCGCCCGCTATGGCCTGCGATCAACCAACAGCCGGTTCACGCACTGCAGGAGTGAAGAGAACACGACCTGCTGGCAACGAACGGCCACGCAAGAGTGCACGCTTGGAAGGAATCTGCCAGGGAAGACAAACAGCTCAGATCCAAACTCCTCAAGGACCTCTTGGTCGGAAGCGGACTCAAGCACATATTCACGGCTTGCTCGGCAGTCGTGCGGAGCGGCGGCGCAAGTGGCTACGTTCAGCTAAGCTTAACAAAGAAGGAGGCAGCACGAGCGAGGAAGAGCAAGACCCGATAGCATATTGGAGCCAGCATTCTCGGTGGCCCTCTAGTCACTTTAAGCTGTGCGGAAAGATGGTCAACATACTTGCGCGGAAAAGATCCACGACGTCAGGGAGCGGGAAGAACTCTGAGGCGCGCTCGATAACGCCTAGTTCAGCCACTCCAAGCGATCGAAAACCGCGTGAGGCGAAGAGTGCCGGCTACAGAGATCCTCGGTACAAAGTGCTCCTGGCAACGAACGGCGTTTTCATGGATAGGTCTGAGCTTGGAGTCTTGGAGTCGAGTAAGAATCTCTGTCGAGATCTCTTCGCGATAGATCAAAGGCCTCCAGAGGGCACTCTGTTTGATGACGACATATTTGAAGGCACCTGCAAGATGGTAGAAGACAGAAATGAAGCGAAAGTGATTCAGGATATCACACGATTGGTTGTTCCGTCGGCTCAAGCACTAGCAGTTCGCGGCGCGAAGCACATGAAGCGACTAACTGAAAGTGTCAACGAAGGCTGGAACAACTGTATTACAGTGACAAAGACGCGACCTCAGCCGGACTATGCAGTCGGCTTTCGACGGGAAGCATTCACGCAAGCCCAACTCGACCGAATGCAGCCTATCGTCGGCGATCTCATGGACCAGTCGTACTTTATGGCTACCTACTACATGTACTTCCCATTCCTCTCATGTGAGGTCAAGTGTGGCGCTGCGGCACTCGACGTCGCGGACCGCCAAAACGCTCACAGTATGGCCATTGCAGCCCGAGCTATCGTGGAGTTATTCAGAGCTGTCAAACGCGAGAAAGAGCTGCATCGAGACATCCTCGCTTTCTCTATATCGCATGACCACCGGACGGTTCGGATCTACGGCCATTATGCAGAAGTCGACGAGCCCGAGCCGAAGTACTACCGCCACTTGATTCGTACCTTCGACTTTACGGAGCTAGACGGCAGAGAGAGGTGGACCGCGTACAAGTTTACAAGAAATATATATGATGTCTGGATGCCGAGACACTTCGAGAGGATCTGCTCGGCCATCGAGGAGATCCCACCGGACGTCAGCTTTGCTATGTCGGAGTCGGAGCTTCATTTTACAGAGCAATCAGGACTATCGCAAGACGTCAGCGCGTACAGCACTGCCCCGTCAAGCGGTGATTCCAGATCAGTACAGGCACAAGGCACGCGGTCAAGTGTTCTCGACAATCCGTCTAGCACCCCGAGTACTTCGTTGGACGGAGAATCATTTAAGAGACCGAGAAGGAATCATGATGGAGGGCAGAAATAGTGACTAACGCAGGTCCTTGCGAAATATCATTTGGTTCTGCAGCAAGCCTGATGCATCGTTAACCGATGGAGGTCAACTGGTTCTGTGACAGATTGGTCTCACTACACTCGCCAGGTCCGGAAGGTGCTAACGCGCTAAATCTTCGTATGATCGCGCGAGCTCACCGCCCTACGTTCACATATCTGCCTCGATACCAGCTCTTGCGAAGACTCAGTGCTCGTGTGCAAAAAGTCCTGGGACAGATGGGCAGTTGCGAAATGCTCCACGTCGTGGGTCTGGGGCGCGCCTTCTCGGGCGCGCGCGAACGCTATCACGGGCACATGGTCTCGCAACCTCAGTGGCGCGAAGTTCCGGATGATCGTCCCTGAGCACGAAATGGAAGGCGGCGTGGACGCGTTCGCTCAGGCTGGGCGACATGCAATCCACACGGGAACGAGAGCCTGATTCTGCTCGAAAGAGACGATGTCCTGTTGATGCCGCACCCGCTCCATTGAAACATTGTTTTCAGGCCAAAATATGAAGCGCCCCGGGACGATTGCCAGCTGGCCCTCTGCGATGGTGCGCTCCGCGACATATTGGATGGCAACAGCGCGGAAATGGTTCCGAGCAGTCTGCTCCACTGAAGTTTTGATAGCTAGAACATCGCGCTATGCACCGACACTATTACCGCGCTTGTCTTGAGTCAGATATCACTTGGTCCCTCATCTGATTTATAGCATCGATTGCCTCTTGGTGCCGATCAGGCGATACGTATCCTTGTTCGGGGAAGAGATCTCCCAGGGTCTCGCGCATCCTCTGCATCGCAGCCATGCCTAACGCTGCACTTTCCACGTCCGCTTGCATAGTCTGCATCTCTGCGGGCGAGAAGGAAACTGGAAAAGCAGTATCTTGAGCTCCGGGGAGGGTTTCCCAGATGTCCTTCAGCTCGCACGCTTGCGCAACGTACGATGCTTCTCCATCGACAAGTATGTTGCGCGCGAGGAGAAGGAGCGCGAATGCCGGGGACTCCTGGAACTCGAAGCATTCGTAAATTTTCGGGCATTCATGATGCACGATTGTTCTGTACATTGCGCAGAGCGATTGATGAAGGAACAAGGCTTGGGCTGCTCTTTTATCGCTGGCGTCAAGTTGCGCGAAGTCTGGCGGCAGACTGGGACGCTCGAGGCCATGCGTGGCTGGTCCTTCGTGGTCTATGAAATGAGGCTGACGAGCTTGAAAGTATAAAGGGGATAGCTCTGTAGATTGCCAATCAATGAGTCCAACGATCTGGGCGGGGTTGGCTGGATTCACAAAGATGTTGCCCGCATGAAGGTCCCCGTGCCAGATATTTGCTGATTGCAAGCGACGATCAGTGGGCAGAAGGTACTTGAACAGCTTGAGGTAAGTTTGAAGGGCCTTTACTTTCTTCTCGCGTGTCGGCTGATATAGACCGGGGCCATGTAAAGACACGGGAGATGGCGGGAGTTGCGAGATGTGCTGTACACATGCCATCTCTCTTTTCCCGATAGCAGCATGATAGTCTTCTAGTGACTTCCCTGAACGGAGTCAGATGATTCCAGTGCACAGAAGGGCTTCGGACTTACATGGACCCCGATCGAACTCAATGTTGGCTCTGCCATCATCGAACATTTCGCGCCCTGCTGAGGGCCCAACGACAAACCTTGGATCGTTCACTTGCCGGCCCTCGTGATCGAGATAAGTCAATGGCAAATGAGCCGACTCGCCGACGTCTGCGGGAAAGTAGAGGCTTCCGAACTGCATAAACGAGACAGATGCCCAGGATTTCTGATAGCTAGCAATAGCTTTGACGACTTCCAGTCTGTCTTGTAATTTCATTCCTGGAAGGAAGTTTTCGAGCTCCATGCCATTCATTTTCTCCATCAGAATGAACTCAGCACCAACAAGAGTCTCCTGCGCTCTTGAGCTCCAAGCATACACTTCGGGCACTGGGGTGCGAAGTACCTCGCGAGCCTAGCATGTATGAGCATCTACTATGCGCAATTATGTTGGTTCACGTACGAACTGCATCGTCGCAACTTCACTCGCAGTTGTGAAATGAGGCTGCCCTGAGTTAGGGTTGGGGATTTTGGCGACAACTTCCTTCCCATTGTCCATGGAGAGCAGCAGTACCCTATTGTACATGCCATCGGGGTACTTTTCGATTCGGAGGCAGCGGTCTGCCTGTACGGCGTGTGCTGCGTGCCGCGCGAGTTCGGTGACGTCGAATGTACGGTGGCGTTGCGACAGCTCGTGTTGCTCGTTGGTGACGAACCGACCCCTTGTGAAATTGAAAAATTCCGCATCGTATGGCAAACATTCTTTTGACACGGCCTCCATGGTCCAGACTGAGCAGGGTTTTCTCTGCAGGCCTGGGCTCTGGATTTGGTCGTTCGAGGACAGCGTTGGTGTTGAACTGTGTATCTTCCTTGCTATGGCGAAGCCAGATGCGACCCCACGAGGCGGTGACTCGTCGATTGCTGAACCATGTCCAGCCCTCTTTGCCGCCACCATCGTTCCAGCTCGGAGACGCTCAAACAATCGTTTCATTGTCCTGCGCCTAGGCGAATGTGTTGGCAGGATACCAGACGTCTACCCGCTTATCCAAGGCGCCTGGGTCGGTTACGCCCGCCTCCCGTCCGCTGCCGCCGCCCAATCGACTGGCTTCGGCGAGGAGTCCGTCCCAGGAACCATGGCAGGGGCGGCAACCTACCACGCGAGGAGCCCATGTGTGACGTATGCAGCCAACGTCTAACCAATGCAATGTGTCAGCTCGCAGCCGCGGTCTGTCTATGGAGCGACGACTCACGAGCATGCAATCAGATCTGAGACCGCCACAGCCCTCATCCACCCTCGCATGTTTGAAATGTGAAGGGACAGCTGAGCGATACGCCCTGCTGGCCCTCTCTTACCTTTCAGTTGGTGTTCTTGATAAGCGCTATGTTAGCTGAAGGGTGCCGAAAATCCGACCCTCAAGGCTCTTGCGGACAAAACCTCCTACGAGGTGTGGTCACAAGCCGATGTACTTATCGACGAGGGAGATGCGAAGGAAGTAGTGAACAATCTATTCGACGATCTTTTGAAGAACCTCAAAAAATGATCGTTAGATGCGAAGCATTAGAACAAGCCTAGTTAGGCAGCGATTCATGCAGGTTATGGCGGCGTTTAAGGTTATACAATCAGCACATTCACCGCTGCAAGAATTATAGCTTACTTCCTAGGCAGAGGTGTCAGTAGCTATAATAAGTCGAGCGGCCTTCTCTTACACTTGTGCCAGATGCCTGTCCTCGCCATGGAAGGCCACTTTCTGCGGGGTACTATAGGCAGGTTGTTGATTGCGGAGATGCACACTACAATGTTCCATCTCCAGTCAAAGTGATTAAGATCCTTTTCCGTGCCACGGACATTGAACTCAGCGGTGGTAAATAATTAATTAAAGCAGTAGGTCTGTTAGGCTCTACCGAGCGCTATGTCCCTAAGTTTCCCGATCTTAGGCCTAACGACTTCGGCCCCCGTCGCTATATTAACTGCCTGCAAGAAGCAAAATTCGAGCAGAGCGGCCTTTTTCACCGCAGTCCGATTGGTAAGAGACTTCGATACGACGCCCTTAGCAAAACTGCTCGGGTGGAAGGCACTAACAACTTTTACTTCCTTCCTACCGATTATAAAAAGATGTGCTTTGCCGGCTTCGCTTATTAGCCGAGTAAGAAATGGTATTAGCGTGCCGACTCGAGGGTCGATACTGCACTAGCAGATAAGGATTACGGCTGGGGCCAAAGCTCTAATCGATCTTGTTACAGCTCTAAGGCTGTACTAACGAGTCCTATAAAAGGAGTCAGTTGCTAGTTAGCTAATGTGCTGGAAATTATTACTAACGGGCTTAGATTAGTGTAGTTTTCCTTATACGAAGCGTTTTATATAAGTGCAGCTCTCGAGCTCGTATAGTCTTGCAAAGTCGTTTTTCCCGAGCCTGCCTAATTTACTAGTCGAGTCGAGGGAGGCATTAATAATTAGCTTTAGGTGTTCCGTTTAGCCTAGTTTAGGGAGCTTGCCGATGTTACTAACTCTAAAGATCTCGCATTCGCGGTTAAAGTCGAACTCTTTATAGAAAAACATAACTGCGATTTAATTATATAATACTACTAGAGCGGGAAACGAAGATTTAAGAAGAGAAGCAGTAAGTAATAGAGGGAGCTAAAGAGAGCATGTTAATACAAATAGCATAAATTAGCATGCATTATGTATAAATATTCCCCTAAACGTCGGTTATTAAGATATATAGAGATTTTAGTAGTACTATGCGCATAGGTTATACTAGTTATATACTTATGCTACTAAAGGTGTTTTCATCTTATAGTATATATAATAATCGAGCCCTATATAGGTATTTTAGAGTATAGGAAGATATTAGCTAAGAAGATATAATATAGTATAGTACCTTGCTTAGAGTTAATCGTGCTACTAGCATCATCCTAGACACCGGTAAAAAGTCTGCTGCATGCCGATTGCTCGAGCAGTATAGCCGCAACTAATGTTTTTAGGAGCCTATTCGATCTAAAATGTATTCTACCTTGCTTCTAGTAAATCACCACTTGTTATACTAATGCAAGAGCCAGGCAACGCCGCCGACATACTATACGCAAGAATGCTCGAAGCTGCGAAAAGCACAGGCATCTACAATAAATGCAAGGCCCGCAGTCTAACTTTGCGAGAAGTTAAAGACGCGATTCAAGCCGTACCACGTAGAAGGATTGGGCTGCAGGATGTTAGTCTGCTTGACATTATGCTCCGTAGCTCCTACGGCAAGAGAGGTGTGATTTTGAGGATAATAATCTAGAGATAGCGCAGAATCTATACTTACAGGCCATAGAAATCGTTGAGCCTAAGGTAGTATTGGTACTGACTTGCGTGGCCCGTAATAGCTTAATAGCTATCTACGACGGATAAAGGCCAACTCGGACTGGAGGCTGCTCCTGTTAGCACTGAAGTAGTATGCCTCTAGATGTTGCTTTACTCCTGTCATCCTTGCTGTGTAGCTGCACCTTATAGCGGAGCTAAATGAGCAACTAGCTGTTCTGTCTACTCTTAATTATAAATATAATCTAAAAGGCTTACTCAACAATGCTTTCGTTCTGGCATAAGGCACTAGGCTTGTAGCCGAAGAGTGCGAGAACACCAATCTTACCAGATTGAGAGTGCAAACTCCGGCAGACATGCGACGGGACCGGACAAGTATCGCGCGAAAGGCCTTTAGACGTTGAACTTTTGCTCATCCAGAAGGAAGAGAATATGCATGAAGAAAATGGCAAGAAATTGAGGTAAAGGAGCAGAAGCAGATCCATGTCCCTCAGACATCGCAAAGCTGGGCATGGCGCTAGCACCAATGTGGGAGTCGCTTCTCAATGCCTCCTTGGTCCACCTCATCATGTTGTGCAAGATGATTTGGTGTGTATGCGGTGTTTTTGAAAGACTGATCCACCATCATTAAGCTCATCGTTGATATTGTACAGGTGGTAGTTACCTCCTATGCTCAGCTCATAACGGCTCCTCGGGAGAGTCACCACCAACGAGAGCTACGTCACAAGAAGCAGAGCTTCGACCTCACCTCATCACCATTGGGCTGATCGAAAGGGCGAGACTATCAAGAGCCAGTTCAAAGCTCTGTCAGATTTTATTCTCATTCTTCCAATTTCCATACCACTGCCAACAAGCCAGAACAAAGCCTCAAATCTCTCTCTCTATACCACGTAAATACCCTGCTCCAAGAAAGACGAAACCATGCCCAAATCCGCGTGCTTCGACGTCCTCGGAACCTGCTTCGACTTCCAGCCCGCCATAGAAGAAATCTCCCGTCGTCTCAAATCCAAATCCCTCCCGTCATCCACAACCATCGACGCCAAATCCCTCTTCTTCGGCTGGTTTTTCGCTGCGCAGCGAGACTTCACCTACGCCTCACTATGCGGAAACTACACGCCCATGGTGCAAATCCTCAAATTGACATTCAAACGCGCGTGTGCAGTGGTCGATATTCCCTTGTCTGCGATCTCGGATGAAGATGTCGAAGCCGTGATGGCGAAGGTGCGAGAATTGGATGCTCGGCCGGGGTTGAAGAAGTGTTATGATGGACTGAGAGATGCGGGATGGGATGTCTTTGGTGTGACGAATGGAGGGAAAGAAGCGAGTTTGAAGTATTATGAACTTGCCGGAATCGAACTGGATAAAGATCATTTGTTGAGCTGTGATGAGATCAAAGTGGCGAAGCCGGATGAGAGGGTTTATGCTAATGCGAATCGGTGGTTGACAAGTAGAGGACTGGGTACGGAAGGCGATGGGGAGAGATGGTTTATTGCCGCGCACGCGTGGGATCTGCTGGCTGCGAGGAAGGCAGGTTTCAAAACGGCGTATTTGCACTTTGAGGAGCATGATCCAGTGACGGGCGTGTTCGGCGAATTTGACTTGTATGCGGACAATATGGAGGAATTGTTGGAGAAAATGAAAGCGCTGTAGTTGCAGGAATGCACAATGGAACATACATTGGGGCACATCCCACTTCGTCCCTACTATCTCGTCGCCCTGCCAAACAGAGCATGAATGCAGTTTGTCCATTCGTACTAGGCGAAGAACATGATTGTGTCCCGGCAAGCATTTAGCTTGTTGAGCTATGGCTTGAACGCGGAGATATCGCTGCATCTTGTCCGGAGCAACAGCAAAGCGTTGCCAATCTAGATATAGTACAGGTCAAAGGAAGCTGCCTTCTTGTACAAGGTATCGAACTTGACGTGGAATTGGCTTGGAACATGATCATGCACTTGCTTGGCTTGCATTTCGACGACTTCTAGTACAATTTAGTACACCGCACATCGGCCCTCGTTGCACGACTTACACGTGCTCGTGGTGCCGCTTCGTTCATCGTACACGCTCTGGCTCTCATGAGCTTGGCACTTCACTGGTTCGAGCCCTATGAACATGCCTAAACCACAGCGTTCATCCAACCTGTTCAGTTGCTCGAGGACCGCGTCAGTGAGATCAATTTGTTGCCCCTCACGCTTTTGTTCATCTCCTGCCGCGACCGCGATCTCTGCTCATGCTTCTGCTTCTGCTCCGACTACTGTAGCTTGAGAAGCTGCGGCTGCGTCGCCGCCCGCCGCCTCCGCCACCACGTCCGCCTCGGGGTGGAGGACCTCCCCTCCCTCTGGGTGGTGGGGTTCGGCTCGGACTCCTGCTTCTGCCGGAGTATGATGGAGATCTGCCTCTCCTCACTGGGGGTGACCGACTCCTGCTGTAGCTACGTGGCCGGTAGGAATCCCGTGGCTCCTCGTGACGATCTCTGTATCCTCCGCCATGCCCTCCCCGGCTCATTGGCGGATTGCCGTATCTGCCGCCTCGACCTCCTCTCATGCCCGGCGCGGGAGGAGCGCCATCGCGGAACCTGTGCGGTTCTCCGAATCTGTTTGGTGGTGGTCGCATTGGCGGTGGACTGCGACTGAACCTCCTCCTAGGCAACACAATGCTCACACTGATCAACGCGCCATCGAGCTGCGCCTCGTGCATGTTGCTAATAGCCGCCTCCGCATACGAAGGTTGCGAATACAGCACATACGCTATACCGCGGTTCGTCATGAAGTGTTTGTTCATGGGCATTTCGAGATCGGAGATTTCGCCATAGGTGCTGAAGATTTCGCGCAGGTGGGAAATGTTCACGTTCTTGGTGAGCTTCTCGATGACGATTTTGGCGGAACGTGGTTGGGGACGCCCGGGCGAGCGAGAGGCGCTGTGTGCGCTGCGCGGAGTACGTGACCTGCTGCGGGAGGCCATGGATCGAGCGCGGCTTCGCGAGCGACTGGGACTGCGGTCGTGTTGGCCATTGGCACGGTCGTTGGAACGCGATCTCGAGCGACGCGCATCTTCGCTGGCTGCCGTCGCTGGGCGGCCGGGGGTGCGCGACCGGCCGCGAGAGGCGCTGCGGTCGGACATGGCGGCGAGCACAAATGGCGATGGAAGCTCGAAAAAGTGATGTCGGGAGGAGTTGGCTGCGATGATCAGCGAGCTGCAGCTGCAAGTGAGATGCAAGCTCAGACGCTGAGTGGAATTGCTTGGCGGCGAGGCACACTCTAACGTAGTGACTTATTAACAACAATGGGTCTTCTCCTGTGCTGAAATAGTCATCAAAACAATACATTGGCGTCTAAGGGAGTTCAACATATGACTGATACTAGAACGCGTTTCCCACACAAGAGACAAGGCAAGGGCGTACGGCTTCGTCAGATAAGCCAGATTTGCAGGAACGACCGTTGTAAACGCAAAGCCAGATATAAAGAGCCATTGGTGATTTGAATGCATTCCGAAGGTCTTACTGCTTTTTTCAATGATTTCTTCAATACGAACATTCTACGCGCGAAACTAACGGCATCTGGTCGAACGTCAATCTGGCCATGAGCTCAGGTCAGGTTCTTCATAGACCACTGCCAGTAGTCTAGCAAATCTCTGCGTTCGCTCATCAAGATCGTCCAACTTGCAGCGTCCAAAGCTCTCTCTGCTCCTTTTGCCAATTTGTCGTCAGGCCTTCATGTGCTCGATAAACCGACATTGCGTACAGTGGCATCTAAACAAGAACAGACCCGCCCCGTTCCCATCGCTCGATTCAGTGAAATGCCGGCGCTGACGACGATTTTGCACTCGCCTATCGCTGTCGACAGCGATTCCCGATTACCAGTTCCCCAAGAAGTGGCTTCGTTCTTCCGTCATTCAGCTCACTCTCTCTGGTGAAGCGGCATCATCAGGTTCTGCGCCCCTGAGACATCGATCGAAGTTTGCGATCGCTTGCTGGCACATTTCGTCTGCTGCCATTGAAATCGCCGTCCGCCTCGTCCTCTTCTTTGAGGCCATAGCTATCACCGGGAAGCTCTTCACATCTCGTCATCTTCGACCAGCGCTTCTGCAGGTATGACTCGTTTATCGTTCCGCTCCACCTCCGAGGACCCCGCTCACGATGCTGCTGGGAGCCTGGAAGTTTGTCGAGCCATGCCTTAAACTGAAGCTCCAGCCATTCGTCAGCCCACTCTTCTTGGTACCCGCGCTGTGCCAGCTTTTGCAAGTCTTCAATCAAGTAGCCCAACGATTGCCCTCTGTGGTCCACGCCGATAGGGTACTTCATGCACATCTGCGCCAGTGCAAGCAGAAGGTTAACGTTTTCCCACTTCAGCCCAACGAGGGAAATCCAAAGTTCCTTGATAGGCCACTGCGTGCCAGGAATCGGCTCCAAGCTGGTGCTGATGCCGTCGAGTATCTCTGAAACACCACGAAGCTCATGTGGATGGGCAAAGATCTTTAACTTGCTGAGGCTGTAGTACAACGGCCGAGCTTTAACTTGCTGAGGCTGTAGTACAACGGCCGAGCTTCTGAGCGAATTTTTGTTGACATGAAGAGCAGATCAGGCTCTGGCCATTCACCGGGGCCTACGGGAATCTTGTCCTCAAGATCCACGTGGCAATATTTCTTTGTCCGGGATCCAGTAAGAATTTTGTGGCCCTTGATCCGTATGGTGTTGGAGAAGAGATTATTACGCCCCATCATGACCTTGTGGTAGTCCTTGATTGCCAGCTGGTATATCATATTTCTGATTTCTGGAGGCAGTCTCATGAAGAGGCTGCCATTTGGCATTTGCGGTGGTGCATCAGACGGCTGGAGGGCTTTCTTGCGCGGCTTGCGTGGGCCAATACGTTTTCCCTTGACCTTTCGCGCTGTTGTCGTCATGGACTTGCGATGGCATTGGGCTTCAGCTTCACCAGCCTCGTCAGCTGGATTCGCCATGTCGCCGTCGGTGCGGTTGGCGTAGCTCACCAACCACAATGTTGCAAAGTGATGGTGGTGGGGAGTTGAAGAAACACGAGCGAGGACGGAGTCAAATTCTGCTCAGCTGCACGCGCGAGCTTGTGAAGCTCAAAGCAAACGATTTACGCGCGAGGAATGACAACGGTTCGCTTCACATAGTCAAACGGCAGTCGCGGCGACTACTGATTTGCCTTCACTTGTCTGCCCTCACTTAAGAGGGGCTCCCAGCCCTCACCAATGCCTTGTACCTGGCGCGCCCTTGACATGTGTCGTATCGATGTCGCTCGTCGTCCAGCCGCCATAGAAGTCGCCCGGTTGAGCCATCACCCTCTCCCCATCAACAAAGCAATCCCATGGGCCCGCATAAAAGCTTAAGTAATCCTTGATCTCCTTGAAATTCCCCGTAGGATTGTCATATGACCAGATCCGAGACTTGGCTACATCGTTCAAGTCACTTGGGTTAGCAACGTCGTAGTACGAAGCGACTCCCTTCCATTCACAGTAGGAGTTGCGACTGTTCTTGCTCAGCGGAACTTTGAGTGACGAAGGTGGTAGATAGTATGTGGGCGGATGATAGGTCTCCAGAACCCAGTACCCTTCTTTCGTATCTGCTATGGTTTGGCCATTCCACTTCACTTCAAGATGGCGTGGAGTTCGCTCGCAGAGCGGTGGGCGAGGGAAGTTGCGCGGATTCATTTTCCCGCTCGGGTTGGTAGAGGAAGACATGGCTCTCTTGATTCTATTGAGCATGTGGTTCTTGCTAATAAAGCACGAGACGTGATAGTTGTAGCTTACAGTATTCGAGTACAGAGATTTATGTAAAGGAGGAGCAAGTCAGACAAGACGTCGTCATCGAAACCGCACGGACGCCAATGACCAATCACCACTTGCATTAGTAAGCGTTTCCGGCCTGTCTAACTAAAGCTCTCATTCAGTGTCCGTCTCTCTGTCATGATAATGTACAATCAACACGTACTTGGCACTTGCAGATGATGAGGCTTGCCCTAAACATACAGCCTATATGCGCAGGCCGAAGAGCTTCCATCTTTCACTAGCAGTCTAGGCCCTCAGGCTCCTTTTTGCTCTCCACACTTGCGGTTGCAATGTCATTGAAATCCTGGAGGGAACTCACATCATCTTTCGGCGCAAACCGTACAAGCAAGGCGTCATCTCACGCCTTCTTCAAAGCCTGATAATCAAAAACTGTCGTCCCCTCTCTCCACGGATCCGGAATCTCCTCCAATTCCTGCACACCCGTCATCTCGCTCACCGCTGCAAGTACTTTCCTGCCAGCCTCCGGATGTTCCGAATATCTCGAAATCTGCACCGAAATGCTCCGCCAGAAAATCTGCCTGTTTTCTTTCAGCAGATCCCTCAAATCCTCAATCTGGGCAATCAGCCTTTCCAGATCCTCCACAGTGCTCAATCGCACAGTGATATCCCAAAGTCTCGCAAATCGCATAAACTGCAAATCTTCGATAGGTCCGAGATCGCGACCCTTGATCTCCGTAGGGGACTTGTACCTCCCGTCAATATGTAGTCTCAGTTCCAGCGAATTGTGGAATATGGGCAAAGCTTCATTGCTGATGGCTTTACACGTTCGGAGTAAGGTGAGGGCTTGAGCGCCACATTTTAGGGAGAGGCCGAGATTGTGCGGAGTGTGAGTGCAGATCTTGTAAATTCTACCGTCCACGAGGGTTATGAGGACGCCGTCTCTCCAGTAGCAGTAAGCGTGTTGTTCCGTGCATGCGAGGCAGTGGATGTAGATTTGCTCGCGAAGCTCAGCCGGCAGCTTGAATAGCGAACTTTGGTCTGTTGCCATCGTTGTTCTACCTTTGGGTGAATGTGCGAGTTATCTACTTGCTGGTGGATGCGGTCAGAAGGAAGGTTGCCACTTTCCAATCAGAGCGTCGTTCAGCGGCAAGCTCTTGGTGCCACGTGATCAGACTAAGCCGCCGCTACGTGCAGTCATTAACGAAAGCAGCTGTCCTGTAGTCACATAAACATGCTTCCTATGCTTCGCTCGATCGATTTTTCAGCTCCTCAACCGAATGCTTAATCGAAGACCACCTCATCTAAGCCGTCATATTCGATTCCAAGGTCAATGAATGCCCTGCCCCCAACTTCGACGAGTAACTTGAAGCGCACCTCGGGCAGAGGAAGCAGCCAACGCATTGCAGTGCCAATCAGCGTCTCGAGCACCAATCGAGCCCACCTTTCGACTCCATGAAAACGACGCTCAAGTCTGGACCGGCGAAGCAGATGATGCTATAATTCGAGCGTGCCAATACGGCCTCCAATTTCTCCTTCGCGATTGAGAGGACCTTCTGCCACTCGCTTGGTCAGCTGTGCCAGTATGTCTTCGTAGCCTTCGCCAGGCGTCTCCTGTACCTGTGTCTTGAATCGGATTTCAAGGCTTCGCAGCGCATCATGTTTGGCTTCCGCGACCCGATAGGCCGAACTTTCCGGGTCTCCTCTTCCACCAACCAAATTCGCAAAGCTACGCGATGGCCTGAGCAAATATGGCCAGGCGTACTCCAGCGCAGGCTGTACGACTAGTGCAAGGTGTCCAGAATTTGGAGTGGCGATGTTGTTTGGCATGGGGATGTGCGGTGTGGTTGACCAATTGGCTGTGCTTAATGAGCTCAAGACATTGATTGCTGACAGTGCGAGAGTTTTGAGCACAACTGTATCGGCATGTGTTGCCACATCTTGCCATAGGCGAGGATTGTTGGCCACGTAATGGTAGTAAAGCGCACGTGCTTCGGCTGCTTCTTTCAGCGACCCAGTCGACGGCGCTGCGGTACCGCTGGAGGACCCCAATGTGAATGTGACTTCTCGATCCGGCCCTCGAAATATTGTGGCGAGAGTGTTGAGCACATCAGGATTTGTTGCTCTTGATGGTAACAAAGAGAGTGGGCTGGACTGCCAGTCACTTGTTGCGAGCAGCGCGCTCCGTGGAAGACTTGCAAGTAGATGGAGATCATGTTTTGGAGACTCTGCATGTGCCCATTTGGATGGTGACTGATCCAGTGTGACTCTCAGGCGATTTTTGACTTGTTCTACAAGCTGACTGGCCAGGAAATGCTCCGAGTACTTTGAAGCATATGTGGCAATGTAGTTGGCGGCCGGCCCGTAGAGAAAGCTGATCTCGAGTGGGTCGATCGGTCTTCCAGATGTTTGTAAATAGATCGCGATCGTGCTTGCGTGTACTCCCGAAGCGATGAGGTGACGCAAGCTGGCAGAGTCTGGACTGCTGCTTCCAAGTTCGGCTGCCTCAGGTCTCGTTGCCGCAAGAATCGCCGAGTAGAAGTCGATCAGATTTCGGTACAATAGAATGTCGTCGTCCTCGACCATGTGCAATGTTGCAAAGCCGATCAAACCGCCTTCGGATTGATATTCTTGCTCAATCTCTGGATGATGGATGCGTGTGACAACGTTCCAGTCCATCTTGGCAACCTCGGCCAACCACTCCATGAGCCGACCTGCTGCTTCTGTGCGGCGACTCTTAGTCAGACCATACCCTACGTGACCAGGGGCACGGTATGAGCAAGCCTCAAAGTACACCCTGTAAATATCTTGATCGTCAAACAGCCGTCTCCACATCAAACCTTGGCCACCAGTGGGAACATGTGAGTCAGGTCCTGATTGCACTTCTCGGTCGATCCGCAAAAGGTCCAAAAGCAGCTGTTGTGCAGCAGATGCCACTCCTGTGTGGCGTGTGCACAACCAGAGTTGCACTAGAGCCAATACAGTGTCGAGCATGCTTGCGACCGATGCCGTATCGGCAGCGTTCAAAGCAGCCTTCTTGAGTATTGATATGATGAGTAAATTGTACGAGGTCATGCGGTCCCCAACTGCAAGACCTTCCTTGAACGGTATGCTACCAAGATCGAGGATGTCCCCATAGCTGTACCTGTCGAGTAGTCGCAGGAGTAAATTGACTGCTGGCGTGGGATCTTGTTGCAGCGTCGGCAGAAGCGCTGATAACGATGAAACGAGCTGTGCGTTTTCTTGTGCGGAAAGCGTCGCTGCCAATACCAGTTCTGCTTCTTCAAAGGTTCGTTGCTCGAGAGGCACTGCCGGATCGCTCGCTGTGGCACTGATACTCTGATTGAGCTTGTCCAGCATGCTGTCCGACATCTTGCTCAATAGAGTCGTCGTATTACGTCTTGAGAGATGACTCGCAGTACACACAGCGTCGTGCGGAGTTGGTGTATTGTTTTGATCAATGAAATATGGAAGGCAGCACAGTGGACGTTTGCTCTTTCACATGAGAGTCGTCGAGCGTTGACGCTAGACCAGATAGAATCTAGCTCCGGGTCGGGCCGTCAGCCGCACGTCAATATCGTGAACAGCGCAACGTCAATTGCGCTCTTTCTTCTCGCTCTTGACTTCCAGAATTGTGGATAAGCACGGAACATCTTCAGCGATGTCGGAGGCACAAGCAGACGCAGATCACGGCTCCCAGCCCGACTGGGACGCCAAACAGTATGATGAGGCGTTGGCGCATCTCGAACGACTCCAGGAACAGGTCAGTCCCGTATGTAACCGGTCATTTGATTATTGCTTGTTCACACTTGACTAGATTGATGCCATGAGACGCACTATTCCCTCTATTGTCGGCCCGATGGCAAAGCCGGCCAAGGACAAAGCGCAATTATTTGTCCAAATCAAATCTGCCGCAGTGCGAGCTGTGGACGACGTACAAGCACTTCGGAACAACTGGTCATCCGAGCAAACGCAATCAATACTCAAGAAATTCCAAGAGAGCTTGGAAAAGGACAGCGACCTAAGCAAAGCGGTTGCTGTTCCACGCTATGGCTGGATACAAGATACCGAAATGGGCTGAACAACGTGAAGCCCGCACTCGTTCTTGCAACATGTGTCAGCGGCTCAGCATACACCTTGGGTCCCCTCGAACGCCACCTCATCTGTGCGCTCGCCGTATAGCAGCAAATCGACCCGATTCCAAGCCGCAGGCCCCCAGAGTCACCCAGGGGGACCGCAATATCAATTTAACGGCCTCCCACCCGGCCAGCTCCCCGCACTCGGATCAACAGTCGAACACCACTTTCCATTCCACATCCTCCAGGTTGCCGGAATTCCATGTTGCCCTCTCTTGCCTCTTGGATAATGCGCATCACTCCAGAAGTTCCACCGATTAGCCCCCGTTAAACGATCGTATTCTCTTGTCCGGAAGTTATACACCTGATCCCTTCCGTCGCGCCTCGCCCATGGCACATGATATGTCGTCCGCGGATACCAATCCATGTCGTGTGCTGGAGCAGTCCAGTTCGCATCACCATTGGCACCGGCCCACTTGAGGCCAGTCTTATCCCAACCAGACCAATGCATGCGGCTCGGACGGTCGCGATGAAATGTGCGCTTGTCGGCGTTAGCAACCACATAGACGTCTGGGCCTTCGCCAGTGAGAGCATCTTTCAAGCGTCCGAGCGTTCCGTGACGGGCATCATCGACGGGACGCACCCAGTACTTTTTGGAGCGAAGCTTGTTCAATTTGCGGCCGCCTTGATACCAGCCTCGTCCAGAGTGGCCGTGAGAGCGGTGGATGATGAAAGGTTCTTCGGCGGGTGCGGTGCGAGCATGACCGTATTCCGGGAGATAAGGGAAGCCGTTGAAGGCGTTTTGTTGGTAGTTTTCGGTGAATGGGGCATTGTGCCAGGGAACAGCCATGCTGGTGAAAGCAACCAAGAGTGGATGGCGTGTGCGCGGTAGCTTTGCGCTCTTCTGTTCGAAAGTATGGACTCTGACTGCACCCCTGACCGTGTCGTATCTACACGCGAAGAATTTCGGAAAGTGACAAGAGCGAACGAATGGAATTTGTTTCAATCTGATCGGAGTAGAGAACAGAGATACTGCGATTTGCCTCTATATGTGCGATATGGAGTTTGTCGCCATCTTTGCTACAAACGCAATCCGACCGCAAACTCATCATTAATCGGCTCCTTTACGTCTAGAAAACACCAGCGGCAACTATGGATCTTGTGCAATTAGCTCCACGAGATTGGCAACAAACAAGATCGATCTTGTGTGATGTTTGCATCTCGATGCGTGGAAGGTGCGTGACTGTTTATGCCGCATCGCTGCCAGGATAAAGAGTTGCAGTGACACTACGAGGTGGTACAATGAAGACGACTCCTCGTCTCGCACCTCGGACACAGCTAACATAGAAGCTACATGCGCCGTGCGGGGTCAAAGCGGACGCAGGTCAGCTTGGATGGCGGACCGTCGATCTTGATACGTGATCGAACAATCGACACAGCGAAGCAAGCAGCCGCTGAGCCTCTCAGGCTGTGCCATGCAAAACCGTGTCAAGCTTCCAACAACGTCAAGCGCAATACCATCGTGACTAGTCATCTTCTTTTACAGGGAGACACTGACGACCTCACTTCAATACACACCCAAGTCCTGGCCCGCCCTCGCCAGCGTTTCCCATACCCTGCCGGGCAGTTTATATCGGATGAGACCAGCAAAGACCATGACATCCTTGGCCTTTTGTACGCAACTTGCGACAAGTTCTTTGCGCGCCGCCGTTTCATATTCTTGACTTCGTATTTTCTCGGCTTCGTTACTGCAAGCGATGACCGTCCAGACCATGACGTGGCCAATAGTGCGGCTGACCGACGTGGGCATGAGTTCGAATGATTGCGATTTGCTCCGGATGGCCGATACGTCCCCGTTTGTGCTGGTCGGAATGACGTCGGCTGCTGTGACAGCCTGTACGCAATGCTGTGTCAGTTTGTCTTCGCGCCGAATATGTGTTAAGGAGAAGGAAGGTACTCACATCGATGACGAGCGCCCAGTGCCCGATTTCGAGCTCTTTGCGTGCCCTAGCAAGGTGGAGGAGAACTTCGATTGCATCGCTGTATCTTTTGTCGATCTTGTTGAGATACATTGCGTCGCTGTTGTACAGTGTTCTGATGTCTTCGGCGAGCTGGATCGGATTATCAATAGACGTCAAGCTCAGACTGGCTTGCATCTGAGCCGCGTCCTGGTTGTTGTGGGCGCTGATGTCGCGGGGTTTCAGCGGCATAAGTCGTGCGGGCGTGTCACCGAGTTCAGTCGTCAGTGCCAGTGAAAGGGCGTCATTCACGACTGAGATGACTTTGTTATAGTCTTCCGAAAGATGGTAGAGCAGTGCCGCATCCGTGGTCCGACCCTGCTCCTCAGCTGTACGTGCTGCAACCAGGGTAATGTGTTTCAAGAACTCCCGGTCGTTGTTGAGCTTGATGAGTGGTAACCGCTGCTCAATGGCTCCCTTGATGCGTTGGCCGTCAGCTCGGATGTCACCGAGCAATTGCGCGAACTCTCGAGTCTCAAGCACAACCTCAGTGAGAGCCTGATAGCAGAGATCCTTTTGAGCCTTTCCAAGATCGCCGGTGAGATCAGCATTGAGGCAGATCAGCGAGATGTAGTCCACTGCAGCCGTTGCATTAGCAGTTCGGAAGTCGCGAGTGTAGAGGCCGACCATGCTTCCGAAAGCAATCTGTGCGTCTTGTCTGGTGGTGTAGCTTAATAGGTCATCGCTGTTGCTGATGTCGCTAACCCGAAGCATTCCGTAATAATCCAGCCCGATCGCAAAGTGGACAGCGGAGAGGTAGTTGTGGGCGTACAAATCCGCAATGGCTTTCTCGAAGAGGCCAGCCAAGATCTGCATGAAGAAAAAGGTTGTTGGTGCATTGGCAATGTCACTACCAGCGCCAAAGTACCTCTCACCAATGTCCTTGATAGAAGTCTGCACTTCGAGCAGACCAAACGCCTCATGGGCGAGCTCCTCTACGCGATTGTACTCTCGTGCCAGAGCGAATTGGAGCCAGAGCCAGTCCATCATGTCGTTAGTAATGTTGTCCAAGCTTCGGCGTGTCAACTCGCAGCGGCCAATGACCTTGTAGCACATCATTCGATATGGATCGATGGAATCTTCTGGCGCCAGACGCTGTCGTTGACTGTACTCGTTGTTGATGCTGGTTTGAAGATCGGGAGGAAGTCTGTGGTCTTCGCTCTCGACAAAGGCTCGAACGTATCGTGGGAACTGTCGATCGATCTGTCGGAAAGCTGCGCCATTGGCGTTCACATACTCCAGCGCATCAGAGTAGAGACCACTGCGCAAGAGGTAGAAGATGATAGCCCAGCACTGTTCCTCGTTGATCTCTTGTAGCAACTCGGGATCTGGACCCAGTTCCTTGCGGGCAGCGCGAACACGCACAAAGCCCTTGACCTTGGAAAGAGGATCTGGCGTTCCACCAATCTTAGCCTCGCGGGGATTCTTGGCGACCACTGCCTCGAGCTGACTATGGAACAACTTTTCCAGATATCTCCGCGACCCGTTCAGAATGCGGCTGCGCACGACCATGTTCTCCGCCGAGTTTCCAGTTTCATCCAGATATGCTCTAGCAAAACTGCGCTCCTTGATAGCTCCAGGATCGCTCAAGGCTTGGGCCCTCTCATCCTCACCAATAATTTCCACTAGTGCTTTGTACGCATTGACAAGCATGGAGTTGTCCTCGTTGGTAGGTTCGGCCTCAGCCTCAACGAATCGGGTGAAGATGGCATAATTTGTTTCTTGCAATCTCGCAACGTTGAGGTCCTTGACTTTGTCGGAGTACTTCTCTTGCTTCTTGCGCAATAGGTTGTCTTCAGGCGCGGGCCGAATGCTGTCAGATCCTCTTTCTGCGATATCTCCAAATGTGCTGCCGCGAAGTCCCCGTTGGGCGACTGATCCGATGACTGATCTGTTCATCTTGGACATGCCGAATTTGCTCGTCGACATCCTCCCGCGGCGGGAAGAGCGACCAAACCCGCTTTGACCATTGTTTTGCCCTTGCGCCTCATTGCCGCCCTCCATACTCTGTGGCTTCTTGAGGCCAAAGTGTTCGTAGATGCGCTGGCGATGTGCGTCCCAGTCAACGCCATGTAACCTCTCCTCGATCATCTTATCGAATCCCTCATGGGCGCGCTGAATGTGGCTGTCCACCATCTTCTGAAAGTCATTTTGATAACGCTGGGCAAGCACTTCCTTCACGCCATTTGCCGCGGGTTCAGAGGGCTGTATCGGTGCCGCTCGTGGGCCAGAGAGTTCCTCGAGGTCGCGCAAAGCTTCGCTAGTGTTGACGCCTGAAGCCGAGAGCAAGTAGTGCGCCTTCGCATCAGTGAAGCCTTTGCCCAAATTCCTGACCTTGCGCGCAATGTCTCCTAGGCCGAGTTGAAGTTGCGGTTCATCGTTGTTGTTCGGTCGTTTTTGCCCACGATCGAGCAGCGCCTGGAAGTATGCGGGCGCACCCTGGGTGGAATTGGAGAGGGCCATGGCGGTGGAGCTAATGGCCGCGGTGAGATGGTGGTGTTGTTTGGGCGGAATCCGGCGATGTTGACGGAGAAACGCGCGCGCGACTTTGAAGCTCGCGAGAGGCCTTGGCGCTGAGACAAGACTGCGAATGGTGCTTCACTCGCCCACCAACAATCCACTCATCACCCGCAAGAGAAAGCGAAACACATGAGCAACACGAAAGCAGATGGCCGACAGAGCACTCGATATCTCCGAAAAGCCCGCCGCGCTCGTGACCTCACAGTCACTACACAGAAGACCGCCGGTCCGTCGCGGCGAATGCAATGTCCACGAACTGAGCAGACAGACCACTCGCGACGAACAAGCAAGCCGCTGATCTCCTGCAGCTCGATGTCTCCAGACTGATTTCCTGCTGCACACCCGGTCCGGCCCCAGCCAGCACCTGTGTACCGAATGCAGACATTGCAGGGCCTGGCGTGAGTACAATCGTGGCAACGCAGATCGACGCTGATTTGGCTATCCAGGTTGTATGGTCGTTCCTCATCTCGGCCTTCGTCACAACGACCCTCTCTTGATATCGCATCCTGAGCTTCAAATCCGAAGGTCCACTCAATGATACGGAATCCGCTCGCGCGTCGATCACAACCCTCCGCGCAAAGCACCTTGACTGGTATCGACGTTCAGATCGTCTTCACCGAGCCGTGAAAGATGCCATCAGTAATCTAGGTCTGACGCAGCTCATCACCAGCCTAGCCCTGCTCATCAGCACTTTGGTAATCTACAGCGACTCCTACAACGACCCACACGCTCTCCTGGCCTTCGCTCTCACCCTGCTGGCGACATCGAGCCACGTAGCACCTCTCGTAGAAACCAACAAATCTAAGATCCGGCCACTCTTTCCTCGTTGCATCTTGTTCCTTGGTGAGCACCTGGCGTTCACCATTCACTTTCTTCGCCGGCCCGCCGAAGAACAATATTGCCCGTTCGGGACTGTCCGCCTCGTTGTCCTCGTCTGCGGGGCTGTGCTCTGGATATGCATAGCCGCCAATATGGTCATATGTCTCTGGCGCCCCAAGGACAATATCCCTGGAATATACGCACAGCTGATCAAATGTGGTGCATATGCCTCGATTATCGTGGGGAGCATTATCACTGTGGCTATGACCGCGACAGCGTTGTATCTTGTCTACGGACAGAAGGTGTGTGACATGCTGGAGGAGCAGGAAGATTCTATGTGGTCTTTCGGACAATATCTGGCGATTCTTATGCTGCTGGTACCAATCCTGTCCTTCACCGAGCACTTGATAGGTATGGGGTGCACTGTCGTCAAAAATATCATCGTGCTGACTACCAGTTGCAGGAGACAGAGACACAGATGGCGAGGATACAGGCTGAATGTCGTGCCACATCGATGCGTGCTGTTATGCAATTCATGCTACGATCTCGGCTGTAGATAGAGGCAACATGTCCCATCGCTCTTGGTTAGGCTTGCATACACAAAATCCCGCAAGAGTATTGGAGTCAATATTTGCTGCTTTTCTTCGGGTCTCCGCAACATATCAGTCATTGTGCGATGCAAATTCAACCAAGGCCTTGTATGTCAAGATTATGAAGAAACGAGGTAGAAACAACGCTCGGTGATAATGCGATGCCAAGCACAGAGGACGTGAAACCCCAAATCTCAACTAGGTCTTCAGATCCGTAATATGTCAGCACGCCGAACCAAGTGAGCATGCCCACATTGAGATTCAGATCAAACATTGAAACCCGAAGCAGCAGTGCAACTGTCCACATCTCCAACAACCGACCATGCATTTCCTCGTCCTAGGCGCCACAGGTTAGTGCCTTGCCACAAATCGCCCTCTACACTCAACGACTCAACAAAACCGTCTGACCATCTCAATACAGGCCCCTGTGGCATCACATTCCTCGAAACAGCCCTACAATCCGGCCAACACGACTTGACAATCTACGCTCGCAGCCCCTCCAAACTCCCCCAACACATCCAATCTCTCGCTCTCTCTCCACATGCCACTCCCAAAGTCCACGTCGTCAAAGGCGAGTTCAGCTCAGCGGACACTTCCTCCCTCAAACAAGCCCTATCTACCGGCGCCAAAACTCTCGTCTCCTTCGCCGGCCCAGGCGTGCCGTCAAAAGTGGGAACTCCAATTTCAGATTGGTACAGAGAGATATTATACCCTTTAATTCTCCGCGAAGAAACTTGCCAAATTGAACGGGTCCTAATTCTCAGCACGCCGTCTTTCGGCGTTCCAGAGGACAAGTTTTCGTTGAAATGGTGGTGTGGTGTACAGTTCGTCTACTGGCTCTTTGGCGATGCTTATGATGAAGTCGTAGGAATTGGGAAAGTTACGTCCAAGGGACCTTTGGTTGCAACGAGGGATAGTGCGTATGACGACGGGAAGAAAGTTGCCTGGACGGTTTTCCGCGTTCCGGGTCTGTGGAATGGGAAGCGGGCGGATGCGGTGAGAGCGGGGTGGGTTGGGGAGAGAGGAGACGGATTGTTACTGAATAGGAAGAGTTTAGCGGTTTGGTTGTTGCAGGAGATGGAGGAGAAGAAGTGGGTAGGCAAGTGTCCGGCGCTATCAGATGCAGGAGGGTGGATTTGAGGAGATGCAAGCGGGCTCATCTGTTGTTCTATTGCCAGCGCGTCCGCTCTGATCGTTAGTGGATGCCATAATTGGACGGAGGATCGCACGAGAGATGCTCTTCGAAAATTTCGGAATTCGACATTTATGTAGTACAATACGACTCCAGTCCTTTTCCGCTCGTCACATCGTGCTATCGCAAGTCTGGTCTGTACTCAATGACATCCTCTTGTCGCCACTTCTTGCACGCACCATACCAGTGGCCTTCCACGCAGTGATGTTTTCGCTTCGTGGTTGGTAGGTTAGTCGGACTGGGCTTGGTGAAAATGGCGCTTGTGCTCGTCGGTGAAGGATCGACACAAATCAGGCCGAACCATTCTCTTGATGTACAATCGTCATCATCAGGGTTGGCTGATGTAGAAGTCGCGTAGGAATGTGATTTCGTAGGTTTGGGTGCAGCAGAGGTCGTGGTTGGTTCAGGCAGATCTGCGCAGCCGCCGAACCAACCCGGCGTGTGACAAGTTGACGTTGAAGTTGAAGTCGTGGTGATCACGGCCGTTGTGGAGCCCGGCACGGCACTGGTGGTCGTGACGGTATTTGTAGTAGTCGTCGTGGTCTCGTCCTTGCACCCAAACCAGCCTGGAGTCTTGCACGTTGAGGTTGAAGTGCTACTGGTGCTTGTGCTGGTTGTCGTCGTAGTTGTGCTCTCATCCAGACAGCCCCACCACCCGGGTGTCTTGCATGTTTCCGTGCGTGTTCGTGTTGTAGTAGACGTGCTGCTACTCAATGTGGTTGTTTCCGTGCCGTTACTCTCATAAAACTTCCAATTGTAGCAGTCGACACATTCGGTGTCTGCTTCGCATTCTGGGACAGTCTCGTACTTTTCCAGCACGTCTTTAATCACATTGACGATTTTGTGAGTTCCAATACCGACTCGCCAACCAAGATCGCCCACAGTGTCATATGTGCAGGTCTTGCCCGTGTGGCATACACCTTGAAAGGCATAGCCGGCAATGGTGCAAAACGAGGAGGCTGCATTGCACGTTCCCATGTAGATTGGATCTGCGGTGTGACCAAAGTGGTGCAATTGTACGTCCGTCCGCGAGTGATGCGAACCAATCTGGTAACCGGGTGGTGTAGGCAGGCCCAGTCGAGACGCTGCCATGGCGTCTGGAAAGGCCTCGAATGTCAATGTTGGAAGTCCGTAGGTCAAGCTCAGCAAAGAGCTAACTACGCCGCCAAGAGAGTGTCCCGAAAGCCAGACATCAGAACCTGGATAGCGTTCTGTTACGTTGTGATAGAGATCACGGACAGCCCAATAGTAATGACCCTTCTGTCGGAGTGATTTGACCAGGCAGGTCGAGTTGCATTGATATGTTCCCGTCATGCAATCGCAGACTTGCTTCCACAGATATTGGCCTCCTTGCGCACAGCAGCATGATCCGAATAGATTGTCATTGAGCTTGTCATTGCCTGTCGTATCCGCTCCGTCGAAGATCGCAGGAGACGTCCCCTTCAAACCGATGACCACGGTAGAATTGGTCTCATCGGCAAAGACGTGCCCACGGAGGCCATCCTTCTGCCAGCCAAAATCATCGGTGTAGTTGAAGCCTCCCTTGACAGGCAGCCACTCTCCGTCCGACCTCGACTGCACATAAGCATTTGCTGCCATTTTCGCAAAGGTCAAGATGGTGCTCTTGTCGCTGACGTTCGGTCCTGCGATCTCGTCTGTCGTCCATGCCGAAGCTGGCAGTTCTGCAGCCCTCCCATACCACTCCGCTTCTGCCAGCAAATCATTGATGTCGGATTTGTTCCTCGCCACCAGTCGGTGGATTCTGGTCGACACTGCCTGTGCTCGCAGCTCGACTGGCGCGTCTTCAATAGTCTCGCCGTTATCGTATGTGACTTTGAGCTGCTCTTGGGGTTGGATGTCGACGTAACGATGCAGGTTCGGATACTCGTGCGTACCGTGGTGGTAGATGTGGCGCAGAGTCTGGTTGCGATCAGTACATGCTCCGCCCACGCATGTCGGAGGGACCTACGAAGACGCGGTCTCCTAGATCCCTGGGACGGTCGTCATCTTGGACATCGGGTCCTAAGCTTGGTGGTAGTACTATTTGCGCAGGAGTCCTCAGATGCCTGGGTCTGGCGGCGTGTGTTTGGAGGATGAAGCTGGTAAGCAGCAGCAGGCAGACAACAAACCAATCACGGCTGGACATGCTGCTGGTCCGGAGATTTGGACACAGTCTCCCGGCAAGAAAGGACGATCGTAGGTGGCATCGCATCGAACAATGTTGTTGCCTCAAACAACACGTCCCAGCAGTGATGATCAGTGAGGGAGCAGTTCACGCTGTCATCGTCACGAGATGCATGCAGCCCGTCGGGCCAATGACGCACCCCGTCTCGCTTATCGGGGCCCACTTTCACGTGCACTGAGTCTGTGCCGCTCCCACGAGAAACAGCTTCATTGTCGATGGTTCGACTTTTGGCTGACTGTTTGAGCTGAGCTGGCCTGGCCTCGCGCATTTGATAAGCGAGACGGCGCCAGCATTCCTGCATCACTCGTGCCGGGAGCCCAGTGTGAGCGGACCACGGACCACCCAACGCTTCCCGGGATCATGGAGCGACGGTATCCGTCTGCCTGAACATAGAATCACCTATAGTCCCCTCTCTATTTCTTGTCACTGCTGGAGCATCCGCGCCTCCCGAGCAGCTGGCAGCTAGAGAGTCAACATGGCCGAAACCGTACCACCACCGTCCGCGCCGGCCGATGAACGACCGCGCGCAGTGCATATGTCGCGCTCCTTTACCCGAATGGCAGATCGCATGGCGGAGAGGCAGGCGGAGTCGGCGGAGTCGCCGTCAAGGAAACGGGCCAGCACGCTGCGTGAGGCTGGCATACCATCGATCCCCGCGGCGAGACACATAGCGACGTCTCCCGAGCTGAATGGCCAGCAGTCCACTGCAGATGTGTTCGAGAGCCAGGAAGAGGAGCATCACGAGGAGACGAAAGAAGGGGCTAGCACTCCAGGACTGAGCGTTCCCAGCACGATGGACGAGCTACCCGTGGAGATTAGAACGCTCTGCGACCGCTTCCTCGAGAGCTTGTCAGCGAAGGTGCACCCAACACCATTGAACGTGGAGCAGCTGTCGGACCTATTCCAAGACTTCTACGAGCGAGCTGCAAATCACATTGCTACTCATATTGCTACACTGGCCGCGAGGATTGGGAGGACCACGCCGCCCGCACAGACGAGGGCAGGCAAGGGCAGGCAGCGATCGGGGTCCGGAGCAAAGAGAGGTTCGCAAGATGATGGAGCTGGTCATGCAGAGATGCTCACAGCGAGTGAAGTGGCAGACAGAAAGAAGGCGAGGAAGCAGCTAGAGCTCAAGCGAATAGCCATGCAGGAAGCTGTAGAGCGTGCTGTGTGTGAGAAGATCTATAGCAAGATATGGAAGCATCGCAGCACGGAAGATGAAGCTCGAGACGACAAGCTGCGCTCAAGGACGCAAGCACTGTCTGTGGTTGGAATTGGTTTGAAGGAATTGCATATGGACAAGCCGGATGTGCGACGGCTAGCAGAAGAGAAGGAAGACGAAATCAATCTCTCTCTGGCACCAGCGCGCGAGGCTCTGCAGCGCATGGACGACGATCACTACCCGCTTGGCAAGCTGCAGCACCTTACTGCTGCTCACCAGGCAATCGTTGAGACTTTGTCGCAGATATTTCCGTCCTCCTCGTCTGCCGACGAGATTCTACCCACTTTGATCTACACCCTGATCACCTCACCGCCAGAAGGAATCAACGTGGTCAGCAATCTTGCTTTCATCCAGCGTTTCCGCATGTCAAGTAAGGTCGACGGCGAGGCAGCATACTGTCTGGTGAATTTGGAAGCCGCGATCTCCTTTCTGGAAACCGTTGATCTTTCATCGCTGCGAGCTGACGAACTACCTGAAGGGCCAGACGCAAAACCAACCTCAATGTCAAGTCGCTCGTCAACACCAAGGCTGGAAGGCCCGACTGCAATTGTCCTCCCCAAGAATGGCCACACTCTCGCGCCTGACGTGTCCACCACTGACGTTGCCTCAGCTGAGCTGAGCACAAGCTCAAGTAGCGCTGCCAAAAGCCTGCCCTCACCGGGTCTCGCCGCACCGACACCTACCAGACCGACAATGCAACAGCGACGGATTTCATCTATGATTGAAACGACTGCTGCGCGCGTGGACACGGGTAGACAAGACTTTCTCAGCGCCGCCGACAAGCTCTACGACTCCGTTAATGGCACCCTGGACAACAGTATGCAATTCTTGTTTGGCAGATTCAAGGAGCAAGTCGCCGATTCAAAGTCTTCTCTGCCCAAGACCTTGGAGGATGCGCGAAGACTGGTTTCGGCGCCCATCAAAGGATCCGGTGATGATGATTCCGCGAGCTTCTCGGGACGGAGTAGCCCGGCTCATCGCGATCCACTGTCTGGTGGCGGAAGTCTACTGGAGACGAACAAGATGCTCGAGCTTTTGGGAGGCAAAAAGATGGTGCGGGAAAGAAGTGTGGAGAGCGTGAGATCAGGTGCCAGTGTCCAGAGAGCCGCGACCTTGGATTCGAAAACTGCCGCTGGCATTACTGCAAAGGACAAGGCCACGCAGCAACCATCAACTCCATCTGGCCTCTTCAACTCCATCAATCCGCTCAACAAGTTTGGAATGCCAGCATTTGTTCCACGTTTCGGCCGAGCGGGTAGCGTCAATAGCTCTTCACAGCCGAGCATTCCGCCGCAGCCTGATGCAAAGCCGTCCATGTTGCCTGCTGGTGCTGCCGCGGCACAAGGGAGAACGAATGGACTTGCAGAATCTCCTGACAGCATACGAAAGCCAAATGACTCGCTTTCACCTGCGCTGGAGAGAACTCGTAGTCGGGACTCGTCTGCTGGTCTCGGCGAGGGCGATGAAATGAATGCGAGAGAATCGCTTGCCGAGCTGAGGAAACTCAAGCCGCCCAAGAAGAGATTCTTGGAGATCGAGAGCGCGAACCAACTAAAGTTAGGTGAAGTTGAAGAATTGCTATTGGAATATCGGCGATTAGCGAAGGCGATTGGGGAAGCTATTGCGAACTAGAATGGTACAAACATTCAGCGAGGCGTTAGTGAAGGCTTTCCACAGACTTGCGAGCTGGGTGCTAGGCCCTACTACTACAATAGACTTTTCATGCACTCGTATCTGCAACTGAATAAGAATACATTATTTGTAGACGCAACACGTCTCGTTTCATTGGTCTGTCTGTGAAACGGGTTGTCGAATGTTCGCATGCTCTTCACGCCGGCAACCGGAGGTCGCCGATCACCTCGGATTGTACGCTAGCGAGATACGGACGCTTCCTTCTTTCTTCGTCGTCAGCAAACATAAAGTCAAGCTCGTTGGCGCGTGATAGATACCTTCTTTTTCTGCTTTGCTTCTCTGATTCTTGTCTTCCTCTCTCGGTGTTTTTGGATAGCAAGATCGTGACAATGGCGCTACAGAAAACGCTCTATGTCGGCCCGTTCATTCACTGCAAGACATTGACAACACTGGATGTCTGTACGAGTGCTGTGATCGGAGTTGATGGGCATGGAAAGATTGCATTTGTGGATAGAGATGTGGATCAGTCGCAACTGCCGGTCAGAGGAGGGTGGGAGGATGCGACGGTCGTGAGCATTGATGGATCGGGATGGTTCTTCCCAGGCTTCATAGGTGCGTCTGCTGTCGCAGTAGAGTAACTTCATGATGCTCGAAAAGCCACAACTGACGTCGCTTCAGATACGCATATTCATGCCTCGCAGTATCCCAATGCCGGGATTTTTGGCAAGTCGACACTTCTGGACTGGCTGAACACCTATACCTTTCCCCTCGAATCGTCCTTCTCCGATTTGAAGAAGGCCAGCAGGATATACAAGCGCATCGTATCCCGGACGCTCTCTCATGGCACAACAACAGCATGCTACTTTGCAACTATTCACGTCCCAGCAACGAACCTCCTAGCCGACATCTGCCATAATAAAGGCCAACGAGCGTTCGTCGGTCGCGTATGCATGGACTCCCACCTCTCGCCCGACTTCTATCGTGACGAATCACCTGAAATCTCACACGAGAAGGCAAAAGCCTGTATCGATCACGTCCGCTCCATTGATCCCACATTCGACCTCATTAGTCCCATCATAACACCCCGTTTCGCCCCTTCGTGCTCCACAGAATCTCTCAACCTGCTCGGGAAACTCCACGACGAAACAGGCGTGCCCATACAGACTCATCTCTGCGAGAACCCACCTGAGATCCAACTCGTCAAAGAGCTCTTTCCTGAATCGAAGCATTACACGGACGTGTATGATTCCGCGGGCCTGCTGACATCAAAAACGATCTTGGCCCATTGTGTACATTTGACACCGGAAGAACGCGAT
Organism: Cercospora zeina; assembly: GCA_022702355.1. Lineage (NCBI taxonomy): Eukaryota > Fungi > Ascomycota > Dothideomycetes > Mycosphaerellales > Mycosphaerellaceae > Cercospora > Cercospora zeina. The sequence goes on from JAKLWX010000005.1 coordinate 3,011,218, forward strand.
CTGATCAAACTACGTGATGCGAAGATCTCGCACTGTCCAGCTTCGAATGCAGCGTTGACGTCGGGTTGTGCGCCGGTGAAGGCAATGCTTCGTGAAGGGATGACGATTGGGTTGGGAACGGATGTGAGTGGAGGTTATACGCCTTCGATTTTGGCAGAGTGTCGGGAGGCGTTGTTCACTAGTCGACATTTATGTATCACGAATGAGTTCAGCGGGATGAGGGGGAAAAGCGACGAGACTAAGCTGTCAGTTGAAGAGGCTTTGTTTTTGGCAACAAGAGGCGGAGCCAAGGTTGTTGGGTTGCAAGACAGGATCGGAGGCTTCGAGGTGGGAATGGATTGGGATGCACAGCTGATTCGATTAGATGTTGTCAGTGAGGGCGAGGACGAGACTCTAGTGAATGGCGATGTGAATGGTGGCGAGGAGGCGACGTTTGCGGAAGATGTGGGGTTGGTGGACGTCTTTGGGCACGAAAGTTGGGATGATAGGGTGAACAAATGGGTTTATGGCGGTGATGACAGGAATACAAAGGCGGTGTGGGTGAAGGGACGATTGGTGCACCGGAGGCAGGGTTGTAGAGTGTGAGACGAGGAAACGCTTGATTCTGCACTCACGAAGTCGTCCTCGCGGTGTCCAGGACATTGCTTGGGGTATGCTTCGAGGGCTTTGCAATGGCATTGAAACACGGAACAATGCATAGGCTAGTATGTATGACAAGTACGAAGAACTTTTCAAGTCGCTCACGCGACAAGCACGTTACTTTCCAAAGGACACAGAGATGGATCCGCGTGATGAAAATCTTGGATAGGTCGACGATGTTGTTTCTGTTGATTTTCCACTCAGCTTGAAGCAGTACATCTTCTCCTCTCCACGTACGCAACTGTCGACATTCCCCGATCGCACGTGTCCCTGTTGCTTCAGTAAGTCATCTCTCAGCATTGATATCGAGTGTTGCCTTTGTTGCTGGCGAAAGAGTACACCATGTTTACATGCATCTTCACGGACTCCTCGACTGAGACCACATGGTCTGAGATACCTACAGAACTTGTGCGGTCGGCTGCTCAGCGTGAATCGAAAGCATGAAGAGGGAAAGGGAAAGCGACTGGAGTTCGCATGTGCTCGGCTTGGCGTTCGGGGATGAAGCCAGCTGGACGTCCAGACTCCAGTCGCGTCCATCACGACCACGACGTATCAAACCAGCTCCAACTATCGCCGCTCTCTTCCGCACTTCCAAAATGGCGGTCAAGAATAAATACTCGGTGCTCCTCCCGACCTTCAACGAGCGCAGAAACCTTCCAATCATCATCTGGCTGCTCCACAAGACCTTCACAGAGCAGTACGTCCCCCCAGCACCTCCGTTTCGCCCACAAAATAACTTACTCAACATAACTTCCTGACCCACTTCTTCACAGGTCGCTCGACTGGGAAGTCATCATCGTCGACGATGGGTCTCCCGACGGAACGCAAGACGTCGCCAAACAGCTCATCTCCGCCTACAACACCAAATCCTCCACGCACATCATCCTCAAAACCCGAACCGGCAAACTCGGCCTCGGCACAGCGTACGTCCACGGCCTGCAATTCGCGTCAGGCAATTTCGTCATCATCATGGACGCGGATTTCTCTCACCATCCCAAATTCCTGCCTTCCATGATCGCAACGCAAAAGGAAGGCGATTGGGATATTGTCACGGGCACGCGCTACGCAGGCAACGGGGGCGTGTATGGCTGGGATCTGAAGAGGAAGATGGTTTCGCGAGGCGCGAATTTGTTTGCTGATACGGTTCTGAGGCCCGGAGTGAGCGATTTGACGGGCAGTTTCCGGTTGTACAAGAAGGCGGTTTTGCAAGAGGTGATGAACCGGACGGAATCCAAGGGTTATACGTTCCAGATGGAGATGATGGTCCGGGCGAAAGCTATGGGATTCAGAGTTACCGAGTGCCCCATCAGCTTTGTGGATCGCGTGTATGGCGAGAGCAAGTTGGGTGGGGAGGAGATCGTGGAGTATTTAAAAGGTGTGTTGAGTTTGTGGGTGAAGGTGTAGTGGAGGAGGCTGATGGGATGAGATATTGCTACTACTTCGAAGCGATGGCGTTTGGGGGAGGGAGGCAAGTACGATACACACCAGGCGAATTGGAATTGGGATGCGGAGAGAGAAGGCATGCATGAAGCCGAATTTTTTTTTTGGCAGATTCGTATGTATGATAATGTTATAATTATTTCACGTCCCACGCACAATTCATCCACAACGAGGTCTATTTGATTCAGCATGGCCTGTGGCTGTAGTTCATATGAGCACAGCGCCTTAGCTCGCAGTACCGAGTACGCTGTTCCCAACGATGAAGTTTGAGGCCATCGACATGGAATGCGAGCGAAGCACACTTCATGCAATTCGTAAAGGGTATCTCTAAGCTCAAAGTCGCTCGGACATTACAACATGTACAAATATCGTCTTCCTGCATTGTCTTGCACGCTTGCAAGAAATAATCAAAACAACATTCTCGCCTCCAGCCGCCTCTCTACTCTCTTCCCATCAATGCCCATCTGCACCGGTTGCGCTACATCATCAAACTCGGCCAAAGCATTTGGTCCCACCTCAGAATCCAAGCGATATTGGATCTTGGAGCCCATGTTCCCAACGTAGCTCCCAATGGTATGCGTGGCTTTCAATTCGTGCTCATCCTGAACAACGACATTGAACGAAGGCTGTGCACCGCTTTCTCGCACTCGGACTTGCGCCTGAATCTGGCTGACACGGAGATCCCGCTCGTAGTGGCCGGAGGATGTGTGCTCAGAGAGATACTCAAGATCTGCGGTGGACAGTTTCTCTCGATAAATGGGACGACAAAGTTCTTGGAGAGCCCCATCGTAATCACACGGGACTTTGATCGATGTGAGGCGGGGAAACTTGTTCTCGGTGATGGATTTAGCGAGCCAGGAGAGCGATGTTCCGGGGACAAGGCAGTCCCAGTGGAGGTGTTGGAGGCTGGGAGAAGAAAGTGACATGGAGCGTGTAGGGGTGAAGATGCCCATGGGAGGCTCAGGGGAGCTTTCTTGCAGGATGGCGAATCGCTGCAGTCGCGTGAGGTGGGAGAGAAGGGTCTGGATAGTCTGCAAAGAGACAAGTTCAAGGCCGACGAGAGTGAGGCGTTCGAGTGAGAGTGCAAGGCGAGAGAACGAAAGCTGCTCGATGCCTTCATCTGTCAGCCCTGATAAGCACTCAAGGCGAAGAGACTTCACTGGAGGCAATGTTAGAAGCGAGGTGTTGTGGAAGTCCGAGCGGTGGAGTCCAAACACAGCAAGATGTTTCAGTGAAGGCAACCTGTGTAGAACGGCAGAAATGGTGCCAATTCCAAGATCGACACCAGGATCTGCTGCGATGGCCAGCGTCTCTAGATTGACCCAGTCGTCGTGACAAAAGATGAAATACTCCAGTCCAGGCAATGCACGTGTCGAATCCAAACTCCAAGCATGTGACCTGAGCCTCTTGCGACTCGCGAGCGCTTCCAGAACTGGCGTTGTCGATTCGGTAGCTGGCAACACGAAGCCACTGACTTCCTCCAGATTATAGCAATCCCTTATGATCAACTGCAGGCAATCTAATGCCGAATCCTTCTTGAACGGCGCAAAAGCCTCGGCATCCAATTGCTCTGCTAATTCGGCTCCGACGCGAATGTGATGGACCAGGAACCCCAGTCCGGACGTCTTCCGCAGAGTTTCGACCAAGACTTGCAGCTTGCTCTTCGATTGCTTGGTCGAGAAGGCAGAAAATCGCTTCCTCACGGCCGCGGTACCGTTTGGCAACCAGAGCTCGCGAAACAAGTGTTCTCTCGCAATTGACTGCCATTTCTTGTCGACTACACACAGCGAGCGCAAATCCTTGCGAAGCGAAAGCACGTCCACTGCATCTTGCCGTGTATGCACAGCCTCCAAATTGTCGAGCACGCATTGATAGATCTCGCGAGGAAGCTCGCCAAAAGCCTTTCGCGGCATGTTTGATGTCCGATCTGTGCCTCGCGACCATCTCGAGCCTGGTCTCCCTCGCTCCAGCTCCCACGGTGTTCTCGTCAGTTTTGGGATACTGTCAAAGGTGAAACTGCCAGATCTCTTCTCCCTCGTAGCTGTCGCCGGCCATGTCTGCGTCTTCATTGCACGCGGTTGTTCTACCGTCAACGAAGTTGTTCGCTCGGGAATCGCAGGTGGGAGAGCTCGTTGGTCCATGGTAGGAATGCGCTTATTCGGAGGTCGTCGCTGCGCACTCGGCGTGCTGATATGGCCGCTCGTAACATGGTACTGCACAAACTTTGCCTTGGCGGGTCGGTAGGGTTGTGTTTCGTCTTGTTCGGATGGCGTTACCGAGCGGAGCACGCTCGAGGCGCTGGAGAAGCGCGAAAACACGCCCCGGATCGTCGACACATTGCTCTTCGTGCTGCCCGTCCGGCTGGGTGCTTGACTGCGCACACTCGGCGTGTAGCTCATCACGCTCGGAGCCTGACTGCGTTCACTGGGCGCTTCGCTTTGCACACTACGCACGCTCACAGCCTGGCTGGTGGTGGTTGAAGCTGCGCTGCTCACGCTCGGCGTCCGTTGCGGTCGTGAGAAGTTGACATATCGCCTGCCTCCGTCCACTGGGGACGCAGCCATGCTGCAGACGCAACAGTCGCGCTTCCACCCTCGCTCAAGCTATGGCCCTATGCGCCAACTGCACAGCAAGCACAGCGGTCCAGATGGTGCCTTGGGGTCCAGCCAACGAGGGAAGAGTGTTGGCAATGCGAGGGAGAGCGGTGCGTGCAAACAGGCCAACCCCAACGGCCGTGGCACTGCAATGGAAGCAGCGCGCAACCAGCCGATGAGCAGCGAGGACGTTGCGAACGGAGAGGAGGTGGAGAGGGCGAGCGAGAAGGCGACGCCGCCAGCGCGCGGACGCACTCTCACAGCACACACTGGCCAAGCAGGCAGGCGCATGTCCTAGCGGCGACGCAAAGAGCCACTCTCCGCTCGTGTCTTCCAGCGAATCCAGCGAATCCAGCGAATCCAGCCCATCCACCCCTCGCGGCAGACGAGCCTGGTGCTTACCGTTTTGGTGGACATTATTAGCGACCGACCGCACCAGCCAAAGCCTAAAATTGATGACAACGGCATCTCGTGCGCACGCTGTCGGAGCATTGGCTGACTCGCGCGACGCGCATCCTCTCAGCTCGCGTCGACGAGTCGCTGGCAGGCCGTGACATCGCGTGAGTTATATTGCCGCCGCAGTAGCGCTGCATGCTCGTGCAAACGGGCAACGGCGCACCGTCTGTCACTCATCGTCCACCACAATTTGGATTTTCTTGTTTTTTGCTCGGCGCAAGGCTGGGAATGGCTGGCCGACGGGTCGACGCCATCCCTTGTCCAGAAAGGATCACATGCGCACAGTGCAGCCCTTGCGGCGGTGTGCGTGTCGCGCGGTATACACATCACCGTCGCGGGGCAGAGGCAGATGTTGGGGAGAAAGAACGGGCGACGTTGCTGTCGCACAACACCAACACCCGCAACCCCGGCCGAGCCGCAACCCCCGGCGACCAGCTTCTCCGCCATTCCACCAACGCACGAACCGCTTCATCACCATGACAGACTTCGAAGACGGACAGTGGCAGCAAGAGGAGCGGTACATCCGCAGAGAAAACCGACGTTTGCCGCCATTCGTGAACAGCCATCCGTAGATGGACTTAACAATCAACTCACCGGCCCGTCTAGCCCTGCGCCTGCGCGAATATGCTACCATATGCCTCACCATGTCTGCAGTCGAAGAAGTTTCCCAATGCCTGACGCTCATCACATCGTCTCCTCAATGGCGGCGGCGGCGGCGGGAACCTTCAGTGGGTTGATGTTCTCGTCGGACCACTGGAACTGGAATTCCTGGCCAAGCTCCTTCCTGATGGCAGTCTGCACCGCCTCGAGCACATGGGTGAAGACGCCAAAGTTGGCAGGGTTGTTCTCGTCGTTGTCGCCGCCTTGGAAGACACCCGTGCGGACGAGACATGTGTTCCAACCGTACATGTTCTGGACCATGCGTCAGCCACCTGATCACTGACACGAAATCTTATAGGGTAGCAATGAGCAAGACTTACACCTCCAACGATATCCGAAGCCGGGTTGTCACCAATCATGTAAACGTTCCGAGGCAACTTCTCCTCGTGGTGGATCGTGTCCATCCAGCTGGCAATCACCTCATCGGCGTACTTGTACGTCGCCAACTCAGGCTTACCATACACGACACGCTCCAAGTCCTCTCCGGTCAAGGCCTTGTACATGGCTTCTAGGCCAATACGGAAAGTACCTTGCGACATACGAGGATATGAGTGCTCGGTAGGGCACAGCAAGTCACCTTGCGAGAAATAAATGGGAATTCGCTGCGACACCGGGTCCTTGGCTCGGGTGCCGAAGAGGCCGTTCTCGGATTGCAGGAGGTCCATGATGATTTGCATATCTGTCGCATAGTCGCGGGAGTCGGAGAAGACCATGATGGCGTCGATGCGGTGCTTGGAGAAGTCACGTGGCCGGGATGTTGCTCGCTCGGCGTCAGTGAAGACTCGGTAAGGAGCGATGGTGGGGTCCCAGGCGACAATGTCGTTTGGCACAACAATGTCTTCGAAGCCGTACTGCTCCGCCACCTCTCGGCACTTATAGCCCTCGCCACCGACGACGAGGACGGTCTTGTAATACTCTGCAAGCGCAGACATGGGCGTGTGAGACTGAATGAATTGCTCAGTGCTGATTGGGTTGTGCAGGATCTTGGACAGCTGGTCCACGCGGGCTTGTTCAGGCTTTCCGGAGCCGTTTGTGAGGAAGATGTGAGGGATCTTGATGCCGAGCTCGTTGTCTCCGTTCAGGATTTCCAAGACTCGCTGGCCTTCAGGAATTAATCGGTCTCCGTGGACAAGCACACCATCGATGTCAAAAACGAAGGCCATGTCCTTGGCTGCCTTCACCTTCTGGCTCGACATATCCTGCACTTGGCTGGCCAAGATCTCCCGAGTTGGTTGAATGGCCGGCATGCCCGGCCGTTGTGGCTTGCCATCTGCGTAGGCGATCGAAGAAAGTCGGGATTGACGCTTCGAGCGTGGAATAGGCAGTGCTGCACCGAAAGAGTTCCTTGATCCTCGTCGATCCTTCTGAGATGGTGAGAGGGAGAGCTGGTGCATGAATGGCGTAGCATCAGCGATGCTGCTCCTGGTGGCTGGCACTTCGATGGCGCCAAAGCTTCCTCGCCCTCTTCCATAGCCACCGACGCCCTCCTTAGGAGCAAGCTCGGTCGTGCTCTGGGTGTTGTTGACCACAGGGGCAGCCTCCTCGGCGAAATCCTTATCGTCGAAAGTAGGCATAATTGTGGTGTCGATGCTCGTAGGCTTTCTGTCAGGATTTTGGCACTGCTCTGAATGGATGACAGCAGAACAGTAGAAAGAAGTCGGTGGAGCTCGAGTATAGGTATATAAATGGAGCTCTTGTGAGGTCACAGATATGAAAGAGGTGGGCAGGCAGTGTCTACAAGGACCGGTGTCCAGGGTGTCGTATGTTTATATTCAACCTCAGTCCTTCAAGTTGCTCCCCCCGGATGAACAACCGCTGGCGAAACATGAAGCCATTCCGTTACCCAATCGCCCGCCGGACGAGATTCTCTGGCAGCCGGTTATCTCAACAGACAAGCCCCTTGCAGTACAAACAATGCGCGCAACGCAATAGCGTATAAGGTGGTCGATAGAAAGATCCACCCTCTTGCGGCAACGATGTCATAGTGTCTCCAGCAGACTATGCTCGTCGAGTCGGTCCCTGGTAGGTTGACACGACATGGTGCCGTCGGGGAGTCAGTGTCCGTGTTTCGTAGATGAAATGTGGAACGTGTTCCAGAAAAGCATTCGGCATGTGAAAGCGCTCTTGTCAACCAGGAGCATTTGTCGCTCCTACGTGCCCTCACAGAGCCTGTGCAATCACTGCGAAAAAAGCTCGCAGATAAGCCGCAGACGCCGCGATAGCAAGAAAAGCTTCATCGTCCCAGGGCAGCCAATCCCAGGCGCCGCGTCCGGTGTTCATGTGAGTCCGACTCTCCTCGCCATAGTGGATCATTGTACGGGCTGTTTCTCTGTCGGAAACGTCCAGTGCCATCCTACGCCTCGAACGCGGTCACGAAGTATGTTCTCTTCCTTGCCCGGGCCGAGGATTGATCTGAGGTTGTGGTTTGCCAGGGTCCAGCAGGCAGCGGTCGCGCTCTTTCTTCGGGCGGACTGAGGCTATGATATCACTCTGGAGTCCCTCGAGCAGAAATATACCAACCCAAGCTGCCAATCCTTCTTCTCGTCACCGCGGACGATGGAGAATTTTCTTGCGGTCGTACCCACAGCGATGACGGCCAGTGTCGGATAGCGGAGAGGGATATGTGGATTACCGACTTGGATGTCTGGACGGTGTGACGTCGATGGTTGTTCGTTTCAACGAGCCATGGATTGCGTTGCGGTGTGCTGAGATCATGTTGAGTGCGCCGATGATGCTGATGATGAAAAGTCTGAAGGACCAGTTCTGAGAAAGCGGTTATCAACGCCGGATAGGTAGCGGATCCGCGGGGCGGATTGCTGTTGGTTGTATGTTTCGTAGTGTATCAGAGTTCTGACAGCTCAACACATTCTCCTCCGGCCCAAAAATCATTCTGCCAGACACTGGAATTCCTGACCACGAATCTCTCAAGATGTCCAACGGCAAGACCTTCACACTCAACAACGGCGTGACCATCCCTGCAGTGGGCTTTGGTACCTTCGCCAACGAGGGCTCCAGAGGGGAGACCTACAAAGCGGTCACGCATGCTCTCAATGTCGGTTACCGTCACCTGGACTGCGCGTGGTTCTACCAAAATGAAGAGGAGGTCGGCGATGCAGTAGCAGATTTCCTCAAAGCCAACACTTCCGTGCACCGCAGCGGCATTTTCATCTGCACGAAAGTTTGGAACCATCTCCACGAACCTGACGAGGTGAAATGGAGCTTGCAGAGCTCGATGAAGAAGCTGAAAGTCGATTATTTGGACCTTTTCCTCGTACATTGGCCGATCGCAGCGGAGAAGGATGAGAACTACAATCCCAAGTTGAACGAGAAGCGACAGTATGTGATTAAGGAAGGATTGACAAAGGACCCACGACCAACGTGGCGGGCGATGGAGGAGATCTATGAGTCTGGTAAAGCGAGAGCTATCGGAGTTTCGAACTGGACCGTCCCTGGACTCAAGGATATGCTCAGTTGGGCAAAGGTCAAGCCTGCAGTGAACCAGATTGAGATCCATCCTTTCCTTCCAAACGAGGAATTGGTCAGGTTTTGCTTCGAGAACAACATCTTGCCTCAGGCGTACTCGCCGCTTGGATCGCAGAACCAGGTCCCGACAACGGGAGAGAAGGTCAACACAAACAAGACTCTGAACGAGATTGCGGAGAAGGGCGGAAACACCCTGGCCCAGGTGTTGATCGCTTGGGGCATCCGCCGAGGATACGTGGTCCTGCCAAAGAGCTCGACGCCTTCCCGAATCGAGAGCAACTTCAAGAGCATCGACTTGAGCGACGAGGACTTCGAAGCAGTGAACGCCGTTGCGAAGGGTCGCCACACCCGCTTTGTCAACATGAAGGGTGATTTTGGATATGATGTCTGGCCGGAAGATAGCCTGATTGCTGATGTCCAAAAGTAAGAGTGACAAAACCATAATGTCTTGATTGAAGGACAAGAGGAGGCCTGAAGAGCAAATGCAGATAGCCCCGCGGCCATTTGGCTTTCGAAAGATGCCTCGACCTCGTGTTAAGCCCGCGTTGGACTTTCGTCTACGCATGGGAATTATTGGCAAGCCACAGCATTTGCCGTTGACGGTCTGTGATTAGATTTAGCGAATACCCCGCGTGATGGGGAGGAAGTGTCACCTGAATGGATAGGCTTCTTGAAGCCCTCTGCAAGCATATACCTGACAATTTCTCAACCCCTTTGATGCACGTACAGGTGAATTTTAGTAGTGTTGAGCATCCAGTGTGTGCTCTTGAAACTGCCGCAATTCCACTTTCTGCATTCTGAGATCTTCCTGGCGCGATTATCGAAGGTAGTGAACTTCAGTGGCTGCTAGCCACCTACTTGGTTCGCTGGTGGGTAGCGGCAGTGCACTGCAGGCAACAGACAAGGCGTTTTTCACTGCTTCGCTGGTCTACCATCGGTTTAGAAACCGGTCGTTGGCCATTCGCACTGTCACTTGCTGATCGTCGCAAGGCTTGGCAGAGGCTACAGAGCAGAGGAAGAGATATACCCAATTTTCAAGCGAAGCTTGGCAATGGAACGTGCATTGATCCAAATAATTCTTTCCGGTCTTGCACAGTTCCATTCTTCCCCATCAAGAGATGGCATCGGCGGAGGTCCCTCTCGGAATGGCGACTGTATTCTGGGAAGTACAAATTTATCCTACCTCTGACCCAATCTGCGTCCTCTTTCTGTCCCTGGTGCGAAAGTAACACGGCGCAACGCAACACACCGAGATACCAGAATTTACGCAACTTAATATCGTTCTCCAGTCTCTCCAATTGGGTGGGGTAAGCGTGAGAGCGGTCATCGGGGAAATAAAATCTCAAAATCCTGACAAAAGAAGAAGTCGACGGCTTCGTTGGGTGCAGAAGAGCCAAGTAAGCTGCGTCGACTTGGGAATGAGCCTGCACTATCTCGGCGGCCATTTCGCCTTGAGGTCCCACACCGCCAGAATAGGCAAGGGGAAGTGACTCAAGGAGTTTGTCGTAGCGCTTGTCGTCAATTTCCTCGCCTGGTGCAAGTTCTACGTCGCCAGAATGATCAACGGGCCGAAGGCGGCGAGTCAACAATTTGACCAGGAAAGTAGATGCGCTTCCAAGAGGGAGGGTTATTTGCGGCAAGAGCTTCGTTGCAGTGACGAAAGTGTCGATAGCACCACTCAATCCGTCGGTCCGGAGCTGCTGAATGGAGCCTGAAGGCGCAGGTTCTCTACTGACACCACTTTTTACATGTATCATAACGGACAGCAATCGACCGCGCCACCGATACCTGTACAACAGTTCCTTCCGACGGCTGCGAGCGACACTGAGCGGAGGTCCTTCGAGGGAGTCTGGGGCCTTCACATCAAGCTTGATCCATTGCCAGACGTTTTCTTCCCTTCCCTCGTGCAAAAGAAAGAAGACCAGCATGTGCAAAAATCGCAGGTTGTCCGCGTAGCTTTCGGATTGATACAAATTGCGACGTAGCAGCCAGAGCAAGACACGTCGTCCGGGTTGGACCTCGTCCAGAAGTATTGGCTTTCGTCCGTCGGGGGCGGTATCGTACGCCTCCTTGGCATGTTCTAGACACAGCTCTGCAATGCGAACGGTGGCGGCACCTTCCTCATCGTATTCTTCAAGTAATGCAATGGGGTCTCTGCTGGGTTTCTTTTGCAGTTCGACTTTAGCAGTCCCGAAGTCCTTGCCGCCCTTGACCATCAATGGGTTGGTCAGTACCGAAGCCATATGTTTTTGAGTCAATGCGGCGGACGAATGCATGCCGTTACGGCAGACATTGAGCGGGCCATGGCTCAGCTCTGGCCGTTTCTCCGTGACGTCTGCGACGGTCGTCGGATGAGCAGCGTCCAGATGTCTGCGAAAGGAGCTGGTCAGCGCGGTCAACAGCCGCTTGGACTCGAGAGCCGTAAGTGGCGCGTCGCCAGTGGGATGGATCTTGTCGATCAAGTTCTTCAGGCCCACGACGCCCGTTATCTTCATCCTGGTGTGGGTGTGGTGCGCAAAAATGCTGTCCTCGGAGTCGGGTCGGGTTGTCGCGGTGGTGGCCACGCGCCGCCCGCACGTTTAGAGTTGCTTGGCGTTGCTGTATCGCCTTTGCCAGCAACCAGCTCTTGACTTCACAACATCCTCACGATTCCAGGCATTGTTGCTTCCTTCTTTTCCCCATCACTTGCCGGTCGCGCCAACCTTTCTTGCCGGAAATTGGCTCAGCGCTGCCCGCCTGGCCCTCTCCAACACCGCCGCCGTCTGCAGCAGAAACAGCAGCAGCAGCCTTGCATCGGCCACGGACGCCCGCACTGCACCGCCATCTCCAGGTTCGCACACCGGGCCACACATCACAATCACAGACACAATGTCGGAGACGGCACCTACGCGGGGCAGAAGCTCCGTCAGAGGGGGACGCGGCGGCTTGAACCGCGGCGGCCCTCGTGGCGGCAGAAAGGTCAATGGCACAGCAAATGATGCAGCAACAATGGAAGAGTCACTCGAAGACCAAGGCGAAATCGGCGAGATGAAGAAGAAATACCAATCAGAACTCGGAATGCTCAAGGACATGTTCCCCGACTGGACTGACACCGACCTTGTATTTGCGCTGGAAGAAGCCAGCGGCGACGTTGGTGCCACTGTTGACAAGATCATGCAAGGCGCCGTCTCACAATTTGCCGAAGTGAAGAAGCCCAAGGATCGTGCTCGCTCGAAAGTCCCCGCAGACGCAGCTACCGCGAGTGCAAATGAACGTTCGTCCCACAGCGCACGAGGCGGACGAGGCCGAGGTGGATTCGAGGGCGGACGTGGCGGACGCGCTCGCGGTGGCGCCGAACGTGGTAGAGGTGGTTTCCGTGGTGGACGCGGCGGTCACGCGACCACGAACGGTTTGTCCAAGGATGCCGCTGGAGCATCTGTACCAACTACTGAGTCGACTGCCTGGGACACGCCCGCTTCGAACGAAGCAAACGGAGGATGGGACGACACCCCCACCGAGTCTATCAAGGATACTGTCGACACGGGTGACAATGTGACGGGCACTGTCACTGCAGTGGATCCTCCTGCAGCTACAAGCTCGCAGCCAGTCGAGACCAATGCAGCAGAGCAAGGCGGCGCAAAGAAGAGCTGGGCCAGCATGTTTGCGAAGCCCAAGCCTGCGCCTGCGCCTGCGCCTGCGCCTGTGCCACAGAAACAGATATTGACGAAGCCTCAGCCTGTCGAAGCAGACGAAGCAGAAAAGTCGCGGCCGGAGCCAGCTCCAGCTGTCGCAGAGCCGCCAGTCGAAGCCCCGAAGCAGACAGAGCCCATCGCCGAAGCAACACCCCCGACCGCGGCACCGATTTCAGTTCCGGAGCCAGCGCTTCCAATCGCTGTGCCCGAGACCAGCACTGCTCCTGTAGAGCCACCAATTACTACATCACAGTCTGAAGGTCTTACGCTAACCCCTTCGAAGGATCCACTGACAGAGGAAAATGTCGAGCATCTGCCGGACGAATCGAATCCTCCTGCAACGCAGACAGTCGCCAGCACCGCCGGGTCCGCAGACCCACGCAATCTCACCCCGCTCCCTGCGCAACCAGCACCCATCGGACGACCACCAGTCGGCGGTTATGCCACAGTTGCCAGCCGTCTTGCTGGTGCAGGAAGCAGGAGCGCAAGCTTCCAGAGAAGAGTGCAAGAGCAGCAGGAAGCAGTCGTCATGCCTGGACACAACGCGGTTGACAGAGCTGCCGTTCAATTTGGCAGTATGGGCCTGAATGGCGAAGCTGGACCAGACGTTGACGACGAGCGAGAAGAGCCAGAGACACGACATGCCCCGCAACACTCGCCACCTGCCCAACCGCGCACTTCCCTCCCACCTGCCCCTCGCCAGCCTTCTGCCGCGCCGGAACCTCTACAGGATGCGCAACCACAAGCGCTGTCGCAAGCTCAGCCCACGCCGAAGCAAGCACCCGGTCTGCCCCCGGCATCAGCCCAGAATCAGCAACAGATTCAAGACCCTGCGCTAGGACACGCGCCCTCCCAAGATCAGCAATTCGCTCAGGGATACAACCAGTATGGTCGTGGCTACGGTCAACAACAGGGCGCACCCGGCGGCCAGCAAGATACTGCCGCAACACAGCAGAAACCCTTCGATCCCTTTGGCCACCAGTCCCAGCCATCGCAGTATGACCAGTTTGGTCCCAATTCACAGCAACAGCCACACCAGCAGCAGCAGTCTGGCTTCGGCGGTCTCTCTTCGGCGCCGAACGATTATCCAACATACTATACCAGCGATGCCGGTCGTAACTATCAACAATACTATGGAGGAGCGTATGGTGGGCAAGATGGCAGGCAGCAGATCGGACAGCCACAGACTCATGACCCAACTATCGGACAACAACGTTCGGCCAGTGGCTATGGTGCAGGAGTCAACGAGGCCGCATTTGCCGCTCAAGGAATTCAGCAGGCACCATCTCGCTTTGCTGAAGCTCCGGGCTCTGGCAACAACACACCAAATCCACTTCCTGCGGCTCAGCAGCCTCCTCAAGCTGCTCAAGGCCAACACGCGTTGCAGCAGCAGCCGGCACACGGCCAACAAGCCTACAACAACGCGGGCTACCCTTACGGACATCCGTACTACAATAGCCCGTACCAGCAGGCATATGTCAACCAATTCTCGGGCTACGGAGGCGGATACGGAACCGGATCAGGGTATGGTGGCGCTCAAGGTGGATATCAAGGAAAGCAGCAACAGGCTGGCAGCATGTATGGTGGACCGCACAGCTACGGTTCCTCGTACGACCAGCATTCTTCATCTCCTGCTAATCCGCACGCTTTCGGTCACAATCAACGTAGCACCAGTGGAGTGGGCTCGCTCGGCGGCCTCGATGACTATGGCCGCAGCTCCGCCGGCCCTGGATTGCATCAGCAGGGCAGTGGTTATGGTAGCATGCATGACCCCTTTGCGCGCTCAGCCTCCGGCTTTGGTGCGCAGGGCGCCTATGGGCAGCAGAGTATGGCTGGACAAGAAGAGTCGCTGAAGGCATATGACAATGCCAAGAGCGGTCCCTCGCCTTCACTTGGGCAACCCGGCCGTCCAGGATCCGCTGCCAACAGCGCCGCTGGCAACGCTCAAGCTGGACTGCCCCCGCCCCAACAGGGTCAGCACTCTGCGTTTGGCGGAGGCTACCCGGGATTCCCAGGCCAAGGAAGTCAGTATGGCAGCCTTGGAGGACTTGGTGGTCACCAGCAGGGTCAGCAAGGCGCCGGCTATGGCTACGGTGGATTTAATCAGACCTACGGTAGCTACGGCCAGAGCAGAGGTGGCTGGGGACAAAACTATGGCGCGCACTAGCATGGCAGCCTCGATGAGCACGACGTAAATACTTCGAATACGTCGTTCAAGGTCTCCCGTGCCAACGCGAAGGAAAACAGAGATGTACACGGCAGATTCATCCCAAACCTCGGTCAGCCTGACGTGTCCTCGAGGTCCTCTTCCGGAGCGTTTCGACCAAGATAGGCAACGGAAAGTTGGGTGACGGCAGACAGCACGCCGGACAGCCTTTGTATCATCACACCACTTTTTTTTGACATGTCATGCGCGACACACTCGACTACTTTTTTTCCCACATCGAGACACAACATATCATGCCTGCAGACGGGAACTTCTAGGCGCACGGGGACACAAAGACAGGGGCAGTCGGTCCGTTCGACGTGGCCCATCAAAAGCTGGAATAGCAAAAGGGAACCTTGAATCAGGCGTTTCTTTGACCTGGGCTAGTGTAGAAATGCTCACGAAAGATTGCATGTGACAGTAGCAGAGCATTTGGTTGGGAGCGGATTCTGTAGCGTTTGTCACGTATAGCTGAATGAATGAAGGTGGCTGCTTGACGGCCTCGACGGCATCTTGGGAACCTGTCGTTCTACGATTGCACGTGATCTGCTGATGAATAAGCATCAAACCTCAACCTCGATGCCGACACGCATGCTGTACCTGTACCTCAGACGGTCCGTCCTCAGCCATCGAAGCCTGGCGGAGGAGTTGAACGTTCCAAACGGGCAAGTATGATCATGCGTGCTCGCGGTTGAAGTGTCGTAAGCTGTCAAAGTCCCCAGTCTTGTTTCCATCACTTTTCATGCACCTTCACAGTCACATCGACCACGAACAGCACAACAGCATAGCACCCACAGTATGGCCGCTCGCGGCTTCAAATCGAAGTCCAAACCTGATCCAGTCAAAGACGCAATTCCGACACCCTTCATCAGAACTCCCTCCTCGCTCGCACCCTTACTCGACCGTCTCGACCCGTCCAAAGTCCACATCACCCACCTCGATCGCAACCCTCGCGCCGTGAAGAAGAACATTTTCCTCATCCCCGTTCTCCTCAATGGCTTCATCGCCGCCTTGCTGTTCTGGCGCCTCTACCATGCCATACCGAAATACTACATCCTGCTACAGACACTACTAGGCTACTCGACGTCCGAGACCGTCAACACCGTCTCCACGACCCGCAAACAACAAATCAGAATTCTCCTCGCTCGAACTCTCACCATGGCCTTCGATTTCTTTCTCTTCCGCTTCGTCGGTCCTTGGCCTCTGACCTTTTTCTTCGAACAACCTGCCAACCCTTGCTCTTATCGCTGGGGCATCGGTTTCCGGGACGAGGAAGTTGTCGTCCGAGTGAGCAGGAATTGGAGCACGAATGATTTGATGCAAGGCGTGAAACAAGGACAAGAGAATGCCTTTTTCAAAACGAGGATACTACCTGCGATTTCGCACGAGGAAATGCGCAAGACGGGATACTTGATGATGAATGAGAGTTGGGATCTGGAATTTGAGCTTATGCGTGATGCGGAGACATTGGCGAAGGGGAAGGAGGTGAGGAAGGAGGACTTGGACAAGGTTGTGTTTGCGTTTCTGGAGGGAGGGAAGCATGGTTGGGTTATGTGGAAGTGGCAGGAGGAGGATGTCATTGAGGCGAGGAGGAAGAAGGTCGTGGCGTTCAAGGAGGTGTTGACCAAGTTGGGAAAAGAGTCATTGTTTTGGAGGTGGACCGAGATTGTGGAGGAGGAGAGGGATGCTGATGGAGGTTTCACGACAGAGAGGCAAGAGAGTGTTGTGGACAGGGTGAAGGCTGAGTTTGAGAAGGAGGGAGTTGACTTTGAAGAGATTGTGAAAGGCATTGGTGGACTGGAAACTGTTCCTGCCTCTGCTGCTAAGGCTTCAAAGTAGCAGGTTGTCGATAACTTGCTCTGCTCAAGCCCCGGCCGTGATCCTGGCTTGTTTTCCCAACGCCCGCCGAACGGCTACCATTGTGATCTTCCCTACATTGAGACACAACGGCTTTGCGTTGATACCATTCCCTCATTTGGCAATGACTGAACCTTGAGGTGTCGATTACGCGAAGTGCGAAGGTGCGACATATATTCAGCCTTCCTCGATTGCAGCCCAGAAGTTGACGCCAGACTCTTCACGGAAGTTATCGTGAGCTTCAATCGCCATGTCGGCTACCCAGCACGATCCATCTCCGCTAGTGTCCTTGAACGCGATACGATACCGTGGATCACCATGTGCCACATCCAACGCAAGTTTGCCACCGATCAATCCAAAGAAGTAGGGCTGACGTACCGTGCTTTGGATGCGATAAGTCTCCAGGTAATCATGTTCCGCTAGAAAGAATCCCACAGTCATTTCGAGATCCGAGTCGAGAATTTTGCCATCATGATATTCTAATACGCCGCTCCCGTCCCCATCGACCCATTCGATAAAAAGCCAGTCAATGCGCTGGAGATGTTTCTGGCCAATGACATCGACCCACTGCCACAACACTGGAATGCTGAGGAAGTCGCTAGCGCCGAGAAAGATGTTCCGGGCGTAGAAGAGCTTCAGACCTTCATCGCGGAGGAGTCGACAGGTTCGCGCGATAGCTGGCTGTTTGGCACTCAATGAGTCGTCGCCATGGTGAGCCACAGCCCAAGGCTCTTTCGACTTGCGCTGGATTCTCAATGGCTTCTCCCTGGTGCTGATGACGACTGCAAATCTGAGCACACGGATGACAAGTTCCGGCGGCAAGTCTAAGAGGCGAAAGTGTTCTTGCTCGGCGACATTGGCTTGTTCCGTGCAGGTGACGGGTTCCGTCGCGATGTCAGGCTCGTCCAACATGTTGGTCAAGGCATGCGCGCGACGGCGCTTGTTGTATTCGTTCGCCGTGCGGTTCTGCACGAAGTGGGTGTTCTCTTGCGGATGCCAGTCAAGCGAGAGCGCGTCGGTGGAAGTGAGGCCATCAGGCATCGATGCTTTCACTTCACGGAACTTCACTTCTGTGCTCACGTGGCAACGGTGCAGAGTGAGAAGGCACGATCTACTCCATTCACACACACGACAGCGATGATACTAGATACGAAAGAACGTTTTCAATCGTCAATATTGAAGATTGTAGCTGCCTGACAGTTCCCCTTGGCTGCGTCATAAATCGGCTCTCGTGGCCCATGGCAAGCCGGTTTCTATGTCTTTCGCGAAGTGGTCCATCTCTCACAATTAGAGCCTCGATTCTTAGTCGCGGCGGCGGTGCGGACGAGTCCCCAACTGTGTGCCTCTGGCCCCATTTCGAGGATGTGGGAAGGCCCTGCACCACGTGCCCGCTGCTGCTGCATGTGTCGTTGCCGTGGCGCAAGACTGCGATCCGACGTTCCTCGTCCTCTCTGGACCCACGACACATCTTGTCACGCCCTCCACGCCCCCTGATCGGGTTCTTCTTCACAGAGGTCTCGTAATCAACGCTGAAGCACGTGTCCCTCGTACTGCCACTCCATTTGCTCATGAGACCGGTCAGCGAGGGACACTTGGGCGTATGCTGCCTCGATTCCGTCGCGAATTTCGTAGGTGATCTTCACATTCCCATCCAGAATTCGCACATATCCCTTGCGTCCTTCACGGCGCTTCTGCTCATCGCTGAGCTTCGTGCCGCTGCGCGCAAACATCCAAGGCACCCGAAAACCGTCCAAGTAAAATGTACCATCGGAACAGGTCCACATCACGTGAAATTTCATCTTCTCCAGATGTTCTGCTTGCAAGGTCGCAATCCACTTCCCTAGATACATATTATCAAGGTCCGAAGCGGTCACTAGGAAGGAGTTGCGGCTGTAGAAGATCGAAAGTCCTTCATTCCTCAGCCAGTGGCAGGTCTTGGTGATTGCAGGCTGCTTGTACAACTTGAAGGAGGTCATGTACGTGTGACGGAGAAAAACGCCTTGCCATGTGTAGGTGTGGGTCAATTTTGACTTGTGGTTGATGATGAGGGCGAATCCGAGAACACGGACGACGAGTTCTGGTGGCAGGTCGAGGAGGCGGAAGGCCTTTTCTTCTTCTCCCGCGGCGGGATGCTGTGATGTTGCGGGCAACAGCTGCGCTGTGTCGGCGGCATCCGAATTCGGCGACATTTTCTTCGCGGTGATGTCGAAAGCGGAGGTGGTCGTGGAAGTCAATGTTTCTGCGCGGACATTCAGGGGTCGAGGGTGGTCGCTCGCTGGTGCGGCATCCTCGACTTTGTTCAGCTCCATCTTCCGTCTTCGAGTTGCGGATGGCGGAAAATGGGTTGACCGAGGTAGGTGTTCGGCATTGAAATATGGTTCGAAGCGAACTTCAGCGTGCTCGTCAGCCAAGACTTGTGTGAATGAAGGCTGTTCACTTGATTCACAATTCACTCCGGGTAGAGTTCAGGGAATACATTTTCACATACTCGAGGACAGCTGAGGGATCATAGATACTGGAATCATGCGATGAACGAGCAACGTGGATCCTGGTTTATGCAGAGCGCGCCCATCTTCGCTAGGCTGATCGATTCGCATTGATGTGATGCTGAGGACAAAACACCTAGCCACTGTAGCGACATACGTTACAATTCCCCCCCTCGGTAGGCTCATACAAGAGTCATTCCCTTTCATCCATGGCCATCTCCACTCCACATCGAGTATACGATCAGTGTCCGATGTGCAGCGAGGCCATCACTGGATATGATGTCGCAGACGTCGCAGACTCCGCATACTTGCTTGGCCACTTTTCCAATGGCGCACACTATTGGCTCGCCGTCTGCTTCATATGCGGAAGATGAGGTGCTCAGCTGTCTTGCCCATCCACTTCTCTGCCAGCCTCTGTGGCCGTACCGTCTGCGTCGATTTCCAAGGCCCAAAAAATCGTGTCCACAGCCGCGTTTTGTGAGAAACCCTTCAACAAATTGGCCAAGTCGACAACTCTCCGCCACCCTCCAGTGAGCCGTAGACCCTGGCCGAACGACAATTCGTAGCACCTGTAGGGCCTTTCGGACCAAAGGACGACCTTCCAACTTCGGAGTCGTACAAGCATGCAGTCCATGAGTGTCCGTTCCAGGCGCATATCTTCCGCGCATTGCTTCAACCAACACATTTGAAGTCTCAGATCGTAGTCCAGTATGCATTCGTTTGCCGTTCGCTCACTTCACACACGCGCCTGCCGCCGCTCGGAACGCGCGAGCGCAACTGCCTCGTGACGAACAACCGCGGCGACTCCCGACCGACATCAAGCAGGAAATGACCTGCCACCGTGCGATAAGCGCCGGGATGCAAAGGGAACACATCCGCGATGCCGTCTCGGAGCTATTGCCGCGCACGGCTATGAGGTCTTCAAGAGTCTTGCGTAACAATGTTGGCGTGGCGTTGACTTCGCCCTAGATTGATCAAGCTGCGTTTTACGAATGCCTCGATCATGCACCATCATCCGTTACACCGCCACCCATTATGACCACTCCACAGTACTCGACTTACCATCCCACCTTTCTGAACACCTCTCTCTCGGCGCACTCTTGTGCTTTGCTGGAGTTCAACTTGCTGGAGCATGCGAAGCTACTGACAGCAACGGCCGCTTGTAAGAATTGGAACTCGAGCTGCTTACGAGTAACAGTAGACTATGATCTTGTAGCGAGTATGATCTTCTATATCTCATGGCGTGTCTTTTGGCTACTTTCTCCGCCTGTTTCATCTTGCGTGCTTTCCGTGTTCTTCCACGTCTTTCGAACTTTGGCTTCGTTGCTGACGCGGTGAAGAAAGCGATTCTGCTCTTGGAGAAGCCGGCAATCGGCGAACGACAGCTGCGTGGCGTTCGCGAGCTTCCGGGCTCGTTTTCTTAAGTGTTGTTTGCCGCTTTCATCTGGCTGGTGCGCATCGCGGTGACGGGATTCTGGGAGATTTCATCTTGCGCAAGACCTGGCTGCGGCTGCGGTACATCGTGGACCACAATGGTCGCAGTGACCAAGCCTGCCTTACTCCAGCCTGCGCGAGTAGTTCTTGACGTGAATGCAGCTCTTCGTGCGGTGCTATAGAATTAGGTGAAGTGAAGTGAAGTGCTCTTCCCCGACTGTTTCGGCCCGTTCCAAGCGGTCGATTAGGCTGCTTTTAGTGCACCGCGCACGGAGATGTTGTCCTCGAAACAGAAACCTGATAAACCGCGCTCCAAGACGTCGAGCGTTTCATCATGTATTGCGAAGCCATCGCGTACGACTACCCGCCGATTATCCCTCGCCCAGCGAAGGTGGAGAGGATCTTACTAGAAGCTTACGAAAGCACTTCGTCCTTTTCCAGGCTCCACAGTGATGATCCCAGGGAGGTAATTGAGAAGCAAAACTCTTCGGCTAAGGAGGAAGATGACCCTTGACCCCTCCATGTCCACGCCTCCTGTTCGCAAGCTTTGATAAAGAGGACTAGCAACTGCTGACTAGCAACATCTCGTATGGCTCAGAAACATTTACTAGAAGAGGTCCGAAGTGCAGTTAGGTGTTTGAGCAATACACAATCAGCGTTTCGTCCCTCATGAGTGGCGTTCTCCATTATGGCGCTCTAGCGCTTCAGCTTACAGCGAGACTGGTGCTCGCAGTACGTACAGCTCCCAATTAAGGTTGAAGTCACCTTACCACATGCTGAACACAACATAGGGCTTAATCATCGTGGTGCTGAAAGTGCTGTACAACATCTCGCCTTTCCATCCTCTGGCCAAATACCCTGGACCTCTCTCATGGCGAGCATCTCGAATCTTTGCATCATACCATCACTCCACTGGAGACCTCTATCAGCGTATCGCAGCGATTCACGAGAAGTATGGCCCAACTGTGCGAATTGCTCCAGACGAGCTCTCCTTCACAGCGCCGGAAGCATGGCCCGAAATCTACAACTCGCGCCCCCAGATGGCCAAGACCCGTTTCCACTTTGGACAAGACGAATCCGGGAGGATTCCAAACAGCATGATAACAGCGCCAGATCTCGAGCACATGCGATTGAGAAGATTGGCAGGTCCTGCTTTCCTCAACGCCGGAGTGGCGGAGGTCGAGCCCACGATGCAGCACTACGCCGAAATGCTCTGTACTCAGCTCAAAGACGCCAGCAAAGATGGATCTCAAAACATGGTCGAATGGTTTCTCTGGGTTCTCAACGATGTCATCGGCCAACTGGCTCTCGACCAGGAATTCGAATGTCTGAAGAAGCGCCGCTTACACGAATGGCCTAGCTACCTCTTGCATATCCTCAAAGTCGGAGCCATCATCAACCAATTCAAGCGTTATGGCCTAAAGATGAGCATGCTCGAATTGATCATGCCCAAAGCAGCCGCTCAGAAGCAAGAGAAATTCTTCGAAACCGCCAAGAAAGCCGTGGACGCTCGACTAGCTCGTGAAGACTACGGAAGCTCCCCATCTGAATCCGGCAAGCGACCAGATATCATCGGACTCATGCTTCGAGAAATGAAAGGAGGAGACCGTCTGACCGAGAAGGAAATTCTAGCAAATTCGATTCTGATCGTTGGCGGAGGCGCCGAAACGACAGCAACGACATTGACAGCAACATTCTACCACCTATGCAATACTCCACACGCGATGCAAAAGCTCAAAGACGAGATCCGAGGGACTTTTGCCAGAAGCGAGGATATCACGCTCAAAGCCACAGCAGACTTGCCCTATCTCAAGGCCACGTTGGACGAGAATCTGAGAATCTTCCCTACCGCTAGCTATATCACCCCGCGAACAACACCAAAGGAAGGCCACGTTATCGATGGAGAGTTCATTCCTGGTGGGACGTATGTTTCAATGGGTCAGTGGTTTATGGGCAGATCAGAGCGTTTCTTCGATGACGCGATGGAGTTCCGACCGGAAAGATGGACGAATCTGGAAGTGCAGAAGGCGTGTGGAAGGAGAGTCGATGAGATTTTGAAGCCATTCAGCATGGGTCCGAGAAACTGTGTCGGGAAGCTGTAAGTCGATGCTGTGTTCTAGGAAGAGAAGGGGAGATCTTTGCTGACGCGGTGGTAGATTGGCATTGGCCGAAGCCCGCTTGATTTTGGCAAAGTTGATCTGGCATTTCGACTTCGAGCTTGATGGCGATCACGCTACCTGGGTTGATGATGCCCGGTTCTACGTAAGTTCTCGACTGAACACGATCAGTGGAAAGATGCTAATGGGGAACAGGTTTTGTGGGAGCTGCAACCTCTCAAGCTTCGCATCACACCCGTTCAATAGCTCAGACGTAAGGCTGACATATCTTTCTGGAGTTTGCGAGGCGATTGTATCGCATTCTGCTACAGCCAACTCTATCATACATAGGGTCGGCAACCAGAACAGACTTAATCTCAGGCCATGTAACCCCATTCGGGACCTTCATGGCACACTGTCGCCCATTCATACCATTGTCGTCGTTTTGGCCGCTCCTCTAATTCTGCTTCTTATTTTGACTACCTCAGTCCAGTCACCGGCGCCATTGGGTTTATCTCCGCCCTCCTTAGGCTGACCGTACGCCATTTGATATCGTGGCTTCTTGCCCTCTTTTGCTTTAATCGAACGCACGAACGTCTTAGTCTTCAAGCTGACTCGTGACTCGACAACGCGCAACCGCGCGATCTCCTTGTCAAGATCGCCATCGCGCGGGTCCCACTCGACGAACAAATTCGCAACGCCCTTGATGCCATCCTCTCCGAGTGGATCGATCCAGCGACAAAGCGCATTCGGGCCACGAGTGCTTGCCTTGACCAAAAAGTGGTTCACTTCGTAGAAGGTCTTCAGACCTATGCAAAGTTAGGATGCAATGATGACATGAAACGGTGTTGAAGATGCTGTGACTTACCCTCTTTGCGCAGAGAACGGCACACGCGAGTGATGGCCGGCTGAAATCAACTTTGCCGACTGCTCTGCTGAGATTCTCACCTCGAGCTGTGGGTATGACCACCAGAAAGGGGCCTCGTCCACGGGAATTGCGCGAATCTCGATCGGATGCTTGCGTGTGCTCATGTTAACAGTCGACTCGAGGATGCGGAGGATCAGCTCGTCAGGTAAGTTGAGAAGGCAGAATGGCTTCTCTCGGCCGGCGTCAACAGTGTTCGTGTCGTCTGTCGAGGCATTGCCAGCCACGACAGAGTCTCCGGAGCCGTGCTCGGGGGCGCTGTCTTCGATCTTCATTGCGGCTAGATCGTTCTCCATACGAGTGTGCTTCTTCGAGGCGTGGCGCAGGCGGCGTGTGCTCTCCTTGGGTGCCATACTGATTCAGTTTGATGGTATGCGACTGGGTGCGAAGAGTATTTGCGTGCAAAGAGTGTTCGTTACTTGTGCAGGTGGATGAACGGCTTGGTAGGCGAATGTTTGCGCCGAAGACTGTTCTCGGGGTTGGGTGAAGAAGTGAAAGTGGCGCAGGAAGCGGTCGCTTAAAATTTACAGACGCACTCGCAGGAAGTGAATGGCTGCCGCTGATGGTGAATGAGTCTGGAGGCCCGTGCTGCTCTTCCCAGCACGTTGTCGCTTTATGACGTCTATCATCTCGCGGGCAGGCGGCGCCGTAATGCGCGGCATTCGGCTTATAGACGTTGCTGATGTCGGATGAATATACACGAGTTGCGGTCGGGGAAAGCACCAGCTCATGCGATGCTGGGTCCAAGAGGACAAGAATTTTGGGGCGCCGAGCGTCGACTTATTCGGAGAGCCTCTTTCTTCTTTGTCTCGGTGCCTGGGTCTAATGTTTGAGGGTTTGCTGGAAAATGCAGCCTACGTATCTGTAGGCACACCGCATGTGAACACGCGTTTCTCTTCCTCGCTCTCTTTCACATCTTCGACCATTGTGCTATAATCATCCATCCATACATTCGCTCTTCATGCCCACACTTATCGTAGCAAGCCGCACCGTGCAATGCTTTGCACGAGAGCGCAGAATGGACTTCGGGTGGAAAGTTGGAAGGCTCGTCAGAAAGCCGAAGCGAGCAGTAACAATCCAGACAAAGGCAGGCGAGTTGCGCGTCGACGCTCAATGAGAGAGACATACATTCGACTCGTGCTTTCTACCATCCCAGGTTGCCTCATTTGCATCGCTATCTCTAGCTTCAAGTTGCCATTCCAACTAGATCTCGTAGCTTCTTGGGGCAATGGCTAGCACCGTTATCACAAAGGTGACCGAGAAGGGCCAACAGGGTCTGGAAACCGGTTGTGACACAACACTGCCACGCCTAGGTGCTCGTGCGAAATGAGAGATCGATGTTGGATTCATGGTGTGGCCAGCCACTTTTTGCTTCTTCTCGTGGCGCTGAAGCAGACTCGCGCTGAGCATGATCGGAAGGCAGCACTCTTGTCGGTCTGTCCACAGAGCAGAAACGCCGTCTCTGGCATGAACATTGGGACAGGCTAGATATTGACGTAGCGCGTACGAAAGCCGGCACCGGAATGAGGAATAATAAGTGAAGCATGACTGTACTGTTGAACCTGTAACACGTTCGCTTTTACCAATCTTCTGATGATATACACACGCGTACCAAATCCGCTTCAATGGCCAGCCGCTTAATGTTTTGGAAAGCTGAAACGCCGTTGGCCAATGCACTCCCCAGAAGTTATGCTACAGTTGGGAAGAATCCGAGGCTATGCGTATCCGCAAGACTCGACAGCCGGCGAGCATATGGTGCCTAGAGCCAAGCGCCAAAACCAGAGATCGCGCGTGAGAATGAAACCCCGTGAAAGACGTCCTTTTCGCATATGCCCCTCAAGCATCTTGATTTTCAGTAGAGCGCCAGCCCGCAGCCAAGCAGCAAGTCCATCCCGTGAGAGTACAATCTAACTCGTGCCATCGTGTCATTTTGTGAACTTCATTATGTAGGTGCTGGTGTCGTATGTTGCGCTCCGCATCGATCCAAAAGGCGTTCTAGACACATTAGTACGCATTGACCAGGTGAGTTGTGAAACATAATCACCAGTAGGGCCTATCTCCGTATGGCTCACGGCCACCACCACCGCCGCCACCACCATAGCCGCGGCCACCCTCCCTCGGGGGTGGGCTTCGTGGACGACCTGCATATGGCTCACGACCGTGTCCGTTGGCGTAGGGCTCCGGCTCATAGCCTCGTCGGGGCGGTGGTGGGCCATAGCGGTCATCTGGGTAGCCGCCTCCGCGTGGTGGGTAATCATCGACAGGTGGCCGACCGCCGCGTGGAGGGCCATAGCGGTCTTCGCGTGGGTCACCACCGCCATAGTAATCGCGTGGAGGAGGAGTGCGGCGACGATAGTCGTCCCGACGTGGGCTGTAGCCACGTGGCGGTCCCCGGCGATCGTAGCCGCCGTAGTAGTCGTCTGCAGGTGGGCCATAGCCACCACGACCTCCGCGGAAGCCTGGAGAACGAGATCGGAAGCGCTCACGTGGGCGTGGCACATCAGTCTGGGGCTACGGGAAGTAAGCATGTGGTTGTAGTTGTAGTGTCAACGTTGTCGAACTTACGTCTGAGATGCAGCGGACGGTAGAGCCCTTGAACTCCGAATTGTCAAGCTTCTCGACTGCGGAAGCAAGATCGGCGGCAGTCTCGTACTCGACGAAGCCCTTGCCGGTGCCGCTGGGGTCACGCTCGCGGTTGACCTCGCTGTAGACCACGTCCAGGCCGGACTGACGGGCGAAGTCCTTGAGATCCTATGTGAAGGTGTAAGTGGAGGCCATGAACAGATGTCGACGCGGTCGTGCTGAACCAAGGCCAAACCTGGATCAAGGTGGCGGCGACGTTGCGCGGTAGTAGTGCGTGAGGAAGGAGTAGCTAACCTGCCAGCTGGTCTCGAATGGCAATCCAGTAATGGTCATACGGTGGATGGTACGTCTTGGACGAGGAGCCATACGAGGTTGGTGCTCGAAGCCTTCACGAGGACGGGTGGAGCCACGGGCAAACTGGACGACGAGCCGCTCGCCCATGAACTCGGAGCCATCTAGCCAGCGGAGTATGTCAGCAGTCGAGAGCATAACCGGGAGGGGAGAAGGGGGACGGTGTGCAGGCCGGAGGCAAGATTAAGCATCGGCAATAGCGTAGAAGGGGGACGTACGGAAAGCTGCAGGGCGAGTTAGCAGGTCCAGCATCATGTTTCAAGAGGGCAGCGGCGGCCATTGAGTCGGCGGCGTGCAGGAGTGGAGAGCTTACCTGGGACGACATCACGCGCGTCCATGGCATCTTTGTACTCGATGAAGCCAAAACCATTCATGAGCTTGATCTCGGTAATCTCGCCGGTGCCATGGGTGTTGAAGTGGTTCTCAACGTCGGCCTTGGTAGCTGTAGCACGATTCCGGTCAGCGTTGCCAGGTCAGGACTCGGTCTGCAAAGGACGGCCAATGAAGCGCCAGCTCCGGCTCCAGTACAAGCACAAGCACGACGCAGAGCCGCAGCGGCAGACGATAAATGCAAGGCAGCGGCAGAGATGGCCAGTTCCCCTCCATTCATCTTCTCGATGCTCGTAGTGCGCCGGGCCACAAGCCAGAACAGGCCATCCTGCTTATCCATCGAAAGTCCACGGGAGAAAAAGCGTACCATTGCGTGGGAGGTTCCCTGGCAGACGCGCTCGTTAGCCAGCTGTCGACCGCCCTGCAATTGCGAGCTGGGCGCATCGCGCAATTGTGGAGTGCGCGCGCGCGCCAGCCGCCGCACATGCGCGAGGCACGGAGCGGTGATGTTGCTTACCGAGATAGAGCCTCGTGTTACTGACGCCAGATTCGGCCATGGTGATGATGGAGAGGGCGCGCGCGACGATGGGCGTGCGTGCGGTGGGAAGAGAAGAGTCCGGGCGCGCGCGGTCTGGGGGAAGGAAGCAGGCCGGAGCGGCGGCGGGAGAGGCCTGGCAGCGGCGGAGGGAAGCAGAAGAGGGCGGTCGAATGGCGAGGCGAAAGCACCAAAAGCAGTCGACGTGGTTGTGCGCGTCGAGGAAGGGCGGCGGTGGAGGCTGCGCGAGGCCGATGGATGCAGCGGTCGTCGCCGTGGCAAGTGGGTGAGGCGGAAGAAGGTGAGCGGCAGCAGAGTTCGCGGGCGACCGAGCGGGAAGCGGCGCGCCCACCGCTGCCAAGCACCAATCAGTGGGGCGGAATTTCGGTGGTCAGCGCGCGCATCGCGATAGTAGAGGTATTCCTGGCGCGGGCAGCAGTCTGAGCGCAGAGCCACCGGCGCAGTTGCTGTCGCTGGGAAATACAGTGTTCCACGTCGCCCGCACAATGCGCAACGTGTCGTTCATCACGTCCACCGCACGTAGAGCACGTCCATCGCCACAGAGAACAAAGCCACACCCCTCGCGAAGGCTGTTGTGGCTGTCAATGCAAAGCCGCTTGAAAGCCGAGGCGAGGCGACTGTAAATGCCTGGGCAATGATGCGCATGTGAAGCTGCTGCCCGCCGTCCGCTCCTCCTGCACCACTGTGACCGCCTCACCAATTCCTGCCGCAACAATGGCCGCTCCCAGCATCATCTGTGCAGCTGCGCGGCGCCGCCTCGTTCAGCTCCCCGACTTCTCGAGGCTCATTGCCCCGACTCGCGCTGCCGCTGCTGCTTCTACTCCCGCCACTAGCTCCACAGCTTCGAGATGTCGCACGAGAGGCTACAGGCCTGCGGCCATCACGGCTGGTCAAAGACGAGCAATCTCGAGTACGACACGACGACGATTCGCCTCCGTGGAAGACGACTGGAGCGATCCCTTGCAACAGGAACGAGAGTCGGACGAGGTCGACATCTGCATTGTTGGTGGCGGGCCAGCAGGACTGAGTGCGGCCATCAAGTTGAAGCAGCTGGCAAATGAGGCCGGCAATGAAGACTTCCGCGTCGTGCTGTTGGAGAAGGCGGGCGAGATTGGAGATCACATCGTGTCCGGCAATGTGTTAGAACCGGGTGCTCTCGACGAGCTCATCCCAGACTGGAGGTCAGAAGACAACCCGAATCGATTCGAGAATGTCACGCCTGCTACAAAAGACAAAATGAGGTTCTTGACCAAATCGAGTGCCATCCCAATCCCCGCGCCACCGCAGATGAACAACCACGGCAACTACATCTTGAGCTTGAACGAGCTGTCCAAGTGGCTAGGGGAAAGAGCAGAGGAGATTGGCGTGGAAGTCTATGCAGGCTTCGCCGCCTCAGAAGTTCTGTACACCAAGGAGGGAGCTGTCAAGGGAGTGGCAACAAACGATTTGGGCATTGGACGAGATGGCAAGGCAAAGGACTCTTTCGAGCGCGGCATGGAGTTTCACGCGCGATGCACCCTCCTGGCTGAAGGCTGTCACGGCAGTCTGACCAAGAAAGTCATCAAGAAATACGACCTTCGTGCGCACAGCCAGCCCCAGACTTACGGACTCGGCATCAAGGAAGTATGGGAGATTGATCCTGCCAAATTCGACAAGGGCCTTGTGGCGCACTCAATGGGTTACCCACTTCCAAAAGACACATATGGAGGCGGTTGGATGTACCACTTTGGCGAAAATATGGTCTCGATCGGATTAGTGGTCGGCCTCGACTATCCGAACCCATGGTTAGCACCATATGGCGAATTCCAGAAGATGAAGCAGCACCCCTTCTACAGGCAATATCTCGAAGGTGGCAAATGTATATCCTACGGCGCACGCACTCTCAACGAGGGAGGCTTCCAAAGCATACCCAAATGCGCCTTTCCAGGCGGTGCTCTCATCGGCGACACAGCTGGCTTCCTCAACGTCCCCAAAATCAAGGGCACTCATACAGCTATGCGCAGCGGCATGCTCGCCGCCGAAGCCGCTTTCTCGGCCCTCCACAGCTCCAATGACACCGAAGGCGCCGTCTTCCTTTTTGACTACGAAGACAAGCTCCGCAAGTCTTCCATTTGGAAAGAACTTAAACAAGTCCGCAACATGCGACCCAGCTTTCACACCCCTCTCGGTCTTTATGGTGGCATTCTCTACTCTGGTCTCGAAGCATACCTCTTCCGCGGCTACACTCCCTGGACCTTGAAGCACGGCAAGCCCGACCACGCCGCAACCAAGCTCGCCTCCGAGTGCCAGAAAATCGAATACCCCAAGCCCGACAATGAGATCTCTTTTGATATCCTGACCTCCGTTTCCCGGACCGGAACCAACCATGAAGAGGACCAGCCTTGTCACTTGCAAGTCGCGGACTGGGACAAACATGCTGAGTTAGAATATCCCAAGTACAAGGGCGTGGAGAATCGTTTCTGTCCTGCCGGAGTGTATGAGTATGTGGAAGACGAGAGTAAGGACCTGGGCGTGAGGTTCCAGATCAATTCACAAAACTGTGTACATTGCAAGACCTGTGACATTAAGGTGCCGGATCAGGATATCAATTGGCAGACGCCGCAGGGTGGAGAGGGGCCAAAGTATGTGATGACTTAAATGGAGACGCCGATGAGGAGCGACGGTGGGGGCATGGTATTTCAACAAGATGTTGGCAAGGAAATCAGGAGTATAGCAGTGCTCCGTGAGCTGGAAAAGGCAACATGTCGCCCTTGTGTTTGTATACTGAATATAAGAAGGAACCATGGTCCAGAACCTCGATTCTTTTTGCCCAGCACAGTTGCCCACTCATTATCATTAGCTGAGCAGCAACAGTAAATTGACCAGAATTATACATGGGCACGGTACGGTGTTGTGCCAATCAACGCCAACACAACTTCCTGAACCTCTGTTTCATTGCCTGCGTTAAACATATCTACACACATAAACCTCACATACATGCCCGCCATATCACCTCTCCCTCTCAGCACAAACTTCACACCACCACCTTCTTCATCTCCTCATTCAAAACCATACCCTTAACCCCCTCTCCCCTCCAATCACTCGTCCAAACATGATCCTCCTTCTCCCTCTTCTCCGGCCACTTCCACCTCTCCGCCAACTGCCTCCCCAGATCATCCCTCGCGCGACCCTGAATCACATCCACAATCCTCTCCCCAATCGTCGGCAAAAACTTATACCCATGCCCACTACCACCTGTCGCAACAAAAAGCCCCTGATACTTGGGATGGTACGTAATCAGCCAATCTCCCGAAGGCGTATCCGTGTACCAACAAATTCTCGTCGAAGAAAAAGGTCTCTCGGCCAAGGCGGGAACGCAATCTCTCAAGAACTCTCGACAGACTTTCTTCCCTTCGGCCGGGATGTCCATTTCGGGATCATCGAGTTTGGTCTTGGGGATCGAAACGGTGATTTTCTCGCCTGAGGAAGCAGGTTTTTCCGGGTGCGGGATTGTGACGAAATTCGCGTAGCCGTAGCCGTGGCGCGCGATTTTGAGTCGGTTTTCTACGGGCGGGATGATGAAGAGGCCGTCGTTTTCGCGGAGGATGACGGGTTGGCCGGTTTGCGTGAGACGTGCTTGTTCTTCGGCGGTGATGTCGATGAAGGTGACGACTTGGCCTGTGGCGGAGCAGATTCCGCGTGTGTCGAGGAGTTTGGGCGTCCAGGCTCCTGTGGCGAGGATGGTGAGGTCGGCGGTCAGGGTGGTGTTGTCGGTGAGTTGGACGCCGAGGACAGAGGTGTAGGAAGAGTCGAAGAGGAGGCGTTGGACTTCGGCGGTTTGGAAATGTACGCGGTGGAGGGCTTCGACCTTTTTGCGGAGGAATTTGAGGCCGTTTTCGGCGTGAGCCCAGCCTGAAGTCCAGTTCACGTAGCCACGGCTTCCCACGAATCCGCCGGTAGTGCCCATGATCTTGCGAGCATCGGCTTCGTTATCGAAGACGGTAACATCTTTGCCGATTTCGAGCCCGAGCTTTTCTGTGACATTCTTGAGAGCAGCTTGGATGAATGTCTCTGCGCTGTCATGTCTGCCACTGGACATGATGGCGAGGCCTGATTGTGAGAAACGTCCTTCTTCACCGAACTCGCCTTTCCAATGTGGCATGGCCTCTTCCATGAGTTGCGCATAGAGCAGATCTTCATAGTCCGCGCGAACAATTCTTGAGCTGTCCACGGATGATGCATCTTGTGCTGGAAATTGTGTTCGTTCGAGGACCGTGATCTTGGTCTTCTTGAAATCTTCTCGTTGCGCCAGTGCGTAGGCAGTGCCCAGACCAAAGACTCCCGACCCTACTATCAGTACGTCTTTAGGAGCCAAAGCTTGCTGTGCCGTTTGCCCAGAGGCAAAATGGCCTGCAATTTGGTGGACACGCTCCATTGTGGCACAGATTTTCAATGCGGAATGTATTCAGAGGGATGGGGGAGGGGAGTCAAAAAAAACACGACACCTACGATAGAAATACTGGCATCTGGCAGCTAGCCGGCCAGAGCCCTCGTCAATTGACGGCAAATGTAGCAGAGCACCTGATGTGTGGTGTCTCACAGGGAAGTCTTCCCCGAGTGCGCTATCCAATGCCGGCAACATCCATCGACCTCGTCTCGCTTCTCCTCCTACACCATCTCACAACATCACTTTCACCTAACCGACTCCCTCATCAGCAGCAGCAGCATCATTGTGACTGATGCAGCGAGTGCTGCGCGTACGACATGTAGTCGGCACACTTTCGCAGGGCCTAAGGACCTCGCCCACGTTACCGCACATTCGACGCCAATTCGCAGCTAGTCAGCAACGGGCACCGAAACTGCGCAACGGAAATCCCTGCAGTCGACGCGTACAAGAGACGAAGAGCGCGCCGACCGAGCCACCTCAGCCAGCTCCTTGGATAACAGGCAAGGGCAAGAAAAAGCGCTTGGATTTTAACAACCTGCCCCCGGGAACAGTCGGAGCTGCTCTTTTTGCAGGCGCCATCGCAGTTTATCTGGGAGAGCTTTTCGTGGCCGCAAACAGGACATGCAACGACCCTCACGTTGCCGAAATCTCCGAACAGAAAGATGTTGTGGCACGCTATGATGAGACGGCCGACAGCTTCGACAGCGAGGTCGGCATGTCGGAATGGTTGATGGGCATCAATAAGAACCGCGCTCAGCTGGCTGCGGGATGTCATGGACATGTGCTGGAGGTAAGCTGCGGAACCGGGAGGAATCTGGGCTATTACGATGTCTCGGTGAATGGCAGAGTCGACAGTCTCACACTGCTGGATCTCAGTGCGCCGATGATCGACGTGTGCAAGAAGAAATGGGAGGTACTGTATTCGGACTACAAGAAGCCCGGGTGGTTCAGCAGCAGAGTACTGCTGAAGCCGGACTTCAAAATTCGCTTTGCTACCATTTCGGCTTTGGAAGAGATGCCACTGGCTCCCACGAATCACCCGAAGAAGTACGATACGATTATCCAGACCATGGGGCTGTGTAGTACGGACAAGCCGAAAGAGCTGCTAGAGAATTTGGTTCGACATTTGGACACCAGCAATCCCGATGCTCGCATTCTGCTCCTGGAGCACGGAAGGAGCTATCGAGAATGGCTGAACAGAATTTTGGACAATTCTGCACAGAAGCATGCCGAGCTCCACGGTTGCTGGTTTAACCGTGATATCGGAGCTATCGTGGAAGCAGCTGCTGAAAAGACGGGGTTGGAGGTGTCGCGGCAGCGAAGAAAGCACCTGGGCACTACATGGCTTTTTGAGTTGAAACCAAAGGTCGTGGCAGAGAAGACGAGCGCTGCGGAGTCTGTTTCGGAATCTGCTAAGGCTTCGGAGGAATCCTCGAACCAACAGCAGTCTAGTGGAGGCTGGCGCAGCTGGTTTGGTGTACTCAAGTGAAACGACACATGCTCACAGGACCAGCATTCCCCGTGGGAGGCTACTACAGTCACGCTGAGCACATGGCGAGCCCCGCGACAAATGCGCGAGCCCCTGCCCAGCCACTTGCCGTATGATTGCTCTTGCAAGACAAGGTCAGTCGTCTTTTTATTTCCCTCTTTACAGATTCACCCGCAGCTGTTCATGATGATAAAACCACACTCCAAAATATGTTTCAAGACGGGGCAGAGAGCCTCGCTCGTTGTTGAGAGAAAGCTTCACTGATAGAACGCGCACCACTTGCGATTCTGTTTCACACTACAGACGGAAGAAGCTAGAACTTTTCGCTGACTAAGCTTAACTCAGGTCGCATGTCTCGCAACGGAGATTCTGAAACCCCGAACTGACGCTGGTTCACTTTGTCCAGCGGC
The DNA here is from genome assembly GCA_022702355.1 of Cercospora zeina. NCBI lineage: Eukaryota > Fungi > Ascomycota > Dothideomycetes > Mycosphaerellales > Mycosphaerellaceae > Cercospora > Cercospora zeina. Next base: position 3,045,310 of record JAKLWX010000005.1, read on the forward strand.
CACATGGCGGTGGAGGAGGATCCACAAGAATAGAATAGTCGGTGAGAACGGAATCTTGTGGCTAGTCGTAGGCTAGTAGAGATCTGGTCGTCTTTGCTTCTGCATATGCAAGGGTTTTGTAGTCCTTGCCATTGCGTTCGCTCGGACAAGCACATGTGCATTGTGCAAGTGCTCCCACTAGTAGTCTGCGCCCATGATATGGTCGGCCCCCAGATTGCACGTACACGGTACGATAAGAAGAGTTTCGCGCGAGGACGTTGATTCTCGATATAGGAAATCAACCCCCCCCCCCCCCACACGTGCTTTACATCATGATATGTCGATAGGATCCCGCTCTGCGACTTCTACTACATCAAACGAACGTGTCAAATTTATGTACACATGTGTACAGGCCGAGCCTGGTGTAACGTTGCACGCCTTTGTGTGCGGTGGACACCTCCCATGCGGCGGTGTGACCATGATTGATACCATGCGGTGGCGTAACAGATACCGTCCCAACAACCACTGTCCATTCACATGTCGCACGTGGTTGTGATGAATATGTGCGTCATGGCTTGTGAGGAATATAGAAAAACCCCTCCGACATATCGCATTACTTGTGAAAGTGATGGATGCGACATGCTCGATGGGGTTCGTGTGTGCAGCACATCTGCGGTGCACAAGGCAGCAGTGTCGCGGCGAAAAAAGACCCACGACAGGCGAGGCGAGGCGTTGCGTTGCATCGCACGTGGAAGATCGGGGAAACAAGAGAGAGAGAGGCGAGGTATGCAGGGAGGCAGAGGAGACTGGGAGTGAAACATCCACGTAAATGTGTTTGTTAAGCATGAGTTGGCATTGGTGCACTACCCTAGCCATGCTCACTACTTGCTTCTGCGTTTCATTGGCAAAGCTCATGCTTGCCGATGCCTTCGCAGACATCTAGCCACAATCTCTCGCCCACTTGCTGGGCCTCTCATGCTCTCTCTCTCACGCTTGCTCAATTCTCTCGTGTGTCGTCAATCTTGGTCGAGCTCATTTTGTCGTGTGAGCTCTCGGGTGTGTGGGGGGGTGCGCCTGTGGCTGGCTGTCTTCTGTTGCCAGCGCAAGCGCGTAATAGGTCTAGTAGTAACTCGTAACGCAATCCAAGAGTAGTCGCGGCAGCCCCAAGTGAGACGCTCCGGATTGGGGTTGTTGAGAGTTGAAACGCCGGAAAACACCGCGCCATGCAAAGTTGAAAAGCAAATAATGACATCGTAGTGAGCCGTGACGTTCTCGTAACGACTGGTGGGTGTGAAGGAGGACCAGTGTGTTGATGAGAGTCATAGCGTCGTCCAGATGTGTCGAGGTCGACATCGAACCTCGTATTGTAAGTATTGTTGGTACAAGAAAGACCGGGTATACTGGTACAGGATGCCGTTGGAAAAGTCATTAGGACTTGCGGAAGTCGGAGAGCACAGGGTAGATGAGCTCAAAGGCCTGGTAGATCTCTTCGCGGACCTTGGCTCCGGTGAGAACGATCTTGCCGGAGACGAAGATGAGCAGCACAATCTTCGGCTTCATCATGCGGTAGATCAGACCAGGGAAGAGTTCGGGCTCGTACGATGAGAACATGTGATGGCGGCTGGCGAGGCCCTCCAGACGGATAGGGAACTTGATGTCACACGATCCGACAATGTTCTGAATCTTGAAATCGGTGAATTTCCTGGTGCAGGTTAGCGATGCTCATCGCAGCGGATGAGCATGTCGGTAGACATACGCATTGAAGCCAAGCTTCTGGATGATGCGCGCGTACTTGCGGCTGGCAAGCTTGCTGTCATCTTCCGACTTGGCACCAGTCACGACCATCTTGCCCGAGGCGAAGATGAGAGCAGTCGTCTTTGGTTCGCGAATGCGCATGATGACGGCGGCGAAACGCTTGGGATTGTACTCGGCGTTACGTGCCTGTCATGCGTGAGTTGCGACGTCGCATGGGCGAGTCAGGCGGCGGAGATACTTACGTGGAGCGCAATCGTCTTCAGATCCAGACGGCAGTCCAAGTTCACCGTAGCGACGATGTTCTGCAGTGTTGGGACGATGCCACTGACACCCGTGTTCGCTTGCCCTGGCGTGGCGGCCGGCGTCGCGGGACTCAGCCCGTTGCCTTGGGCGGCATTGGCGCCCTGCTGTTGCCCATTCGCACCGTTCTTGCTCGTTTGGCCAGCGTCGGAGGAGGGCGGAGTCAGGTGGCCGTTGGCGCCAGGGAAGGACAGCGACGAGGGAGCGGTGAACTGCTTCGCCTCGGCCGCGGTGCTCGGATGGGTCATGTAGGCGGCGGACTCCATGGTTGCGACGGGTCGGGCGGTGATGATGTCTCGGATAGAGGTGGTGTCGCGCGGATGTTTGGTGCGCGGCGGTGGTGAGGTGTTGTGCGGCGGTTCAGATCAGAGCAGACTAGTCAAAGTGTCTGAGCTGATGCGCTCGCGGCGGGGAGGTCGGTATTAAGGGTGGCGAGGTACCGTCCAGCAGAGCCTCGTCGCGATGGCGGTGGTGGTGATGTGGTCGCAGTGTTTACCGAGCTTGGCACTGGATGGATTGCGCGCCAATGACAGCGGGCGCAGAAATTTTCAGGCTTGCGACGACCAAAGAGTGAAGGCGCGACACACGGCAAGTGAGGAATCAGCGAGTCTTGCGACGCGGGCGGATCTCGAGTGGTATTCAGTACGGCTGCTACGGAGGACGACGGATGGCAGGCAGGCAGGCAGGCAGGCAGGCACGGCGACGAGAGGAGGCGAGGAGAGCGGCAGCCGTTGCGCGGTCGTCGGACTTGGGTCGGGCCAAAAGAGGCCGCTGCAAGCTGGGCGGGGGAAGTGGTCTGCTTAAGTACTCGTCACGCGGGCCCGTCCGCCGCGCGCCAAGCCTGCAGAATCTGCATCCGGCCCTAGCGCCTTCCTCCTGAAAAGTCTCTGATCGCGCAGGGGGCCGCGTTTGCTTTCACACACACCACGCCGCGACCGAGACGCTCGCATTCCGCGCGACAAAGAGTCGTGTTCGTTGTCCTGCGCATCGCATCGTCGCTTCCATCGCTGTTGTTGTTGCTGTCGTTGTTGCTGTCGTCGTTGCCCTCGTCGTCGTCGCTGTCGCCATCGCCGTTGCTGTGCGCGTCATTCGGTCGTGCGTCGGGCGGCGATGGAGATAAGCTTCCTGAGGCTTCACACCGGCGATGACTCACGATAGCGCTGCTCCATCCATCAGCACCACATGTGCGGCAAACCGCGCGTCGCTGGGCCGACTCCGCGATTTCGTCGCTCCTCGCGCCGTTCGTGGCATCATCAGCGCGAAAGAAATTTGCCCATGGCGCTGACCGCATCATTGGGCGATTGCATGCTTGCAAGTGCGACATCGCCCCACACGTGCTTGGTGACCTCTTCCTGCATCGCGGCTGCCTTGCGCTCCTCTCCGCACGCAACTCCGCCGGAAATGACAGCTGTGGTGGGGAAAGCACATGCTTCACACACTGACGCTCGCCTCGTCGCTGCATTCATTCGTCAACCACTCTGTACGGTCTTCAGAGCGGCCGCATGCCGGACCACAACCCGCGACCAAACAGCCATCGCGCAATGCTTTTCACGCACACCCGGCACGACGCCTCCGTCCCGTGATTGGCACGCTCGTCGTCACACATGCGATGCCGGCATGTTCTGGACACGTGTGATTGCCCACGAATCTCCAGCCAGTCTCGCATTTCAAAATTCAAATCGCAAAAGCTGGCCATAGGGTTCTCGGATGGACACCATTCGTCCGCCATGTCGCGCCTAAGGTTCGGAGTAAGATCCTGTTCCTGTTCCGACTACCATCTGAGACGGCCTCGCGATTCAGCTGTCGGAAGCATGCACACTGCCGCGGCCGTCGGGTGCGTGCAGCGTTCGGAAAGATTTCTTCACTTTATGCATCGCCTCGTCCACCACGCCACGCAACTCCGTCGGAGCATGGCACCGCGACTAACTGGCACACAAGATTGCAAAGTTTGAGCAACTATCGCACACTGTGTCTGAACTATGTCTCCGATCACCTCCGAGAATCCCACGCCTGGTTCCGCGACAGCAAGTACCACATGGTAGTCTATGGGCAACAGGAAAATCACTGCATCATCGCCGAAATGGATTTCGCTTATGCTGATAAGTATCTTACGGTGTCTCCTCATCATCACATTGCACCGCTTGTCTACCGTCCAATCTAGCACACACCAGCCGGCACCGTGAAATCGTCCGTAAACACTTCCCCCACTTTCCCAGCATTCTCTCCCAATCCTCTCTTGGCAAATGCCCTCCAGATGGAACAAAGATTCTCGCCCTGCGTCAACGCACGATCGGCGTCCAAAATCGCATTGCGCGCTTGCACAAAGCTCGGGTTGCAAGGCTGCAAAGCCAGTGCGTCCAACACGAGCTTCATGGACAAGTACTTGCCGTCTGGAGGGATGCCCGTCGACGAGTCGAGCGAAGGTTCCAGATCGCTGGTGTTTCCGTGCGCGTCGATGAGGTTCCAGAAGAGCTCGTAGAGCATTGTGCACCACACGGTGCCGTACTGGTGCACGCGCGTGAGGGAGTTGAGGGAAGAGTAGGTGTATGGGTTGGTCTGCATGTTGGTAGAGTAGACGAAGGCGCGGATTCCGTTCGTGCGGCCTGTGGCGTAGTCGCCGATGGGATAGTCGGTGTTGCGCGTGTCGCGCGCAGTGGACCGCACGGCTGTCGCGTAGAAATCGGACCAGCCTTCGCCCATTCCGCCGGATTCGAGGGTCGAGAGGCAGCGCGAGTTGGCTGGGCCGCCGGTCATGCGGTTGGTGAGGCCGTGTGCGTATTCGTGAATCACGATGCCTGCTTCGAAGGAGCTGTCGCGGTTGGGGACGGTCGAGTTGAATCGGTACATACGCATGCGGCCTTGGAGCCCATCGGGAGGCGTGGCGAAGTTGGCATTGTTGACGCCAGAGCCATCTTGGGTGTTGAGGATTACGGAGTCGCCGCCCAGACCTCCGCGGCCGAAGTTGGAAGTTTGGAAGTTGCCAGCGGCTTCGGTGAAGCCAAGTACGTAGAGAACGTCGCGGAAGTAGTTGGAGGTGTAGAAGAGTTGGATCACGGAGGCTTCAATGTACTGAGCGGGTTCGAGCGATTCGTCGAATTCGGCACGGTAGCGGTTGAGACGGCCGCCTTGAGGGCGAGGCTCGTCGAGATGGTTAGCGTCGCCATCAGTGTTGGGTTGGGCAATGGCGTTGTTGCCGCGAGTCTCCTGGTAGGTCATGAGCGCGTCCTGGTGCCAGCCATTAGGGCTTCCTCTTGGATCGCGTGGGAGGTCCTCTACCGTGCGGCTGTTACCTCGCGGGTCATTGATTGGCCAAGGGAAGACCTGATAGGATTCGGCGTCGGCAACGTAGTCAGTCACGGCGAGGATAGCATTGTCGTTGGTGGCGTCAACGTAGGTCGTCAACCAGGAGTCCCCGATGTCGGTTTCGACCCGCCAAGCCGAGACGAGCTCGCCTTCTGGTGTGCGGTAGTAGACCAATTGCCCGTCTGGTGGCGATTCGACAGTGTCTCCCAGGCCCTGGACCGTGAACGAGCGAGCGGTCTCCTCCACAACAATCTCAGCTGCAGCAGGCTCGAGCGGGAGGGCGAGGGCGTTAACGACAGCTTCGAGGACTGGTTGTGGCTCGATGACTTCTTCAGGAGCAGGAGCAGCCTCTGGAACTGTTCCGGCAAAGAACGAGTTTCCGTATGAAAGGATCGTCCCGTCGGGGCGAACCTGCCAAATGTCAGCGAGTCTGAATATCTGACCGTGGAGAGCATGATTGAAGGAGAATGATTGAAGGAGCGTACATTGACATTGAAATCCGCATCGTCAATATCCAGCCCATTCAACGTCTGCTTGAAGTAGAAATGCGTGATGCCACTCGACGAGGTCCAACTGTCTCCAACTCTTCTGAACTCTGCGTCGGGGAAAGTGCTCCTCACTAGGGCCTCGGCAGCTTCGTCAGGACTACCAACACTGGCGATCGAAGCAGCTGGCTCTCCATCTTCAGCTACGTACGTAGCTCGTTGTCGAGGTCGGAATCGTTCCAAAGCATCAGCCGATTGACGTTTGCTGAGATGGTGGGAGTGCCCCGACTCAGCGGCAGCCAGGTCGTTGACAGGGTGGGCAATAGCGTTGAGAATTAGCAAGCCTGATAAGGCTGTCAGATGTGAGGTCCTCATGCCGGGCAGCAAGACAGGATCTGGAACAGCAGATGAAGCGCTCTTCCGCTGGAGACTCGTCGCACTGGGCACATTTTGGGACAAGGTGTGCGTTTATATATACAATGCCAGAGACTCGACTCGCGTCGCGGCATTTCTGCTTCGCCTGCCACACGGGTCAAGAGAACCCAAGAAGCTGCCATCTCGGGCTACGCAGCCGTATTGCAGTCAACCCCGCAGCCTTCTCGAGAAGCAGAAGTCCTCGGGACATGTGCGCAATTGGACGATCAAGTTGATAGCGCCATGTCGATAGAAGATAGAACATTGATCGGCGCGTTCTGCCGCTTCTACTTCTTGCTTGGCGCTACCACGGCACAGTATCCTCAAAGGTAGTCGATGCAACGTTGCCTGCACGTACTATTGACAGCAGAATGTCAGCGAGTGCAAGACTGTATGATAGCGAGTTGTTTCTGGGCGGGAGGTGAAGTGGCATGCCGGTTGCGTTCAGAAGATGTCACGAAAACGGCAGGAGACGATGCCACCACGCCAGTATAGGCAGGCACGAAAGGGTAGTTGAGTCTTGGCGCAGTGCCCAAGAAAAGTCCAAGCCGGAGTCAAGATTGACGACCTCTTCTTCGCACATGATCGCCATGCTACAAGGGTTCGGACGTCAGCGGTTCGCATGAACAAGGGCTTATCGGTATCCAATCTGGATGGCGCGGTTGATCGCTATTGTGCTCGCGACATGCAGCGGCAAGTCCCAGGAGGGAAAGCTGATGAAGAGAGTTCTGATAGACATCCTACGTGAGGTGAGCGTGGATTCGGCTTCTGTGCATTGACCTACAACGTATGTATCTACGCCATCTGCAAGCGATTCGTATTGCTGTGCATCGTCTCATATTGCCTGCATTTGCCGGACTTCATGCGTCCCGACCAGACAGCGGCTGCCCTCGATGCTTCCAGGCGCTCAATCAAGCCCATTGAGCACTGCTTCTGCTGCTCCGTAGGCCGTACTCTCGGCATGCTCATCCGCCTTCTTACGCCGGAACTCTTCGAGGTACTCGGCGGCTTTCTCCCCAGATATCTCATTGAAGTTGCTGTTCTTCGTTGCACTGCCCGTACTCTTCTTCCTCCTCGAACTCGTCTTGGCCGAGCCAAGTGTAGGGACAACCTCTTGATCTGCTACGTCCAACTGCTTGGGCTGCGACTTTGGCAGACTCTGCTTGCGCTGCGGCGGCTCAGCGTCCACAGTAGCATCTGAGCCCTTATGCCGCTTGCCACGAGTGCCATGTCGCTTCTTCTTCTGCGCAAGCACTTCGTCATCTTCTGGCACAAGCTTGTTGTTCTCGAGAATCTCCAGGCGGCGTTGCTGCAACTCTTCCTCATCCTCTTCAGGCTCAATCAGCTTGTCGAGCAAGTCGCCCTCCTGAGACGGCTGCGCCACGCCGCCCACACTCATGAGGATGCGATAGGCACGTCTAAACTCATCGCGGATAGCCACAATGCCGTTGTGCGTAACAGTTCTGGCGACATTGTGGCCAAGCTCGAATGGGTCTTCGATGCAGAAGAGGTAGCGGTGCTGAATCTTCTTGCCATCGCCCTCTTCGGTGACGGCCTTGACCCAACCCTTGGCTTCCTTGGTCATGATCCCGCCAGGCGTACGGAGTGAAAGCACTTGCTGTGTCCAGCGGAATTGTGCTCCGCTGCCCATTGAGGAATAGTACTGGAAGAAGCCAGCAAGCAGTGAGCCCACGGATTCTACATTCGGACTCATCTGTCCATTGTGCAAGGCGGCCTCGATCTCTTGCTCGTTCTGCCAAAAGTCAACAACCCAGCCATCAACTTCAGTCCGTGAATAGCCAGGTGGTGCGCAGTGGGGATGAGGACGCCATGGCATCTGCAGGTTGGGCAGAACAGGCGGCTGAACCACATTGACGAGATAGTGCAGAATCATCAGCACATACCCATAACTAGATAATGTACCGGAGTAGGAGCTGTTGATCTTGCGTCGCTTCGCAAAAGACTTGACGAAAAGTACCATAGGCCGAACACGAGGGTCACACTTGGAGTAGCAGCGTAGCAACTGAGTGTTGTGGAGCCCGAGTGGATTGAAGAAGTTGATATCGCATTGAATGCCAATGCCGTCCTTTGGGAAATCGAGGGGCCCTGCTTTTCGCTCCCTGGTCCACGATTTCTGCTGATCACGCCTAGCTTGGGCAATTTGTTGTCCATTAGAGTTGTCGTCCACCGTCGCAGTAGCAATAGTGCTAGTAGTTTGCTTCTGCGTAGTTGATCCGTCGCCGTTGTTGACAACGGCCTCGGCGGTCACTTGCGTCGTCACCACTTGTGCTGCTTCCGCACCGGTCTGCATGGTCTTTGCTGCGCCGTCAATGGCTTGAGCTCCGTCGTCCTCGGCATTCTCATCCTCCTCTTTGTGGAGATGAGGGTACTTCTTCTCATTAGGGAGAAAGTCCCACTTCTCTCGCTCTATACGAAGCTTGTCGAGCAGACTTGCCCCCGGATCCTGACATATCTTGATGATTGGCACACGGGTGCGCGTCAGCAGACGTGCGCCAAAGCCGACCTTGAGAAGCTCTTTTTCAAGCGAGCGAGGCAGATCGTCTTCGAACATGGAGAAGACGGCATCAGCCGAGTTGGGGTCTTGCACGACTATGGCTAGATCCATGTCGGAACCGGCGCTGGCGAAGCCAGACTGGAAGCTGCCGAAGCATTCGAGCGATATCTCGGGTATACGAGGGTTAGACTTGCACACCTTGTCGCAGACGCGCTGCAGAGCTACCCGGAATCGCTCCTTTTCATCGCGTTCGGCCTGGCTCATCTCCACGCTGGGCACTTCTCTGCTTGCCAGGTCGTCTAGATACTTTGCTTGTCTCTGGCGCATGGTGTCCCTGTTGACGAAGTTTGATTGCATCTGTCGGGTGTTCGGGTCATACAAGTTACGCGGGCCCTGTTGGGGTCGAGCGTAGCTCTGCACTGGGCCGCCGCGTTGGAAAGCATCGGGGTCCAGCTGAACCTGGTTGCGCTGCTGGCGAGGCGCGCCATTGCCTCTTCCATTGCCACGCTGATTGCTTGGAGGGCCGTGGAAGCCTCCTCGAGCGGGGCGAAAACTCGACGGTGGAGGAGGAGTGGACACAGGCGCCACATGCTGTGCAAAATGCTCTGGAGGCGTAACATGTCGTAGGTGAGGTGGCAGAAACCCCGGGAGCGGCATCGGTGGACTTGGTGAAGCCATGGACGGAGGAAACATTGCGTGACCATGAAAGCCGTGATTCGAAGGAGAGCTCGGTCCAGAGCTGCCACCACCGCTCATGAGTCGCTGATGGTGGAAGCTACCGCTCTGTGGTGGTGGTGCACATGGTGCTCCGTAGCCCGGCGAGGCCATTGGAGGGAGTCGCACGCGTGGCCTCGAGTCGTTTGGTGCATCATCCGGGACCGATCCGTTGAGCAGGATCATTCTCCGGAGCCGGTCCTCGAGATTGTTGGCGTCCTGCTGGGATGAGAATGAGTCCATGTTGGCTGAGGTACTAGCTCGAGGCGCTTGAGATGGTGATCAGCCGAGGAGCTGAACCATGCGTGCTTGGAGATGAGTTGAAAAGTGCTTCTTATTCCATCGCACGGGCGGCGATTGCTTCAAGCAAACGGCGCAGCTGGACCGCCAAAACCGTCTCAGGCACCTCCGCCTCCGCCACCCTCATCGGACTGCGTTGTGACGAGTTGTCGTGGGCAAGCGCGAGGCAAACAGAGACAGCGACGACCCGCCGCGGGTAGATCCGCCCGTGCGCTGGCGCAGCGTGACGTGCGTGCGCGCCTGGGGACTGCAATTGGAGCTTGCAACAATGACCAGCGCGCAACAATAGACCACCTGCTCCACCGCCTGCATTCCTCTGTGTCGCGCCTGGAACACAACAATCCATCGCCGCCGCTCGCCCACGCGCCACCGCGATCGCCGCCCGTTCATACATGACCTCGCTCCGCATCGTCGCCGCGAGTTGCTGCCAATCCTCGCATTGCATCCCTTGACCATGAGCAATTCGCCCGCGCAGCCGCCCTCGGGCCCCAACTCGGTCACGCCCAACACGGGTGGTCCTGCCGCGTCCATTGTGCGCAAGCGTCCGGCGGTCAATATCTTCAATAACTCTTCGAAGAAGAAGCCCGTGCGAAAGCCGGCACCAACAGCTCCGAAGGCTGCGGCGGCGACGACCACAACTCAGGCCCGCAATGGACCCCCTTCCTCCTCATACCACCAGCCGATGAATGGCATCGTCAGGACCGGGCAACCCACTGCGGCAGCCAACGATGAGCCGGATCCGAGCACCTATGCGGAATACCCCATCACCGTCACCAAGAGTCAGCTCACCCAAGGCCTGCGACACCATGCCATGAAGCTTCAGAGTAAGCTGGGCGCGAATGGCCAGCCCATCGAGGTGAATCCATACGACGAGAGTCAGTTTCCACGCCCAGCGCGCCTGCATCGTCGCTTCGCCCGTGATAAGATGGAGTCATTCGAGCAGTCGGAGGTGGGGTCTGGCGTAGATGACAAGGAGCGCGAGATGATGAGCATCCGTCGCGCAGAGCGCCAAGCCGAGCGCGAGGAAAACCAGAAGTTGATCGCACCAACGGGAGGTGACTCGAATAAGCCTCAGAAAAAGAAGCCGCAGAAGAAGGTCGAAGAGGGCAGGGATGAAAGCAACCCGGTCCGCCAGAAGCGTGCGCAATTGCGCTACGAAGAAGCGCGACCCTGGCACCTGGAGGACTACGAGGGTAAGAACGTATGGGTGGGCACGTACGAAAAAGCGCTCTCGGAGCGGAGCATCATGCTGGTCGTTAGTAACGACGGCACCTTTGAGATGGTTCCTGTGGAGAAATGGTATCGATTTCAGCAGGCAAACAAGGTCAACGCCATGGACTCGGAACAGGTCGAGAAGTTCATGACCGCGAAACATGTGCCTAGCCGATGGGCGCTAGGGACCCAGGCCGCTGCCGAGCAGCTCAAGAAACAGACACTGGAAAAGCGCGTTGCTGCCATTAGGGCTGCTGGCGGCGAGTTTGACGCTGATCGAGACATGCTTGACATGGACTACAAGGATGAGTTTCAAGACGATGACGAGGGTATGCTCTTTCAGGCCGATGATGGCGAGGATGCTGGTGAGATCGAGCGCCGAATCTACTTGGAGATGCGTGATGCTGGACTAGGAGGCACGGGCGTGAAGAACGAAGACATGGATGTGGAAGCGCAGCAGCATCGCGAGCAGCTGGCGCGGCTGGCAGAGAAGAAGAAGCAGAAGAAGTTGCGGAAGCAGCTTCGGAAACGGGAACACCAGGGCCAGTATACTGACGACTCCGACAGTGATCCATATGCTTCGTCAAGCGACTCTATGGACACCGAGGAGGAAGCAGAGGAAGAGAAGCGGAAAGCGGATGAGGCCAAGAAGGCTGCTATGAATGGCGACAAGTCTGGGGCGTCGACGAAAGGCACCAACACACCCACTGGTAGACCAGAAAAGCGCGATCCAACACGACTGGGGGCGAATCTCAAGCGACCTGGTTCACCGGACAACTCCGATCTTAGTGGAAACGAGTCCTCTCGCAAGAAAGTCAAAAGTATTAACGGACGTGCCGTGTCTGCAGCGCCAAGTGCTGCTCGTACATCTTCAGCAGACCGGTCCAAGGTCAAAGCGCATCGCGCAGGTGGTTCAGGCTCTGGTAGCGACACCGACACTTCTCGCACTGGCCGCGTCAAGCTGAAGCTGAAGAACAGCCCGCCTGGATCTCCTTCAGCCGCTACACCCAATGGATCACGAGCTGGCTCGCCGACTGCAAGCGGCACGGCAACACCCAATGGCGGCGTACCTTTCCCTACGTTGGAGGAGGTGCGGGCGTCCATCCCTACAACTGGTATTGCTATGAAAGCGCTTGTGGCCAAGTTCAAGAGTAGGGTGGGGACCCGAACTGCGGATTTCATTCAACTGGTCAAAAAGGCTGGACAGCTGTCTAAGGACCCGACAAAAGCGGGCCTTATTGAGCTCAAGCCCGGGGCTTAGAAGGCGCTTCGTGACGGGAACTCGGAAAGCACAGATAATCGAATTGAAAATTGGCTGACAAGTTCCCCCACCTTGGCTCGTCCTTGATGCGCGCCGTATGGTTGACAAAAACGAGACCGAGCTAGAAAGAGAGCCGGTCGTCGGAACGACTTGCTCGAAGGGTATCGTCTGTTTTCCTCGATATCAAAGACCGCCTCACGCCTTTTGGAAATAATAAAGCCGCGGCCCGGAAGCCATGACACCATACTCTTCACGTACTGTTCACAGCGACATGCGACAGTTGAGCTCGGGCGGGTGTTCGCACCAATCACGCTAAGGATCTATCGGTGGTCTGCTTCATGAAAATCGCTCTACCGTCTTGCGGCGCCTGAGTCTGGGCTCTCTTTTGCAGCATGTGTAAGTAGACTGGATATCCATTCACAGACGAATGATGGAACTGAAGCAATGAAAAACACGTTATGTGCATTTGAATCGTTGGTTCATTCACTTGTTGTGTTTCTCCATCTCTGGGAGGTGCCTGTTGACTGAGCTGCAGGATATGCGGAGTTTTTCCGCCGTCATCCTATACCATCGTCTGCTTGTTTCCGATCGAGCGACCAATTGCGAGCTATTTACATGCTCTAGTCTGACCCAATGCAATGCGCTGCGACGCGACGCAAAATCCTACAAGAAAATACACGACGAATATCGAAATTGAAAGCATCTTTTTCACCTTTGGCACGATCTTGCTTTGAGGCAGTGATGCGTGAAATGCAATACGATGATTGCAAGCAACGATCTTTGGTTCCGGTACCTGCACGTCGGCAACTAATCCTTCCTAGTCTGCGTTGTAGGAGCAAGCTTGATTATGCTTCGGGATTTCTTGTTTGTCCTTCTTTGCATCGTTCTGCTGCACGAGGCTATTCTCGGTGATCGTGCTGCGAATCCGTGCCTGCATCATGGGTGTTGGCGCGAGAACATTGGAGATGATGGTGCAGCCGGGAGGTTGCCTCGAAGGGTCAAGATTGATGTTTCCGTTCGGTCGTTTGACCAATGGCTGTGGTGGGGAGTAAGGCGAAATTACGCTGGTGAGCAGAAAGCAGTCGGAGTTCCAACACATGTCATCGAGTAGCTGATTCTCGCTAGAGTAATCTGTTCTTGCCCAGCACCAATCTTGCCAACGCCAGTCAAGTCTTTGAAGCCATCGCATTATACGACAATCTCTGCACCCTACCTCGTGGGCGCCACGCTACACAACAGCGTCTGTTCTGCACGACGAAGACTTTCACGTGGGGACCCGAACGTGAAAGCCGTAGACCATAATTACCCCGGGTTCATCATCCGCGATGCATGCAGGCCTGTTGCAGTCCGGCCTCGTGGCGTCACGTTGTCTCGCCACTGGCATGCTCGTTCGAAGACGGACTCGTATGGCTGCATTTGAATTTGTGTTCTGGGCGAGTATATATTTGCTCGAACGGCCGTTGCTGAAACAACTCTAGTCTTCGAGGAATAAGTGGAGAAGAGACAGGCATTCTTTTACTTCGACGACCACCATACCACTCGCCACGATGCAGCGTCTCATGACCTTGAGCACAATCCTCCTCCTTGTCCTCTTCTCTACCTCTTCGACCTCCTCTCCAGTCATCCATCAAGCACGACAAACGATGTTCAAAACAACTTACGTCTACACAGCCTACAGTACCCTTCCAACGCCCAAAGCAACTCCAATACAGAACATCACATGCCCTACGCTCCCCGTATCATCAGGAGGTGCATGTCCGACTGGTTGCACGGCAGTTCCTTGTGCAGGGCTTTTGGGCATCGCGACGGATAGGTTCAATTGCGCGGTGAAGACGCCCAAGCCGGTGTGGACGAGTTGGAAAGCGACGAGTACCTGTGGGACTGGAAGTGCGGTGCATCAATTCACGGCGTGGGGTGGGCATGTGGTTGAGAGATGCAAGGCTACGGAGGCTGCAAGTGTCGATGGTGTGGCGAAGTGGTGAGGCTATTGTTGTTGGAATGAACAACAGACAGGGAGATGTGTGAGAAAGCAGTGAGGTATTGACCTGGTTGGAGGAGATGGGCTGAATGAAGGGTTTCAGAAATGTCCACGTGTTGCGAGAGGGCTTGTTGACGCCGCTGTCATGACATTACGACCAATCTCAATCGTGTCAAGTGCATTCGACCTCGAATTGGGATGGGAATCCGTCCAGCGCTCATCCAGAAGTAATGCCAATTGCTCCTCGTCGGAAACCACGCCTTGCCCGTCTTCACGTTGCACTCCGGTTCTTCCATAGTGTGATAGCCAACATCTCTCTTCGTATTGTCAGACTCTCAGAGCGGAATAGACTAATGCTCCTGAGGAGGAGCAGGGCCATCTCGCACTAAAGATTCTCCGCTTCCGAAAGTACAACCTGGGGGACGGCCCGCATGTTCCAGCTGCGACGGAACTGCTTGCTCACAGTGGGAATTTGTTTCAGCACCAGACCCTCAGAGCCACTCATTTGCAGTCTGCGCGGAGATTAGTACAAAATGTTATTTTCCAGTTTTCAATCGACTATACAGCACTGCAGATGGGCTTCGGCGAGCTATTGAGCTGATGCTAACATACGTCGAATTCACCTTCCCAAAGCGGAAATGCGCCTTAGATCAAGCCGCCGACCAAAGACCAGCGACGCCATTTTCGCGGAAGATTTGATACGATGAGAGAGGAACTGCTCGATCCGTGCAATTACCTTAGTTGCAAGGTATAGACATTGTCTCAGGACAGACACGGGCGGTCCGACGTAAGTCGCAGTGAAAGGCATATGTATATCCCTTCACCACGCTGGGCTTCTTGTGATGCAAAGCTCTACATCCACTCACACCTCTCTTATCCACAACATGGCTGTCAAGAATGCCTTCACGCTCGCTACACTGGCTGCCATCGCCGTTGCCCAGTGCGACTTGAACGACTCCAAGTCTCAACCCAACCTCTACGCTAATTCCACCCCTGCTGCCGTATTCGCTGCGCAGGCCAACGCTCATACCTACCAAGGCGAGACGACTCACGTCTCAGGCAAAGTGTTCGACCGCTTCATACAGATCTGGCTCGAAAAGGCCAGCTACGGCGATGCTGTTCACGACCCCAATCTGATGTGGCTGGCTTCGCAGGGAATTCATCTTTCCAACTACTTTGGGGTGACACATCCATCGCAGCCAAACTATATAGCTGCCTCAGCAGGAGACAACCTCGGCTGCCAAAACGACAACTTCACCCAGGTCGCCGCCAATGTATCGACCGTGGTGGACCTACTGGAAGACAAGGGGATTTTGTGGGCAACCTACCAGGAAGACATGCCATTCAGTGGCTTCCAGGGGAATCAGTGGCAGGATCAGATATTCAAGGCCAACGATTACGAGCGCAAGCACAACCCTCTAATCAAGTTCGATGCCAATACCAACTGTCGACGCCTTTCGTACCAGAAGAATCTAACACAGTTCAACATGGACCTTGAAGGGAAACGACTGCCTCAGTGGGCCTTCATAACGCCGAATATGCAACACAACGGGCACGACACGGATGTTGCTCATGCAGGAGCCTGGGCCCGGGAGTTTCTCGAGCCTCTCCTCAAAAACGAGAACGTCATGGAGCGTACCCTGATCCTACTCGCGTACGATGCGAACGAAGAAAGATATGAAGGCAATCGCGTCTGGGCTACCCTCCTAGGTGGGGCTGTACCAAAGTCTCTCCAAGGCTCGACCGACTCTCAATACTATAACCACTACTCGACTCTTTCGACTGTTGAAGCCAACTGGGATCTGCACACCCTTGGGCGCTGGGACGTTGGTGCCAATGTGTTCAAGATTGTTGCCGATAAGACTGGGGACAAATATACCCCAGACGAAGCCGTGACCGATCTTCAGCCGTCTGTCTTCTTGAACGCTTCTTTCCAAGGTCCATTCAATGGGCAGTCCGGTGTCGGCTTTGCTCCATACCCAATCCCAAACACGAACATGGTCGTTAATGGCCGGACTGTCCTGCCAGGAATCGTGGATATGTATAAGGACATGCAAAACTCCAAGAACATGTACTACAACTCTAGCGTGGTCATTCCAGACGGCCAGCACCCACCGCCCGGATACATCGGTGGAAGTTTTGACGTGTAAAAAAAGAGATTCATGTTGAATTGTGCAGAGTCATGACTCAAACACCTCGGTTGAACCAGTCGGCCGCCAAAACATCATACATATACATATCCACAATCTAAAATACACAATCAAAAGTCTTCACTTGCTCAGTTCAGCTGCTTGTTTCATCGCATCCACATTGTTCCGTTCCGAAATATTGTCGTTCATCTTTTCACGACTTTGACGAGACGGCTTCCTAAAAACACATTGCTAAAGACCTACGAATTCGGGCGTTACGCCGGGAAACTTTCTAGTCCTACCACGCACAGTCGAAGGAGCAGCATCCAACCCGTCCAGATCCGCCCAGCCACTAAACGCAGGTGGTGAGGCACTTGTGCCAGACCGACGTTCTGCCTCCTCTGACCGGCCCATTCTGACATCACATCGCCTGTCCACAGAATGGCCACCAGTACTCGCTCGTTGCCATGAATTAAAACTCCACAACATGCTTCCTATCGCTTGCTTCCGACGATAGCGTGATAGTGCTCCGTCCGACAACGGAAGACGATGAGCCCGTAAGTAAATACTGCGCCACTCTCATATGCAGTGTTGAGCCGCATCTCAATAAGTCTCGCATCTTTTCAACTTCTCTTCACGATGCGCAGAATAGCCAGCTGGCTGGTTTTGGGCCAACAAGTCTTCGCGACTTCAGCTACCCCTACTGTCAATCTCGAAGGATATGGCTCTTTTCGGGGACTCGCAGTCAATGCTTCGTTGACCGACGACACATTGCCAGCTCCCGTTGATGCTTGGCTGGGAATTGATTATGCTGAGCAACCCGTGGGTGGACGAAGGTTCATGCCTGTGGAGGCAAGACCAGCAGCATTCAATGGCACTCGAGCAGCCACAACCTATGGAAAGATCTGTGTGCAAGATCCGCAAGGCCTCCCTTACGAGCAAGATGAGGCATGTCTGAGCTTCAATGTCTTCCGTACAGCAGGCGTTTCGCTCGAGGAGAAGCTCCCGACGCTGGTGTGGATCCATGGTGGTGGCTTTGTTCAAGGCTCCGCTCGCAGTCTGGATGGTGCCTCCTTTGCTGCAGCATCTAAGCACCCTATCGTCGTTGTAACGTTTCAGTACCGACTCAGTGCTCTTGGGTTCCTCCCCTCAGCACTCTTCGAGCAAGAAGGGCTTCTGAACCTTGGATTGCGAGACCAGCACTACTTTTTGGAGTTCTTGCAAGACCACCTTAACTCATTTGGCGGCGATCCTCAACAGATTACACTTGGTGGTCGATCTGCTGGAGGCCATTCGACTGGTATACACTACTTCCACAACTACGGCGAAGATGCTGGCAAGCCACTCTTTGCTCGTGTCATCCATCAATCGGGCGCAGTCACTGCTCGAGCATTCCCCAACTCCAGCTACCCACAATATCAATCGGACTTCAAGCGCTTCATGGGAGCCCTCAATTGCTCGACCAAGATCAGCAACGCAGAGGCTCTGAAGTGCCTCCGCTCCGCACCTATCGACATCATTCGATCTGAGAGCTCTCAGATGTACATCGATGGTGCACATAACATCAGCTGGCCCTTCCAGCCCACCCTCGGCGGTCCTCTTCTTGAAAAGCCTGGATCCGTCTCTGCTCGCGATGGCACATTCTTCTATGTCCCCGCAATAACCTCCCACGTCACTAACGAGGGTAAATTCTATACCCCAGGAGACTTGGAGACTAATTCCGAGTTCCTTGATTTCATGCGTCCAACCAGCCCAGACCTCAACGAAACCGACATCTCGCTCATCGAAGACCTGTACCAAGACCCGGTCTCTCACCCGGAGACTTCGCCATACACCAACTCGCCCAACTCCACACAATACGACCGTCTCTCCGAAGCCTGGTCTGATTATGCTTACATTTGTCCGAGCAGAAATACAGCTCAAGTCGTCTCGAAAGCCAGAGTGCCGATCTGGCGCTTGCACTTCAACACGCCGGATACGCCATTGGCGTACGTGCGCTGGCGCGGGATTCCGCACACTTCGGACACGAGATATACGTGGGCTTCGAAGCGAACGGCCTACCCTGTAACTGGTGATATCTATCATGCGTACCTGGCAAGTTTTGTGACCACAGGAGACCCGAACACGGCAAGGTGGCCTGGAACTCCAGAGTGGCCGATCTACGATGCGAGCAAAGGTGCGGAAGCGCTACAGTTGCTGGTCAATCCGGGAAACGCCACTGTCGTGGAGACAGATAGCTACCGCAGAGAGCAGTGCGATTTCTGGAATAGTGATGAGCGGGCGGGCAGGCTCAACAAGTAGCATATGATGATCACTCAGATATTTCCAGTATACCGAAGTTAATCGAGATACTTCTTGCCAGTCAACTCGTCAATCAGTTCGAACATGGCATTTCCTCCCATCCAGCCTGCCTTGTGCGATCCCGCCACCCCTCTTGTATACTCTGCTTCTTCGTCAGAAATCTTGACAGTTTCTGTTTCCCGCCCACTCGCAGCAGCATCGGCAAGGAGGTTCACATGGCAGCATTTGTCCAGCAAATAGAACCAGTTGACAGCCTCTTCAATCGTCTGTCCGACAGTCAACAGGCCGTGATTCCGCAGCAAAGCAGCTTTCTTGTCCTCCAGCGCAGCAGCAATATCTTGACCTTCATCAGACGCAAGAACGACGCCTTTGCCTTGGAAGACAACATGGTCCTTTCAAACGTATCCTGTCAGCAGTTTCACGGCAACCGCAGTCGACGAAGCGCGCTCAACCTACATCATAGAAAATACACGACTCCAACGAAATAGGATCCAACTGTTTGCCCAACGCGCAAAACGCACGCCCAAATACCGAATGCGTGTGCGCTGCACACAAGACATCCGGTCTCGCCTCGTGAATCGCTCCGTGGATGAGAAAAGCAGCCCGGTTCAACACTTTGACCTTTCCATGATCTAGAATATTACCTTGATGATCCACGCGAAGCAACTCGCTTTTCTTGATCAGATTGAAATCGACGCCGAAAGGGTTCACCCAGAATGTGGCTGGGTCGACTGGGTCGCGGACTGTGATGTGGCCGGCGAGACCTTCGTTCAGCCCGAAGTGGCCGAAGATGCGGTAGGCTCCGGCGAGACGGCCTTTGATGTATTCGCGTTCTGCGACTTTGTCGGGGAAGTCGAGGGTGGGTGGTGAGAGGAAGCCGATTTCTTGGTCGGAGGTCTTTTGGAAGTTGGGTTTCTTGGTCGTTGGAGGGCCGTTGGTGGCTGCGGCGTTGAGGTCTGCTGTTGATGCCGGGGCCATGATGGAGTGATGTCTTTGTAAAATCAAGAAGTGATGCTTGGGATCGTGAAAGAGACCGTTCGAGGGTCATATGTAGGCTGTAGCTTCCACGTGAGGCCCCCAAGGTTTACAGCTATAGTGTTGCTCAGGATCGTCTTCCCTGCATGAATGGAGCTATAAATGCTTGTCAGAAGAGCGGTAGTTGCTGCGGCCATCGAGAGCTTTAGACCTTCACGTGTACTCTGCATGAAAATACAGTCTCAACCGCACATTTTACGGCATTGATACCCCGCTGTTACAGGAGAGAGCTGCCTGCTCCTTTAGGAAGCTGTGTTCACTTAGGGCGTATGAGGTATGAGGCTGGCTGAAGTAGCCATGCGCCGCTTCCATCGGCATGGTATCCGTGTGAGCTTTGTATGAATCTGACGACAGGCTGGTACCGCTCACTCTTGTTGATGATGCGATAATTTGGTTGTTGATCGGGCTCGGAGAGATAATTTTGCAGCTGATGGAAAGCCCAACTCTGTCAAGTCTTGCAATTAGCAATGGCACATCAATATCAAGCTGACCAAACCTCGGATGATAAGAATGGTGCTGGTTCCGTAAAGAAGAATGTCCTCCTGCTGAATTCACTCCAACTCAGACGGCAATGACATCATCGGCTGCACTTTCTTCCCATTCGAGACTTCCTGGGCAGTTTTCCCAAAACAACACAATCCAGCACAATGGCCTCAAGAAACTACCTAATCACAGGCGCAGCACGAGGCATAGGCCGCGGCCTCACACGCCTCCTGCTCTCCAAAGGCCACCGCGTTTTCATAATCGACAACAACGAATCCGAACTCCAGCATCTCACAACGCAACTCTCCAAACAACAAGAGAAATCCCAAACTTTCTCCTCTACCCTCTGCGATCTCCGCCAACCCTCCGAAATCCAACAAGCCGTCTCTCTCGCTTCCGACTTCTTCCGCGGCCACCTTGACGTCCTCATCAACAACGCAGCCAGCACATCCTCCGTCTCAAACGCCGTACCACTAGCCGACCAGACTCTAGAAGACTGGACCGCAGCGCTCGAAACAAACCTCACGGGCCCCTTTCTGCTTGCGCAATCCTGTCTTCCCCTACTGACTTCTTCACGCCCCACAGCTGCAAACATAATCAATATTTCGTCCACTCGAGCTTTCATGTCGGAACCCAACCATGAAGCCTATTCTACCACCAAAGCTGGCCTGCTCGGTCTCACGCAATCACTTTCCGTGTCGTTGGCTCCGAAGTATATTCGGGTGAACGCGATCTTGCCCGGATGGATCAATGTCGCGCACGAGTGCCAGAAAGGGGACGAAGAGGGCATGCAATGGGCAGATGGGTTGACGGAGGAAGATCATAGATGGCACTTGACGGGACGGGTAGGGAAGGTGGAGGATGTGTGGAGAGCTGTGGAGTACCTGGTGGAGAATGAAGGGGTGAGTGGGACGGAAGTTGTTGTTGATGGGGGTGTGACGAGGAAGATGGTCTATCCGGAAGAGTAGAGAAGAAGTGCGTAGAAAGTCAAATGTGTCTCAAGATGTAGCTTTTGTTCGTGCAATTCGTCATCGTGCGCCTCTCATCCTCTATGGTCTCCTTCTAATTCTATGCAAAGATTATCAATACTGTACTTTCCATCTACACCATGGAACCATCCCTAAAGATGCATCTCCTCTATTTCCAGCCCGAGATGGCATCATCGATATCCTTGCGATGTGCCCGCTGTTCCTCGCATTGCCTGAGGAAGACCTTGTACTTGGCCTGAAGTAGCTTCTTTTCTCCTTGATCCTTGCTAGGATAGACGGCTTTGCCCGGCTTGCTCATTCTGTCCATGATATCCCACAGAGGCTCGCTTTTGCCGTCCTTGTCTGTGGAAGCGGCCTTGGCACCAAGCATGGCAGCTCCGTGTACGACGGCGGCGTGAACGTATCGTGGGATCAGCACAGGCATATCACAAGCAGTAGCCATCAGGGACATGAGAACTGGGTTCTGGCACTGAGAGCCAGACATGAAGATGGAGGAGATGACGTGGCCGGCGTTGTTCATCTGCTCGATGATCTGCTTGGTCTGCAGCGCGATAAACTCCATAGTTGCATAGTAGTACAGAGCAAGACCATCAATACTCTTGTCGTTTGAGAGACCGATGACGGATCCCTTCATGTCTGGGTCGGCGATTGGGGATCGGTTGCCGAACAGGTCTCCGTAAAAGAAGAAGTGACGTCCAAGGTAGGAGATGGCCGGAGCACTGCCCTTCTCCTTCATCTCAAGGAGATGCTCGTTCAAGTAGTCATAGATATTTGTGTTGAACGACTCCGCGAGAGACATGGCCTCTTGAAAAGCCGGGTGTGTCTCGACGATGTGCTTGAGAAGCTCGCCCGTAGCCGACTGTCCACCTTCGGCCAACCAGTAGTCTGGAATGAGCACATCTCGGTAAGGACCCCACACGCCGTTGACAAAGACTGGCTTCTCCGACATGGCCAAGTGGCAGGTCGATGTACCGGCAACAGCGGCCAAACGCGTGAAGGCTTGAGAGACGTCGTTCTTTGGCTTGCTGGTATCGAGACTGTCCTCCTTCAGGTTAACCTTGGCACCAACAGTGCCGATCCAGCCAGCATAGGCATCGATCACGCCGCTCCCAATGGCGATGCCTGCTGGGAGCCCCATGTCGGCAGCTGCCTTTTCAGACAAAGTACCGATCAGCTCACCAGCAGTGAGGTAGTGGCCGTTCTGCAGAACTGTCAGTCAAATCTCAGAATATCACAGTCGTTCTAGAAGGTAGTACCACCCCGTTCACGCCTCCCATTCTCTTGAAGTTGGCATCGCAGAGATCTGAGAGGCCAATGTCTTTGAGGAAGTCCTCCTGCCAGCCCTTGACACTGCCGTCGACGCCAACGGGGACATATCCCTGCTTGCAGACGACGGAGCAGAAGCTTCGAGCCTCGCTGCCAGTTGCCATGTGTGTCAAAGCATCGCCCAAGTCGTAGAATTTGCATCGGTCGAAGAGTTCCTTTGGCATGTTGTTCTTCAACCACAGCACCTTGGGGATCTCCATTTCAATGCTCATCTGGCCACCCACGTATCTCAGCAGGTTGTGGTTTGTGGCGTTGATTTTCTTCGTCTCTTCGACGGGCCTGTGATCGAGCCATAGGATGACATTGCGGTCATTGCCATCGGCGTTGTCAAACTTTGGGCCGGTCACTGCGATTGGCTCGTCCGTCTCGCGGTCAAAGACTGTAAGGGAGCACGTGGCGTCGAAGCCGATGCCGCGGATGGTGTTGGGATCGATGTTGTGCTGCGACATGGCTCGCTGGATGGAATTGCAGATGCATTTCCAGATGTTGGTCGTCGATTGTTCCTGTGCTTCTTGTCAGTTTGCGGCTTGTACCACACGCAATGGCTTCTTGTCTTGTACATAGTAGCCCGTCTCCGGCTGCCAGAGGCCAATGTTCTCGCTCGCTAGACCGACAATGTCGCCCTTTTCGTTCATGATGCAGGCTCGCGCACTACCGGTACCGACATCGATGCCGATGTAGTTGTTCACCTCCGGGCGGAGTTCGTTGTGCGGGTCGACAGACATCTGGCGCGATTGCTGCCGTGAGGGGTTGCGGTATGGAAGGCCTCCTGGAGTGGCCATCTCGACAGCAGTTTTGAGGCTCCCAAGTAAGTGGATGCGAGGGATTCCTTGCTTGAGGAGGTGGATCGAGTTTCTCGTGAGGCTGTTTCTGAAGCGAATTGGCTGTGACAGAGAGGAAACTCGGTGGTGGGAGAAGGAACGAGGAGGCAATGTAGGAGAAGTTTCGTTGAGCGTCGTCGGTCAAGCTCTGCCTGCCGGCGTACTCGACGTCTCACCGCGAAATTCACCAGCAGCAGCAGACCCTGAAGCTGACGGTGAAGTCGAGCTACATCATAGTGGGGACGCGGGGCGCCAGTTCACACGCCGCGAAGACGATGTTCCCTTCTCCACCGGCCGCAGCGCGATAGGCGGCGGGCGGCGGCGGCGGCGTGGATGATCGTCGGTGCTCTGGGGATGAATAGAATAATGATTGCGGTGCGGTGAATGAGCTGCTGTCCAGCGCCAGGCTGCAGGCGAGAGCGGCTCACTCTTCCGCTTCTTGGCGTTCCCGAGGCGCGCATTGGTGGCTGTCGTGAGCCCGCACAGAGCATCACTGCCAGTTCAGTATACCATCCACAATGCGCGCCGCCACTGTTCTCAGCATCCTGCTGACCTTCATCATCTCCCTCGCCGCTGCCGTCGATGCCGAGCGAGAGGTCAAGGTCTTCGCCTGGCCCTCGTCCGCCGACAAGCCTCAACCGCTGGCGACCGTGTCCTACACTGCGAACAATGCCTCCATCAAGAGCTACACTCCCCCTACGATCCCGACCGGCGACGATGTCGTGCGTGTAGGCTTCTACCATGCATCCGGAGACTGGTCCGCCGTAGCCACGTCGGCCTCGAACTTCGCGCCAGCCACGTCAAAAAAGCTGCAGTTACACGTCAGACAGGATGGAGAGCTCTATCATCTCGGCTTCAAGACCTCGGGGCCAGTGAGTCAAGGGAAGGGGAGAAACACTGTCAAAGATTTGAACGTGGAGGTGATTACAGTCAAGTCCGGGCCGAAGCCTGCACTCAACAAGCCGGTGGTCGTGACGGCCGATGGAGAGGTTGAGGGTAAAGAGCCGGAAAAGACATTCTTACAGAAGTGAGTCACCTTGCAAGAGCTCCAATCCTTCCGTGCTGACACGTCATAGATACTGGTGGGCAATTGGCTTGTTCCTGGTGTTGCAGGTCGTTGCTGGAGGCGGGAAGGCAGAATGAGGAAGCCATTCTACCCACGTGCGATCCCGATTCCAGAGGACCGGCCGTGCTGCTCAGACAAGACGCAATGACTGTCCTGGAAAGCCTCGTTCGGCTGGACGTTCAACTCAACATTCCAACGCCTGCGGGCGGACTCGAGCTCATGGTTTCAACTAGCCGCTCGAGCACGCACATCAGCAAAAGACGACTGCCCGCACAATGAATGTCCCCACAAACGGCAGCTTCAGAGCAAGCTGTTTCGCGGAGAATAGCGATGAGAGTCAATAGCACTCGTCTGACAGCCGAATGGACGCGAAACCAATACACCATTAGGGCTCCAAGGTCTGCCGGGTTGTCAGTGCCCAGCTCAATCCTTCGATGGAATGGCTGGTCTGCACGCCTACAGGCCGCCTGAGCACAAGCGAAATTCTGACACGAGACGTGAAAAGGAACATATCTGCGCACATGAACAACCGATGTACACGCCAAATTTCGATCTCGCGTACAGCACAACAGAGAAAAAGTGTTGCTCAAATATATGGCATACTGATGAGGGAAATCCGCATAGATTCTGGAGATAAGACCTTCAGGTCACGGTGCTGCGTTTGACTGCATGTGGCTGTCCACCAGATCTATTCATCCTCTGCTTACATGGCTGAAAAAGCTGACATCTTGTGTTACAGTGAACACACAAAGCGAGCGGTCTGACGCAGCTCTGTGTTCTCAGCTGAAAGTTCTCATCTTTATATGTCAAAGAGCGCCGACCTGCTCTTCCAATTCCGTTGTAATGCCCACGTCGATCGCAACGCATTCATGACAATCAGCATCCTATAGCATCTACTCCGCAGAATCACTGATCGCAGAATGCTTCACTCTACGAACGAGAAAGCCTATGTGCGACCACCCCCACGACGCCCAGTCGTCGGTGACTTTGAGGCCATGCAGCACGCAACCAACATCGACCGGCGAACATGCTCTCGCGTCGTACCTCTCAAATTACTTTGCCTCGGACTCTCACGCACCGGCACAGCTTGTGAGTTTTGCTGAGTCGACAATGCCTATGTGCAGTCGCAGGGAGAGAGTGGACCATCAGCAATCAACAACTTGCACTGACGCTTCCAAATATACCAGCCCTTCGACAAGCCCTGATCGATCTGGGCTACTCAGACGTGTACCACTACGCCTCGATTATGAATGAAAATCCTCGCGACGCCGAAATGTGGAACGATGCCCTCGACGCCAAGTTCGACGCCTCCAGCACCCACAAGAAACCTTTCACTCGCGAAGACTGGGACCAACTCCTGGGTCACTGCATGGCGACCACCGACACGCCCAGCGTGATCTTCTACCGCGAACTTCTGGAAGCGTACCCTGAAGCAAAAGTCATTTTGACCGTGCGCGATAACCCGGAGGCGTGGATCAAGTCGTATCAGAATACTATAGGGAAGTATGTGCTTGCCGTGCAGCCGCCCACGACCATTTTAGGGAGGTTCGTGAAGTGGGCATTTGCGCCGAAGGATGGACTGAGACAAGTGTTCTTTCGCAGAGTGGTTCGGTGGTATGATATGATTAGCACTCTGGTGAACGACATGGAGAAAGGGACGAGCGAGGACAGCGTGAAGTACTATCAGAGCTACAATGAGGAGATTAAGAGATTGGTGCCGAGGGAGAATTTGTTGGTCATGAACGTCAAGGAAGGATGTATGTTGACTTCCTCCTTTGGTTGACTTCGATGACTTGGGATACGTGACGGAAAGAGTCTTAATTTGCTGACTATAACGGGACAGGGAAGCCTCTTTGTGAATTCCTGGATGTCGAGAAGCCGGAGTGGGAATTTCCCCAAGTCAATTCTGCTGAAGATTTTGGTAACAACACGGCAAAGATGATCGACCACTTTGGTGGCCTCATCATGTGGAATATGGCGAAGACAATTATACCAGCTATTGCTCTTGCAATCGGTGCTATAGCATGGTGGATGCGATCAAAGTGAAGAGTCGTGTTATGCACAAGATCAAGCATAACCTCAAGCCACGCTGTGTTGGAGCGACGCCCAGGCGCTCTGAAACCAATTATGACGATTCAACGAGATACACGGCATCGTGCGTATGCACCAATGCCTCTTGCCTCCGTCGGCCCGCAACGCGCTGTCCATGATTCGATGTGCAGCTGACACACGTCCTCCACTCTGTGTCTACAAAGTACTAACTGGCTGCTAATTATTCTCTGGTTTAGTGCTGGTCCCCACGAAGAAACAGATGCTGCGCTTGGGAATCCAACAATGCGCCGCAGAGTCTTAGCGGAATGCGATGACCATGTGGCATGTGAATGTGGTTTGCCACCGGAGCAAACAGAGTTCTCATCCCAAAGCCGTTTACCGCATTATTGCAGGATTCAGGATTCGTGACAAGCATCGAAGCTTCCTGATTCACAAAGTTCAAACCTTGGAAGAAGTGCAGGCGCTACGCTCTCTAATACGATGGCAACTGCCCGCTCTGCATAGGAGGTATAGTCGTACCTTTGCGCTTCGACGCAGGTCTGTGTGTCATTTTTCTCGCTCATCCTGAATCCACATGTTCAATCGTTGCGACAATTTTGTTTGGTGCCGGTATGGACAGCATTGCACGATTACGACGACGACGATATCCCACAGAAGATCTCTGACACGACTGTTTCGAGGCCTGCGATTGACGCGAGTGCCCACGGCGTTGAGCTATGCAACGAGCAGCATGGTCGGCCCTGCTAGGGACAATCACCATCGGGTGCCTGATGCTGTTCTTCCTTTCGTCGCTACCCTTCAGCCGTTCTCGACTTCTCCACCAACAACCACCTATTATCGTCGACCAAGTGTATGGCGACGAGAACGAGTTCTTCCAATGGAAGTCAAAGACCGGCTTCCGATATGTCACTGACGGGTCTGCAACGAACTCACACATCGACGTGCTATGCACGGCCTTTCCCAAGGAGAAACTAGAGCACATTCAGCCCGTGCTGAAAACAGGCCATGGCGCAATGCAACGTGTGCGAACGCAACTGAACAGTACCGCCGCCTGCCTTGACAATCTTCTCATCTTCTCTGACATGGACGAACGGGTCGCTGACCGGAACGTCGTCGACACGATCGCAGACATTCCTCAGAAGTTGATCGACAGCGACGACCAGACCCTTCCCTACCGTCTCCTAAAACAACATGTCGCCAACGGCACGCTTAACGAAGCAGACGAGAGCAAACTGCCCGGCTGGGAAACGGACAAATTCAAATTCTTGCCCGACATCAGTCGCGCGTGGCACACAAGTCCCGATAAGAAATGGTTTGTCTTTTTCGAAGGCGATACGTACATCATATGGGACACAGTATTTCGTTTGCTGGAACACTTCAATCCGGATATACCACATTACTTCGGCTCGCCTTCACCGGGTCGTGATCACACATGGTTTGCGAACGGAGGGCCCGGGCTCATTCTGTCTCGCGCTGCGATGCAGAGGCTCGTGCAGTACGATTACACTTGGAGGAGTATGAAGTACCGTGGCTCGAAGTTGGCTGAGAAACATTGGCATGAGACGTTAGTGAATTGTTGCGGCGATAGCATTTTGGGATGGGCATTATACGAAGAAGGTGTGAAATTGGAAGGATTGTGGCCCATGTTCAACCCCCATCCACCGCATGGAGTGCCGTTTTCGGAGTTGTATTGGTGCCAGCCCGTGTTGAGTATGCATAAGCCGCACGACGATGATGTGCAAGATTTGTGGAGATGGGAATGGAGGGCGATGAATGCAGAGGTATGAGCTTTCCCCTGCTGGGATGTGTGATTTTCGCCCCTGTGCGATTCCACACGAGAGACGCGAGACTAACTTGTGACCATCAGCATCCTCTTCTCTATCGCGACCTCGCCATTTCCTTCTACCACGGTTTCCAGTCACCAATCATCCGTGAGGACTGGGACAACGCTGATTGGGACGGCTTCGAGCCACCGGAATACCAAGGAGCTCACACTTCCATGGAACGCTGCCAAGCGGCCTGCACGAAACACCACCTATGTATGCAATGGACATACCATTTGAAAAAATGCCGGTTTGTTCGATCTTTCCGACTTGGACAAGCGAAAGAGCCGCACGTGGAGGATGATCGGAAACATGAGCATGGAGAGTGGGAGGCAAAGGATCAGCGGTATATGGCAGGTTGGGATA
This sequence comes from Cercospora zeina, assembly GCA_022702355.1. Taxonomy (NCBI): domain Eukaryota; kingdom Fungi; phylum Ascomycota; class Dothideomycetes; order Mycosphaerellales; family Mycosphaerellaceae; genus Cercospora; species Cercospora zeina. Next base: position 3,073,917 of record JAKLWX010000005.1, read on the forward strand.
CGGTGAAGATCAAGAAGTGGATCGACGAGAGGCCTTGTACGGAGGTGCAGTGGGTGAAGCCGAGCACGGAGAGGATCTTTTGAGTCGATCAATTAATTCCGTCACTTTATGCGAAACGAAAAGTGCTTGACCAACTCCATTGGTGAAAGGCAGTTCGAAGTGTGCTTGACGAGTGGCTCCCGGTGAGGTGTTGTCTTGTTATGCCAGAGCCGATTCCGAGGCTGGTCTAGCTTCATGCTGTGTAATTGGGGAGAGAGGCGCAGTACCTGTAGAGAACGCCCCGTAGTAGGCTACCTCGACTCCACGGGTAAAACCCAACTCATATCTTCGCCCAGGGTCACGGTATCTCAGAATTGTGCTGTGAGCCTTAGACCCCGAATCACCTCCTCTCCTCTCCCCTCGCCAGTGCCCAATTTTTCAGCCATAGCCTCGCAGCATGCAGATCTCCTCCCTCGGCCTCGAGTGCACCAAGGGCCCACTCAAAATTATAGCCACCTTTACCTGTCGGCCCGCCATCCTCAGCGGCCAGCATCTCAGCCAAATTTCTCTTCTTCTGGCTAGCTTGCTCTACACAGAAGTGCAATGGCGTCCTACTCCCTCCACTTTCGGCGAGACCAGTAAGAAAAGGCTTAATCATTGGCAAAGCATCTTTCGTCGTAATGTTTGTATTCAATTCGAAATTCTTTCGTCCAGTTTTGCAGTACTCATTGCTGCAATGAGATTTCCCGCAGCCTGTCAGTAGTTGCTGCAGGTAGCGTCGTTCGATCCGTCGGCGTAGAGCTTTGTTCTCCGGGTCGTGGAGACTGACATAGAGTGGCCCGAAGCAGACGCTGCAGAGACCAACATCATTACCCGGACCTTGTCCCATGCGGGTGCCGGCTCGAGTATCGCCGTTTTTGGAGCAGGTATCCAGAGTACGACCGCAGTAGATGTTGCGACATGGAACTGGTGCTTGGCGATTGAAGCGGTCGAGGTCGTGGTTCTTCATATGGGTCTCCATATCGCGCAGACGTACGATCTTCTGGCACAGGTGACATTCTGTCGTTCGTGCGCCGTCAGCGAGTTCGTGCACTGTCATACCAGAGAGCAAAGCTTCCGCATTCGGCACATCTGGATCACCTTCCTGAGGAACCTCGAGATGGCAGAAACGGCACAGGATTGGTTTACCTGGACATGTCGTGGTTCGATGCCGCGCGAGAGCAGGGAGATTATGGAATGTCTCCGATGTGCTGCAATCACTGCATCGTAGTACCTCACCCGGATGTGTTAGCGTTTCATGCTGCTTTCTCGACGACTGGTTGTTGCCGAATGCATCGTCGTGTGGGCAGTGCCAGTGATGCTCGTACTCAGGAGAGCGCTGCTGAAAGACTTGACCACAGCCTTTGGGACAAAGAATGTTGTTGCGCAAGCAGAAGTTCTCGTGTAGGACTAGTCTTCCTTGTGGTACCCACTGAAGGCAGTTCTTGCATCGCACATCTCCTTCGTTTGGCGGTGTCTCTTTGGAATTCTCTGTCAAATCGATCACGTTCGCAGGTCCGTTGCCATGCCTGACTCGCAGTGTGAAGTGTCTGGGCTCTGATGCGACTTCTAGGTGCCCATTGCTCTCGCTATCTTCAACAAATGCCCATACTGACACTTGCAACGCGTCTGCATGCTCCAACTCTGCGTTGGCAGGTTCTAGTCGGACCCGCTTTGTTGGTCTTGTATCAAGATCGGCGAAAACAAACTCGTCGATCCTGGGCTTCGCCCTCTGGGTAGGAGAGAATGGATTTATCAGGATATTGACATCCTCTTTGTCGTCCTCGGCAACAAGCTCGAATTCCAAAGCTTGTGTTCGGTTCCATGATGGTAACTGGTAATCGACATATTCTCCCGGCAGGACCTGTCCATGCTGTTCTTTAAACAGGTCCAACTCACCACCTGGAGAGCTGCCATGCTCCGTACCTGGTTGTTTAGCCATCTTTGCCGCTATACGCTTCATCGTCTCGCGAGCCTGTTCCTCGTTTAAGGCCTCTATGTCCACCTCGAGATCTGTGTCGACTACGCAAATGCCATCTGCTTCCGGTTTGAACCCGTCAATCAGAAACCTGTATTCTTCTTTCTTTCCCCCTGTCCCTCGTCTTCCCGGGACGATCAGCACCTCTCCGTTAGTCATGGTCGTGTAGTTCGTTCTAAGGTGTTGCTCCAGCAACGCTTTCCAGTCCTCGGGGTCGTATCCTGGTTCGAGGGGTCGCAACTTCACGAATGTGCCCTTGGGCAATGGCCGTGCGTGGATAGTGATAGTGGGCTGTGCGGTGTCACTCTCGTCCACTTCATCTGTCTGATCGATTTCCATCTCGTCCTCGTGCTTAATTTGCGTAGCAGGTATGCCTAAGGTCTCGTGAAGAAACGGACTGAGAACAACCTGCCCCTCTTCGGCAGAGAACTCGCGAATCCCAGCGTACACAACACGATCTTTCTCAGGATTGACGAGACGGAACATTAGCGGGTATGGTAGCTGTTGGCGTTGGTCCTGATACTGGGACTCGGCCTGGCGATAAGCCGAGTACGTCGAGGAGTTGTACGGGTCATACTGGGGTAGATCTCGTCGCGCATTCTCCGCTGCAGCGTTCGATGAGGCACTCAAGAGCTGCTCGAGCGCGGATGGTGGGAGCAGTATCTTGTCGCCAGACAGCTTCTGCCCGAAAACCGGAGCCGAAACTGCGTACTGTCCTGTCCACTTGAGTAGAGGTATCGGAGAATCGGCCATTGTGGCAATGTGGTATGTTTCCAGGGTTGTAGGGCCGCACGCCGATCAGGACGTATGAGCGCTGGTCTGTGACTTTTATCAGCACATGTGAACACGATCAAAGGCGACGATAAGATACTGACCTGCAGAGGCAAACGTTCTGGAAGGCACCAGGATGACATATGCGTTACCGAACTTGCGCCAAGCTTTTCGGCTGGCGGGACGCAGCGCAGAGCCGCAGTCCTTCGGAGGTACAGTACCTGAGTACCATTGCCATTGCTGGGACCCGAACATCCTGTCAACGAGAAGAATTGATCAACACGATGGCTGTCGCCTGCTGGATACCAGGACACCAGGACACCACTTTGAACGCGTCATCGGCGCCACCACCCCAAGAGTCCTGGCCTATGTCCTGGTCGGGCGCTTACGGGCACTGTCGACCGGAGCATGACTGCCGCGATGTGTTGCGGAATCCCGTCCGGCGCTCAGACTGATCGTATCCTACCTCGATGAATGCAGTCTGGGCGAACAGTGATCGAATGCGCATGTAAACGGATGCCCTCTGCCTGCGCCATGCTGGTGAGAGACGCGTTCGAAGGCCGTCCAACAAGAATTCACGTAAAAGTACAGTGTCTTGGTATGATCCGCTACTGCATTGGACCATTTCGCGCGCGCGCCTTCGGATACCCTCAAGTAATAGCTGGAACAATCTCGGACAGTCATTTTCCAGGGCCGGACTTCGAGCACGAGATGACGAGATGGCGTGTTTCTTACACGCGTCTCTACGCGTACAAACGCGTTCACGAGCAAGTTGGAGCCTTACATGCAGCTACATCTGCCCAACGCCATCTTGCATCATTGAGAGGTGAGGTCGAAGGTGACTCACACTGTCGACCATTCTCTGAAACAAGTAGGAGCGGTTCGAGATGTTCTGGTTGCATGCCATGCGATGCAACGTCGAAGTTTGCCGGTCAGCTTCCGCCAGCCGGCCAATCATACACGAGAAGCTGCTCCTGCCTTCGCTACGCGCTCTTCACGCGCCGAGCTCCAACCTCTTCTTTCCTTAACCGCCCACAACAAACCCCATCAGCAACGCAGTGGAGCTGTGCGGACCGCTGCATATTGCTCGGCGGGGCTTGTGGAATTGTTTCATCTTGCTAGCCGCTCTCGCCAGCGTTTGCCTGTGAGCCAAGGTTAGCAACAGCCTCGATGCAGCCAGTCGTCTTGGTTCCTTCATGGCTCGCACGAGGATATCGCCGTGTACCGCTCGGCAGACCGCTTTCCTGTGAAACGAAGACCGCTCTGAACGAGGCTCGACCCGTTTCAACGACCTCGATCCAGCACTTTAGCCTCATCTTGGGGCGGCCAGGACGCGAGAATGGTCCACATGCGCTATGCTAGTCGGAAGCACGGATGTACGCTACACTGCTTCCAAGGTTCGTTTCATGCTCGCGAATGACGCTACGCATCTGCACAGCATGCTTGTGGTCATACTACTCGGTATCGATCAATCTCAGCGCGTTGGCTGCGCATATAGGAATCGGCTTACCCGCGCGCCTTGCTACTCTCTTCCTCCGACACGATTCACCAACTGTTCGACTGCGCTGCTGAAGCTTGTGACGAGCTCGACGAGTCTCCTAGTCTTTCTGTTTCCTTTGTGCGACTTTGCCATTGGCATTCGTTTGGAGCTGGCCTCCCTGCCCATGCTCGTCTATCTAATTACATCTAATACCATACGCTGAGACGGCATCTCATACACGGCTCTGGAAGCCCCGTTACGATCGAAAATGGATTTTCGACTTGTTACGCCACCTGCAGAAATACAAATCTGTGGCTACGATGACTTGCCCTGCCCAGGTGGCAGTGCCAGCACCAGTGGCACCTATTTCCCACAAGATTGGTCTCCTCAGACGACCTTAACAGCGATCACAACACCACCTCGATCGCCGGGGATCATTCGTGAGAATGGTTCACGACTGCTCCCGAAACCAAGACACCAAGACCAGATCATTGAACCCAGCTACAGCCGCTCTTCGGCATTTCATTCTCACCATCGAACATCTTCGTTGCCAGTCAATGCCTATGGCCACCAGTTTGGACCTGCTTTGCCACCCCCTCCGGTGGATCGCAGGTCAACAAGCCCATACGCTCATGCGAGGACCATCTCTGTATCCCCCCAACCGACATCTTCAATAAACCCTCTCGGCATTAGCCGGCCTTCCATGAGCAATTTGCGATCCGCCTCGTCCTCGCACATTTCCAATGTTCGATCACATTCTCGAAATATGTCATCTAGCAGTATCGACGCGGCAATGCTGAGCCGGTATGGCTACCCGACCTATCGCCAAAGTCCAAACGCTCAGCCTTTGCCTGTGTCTATGCCCGCCTCAAGACCGCCGACAGCAATGAGCTTCCTGGCACCTATCGTCGCACCAGGTGGCCAGATACAATCTTATCGCAACCAACGCCGCACTACAAGCCCGCCTGCAAGGCCCTCAAGACTGTCTGTCGAGGCCGAAGTGCCTGTCACATCTGACATCCCGAGCCCCACCTCAACTGTGCTGGACTACCTGACCGAACCCAACCCGGCACCATCGCTCATCAAGAAGATCACCAAAGCCGACACGAATCAAGTCAACCACTTCTGGTTTGATATTCGGAATGTTAGACCGTGGTCCGATTTCACCATCGACACGATTTCATCTATCTCTGGTCTGCTCAGTCTCCTCAAGATTGATGTTTCCATGAAATCGCTTCCCAAGCCTGGTCATGTCAACCTCTCACCAGAGACACCTGCCCAGCTGGCTGAGCTCTGCGCCATGCACCACGCCGTCAAAGTCAACGCCGCTCTCAAGGTAGCGCAAGGTGACAAGCACATCGCCATGCGAGCCCTGCAATCCGGTCCAGGTGCCCGTCGACAACCCGAATTCGTTGCCAACTACCAATCTGATGGCGAGAAGACCATCTATGGAGACGGCCGAGGTCGTGTCGTCGGTATCGTCAAATCCTACGATCAGTGGAACTCGGGCTACCGCAATGGCTCGCCCATCGACAAGATCAAGTACCTGGAACACTTGTCCCATCTCCACCGCTTCATGCGCGAGCATGGCACCCGATATGGTTTCATCATGACGGAGATCGAACTCGTCTGTGTCCGAGCCGGAGGCCCTCCATCCACCTCCACCACAGACATTGACAACAACTCCAATCCCAATATCCCTCTCTTCGGCTACCTCGAGGTCGCACCTTCAGTACAAATCTCCGCGCGCGCACCACCGAATCCAGATATCAGCCGCTCCTCTCTGCCGTTGACCATGACTGCTGACCTCGCTCTCTGGTACTTGCACATGTTGGCGAAAGAGCAGCCTTTTCCAGGACAATTCCATTGGAAGTTGGAGGTAGGAGGACCGACGGCGTTGACCCGGAGACATCATTTGCCCAGAGATGATTGGATGCCCAAAGTCAATCAGCAGGATAAGAGGGTCAGTCGAAGGATTCGAGGCTGGACCTGGCCGGATGAGCCGCTGCACAAGAGGGAGTGTGGGAATGGCAGGGCTCGAGCTCGAAGATAGTCTCATGGTCTTGCACGTATGAGGCGGCAGGCATTCCGTTCGAGAAGGGATATTAATGGCGGTGTGGGCGAGATCCCAGTATTTGAGAATGGAAATTTGGAGACGAAAAAAAACTGTCCTCGAGGAGAAGATGCAAGAGAATTATTGTACATATGCATACACATAGCCCATCGGGGCATCAAAACCGACTCATAGATACATACGAGTATCTAGGCATCCAGCATAGCTTTGGCGCAAGTTGGCGCACCAGTCTTGCATCTCTATCTCTCTCGCCTCACCACCACCTCGTCCAACCCACTTCCTCCAAACCTACAACTTCGCCTTCAACAGATTGCCAATCATCTCTCTCCCCGTCACAAACGTCGTCCTCCACAACGTCGGAAAGTCCAAGGTACTGCTGAACGTATCCGCATACCCGAAACCCAACATGGGTGGAATCCAGCCTCGGGCATACTCGAGCGCAAAACACGACGAATCCATCTTGTACTGCTTGACCTCGCCTCGGCGGAGATGATGAACGCTTCCCGGACCGTACACCTCGGCCTCAAAAGGCTTGTTAGCCGGATCATAGGCCAGTTGTGTGCCGGTGAGAATGTGGAAGTAGTCGTCTGCTGTGTGGCGACCAGTGTGGCCTTCGGTTCCAATCGAAGTCCCGAAGATGATGAGGTATTCCGTGATACCTGTGTGATAGACTTGGGGTCAGTCACCGGAAAAATCGCATCGATGAGGGTTTTCTTTTTCCGGGGTCAATACTACTCACTCGCGTGGATGATGTACATCGCCCCCATGGCACCACCGGCATTGTTGAAAATCCATTCTTGCTCGAGATTCAAATGCGACTTCACGCTTTCAATCGCAGACAGTTGGGTGATGATGCTGGAGACTATGCGTTCGGTGTTGTTGCCGTGCTCGGAAATGGCTTGTCGGGCGATCGCGTGGAGTTGTGGTGGATTGAAAATGTAGCACTTTTCGAGCTGGGAATCGAGGAGGAAGTAGATTCCCGCGAGGACTGCCAACAGAAGGACTGATACGGAAAGCGCGCTTCGAGATGGCATCGTGAGAAGGACTTGCGGGGGTTTTCTTTTCCAAGATCAGTTCTTGATTGGGACTTGGGCAAAAAAATTCGAACGGCGATTCCAATGTTGTCGTGAACGAGTGACTCAAGGGCTATGCAGGCGAAGCAGATCACCTCATCGTGTGGGCTTTTGTTGGATGCTGTCTTGATGTTGCTGTGGTTTGGGGCAAGTTCTTATTCTTGAGATTTGGCCCCGGATCGTACGAGGATTGTGGATGTTTGTTCGGCGCCGGGCCCCTGCCAAGTCCGGATGGTCGAACTGTCAAACACGCATCGGCGTAGCGAGACTGCCGATCTTTGACTGCTGGCAATGTGACAGAGCGCGCGTTCACGAGTGCCGTCCGCGCTGGCATTGATGTGATCGAGCTGACCGCTTTCCAAGCAACGCAGCATTGAAGGATCATGTATGGATCGGCGGAGAACTCACGTGACTAAGTGACTTGCGTAATCTGAAAATGGCCGTCGCGGCGCACGCTTGCGATATCTTGAGCCTTGGGGCAGGAATGTCATGCAATCCATACACAGTCATACGGCTCATTCTATTTGCATCCAAGGGTGTCTCAATAGCTGGGAAGCTGACAGCCGCTCGTCAGGATCCCACCTCAGCATGTTTCGCAGGAAGTCGAAGAACATCGGAAGCTCCGTCTCCATTTCTACGCGGTCTTCCAGTTTTATGGGATCTGATTCACTGCCCCTCCAGTTTCCTGAAGGTAGTTGTTAGCCGTGCCATGAACGAGCGGCTGTAATGCTCTCACCATGTTCGTCGAAGTACTCGTTTCGTCTCGAACAGCGCCGGAGGAAACCGCTTGACGGGGGCCCCAGATACCGGAGCACCATGTCGAGTACACTCTCGGGTGACTTTTCTCCGAACAGCCTCTCCCCAAGAACAAGTTCCCAGGTCTATCGCTTAATGTCAGCTAAGCCTATGTGCGGAGCGGGCTATACCAACCAGAACGCCCAAGGCCCATATGTCAATCCTGGAGTCCCAGCTCGCGCCGAGCATAACTTCTGGCGCTCGATACGGAAGCGGTTGGACCAAACCATCGTGTGGCTGCTTGCCGAGTTTTGCTGACCCCAAGTCGCAGAGTATTGGAAATGTGAGCTCGTCTTGTATCATTACGCGAGACATGTAGACCGGCGAGCCATCAACATTTGTTTTCACCTTGCTTGGACTTTCTCTCTCCGCAGTAACAAAGGAATTGAGTATCTCCTCTTCGTTATCGGGAAGTGTGAGTTGGATATTGTCCAGCTTCAGATCTATTCAAACGGTCAGGATATACCACTGTGCAAGCTGAGAGGTCTTATTACCAGTGTGTACGACATTATGCGCGTGAAGGAAGTCCAACGCATGAAGGAAGTAGATGGTCATCCATCGTACCTCTTCAATATGGAAACTCCGCCACGTGCGACGCGACGCAAACTCGAGAAGACTAGGCCCGAGCGGCTCGAATACGAAACACTGATGGCTGTTCCCATTTGCAGAAACGGTGAAAATGTCTTCAGGTCGGCGAACACAGTATCTTCCTTGGCTTTGCGACTTGGCGGCGCAGCTTTGCAAATGCTTAAAGACTCGCGCTTCTCTTGAATCACCATCGCCAGCAGTCGATAGCTTTAGCACTTTGAACGAATTTCTGTTGACATGTGTGTGAGTTGACGCGTCGAGCTTCGATCATGGCAGTCGACGTACTTCACATCAGTACACAGCCAGGTAGTGGAATTTCTGCCATAGCCCAACTTGACTCTCACTGTGTACGTGTCTCGAATTACTTCTCCGAGCTTGACTGGATAATAGTTTGAAGACTGGTACCCCGACAAGGTTTCCTCATCGATACGGGCGGGTAAGGAGGACATGGGGCGTGAGCCCAAAACAAGCTGGAAATTCAAATTGAAGCAGGAAGTAAGGGCAGAAGGCCGAACTCCTCGAAATGCAAAGCGACAAAATTGCATGGTCGATGAATGGGAATGTCGAAGGGGCGCAGAAGGAACATCTTTACTCTCAGTCTCAGAATTGGAACTAGCGTTTGCTTGGGTAGCTAGTCACTAGTCTCAAGTCGGTTATTTACCCCGACCTACAAGAAGCGCTCCCTCCTTATTGGGATTTCTTCTTGACATCAACATCGCCATTCTCGTCAACATGGAGTGTCTCCACCCTGGCGGCTCGCTGCTCATTCAACATCTGGATCGAGATGACTTTTTTTCCCGAGCCATCGTGTGACACATGCAGCTGTGTCCCTCTGGTGCCAAGTCAGTGAAAGTGTATATGGAACGCCAAGACATAACAAACTTCTGTCGCATTGTAAATCGCAGCCCATCAAGACAAGCAACAACTTATAGATACCGTGGCCATCCGATCTGATACAGCCTTCTCAGCATAAGTCTTCATATGAGGTGCAAGACCTGTGAGCTTGGTTTTCCAGCTGGACATGGCGGGAAGAATGCAGGACTGTTGAATGATATGTGGCTAATGCAGTCGTGATTGGCTACAACGGCACGGGTGACAGCAGCAGTTCGTCTGCCTTATACCCTCTTTGAGCACTATTGTTGGGGGTGTGCCTCGCTTACAACATAGCCTGCGGCGTAGTTGGTAGCGGCGCTTAGCTGCTGGCTATGTCGCATGCTCATGGGACTTGACGCGACTCCGCATGCGGATTGGACGTCCGCAACCAGGTTTTGCAGACGCCAACACCTCACAGAGGTGCCTTACATGGCGGCGGCATCTCGTGTGAGGCCTCAAAGCGCCAGTGATGGGAGCTCGAGCGGCAGCAACACTGGCCTGGTTGGTCATGTCTTGTGCTGGCGACATACGGCAACCATGAGATATACGCCTCCTCAATGCATGGGACCATGGGTATCATCAAGCGCGCCGGGTGATGTCGCTGCTCAGAGCAAGCTAGACTGCAGGAAGATGCAGTATTTCTGTGCCATCTCAGGCAGCAGCATGGAACAGATAATCTTTGCCCAATGGCCTCGCCAACAAGAAAAATAGAACCAACGACTATACTGTAGTGGACCTCGATATCAGGGTGTCTCGTCGATGTAGTGCTCACTAGTGCCCGGGGGAATATGTACGAGAGCATTTGAGGTACAAATCCCATTGCCGTAACTAGTGCGTGCGGCGTATACTACATCTCGCTTGCTCAAGAGCTGCTACTGTTCCATTTCTCCACTAGGCACTTTGCCCATGAAGAGCCCTCATCTACTCATTCCGGCCAGCCCTGCAGCGCCCTTCAAGCATGCGGAGGCGTTGAGCGAAAGCATCGAAGCAAGGTCTCAATTCTATTGCTTACCGGCGAAGTTAGCCGCAAGGCAACGCAAATGCTATGGTGTTCAATTGTCGCGTCGATCTCCTTATCGACTGCGATTTGGTACTCGACTCAACACAAACGTGGGCTTTGTCATGAATCCTCTCTGCTCGACTATACGCCTTTGAATGTTCATATCATCATGGAGTCTACGCACGCCGTTTCGTGGCCCCTTCCATGGAATGCCTCTGTGATACAATAAGGCTGAAGCTCAACACACCCTCTCCTCCAAAGCAGAAATGCCTGTCGCAATTGGTAATGCATGTAGCACGCAGCACAAGCATATCACATCAAAAGCAAATTCTCAAAGCCATCGAGGCTGAAAACTCAAACATCCGCTCACAACGTGTCTGTTCTGTGATCGGAAACCACCCCATCGAATGAATCAAAAACAAGCTCGACATTCCCTTCAACCTGTCACTCTTCGCACCCACAATCCTCCCTCATCATCGGATCCTTCTTTCCTCCTCGCCCTTGCAATTGCTATCCCTATATCTCTCTCCTCCAATTTAATCTCCTCTAATCTGGCCCTCAAACTCTCAAGCTCTTTCTTCGCCGCACGGACCTCGGAAAATGCGACATCCAACGGGCTCGCGCTTTCGATTTTGGCATTCTCCACAATGGCTTTTTCGATGTTCTTGCGCTGGAAGATGATCTCGTCTTCCTTGGCGAGAAGACCCTGCAAATGTGTCTTTGGCACGTAGGAAGTTGCCATGTCCGGGGGCAGGGGCGGAAGAGTCTTCGAAGCTGAGCCTGGCGAGTCGTCAGTCGTGAAGCGCTGTTGGTGACGGTGTTTGATGATGCCGTCGGTCTTCAATCGGGTGATGATGGGGGTGTCGGGATCGGTTGCTGAAGCTTTGCGTGACTCGGGCTTCCACTCGTCTCGCTCTTGGTACCGTTGAACTGGTCGACGGCGGGAGAGGATGGACTGTACTGGCGGGGCCTTGTACTTTGAAGAATCTGGTGCAGGTGGCGGACTGGGTGGCGGTGAATCCGGTCGCTTCTGGAAGTGTGGCGCGCCTGTGCCAATTGTGCTCCAGCTGAAACGACTCACTGTAGGCTGTTCCTGCAGCCGAGACAGTGGTGGTTGTCGCGCTGGCTGAGACTCCATTGAGCGGCCGGTCGAGGGTCTGTCCATGGAAGGACGACTTGCCACGTCGAATGAGAGTCGGCCGCACATGTCCGACCCCGCATACGTCGTCCAACTGAAGCGACTGTCGGGATCACGTCGATGCCGTGCGATCTCGTCGACACTCACGGATTCTCGCGAGGGCGGAGGGCTGGGGCTTTGTACGGCGGGAGGGATATTTTCGGGGTGGGAAGTGGAACATGGCGTGGGCTTACGCTTTGTGCTCGACAGTCCGGCCGTTGGGCAAGGCGTGTCAGGCAATGCATATGAGCGAGTGGTAGGCGCGACCTGACTCGGGGCACCGCGGCTTGGATAGGCAAAGTCGGCGACATGTGAGATTTGGTCGAAGTCTTCACGCTGCATGGTCGGCCAAAGATCGCTTCCGGGGGGGATGGTTCGTTCCATGTCGCCGTCCCTCAGAGCAGATATAGGCGACGCGTCCTTGGCACTCGCGCTCTCCCGGGCAGACCAGTTTTGTCGAACTTGGTACCCGTCTCGAGTGGATGTGCCGGAGGCCGTCCTGCCCTCTGTGGCGGGTGAGGCTGTGCTGAGGCTGCTGTCGCGAGGCCGGCCGATTCTGGACATGTCGAGCCGGGAGGGCTTGTGCAGCAGGGACTTGACTTGCCTGAAGATGAGCATTTTGGACTGACGGGCTGGCGGCGCATCATGGTCGGCATTCTGAGTGTGGGCGGTGGAGGGTCGCCGGGGGTGGCGCTTGTGCGGTTTCAATGGCGGCACTTCCGGCATCTTTGAATCTCTGTACATCGACTGGACGTCGACTTCGCTGCAGAGCGAAGCGGATGGGGTGTGAGAAGCACGGCCGGGCTGCTCGACCCACGGCCGGTCGTGCATGATCGAGTACTGCGGCATGGTGGTCGGTGCTGCGGCTGACGACGAGATCACGCGCGGTCCATGTCTATCACGTGGCGGGCGTGAATGTGTGCGAGGGCGTGTGCGAGGGCGTGTGCGAGGGCGTGTGCGAGGGCGTGTGCGAGGGCGTGTGCAAGGCGAATGAGCAATGAAGTGCCGATGAATGGGGAAGAGGACAGAGGCGGAGGGAGAGGAGCAGAGCGGTGTTGGTGGAGGGCGAGTGCTGGGTGGTGGTGCAACGAGCTTTTGGGGGCTGCTGCTGGGTGGCCAGCGCAGTGCGAGGAAGCATGCGAAACGCACATCGACGCTATCGCCGTTCGCCTTCTGGACCGGCGGCGTGTTGCGTTGCGTGATGGTTTGGCGGCAGCGGAGCTTGGCAAATGAGTCTCCACCGTGCGCACGCTTCTGAAACGCGCCAGCACGTGTTTCACGAAGCATCCTCCAGCTGCTGCTGCATCATCGCCGTCGTCAGCTTCGTCGTGGCTTGCTGCTGACTTGCCCTGCAATCGCTCCTCCACCCACTGCAGCCTTGGCCTCCGGACACGCCCCGCTCATCATGGCCGACAGTGAGCTCCACCGATGCCCGCGCGCCTTCGCGACACAGCCCGTTGACAGATGACAGGTGCCACCGTGGCAGATCCCCCAGTGGGAGGAGCGTACGTTTCACCGAGGCCTGCCTGCAAATTTCCCGGGCCACCACCCTCCCTCACCACATCTCCACGCTACATGGCATCCAAGAATCGAAGACACAGCCCACCCCGGGAGACTACAGCACTGACGCCGTCTGCGCAGAGCCACCATCGCAACTCCAATTAACCTTATCCTCCTCTCGCTGTTCATGGTCCTCGTCTATATGCGATTGCGACCCACCAAGACGCTTCCGACGCTGCCCGCCGCCCCTGCGCCGACCGTGTTCAAGGTCTTTACGCCCCCTCAGCTGGAGCCGTTCAGCGGGAAAGATGGGAAGCCAATCTACTTTGCCGTGAAGGGCAAAGTGTTTGATGTATCATCGGGCAGGAACTTCTACGGCCCAGGCGGTCCATACCAAAACTTTGCGGGCAGGGATGCCTCGAGAGGTCTGGCCTGTGGCAGCTTCGATCCCGAGATGTTGACCGAAGATCTGCACGGCCCGCTCGACAGGTTGGAGGATCTGGGCGAGGAGGAAATGGAGGCTCTGAGGGGATGGGAGGAGAGGTTCAACGAAAAGTATCTCGTTGTTGGCAAGTTGGTGCCCGTGGGACATCCGGAAGCCGAGCCGGATGCATAGGTCGAGTTTGGCACGGCCACAGCTTTGCGTTCATCGTCAGCATAACGTTAACCATAGCACTGATCAATCACGAAGTCACGACACCTGGCGCCAATGCTCTTCAAAAGCGCCAAGGTCCGACCTGGCCGGATCGCATTCACACTCATGGGACTGTCATGTACACTACATTCCTGTGATCGCATGGAGGTACGTCCTGGATGCTTCGCTTCATGCATGGCGAGTTCCGTTCTTCGAAGCTCCAAACTGTAATCCGTGAACTGCCATCATAAGACGTTGCACCTATAGCACCTCCACAATTTGCTCGTCCTCATCCTCAATTTCCTGCACTCTCCCCTGCTCCGCCCCCTCCCGCGCCAAAGCCATCTTCCTCGCCTCCTCCGCTGGGTCTGGGTCTCCTTCCTCCCCTCTCTGCAAAACCTGCACCAGACGATCCACGCTCTCCCTCACGTTCTCGTCTTCCACTTTGGCATGCAACTCTCTAACGATAGGATACACCCTCACATCCCGCAGCACTTTTCTCCCTTCTTTCGTCGTCGTCAACAGGAGCAACGTCTCGAGATGAATGCAAATGATGTCGTTTTGCGTTTCGCGCTCCTTATCTGGGGGAAGGAGCTGGCATTCGTCCAACATGCCTTCAGTGTCAGCGTCACTGTATTCCTCGCTGCCCATGAGAGGAAGAAGAATGTATGGGAGCAAGCCTACGCCGTCCTCCTCCGAGGGTCGGAGCAGAGTCGGGTGGGCATCGATATCGAAGCAGACATTCTTGATTGTGCTTGCTACACCTCGGCGCCGGATTGTGGACTTGTGCTCGGTGAACACGATGAGTTTCGTGATGGGCAGGACTTTTTCTCCTCTGGTGGCGGAGTCATCGTTGTGCGAGCGTGAGCCTTCGGTTCGAGGCGTCAAGAAGTGTTTTCGTCCTGGTTCGTGTTTGGAAATGTCGGCGAAGACGTAGCAGAGGTAGTCGTAGTCTGCTTTGGGGTTGTAGGAGCCCGAAGCGCCTTTGACGAAGCAGTCGAGGAGCTGATCGATTGCAAGAGGGGAAGTGGAGAGGTCCTTTTCCTTCGGGATAGTGCGCTTGAGTGTCAGGAGTTTGGTTATGCTGTCGAATTTGGCGAGGTTGGCAAGTAGCATGCAGTGTTCGTTGGCGTTGGGATCTTTCGCGTCCTGGTGGAATTGCGATTAGTTTGGTCGAATAGTGGGAGTGTGCGGTGGGTCGGACAGACTGTCACTCTGCGCAGGATCGATTCTAGACAGGCATCGTCATCTACCAAGCTCTTGACTACTTCTTGATCATCAGTCAAGTTGACCAATATCGTGAGGGCATTCTTGGCAATCGGCGCGTAGTCTTTGATCAGAAGTTTCAAGTCTTTGATCGGCTCGAGTTGATTGCGTTTGAATAGCGAGGGCTGTGATGTCGAATAGCCCACAAGGTTGTCTGCCGCTACGAGATGTTAGATGCGATGCTTGCAGTGGTCGTTGACGAATGTCGAAGTCGTACCAATTTGCCGAATCTGCGTGTTGCCATGGTGCAAAAACTCAACGAGCTGTCACTGATCAACATTTGCTTCTTTCAAATGATACAGCGAGATCTCTCACTTCTTCTAGTTCCGTTGGCATCTTGGGCAATATATATAGCTTCTCTGTCGTGTGACTCGTTGCGCAACAACTTTTTATGTTCACTCACAAACCGAATCCCTGCACAAGCGCATGCTTGGCCCGTGGGATCGGCGCAGCTGCCGTACACAGACTGCTGCTCATTGACATCAATTTGCAACTCCACAACCTCATCAGGTACTCCCGAATATTGCGACATCATCTCAGAATACGCGCGAACGTCACGAGTACACCCACCAGCGCATGAGGTCCATATCATGCGAAGCGATCTCTCGGTAGAGTCGCGCAGCTCGAGTCCGGCGCAACCATGTTCAAGCGCTTCGGGACCGGCTTCAGCCTCGATTTCTTGGACAATAAGATAGCGGAAGAGCAAGAGAAGCAAAAACAACAGCAACAGGGTCAGAAGAGTGCTTCTCCCGCCCGGCGCCCTTCGAATCGTCCGCGGAGAGGCAGTGGGAGAATTGATCCTCCCGGCGCGCGATCTGGCAGCAGGTTGCGAGTGCCGGACGGCCGAGATGGAGTCCCGTTGACAAAAGGACCCGATCCGGAGGAGTTCGTGATTGGGGACGACGAATCAGTGTCGAGCATCAGTCGGGCAGCTACGCCGCAGCCGAGTGCTAGCGAGGACAAGAGCGATGCAGCGGAGAAGGGGCAGACGGAAGGTAAGGAAGGCGATGCGCAGGATGAGGGCAAAGGCAAAGGCAAGGCTGCGGCGGACGACGAGCTTCCCGAGCATGTGCAGAAGAAGTTGGCGCATTTGGAGAAGCTTACTGCTCGGTATCAAGGTATGGTCGCGTCCAGATCACTCCATCGTGATTGGCATCTCTTGTTTTACTCACAGAACTCGACGTGTACAGATCTATTGCGCAACTACAGAACGGCCCATGCCCGCGTGTCACTCATTGATCCTTTCGAGGCGACCTTACGCGAGCATACACCATTAACCTCCATCGAGGAGCCCGGCGCCTTGGTTGAATTCTTGAATCAACGTAGTTTGCAGAGCGACATGGTGCTAGAGGAGCTCAAAAAAGTAGCCGGCGAAAAGAACGAATTGACAAAGGAGAGAGATGAGCTGAAGAGCAAGCTTGATGAAGCAGAGAAGAAGGTGAAGCAAGCCTTCGACGATGCTGCTGGCTTGCGTAAGGAGAGAGACGAGGCGAAAGCAGCAGTCAACTCAAGCGGGGTCTCTAGGTCAGGTCCAGAGAAGAAGGCAGAGTCAAAACCAGCAGACGGAGGCGAGGATGATGCATTCTTCTCGTACGAGGACGAGGTGTCGCGAGATGACGAGGTCAAGAAACAGCTCCGGAACAGGGAAGAGTTGTTGAAACAAAAGGACACGGAGCTTCAGACTTTCCAGGAGAAAGAGAAAGAGCAGACGGAATTCATCAACGAACTATCAACAGAGAATGCCACATTGCGCAAGGACATCGAGGGAGTCAAGAATGACCTCGAGGTAAAGAATGTGGACTTGGACGCTGCAAACAAGCATATCGAGCGCAAAGACACTGAAATTGCCTCCATCAAGCAAGAACTTGCCAAAGTCATCGCAGCTCGGGACGCAGCGAAGCTACAGGAGGACGCAGTGGCTGAGAGCCTGGTACAAACCGAATCTCAGCTTGTCAGCATGCAGCAGAAGCTCAATGAGTCTCAAGAAGCGCTGAGGAAGACAGCTGTCGAGGCCGAAGCTAGAAAATTTGAAGCTGAAGCGAATTTGAAGAAATATCAGGCGGAACACGCCAAGAATCTCAAAGAGGGCACGTACGCTCAGAGAGACACGAAGGGACTAGAAAATGTGAAGGCTCTTGTCCGAACATTGCAAGAGCAACTGCGGAAGAAGACGGATGAGACCAACATAGCAGAGGCACAAGTTGCCGACATGCACAAGAGTCTCAAGATCATGGAAGCCCAAGCTGCGCAAACGGAGAGCACTACCAAGTATCTGCGCGAGATTGAGCGAACCGCCAAGGACGATAAGCGCAAACTCCATGAACTCGAATTGCAGAGGGGGTCCTTGCAAAAGATTGTTGATTCGAAGAAGGCCCATGAACAGAAGGTTGCTAGTCTTCAAGTTGAGCTGAAGCAGGCCAGGGCGGATCGTGATAAAGCGTACTACGCCATCATCAATTGCGGCAAATGCGAGACTCCCGAACAAACTGCAGAGAAAGCGGCTGCTGGGTCCGCAGAGGTGGCAACGCCTACGGAGGAGACTGTCAGCACGCCAACAAGGTCACGTCTTGGATCAGAAACGACAGAACGTAGTACACAGCCCACTGAGCCTGGCAGTGAATCAGCGCATGCTGGAACACCCTCAATCGCAGAGGATGATGATAAACAGACTCCGACAGCGTCAACCAAGAAGAAGAACAAGAAGAAGCCAAAGAAGAAGCCAAAGAAGACCGAGAGAGAAGGGGAGACCGACATGACTGCTGAGCCAAGCGAGCCATCGACGGTCGGCGTAACAGTGGAAGATCTAATTCGCGACCGTGAAGCAGCTTCTGCGAAACTGAAGCATAAGTTTGCAGGAAATCCAATCATTCCGCTGCTCGAGGACATGCATGAGTATGTCAGAAACCGGACTGAGGCTGTCAGTGATAGTCACGATAGTCACATACAGCACCTGGAGGAACGCATTGAGAGATCGGAGCAAGAGATCAAAAACAAGATGGTAATCATTCGGGATCGAGAGGATCAGATTGACATGCTCAAGTCCTCTCTGTCAAACCAGACGTACGCCAAATCGGAGGCAGTGTTTGAGGAAGAGATTGAGCGATTGACCAAGGAGAAGGAGGCTTTGAAGGAGGAGCGAGACGCAAAGAGCATCAAACTTCTGGAGCTTGAACAGGCACGCCTCGAGGCTGGAGAAGCTGCGCTCAAGGATGAGGATACGAGCTGGCAAGACAAGGCTGACGAGCTGCAACTTCGCATTGAGCAGTTGGAACAAGAGCTTTCGGAGAAGAACGACAAAATCACCAAGCTCACCGATGATCTCAGCGAAAGTGGTAAGAAATCGAGCAAGGCTGAGGGCAAGCTAAAGAGCCAAATCGAGAACGAGGAGCTGATTGAGAGTTTGAAAGAGGAGAATGAGGAATTGCAAGAGTCGATGCTTGAGCATGGCAAAGCTGCCACTGACGCTAAGCATGAGCTCAAAGAAGTGAAGGAGAAGCGCGACAAGTTGCAGCAGGAGTTCGAGGAGATTGAGCTGGAATCGGTCAAATATCAAGGACAGCTCAAGGAGGCCGAACGGCGGGAGAAAGACCTCGAAACTCGATCGACCGAACTTGAAGCGGAGCTAGCTTCTGTCAAGTCCAAGGGAGCCTCGACAGAGGAGCTGGAAGCAGCAAACGAGCATATCGAACGTCTCCAGCGTGAAAAGGAATCTTTGCAGGTCGTCAAAGACTCGTGCGAGGCGCAACTCGAAGGACTAAAAGCACAACACGCTGCGCGTGGCACGGAACATAAAGCAACGCAGCAAGCCGTGCTTGACGAGATGGAGAAGCTGAAGAGTCGAGCCGCCGAGCTAGAGAAAGACCTCGCGGCATCGGAGAACCTCGCGCAACAGCGTTTCAAGGACCTGACGTCCGCAAAAGAGCTCAACAATCAATTCCAAGTTCAGCTTAAGAAGTTGAAACAGGAGAGTGATGAGCTGCGCAGCGTCAAGGCAGAGCTGGAGAAGTCCAATGCACTTGTCAAGAAGCTCGAAGGCAAGGCTAAAGATTTGCGGTCGGAGATCGCCGAGTACAAGTCTCAAGCTGCCGACAAGGACACGGAGTTTGCAGTATTGCGAGGCAAGGTGAAGACGGGCGAAGATCGTAGCAAGGCGCTCGAGGACTCGTATGAGACGGCGCGAAAAGATCTCGAGAAGACGCAAAACGCTCGCGATGAGGCTATCGACGCGAGAGAGAAGCTTGAAGCAAGCTACAAGAGATTGGAAGAAGAGCTCAGGAAGCAAAAACCCCGACTGGATGATTTAGAAAAGCAAGTCCAGAAGCTCAGCGCCGAAAACAACAAGCTGCGTGAGGAGGTGCAGACGAAGACGACCCTACAGGCTAGCGCAGATAGCTACGTGCAGAGTGTGCAAGACCAGAGCCGGGAACTTGCGACGCGATCCAAGGAAATGCAGGAGCGAGTCGAGAGTCTCGAGGAGGAGCTGGCCGATACCCAACGTTCATTGCTCGAACGTAGCAGAGAGGGCGACACTATGAGGAGACTGCTTGCCGATGCCGAGAGCAGAGCAGAGACCAAGGTCAAGGAGCTCCGCGAGCAACGAGATCTTGCCATCGAAGAGCGTGATCGCGCGGAAGCAGATGCAAGCACAGCCGGGCGCAAGAAGGCACGGGAGATTGAGGAGCTCAAGAGCAAGCTTCGCGAAGTCGAATATGAGGCTTCCCGGGCGCGTGAGGCTCGCAAAGACGCCGAGAAGCGCGAGCAAGATTTCAAAACTTCAAGAGCTGAGCTGGAACGACGTCTGGCACATGCGCAAGAGGATGCTGAAGCAGCGAGGAATGCGATGACGCAGCTTCAGAACAGTCTGGACGAAGGTGACAGGCAAGTCTCCAACTTGGGAAAAGAGAGACACGATCTCAAGAAGCAACTCGAAGAGCGTGCAGCTCGCCTTGAGAGGCTTCAGAAGTCTTCCAGAAGCATGGCGGAAGAACTGCAACAGCTGAAGAATTCCGCGAAGCTTCGACAGCAAACACAGACGGGATCCGGGTCATCGAGAACTTCACTCGAAAGTGCCGGGAGATGGCGCATCACATCACCCGCTCCTCGACCCAGCACGAGCAACAGCACGAATGGCGGCGGTGCTTCTGGCGATGTCAATTATGTCTATTTGCGACAGGTGCTGTTGCAGTTCCTGGAGCAAAAGGACAAGAAGTTCCAACTCCAACTGGTGCCCGTCCTAGGACGACTGTTGCACTTTGATCAGGCGGAAGAGCAAAAGTGGACGGCGGCCATTGCTGCCAAATAGTGAGATGGTCGCACAATGTGTATAGGATGTGTACGCTGGTCATCCCTGCGATGACGGTCAGATGCGTGGATTCATTGTTGCACAGGCACGCGGGGCGGGCAGGCATTTCGTTGTACATATAAAGCCGAGGCGCGTTGCATCGCATGGCGAGCAAGCTCGAATACGAACATGAAGCAGAAGCGAGGCAAAGCGCTTCGTGTGTGAAGACGGGAATATTGAATTTTGAGGCTCGAAGCATGCCTTCCTCGTCTTGATGA
Organism: Cercospora zeina; assembly: GCA_022702355.1. Classification (NCBI taxonomy): domain Eukaryota; kingdom Fungi; phylum Ascomycota; class Dothideomycetes; order Mycosphaerellales; family Mycosphaerellaceae; genus Cercospora; species Cercospora zeina. Next base: position 3,094,703 of record JAKLWX010000005.1, read on the forward strand.
TGCATTGGTGACTGGGCGGTCGATGATGCAGGCCCCGTGCAGTCGATGGGGCGGTCTCGGCTCCGCAACTCTGGCTTGTGGATGTCTCGCCAGCACCATTCAACACACGAGGTATGCTGCGAAGGATGGGATGATGTCTTCCTGCTTGGGTATCTACCTGACTCGAGCAAGCGGATGCTGGCTCCCAACGTCCGCCAACCGCCTGCACACACTCTTCTCGTGACGTTTGGTCTCAGGCGGGCGTGCTCGATTGCTTCGTTCCCACTGTCCGAGCTGTGGCTTGGTGGCACCGTGATCTTTGCGGGCGGTAATTAATCGCGCAACGATGATAGATATGTCCGGGTGATTTGTATTGCTGGAGGGAAGGAGGCGTGCAAGCGCCAACGTCAAGCCGGCAGTCGCTTCTCTTGTGGGCGATGGTTCATGTGCATGTGCTCTCTTTCTGCGCGTCGGCATCGAACATTGTTATCCTTCTCCTGCGAGCGTGCTGCGGTTGGTTCCTGAGCGCGAGGGAGCACGAATCTCGCCAGCTCCAGCACAGCCCACCAGCGACGACGTCAGAAGGCCAGTCTGTCTGCATGGAACCAGGCGTCGCGCGCATTAGTCCAGGCCTTCTTTTTGCCCCATTCTGCGCTGGCCAGGGGACTCCGGTGCGATACAGCAGCAGCGAATAGTGTTACATGCGCAGCGGATTGGTTCATGCACGGCCCCAGCAGAGGCAGACAGACAGACCTCGATCACGATTGACGGCGACGACGAACAACACACACACACACCCACACACCCACACACACACACACACACACACGTCCGTCGCAGCACCAGCAGCGCCAGAGCACACGTCTCCGCGCGGCTCGTCATCACCAGCACGGCCGCACAGCACGCACGACTCGCATCTGAAGCAACCAAGCGCACCCGCAACCCTCGTCGACTGCCGGCGCAGGCCAAGGTCACGCTGCCCGCTTTACCACTTCCCTCACCGCCCCGCGCCCGCACGCCAGCCCCCTCGCCATGAACAGCGGCAGCGAGAGTCTTAAGAAGGCTGCCATCAACAAGGCGAAACAGGTCGCGAGCGGCGCCATCCCCAGCAACGGCTCCAGCAACACCAACAACATTAACAACAACAACAACCACAACAACAAGGGCCCCGCCTCCTCCGCCTCCGCCGCCGCCGCCAGCCACGACCAGAACGGCGGCAGCAGTAAGAACGGCCAGAAGCGCCGGAAGCAGGACCTGAAGCCGATCATCACCACCGAGCAGCAGCAGGCCGGTGGCGGCAACCCGCACAGGTGAGCAAGCATGATTATATCCTCGTGTCCTCGTTTGCGCTGCGTATCGTGTCTGGTGCGCACTGCCTGTCGCCGTCTGTGCGACGCGCGCGATCGTGGTGCGGACTGGCAAGCATCGGATCTGTGTGCTCGCTCGGCGCATCTCACATCATCGCCGCGCTCACGCCCCGCCGAGACATTCTGATTCGCAGACTTTCCCACCGCCACCACCCCAACCTCGTCGACGCATCCCCGTACACCCGCACGCACCCTCTCTCTCTCCCTGCCGCTGCTCCTGCCGCCGCCGCCACCGCCGCCGCCGCTGCCGCTTGGCTCTCCCCTCTGCTCTCCGCAATGCACGTAGCCGCGAACATGCTCTGTGCGCCGCGACTACAGTAGAACAGACATGCTGATGCCTGACGCAAACAGTGCACAGAGCAATCCGTCGCCGCTCAACCACAATAAAGCGCAACACGGCAAGGACCTCCACGAATCACCCAGCGAGTCAGAGTCCTCCGGCGACGAGGGCACCGAAAACACGGCGGACGAAGAGGACTCCGAAGACTACTGCAAGGGTGGTTATCACCCTGTGCAAGTAGGCGAACAATACAACAATGGCCGGTACACGATCGTGCGGAAGCTCGGGTGGGGCCACTTCAGCACCGTGTGGCTGTCCAAGGACAACACCACCGGCAAGCACGTCGCCCTCAAGGTCGTCCGCTCCGCTGCACACTACACCGAAACGGCCATCGACGAGATCAAGCTGCTGAACAAGGTCGTCGAGGCCAACAAGGACCACCCGGGCAGGCAGCATGTCGTCAGTCTTCTCGACTCCTTCAACCACAAAGGACCTCATGGTATGCACGTGTGCATGGTGTTTGAGGTACTGGGCGAGAACCTGCTCGGCCTGATCAAGCGGTGGAACCATCGCGGCATCCCCATGCCGCTTGTCAAGCAAATCACGAAGCAAGTGCTGCTCGGCCTGGACTACCTGCACCGCGAGTGCGGCATAATACACACAGATCTGAAGCCCGAAAACGTCCTGATCGAAATTGGCGATGTCGAGCAGATTGTCAAGACACACGTCAAGGAGGACTCCAGCAAGGAAAAGGACGATCACCGCAATGGCCGCCGACGAAGGCGCACCCTCATTACCGGCTCGCAACCTCTGCCTAGCCCTCTGAACACCAATTTCTCGAACACCGACCTCTCCAACTTTCCTGGCAGCACGGCGAGTCTCAATAAAATCGTCAACGAAAGCAAAGGTAATTCGCCCATCAAGGGAGCATCTCCTACCGGTCAGGATGGTGCTGAGATGAGCGGTGCTATAGGGAGTCAATCAAAGTCGATGCTCGAAAGTCTGGGCATCAAGCCCGAGGCCGGTGACACGACGAAAGAGGGCGGTGCGCAGAAAGAGCGCGAAAAAACAGCGTAAGTCTGAAGTACACCACGAGCGAGAGCTTCGCTGAGCTTTGAACTAACAACAGACGCAGCGAGATCCTTGCCGACAACGTCTCCGATATGGATTTGGGCGGCTCGCACGCAGTCAAGCCCAAGGAGATGGGAAAGCCCGATGACGGGATTGAGGTCATCTCGGTCAAGATTGCAGATCTGGGCAACGCGTGCTGGGTGGGACATCATTTCACCAATGACATCCAAACTCGACAGTACCGCTCACCTGAGGTCATCCTCGGCGCCAAATGGGGTGCCAGCACAGATGTGTGGAGTATGGCTTGCATGGTAAGAGAGGAGAAGAAGCGTATCGTGGCGCAGCACGCCGAGCTAACCTTGGCTCTCAGGTCTTCGAGCTCATCACGGGTGACTATCTGTTCGATCCACAGTCTGGCACTAAGTATGGCAAAGACGACGACCACATCGCGCAGATCATCGAGTTGCTGGGTACGTTCCCTAAGAGTTTGTGCATCAGCGGCAAATGGTCACAAGAAATATTTAATCGCAAGGGCGAGCTGCGGAATATCCACAGGTTACGGCACTGGGCGCTTCCGGACGTCTTGCGGGAAAAGTACCATTTCTCGGTCGAGGAGGCCAAGAGAATTGCGGATTTCCTCTTGCCAATGCTGGAACTGCAGCCGGCGGATCGAGCGAACGCGGGCGGCATGGCGAATCATGCGTTTTTGGATGAGACGAAGGGCATGGATCGTATCAAGACGGACATCCAAGTCGGTAGCAAGGGTGATGGGATCGAAGGGTGGGCTACGGAAGTCAAGAAGGCGCGGTAGCAGCTGCGTTGGAATTGACTCCGAATCGAGGGGCCATGTGCTCGGGGAAGGGGAGAGCGGGCAAGGTGATGTTCCTCTTTGGCCACTCTCCTCTGAATTCCCCGGGACCTGCGCAGGTCGAGTCCTTCGTTCCGAGACCGATACGACGATGGATTGTGCTTGCGTATTGGATCGTCCTCTCGCTCTCTGGAGAAGCAGCTCTCGTTCTCCTGCTATCCCTGCCAAACTTTTTGTCTACACCATCACGATCACCAGAAGCAGCAGCAGCAGCAGCAGAAGAAGAAGAAGAAGAAGAAAGGGAAGAAAAGGAGCGCTTGCGATCGTCCTCGTTCATTCGCCCACGATATACATACAGTCTTTCCTTCCTTGTCAAAATTTATACTCTGTCCAGGCGTCATTTGCCGATATGACGAGTGTTCGCAAGTGCACTGTGCCATGCGTGCGCGCTTCATCTTCAGGTGGAGGCTGATGTTGAAGAGGCGGAAAAGTGAACAAGAGATATGAGAAAGCCGATCGGGGTCTGAGATGCAGACGTGTGTATACATGAATTGGACGAACTTTGGATCACTCCAAAGTTGTGAACATGGTGAGATGTATGGGTCGATGTATGGTCCGAGTGGTGAATTATGCTTATTTGTCTAACCACATCGTAAGACGGAGGTTGTGGCATGACATTGCATGATCAGCAGATGGGACGCACGGTTTGCACCAACGGATACGGTACTGTAGGAATCAGCGGTGAATGTGGGAGGCAGTAGCGTATGCGACAAAGTCGCTTCGCTTGATAGGTTGGGGTCATCATCAAGCATGTGTATAGTACGATTGCAGGCTATGAAGAATTGAAGCAACCCCCAATGAATGTGAGTCGTTGAGTGGATGGTGCGTGGCGAAAGTGGATCCCGCCACCACGGACTGCCGGGGCAGCCCTTTCCCGCGCTTTCGCTGGTTGGGTCCCTGAAAAGGCAATGCCAAAAAGTCGTAAGATGCTTGCTTGCCATTTGCCTCGATTTCAAGTTGTCCTTGCCTCTTCTCTCGCTTTGGACACACACCTTTGCGACCACACCTTGTGCGTGAGAGGGCCATCTTGGCGACGATATCCCGAATGGACTACTTCTCCAGTCTGTGAGTACTTCCTGCTGCTCGTTCTCCCCTGCTGGGCTGTTGGCGGTGGAGGATGCGTTCCTGCGTCGAGGATCGATCGGCTTTCCTTCACAGTTCCACTAGAAGGATCTTGTCCATGCAAATGGAGTCGTCAATGGTGGTGCTTGGATATAAGAACAGCTGTGCTAACGTATCGCGCTTGCAGCAATGTCACGACGCAGTCGATCGCCGACGCGATGCTTCCGCACACGACGAATACCTACTGGCACGAATTCGCGGAAATCTCAAAGTACAACGTCGGTCTGAACTACTTTGAGAAGCTGTGGGCGGCGTGGTATGCATTCATGGGAAACGATGCGTTGGCGACGGGAGTCATGAGCTTTGTCATGCACGAGACGGTATACTTTGGGCGCAGCCTGCCTTGGATGATCATCGATCGGATACCGTACTTTAACAAGTACAAGATTCAGCACGTACGTGTATCGGGAAGGAAAGAACAGAGAGAGTGGGAACTGACAGTGAGATACAGCACAAGATCCCTACTGCGCGGGAACAGTGGGATTGCGCCATGTTGGTTCTGCTGAGCCATTTCACCGTCGAACTTCCTCAAATCTGGCTCTTCCACCCCATGGCACAATACTTTGGTCTCTCGACTTCGGTACCTTTCCCTTCGGTTTGGACAATGGCATATCAGATCGCCATCTTCTTCGTACTCGAGGATACATGGCACTACTGGATGCACCGCGCGATGCACTGGGGACCTCTGTACAAGAACATTCACAAGATCCATCACCAGTACTCCGCTCCATTCGGTCTGGCAGCGGAATACGCATCGCCGATTGAGGTCATGGTTCTTGGTATCGGCACTGTTTCGTCACCCATACTTTGGTGCGCAATCACCAAGGATCTGCACATTCTGACCATGTACATCTGGATTGTGCTCCGACTCTTCCAAGCCATTGATGCGCACTCTGGATATGAGTTCCCGTGGAGTTTACACCACTTCTTGCCTTTCTGGGCTGGAGCTGATCACCACGACACACACCACGAGAAGTTCATCGGCAATTACTCGAGCTCGTTCCGATGGTGGGACTACTTTCTTGACACCGAGAGTGGTCCGGAGGCCGCGAAGAGACGGAGAGAAGCGCGCGTAGCGAAGCTAAAGAGCCAGAAGGCGCAATGATCGAGCTGAGATTTGAAGGAGAAATGATACCAAAGAGGGATGGGGCTGAGTGCGCATTTTGAGCGGGCTTTTTACTTTCCCTCTTCAATGAATGAGAACGGGCCATTCGCAAGAATGGCCGCGAATGAGTACGCTGTAATGTAATCATATCGTGACATTTCGTTACGGTAACAGCACTCTCGGAACGGAATAGAGGTCATCGCAAGACCAGCCCGTGCGAGGATACAGATTCTGATGATGTCTGCTGAATATTTCCTGTGTCGGACTGTAATATTCTTTGCATGCATTGCTTCCTCATACGTCACTCGCTCTGCTTTCGACTTGACATTGACGACATCGAACTTTGCACGCGCCGTGCTCTACGGGTGACACGACTCGCAATCATCTTCGTAATAACTAGTCCAAGAAACGACAATTGCATCACCCAAAAGCTTGCGCGACGGCATACGACAACTCAGGATGCTCTAATTCCGAGCACGCCGATAATATCCGAGGCAGAAAACACCATGTCTTTCGTCCTCGACCAGGTTCGTCGAATCGACGCGCAATTGGACCGGCTCCAGCTCGCGCATCTCGATTCTGCTGCGTCGTCGTTGTCGTCGTCGTCGTCGTCTGCGGCGGCGGCGATTGGGAGGAGGAATGGAGGAGGAAGAGCTTCGTTGAGGATTTCAGCCGATGGAAATGAGGGCGATGAGCAGGATGTGGAAGAGGACGGGGAACAAGTAGGAGAAGAAGATGATGATGAAGGAGTCGACTTCTCGGCTCATGGGGCGAAAGGCCGGCGGCGAGCTCGTCAGGATGATGATGATGATGATGATGATGAAAATCATGTGTCGATTGGAGCGATTTTGCCGAGTCAACGCGTTTTGGCATTACAGAGTGCGATTCGTGGATTGGCGCCTGGGAGGGCGGATAGTACGTCTCGCGCGCTGTTGAAGCCTGGACAGATTTTGGCGACGTTGGCGGCGTTGAGTTCGAGGCGGAAGCAGGAGAGGGCGGTACAAGTGGGGATTGTACTGGGTGGTGGTGACGATGATGACGCAGGAAAACAGCAGGAAGAGACACATGGGACCGAAGAGTCTGAGACGAAGAGTGAGTTGGAGCGGGAGCTGGAGTGGTTACTCGTTTCGAAGGCTACGACGCAAGTCTATGGACATGTTCTCGCTTCGATACTTGACGAGGCGGTTCGGCTGAGTGATGATATTTGGTACTGGGACGAAGTGCTCGGGAGTCAGCGGTATACGGCTTTGTACAGCGTGCAGGTTTCGCCTTTGCGGTTATGGGATTTTGGGAGCGCGGTGTGGAGGGATGCGAAACAGCGGGCGGAGCAGCGGAATTTTGGGATCGCGAGTGCGGGTCAGGATGCGAGAGATTCGGTCGCGCAGCAGTGGAGTGTGTTTTACGGATTGGTGAAGCAGGTTGTGAAAGAGAAGAGTGGGAGGGAGGTGAGGGCGAGGATACTGTCTCCTGTTACGAGGGTCAGGTCAGAGGTCAGAGCGAAGCAGAGCGCGTTGAAGAAGGTGCGATTGAGGAACGCGAATGCTTTGGGAGTATTGTTGGGTGAAGGATTGGCGAATGTGAACATGGGAGGCCATTACTCTTCGCATCATGCAGGAGTGGATGGAATTGGGAGTCCGCCGGCGACACGAGACGTACAGCAGAAGTGGAGGGCTTCAGTGTCGAGGAATGTGGCATTGATGGAGGCGGTTCTGGCCAAGGTCAATGATCTGGAGACGCCGATTGATAAGTTCGATTCCGCGATTGCGACGCTGACAGATGACGATCCGTTGTTCAACGTCAATTCCAGCGATGTAGGACTGGCACCGCAGGCTGTCGCAGAGAGGCTGTCGAGGGTACTGACGTTGGGTTTGGGGCAATACACCACTTCCGCGAAGGATCTGCAAAAGCAGCACGGCAGGCCATCGAAGTGGGTGCGATATTGGCTCCCTATCACCATTGGACTGGTCTCATCAAGCACGATTCTTCGAATTCTGTCCCATCGACAAGCGGAAATCTTGCAGTGGATTGAGGATCTGGGGTCGACTGTTGTCGATTTCTGGCACAACTGGGTCGTCGAACCGACTCGTAATGTGATTCGGACAATCCGCCACGATGAAGGCAGCGAGATCAGTATCATGTCGAAGCGTTCCCTCGAAGGCGATCGCGATAGTCTGGAGCGTATGGTCGTGGACTTTGCCATTGATGTGCCTGCCACGGCGACAGAGACTGGGGCACCGCTCACCGAGACGGAAATCGCAGACATTCGGGCCAAAGTGCGCGAGGGGGATCTCACACCTGTGTTGAAAGCGTACGAGAAGGACCTCTCGAGCCCGTTGAAGGGAGCGATGCGAGGGAATTTGATCCGAGCACTATTGATTCAAGTGCAAAAGACCAAGGTCGATGTGGAGATTGCCATGGGTGGGATTGACTCTCTGCTGAAATCGCAAGAGCTGCTGATTGGCTTCATCTCACTCACGCCAGGTCTCCTGGTGGCATATGGTTTCACGCGCTGGATGCGGACTTCTTTCACGCAGAAACGCGGCACGAAAGCGCAACGCAAACACGGCGTCATGCTCCGACAGCTGAGGAACATCGACCGCATTCTCACGTCTGCTACAGCCACAGATTACGGCGAGTTGCAATACAAAGATCAGGGTCTGCTGCTCTGCGAAGTGCATGTGCTTCGACAAGCCGCTGTCAGAGCCATGCCGAGGGAGATTTATCGTGAGTTTTCCGAAGAAGCGGACGAGCTTTGTGATGTCAGAAGGGGCGTTGTCCGGCAGAAGGCAGTGCTGGGAAGAGTACGGTGGGCGTATGGGCGATGGTTGACGTGATTGATGACAATTCTGTGTGAGAAGATGGCATGGCCATGCTCTGCATGCGTTGCATACGGAAAGAGCGGAGAAAGAAGTACGGGCCCGAAGGCGATGGCGACGGCGTTGGCGATGGTTGTCCGGCAGATGTCTTTGTGTGGTGGGTTGGCCACCGCCTTGGCTTCGGTTCATGTCGTCGAGCAGGGCATTGTTCGATGTAGGCATTGTTGCGGTGTCGCCGGGAGTGAGCAGCATGATTCGATGACGGCAGTTCACAGGATGCCCAGCGCATGACGGAGGCAATGAAGGCAGCGGGACGTATCGATAAGGAGGATAGATATACCATTCATTCACTTCAACGTTGTTCCGCTTGCCAGACCGAGGGAGAGCGAGAGCGCTGTGGGAAGAAGCAGGGAGCGGATCGCACAACGCACGTGCATGCCAAGGACCGGGCGACATCGTCAAGCAGTGCGCGCAGGTAGCAGTTGCGGCGTTATTGGACTTGGATTGCGCCTCACACACAGCGAGACAACGTGCGAAAGTCGACCGCCTGCGCACTTCCGCTCTGCCATCTGCTTGCTGCCTGTCCGCCCGCCACGCCCGCCACGCCCGCCACGCCCGCCCCGCCACACCATACTCACACTCACACGCACACACGACGGCTTTCGTCTGCACCTCCACCGAACACTTGTTCTCCCGCTGCTCGTGCTCGCTCGTATCTACCGCAAGAGCCACCACTCCTGCCACGCCGCCGTCCCTCTCCTGCCTCCTCCTGCCACGCCGCGGCTTTCGCCGCTTCCAACTTCCAACGTGACTTTTTTGTCACGACACCGACCGAGTCGAACCACGCGAACGCTTCCAGGGTCCGACCCTCCCTCCGTTCCACTCCCCCTCCCACATCGACTTGCACTTCTGTTTCAGCAACGCTGGGCAAGAAGCCAGCGACAAACACACTTCCACGGACCATACCCAGACCCGGCGACGTCGGAAATTCGCTGAGCAGGACGACCAAGGCAGCCATCACGTCCGATCAGAACATCCACAAACCGGCGGTGTCGACCAGCGCACGGTGGTCACGGGTCCGACAGACAGACCGACATCATGGCAGGAACACGGAATTATGACTTTCTCGTAGGTGGACCTCTTGCCCCCAAGCCCACAGCGTGCGCTCGTATTGGCGGTGGAGTCAGCGCAAGTCGGTGAGAGGATAGATCACGACTCGTCGTCATGCCGGCTGTGATCAGATCGAGCTGGGAGCTGGATAGGGTAACATGCACATGCGAGCACCGTGAGGCGAAGCGGACACGGCTGAACATATCGCTGACCTCGCACTTGCTCCGCAGATCAAATTGCTCCTGATCGGCGACTCCGGCGTAGGAAAGTCCTGCTGCCTGTTGCGCTTCTCCGAAGACTCCTTCACGCCTTCCTTCATCACCACAATCGGCATCGACTTCAAGATTCGGACAATCGAGCTTGACGGTAAGAGGGTGAAGTTGCAGATATGGGACACTGCGGGCCAAGAACGTTTCCGAACTATTACGACGGCATACTACCGAGGCGCCATGGGTATCTTATTGGTGTATGATGTGACAGACGAAAGAAGTTTCAATAGTAGGTCTTCCTACATCTGCTCCCTGCGTCCGCAAGCGGTGTGACTTTCAGGTCGAGGCAGCCCAACTGACGCATGACGAACTTCCAGACATCCGAACATGGTTCTCCAACGTCGAGCAACACGCCACCGAAGGAGTCAACAAGATACTCATCGGCAACAAATGCGACTGGGAAGAGAAGCGTGCCGTATCCACTGAACAAGGCCAAGCACTCGCAGACGAACTCGGAATCCCGTTCATGGAGGTTTCGGCCAAGAGCAACATCAACGTCGACAAAGCGTTCTACAATCTCGCGAGCGATATCAAGAAGCGCATCGTCGACACGCAGCAACCGGCACAAGGTGGTCAGCAAGGTGTGAATGTGGGCGGTCAACAAGGCGCTGCTGGGGGTCTGGGCAAGAACTGTTGCTAAAAAGGGATACTCTAGACAGGGCGTGCGTGTGACTTTGCGGCTGTTCTTGTGGATATAGGAATTTCGTCAAAGTAGTTGGATGGAGGAAGGTGGAGATGGAGAGTTGTGGCGAAACGGCAGAGCAAGACCAGCAGGACAGCAGCGGCTGCTGACGATGTTATGCAGGTAACGCAGCAGATTGTTTATTTCCTTTTCTCTTCTCTGTTGTCTTGTGGTCTCACTTCTGCGTCCAGATAGATTTGAAAGGCATATGGATGAATGGACCGGCGGCTACAGTAGTTATGCGTTTGTAGAAAGCGTGATAAATATTTTTTTAATCATGTTTGTCTGCACTGGTATCTACAACTAGTTCCTGCCAACCTGCGGCATTAATGGCTTTGAGCATACCTGGTATACTGGCCCCGCGTGGCGCAAGCAAGCAAACATTTACAACATGAAAGGTGGACAGGACACCAAGTCTCTCACCCCAAATGACCAACAAGGTTGAAGAAAAACGAAGAAAGGATATAATGCAGATCGTAGCTGGCTCTGCCTGGGTTGATGATGATGATGATGATGATGATGATGATGATGATGATGATAATGGCGTGGATGTAGGGGTCCTCCCTCCTGTACGACTCCCGCTCCTACTCTATCGTGTGCATATATTCCTCCCCGCATGTCATTTGTTGGTATTTTCGACAGCGCATTATTCCTGTAATGATGATGTCTAGTTCTTGTGTGAAAACGGGCAAGAATCCGGTGCAGGAGCTGAGCCGCCTGTATGATCGCGGTCAGCACAATGATTACCGCAATGGTGGACCAAGAGGGATGGATGCATACTGGCTGATTTGGCCGATCAAGATTTCTACGTACTGGGTGATTGCGAAGTTCCGCATGTCGAGTTTTCCGGATAATCGCACCACTTCTGGTTGTCGTTCCACAAGAGGCCTGCTGGGCACGGCATTTCGTATGCAATACCCGTCTGGTAGGTGGTGTCTTTGGGCTGGCACTGGATGTAGCCCCCACAGTTGCCTGGTAGTGGGTAGAGACAGTCTTTGCCGCCCATGCAGTGTGTTCGTTCCATGTCTGCGGCGGGGCAAACGAAGTTCGGGTCGACGGTTCCAGGCGTTACCTGTTGAGGAAGTGCAGACGCGCAAAGCGCTGCCGCTGAAATGGCAGCGAGGTGGAAGAGGCCGAACATTGTGTATGATGTGGTAGTGGCGAAGGAGAAACGAGGGTACTGTCGCTGTTGTCCTGCACCTGAGTTCCCGGCGACGAAGTATATATTGGTCGCTTATGGATTGACTGAAGGCGAGGTGTGAAAGTGTAGGGTCGTTCGAACCGCGACGTCCTTTCATCTCGCGTGTCGTCTGGCGACCCCTTGTCAACTCTGTCTTGTGTCTAACTAGCCAGGATCTAGCAAATTACCACCTCCATGGGTTCATCTCGAACATCGTCCGAGCAGTCTATTGTGGGTTTTCATCAGGCTGCAGAAATCCGAAGGAAAGCCTGACTGGCCTCGTACATATCGGAGTCGATGTCATGCTCTTTGTTGTCTCCGGGCGGAGTCTTGTCCCGTGGTTCTGCTGTTTGTTTTGGACAGCGGAGCGCTTCGAGACAATGACTCGGCATCGTTGGCTGTTGAGCGACTGCCTCGCGATCTCGGTCTCAGACGCCTGTTGTGCAGCAACATAGATTGCAATTGCCGGTCCGTCCACGCAAGATGCTATACCCGCGACGTATGCCACTTTACGTGTGATACGAGCGAGCAGACACATCAGATAATACACGACAGTCTGGCTGACCGTGGCTGGTTGAGACCGCTGTTCGTCTCGTGCATGATGCGCTATTCATCCAAGGCGGTACTGCACGAACCCTGGCTTTGTGAGAATAGTGCCGTGCTCGTATTGTCCTGGGGTGTCCTTCAGTACAGATGGAGGTGCTTCTTCGTCTTGGCCAGCACCCATTTCCCATGAGCGTAGAGCCTCACGCCACGTGTCGGACTCTGCCCAGAGATCGAAGCTTGTATCCAAGTCTTGCCGTCGGAGTTTGATGTCTGAGCTTGGACTTGCACAATGCCTCCTGGAAGAACATGCTCGATGCTGTCGTAATTGTATCCGAGTTCGACTTCTTCGGCCGCTGAGCCAGGACCGGCGAGCAGTCTGCTCACTGCGTCCTCGAGGACTGCTTCTAGGAAGTCCTCGTATTCGCAAGGACGTGATGGCAGGCGCTGAGTCCATTGGATGGTCTTGGGCGGGGTCCTGTCAGGTTGAAACGCGATGCCTCCATGTGCCATGCGGTAGCACTTCTCAGCGAAGGAGTATCTGCTTGGTCGTAGGTCTCGGTGGCTAGCGACTAGTGCCATAGTTGACAAAGAAGTAACTTGGGTGGGTGCTCTATTGTAAATTTGCGAGGGGGTAGTGATCAGCGTGTCTGGAGTGGCAATGCAATCTTTTTAAGTCTTTCGAGACCTGTTGCGGCACGCTGGCGGAGCCCCAATGCGGTAAGTAGTGTCTCCTCGTTGTGTTGAGCTTGATGCACAGCATGTATGGGCTGACCTTCTCACTTCCGAAGCTCTGTGGCCAAGACATGTCCCGATGCCATTCTATGCACCCTTCCACCATTATTCCTCGCTTTCGCCGAGAGATGGGGTCACCAATCGACTCCTTCGTGAGGGTACATGACCGACAGTGGCGTCCCGTCTCCGCTATGCGTATGGTATCTGTCAGCCTCGCGCAATTTCACCGCCCATTGGTGCTGCTCGCGAGCCCGCGCATGCTGTTGTGCAATGGGCCTACAAGCGGGCACGGTCACCGCCGCCGGGCAGACCGATGCACATTCCCGCCGTCAGCGTTGGGTGGAAGACAAGTCGTGCTCGGCACAGTCAGCAGATGGTATCGGAAGATGGACGAGCACTGAACGTGGGAAGTACGTTTCGGCGGAACCAGGTTCCGATGTCGCTTTCGACGTCGAGGACTTCTACGTACGAACTTCTTCTCCTGCCATTCTACCACTTCTCCTTGCCCGACCGTCACAACCTGCTTTGCTGACCATGATCATGAGATGGTTGGGACTCATCTCGCACTGACGCCGTAGCCCATGCGACATGGCGCCTTCCTGAATGGGAAGGTCGATATCGAGAGCCCACCATATACGCCTCTACTCGCACCTGCGGCGCGTCAATGTACTGTGACGGGCTGTTTCAGCTTCTCGCGAATACCGGTTTTCACACCGCACGCTGGTCTGGTCGTCTAGTGAGTCCGTCGACCATTCAGAGCTCCGTGGACCTGCATCAACAAATCATCCGCGATGCTCTCGACCCTATACAAGCCGAGGATGACATGCAAAGCGGACATGCCTTGTTAGAGAGAAACACGTCAAAAGTAACGACAAATTTGAGAGAAGGTGGGTGTGATTTGTATGCCGTAAATTATCATGCGCCCTATGCCATAACTTCGTCTCCGAGCAAAATGCCTCGTCTGACTTGCTTCATGCCATGCTCACCTCACAACATTACCACACCAGCTGCTAAGCCCAACAAACCAGCTGCCGCACCGACAGCCACTTTTCCGGCAGGACTATCCGTCTGAGTAGCAGCTGGCGCACTTGAGTCTGTCCCACTCTGAGCCTCGCTGTTCGTCGTCTCGCTATCCGTGGCACTGATCGTAGTGAGGCCGGTCTCTGTTCCTGCTAGAGTTGTCGTGAGGGAAACTGTCGAATTATTGAGAGCCGTGGCGTTGCCTCCCACACCGCCAGTAATGACACCCTGAGTTGACATGCTTCCCGTCTCCACTCCAGTAGGCGTCACGCTCTGCCCACAAAGTGGCGTGACGGTCAAAGGACCAGTGCGGATGCTCGTGTCGGTTTGAATAGAGAACACCATGTCGCTTTCGGGAATGCAAGCTACACCCGTTGCTGTGACGACGTCGGAAGTGGATGGTGCAGATCCGGTCACGATGTTGTCGGTTATGGTGACCGTTGGGATGGTGCTGAGGTCGATGGAAGATGGAGTGTCATCCTGAGCGAAAGCCAGTCCCGCAACAGCAGCAGCGAGTGTGATCTTGTACAGCATGGCTGTTTCGTGGAGTGTCGTTGGATGGTGAAAGTTCTCCGCTGCGCGACCTCGGGTAATTCTTGGAATGAAAGCAGACTGCGTTGAGTGAGAAGATTGCGAAGCAGGCTATGACCTTCAGGTAGTGCGTGGATGCGTACGTACATCACTACACAGGAAGCACGAGGTAGCTGCCAAGCCGGTCGCGTGCAGTTCAGCTCCTGCTCCGAGTGCCAAGAAAGGACACTGACGTTGCCAGAGGTGGGGAAGCGCGACCGACGGAGTGCTCCTGCCTTCGACTGGTCCAACCCAACCACACATCGGCGCGCGGAAACGTTATGCTTCGACGGTCGGAGCAAGCATTCGTATTGATTGGAATGGCCCACAGAGCTGGTGATACGGCGGTGGTAGCACTCCTATCGGAAGGTGGCAAGGCTTGCATGGCTTGGCGAGGACGCTGACGCACAGAGGTGCGAGCAGCGCCTTTGTGCTTTTCAACGTCTCAGCTCAAAGCAGAATGCCTTGCTTACGCATGCGAGACTGGCGCAGAATGCTTTGCGAATCCCAGTGCGAACAATATCTCAATACTCAAGCGCAAAGATACACCAGATCTGACGATGGATCACAAGTCGCAAAGTCCTGGGCTACCTCTGGAATACATGTTTCAGCGTCAGCAGCTCCGAGCCACTCACATTCGGTTGAAGATACCAGCTATGATCGCGTGCTCGGAGACGCAATTCCAGAGAGCCATGTTTGCATGCAGAGACTGTGAAGTCGCACATTCCCCTGCGATGGAACGTGGCTGATCAACGCGCATAGGGGCATGTTGTCGGACAGCGCGTGCGGCCCCAGTACAGCAGTGCCTGGGTCTTACTTTGGACGTAGGCCGCCCACGATCGGGCAAGGTCTGATGTCGTCTCACCTGCTGAACTCACAGACTGGCTGCCTGACAGTCTTTCCAGCTGCCGCAGATGCTGATATCGAACTTCACACGAGCGACACGACCGATCTGTCCGTGGCGTTATTTCTGGTCCTGTCGTGCTGCGATGTGGTCTTGAATCCCGAGGTCTCGTGTGATCAATTGAAAGCTGCTGTTGCGTGCATGTGCTATATCCAGAGCGCACGCTGCAGATCATCCACAGCATGCTTCACCTGCTGCTGTTTGGTCAATATCCCGATTAATGTTGGTAGAACTCATTCGCAGGTTGTAGGCGCAGCTAAGATGCCGTCTCATCAGTAGACCAGCACCATGTCGCATGGGTTCTTCATTGTCCGGCTGAGTTCTCCCTGTGCTGGGCTGGATGGTACCTGCATATATCTCTCGTGCCCTTTCCGAAACAGGCTGCACTTCCCCCGCCAAGTCTAAGGCTCTCACCACGACAAAAGAGGTGACAGGACGCCCGGACGACGGCCTCGCTTGGCTTTGCCAACCATGATACGGGGATTTGTCGTCCAGTCCAAGTAATCAGAAGCCCACCGCTATCAGCATTCATCCCAGACAAACACATGGAGCAGCAAGAAAGTGAACGGGTCGGGTATTGCGGGCACTTGATTGGACCGGCGCCTTGTCAGTTGACCGTCCATCCGTGAAGCAGCGGTACGAGCATGCAAACGTTAGGTAACAAGTATATAACGCGTCGAATAACGTGTTGCGGTGACCGAGCGAATCTGCTCCCTCTTGCTGCCAATTGCTGCTCGTCGTCGTGGCTGAGTTTGTGCCACACAGCTGTTCCGGCTACCGGCGGGTGAATTGATAAGATACTTATCTCGGCGATCGACCGCGACAAAACGAGCTGGTTGAACCAAGCTCCCCGGAGTCTCTGCAACTTTTTCCCAGACACGCGGCGCCGCAGAGTTTCGTGCTGCATCCACGGCTTCGGACGGGCTTTGCCATTGTTTGCAGAGCTTTGTCCCTCGTGGCACAGCTTTCGAATTGTCCTACCGACGACAATTGAGATTGTTGAGCTCGACGAAGTATCGGCGTGCCAGCAGGCAGATTCTCACTGAAAAAGCAGCAAAAAATAATGGCGACTGCTCTGCGCCTGCGGGCACAGTGGCTCGCCACCAGACGTCCGCTGTCTGCGCAATGCCTGTATCGACCAACGAACCGACTATGCACCGTCCGAGCATACCACTCATCTCCAGCAGACGCGGAATCTGCTCGCACTCGATCGCGAGGCTTCTACTCGAGCGCCCAGACGGAGCTGGACGTCAAGAGCCATGACTCTTCCATTTTTGCCCCCCTCGATACCTTTCCACGCCGCCACATCGGGCCGACCGCCTCTACGACAGAGGAAATGCTCCGGGCTCTCGATCCTCCAGTGAAAAGCTTGGATGAGTTTGTGCAGCAAGTCCTCCCAGAGTCCATCTTGACGAGCAAGGACCTCAATGTCGAGGGGCCAGTTCCGGAGTCGGGCTCTGTGCCCACGACCGAGGGCGGCTATTCGGAGAGCCAGCTGTTGGCCCGCCTGAAGCAGATCGCGAGCGAGAACAAAGTCTACAAGTCGTACATTGGTTGCGGATATGCAGGCACCCGTGTGCCAGAAGTCATCAAGCGTAACATTCTGGAGAATCCAGCGTGGTACACCAGCTACACGCCATACCAGCCAGAAATCAGCCAAGGAAGACTAGAGTCGTTGCTGAACTTCCAGACAATGGTTACGGATCTTACTGGATTGGCGATTGCAAATGCGTCTCTGCTCGACGAGCCTACGGCGGCCGCAGAGGCAATGACTCTAGCTATGAACTCGATACCGGCATCGCGTCTGAAGAAGATGGAGAGGAAAGTATGGTTGGTGTCTCATCTCGCTCACCCACAGACGATCGCCGTTCTGGAGAGCAGAGCACAAGGGTTTAACATCACCATTGAGGTGGCGGACATCCTGGCGGACGACTGCAAGCGTATCGATGAGCTTGGCGATAGCCTGCTTGGTGTCCAGGCACAATACCCAGACACACTTGGTGGGGTCGAAGACTACAGAGCGCTCGCAGACAAGGTGCACAAATACCAGGGCACGTTTGCAGTCGGCACAGATCTGCTTGCCCTGACGCTGCTGACACCGCCTGGCGAGTTCGGTGCAGACGTTGCGTTTGGCAACGCCCAGCGCTTCGGTGTGCCTTTCGGCTTTGGTGGACCGCATGCGGCCTTCTTTGCGGTCAGCGACAAGCACAGCCGCAAGATTCCTGGTCGTCTCATCGGTCTATCAAAAGACCGACTTGGGAACAACGCCGCCCGTCTTGCATTGCAAACCCGTGAGCAGCATATCAGGAGGGAAAAGGCCACGAGTAACGTCTGCACTGCCCAAGCTCTCTTGGCAAACATGAGTGCCATGTACGCCGTTTATCACGGTCCTCAGGGCCTGAAGAAAATTGCCGAGAAGGTCGCGAAGATGACTCAGGTCCTCGCAAAGGGCTTGCAAAGCGGAGGCTTGGAGGTCCGTCAGCCAGTCGCATTCGACACGGTCGTGGTGAAGAAGCATGATGCACCTGGCTTTGCAGCCAAGTCCGTTGCCAACTTCTTGACTAACTTCCGCGTTATCGACAATGACCACATCGGCATCACCATTGATGAGACTGTCGGCAAGAAACAGATTGACGAGATCTTCAAGGCTTTTACGACTGATCCCATCGACGTCGAGGCCCTCGCTCAAGGAGTTGAGGCAAACTCTCAGGTCCCAGAGTCGCTGAGACGAACTTCCGACTTCTTGACCCACCCTGTCTTCAATTCCTACCACTCCGAAACCGAAATTCTTCGATACATGCACCACCTGCAATCGAAGGATCTGTCTCTCGTGCACTCCATGATTCCATTGGGATCTTGCACAATGAAGCTGAACGCGACCACTGAGATGCTTCCCGTCACCTGGCCCGAATTTGCCAACATTCATCCATTCGCGCCAAATGATCAAACCAAGGGCTACCAGACTCTAATCAAGGAGCTTGAGGATGATCTTGCGGAGATTACTGGCTTCCACTCCGTGTCACTGCAACCCAACTCTGGGGCCCAAGGAGAATTTACCGGTCTGCGTGTCATTCGCAAGTACCAAGAGCAGCAGCCTGGCAAGAAGCGTGACATTTGCCTGATTCCAGAATCCGCACATGGTACCAATCCAGCTTCTGCCGCCATGGCCGGCATGCGTGTCGTGACGATCAAATGCGACACCAAGAAGACGGGCGACCTTGACATTGCGGATCTGAAGGCCAAGTGTGAGAAGTACAGCGAGGAGCTTGGCGCGTTCATGGTCACCTACCCGTCCACCTTCGGTGTTTTCGAGCCAAAGGTCAAGGAAGCCTGCGATATCGTGCATCAGCACGGTGGGCAGGTCTACATGGATGGTGCAAACATGAATGCTCAGATCGGTCTCTGCTCTCCAGGCGAAATTGGTGCCGATGTGTGCCATCTGAATCTGCACAAGACCTTCTGCATTCCTCACGGAGGCGGTGGTCCCGGAGTCGGGCCAATCGGTGTCGCAAAGCACCTTTCTCCATTCCTACCAGGCCACCCTTTGGTTGCAAACGTCGGAGGTGAGAAAGCCATTGCTCCTGTTTCTGCTGCACCCTGGGGTTCCGCCAGCATCTTGCCGATCTCCTGGGCATATATCAAGATGATGGGTGCTCGGGGGCTCACTCATGCGACCAAGATCACGCTCTTGAATGCAAACTACATCATGTCACGTCTGCAGGAGAATGGCGAGTACGATGTTGCCTTCACCAATTCAAATGGACGCTGTGCACACGAGTTCATCCTCGACACGAGAGGGTTCAAGAAGTCTGCCGGAATCGAAGTCATCGACATTGCCAAGCGCCTTCAGGACTACGGATTCCACTCGCCGACGATGTCCTGGCCTATTGCCAATACTTTGATGATCGAGCCTACCGAGTCGGAGTCCAAGAGCGAGCTTGATCGCTTCTGTGATGCCCTGCTGTCCATTCGTGAAGAGATTCGAGAAATCGAGAGTGGCTCACAGCCACGCGAAGGGAATGTGCTAAAGATGGCCCCTCACACTCAGCAAGATTTGATTACGTCCGAATGGGATCGACCATACAGCCGAGAGAAGGCGGCTTACCCACTAGCGTGGCTGAAGGAGAAGAAGTTCTGGCCCAGTGTGACAAGACTGGATGACGCGTACGGTGATACGAATCTGTTCTGCAGGTAAGTTACTTCGGATTCGTTCCACTGTTCGTTGCAATTGAGTCACTAACGAACGTTACAGCTGTGCACCAGGCGGCACAGTGGAGGATCAGCCTGTCCAGTCGACGTAGACTCTTGTGTCTCCTCTCCTCCCCAAATTGAAGTCACAGCATGTGGTGACTGAGACTTCGAAGTAGCGGGGCAGAGTGGCACCTTTCAACACTTTTGGGATTCTACACCTGCCTATGGGCTTTCAACAGCGTTCAAGCGTGGCGTTCAACAAATGGGAATGGGCTAGGCTTTGGTCTTTAACACTGATCTTTTAACATTGATCCCAAAGTTTAACATGGGATGAACGAGTTGTGATGAGTCAAATGTTCAATGAAGTTGCCAGCACTGTCGCGCAGGCTCAGAATGAAATTTGATCCAGTTCTATCGCTTTTCCCACTTGTCCCGCTATGCCGTGGTATCAGTGCGCTAATATGTCATCAAAACGGGTGATCTCATGCCATCGTTCGCCACATATCTACAACTTTCCGCCCACAACTGCGCCTGTCTTGGTCATTTGGTCCATTCTCCCCGTCCCTCGGCTCGAAAAGACGGCCATGATACCAAATCCAACATAGAACAATGCCAAAGGATAAGCTACCAGGCCGCGCATGTTCGTCATCCTTCCAACAACGCAGAACATGGCGGAGCTGGAATATGTGCACCAGGCAATCGCCAAGGTCACAAGACAGTATCCGAGGAACGTGTCAAGTGGAAGGGCGACACCGAGAAGACTCGCAAAGACCAGAGGTAGGAGACAGTATCCAAGTACTGAACTCGATCTTCCGAGCGTGAGTGTGGAGGAGAAGTGCGAAGAGCCATGGTATTGACTGTTCGCTGCGCTGTGAGATTGAATCGCAGCGACATCGTCGGAGCTGAGCGGTGGGGACATCATGCTGAAGACGAAGTGGAGGCTGAAAGCTCCCAGCGCTGCAAGGCCGCAAACGTAGCCGAACCAGAGTTTGCCGGACTGGAGAGGATGTTTGATTAGTGTTCTGGATGTGAATTTTGGGGAGGATTTGTTGGTTTCCATCACGTACCAATAGCAGGAATGTTCCGAACAGGGCGCAGAAGAGAAATGGTCCTGCGAGATCTGCGTCGTCCATGATATGTTGATCGATTCGTGCCATGGGGTTCAGTACTGTCAATGTCTATTGCCGTTGCACCGTCAGCTCCTCGCTCTTTCATAGCCCATTGTCATCGTGGTGCCTCACCTTCATTTGTATATGTCCAAAGTTCACTCCCAACTCTTCCAGCAACGGCGGCTCTCCATCGTAGCCTTCTGTTCCAAAAGCTGCTAACCACCCTGTCCTTAACCCTCCTTGTCCTGTGCCCATTTGTCCGCTTGCGCCTGGTTGGCCGGGGAAGGCACCAAAGCCATAGTTGGGCGACGCTCCGTAGCCAGACGGTTGCGCTGCTGAA
The DNA here is from genome assembly GCA_022702355.1 of Cercospora zeina. Lineage (NCBI taxonomy): Eukaryota > Fungi > Ascomycota > Dothideomycetes > Mycosphaerellales > Mycosphaerellaceae > Cercospora > Cercospora zeina. Next base: position 3,115,964 of record JAKLWX010000005.1, read on the forward strand.
GCTCCATAAGCTTGAAAGGGTGTGGATTGGCCTGAGACGGGAGGTTGATTGCTGTAGCTGGATTGGTAGAAGTTGAGGTTTTGGGATGTGGGTGGGGGTTGGTAGCCGTAGGTGGCCATTTTGCGGTAGGTTTTGGCGGGTTCAGTGTTCGGAGGCAGGTGTAGAGGTACAACTTCGTGGCTTTGCAGGTCGTTTGTAGCACAGGTATGTGGTGGTTGATATGTGGGAGCAAGCTGTTGTCTGTGCAAGTTGTTGAGTTGTCTACGAAGCCTGAGGTGTCAAAAACAAGGGTCCGAAAAGTGAAACATTGGATGGCTTCACCTTCTTCTGTTTGCGCCTTTCGCTCCTCTCCACTTAGACTACACTTTCAACATCTCGTCTAGTACTCACTGCAAACTACGAGTCATTATGTGTATGGTCCGCCGCAGTCTCAAGTCGTAGCGTACGCCTCTTTCTGCTGGTCTACGTTTCCCAGGCTACGGCAGGCTGCAGACGGCAACCAGAAGAAACCGGGCCTTACCTCCTCAAACAGTTCGCACAATGCGAGCACAGGCTAAGCTACTCCCCCCTCCTGCATCTTCACTCTCTGTCTCAACCCTCTCCTGGAAAAGGACGCAAGTGAAGTGGTGCAACAGGCTAGATGAGTGGTCCGCAGTGCCTTGACGCTGTTTGCTCGACGACTCGCTGCACGACCTGCCACCACTGGCGCTGTGATCCAGCCATGCCGCATAACCCTTTTCCAGCTACTTGCATTGGTGTGGGTCGGCGGCATTGGCTATCTTCTCTATATCAATCTGGAGCAGCGTGTACTCGGAGCAAGTGCGTGGTGCACTTTCAATACTTGTTTCCTCAAGTCTGGGATGACGACCGGACAGTTCCACGAGCACTCTTGGTCAAGTTTGACCGCGACACGCACAATTTGCTCGGAGGTCTTCAACTTGTTGCGAAACTCGCTGAAATTTGGTTCTACCTCATCACGGCCTGGCTTGTCTAACTGAAGACAATACAATTGGCACAAAAGTCTGGAGGTCTTCCCATTGGATATATGCTGCGTCACGTCGAGTTTGCAGACACGCTCAGCCTGTTCAATAAATTCACTTGGACCACTACGTCAGCCCACAGGCATCATGGTTCTCGACATCGACTTCTCTTTTACGTTTGTCTCACCGGACTTCTGTGTGTGCTGTGCAAATTAATGGGGCCGGCGGTCGCTGTACTGCTACTCCCGTCATTGCAATGGATAGACACAAAAGCTAACGTCGGCGAACGGCTTGGCTCTTTCCATGCAGACGGCACCCCCATGCCAAAGAATTTCGCCATGAGGGATGCTCTCCGTTCATTGAATCCGAACTATCGTGATTGTGAAAACATTTACAAAATGCTTAGTGGTCATTATCACTGCTCTGGCATCTGGGCCGACAGCTTAGGTGCATGGGCTGAGGCCATCTTCGCCAGGCAAGGGACCAATACTCCAGTAGCCACGGCGCAAAATAACATATCGTTCACCTACAACAAAACAATAATCTCGACTGCCAAAGCTCCCCCGGAAGACCCCGTGAGCACATCCTACGATACCATTTTCTGGGTGCCGAACCGCCAAGTCCTCGCAGGACTGAATGACGATCTTCTATTGATTCAGAGCATGTCCAATGGGAGTAACTCATTAAACGATAGCAGAGCGGAATCTTACAAGCCATATAATGACAGAGTATCCACAGTGGTTCATCGAGTCGCTCCGGCACTCGGCGCGGCAGTCGGTCTCTGGGTTGACTATAACTCCACGCAGGATCCGCCATACTTCCACGATTTCGAACGGAATGACGGTGGAATAGTCCGCTGCTACGAGTACTACTATCTACCAAATCCGCCGGATTGCTGGATGAACTGCACACAGTCGAAACCTTCTTATTACACGAGATGTATAACGCAGGACAACGCGGCTTGCTTCTGGATAGGTCAACGTTATACGCAAATTCGAGGTACGCCTACTTGGGGACCGTATACACGTTTCGAACATCTAGTCTCAGATTGCGTTGCACTCGTCCGGAAGCCACGGTCCCACCTTCTGTGATTGCAGCCGGACTTAAGCAGAGTTGCCTAGAACCGGCAGAGTATGATGGATCTAGTTGCAATTGGGAGGCACTGTTCAACATGCCCCAAGAACGACGCAAGGCTCACGCACCGCTCTGCACAAGCGAACACGTTGCACATCAGTTGGGACACCAACTTGGGCACTAATACGGAATGGAACAATGATTTCACGATCACGTGGGCAATTGATTTCGTAGCGTTCCAGGGAACAGCGAACTATGCATTGGACACATCGTGGATCTCTAACCCACTGGTCCAGCTCGATTTCCAACCGCAAATAACTCCAAAGGAGAATGAAGTATTCAAGTTACGTCCAATGAGAATACACCCACATTGGACTCTTGCAGCCTGGGCTGCAGAAGCCACTTCTGGACAGGATAGTCCAGCCGCAAATGATAGCATTGCGTTGGACGTCACAAGAGCAGCGCCCGGGAGACTGCAAAGATTCTTAGAGCTAGGATTCAAGGGCTTGTTTCGCCAGGGACCAATTCCTCTGCTCAGCCAAGACTGGCTCGAATCGATCGCACTCGTTCCTATCATGCCGACTCTGAGCATCATCGACTTCAACACAACGCCAGCTGGACCGAATGATCAGGCAGACCTCGACCACCCTCTGATCGAACAGTATGGAAGCATTTATGTCTGGGCGCACGGCATCACGTCTCGTACAGGATGGCTCGGCGTTATTGTGACCGGCTGCGGATGTCTGGTCGTTTTGTATGAAGTAAACATGGGACTGAGAGACAGAAGGCAATTCCGGTCGCCAATGCAGATTCTCGTATCTACATTGCAGCACAACTCCAATGGGGAGTTCGATGGCTTGCGGAAGGAAACAGATATTGCGAGGGTCTCTTTTCGGCTTGAAGACGACTATTCTTCCGCTGGTCGGCTTCGATTCGAAAGAGCTTGCTGAAACGGAAACAGATATTGCGATGGTCTCTTTTCGGCTTGAAGACGACTATTCTTCCGCTGGTCGGCTTCGATTCGAAAGAGCTTGCTGAAACCTGATCGAAATTCGAGCAAGGTTCGTTGCTGGAGATGTGGCAAGTTCCTCGGATTTGGGGGTACGTTCAATGACAACATAGAGACCGTCGTAGCGAAACCCTCGCCTGAAGCTGATTGGGAAGCTCCCAGCAGTGGACACACGTTTTGGGCCACCTCGGATGACACGGATCGGATGTTTTGTCGAGAACGACTTTTGGAGGCATTTGCAAAGTCCGCTCGATTCTGCAAGATCGTCTGCCGGAATTGCCTTGGCCTCTTCTTTCACCTTGCCGTTGTCGTCGCTGTTGTCTGAGAGGCGTGCGGTCTTCCTACTGCGCTTGTCGCCGGACTGAGGTGTGGATGACTTGGATGGGAGACTTGTCTTGCTTGGGGTTGCGATTCGTGCTTTCGAGACTAATTTGGTGGTTCCCTTGGTTGGAGTCTCCTGAGTTGAATCTTCTTCCGATGAGTCGACGACGACGGAAGCTGATTTTATCTTCGAAGTCTTGGGTTCCTTCTGGCTGATTACAGTGTCAGAGAAGATGATCGTCTCACCCTGGTCTTGGATGCGGTAACTATTGAGAGTGTCTCCCGTGACACAAATGGCGAAAACGCCCTGTTGCGCTTCGCCATGGAAAAATCTTGACCTTTTGCCATGCAATCCGTGTACCTCGATGCTGACTCTTGTAGGAAGCCAAATTCCTAGTGAGACGTTGGCTGGTAGATGGGCGTCTCCAAAGTGCGCCGAATCCGGTTTGTATGGGTAGTTTGGACGAACTTCATCCTGCAATCCCTCTTTCTTCTTCACGACACCACGATAGATGCCAGAATCGCCCCAGAGTCGATGGTTTGCACCTGGGATGCGGAGTGTCTGTGTTTGGTTCGATGCCGACGACGTGCCATCATATCATTGCCTGTGGCGGAGCCCTGCTGGCCTCCATTCTGGCCAGTCTGCGCTGCTTGGCTCGGCCCGGCCCGACATCTCCGCCTGCCGTATCGTTTCCATTGTTCGGAGCAGGGTTTGACAGACGCAGAATCCCGCAGTTGAGCCGCGACCCGAGCCTCTGACATTTGTGAGCCTTCTCTCCGCTTGCAGAATCCTCCCAGTCAGTCGCTTTGACTCCTTCCTCAACCGCTGCGAGAAGAGCTGCAACGTCAACTTCGCTCTGGACTTGAGCCAAGTGCGCATTCTCTGCTGCAAGAGGTAGGGGTTGAACGAGCTCTTGCTCTACGCGTGTGGCAGCATCTGATGAAGACTTGATCATGGATGCATGGCGCGTTCAGTGTGAGTATGATTCCCATCCTATCGCCAGTCTCGTCAAATCAGCGCCGTCGAAGTTCATGTCTCGAGACTGTGCGTCCTGGATTGGTCACTCGCCAGTCCAGGCGTGAAGCGCTTGTTTGTGATAAAGCAGGCAGTTCCAACTGCCGGAATCTGAGAAAATGCTCCACGAAGTCTTCCGAGAGGGAGAAGCGACTGAACAGATGGTGGCCCAGTTGACTTGCAATCGAGTCCAGGGTAGCCACTCCCTCTAGGGGTTGATTCTTTTCGCCGGCGACCTTGGACCCTTGGAGTAAGCGTTTCCATGATACAATATGAATCATGAGCCGACGACCCAAACCAAAAAGTCGCAGTCCTCACAGGCGGGAATGGTCCCCAAGCCGCCTTCTGCGCAGGCTACGACCTCCACACCGTGAAACCGTCATCTTCCACACCCCCTGTCCCGAGCGATGGATCTGATCTTGACGGGGAGACCAGTCTATGCGGAGGAGGCGATGCAGATGGGACTTGCGAATCGGCTGGTCGCGGACGGACAAGATGTCGTGGAAGAAGCTGTCAAGCTGGCAGAGTCTTTGTTGGAGTTTCCGCAATGGTGTATGAACCTCGACCGGAAATCAGCTTATTTCTCCGCATATGATGCAGGAAGTCTAGACGAAGCGTTGAAGTACGAGTATGAGAGTGGCATCGAAGCAGTTGTCGCCGAGGGAGCAGCGGGTGCAAAGAGGTTCAGTGACGGGAGTGGGAGACACGGCAATTTCAAGTTGTAGGCTCTTTACATCGATCAATATTGGCGATGGAACGCTATTCTGAGATATTATTCCCCAAATCCCCGCTATGCTTATACAGGTTGCCCCCCCAAAAATGCCGATCCTAGTGTGCTCCTTGCTGATGCGTCGATAGTGACCTTTCCCACATGCCCTCCATCCGTTCCCCGCCATGCAATGCAGCTCTTCCAACCATACGCCACTGAACAACAATCGCCAAGCCCTTGTACACTGGTTGCGCTCAGTTCGTACAACAACTGACCGTACTTGATCGCTTGGCAATGACCAAAGAATGGTCTCCTCATTCCTGTTCCTGCGCCAACTGCCGTTGGTCTACTATCCATTCCATGACACTTTCGTAGCACAACACGTACTGTCGCAGCGTTTGAACCATGCTGAGTCTCTGGTGACGAAAATCCTCGACCGTTCTCTCGACAAGGTCGACATCATCACGACGTAGCCACGAGTCATCGAGGTCCCTTGTAGTTGGATGATATTGCGAAGCGAAGAAATCGCCGTTCGTGTCGCCACTGTTGACAGCTTGCTTTCTCGTTGTTGCTGTGGAGTCGACGTCCATCGGCGTAGGTTCTTTTGCGACGCTGCTAATGCGCTGCCGCTTAAGCATATCAATCACACTGTCGACAGTGCAGAATGTGCCTGTCCTGCCGCAGCCAGCTGAACAGTGCACCAGAATCGGTCGTTCACTGTCCTCAGGCTGGCTGGCTCGCACCTGATTCGTCGTGCGAACAACGGCGTTCGTCTGTTCAACCAAGCCCAGTAAATGCGCAGGATGTGCAGGAGCTCCAAAGTCCGGCCACGAGGAGTACTGAAGTTGCGTGATTTCGCGCATTGGCTCAAAGGGAAACCGGTCATGGCTGACGGTGAATTTCCTCACGATCACGTACGGCTGTTCTCCGCTCGCGTTTTTCACTTCCTTATTGTCGATGGTAGCCAGCGGCACACCGGGGTTTTGAGACTTCGTCGAATGACGTTTCACGGTCGAAGGCCGTTTCTGACACGCTTTGTGTATCCTAGACGGTTCCAATGATGCCCGCTTCTCAGAGAGGAAGTCAAGGTGTATTGAGCCATACTGCCTCTGATCCCAGTAGTTGTGTGCTTTGACTTGCGCGCCCTCCTTCTCAGCAGTAAGCATCACCACGACGCGTACGTCTTGCTGCCAGACCACGTTCCAAAAGTCGTTGAATGTCGCAGGTATTGGCGCTTGCGTCGAGATGTACCTCTTGTTGCTCCAAGCTGCCTTGATATGGCTTGCATTGAAATAATCGCAGCCATGGCTCGGTATTCCCTGGAGTCGTACTCGGGAGTGTTCGAAGGGCCAGATGTTGTTGTAGCGATTTTTGTTACCTTTCTCCAATCCAGCAATCTGCACTGCGTGCGGTGCGTCGACATTGACCGGCGTGCCGAAAGAGACCTTTCCGGAAAGTGCATCTTCCATACGCTTCTTCTCCCTGCGTTCAATCTGCTCGAAGCGATCTGCCACTCTTTTCCCTTTGTCCTTCTTTTGAGTCGCGATCTTGATCCACTCTGGATACTCCTCTTCTGCGGAGCTTGTTTCTCGAGACGGACGTTTGAGTTCGATCTGCCCGACGCCTCCTATCAGATCCATGTTTTGTCTGATGTTGCCAAAGAATGGGTTTGCCGGTTTATCGGTAGACGGCATAGGACAGCCACCGACTACGGGAGCTACTTCCGGACCGTCGCTGTCGACACCTTGTGATCCATTCGATTGAGGCTGGAGCCCACTGTCGACGTGTTGAGGGAAGCGCTTGGCGAACTCGTGGAAGCCGCCCTTGATAATGTACAAGTTTCCGTTGTAGCCCTCCCCTCGAAATTTCTTGATCGTGTTGAGACAAATTGTGGCATCCTTCACGAGGGCGGAACTGCCGTCGTACACGACAATATAACTACTCTTCCTCCAATTTTCAAACTTTGCTCGCTGCTCCTCGTCTTTGAAAGTGTCTGCAAGTTTCTGGACATTGAAGGAAGGTCGTTTCAGTAAAGTCGTTGGTATGCACAAATTGAGTGCAGAGTTGATGTGAGAATTAGCATATTGTGTTTGCACGCGCAAGTCCAAGAGAAGGACGTCCCCGTTTCGGGTGTTGAGTAGGTTGACGACGTGCTGTGGAGTGGCGAACACGGGATCTTCGGTATCAGTCGTGACCGGTAGTGTCTCGGAGCGATTTTTCGGCGCCTGGTACGGGGCGTTCATGCTATCGAGAGGGAGCTGTAGGCGCGGCTTGTCCTTCGAGACGGAGGCTTCGTCGAATGTGGGTGGCGATTGTCGTCGTTTGCAACCGTCCATGTGCGAGGGCGAATGGGATCTTTTAGGACTTCGGGAAAAGTCCTCGGAATATGGGTCCACCACCGCGCGGTGTGGCGCAGCTTTGGCTGGTATGTCTTTCGCCGAGGTGTGGTTGTTCGCTCGGCCATGGCTGGGACGCGACACGAGTACCGGCTTCGTGCTTGGAATCTTGAAGGTGGACAGATCAAAGCCCTTGGTATCCTCCGACTGCTTTTTGAAGGCCGCGAACTCAGGAGACTGGTCAAGCGGCACGACAGTTGGGCTCAGGGCTGCGGTTGAGCGTACGGCTGACGAGGGCGGACTCCAGTTGTTCTTTGCGTGGCTGTTGGTGAGGTATGAGTTGCCGTCGGCATGAAATGCGAAATAATTCGGACTCGGAGTGCCAGGCGCATTGCTTCGTTGCGGACTCGTTATGCGAGGGGCCATGGCCGGCGTGGACGCGAGTCGCTGCTGCTGGGGATGCAAGACGCGGGGCTGGGGAGGAGACGAGACCGTATGGCTCATGCTGGGTGGAGAGGCGTCGAGGGCGGTCGGCGGCAGCGGCACGGCGGGTCCGCAATTCGTCGTGTGATGTCGGGGAGCGCAGGGATTAGCAGCTCAGACGAGCGGCATGCGGGCTCGAGGGAGTGGGCAGGGCGCCAAAGGGCATTGTTTCCAGGGCGCGGGCGCGGTGGTGTTGGTGGGCGCAGTCGCGTGAGACAGACCGACCGGCCAGACAGGCAGGGCGAGACGGGAAAAGTGAGTTGGGAGTGGTGACGTCGGCGTCCGTGCAGCGCAGGAGTGGAATGATGTGGGTGTGGCGTGGCGTGGCGTGGCGGCGGCGGTCGGGCGGCGGAGGGAGGAGGGAGGTGATGTGATGCACCGCGGAGCGCACGACGGGTGGATGGTTGGATGGTTGGATGGTTGGCGGAATGAATGCAGCTGCAGGTGCAGGAGTCGAAGCCATGACGCAATGCAGGCTAATAAGGTACTACATGGATGCACGCACGCGATATTGTTGTCCTCCACCGCGCCGCCCAACGACCTCGCTTCTCCTGTCAGCCTGGTGCATGTGCCTTCACATCCGGCTCGTCGTAGCCATCCTCCGTCTTGGCGGTGGGATGTTCTGCTCTACTGTACAACACCGCATCACATCTTCTCGTCTGCACGCAGATCACCGCCAAGCACGCATGACCCTTGTTATCAGCAGGCGGCAGGTGCAAGGGCCTAGAGCGCTCCGCCGGGACACGCCGCGCATGAGCCCTGCGTACACATTCTCACAACGGGAGCGACGTCTTCTGTCGCGCCCTCCCCAGCGCCGCGTTTCAAGTGGTCGTTGGTCGGGAGTCGGAGCATCCGCGCAGATCTGCAGAAAGATCTTCGTTACGATTGATTGCAGCGAAGAAGCCTGGCCTGGACCCTGAGCTCGCTGCTGACGCCTGGGCGCTACCTGACTCGCGCAAAAGATCGTCTGCCCTTGGACCCTACCTTACCTCCTCCTACTCTGTTCTGTTGCCCCGGCCTGACTCCAAGCGGACGACACCCCGTTCACCCTGCGTCGGTCTGCACTCCTTGCCCTCTTGTGCCTTCCGTCCAAGTACCGCGTCCCGTCCATTGTCCCGACAAGGCAATGACTGTCTACCGGGCCCCTTCCCCGCGAGTCATATCCAGACCAATCACCATACTGCAGTGACGCCTCTAAGTTGCCCAGTCTCAGCACAACACGGCCATTATAGGCTGCCCGTTGGTTATCTCGACCAATCGCCCTGTTTGACTGAAACATTCTTGACGTCGATACCAGCGCATGACCACGTAGCGAGGTTGCATCATCACCTCTCGCACTATCATGCGAGGGCCAACTAGTTCTCCAAATACTACCCGAAACCACACGCCACGGAAATAAGCTTGCCTGCCCACGTACCCTCTACATACGCCGGAGATAACGGCCTCATCAATCCTCCAGTTCGCGTGAGTACCCAGCGCGGTATCGCGACCTGCCACGCAGTATACCCGTCGTCCACAATCTCCGCAGCACCAGTTTCGAAGGACGAAGCATCAGATAGCAAGTACAGGATCGCGCCCGTGTACTCATCGGGTTGCGACTGTCGGAGATCTGTAATAATCCATCAGTCTTCAGTAGATGTAATTTGTTTAGTACGAGACACTGCGAACATCGAATTCGTGAGACGTGTTGGCAAATTTCCAAGCCTCGTGCGAGTACGTAGGATACATTTCAGGTATGTTCTCCCCTTGTGTAACTCTCGTGGCCAAGACCAGGTGCGGAGTAAGTGCTGACTGCTGGTCTCATATTATTATGCGGGCCCTTGCCTTGCTGTGCTGACTGTTGTAACTACCCACAGGGTTTCTTGAACAAGTGAGCACGTGAACGAATATCACTCTATCCGCTGTCAGATACTGAGGGCATCGTGTCTGCGAGAGCATGTGTCGTACACGCCACTTCACCGCTGGCATCATCATCACTTGGAAGACCCTCGTCAGGATGAAGATGAATTGAAGCCGTAGCAGCGCAGCCAGATTCGCAACGGGTCTCAAGCGAGACGTTGCTGGCCATGGCGATCAGCGGAAATCCAGGTCGGTGGCTCTGAAATAGAGCTCTACTTCTGATGAGCGCACCAATCCACGGTCCTTCCAATCGACTGTCCTCGTCTCCAAGATGCGACCTGTTGAATGTTTGCGTGCGACCCGCACGAACAAAGTGCGCATCTTCCCAGCTGCAGGGATGTCGGCGGCCGGTAGATTTCCGGACATCGCAAACATGATCTCATGGCCAGATCCACGTTCGCGCTCGTCAATAATAATATATCCGGGGAGAACAACTTGTCCCTTCGCTGCTGCCCTCTGACTCCCAACTGCAAACATGACGGCCGCAGTCTCGGCTACGGCCGATCTACCTACCGTCGAGCACGCCCTCGACGGCCAGCACTCCTTCTTCTCCAATGCCAAAGTCGCTTCGACATCCACAGTCGGTCTCCTACACAATGCGGTCCTTCCCTCTTTCGGACTTCACGGTGGACTGAGTGTTATTGCCTACGGCATTGCTCGGAGCACGAACCGCGTGGAGATCAAAGACTATCTCTGGCCCAGCGGAATGGTGATCAATGCGTGGTGGACCGCGGTTGGAAGACATGCCCTCGCCAGTGGCGCATCACCTCTTGAGATACTCCACAGCCTGAGCTATTCGCAGAAGCTTCTCCTGGGGGCAGTCACAGCATGGGGAACACGTCTCTTCTATCGCATTGTCAAGCGCGGCGTCTCACGAGGCAAGGACGACGTACGTTACGAGAACGTCAAGCAACAAGCTGGATTTTGGAACAAGGCATCACTCCTCTTCGCCCTCGAAGCCCTGTTCCAATGTGCCATCTCGCTTCCATTCAACTTGCCTTTCCGCGCGGACACTGTGACGGGCTTCACTGGTGCGTCCGCGGAATGGGCACAGACGACTAGACTGGCGGCGGCTGGCATCTTCACTGCCGGGCTAGCATTGGAAACCCTCGCTGACTGGCAACTCGACTCGCACAAGAACAAGCAGACCAAGGAGATGCAAGAAGGAAAGCAACAACAGAGTGGCGATCTGCTACGCACCGGCGTCTGGTCGATCGTCCGACACCCCAATTACCTTGGCGATTCTCTTGTCCATCTCGCTTTCCCGCTTTGGAACTACGGTTGCCAGCTCTTCACCTGGCCACAACTTCTCGGACCCGCGGCAAACTATTTCTTCCTGCGATGGATTGGAGGCGATCGCGAGAATGAAGCTTCGCAGGCAGAGCGCTACTCGAAAGAGTCCAAGTCCAAGTCTGCTCAATTCGAGCTCTATCAGTTGCAGAAGCACTCTTTCTGGCCTTCGCTGTTTGAGCTTGCGAATCCATGGACGTGGTTGATCTCGGGAATGGGCGCGGCAGGGGCTGCTGCGGCGTACTTTTACGAATATCGGATTGCGGCTGCTTTCACGGCCGTCAATCCGGCGAACCTGTCGCTTGGTGAGACTGTCGCTGGACTGCAATGAAATGCAATGAAAGATACACGTGGAAACGTACAGTGTAAATTTGACCGGAAAGACTGGAATGGGACACGTTCATCAGCACTTCGAGAGGATTCCTCATTGTTCCGATCAGACCAGTCTTTGTCCCTTCCTGTACCTCACGCCAAAGACGCTTACAGCTTGTTACCCATGTTGATATGCACCGCCTTGATCTGGCTGTACGCCTCCAGCCCGGCCTCTCCGAGCTCTCGCCCAATGCCCGACTGTTTGACACCTCCGAACGGAATGCGAGGGTCGGAATCTTGACTGCTGTTGATCCAAACCATTCCAGCTTCCATCTCCGCCGCCACTCTATGAGCCCGCTCAATGTTTTGAGTGAAAACTGCCGCACCAAGCCCATACGTCGTATCATTCGCCTTGCGAAGCGCGTCAGCTTCATCTTTGAAGCTCGCGATCGCAACGACAGGGCCAAAGATTTCTTCGCGATCTGGGTGTCATCGTGAGCACATACTTGTCTACATCAGCGACTCGGGCTCGAAAAAAACGACTTACAGATTCTCATGTCGTCTTTGACATTCGTGAACACGGTCGGCGCAATGTAGAACCCTTTGCCTTTTTCCTGCTGCAACGATTCTCCGCCCGTCACGACACTTGCTCCCTCTTCTTTGCCGAGCGTGATGTAGCTGAGAATTTTCTCGTACTGTTGCTTGGAGACCTGTGGGCCTTGATACGTGGATTCATCCCACTGATCACCGACCTTGCTGACCTGCTTCACCTCCGCCACGAACTTCTTCACAAACTCGTCGTAGATGCTCTCCTCGACCAAGATGCGGGACGTTGAAGTGCAGATCTGTCCTTGATTCGACATAATACCGAGATGTGACCACTTGACAGCTTGCTCCAGATCAGCGTCCGAGAAGACCAACAAAGGCGATTTGCCGCCAGTCTCGAGGGTGATGTTTTTGAGCGTGGCAGATGCCATCTTCATAATCTGTCGTCCTGTGTTGGTGCTTCCCGTGAATGATACTTTGTCGACGAGTGGATGCTGCACCAGTGCTGCGCCGGCATCTGCTCCATAGCCGCTGATCAAGTTGACCACGCCAGGTGGGAAACCTGCTTCACGGATAAGCTGTCCAAGGACAAGAACACTCAATGGCGTGAACTCGGACGATTTCAGCACGATCGTATTGCCACACGCGAGCGCTGGGCTGATCTTCCAGCCTGCAGTCGCGAGAGGATAGTTCCAGGGAACTACCATACCCACGACTCCAATTGGTTGTCGAAGGGTGTAGGCAAGCTTTTGTGGCGTCGTGCTAATTGTTTGGCCAAATGTCTTGTCCGCCCATCCAGCATAGTAGCGAAGAGTCAAGGCGACTTCGGCAACATCACCGCTGACCGCATCGTGATACGTCTTGCCTGTTTACCATGAGCTCAATACTGGATGATATCATATTGCAACCACTTACCGTTGTCCCAAGCCTCAATAGTTGCTAAAAGCTCCTTGTTCTGTTCGACAAGGTCTGCAAGCTTGAGCATCAATCGGCCTCGATCAGTCGGCGGTAGCAGCTTCCAAGAAGGATCTTTGAGCGCCTTGTATGCCGACTGTACTGCATCCTCGACATCTTGCTCGCCAGCAGCCTGCACTGTGGCGATTTCTTGCTCGGTTGCAGGATCTACGGTCGTGATCGTCTTGCCGCTCTTGGCCTGCACAAATTCATTGTTGATGAAGAGACCAGTTGGTTGGCTGTATTTGCGACCATTGGGAGCTGAGAGCTCGATACTCGGAGCTTGAGCTGCCATGCTGCCAATTCTGCGATGCTGAAGTGGCTTTCTACTCCTGTGGAAACTTGCTTGATGGAACCGGTGTAAAAGACAGTTTCGAAACACTAGAGGGAGTGGTGAAGGTAAGCTGCAGCAGCTCTCAGCTACCAGGGTGAACCTTATCGCCCGCATTGCGTTGCTTGCATGGTTCTGATGGCAGCGTCGGTCGGAGGTGTTGATGGATGGAGCGGGTCAAGCCCGCGAAGGTGCAACATCGGCTGCACCTGCCGGATCTGGACAGGACTTCCGATGTCATGCCTTAGCCTCCGTCTGAGCCCAGCGCCCAGAAGGTGTGCCCTTTGGAGCATGCCGAGTATGCTGCTCAAAACGCCATCAGCCATATTTTCTGCTCACGGCATACCTCTACCCAGCTCGTTGTCAATGACCCTGGAGCATGATTATCGGGCGAGGCCTCTGCGTCAAGATCAAGCTGGCTCTTCTCTCGTCTCGCCCACACGGCAAGTAGAAGATCTTGGGCCTGCTCGTATGAATGAAAACCAGTCATCGCAGCTGCTTTGCTCAACCAGCTCGCCAGTCGATCACGTCGGTCCGGTGTCTCGGCTTCGCATCCTGCGATGAATGCAGGCCAAGGAGTTCCTGGCCCTTCCCATGTCCTGCTCGATAATGCTTGATCAAAGGCCTCAAGAGCGGCGATCACGTCGTCGACGTGACTCTGAAGTATCCATGGATTGACGTTGCGTATACGTCGGTAGAAGAGAATCACCAGTCCAGAGTTCAACGCGTTGTGCATGGCACTGTTTGCTGCCCACCTCTCGTCCTTGCACATTGGTTCGAACTGAGCCGCGAATGAACAAATCATGTCTTCAAGTCTCGCTGAAGGTGTGATAACTGAAGTCAGTACGTGTCAAAGAACGCGTTTTGGTTCGACAGTCGCGGTATTTAGTGTCGTTGACGACGGTACGTGCAGGGATACAAAAAGGAAAGGACATCAGACTCACCAGCACGTCGCTGCAGAAGCCGGTAAATCTTATCGTTCGCGACACCATTGGCCTTGATTGAATCCATCTTGTTTGCCAGACGGGTGGTTTGTGACACCAGGCTGAGCCACGTTTCCGAAACGCCAAAGATCTGATCGTACATCGTCGCCGAATTCGTCCGAGAGTCTTCCAGATGTATGTCTCGAAGTGATAGCTCTGGTTCTTTCACTTGCGACAAGTCCAGGTCGCTGTCCTCAGGCCGCAGTTCAAAGCGGAGAAAGTCGTCCAAGCGGCTTCCAGGCCCACTTTCTTGAGTAAAACTCTGCGGTGGTAAAGGTCCTACCACGACTTGCAGATTTTGAGGCGTTACACCTCCGCGGTGTTCGTGGAGCACGTAAGTGCTCTCGCCTATAATGCGGTACCATGCGTACCTGAGTCCGGGCATAAAAGTCAGCCCTGTGTGTGATCCAAATCCCCTGGCAAGAAAAGGTGACATACATGTGATGAAGTAAACGGCATTTCCGCGATATTGTACGCTTAGCTAGACCGCGATATCTCATCAGGCGCTCGCAATCAATGAGGTAGCAGCGAGCGTCCTCCGAGGTACCCGCAATGACCTTCTTCGTTAGCACAATAGACAATCTCAACAATAGTCATTGCTTACCGCTAGCGCCAGAAGGCTGAAGACTGCGCTCATTTGGTCTTTGTACTTTGCCCTCGCCGGACCGCTGAATTCGTGCTGGAGTGAATGTTGGAGGTGTGATTTAGCTTCTCTTGTGCAAATTCCTGCCACGTCTGACCAGTATCCCAGCTCTCTGTCCGACTGCCAATCGAATGACGGCCTTTTCGATAGGTGATGCGAAGAGATGGCCAGGATTCCGTACAAGTTACATTTCTTCGCGGAGCTGACAGGGGTGTCCAAATAGCTCATATGCGCAAGAGTGTTGATGGCTTCGGGCAGTAGGGTCACATACCATGGCGATTTGGACGTGATTGGCAAGCTGCACCGTCTCCGTATGACATTATCCTTGAAATGTTTAAGCAGCGATTGCGCTTCGTGTAATACCGTGGCTTCGCTTATGGCTTCCCTGCTCGACATATTGGTGGCCATATACTTCATCTCAGCTTCACTGACATGAGGTGCCGGCATGAATTGACTCTGCTCGTTCCCATTGGCTGTATCATGGTCAGGAAAGACCATGTTCGTGTTGTTGTTGAAGTCTAGCATTGGATCAAAGACATCATTGTCAAGAAACATGCCATTTGAGCCGAAGCCGAACAAATCTGCCCACTGCAGACTGTCATCAAGTCCCGTAGGCGAGTCGATGGTGACCGGAGTATCCAAAACTGGCGATACAGCAGCTTGAGCATCTACTGTTGATTCGTCTATTGTACTCAGAGGCGCTCGAGGCCTTTCGAAGTTCAGAACCGCAAATGGGCCCACTGCAAGGTCTTCGACATTTGCGACATTCTTGAGCTTGCTTTTGTGATCCAGCTCAGAAAGACTTGCGTCTATCGAGGCATTCTGGAAAGCGGAAGCCATGCTAGCATTCATCCTTTGTCGATCATCATCTACGACAGAGTCAGCACAGCGAGCTACCTTCTGATTGCCACCAAACGATACTTGTATAGAGGTGTCGCCGTGTGGCAATGCCGACATCTGCTTCGGATGAGCCGATCTCGTGGTCATCGCTGCCGCCGTGAAGGAGTGGCATCCACCTGATCTCGGCGGTGAAGCCATCACAAGTCGCTCCGATGGCTTTGCAGGTGAGACAGCTGGGTCTCACCAGGTCACACTTCACATGCCTTCTGCGACATGTCCCGCAGCCTTCGAATGATCTGGAACGTCGTGATGAGGACTTGGCTGGAGTCTTGGGCATTGCATTGGTATGGAAAGAGCTGTATCTGCAGTGGTGACGTGATCAACATTATGAGTGAGAGTATGTCTGGACTCGACGTCGCTTACTGCAGCTCTCAGACCCGAATCCGAGCCAGTCTTGGCATTATCTCCAGCATAAACTCTCTCCAGAGGGCGATTGAACTGAAGCAAAGTACACTCATTTGGCAGGGAAAGCGTTTCCAATACGAATCTATCTGCCCCGCTCGGGAAGTGTCGACATTAAAGCTGTCTGTATTCAGGTTCTGTCGTTTCAAAGCATCATGCTCGCGCCTAGCGCGATTCCAGTCGTCCATATAGCCACGACCCAGAGTCCGGTGCAATCAGCTCCTGCGATTGTAAGAGCATTCGCGGCAGCGGACGATGTTTTGCCCCCAGATGCACTTCCGGGCCCTCCGACAACCCGAGCACCCGCCGGAACAGCATCTGCGCCAGTAGCTGTCCCAATGGGCGTTGCGGCTGTAGCAACTGAGTAGGACACTGTGCCAGACTGCACCTCACCAGGGGGCTTCACTGAGTTGGCAGGCGTAGTGTTGACTCCTGAAACTGCAGCAGCAACACCTGTTGGACCGGCCTGAACGGTAACAATGTTCGGACTTCCGGGATTGGTTGCAGCTTGTGCGATGGAGCCTTGGCCATTGTCGAGGTCAAACACCACATACATGCTCCGGAGAATGGCATCGCCAAGAGTGAGAAATGACTGTCCAGAAGTGTCAGGGGCAAGGAGAAAAACGCAAGCTTCGTTGCCTTTGTTGTCGTACAGTTGAGGCTTCCTCGTGGCAGGATCGATAATGGGGACGATGAACTGATCCGGAGTGACGGTAATCGTTACCTTGGCTCCAAATTCCAGCGAAAGAGAAGGTCCGGACTTGGCGTATTCACACGAACATATCCCGCTCCTGTCCACAAATGGGAAATTGGGCTGTATATAATTGAGATAATAGCGCTGCGGGATTGTCCAAGCGGTACTTCCAGTATCCAGGAGAACCGGTAGGGCGGAATCGTCGCGGTTATATGCCTCGATGCCCGGCGAGCCGCCGCTCCACAGCTGAGCGGTCTGTCCCTGTGATGTGATGTTGGCCGCGGTAATTGTTGTGATAAAATTGAGAGGTAATTCCTGGCCCATGTAGTATTGCGGGAGGAAGTTTACTGTTGCAAGCGGGCCTGTGTATTTTGAAGTGTCGATGCCACCAAAGAGAATTGTCCCCGAGCCAGCGTCTAGCAGTTTCAGCACGAACTCCAACCTGAACAGTCCCTTTTCACTCACTGGCATCATTCAAGAAGACCGAATACAGTCGGGAGTTGATCTCTCCTGCATCTGACAGAACCTCGGGCATGTTCTGGTAAAAATTCCGTGTCGATGTGACTGCCTCGTTGTCGCTGTAGCCGAGGCCCATGAGGCCGATGGAAAAACCCGTGGTGCTGTCCACGCTCGTTGCCACGCCAAATTGTAATGGCGAGATCAGCACGTCTCCTATCCCCACGACATCCGAGCCGTATGGGCCTACGGCCGTGGAGCCATCGCCAAAGGATGTATTGAAGGCAGGAGCTGCGTGAACTTCATGGTATGTGCTGGACTTGGACGAATCGAACGTGCCGCCTTCGCAGGCTTGTGTTGCCGCTGGAGGGTCTTGACACGTGCTCGCAGCGGATGCATCGAAGTAAAGGTCGGACGATCCTGTATCGAGGATGACTGTTTGGGGCTGTGGAGGGGTGCCGACAGTCACTGGTGAAGAGTCAGCACACCAGACAAGAGCTCACGATGTCGCGCTCTTCAGCTCACGGTTGGCGTAGTATGCGCCTCCAGAGCTCCAGGCCAAGACGTCAAAGATGTTGGTCTCGATGGTCCCATCTTGCCGTCGGCTCAGCCGCGAAAGTGCTGGAACGCCCCGCGCAGAAAGATCCGTGTGGCCGCCGGTATGCCGATCACGCTTCGAGATGGCGAGCTCAGGCAGAGCGCTGGTTGAAGCCAAGAGCCAAGGCAAGACTGGCAGGGACCGCATGGTCCTCGCTGCTGGCTGATCCTAGCTGATCAGCAGAGCAGGCGTTCAGAAGCTGCAAGTAGACAAAATCGGGTGTATGCTGGCGTGAGATGCTTGGTGATGACTGAGAGCGTGGGCTGATGAAGATGAAGAAGAAGGAGAAGAAGAAGAAGAAGACTGTGTGATAGCAAACCGCAGGTTGACGACGACGAAGACGACGTCGACGATGACGAAGCGAAGATGCAGCCACCAAACGAACGAACGGACGGGCTCTGTGGAACGGCAGGCGCGCATCTGCGACGTGAGCTTGCCGCGCGGTGGACACAAACCAAGCCTCTTCAAGGCGATCACCGAAGCTTGTTTGCCGACCATCTCGAGGGGCCGCTTCCAGATCTGCGCCGCCGCCACTGCATGTTTCCTTCTCGCTGTCCGGAGCAGTGACGCGTCTGGGAGAAAGGGCACCCGAGTGTGGAGGCTGTGTGGTAGGAGGTACATGTAGTCTAACAGAGTCAGCTGGCCGTCCAGACGCAAGTGCCGCGCCGTGAAGTCGTGTCGTCGGCGCAGCACCGAAGGGAAGGAGGCGAGATCTGAGATGAATGGTGGTGCCAACAGACCAATCGTCATCACGGAAGATGGATGTGTACATTTATCCGAGCCGCGGATCGGTCCAGCCCGGCGCTAGATCCGAGGCTCCGTCTCCCGAGCTCGTGACGTCGTAAATCGCTGCAACTGAGCCTCTCCACAACCGCATCTCTTCGCACGACGCCGCAGCAACCACACTCGTGGCCAGCCAGTCGTCGGAGAGGCAGCGGCTGGTACTAGAGAACGGTAGGTCCGACTGCAGACGACGCGGGGAATCGGAGTGGAAAGAACGATCCCTCACACGCATCAGCGCAGGCGAGCGGGGCGAGTGCGAATCTACCGCGGATGCCTCCACTTCTCCGTCTTCAATCCTTCTGCAGTGTCGCTCGTTCTTGTTCTTTCCCTGCCACCAGGGCTATGCGGCATGGACGTCAATAAGCCTGTACGGGATGGAAGAGGATCTCGGACTCACTGGCAATCAATATCAGATTGGTGTTTCGGTGCTATTCATCACATACTGTCTGTTCGAAGCGCCCAGCAACATGGTGTTGAAACAGCTCCGACCGAAATGGTATCTCGCGGCCTTGACATTAGCTTGGGGGTGTGCCATCGGTTTACTCGGTCTCAGCACACACAACTTTGGTCTGTTCACGGCAATCATGTCCGTATTGATCGCAGTATTTTGTGCTGGTGATGCTGAAGGTGCCGCTTCGAGTGTCGCGTAGACCTGTCTTGCCGACCTCGACCGAAGTACTGCCATCTCTCGCACTGCCAGGTTGGTACTGGGGGCACATGCGTCGAGATGACTTTTGCTGAATTGTGACATGTTCATGATGCCCCTCTATGCGGGTGAAAGATTGTTGCGGTCCCAGCTCTTCTAGTCAAGACAGAGAATATGAAGTCCCGCTCATCTCAATGAAAGCCCCACGTCGACTCATAATTCTCCATCTTGAGAATCCTCTCAAATTGTCTCCTCCGCACGCCGACGTTCCCTCCGTCAAAGAGAGGCAAACACACAGCATCATTCAGCAACCTTGCAAAAGGTTGATCAGTGCGATACGAGGTCCTAAACACGCAAGTCAGTTTACCAGCCTGCCACAAACGAAGATCACCAACGTACATTCCAACAACTTGCATACAATCCACCACAGCCTTGACAGCGTTCTCGCTCCCATGAATTTTCGCCTCAAGACATAATTCCTGTCTCGAGGGGAAATCACCGGGACCTTCCTCCAACGCGTGCAAAGCTTTCCAGGTCAAGAGTCTCGTGGTATCAAGTCGCATTTTCACATCCATCAGCAAATCTGCCACGCTTTGCCTCTCGATGATCGGAACGCTTCCGCCTCGTGATTCGTCTTTCGCGAAGCTGAGAGCCGCATCAAACGCCGATCGCATGATGCTCGTTGCAAAAGCTGCTACCAGAGCCGCGGAAGCCGTGAAGGATTGCTCGATGAGTTGTGCTGCGGCGGGACCTTGCGCCAGGACGAAAGAGGAAGGGATGCGAAGATTGGTGAAGCGAGTGTGAGGGCCAGAGGTGGCTGGGTGGCCGGCGAGCTCGGGCTCGTCGAGGATTTCATAGGCCTCTGTGGAGTTCGATGCAATTGTTTGTCGGGTCAGACAAAAGACTATGATTGACGCTGAGGGATCGGCATGAGGATCCTGAGGAGCTCCAGGTTCGCGAACTTGTCGACAAACGAGGCATTGAAGATGTGCGCCACGGGAATCCCAGCCTGAGCTGTTCGTTGTCCACAGCTGTAGAATCACTGTCAGCGCAATGAGTTCCAAAAAGCAGATGTACCAAGCTTCACCTTTTCGCCATTGACCACCCAATCATCCCCATCCTTCACCGCAGTAGTCTGCAACCCCTTCCCGCCCTTCTGCAACCAATTCGCGGTCCCCTGCGGCTCGGAATGAACCAAGCTCGCCAGCGGCTCCCCTTCCTTCCCAGCTTCGAGAAAAGGCCCCAAGCATGCCTTTTGCAAACGCTCATGCCCGCTCAAGATCAGCGGCGTCAAACCGAGGCCGGTCCCTGCGACGGTCAACGTCACGCTCACATCCGTCGCATACAATTCCTCGAGCGCGATGGCGGCATCGACAAGACTTTCATTTGTGCCTCCCAAGGGCACGGGGATCTGTGCTTTGATGAGCCTTCCGGCGGTAGCGATGCGGTAGAAGGGTCGGATGGCTTGAAAGCGTGCGGATTGCGTCGGTAGCTTGCTGTATGTTGCGTGAGCTCCGCCTAGGACTTTGGTTGCGAAGTTGTGAGCATCCCTGAATATCGTCAGCGAGCGACTTAAAAAAAAAAGGGTGTGAATGGTTGCTCTCGGTGTACTGCTGCTGTTGTCGCTGAGCTTCTGTAAGCTGGAAATCGATCGGCATCTTGATGTTTCAATTCTGGTCTGGAGAGGGTGCCTGTCCACGGTTGGTCATCAAATCAGTTGGTGGCATGCGACGATGAGCTTCCCGAGCTTCTTATGGTTTCGCGGCGTAAATCCTTCGTGGGCTGAGGTGGAGGTCGAGAGGGTCAGCATGCAGGCCAAGCCTGTCTGCTACCTGCTGAAGGATCGCCTCTACAGAAGAGGAAACAGGGCAAGGCCAGACTTCGCATGATACCTGTCAACTGTATGCCTTTTACTTGTCAGTCTCGCGCCCATAATTTTCTTGAAGCCTATGCAGGCCACATCGAAAAATTAGATGGCCTGGCGACAAAAATCTTTGCCGGAGGATTTCTGTCGCCTTGAGGATGGGATTGTAGCATAATAATTCGTTCAGCTCATCTCGCGAAATGGTATCGTGCGCAAAAGCAGCAGTGAAAAGACTCACACCTTCCAAGCTTCCCTCTTCGCGTGCCAATGATTCATCCTGCTCCTCCCCCAAATCCTCCTCCCAAAAAGCATACGCTAACAACGTTCACAATTCCAGATACTCGTCGTCCCACATCTGTCCCACACCTGCCTGATCCAATGCGTCCCCAACACTTTGCGCCATTTTCGTAGTAGCTCCCGATACTGCAGTAGCGCTCGCTTTGATCCATTCGCTATACGGCGTTCCGGTTACACCACTTTCATACAATCTTCTCTTGCCAGCTTCAGCAGCACTCGCGGGAATAGAAACTTTTCCCCGTGCTGGGGCGAGCGCACCACCAAACACAAAGTGAAGGACAGGCTCCACAACCATCTCTCCAAACCATCGTCCGACAGGATATTCCATCCATCCAAGCCATCGAAACGGCTTGAATAGCAAAGCTGGCAAGGCAAAGGGGAAGTGAGCCTCTGCGATACGACTGTAGCCCCAAGGGTCACACAAGGACGATTCGATGCAGTACCAGAGAATCCACAACAGTACTGCCCATCCGATGGCAGTAGGCCTGGGTCGATCGTGGTTTTGACCAGTGTATGTGAAGAAGAACTCTCTTGTCTCTGTCCACAATGCAGAATAGACCGACGTATAGGATCCTCCGCAGTGCTCACATATCGTGCGTGAATTGTGCGGTTGAGTGTATGGCTTGAGATGTCGCGGCCAAGGAGGGATTTGCTGTCCGTCAGTGTAGACTACTTCGTGGACCGTTTCGGCTGCGCTTCCAGGTTTGGGCCGATCTTCTGGTAAGTGTTCCATCTGGCTCTCTATTCGCTGAATGCTACGTGCGGCATCCTTGATCGTCGTCCGCGTAGACCTGAGGCGTTTGTTCAATGCTGCCAGAGCCAGGTCTTCTTGTCTGCGGTCTTTTTCAGCCTGCGTGAGGTGCTTCAAGCTCTCAGCATCACTTGGAACGTCCTTCGAAAGATCCTCCGCTGTGTTAGAGTTCGTCCTCTCCAGGTCAGGATTGACGATATTCTCGAGCGAGGCAAGAGTGCTGTCCCCGAGTTGCGGATCGCGTGACGTCTTCGCATCTGTCACAACAGCTTCGAGGGCGGACTTGGGATGTGTGGGTTCGGAAAGGCCTCTTCTGGGAGCACGAGCGTTGGACGAGGTAGACTTGAGTGCAGAAATTCTGGCATGTTGCGCGTTGTTTCCTTGACCTGCAACATCTGTGGTGTTGGAGGGTTGCGATTCCTGAGGCCTCGCAGGCGTGTCGACCCAAGCTCCGGTGATGACAGGGGTCTTATGCGCCTGTCCTCGATCATGGTCTTGCGGCGCAGGTGTCGCTTCCACTTCAGATGCCTCGTCTCTCCTCGCTTTCTCATCATTGATCCGCACCCTTCTCGCTTCTAATCGGTCCCGCGCCATGCTGGCCTTACCTGAAGTAGGATGAGCTCCCTCGGTTCCGCTGCTGACCGGCGGCTCCTCGGGCCTTGCGGTTGGGTCTGGCTCCTGATCTCGCCCTGAGCTCGGCGACAAGCTGGACACTCGCGCAAGTGTCCTCAACAGCGCTATTGAATCGGTGCGCGAATGTGACCTCTGAGTCTTCCTAGTCTCCACGGTGGCTGTAGCAACGACTCCATCTTCTACTGCTTCTACTGCGTTCTCTTTGTCGCTCAGTCGCCTTTCTCTCCGTTTCGCCACCCTACTAGCAAGGTCGGAGGATGGCGCACTGCCCGGCCTTTCTAGAATTTCAGACACCCTCCTCTTTGCGATCCCCTGTTTCTCCACAGCCTCGATCTCCCCCTTCATCATCGCGTCAATCTTGCGGTCCCTCCGATTTACAGCTGCTGGCGTAGAGACAAGCATGCTCTCCTCATTGAACTCGAATGCAGCTCCTTCGCTCTGTACGTCTTGTAGCGTGGTATTCATGTGACGCATGGAGCTTGGACTTGACATCAACCTCTTGCGCGTCATCGAAGGCGGTGTATCTTCCACGTTGTGCCTAATGAGCCCACCTCCTGGGCTGAGAATGGGACTGATCACCGAGCCATCGTCGCCTGTATACAATGTCTGAATCGGGAAGATGGAGTCCTTGTCCTGTCTGATGATCCTATTCTCGTCGGAGATAGACCTCCGCTGCCACTCTCGTCGCTTCGCTCGTCTGCCCCATTCCTGCGGCACACTAAGCCCAGGCGTGGCTTTGTAGTCCCCCTCGCTGGCGTTTCGCTGATGAATGGGTCGCGTCTTCTCGATTAATGTTCCGCCCACTGTGATCAGCGGGTCCAATGTCTTCGGTCGCAACGGGCGAGGGCGAGCTCGTGGAAACAAAGGGCGACTCTGCTCGGTCTGCTGTGCCAGCTTCTCTCGCTGGTGCGCCAGAATGCGCCGACCGAAGTCGTCGGTCTCGTTGTCGTTCAATGCGCTCAGGTCGATCGACTCAGAACTCCTATCATCCCCGTCCTGGACGCGAACTTTATCCATCGCGCGTGTCGTTGTTGTGGTCGTTTGTCGCGTCGTCACAAACAGTTCCTGCGCGGTCTGCGCACGTGTCGTCGTCAGTGTGTAGCTCATGATGCATGCGCCATGCTCCAAGTAAATGTCAATGGCGAATGTGAGGGTGAAAGCGTGTGTGTTGTCTTCCCCCATTCACTACTGATCACTCGAATCGCGACCCGCGTCGCGCTTGCCGACCTCGAATCCCTGTCAGCCTTGCCAAGGACCCCACTAGAACTACTGCAACGTCAGGCAGGTACAACCATCCAAAGTGCAGTTGCATTGGCGTCTACTACTTGCGACCCTTTCCATAAACATCGCCATCCACCCGACACCGCCGACATGTCCATCACCGGCGCTCGCAGCAACATTGAAATCAACTGGCGCACAATCGACATTGATGCCCTCGACCCTGAATCTTCCTCCAACTTCGATCTCACCACTCTCACACCGGCCGTTGCTCCCGTATCAACAGCAGATGTACAGACCCTTGCGGGACAAATAAGGCAGCTGCTAAGAGGCGGAGACTCAGAAGGAGCGCTAAGAGGAGCATTGGAAAATGTGCCATACGGAGCAGATGAGAGCGGAAAGGTAGGCTGAGCGGAGTGATTAGGCAGCACCGGACAAGAACCACCATATTGACGAGACGAAGGCAATCCACTTGGCGACAGTAACAGAGATACTTCAATCCATCAGACAAGCAGAAATCACACCGATCTGCCAACGGATCTTCCAATCGGAGGGCGGTTCAGAAGTGCTTGATACACTGATGAAGTACCTGTACAAGGGCATGGCAAAGGACGCACCCAGCGGGGGTAGAGGCACGCCGCAGAGTGTGACTCCCCAGCCTACAGGATTCAGTCAGATTGGAGGGAGGAGTTTTGGCCAGGCGCAGGAAGGTGGGGGTCAGGCGATGAGTGTTTTGCTCAGTTGGCACGAAAAGGTAGGGAGACGGATCCAAGGCAGGCAGCAAATCGCTGACACGTATGGAACAGCTCATCGAATTGGTCGGCCCTGGAAGCATCGTTCGAGTTATGTCGGATCGCAGAACAGTCTGAGCTGGTTGGGAGGCCAGATCTGGAGGGTACGATATGACAATGCAGCCATTTTCGAATCGCCGGCGATCAGACCAGAATGCTGCATGCATCGAGCAGCAGGAACGCTACTTTTGAAACGAAGAGTGCGTAACGACTACAGATAGAGAAGAACGTACGTGTGGAAGAGCAGATTGCCATTGACTTGGAAAACCTGCAGCGCTTTCATTGCATGATCGAGTCATCAGGATAGTGTGATTACATCTCTCCGTTACTCGCCTAGACCCAAACGTCACTTTGACCGTGTCACTCTGACTTTCTGGACCAATGAACTTGTTCAGCTCTTCCTCAGGCCGTGGCAAGGAAAGCGGGTGGGTAGATGACACTGCATGGTATCCGGGAAGTCCATGCGGTGGGAATTCATCAAGCCAGATGCTCCAGGACTTGATGCGCCAGACCTCGTTCGTGGCCTTTGAAGCACGCAGGAAAAGCTTTGTTTGGGTACCAGGCGAAGATTTCACAGCCTCTGCTCACTTCTTGCTGACGAGACGAGACTTGTAGATTTCATTTCCCGGTAGTTGGACGAATATGTTTTCGAGTAACTCGGCTGTATCGAAAACTGCCCGACGCGTTTCCATCAGGCTTCGAGTGACAGGACGCGCGCGCGAGTTGATAATTGGTACTGATCGGGTTTGCTGGACAACGTTAGCACTTGGTTCCAAAAGTCGAGTGCAATTAGACTCACGCGAGCAATGCTACGAGCAATACGACGAGCAATGCGACGAGCGAGACCTGTATCCGACACATTGTCGCCACGCCTCTTGCGCTTTCTTGTTGTTGGCGCCATGTCGCCAATTACTTCGAGTCAAGGGTGCGGAGACGTGGTTTGCGGAGGAGAGATTGGAACGAGTTCGTTCTTGATACTGTGGCCCGAGCTGTTTGTCTGCCAAGACTAGTGAATGAGACCATCCACTCGTTGGCTTCACGTGACATCCCGAGACGGTATCCATGTGAATACAGCAAAACCAGCACGCAGTGTCAATCAACGGCTTACGCACAGTGTCAGAACGAGTCCAAGATCATCGGAGTATACTTGTTTCTCGGACAGTCATCTTCCGTCTCGATATCTGAGCCTCAAAATCGAGATGTCTCGGAAGTAGTGTGTGACGAAGACAGTGTTGCGTGAATGGCCGTCTATCGGAAGTATTGTATCGTCGATAAATTTACTCATCTGACAGTTCCACTGCTTTTCGCAGAGTCTTCCGTGGCATTGACCCGGTGCCGGTGTGGGTCCGACTGCATCTATTGCCTGAGCTTCTTCCAGCGGCCGTGCACACTGCCTGCTTGGATCTCCCCCTGGTCTTGGGCTACGTTTGGGCGCTCTATTCGCTTGAGACTCCTCAGACTTGGTTTGAGCCTGATTCAAAATGCGGTTTTCGTCATTACATCTAGTAATCTGCTCTTGAGGTGCTCTTTCGTGATCGTCTCGGATGACAGCCTCTTCTCTTCCATGCCGCAGGATATTGCCTTCATTATCGGTCCAGCCGGCACCTGAAAAGGGTGTGCAGCTGTTCACATTCTGAGCGGTAGAGCGTTCACGTTGGCGTGTTTGTCAAGCAGTCTGCAGCGACGACAGTGCACGGCTAATCGCAGTGTCGTCGAATGTGTTCTCTTCTGTACTGATGTTGGGCGTTCCCCCGGGTGCTGCACCAAAATGCCGTTGGCTCGAAAGATCACGACGAATTGAACACCTGCTTGCAATGTTATGACTTTGAGAACGTCGCTAGATGTGGTGTTCAGAGCAAAGACCCCGATACAAGTAGTGCGGCCTGTTTGTGTGGCGCACAAGTTTGGATATCTCGACCGCTTCGAATACATGCATAGCCAGCTCAAAGCGCTTCCCGGGCGTGGGATCGGCGTAGGTGCCGATGCAGGTCGAGTGGCCATGGACTGATGCAAGCAAACAATGCGAGTAAATATCGCATTCGTCTTGAGATCCTCTTCGGTTTGTTGTCGTGGGCTGTCAAATACTCCTTGGCTGAAAGGCGAAACGTCCTGGTGATATTCCCGCAAGCATTCCTCGACACCTCCACGGCATCATTGCACTATAGTTGCATTTCCGGTTGCCGAGATCTTGTGATATGTCAATGAAAGATGAAGTCGTAAAAATTATACCTCATTCGGCTCTGCACTTCTACTGCGAACCCAATTCGCCGGCTTTCTCTTGACGAAGGCTCCAACAGCGCCAAGGTATCCTTCGTGTCGAAGAAAGTATGCCTGCTTCGTGCCTTTACTCCAGAACTTGATGGCGAAAGACAAAGTGTGAATCGTTTGCTGGTGTCCTCTGATGAAAGATCCGCCAAAGTAAATTCGCTTCAAGTCGTGTCGTTCTGACTGCAGAAACGCGATCTGACCGATGTTGTTACTGCTTGCTGTCAGCATGTGATCGTTTCAGCAATTTCCGCAATGTCCCTCACCTTATGGCGTACAAAAGACTTCGAGAAATGTCTTCAGGCTTGAACATCCTCCCATCGCCCACTAGACCACTCCTAATATTGTCATCCGAGACGCCATTCGCGGTCTTTGAAAGCTTGGGTCTGGTCAACTTCTCATTGCTGCATCCATTCCCGTCCTCTGCCAGTCTTTCGGCTTCGCGCTTCCGCTTCAAGACCTTGCCAAAACTGCTTGCAATCGTCTTCTCGCTCAATCCAATCTTCTCGTAACCCATCCCTTCGCCGTATATGTCACCGACGAGCAGATCCACAGCTCCGTTGTCGCCCTTGTCTGCCATATCAAGCATATCATCAAAATTCCTTGCGCCTGTCAGTAAGGACAGGAGGCCCCACAAAGTACCGCCACCCAGAGACGTGCCGCCAATGCGTTGATACTCCGATGGACCAGAGACCTTAATCATGCTCACACCACTTCCAATGTTTACAAGGAGATAAGGGTATACATCTTGCTTCGGGTCTTGAAATTGCATGGGTCCTTCCTCGTTGCTGTCGTCAAATGTGAAGACTTCATTTGGAATCTGTGTGATGAAGAAGTCCAGTCCTTTGATCAGGCATTCCATTTCGTCCTCACGTTCCACCTCGACTCCAAGTGTTGATCGAATCTTGTCGTAGAATTTGAAGGCTCCGCCACCTGTCGCCATAACGCTCAACTTTGTCGACTGATCTAGCCCATTGGCTCGCTGATGCTTCACTTGCAGGGTACGGAGATAGTCAATACAGTCATCGATCTTCTCCGTTTCGAAGGAGAGAAAAGATAATCGGCCTCCTAAAGTAGACTCATGCTCATCCTCGCGCGTAAAGTAGACGACTTTGGCCAGACTACCACCAATGTCCGCTGCCACATGTGAAACGACGGCCGTGTGGTTCGGTAGTCTTATGTCACGCTTGTGATGTTGATACGTGTGTTCGCCGTCGATCTCGGAGTGGTCCGCCTGGCTGCTTGTGGGGGACCTTTCAGGTGAAGAGTCCTCGTCTTCGTGGTCTATGATCGATGCCCCAGTAACGTTGATCTTGATACTGCCCGGTTGGGCGATAGCTTGTTGCATATCAGCAGAGCTTGATAGGCGGCGACGCTTGGAAAGCGCGGGCCTCGTGATCTCGGCCGCCATCTTGAGAGCTTGCTATTGCTTTGCGAAGGCAAGTGGGCTCTTCAGTATAGTTCCTGAACAGCCAAGACAAGTGGTCCAGGATTGCCAGAATCGGCAAAAGAGCTGAGTTTCCTTTGGCCCGTTCAACGCGAAGAACAATGGTACTGTAAGCACGATTGCAATGAGTGCTACCAGCAGCTTTCCGGAGAGCGCAAGCAACGACACATACATGGAAATCCCAGCAGCTCACACATATGTTGTCATACGTCTTTGCTTTGTGGAACGGATGAGACGAGGTGACTCGGTTGAATGGACGGAAACCGAGGTCAGGAGTAGCAGGCCGGGTACTCGCGCCACAGATAAGGCAGATAAGGGCACGGACCAACGCAACTCAATTCACCGGTTGACGGCACGTCGAGGAATACATCGCTTCTCGTCGGAATCAGACCATTTTGGTGCACGCAGCATGCCACTTGGCCCACTGTACATTGTCAACGCGAACTTCATGAATCAGTCTTGTTCGAGACGAATCTCAGCACTGTTTTGGTGCCCCAAAATGTTCGCGTGCTCGCTGGAAGCAGCGACAGGTCACCGTGGCACCTTCATCGCTGCACCAGCGAGCCTGCCCCAGCATGTGTTTACCACATCAAACACTCGGTATCAGTAGCCAAGTACATGATTTGCAAGAGTGCCATGCAGTTCCTGATTGCAGAGCTGTACAAGTGCACTCCCAAAATTCCCTATATCTCACCTCTTTGGCATGCACTTGCATAAAAATCATCTATTCGAATGAAGACTTCGAAGACCCCAAGAATAACAACGCACACAGACTCTTACACTAGTCAGAGGAACATGCCGATCAGCCAAAAACTCCAAGATAGACGCATACAAAAACTGGGCAAGCTAGACGGACAACTACGACTCGACGATGGGGCGCAATCCCTCTATGGCTCTATGGGACCTATCACGGGCTCTGTGATGCTCAAATATCTGCCTTACGAGAAAATCTTTCTCAAAAATCAAGGATTCACTATGACTGGCAACTTTGGTCAAACGCGCAATGTCGGACTTGGCATGTCCTTCCCAAAAGTCACCGAGAAATTGGTCGAGACAGTTCCAATGTGTGGAGGCGTTACGGCCACTGTAATGCTTCGAGGCATGTTCAGGTACAAAACCAGGATTGTCGGTGGTGGCGGGCAAGGCGGAACCCATGTTGCGGTATATATTCACGACAAGGAGCTGTTCAGGGAGCAGGTGGTACTGAACCTTGGGTGGATCTCGGCATCAGTCGGAGACGAATTCACATATCCGTTTTCGCTCCAGTTCCCGCACGCGTCTCGAATGCCGCCGCCTTCATTCCATTGTTACATGGCTTGTGGCGTTGAGGGGATTCTCGTTCGAATGGAATATCAACTCGGCTTGAACCTGCTGGTTGTCGGAAGCTCACCGCAGACCGAGGAGCCTTGGTGGAACGGCCATCCGTCTATCAACTATGAGATCGCGCAACCGCCTCCGGACTTTTCCGCGAATACTCTTGCCACAGAGACTTATCAATCAAAAATACAGACCTGGCTCCTGTTACCTCCAGATCAGCAACAATTTGAGCTGAAAGCAAAGACCAAAGCGAGGTTCCGGCCTAAAACGATGCCGATCCTGGCTTTGGACATTTCCTGTAGGACCTCCTCTCATTCGCATCCCGGTCAAGTTCTTAGCTTTAATATCGCCATCAAGAAGAATGATTCCGATTCCACAGCGGAGTCCATGCCAGAGATCCTGCTCCTGGGGATTCGAACCAAGCTCATGGCTCAAATTAAGGTGACCGATCCAGACCGACAAGGAGAAAAGTGGGTACAAGAGCTGAAATGTTGGAATGGACTTCCGATGCGCCTGTGCAGCCAGAATAATTACTCGGGCACAATCTCTGTCGATGCTCTGGACCAGCATCCAAGTTCCTTTTCTTCCAACTAGTTGTCTCTGGAGTTTGTCTTGAGGATGTTCTTGATATTCCAGATTGCTCATCCTCGAGCTCGGTCGAAACGGGATCGCTGGACGATGACAGCAGAGCGCAGAATCATCATGGTACCTTCACCAGAGAATGTGGTGCAAAAATTTGGCACCACAGCTGGCAGGACCGACGGTTGTGACACGGGCCCAAGTCAACTTGCCCCGGCCAGCTCCGCCTCCAGGCACGACGGCCAAGCTAGAAGCCAGCGAGGCTGGCAAAGCAGAGCCTGTGCCTGATCAGAAAGCCAATGTCAGCGGACCGGAGGTTGGCACTGCTTCACAAGCAGCAGAAGGCAATGTCCATGAAGCCAAGTCTGTCCAATAGCTGATGCGCGGGAGGACCGAAAGCGTTTGCATCGAAGCATTGGGATCACGCCTGAAAGTCAACGGAAGTGGCAAATTTTTGGCTTCTGCGCAGCTTCGGTGCAAACAACCTCGCTTCCACAAGGCAAACCTGAGCTTCAGCAGCACCAAGGTCCTGATGGGAGCAAGCTGCAATGTTCCGATGGAGAATTATTCCTAGGTCGAGCGTGTCTCCTTATTGTTATGCTCGTGGCCCAGCGACCCGCGTGCACTTCATATAGCCACTGTACGCCTGCAAGTTCTGAAACACGTTGTCCACGCTTCGTACGACAGGCTACAGTCTCACGCATCCGTTCGGTGGATTTGGAGGTGTGGTGTTCTGATTCCCGTATGTGTCAAGGAGTGACAAACGACGGGCTGGCTACCGTTGAGCGTCGTGGTTTGACATACTGAACTTGATGTCCCTTGTATCCATGCTCTGTCGGCGTTTTCGCGCCAAGAACGTTGGTTGAACTCGCAAAGATGCTTGTGGAGCAGCATCATTGCTCACTTGCTCGTGGCTGTCGATAACACGGACGTGCTGACTGTCTGCCTGTCATGACGACGGGTTGTCAGCAGCAACTAGTTAAAAATCGGATGCAAAGATGGTAGTGAGCCAATCCCTGCTGCGCGCGCGAAGAACCCTGCTTCAATGAGTAGTTCGCGTCGAGACCCCTCTCAACATCACGCTCCTCGCAGGCGGCGGCGGCGGCGGCGGCGACAACAGGGTTCTGGTGAGGTACAACCATCTCTCCAACCACCCAGCGACCACGGCGTTTGCGTTGTCGAGTCGCTGCAAAAGCGTTGGTGAAACGGCGGGCGAGCATTGTTTGTATACCAACACGTCTCGACCGCCCGCGCAGTTTATATATCATTCACCGGACACGCTGACCACGACCATCCGGCACCGTAGCTTCCTGCTGGTCAAGTAGCTACCGCGAAATACACATCACTGGAGCAACTGGAGTTTGCACTTCGGACGTCTGGGCAAAAGCAACGATGGTGCCGGACATCGCGAGTCTGCCTGCTTCCGCACGCGCTGACCGTGCAGCACCACATTCACAACCACAACCACCTCCTCCGCCAGCGGCAGCGAGCAGCAGCAGCAGCGCGTCGCGGCGCGCGAGCCAGATTATGGGTCCGCCGCAACAGCCCACGTCGGCGACAGCACACAGCCAGCATGCAGCGCGCAGTCCCGTCATGGCGACCAACGACGGCCTGCCCATGCGCCATCCACGCCCTCTGACCGCTGCGGAGCTCTATCTCGAGTGCGAAAAGGAGCAAGAGGCTGTGGTATGCACGTGAGGAGGGACAAGGACCATCTCAGGTGTGCTGACAACCGACCGCGTAGGTGAATCGTCTGACCCGAGAGCTCACGGCTCTGCGAGCGCAATCCGCGTCCGTCGCCAGCAACGCGTCTTCTGCCTCTGGAGTGTCCGGAACTGCCTCGCTGCTGCCCATCGATATCTCCGATCCCAATCCAACTCACCAGATGGTCGGCGCGACCCACCCTACGCCCTCACGCCGTCCCCGTTCGTCCTCGTCGGTGAGCACGCGAAGCATTCCGACGCCGGCAACCACTGCGAGTGGCACGGGCAACTACTTCAGTCATGCGCAATCCGCCGCTGTCATTCCAGTGGGCGGTCTATCACAAGCACAAGCCGATCGAGCTGCTGCTGCTACGGGAGATCGCTCGAATCTGAGCAGGAATCCGTCCATGAGCGCTTCAGGCACATCAACTCCGGCCAGGCGTTCCATGGAGATGTCGAGGGCGACTGCTGCACTTCACACACTGCCACATCGCCCGCCGCTCTCTCGCGATCCTTCTCAGAACACCGCGTCCTCCACACATGCTCAGACTGGCATGTCTGCGCCTGTAGTCCCACAGCCCCTACCTTCTCCGGCGCAAAGCCCACACCAAGCGAGCGTAAACACTGCCATGCAGCACTTCGCCGATGCGGCAGCTTGCCGAACAGAGATGGAGATCGTCAAAGCCGAGAATGAAGCGCTGCGTCAACGCGTCAGAGCATTGGAGCGAGCATTGCGAGCCCGTCGACGCGACTCCTCCCAATCGGAGACCCCACGCCTCGATGCAACTGGCACTCGGGAACATTCGTCACGGCCTGCAGAGGCGACTACGGAACGACCGTCCCGTGAATTCAATCGCGTGCCTTCCTTCACTTCCCCACCTCCGTCAGCAGGACTGGGAGTATGGGATGGAGGCATTGGCGGCGTTGCCGGACCCCGAGAACGAAGCGAATCGCAGAGCACGACGGCTTCTAGCAGAAGAGCAGTGGGCGTGATTGACGATGAGCTGCGGGTTGGCGAAAGTGCTAGCTCAGTGGGGCGCAATGCTTGATCGAATACAAAGAAACGACTGCACCACGACCGCGCGGTGGAACGCCGGTAAAGTTATGCGAAGATTACGAGGAATGACTGGAGGTCACAATGGATATGAATTATTAGACTGCACGAGAGACGGCAAGGTGTTATGGCGAAAACAGATCAGACAATGCCCACACGAGGCTTTCATAGGTATTGGTGACAGAGTGGAAAGGAACATCGTTGGCTGTGCCAGCGATAAATTATCCATTGGTAAGAACCTCAACCTTTCAGCCTGTCCAGTGCTTTAGAGCAATTCGTGGTACAGCTGCTTCGCTGCTCTGAGCACGAACTCATCATCTCCAAATTGCCCAATGAGCTGCATCCCTGCAGTGCCGATATCTGTATCCTCCACCGTCACTCTTTCTGCGGACGGCACTGGAACTGGGACGCTTATGGCTGGCAATCCCGCAAGCGAGGCCGGAACAGTGAAGACATCGTTCATGTAGCTTTCGAGCGGCAACTGCTTCGCCAGCTCATCAACAGTTGGCGGCAGGGTTGGCGCGGTTGGTGTAAGTAGAACATCAACCTTGTTCACATCTCCGCCCTCATCGCCCGCGGCGTCCAACAATGGATTTTGCTGCGCAAACACGCGATTGAAGTCTTGCTGTACCAGCCTCCTGACACGCTGCGCTTGTATAAAGTAATTGTCCATAGCTTCCGAGCTGAGCGTGTAAGCTCCAAGTAAGATTCGTCTCTTGACTTCTTCTCCGTAACCTTCGCCTCGTGTTTTGGCGTACAGCGGAAGAGGGCGGTCAGCATGGGGGCTTGCATCGGAGGTGGTAGTACGGTGTCCATAGCGTATCCCATCGTACTTGGCTAGATTTGAGGATGCTTCGGCAGGGGCAAGGACGTAATACGCTGAGAGGGCGGACTGCGTACTAGGCAAGGAGACCGCGTGGAGAGTGTGGCCTGCCTTTCGAAGGAGTCGAAGAGTATCAAGGTAGGTCTTTTTGACGATTGGACTGA
Organism: Cercospora zeina; assembly: GCA_022702355.1. Classification (NCBI taxonomy): domain Eukaryota; kingdom Fungi; phylum Ascomycota; class Dothideomycetes; order Mycosphaerellales; family Mycosphaerellaceae; genus Cercospora; species Cercospora zeina. The sequence continues at coordinate 3,150,234 of JAKLWX010000005.1, forward strand.
GCTCTTTGATATTATACTCGATCGGGATGCCGATGCGCAGGCGTTCGAAGCGGCGAGAGGATTGCGATCGTATACGTTTGCGGAGAGATTCAGACAGAGAGGTCTGGTCCCTGGTATCGTGCTTGTCGAGGATAGCGAACGTCTCCTCCAGCTTCTCCACCTGCCGTCCGAGAATACCAACGGTGTCGAGCGAGTTGGCGTATTGAATGACGCCCCATCTGGATATGCGCCCATACGAGGGCTTGAATCCAAGAACGCCCGTATAGGCAGCTGGCAATCTCACAGAGCCTCCAGTATCCGTTCCCAGTGCAACCTCACATGCACCTCTTGCGACTGCCACTGCACTTCCGCCACTACTCCCTCCCGGAGACAATGCAATACCACAGCGACTGTAAAGACTCTGTACCGGACCCTCATGCGCGTATTGCGAATGCGAACCCATCCCGAACTCATCCATGCTGCCACACAGATCGATATCCTCGTCGAAACGACCTGCTGCTTTCAAAAGCTCCACAACGGTGGCATCGAAGGGTGAGTGATAGTCTTGAAGCATTTTGGAAGATGCTACAGCGTTCTCACGCGCGTCGGGACCCGTTTTGCGGACTATGTTGGCCTTGAGCCCAATGGTATCTGGACGTCGTGCGGTTTCGTGGAAATGGCGACAAAGAGTCGCCTTCCTGTGGCGAATCACATGTTTGCTCAAAGGTCTTCTGCAGAGGCTCTCAGCGCTCTGTGGAAGACGTTGTTGACGTAGCATCACATGTTGGGTCGTAGAGTTCTGCTGCGGAAGACGTGCATGACAACATCGAGCTCCCTTGCACGCCAAGCGTCCGGCTCGGCCGGCTCGGCATCACTCTGTGGTCTGTACTGATCTCTCGCACACACGTTGACACGTACCTTTACCTGATTGCATCGCCTACATCACTCACTGCCGCCAACTAGGCCGTCTCAAGCTTGCCATGGCTCAGAAGTTGGTTCCGACATGCATTCGGTGCCGGCACTCTTGACTGGACAGCACCTGAATCTGACGACTTGTTCAGCTGCTGTCTACCTGTCTACCTCTGAGCAATACCAAGATGCTACGCTAATGATGCCATTCATCATGTACTTTTGAATGGACCGGATCCTATCTCGCTCTGCACCAAGCCAACCTAAAAGACTCAAGATACAATATGGCGACAAAGCAGCACGCTGCGTACACCCATCGGATTTGCCCTCACGCGCGTCTTACCGGGCTGGGCTCCGCGCTCTTTGACCAGTCGGTGATCTTTGGCGTGGTGGCCTTGTCGGCTGCAATCGTGTGCTCAGGCGGGCTGGATGGCATGATTGGGGGATATTCAGCTTCTGAAGAGGGAGCTTCCTCTGGAAAACGGCCTTGGCATGCTTCGTAACTCTTGTACAAATGAAGACAATCATCCAGAGAATCCGTATCGGACTGCGCTGTTGCGGAAGCATCAACCTGGAAATCCTCTTGGGCGCGGGAAAGCTCCTCTCCGTTTGACCCCTCATCATCGGCACAACGATCATCGGCACAACAATCATCTTTGGTTGAGCATTCGCGGACCCTGCTCGGAGAAGACTCAACACTGACCCGTGTGTCGTGTGGCTGAGGAGCAGCCTTCAATTCTGCCGTCTCGCACTCAGCTACCGAAGCATGATCCGAAGTGTTGTCGGCAAACCGCTCTTGGCTCTGGCACTTGCCCCAAATTTCACCTCCCGGGGATTCCACAAAATCCACACCAGCTAACGCGCTCTGAAATACATAATGATCGGTAATCGCCTCTTGCAGCCCGGATTCTATGCTGTCAGAACTTGGATCACAGTCTGGATATCTTTTTGATGAACGTTTCTTCGACGGTGACGATTTGGCTGAAGGGGGAAAGACACTTTCGAACGTTGGGAATGAGTGATCCAGTCCCCCGGCCTCTTCCGTGTTAGCACTCTCTAGCAACCTGAATGGTTGTAGCGCAGCAGGACGCATGCTGTTTGGTCTCTTGGCGTCATCCTCATGGTCGACAGAAGTTTCGTTACTCATCTCTGTGAGCGCATTGTATCGCATGTTGCGGTCGGATCTCTTCAAATCAAAACTCAAGTGATCGCCCATGTTTGGTGACGGTTCTTGAGTCGTCACCGTGGGACTCACTGGTGGCGTCACCCTGTGCTCCGATACAGAGTCAATACTGATGGCCACAGAGCCTTGACGTGGTGAAGGATCTGAGTCTGGGATCGCTGCATGGCCACCCTTGTGCATCCAGTCTTGTACGGAGAATTTCCAGAAGACGTCCCCAACGTCTGATGAGCGGCTTAAACCCGCGGATAGCCGAGATGGACTAGGGGTCTGGGAAAGTGCAATACGCTGATACAATGGCGCGGTGCTTGGTTGATCGTTTTCAGATTTGTACTTCTCTGTCGTCGACTCATCATCCACAGAGTCGGCCATGCTCGGAGGTGGATCACCGCGCTCACAGTCTTCCAAGCCAAGAAAATGCTCTGGATGGAATTGGTCAAACTGCGCCGAGCTCAGGCGGCTGGACGTCTGCGATTCGACACCGGATCGCACTTTATTTATTGTCTCGACAGCACCCGACAGTGTTGCATGTCCCAAAATCGCTCTTGCGGCGATTGTTCGTGCTGCATTCTGTCCAAGCAGTGCGGGGTCTTCCAAGAACGTTCGTTGCTCGATTGAGAGAGGCTCTGCATGTGCTTCGGAGACAGCACGTTGCTCGAATTGCGAGCTGTCCGTTGCTGTACCACATCCGAATTTCTCTAATGGTATTTCGACTCCTGGAGTAACGTTCGACTTCTGCTTACTTCCGACGGTGTCTACCGGCGTTCTGGCGGCGAGGTCGCCAACTGCGTTGCCTGGTGCGAATGGGTCTTCGCTTTTCCACTGGCCACTGGCTGGATCTCGGTGTCCTGCACTGGGATCCGATAAAGCTGCAAGCTGGCTAGTGAGAGGCAACTGGTCTTTCATTGAAATTTTGTTGGAGACATTTCTGACTTTGTGTGTTGCTGACGATGGAGTAAGGCGGATGCCGCGCCTCGGTGACTCTCTAAGATGCTGCTCTGCCAAGGCGTCCAACGAGATCATCTTCTTCAAAGTCTTGTTGTCTCGTTTCTCCGGAGTGTCTCGAGCTTCGACGCTTCGCTCAAATAGAGGCGGCTCGTCAAAGATATCGTTGTTTCCATCGAGCTCCAGCTGAGCGCCAGTACCTGGCATCGGTGTCGAAGGACCTTCCGGTGTCCTGAACTCAAGACCGTCGACAGGCAGCTGAAGAAACTCACTGAAAGCCACCGGTTCTTGTTTGTTGTTCGCCTTGTCGGCCAAAATAGCATCCTTTGGACCTTCTCCCGGCAAGCGCGTGTAGTACGTTGGCAGTTTCATCGAGGACTGGTTGACAGGATTGGTCATTGCCATCAAGTCTGAATTCTGGTCGATCATGGGCGGACTGTAAAGCAATCCTGTCGATAAGCTTGGTGAATCGCGCAGATTCAATTTGAGCGTCGGTGCGGGAACATCAATAGGCGATGAAGGCAGAGGAATTGCCGCTGCTCGCTTTGTAGGCGAGCCATCATTGTTCGCCGGCGAAGTCGGCTTCGACATTGTGCCTCTTCGACTCAAGCCACGCAGGCTGCCGATGACGCTTCGTGCAACGCTTGATGTCCGACCATGTTGCTTTGTAGGGCTGTTTATCTCTCGTTGAGCTTCGGAGGGCGCTCCCTCATTCTCCGTTGAGATGCGGTCTGATGGTCGGGTGGCATTGATCCCGTTGCTGGAAGTATCTGACAACGCTGCCCGCTTACACTTTTCCTTGCCACTTGCATGGATGTGCTGTCGAAGACTGTTCATAGCGCTCTTGGGAGTGAAGGTCTTCTGGCGGTCGGCGCGGGTTGGACGCAGCGGCGTGAGCGAATTGTGAGATTCACCTAGTGACGCAGGCCCAGAGCCGTTCTCTTCGTCTCCGTTCTGCAAATCAAGGTCGACATGTCTAGCAGCGTCAGTGTGGGCAGCTCAATGTCGCAACACTGACATACTCCTGATCGTCTTCTTGATTACTCCTCCGATCACCACTTCTCAGGTGTCCGACAACTCCTTTCGCCCCACGTTGAAATACCTCGCGCGCGCTGCCGAACCATGACTTCTTCCTATTCAAAGTCAAGGTGCTGTCGAGAGTGCTCTGCAAGGCGTCTCGTGCCGCAGAGGGTAGAGGACTATCCGCACGCTCGGGCTGCGGTGTCGTGGCTACGCCTCGGTGAGGCATTCTTGATTCGTCCGCAAGAAGCGCAGCGTCGAGTCAACAAGCAAAAGACGTCTCGTGGCGAGGACAAGATTGTACTGTTTACCTACACACGGCAGAGACGAGTCGATTGCTGCAGATTTAGAAGCAGCTGGCGTACATTTGCTGCTGCCTACCGAACAATGCACCTTCACTTTTCTACAGCGGTCGTAGAGCAGTCGCTCCCATCTGCATGACAAGTTTGCCGCGCCGAATTAGAGGAAATGTAACAGCCGTCACATCAACCAGCGCGCACTGGGAACTAAGCGCCGCATGTTCAGGTCTGTACGTCGTCACATCTGGTCTCCATTGCAGACACGGCGAATGCTCCATATGCAGCCAATTTCACTCCACCATTGGACAGTGTTCGTGCTCACGTATTTCACCCATGCGCTCCACCGCAATTAGCTGCACTGGTAATTGCTGCATGCAAACAGCTGACCGTTGCATGCCGACCACTCCTCCAATGGACCATAATTCATGAATGTGCTATGAAAACCGAAAGCACAGGGGCACGCGGATTTGCTATCTCTCCCTGCGCGCTTCATCCATTGTCCGTCTCTCTTCGGAGAACAAAACGCTCAGACTAGCTGCTGAAAGCAGAGACCCGAAGGGCGACGAAGCACTCGAATAAGAATGCGTTATGGAAGATGTGTCCTTGTTCCCATTTTGCTTGTCAGCCGGCTTCGCTGGCGCATGGGCTTTCCTTGACAGTCGTCTCCTGACACGGCCGCAAAATGGTCTTGGCCGTCTTGGCCAGTCTTTGTCTGATCAATCGCTGGGCCACAAGTGTGCGAGCTATACAAACTGCCGTCTACCTAGCTCCGAGCCATGAGCAACAATCCGTCCCTTTTCGAGACCTGCGTTGACTTGCTGCATGGAGCGGTCTAATGATACTGAGACGACCCTCCTGTAATAGACGCAGAGTCGTGGTCACAGTCATGCAGAGTGGCTTTCCGAAGTTTCCAGACTCTGAGCCCTGGAGTTTTAAACCGATTTCGATATGCTGTGTTACACCTGCATCGAAATTCTGCAAAGCACTGGCCCGCATTACTTCTGAGGTCACGTGATAGTTCACTAGCGCGCTTTGGAACAACCTCGCACATTCGACAGCGCAGCTTTCGGCCATCTGCCATAGCTCCACCACGCCATCGCCAGTCGTGCAAACTCGCATTGTTCTACGCAAGTAACACATATTTAACTACTGCTACAGTCTGAGCATCAGGCGCTACGCGCAGCCATGGCGAACTCGCAATCCGTGTCGTTCGACCAGTTGCTTCAAGAAAGTGAGCCGCACCGCTTGTGCGAATCGCTCCCAACCTCACTGACCACATTTCAGGCCGCAAGAAGCGCAAGGCCGAACAGCTTGCTCAGGAGATATTCGGCAAGCGCAACAGATCGCAGACGCCCCAAGGACCACGCTCAAAGCCAGCTCCTGGCGCCAGCCTTGCTAGCCGAGTCGGCATCGCGAAGGTACGATTATCACGAGTGCCACAGGGTTGAGCCAAGCGAAGACTAAGACATGTAGCCACGCACTGCGTCCCTGCCTCGGACCAATTCGGCGTCCGCGCCACGAGCCAACCGCCCTCAGCAGCCCACCAGACCTGCACTGAACGACGACAATCGCGCACGATCGACCACGTACCAGCAGAGGGCCCCGCAGGTCAACCCAGATCCAGTCACCGATGTTAAGAGCAATGATTATGCTGGATATGAGGCACCGCCAGCGGTCGTCAACGGGAACACAAACATCAGCTTTAGAGGGGCTGCAACCAGCCAACACGTCGTAGTCGCACAGAACTTTGCGCCGGGAACGACCGCTGCAGACATCGAGAGCGTGATGACTGACGTTGGCGGTACTGTCGTCAACTGCAAGCTCACCGCCGAGACTCCAACAGTGGTGGCAGAGATGACGTTCGAGGATAAGAGTGGAGCAGAAGCGGTAATCAATACGTTCAATGGGAAGAAGGTATGCGTTGCCAGTATTGGCGGAACGGACATATCGCTAATTTGTGCGCAGGCTGATGGCCGCACGCTCAATGTCTTCCTCAAGGCTACCGGCCCAAAGTTGCCATTCACAGTCGATGTGGAGCCGGCGGTCGAGGAGGCCATGGAGATCGACGAGAATGCACAAGCGCGTGAAGCTGAAGATCGTCGGCGTGAGGAGCGTCGCGGTCCTGCTGAGCGTCCGCCTCCGAGAGACGACTATCCAACTGGCCCACGGAACGACAGAAGCTACCAGGAGGACTACTATAGTCGCGGACCGCGTCGTGCTGAGCATGCGTATCAGGATGGTCGCTATGGATTCGGTGGCGGCGGCAGGTACGGCGGTGGGGGAGGCTATCGCCACGATGGTCGGTTCGGAGGCTATGGAAATCGCCACAGCTACAGGCCTTGAATGGTGCTCCACCGTCGCCACTACAACCCCAATATCCACATTCCCGCCTGCTGAAGGCAGTATCGCATCTCGCAGGTAACAAGGATCAAAGCCTCTCTTGCATCTGAGATTTCGATTGAGGATCTGGTCCTACCTTGAACATTCCACGAGATGGCAGGAGACCCGTAACGAAAGCTTGGTACTGTATGAATATAAATATGTTTGCGGGCATTGCACATCCGCAGAATCACTACTCGAGCCTGCTCTCATCGCCCCATTGGAAGTGGGATAAGCTGTTTATTTTGCTGTTCGCGTCACACGAGCAACGCTCATGCACGCCAGTGGGCGTTGCAAACGCAGGCACCCAAGCGTTTGCTTCACTTCGCGCCCAAGCAATGGCTGCAGAGGAAGGTACCACAACGCGCAGCGAAAACTCCGTTTCTTGTCATTGTTGCCTTGGTGGCTTCGGCGACAATACCGCACGACAGCACTCCACGCCATGAACCACAGTTGGCGAATTGCTCGCGCACGCATCTTGGATTGGAGAACTTGATCGGAAGATACCTCACGTCAAGCTATCACGACGCATCGGCGACACGCGACGTGTCGAGCGCAGCGACTCCCTACCGTCAGCACCTCGAGCACAGCGACTACCTTACTGCTAGTACCTCGACCGCGACTTTCCTACCGCCAGTCATAGCGATTCCTTACCGCTAGTCCTCGAGCGCAGCTACTTCCTTACTGCTAGTACCTCGACCGCAGCGATCTCTCTATACCGCTAGTACCTCAAGCGCAGCGAGTTTGCTACCGCTAGCACTTTGAGAACAGCGACTTTCTTACCGTTAGTTCCTCAAGCGCAGCTACTTCACTACCGCCAGCACCTTGAGAGCGCAGACAGGCTTCCTACCGCCAGCACCTCGAGCGCGGCCACTTTCTTAATGCCAGTACCTTGATCGCATCGACTTCCCCACTGATAGCACTGCAACTTCGCCGCAGACAGCTCAGGGCGTCAACTCGCAGGTTCTTGCAGACATGAGGCGCAGAAATCCATTCAGCACAGACCAGCGCGCGCCGTATGCCATGAGCTACGATGACGTTCCAGTTCCTTCTCGAGACAGCCCGACTGCCATGGCGCAGCCAGTACTTACTTCTAGGCCCGAGAACCAGCTTGCCTCACAGATGCCGGCAGCCAGATCATTGCTCCCATCCAGGCCATGTGCCCTAGCCAGCCCATTGCCAGCCGCCAGATCAATTTCAGAAGCCACGCCCTCGCCAGAAGCCTCGCCGTTGCCAGAACCATCTCCGCGCTCAGAGATTCTGCCACTTTCAAGGGTCTCCCTGATGCCAGCAGCCTTGCCGACCCAGCCAGCCTTCGGAGCCGCAGCTACCAAGGTCTTCGCTACACCAGAGCTAGTCGACGAGATATTCAGACACTACGAAGCAGGCGATATTCAAGCCCACAACCACGTGGCCACTCTGCCGGTGATGCTCAAGATGCAGCTCATCAACAAGGCGATGCGGAAAGTCACCATCCGCTCGCCGTACTTCTCACGGCTAATCTTCCTCACTGAGCAGCCAGGTGTAGTGAGGCCATGGTTCGTCCAGGGGTGGAACAGCCCGGTGAACCCCATTGTCACCCATGGGCAATCCAAACTGCGCAACTGCATCTTTCCGTTCGTGCAGTTAGGATGGGACATGGCCTCACTTCACCTCCTCCTCCGTTTGAAGTACGATATGCATCTTGAGGACGGGAAAACCTCGTTGGCCCAGCACTACAAGGGCATTTCAGAGTCACCGGCGAGGCACCAGCACGGGACGTGGCAATGGATGAGAGTCCATTACTTGCGGAATTTGGACGTTGTGGTGAGGGTGAGGGTGGTTCGTAGGAAGAGTGAGGGCAGCAGTGAGCTGGGGAGCCATGAGATACCGTTGGCGGGAGATGCCACCCTTGGCACTGTGGTGGCCAGATCGAAAGACCTGGTCACCTGGATCGAAGGGGTGGCGATGGAGGGACACGATTTGGAGAACATCGGAGAAGAGTGGATAGCTAACTAATGCAATTATGCCGCGCAATTTCTCCCTATAGAGCCATTGAGTGTCACAATGCTTCTCGTTGAGGTCTGGACAGTCCTGCAGAGCAGAACAGGAGTGCCAGTGCCGACGCAATGAGTCCCATTTACCCATCCCAATGCGTGAACCAACCGTACTCTTATCCTTTGTAATCTCCAGCTGCCTTTCCACCAGCGGACCCAGAGCTAATGAAATACAGAAACAACTCTCCAGAATCTAGGCTGCGTACAGTTCCTAGTTACCTGAAAGATGTCCCCGGAAGAAATGTGCCCAGCGCGAACACGAGAAATCTCAGGGAATATTCAATCCTGGCGCGCTTTGCTACCGCAATGCAAGTCTGCAGGCACTGTTCCACTGACCACCGCGACAGATTAAGGTATTACCATTGATGTCTCTGCTCATCGTGTGAATACCATGCCAATGTATCTAGGGACGGCATCATTGGGCCTTTGTGTAATGAGACCGAGTCAACATGTTGACCATTCATCATGTCTCTCTGACATACCATCTATTTCCGTGCGAGTCGAGGTGCCGAAAATTGTAGTTCATGGACATGCTGCTTTGTTGAGCATTGTGATACCCCAATCGCATCTCCGATATCTTGCACATGTCAGTGCCACTAAGCCAACTTTTCTAGCATGACGTGCTCCAGTGCACAGGCTGAGTCACGTCTGCCCCAAACAGCTTTCTCTGCTCATCTCGGTTTCTAGGTGCCATTGCGAGTCAAATAGAACTGACGTATCGGGTGGTCGGGGAAACAGAAAGTCCGGATCCTGATCAATCTCAACTTATGAAGTGCTTTCAGAGCCACTGCAGGTAGACCAGCACTCCTGGATCGAGTGGGAGGTAAAGCAGAGAAGGAGTCATCCCGCGCCTTACTCTCCAATCACTTGATCTTCTCGTTGCCATCGCGGGTAAATGAGTGCTAGGAATACATGCAGATGTGGAAACAGAGAAGGATCTGCTTGCTCTTGCGCTCCCTGAGTTCTAGGTGCGCTTGGCGCTACCGCGCACGGGAAAGCATTGTTGTGACGTGCTGGCGCAGGGATGGAGAAAGAATGTGTTGCACTCTCTGCGAATTAGTCCCGTTCAACAGCGACGTGCGTGAAACAGCACGGTCAGCATGTCTACGTGCGACAACAGTAAATTCCATCTATGCTTAGCTCTCCACATATCCGGTGTTTTGGAAGCCATTGAGGGTGGGTGAGCGCCGGTAAAATATGTGGCCGCAAGAGCGGAGAAAGACTCAATTTCAGGGGTTTCGCTCCAAATCCTCATTGCCGAGGTCCTATGCATGCATTAGGCAGGAAACTGATGCTCTGGCGGAATAGGGAGAATGTCAGATGGATCTCAGTCAAGCATACTCCACGGGTATAAGAAGATGCTCCGGCTTATTTGCCATCGTTATTTCAGTCTACGCCTAGCGACGGGTACCGTGGGCTCGAATGTGAGCGAACAGTTACAGTTGCATCGTGTGCTACTGTTGTCGAGGCGGGGTGTCTGTCTATTGATTGCCGCACGAATGGCTGGCGATGTGTGTGCACGAGCAGCGACGCATTTTGGATGTTGCGGAGGAAAGAGGTGAAGTCTGTCGGCGAAGGTTTTGGTGAAGCTGTGCAGAGCTTGGCAAGCTTGCTTGGCAGAACCTCGCAGACTCCAAGCGAAGATACTGCCTCTGCTGCACAATGAACAAGCATATTTGAAGTACGTACATCAAATCAGGAGTTCTCGCGCATCTATGTCACAGCACATGCTGCATCTCACGACTGGATCGAGCATACGAAGCGAGTGTCAACCACCCTGAATCAGAGTATGAAGCTGCTCTTTATATCCAAGATCAACCCTTGAAAGGCCCACCGAATCAACTGGAGGCGACTGTGTCAGCCCTCCGTCAGTCGTTATGTACAGGCTCCACCGATCCGAAACCAGCCTACCGAGACTGACTGCGGTAGGACCAACTAGGGAACTGGAATTGGAACGAGGAGTACCAGCAATGATCTCCTGCCGACCGGACGGATCGACCTTGGTAATGACATCCAGTGGCCCAGCGACATATGCGGTCCCGTTGTGGCCTACTACGAGGTCATCACATGTCAGCTGTTCCGTGACGACCTTCGGATGATCGTTCTCCGGCACCTGGCCGTTTCCGTCGACAGGCACTTTGTAAAGACTGCTTCTCCCGGTGTTTGTATAGTAGATGTCACCATCATGGACCGTAATGCCGTTGATGCCAGTAAAGTTTGGGCCCGTCGGCGCGGAGCCTTTGGTAGTGCTGTCGTTCAGTGTCACCCCAAACTCGCCGGTGCGCACAATGACATTCCAGATGAGTCCACGGAAAGAGTCAGCGACAAGCAAATGCTCCGAAAGAGGCCGTGCAAAGGCGACACCATTGGGCAAGGCGGCGTTCGGCAGAGAGATAACGCGCTCCGCGCTGGGCGCTTTCGTCAGACCTCCTTTTGGAAGGACAGCTACACCCCGCATATCAAGCTTGGTGATTGAATAAGAGGCAGGCGTAGTGTTCTTGGGATCCATAACACTCTGGTCCCCAGAGGCGACATAGAATACATCTCGCTCGCGCTCCGCAATGCCAACTGCGCTGCGGATGTTCGGGATGTTGTAGATCAGCGTTGGAGGTAAGATTCCGAGCGGGTCAAATTGGTAAATGCTTGCGCTTGGTTGAGTTGTTGTAGCTAAGACCTGGCCGCTTGCCCGAACGGCAAGGTTTTCAAATCTCGGGCCATTGTTGATACGAGCAATGATGTGTACAGGACGATTGGCATCGGACGGGACATTGGTAGCCAGACCGTGAGCTATGGCAAAGCCCAGGGCGAGAATTGAGAAGAGAAGCTGCATGTTGGTGGGGAGTGCAGTTATTCACACGCCATCTTGGTTCTGTCGGCTCGCCCGTCTTTTATATGGCAGATGCGGGATGGGAGTCGTGTTTTTGGTTCGCACGCTTTGCGGGGCCTGCAGGCACTGCCACACTGGGGATGTTGCTGCAATCGCGTCCAGGCGTTTCGAAGGATGCGCTATTATGCTGAGACACTTTCCATCCGTATTTCATAAAGAAGAGGCTTTCTTGTCCAATATGCGATGAGATGAGGCTCCCCATACCAAAAGAGATGATGGCTCAGAGAGCCGTGAGGATTTGCGATGGACATCTCTCTGCTTTCGCCCAGATGATTCGTTGTGGAAATGGTGTGTCGACCGAAGGCTGAGGGAGATTTGGGTCTCAGGAGGAAGTGGTATGGAGGCCGATCCCACTATACTTCCAGCCTGGATACTAGATCGAGCCCCAGTTCCAATATCGAGCCCCAGCTGTGCCGGCATTTACCGACAATTTGATTAGGATTTTAAACTGTCTTTAAACAAGCAAGGCGAGCTTGCGAGCGAAGTGAGTACTCGGAGGTGCGAGCCTGCGAGCGGAACGACGATGTACGATACCCGAGCGCGTAAGGCACCTGCCCCTTAAAAGGATAGTATTATTTCTATTAGGCAACGAACGAGCCCGAGCCGAAGGCGAGTAGCGAGAGAGGCGGCAGTGTCCCTATTGATTAGGGCTATCAAATTGTAACGAAATTTGATACTGCAGCTGGACCTCGATACTGGAACTGGGGCTCGATTTAGTATCCAGGTACTTCCAGCGATCCACGGACTATGTCACGTGGGTTTAGTGATGTGCCACCTTGTAAGGCTGTAAGGCAGCTAAGGCTTGGCTTGTTTATGCCGCCTAATTAGGACATTAATATTTGATTTAGAATTATAAGAATATCTCTCAATCCGGAGAATCCGACGAACTTTATTTCTAGCTCGTCGCTTTGCAACGCTGCATCTCTATCTATATTAGAGATATATACTTTAAAATACTAGAGTAAAGAGGAAAAGTACCTCTCTACTATACTTAAATATTTATAAAGCACGAAAGATAGATCTGCGCGTATAACAGTGTCCTTACGTAGCTTACAAGCGAGTTTTGGCCCTTACAAAGCGACTTGTAAGGCCTTACCGTAAGTTATTACCCATCCCTACGTAGGTTGGATGTGGTTGCTGTGGTGCCGAATCTCGGCCGGATCGAATATCTGCTCGACAGCTTGGCATCATACCAGCCACAATCGTAGCAATATGAGCATGACTCCTGCTGCACTGAAGGCCAGAATTGCGGCAGCACGCGCGAAGCGAGATCTTGCGCCGCGACCTCAGAATGACGGCGACAATGACCCTACGACTTTCGCTTCACGCAGGAGTGCGTTTCGACACGATCCAAACGGTAAGGCTATGGCTACTGACTTTCCACGGCTTCTAAGAGGTTGCAGGCACGTTTGTCCCAGGTGATGAATCAGATTGTGTCATCGCACGGCAAGGCCATCTGGTGCGCAAGGCTGGACGGCGAGTCCGTCAGGAAGAAGGGCGGGCGCTTCAGATTGCATACAAGTCACAGCTTCCGGTCCCGGCAGTTCACGAATTGACTACATCTGCCTCTGGAACGGATATCCTCATGGATTTTGTGGAGGGCGAGTGTCTAGAAGAAGCGTGGCCGAACATGACCGAAGGAGAGAAGACGAGCATTGCGAAGCAGCTTGGAGGCATCGTCACCAGAATGCGCCAAGTAACACCAAATCAGCGAGAAATCAGTGCCTTTGGGTCGCCCATCCGAGATCTGAGACGCTTCTCTGACTACAATGGCGGCCCATTTCAGACGGAAGAGGAGTTCAACGAGTTCGTCGTAGACCTTTACCAACTTACGCCATCCTTGATACGGAGCGCTCTGTCCACCTCTCTGCCAAATGATAGTAGGATCGTGCTATCGCATTGCGATCTGTCGCCGCGCAACATCATTGTTAGAGAGGGGCGGATTGAGGCACTTTTGGACTGGGAATACGCTGGCTGGTATCCCGAATACTGGGAGTACGTCAAGTTCTTCGATCGGACTACAAGCTGTCAGGACTGGAAGCATTTTGCCGAACATGTTTTCGATGTGCAATACCCACGCGAGCTCTTGGCGTATCAAGCAATTCTACGGTGGCAACAACAGTAGCCTACAGCTCTATATCCTCCGCTTCCGCTATTGCGTCGACCATGCCATCTGTGCCTGTCTCGCGCATTTGATTTGAGATGAAACCATGCTGCTCAAGCTTTTCCAGCGCTGCCACAACCCATACTTGGCAACTGAATTCTGGGTCGCCATTATTTATCCGAACGCTCGCAAGCGTTGCCACGACCTGTGCCAGACTTGATTGGGCGGTCAGATCACCAAGTTCGATCTGTTTCAAGAACGTTCTCGATTCCATTGGACGACCTTCGGTCCTGCACTGGAAGCTGTACTTCTCGGACCCTCCCGTAATATGCACCAGCTGGGAGGGGCCGTCAGTGCGTTCAAGCCAGAGAGCGGTATGTCGGAGCCAAGTAAAGTCTGGATAACCTTTGTATATGATGACGCTGAGACCAATAGATGCCATTGTAAATCCTGCATAAATATCAGCAAAAGCTTCAACGCACTTCTGGGAGACTGTACTACACTGTGTAGATCTAGACGCAAGCAATTCACGTTGTCGATGGGGACCGTTTATATCCAAGTAGAAACCTCTATCTGCATGGAAAAGACGCCCATGGAGGAGCAACGCTCGACATATATACGCGGACACAGCTATTAGCTATGGCCCCGGGTAAAGGCGCGGCCAGCATCCGAGCGGCTACAAGCCAGTGAACCTGTGCCGCAATGGCGTATTGTAAGGCACCAGATAGCTTGGCGCGTCCGATATGGGTCACCGAGAGCCTACGCTTAGTCGCTGTAGGTATTGAATATCCCAATTTGACGATTCCTTTGCCATGCCCACATGTTCCGTGTTGCGCTCGCACGATTAAGAACATTCTGAATAGCATGAAATTCACGACCATGTCTGACGCAGCATTTGCCCACGAAGCTCTGAGCAATGGCAATGGCCAAACAAGACGTCAATGCATAGCCGCGGCGAATTTTGGCTAGGATGTCAGTCAAGTCTCACTGTCGTTGTAAGCCGGCGCCACTCCGGAATGGTTGGTCTTATGGTAGCTGTCGACTGTGCGGCACAGGTGGCGCAGCGCGTCTGGGCAATACTAATAATACCCGCTTGTTTCAAATCCACCAAGAGCGAGAATACAAAAGTCTTGTGTCGAGCACGAGCAGTGTGCAACATACAGATGGCAAAGGGACACGATAGAGTGGATGCGATTTGAATGAGCAGAAGGTGGTTGGTGGTAGTGTTGTGCCTCAGTCACAGTCACAAATTTGTAACTAGGTAAAATGGCGTAACTAAGCTATAACTAAGCGTTTTGCCCTGTAAACGGCTTGTAACCGGTGTAACTGAGATTCGTGCGTATCTCCTGCTTTCGTTACTACTCGGATACTGCTAAAAGTCTTATATATAGTGCGTAGTGCTATATAGTTTTAGTTACTAGCCCTATATATACGTAGACGAAGTATAGCGGATAGTACAGAGTATTCCGTAGTCTATAAAGTATAAGGGTCGAGCGAGCGAGCTCTTAGCTTAGGGTCGAGGAAACCTATAGCTTAGGGTTACAATTAGTGTTTAGAGCTACTAGGGTTAGTTGTAGCAATAGGTATCGAGGATTCGAGATACTAAATCCTAGCCCTATAAAATTTTATTAGTATCCTAGCCTTTTTAAATTAATCGACATCCTAGCCCTTTAAAATAATCAATCGAGTTGCTACCTAATTAGCGGATAGTCCTTAGTCATCTAGTTACAAGGCCTGTTTTGTAACTAGGAAGGCTGTTACAGCCAGTTACATGGTTGTCACGATGACTGGCACATCACTAGTTGGTAGCGTTTGGCTTTGCGCAGCTCTTTCGTCATCGCAACTCGCTGCACCATCGAGAACATCTAGAAATCTAATGTTCTGCAAGTCCATCTAGCATTACGACAGAAGCGCTCTGAGACTGCACATGACATACATGTAGCTGAACTTGACAGCGGTTGCAATGACTGACGAATGCCTTACGGCTCCGAAGCCGCCCCCAGATCTCAACATCCCATCATCAGCAAACACCGTGAAAGTTTCGTGCATTGACAGGTGCGATACCAATATCATCAATGGGATCTGAGAGTACTGACGATTGACAGCACATCTCGTTTCAGACTGGGAAAATCGTCTTTCCTGCAACCAGACTACGTCGGCCAGCCCGATTTATGCGGCCCGTCATTCTCGTTCCTGATTGAGCATCCATCTTCAAAGCCCATATTGTTTGATCTAGGAGTTCGCAAAGACTGGCAGAAATTGCCCTCTTACGAGAAGTTTGTCCGGTTGAATTGGTACATCAATGTCGAGAAGGATGTTGCCACAGTCCTCAAAGAGAACGGTGTAGATGTTGATGGTGGGGCAATTGCATCAATTATTTGGTCTCACCACCACTGGGATCATGTCGGAGATGCCTCTACATTTTCGAGAAGCACTGAAATTGTAGTCGGGCCTGGATTCAAGGATGCACATCTGCCAGGCTTTCCGAAGAATGAAAAATCCACTCTACTCGAAAGCGACTTCGAGGGCCGCAATGTTAGGGAGCTAAACTTCGAAAGTGAAAGCAAAGGGCTGAAGATCGGACGATTCAATGCGTACGACCACTTTGATGATGGTAGCTTCTACCTACTTGACACGCCCGGGCATTCCGTTGGCCACATTTGCGGCCTTGCGAGGACTTCTTCGAATCCAGACTCTTTCGTCTTCATGGGCGGCGATGCGGCACATCATGGTGGAGAGTTCCGACCCACCGAATATTTACCTTTGCCAAAGGAAGTGAAGCCTTCTCCGCTGAAGCGAAAGCAGCCAGTGTGTCCGGGGCACCTACTCATGGACTTGCATCCGCATAATCAAGCAAATACGCCCTTTTACTATGTGACGGAGAGCTTCGCACATGACAAGAAAGTGGCCGATTGGACGATCGGTGGACTTGGGGAGTTCGATGCGCATGAGAATGTGTTGATGTTGATGGCACATGACGATGCCGTCGTTGATCCTGCGTTGATTGACTTCTATCCGGAGCTACTGAACGGTTGGCATGAGAAGGGAACGAAGCAGAAGATCAAATGGTTGTTCTTGGGTGACTTTGAACAAGCGCTCGAGGCCAAAGAAAGGGGAGAGGAGGCTTTCAAGTGGGGAAAGTACCCATGATGTGAAGATCTGAAGTAAGCTACACAGTCAGCACAATGTACTCTCACCATAGCTGCTGCTTATGCAAGAATAAATATTCTCAAATAGCTTTCGAGTGTCTAACGTATTTCTTAAGTGATCTTGGAGCTTTCGATCGAAAGCTTCGGATCATAAAGGCGGTCATATGTGCACAGCCCTGTGATCGTCCACTTTGCACTCGTTCAAGGAGGTCAAAAGATGCTCGGGGTGCGCTCGACGCTGCAAGCAGAACCTGATGCCGCGGGATGACCACCACACCCGAGCTTCAAGCAGAGACGTGACCGTCGCAGCGAAGCACGGATCATATTCCGACTCCCGGGAGATTCCATCAGAACGTCATCGCCACTGTATTGCTTGGTCAGACTCAAGCAAAACGTTGCAACCACGTGGATCATGATGGGCAACCTCGCATCTTGCAGAACAGTTGCCCTTCGCAAAGGCCATGTTGATGCCACAGTGGAGAAAATGGACGTGTGGACTGCTCGGCGACAGCGGAACTCGAGTCGTCGGCAAAATTGGTGCTGCTGCTGGTCGACGAATTACCGGTCGCCGATCGGACGATGCCGGTCAGATCAGTGTGAATAGCGGAGCTTCGTTGACCTCGCCATGAGGTTTTGTTGCGAGGTGGTGAAAAGGCTGATGAAAGCCAGGTGGTTGGAGAAGGATCAGAATAGCCGCGATCCGAAGCGAGTTCGGGCTTCGCGCCATCGACCGTTAACTATAACTCGCGCCTGCCTCTGCCTTTAGTCAGCAACATCGCTCCTGCCTTGCCAACTTCTCTCCACCGAGGCAACCACGGTAAGTAGACACCACTTTCTCTCAACACGAGCATGTCGCGCACTGCAAAGCGGAAATGCGCTTCGTCATGCGATCGCATCTTAGTCACCGGTGACTGACACAATGGACCCGCAGCGACCAGACACCGTGTCCGTAAGCATCGCGACAACATCGCATACAACCGCGGCCGACCAGGCGCGCGATTGCCGGCACGAGTGCAGAGACAACAATACAACACCTGACGTCGACGAGTGGGAGCAGTCGCGCTCGAGTCGAGGGAAGGCATTAGGCATCGCGAGGCTGCGCGATGCAACGTGCTCAGGTAAGCTCTGCTTTGTCGTGATGAGAGCTGCCAATCCATGGTCGCAATGCTGACTCTTCCCGTACCGCTAGAAGATGAATAGCGAGATGAGTACGCAAACACTGCGCTCGCCTGCTTCAGGCCATACCATGCTGACCCGCCGTTCGACCAGGCTTACGCGAGCAACTTCTGGCCGAGACTGCCAACAATGCTCCAGCACCATATCCTTCTAGCGCGGGCGCCTCCCAAGGTCCGAGCAACCCGTATCCGCCCTCCGATCACAGTGGCAGCCCGCACGAGCACCATCCGCTTGATCCAAACGTCGCCGGTGGCCAGATGCAGTACTCCATGAGCGGAGATCATCAAATGAGCGGTGGCGAAGGTGCTGGCAAGGGCAAGCGGGAGTTGTCAACGAGCAAGAGGGCTGCACAGAATAGAGCTGCACAGGTACGTGCTACTGCGGCGTCGGTGGAGGAGAGCCCGCAAGATTGAGTCGTCTTGTCAGTGATCATGCCATTTTGCTAACGCTTCGTTGCAGCGGGCTTTTCGACAACGTAAGGAAGGTTATATCAAGAAGCTCGAAGAGCAGGTCAAGGACTTCCAAAGCATGGAGTACAACTTCAAGGCCCTGCAGAATGAGAATTACCAGTTGCGCGAATACATTCTTACATTGCAATCAAAGCTTCTGGAAAACCAGGCAGACTTCCCTCCTGCACCGACACACGCCAATCTCTCAGCGAGTGCACCTCAACAATACCCTTCCCGGGCAGAGGCTTCCTACGCCTCGGACCAGCAGGCGAGGCACGAGCATGAGCAACGACCGCCACCCCCAGCACCTGTAGCTGCTTCTGAGGATCAGAGACACGATGGGATCGCGGCTCTACATCAGGCTGCTGTAGCGCAGGAGGCACGACCGCAATCGTCTCCCTATGGGCTGGCGAGCGAGTATCCAAGCAGGCAGCCTGAAACCGCCGGAGTTAATGATTCGAAATCGGGCTCGTAGTATGAATCTACGATGGAGGATCCTGAACTCACTCGGCACGAGACCGCATCCTGTTCTAGGGAATGACCCCATTTTTTTCATGGCATGCGGGTCCTTACGAGTACTTCCACGAAGTCTGAGCATCGCACCAGGGCAATTAGTAACAAGGGACAGCAATCTTCGTGCCGAGCAGTGGAGAGATGTAGCCGGGCAGCGCGAGTTCAGCTTCGAATTTCCACCCCGTCGCATGACAGGGAATTGCAAGTTGTACTACTTACGAGCTCCATGGAAACGAGATTTGTGAGAGGGCGCCTGGAAGCCAAGTTGTCGCAAGCACGAGCGGCGGATTGATCATCTGGGAGGGGCAGAGGCTGCAACAACTACAAGCTGCCGCTAGGTTGCGGTGGCCACGATGGCATGCAGCCATGCGAGAAATCTTGTGAGTGAACTCCATCAAAGCAAAGACTGCCGTGAAGAGCTTAAATTCCAATCACACTCCGTGACAGTCACGTACGCCAGTTCCGAAGCGGCTCCTACCTGTCCGCCTAAATCAAAAGAAACCCACGTTGCTATCTCGTCTCAATGCCACTCAACATAGCCCAATGTCAGTTTCACGCTCCAGATCCAGCTCATCACTTCACTTGTGTGGGCGCCTCCTTCCAGTTCACCAGATTTTATACCGCGCGCGACGGCGTACGCATGAGTCACACGGCGACAGGATACGTGGTGAATGGCGCGAGTGCCGAGTTTGTTGCACAACAAGCACCTCGCTGCCTTGAGGCCTGTGCCGGTGGCGGGAAGCTTAATTTGCCAAAGGCAACATTTTGTGAGCTTTGCCGGAACCTACCACCATTTGCCATCATCATCTGCATTGGTGAACGTCTTGCGGCGACGCGCCACCGTCTGCCATATCACTACTTCGAGCACTCAGACGCTGGACTTGCCGCTGACCTCCTTTCTGCAGATCCGCGCCCGCCAGCATGGCGATGAGCTCCGCCCTTTGGGCAGGTGCTCAATCGGTTCGCGAAGGTGCGCAGTTAGCATTCACGAAAGCATCGAGAGCTTTGAGCGCCGCTCGATTTAACAGGGAATCATTCGATGAAGCGCGCGGGTACGACTTCGAAGAGGGAGTCGAATACGACTCGGAGAACGACTCCGGCGACGAGGATTGGATTGACGTGAAGAAGGAGAAGCGCGACTTGTCCATGGTATGCGCGCCTTTCCACACCCTTATCGGTGATTGACCTGTACTGACGTTGTGGCAGCCGCAAGAGGAGTTCATGGTCAAGAGCGTTTCTGGTCAAGCGCGACAGCTCCGCTTGAAGATTTCCAAAACAGCAACGGAGAAAGCAAGTGCAGCCGCCGGCGTCAGTTTCGAGTACGCAAAGTGGGCTCTCCACCTTGTGGCAGTCGAAGCAGCTCACGACCTCGGCTTCCTTGCGAGTTGCAGAACCGCCACAGACGTTGTCCGCGCCGTCAAAGCACGCTTTCCAGTCCTCGAAGACATCCAAAAGGCGTACCGATCCGGCAGCCTAGAAGCTAGCTCGTCCGACTCAAGCACTCACCTCAACCGCCTGGCGCGCACATATTCTCCCCAACCCGGCATCAAGCATCCTCGAGACGTGCGAATGGCCAGCAATCTGGACGACATGCCGATTATTGCAGAAACCACTACCAGCGAGAGCTCATACGCGCCAGATGGAGCACCACTTTACGATCCGAAGACGGGGGCTGAACTGGAGATTGTGTACGAAGAAGCATCTCGCGGACGTCGTAGGCTGAGGAGCCCTGGTCCATACGATTGCCTGACCGAGAAGGGAAGAGCTTATGGACGCAACTTCGCCGCCGAGGGTCGCAGAAACGGTCAAGATGACGGATAGCTGCTGGTGGCGAAATATGAGAAGCTCAGCACATGCATAGTGCGCGACAGGGCAGAGATTGCTTTGCATAGAGAGGAATGAAATGCGACAGAATATTGCGAAGAGTTGCGAGCGACTCCATGACTACTAAGACTATTGTCATTACGGTGGAGTGCGGAACTGGTTATACCCGCTCTCCTTAAGGATTGAGCACGATGGGAACATTGGGGCATTGACTTGCATTGGAGGGCGCTTCGGACGCGAGGAGCACTGCATAAAGGGAGCATAGACGACGCTTTATCGCAGCCACGAGCTGCCGAACTTCAGAGGTAGTCTGGCACAAATCCAGTGGTTCTTCATGTTTCAATGCTACGAGCTGCCAGCGCCAACATCCACAGAACTACCTCGCAGCCGGCTTGTACTCATCCCTGAGCACCCACTTTGCTCGCATTCTTCCGCCTTTCTCCATCGTGGCAATCTTCTTGAGCATTTCACTGAACTCCGCTGTGCGCTGTGGACTATTGCAGTACCGATTGAAGTGGTCAACCAACATCTGCGAATAGACTGCTCCTCCATGAGAAACAATGTAATCTCGAATGAGCTTCATGAAGTCTATGCCTCGTGGGCCACGATCTGCGCGGCCGCCCCGTGTCACAGGCGTGCCACTGCGTGAAGTGCTTCCTGAAGCAGAGGTAGAAGCTGCAGTAGTGTTGGACGCGTTCGTTTGGCGGTGCTGTAGGTTGGCGAGAACAGAGACTGAAGACGGTCCTCCACGGGACATGCCTCCACCTCTGCCGCCTCGCATACCGCCGCGTCTCGGAGGCGAAGGTGGACGGCCGGCGGTGCCCAGCTGGCCAGTCCAAGTCGGCACTCCAGCAGGAAGAGTCCTTGCGACTTCGGCAGCACGTTTTAATTCTCGTGCCGCCTCATCAGCAACTTTCTTGGCTTCTTTTCTGATCATCTCGGGATCAGCGCGTGTAGTTTTGCGGCCATTGACAATGGCCTCGTGATCTTGAGCGCCTTGGACACCGGCTCGTGCAAAGATTCCCGACAGAACCCGATCTGAGGACTGGTCGCCTTCGCCTCCCTTCTTAGTCCCTTCCTCTTCGTGATCACCACGGAAGTCTTCTTGCCGAGATATACCAGCAAAGTCATTTATCGCGACGCGCTCACTCTCCTTCTGCTTGTCGTCTTCATTCGGTGGCGTGGGCAGACTGTTGTCGCGCTTGAGTGAGACTTCAGTACCTTTGAAGATTGTGCCGGTTTCTGTTTGCCCGTCAACGGACTCTCCAAGGGTAAAGAGGTCATGCAGATCTCTGAGTTGAAAGTTCTGGCGCTGCTTCGGATCTCGTAGGATCTTGTTCGTGAGGAACAACTTGAACAGTTGTCGATGGTAGATCTTCTCTTCAATGGTGCCTGCTGTCATGAGGCGATAGATCTCGACTTCACGTTTCTGACCAAGACGCCATGCCCGCTCTCGCGCTTGCACATCGGTAGATGGATTCCAATCAGGATCGTAGATGATTACACGGTTGGCGCCAGTCAAGTTCACTCCGAGACCGCCCACTTTCGTGGTCAACAAGAAGACGTGCAGATCGGGATCATGGTTGAACTCGTGCACCAAGTCTTGACGATGCTTGATGTCCGTGGTTCCGTCCATACGTCTGTAGTTGATGCCCGGCAAGTTGCCGATGAATCTCTCGAGAATGTCCAGCATGATCCGATGTTGCGCGAAAAGAAGTGTCTTGTGACCCCTTTCTTTCCATATCTTGAGCAGCTCTTTGACAACTTGCATCTTTCCTGACTTGCTTCCAATGCCATAGTCGTAGCCAGCCTTCTTTGACAAGGTCTTGTGCTCGACAAGGTCCGGGTGGTTGCATATTTTACGCAGAATGTCCACTCCATACAATGCCTGACGCTTGCCATTCATGATCGACTTCATATCTTCTGAATCCAAGAACCACTGGTACGCTTCACGCTGCAGCTTGGTCAGCTTGCAAAAGAGTACTCGCTCGATCTTCTTCGGCAAGTCTGAAGCGACATCCGCTTTGAATCGCTGGAGAAGGTATGGTGAAATGGCGTCCTTGAGCGTTTCGGCGCACTTCATTGCAGTCTCGACTTGCAAATTTGAAGCATTCGCGTAGCCTCCTTGCTTGATTGGAATCGCAAACTGGTTCTTGAAGTTGACGAGTGTTCCCAAGCGCATCGGATATACGAAATCGAATAGCGTCCAGAGTTCCTCTAGATTGTTTTGCATTGGTGTGCCAGACAAAATGACCCGGTTGTGTGTCATGAGCTCCTTGCAGAAGATTGTGATCTCAGCGTTGGGGTTGCGGATCTTGTGTCCTTCGTCCAGGACGCAATACTCCCAATTGATTGGAAGTAGTTGCTCGGCATAATTCACCAACCCTGCATAGGTCGTGACAAGCACGTGTCCGTCTTTAACAACGCGGTCGATGACTCTTCGAACAACCTTGTTGGCCTTGCCCTTTGATTTTCTGTGATTCTCATCGTCCAGATCATTTTCGTAACGTGCCTCACGTCGCACGTCAAGCATCCCGCTGCCGGAAGAGTGCAAGATGGAGACACGAAAAGGTGGCCACCAACGATGGAACTCTTCTACCCACTGCTTGAGCAGCGTCGCCGGGCAGAGGACAATGACTGGCTTCGTAATCTTGCTAGAGTAGTGCAGACCGGCCAAGAAAGAGATCACCTGGATTGTCTTCCCAAGGCCCATCTCATCTCCAACAATGCCACCCACTTGCTGCGAGTACAACTCCCACAGCCACTGCACTCCAGTCTTTTGATAGTCAAAGAGTGAAGGATAGATATCGCCCGGGATTCGAAAGCCGCCGTCGAACACAGCATCCGGTCGCGTGGGATGGGGCATTTCCCACTCCTCTCCTTCCTCCTCCACTTCTTCTAATGCAGGAAACGCGTCTGCGGGTTCGCTTTTGGCACCACTGGCAGGATCCCCATTGCTCTGCGCAGCTTCGGGAGAAGGCCTCTTGCGATGCCGCCTCCTAGCAGCGCGCCTTCGCTGCGTCCAACTTTGCAATCGTGCTTGATAGACTTCCTCATCACCGTCGTCAACCCCTGCAAAGTCCTCCTTCTCGCCGTCGGCTTGCTGAACAGCTTTCCGTTTGCCCTTTCTCTTGCGCATGTTGCCTGGGGTTTCGAGGGAGAAGTCTCCTCCAGCATCACTATCATCACGAGGCTCTTGCTCATCTCCAGATTGCCCGATCACGGCCGTATCTGTCCCGTTTGTCTCTGGCACATATGCGTCGGAGTCATCAGCTGTCGATCCTGGTTCCTGCGACACAGCCTTCGCCTGTCGCCTAGATTGTAGGCGTCTTCTCTTCGCAGGTCGTTCTTTCGCATCTTCCTCATCTTGCAGCTTCCGTGCTAAAGCCTCATCATCGTCGGCATCCCCAACTGTGCTGGCCGTCGCGCTTGTCTCGTCCTGCTCGAAGCCGGGTGCCAGCAGATTGCGATGAGACTTGGGGCCAGACTGCTCTGCGATCTCTAGCTCTTCTTGCTCCACTTCGTCCTCATCTGCATCCTCCGCATCGAGCAAGACCTCGCCAAGGCTGGAAGACGTTCGCAAAGTCCTTTCGCCAAATTTCGAGAAAGGAGTGATCTTTCCAGTCCGAATGAGAAACTCGCGATGTGTCTCACCAGGGAGACGTTTGTTGTTCCCATCTTCAAGCGCTGTCTCTGCTTTACTTCCATCATTATTCTGCTCCTCTATGCGCTTGTGTATCTGCTCGAGATCTCGGTCCAAGTTGGCGATTAGGGCTTGGTAATGCTCGATCTCTGCTCTATACTTGTTCTTCGTGGCAGACCCAGCAGGCTTCGCCAGGTTTCTCTCGGCAATCATGAGCGCCGTCTGCATTCGGCTCTTCTCGCTCTGTGTCTTGTCGAGACGCTTCTGCTCCCTTTCCAACGTCTGCTCAACGAGTGCTTGATCTGCCTGTTGGCCGATGTCTCTTTCGAGGTCCTCTTGATCGCGCACACCGGCTCCCAGTGCTGCGAGGCGCGCGGCCTCATCACCTTCTAATTCCGGCTCCTCATCATTGGTATCATCTGCGTCAGTAGCAATAGGTTCTGCGAACTGCGCGTCGACAATGGCACTCGAGTCGCCATGGGGCTGACTTCCCTGTTGTTGCTCCTCTATTGGAGACATGGTGGAGGAGATCGGGCTTCAAAGCAGTCGAAGGGCGGCGGGAGAAGGTAAAGACAAAGAGACAGTTGAAGAGATTACTCATGGCAAGGCGGATCCTTTGGAGACAGGCATCACTCTCGCTTTCGAAGTGAATCTATACGATCATCGAGTCGGGCTTCGTCTGGTAGTGAGCGGTGTTGAGCACACAACAAAGCAGAATGCACAGACAGGGCGCTGAGACGGATGTCGATGTCGGATATTGCGATGCGATTCGGATGGGAAGAAAGTGGACGAGACGCGACCAGAGCGCGATGTCGTCACTACTGCGCGGATCGGCAGGCGCCAGAGCTCGCCCGCGAAGTGAATGTGACGAGGATGCGAACACCGACCACCAAACCTGCATCGATAGCTCGAGACACATATTCACAACCGGCATCAGCATCAACATCGCAGTCGATGGCTGTAAAGTAGCTGGACTCGAACTTCTCCTTGCAACAACATGGCCTCACTGCCAGCTCGGCAGTCCTCGCGCCCGCGACGAGCCTTGCCGTCGGAACAGTCGCAGCCTCCTCTTTCGCAGCCTCAAAATCCCCCATCGCATGCACGATCACAATCAGAGGACTCGCAGACCATATTTGTCAATAAGCCAGCAGAAGAGAAGGCAGAATCGCAGCAGGAAGATTTACCACCTGGTCGCACTACCGCCGGCGAGGTCGGCGAGGAGCTCAAGAGGTGTTGGATATGCATGTCAGATTCTACTGAGGACGGGCCGGAAACCTCGCCATGGCGAGATCCATGTCCCTGCGCTCTGGTCGCCCATGAAGACTGCCTGCTGGACTGGATAGCGGATATGGAATCTCCCAAGAACGCACTTAACCGGAATTGCCCAGGGACGATAGAATGTCCGCAGTGCAAAGCTGAGATCAAACTTTCACGACCGAGGGACTATATTGTGGATGCCATGAAAAGTCTCGAGCGAATGACCGACAGAGCTGTCATTCCCGTAAGTGGACTTGCTCTGAGCGGAGCGATGGTACACATCAGCCAGTACGTGGGCGTTCACACCATTTATGCGATATTCGGAGCAGAAGATGGAAACAGATTGCTGGAGCCTCAATGGAGAATGACCATTCAGCCTCCGGTCGAAGTGTACGCCAGCGAGCCAGAGAAGGCATGGGAGATTCTTTCAACATTGTTTCTCGACCTACAAAACCACTGGCGACTCCTCGTGGGCGTACCTATGATCACTCCGATGCTTGTTCTATCACGGACCTCACTTGCAGATAGCGTTCTGCCTGTGCTTCCAATTGTGTTCTTCGCTTCGCAAGCTCATTCCCCCAGCGACGCTCTAGACTTTGCGTCCTGGCCGCCATCGGCAAGCTTTGCGTTTGCTGTGTTACCATACGTCCGCTCGCTTTACAATGCGTACTATCAAAGAGTCTGGGCAGAGAAGGAGAAGCAGTGGCTAGAGGCTGTCAAGCCACGAGTGAGCCAACAAAATGAGGAGGATGCGGCGGCGGCGAACAATGGGCAGAACCCCGTCGAAGCAGAAGGAGACGGGAATGTATTTGAGGTGCGGATTGAGCAAGAAATATGGGAGGATGATTGGGAGCAGGAAGATGAAAGACTTGTTCAGCAAGCAGCGGACAGGCAGCCCGCAGCACAGCGCGAAGCACAACAAGCTAACATGCAGTTGGACCAAGATGACGGACAGCAAGCGGGCGATGAAGCCCCACAGCAAGCAGAGATTCCGCAGCGAGACCTTCCCCAAGAAGGCGGGTTCCCTCAAGGCGATAACGAAGCTGCGCCTGCCCCTGTCGTGCGGAGGCATCGCCCGGAGGAAAACGCGCAGCAGCGTCAGGAAGTACAAGGCCAGCAGAACAATGCCGGTAATGTGCAAAACGTAGAGCGACGATTGTCGCTCTCACTCACAGGAATGGCCGAAACGGTCCTTGGCGCTCTCTTCTTCCCAACAGTCGCTGGCCTAGCGGGAGAAGCGCTAAAGCTGGTTCTACCGCACACATGGGTCACCGAGCCACCCATGCATCTCCTCGCTGGTCGCGGCAAGGGTAGAGAGACGTGGGCGGCAGGGTTCCTGCAAAAGAAGTGGGCGCGTAGCTTGGTGGGTGGATGTCTCTTCGTCGTCTGTAAAGATTTCCTGCGCCTGTACGTGTGTTGGCGCGCTGCACAGCTTCACAAGGACAGAAGAGTCCTCGATGTAGACCGGAGGAAGGGCAGAGGATCGTTCAGGCCGTGATGGGGGCATTCAAGCGTGTATTCAGCGTGGAGTTGGGGTGCGGCAGAATTGATCATACAGATTCAGATTATCCAGACGTGATGCATGAACTCGAACTGACAGATTCCTCACTTGCACCGTTCTGTGAGCGAGTGGACGGGAGCTGTGCATCCCTGTTTGTGACTGCGGCAAGAATTCCGCGTCGAGGCAAGCATCGTGGCATCCCAGAGCGTCGCTGTGTTCCCGAAACAAGCCATTGCGAAGAGCGCTCGTGACCCGCCGCCTTGGTCGTTCACTTGCTGCAGGTGTCTCGGATGCTGTGCCTCTAAGCTGTACCACCGAATCTGACCACGCTAGAACTAATCCCGAGTCCTTCTGTGATCGACAGCTCCGAAGCCCTCGACTGCGCACGCCAGCAGCACGACCTCGACTCCCCGGGCGACCGAGCAACGCACACAGGCGCTCTTTCAGCCAGCTACAACAGCGTCCATTCAGTCCTGGCCACCACAATATAGGGCGTGAAGCCCGCCGGGCGCCGTCATCATGGCCGCCGCCGCCTCCGCGCTCTTCAACAGGGGCATGGGCCCCTCTAGCAAAGACAATACCATGCGCGGCCTCGTGTCCTTCATCGCCGACTTGCGGAACGCTCGAGCACGCGAACTCGAAGAAAAGCGGATCAACAAGGAACTCGCCAACATCCGGCAGAAGTTCAAAGGCGGCAATCTGTCCGGGTACGACAAGAAGAAGTACGTGTGCAAACTATTGTACATCTACATCTTGGGATGGAATGTCGACTTTGGGCATTTGGAAGCGGTGAATCTGATCTCGGCGACGAAGTACTCGGAAAAACAGATTGGATATTTGGCTGTGACCTTGTTCCTATACGAAGGGCATGAGCTGTTACATTTGGTTGTCAACAGCATCCGGAAGGATCTGGCGGATCACAATGAGCTGAATAACTGTCTGGCTCTCCACGCCATTGCCAATGTCGGCGGAAAAGAGATGGGTGAGGCCCTTTCTGCAGAGGTGCACCGGTTGCTCATATCCCCCGCGAGTAAGCCTTTTGTCAAGAAAAAGGCAGCTCTAACACTGTTGAGACTGTATCGGAAGGTGCCAACAATCGTGCAGCCGGAATGGTCGGAGAGAATAATTGCGATTATGGACGATCAGGATTTGGGTGTTGCATTGAGCGTCACCAGTTTAATCATGACCCTGGCTCAGGACGATCCGGACAGCTACAAGGGCAGCTATGTGAAGGCTGCACAGAGACTGCGGAAGCTGGTGGTGGAGCAAGAGTACGCTGGCGACTACGTCTACTACAAAGTGCCCTGCCCTTGGCTGCAGGTTAAGCTGTTGCGGCTATTGCAGTACTTCCCTCCTTCAGAAGACACCCATGTGCGGCAACTCATGCGGGACTCCTTACAGGTTATACTGGACAATGCAATGGAGAGTCCAAAGAATGTTCAGCAGAACAACGCGCAGAATGCAGTGTTGTTTGAGGCTATCAACCTCATTATACACCTGGACACGGAGCGGGACCTCATGGTGCAGATATCGACAAAGCTGGGCAAATTCATCGGGAGCAGAGAGACGAATGTGAGGTATTTGGGACTGGAGGCCATGACACACTTATCGGTGCGCGCGGAGAACCTGGATCCCATCAAGAAGCATCAAGATATCATTATTGGGTCGCTGAGAGATCGCGATATTACGGTGCGCAGGCAGGGTCTGGATCTCCTGTACAGCATGTGCGATGCGACGAATTCGCAGAAGATTGTGCATGAGCTGCTCAAGTACCTGCAGTCTGCAGACTATGCGATTCGAGAAGAGATGGTGCTGAAGATTGCAATCTTGACTGAGAAATACGCCACGGATGTCAAGTGGTATGTCGACATTTCCATGCGATTGATCGCCATGGCTGGTGATCATGTCAGCGATGAGGTGTGGCAAAGAATCATTCAGATCGTGACCAACAACGATGAGCTTCAAGTCTATGCTGCTCAAAACATTCTACAATACTGCCGGGCTGACCACTGCCATGAGACGCTGGTGAAGATTGGAAGTTACATCCTGGGCGAGTTTGGTCACCTTATTGCGGACACCAAGACTTGCAGTCCGATCGAGCAGTTCCTGGCACTCCAGGCTAAATTCCCGGGTTGTTCACCGGTAACACGAGCCATGATCTTGTCTGCTTTCTTCAAATTCGTCAACCTGTTTCCAGAAATTCGGCCACAATTACTCTCGGCCTTCAAGACTTACAGTCACTCACTGGACTCCGAGCTTCAACAGCGTGCGTGCGAGTACCTGGCGATATCAGCAATGCCCTCGGACGACTTGCTCCGAACAATATGTGATGAGATGCCTGCTTTCCCAGAACGAGCCTCTGCCCTGCTCTCGAGACTAGACAAGAAGTCGAGTGCAGCTGGCGACAAGAGAACGTGGGCGATTACAGGCAAAGATGCTGCACCTGGCCTTGGCCGAAGTGCTACACTCAAGCGCAACTTCACGGCGGCTGCCGCCGCAGTCGCTGCGAATGGCACAACAAATGGCACCAATGGCGTGCACAAGAATGGCGCTGAGAGGACCCCAATTGACGAACTGGCCGGCCTCGACTTGACCAGCGGAAGCACTAACTTTGCCTCCGCCGCACATCTCTCGCCTAACTGGGAAGAGGGCTACAACCGACTGCTTATGCGCGCTGAAGGGCTTCTATACGAAGATGTCCAAATACAGATAGGATGCCGCACAGAGTATCGCGCGGAAGTTGGGTGTCTGATCTTGTACTTCACGAACAAGTCACCTGCGCCTATCCAGTCATTTACCACAACGGTCGACAACACATCTCCAGAGCAGCTAAAGGTGGAGACCAAGAGCTTGCCCGACACGAAAGTCCACACGGGAGAGCAGACAAGCCAGATGGTCATCTTCACAGCCCACGGCGTATTCAGCGAAGCACCGACCATCAGGATATCATATATGGCTGGAGCGCTACAAGCTCTGACACTAAAGCTGCCCGTTGCTCTGCACAAGTACATGGACACGGCCGTGTTATCGTCGGAAGACTTCTTCAAGAGGTGGAAACAGATTGGTGGTGCGCCGCGCGAGAGCCAGAAGATTTTCAAAGCATACGACATTTCCACCGACGCGACGCGCAGACTGCTCACAGGCATGAAGTGGGGCATTTTGGATGGTGTAGATCCGAATGCTAAAAACTTTGTTGGTGCGACAGTGCTGCATACCAGTGGCGGCAAATATGGTTGCTTAATGCGGTTGGAGCCAAATCATGACAACAAGGTGAGTTTGGATTTCGTTCTGCGCTGCAAGCTTGCATACTGACCCTCACGTCTTCCAGATGTATCGTCTCACGATACGTGCCACAGATGAAGCCGTCCCTCCCAATTTGATGAAATTGATGGAGGAGAGGTTGAAAGAGCCTTTTCCGCAATGACAATCAACCGCTTCCTTCGCAGAGCGGAGTGAAGCCGTAAGAGACGCGATGCAGCATAGCAACACATATGCGCAAGGACAGAAGTTGAACCAGATGCCGAGTTTCGGGCAACTCAGAGCCCATGGGGGGCTCGACTGAAGGCATTCGAAGGATGAGTAGGGAGCAGAAAAAGGTTGCATGCATTTAGATACCACGTGGCAGTCGGAAGATCGTGGCAAATGGAAGCACTGCAATAGTGTTTGTACAGATAGCTTTCGGGCGGAGAGGGGGTGTGAGATGGGAGACGTGAGCGCATCGGAATCGATGTGCATTCAAACGCTCGACTCCATGTCATGTTTCCCGAACAAGCATTCAAGCTCGTGCATGGTGATTTACCAAGTCTTTGAACTGAATGAACGTGTCCGGGAGATTTGATGGGGATTGGCGTGGGTGCGACGTTGGACTGTTATCCGCTTGATGATCGAGGCCCGAGGATGTGCAGCCTTCCGGACCAAGTCCGATCGTGGCTTGACACTTTGGCAGCAAGGTCCCAGGGGCTGCTGACCGAAGTGAAACGTGCAGATGGGGAGTGCAGACAGGGACGAATTATCGCTTTTGTGGGATTTCCCAAGAGGACGATCATCCGCGGTAACTTACAGACGTGGGGTGGAGCTGCGGTTCCGGCCGATCGTCCATCTGAGCGACCACCAAACATCACAGCGGCGCATCTGGCCTGCTTTTCCCGCATCGCAGCGCGACGTTCCTTCGTTCTGCTTCCACAGCTGGCCGGCGTGTGCTGCCTGCCCATCGACCCTCGCTTTGCGCTCGACGAGCTGCTCCGACGACGAGAATGCCGTCGGCATAGTTCTAAGCGTCGGCTCCTCACCTCGGGCACAGCCAGCGTGCAAGCATGGTCTCCAGCAAGAAGCGAGCGCGTGCAGATAGCGGCAGCGACCACTTCCGCGTCGATGATGCGCCGTTTGGCAAGGTCTGTATCGCCCGTCGTGCTGCAACCCACGCGCACTCACTGGCTGACGCCGCGCGCAGAGAGCTCGAGCGACCACGGAAGCCTCGGCAGACAGCGGGAAATGGTTCAACGACTCCGTGCTCAGTACGCCGACCAGGACGGTGGCTCGCGATCTGGCAGACTACGACAGCGATGCCGACACTTCGAGTCTGACGTCGGAACCAGGCAGTCCTCGCGACGTCTCCAGGGACGACGAGGACGTGGACATGGACGACGGCACCTTCTCGCAATCGCCCGAAGCTGAATTTCTTCCTCGACCCACCGGTCCTATCCCCGCTCATCTGGGACAGAAGCTGCAGATGAATCGGGTTCCGACGCCGATGGTCCCCATGCGACCGGGAGCCAGTCCAGAGCGTATCAGAACGGGCTACCGACAGCACGTTCGTCGACGCCATCCGCAGGAATATTCGGCCAGCTCCGACCTTCTTGAAGTGCCTTCGCCCATTGACGAGGACGAAGTACCGACTCCGCCTTCTGCTGCAGAGGCAGCTGAATCCCGGCTCAGCATGCTCAGCGTTAGTGACGTTGACATGGATGGAACTGAAGGCGTGCCTCGCATCTCTCTGGACCCAGCCAGACCTCATCTCACCCGGCCGGATGGAGACGCAGACCTGGAGTCTGCCATCGATTCAGAACCCATGGACTGCGGATCAAATGGTCTCGTTGTCAGAAAACAGCGCCAGCGCAGTGGAGCGCTCAGCAGCGGCAACCCGTCTGTGCGAGCTACGCCAATTGCCGGAACGAACAACAAGCGAGGCGGCTTTGCAATGGGATTCCGACCCGATTGCGAGAAATGCCGTCTACGTGTCCCAGGACATATGAATCATTTTATTGTTTAGTGCTCACGAGGGGTTTCATTGCGGTCTGTTACTTAGCAACCAGTTTTACCACAGCGACAGGCGCTCAGAGGAGTTCTCCACTGCTACAGCTTTCGAGGGATTGGCAAGCGGCAGCCTCCAGGATCGCTCTTTGACTTGGCCTTTGAACAGGCGGATTTCATTTTGTGTCTATGCATCTGCATCGTACCACCACCACTACTACTAGACAGCGAACACTTCAGAAGTTCTAATGATCATTGTTTGGACATTCGAATTGTCTCCACAAATCGAGGCTCGATGTAAACGGTGCCTCCACGTTCTGCTGAGGATTGATATGACACTGAAGTCACACCGTGACAGATCCCAAAATGTGGCACCAGCATGCGACATGGACTGATCGCAATCCTGAAACATGCAGATAGCGGTAAGTGTTCTCCAGAGTACGTGCAAGCTGCTGACTGCAGATGAGTCAAAGCTCTATTGCGAAGTCGATGAAGCTTTACGCATTGAAGAACGATATGTGAACTGCGAATTTCTCGACGTCCTCTTCGAAGCATACGTGTGAATACAAAGAGTAGCTTGGCAGCGACTGACCCCACTTCATCACGCACTGCCCCGCCTCGCCCGCACTTGTGATCGCGTGGCTCGCACCATTGCAACAAGCTGCTGACCTACCTCATATGCTGCAATGATGACGGCTAAATGCAATCGAGCTGCGAGATGGACGGCATAGAAGCTTGCGTGCCTGCATGACTACCACAAGCTTTCTCCTCTTCCGATCACCTTTTTGCTTCAACCGACAACGACATCTTTGAAGCATCTTCAGACTTCCTTGCTTCCTCACCATGTCCAAGTTCCAGCTCAGATGGGGCATCCTTGCCACAGGTGGCATTGCTGAGACCTTTTCACGAGACCTCTGGGTCAATCCTGAAACAAGAGGTGTCAAGGACATTGAACATGTCGTTGTGGCAGCAGCTTCATCCTCATCAGCGGATCGGGCACAAGCTTTCTTGAAGGAAGTTCGAGCTCCAGAGACGGCAAAGGCATATGGATCGTATCAAGAGCTGGTGAAAGACCCCAATGTCGACATCATTTATGTTGCTACACCACATAGTCACCACTATCAGAATGTCCGCTTGGCATTGGAAGCTGGGAAGAATGTGCTTTGCGAGAAGGCCTTCACGACCAATGCTAAGCAGTTGGAGATCTTGATCAAGATCGCCAAGGAGAAGAAGTTGTTCCTGATGGAGGCTGTAAGTCATACCCTGTCCCCAGCCAATGGACGTAGCGATTGATATTCTCCAGGTCTGGACAAGATACTTCCCTTTGTCAATCTATGTCCGTGACACAATCCAATCTGGCAAGCTCGGCACCGTCTACCGCACCTTCGCCGACCTCAGCGTCGGCCAACCACCAGCCACCAATTTCCCCGACGACCATCGCATGGTAAACCTCGAACTCGCCGGAGGCGCCCTTCTCGACCTGGGAATCTACGCTCTCACCTGGGTCTTCCAAACCCTCTACCACACCCAAAAGCAACCCGCCCCACCCTCATCCATCCTCTCTTCGATGCGAAAATACAAAACCGGCGCTGACGAACTCACCTCCATCCTACTCACATTCCCCCGCTCAGACGGCTCGGGCGACGCCCACGGCATAGCCACAACCGGCATGCCCGTCTCCTCGGACCCCGACAAACAAGGCACCGCAGGCCCCTCCATCCGCATACAAGGCGAAAAAGGCGAAATTCAAATCTTCCACCCTGCGTACCGCCCCACCAAAACCAAACTGATTCTCAACGATGGAACGATCGAAGAAAAAGCCTTCGAGCAGCCAGGACCAGGTAAGGGATCCGGGTGGGCGAATGGATTTGGAGACAAAAGCTCATGGAATCCTGAAGGTGAAGGACACGGCATGTTTTGGGAGGCGGACGAGTGCGCGTATGCGCTGCGAGACGGGAGGAAGGAGGGACAGTATGAAGGGTTGGAGGAGAGTTTGGTGATTATGAGGACGATGGATGAAGTGAGGAAACAGAACTCTCTGGAGTACCCCGCGTCGATTGAGACGACGGACTACCCAGTCGATTTGACCGCAAAGAAGACAGGATGAGTTGGTCAATCGCTGTCTAGGAAAATATTTCGCGGCTATTCCAGTGCCGTCGAAAGATACTCGTAGCTATCCTGAACCCTCGTAGCTGTCTTCAGCCGAGTACTATAATAGAGAAATGCGAAGCCCGCGGGCTTGAAGAAAAGAAAGACCGTCTCAATCGAACACGGTGCTCTACACGATATCCAGGTCATCATCATCACTCTCCACGTGCGCTTGTCCTGGGAGAGATTCTCTTCCCGGTTCCCGAATACCTTTATCGAGCATGAACCTCGCCTTCTTCTTGGTCGGACTCTGACTGCCGATGCTACGTGCACTGCCATCGTCACTCCTATGGCGAATGAGAGGTCGTTTCTGTTCTTCAAGCCGCGATTGGCCTCGTTCAGGGCTGCCCAGCCGGCTCTCTTTGGGCTGCAGCAAGCCAGCTTTCTTCGCGCCACCCCAGCCCATCGGGTTGGACGACTTGCTGGCTGTTGATCGGCTGGACATCGAGACAGTACCCAAGCCGAAGTGCTTTTTTCTGTCTTTCGCAGGCTCTAAGCTGACATCGCCAGACTTCCTCGCCAGCAAACCGAGCTCCGCTGCAGATTTCTTGCTGAATAACGCATCTCGCGCTTCTTCGGCCGTGCTCATGACTTTCGTAGTTGTAGACGTCGTCCGCACATGTTTCGAATGTCTCATCATTTCAGCGCCTGTTCCTCGCCCCATTTCGCCCAGCTGTCGCGCAATGTCCCGATCTTTTTGTGCAGCTGCGATCCGTTTTCTCGAAGCCTCTTCGCCAATCATGTCGTCGTAAATTCGTTTATCATCATCGTCCAATAAGCTCGCTGCGCTCCTGGTACCATTCACGGTGTAAAGGGTGCCGTATTCTCGGTGGTGTTTCACTCCTGTTGCGTTTTTATTTGAACGTTGTCCAGGACGAGCGGAAGCCATGCGCCGTCTGTTAGCCGGCTCGGCTTTGGTGCCGTCATTGAACATGGTGTTGACCTCCATCCTGCCTTTCCGAGCCTTCTCGATTTGAAGGTTGAGGTGAAATTCACAGGCCTCGGACTTGCGACTGTCGATCCATTCACCGCACGGCTCCCCGTTCTTCTTGATTGCATTGCAATATCCCAGATCTCGTGCCACGCCAATCTCCATTACGCAATCCTCGGAGCTGCCCAGTTTTAACGAGAACTTCCCGTTATGCTGATTGCCTTTCGGTGGCATGATAGCAGGGTTCATGATTGCGAGCAGGGTACCAGGTGTTAGCTTCCAGAACTGGTTGAAGGCAGTCCCGAACAAGAAGCAGTCGATTTCCCATTTGAGATCACACAGATGGAGGACCATGAACTTGTTCTTCGGGGCTTCCAGCTTATAGTCGCTGTGTTTGTCGTTGGTGCGATGAGTCTGAGCGTGGTCGAACGGGTTCGATTTGGATGCCAATACGGCAAACACCACATAATCGGCTTCACAGTCAGGAGGATCGTAGTCAGGCGATTTGACCTCTCGCAGCAGTCGAGGCAATGAGTATACCTCGCAACCGGTCATCTCTCGCGCCACCACATCGTGACCGACGTTCCGCTTCTTCAGGTGAATCTTTGAGAACGGATCGTAGCCAGTGCTACCACCGGTATCCTCCACGTCAGGAATCGTCGGATCCTCTAGCTCCTCGTGACCAGTGCCATTCTCTGCGCCGCCCGCACTTCCCTGCCAGACTTTACTGACGTGGGGCTTTTTCGTGTTCTCTTCGTGAGACTGTCGAATAGATGATGCACGCGAGATGTTCGATTCTGTACGGGCATGCCTTCCCAGTGACTGTCCAGCTGATCGAGGTCGCACTGCCTCTGCTTGTTGGAAAGATTGGCTGAGTGAGGTGGGCCGCGATCTTACACTACTGGCCGTTTTCGGGCTGATGTTGGATTCTGTCCGAGCGTGACCGAAGCCCTGACTTCGGATTTCCTTCAATCTCTCTTGCTTAGCCAGCTTCTCTTCGTCCTTTTGCTTCACTTCTGCCAGGCGCTGGCTGAAACTCGACACTTTTGGAGGCTCTTCCTTCGGCGCTCGCAAGGAATGTAGCGAAGATGAATGTTTGAGCTGAGTCGCATCACGCGGTCTCTTGAGTGACACATCTGCCGCCCGAGGGTTTGTCGTAAACCCAAGTCTGGCTCTAGCAGGCGAAATCTCTGGTCCACTCCTCCGATCGGTTGAGGGAGACACGGGGATCTGTACTACTTGCTGCGGCAGAGCAGACTCGTATAATTTCCGAGGTGAAGCTGAGGTTGGCGCGGGCATGCTACTGCTGTCCTCCTTCCGGTGGCCGTCTCTGTTTCTCTTGGAACTCGATCTTTGTGACCTCTTCAATCGCAACTTGGCCTGGATCTCTGCAAGCTTCAGCTGCAATATCTCCTCGTCCTCATCTTCATCCTCATCCTCATCCTCATCCTCATCGTCCGCTCCTGCCAAGTCTTGTAACATCTTGCTGCTGCGGACATTATTGCGGCCGGGACTGGGACTCGGCGACCTCTCGTCATCGTTGCGGCTCTTGTAATCCCGCCATTTCTTCCGTCCGCTCGGCGAGGAGAGCAATGCCTGGAAGGGCGATCTGGGCGGCCATTGCGCGGTGTTCTTCGACGGCGAGACCTGGGCGCGCGGGGACTCGCGGACGACGACCATATTGCAGCCTCATGTAGAATCATCAATGTATGCTAGCGACGTCGCATTGTACAGTCGAGCTTGTGTTGTTTTGAGCTGAGTCGTGGTCGTTGGTCGCACCAGAGCAGGGATCCGTTGCACACCGCAGCTCCACTTCGGCAGTCGCGCGACCAACGCGTCAAGTACGCGTCTCTCATTCGCACTCCCTATTCACCCACAACCCCATCAAGCAACCATTCGGAGCGACACCTTGGTAATTCAGCCATTGAGAGGCTGAAGTATACATACGATACATCACAATGGCCAGAACGCGCGCATCGAAGCCCGTGACAGGGAAACAAAAGGACGAAGTGCCATCGACGAAGCCAACACTGAAGCAACTGGACGCATCGGTGGAAAATCCGCCACAAGTCTTCATTCTACCCAAAGATGCATCATCTGGAGCACGCATTGCAACGCTGTCAAATCCTGCTACGCTGTCGCCTAACCGGTACTTCATCTGTCCCGACAAGGGTCTCTACGAATTCACCAGGATTGCCGCGCCCAAAGCACAGAAACGAAGCTGGCTACTAGCACCAGATCGAAGCGTGCATGGGAAAGACGAATCGTCCAAAGATGATGGCTACGTGGTTCAACAGCCAGACATGTTTGTCGCAACGCCTGTCGACCCTCTGTTCCTACTTCTGCCGGCTTTAGGAGGCGAAGAAACGGGCGGGCGGGAGTTTCTTGCCACATCAGACTTCATTGCCAAATTGAGCGAGTCTTCACCTCATCTGCAAAGTGTCATGCAAATGAGCAAGTCGGCGAAGCTCGAGCGCATTTTCGAGAATAGGATCGAAGCTGTGAGCGACTGCATGGACATGGGCGATGAGAAGATGTACGCATTGTCATTGCCAAAGTTGGTCAAAGAACTCGTCAGCAAAGCGAAACGAATGTCTGCTCGAGGTCTGCCAGCGAGCATGGAGGATCATTTCGTAAAGCAGGCGTTGGATGTTCCCGAATTGAGTATGAAGCGCGAGGAGAGTGGCATGAGTTTGGTCAGGGAAGACTCCACGGCTGGAGCTGAAAGCCAACCATCCTCTGGCCCAGAGTCACAAGACTCTGCCACAACTTCGACAACGAACACGAGCTTGGAGACGACAGCGACATCTGTATCGACCACCTCAACAGACACCGAACCCTCGGCATTCGCAGATTTACTTCGCATACGGGTAGCATTGAATTTCATCTTGACATCATATGTTCTTCCAAAGATCAAGAAGCGCATCGAACCTCTGGTTGAAGATGCCACCACGACAGGCATAGACTTTTCGCCCTTGGACAACCAATTGGCACATATCGCGCAGCTTAAAAAGGATGCGCATGCTTTGCGCTCATTGAGCGACAACATATCCAGAAAGCGTGCGCATGAAGTTGATGAGGAGGCTGGCGAAAAAGCAGCAGAAAAGAAGCGAAAGCAGGATGAAGATGAAAGGAAAAAGAAGAATGTCAGCCAAGGCGTGAAGAAGCTGGCTAAAGCTGATACTAGCGGCATGAAGAAGATGAGTAGTTTCTTCACAAAAGTGCCGGCGAAGAAGAAATGATTTCAATGACAGTGAATGGAACCAGACAGCCCGCTCCCTGGTACCCGAATCCGGTACCAAGCTTCTCCAATGAGGTCGCGCAGAGAGGGCGTGCTTCAGACACTTCATAACTTGAAAAGTAGACAGCCGGGACTGGTTTCAAGAAACTTTACTTGGACGTGGCCTCACATTTTCACTTGCGCGCCACGGGAGGGTTTGATGCGCATAACGAATTGAGCGTCAACCCGATCCACTGCATTATTGATACTCGAGTCTGACTCTCTGGGATTTCCTATTAACTCACCAGTCCCATCGCCTTCGAAAAATTTGTCCGCCTCTGAACACAGACTTACATCGCTCAAGACTTTGCTCGACGCATCGAAAAGCAGCCGGCCACTCTCACTTAGCCAGCTGAATCAACCCGAGCTCGCACGCCAACGAATAAGATGTCGACACCACAAATCCCCGCTGCTCTAGTACCCGATCCTGTCGAATACCACGAAGAGTTTTTGGGAATAGAGCATTTCCGGTTGCCCCCTCCAGAAGTCCCTGGGGTCGTTTGGGGCCCCTCTCTCAATGTGGCCGTCAGTACCTTCAATTCGACTGCAATCTGGGGTCGCACCGAGCAAGCTCAACTGTCCAATACGACGATACTGCCACCGCCACCGTCGCGTACGGGAAGACCGCGAGAGCGCCGAAATAGTCATCATCCTCCCGTCATCCACACTTCTCCCACGTCTTACGTGCGGAGAAGTCGCTATCCGCGTAACAGAACTGGGGGACCTCTGGATCATCCTGACGACAGCGATTCCGACCGAGAGACGCCACGTCGTATCATAGAGGTGGCCGTGTCAAACCGACAGGGGGCATCGTCTTCTCGTACGACTACACGATACCCGAGAGAGGAATACCAACGCCTCCATGCCGCTACCCTGCAAGTCTTGTACCACGAGCAACAGCTCTCTTACGAGGGACAAATGGCTCTCGAGGAAGTCATGATGGAGAACGGGTGGTTTACGTACGAGCAGATGACCGAGGAGGATATTCGTGCCATTCGAGCACAGGCGCGTGCTGGGACCCCGTCTCAGAGATCGAGCAGGCAGCGGTCGAGTATGTATAGACCGACTGCGCGGACTGAACAGGTGGGAAGCGAACGCGGTCGTACGCTTACGCATGCGGATCGCTCCCGGACACGGAGTCGGGAGACGGAGCAGGAGGAAAGGAGGCTTTGAGGGAGAATTGCGTAAAGTGGAGAGCACTACTGGAAGATTGATTTGCGGGATGGGAAGAGATGTAAGAAGTCGACGCGATGCCATGACGGCTAGGGTGTCAATGGTCTCGACATCAATTCGAATGTTGGTGGTGTGAAATACATGGCCTGTACCAGAATACATTACTGGCAAAAGCGCTCCATTTCACTATATCTCCCATGTCATGCTATTTTTACACGTACACAGCACTCTAGATCAGGTCTCCTCTGTTCCTTAGATTTCGTCAAGCAAGGACAGAACGGGTCTTTGCGAAGAATGTGATTTAAACTTGCATTTCATGTTTTGATTCGTATTGTCGTTCGCTACTGTACACACACGCACTCACGCGCAATCGAACCAAGGAGAGAGAAGAATCCAGCATCAAAGCATCTTTCTTCTGGCTCTTCTTGTTTCCGTTTTCAAAGGTTCTGGCTCGGTCGCAACACCAAGCAATAATGACAATACTCTCCTCACCACCTTCGTGTCCTTGAATAAAGCTCGTGACAAAAGACTTCCCTCCACGTACCCGATTGCTCCCGTTTCCTATCGTCAAAGATTCCCATGTGAAAAGATTTTGTAAATCGCGAAGGCAAGTCTTGCGATCCTGTCGGATATTTGCGCGCACCATCGGGCGCCCGTCCTTTTCCATCTGGCGTCGGGACGCGCCTACTTGCTCGCATTGCGCCCGGATCGGCGAGGTTCGCCAGACTCGGTGGCAGCTCGCTTCTTGGGCTTTGGTTCTTTCTTGGGCGCAGAGTTGCCGTTCTTCGCTGGTCGGCCCTTTTTCTTTGGCGCTGGCTCGCCGTTCTCCTTCTTGTCGCCACCAGTCTTTTGCTTCTTTGCATCTGCGGACTCTTCGTCCTTCTTGTCATCAGCAGACTCTTCGGCTTTGCGCTTGTCGCCAGTCTCGGCGTCACCATTCTCCTTCTTCTCCTCTTTCTCGCCGTTCTGCTTCTCGCCGTTCTGCTTCTCGCCGTTCGCTTTCTTTTCCGTGTCATTGGTGTCGTTTGCCGTGACCGTCTTCTCCTCGCCTTGGTCTTCCTTGTGCTTGTCGCCAGGCTTCTCTACATCGAGCTCCGACGCCTTCTTGACGACGTTATTGCCCGAGCGCTCAATGACGACAGCTGGGTTGTCTGGCTCGGCATTCTTGGAGACGACGTTGTCGTTCTTGGTGGTGATCTCCGCCTTGCCTTGCTCCTTGACTTCGGCGACGGTGCCACCTGGGCGACTGCCAGACCATTGCCACGAAACTGCGCGCGACTCTCAGCGTGGGTTCTGCGGTACACGCGCATACGTCCAATGGGCATCGTGGAGCTGAGCTGACTAAGCAGGCTCGACGACCAGGAGCTCTGAGCTGGTTGCGACACGAAGCATGGCGAGGACGGTGAAGCGGCGCGTCGGTCGCCAACGCGCCGTCGAGCTGGAGGGGCGGTACGCGCACAGTGTGAGAGGGGAGGCTTACCGCTGTCGCCTTCCTTGATCTCGTTGTCGGCCATGGTGTTTGCTTGGGACTTGATCGCAAGCGGTGCTTGGCGCAACGGGTGGAGAGGGTGCAGTAGAGGCGGCGCGACGATGAACAGGCGCCCAATGTCGTCGTGTGATGGTGGGCGATGCAATGCGATGCGGGTGTGAGCAGCAATGCAAAGGTGAGGGAGAAATGGCAAGAAGGAGTCGCGAAGTGCAGTCGACGGTGGAGGAAGCTCTCGGCTCTGTGATTCGCTTCGACCCCAGAACGAGGACCGGCCCAGCCTTCTCTGTCTGGTCTGCGCGCGTCTGCTGGCGTCATGTCCTCCTCTCTTCTCCTCCCTCTTGCCCGCAAGTCTGCATCTCCGCTGCCATGGCGACCACGGCGATTGTGATGCTTTTCGCCATACCACTTATTACTACTCTGCGCCTGCTACTGCCACGCTTTTGACT
Source organism: Cercospora zeina (assembly GCA_022702355.1). NCBI lineage: Eukaryota > Fungi > Ascomycota > Dothideomycetes > Mycosphaerellales > Mycosphaerellaceae > Cercospora > Cercospora zeina. The sequence continues at coordinate 3,192,201 of JAKLWX010000005.1, forward strand.
GCGGCCCACCGGCGGCAAAACCACCGTGCAGCTCGGACGGGGATAACGCGAAAACTCGTGATCCCACACGTCACCGTGCTGCCATCCATGTCACTCGCATTTCTTGCTCGAGGACTCCCTTTCGTACGCCTCAAAGCCTGTGCAACGTGCCCGTACGTAGCGGCATCTGGATTTGTTCGTTCCACGCGTAGTCCGAAGCCGCTGTACACTCGATCCCAGATGCTGTTTCTCGTGGAACAGCTCGTTCATCGCCATCAGTCTCTTCCAAACCTACGATTCTCCAGCATTGGTGGCTGATGGTGATTGCAGCATGGATGGATCGGTTGTGCGAACTGTCATATCACTCTGCAGTGCGACAACCCATTTCGAGGCTTCATCACTGGAAGCGCTCTTTCAAGAGAAGGCTATTGCGCAGGAGAGCCCAATCGAGAGGTTGTCTGCATTCGAGCATTGCTTTGCAGTTCGTTATCCGAGTTGACAGCTCAGCCTGGACTCGTCGCGAGCGGGAGCTTGAGCGGAAAGAAAAGGTGCAGAACGACATGTTCATGTTTCTCGTTGTGCATATTACACGCTTGCCCCAATGCAATGCTGGTCGTACATATTCTATCATCTCCGAACGTCTCCCTATACGAATCTGCTCATTTGGCCGAGTACTTGGTCTTTCCGAAGTCCCACGGCACATATCTGTTTTGTCCAGGTTAGCTCACCACGCCTTCTTCCAGATACTCCCACTGTCGCATTGTTGTATTGACTCACCTGTACTTGATCATGCTTTGGATCTGCCTCCGCATTGTCAAAAACACCAAAATCAACCAGTACACAACCAGCACCGGCCAGAAGACGGGCAGGTTGAAGATCTCGCTCCAGCTGCATAAGAAGCTCAATGCCACTGCTCTTGTTGCCGAGTGCCAGAACTTGAATTCGGGGAGTCGGCGTACGAACGGCTTGAACTCTTGATCGTTCTTCGTTGGGAGCGAGGAAGCCTGGTCCGAGGGAACTCCGTCTTCCATGTCGGTGTCGGCTTCGAGGGAGGGGTCGAACTTGGGCGAGATGAAGGCGAGGAAGAGGTTGAGAAGGTAGATGCCGAGCGCATATGCGACTATGGCAACGGTCAGCGCGATCGCCCAACTATTTCGTCCGATGATTTGCGTTGCGCATACCAATGTACCAGCCTTGAGCGACGACTATTCGCAGGGCAAACAGGGAGAACAGTACGCCGGTTCCTATCCATCTGTATGCGACGTACGGCGTCGATTTGTCGAGATATGTCTGGTAGATCTGTTCATCGTGTTACTTCGAATGCGCTTCGGCCTCGCCATCGACTTCGGTGCTGCCTACCTGCTGGATTCTGGTCGTTTGAGCGGAGACCGCCGCAAACGGCGTATCAGGTTCGGGTGCATCCATAGTGATAAATGTAGAGAGTGTCCAGTGGAGGCAGGGATGGGCGAAAGGTGTGTTCGTGTCGTCGCAGGCAGAGAAACCGGGTAGCGAATGGCTGGTCCCTGATTTCTTTCGGCCACGTTGGTTGGGAACTTCTGTGAATGTCGCGCGCGTCACGGCGGCACGAGCCGCTAGTTGAGATGGCCGCGACAGGCAGAGAATCGTATATTGAATGTCATCGAATTCACCGATGATGCCGAGACGTGCGCAACCAGCACTGCGTTCCACGGGTGGACATAATCAAGACGGCAGTCACGCGATTGCTCCAATGACATTTCCCATCGACTGACTTTGAAACCCTGACAGAGAGCAATCCGGGGCATGAGCGGAGAAGCAATGATCAGTGACGGGACGCACCAATGTCGAGGACCAGATGACAGTCCTTTAGGACAAACAGACTGCGATCTACCTCCGTGGAACGGACATTATGAACATCTTTGAGCGTGGGTAGTTTTCGTGGGAGGAACATTCTGCCAAGCCATCGGCTTAAGCTGTGGTACATCCGAGGGAAACGCAAGCTCATAGCTGTTATAGCAACTCACATTGGCTGCTGGTTCAGTTCTTCCATACATCGAACAACCCAACAAACCTGCTGTTCATGATGCTGGCATCCAAACTCAGGCCCACTGCCACTCAGTTTGGCCGCTTTATGCTGCCATTGCGCGTCAGGAACTACTCCAGCGCACCAGAGCAGACATATGAACACATCAAAGTGTCGACGCCTCGACCGGGAGTCGGACTTGGTACATCTTCTCGACGGAGATGGTTCTTCTTACCCAAATGCTGATGCTTTCGTAGTGGAACTCCACCGCCCCAAAGCACTCAATGCCCTCTTCACGCCCCTCATCCTCGAGCTCAATGCCGCCCTCAAAGCCTTCGACAAGGACTCCACCATCGGCGCCATCGTCCTGACCGGCTCCCACAAGGCCTTTGCGGCCGGCGCTGACATCAAAGAGATGTCGACGAAGACCTTCTCCGACGCCTATGGCGACGACTTCATCGAATCGTGGTCTGAGCTTCCCAACACGATCAAGAAGCCAGTGATCTCTGCCGTCAATGGACACGCGTTGGGCGGGGGTTGCGAGTTGGCCATGATGGCCGATATTTTATACGTCTCCGAAAAGGCAAACTTTGGACAACCCGAGATCAAACTCGGCGTCATCCCCGGCGCAGGAGGATCTCAGCGGCTGACACGAGCGATTGGCAAGTCAAGAGCCATGGAACTCATCCTGACAGGAAAGAACTTCAGTGGAAAGGAAGCTTATGAATGGGGGCTTGCGGCGAGAGTCTTTGCGACACCAGAAGAATGCGTGGAAGGCGCGTTGGCTACAGCAGAGACGATTGCAGGCTACAGCAAGGTGGCCGTCAAGGCATGCAAGGAGGTCGTGAACAAGAGCCAGGATTTGGGGATCAGAGAAGGAGTAGAATACGAGAGAAGACTATTCCATGGCTTGTTTGGCAGTCAAGATCAAAAGATCGGAATGCAAGCTTTCGCGGAGAAGAAAAAGGCCGAGTGGACGCATCGGTAGAGCATTCGATGATGAACCACGAAGGTATAATACTGCCACAGAAGCTATGTTGTACAAGTTGTCGTCACCGTCGTGAGAAAAAAGACCTCTCAGCTATGCTCTCACTTCTTAAAGTTCATGCCCAGATGATCAGCAGAGCCAGTCTGTTGATTCACAATCTGGTCCTGTGCTTTGATGGACGTTCCGCCAACAGTGTCTCCGGAGCGCTTGTTGCCTTTTGCGAGTTCCCGTTAACGGTGCTTCTTCTGATGTCCATACAAACAAAGACACTCACCTGAACTCATCTCATTCAACGAATCACTCGCAGCCTGCGCCTTCTTCTGTCCACTCGACTGCGTCTCCTCAGTCATCATATTTCCCACCGCGGTCGAAGCTCCTTGCAAACCACCTAAACCGAAACCGTCAGCGACCACAAAACCTCGCCATCGATTCAAGCAAGATAACAACAGCAAGCCTCACCTCCCTGACCCTTCAACGCTTTCTTCATATCCTCTGCCATGTTTCCCAAATACGACGCCATTTGACTGTTCTTATGCTTGTTGGAATGGGGAAGGGGTAGTGTGGCTTCTCAGCCTATGTGAGTAGAAGCGATCCACAACTCTCCATCTCGAACTTCAAGTGCGGTCATTCACTTGGCTAGAGTGTTACACCAATTGTGCGTCATAGTTGGAAATGTTGGAAGCTGTGACAGGGATCGTCAACTGCAGGTATGTGGGGACACACTTCACGTCTCACGGTCATGATGTTTGCGAGCGTGTATTGATTAGAGAATGTATGTCGCGCTGTCATTATTATGGTCATGTTGTGATTATTAAAATACGTTCCTTTCTGCGTTCGTCATGCAAAGCACCGCGAGGCAGTGACCACATCGATCATGCATAAGTCATCCTCCTCGAGGTGAGAAGTTGATCTACTTCACAAACTTTCTCACAACATCCACCTTCTGACAGCTCGGGTTCTGCGGCTTCGCATTGCCAATCGCGAAGTTGAGGGTCTGGTATCCGTAAGCGGCATAGTCGTAGTTGCATATGTACCAATGGTACAGAGCCCTCTCATTCCCCTCCTTCGGCGGGCTGACGGTATCATCGTAGTAAGTCGGGACAAACATCTTGTTCTTCTTGTCGAACCCGACCTGGGTGCCCTCATCAGACGGCAAGAACTGAGGGTGTGCAACGTTGGTCGATGGGTCGTAGAAGAATGCCATTGGCTGCGAGACTTGGACTGGTCAGCAGATACTTGGTAGGAAATGTTGTTCACAAATGCCCACCCTTAAATTTGTTTCCAACTAACTCCCAGGTAAGGATGCCTGACTTGCCCAGGTTCTTGTCGGAGACGACCTGGCCATTTGTTGTGTTCCACTGATACTGTGAAGCAGCGTAAGGTCCAATGCAGAGACCTTCGATGGCGGCACCTTCGTGGCAGGAAGTCAGAGTCTTGCCGTTTAGAGTCGCATTGGTGCTCTGCAGCGATAGAGTGAATGGCTTTGACTGCGTCGTCTGAGCGGCAGTTGTGCTGGCGAGAAACAGTAAAGCTGCTGCGTTCGCCACTGTTGACTTCATATTGCTAGTTGACCATGTGTTGTGATTGAGGAGGCTCCGAGGGTCTGAAGATGTAGATGGCACTTTTGCGTTGATGCTGCAACATGGTTATATACACGGAGTTCAGGCGACCAGCTCAATGAGACAACATTTGAACACGAGGTAACAGGCGTACCAAACGGCATGTCGGCATGCGACGTCTGGACAAGCCACCAAAGGTAGTCGACTTCACAGCTCGATGGTGTGGCACCTTTTGGGTATACCTCGAAGGTCGATCGCCGCAAAATGACGTACAAGTGCGACTTGCATCCACAGCTGCACGGTTCTGGCGGCTTTCGATGCTATTCTTGGCCCACTGCATGGCACGCTACACAGCTCGAGACGGAAAGCTTGGTGATCTTGTACTTGCTGGGTGAGATTGTCTTTGTCCTTTCCAAACTTTGTGTGTCATGGTTGTGTCCTCTGGACGCCTGATGTCTGCATTGAGTTGCCCTCTTGAGCCGAGTTGCCAGCGGTGAGCATGGCGAGTACAACGCAGAGCATGAGAGATGGAGGCGACCTCGTATACGTTACCAGATGTCCGTTGGTCGGGCAAGTCGTGATATTGCTCTGAATCGCGCCAAAGAGCTGAGCTGTAGCAGGCTGGCCAGTGAGTGCGCCCCAAAGTGCTAGTTGGAGGGCGCAGGAAGATGTGGAAGGCCAGACTCCGGCGTCGCCGCTGGACTGATGGCAGAGCCAGAAATTTGAACGCCTCAGGGAGCTTGGACGGCAACGCAGAATAGATGCACTTGCACACGTTGTTCCATTCTTCCGATCGCGCCGAATTATGTACTGAGAGTTGCGATGTCGAGACTCGAGAGTACGAAAGTGCTTGCCGAACAGAGTCCGCGCCAAGTGTCTTTCGGAGCTAGAAACTGTAAGTGACCCGAGCCCGAGCCGTGTTGACGATGTATACTGTAATTGCAGTCTGATCGTCTCTTTGCTCTATTCATGATATTCTCGGTACGTTGTTGCCATAATAATAAAGGAGGACATGTCTCGGGAATTGTGTGGCCATCATCGAACATGACTCGGCGCAAATCCAGAAAATCCACGCTCCTCGTTCAAGACCTCGGTTCCACGTGCGAAGACGAAACTCAAATTAGCCAGCCTCAATGCCCTCCTCCTCCAGCGCGACGCTATACACCCGCGGATTCAAATCACGGACAGCAAAAGCACAAGCAACGGAATTTTGAAGAATATGGGCGTCCTTCGCTACACAACTGTAGCAGTTTTGGCAGGCGTTGTAGTGGTCGCGGTAAGTGGAAGCCATTGCACAGAATCCCAATGTCCTTGAAGCAGTCCGAATCGACCCAGCTCGTATCCACATGATTCTCCATCAATGTGGTACTTGCACAGCTCATGCTGACCATGTATACTTCAGCACCTGTCCCTACAGAAGCAATTTGAGCAAAATGGCTTGTGGTCGTTGGATACAATTTTGGAGTTCAAAAACAGGACCCTACCCAACACCAAGATCCCACTCAAGCTACCATCGACTGGGCTAGCAGGGCTTGATAACTACTTCGCTTTCATGACATCTTTCTTCTGGGTGTCTTTCGATCCTCGCAACGTGCGCGCACATGTGCAAGGCAATCATCTGCTGGGCACCCTCTCGAGTATCTGGATCATTCAGCTCCTCGAGGCGCATGGAACCACTCAGCCTGCATCCGCAGGCATCATTTTCGCGACTTACTTCCTGGAAGTAATGGGAGAGCTCCTGGGCATCGGCCTCTTTACTCCCATCTGGTGTGTCGTGCATTTGTTGATCACTTCGGCCCCAAGCACAAAGTCCGATTCCAGGGCTACTAAGCTCTCTGCACCCAAAAGTAGCTTGAGGGCGCTTGGATATGCGCTGCTTGTTGGGCACATGGTCCCTACTGTTCTCATGCTGCAGCTTGAGGCCGATGGTGAAGGCCTCGCTTCGAAGCAGATCTGGACGATTGCCAGGCTCTTCCATCCCGTCTATCTCTTCATCTGCTTGCAGATATTCAAGACTCTGTTTGGTGGAAGCACGTCGGCACCTGCGACCGATGCTCCACAACGACTTCTCGCCACCAGACGCAAGCTCTATCAATTCAGTGTCCTGGCTTCAGGATTCTTCCATGTTACGTCGCTCGCTATGCTGCTCGCTGAGAACATGTTCTCTGGATGGCTTCGCGAGGATGTGCTACCGGGACTCCATATCGGTACCATGTTCATCCCGGCTCCATTCTGGACCCGCACGCAGATGTCGTTTGAGACCGCTGTTGCAGTCTTTCTGCAGTGGGATTATACGTGCTCTGCCGGTGCAATTGTGGTTTGGGCCATCTGTCAGTGGCTAGAGGCCATTTCTCTGAGCAAGACGGATGGTACAAGGGTGGTTGAGACACTGGGCCAGAGTGTTCTTGTTGCACTTTTGGCGGGACCTGCTGCGGCCGCGGCTTTCTTGTTGCAGGAACGGGATACCGCGCTCGCTTCAGGCCTTATCGAGGGCAAGGGCATGAAGCAGCAGTAGAAAGTAGCAATGTATGTCTGGACGAGTGGAAATTGGGAACTGGCTGCAGCCACGCGACAAAAATAGGACGGAAGATTGTTTAGCCTAGCGCGTCTCATCGGCTCTCAGCCGAAAGCAGACACCTCGGGGACCAAAACTTTTGACAGGAGAACTCCACATCGAGTCGACAACATGTACAAGACCTTCACTTCATGTACTACTAATTTTCTATTTTGATGTAATTCACGGTTCATGGCGCGGGTGCTGAAGCATGTCACGGATTTTGCACACGCACGGCACAGGTGCTTTCTCATTTCCATCAGCTCATGATGGAATTGGCTACATTCGTTCAACCATTGAAAGGATCTTCCGACTAAATTTTAACCAACTTGGGTCAGTCGTTGCAGTTGTTGGGATAATACCGGCAGCCGCACGATATGTCCATCTGGCGTGGCGAGAAGCCTCGACCTGGATCAAGCACTTCTTTATTGCGAGCATCTCTATACCAGCCCACGACCCGGTCAACAGGAGTGTTAGCACATGGCTGCATGAGAATGTCATTCAACCACGGGGACTCAGGTTCTACACTGCGCGGACCCAGTTGGGACGAGCTGCAGACCCTGGTGCTGCGCTGAAGAAATCTCAGCCCGTGCAGTACCTGCCTCAGTGGCAGCATATCTGGTTTCGACATGACGGCAAGCTATTCTCAGTACACCGAACGCTTGACAACTTCTCCTCTTTGGCACGAGATTCGACGTACGATGGTTTCGGTGGAGAAGAGCTCGTGATCAGCTGCTTGGGCCTCTCCTCTGATCCAGTCAAGCATTTCATCGAAGCTTGCCGCCAAGCAGCAGATCAGAACGCTCAATTGTATGTCATCATATACAGCCGAGATCGCTTCTGCATGTCATGGAAGCCCAGGTTACGGCGACCTTTACGGCGGCTGGACACAGTTCATTTCGATGACTCCCTCAAGTCGGCTCTGATTACGGACATTCGAACCTATCTGGATTCTCGGACACAAAAACTGTATCAGAGCCGGAGTATGCCATATAGGCGGGGATATTTATTTCATGGGCCGCCTGGGTCGGGGAAATCGTCACTCTCTACGGCAATAGCTGGCGAATTCGGGCTTGATTTGTACGAGGTTAAGATCCCAAGCACACCGAGTGATGGTGACTTGGAGCAGATGTTTTCGGAAGTTCCTCCAAGATGCATCGTGCTTCTGGAAGATATCGACGCCGTCTGGACGGGACGCGACCGGCAGCTTTCTGACAGCGACGATGACTGCAGCAATGCCTCGAATGTTACTTTGTCGGGATTGCTCAATGTCCTCGATGGCGTTGGATCCCAGGAAGGTCGAATTGTGATCATGACGACCAACAGAATTGATGAACTGGATCCTGCATTGACACGACCAGGTCGCGTGGACTTTAAGGTATATCTGGGGCATATTTCGCAATCATCGGCAGAAGCCATGTTTACTCGAATGTTTGCACCCGAACTACTGACATGGGCACGCAAGTCGTCTGAGAGTTCGGATGCTTTGGATGAGCACGTATCGTTGGAGCAAATCAGAATGCTCGCGGCCGATTTTGCAAGGGAGATTCCTGAGAACACTTTTACCCCGTCGCAGCTGCAGGGCTTTTTCCAGCTTCATCTTAACAGCGCAGTGCGTGCTGCGTCAAGTATTGCAGACTGGGTGAAGCAGCATCAAGGCTATGAAAAGGACGGTGGGCGAACTTTTTGATGAGTTAGATTTGTCGTGTACAAAACTTGTAACATTAGAGCCCTGTTATGTACCTCACGCAGAGTTTCAAAGAAACGGGCGCACATGTTGGCTACGGGCATGAAGTTGCGACGCAGTGTCTCTGCGAAGATGAATCCGTCTCCGCTGCTGCTCCTTTGCTTGCTTGAAGCATGGGTCTTGACAGACCAGCACTTTTCTCGCCCCCATTTATCAAGACGGCTCCAATTCTCCTGCCCAGCGCCTCCTCCATGTAGTTTCATGGCCACACATGAACACGTTTTCGGTACTCAGCTCCATCTACCGTTCCTTGCTGATCTGTTTCGCAACCTCTGGCAGCCCTACACTGGCACTTTTATCTGAAGCTTGCGAGATTCATAACGGCTGCACGCGGCATCGTTCGTGGCTCTTCGAGAGACTTGCGCGCAGGCGGGCCCGTGTCTGTACTCTGAAGGTGAGTGCCTCCGCGTGTTCTGTTGTGCCGTTACCTATCCGCTTGGCACTTGTCAGTAAACAGAGTGATTCGACGCATACTTCCCGAGAAAGCTTGGAGAGAAAGAGAGCAGCTGTGATCATGAACGCAGTGCTCCTATCGCACCCGATGCTACCGCTGGAACACGTAAAGAAGCATATCCTAGGCGCAAGGTACACATAGGCTGTCTGGAATGTTTTGCAACGAGCAAGTGAAGTGAAGTTGGTGCACCATGTGTCTGACTCTCACTGCTGTGATTGGCTGAAACGGTGGGTGGGTCGATCACGAACGGACCTGTCAGACCCTCGATCGAACCCACGCGCTCCCCCAAAGCTCACCCGAACTATGACATTGCTTCGTTTTCATCGCCATCTGGCCTGTGCAGTCATCCTTGTGCCATCCTCGCTGGGCCGTCGTCGTCTCCATGTGCGCTGCTGATAGGCCACAGAAGTCTCTGGCCGCTGCCTCTCCATCTCAACCACGCTTGAACCTGCATCACAAGCCCACGCACGCACCCCAGCGGGACACACGTCGCTTCTTGGTGGGGTTTGCCAATGTCGACCCGGCGGCGGCATAGCGTACTGCTCACCGTCACGTTGGAGATCGGCGCGGCATATCTTTCCCTCCACCGCGTGGGCTTGTCCCCGCCCCAGACACGACGGTCTGAGCTGAGAGCGCGAAGCTAGGTGGACTGTTTTTCCTATTACCCTCGATGTAGCCTGCCTGTTCCCTTCAACCTTTTCTCCTTCACTCTCGTGCTCTCTTACCTCTACGAAGGACATAGGCACGCGAGGTCAACACGCGATCGCACCAACCGTCTCCACCATGGCGTCCCTCTTCAGTCCCCTGAACGATCGCCTGGCGCAACCCGAATATCAGCTCTCGCTGGTGTCGATATGCGGCATCCTCTTCGTGCTGGCTTGGATTCTGCTCTTCTTCGCAGAGCTGAGCAGTGTCAAGCAAGCCTATAACAGCGCCAGCTACCTCTTCAAGTTCGCCTATTCCTGCTTCTTCAAGCCTCATACCGGAGACGGGACTGGCAAGCAACAGGATGCTCTCGAGAGCTTCTACAAGTCCCAGGCCGACATCTACGACGCGACACGATCAAGGCTTTTGCAAGGAAGAGAAGATATGCTGGCTCTTGTAGCGGCTCAGGTTAGCTACAGGCGGGACACTGGCCAGGCAAGCGCCAAGCCAATCTGGGTCGACATCGGAGGCGGTACAGGCTGGAACATCGAGCAGATGGCTGAGCACGTGGATGTGCCCAACTTCTTCCATGCTGTATACCTCGTTGATTTGAGCACTTCTCTGTGTGAGATTGCTCGCAAGCGATTCGAGAGGCTTGGTTGGAGGAATGTCCACGTCATTTGCGAGGACGCTCGCGTATTCCGACTGTCAGACTACGAAGCGGGAGTGGAGGACGAGAAGCGTGACTTCAGTATCGGCCGCTCTGCATACGGTGACGAGACACGTGACAGCGTAGGGGCTGATGTTCTCACCATGTCCTACAGTTTGAGCATGATTCCTGAATTCCATCCAGCAGTCGACAGCGTCGCCAATCTATTGGCACCGAATGGCATCGTTGGTGTGGTCGACTTCTACGTCCAGAACAATATCGAATTTGCTGGCCGTAACTACACTGGCGGAAGTATCGACCGACACTGCATGTGGATTAGTCGTGTCTTCTGGAGGACGTGGTTTGAGCTCGACCGCGTCAACCTCGATTCTGCGAGACGCGACTACATTGAATACAAATTCGGCACCATTCTCAGCACCAACCGGAGATGTCGTCTCCTAGGCTTTCGCATTCCGTACTACATCTTTGTCGGATGTGCTCGCACCACGATCAATCCACTCCAGCAAATGGCGGCAGTCGATGCTGCGGTCACCGAGAGTCCGTTTATCGCAGCTCTCGATATTCACGCCCAGAGCCTGACTCGCACGAACCGCCGCAGCTCCAGCGCGGAACGTCGCAGCAAAGCGTACGATACTGCAGTTGTGAATCTCGCGGCCAGCCTCCCACTTCCTGCTGCTTATTACCAGACCAACAAGACCAGAGTGTATCACGATGATACACTTCAAAAACATCGCCAATTCAACAACGAATACATTTACAGTTTCACATGGGAAGACTCACGTGTCGACTCTCGTTTGCTCAAGATCACTTCGGACGACGTTATCCTGGCTCTCACAAGTGCGGGCGACAACATTCTCAGCTACGCCTTGGAACGACCCATGCGAATTCATGCAGTTGACCTGAACCCTGCACAGAATCATCTACTCGAGCTCAAGGTCGCTGCGTATCGTGGACTCGAGTACCAAGATTTCTGGAGGCTTTTCGGTGACGGCAAACATGACAACTTCCACAAGCTTTTGTTGGAGCGTCTATCTCCTCATCTCTCTTCCCAGGCATTCGACTTCTGGCTCCATGCCGGCGCTTCGACATTTAATCCCCGCGGCAAGGGCTTGTACTTCACTGGTGGCAGTCGACATGCTTTGAAGCTCGTCTCATGGCTTGGCAGTCTTCTCGGTATTCGCAAGGACATGGAGAACTTGGCTTCGGCACCGACTTTGGCCGAACAACGCGAGATTTGGAATAGACGCGTGCGAAAAGTCCTTCTCTCCCAACTGCTCGCCTACTTTGTTGTTGGATCGGAACGATTCTTGTGGAAAGCGCTCGGTGTTCCTGGTGAGCAGCGAGCTATGATTGAGGAAGACTTCAAGCTTCAGCTTGACCGTGGGGATGTCGTTAAAGCGGACAGGTGCGGCACAAGCGAGCCAGGTGCCGTCAGTCCGACGAAGAGTGGAAAGGCAATCTGGAACTATGGCGTGCAGACGCTCGATCCAGTTGCTAACGGCACTCTACTCAGCGAGGACAACCACTACTACATGCTGTGCCTGCTTGGTGCGTAAAACGGCTGTATTACTCACGAGCGAATGTCGACTAACCATCTCGTAGGCCACTACACTCGACGCTGCCACCCAACGTATCTCACACCCAAATCCCACGTGAAGCTCTCCGCGCCCGGCGCCCTCGACAACATTCGTATCCATACCGACGAACTCGCCGAAGTTTTCGCTCGCATGCAACCCGAAGCTCTTACCATTGCAGTCCTTATGGACAGCATGGATTGGTTCACACCAGGTGGACCCGAAGCTCCCGCGCAATGCAAAGCAGTCAACCGCGCTCTGAAACTCGGAGGCAGAGTGCTGATTCGAAGCGCGGGTCTGAATCCCTGGTATATGCGTGTATTTGAAGAGTATGGCTTCACTCCCAAGAGAGTTGCTGCGAGGATACCGCCCGGAACATGTACAGATCGGGTGAATATGTACGCCAGTACATGGATATGTACGAAGGTTGGGAGTTTGATTGAGAAGGAATGAAGAAACTTATGGGAATCTCCAGCATGATGCTGCATTGTCGCAGGGAATATGAGCATGATGACTGATTATGAACGACAGCGGACGTACATGTGGAGGAAGTGTGGAAGGGAATTCATTTCCCATCAGCTGTCTTGTAGGTAGCTGCTGAAACCATTACTATTAGCATTCAACGTCAAATACTGCTGAATGGCGCTGTATCAAATAGCTTTATGCAGCGCTCTTGTGCCGTTCCGCCAAACCAAGAAGCAAGGCGATCGTTCTGTGCTCAGAGATAGAATTGTACTTTGACACTTGCACCTCAGCCCGTCTCAGACAGATCTCTAAAGCACCATTTTGAGCGAAGCCAAGCCTATGGGCTCAGAACGCTTTGTGGCTTCGGAAAAAGGTATGAACCCGAGCGACTGTCGTTTCAAGAACCATTCATTTCTCAGACAGGTCTCGTAACCTTATGGAGAACGTTTTGCTGCTAGCCATTGCTGCCAATTGAGTGCACCAGTTGCCAAGTCATCAACCGTCGCATCATCGTAGCTTTCTATCAAGCATCATCCTCCCTAACCTCCTCAACTTCCTTCACCTCTTGGACCTCCTTCACCTCCGGCGGCACAACACCCGGCAACTCAGCATGACCCATGAAGTTCATCTTCACTAGCAATTGCACATACTGCCTCTTCGTCAACCCATCCTCCTCGATTCTCGTTCCCTCCCCCTCACCCGACTCAACCTCATCACTCTCTCCAGGCCTCAGGGCATTAACCCCCCTTCCAATCCCCACCAGGATGCGAATGAGGCTGCAGCCTTCTTCCCTTCTCCGTCATCGCCCACAAGAGTAAAGTGCTTGAGTATGGTTTCGAGTAGCTCAACGGTATTGAGGGCGACGTCTGCATGTTCCATTGAAAGCTCTACTGACGCGTCAGTCGTTCGTCGCTGACGAAGCACTGATCGTTGATCGTACGCTGACAACCATCTGAGTTGGAAGCCATCGTCGACCTAGTGCGCGGTAGTTGTTGCGAGAAGGAAGGACAAAGCTGAAAAGCAAAGTTTGAATATTGTGGGAGCTGTTGACGGCCAAGGCAGTAAATGTGCAGGCAGCCGATTGACCCAGTTGAGGACTAGGCTGCTTGAGACCTGATATCATTGCCACACGGTGTGTCGCACGGAAAAGAACCGCCCGACGGACTCTATTTTAGCGACGAGAATTTATTGTTTATGGGACTGGCTCCGACGCGTCCTGCATCATCCTCCATATGAGACCGCATCAAATCCAACCTCAATATTCCCCTCGACACAACTCCAGAACTCCTCCACAATCTTCTCCCACCCATCACCACCCCGCACAGCCATATACCTTCTCTGATCGACACTAGGATCCCAATCTCCTTTCATCGCGCCGACCATCTTCCCTCCAGCCTCCTCGAGTATAACCCAGCCTGCACAGACATCCCAGGCCCAGCATCCGGTCTCCCAATACACATCCAAATGACCACTAGCAACGCCGCACAAATTCAACTCGGCCGACCCCAAACTCCGTATCCCATGCACCATCGCGCCACCAGCTTCCTTACTCGCACAAAGCTTCGAGAACGTCTTGACTTTCGTATCATAGTCGTTTCCATCGCGATCGCTACCCCATTCCACGGCCACGAGGCAGTGCGAGAGATCTTGAAAAGGTTCGGGAGAGCTGAGAGGAAGTTTTGTCGGGGTTTGATGTTGGGGACTGGTGATGAAGGAGCCTTTGCCATGAATTCCGGTATAGAGCGTCTGGGTGAAAGGGTTGTAAATCACACCGACGACAGGCTTTTTGTTGATTGCAAGACCGAGGGAGATGGCGACGTAGGGATGGCCGTGGAAGAAATTTGTCGTGCCATCAATGGGATCGACCTGCAAATTGATTCGTGTCAATCCGAGAAATCCCCATTCAAATGAGACATTCATTGCCATTGGTCAAAGGATCAGACTCACGATAAACGTCGGCTTCTCATCCAATCGATCTCCAGGCTGATACGTCTCCTCTCCCATAAATCTAATCAGGAACACAATTTCATCAGCTCTTCGCCAAAAATCGCGTTACTCTTCCACTTTCGTCTATTTGACAACTCACCCAAAATCCGGATATTTCTCACTCAACTTCTCCGACACCATCTTCTCGACAGCCTGGTCCGTCTCCGTCACCAAATCCGCGCTGTTCTTCTTGGTCCCGTGTCCCGAAACAGCAGGCGTGGCCGAAGTGATCATTTCTCCGGCCTTGTAGGCGATTTCGATAAGGAAGTCATGAACTTCCTCGAGGTTGACTGCACTCATTTTGAAGATCTTGTTTTTCTTCGGCTCTGCAGGGTGTGTTTGCGAGAGTCGGGCACTTGCCGTGACGTTCGAACATGGAAGCTGAGGTGGAGCTAAAAGTACATACTTTATTAGCCATGTAGACTTCCGAGACCCACAACGGGAACCCTGTTCTGTTTTGCCGGGACCACGTGCTGCGCGTTGCAGCCGACAGACAATCACGAAGCAGCATGGGAAAGAACGGGAGAATTGAGTATAAGAGCAACATGGCAATTCGATACTGCTTTTACCCGACAGCGACCGCCACTTTCACGCGAGTCTAAATAGCAATATTCTTGCCTTTACAAATTTCAAGGCCTTTTTCGATCCAGGGGTATCCAACGCTGAAAACAGCAATGCAAGTGCGGCGCGCCCGGAGTGTCCTCCTCTTATCATAACAATCGTTTGCGCTTCCGAATATCGTCTGGTGCACCTTCATCTTCGCCCTCTCGCTCTGCAGTGTCTGCAGGGTTGAGCAGCGAGTGCACGTTTGAAGCCATACTACTTCTTCGGCTTCCGTCAGTAATGCCTTTGAAAGGAAATCGTGCTCCAGGTAGCTGCCAGCCAGCGTCGTTTGGATTCGCATAGCTGGGAGGAGCAAAGCTGTTGTTGAAGCTCGGCGGACCAGATTCATGGGGGCCGGGCGAATGTGGTCGCGAGCCCGGATGCGATACGCGAGGCAACTCGTATTGTGCCAATGTGTCGCGAATTTGTTGATCTCCAGGGTTCGCCGGCCCCCGTGGTGACGAAGGCCAGGCTCCGGAAGACTGTCCAGACTGGTAAGGAGAGTTGCCTGCGGGGTACTGGGCAAGAGGCGGGGGCTGTCCGCCTTCCCAACCTTGCAGGCGAATGTCTGCTGAGGTGTGTCGTCGAGGCACGTTGGTCGGCGGTGAAGTCATGGTCGCTAGTGGGTGCTGTTGCGGAGGCGGTTGCGGAGGTGCAGCGGATGTGGATGGTGTCGGGTGCAGGGAATTGGCGTAGGGAGGTCTGCTCGCTGTTGTAGGCGAGTACGCTCCGCTGTTTCCCGTGCCAATAGATCCGTATCGTCGGGGCGAGGCCTGGAGATACTGTGGTACAGGTGCGCGCACACCCACGGGTCGTGAGGGCGGTTGCAGCGATGAGCCTTGGAGTGATGGGCGACGTGATTCATCAAAAGGTCTCTGTCGAGGAGACATGGGGACAGCGGGTTCCATCGGGGCATTGTGGTTATTGTTTGGTTGGAAGAATGATTGTCGTTGCGGGAAAAGAGGTTCGTGCTGCTGCTGGTGTTGCTCGTCCGGCGCTCGAAGGACGTCCAGATGTTGTCGAATCTCATTTCGCATGGCATATACATCGCGATGGACGGGGTTGTCAGGATCTGGGACAACAGTGAGGAGGTGAGACGAGAGATCATTGCTCCATTGATGGCATTTGGCCAGGCCATCGAATATGGCCTGATATTTGGCGCTCATGGCCGAGTAGGCGTCTTCTGACCGAGCAAGTCTGACATGCATCTCGTGGATATTGAATTCGAGCATGTTGAGCCTTGCCTCGATGGGGTCTGACATGGGCTCCATAGGTGTGCCGGGAGGTTGTGGCGTGGGCATTTTGGGAGCCGTGGAGAAGGAGTCGCGGTGGATCAACGCATGCCTCGATGCTCTGCGCTTAATCTCGCGCAGGCCGACCAGGTCTCCGCGTTTGAAGTTGCCCTGACCATGCTTGAATTCCCACAAGGGTGAGTCGGGTGAACCGGTGTGGAAGACATCGCTCACTCGGGAATGTCAGCAATGCTAGGCGGACGGGACTAGCTTCCAAACATACCTTTGTGGAAGCCATACATGTTGAGCTGGCGCACGAAGGACGAGATATTGGTATGCTTGAAGTATTGCCTGTCGCAGCATAAGACGGGGGCCACGCGGGAGGATCATGGCGTTGGTCAACGTACGCTAAGACTTTGGAGAACTCGGAGGATGGAGACATGACGAAGCTCTCATTGGTGCTGGACCACGAGATAAGATGCTGGATATTCTGATCCTCTAGCATGCTACAAGCAGGCGTCAGTGGACGAAGGAGGGATGGGCTGTCTGGCAACGAACTTGTATAGCTTATGTATGAAAGCAGTCTGTACGACCTTGGGCTGCTGCGCCGCGGCCGCAGCTCCCGTGGGCTGGGAGGAGGTTCCATTCGCATCGTCCGGGTCGTGCTGGTGCTGGTCGCGCGACTTGTCCCCGTTCGGGCTCGTAGTGCTCGGCGGAGCCATGGGCGCATTCGAGGACTGACTGATGTCCATGGGGTCTCCCCGTGACGACAGAGACGCCGAGGGGAGGATGGGGATGCTCTTGGAGGGGCGAGACTGATGTCCTTTGGGCTCGGTGTGGAACGGGTCTCTGCTCAACACGGATGCCATTGAAGTAGGTGTGCAGCTCTGCTCTTTCTACCACGGAATGGGCATTGAGATTTCCCTTGTTATCCCACGCAGGAGGATCAATGGACGATAGGATAGGGATCGAGGTCGCGCGCGCAGTGTTCGACGGCTGGTCCCAGCACGTCTTTTGTGCCGTCAGGTCGACTTCATGGTCACGGCGGGCGGGCGAGATCAGTGGATGTGCGCGGTGCAGAGGATCGCGGGCGCTCGAGGTCTCAGCATGCGATCTGCGGAATCGGTGGCGCTCGCAGCTGCATGCAGCTGGAGGTGTGGATGGGTGTAGGCGGATGGAGAGGGCGTTCGCGCGCGCGCACAAGACCCTGTCTCCCAGGGTGCGTTGCTGGCTGGCTGGCTGGCTTGCTGGCGGGGCGGGGCTGCTTTCGAGCGCGGAGGACAAGTTCGAGCGCGGAGGACAAGAGCAGACGGACGGCGGGGACCAAGTGCGGGCAGCGGTGATGATGGCAATGATGAAGCAGACGTGCAGACGACAATCCAATAACGAGGCGCGAGTGATGAGCAGCAGCAGGGACAGCGATGAAGGACGGTCGGTCAGGTTGTGCTCCGATGGAATACGACTCGGAAGAGATCCGAAATCTCCTTTTCTCGTGCGTCGTGTGAAGAGAGTCTGTGAGAGGCTCCCGAGTCGTTCCTTCCCCATCTCCCTCAAGCCAGTGGAAGGCAGGAACGGCACAAGGCTCGTTCTTCCCGCCCGCCAAACACATGCCGCCTCCCGAGTGCGAGAATACATGTACATTCAATGTTGTCAGCAACGTGCAAATCGCATGTTTCGTGCGACAGGCACGCCTCACCATTCTGCGAGGCTTTCCATGCGGCAAGTACGACGGCCAGACCGCACCCGACATGCACACGAGCATTCGCGACGTCCTCCAGTGCTCGGGTGGCGATGAACGACGTTCCATGTACGTCCGTTGCCGTTGTTGACATGCACTGCGATCCCTCTCAGCATCATGGGACCACCACGATTCCACGTGCACTGCACTTCCGAGCGCATGGGCAGCACGCCGGTCGCTGCGAAACACGCTCCGGCGTATACTCGCATGGCGAGGCGGGCTTCCCTTGTCAGAAGCAACTATTGCCAGAGGTTGCGCCAGTCACGAAGGAGAGTACGACAGCTCTTCGCAAGCAAAACGAACCGTGGCCCTTCATCGCAGTCGTGTCGCCCATCTTCATAGCAAAGCAGGCCAAGGAGACGTCCTCATCGTGCACCATCTATCGTCGGCTGCCCCAGACTTCCAGTTGGGACCCGAAGGGCGGAGGAAATCATGACTATTGTCCTGTCCGAAAAGCTCGTCGCATGCATCACCTTCTCCGCAGCGTTGTACGTGCGAGCGCTTGACTGTGAGACGGAGCACCAGAAACTAATTCGCCTGCCCTCCGCTTCCGTGACCGCGTTTCACGCTGACGGGCATCGCCTTGCGCTTACCACTCCAGAAACTTCGGGCAAATCGTCCTCGCTACTGATATACGATACAATTGCTCGCAAAGTTACTCAACGCACTATTGAGCATCCAAGCAGTGCTGTCGCGGAGGAACTGCAGCATGGGACCGCCTTTCGGTGGAGCGTTCCGTGTTCCATGCTCATCAGCGGTATCGTATGCCCTCGGTGAATGATGCACAATCAACGACCTTGCAAAAGAAAAGCGAGTGATCAATTACGTGGCATGGAGATCTTTCCACCTCCAACAAGCTGTAGTTCTGCAAGCTCTAGCTTTCCTGTCACGCTATCAATTGCAGATATTTTACAAGTTTCGATAATTTGACGTTCGAAGGAGCGCGATATGATCAGTCGCCTTGGTGAGCTCAGAGTCTGGAGTGGATGCTGTACAAGCCCAGCGGCTCATCGGTGTAGATTGATGAGATTTGTTTTGCCAAGACGTCTGGATTGGTTGCTTTTCGTATATTGATCGAGTTTGTGGTATCCTGACCATTCACTTTTGCGATGATTTGTCCCGAGCTTTCACATTAACTCACAATCCACGCAGGGAAACATCGCCTGGTCTCCGGCTATGAGTCTTCACCCTCCTCTATGCGAGCAATCATCTCTGCCAATCCAAGATACCCGGACCTCTTCCACACAGGCATGCTCACGAATCCCGCACTGTCTGCTGCTACGTACTCGTGACAGACTTGGCAGAGAGTCTTCGGATACCAGTCCGGTTCCCAGTCATCGTCTTCAAGCAGCATGCCGCATCCGGAACAAACATCTACGACCCAGGGTGGCATGTCGTCCAAGCAACTGCATCCCTGCAAGCAACAGAAGTGGTCGCGTTCGATATTCCCATCTGGCGCCAGACGGAATCCGGGCTCGATCTCGCCGTTCATATCCCGGTGGTGCTTCGAGTATCCTGACCATAAGAGGCCATTGCGATCGATGCCCCACCGGTTAAAATCGTAACTATCTGTGGCGTAGATGTCAGCAAGCGGAACACGGTCAACTGCCATGGCTATGACTTACCGTATCCTTCTGCGTCCCGGCCGTCTCTGTCAAGCCCATGGACATCTCTACCTTCTCGATTGTAACCTTCCCCGTCGTACCCGAAGATGTTGAAGGACGGAATCTCGTTCCTGTCATGCAAAGGATACCAGCTGCGAGGGATTCCGAATCGATCGTATCCGGTTCGGTTAAAGAGCTGGGCGTCTTGCGACAAGTTAGCAGCCATTGCAACCCAGAAGTACAGCCGCTTACCATAACCGCGCCAGTCATATCCCTCTTGGTCATACCCATTGCGATTGAAACCCCACGAGTCTGGAAACACTCGTAAGCTGCGAAGCACAATGACCAACCAGGCACGACGAACCCCAACCATCTCTATCGTACCCGTCTTCGTCGAAGCCATGCACGTCGAACTGATCTGGCTCAATCAAAGCACCTGCCTCCTCGCCTGGGCCGATGGGGAGTGGCTGAGTGCACGTCTTCCCGGGCAGCTTGTAGCATGCTGAGAGGATCCGGATATTTGCTCATACCTATGGCTTGCGGGTCGATTGTGTACGTATCGCGTCGGGTCATTGCTGAGGTGGGTTCCACAGGAAGGAAGGAAGTGGTGATGACTGAACGCGTCGCGTGGCACTCGGCCGACAATCGGACTTTGAGATCGGGGTAATAGGACGAAGACTATGGAGGCCTAGTTAGTTGAAGCTTCCACCTCGAATCACAAACATGCCTCTACTACTGACCAGGCACGAGCGATGTTGCGCCGTCGACCGACGGCACCGACCTCCATATCCACCGACGTAGAGAGCGGACGACCGAAGTCCGAACGCGCGCAACCACACCGCCAGACCGCTTGGCAACAGCGCGTAAAATGTCGTTGCACCGGATGGTACGCAGTTATTGGCAAGATGCTGGACATATGGAAGCGCTGCGGCCGAGCCGTGAAATTCACAATCACCGAAGGCCAGCGCCGTTCATGCAGGGAACGCTATGGTCTCCAGGCGCCGAAAGGCCTCAGCGGCGCGTTTAACCAACGCCTGGCCTGGCACATTGGCTGGCAGCCTGCAATACCAGGTGCACAGGATGCGAAACGGCGCAAATCATTGCAATGACAGGGAGACGACGAGAGGACCCAGAACTCATTCGAATCTCCTGTCCAGCAGAATGAGCTGATGGTCCTTCCGCCTGCCGATCTGTGTCAGCTACCGCTCCATGCACCGGGTACACATGCGTTCTGCTCCGGTCCACACTGGCCGATTCATGGCTTCGCCGAATGCGTACACCTTGCGAGAAACAGCGGCATGGCAAGAAGACGGTTGGCCTCGCCACACCAGCCGTGCGCAATAGCGTCCGGGCTACAGCGCTATCCGCTGTGCTGACGTTTCGTACGCGCTCATCCGAAGAATCGCCCGCGCCATAATCCGAAACGAGCCCACCTCGTCTCTGTACCAGATTCTTCTATGCTAATTCGCCTCATAGTGTTATATGTAGATCTTCACGTCTTCTCACCACAACGTTCGTTCCTTCATCTATATCACACTCTTCCTCCTGCAGCGCTCGATCCGCCTTTTGCTTACACTTCGCATCTCATTGTATTCCTTGTCTGGTCGTCAACTTTCGCAGTAACACAGCCACATCGGCGTCATGTACAGCTTGTTCAACTCGTCCAACTCGTCTTCCCAATCTCTTTCGGGCAGGAGCGTTCGTAGTGAACGCAGACACCGCAACTCCATCGACCGACACTCTTTGCGACCACTCATCCACGATCATGGCACCGACGAGAGGCGCTATTACCGAAGTGCCGAATTCCAGCAAGCACTCGTGGAGGACCAAATACAACGGACCCAGACACCACCACTTTCGCCTGCCACTGAGCGACCAAGATCACGGCTATCCCGATATAGCTTCCGTGGGCAAAGCACTACGGAATCTCCCTCATCCGCCTCACTCGTGATGCTCGATGAGGCAACGATTTCGGAGGATGGATATCGAGAAGACTCAGAAGAACGAGGGCAACTCGACAGCGAATCCGATGTCCAATCCTCGCCATGTCCTTCAATTGCTTCAACAGAACAAAACTCTCCGGCAAGCACGGTAGGCTCCAACCATGGCTCTGTTTCGGAGCAGCGATCGACGAATAAGCAAATCGCTCACCGCATCCACTTGAACGATGTCTCCCCTCTTCTCAAACGGATTCGACACATGCGGAAGATTTGAAAGGCATTACGGTTCTGGACAATGTTGAAGGCAAGTGAGGTTGGAAAGAGGAGAACACAAGCTAGCCGAAGGATTCACGCAGCCGAGTCTTCACAATTTCGGTGGAGTACAGTTGGCAGCTCGCCAACACGGCTTTTCAACATCGCTGCTGGCGGATTGATTGCATGAGAAAAGTAAAAAGAGAGAAGCGATCCGAAGCTTGTTCAGCCGCAGACACCGCAATCCCTGCTTGGGAGTTCTGTTACGCAACATCGCGACTACGCCGTTACACAGCGACCGGCCACCTCGGCTGATAGACGCTTTGGGCCAACGCTGTGCGTCCGAATTCTCACAGCAGAGTGACTCACCCGGGGGAAGCCCAAGCCAATAATAGGAACGAATTGTACAAATTTCCCACTTTCATCAGCCCACACCCTAGACGAAACAGTCCCCGACGTTCCGCGCACAGCAATGGACAATCCCAGAACAATCAACTCCCAAGCCTACGATCATGTCGCAGAATGGTATCTAGACTGGGCAGACAGCAACCCATCTCCACGACAACGATACACCGAAAAAGTGCTGCTAAATGCGAAATCCGCATCGACACCACGGATCCTTGAACTCGGCTGCGGACCCGGCGTTCCCATCACTCGAATGCTACTGGACCGCGGCGCGGAAGTCGTAGCGAACGACATCTCCGCCAAACAAATCAGCATGGCGAAAGAGCGCTGCCCAGGCGCGACATTCATTTCCGGAGACATGTCGGAGCTCGCTTTTGAGCCTGGGAGCTTTGACGGCGTCACTTGCTTCTACGCGATTTTCCACCTCCCGCGTGAGGAACAGAAGACGATGTTGGCGAATATACATTCGTGGCTGCGACCGGGTGCGATGTTGGTGTTCAATACCGCAGAAGTGGACGAGGAAGAGATCCATGGGGAGATGATGGGCCACGGGATGTTTTGGAGTAGTTTCGACGCCGAAGGTAATAAGAATATGGTTGAAGATGCTGGATTTGGGAGCATTGAGTCGGAAATCTGCGAAGCTGGGGACGGGAAGCTGGATCCGAGTGATCCGGACTATGGCGTCAAGTTCCTGTGGTTCTCGGCGAAGAAGCAGGGACGATGAGGGCGTTTTGTGAGTTTGGTGATTATGAAGTAAATGTGTAGCGTAAAATACGCTCAATTGGGAATTTGGCATTGAGAACAAACATTCACTCGGTGTCGTTGTTGTATCGTGTCGTGTCTCATGAGCTTCGTTCGGTTCTCGTTCTACTTTGTGGCACCACCTGGCACATTCTTGTTGATCTGGCTGTCTGCGAGCTTGTTGATCTTGTCGTCGTACTTGTCGCCCAAGCCTGCGCGGTCGGTCGCGTTGTCGATTTCTGGGATGAATGTCAATGGTGTTCTTCACGGGCGACAAAGATGAAACGTACGAGTGTGACCGGCACTGCTGATGCCCTTTTCGATGCCAGACTGCTGTCCGCCCTGACCTCCGCCAGAGGAGCTACCGCCCTTGACAGCGTTCTTGGCCTTGTCGAGAAGTCCAGACATGTTGTGTTGTGGTGGTTGCTGGTTTGGAAGTGAGATGTGAACAAAGTGTTGCTGCTGTCGATGATAGGAATTCCTACTTGCGAAGCTCAATTACGCTGTGTATATATCTTGTGGCACACCATACCACCACGTCATGGGCCCTCGTTTGGTCGGATGCACCCTTTGCCAACTCTTGTTCTGCTCCTGCCAGGTTACGGGATGAATCACGGGCCAGAACATGTTGCTGCGGCTGCGGGTCTCCGTGATTCGAACCACTGATCGCGTGCTACGGGTTCGCGAGCGCTCAAAGATGACATGCGTCTGGTTGATCATGACGATGAGTGCTCCACATTGCAGCTGTGAACTTGACAGCTGAGCTCGGAGCTGGTTCTAGACATTGATGCACGGCGAGGAGAGTGCTGGAAGGAATCTTCCAATCAATCAACATCTTCCGTTGTTCGAGCAAGAATGCAGCCACGACTCGATGCTTTCAATGTTGGTGGTGCAATCGTGGCAGTGTGAGAGTGTGTTCATGTTGTCTTGAGGGGTCTGACGACACGGCATGATGTCATTGCGGCCAATGCCGCTCCGTCATGCTGCCGATGACATCTTGACATGTTTCAAATGTATCCGTGCATCTCGGCGTTGCGATCCGGGTTTCAGGTGAAAACCGCCAGCAATTTAGCATTCTCGTACCATTTGCCATGTGCCTCGACAGCTGGAGTGATAACAAGACGAATTACCTTCACTCATACTATCATTAATTAATCCTTCACCCACGGCCGACACCCCAACCATACATGCGAAAAGCGCGACTGCACGTGCCGACTAAGCACTGATGATCTGCCACTCACGATTGCCCTGGAAGGCACCTTCATTGCTTTCCGCCTTGCCAGATCCATAGCCCTTGGCTTGCCACTTCTCAACACCCTCAATACCCTTCAGCGAGTCGCCGAAACTCCGGAACAACTGCGCATTCAGCGACTCGTACACCTTGTACTCCTTCGGCCAGCTGCCCAGACGTTGGTATGCGAGCTTCAACAGACGCATGTGCCACTTGACAAGCTGGCCACGCTGCGAAGCGCTGAAGCCAGGGCCGGCGTTGGCCTGGTGTCCTCCTGTACCATCATGATGGATGCCATGCTCCGCCAGGATCTGAGCCGCGCTGTCGTCATCGTCAACATCTCCGTCCACATCACCACCAGTAGCATCGGACTGCAACCAGCGCAGGATATCCTCATGCACGATGATGGCTTTTCTGAAGTGGTCTGCCGCGAGACCTGCTGCAGACTTGTCGCCCGTCTCTTTCTGGTAGTTTTGACCGATGGAGGTGTACAGCTCAGCCAACAGTCCATATGCTTCGAGGGTAGCGGGGTTTCTGGCGCCGTTGACGCGACGGAGGTTGTAAGCGATGTCTTCGGCGAGCCGGAGTGCCTTGATTTGTCGGCCGGCGAGATAGCGAGCACAGATGAGACGACGACCGAGGAGAAGCAACACATCGGGAGCCCACTTCTTTTGTGCCTCGCGGGTGGTCCAGAGCTCCGTCAAGAGCGTCTGTGAGTCGGGTCAGTATCATGCTGAGTTCAAAGTGCGAGTGGTTACTTACTTCTAGGGTGTCATAATCCTGCTGCTCGCCCAACAAAGCAATGAGCTCGTTCAGCTCCTTCAATGGAACCTGGGCAAAGTTGATCTTGTCCTCTCGGCAGATGACGATGATGTCTTTCACAATCTTGTTGGACAACTGCAACAGCTTCTTGCGAAGTTCCGCGTCCGGGCATTTGTTCTCTCCCCGGCCATCGAGATATGATGCGAGCTCGAATCCTCGGGCGATGCCCTTTGGTCCACGGTAGCCCTTGCGGTGCTGGGCATACATGAAGGTCATCTTCGCGATGTCGTGTGCATCGGCGAACTGGTTGTTATCCACCAACGTCTTCAAGGTTGCATTCGAGGCCAAGATGACAGCGCGGACAAAGTCGGTGCACTTGCGGTTCGACATGTGCTCCAAAATACCGACAATGAAGTGGCGCGGCGAGTCCTTGCTCAGAAGCTGCACACTGGATGCTTCTCTCTGAACAAAGATGTCGACACATTGTTGATCAACAGAAGAAATCAGACCAGAGCGATTGGCAAAGCGCAGCAAATGGCGGAGTGGAGCTCCGGCGATAAGCAACTTGTCAAGCGCTGCTTTACTCTTCACCAGCTGCCTGAAGTTGCCATACATGAAAGCCTCTGCAGTCAAACTGGCCATGACCTCGGACAGCGTGATGGCCAGATCCTTTCGCAGTTGATACTCCAGAACAGCGAGGAAGAGAAGAGAAGCATGGCTGGCTTCGATGACGCTCCACGTAGAGTTGGCCCTCTTCTCGCGGACTACCAATTGATAGTGCAGCTCTTCCACTGTCTGCGTGCACTGCTGAACCAAATTGGCCGCTTGGTACGTCTGCACGAGCGACATTGCCGACTCGTACATTCTTTCCGATGAAGTCTCCTTCTGGGCAATGGTGATGACTGCGGTATTCAATTCCTTGACTGCGACCTCGGTCTTCTTCTCCTTGACATAGAGCAGGGAGAGCTCGCGAAGACTGCTCAGCGTCTCCTCGTGAGAATAAGAGTACTTGCTCTTCTTCTCGGAGAATTGCTCCTGATAGATCGAGACTGCTTTGGCAATCGTCTCCGAACTGGCAGAAGAGGACGAGGAGTGGAAGATGCGCTTCTTGTACAGCGTTGTCAGGCTCGAGCGAAGTTCCGACATCTCAAAGTGGCTGGAAGAGGACGAGGACTCTGACTTTGACGCACTCCTGGAAGCTTCTTCGTACAGAGCAATGGACTCCTCAATTCGAGACTCGCTCTGTTGCGTGACGCGTGCGAGCGCGACAGTGGCCTCGATCGCGATGGTCGATGTAGCGCCGAAGACGGTCTTGGTGGCCTCTCGATACTGGCTCGTGACCTGGCGGAGAACCTCGTAATCGGCCTTTGTCTCCTCCAGGCTCTGGTAGTAGCGCTCGTACAGAGTCGACACGAACTTGGTCTCGAAGAACGTCTTGAACTCCTTGTGCTTCTGCACAAAAGTGGTCCAGATGATCGCATAAGCAGCAACTGCATCGCTGTATCTGCGCTCCTCCCAGTACGACTCCGCGACAATGATGGCGGCGTCCATTGCACGAACATGCACTGTTTTGGACTCCTTGTTCAGACTCACGACGATTTGTTGGTAGTACTCGAGCCAGTACGGGTGGCTACGTGCATGGGCTCTGCAACGTGAACCAAGCTCGTACAAGACTGTGATCGTCGTGTCATGGCTCGGGCCCAGCGTCCGGCGGTAGACCGCGAGCAGCTCTTGGTACACAGCAATGATTTTGCTGGGATGGCCACGTCTCTGATAGAAGCCGATGATCAAGCTC
Organism: Cercospora zeina; assembly: GCA_022702355.1. Taxonomy (NCBI): domain Eukaryota; kingdom Fungi; phylum Ascomycota; class Dothideomycetes; order Mycosphaerellales; family Mycosphaerellaceae; genus Cercospora; species Cercospora zeina. The sequence goes on from JAKLWX010000005.1 coordinate 3,219,127, forward strand.
TTTGCCTTCTCCAGCAAGGTCGTGTCACTGGTGTTCGTCAGGGAAGCTCTAAAGAGTCTGACATAGACATCTTCCGCCTTCTCGAACTGGCGCTGGAGAATGTAGACCTCTGCCAGTCGCTCGACAAGCTCAATGGACTCCTTGTGGAAAGAAGAAGCGATTGTCACTTCGTGGACGGATCTGGACATGAGTGAACTCCAAGTGCGCTCGAGTGTCGATTGAATGACCGAGATTGCTTGAGAGAACTTCTTCTCTTCGACATATCGTGCTGTCAAGGTCTTCGCCAGCTTGAGCGTTGAGCTTTCGACAATCTTGCTCTTGTTGCTAATGAGCAGATGGAACATTTGATACTGCTCATGGCTGGACGTCGAGGAGGTGCTGGTGGAGTCCTTGGTCGCCTGTGTTAAAGCTTGGTTGCTAATGACAGTCATCTCTTCCTCGATCTCGGTGAATGACCTGGACTCCTCTCTGCGGACATTCTTGTAGTAGTACGAGGCATGCTTGTAGATTGACAAGGCGGCAGAGTACTCGCCCACAGTCTTCAAGAAACGCGCCGACTCGGTCAATCGCGTCACGATGCTCTCCGAGTAGGACAGCTCGTGGTGCTCGTACTCTCTCCAGATGGAGGTCGTTAGGCTCTTTGCTTCCATGGTCCGCTTTTGCGTATGGAGATACTGCGAATAGGCCTGTACCACTTGGATCTTCTTTTCATGCCACTCAACGGAAAGCGAGGTCCTACACGTTTCCGACAGCCGCTGCCACAGCTCGACATAGGTCTGCTCCGCACGAACAAACTCTTGGCGTTTGATGTACTCTTCAATTTCGCGAAGAATGACATCTGCCTGGCCGACGTCGATGATGACCAGGGCGTCTTCCTCCTTGTCCTCGTCAAGGAAAATTCCGCCTTCGTATTCATCAAGCTCTTTGCCGCGCATTTGCTTGCCAAACTTCACAACGAATCTTTCATCCACACCGCGAGAGACTCCGCCAGTGGCACCGTTGCCATCGGTAGTGTGGCCGTGAATAATCTGAAGGATCTCTCGAGCATGCTCTTCTTCATTGATGGCAATGTAGAGCTCCGCAAGACGCTCCCGAGTTCTGACGACCACCTCCGAGTGCATGCCGAATTGGCGCTCATATGCCGAAATGAGCAGCATGAAGGTCTGCTCTCTGCGGGTAATGATCTCCGTCCTAGTGGTGGAGGAGTACGAGTCTGTAATGCGGATATACCTGACGGCACACTCGACAACAATCGGGTGGGACACACTCAGGATCGAGCGACCAATCGAGCTCACTGGATAGTAAAGATCTGCCGCCTTCTCCCAATCTTCCAAAGCTTCCCAGTAGCACGCGGTGTTGATATAGCTCTGAAGCACAGCTGGATGCTTCTCGGTGAAGATCTTGATCCGCACGCGGCGGACAGTATCGTGCACTTCGACTTCTTGGGCTCCTGGGAATTGATCGTCCCAGCATAGCCATTCGAGCACTGCCATGGTCGTGCTCTCTGGGAATGCCTTTTGCAGCTCGGGGCTGATCTTAGGTTCGGAAGAGCTGCCTGTGGTGACAACTCCAGCTCGCTGAAGATGCCATGGGTAGTACCGAATAACATATTCCAGGAACGGATGACGACCAAAGTTGTAATCCACAGCAGATCGATCAGTGTCATCCAGAATAGGCTCGCCGTTCTCCGTCAACGCAAGCTTGGCGTAAGTGAAGACACGGAGCAAGAAATCCAGCTGTGGCTCTTTGACTGGTATTGTCAGTTTGCCAGCTCTCAGCAGATTGCGACAGGCATTCTGCACAGAGGGATGTCGTGGTCTGACGATATCCTCTTGCACATCAAGCAGAGGCGCCAAAAACGACACGATCTTGTGAACATTGAGGCTGCGCTCCGATCTGCTGACGTTCTGGGGGTTGATGGAGAACAAGCTGTCGATCTCTTCCCATGTCAATGGGCGAGCAGCATTGACAAGCCACGACAACAACAGCTTGGCATCTTCTGTCGGCTGCAAGCGGGTGATGAGGGCCTCGGTGAGACTGTCGACCGTTGGCTTCGACTTGCTCAGCCCGTTGGCCGTGTTGTCTAGATCTTGTGGAGACTTCTCTAGGCGGAGTACCTCAGAAGTGAGCTCTGCCCACAAGAAGTTGCCATCTGCGATGCTAATGACGTGTTCGACAAGCGACTCTTGCTCTCGCCCAGTCTTGGCTCTGAAGTGTTGTGACTTGATCAAAGTCTTGATCACTACTTCGTGAATATCACCTTTCGTATCTGTTTCAGTGATTCCACGGCTAGTACCGCGAGCTCCGGTTGGAAGCTTCAAGTTCTGTGCCATCGCAATGAGTTTCACACCCTTTGCTTGCTCGACTGCATGCACGAGGCGCTGCAAGAGCGCTTGGCCAGCTGGTTGGCCACCCAGGATCTCGTCGATGCCTTCCACAATCAGGACCAATTCAGGTGCATTTTGGAGAGGGCTGCGGAGGGCTTCTTCGAGAGCATCCCACAGCAAGTCCTCGTACTTGATTGGATCAGCTGTGTAGCGAGCTCTTTCGTACGCGGAGACCACGGCTGAATACAGGCGGACATTGCCCACGCGGAGAGTATAGATCTGGTACAGCAAGGCTTTGACCACACTAAGACTGGTGGCTTGAGATGGGACGGCGCCGACAGAGCAGAACGCAGTGCTATATGCCTTTCTGGCAATTGGTCGTTGCAAACGTTCTGCGAGAGCTGCGGCAAGTGTCGTTTTGCCCGAGCCCGCAGGGCCATTCACAAGTAAAGACGAATCCTGGCCTTTGACGAAGTTTGAAAGATCGTCCATGAACCAAATTCCTGTGAACTCTGCCAGATCATTGGCAATGAGTGTATGATCTTGAGCCAGTGTGGCAAGAACGCGGTCTTGAGGTGCAAGCCAGCGGCTGAGCACATCGACATCCACGCTATCCTCGGAACCGCCATTTGCGTTGATCTGATCTTTCCAGATGACTCTGATGATGGCTTCGCGGCGCTCACGGAAAGTAGTAATAGTCTCGCCAAAAACCTCATACATGTCCAGACTCGCAGATTGACCTTCGCTGCCGTGCACTGTGCGGTAGAACCGGACCGCGACATCCACGACCAAGGTGAGAAGGTCTGTGTACATGAGGCAAAGTTGCTGATACACCTCGCTCGATAGCCTCAACACCTCTGAGCGAGCCAAAAGCGCCGAAACTGCCGAAGAACATCTGTACATGAATCCAAAGGCAGAGTCCAATGCAATGCTGTTGGAATGGCCCAGCTGTCTTTGTCAGCACAGCAATTCATTGGATCACGGAGAGCCCACTTACCTCCAGGAGGAGCTTGATATGGCCATAGCCAAGATGCGCCGCATGCTCTGTCTCCGAGGCATGCGATTTGAGTTGGGTCTCAAAACCATGAAGACGCTCAGCAAAATAAAGTGCGCGAATCAACACCGTATCCCATCGAGAACCCTTGTGTGGCAATGTCTGCAATCTCTCGGAGCGGATCCACTCGACCAGATGAATAAAGGAAACATTATCGGCTGTCGCACTGATGCCAGCGCCGAGTTCGGAAGCACTTTTTCTCTTCAGGTTATATGCCGTATCTTTGACAGTTGACGACTTCTGCTGTCCGCCTGTGGAGCTGCGGTACATGGAGTAGCTGGAAGCTATTCTGGTGCTGCCTCGAATTGATCCCCCAAAGCGGATAGATGGCGAGCTTGGTGGAGGCGGGGAGAAGTATCCATTCACGCCGTTTGTGTCCGCCGTCAAAGGCGTCTTTGAAGGCGTCGAAGGAGCCGCCCCGCTGGCTGAGCGCTGCATTATTGGGGATGTTGTTTGTGCTTCAGAGGCTTTCTCGATGGCTTTTTTTTATAGTAGTAGGGCCCCGGAAGTCACGCTCCTGATTCCGGAATTTTGGTACTGACGAGGTATTTTGAGCAATGTGTACAGGCCGTGGTGGAACTCCGAGTGGGTCAGAAATACTGCTACAACAGCACAGCTTGCGGTGTGTCTTCAACCAAACGTTTTTCTTGGCAGCCGTTGCTGGCGTAAACTCGCGAGGGACGAAAGTGGCTCTAACTTCGGGGAGGCGGCTGATAATATGATGTGGACCATCGGGGCTGCCGTACGCCTCATGTGCGCGTCCACGTCTCTTGGAAACTTGGACTGTGCTGGCTTGCACTGGCTGAGTGGCTGGAGTTCGGCTTTGCATGCAGTAGTATCTCGAGGCTCTTAATTTTTTCGATCGCTAAGACTGCCATTGGCGATCTACATGTGCCATTGCGAGTCAAGGCAGCTCAATTGCTGCTTGTGATCCTGCACCGACGACATCGCTACTTAGATGCGGAGGCTGATTGTTCGGATTCGAGCGATTGGCTTGTTGCAAATGCGGAGGGTGAGCCCTGCGATGTAATGATCTGGTACCCGCAACCGCCCACAACGCCTGTGCTTCTTCATTGCTGGGACCGTTTAGACCGTAGTGTCTAAGAGCCGCTGCTGGCGTAACGCGTCGCCATTAAGCAGCGGCCCGCGTGGCTCGCGTTACCCGTCCAGGCGGGCAGAGCATGCGGTATTGCGTGACGTGTGCTGTCATGTGAAGATCGTTACCACCTGGAGCAAGAGCCGATCCTGTGGGTGTCTGTGCGGGAGCTGAAAGTGAATAGAGAGGTGGGGTGAATGATTGGAAGGTTGAATCTTGGCATGGCTGCACCTGCCAAGGTGCGACAGCCGGAAGATTGCACCTTGGTAGGTGCAATCAAGGGTTGGTGGCACCTTGGGTTTAGCTAGTCTTCGACAGAGAGAATGAGACAACCAACATTACACCCCGACGGAACTTGATGTGCTTTGTCACCAACTGATATCAGCTCTTTTCTTGAATGTTGCAGCAAGCCACCAGATCCACTTCAGCTTCAAACTTCAACAGTGCATACAAGAGCTCAATCTGAACGTGCAACGGACTGAACGCTAGCCGCAAACGGGCAATACACTCGTACGCGTCAAGTCCAATGATGGCCATACTTCTGCAATGGGTTCTGGATTGTCCACTTCTGCTGTATATGTTGTACTCAGTTGACCATGTAGTAAATTGTTTTTCGCAGTGCGGGCAAGCGGCGCATGCAATAAAATCATCACCCGCCGCAAGGTGGTCGCTGGAAGTGGTGCGTGGAAGAGGCACTGTGACGGAGACTTCCGAAGACTGCGCTTCGTGTTCACGTCGACCAAACTTCCGAGCTGCAGACCCAACGCAGTGCCGATCACACAGCGTGGACCTCGTCTGTAGACTACGCTTCACGGTGGCGTCCAGCTTGTAGCAAAGCTGCATATTCGAATCGTCATGGCTCACCACCAAGACCATCAAACGGACGATGAGCCATACGATCAATCTCACACACCTGCACTTGTACTGTAGCGTCCTCGATGCTCCAATGCTCTACAAGTGCTTGATGATCGCGATCAAGTGTGCCGATAGCTGATGCTCAAGATTTGGTAACGTGCAACTTGTATAAGCTGCTAGTTTTGGGTTCTTGCGGTCCTTGCATTGATTCACAGGATTTGTAGCTCCAGGACAAAGATCGGCTGCTGTGTGCCCCCTGGGGTGAGGAGGAACAAGCGGGGCATCGGGCGCTCGACCAGATTTGATGGGATGAACACCATTGCGAGCCGTGAAAATCTCAATGTCATGCGCATGGTGAAATTCAGTTGTTTGCTGCATCCTGGGCAGGCATATTTGCAACAAGGAACCCACGCCATGAAGCTTTTCCACTCACGCCGCTACCTTGAAGCTCGCTCAGCCTGTGATGGCCCTCGTCGAGGTATTTGCCACGACTGTGTCCCCTTGAGGAGTGTTGCGGACTGAAGGACACTAATTCCATCACGGAAATGTAAACGATTCCAGCGAAGAGTGTTCAAAGGTGGTGGAGACTCAAGATTCTGCTCGACAATCTGCATCCAGAGAGGCATGAACAGCTTCAGCGCGTGTGCCGTGCAGAAGGATGCAATATCGCAAACGCCAGAAACAACATGGCTGGCACAGGTCTTGGAGCAGCATGGCAGCCCGCACATCAGCCATGTATGTATGCAGTATTGTGATGGCAGCCTCGAAGATCCGCGTCTAATGCCCGCGCAGGATGAAAGCGGACTTTGGACGTCCAAAGGGATCTGTCTGACACAATCTCCCGCACAACGACCATACCGGAGCTATAGCGGATGGCGCAGACCAGCACCGGGTGGGATTGTGGCCGTCATGGCTTGCGAGTATTCCGGGTGCCGGCGATCGAGATGATCACATATCATGGTTTTGTCGCGGGTAGTTTGCGCCATCCATTGAGCGCTTGGGCGAGGTCCAGACTGATCATCGAGGCGGTTGACGAAATGCCTACCGATGGGGCGTTTGTGTGCGGCGCTGGAGCTTGTGGAAGGAGCAGACTGTGTCGGATTAACAATGATCCGAGCCTTGGCAGTCCGTCCGCGGCCACTTCCACCACCGCTTCGTCTTCCTCCGCGCAATTGCACGAGCACCGTCCACCTCACGTCGTCGTCCATCTCTCGCATCCATCGAAGCCTCAACAACGCGCATTGAAGACACACGCATCGTGACCGCGGGCGTCGGTGCATCGGACGGCTTCCAGCGGCGTCCTACCCCACATGGGCTCCAATGGCACGTCCGCTGGACGGGGAAGAGCAAGGCCATTCAGAGCGATGGGAATCACCACAATGCCCAAGCTCTGACCTCCGGCGCATCCGACAACAGCGCGCCTCCACTTCACGATGGAGCGTGTCGGTGCTGCTGATATGCCCGCTCGAGACTGGCCAGAGCCTGACATGTGCGAGGCCGCTGCTCTCGTGAACAAGGCCCACCGTACCAGCGGGCAGCGCAGCACTGGGCTCAACAGTGAGTCCGAGGCAGATATATGAGCCTTCTCAGCTCCATCTGCACTCTGTTTTCTTCACTCACGTCCGGGTTACACTCGCTCACCACCCAGTCCGCCTCCCGACCCACCCTTCACCCACCCTACACCACATCTGGCCAATATGCAGATTGTGGGAGCTCTCCTTGCTGTGGCAGGCGTTGCTATCGCCTTGCCTGGTGGTGGCGATGGCGGCTACAGCCCCGGGAAGCAGGACTGTGTCACCACCAGCACTTGCAAGGCTGTCTACCACTCCTCCACCAAGACCGTGCCATACCACGAGACCAAGACCATCACAAAGACGCAGTACAAGCCGCACGTCTACACCACCCAGGTGCCAAAGGTCTACACGGAGACGCAATATGGTAGGCTCCCCCACTCACTAGCGTGCCGTGTTGCCAAGCTGATGTGAGGCAGTGGACAAGGAGTACCACATCACCAAGACCATCCCAGTCACCAAGACAGTCACGGTTCCCGACCACTCGACGACTATCGTGTGCAAGACTTCGACTGTCAGCTTCGATCGCACCTCGTGCATCACGACGTGGGAGCTCAGCACATGCCCACAGACCACCAAGGTGCCAAAGACTCACGTGTACGTCCATGATTCCCCGCCGAGTGGCGTGAGGAAGTGTTGCTGACTTCTGCCTCAGCAAGTCGACCAACCACGAGAACAAGGTGACGACCAGCACTCCATGCCCTTACACCACCACGGAGGTGAAGAAGACTTGGTCGACATCCGTCTGCAAGTCTACCTCGAACAAGTGCGAGACTTCCACCCACTGCTCAGAGAAGCAGGGCTACCCAACTCAGCCACCCGAATACAAGTCAGAGCCAAAGCCAACTTACTAGGCGCGAACACGGGGGCGGAGAGGACTCTCTGAAGACCAGTCGCTCTCTGATGGTGACGGTGAGGTCGGGGCCGGAACGTCCGGACGTGGGAAAGAATGGATGATATATAATGTCTTATGTGGACGGGCGTGACTCCCTTGAGGGGAATCCCGTACCGACGCTCTCCAGGTAGTGAATAATTGGTTTGCAAAACAGCAGTCGGGTTCACTTCACTCTGGTCACCTTCCCGCTCAAGTGCGGCTGTTCAGCACAAGCCACTGCGATCCATGTCTCGAAGCGCGACATCTTCATCATCACAAGCCACTGGGCATTGTCAGCATGTCCATCATGTGTAACATTTGGCTCTGCATGTGAGCCTCAAAATGCGGCGGCTCTTGCCTTTGCCGAGTGCTTAAATCGTCATTGAAACAAAGTTTCACTGGGCTGACTTGCCCCTCATCATCCTCTGTCCTGCACATCATGCTCGACTATGGCAGAGCACAAGCATCTCACAAGGCAAGGAACAATCACGCCTTCGCCGCAAGAGAATGCATCCAAGAAGATTGTCGCTGAGTTGAGCTTGCTTCCAAATAGTCCGTGGTGGTGCCTCGTTCTCAGTGGTTCAAACTCCGCAACGGCATCACATCATAGAAGCTAGTGAGGTCTAGAGCTCGGCAGAATGGCAGACATCATAAGGCCAATAAGAAGCAACGGCAAGTTGACCTTTGGACGACCTCTTTCCAACTTGAACAAACCCCTACCAGACACCCCGAGCAGCATATTGACAGCATGGCGACAGTGATCCAGTACGATTACGGTAGGCGACCGATCCCTTTTGGCGTGGAACGTGAGCTAATTCCCGCACCGACTTTTCGCCTTATGGACAAAAGACCAGACTGCTCCTGCATGCTGCTGGCGTAGACTTTGCGATTGTCGACACCCCAGCCGTGCTTCCACGTCCAGATCTCGAGAAGTTGGGCATTACATATCGTCGAATCCCCATCATTGCGCTTGGCAAAGACGTCTATGTCGACTCGTCCAAGATCATTGATACCGTAATCGAAAAGCTCGGAAAAGTCCAGCAAAATCCAGCAGACAAGGCCTACGAGACTTATGGCATCAATCTCTTTGCTGAGATTCTCTCGCTGATTCCTCTCGAGGTTCTGACTCCAGAATTCGTGAAGGATCGTGAGACCATCTTTCCATCGCTTGGACGTTCCGATGTCAAGACGTTGAGGCCCAGTGGTCTTGCTCAGTTCAAAGCTCGCTTGACCGAGATCGAAACGCAATTCTTGAGCGGCGCCGGGCCATTCATCAACGGAAGCCAGCTTGGTCTAGCTGATATCCACGTCTTCTGGCCAGTCGGTTGGGGTCTTGCGAATTTGGGTCTTAACAAAGAACCTGGATTGGATGCAAGCTCTTATCCCAAGATTTTCAAGCTGCTGGACAGTCTTCCCAAGCCAGAGGATATCAAGGCGAAGGCCAAGTCTTTGTCTGCTGAAGAGGCACACAAGATTATCACGAGTGGTGACTATTCAGCAAAGGATGCTTATGCAGTTGAGCACGACAACACGTACGGCATCACTGCAGGGACGACAGTCGCAGTGGAGAGCTTTGAGTACGTACCTCAGTCCCCACCCTTAAATCATAGTGCTAACTGGAGCTTTTCCAGCTCCACGCCGGGCTCTCACCCTCAATATGGTAGACTGGTTGGAACGTCCGTCAACGAGGTCGTGATCGAGACTGATAGTGGGCTGCGCATCCACTTCCCACGTGTTGGGTATCTTGTGCGAACTTTGTAAGTTTTGGAAAAGAACTACCTGCCTCCAACGTGCTGACTAGTATGCAGGGAGGATGCGCCAGCCAAGCGCTGAACTTGCGACCTTGTTTCTGAAGGATGATTCACTTCAAAGCGTCTTTGTTTGTCAAGTACATCGTGCTGCTAAACAATTAGTCTCATGTCAGATTCCTCGGGTCTCCAGTGATATCATCTTCGCAATAGTCAAAGTGACTCCTAAAAAGGTACAACAGTCGGGCCTGTCTCAAAAATTTGAGAGCGCATGCAGCACATGACAATCTCCACAAGCCTCGATATTCGTCTCAGCCGATCCGCATATAATGGCGTCTTGCTGCTTTGGAGTTCAAACCGCTAAAACATAGTCAATACAGTCATGGTCAACCCAAGCTCAAGACGGAATGAGCAGTAGGAGTTACGACGGACCTCAAGAGCATTGCTAGAGCGATTGCCAGCGCAGCACATATTCTCGCAAGGCCGTGATAGCTGATTCGACAGGATAAGGAATGTGCAAAAGCGATAGTAGTAGTAGCAGCCGCCCCGCTTCCGCCCTCCACAAACCTAGCATATACTGGACTTACGGCAATCCCAACGATCGCCTGCGTGGACTTCGGAGTAGCGGCCGCAATGCCTTCGTGTACGCGTTGATCGGGACAGTGAGTGGAACAAGGCAGATCTCCTCGCCTGCATTGATTGCACTGCACACGCACAGCTATTCATAGGGCCCAAAGACGCCGATCTGGGCACGGAAATGCATGAAGCAAGGAGAACGTGCGCCATGCGGACGACACGTGCAGTCGTGAGGTCGGATTGGGATGATATCTTTGCATAACCCAGCCTCCACGCGCCACCGGAATGGCAGCTGCAGACTTGAGCTCGGGCATGTGCGAAATGCACTACTGATGGATATCGCTTGAATGCGCCATAGCACTTGCACATAGCGCTATTGGTGGCATGATCGAAATTCGTACGGTGGCCAGGCCAGTTTGGTGAGCAGACTGCATCTGAATCCGGCAGTCTGGTTCTGCATGCTGGCCCAAATTGTGCAGCACGGTGCAGTAGCGGCTCACGAGAACGGCTTGCGGCCAGGCTCGCTACGAGGATCCACTTTACCACAGGCATGGAAGTCGGATACATACTCGAAGGTGCAAGCGAGATCTCGGCCGTTCGAGTGACAGCGGGATAGGAACCTGCAGCCAGACGTTGGAGATGGCCGAGCTGTTGTCCCGAAAGGTAGAGTCGACGAAAGCTGTATATGCCACGGCCTTCTCAGACCACGTCCAGCTCCAGCAGTTGGAACATCGATCATGGCACATCATACTGCATCTTCACCGGCTTCCAGCTATGCTGGTCCGCGGGCATCACCCTACAACAGTGGAATTAACACACCGCTGGAGCGACCAAACCCGTTCGATACTCCTGCTCCATCCAGCAGACAGAGCTGGACGAGTGACGCGAGATGTCAAAACACGACAAGCGCATACCTGCGGTCATCCGAATTGGACGCACAAGCATTGAGCAACAACTACTTTCGAAGTCGTCGAATCCGCAAAAGCGAACTTGATAGTCCCAAAGCGCTGGCGCGGCTCAAAAAGAAGAACATTTTCGCACGCCAGTCCTGGATCATCCCCTGCATCGGGATATTCGTCGGCCTCTGTATCAGTAGTGTGATGGTATACATGAGCTTCACAGATCAGAAAAGAGGCGGCAATTTTTGCCCCGTCTTCAACGAAGACTTCTCTTCCGGGCGCCTGACACCCGACGTCTGGACCATCGAACAACAAGTGGCAGGCCACAATGGCGAGTTCGATCAGATGTCGGACGATGCGGATGTGCTGTTTGTCAAGGACGGCATTCTTCACATCAAGCCAAAATTACAAGATGAGAGTCTCGTCAACACGGACAACGCCACTATTGATCTTGGTGCGCGCTGTACCGGAGAAGGATTCTCGAATTGCTTTGCTCACACCAACACGACCAACGGCACCATCGTACCGCCGGTCAAATCCGCTCGCATCAACACCAAGAAGGGCGCCTCGATCCGATATGGCAGAGTAGAAGTTGTCGCAAAGATGCCAAAGGGAGATTGGATGTGGCCGGCGATCTGGATGCTGCCCACGGAAGACAAGTATGGACCGTGGCCTGCATCGGGAGAAATTGACATTGTCGAAACTCGAGGCAACAACCATACGTACAAGGCCGGACCAGGAGGAGGCAATGATTGGGCAAGCAGTGCGCTTCACTGGGGTCCTGAGGTCAACGCCGATGGCTACTTGAAGACGGTCGATCAGCTGAGCGCACTACACTCGTACTATGGCGACCGATTCCACACGTTCGGCTTGGAGTGGACCGAGAACTACATCTTCACCTATGTGGATTCGGTGCTGATGCAAGTTCTGTACGTGAAATTCGACCGCCGTTTCTGGGATCGTGGGAATTTTCCGGCTGCGACGGCCAACGGCACCGCATTGATGGATCCGTGGTCGTACACCGGAAGGTCTAGCACGCCTTTTGACGAACGCTTTTATCTGATTCTGAATGTCGCCGTCGGTGGTACGAACGGGTACTTCCAGGATGGCGAAAGTGGTAAGCCGTGGGCGGATGCGTCTCCAGTCGCGAAAAGGGAATTCTGGGGGGCTCGGAACCAGTGGCTGCCCACGTGGGAGAAGAGTGGCGAGATGCAGATCAAGTCGGTCAAGATGTGGGAGAAGTGTTGACGATGTCGCTTATTTGTCTCGTTGTTGCGAGGAAGAGGAATCAACCCCCGGGACGAAAAGATGACGTACATACATGTAACTAACGACAGCGGCCTGAATGTACAGATGTATCAGGTGGCCGATTACGTAAATTCGCAAACTTATAAACTCGCGATTTGATAGTATTCGCAGCTTATTAGCACTCTACCTACCCTACTATAACTGCTTTTATATTCGCTATCTATTCCTTATTACTCGCCTTATACCTAATTTAGTATAGCTAGCGGATATATAGACCTAGAGCCGCTACGTAGACCGATAACGGACTAGACGCTTAGATTAAATAGCCCTTAGCATATACGATAGGAAGTTTATAATCGCCTTAAGAACGAGTATAGTATTTGCTATATAGTACTAATACTCGTAAGGCGCCTTACGAACTAGGGAGTTTCTAGAATTCCTAAGGCGCCTTATTCTAACTATAACCTCGACCTACGAGTACGGATTATTAAGCTGTTCTATAACTACGTTATATTCGATAAAGAGATACTACGAATACTATACGTAGATACGAATCGGCTAGATAAATATTACTATCGACTCTTACTATAATAGCTTTAAGGACTACGCCGTAAGCTAGGCCTATTTAAAAGGACTGCGACTAAGAGGCTTCCTAAAGCGAATATCTAGGTTAATTAGGTACTTACGGAGGTTTAGAATTACGGTAAGATAATAGACTACGGATATAGGATGCTAGCTTAGTATATTCGCAGGACTATAGGCCTTATTAGGCGGTTAGCGTATACTATACGCGATATCTATATATTCGCTAACTGCTTCTTAGTAACTATATCTATTAGCTTATATGCCTTCGTAATCCTATACTATTCGAGCATCGCTAGATTAATAAGCGGCGAATACCTATGCGTTTATCGCGGCCTCGTATAGAAGAGCTAGACGATATATAGTTAATCGATACCTTCTATAAGTTCGTATTCTTTATACTTAGCGTATACGCCTATATTAACGTATATTCGTAGAGGATTATCTAGTAGTACTATAGAACCTACGTAAAGACTAAATTCTTTATATTCGTATAGTATCTTGCTACTATAGTCGCTGCCGGCCGTATACCGCGAATCGTACGATCGGATAGTAGTATAGAAACGCCTATACTTATAGATATATACTTATAGTTCCGCGAATAGTAAGAAGGCTAGCACCTACCGTTTAGCGAATACTTCTAGTATACTACGAGTAAAGGTAATAATACTATCGAATACTAGTAGGGTAAAGGCGCTAAGGTAGCCTTTAATATATAGCGTAACTAGTTCTATAAACTTAAGTCCGTAGGCCTCTTTAAGGATTCGTAGAAGGCGTACCGAATCGCCTTTCTCGCGATATATACGCCGATTATATGCGGTATAATCGCGAACTTCGTTAATATATAGAATGCCTATAGTATTCGTAGGTAATATACGGAGTTAGTAGCCTCTAGAATTCCTAATATTAACTACTACTATCCGGAATTAAAAGGTAGCGAGCCTTGCGGACGGCTACTAGATATTCGCTACCTAATAATCTAGTAATAGACTGCTAAGACTACTTAATACGGTATATATTCGCTGCTACCTCGGCGATAATATAGCTTTCTCTCTCTAGTAGAGCTAGGTATTATAGCTATTATAGCTATTATAGCGTATTCGCTACGAGCTAACGTATCCGCTAGTATCCGTAGACCTCGACTCGTATCTACCCGAAGCTACTCTCGAATAGTATAATTAAGTACTCGTAGCTAGTAGATATCCGTACGTATTCGATAGTAGTAAGGATAGTAACTCGTTCGCTAACGACGGCCGCCGCTTAAAGCTATATAGTTTAGCGTATATCTATCTCTACGATTAAGTTAATAACTATCTACGATTAGGTTATAATTTAAGGGAGTTTCTAAGCGCTAATAAATTATCCTTATAGCCGAGTAATCGTATTAGGGCTATATTCGCTACTATAAACGAGTAGTTATAACTACCGCAAGTACTATCGTTTTATTACCGACTATAGAAAGCTATCGAGAACTATACCTATCTCTTACTATAAATTAGATCCCTATTATTATTATTCGTATACTACTAGTAAAATAGCTAATAATAATAATAGCTAGACACCCTTCTGCCCTAAGACTAGCAATTCGCACTTAAGCGAATATAGGTTCTATCTATACTACTATACTAGACCTAATCCTTATTATTCTACGAATATAACTTAGGTTAGATTAGCCTTTCCGCTAAAGGCTAGTTTACTAAGTGCGAATCTAGCCGTACTAGCTAGTTTAGCTACGAATCTAGTTAAACTAGCTAGTATAGCTACGAATTAGGCATTTAGCTTAGCTCCTTCCCCTTTAAATAATAGTAAACAAGCCTAGCTACTACCTATATCTAATACTACTAAAGGTTTCTATAATATACTAGAACGTACGAATAGCGAGAAATAGCTAAATAATAAGCTAAAGGCTCGCAAGATAAAGAATAGCGGATACTATCTAATTTATTATATAAAGCGTAAAGAGCAATCTGCTACTTAGGTAGCTACTAAGCGTATTTAGTCTAGTATAGCTAGCGGCTTAGCGAATATAGCTAATAAAGCTAAAGGCCGAGCTATACCTAAACGAGAGGTTCGCCTAAGTATAACGCTAAAGATCCTTAAGGCTAAGGATCGTCCTATTCGTAAGCGACTACTTAGAATACTAGCTATAGAGCGGAAGTTCGTAGAACTACGACAACTCGCTAGGTAGCTAGTTAAAGGGCTTACGGATATAATAAATTCGGAACTTTAGATCGAGCTATTCGATACGCTAACTACCTAGCTTTAGAGACTAGTTACTACGTATCCTACGTACGAATACTAGCTCTAGCAACCCTATTAAGAGGCGTATTTAGCCTATAGATTTAGCGAGGACAACTATTAGCTAATTAAACCTAGCTAATTTAGTATAAATAGCCGCGTAATTAATTATTAAGTTATAAGCTTTAATAAGACAAGGAATAACCTATAGTAGCTCTATGCGAATATCGATATTACCTATATCGTTAATCGTTCTATAAAGCTAAATCTACTACTAGAAAAGCCTCTATCGGAGCCTAATATAGTAGCGAATAGACTAGCGAACTAAGCGACCGTATCTAACTATATAACGGAAGAGGACTTAGAATAATAGCTACTAGATACTAGGTTCTATAACGATAACGATACGCTAGCGAATATATAGCTAATAGTAGCCGCTAGCTTACCCGAGAAGAACGATATAGATACGCTAGCGAATATATAGCTAATAGTAGCCGCTAGCTTACCCGAGAAGAACGATATAGATACGCTAGCGAATATATAGCTAATAGTAGCCGCTAGCTTACCTAAGAAGAACGATATAGGTATACTAGCGAATACCTAGCTAATAATAACCGCTAGCTTAAGCTATAAACGAGTAGCGAGCCGGCAGATTGTTCGTTCGCTAACGCTAGGACTAAAGCTAGCGGATAAGGGCTTAAAGAATGCTCGATTCGCGGATTATACGTCTAATAGTATACCTATTATAACTATTAGTAGCGACGATAATTCTATATTATCTTTTAAGAGTAATCTTCTAACTACGTAGCGAATATTCGACTATATATTCGTAGAAAAGAGGGCTCTTAAAGCTATAGCTACTAATACGGACGAGATAGCTTAGGACGTAGCGAATATAGTCTCGAAGAAAGTAGCTATATTAAAGGCTCTAGCGAACGCTCGATCGAAGGTTATAGTAGTAAAGACTAATCTAGTAGATAATACTATAATAGCCGCTAAACTACGAGTTAAGGTTTTTATAAAGCCTAATCTACTAGAAGCGTACGAGGTCTCTAAGGCTACGGCGAATAGCAACTCTAAGGCTACGGCGAATAGTAACTCTAAGGCTACGGCGAATAGCAACTCTAAGGCTACGACGAATAGTAACTCTAAGGCTACGGCGAATAGCAACTCTAAGGCTACGGCGAATAGTAACTCTAAGGCTATAGCGAACGATACCTCGGAGGCTATAGCGAATATAAAACTACGACTAAGGCAGCGAATATAGGTGCCTAAGCTAGGAATATCTCTACGTTCGAGGACTAAGGAAGGATAATCGAAGGGCTAATAGGAGGTAGCGAATATAGTATAAATAGTAAGAGATAATACGGAGTATACGTAAATCGATTCTAATTATTCTAAGAGCTATCTATATAGGGCATTATACTACGAACAACGCTATTAAACCTTACGAATATCTACTTATTGCCGTAGTAGAGTAGATAGCTATTCGTATTACGGAACCGGCTAGTAACGCTATAGTACGGACGCTCGAGAAACGCTAAACGCGCCTTAATCGCAACTAGGCTCCTCTTTATATTCGTAAGCTTAGCTTTATAGCTAGCGTATATATTCGTAGCATCCTCCGTAGTAGTATCCTTATTATTAATTTCGATCGGCGTATTCGTAGTAGCGCTAGCGCTAGCGTTACCTATATTCTCGTTAGCGCCTTAATCTATAGTCTCGTCTATTTACTTATCCTTAGGCTTAGCTTTTACGTCTCTCGCGTCGTAGCTACTTCTATTATAGCGCCGATAATATACGTACTAGCGATCGCTACGCGAAGCGAATATAGTATAAGGCTTAGTATTAGAATCGCGAATATACCTATTATAGACGTTTAGTACTCTTATTCCTACTTAAATTAATAGGCGAACGTACTATAAACTCGTAGAATATAGATACCTTTATTAGTCTTTATTAGACGGCCGATAATATCGAACTTACGTAGGTTAGCTTTAGCGCTTCGTTTAGTAGTCGGATCTATATACTTAGTTAGCGAATAAGTAGAAGGTACTACGATTATAGAGACGTACTTTAAGCGTCGCGAATAAAGCTACGCTAGGTAGCCTATAAATAGAACTAGAACTTCGTAGAATCGGTAGTAGTTAAACGGCGGAAGCGAGCTAGATTCGTAGGTAGTAGAGAGAGCGTTATAGTAGTAGCTACTAATAAGTATAAGCGCTTACGTACGGATTAGTCTTAAGTATTCGTAGTAGGTAGAAAGAAGGACGCGCGATTACGAAAGGCAGCGCTATAACCTATTAGTTAATATTCGCAAGCGGGTTTAAGCGACTTACTCTAGCGTAGTACCCTTAGTAGTATTAATAGGCTTAAAGGAAGTTATTATATATAGTTCTAAGTAGCTAAAGGTACTACGAATATAGAATAACTAGTAAGTAAGTAACTAAAGGCGAAGAAGAGGTATATCGAACCGCTACTATTATTATAGCAGCGCGCATTATTAACTTAGTTAATAATAGGAAGCAGTAGACGGCTTTAGCGAACACTCTAGACAGCTATTATAAGGCATTACGCTATTATAGTTGCGACTATTAATAATAGAGTAACAATACTAGTGCGAATAAGTAAAGTTCGGAACATTGCGAATACACGTAATCAGCCACCTGATACATCTGTACATTCAGGCCGCTGCCTAACTAACCAATTCTGCTTAGAATCTACGATCTTACGTTGCTACTTCACACCTTTTTTCCAGCATACCTCACCTCGGTCAACTACAGCAATTTTGGCAAACCACATCTTCAGCAGCGTCGCGTGCGCCAAAATTTGCACGAGCTGTGAAGGATGCAAGATGCAATCCAAAAGCAGACCCTTGTCCGCCCTTTAGCCGGTCGGCGGTGACTCCAATGGGCGTCTTGGCTCACGGCGCGGTTGTCCACGACCAATGCCGGCTACTGCTGTACATGTTCCTATTGTACCGAGAGGCCCAACTGGCACCTTCTCCAGCATTCGACCACGACACGCATCAATCGTCCCTCACGCGGGAAACTCCATGGGAGCTGGTAGTCACCCCAATCCAGATGAAGCTCGAGACAGAGGAGAAAAGCGCTCACACCTTGGATCCAACTTCCAGATGCGTTCGAATACCCGCTGGCAGTGTGCTTGTGCCTGGCTCGCCACACTAGTTACCGGCATATACGCAAGCGCCAATGGATCCTCCTGCACCTGCGCTCGGCTGCAGCCGTGCTGTCGTCTTGGCAGCATGCCTTGGCAATATGGACGGAAATCATCTGCAGAAATACGAAGCCGGAGTGCTGGCCGATCGTTGACTGCGGCATGCAGAACATCTCCGCAGTTCGTATCAGCACTATCCAGGTCGGTATCTGCAATATGCGCACGGAACCACGCCCGGCACCTCGGTATCGCTACGAGAACAATATTTATTGACCTTCTATTTTCGCCACGCTCTAACCTCACTTGCAAGAAAGCAGGCTGAACGTACATTCTAGCGACGTCTTCCATGCAGCCACTTAGACGAAGCCACGTGCTAGCTCAAGACTACCGTGCGATAGGACGTGGCGGATTATGGCGAGTCGCTTGTGCGAGTTGGTTGAGTATGCAAATCGAGGTCCCGATGGCCTTCTCAACCATCCGGACAGCCCGAAGAGGCACAGAGAGGCATCAAGTGGCTCCAACTGGATCTAGGCCGCCGATAATTCAGCCATCCGCGCGTGCAGCGCTCATTCAAGCAATTGTACTCTCCCGATACCTGACGCGAGAATCGAAGTCTCGAACTAGCCAACTCCAAGCATGTCGATATCCGGAAGGGTTTGCATGAAAGCTCGATCCGTCGAATGAGGCGAACAGCTATGACTATGTATCTTTGAGGAGAGTCCTAACTTTCTAGAGGCTCCAACGATCTGAGCAGAATCCGACCTGCACCAACCTTGCGGCTTCTCATCTTCCCTCCACTCATCGCACACCTCTTCATATCTGCAACATGGGCCTTTGGTCGTACTTCAAACCCAAGAAGGGTGCCGCAGATACTGACGCCAGTCCCGTTGCTGGTGATTCAGCAGCCACCAGTTCTGGAGCCTCTGGCGACGAAGGGTCGCAATCAGGGAAGGATTCGCTATATTCCAACGATGCTCAAAGAGACATCATACTCAGCTACCTTTTCCAGAGACAATGTACCAGCATGTGGATACAGGACCTGGCCGGCACGACCGAAGGTGTGATATTGAAGAATTCGCGCAATGATTTTCTCACTCTGCCATCGACGCTGCAGGGCACGCCGTTGCAGCAAGCAGTCGCTGCCCTAAACACGAAGGTAACATTTGACAATGTGTAAGTGATGATGCTGTAGCAGCTGATAGACATTCCTGCAGGCCGCGATGACGATCAAGAGCCGCCTCATTTTCACGCTCGTCCAACGACTCGGAGACGGAGAGACAGGTATTCCTGTCCGGGATACGCAGAGAATACAGGTTGTGCACGACTTCATCGAGCTCTCGAGAGCACGCAAACACCAATACGCAGCCTTCGTGCGCAGTGAAGGACTTCTGGTTGTCTGGGACGACGACCCTTCGCATCTGGTCCAACGTGTGGAAACTATCGAGTCAGATCTTCTAAGAGTCGTGTGGGAGCTCAGTCGAAACGGGGAAGAAGAAAAGGCAGCTTTGCTTCCGCACTATGCTCCAGATGAAGAGTCGCAAGCCGGAGAGAAGACAAGACCGACGAGACTTTATTGGTCGATCATGTCTGCATGCACTCTATGCTTGTTGACTGTGCTTTTTGGGAGACGACTGCAGAACACCTTCATTCAAGTGGCTACTCTCGGTAACTACATGTCACTTGCATTCCTGGCGCTGACACCGATCATCGTTTTGTTTTCGCTGGTGAGTATATATTCGGGTCCTCACAGTGTCATGGCTGACGATAACGTACAGTTCTTCGCCTTCGTCATTGTCGGCTTTGTCTTCCGCTTGGTAGGCCCGGTGAAGCAGCTTCACGAGAATTCGGAAACCTTCTCTGCAACTAAAGCACCTCGACTTACTGGCAAGACTCTTCCGCATGTGACGATCCAATGTCCTATCTACAAGGAAGGCCTCGAGGGCGTCATCAAGCCGACTGTGAGTTCCGTGATGGGGGCCATCTCGACCTATGAGCTGCAGGGCGGCTCGGCCAACATCTTTGTGAACGACGATGGGCTGCAATTGCTGGACGAGGAACAGCGCCATATCCGTACTCAGTTTTATGAAGACAACAACATCGGTTTCGTCGCAAGACCAGCACATGATCCGAAGGGCACAGGCTTCGTCCGTCGCGGCAAATTTAAGAAAGCGTCCAACATGAACTACGCGATGGATCTTTCGAACCGCATTGAAGATAAGCTACAAATTGTGGATCGCGACGAGAAGTGGACAGCCCTCGATGAAGCAGCCGCCTACGAACTAGCACTTCAAGAGGTGCTGAACGAACAACCAGAAGATCAGCCCAAAGGCTGGGCCTCGGGAAATATTCGCATCGGCGACTATATTCTCATCATCGACTCCGATACCAGGATCCCTTCAGACTGCCTTCTGGACGCAGTCTCGGAAATGGAAGTCTCACCGGATGTGGCAATTATTCAATTCTCATCTGGCGTGATGCAAGTTTCCCACGACTTCTTCGAAAACGCGATGAAATTCTTCACAGATTTGATTTACACGAGTATCAAATTCGGTGTCGCCGCTGGTGACATTGCACCATTTGTCGGCCACAACGCTCTTCTCCGATGGTCAGCGCTACAACACGTCGCGTTCGAGGACAAGGATTCGCTGCTGCCCGAGCTCTACTGGTCAGAGAGCACTGTCTCCGAAGATTTCGACATGGCACTTCGCTTGCAGATTGAAGGGTATCACCTTCGGTATGCGTCGTATTTTGGAGATGGATTTCAAGAAGGCGTCTCTTTAACAGTCTACGATGAACTTACCCGCTGGGAGAAATACGCGTACGGATGTGATGAACTCATGTTTCATCCTCTCAAATACTGGATCTTCCGAGGACCACTCACTCCCTTGTTCAAGAAGTTCATGGCATCCGATATGCCTCTGTCTTCCAAGATCAACGTCATCGCTTACTTGGGCACTTACTACGCTTTGGGAGCCGCGTGGGTCTTCACATTAGCAAATTACTTTGTTCTCGGACTTTACAACGGCCATTACGATACATGGTATGTCGACAGTTGGCAGATCTTCATCAGCATCCTCTTCGTGTTTGCTATCGCAGCCAACTTCGGTCTCGCTGTGTCGCGCTACCGTTCTGGCGAGCAGGAGTTCCTACCTGCGCTCATCGAGAGCTTCCAATGGTGTTTAATGTTCTTGGTCTTTTTCGGAGGAATCAGCTTCCACATCAGTCAGGCACTGCTGTGTCATCTGCTTGGAATCGATATGCAAGTAAGCGAAGGTCTATTCGCTTTCTCGTGGTACAAGAGCTGACAGCTTCGACACAGTGGGGCGCAACAGCCAAGGAAGTGACTCGCACCAACTTTTTCATCGAAGCGCCCATCGTGCTTCGCAAGTTCAAGTACAGCATGATCTTCTGCTGGTTCATGATCGTTGCCATGGTCATTATGGCTGTCGGGCCCTTCATTCCCTGGTCATGGAATATTACGGAGTTCACTGCCATCTTCCCTCTGGCGTTGATGCTGGTGTGTCACATACTCATGCCGATTGTCCTGAACCCAGGCTTGCTGGCATTTACGTGGTAAAGCAATGACGATGAATCGGAAACAATATACAATGGGTAAGACGCAGAAATGGCGATGGTTTCACGATGGTATACAACCTGCAATGCCAGTCTACGAACAGACTCTTTTCTTTCATCTGCCCGCTCAATTCTTTCCTACCCCTGTTCGCCTTCCAAGCCTCTTCTGTGTCTTGGTACCTGCAATTCGAGCGCACCAATGCCCAACCTCGGCATTGTGCTTGATATCGACTCCATAGACTGTTCAACTGGTGGTTACGCTAGTCGTTTGATGAAACCTGTAGCGACTCTGGATTGTCAACTCACTATACAATGGAGAGGAAAATGTACGAAGCTGTACAATGGACTGGCCAGAAGCTTTGCGTTTCTTGGGTGGCATTTATGCTTTATTGCTCAAGTGTGTGTGGTGGCGATCGGGCGGATCACGAGGCTGCGATGGACTTCGCTCTAGATCCATCTTTTTGGCGATGCTCAGAATATGAGTTCTCTGTGGCGCCGCGATCCGAGATCGAAACATGCAAAGAGTAAACTCTAGAAGTCTTAGAGTGCACTGCGAAAGCGCGAGCAACAAAGTGTTAAGGACACCTACGAAGACCTTCAACATGTCCCAGAACATGCGTGATGAATGCAGCTTCATCAGGGATCCGGTCGAAGCTCAAGTCATGCTCCTTTATTGCACCATCAACCATCAACTATGTTGGCGACTTGGCGTACACTTTGTACGTCTCACGGTTTCTTGCCTAGACTAGAATAGGTAGAGTCAAGTATGTACTTCCAGCTTTCCACTATTTCCAGGCGACAAGCAGGAAAGCGTAAAAGCCACTTGCCCAGAAATGGCATGAGAATGGTGAAAAGCCTTCCTCACGTGCAGCCGCATGCAGCTAGTCGCGCATTAATCTCGCCAGTTTATCTTGGCCCTATTATGGCGGTGGCCTGATCTGTTTCTGCAGTTGTTAGTAGGCTTCGACCTTCGCTCGCCCTTGAATTTTGATCGGAGCCACAGAGACGAGCACGACTACGCTTTCCCCCTCAGCGCCCACTTCCAGGACATGCTTCCGTCTCCGTGTGCCGTCTGAAGGTGGTGCGATCAAGCGAGGCCGCCCTAAACGATCCTCTCATTTTCGATCGAGAGGTGACCAGCTCCTCGTTTGGATCTGACAATCCCAGCGTACCCAACATTATCAACACTTTCAACGGAGGCCGAAGGTTCTACATGTACGCGGCGCCATCAAGAGCGAACACGGGGGGCGGGAGCCTCGATGGCGTCCGGCTCACTCCGGCTATAAGTCTCGCTGCGAACTTCCGATGCAGTTTTGTCAACAACCGGCTGCAATATACATCGACGCGGGATGGGATCAAGACGCAACTTTGGAGATGTAATTTCCGCAGCGATGCCCCAGCCGACAACACCGAGCTATTTATCGGCCAGCCTGGTACGCTCGGCACCTGTCGCGAGGTTGATATTCGGCCATTCTTTCGGCCTGAGAATGCGTGTGGTTGAGAGAGGCACACAAGAACTTTGCACTGTTTCATTGAGGTTCAGATTGTCAATCTTGCAGTCGCGCTTGTTTGTGCTGTTTGTTGCAATAGTGAGTGGTTCAGAGTAGCAGAGTACGTCTCAAACGCATATTTTGGTATCAGCTACAACTTGGTTCACTAGACGCTTGTAACATGCTCCTAGATGATTCCAGCTGAATCAGCCGAGATTTTCTGCCAGACATGAGCTGTCATCGCCGCATACGCATCGCCTGCTCGAGGGCAACATTGCCCGAATTGCGATCCACCACAGATCATATCCGACCCGCCTGCGGCTTGGGATCTCTGCAGATGTTCTAGAAACAACCAGAGCCAGCCGAGGCTAATCTCGTTGCACACCCGCTGGAAATGATGCCAGGCGCCTCTCCTCTGCCGTACCTTCCATCCTTTAAGGAAGACTTCCAACCTCTTGGCGTATCGCACAACGTGTCAATTCGACTTGAGCCGCCCAACGCCTGATATCCCTCGTTATCCTTGCCAATCGACGGCAGCTGGTTTCCTCAGTTCTGTTGTGCGGTGTGCGTTTTGCAATACTCATCACCAATCGCATCGCGAAGCCCCAAGCTTTCGGCTCTGTTGGCCTCCTGAAACTCGGAATCGGCCTTTTCCCATTTCGAAACGAAATTGCAGGCCTCATAAGCCGCAGTGAACTCCAAAGAGGTGCGAAGCTCGTTGACAAGGAGATGCAGCCGAACAGAAGGCGATTGAGTGAGATCCGGTGTCGTGGAGGATGGAGAGACTGTTAGGCCCGATATTGTGAAAGGGGGCCATTCGGTCGGCCCTGGTGTCGTGAAAGTGGGCCATTCAACCGCCATGATTCGGCGTCCGGTGTTGACTTTGTCCTCTCCCCACGGGAAACAAGCAATTCTACTGCTCAAAAGTCCTTACATTCACTCCAACTCCGATCACACGCTAAATTCCAGCCTTTTCAACATATTAATGGATACCTGCTCCCTTGTGATCACCTCACACTTACATGAGCTGCCATGCGGCTTTGTCGGGACAGCGCCTTCGGAGACGGAGTGAGTTGGAGTTGTTGGTAGAGAAGGCATGCGGTTTGCATCGTCCTTCAGTTGAACGCTCGATACCACAATCGCTTCTAAAGATGGACCATGCTTAGATAGTAGGTTTAGACATTTCTCTAGCAGTTACGGCCTCATGACTGCTTTTCCCAATCTCATGTTCTTGTCCTGGGATCTAATTGGGACGAAGCCCACGCAAGCGGATGTTGCATCGTGCAAAGCTCGTCAAAGCCGTCATCTCTTGTGGAGAATGCATACAATGCTGGATCATATACGGATATTCACAATTCAAACGTATGGTGGGCGCGTGGTCTAGTTGTCTATCGCTCCTTAGCAACGATTGTTCCCAAGATTTGGTCCACTTCGCTGTGGCGGTGCGCAGCGAAGTCTCGGAAGCGGGCTTCGTCGTAATGTTGTCCGGATATCGAAATGTCGATAACCTGGAATCAGATCTGCACGGACGCGTATCGTACTCGATTCCTGGAAACGGCATCACAATGCAAGAAGATGTGCAGTGTCGGATACTGATCCTTCCGATGCGTTGGGGTCGCTTGATATCAAGAAATCTACCTGCAACACGCGTACCGAAGAGCGCAACATTTCTATTGGCTATACCCTTGCTCAACACCGCAGGCAGTCCCGAGCGGAGGTGTCGCGGACAATCCTTCCTACTACCCTACCGTGACGCGAAGCTGTTCTTCTGTAAACAAAGCCCTGGCTCTGCCTCATTGGGCAGCACCTGATGATGGATGCGGACACATCGAACTAGTAATGTGCCAGTCACCGTAACAACCTGTAACTAGGCATGTGCCAAGGCCTTACATACATCCTTATAAGGGCGAAATCCCCTTGTAAGCCGTATATAAGCCTTGTAAGGTTGTAAGGCAGCTAAGGCTTAGCTTTTTTGTTCCGCCTAATTAGAGCATTAATATTTAATTTAGACGCCTACGAAGTCCTATTATATACCTCTACGCGGTCGTAGGTAGAAACAGGTAGCTCCGGCTGTGCTAGCAAAGTGCAAGGCAACCTCCGAGCGTAGTTTTTCGAGCGCACGGTAGGTTTAAAGTCTAGAAATCTATAGAAGCGTAAACCGAGCGAACTCTAACGAACACTATAAACTAGAGCTAGCGCGGCTAGAACTAATATAAGATCTAGTACTAAGAGACTAGACTAGAATCTCTAGATAGTAAATTCTATCCTAGGCTTAGAGGCTAGAGTAGTAACCTAATACTAAAATAAGCTAAAGAGAAGGAATAAGTATACTATAATTAAAGCTTTAAAGTAAAGTAGAAAGAGTAGAGAGGAGTATAGGATAAAGTAGCTAAAACTCTAAAGAAAACGTCTTAGTCTAGGTAGAAGATAGGATAATAAGCTAAATAAGAGGCCTAGTATCCTCTTAAGAAGTACTTTAAGAAGAAAGGAAGATATACCTCTACGTACTAGTATATACCTCTAGTACTACTAGGTTTAACTACTTATTCTAAGAGATTAGGAACTCTATCTATAGAGCCTATTTACCTACTAGGTCTATTAGGGTCTAGGTAGGGCCTAGCCGAGTTAAGTTAGTAACGTCTATATTATTACTATCTAGCTATCTATATACTAAAGTACTTGCCCGGCGGCTAGGCCCGTAGCCTTAGCCTTCGGCCTATAACTTCTATTTAGCTAGCTACTTATCCTTCGGCCTATAACTTCTATTTAGCTAGCTACTTATCTTATCTATAATAGTTACCCGCCCGCGCTATTTTAAGTTCGATAGCTGTCCTTAGCTAAAATCCTTAGGGTTAAAGTCCGAGTCTTAGCTACGAGGCTAATCTTCCTCTAATATAGTATCCGACTTCTCCTTAGCCTTCTTCTTAGCTAGAGCCTTCTTCTTTCTAGTCGTCTTTTCGAGTTCTTTATCTTCTAACGACGCGACTATTACTATATCTCCTAAAGTTTTAGAACTCTTCTTCCTAGCCTTACCTTTGCTCTTAGTCGTCGAATTACCTACTAGGGCTAGCCGTAGATATAATTCTATTAGAGATAGTAAATAGTAAGTAGAGTTAAGGCGCTCGGGGATACGGAGACGCTAGTATCGGTTAGCGATAGCTAGTATTAATATAGCTATAGCGTATAGCTAGCTAACTTAATTAATATCCTTCTAGAGTAGCGGCCGAGCCTAACTATTAGAGAGCTAGAGAGAGGTCTCCCTACGCTAGCTATTATCTTCGACCTCGTCGAGATAGGCTAGAGTGTCTCGTAGATACTAGACGGCCTAGTCGGTAGCTATAGCGGCATCGATACCCTTACGTATAGATCCTAAGAAGCTATATAGGTCTACTACTATAGCCTATTAAATTATACCCTTTATCGCCGGAACTTTAGATGCTCGAATCTACTTACTAGAGGCCTAGCGCTTATTGCCGTTAATCTCGGCCTAGATACTAGGCTAGCCGGCCCTATATAAAATATAGGTAGTATAAGCGATAGCGTAGAAGGCATTATTATTCTTTTCTACGATATAAGGGCGGCCGGCCGGCTCGCGCTATATTCGTATAAAGTTTTTAGACCCGAAGTTAGTAGGCTATATCTTTATTAAGTCGTCGCGGTTAAAGGTACTATAGTCCTTAAGATCTAGTAAGGCTCCGACCGTATAGTCGTCTAGTTAGACGCCTATAGGTAGTAGATTACCTAGTAAAATATAGCTAAGGGCGTAGTATAGTAGTAACCGATTAGCGCGTTCTAGGCCGGCCTTCGTATAGGTATACTCGTTAATATTCTAAGTAGCGGCCTTAACGTTAATCTTTATACCCGAGTACTAGAGGCCGCCGAGTAGTAGTACCTCGTTATAGTCGGCGCGAGGGGAGGCCTGCTTTTATTATACGTAGTCGAGTATCTCTACCTTAGTAGGCGTCTAGAGGACGCCCTTCTTCCTAGCCGCCTCCTCTACTACGTCCTCGGCTACGCGCTTACTAGGTATAAGTAGGCTAGGCTATCTAATCGAGGCGGTACGTATGCCTAAGGGGCTACTAACGGACTATTCTATCGAAGTAGCTCGCGTATTATAATTAGGTAAGAATAGTAGGCTAGTCGGAAATAGCTAGTTCGGGAAAAACTACTATACTTAGGCATTAGGCTAGAAGTTATATCTAGGCGGCAGAGCGCTTATGCTACCGAAACCCTAGGCGAATAAGCGCGGGTTAAGTATTTAGCTAGTTATTATACTTAAAGTATAGGAGTCTAGGGGCGGTATAGTCTAGCTACGCTAGGGGGCTTATAGTAGTATTATTAGGCCTAGGAAGACCGTAGTACCGGGAGCTTATAGTATAGGTATCGTAGCTAAAGGGAGTATCGTCTAACCCTTAGTAGTATTACTATCGTTATTAGCGTCCGACTTCTTAGCCGCCTACTACGTACGTAAGGCCTTTAAACGATCTTAGAACTTAGATCGGCCGCTACTCGGCGTATTAGCTATCTAAATATCTTATATAGCTTATACGTCCTTAGCTACTTATATATCCTTAGCCGCTTATACGTTCTTAGCCGCTTATACGTCCTTAGCCGCCTACGCTTCTATAGCGGCTCTAGCTTCCTAGGTAACCTTAGTTACTTAGAGGTTAGAATAGGTCCCCGACTTTAGGTCGGTTCCGGGTCTAGGTCGGTTCCTAAGGGAACCGACCTAAGACCTAAATCGATAGGGTCCCTAATCTAATATAAAATCGATAGGTCGGGTCTAAATACTACTAGTTCCTATATAGGTCTTTATAGGGACTTAAGTTTAGAAAAATAGGTCTAATGCCGGAGAATAAGACTAAGTCGCCGTAGGGATAATAGAATTGCTCTAATACTAAATATACGTATATATAGAACTAAGCGTTATAGTATATTAGAAGCGCTAGTTAAACTAGCGACTATAGTTATAGAGAAAAATAAAAATGCCGACTATACTTGCCGACTATACTTACTAACTACGAGATATCGGAATTAAATACTATTTATAATATCGACTACGAAGTCTACTCTACTTTACGAGTATAACGTAAAAGCAAATACTTCCTTTACTAAGTACTATAGCGAAGATATATTAATACTATATCCTCCTTATTATCGCTAATCGAGTCGAAGTTACTCTATATAGTAGTTACTAACGTCTCCTAATCTGCCTCGAGCTACTTTTACTACTAATTTACTATATTATTTAAAGGCTCGAATATAGTTAATATTAGCGGCGCCTTCTTTATAAGCGAATCCCGAGCCTATTACTACGCGTTATACTCTCGGGAACGATAGTATATAATATTACTAAACGTCGAGGGATCGTAGGACCGATTATATCGGCTCTAATAACGCGCTATACTAAAGTCGCGCTTATAACTAGTTCTAGCTACTAGAATAGGGAGGATATCTCGGGCTATTAGCGCATAACCTAGATATTCTAATACGATTATCTTCTATAACTAGAGTAGATACTCTATAGAATAGGTAGCCGAGTCCTTAAATCTAGCGTAGCGATAACGAGATATCTCGTCCGAATTAGCTAAAGGCTATACGGTCTACTATAGCCGTCTAGATACCCTTTAATTAGAGTCGGAGTTATTACTATCTAATCTACTATAGAGACCTATTACGAATAATATCGCGGAGCGGTATAAGGCCTTTTTCGGCCTAGACTAGGACATAGCTACGAGAGGCTTATATCGCGCGTATTCGACCCGGAATTTTAACTAGTAGTAATCCTCGAAGGAGGAATCGAGCCCCTCGCTAGAGAAGGCCTCGCGGTCCTAGAACGCCCGTTTTATTACTAGATTAAGAAGAATTATAATACTATATATATTATCGAATCGCTCTTAGGTAGTAGTATAGTACTTCTCGAGCTTTATCTATATAGCTTATAAGGTAGAATAAATCTCCTTTTACTAGGATTATATTTTATATTTAAGTTTCTTATTTATAATATCTAGGATATCGAATAAGGTATTATAGTAGCTAAGAACGAGGTAGATTATTAGCTCCTTTATCGTACTAATCTATATTATAGCCTCCGCGAAAGGAGTAGTAAGGTTAATAATATATTTAACCCTCTTCTATTCTATAGTAGTTAGCTTTAGTTCGAGCTAACTCTTATTCTTAATATACTCGTCGATAATATCTTATAGTTAAGAACTATATATTAGCATAATCGTAATTAAGCTCTAATAGGTCTTTATATCTTATATTAGGCGTAAAACCCTTTAAAGCATCTTCTTCTATCGTTTATACTATTTTAGGTATAGATATAGATCTACGATCCTCTTTCGCTATAGTACTATAAAACTCTCGAAGCGTTAAGTACTAGAGTTTACCTTAACTATAAGTTTCTAGAACTTTATAAGGAGCGGTTATTAGTATAGCTTCTACCGACTACGTTTGCCGACTATATATACTTCGTAGGGAGAATAAATAGTACCTTTATTAGAACTATAGCTAGACTTCCTACTTTAAGCCGACGTAACGCGTTCGTATCTATCTCCTCGTTCTATCGTTCCTATCTCTCGTTTCTTAGCTCGATCTTAAAAGTAGCGAAGAACTTCCTTAAGGAGAGCTAGATTATATATATAAAGTACGGGAACTATTCTAGATAGGAGAACTCGTAGTCTTTAGTATCTAATATCTCTCCTATATCCTTATCTATTCCTTAGAGGAGAAGTTATTTAATCGAGACTAATAGCTTCGCTATATACGTACGCTCGCGAGAGCAAATATCGATAGCCTCGACGCTAGAACTTATTAGTTAGAAGATATATATATAGTAAGGATACGTATATAGCTATATATAGTATATTATTATTAGAAGCATTATCCGCTATTAGCGCTATAAGCCTATTAGAGATCTCGAAATAAGTAAGTACGTCGAATAGTAGGTCCGCTAGGACTTCGCTCGTATAACGGCCCGAAATATATAGAAAGGCTAGTATAGCCTTATACTAGGCCTACTCGCTATCGATCTAGTAGCCTCGTATTATAAGGAATAATACTCGGAGTACTCTAGCGTACTAACTATCGAGGGCGATAGCTACTTAGAAGGTTCTAGATAGTTAACGTTTTAGATTATCCTCGAAGTAATCGACCGCGTCCTAGATATATAACTTAATCGTAGCGGCGCTCTTAAAGTCGATAGATCTAGTCTTCTCTAATAGATATTCGTAGGTACGCCGAACTATAAGACTTTTAAAGAAGTTTAAGAGTAAGCCTAGCTAGGAAACTATAAGCCTATATAACTCTAGAAACTTTAATCGTTCTAGGTGCTCTATTCTAGTAAAACTTTTCTTAAGCCGTTCCTATAAATAAGAGCCGTTAGTATATCTACGTTATATATCTCTATAAAGTATAGTCGGCGAGCGTAGTTAGTAAGCGTAGTCGGTAAGTATAGTCGGTACCTTATTCCTATATTAACGAATACTAAACTTATAGATTAATCTTTAGTAGCCTTAATAACTTCTCTAGTAACTCTACGCTCCTAGGAGGCTCCTTCGTAGCCTACTAAATCGAGGTGCTTTTAGAGAGCTTTTATTCCGTTACCTAGTCCTAGGTATTTAATAACTCTATTATATCCCCTATATATAACCCTCGGGGCGTACGTTTCCTAGTCTATACCTTTAACGAAAAATCTCTAAGCTTATAATATTCGCGTATTCGAGTTCTATTTTATAAGGTTCGAAGATATTCTACTATACTTATTATAATACCTCGCCTCTTCGAGCTACTAATAATAGTAGTAAAAGCCCTTAAATAACTAGATATACTCCTGCTACTATATCTATACGCTATTAGTTTCGACCTAGTCCTTAGAATCCTCTAGTAGCTTAGTAAGGTTAGCTAGAGGTAGTATTCTATCTCGCGTACTAGCTTAACTACTCGAGGTATTCGTAATTAGATAGCGTCCCTTCCTCTACTATTATACTACCTTCTTAATTAGACTAGAGTCGACGAGAGATAGCTGCGATTCGGAGTTAGTCTATTATTCGCGAAGCTATATACTTATATATCTCGAGGAAGAAGGAAGTATAGTACTACTATATCGTATCGGAGTCGTAAGATATACTAGTAATACTATAATATAAAGTATATAGTACTAAGAAGGAATCGTAGAACTAAAAAGTAAAAGCTAGTAGAGTAATAGAGGTAAATAATATTTATAGAAGCGATTAAGTTTTATTAGTATAAGTACTAGCGAGGTGTCTCTATTATAGGCCGACGGCCTATTCTAGTAGCGTTATAGAGATAGGCACCTCTAGTACTCTTATTAAGCTCGTAATAGTCGCGACTAATAAACGTACTAAGTACTCTTTAATTATAGTAACGCTATAGTCGCCTTCGAGAGCAAGTATCTTACTAGCGTAAGAGGCTAGTAGCGTTAATAAAGCTTAAGTCGAAAAAGTAGAGTTAGACTTAGCCTAAGTAGATAAACCTATTATAAAGAGAATTTAGAAACTACCTAAAGACTATATAAAGCGATATAATACTATATAGTAGAAGGCTAGAAATAATACTAAGAGTAAGAAGAGGAAAAAGAATATAGCGAGCTAGTAGTTACGCCTTCGGAGATATATTACTACTTTATCTTTAGAGCTAGTACTAGATCTAGGAGCTCTAGCTATACCTTAAACTTCTAGCTCGCTATATTCTTTTTCCTCTTCTTATTCTTAGTATTATTTCTAGCCTTCTACCGTATAGTATTATATCGCTTTACGTAGTCTTTAGGTAGTTTCTAAATTCTCTCTATAATAGATTAAAGAGCTAGCTAGTACTACGACGCAAACCGTAGACTAATATATTATATACCGTCGGCAGCTATAACTAATCTTAACTTACGAGATATATCCGTATTCTACCTAGCCTAAGAGGAGTTATAGAGCTTCTATATAAACTCTATCTCTAGCGACTAGAATTTACGTATAAAGGTCTCGGAGATAGCAAGCTTATCTATAGACGTACCTAGAAGCTACTCGACGATATCCTAAAAGCTAAGTCCTCCTTCCTACTTAGAATCGAGCTATATTTCCTATAGAAGCTCTCCGTATACCGACTCCTTTATATCGAACTTATAAGCGTATAACTAGAACGCTAGCCTATTTCGCTTAGCCTACGCTTTAGACGCAACTAGCTTCTAGAACCTATTACTATCCTAATCGTATCCTAACGAGATAAGCTAATCTAGGACTTCTAGAGTCTAAGTAAAGCGATTAGCTATATTAAACTTAGAGGACTTCTAGGAGAGATAGTTATAATATACTATATAGTAATAGAGTAGGAAAATTTCCGTTATAGTTAGAAGACGGCCTTCTACTATTAGCTCCTACTACTAGTTAGTATATAGTTAGTAGGCGTAGTCGGTACTAATTTACCTTCGCTTTCGCTATAGATACTAATATACGGACTAATTTTATAAGCCCTCTATAAGGCTCCGTAGAGCGTAGAGTATACTTCTAGTCTAATCGGAGGTACTCGAATATATCCTAAAGAAGCTATTAGTTCTAGCGGCAATATACTCTTAATAAGAGCTACTTACGTCCGCTCTAGATACTTAGAATACGTATCTCCTCTTATTCCTAGATTATAGCCTCTTAATAAGGTCTATTTTTTACTACGAGGAACTTAGCCTCTTCTTAATTAGTTATACGATAAACTTAGCTTAACTCCTATATTACGCGCGTAGTATCGCAAGCGTATATACCTTCTTCTTAAACTACTAAATAGCTTTATTCTAAAAGGCGTAGATAGCGTAGCTCCTCTATACGGCCTACTCGCTCTCGGTAGCGACTCGAAGGTAGAGGTTAGTTATTTTATAGCTAGTACTAGCCGACCTTACTAGCAATATGTAAGGTACCTCTAGACCCGACTTAGACTAATTAGTATTATACTAGTAGTTATAGTTATAGTACGGGTCGTCCGCGCTCTTCTTCTTCTTAATATTAAAATAGAAGCTTTCCTTATTTTAGTTCGCTACTTATATAGTAGGCCTATCCTGCGCGCACTTACGTTTCTTATCGTCTCTATTATATATTAGTACTACCGACTATATTAGCCGACTATATAGATTATTACTTATACTATCTAGTTATACTAAGCGTAGTACTCCTCTTTTTAGGCCTTAATCTTCTTCTACTACTACTTCTTCGATAGGGAGCTCTATATATTATTAAAGCCGATTAAAAGCTTCTTCTACCGAGTAAAGGACTTATTTCTAGCTTTACGCTACTTATCTACTATAGCTCTCTTAGGCGATATATCTACGCGCTAGCTACGCTTACGAAGGGTATTAGGATTAGAAGAGTAGGTATCTATATCTTTCCTTATAGCGCCTAGTCGTATCTAAAGTATAGAAGTACTTATACTATTTAAATCCTTATCTATAAGGCGGGGACGCTTCTATAGACTATTAGAGAGCGTAGTACTTATTAGATATTACTTTTATCGCGCTATTATCGTAAGTTTAGTCGCTAGAAAGAGATAAGTATCGCGAGGTATATAGTAAATATACGCTTAAAATTCGGTAGTAATATAAGTATAGTAGCGGTTAAGGTAGTAGTTATTATAGTAGGAGCTAAGTGCGACGAATTCTAGCTTTAGGTGCGTTAGAAGCTTAGTATATAGCTATTCCCGCCTAGCTACTAGCTTACCTCTATACGTAGAGATTAGCTTCTTATGCCGTAGTTAGCTACTATAGTCGGCGATATTATATAATATATCGCTTGCCTAATATAGTATATATTAATATATACGACTATATATAGATAGCGATAGCTATAGACGTACTCTAGAGCTAGAATCTATCGTATACGTTACTTAGATTAACCTTACTATCGCCGGCCGAAAAGAGTAACTACTATATACTTATACCCTCGACGACCGCTCGTCTACTCGTCGCTAATAGTTACTTCTTAGCTTATACTATCGATAACTACTTATCTCCTTAGCGTAGACGGCTACTTCTTAGCTTATATTATTAACGACCGCTCGTCTTCTTAGCGCGGACGATTACTTTTTAGTTTATACTATCGACGACCGCTAGTCTCCTCGGCGCCGACGGTTACTTCTTAGCTTATACTATCGATAACTACTTCTCTCTTTAGTATTAAAGTAGTATCGATAATTATTTCTTCTCTTCTACTATTATAACGACTCGGTTCCTTAATATAAAGGTAGGCTAGAGAGTCTATTTTTCTATTCTACTACTATATTACGACTACTTAACTAGTAATACTATAGAGTACTAGTAAGTCTAGCTCTTTCCCTTCTATAGTATTTTATATATTCGTAGAGAACTTCGAATAACGAAATATATATACTATAGTCGATATTATCTATATAATACCTAGATATAATCTATACTATAGTAAATATTTGCGTCTATTACTAACTTACTATATTCTATAAAGTAGCGAAAGCAATTATAGCGTTCGCGTAACTATAACTTCTATTAGGTAAAGATCGGTAGAGGTATCCTAATATAGTAGTAGAATACGATATAGTTCTACTATATAGCGCTATCGAACTCTAACCCCCCTCTTATAGGCCTACGTATTCCGGCGGTCGTATACGATTTTCTAGTACTCCTATCTACTCTAGCTCTTCTCTCTCGTACCTCTATCTATTCGCTCCTTCTAACTCTTTAATATCTCTATCTATACTACTCGATACCTTCTCTTATTTCCTAAGCGGACTCTAATATAGAGTTTAACTCGAGCCTTCCTCTACGAGTATATCCTAATATAGATACTAATATACTACTATTAGTACTACCTCTACGCGTAGGAAATAAGGCTACTAAGTAGCGGCGAATATAGCTATTAAAGGCTATAGTACTAGACGACGAGTCTCGTAGGAAGGTAGTAGTTCTACGGAAAAAAGTAATAGCTATAAGGACGATATAGCGACGAACGAGAGCTAGTAAGTCTAGTATCTCGAAAAGGCGGTTAATACTAGGAATAGTAGCCTTATAAGAGATTCGTAAGCTTTAGTAAACGATAGCTTTATATATCTAGAGGGTCCTTTTTTAGCGCGTTATCTACGAGATTATAATAGATAGAAGTAGTAGCGATATTATTAGAATTTAGGCGGCAGCACTTAAATACTTATAGGAAGCGGCGGAGGTATTTCTCGTTACGGAGTTCGAGATTTCTAACCTTCTAGCGATCTACGCGAAGCGCGTTACCCTATAAGTAAAGAATATATACCTATATAGTTATCTACGCTACTAGTTTACTAGCTAGGACGAAGAAGGGAATAATAATATAGGTATATAATACTAGGTTACTAACTATAATTGCCGACTATAAAGAGCCTAGCATACGTTACTATACTTAGAAGCTTAGAATTAATATATACGGCGTAGGTAAAGCTATAGCTAGTATACTAGCGAGCCTAACCTCTGCCTTAGCTAACCTATATACCCTTACTAAACTATTAGTAATACTACTACCTCTACTACTTTAGAACTTATCGGCGGTCGCGCTTTATTAGCCTATTATTATCGCCTTCCTTTTTTATATCTTCTAACGAATTTTCGTATTATATATACGAAGGATACTACTACGTACGTTAATCGTAGCTTAATCGACCGCTTTTCTCTTAGCCCTCTACGTATTTATAATAGCTTAACTTCCTACTAATAAGCCTAGCTAGTTCGCCGAGTAATACTTCTTTAGCCGAGATATAGCGTCTACTCCTCCTTTATCTAGAAACTCTCCTCTACTTAAAAACTCTCCTATAGATAATAGTAATATCGACCCTAGACTTCTTAGTAACTAGGCGCCCTCTTCTAGCTAACGCGGCGCTTCTACTCCTCCTCTCTTAATTTCTAACTCCTTCGCTTATAATAGTAACGACTAAGAGGCTACTAGTAGAAACGACTAGAATAGTTCTCGTAGAAACGCGAATAGCGATAATAGAAATAACGAAGATAACGTCTCTATTATTATTATCGACGATAGTAATAGTAAGGAGAGTAATAGCGACGAGAGTAATAGCGACGAGAGTATTATACTACCTACCTCTCCCTCTTAGCTTTCTAGGAAGGCTCTATAGAAAACTATACTAGGCGGTCGGCCTCGTCTTAATAAGTAGAAGCTCGCTTACTA
This sequence comes from Cercospora zeina, assembly GCA_022702355.1. Taxonomy (NCBI): domain Eukaryota; kingdom Fungi; phylum Ascomycota; class Dothideomycetes; order Mycosphaerellales; family Mycosphaerellaceae; genus Cercospora; species Cercospora zeina. The sequence continues at coordinate 3,255,604 of JAKLWX010000005.1, forward strand.
AATAGCTCGTAAGAGATAGATCGAGAGGGATAATATAGTAATAGTAGTAGTAGTAGTAGTAGCTAGAGGAGTAGTAGGTAGAAAACGATTACTAGATAGAAAACGAGTAGCGAAAAAGGGACTAGCTAGAAAGAGAACGGCTAGAAAAGTACCGGCTAAAATAGTAGTAGTAGGTAGAGGAGGTCTAGCTTATAAAGCTAGTATACGGAAGACTTATCGCTATAAGCTAGGTAGTAAGTTATATAGTCGGCATTTATAGTTAGTATTACTAACTTATACTCTAGCTATCGCGCTCCGAGAGATCCGTAAGTACTAGAAGTCTACGGATCTACTTATACTAAAGCTACTCTTTAGCTACCTCGTTTATAAAGTTTACTACGACGTTTCTAGAGGCTTAGCTATTTCTTAAGGAGGTTATCGTTAGTAGGCGAGCGCCCTTAGTACTCTATAGGAAGCCGCCGAGAGTGCTTTAGTCTACCTCTTCTCGAGTATATATACTTCTAGTCGTTCTATATTCGATCGATATTAACTATATTATAGGTACTAACGTTACTACGATTTACGTAAAGCGAGTAACTATTTAGTAAAGGGATATAAAGTTTGTTATTAGCCTACTCTCGTCTTAGGGAATTAATATATTTAGTAAGAGATAAATCTCTATAGTATATATAAGGAAAATCGTTATAACTATAGAGGGTATATATAGTAAAAATTAGTATAAGTAGAGAGGTTACTATAGTTAGTATTCGTAGTCGGTATGCCTATAGTTGCTCTAAAACGTACAATTTGCCGTATTAAATTAAATATACCTTTAAAACCCGTCGCTTTCTATACTTTCTACTTCCTCCGGTTTCTATCTATTTATAACTCTCGATTTTCTATACTATATTCTATCGAATCTTATATTTCTATTAGGACCTATCTTTAGACCTATCGTTAGACCTGAGTCGGACCTATCTAATACCTATATTTATTAGATAGGTCCGGAACTAGGTAGGAACTAGCTAGGACCCGACCTAACTATTATAGTTCTATATATTTAGGTCTTAGACCCGACCCGGACCCGTCCCGACCTATTCTAACCTCTATAGTTACCTATGCCCGAGCTATCTTATTCTCCTTTTCCTACTAAAGTCGTACTACCTAGGCCTTAAAGTTAGCGTACCGCTAGTTAGTAGCTTTCTAGTTAGTAATAATTTATGCTTTAGTTTTAAGTAGCGGCTCGGTTAGGACTATAGGCGGAAGCTTATTAGCTAAGCGTAGATCGTCCGGAATATATATAGCGATAGGAGCGGATAGCCTATAGGCCTTAAGGCGAGTATTAGCTAGTTCGTCCCGTAGCTCTAGTTAGTAGATCTTCTAATAGACGTAGTCCGCAATCTAAGGAACTATATACGGCTAGAGTGCCTCCTTAGACGGCCGCTAGATACTAGTATCTACGTCTATAAATAGGACTAATAACGAAACCTATTCCTTCCTATTTCTATAAATATCGAATAATAGGGCTAGCCGACCTATATTATAGTACCTTATACGGGCTATAATTTCTAATAGGCCCTTTAGCTATCTATCGGTAGACGGATATAATATTATCCGTAGTATAGTTATATTAGTAAGGTGCTAGACGTATAGCTCTTAAGAGTAGCTTAGGAATCCTAGGGCCTAGAAACGGCCGAGGTCGACGCCTATAGCCTTAGCTATAGCGTTAGTATCGCTAAGGATCTTAAGTTAGTCTACTTCGACCTTACGAGCTACGTCTAGGTTAAGTAGAAACTTCTATACCGACGAGTTAGCTATACGGTAAGTACTTACGGTAGCCTCTAGCGCCTTTATATATAAGGACTAGATATAGGACTATATCTATAGGGCAATCTACGCTAGCGCGGTTATAGCCGAGAGGGCGAGAGGGACGAAGTCCTCGAATAGTACCTCGTCGCGATCGAAGTCTATCTAGTCCTTATACTAGGCTACTATCTACTTCTTAACTTTAGTATAGTTGTCTTTCTCGAACTACTACGCGGCTAGGAGGTCCTCGTAATCCTTATTAGTAGCCGTAGTAGCCTTACGCGTAGCCTCCTAATTAAATATAGTCTAGGTAATATCTAACTACTATTCTGTATCTTACGGCTAAAATTTAAGGACTTCCCGGGCCTTATTCTAGTTATACTAGTAATATACTAGTATTATAGCGCGGGCTAAGTCGAGATTAGTATAGACTACTTCGCGAGTCTAATTAAAGAGTAGATCTAGTACTTCTATACTATACTTTTTTATATATATTAGGATAATAGCTACTACCGTAGCTATGTCGGTATATACGATACTAGCTAGCGGAGGGCCCCTATAACCTAAAATATTAGTTAAGCCCTTTACGGCTAACTAGAGCTTAGCCTCGTTATAGCCGAGATTAAGAAGATCCTTCTTATTATACTTAGAAGTAAGCTAGTTCTAGATAGCGTACTAGCTAGCGATCTTACTATTCCTCGCGCGAGGATAAAGATTATCTATCTTAGCGAAGTAGAGTAATATAGCGTAAACGCGATAGCGTAATCGGAAGCGCGCGAATAATAGTACGTCGCGGATATAAATACGTCGTTTAAAGCGGCGAGAGAGTACGCGCCGGCGGTTTATTAGTAAGCGGCTACTCTCTTATTACTAATTATAGCGGTCGAGCGTACGAAGATATAGCTAAAGGTAGGTATAGGATACGTAGGTTAGGTAAGCAGTACTATAGTATTATTATTAAAAACTATCGGTAGTATAATTCTAATAGTTTAGTAAAACGGAAGGAATAGTTCGTACGCTATTATTCGGTAACTTTAGTTATCGAATGCTACTTAAACTATACTAGATAGTACCTAAAATATAATATCGCGTTATTACTATCTAAAATATTCTACTAAGTAAGGGAGGGGAATTAAGAGCGGTACCTAGCCGCTACCCGCCTATCGCAGGCTATAATAGCGTCCTTTTAATAGATAGGAGAATATAGAATCTTAGCTTATAGAATAGGAGAATAGTCTCGTAGAATCCTAGCTCGAACCTAGGTACGGTCCCGGCCTCGACGGCGGTCTACTAAGTATATACGGTTATATTCCTAGACTAGGTCTACTACGTCGCGAAGGTCTTCTATATTATACTAAACGTTATAGGCATAGCTATAGTTTAACTATTTAACTAGGTATTACCTCCTATTATAGACCTTACGCCTACCTATTAGTCTCTCGATCTTATAATAAGAGGCCGGGTTATTATCGTCGGCCTCTATAGGGCCGGGTTCTAGTACTTAGCGATCGTACGAATCGTTACTAGCTAGATAGGGCTCTAGTTATACTACGGATACTATAGGGTAGATTCGCTAAACTAGGAGAATAGCTAAACGATAAGCTAGTCGGCCTACTCGGTCTTCGATCTTAAAAGGTCTAACTCTCTAGTATAAGAATTTATAATATATAATACTAGCTAGGTAGTATTCCTTATATAGGCAGAGGAGAACTAGCTAGCTACGACGAAATATAATAGGCCGATAGATAGTATCGTACCGGTCCTTTATAATAGTAGCTACCTAGGCTATCGAGTCGATAGCCTTATCGCGGGCTTCTTATCTAAGAGTAGTATAGTCTACTATAAGTAGCTCGGATAATAGAATTAATATATCTAAGTTATTCTTAAAACTCTATATTAGTACGTTAGGGACCTTCTCTATAGACGCGTTCCGGCTATTATTAAGGTTAGCTTAAATATAGAGTAGCGCCTCTACTTAAGAGGTATCTAGAAAGGATATAATAAAGAAGCGTAACGCGATTTTAACCGTCTAGTTCGTACGTTTACTCTAGCCGTCGGCCTACGAGTAATAAGTAGTAGTAGCTAGGAAATATATACTAAGCTTATAAAAAGCTACCTATATAAATTTAGATATCTAAATCGGGTCCTAATCTCTAATTATAATAGAGGGTAGGGACCGCTCGTTAGCTATATAGCTATAAATCTAGGCCGCCCTATAGTCGGCCGCGGTCTAAGTAGATTTAGACTTCGTTAATATTACTCGTTTAGTAAATTTATAGGTCTCGGTTAAGAAACTATTAAAACCGCTCTCGTCTATAGGTAGGCTAAAGACCTAGTTAGCCGTTACTATATAGTCCGGAACGGCGACGGCCTAAATTAGCTATAGTTCCCTATTAGGCCTATAGTAGTAAGTTTAGTTTAGAAGATAGTCTAAGTAGAACTTAATATACTTCCGTAGCTCCTTAGCTAAATACTAGATATAAAAGGAGGTAAAGACCCTAGTATAGAACCGATAGAAGCTAGAATAGTAGTAATTATTATAGGCTATCTTAAAAATCTCCTTATATAAGAGCCGAAGAATATATAGACGCTCGCGGCTATCTAAATTATCCTTAAAGTAAATTAAGTCGTTCCTTAGAAAGAATTATAGGCCTAACGGCGCGGCCTCGGGCTCCCTTATCTTAGGATCGACGGCGTCCTCGCCTTATAGCATGTCTACGTCTACCGCGGCTTACCTATACTATTCTATACGTATAAGCTACTATATCTAACTAGCCTACTAGGGATCGGCCTCGTACTCGTAGCGAAGGTCGGCTTTAAACTTATTAGATAACTCTACTAAGACCGAATAGAAGATTAATACGTCTATAGAAGTAAACGGTCGGCCGGTTCGCTTATCGGCTAAGGTCGCGTAGAAATAATAACTATTAGTATAGGTATAGGAATATAAATAAATAGGATTGTCTAGCGCTTAGACCGTATTCTAGGCTAGGTCGGGGTCGTTATACGCGAGTAGGTCTAAGTTATCTATAACCGTACCCCGGTAGGTTTCCGAGATAAACCGGCTAAGAGCGTCCGGGATAGCGTATAAATAGCTAGGCCGATATACTACTCGAAGACTATAAAACTAAGAGAGGTACTAGCTAGCTCTTACTAGTCTTAAATTTAACTTGTCGATAGAGCTCGTCGTAGTAATAGAACTAGCTATTATAATATTAAGAGCAGCGGTATAGTTAGTAAATACGTAAATTAGCCGGCGATAAGCCTAGAGGATATATCTAGCCTTACGAGTAGTCTATAGAAGGCTAGAGACCTCTAACTCCGTAGCTAGGTATCTAGATTCTACCTTAAATAAAGTCTTACTAAGAAAAAGGACCGGCTAAACGGCTATCGGCATAAACCGTAGTAGTCGCGCTAGATCCGGTACTAGGTCTCTCTCTACTATATAGATTACCGTAGCGTAGCTATAACGGCTAGAGTCTAGGTCTACGTAAAGCGGCCTATCCGCGTCTACGTAGTAAAGGAAGGTAGTATAGCGGTATAGTTCCTATAGTATATTATAGGCGCGATGCTAGTAGATAAGGTTCTCCGCGTCGTTCTAAGCTAGCGTCCTAGCTATAAATCTCTTACGCGGATTTCCCTTATTAAAAGAAGCTAGATAGAGGAGGTACCTCTTCTAATCTTCGAATAACGTAATTAGTTAGGAGAAGTATAGAATATAGTAGCGCTACTATCCTATAATATCTATATAGAATTCTAGGTCCTTTAGTAAGCGTAGAAATAGCAGGTCTAGGATAGCCTTAACCTTCTCCTCGTAGATAGTATAGCCTAATCTACTAATACGTTAACCGAGTAGCCTTATTAAAGAGAAACTAACGAAGGTCTTAACCGGAGAGACGCTAATATTTACGTCGTCTAGTGCCTAGAAAACTCTATCTAGGTTACGGAGATAGTCGTCGAAGGTTGCCGAGAAAATAATAATATTATCGATATAGGTACGCGAATAGTAGTTAAACTTCTTTAAGATTCGGTCTAGTTATCTCTAGATATACTATACGCTATTAGCGAAACCTATAATAGCTACGCCTAACTATTCTTAACTACGGTAGCTATTAATAGTAAACTTATAGCGGTCGGCCTTAGCTACCTACTACTAATAAAAGAAGGAAACTATATCGATAGTTATAATAAAGTAGCTTCCTCTTAAGGCCGTAATAATATCTTCCTATCTCGGTAACGGATAGGAATCCTTTACTACTAGTTTATTAAGGCCGCGAATATTAACTATAGCCTAACCTTTACGGATAGGTTAGCTACTAACCTCTATAGTCTTCTAGACTATAAATACGAGGAAACTAAAGAGCGTCGGCTAGGTAAAGTAGGCTATCTTCCCCTATTAATAGAGGGCGTTAAAAGCTTTATCTACTACCGCGCGGTCTAGTACGAATAAAGGATAAGTAATAGTAGGTATGCGGTATAATTTACTACTAGGTAATAAGGTTACGGGTATATACTTAGAGTCTAGGACTTTGACCGTAGTCCCCTTATTCTAGAATAGTCGATTATACTTAGCTATAACCTATTAATATTCGGCCCTCTATCTAGAGGTGCCGTAGATAGTCGCCCTATTAGCTAATTTCTACTTAAGAGTATCGTTTAGTATCTCTAGTTTTAGTAAGGATACTAGACTCGTCGTAGTAAACTTATAAACTAAGGGGTTCTACCTATAAAAATTCGATAAACTAGCTAGTTTAGGCTAATAATTAAGAAGGGCGGCTAGCTTATACTAGCCCGGATCTAAATAGTACGCTCCTTAGTAGCTAATATTAGATATACTTCCTATACGTATACCCTTAGTAAGCGTAGCTAGCCGGTCTATATTATTATAAATAAAGATAAAGTCGGTATCGGAGTCTATAATAGCTAAATATAGAGCTAGTTCTTACTAAAGGCTACCTAAGTTACTAGGCTCGAGGATAAACTAGAAGTCTCTACCTATAGGTATAGCTTCCTATAGTTCGACGGCTACTCTAGCTACCGATCTAGCCGGAATTAATACCGGCTACTAAGTAGATAAAATAGTACGGAAAGCTAAGCGATCTCTACGCTTAACTAGTAATAGAGCGCGGGTATTACTCGTAGCTTCTAAAGTAACTAGTTTATAGCCCGGGTCTATTTTTATACTCTATAGCTTAATAATATCTATAGCTACTAGGATCTTAGGCGATAGGGATTCTACTACGTAAACCTTATACTATATATAGACTAGGATACGCTTCCTATCGTAGAGAGCGGGTACCTATATATCTAGTTCTATATATTCGGAAGTATAGGTACTCGTAGCTAGGCTAGATACCTATAATAGCTACGCTAACTTCTTCCGAGGGTAGTTAGATAGTTAGCTAGCTAAGAAACCCGTATTAATTACGGATAATATAGCGCCTATATCTAGGTATACCGCGTAATCTACCTCGTCTACTACTAGATAGAGGTAGATCTATAGATAGAAGGCTATATAGAAAGCGAAACTAGCCTTAGGAATAAAGGCGGCTTTAGATTCTAGAATATTATTAATCTAAGTACTAAGAGAAGCTACCTCGTAGATATAGCGGTAGGCCTTTAGTACGGCTACTAAAGGGAAATCGGCTCGGCAAATAGGATAGTAGTAGCCCTAGGCTATTCCTCGCGATAAGAATAGTTTAAGACTAGAGGAGGAGCTATTTAAGGTACGGACTATAAAGTTAAATAGGCCCGGAAGAGGGTCTAACGCTCCGTTATTCTCTAAATCTACGTAGTCTATAATATCGTTAAAGAACTAGAGTATATTAGGTCTACTATTCTTACGACTACGAGTTATATAACTATAACTACGGCTATAAGACTAAGAGGGCGAGAGGTAGCGATACCTCCCTAGACTATAAAATAAGTCCTTAAGATAGTAGTTCCGCGGTCGACGTCTATAGTCTTATTATAGTTTCGAATACTCCCTCGAATAGTAGCCGCGCTCTCTATAGTTATAGTAGGCCCTATTATAGATACTAGGCTCGTTCTTAATCTTTATCTTAAGGCTAGGCTCTTACTTAATATAGTCGTTTTCGTAGGGCTAGTAACGTCGACCGTTATCGTTTAGGCGCTCGCGTTCGTCGTAATTCTATCGGTATCTATTAGGTTATATATTATTACGGCTACGGCTAGGTCTACGTCGGTTTCTAGGCTCGAAGTTATAGCTACTTACGCGTTTAATATCTCTATACTACTCGGATCTCGTTATATCTAAGCGCCGTAGCTCCTACTATATCGAGCGCGAATACTTACCTATAGGGCGGCCCTTAGATAGCTATCTCTAACTAAATAGCTAGGTCTTTAGGTACGTAGTAAACTAGTCGACTATAGTACTAGAAGTCGGGTAGTCGATATTTATTCTTAACTCTTTATAGAGCTTTATCTAGGCAAGGGTAAGTTAAGCCTATCGGTCTATTATCCTAGCCTCTCTAGCCTATCGGACTATATTTAGGACGAAATCCTCTAGTAGACGGTTAGCTCGGATATTATTCTAGTCGTAATATTCTAGTTCTAGCTTAGCTAACGCCTCTGCCGGTAGTAACTAGAACTTATCCCTTAAAGCCTTATCCTAATAATTAATCCTACTACTACTACGTAGGGTACGGCAGTCTACCTTAGTTAGTTCGCCTATAAGCTACTATAGAGTATTCTCTCGAAAATACTTAGTTAGGTAGGTCCGCGTAAACTTACTACTATTAAGTACTATATAGTCCTTAGCTACGTCTAAGAATAGGTAGACCGAGTAGTAGTATATCTTTCTACCCCTATCTATAATATTACCCTCTAGGAGGTTAGCGGCCGAAGCGTCTAGATAGAAATAGCTAATTTCCTTAGCCTTAAACTAAGTAGTTCGACGTAGGCTATAGCGTAGGGAACGCGATAGTTCCTAGCTACTATTCCTATAGTAGTCGCCTTCTAATAAGAAAAGCGAGAATAAAGGTAATTAGCGGCGGCGTCTATCGCGTCCGCGACTATTCCTATTACGGTTACGCTAACTATAGTATCTTAGCTAAGAGTTATTATTATCTAGTAGTAGAGAGCTACCGTTAGGGTTCTAATTACGGCGTAGCCGTATACTATCCGCGCGTTATTATCCTTTACCTAAGACTAGACTAGTATACTATAAGCGTTACTAGCGGCCGTCGTCTAAATTACGCTAAGCCCGTCTAGCGTAGTTATTTAGTTCTAGGTTAATAACTATAGGAGCTAGAGCTAGAGGGAGAGTATTAGCTAAAGGGCGCTATTCTAATACTAGGAGACGGGCTATTACGCCGTTTTCTAACTATGCTACTCTCTCGTTCTACTAGTCTCTAAGCTAATCGATACGATAAAGCTAGATAGTAGCCTATTTAGCTAAGACTCTACGGATCTAGTCTATTAACCCTTCGGGCGCTAGCGCTAGTTATAGCGCTAGTTCGCGTCGATAGCGGCTACGCTTCTTAGTAGCTAGCCGATCTACGGCTACTAGTAGAGGTGCCCGCGGGCCTTACTATAGGAATTCGCGCGAGCCTAGAAGTAGTAGCTAACTAGGAGGACGTATATAGAAGCTATAGCGTTATACCTACTCCTAGGCTTACTCTTCTTCTAGCTCTATCTTAGTATATAGTAGTGCCGGCTATTATTATTACGGGTCCGAGTATTAAGGCGGGCTAGGATAAACTAGTACCGGGTTAATATCCTCCGTATTTTTACGCTATTATAGCCGAGGACTAAGTAAATACGCGTAGTAACTATAACGTCTCTACTCGGGAATACGTCCCGGATTATTTATTTCTACCTCTTATACTATACGAGGCTCTAAACTCGGCGGGTTAGACTATATAAGGCCTACTAGCGACAATAGTAGAGAGTACTAGAGGCTAGCCTCCGAACTAGATATCTAACGTTATAGAGCTAGTAGCTAGGTAAATAGCTTACGCGAAGGAGTTCTAGGTAATAGAGCCCTCGGCGGCTAGGTATACGAGCAGATACGTAGAGGACGCTAGGCTGCTACCCGTCGGCGAATCGCGTTAAGTAAGCGAATCGGTCGATGCCTCTAGACTAGACGGTCGATCTACTCGTTTACCTAGACGTCCGATTTAGATTATACTAGCTATTATTACGGGCTCGCCTATAGATTTACTTGTAGCTAAGGTCCGGCTAACGCCTCGGGAGGACTAGCAAATTAGGGTAGTATTTTAATTACTAGCTATAAATAAAGAACTTATTTAGTAGCCTTAGTAACTACTAAAGTATTTATCGGCTAGTCTAACGAGTATCCTAGAGCTGCTACTCCCCTACTCGTCTAGCTAGGAGGCGAGTATTCTTATAGCTAAGGGTAGTACTAGACTAAGAACCGGACTAATAGCTAGAGAGCTAGTCTCGAGCGCTTAATTCTTCTAGATAGGTTGCGATTCTCGAAGAAGACCGAGAATAAGAAGGCGTAAGTAAGCGTAAGGGCGTTAACCTCGGGTAGTTTAGAAGCTAGATTAGCTATATACGGGTTGCTCGGAAGATAAGTAGCACTAAGAACGCTAATAAGCTTCTAATAGTAAGGAGGTCTATACTACTAAGAGTTCGGCTAGTTTATAGTATTCTACTACTCTAAGTAGTTATTCTATCGTCTCGTCTAGTTAATAGTTAATAGTTAATAGTTAATAGTTAGTTATCGGTTAGAATACGACGAGAAATAGGGTATTAACTAGACTAAAGGCGCTCCCTACTATATAAAGAAAGTACTACTCGCGATATAGTAGTTACTAGTAAAGCGGTAAACTCCTTCCTAAACTAGGTATAATAGAGTAAACAAAGGCCTTAAAGCTAGGCTAGAGAGGTAGTAGCGGGCCGTAGCTAGTAGGAAGTAGAGTAGGTAGCTTCTAGTAGCTAGGTAATATAAGTCCCTCGCGGCTTAGTTAGCGGCCGAGAGCTAGGTTAGGCGAAAAGGTAGGCGATTAGCGGCCGGCAGGCCAGACGCGCTAGTCGCGGAAAGTCGCTAAGTAATCGGTAGAAGATCGTAGTCGGTAGGCCGTCCTTTAGATATTTAGGTCTATAGAACTAGCTAGATCGTATTAACTTATTTCGAGCTACTAATTATTAGGGTCTAGGCAGGGCCTAGCCGAGTTAAGTTAGTAACGTCTATGTTATTACTATCTAGCTATCTATATATTAAAGTACTTGCCCGGCGGCCGGGCCCGTAGCCTTAGCCTTCGGCCTATAATCTCTATTCGGCTAGCTACTTATCCTTCGGCCTATAACCCCTATCTAGCTAGCTGCTTATCTTATCTATAATAAGGTCCTATAGTAGAATTATATAATAACTAGTAGAACTATAGAAATAGAGATATTTATCTAAGGTCTAGCTTTCTTAAATACTCTATAATAACTTTAAAGGTAGAGTATCTAATAAAAGCAACCCTTATTTTATATTTAAGGCTACTTATAATAGAAGAGCTAGTTTAGAATACTACTACTTAATATAATTTCTATAAATATAGGTTATATAACTTAGATACTAAGTAAGGTAGAAAGTTTAAGGTAGAAGTATAATATTAGAGAGGGCTCCTACTATAGACTAGTAGTACCCTTAGTATAAGGTAAATAATAAGTAGCTAAAGATAAGAATAAAAGTATAGAAAGGAAAAGAGGAGGGAGTACTACTCTAAACCTAGCTTCTATAGTACCTTATAAAAGGAGGGCTAAGTAGAAATAATAAATAAATACTAAGAACCTAATCTATTAGTAATATAATCTAAAGGGAACTATACTATACTAAAATATAACCTAAGAGATACCGACTCTAGGACTTACGCCTCTAAAGCTATAAGATAGACGTAGGAAAAGAAGTAATACTACTACTAAGGCACCTAAAAATTATAATATAGCTACTATTATTATCTAAAAGAAATGCATACCCCTAATATAAGAGCCTAGTAACCTCTTAGTTATATATAAAAGAACGTAAGGAGTTTTTATAGCTAGGGGCTTGCCCTAAGATTTTCTTCTCTAAATAAATATATAGTATACGTTACGTGCTCCCTAAGGGAGATAGATCGGCAAATAAATTTATCTATCTATTTAATTTAGACTTATAAAAATATCTCGTAGTCTAGAGAATCCGACGAACTTTATTTTTAGCTCGTCGCTTTGCAACGCTACATCTCTATTCTATATTAGAGATATATACTTTAAAATACTAGAGTATAGAGGAAAAGTACCTCTCTACTATACTTAAATATTTATAGAGCCCGAAAGATAGATCTGCGCGTATAATAGTATCCTTACGTAGCCTTATAAGCGAGTTTTAGCCCTTATAAGGCGACTTATAAGGCCTTGCCGTAAGTTACCCATCCCTACATGCTATGCGCAAACTATTACCACTTCGAAAAGTCCAACTCCCATCGTGAGCACCATGACGCTGGACTCGGCTAGCATTCCGCCAATGCATGCTCGACTTGTCCGACTCCGCGACTCCGGGTGGGATACCGATCCAGAGGAACGTCACCTCACGAAAAGCTTCGGCTTTCGGAATTGGACGAGATGCCTGGTATGAAGTCTTCGTTACACGACTCCCGTGCCTATCTCACAGCTTTCAGAATTTCGCGCAGCTTGTGGAAATTTACAGTTGGAGTAATGATCACCACGCGCTCCTCAAACTTGCGAATCATCGCGGAGATACATTCGCTGTGACCGTTCGCTGGGTCACGTACAAGGGCCAGCCTGCTCGAGTGACGGACCGCGACATCGAGTCAGCAGAACATACCGACACATGCGCTGTTCTCGCAAAAGCCTTCCCGAAGGTCTCTGCTGATTCTGACGACTCAATCCCTGTCCACCACGATAAAGTGCCCCAACCCTTGCCAGATGGCTGGCTCCACAGAGGCTCCACGGTCTCCAAGAAATTCCATCTTCGAACCTATACCAAATGCCGAGCAGGTACCGATTCCACTGATCGCCTGGATTGCACTGACAGATGCAGGATTTTGTGCACTTGCTGGGCGTCGAGTCGAAAGCGAGAAACTACCATCCCGAAATCATATACGTAAGTGAATGGACGACAATCATAGCATAACAGCATCGTAACAGCCACAGTTCCCTTGTTGGGTCCACATCAAGTGGCCTTTGCTTCCGAGCAAAAATGTGGCAGTTGTTCTCGAATACTGCGACACAGTGGCCGCAAAACTCGGCGACGACGGCGACCAGAATGAGGGTAGCCACGCCTATGTAGAGAATCTCTAGATACATGAAATATAGACATTTTGCTGCACCAGCATTAGTGGCAGAGCATCTGGTCGGTCGAGTGATGTTGCCGGTTACAGGCCTGTGCGGCGGATCACACTACATGGTGAAGAGGACATTCTGGCAGTCTCCAACTGTGTCAGCACATGTGAGTTGTAGCACGAATGACATCAACGGCAGCAAGATGAATATCGTGAATACGAAAACAGATGTTGCTAGTAGATTCAGGTCGCTTGATGCAGGGCACAGCGCTGTTTGACCAGTGAGGGCGGGGAGCACACGGGCTGCAGTATCGATCCCTCATCTGGTAAGCACGCACCGATTGCAGTGGGCGTAGATGATTCTTTGGTTGGGAACGGCCGCGTATTCGAGCGCGCACAATTTTCAATGCATAATATCATTCTACTGCGGGTTTCATATCATTCACTTGCAGTGACCTCCAGCACTCTGTACGTTGAAGCGGACGACATTGGGTACGACTAGCTACATTGCAAGCATGAGGCACTACAGTCCGGTATCACTCCCTGCGGTACTTATGCGTAGTCGCTGAGCTCCTTTGTTACATATCTTGCATGCAGATCACTGCCTTATCATCTCTGTAATAGAGACAAGGTGGATCGATAGACCTAGCTCCCAGCAAGAAATCGAGAACCGCTAGGAGAGCCCGCCTTGGTTCTGCAGGGGCCGCCAGGGAGCTCAGCATGTGGCACTACCTAAACATTACCTGCTTAACAGTGCAATAGCAGATCTCGTGCATCATGGCGATCTTTTGTGCTTAAGAGTGTTCTGGAGCATCTTGATCCGAGCTAGTGTTGTGCCTGGGCCACGTTACAAAATTATGTAACCGTGTGACCGACGTGACCGAGCTATAACCGACACTTTTGCTGTATAGCCGGCCTATAACCGAAGTAACCGAGATTCGTAGGCATTTTATCGACTATCGAGGGACCCGCTAGCTCTAGAAAGCTAGTATATACTAAACAATACCCTATATAGTTTATATCTTAAGTTCTAGGAGCCTAGCTATAGTATAGCGTATAGTATTTAGTCCTGTTTTCGAGGCATTTCTCGTCGCGCTGCTCTAGTATCGATTTAGAGTTTATACTAAGCTAACTAGTTAGATACTTACCTAGTACTTTAATAGACTCTAATCAAATCTGCTAGACACTAAATTCTAAAGAGACTAAACTAAATTATAAACAAAGCAGGTCTTAGCACCTAGGTTCGGTTATACGGTCACAAGCCCTATTTGTGACCAAAACAGCGGTCACGGCCCGGTCACGGCCCGGCTACAGTGACCGGCACATCACTAATCCGAGCGCTTGGCTCCACAAGCAGCCAACGTTGCCGCTCGAGCCCCGCTTTTGTCACGACGCCTGTCCTCATAGCATCCGACGACAACAAGTAAGTTTAGGAAATGGATGTCCGAGCGTTCATGCAGCAGGTTTCTAGGGCCCCACAATCTCATGATGCTTCTCCCCACGCGATGCTCGCGCAGGAGGGCGCTCCTTTTCGCATATTGTCGGCCTGGAACAATTGGCGAATTCTCTGCAGGCATAGGAAAAGGGAGAATGCGAGGTCCGGTGGATCGAAACTTCTGTGTAGCTCACAGTGCCGTGTCGAAACTTATGTAACTAATGTCGCAGCTTGCTCACTTGACAAACACGAGCGCTTGAACTCGCTGCTTCTAGGGTGGCCTCCTGTCTGTTACCCGCTCACTGTTCTTTCAACTTCAATTATGGCATCTGCAATGGCCTTTCCACAAATGCGGCCGCTGCCGGGCTTAAACGCGTCGTTGGAGAAGTCAGATCTTGGAAAAGCCAGCGGCGTGTAAGTTCTTATTGCGCATCGCCATTGTTAATGACAGCTAAACTCTCGAAGGTACAACAAAGCCGCGACTATGGATGATTTTCCGGCTTCAATCACGGGTGATATCCTGGAGAGGCTTGGAGAAATTTTCGTCCAGCATGGAGCGCACTTGGCCTTCGCTCTTGGACTCATCCACAGTCATGATCGACTGAGCACCGACGAAATCCTCGTCAACGAGTCCCTTCAAATGCCTGGCGGTGGGTCGTGGATGAGAACCGCAAAGATAGAGGCTATCGACACAACTGCAATTCGTGGACAATCCTTCAAGATCAACGAGGTCGGTAATCTTGTTGCATACAAATTTTGTTACGGACCACTCCCGAAATTGGACTTCAACCTTGCGGCGTTTGTGGAAGATTTGACTACACACATCAACGAACTTGGACTTGGAAATTATTTGTGCCTTCAGCTCCGCGAGGATACGCCTTTGAATGGAGTCGACTTCGACCTTGGTGAAGTCGGCACAGTGCTCATTCCGAAGGCCGCAGCAAAGTATGGGTGCTTGGGCATTTGGGACTAATAACAAGGGATTCACCGTTCTTAAAGGGCAGACCAGCTTAGTAGTATTCGCATGTTCCAAGAGTGATAACAGGCACCATCCAGCTGCCACGGCCATGCGACGATAAACTGGTGTAGGTTTTCTCCTCAATGCCCAGGCACAGGCCCCTAGGCCGTGGTGACGAGAGGGTTGGCAACAGAGGTATACATCGGGTCCCCGTCCGACGTTTCAATCTCGGTCCTTGTATCATCAGGCCAATCAATTCATCCACGACTACCAGCTTCTCTCCATTATCACCTTGATCTAGCAACATGCATGCTCAATTCCTCCTCGCCATGGGCCTGTTGGCCACCAGCGCTGCGGCAACAGCTGACCCGGTTATGATCTTCCGACGCAACCCGATTCCCCACGCGTCGCCTTCCCCTCTCGACAGTCCAGCTGGAGTGCTTTCCTTCCTTTCCAAACGACAGAATTCCGTTGCGTGCGACGCCGCTGATGCAGATCAATGCGGTAATGGTCGCACCGATTGTGTACGTCTCTTTCTTTGTCTACCTACCTCCTACCCCTTCTCCAGCCGGGCATCCACTAATTTGACCGGCATGCTATAGTGTCGCTTCTACCGCGGCGGCGCAACAGGAGGCTGCTGCTTCACCGGCTGCTGCGGGACAGAAGACACGTGCGACCCCGCCGCGACGCAGGAATTGGGAGCATGCATCTGCGTTGGCACAGAAGCTCAATGTGGAGAGCGGTTTACGGGTACCGCGACTGCCACCGCGACCGAGGGAGCTGCGAGCACCATGATGTCGAGCGATGCCGCGGCTTCGACGGATGCTGCTGCGACTGATATGACGATGCCTTCTGCGGCGGACGCAACCCCTGTGGCTACTGCACCCGGCGAAACGGACACATCGGGTCCGAGCAGCAGTGCCAGTGCCAGTGCCAGTGCCTCAGCTGGAGGTAGTTCGAGCGGAGCAGGGAAGAATGCGGGCGTGGTTGCTGGGCTTGGAGGTTTGATGGCCGCCGTGGGCTTTGCTGCTGTGATGTTGTAATGAGTGAAGTGCAGGGAACGAAGTGTCCGGGCGGAAAGGATGTGTTGAAGTGGGTGATTACATTATGGCGGATTTTTAATACCAAAAGTGCACAAACCCGAAAATAGATTCAAGCATAAGGCTAAGGACAAATCGCTGTCGTGCTACTATAGTCTTCCGTTCTACGGCGGCATATCGTCGTCGCGATTCTATATCGTCGTCGTCGCGATTCTACGTCGTCGCGATTCTACGTCGTCGCGATTCTACGTCGTCGCGAGATAATACGCGACGATAGAATTAGAACGATAATAAGCCTATAGAATCGCGACGATACGTAATAAAGAATCGCGACGACGACATAGAATCGCGACGACGATCTATAGAAGGCGGTAGTAGGAAAGCAGGATTCTACGTTCAGTACTACGCTTTCTGCGTCCCGCGCTGCGCTAGAATCTATTTCTGGGGGTTTGCACTTTTGGTATTAAAAATCCGCCATATTACATGTGGTTCTGTGGCTCTGCGAGTGGCTGTGCTGTCAAGCTGTCTCTGTTAATTAATCTTCAAATTTTGACCCGCACTTCATGGCACTCGTCAATTGGGTGCCGAGAAAGTCCACAAGACAGATGACGACGTCCAAGCACCACATCACATATGTACGCAGACTGGTCACCAGCGCGTGGTCCGGGTGTCGAATCAGGATTTGGCCTTCCGAGAGGCATTCGGGGCGCAGCCGAAGCCACGCAGCTCGCCAGCGTACCTGCACGTCAATATAATGTCTCGATGGCCAGAGCGACCTTATCTAAACAACACGGGAATGGACATGCATCAGACCTTGGCCAAATATATGAGCATTGCATGATATCGCCCACGGTACCGTGCACTCTCCAAGTCACGAGAAGCACGCATGCCGGTCGAGGACATGATGGAAATGAAAGGAGCATGCACAAGTTGTCAGAATGTCACCCGGGCATTGTTACTCCAACTGTGCCAAGCTATCACCCAACTGTCTCCTCGCGATGCTACGCGAAAGACTTCGCTCGCTTTGCAAGGCAAGAGCAACGAGTCAGGGCTTCTGTTCCAAGACGAATGTAGCCCAAAGGGTCACGACACGCAAACACCGAGCACCGGATTCGCACATGGTCGTCATTGATTCTGCGAGATTCTGCGACGATGTCTTTGCAGTGAATGCACGTCAGCCCACACCTGTGGAACGATCGAGCTGACATTGGTCAGTACCTGCGTTTGACCGGTTCCACAGCATAGATATCGGATAACGCTCCGACCGATACTTTCCGAACGACTGAGCTGCAAAAAGCAAGCAAGGGGTCGTCGTGGTGACAACACTATCCCTTGGGAAAATCAGTTCGCTTCGACTGCCAAGGCCATATCTGCCATCGGCTCCCCAAGATGTACTCGTACAAACTGCGGAGCGCCGCGTCAAATGCGGTGACGGCCTGGACGCCTCGCTAACAGGGCTGATTGATACATATGGACCTCATTGCCTCACGCTTCTGATCCGCAATACCGCCCTTGCGGAACCTTCGACATGGCTTCCACTTTCTGTCAGCTTCTCGCTGTCTTTGCAGTGCTCAACACCGTCGTCCATGTCTCCGCCCAGCGAAGTTATGCAGCGGAAGCAATTCCTATCGCGCTTGGGGGTAAAGAACCCAAAATCAGCAAAGAGTTCATCGAACTCATGGCACCAGAATACAAGAGTATGTCAGGTGTTGAACAAGAGCGCCTCATGGTGCAGTGTACTGACAGATGTTGCCTCATAGTCGTCCACGTCATTCACTCTGCCTCGGATGGCAAGTCCGAGTTGGGTCCTCTGCTAGCAGGCGAGGCCACTATCCCAGTCTCCGGACTTGGCTCGAATATCAACAATCCTTCTCCGCAGGTGCCATGGGCCGTATTCATCGGCGGCGGTTTTGCTGCCTCGGAAATAAACGAGATGTACGGGAGTAGCTTGGCTTTCCAAGCTGTTCCCTGGCTCTTCCCTCCAACCACCGCGAGATCAAACGGCACAGTGGTACCGCCGACAGCTATGATTGTGCAGAGGGTCAAAGCAGTCTTCAAAGAATACGGGTGAGTTTGGTCGAAGTCTGGGGCAGCAGTGGCTGCGTCAGAAGTCCGGGCGCATCGCTAATGTGTGTCCTTGCTAGATTGGTTCCAGGAAATAGCACCAAGCCAGCTGGAGGTGTCTGGTCGTTTTGAAAAGCGTGAACCCTCGAAGGTCCCAGACGCTGGCCGCAGCAGCACCAACTAATTTTCGTATTCCCTTCTCACTTTCTATTTGGGATGCCGCCACAATGGTGGCACAGACTATAAATGCATTGAATGTTGATAACACAACAAGATAGACGAATGTTCGCAACTACATCGGGACAAACAAGCACTGACATTCACATTCTGCATGACGCTTACCACAGAACCAGCATTCACTGCTGGAAGACAGGCAGATATATCCATCGAGATCAAGCCCCACGAAGTATATTGACCCAACAACTGCAAAGGCACCTTCTGACGACTCATCATCACAACTCACCGAATCGAACCTAGTAGCGCCACTGCACCTCGAACAGCATGTACCCGTACAGCCAAGGCTACTGGTGTCTCAGCGGGTGTGGTAACGTCCTTCCAGCTCCTGGCTATTGCGATCGCTGTGCAGTAAGTATCTCTGCTGTATGAAGCACGAGAATGTCTGACTATAGCCGTGAAACAGGCAATTTTGACGCAGCCGAGGATTTGAGGACCAAGTCACAATGGCTGGGCGTTCGAGGATAACTTGTCTATAGCGAAGTAAGGACTATGCCACTGACACATTCTTGCTGCTCAATTTCCAAGATTCATTCATTGATTGATGCTCGGCTATGAGCGTTATAATGCTCTTCGTGACTTTTGAAGTTCATTCGTTCACTAGTTGTTGGCGCGGAACTAGGAGAGAAGAAAAATCATTAGTTAATAGGAAAGAAGAAAAATCATTCCACCAAGGCCGAAGCTCGGACTTAGCAAGTCGCATCCTCTGGTGGCCTGTCACGCTCAGACGTCACCTTTTGCTACATCTAAGTTCGAGGTCAACAGCTGTCTTGTTACGGAAGCTGAAATCGAACAGAACGGGATTTGGATCTAAGCTGCAGGAGTGCAAAGAAAGCCGAATTCACAAATCTGCTTGATCCATCCAGTGCACCTGTGAAGTCGTGGGACTTACAAAGTCATCAGGGACGCGCCTTTATGCCAATAATATCGTCAAACAATGAAAAGATCAAACGGGCTGATCACGATACATGACATGAAAGTCTTCACGTCATGGACAAGAAATAGAGTTTGTGGCATCCAACTAACCTCCCACTAAATGAGTGCAAAGGTCCAAACATGGACCAAGGCTTTTCACGGAGAGACTGAAGATATCGAACGCGCGCGGCCGCGATTCATACCATGCTGTCGTGGTTGCCGATTCCGACCTTTCTCATACACGCCTTCGAATCAGCATTCACTGGAGAGCCAAGACCAGGACTTCGCCCCATACCAGGAACCAAGCCGCTGACCCTAGAAGCATTGCTATGTCCGGTCTTGCTATACTACATTGCACTCCTGCTTCTACCGCCGCCGCCGCCGCAGACAGTAGCAAGTCTGCAGATTGGCGTCTTGCGGAATTTGTTTGCTGCAACAGCAGCATACTTGTTTCTCCGCTTGCCTCTTGCGTACCATGTCCCACAAAGCATTGGTCTGACCTACCAGCTCGGCTTGGTGGGCATCTATGGTGGACTTCGGGTCCTTGATGCCTTCTTCGTAAGCTACTACGGGTTTGGCCACATTCCGCGACGAGTGAGATACACACATCACCTTCGTGCCGAAACTCCCCGAGGAGAGTCTGCGCCTCGACCATGGGCTGATGGGGGGAGCAATGGGATGCTCAAGAAGCCTTCTACAACACCTACTGACAAGTCGAACGCGAATGCTCATTCCACTGCTATGAAAGAGAAAAGCGATGAGCTGCTCAAGGTCGGGCGGCCCAAGCCACAGCGTGCCATCTCGCAGTCAACACTGCTCGAAAACATGACGAGTCAGTCATACACCGAACTCCTGAGCAAGGACGACGGCTACATGACCATTATGCGCAGACTGGTCGACGGACCCAAGCCAGTACCAGTCGTGGAGACCGCACATACCGAAGACGGCTGGCCACACGGCTTTGCCGATCGGGCGTCCTGGGCTCTGGAACTAGAACTGTCCATGCGAGGAGTCGGCTTCACGTGGACGACGGCTGACGTCCGACATACAACAAAGACGTGGTTGCCCACGGTGCAGAATCGCGTGCATTCTCTTCTCGTGCATGTCGGGCCAGTGCTTGTCGTTGCATGGGCAGTGGTCAAGACTGTGTATGTCAGACGGTTGGGTCCAATGCTGGATAGGATCGAACCGCCTCAGTCGCCATTTGATGAGTTGTCGTCAGTCGAGCAGTATTTGCTGACTGGGGCGCTGGGAGCGTTCTTGATGGCTGCGTTCTCCTTCGGACACTCTCTCTTCGCGATCGTCTGCTCGCCATTGGCGCCTTCTCCCCTAGCGTTTTTCCCACCACTCTACACGACACGAGTTTGGGACATCACATCAGTTCGAGGCTTCTGGTCTTATGGATGGCACCGACTGTTCGCTCGGCTCTTCCTGGTGTGGGGAGTCTGGCCGGGCGAATGGTTAGAAAGGACACTCACGGGCAAATCGACAGACCAGCCCGCTGATGTTGGTAAGGTTCTTGGTGGCTTTCTGAGTTCTGCAGTGGTGCATTCTCTTTCTGTGAGAGGCACTGTTGGCGGTGACTGGAGTGACGCAGCCGGCGAGGCGAAGTTCTTCGCTCTGAATGGAGTCGCAATTATTGTCGAAGAAGCCTTGAAGCGCGTAGTAATCAAGACGAGAGCCAACCAAATCCACAAACAGAAAATGTGGTATGACGATGTTGTTGGAAGGGCATGGTGGATCGGCGTTCTGCTCACGACTGGACGCAATTTCGCTCGAGGCTGGACCAAAGCCGGACTGGTGCGGGAGATGGCGTTCATGTGAATAGTATTTGGACATGCCTTCCACTTCTTGCTACAGATGGCGCAATGCTCTGTAAATTCTCTTCCTCTTCATCACACTCGGATTGTGAGCTAACGCCACGCCAATAATGCCACCATGATCGGGGAAGTACCAGTTTGTCGTGCTGGGAACGCGGCGACAAAAGGTTTGCGCGGGATGGAAGAGCAAAGAAAGGAGCAAGCAGCTGCGTTTCGAACAGCGCGAGGTCCGTGGCGCGGCGTGGCTTGGACTTGACGCGTCTTGGCGTGCGACCCCGCGTCTTCCTTTCCGACTCACCACTTCGCCGACACAAACTCTGACACACGACGATTTTCAGTCACCCACCGCCACACTCCGCGACTTCACCTCCAACGCGCGACATCAACTGCCCGATCCGGCATATCGAAGAGGAGAACGCATTCCACAGCACAGCCACGGGAACACCGACTCGCTTCGGGCCCATCAGCGCCACATGAGCACTACGGACTGACCACGATGCCGCCGCCGACAAGACCCCGGCGTCCACCGCTGGGGAGCATCAATCGGCCTGCTGTACCTCCGAGAAAGCGTGCTCCCGCCAAACCAGCTGCGCCGTCTGCGAAGAAATGTCCCAACAAGGAATGCGGCGGGACGAGCTTCAGCGAAGATGACGGCAAGGTTGTTTGTCTCGAATGCTACACGGAAATCGCCGAGAACAACATCGTCGCCGAAGTGACCTTCGAGGAGAACGCTGGTGGCCGAGCCACTGTCCAAGGTGGTACCGTCAACGAAAACTCCCGTCACGCGAGGACGCTGGGATCGAGTGCATATCGCAAGGTGGGAGGTGGCGAACGCAATTCTCTCGCCGATGTCCAAAATGCGGGAAGGAAGGCCTTGGAGCAGCTGTGTCCAAAGCTTGGAATCCTGCAGCAAGTGCAGATTCAAGCAGAGCAAATATGGGTGCTCGCCGCGAACATCAACTTTTCTGCGGGTCGGAGAACCGACGAGGTCGTTGCTGCTTGCCTGTACGCCGCCTGTCGACGTCAAAGGGATAATAAGATTCTCCTCATGGACATCGCCGAGCTCCTACAGATCAATGTCTTCCGGTTGGGCGAAGTCTACAAAGACATGTGTAGAGAGTTGTACATCACGCAGGATCACTCAGTGGGACATCAGCACCTGGTCGAGCTCGAGCCTCTGATCTACAAGTACTGCGACAAACTACAATTTGCAGAGAAGACAAAAGACGTTGCATCGGATGCTTTGAAAATCATCCGTCGAATGAATCGCGACTGGATCGTGTCGGGACGGCATCCAGCCGGTCTCTGTGGTGCTTGCATCATTCTCGCCGCCCGAATGAACAATTTCCAGCGCACCGTGCGTGAGGTTGTGTTCGTTTCCAAAGTCGCAGATGTGACAATCGCCAAACGTGTGGAGGAATTCCGACGCACCAAGGCTTCAGGGTTAACAGTTGACAACTTCCGCAAGTATGCCAATCGCATGGTCCATCAACACAATCCTCCGTCCTGTGATCTACCTGACCACAATGCACGAAAGTTCGCGAGGGCAAAGGCTCGTCGAAAGGAGCACATGGAAATGCTCGAAATGCGCGCATCACAGATGCGATCGCCTTCTGCACAGCACATTGTCCTCCCAGACGACGTCAGCGAAAGCTCTTCCAGGCTCTCTTCCCTCGAGGCGGGTAGTCCAGGACCTGTCCAGCCGGTGACAGCGTCCGTGCAACAGGTTCCCGCAACGGCGCCGATGATAGTCGCGCAAGAGCCTGCGTCTGCTGGTGAGCAGCAAAGTACTCCCCCGCCAACCCAAAGCAATGAGGTATCAAATAGTGATCCTACTGAAGGCAATGCCAAGAGGAAACGCATGGACGAAGCCGAAGATGCAGCACCAGCAGATGTGGTTTCAGCCACACGAGCCGAATCTCCAAAGCGACAGCGCACAGAACGTTCTGCACCTCCGCAGCTCGAACCTCAATCGATCATCCGCTACGATGCCGACGGCTTCGCCATTCCAGCACTTCCAGCGCAGGCCGTAGCAGATGCAACGCGTGCGAGTGAGGCTCCAACTGAGAAACGCGGTCGCGGACGACCAAAGAAGGATCCCGCGCAGGCGCCCGAGGTTGAGATCTCCCAAGAAGAGCTTGCAGAGGAAGACTATCTGGAAACACAAATCGAAGAGGCCCTAGCAAATGGAGAGGTGCAGGAAATGCAAAGTGAGGTGGAAAAAATAAAGGAGGCGGAGAAAATAGAAGCCGAGCACCAACGCGCGGCCGCGCTGGCTGCCGAGCAGATGAAGGCCGACGGCGAGAAGGGTAGACAGGCCCGTCTTGCTCGAGGAGTTGACTACTTTGGCAAGGCACCTGAATGGGAGCCGGGTGTTATACTCACAGCTGCCGAGCTTGAAGCTGAATTTGAAAATGACCCTGAGGTGGCCAACTGTATCCTGTCGGACACCGAGAGGAAGATCAAGGAACAGATTTGGGTTGCTCACAACGAAGACTGGCTCCGAAAGCAGGCCGAAAAGGAACTACTTGCTAAAGTCGAGAAGGCCAATCCAACGAAGAAGAAGAAAGACGGCAAGACGCACAAGGGACGTGGCAAGAAGCGCAATACCTTGGGCGACGGCACAGTCCTCACAGAGAGCTCGACACCCATCGAAACGCCGGCTGATGCCGCTCGAGCAATGTTGGAGAAGAGAGCACCAATGAAGTCCCAGCACGTCAATTTCGGGGCACTGCAGCGCATCTATGGGCGTGAGACTCCCTCTCGTGCCGGTTCGGCCATACCTAGCGAAAGTCGATCGCAGACCCCAACTACGAGAGCACCATCCGCTGCACCATCCGAGGGCAATGAAGACGGTAGTGAAGAAGGAGATGTGGAAGAGGTACAAACAGAAAATCCTGCCAAGCACGTACAGCCCGCCACCTGGGATAATATGGATGAAGACGGCCCAGTCGAGGAGGAAGACGACGAAGATATCTACAAGATGGCCACTGAAGGACATGATGAGTTCGGTTCCGTCTACGGAGGTGATGATGACTACGGCTCCGGCGAAGAATACGGTTAAGCACCAGCCTCGACAGATGTGGGGACCACGCAGTGTGCTCAATGCTCTCCAAAGCAGCGTTCACGATGTTCTGCTTGCAATGCAAATTCATGCATGACCGACTTGCAGTTTCGCAAGCACCAGATCTTGTTCAATGATGAAACGCATCCAACACCAATGAAATCAACAGTGTCAGATCCCGGCGAAGCCGTGTCGTTCTCTACCTCCTTCTACACGTCTGCTTTCTTCGCCCATCCTCGCCTTTCTCCCACTCAATACATGTTCAACTTGAACCCTCCTTGCTTCACCTCCTGGAAGAAGCCTTCAGGATCATACTTCGTACTGACCTCCTGCATGGACTGCTTTGCCCCCTCGCCATATCCACCAAATACGTCCTGTCCGCTCGCCGCATAGTTCAAGTAGATGTACGGATCCAGCGTCCCCTTCTCTCGCGCATAATCTTCGCTGAGTTTTGCGACATCTCGCGAAACTTGCTCGACCAGCTCATCGTCTTTGGCATCTCGCCACGAGACGCATAGCAGCGCGATGATCAATGTGTCGTTTGCGTGACGAGTCCCGAAGCCGAGCACATTGGGGCTTCCTTTTCTCGTCATTGCTGCGGAAAGCGGTTGGAAGACGAGCGCCCAGACAGACCTTTCCACGCTTTTGATTCTTTTGAGCTGTTCTGTGTATATTCCTCGCATGGCTTCCATGGTCTCGAGGTCGTTCTTGATCGTCAAGGTGATTTGGAATTGTCGGTCGCCTAAAGGTGCCATGCTGTGAAGTTCGTCGGTAGCTGAGGTGAGCGGTTGGATCTTGAGCGTTGTTCGGATGCGCCAGGGTATTGCTTTGAAGGGTGCGAAGACGGACGGCCATGGTTCGGGTTTGATGTAGGACAGTTGCTGCACAACCAAGTGAAGACCGAGATCGCGGGCGTAGGCGAATGTTGTGAGTGGGCCGCCAGCGTATGCGTCGAAGTTGGAGGGTTGGTTGAAGGAATGGAATGCGCGGAGGACTTTTGATGCTTGAAAGTTGAGCCAATATGCGGAGCCGGACCAGATGTGAGCCGAGGGAAAGACTTTTGTAGTGACTTGAGTAACGATACCAAAGTTGCCTGTGCCACCTTTGAGTGCTCGCCAGAGATCTGGATGAGAAACGGCCGTGGCATGGATGATGCTGCTATTTGCCAGGACGATTCCGTAGGCATCGACGTTGTCACATACCATGCCGAAGCGAGGTGAGAAGAATGAAATACCGCCTGGCAAAGAATCAGTATTCAAGTGTTGTGAACTTGTAGCAGTGAGACTAACCACCCAAGACTAAGCCCCCAACACCCACATGGGCATTTCTACCACCGACCATTGCTAGGTCCATGTCTTCCAGTCTGGAATAGACGTTCTTCCAACGAGCTCCCACGCCGATAGTGGCAGAGAGTTTGTCAGATGCAACAGAGATCCCGTCAAAGAGACTCATGTCAATGGTAACACCATTTGTGATGCTTGCAAATCCAGCTTCGGGAGAATGACCTCCACTACGAACTGCAAATCGCACATCATCACCAGCTGCAAGGCCGCTATTCAAAGTCTTTATTGCGATAGATACATCTGCGGCGCTAGACGGTCTTACAATACAGGAAGGCTGGATCTCCGCGGCATTCTCGGACCAGTATGACTGCAAGACGTTGTTGTATGTCGGGTGTTGGTGCGAATAGACTTGTTCTGGTAGCTCAGATGCCAGCTTGATGCATATTGTGGATTGTCCAGTTCCATTGCAGTTGGGTCCGCTATAGGGTTTTGTGCTCTGTATACTATACCAGTTGAGAAGGTGAGGTGAAAACAGAGCGAGCATGCCGATGAGTACTCCGCTCAACAGAATCGACGACCACTTCCTCAGAATTCCGAACGCCATGTTTGAGCTCAGCAATGTCCGCGTCCCAAATGACGATTTACACTCGGGAAACTGAGATCTCGCAAGATGCTCGTGTTACACAGATCAACTCATCCTTCGCGCCATCACAGGATGACACTAGACAGGACGCGGTGAAGCTGATTGGAGCTGCAGGTAATGCACATTAGCGGATTTGTGGCCGACCACATCGCCATCCAGCCCGATATGTTCCGAAGACTGTACAAGTTGGAAAGTGGAAACTACGATCGGAATTCTCTAATTACCATGAGTTGAACAAGCCAGTTGGTGGAGAGAAAGAGGTGAGGTGTCTCGACCACCGGGCCGAGGCTCTTGGAGTCTGGAGAGGCTGGTGGACCTGCCGACATCGCTTGCTCGCCAACTTATCAACAACAACAACACGGTCTTTGACATGAACAGCATCAAGCCTTAGCTGTCCGATGGCTTCAGCTATACGACCTCTGCGGCTTTTGAGCCGTGGCTCGTCTTCTCAATTGATAGGCCGAACATTGCATCAGCGAAGATGTCTAGCTACACCGGCTGCGGATCCGACCAATCTTCCATTGGCTGGCATCAAAGTGCTTGATATGACCAGAGTCCTTGCTGGTGTAAGGCTTTTCCAGATCGGAGCTTATAACATGCTTACGTGCTACAGCCATACTGTACACAAATTCTTGGCGATCTAGGGTATGCACGATGAGCCAAGTACGGCCGCCTTTTAGGTGTTTTATTCATTGGTCAGGTAGCAAGCTCATCGCGTCACAGAGCCGAAGTCATCAAAGTCGAACATCCCACACGAGGCGATGATACACGAGCATGGGGGCCACCATATGCATCGTACCAAGAGCAGAGTACCAAGCAAGGCTCAGGTGAAAGTGCTTACTTTCTAGCTGTATGATCTCGACAATAGAGAAGATTCCAATCAATGTCTGACAATACCCAGGTGAACCGCAATAAAAAGTCCATAGGTCTCTCGTTCCAGTCTCAATCTGGTGTGGAGATACTCCACAAACTCATCCAAGAATGCGATGTTCTCGTAGAAAACTACCTTCCCGGCGCTCTCGCAAAGTATAATATGGACTACCGCAGCGTTTCCGCCGTGAACCCCAAGATCATCTACGCCAGCATCACAGGCTATGGTCAGACCGGACCAAACAAGAACCGAGCAGGCTACGATGTAATGGTCGAAGCTGAAATGGGCCTCATGCACATCACTGGCCACCGCGACGGCCCTCCTGCTAAAGTGGGCGTCGCAGTCACAGACCTCACAACAGGTCTCTACACTAGCAATTCGGTCATGGCCGCTCTCCTCGCTCGAGTCAAAACGGGGAAAGGCCAACATATTGACGTCGCGTTAGCAGACTGCCAGATCGCCACCTTGGCCAACATCGCCTCATCCTGCCTCATCTCCGGAAAGCCCGATTCGGGCCGCTGGGGCACCGCACATCCTAGCATCGTACCCTACAAAGGGTTCAAGACTTCCGATGGAGATATTCTGCTCGGAGGAGGCAATGACAGATTATTTGGGATCTTATGCGAGAAGATTGGAAAGCCGGAGTGGGTCAGTGAGGAGAGATATAAGACGAATGCAGATCGTGTCAAGGTGAGAGACGAGCTTGAAGACAAGATTGAGGCTGTGACGAAGACGAAGACCACCGAGGAGTGGTTGGCTATATTTGAAGGGAGTGGCATGCCGTATGCGCCGATTAATGATGTGAAGACAACGTTGGAGTTGGAGCACAGTAAGGTTTCACCAGAACGAGAGTGTCAGAAATTGTGATTTGCTGATAAAATGCGCAGCACGAGAACGAGGTATGGTGACTGAAATTGAGCATCCGGAATGTGGGCCTATGAAGCTTGTCAGTCCGCCTGTCAAATTCAGCGAGACGAATCCGACGATACGAAGTCCACCGCCTACTTTGGGTCAGCACACGACCGAGGTGCTGACGCAAATTTTGGGCATGAAGGTGGATGAAGTGGAAGCGTTGAAGAAGCAGGGCGTTATTTCATAGTGCTATCCAGGAGAGTACACGATCAGTTCCAGTCTGTCGTTCATGGCTCGCTCCGCCATCAACGTGTATCCACCGCCATTACTACCACGGTACAGCCAGCCAACGTAGTGGAATGGCTCAGGACAGAACTCGATCGGTCGCTTGAAAAGCAGCGCCTCTTCGTAGATCTGGTTACGGATCTCAGGGGAAAGGTCCAAGAAGTTGATCTTAGACTTGGGCAGTGGCTGCAGCAGGTCAATGATGTCTCCAGGATGAGACGGATGGGTGCTTCAAGGCTCGACAGGGCGTACCTTGTAACAAACTGGCAGAGTTTTCCGCTCGGCAACAGCCGCGGGAAACTGTAGTAGTCGCAGATGCACTCTCCCCGCTTGTTCCCCTTTCCGAGATGGCGCCTGTGAGGAGTTTTAACGTCTTCAATGAAGCCATACCCGTCAATAAAGCGCTCGATGGAGTGCAATCCACAGGGAAGCAGCTCGAGATATGTAGTTTTGGGACGTCCTTGACGCCCGCAACCTCGCAGGTAGCTGCCACGGCTTCGTGTCTGGTGAATATTGGCCATGATAGGACAAATTCGTGTAAGATCGGCCCCGCAGATTTTGTCAAGAATTGCAAAAGAGCATATGTTGAATCTCAGGCGGTGTTGCGAAGAAAAGAGGTAGCTTCTAATCGCGGTGGGTGGCGTAATCACGTGCAAGCCAAGACTCCACGAGCTTTTTTCATGTGAAGATTCGAAGTGCGGCGACAAGCCAACATCCTCGAGTCGATGCCCACTTTCAAAACCACGCTGGGTAGATTTCTGGAGCGTCATCATTGCACACCCATTTGACATGAACAGCGCGACGACGCAATCGAGCTTCGGTGTTCTTGTGCAATCTTAAACCAAATCTGTACCATTTGAATAAAAGTTTGTTCTTAACGGCCTTGATCGAGTGGCCTTTTCTGCGGTCGGCAAGTCGTGCACACTCGTTCTCCAGAAAGTTTAAGCGTATCTCGGCGTTCGTAGGGATGGGGCAACCTGATCGACTCAGATATTCCTAGAACAGTCAAATTGAGATCTCTTGAAGGTTTCCTTTGAGGCTTTGTACCTCGTTATCGGAAAGCAAGATATAAAGAGTCGAAGCGTCCTCTACCTCGATACTGCGCGCGTCTTCGATCTCGTTTGTCGGAGGCTGTGCTCCAGACATCGTGCGTTGATAGTACTAGGTCTCTCTGAAGGCTGGAGTGCTTAATTACTAGCGAGGAGCGATAGTAAAGGCGACGTTCGTCTGCAAGCACTCTTATTACAAAGGGCTCGAGCTTGCAGCGCACATGTTGGCGCACAGACATAGTGAATGAGAGCACTGCAAGGAGGTGAATGGCTGACTCGAAGTCGCTAAACTCGAACAGCACAATCTTCGCAAGCGTCATCAACTAGAAGCCGCTGCAAGGCTTGTCGGAAGTTATTAAAAGTTGATCGTGCGAGCTCTTCCCTACATCCACTCCTAGTAAGGCATTTGCAGAAGCCTGTTGCTAGCTGTTCTTCTGCTGCGAGACGAGCCCTTCAATAGAGGAGCGTGTTGGCAGGAGCTCTACAATCGCTTTGTCCGACCCCATCGTCAAATTGTAGTCCGGCTGAGGCAGGAGTCATTCGAGTTAGCTCCAAAGATACATCTCGATGGCTTACTTGTGTCTCAGTGAAGCATATCGAGTAAGTCACGCATTCGGGTCGTATACTATATAATAGTCAATGAGTGCAGTCGGAGCATTGCTCCCGCACTGATGCGGGCACATTGGATCTATAATGATCCCCTAGTCACAAAGGCGCTAGACTTGGTAGCAAGCTCGATATGGTAGTCATGTTTTCGGCAAACTTGACAAGCAAACACTCCGGTCAGAATCGAGAGACGTCGACTTGTTTGCGCTCAGCGCTTCCTGGCAGCAATTCGGAGCTTCTCCAGAGCAGGACACACAGACGGCATGCATGTCGCCGCATAAGTAGGGGACCCATCATGATTGCTGCGGAAGTCGCACCGACTGAGACTTGCTCGTGATTGTCATGTTTCGTTGCCATCGTTGAGATGCACAAGCAGCTTGAGACTTGACCAATATCGCGGATCATACAGTTTCATCAAGAATAGTGTGTGTCGTCGGATGTTGACGAACGTCTTCACGTCAAATTTCACGAAACGCGGTCGCGCCAAGCATACCGGGCTGCGATTGGCCGCGGGCCTGAGTCCGCTCGCACTCCTCCCAGCCATCTCCAACCTCCTACCACGCGTACACATCTAGAACATGGCGACGCAAAGTCCCAGCCACCATTGTGCGAATATGGCCGGGAATATAGACAGGTCGATTCTTCGACCCTGCAACATCGTTCCTAGACTCGCGCCAGATCATCAACGGCCACCTTGAACAGACCATTACCCTAGCAACCGTGCAACCATCCTCCGGACATCACGGCTACGATTAACGCAAGACAACTCCGGGCTGGCCACAGAGCACACAAACCAACCCCAGGCTCACGGCCATGCGCTTCAGCACAACACTCATCCTCGCGGCGACCACTTACTCCGCCAACGCACGAGCATTACCGCACCCAGCTCCACCTCCAACGTACAATGTTGTCGATGTTGGCGGCCCAACGAGTGCTGCCGATGAGCCAGCAACAGTATACGAGACGGTGCAAACGACATTGTCCGCCAAGCAGACAGTAACAGCCGCCGTACCCGCTGCGACAATCACGTCAACACTGAGCGTAGCGACGGTGGAGGTGGCAACGTCAACAACGACCAGCTCTTCGCAGTGGACAGTGGTGATCGGCACTGTGACGTCGTCATCCAGTGCAAGCTATATCACAAGTACAAGCTCTAGTACTTCCACTCCGTGCCCGACATCGAGCACCACCGAGCCAGTCTATCCAGTAGAAAGGCCTACCCACACAGCCGACGACGGCTTCTACCATCCATCGGGGAATGATGGTCAGTACCGGCCTTGGAAGCCAACTGCGACAACCTTGTCGACATCTACTGCTACGGGCTACTATGCGGTGGCTACTGCCACTAGTTGGGATGTACCAATGGACGAGACGAGTAGCTATCAGAATTGTGATTTATGGGACGTTTGGAAGCAGTAGAAGGAATCGGCACCGATTTTGCGACTGACAGCACATGCATTTGGGAATTGCGCAGCATAGCGAGGAGTGAGTAGCGATGGCATTGTACTATTAGTGGATCATGAGCGACGGTGTCGATGTTCAGAATGATTTGAGAAACAGACAGCAAGAACAGGACACAGGGAGGTTTCTGGTCAACGTAACGCTCTGCTAGTGCAGCATAGGAGCTAATGTATAAGCGTAATGGTTTGAACAGCAGTATAGAATCTGCAAGGACTGATTAGTCCGGGCAGCATTGCACTTTGAAATGTTCAATATGTGTCCACTCGTCCATGTTTCGCATGCATGTGAAAGCGATGACGGAATTTTGTGCCTGACAGCCTGGCCAGCTCAAGCGACAACGTGGGATGGGCGATTCAATGCGCATACGAATCGCAGCAACCACCGAAGCTTGATCGACTGCTGTCCTTGCACCGCCCCCAGCTTTCTTCTCTCCTCCGACTGCAGAATAATGCCAACCCGGGTCGCGTGACCACTGCAATCTTCGCCTTTCAGCCTACTCTACCATCCTCCGCTCCGCCTGTTCTCCGCCGCCGCCAGCAACATGTCCTCGCCGCCGCCCGTGGAAGACCAGGCCCGGCTGCTGGAAGATGCGCTGCAAGTCGTTCGCCAGCAGACGGTGCAGATGCGGAGATGTCTCGAGACTCCGGGCAAGCTGATGGACGCGCTCAAATGCGCGTGAGTTCTATCCCATCTACATAGCTGCTGAGCTCACCATAGCTGACGCCTGGAACAGCTCGACACTGGTCTCCGAACTACGAACCTCGAGTCTCGGTCCTAAACAATACTACGAGCTCTACATGAGTGTCTTCGATGCCCTGCGCCACCTCTCCGTCTACCTACGCGACTCGCATCCCGTCAACCATCTCGCCGATCTTTATGAATTGGTTCAATATGCCGGAAACATCGTCCCGCGCCTGTACCTGATGATCACTGTGGGAACAGTATACATGGGCATCGAAGATGCGCCCGTCAAAGAGATCATGAAAGACATGATGGAAATGAGCAGAGGCGTGCAGCATCCCGTCCGCGGCTTGTTCTTACGATACTATCTGAGCGGGCAAGCACGAGACTATCTTCCCGAGGGCGATTCGGCCGAGGGACCCGAGGGAAATCTGCAGGATTCCATCTCGTTCATCTTGACGAATTTCGTGGAGATGAACAAGTTGTGGGTGCGGTTACAGCATCAAGGACATTCAAGAGAACGGGAGCAAAGGACGAAAGAGAGGCAGGAGCTGCAGCTGTTGGTGGGAAGCAATCTGGTGCGATTGTCGCAATTGGTGGACATGGAGAGTTATAAAAATGTCATTCTGCAACCGCTGTTGGAGCAGGTGGTACAGTGTCGGGATGTTCTGGCGCAGGAATACTTGCTCGAGGTGATCACGCAAGTCTTTCCGGACGAGTACCACTTGCATACGCTGGATCAGTTGCTCGCGGCCACAGCGAGGCTAAATCCGCATGTCAACGTTAAGGCGATCGTGATTGGACTAATGGATCGCTTGAGCGCGTTCGCACAGCGGGAAGCGGAGCCAAAGACTGTGGAGGAGAGGCAGAAGGTGGAAGAGGAGAGTGTGAGCAAGCTACTGGAGAAGCTGAGCATGTCAAAAGATATTGGTAGCTCAGAAGAAACCAAACCTGCGGAGAATGGACACACTGGAGACGAGGCCTCACCGCGGCCAAGCGAAGACACTGCCGTTGCATCAACAGCCGAATCAGATGCACCAACTGAGACCACTGCCGTGAACGAGGGCGACGCAGCATCACAAACTAATGGCAAGACAAAAGGGATACCCCCGAACGTCAAGCTTTTTGAAGTCTTCTACGAGCAAGTCATCCACCTCGTCAGCGTGCAGAGACTCCCCATTCAGGACATTACAGCACTGCTCACCTCACTCATCAATCTGGCAACCGCCATTTACCCGGATCGGCTGGACTATGTCGATCAAGTTCTGCATTACGCCACGAAAGAAGTCTCGCGATACCAGAACTCCGCCGACCTACACTCACAAGCATCGCAACAGAACGTCCTCAATCTGCTCCTTGGACCAGTCAAGACATACTTCTCGCTCTTCACAGCGCTTGCATTACCAAACTACATTCCTCTCTTTCTGCAACAACCATATCCTACACGGCGGAACGTCGCAGGAGAAGTCATTCGAAGTCTGCTGCGAAACGACACAAAGATTACGAACATGTCGCACCTGGAAAGCATACTTTCGATATTATCTGTTCTCATCAAGGAAGGCGCACAACCATCATCAGGATACCCCGGCGGACCCATTCGGAGAGGAGCAATCGAGACAGACGAGACGGTAGAAGAACAAGGCTGGCTCGCGCGGATAGTGCATCTCATCAAAGGACCCGACAATATGACACAGTTCCAATTACTGCAAAAGACACGGCAGGCATTCCAAGAAGGAAACGAACGAACCAAGTACACATCTCCGGCAATAATCACACAATTACTCAAGCTTGCGCGAAACTTCAAGCGCCGGGAACACCTGTCGTCAGATGACTACGGAGTACAGTCAAGTGCGTTGTACAAATTCATGCATACGACATTGTCGTCACTGTACACCCGCGTCTCTGCACAAGGCGTCCCAGATCTCGTGTTGAGGCTGTTCGTCTCTTGCGGGCAGGTGGCGAGCCAATGCGAGAACGAAGACGTCGCATATGAGTTCTTTGCGCAGGCTTTCACTGTTTATGAAGAGTCAATATCGGATTCAAGGTCGCAATTCCAGGCGATTTGCATTATCGCGGGCGCGCTGTGCGGCTGTTCCGAGCGCTTCAGCAGAGAAAACTATGACACGCTCATCACGAAGGCGGCGCTACATGGAAGTAAATTGCTAAAGAAGCCGGATCAGTGCCGTGCTGTGTATCTTGCTTCGCATCTCTGGTGGGCGGTGGAGAATGTTGAAGCAGAGAAGGCAGATGGAAAAGAGGTGAGTCCATGATAGAATTTTCGATCTCCAAGTGAACGGCGATACTGACCAACACGCGCCTCCAGCCCTACCGCGATGGCAAACGCGTACTCGAGTGCCTCCAACGTGCACTTCGCGTTGCTGATGCATGCATGGACACTGCCGTCTCTGTCGAACTGTTCGTTGAGATTCTGAACCGATACGTGTACTACTTTGACCAGGAAAATGAAGCCGTGACGACGAAATATTTGAACGGTTTGATTGAATTGATTCACTCAAACCTAAACTCGACCACGGTCGATACGGCCGGAACCAACAATGCTAGTGGACTGGAGAGCCCGCGGAAACACTTCCAAAGAACACTAGAGTACATCTCTAGCCGGGAGTATGAGGGCGTCGAGACGAGGCCCAAGGGAGGCCTGGGTGGTGGGAGTTGAAGCTTGAGGAGCGGTTTTCATGAATATCATCACCAACATCATCAACAACAACAACAACAACAACATTCTAGTGGTGGCGGTGGTGCTGGAGCGCATGAGAAGAGTGGAAGAGAAGGAAACCACAGGAATGATGAGGACTGGTGTTCTGAAGCCGCTCCATATGCTTGCGAGAGGATTGGAAAGGTTAGGAGGGTCGAGGTGATCATGTCGGGGCGGGAATGAGTGAGATAGCACGATGAGAGACGTCGGAACAGGTGTTGTGGAAGGCGGTGCAGGCAGGGCGGAGAGGGGAGTGTGGCAAGGACGCGGCATGCTTTTCATGTCCTCTGTGGTCCTGCAGCAGGACTAAGCGCTCACGAAGTCGCATGAGAACAATGTATATAGATTCGAGTCAGCGAGCAGATCAGGGAAGAAGAAGAGTTTCAGCATGCATTTCTGGTGTGCGAGGGGGGCGTCTTGATCAGTGGACCTGTGCGTGTAGACTCTGAGATCCAAGGAGAAACTGCTGGTGTTACTCGATTCTCTCCATGTTGCCCGCGGACTTTCCGCTTTCGAAACTCCCATTTGGTCGCCTGCTCACAAATACTGATACAATGCAATGGGTACATCCTTGTTACGATCATGCCTCTCGCCCTCCTTTGCAGTCAAATCCACAGACCTCTCACAATCATCTCGTCCACCCATGGTTCCAACCCTCTCGCGCCGGTGTCTCGGTCTGAATTCGCGCATACTCAATCGGCACCGCATTCCAAATCCCGTTCTTCAACATGGCCAACCGGTACAATCTCCCCTCGATACTCCTCAACGCATCCTCCTCGTGGGGACCGCTCCCGGATTGCGTGAGATCAACGGGGTTCTGGCCCAATTGAATCCGGTCCGCATGCGTCAGTCCTTCTCCGTCGATCAGGCGCAATTGCTCGCAGGCTTCGGCCATGCTGTTGTATTGTCGCTCTAGCTCTAATTCGCGATCGCGTCGGAGTTTGTCTTGGTAGCGTTGCCAGGCGCGGTGGATGGTCCAGTGTCGGAGGAAACGCGTTCGGCTGAAACGGAGGGGGCGGGGGGTCAGAGGGTGGTGGAGGAAGTAGCGGATTGCGGTGATTCGGAGATCGCGTTTTTTTTGGCCGGATTTCTTCTTTTGGGCTATTGGGGTGGAGGAGAAGGAGCGGAGGTTGTGTTGTGGTTGTATTGTGTTGGACAAGGGTATCCGCACGATCCTGTGGAGGCCTGGGGTCGTTCGGGAAAGCGGGGCGGTGTATTTCTGGCGGAGGAGCGACATTGTAGTGGGTGTTCTTGATGCCATTGTTGGCTAATGTCAATGGCGGCCGAGAACGACTACGGTATCGCGACTTGCTCTCGGAGAAGCCAAGACTTCAGATTCTCGGTTCGGGCCGATGCTCGGGCCGATGCAAGCGTCAGTGACGTTGAAGCAGCGGTCCCTTTGCGGTGGGATATTTTGAGCTATAGCGCGACTTTCTCGTCCTCTCCTGCTACAATTTGTGCCGTATCGCAGTTTCAAAAGCTGCGTTTGGGCGTGCACGTCTCCTTCGCACACCGCTGCGGCTTTGTCGTCCAGACTGCTCGCGCTACACTCGAATCGCAACTCGTAACAGCGGCTTGATCACTCAGCCGCGTATCGCTTCGCCCATTTCTGAAACGAAACTGCGGCTGTCACAACCCCCTCACCGCACGACCTTCAACTTCCCCACCCACGAGTGCTGCTTCACTGCAATCCATTTCGTAGAAACAATCACTACTTCCCACACGCGCTCTCTGCACAATGGCACCCGGCGTGTTCGATAGCACAGGCAGCGTGGCTACAGCCATTGTCGAAGCTGTCAAGAACTTTCCTCGTCCCGAAAACTATGGGGATTTCGCCTACGGCACTGCTGGATTCCGTACCAAAGGTGACTTGCTCGATCATGTCATGCTCGGGGTATCACTCATTGGAGTGCTCCGTTCAAAGAAGCTCGCAGGCCAGACCATTGGCGTGATGATTACCGCTTCGCACAACAAAGCGGAGGACAATGGCGTGAAGCTGGTCGATCCGATGGGCGAGATGTTGGAACAAGAGTGGGAGAAGTGGGCGACGTATATCGTGAATGGCAAGACAGCCGAGGAGACGATGCACGCATTCGCTCAGATTGTCAAGCAGTTCAACATTGATATGGATAAGCCTGCGCGTGTGATCTACGGGCGAGACACTCGACCTTCGGGGGTGCGATTGGTGAAGGCAGTGGAGG
Organism: Cercospora zeina; assembly: GCA_022702355.1. NCBI lineage: Eukaryota > Fungi > Ascomycota > Dothideomycetes > Mycosphaerellales > Mycosphaerellaceae > Cercospora > Cercospora zeina. The sequence continues at coordinate 3,292,822 of JAKLWX010000005.1, forward strand.
CCGGCCTGAAGGCAACGAATGCAGAGTACAAGGACTTTGCTATCCTCACCACGCCACAATTGCACTATCTGGTTCGTGCCACGAATACCGCCAACGATGCCAACCCGTATGGCGAGATCTCGGAGCAAGGCTACTACAAGAAGCTATCATCTGCCTTTGCGACTGTCATGAAGAATGCCAAAGCGTCAAGTCCTGTGACGGTGGACTGCGCCAATGGTGTGGGAGCGCCGAAGCTGCAAGAGCTTCTCAAGCAGCTGCCGTCGGAGCAAGAGACGGGGTTGAATGTCACAGTCAAGAATGATCAGATTGAGAATGCCGCCGTACTCAACAAGGACTGCGGAGCTGACTTTGTCAAGACGTCGCAGAAAGTGCCCGCTGGATTTACGGGGAAGCCATTTGAGCGCTGGGCATCGTTCGACGGCGACGCCGATCGGGTGGTGTACTACTTTGTCGAAGAAGGCAACATTTTCCGGCTGCTCGATGGCGACCGGATCGCAACGCTCGCGGCCTCTTTCCTCGGCGAGCTCGTGGAGAAGTCTGGACTCGCAGACAAGATCAAGATTGGTGTCGTGCAGACCGCATATGCCAACGGAGCGTCGTCGCGATACATCACCGAGCGGCTGAAGCTGAAATCTGTGTTCACGCCCACGGGAGTCAAGCACTTGCACCACGAAGCTGCACGGTATGACATCGGAGTTTACTTCGAAGCCAACGGCCACGGCACCATCCTCTTCAGCAACAACGCCCTTCGCACCATGTACAAGCAAGAGCCGCAGTCTCCGGCGCAGCTCGAAAACCTCGAAGTGCTGCAGGGTCTGACGGAGCTCATCAACCAGACGGTGGGCGACGCCATTTCCGATTTCCTCCTGGTCGAGAGCATTCTCGCACACAAAGAATGGACAGTCCAGGAATGGCTGGCGACGTATACGGACATGCCCAATAAACTGGCCAAACAGGTGGTCAGGGACCGGGCGCTCTTCCAGACCGTTCCCGGCACTGCTGAGCAGAAGCTGGCGGAGCCCGCAGGACTGCAGGAGAAGATTGACGCCGAAGTGGCCAAGTATAAGAATGGACGATGCTTCGTGCGTGCCTCGGGGACCGAGGATGCAGTGAGAATTTACGGGGAAGCCAGCGAGGCGTACGACGTTGACCACATGGTGCAATCGGTCGCTGGACTGGTCGTGTCGAAGAGTGAAGGGCAGTAGCAGGATATGTTTTGGGCACGTAGAAGGATATATGATGTGTCGATGATTGACTCTTGTTTGGTCGAAGATGAACGGGAAGGGGGTGGCATGTCGAGAATGCACTGCACGGCGTCGCAGGGAGGTGGAGCGGGGAGGTTGGAACAAGAAGCAGAGAGACTTTGGCGCCGGGAGTCTGGGCAGCGGAGTGGCATGGCTTAGTCACGCTAAGCTAACTCAACTAACTAGCGCGAATGGCAGCGAACCGTTACAAATTGGATTCCGGTCTGCATATCTCTGCTATCGCTTGTCGCTGCTTTCGTCACCGTCGAATGGCCGTCGTCTCGTGCCCAGGACCGCTTGCACACGGGACACGGCCATGCATCCGATCAGTGCACGCGCCGCTGGTGGCGAAGCGTGCAGCGCAGTGGATGGTCAGAGCAGTCTTGGCGGCAACTCCTCCAGGAAGCGGTCGAGAGCGGATGAGGCAGGTGCGTTCCTCTGCGAGAGGGATGGCATTCCTCGTATCCCCATCGACCCACGGCATGGAAGACGCATGGAAGGGCGGAGGACCCTGGACCGCCGGACGACTCGCGCCCCCGGTTGTTGGCCCCGAAAGCAGCCTTCGCGCCGTGCTGCCCCGCCATCGTCTCCCGCTCGTGCAGTCACATGGGAGGCCACCGCTGAAGCGGTACCTCGCTCCCAAGCCTTGGCCCCGGGCTCCACGTCCTCGTTGTTGGGCACAGGCTTCTCGGCTCGATAAGCCACGCGCGCGCGCTGCTTGTGCTGCTTGACGCCGCTTGGCCGGGTGTCGTGGCGCGACCGACTTGAGCATCCTCTTTATGACCTGCGGCATTCCTGCGCGCCTGCCTCGTGGACCTGCACTTTCCTCGAGCCGCCCTCCCCTCCTTCCCTCTCTCCTCCCCTCCTTCCTCCTCTCCGCTCCTCGCCTTCCCCGTTCCTCCTCGCTGCCCGCCGTCACAATGCCCGCCGTCACAATGCCCGCCACGGCGCACCAGGAAGACGTCGAGTTCGGCGGCAAGTCGTTCGCCGATGCGCCTCCCCACGGCCGCCCATGCAGCCCGGACGCTTCCGACCCGGCCATGGTGCACGCCGACCAGCACGCCCTGAAGCGAGATCTCCAGGGCCGCCACATGCAAATGATTGCCATGTACGTCGTGCGAGCCCCCGCCGCCCCGTCGCCCGCCGCCCCCGCTGACATGCTTCCACAGCGGCGGTGCCATTGGAGCCGGCCTCTTCATCGGTTCGGGCGGCGCCTTCCAGACGGGCGGTCCGGCCGCCGTCCTCGTCGGCTTCGCCCTCATCGGGGGCATGATTTACCTCATGATGCAGGCCCTCGCCGAGATGGCCGTCCTGTACCCCGTCAACGGCGCCTTCGCCATGTACATTTGCCGCTTCGTCGACCCCTCGTGGGGCTTCGCCTGCGCCTGGCAATACGCCATCAGTTGGCTGACCGTTCTGCCCTTTGAGATCTCCGCCGCCTGCAACATCATCCACTACTGGCCGGGCTCCGAGGGCATCAACAACAGTGCGTGGATCGTGCCGCTGCTCGTGGCCCTGGTCGCCATCCAGTGCTTTGGTGTGCGCGGCTACGGAGAGGTTCGTCGCCTGCTCTTCCGTCTCCCGGTGCTGCGTGATTGACACGTTCCAGGTCGAGTTCGTCCTGTCCATCATCAAGATCCTGGCCTGCACCGGTTTCATCATCCTGGGCATCATCATCAACTGTGGCGGCGTCCCGTCCGATCCCCGAGGCTACATTGGCGGTCGCTACTGGTGAGCCGAGCCGGACGCTCGAGACGCGAACCGACCCACTAACCCCGTCGACAGGAATGCTCCCTACGTCCCGTTCCTGAATGGCTTCCACGGATTCTGCAGCGTCTTCGTCACCGCGTCCTTCGCCTACACCGGCACGGAGCTTACGGGCCTGGCTGCCGCCGAAGCGCAGGACCCGAAGAAGGAGATTCCGCGCGCCTCCAAGCAGGTGGTGTGGCGTATTGGCATCTTCTACATCCTCAACTTGCTTCTCATCGGGCTCATCGTGCCCGCCGACAGTCCACTCTACGCGGGAGCGGGTTCGACTTCGCGCCGCTCCCCATTCGTCATTGCCATCCAGCTCGCCGGGATCAAGGTCCTCCCGGGCATTATGAATGCCGTCATTCTGATCGCTGTCATGAGTGTCGCCAACTCATGCACGTTTGGCTCGACCCGCACGATCCAAGCTCTAGCCGCCAATGGTGTGTGGCCATTCATATAGTGCAGTGGGAACGAATGTGCTGACCCTTCCGATGCAGGCATGGCTCCCAAGCTTTTCGCGTACGTCGACAAGGCCGGTCGTCCGCTCATGGTCGTGATTTTGCAACTCCTCTTGGGCTGCTTGGCCTTCATCAACTTGGCACCAAGTGGAGGTGACATCTTCGGTTGGTTGCTGGCGTTGTCAGGCCTCTCCATCCTTTTCATCTACGGCAGTGTGTGTCTCGCCCACATCCGCTTCCGTGCAGCGTGGTGAGTCCCTCGCATTCAGCGCGCACCGTTCGCGGGAATGCAACACACTGACAGGCTTCGAGGAAACTCAACGGCCACTCCCTCGACGAGCTCCCCTTCAAAGCCGCCTTTGGCATTTGGGGCTCGTATATTGGCCTCCTGGTCAACGTGCTCGCACTCGTCGCCCAATTCTACGTCGCCCTCTACCCCGTCGGCGGCACGCCCCTCACAGCCAAGGGCTTCTTCTCCGCCTATCTCGCCGGTCCTTTCCTCGTTGGCTTGTACATCATCTGGAAGGTGTACAGCTGGTTCGTATACCCGTCGCATCGCCGCATGTGGGTCGCCATCAAGGACATCGACATCTACACCGGGATGCGTGAGGAGCAAAAGACCTTCATCTCCGGCGTCGACGTTTCCGAAGCAGATCGACGCGCGAGTATACAAGAGATGCAGAGTGAGAAGAAGAAGAGGGGGTTCATGGATTATGCCAAGGCTGGCGTCAGGACTGTCATTTAGAGGAAATGCGTTTGTTGTTGCATCTTTGCCTCGTTGGATGTTTTTGGTGTATACTGGGGCAAAAGAAGGATGGGGTGGAAGGTAGAACCAGTCTCGGAGCATAGCGGGCTGGTTTTGCTGTTGGGACGGCAGAGTTGGGGCTCGATGATGATGTTGATGATACGAGGAGGAGAAGATACCCGGCGTGAGCACTGCTCGCTGACGTTGGAGAGCAGGATCTTCGCTAACTGAGCCTGTTGATGAACCTACACTTTTTTGTTCTCACGCCCTACGCCCTACGCCCTTTTACATGTGCACTCTACGGTTCTTACGTGAGCTCGTCTCTTGCTGCATGCTACACTCGAGAGCTTGGAGCGAGAGAGGAATCATTTCCAATTCTGGGGTTTCCACTTGTCTGCCGGTCTGTCTCGCCAACCAACCCTGCTCATCTCTACAAGGGTGCCTGCGACATGAGATCACATGCATAAAATGTAAATGACACAGCCACGGAAATGTTGAGAGAAAGAGCAGATTGGCTTCTCGATTCATCCGTTCTGAAACAAAAAACGCAGCCGGCAGAAATGCTACGAGATGTGGATACAGTGTAATGCCGTCGTGACTAACTTTTACTGCTGCAGCCCCCACTAACCAACTAGTTTAATACCCTCCCTTCCTCATCCGCACCCGGGCACAACAAATTCGCACTTTTTCTCGTCATTCCCTCTCCCTTGCACACACACACACACACACACACACACACACACACACACACACACACACCCCCCCACCACAAAATGCAGAAAGAACATCAAATGCCAACGCCACGCTGAATCGAAAAAAAAAAAAAGAAAATCATTTGCGAGTGGAACTCGGTGCATCCGCTTCGTTATACGATATCAATGCTCTTCATCATCACAATAACCTCGTGCTCACCAGAAAGAACACCACCCAATGTAATGCTGACACAAATTCTCCAGATTCGTGGCCTCAGCCAACAATCGATCGACCTGATCCTCAATCGTCAATTCTTGCTCCTTCTTGAAATCCCTGCCCGTCAACTTCTCCTTGACGCGGGCCAGGACCTGCAGAGCACGTGCATTCTGGACTTCCTTCTCCATGGGATCTTGTGCCGGGTAGCCATTCATGCCTGGGATGATGGAGCCGTGGCGAGGACGACCGGGACGATACGAGGAGTTTGGTGGTGGACGGTCGCCAGTGGGGTTGGGGACATTCGGGTCGCCCCCCATGAAAGAGGCACGGCGGCGATCGTGATGTGCTGGCCCGCCGATGAGCTGAGGAGCGCCGTTCTCGCTATGCATGATGGATTGACGGCGTTCGGACGGATACGGAGGATCGGATGGGGCATCTCTAGTGCCGAGACGCCAGGTGAGGAGCGGATCGTGGATGAAAGCCTCCAGCACAGCCATGAGGGACTCCTTGTTGCTGCGCAGGAGACGCATAACGTGCTCGCAAGTCGTGCGATATGAACCTTCAATGTTACTAACCTCCATAGCGAAGGTCAACATCCTCGTCAAGCGGAATGGTACACGCTCGGGATACTTTTCACGATGCATGGCCACTTCGAAACAGTCTCCGAAATCAATGTGGACGATTTTGCCCGTCACTCGATCCAGCATCAAATTACTGGGGTGGCGATCTCCCAGCCCGAGGACATAGCCGACCATGGACATCACGGCGAGGGAGCGAGTATAATTTGTTCGCCGATCAAGCCACGCCTCGGAAGATTTACTCTTGAGCCAGAGTACTCGGTACAGGTCCTGCCCAGTGGTGTTGTCGAGCGCATACCCGAAGACTTCGACCTTCTGCATCAGCGTGAGATTATCGTAGTCCGGTGCCATCTGCAGCATTATGCGATGCTCAATGTTGAGCAAGATTTTCCGGGACTCTCGATATTCGCGGATAAGCACATGCAGAGTGTCTGAATTGGGCACCCATCCAAGCAGACCTGCCTGTGTGGACAGTGGAATCGCGGCATAGCGTTGAATATTGAGATGCCTCTTCAGACACTCGGTGTCGGTCTGTAGTAGCGTGTTGACCAGGCCAAACAGTTGCATGACTCTCTCATCCTGTCGAATGTCCTCGTGTCCCTTGACCATGAAGTCGTACTTGAGACCGTCACTGCCCTTCAAGCCCAATTTGCGAGGCCTCTGCTTACTGCTGATGACAGTGGCAACAGGCTCAAAGCTTTGAATGCGCACAACAGGCTTACCGACGACGTACGTGCCAGGCACGGCCAAGTCCAGGTCATGGGCGCTCTTGAGTTCGGGCGAGACGTACTGGAGCTCCAGACTCATAAGCTGGGGCAACTGTCGTGCAATTCTCTTGAACACGCCATAATACAAATCCCAGGCCTGGTTGAGATCGCCTATCTCTTTTGTGGTCTTGTAAGCCTCGCACCAGTCTCGAGCCTCGTTGAGATCACGGCCAAACGATTGAATGAATGAGATCTCACGCAGTGTTTCCGGCCCTTTGCGAAGCATTTCGTGAAGTGGCTCCAGCGTGGCGAGCATCCCCTGGATGTTGTGGTCGCCAAAGTAAAGTCGGCTTGCTTCTTCGAGGCCTTCATGCCATTGCTCGTGCCACAGTACAGCGATACGGATGAGTTCGTGACTGACCAGACCTGCTTGCTCGACAAGCTTCGGCGAATGTTGTTGCATCGCATCCATGATCCTCTTCGCCGAACGAGATCGCCCAACGGCATCACTCTTCATGCTAACGGTGAGTGGGTAGACGAGTGCTTGTGGATGAGCTCGGCCGATGTCGACCAGAAGATTGTGAATGCCCTCCTTGACGAGTCGATTTGGCTGGTTGATACGAGCAATGAGTTGTGGTATGACTTCCAACCAAGTGTCCACACTGACAGACGAGATGCCTTGTGTCACAGCCTGCGTAACCTCTTGATAATTTCCGTGCGCGAACCACAGAGTGAGCAGTCGAAGCGTGTCCTGCAGCGAGCTCGTGGACGAGAGCGCAATACTCTTGAAAAAGCCTTTGACAGCAGGAACCACGTGCTCCGTCACAATATACGACGGGACATCCGTAGCCTCGCGATCGCCAGAAGTCAAAGATGTCACGACCTCAAAGTTCGCCAATGCCCACGCATGCCATGCCTTGTACCAGGACTCGTGGTATCTCGTGGCAGCATGGTAAGACGCAAGGACATCGGCAACATGTTCTGATTGCCAATCACCGTTATGTAGCTTGACCTGCCAGTCTCCCTGCTTAAGGTAGCATCGGGCAAGAAGGAGTCGCCATTCATCCAGCTCTGCCTTTTCTTTGGGCGACATCTGGTGCGCATTGGCCGCGCCGAATGGACCGGTGCTGTGGATGCCGTTGACACCATTGACGCCATTCGTACCGTTGGCACCATTCATCATACTTCCAGAGTGCCCGTTGAGGTGAGGGGCTGCTGCCGCCATCCGCCCTTCGTAGTCGTCTTTGAGCGTTTTTGTGAAGGATCGAAGAGCGCCGAGTGCAGCATCGTGCTGATCATTGCTCCAGAGGAACTTGAACGTTGCATACTGCACCGGATATGGTGCTTTATGCACAATGTCCCAACTCGCCTTGTCGCCATCTGCCAGCGTGTTAAGATGCTGACTACTAGAAAAGTTTAGCAGGCTGTTCAGACTCTTCTCGGCAAGTCCAGGACGCTGTGCCTTGCGGCAGATGGAAGCAAACTTGATGTACATTTCCTGGTTTTCTTGCGGCGAAATCACCAGGGCTCGGACCTTCAACATGCGTTGCCACACATCGACTTGCCGCTGGTTGCCCCTGAGACGCTTCGTCCAGGTCGTGCGCATGCGGTCCTGCTTCTCGGGATCATGAGAATGTTGCTTGTACTGGATGATCTCTTCCAGCTCCGCCAGCATCTGTACGCGGACAATGACGCTGTATGCACGGGTATAGCTTTCACCAAGCAGGGCAGAAAGTTCTGTGTCCAGTCCGTCTCTTGCCTTGGTGATGTGGACATGTGCTTCGTCGAAGTGGTTGCGATGAATTGCCAGAATGGCTCCAAAGAAACTACGATCGGGAGTGTTCTGCTTCATCACTCCGAGGTATTCATCCATGATGTCCCACAAACCCATGCCCCATGCAGCGGCTGCCGCCAGGGGCGCTATCTTCCGGCGTTCGTCGCTGTTTGCGATGGCCCAGCGATCGTATGCAATCTGAGACAGCGTGTCCCACTCACCGAGTGCGTGAAGGCAACGCATCTTGCCCATCACGACCTCAAATGACACTTTGTCCTCATTGGCCATTTCTCGTTCTTCGCGCTCCTGGTAGGCCATCAGGGCTTCATCCCATCGTTGGAGCTTTTCGTACCAGGTCTCCTTGAGGTCTACATCATTGTAGCCTTGCGCCTTCTTTAAGATTCCAAAGGCTGCATCAGTCTGTTGTAGCTGATTGTTGATGGAAATGAGCGCCTCGACGGCACTGGCGTTCTGCTCAGCATTGAACTCAAGCTCCTTGTAGTGTAGCGCTTTGGCGAAGGCATGGCACTTGCCCGCATACATCCCGAGCGTCCGAACATCGATCGGAAGGGCCTTGTCGTCATGCTCCATGAATTCAGCAAGGTTCAACAACGTCTGCAGGATCTCTGGCGGAATGTTAGGACTCGTCAGAGCAGTTTCGATAGCTCGCACGAGTTCCTCTTGATACTGATCATAGAGCTCCGTCCAACAGCTGACGAAGGCTGAGTTGAACAGGGAGCGAGCAAGCGAAGGGTACACGCCAGCAAGGTTAGTGCAGGCTCTCAACGCTTGCTGCGGGCTTTCGCGCAGAAGCTCGACCGAGAAACGTCGCATCCATTCGATCCAGTCTTCCTTGGTCGACTTCTGACTGGCTTCCCAAGCGTTTTTGAGGTGTTGCTGGTTCACAGCAAGCTTCTTTGTCGAGATCTCGGTCGGGTACTGATCTTCATCTTCGTCGTTGTATCGCTCGTCAGGGCTCAAGTCTTGCGGAAGCGCTTCGTGCTTTTTGAGCTTGGTGACAATGAGATTGTATGCGGTGTGGTTGATACGCTGTTGTACCAGTATCTTGTCGATCGTCGGCACAAAGTGGAGAAAGTCCTGACCTAGCTGGAAGATGAGTGCGCAAAGTGTCTCCATGGCAGCAGGTTTCAGCTGGTTCTCGTTGCTTTGCAGGACTCGAGCGAGAGGGTGCACGATCTTGGCAGCGAATTCACTAATGTTCACTTGCTTGCTGAGACGACCAATGGTCTCAATCGCTGCCTTGCGTACTGCTCGATCTTTGAAGCGACCATCCGCGATGTCAAACATACGGACAACGACTGGTATGATGAGGTGCATGTACTCTTCCGCGCTCGAACCGAAGACAAGGAAGGCGTGAAGTACTCGCTGCATTGCAGCACGACCAGTTTCTGATCGCCCATCGGCGTCGAGTACGCCAAGCATGAGTGGCAAAACGTTGGCGAGGTAGACTTTGAACTCGCCCTCCAAGCTTCTCGCAATGCTCTCGATAAGACTCAGAATGGTCGCTTGGAGCTGAGTGCTTCGGTGCCAATAGTCAGAGATCGCCTCCAAAATCACCGGTAAATGGGGTCTGATGTGCTGGCGCACAATCTTGACGAGACCGCTGAGTTGGTTGAAGTAACCTTCCAGACGATTTTCCGTGCCAGCGTCTTTCAATACGCCTACCATTCCAGGTACTACGATGCCGAGAAAAGGTACACATTTCATGCCCATTGTCGCATAAATGTTCATGACAGCTTCGCATACCGCGGAATGGTACGACTTTAATGTGTCTTCCTTCAGCATCTCCATAAGCGTGTGAATGACAACAGTGGGGTAATAGTCTTCATTGCTCGGTGTGATGCCCTGCATGATGAGTGTGACATCGGACACGCCATGGAAATCTGCCTTTAGATTCGACTCTGGTGACTCTTCCATGACTTGCTGATGTTTGTACGGATCCAATGCACCGAGGATACCCATAAGCCGAATCGTCTCGCGTCTGAGGTCGCCAGGAGGCTCGCTCTTGACGATGTTGACCAGGATAGTGAGTAAATCAGGATGATCAGTATACGGCTGGATCACATAGCCACTGTTGCTGGCCAGCTGGCCGAGAGTACACAGGGCAGCCTCGCGCTTCTTAGGTGCGGCGAGATCCTGAAGGCTTCGTATGATGATCTTCATGAGTTCGGGGATGTATCGCTTCATCTCCTCGCCGCCGACACTGGCGAGGTCGCCAAGGGCGCGCAATGTCGTCGCAGCGACTTCCGAGTGTGGGTCTTCTGCCTTCGGAAGAAGCACATGCACCATTGGGTCGACGTACGGCTTGATAAGCTTGCTGCTCGCGCCGACAAGGTGGCTGATGAGCTGGGCAGATTCTCGCTTGTTGGCGGGGCTGTTCGAATATTCAATCTCCGTTAACAATTGTATGAGAACCTTGCGCAGTGATGGGAAAACGTAGGCAGGGTTCACGCTGGTCAACCTCCCGATGATGGTCATTGCCGCTTCACGAATCGCAAATTTTTCATCGTTGAGACTGATGAAAAGAGTTCGGACATTCTCTGCTTTCGCGAGATGTCGATCGAATCGAGGGTCCAGAGATACCAGGACTGTCTGTCGAATGTCGGGTTCCGGGTCTGACACGCCGACAGTGAGTAGCTTCTCAATCACGTCCGAGACCACTTGGATTGCATGATGACTAGTCTGATGCACAATGGGATCTTTAACGAAGAGTTGACAGCATGTCAGTGCCGCAGCTTTGCGGATGGTAGAATCATCGTCCTCGACGTAACGGATAGCTACGTCTCGCACGAACTCGTTGAGCACGTGGCCAGTGAAATCGAAGCTGCCGAGGGTGTGGAGAGCCAAGGCGATTTCCTGATCTTTGTGTTCTTGGTGCTGTGGGTCCCTTTGATCGCGATACTCTTTGGTGTAGATTGGTGGCAAGCCCTTCCCCTGGGTTGGGTGGCCCAGCGTTTGGAATGGCTGCCCACATAACGTCCGGCTCAGCAGATCCAGTAGCTTTTCCTGGATCGTTGTCTTGACAGGCGGGATGTAGTGCGCCATGTCGACCAATGCCTGTGTGAGAGCATCGGACAGACCACAAGCGAAGATGGGATCGAGCAGAGCTTCCATGTATTTGCTCAAAGTCTGACCAACCGCGATGCTGATCATGCTAATGCATTCGAAGATTGGAGCCTCGTCCGAATGTCTCGTCCTATTCTTGACTGACAGAGCATCGCGAATGTGGAGGAGAATAGTGTCCAGGTACGGAGCGATCTGCGAGCCAACGGCATGTGCAATCTTGCCAATGGCAACAAACGCGAGGTTCCTCTGCTTCGCGTCTTTGAGGAGGTTCTGCAGATGCTGCATGGATCGGGCGAGGTAGTGGTTGCAGAACTCCTTGGGCGCATAACCAGCCAGGAGAGGGATGATCTCCACCACAGTGCGCCGCACGGTTGGGTCCTTGTGCTCACGGTACTGTTGCTGCAAGACTCTCTCGCAGACTTCCTTGTACTTGGCACCGTGCATGTACATGCCGCCTTGCACGAGCAACTCTTTGAAAGTCAACAAGGAGCCGTGCACATACTCGACTGTACCACGGCGTAGGCCATTTACCGACTCCTCGTACATGCGCGTGAACATAGAGGAGCGCATCTGGGGGTCGCGGGCGGACAGAATTTTGAAGGTGTGCGAAATGACTTCTGCAGAGGTTTCGCGAATGACGACCTTCTGATCTCGGAGACCTTCCCAAATGCTCATCAGAATGCCCGGAATATAGATGTACAGCAACGTCGAGCTGTTCTTGGCCAGCTCCCGCAAGATGAGCACAGCAGCGAAGCGCCTGTTCTCATTGCGATCCGACGTCAGCCATTCCAGCGCATGTTTGACCTCCGCCTCGACCAACTCAGCAGTCAGCGCGCCGCCCGGAATTGCCAGTCGTCCCAGGCACTTGGCAGCGACAATCATCGCACTGGTGTCGTTGCCCTCGAGTGTCCGCTTGATATAATTGCTGAATTTGGTGACTTTCGAAGCCGCGTCGTCGCCTTTGAAATCGATCAACGCGTTCAGCGCATACAGCCCTCCCATCCGCTCGTGCGTATCCTGGCCGCTCAGAATGAAGGCGACCATCTTCGCGTTGACCTCGTTGTAGTAGGAGTTCCATTGCGCCGGCGGCAGCTCCCTGAAGGCTGCGTTGACCTGGTCAATAAGCTTTGTTGAGCCCGTCTGGCGTATTTGATCATTGCGCGATTTGAGCTCCTGGAAGATGGCGCTCAAGGCCTCGCTGTAGGCGGTCGTCATGTTTCGCGGGCGTGCTTGCGATGCGCCAGTCGCAAGACGTTCAGTGTGTGAGACGCTCGATGTCGTCGATCATGGTCCTCGCCGTCGTCCGCGCATCAATCTCGCGCCGCCTCGAGGGGAGTGTGTCGGAAACGCAGTGGCGGCGTGCTGCTGGCGGCGGCGATGCCACAGCGCGCGGGTGTGCTGCAGTGCAGCAACAGCTGTGCGGCATGCATGTGACCTGCCGAACGCCGATCCCGCGAGAAAGCTTGTTTGCGGAGTTTCTGTGAAGCGCGACGCGACGTGCGTGTCACCTTCACACAAACCCTCGAGCATGGAACTACGATAACGCCCATTCACCCACCATGGCCGACGAGGATGCACCGAAAGAATTCCCCGACGTCAGTCAGAAGCTCGCCGCGCCGAAGAAGCTCTCCGCCTTCGAAAAGGAGCGACTAGCAGCGGAGGAGAAGCGCCGCCGGGAGCAGGCCGAGACAGCGGCGGCGTTGGCCGAGTTTGAGGATTCATTTGGCGGAAGCGACGACTACGATGGCTACTCCAGCTCATCGCGTGGACCGCCGACGGCGCCAGGACGAGGATACGGAGGCGCCCGGGGCGGCTTTGGAGGACCTCCGCGGAGTGGTCCAGGCAGTCTGGGACCAGCATCAGGACCTCCGCCCAGCCTGAAGCGCAAGCGGGCGTTGGATGAATTGCGAGAGCAGCAGGAGGTGCGGCGCGAACAAGAGGCGCTGGCTGCCCAATATCACCTGGGTGCGGGTGCGAGACGCGAGGAAGCCAGCCGTCATGCCCATGAGGATGAAGACGACTCCGGCGTTGCTGCCCCCAGGCCGACGGTGCAGTTGTCCAATCTACCGCCGTCGTTCAATGAGAATGTCGTGCGCGAGTTGCTCACCGATCATCTCAAAGTACATAGCGTTTCGATATCGCCGCCCATCAGGCACGGCAGGATGTCAGTGACAGCAATAGCGCTGCTGGACTACGATACATCTACCTCCCAAATCGATACTGCTGTCAGCGCCCTCAGAGACCGCTATCTTGGATGTGGCTATCGATTGGTGATTGCGCGCCATCTGTCTTCAACAGCCCTGGCGCCCGGCGCGATACCTGGTGCGGGAGCAGAACCCCAGCCCTTTGGTGCCGAAAAGATCAACAGAGAACAACCCAGAGGGGGATACAGCATGCGTAATGCTCCTCCGCCTTCAGAATTTGCTCCTCCGGATTTATATGAGCCGCGTCCACCACGGAACGGAGGCCTCGAAGCGGTGGGTTATCTCTCAGTACATGCTCCGCTGGACATTGCGAACGTGAGGGCAATCCATGTTCTAGTGGAGCGCCTCTTATCAGAGCCCAGCCCTGAAAAAGCAGTTGAGCTCGAAGCCGTTCTGATGTCTATGCCCGAAGTCGAAAGTGATGAGCGCTTCGTCTTTCTGTACGATCCGCACAGCCCGGAGGGAATATATTATCGTTACTTACTATGGAACGACGAAGTGGATCTTGAGATTTTGCAAGAGCACGCGCGAGTCAGCAGAGGTCCTGAACGGCCATTTGACGACGTCCCCATCGATTGGAATATCTCGCAAGGAGAAGTCCCGTTCATGGATCTCACCAAGCTAGGCGACGTGCTGAACCACCCCAACTACGAATCCTCCGATGAGGAAAGCGATGACGAAGCTGAGCAACGCAAATTCAATTCGAGCAGGAGAGAAGGGGAGGGTGCGCCTTCTAGTGATAAAAGCCATCTTACGCCTCTACAGATCGCTAAATTTGCTTGGCTACTTTCACGAATGCCAACGACACAAGCAAAACTACGACTCGGAGACATTGCAGCGATATCTGCGTTCGCCATTAAGAACGCTGGTGCTGGTGCGGAGGAAATCGTGGACATGCTGGTCTTGAATGTAGAGAAACCGTTTGGCTCAACGCAGTGCGGCAAGTTTGACGATGAGGATCCAAACCAAGATGAAGAAGATGTCTATGAACCAGATGAGGAACTTCCCAGCATCGAAACCCAAGCGAACGGCCTTCCCAGCAAGGACAAAAGAGAGCATGATACTGATCCATCTCAGATCAAGCTTGTTGCTCTGTATCTCATCAATGACATTTTACACAACTCCGCAACAGCTGGGGTACGCAATGCTTGGAAGTACAGGCAATTGTTCGAAACCGCCTTTCGTCGCCAAAACACGTTCCAGACTCTCGGACGCGTGGGCAAAGATCTTGGTTGGGGAAGAATGAAAGAGCAGCAATGGCGCAATCGAGTGGGTGTGCTCTTTGAAATCTGGGAGCGAAACAGTGTCTTTGCTGCGGATGTGTTTGATGAATTCAAGAAGGAGTTCTTTGAGCAAAGTGCCGGAGATGGTCTCGATCAGGACGATGGTGGCAATCAAGAAGGCAAAGCTGCAGTGGCAGATGTGAAGCATCTTTCAAAATTTAAGCGCATTGACGGCACCGCATCACCTGCTACTGCATCGGAATCTCCAGCACCCACACGTGTTGTTGAACCTACAGCCGGCACTCCAGCTGCGCCAATAGGTGGACAGTCGTTGGACGACGCCGAACAGGGCGACTTGGATGGCGAAGCTGTGGACCTGGACGGGGAATATGTGGACTTGGATGGAGAATCTGTGGACTTGGACGGGTCACCATCAGACGAAATTGACCATGGCCCAACAGATGACCTGGAAATGTCCGCAATGGCAGATGATGCGTCGGAGACAACAGCTCAACAGCCTGCCGGATCAGGCAAGGCGAACGGCACTGGCTTTTCGCTGAAGGGTTCCAGCGGCGATAAAGGACTGCCTCCTCCTGAAGCGGCTCGCAAGAAACAGGCAGAAGACATGTTCGCTGACAGTGATGATGATTAATAATGAGACTTCGGCGACCGCTACTTTTCGGACAGGCAATTCTCCACCTTACCCACAACCAGTGCTACAGTATCTGAGCTCCTGCTACCTCGTACTTCCGAGTTGGTACATTATCGGGTCTTGGCGTCTGCCCCAGAACAAGTTAGCTTTGGGGCTAGCCTAAGCTGCTCGACTTCACTCTTTGGGAGCCGGCCCTGACTTCATCCTCGCCATTATCAAAGTGAGGCATGGTGATATCGTTCATGGTTCAAGAGTTGTCGTTTTGCTGATAGTGTTCTGATGTTTTCGCTACATGCGCAGCGACCCGCGTGGGTTTGATGCAACCCTGCAGCTTCCCCTCACAATCCCTAGCTTCTCCAGACTTCTCCAGACATGCATGCAGCAAATCAGATGTTTCTGCGAATTGCAGCCAGGCACCTTGAAATGACATGATAGTGGGATCAACCGGGCGGAGAGGTGAGACTCCGCTTGACCGCGCAACGAGAAAATCTCACACAGCGCCTGGAAAGGTGTCTTCGACGACCACTCTCGCTCACTGCACAAGCGCAAATCGACGGAACAGCTACGTACCCGGAAAACGTCATCGTCACGATGCCAATCTTCGCGACATACGGCAAAGATGGACGAAGAATTACGCAGCCCAACAACATTGCTCCAAACCCCAAGCGTATCGACATTGACAATCCGCTTGAAGGCAAGCCCGAACGTAGCGTGCTGATCATTGGAGCTGGCACGTTTGGAACATCTACTGCCTATCATCTCGCCCAACTTTACAAAGACCCATCCAAGGTGACCATCATCGACCAGTCTTCGGGCCCACCCAAACTCGCCGCCGCTATCGATGTCAACCGCGTCATTCGCACAGACTATGCCAACAAACTCTACTGTGACCTCGCATGCGAGACTATCCATCCATGGTTCTGGTCCGAGGAACTTGGTCCATTTTTCCACAAGGTCGGTTGGCTGATGTACGAAGAAGAAGGCAGCAACCTCAAGTCTCGAATTAAATCCACTTTCGAAGGAAGAGGTAGCACGCAAGCCCAAGACATCGATCTCAACAACATCTCCTCCCGCTGGAACGCACTCCAGGGCACCTCATCCGAAGGCTTTCAGTCTGCCTACTTCAACCCCGAAGCCGGGTGGTGCGATGCCGCCCAAGCAACCCACGCCTTCATGCAGGCCGCCGAACGCAAAGGCATCCGGCGCGAAACCGGCAAAGTAACCCAGCTCCTCCACGATCCCTCCACCAACACAGTGACTGGCGCTCGAACTGCCGACGGTCGCACCTTCTCTGCAGACAAGACCATCCTTTGCGCCGGTCCATGGACCTCGTCCCTACTCTCCACTATCGAAGAACCCCTCTCCCTTCCTACGAACCTTCGCATCGAATCCCAAATCCAAGCCACAGGCCTCTGCGCCGCATACTACAACTGCACCGACACCGAAATCTCCCAACTCGACAACTTCCAACTGCCCGTCGTAGTCTACGGGGGGCTGGGAGAGATCATCCCTCCCTCGCACGGCAATAAACTAATGAAATACGCCAACTCCCGTTCAGGAATCATAAATCCGCACACGCTACCTTCAGGTCACAAAATTTCCATCCCGGCAGAAGACCAATATTGCGTGCCAGAGTGCCTGAAGCGGGAGACAAAAGCGATGATTAGCGATAAAGTTTTGCCGGCGTTCGCAAAGGGCAAAGAGCCAGATTACTGGCGCATTTGCTGGGACGCGCAGACTCCGACGGAGGATTTCCTGATCTGCAAGCATCCGGATCAAGAGAAGTTGAAGGGATTGTACGTTGCTACGGGAGGAAGTTTTCATTCTTATAAGTATGTAACTCTTCTCACTCCATTCTTCTACATCTTGTGATAGCTTCTTTTGGACACTAATGTGGTATTGTCAGGTTCCTTCCCATCATCGGAAAGTATATCCTCAACGTCTTGTACGATGTCTCGAATGGCGAGGAGAAGGACCAAGCATGGGCCTGGAAGGACTTCGAGAAAGGCCAATGGGTCGACGTTCACGAGAGGGGTCTGTTGAGTCATAAGAGCGTGGTGAAGACGGAGCTAGCAGCTTTGTTCGCAAGGGATGGAGGCTCAAAGGTCAGTGGACCAAGGCTTTGAATGAGACGTGTGAAGGAGGATGAAAGCGGAGAAAGCCGAAGAGCAAGATGGTATGCAGAAGGAATGAGCGTCCAAGACATGGCGTCTGCCCCTGGAGCACGTTTTTCCCTAGGTCCAAGACGTAGTCAAGCCGCAACTCTAGCGTGACACACGAGGAAGCTAATCAAAAAGTCCAACACCCATGTCATCTTCTTGAATGACTTCATTGGTGTCCTAATTCACAAAGTTGACCCTCAGTCTCAAAGGTTCCATGTTGCCAAATCCGTTGGAAGTGCACCAACGGGCCAGATCCTCCTTTGCCCACATCTTCATGATAGATGCAGACTCAAGTTTCAGCCGGTCGATCTCACGCTGTTCCGATCCGCGGAAAAAGGCTTCACGCCACCCCGCGTTTGTTCCAACGGTGAGCTCGTGTTCCCCTTTCCCATTTGGTTACGTCATGAAGGGCGAATAGGATAGTCCTCATCCTGGCTTGTTTGGCCCAGGTCGCTCAACTGAATCAGAGATTGCATCGAGGCACGATTGGAGTCGGGGAATGCCCATGAGGCATCCTTTGTAATCTGCTCAAAGGCCCAATAGTTCGAGAAATGATTTTGATCAAGTTTGAAAACTTGCAACTGGGCACTGCTGGCCTTCTTGACCACGTAAGGTGCAAACCAAGGAGGAAGGTTGATGCTGGTAAAAGACCCGCCGGAGTGGTGAGAGTGACAGAGAGACCGACCTCTGCGTTGTGCCGGATGGCCATCCGATCTGGTACCCATTGCGCAGGTCTAGTCGGAGAGTCGTTATTGGGTAGGGCATCGCCTAGTCGTAGGGACCAACGACAAACATTGCCTGTGTCGGTTCTGATCTTCTCATCATTGGACTTCGGGTCCACCCAGAGACCAGCAGATTGACCACCTTCAGCAGAACTCTGGCGGGCATAGGTCTTTCCTGGAATCAAGAAGATGGGGTGATCCGCATAGAGCTGAGGCATTTGCGGGTCGGTTTCTCCTTGCCTCTTCATCTCGGCGTCTACAATATAAAAGATTGTTCCTTCGTCAGGGTCAGAGACACAAAGCTGGTTATCCTTCGTGACGACCTTGCCGCCATCAAGGGTCTCAAATTTCAGCTTGCCAGTCCATGTGCCAGGTAGAACTCGGGGGATCTCCTTGAACTTGTTGTTGGCAATTGTTGAAAAGGTATCCCCAATCGTGTGCCATGGACGACCCCCTATATCCGTGGAGAGCTCCAGCTTACTGACGAGCTCTGGAAGCGCAACCATATTTGCCTGTTCCATGACAAGTAAATTCCTTGGATCAGCAACAGCATTCGCCCAAGCCGCCGGGTTGGCACACAAGAGACTTTTGCCCCCACGTGCCGACCAGATCAGAGAGGATGTGTTCTTCACATCGACATCCCGAGTCTTGTCGTCCACAGAAGAGCCGCAGCTGTTGTTGGAGGACATAGCAACATATTTCATTGCGTTGATGCTCACGCCTACAGCATTCTGCATAGCCCAACTTCAGCCAAGGAGCTTGCGGCGTTGGATGCCGTTAATTGTCCGCCGAGCTGGAAACTACAGGCGAATATATGTCCGAATCTTGCGTAGAGTTGTGCGACAAGGCGGCTTGCGGTGAAAACGGCGCCTCCATGATCTGCCCCTTTCCCTGTATTGAGGTTCGCTTTGATCTTGTCGCCAGCCTCCTGATATTTTCGCAGGTACTTCGCACATTCAGCAATAACTTTCAAGTTTAGCTCATCTAGCAATAGACGTGCTGTGTGATCCGGAGATATCGACACCGACATAAGGACTTGACACACCGACAGAGGCTGAGATTGCTTTTCAAGAGAAGCCATTGTGAGCCATTGACTTCTCCAGCTGATCACGGGTCTCCTTCATACTGATCGAAGAATTATTGAAAACTTCAAACTCTGGTTGGATCTCGGAAGCCTCGGTGTAGGTCTTTCCAGGCGGAGGCTTGAGCTGAAACGCCTGAAACCATGCTCTCGACATCTCGGACGTGCCATCGAGAACATAGCCATGAAGCATCTTTATTGTCTGAAGCAAGTGATGCCAGGTCTTTTCGTCCAACTCGGATGCTAGTGTAGCGGTTTTCGGCTCCTTGATGTCCCATGCAAGGTCTGGAATATGAGTTGCGCCGAACCCGCTGGGTCGACACAGTATCAGAGAGGGCTGTAGACGAGCGCCACATTCGACTGTGAGCGGAGTGTCCGTCTTGTCGCGGGTTAGGCAGAGATGGCGTACACTCTGCTCAGTCCTTGAATCACTTCTGGTTTAGGTCAACCCCGCGCAGAAAAGCAACAACCCAGACCACCAAACCGGCGCGCCCAAAGAAGAGTCGATATCTCGTGGCGGAAAGCCGTGCAATGCACTAATGCAGAACCTCGAGAAGTGAGCAATCTCGAGACATGACAATTTCGGAGGCATACTGTGGGGTCGAGCTCGTGCAGCATACTGGTTGAAGAGAAGATCTCGGGGCGGTCGGCAGAGATCCCACCGCCAAACCAGGCGTTGGAGCGGCGACTTCAAGGCGGAATAGCACAGAGATCATGTAAATCACAAAGGACAAAGATCGGCGAGAGAGAAGGTGAGGTGAAGTGAGAGTTGAAGGGTCTCTGCCTGCACCATCCTTGCAAGAACCATCTTGGCATCGAGCATCTATGCTCTCGCTGAAATACATGTACTGTAGGTGCATGCATGTAATACAGCCAAGCCAGCGTGACAATGGCACGGGAACACGCCGTATGACAGTGTGAGCAAATGATGCCCACAGCCATGGGTGGTCTGTTTCGTTCAACGCACTCGAGCCGCCTTGTTCCATGATCTGATATGTACACTTGCGCCAGCGCCAGCACCAAGACGACGATGAACCCCATCGTTCGCACTTGTCCATAGTCCCTCACGAAATTTTCTTCCCAAAACGCCAGTTCCATCCCAAAAAGGGGTATATCGTATGCCCATCGCATTCATTCCAATACGAGAATCCATTCCCAATCCTGTAGAAGCCATAGAAACGCCATCCTCGTATCTACGAGCCCATCATTCATCATCGCCATCGGTATCCTGCTCATTCCTCGATGTGTCCTCCATGTGCCCATCGCCCTGCGCGTCGCCTGTCCGATCCGTGTCGCTCTCCTCACTATTACTCTCCTCGCTCCCCTCCTCCGCAAGGACGATCCGCCTGAGCACACTCTTCTCAAACAAGTCAATCACAAATCGGTACTGCGGGATGCGGTACGCGTGGCTCGCCAGCAGTATCATAGCCTTGCGGAAAAGCTCCGGGCTGCTTCCAAACGCAGGAGCTTTCTTGGTATGCTTGAGAGAATTCAGCTCCGTTATGGCCTTATTTGTGAGGACGGTGTTGCCGAGTTTCGTAATAGCGTCAAGAATGGCTTGATTCGTGGGATCGCGGTCAGAAATAGGACCGGGGCGGTTGCGCAGCGCGGGAGAAGTTTGCTCCAGTTGTAAGGAAGACGATGCAGGATCATCAGAGAACGACCGTAGTGAAGAGAAAAGTTTGTCGAATTCGATCGGAAGCACATAGCCAAGGGATTTGCCCATGACATTGATAGTGCCATCCCATCCATACTCAGCGAGGATTTCTTGTCCGTGAAGGCTGCGTGAGATGAGACCGAGAACGAAGAAAGCAGTGCCGCGAAGTGTCAAGACTTGCGAATGCTCGGCGATCTGCACGATGTATTTCACCACATCCGTGCTTTCGAGGAACGGCGCACCCAGTTCCATGCTTCCAACGTTCCCAACAGCCCACAAACAGCCTTTCACTTTGACAATGGTTTCGGCATCATCCTCTTCCATCGCAAAGTCTTGAATGGTAGCTGCAAACTCTCCAAAATGCCCTTTGGCCTTGAGCAGTTCGGCGCCTTCGATGGTTCTTGTCAGTTCTCGATAGAAGTGCGGCGGCACATAGCCAAAGTCCTGGGTCACCATTGTCTCGCCGAAATCGGACGACTGCGGCTTTTCTGGCACATCGGTCAGCGCGCGAGCCAGTGACGCCTCGACGACCGTCACGTAGCTATCATTCCGTCCCAAGAACCAGTCGTCCATCTCGCGAGTAATATAGTCCAAACCATCTAGATAGTGGTATCCCACAGATGTGGACAGGAAGCGGAGCAGCAGTGGCGCGCCAATTTCGCCGAGATGATCTAGCGCAGGTCTGCACTTGACCACATACTTCAACGACCGGATATCATTGCAAGCCTCTTCCAAAATTTTGATAGCGACCTCGCAGACTTCAATCTCAGGATCGTACAGTTGACTGACCAGCAACCTTATTGCCCACTCTGCTGCAGAGCCACCATTTGCCGTGTCCTCAATTGGTATGGTTGCGTATGAGCGTAGGAGTGTTGTTGCCATAATGCGGATGTGCTTAGAACCTGCAATCATGGCCTTGCAGAGAATGATTCTGGGATGGCTGTCAAGCGCGTAATCCAGGCTAGTGAGCAGCGTGCGAATCAAGTCGTCTCGATTCTTTACTTCAACAAGGTGATAGAACATGTTGATAATGTGCCACCTTTCGAGAATCTGCAGTCCTTTGGGATCACTACACATGACACCAAGGATCTGGAAGTAGCCTCCCACGAGGGTCTCACTCAAGCGATCAGGCGAAAACATGGGATTCTTCGATGTGATGCCGCTCTGCGAGTCCAGCTGTGCCAGGCATTCGGCCAGCTGCCGAATGGTCTTATTATTCAACAGCCACAGCGTTCCCTCTTGCGTCTGAAGGAGGGACTTGACAAGCGTGCAGGCCATTTTGAGATAGCGCTGATTTGCTTTGGTGTTTGACGCATCTGAGAAGCGAAATTGGAAAGGTCGTAAGAATTTCAACAGCCGATGCACAAACTTGGACTTCTCCATCGCCTCGTACAGAAGACGCGGGTTAGTGAGGGGAGCGGCGACCAGTTCCAGAATAATGTTCCAGTCCCATTTAAGGTAGTTGACAGTGTTGAGAACGTTAGTCTCGAGCAGCCTGGCACGGAACAACGCTTCATCCATGTTGGCTTGCACCTGCGTCTTTGATGCGGATCTCGCTCGTGTGTCCTGAGCCTCGTCCTTTTCCGACTGAATTGCTGTCGATGGTTCTGAACGCCACAGCTTCAAGTTGACCTTATCTACCTGATAGACCGTGGTCACAGCCAAATGCCGATCTTCGCTGTCGAACTTCAAAGCTGAGCCGAACAATCCGGGCATGGATTGAAGCTGTGCATTCCATGACGCGGGTAACAACTCACTAGCCTTCTTCAGCACTTCTGCGATCAAAAGATTTGTTCTTCGCTTCAGCGCGTCCGAAGGTGCGTCACGCTCTGCGCTCACGAGGCCTTGCAGGAGTCCGTATTGGAGAAGTGCAGCAAGCGCGACAGCAGTAAAATGTTGAACAAGACTGCGCTTCTGGCTGGTATCATCTCCATTCTGTTTGCGAGACGTGTTCGGTTTGTCCACTTTGAGGTTCACCACACGAGCATAAGTCGTCAGGCGCCGGCCACCAATGAATGGTGTAGACCACGACCGCCTCTCAATTCGCAGAATGTCCATGAGCAAATCCAGGATAGCTGTGCGCACGCGTATGTCGGCTACGTACAAGGAGGAGACGACTGATCGGACAGGCAGGAAGTTGTGAAGAGACAGACTCATGAGGCCAGACCAACTCTTGAACATGGCGGCGATGACCCTCGAACTGGCGATCAGCCGGTCCTCGTAGGAACTTGAAAAGTGTGGCTCGGTGAAGGTGGCGAACGCGGAACTGAACTCAAAGCCAGACCTGATGACTCCTCTCCGAGCCGGCAGGTCCATGAGATGGAGAAGCGGTCCAAGCAGAGTTTCTGGTGCATGGTAGACTCCATTTCCCATTGCTTCTGCTATGACGCTGATGCCGCCTGCTTCGACGACCAGCATAGGCTCTTTGAGCAGCATTTCTGCCAGCGTCAATATTGCTATTCCACGAAGTTGATCATCTGAGTGATCCGCGACCGCGACAACAATGCGCGCAACCGCGGGATGAATCTCTTTTGTTCCGTCCTTGACATCAAGGAATGCGCGAATGAACTTGAGGGCCTGTTCTCGCTCCACACGGGCCTTGCTCTCTTTGACGAGAGACAGAATGACGAGATAGTCTGTATGCAGGGCTCGGATAGTCTGGAGAGATTTGCGATTCGTGATCGCATACCTCATGACTCTGTAGCCTGCAGCGACCACTTCCCTGCTATCGCTAAGCAACATGATTTGCATTCTCATTCCGAAGATGGCCCACGCCAGATCGTACTTGAGGGTCGGATGCCGTCGGAATAGCTCAACCAGGTCGTTAGCCTGGTTGATGTAGTAGTCTGGCTGCATGTCTTCCGCCTCCAACGCCTGGAGAATCTCTGCCAATATGTATGTTGGCGACTCCAGCTCGGGATCCTGCGGATCCGAAACAGACTCATCCAGGTCTTGAGAAGGTCTGGGGTCGTTCGCGGCCAGCGGCTGGACTGGGCGGAACAACTGCGACAGCCTCGCCTTGGGGCTGATGGGAGCTTCTTTACTCCTCTGAATTTCCGCCTCGAGATCCAGCTTGAGTTGAGCAATTTTCCTGTTTGAGCTATTCAGCTGGCTTTCCGCAGCCATGCGCTGATCTCTCGACTTTTTGGCATTTTTGCTGTTCAAAGCTTCGAGCAAGTTCTCGGTCCCTGCCTTCAGTCGGGTCTGCTTTTCAATTTCCTGCCGGTACTCGGCCTGTCGCTGCTCGCTGCTCGTGGGGTCTGTTGTCCCGTCGTCGTGATTGCCATATGTACTCAGATCGAGTCTGCTGGTATTGAAGGACTTCAGATCGGAGGTGAAGCTGCCCGGCGCAGCAACCATGCCGGGTCGGACATAGGATTGGGCGGGCTTCGCGGTGACGAAGCTCGCGGCCAGACTGCCGCCGTCCTTGGTGGAGCGCGAGGGCGGGATGAGGCCATTATTGGTGGTGCCTCCGGAGGGCCCATTGGCGCGGTTGGGTGGGAGTGTCATCGAGGGCCGTCATTGGTAGTGGGACAGGCTCTAGCTTCGAGCACGTCGGTATGCATTGAGGCCGGGTCGTGACGGCGCTGTGACCATGGCGTCAACGGGCGGCGGGCGGGTGGACGGGCGGACAGGGCAGCGGTGGGTGGAGCGGCGACAACGATGGCCTTCGGCGTGTGGGAGATGGCGTTTCACACTTGACGTGCATATCCACGCCAGCACCAGCGGAGGTGGGCAGCTTTGGATGGGGTCAGGTCAGGCATCCAGGCCCTCCATCTGCATTTCTGCTGGTACCCTACTGTACTATCTGCCGCATTTCTACCAACGCACCGAATGCACCATCAATCGTTCGAAAGGGGATCAACAAGGCAGAGCGCGCAACACGTGCAACAGAGTGGAGCTGGTCTGATGAGATGGCGTGTGTTGATGGCCTGAGGAAGCGACCGCATCGGCGACGTCCGCTGGCGGCTGCAAGCGTCGACGCACGAAGCTTGCCTCGTCTGTCCGTCTCCGTCTCGGCCTCATGCGACAGCTGCTCTGCAATGCACTTCCACCACCCCCGATAAGCCCATCCTCTTCATATATCATCGGTAGGGAACTCCTTCGCGCCATCGTCTCTCTTCCCCTTCCAAGACAGAGCGGAACACTGGCATCTTCCACCTGTCAATTGAGCTACTTACCATCCCATCTCTACCATTCACACGACCAGAACCTGCCTTCCGCCATGGCCACACTCTCGCACGCGCAATACGGCAAAGACAATGTCCGTCTCTACAAGACCGACCGCCACTCCGACGGCACACAATCCGTCACCGAAATGACCGTCTGCACCATGCTTGAAGGCGATATTGCCCGCTCCTGGACGCATTCCGACAACGCGAACATCGTAGCGACCGACACACAAAAGCACACCGTCTATGCCCTCGCCAAGTTACACCCTGTAAACCCTCCGGAACTCTTCGCCTCTATCCTGGCCTCCCACTTCCTCAAGCAATACTCACACATTACCACCTCCCACGTCTGGATCACCGTCCACAAATGGACCCGCATGACAGTCGCTGGCAAACCGCATCCTCACTCCTTCGTCCGTGACGGCGAGGAGAAACGCGTCGTCTACGCCACCGCCACTCGTAACAACATCACCATCCGCAGCGGCCTCACAGGCCTTCTCGTCCTCAAATCTACAGGCTCCCAATTCCACTCCTTTCACCGCGACGAATTCACCCGTCTGGCTGAAACTACAGACCGTATCCTCTCGACTTCGGTCGATGCACACTGGACGTGGAAGTCCTATGCGTCCCTCGCCGACGTTGAACGCGCCGCTTCAGCCAAAACCTTCGATACAGCATTCGATTCCGCCAAAACTATTACACTCGAGACTTTCGCCACGGAAAACTCTCCGTCAGTACAAAACACCATGTATCTTATGAGTCAGAGAATATTGGATGCGGCCAAGGATGTGCAGAAGGTGGAATACAGCCTGCCGAACAAGCACTACTTTGAAATTGATCTGAGTTGGTACAAGGGGTTGAAGAATACGGGTAAAGATGCGGAGGTTTATGCACCACAAAGCGATCCAAATGGATTGATTCAGAGTGTGGTGGAAAGAGAGGCGAAGGCAAAGCTTTGAGATGGAAAAACTCAGTTGAGCATGATTCATGGCGTTGGGGCAATATGGGGATGAACGGACATGTGTTGCTTAGCTGGGCGAACGGTGCTTTTTGATGTAAGAATAGATGCATCGTGTTCCCGCTTCCCCACACCGGAATTGAGACATTCATCTCGATACATATCCTCTAGTATTGTCCACCTTCTCTGCTGCTGCTGTTTGCACATCGAAGCCCAGTGATCCATTACATACAGCATCACTATTGTTGCGCCTGCAACAAATAACCACGCCACACCTGGCGTGACACCTGTGTGCTCTCGCCCGCTGCAAATGTATTGCCGAAGGAACGAGTCGCTCGACATGAGGTCGATATGCTCTCTGACGTTCATTCTTTCCATAGTCCGAGGCTTCGAGGTTCGTTCTGAACACCGCACGCGTTCACTCATGTCATGCCGGTCTCCAATCGCAACTGTTTGAACGCTGTACATTCACGCGTTCCCTCCTCTTGTCTTCGCAGTGACGACCAGGGCAAGAACAGCAGTGTCCAGACAGCGTCCTCTTTGACGTGTACAGCTCTTCCTTTCCATACTTGCTGCACCAGCGTCGAGCGCCATCATCAGGACAATGACCTGTCTCAAAATGCTTTCATCTTTCCGATGCTGCTCACAGCCCTGCACCTCTTAATTGACTCTTCCCAGCCTCCTCAACACTCACCGCCCTCGCCTCTCTCACCGCCCTCTCCACTTTCCCAATCTCCCGCCCCTCTCCCGTCGTCCACAAATTCTGCCGGTAAGGATGCTCCGCGCCCTCAAAACACTTCAGCCTCCCCATCCTTACATCCCGCAACCGATTCTTCGGCAACATGCCTCTTACCGCCCGTCGCAAAATCTCGCCTCCTCCCCACTTGGCCATCATCTTCTCCATTGTGATTTCCTTGAGAGACCCCGGCCGCGTCGTGTGCGAATAGTATTTCTTCTTTTGCATTTTCTTGCCGGTCGTGTGCAAGCCGTGGCAGTTTACGCAGACGACGTAGTCGCCGCAGTCGGTGGAGGGGTCGAAGATGGGTTTGTGCTTTCCCATGAGTGCTATGGCGATTTGGGATGCGAGGCGGCCGAGGGGTCGGGGGTCGGTGCTGAGGTCTGTGAGGTGCCAGCTTCGTGTGTAGGCCAGACGCGTGCGGCCGAGATATTGGGACATGGTGATGGCGGCGGGAGGGTGTCAATGCGTTGGAGGTGGAAGAGGTGCTGCTTCAATGCGGAGCGAGACGGAGGTGCTTGCGGAGAGTGGCGCCAAGACTTTGATGTGTCTTCACTTCGTGCTTGCAACACACTTTTGACAACGACATCGTCACTTTCACATCCTAACTTTTCTGTCGTCTGGTCTTGAGATCGATAGTGACTGAGTCGTTGCTATGAATATGCTCTAAGGATGTGGTGACGATGATTCTAGACGTATACCACAAGTCTCGTGGGAGGCCGCTGCTCCACACTCGTTGCCAGTACTTCGACTGCACGATTCGCACCATAGTTCAATCTTTCACTCGCTTCATTTCTGAGATTCATTCGATGCTGAGCCGAACATCTCTCACTTGATTGACGCCCAGGTAGCACCAAAAGGATCGCACGCGGATGCGACTGGGCTTCTTATTCTGCAGCCTGGCCTTCAGGATGAACGAGTGAAGCCTACGATCGCAGTTTGTCCTTGGCATTCCGCATCATTTCAGCTTCAGTTCCTCGACGGATCCCTTCTCACTTTTCACTCCATCCGTCTCGTTGTCGAATGTCTGAGTTCCAGAACATCCTCACAGAGAACGGAATTGGAGCGTTCAATATGGCTTCGGATATGTGGTAAGTCATGATCATCAGCATATCGCCATGTCACGAGTGGACTAGACTGATGAATAAATACAGTCCAGCATACGCGGTATTTTGCTTTCCTTCGAACCACAACACTTTGTTGCCACACTGATCAAGACGTTCAATCTCGTAGCCCTTCTTCAGCGCCATGGGTGTAGTCTCAGCGATCGTCTTCTCTTCCTTCGGCGCCGCCTATGGTACCGCAAAATCCAGTATAGGCACACTCAGCGCTGGAATCTTGCATCCCGATCTCGGCGTCAGAGGTATCATTTCCCAAAAGCCAACCCTCCCGCGTTGGATGCTATGTCATTTCACCTGTTTCTGACGGGCCCTTTTCGCCTCCATAGCAATCCTCCCTACCGTCTTCTCCGGCATCCTGGCCATCTACGGCCTCGTCTGCTCCGTTCTCATCGCCAACAAAATCGTCGTGGCACTTCCGCTCTACACATCCCTCATCAACCTCGGTTCCGGTCTAGCTGTGGGACTGTGCGGTCTCGCGGCAGGTTTCACGATTGGGATTGCTGGAGACGCGGGCACGAGAAGTATTGCTCCGCAGCCACGACTGTTCGTCTCGATGGTTTTGGTTTTGATTTTCGCGGAAGTGTTAGGTGAGTCAACGAGCTGATCAAATCAGTTCAGTATAAGCTGGAGAGCAGAGAACGGGTCGAATTCTAATGTTTCGTTCAGGCTTGTATGGGATGATTGTGGCTTTGATCTTGGATACTAGAGCTGGTTTGGCGGAAAGTGAGCTCTGCGCGGTGTGATGCTCGAAACATTTTACAAATACCATAGGAAGGAGCACTCCAATGCCAAGAAGCTAGCGTATCATGTAATCCCTGAGGCATCAAGTGAGAACAACCTAGTCCTTGACCTTTGCACGTCAACAATTCACAGGATGGAAGATCGACAAGCGTTCTAGGCTATTTCAGTTCTTGTTGGGCTGTAGGGGTTCTGCAGCGTCAATCTTGTGGCGACAGCCATTGAGCATTTGGATATATTAGCCAATTCCCTCACCCCACCAACCATATTCGCCCGTTTGGCTTAGTGGTACAGCGTCTCACTCGTATTGTGACGACATGAGAAGATCCTCGGTTCGATTCCGAGAATGGGCACCAATGCGCTACTCCGAAGGGGTTCTTTTTGTCGCACGTGAATATATCGAGTTTAGATTTCTCTTTTGTTCTGACCTCATCATCACAAGGGGAGGCACACGGTGTGAATAGGGCCTTGCCTACCTTTTTTGCTATTCTGCGATTCTTACAAGCCGGGAAATCATTGTCGAGAAGATAGATGCAAAGGAGCTTCTGAACTGCAACAGAAAAAAATTCACCAGTGGTCCCATGGACTGAATCTGGATGACGTTGTACTCAATGCGTTCGATCAAGTTTGACGACGAGCTTGAACAGTCATGAAACATGCATTGAAGTGCCCCCTTAATGGCGAGGACAACTTTGACTTCCAGAAAATCAACTTCGGGCTTGGCTGCCTCGAAGATCCGTCTTGATCCCACAGCTGGGAAGACAGTTGATGACAGGGGAATGATCTCGGAGTCTGTTGAAGGTGAAGTCGAGCACAAGTAGAATGGTGGGAGATTGTGTTCCACTTTACGGCCGCAGTTTGAACATGTGGGTGTCTTGTGTTGAGCAAAGGTCCGTATGGCTCATGTTGCTGAACAGGATACCGCATTGTTGGTAATGCACGCGGGCTATGCTGCAAGAACCTGCCATTGAGTGGGCTACTACGCTTCCCTTATCTGCTCGTCCGGCCTGTGCTATTCGCACATGCAACAGTATCGTCCGTCACATCATACACAGAATTCCTATAAGACATAACACGCCACCCTTATGCACAGTCATGTGGCGAAACATCATCCACAACTCGCCCGAACGCCTACGCTTAAATGCAAAATCATGTAGTTCGCGCTTCATTCGTCGTCGAAGCATTCGCAGCAACATCTGGTGCAGGTTCTTCGGTAACAGCTTCCGGCTCTCCAGTACGCCGTGTTCGAATGCGGAACAAATCACGGTATCGCCTTCGTCTGCTGGTCTCTTCCTCAGCTCGCGTTCCACTGGTGACGGAAGCCTGTCTCTGTGCATCTGCAGTGGCGGCGGCATTCTCTCTATACCTGCGCAACGCCGCCACACGCTCTTCGCGAGACATGCGCTCTGGTCTCGCCACACCGAGAATGCCCAGCATGATGCTTCTCCGCACTCTCGCTCCGCGACTTCCTTCCACGGGCTCCAATGGTGGCGCAAGGCCCTCGCGGTTGCCATCTCGAGCAATGGGGTTCCCATGCTCGTCGACCTCGAAGTCTTCCGTAGCCTCTGGAGGTCGCAAGTCGATTCGACAGAGCGGACATGTACCGCTAACGTTCAACAGCCAGGGATCGATGCATGCAGGATGGAAGCGATGGTCGCATGGCAGTACTCGTTGATCTTCTCCCACCTCAAAGTCTTCGGTACAAATACTGCAGCCTTGATTCAAGGTCTCGTCGGGTGGCGTGGAAGCGCAGCGTTGTGCGGTGTTGGCAGCAGGCGCAATCCCGCTCGCAGCCACGCCAGTGCTCGAACTCGGTCCGTTGCCCTCTTGTGCGATATTGTTCTCACTCCCATCGCCTGCAGTATCCGTCGTGCCACGTGCAGTCGTTGTCTGATCGCCCACGTATTCCGTTGCACCGCGCTGCCCGTTTTCGAGTTCAACTTCTGACGGCTTCGCGATGGTCTGTTCTCCCGCTGTCCGGTCGCCTACTTTAACGATAGGGAGAGAGTCGAGCATGGCTCTCGCAAGCCCTCGTGCACGGGTCTGCCGTGGACGACCGATGACATTGCGTGGCCCGTAGCGTTCGGGATGTCGATGGGCGCGGATGGCTCCGGTGATGATGATGCACAAGAAGAGTGCAGTGATGACGCCGGTGATGGAGTAGAGGATGATCATGGCGACGGCAGTACTGGGCGACGGTCCGAGTGGGTTCGAGGCATTGGAGCTGTTATTCGAATGCGATGAGCCACCGGCCGTGCCATTGTCGATGGCCTGTCTCGTGCCCAAGACGGCCCACGCCTGTGTGTCCGCAGCGACTGACAACATCTCTTGCGAATTATCCGAGCTCTCGAGCGTGAAGATGTTCTGGTAGGTCCCGGAGTCGCTGATGTTGCAGGTCTGAGCAGAAGTGGAGTACAAGACTACGGCTGTCGCATCCTGCGCTCTGGCAGCATTGAATACCTCTTCGGGGCCAAGATTGCTCGTCGACGGGTCGCAGGAGATCAAGGCGACCGCGGCCGCCCGGATGGCGAGAGAGTTCTGATTGTTCGCGAGGATGATACCACCGGAGAGGGCAGTCGACTACAATAGCACCAGGAGTGATCCTTGATCAGCGATGCCTCGCCAGCCGCGCGACTCTGCCATCGTCTCACGAACGAGTGGAGCAAACGGTACGGAGATACGTACCACGGTGTCCTGCGCTGCGGCGTTGGTCAGCGGTCGCACTGGGAAGACGGCCGCCGGTTGGCCCGAGTGTCCCGGTTGCTGCTGCTGCCGCCAGATGCCCAAGAGGAGGCCGTCATCAGGTGGATGAATGGTAGAGTTCGGAGCGGCATCGAGCGGTGTCAGATTCTGGGCGGATGCGGCGGAAAGCAGCAGCAATGCCTGCCATAGTACGGCGGGCACCATCTGCGACAGGTAGTTCTACGGCGGGCGACAGTCAGAGCGAGGAAGCACAACCACCGCTTCCCGTCATCGTGATCATACCACAAAGAACGTGGCCGCGTGGCAATCACGCAGTCGCCGGCAGCATGTCCCACACCTAAGTTGAGACCTGCACGGCACGATCGCCAACGCGCACCCGCTTTCGTGGAGTAGAACTATGTAGCGCGCTCGCCATGCCTCCTCGGGTTTAGTCAGTTCGTGCTTGCGTGAGACGCGCGCGGGTCTGGCGGCCGTTGTCACTCGGATAGAACTACTCAATGTCCCGGCTACTCTCACTTACTCTACTGGATCCGGTCTTGTTGGGATGATTGTCAGTCATCTGGCACGGGGCTCGAGCCGATGGACCACGCCCGAAATGCCTCCTATACCTTTGCTGGGCACGTATCAAAGGCACCATCAGCTGTGGCAGAGTAAGCTCCATCGCCGCAGCCCTCGTCGCCCGCCTGGTGGCGTCGGGCTGTTTGCAGTTCCCATCGAGTAACACCATCCAATGCTCTGCCAATACTCCCTCGTGCAATATCTGCCTGCATGTTGCTGGTGTGCTCGCTTGACAAGCATTGGCCACGAGGCTGTTATCTCTCTTCACATGTCCAGGCCTTATCCCGCTGATTGAGACGGCCTTCATCGACCAATCTCTGCCTCGAGAATCAGCCTTGCCAGCCATCTAGTTCTACTCGAACGCCATCGCCACGGCACTACACGAACTGATCACGACCAGGTCAGGCGTAGTCGCGTGCCGCAGCACATATATCGCAGTAAAACCATCCCATTTTCTGGCTCCGACAACTTCATCATCCCCACCCCAGCCAAGCATTTCCGTCGCCCAGCATGGAATCCGGCGAAAAAGGCCCGTTCTACGAGGTGAAATCGAGTTCGCCGGCTCACTCTGCCAACGAACCTGTCGCCGGCCATGTAGGAAACCTGCGCAACAGACTCCCGGCATTCAGTCTCACGGTTCGTCAAGAAGAGAGCAGTTTCGCAACTACGAAAAGCGCTTCCAATGCCGACTTTGATCCCATCCCTCCTTCGAAGCGCACGTGGACATGGGCCGCCTACGTTGCGTACTGGATGGCGGATGCATGGGCGGTGTCCAATTGGCAAGTTGGTAAGGCGTTCACTCTTTCCAGTTGTGTACGAATCAGAATATGGGGATACTGATCTGGCGTCCAGCATCCTCTATGATCGCGGTAGGACTCAGCTGGAAGTTAGCCATTGGCGCGTGTGTGCTGGGGAACGCGATCATGGGTATCGTGATCACGATCAATGGCAGAATCGGAGCGACTGTAGGATCTCCTAGGCCATCTCAAAACTCGGAACCACACTAACACGGACAGCTCCACACGCCCTTCCCAGTGCTGGCGCGTATGCCGTTTGGCTACTACTTCAGCTACTTTGTTGTGCTGTCACGCTGCGTTCTGGCCATCGTCTGGCTCGGGTAGGTCTGGTGAGGGGGAACTGTGCCGAACGATATGCTGATGCCTCCTCCAGTGTGCAGACTACAGTCGGCGGACAATGCACGGCTGTTCTTTTGACCGCCATCTGGCCCAGCTTCGCCAACATCAAGAACACGATACCGGAAGATCAAGGCATCTCGACTTCTGGAATGATTGCTTTCTTCTTGTACTTCCTCATTCAGCTGCCATTTTTGTGCATTCCGTACACAAAGGTGAGCTCAGCATTCCTGATGTATTGTTCGAGGGCTGACTCATTCTCTATCAGATCCAATACTTCTTCGGCTTCAAGAGTATCATCGCTCCAATCGTCTTCTTCGCCATCTTTGGCGACACATTGCGAAGAGCTGGTGGTACCATCTATCGTTCCGAGGTTGTCACGAGAGGCAACACTGTCACCGGCTCCGCCCTGGCGTGGGCATTCTTCTCCAGCGAGTGGCCTTCTCGGTCCGATCACTCGCAACTCTTTCACTGACTTCTCTTGCAGACCTCAATGGTGTCCTTGGGAATTATGCTACCTTGGGTTTGAACATTGCCGATTTCTCGCGTTATTCAAACAAGCCAAGCGCGCAGAATGTCCAGCTCATCATCGTGCCTGTCATTTTCACCATCGTCGGACTGCTAGGTATCTTCACTGCGGCCGCGGCTGAGCCAGCGTATGGTAAGTATACACTTCTACTTGGCTCATCTGAGACACATTAACTAATGGCTTTCCTTCGTGTAGGCAGAGTCATCTGGAACCCAGTAGAGATTCTCGATCTGTGGATGGCTTCTGGCTCCTCAGGTGGTCGTGCTGCTGCCGCGTTCGCCGCCATCGGCCTGATCATCGTTACCTTGGGAATCAACATCTCTGCCAACTCGATCAGCGCGGCGAACGATCTCATGGCCTTCGCGCCAAAGTACATCAATATCCGACGTGGACAGATCCTCGCTGCGATCATTGGTAGCTGGGCCTTCGTTCCCGTATGTCCACACTCCCATCCGCCAGACTATCATCATTGACAGCATTGCAGTGGAAAATTCTCGCCTCGGCGGCCAAGTTCCTCGCGTTCCTCAGCGGCTACACCATCTTCTTGGGACCAATGACATCGCTCCTCATCGCTGAGTATGTCGCTTCCACCCCTGCAACTTGATTCTCCGAAGTATTGACTTGATCTCCAGCTACTACCTTGTCCGCAAGAGGAATGTCTCAGTCCCGGACATGTACAATTTCCATGGCATATATCGATACTCGCCCAAATTTGCCACCAACTGGCGCGCCGTCGTCGCTTTCTCGATCGGTTGCATTCCCCCGCTGCCAGGCTTTGCCGATAACATCCAGAGGGCAGGCGGAGGCGCAACTGGTATCTCCATCGGCGGTCGGCATCTGTATGTCCTTCTTCTGATACATTCCGACACTTGTAGATCGCATACTGATACTATTCCTTCACAGCTTCGCAATCGGCTACGTCTACTCCTTCTTCGCCGCAGGCGTGTTCTACTACGGCTTCAACCACTTCTTCCCGCACGAGGAATCCAAGATGGACTATCCGGTCACGGGTCAGGAAATCATTGCGGCGAATGATGCGAAGAATATGGAAGCGCTGCGAGCGCGATATGCGGCGGGCAACAGACCGAATTTCTTGGTTCGCGCTTTTCTTGTCTAGACTACATTCCTTCGCCTCGGACAGATGTAATGACACGAGCAATTCTTCTTCTGAGCCCGACAAGTCCCATGATGAATTTCTCTGTACAAGCAGCAATCCTGCCACACATCCAAGGCTCGCTGCCCATTTGCGTCATTCTTTTGCGATGCACGATGTAGCCTTCCCGTTCCCACAACCGTGTCCACCACCGCAATAAAATGACCACAGAACCACGAAAGCCTTTGTCGTGCATATTCGTTACGAGCAGTCTGATCCGCCACCGACAGACATCCTTTCCATCACTCAGCGAGCGCCCTTCATGCCAGTGTTTGCCACACTCGTTCGTTTCTTCTCTCCCAGTCTCAGCGTGGCACCATCTACCACGGATCATGAAAGTCTCTTGGCGGTGCCACTTTCGGAAATGCACCTCTAGCAGCAGCAGCGCATGCACGACGATTAGCCGAGTCGGCAGCCATCCGGTTCGATTTTTTGCTGCGATCCTCCCGGCGGTTTCGATAGGGATGGGGGTTGTAACCGCCTAGTCGCTGCATCACAAAGTCGCCGTTGCGCTCCCGCCGTCTTCGAAGTAGGTAATCGGCAGCGGCGTGGGCGCGTTCTCTCGCCGAGAAGGGGTCTCCGCGAAAGTAAAACTGATACTTCGCTTTGAAACTGATGCTTGATGCCGTCTCTTGCATAGCATGACCATCGTCTTCGTATTCGTCGTCAGGACGGAGCTCTACGTCTTCGATGGGCGCTTCTGGTTCCTCGTCGGCTTCTGGTCCTCCATCGAAATAGGCGTCTGGCTCTTCTCCGGTAGTCTCTGCTTTCTCTGCTGCCCTGGTCTTGTGTTAGTTTGCCCGCAACACTAACCGTGCGGACTTATCCCACGTAGAATTAGACAGAGAAATATGAATGAAAAATTACAGGAAAGACCTAGGTAGTATATTTCACATCGGTTGTCGGACTGGCCATCCGCTGTGGGAGCGAGTCGCGTAATGTGATACCCCTTGATAATCCGAGGCTCAAAATTCGCATGTCATAATTTCTGTTATGGTGGAAAATGTCGTTCGAGATTCGCCATAAGTGCAACCATCATGGCGTGGCGCAGGACGAGTGCTTCAGAGTCTTACTGTCGTTCGCGAAGTTCCTGTGGTATTTGAATGAAATTGTAGTGCAGAAACAGAAAGACAAAAGATATCAGACGCCAGATGAGGTCCAGAGATGAAAAGAAACCGCGCCAAAGATTACCATGCATCTTCACCGCCACCGTCGCCTTCTCCTTCGTCGTCAACGTCGTCGCCGTTGTCGAAGTACTGCTCAGCGTTGTAATCGTTTCCGAGGTCGTCATCGTCTTCCGAGAAATCGTCGTCGCGCAGCTCCTCGACATCGTCTTCGCCGCCGTCCTCGTTCTCGTTGAGCTCGTCTTCGTCGTCTTTGTCGGCCGTGTCGTCGGCATCGTCGTCAAATTGAGCAAGCTTGTCGAGTCGCTTCTTCTTGAGGAAATTCAGGTTCTTCTTCGGTGCCTCGCCGTCTTCTTTTTCTTCCCCATCACTGATGACGTCCCACAACTCCCGAGGCAGCAACTCCTTCACTTTGCGGGCATATCAGTACGGTGTGGGAAATGGGCATCTGTGCGCTGCGACGCACCGATTGGCAGTTTCTTCAGGTTCGGCATTCCACCAGCCCTCTTTATACGCTTGTTCCCGTACGTCGGAACATCCTCGAAGGCGTTGAACTCGGCAGCGTTGCGCTTGCCGGTTGTCGCTCCGTCCATGAAGAAAGGCCCGTTGCGCATTGCATTGCGGTGTTGACGAAAGTAGCCGACGAGCTTCTTCTCGCGATCCGTTGGTGGCGGCGCCAGATAGACTTTCATTTCCTGCCTGGTGTCAGTCGTTGCTTGCACTCGAATGCGCACGACCTCGTGCTGCAAATGGCTGTACGCACCGGGTACAGGATCTTGGTCCACTCGTCGTCGCCGTCGCCAATCTCGTTGCGGTAAGCGGTGATTTCATCTTCCAGATCTGCCTCGATTTCAAAGTCTTTGGCGCCGATTCGCCCTGCTCCACCAGCATTGCCACCGCCTCGGCCGCCACGAAACATGGTGCGTGGCCCAGAATATTATTTGTGCTGGTGAATCGACGGGCAAAGTCGGTGTCGCGCTGATTTTGGGGAATTTCCTCTTGGTGCGTGAAACCTGTGTGACAGCGCACAGACCGTCTTCAGCTCGACGGCGTTCTAGGTCGTTGTCGGTGTGCGCAATGTTGCAGCGCGTGCTCAGCACTTGAGCACTTTCCTGATGTTGGTCGCTTCAAAAGTGAGGAATTGGTTTGGATCCGATGGAGCTAGTGTGACTAATCAAACTCTAAAAAATCTGGCTAACGCCTGAGGCATCACATTTTGCGACCACTTGCCGTGCTGAAACATCATCTTCTCTGCATTCAATCGAACATTCGGTCTTCGCATGCTGCTGCGGAGAGCTCACAGTGGATGCGCGTGCACAGGATGGCTCAACCGATATGCCTACAGCTGAGTAAAACTTTGGAATCCTTCCGATGACCAGGATTGCCAGGTGCTCACCGTATTCTCCTCAAAACTTTCGCAGGCCAAATCAGCTATATAGATGACTGCCGCCTCCGTCGTCCTCTGAGACTGCTGGAGATCATCTATCCTCAAATCTCTGCCGATGGCGATCATGCACCCGTTCCAGTCCGCACACCTGGTCTATCGTGCCGTCGAACCCAATGAAGACGAAGACTTCTTTCTCCAAATCCAGCAAGATCCAATCGGCTTTCGGAACTCCAATGCAAGACTAGCCTCACCACAATCCCGGGAAGATGTCAAACGATATATGGAGCATCTGACAAGCAAGGCACTGCTGGGAGTCGTGATATGCCTGCCCGCACCGACGCCTGAGTCGAAGCCAATTCCCATTGGAAATATACATCTCAGCCCTACCCCATCTTATCTGGCTCACCATCGGAACACAAGCATCGGCATCGATATCCTTCCAGATTATCAAGGGAAGGGATACGGTAGTGAGGCTATTAAGTGGGTTCTGGAATGGGCGTTCCAGATTGCGGGCGTGCACCGAGTCTCCATTTCTGCGTTCGAGTATAACGAAGGCGCCGTGAGGTTATATGGGAGCTTGGGCTTCAAACTTGAAGGGAGAGGGAGAGAAGCAATATGGTTCAACGGAAGGTTTTGGGACGATGTCCAATTTGGCATGCTTGCGCATGAGTGGCGGGCCAAAAATTTACTCAAGGAAAGCTGAAGAGCATTTCGATGCTGAAATGCCTCGCTTCGAGACCAAACGTTCCTTGGCTTCTGCCTGTGGATTTCGCTGCTGGAGCACTCGTGTTCCGCTACAAGAACGCATGAAGACTGCGCGTGCGTGGAGATGGCTGTTTCGGCTCGTTCCATAAGTTGCTGTACATCCAGCCCTGATGTATCCTATCTGATCGCGAATATCGCACACTTTCGAAGGGCTCGCACATTGCTTATCGCCAGAGTATGTGGATAGAATATAGAATATAGAGCTTGTTCGGTGAAAGTCACCGCCCACAAGCATGAGATAGTCCTCCTTTCATGGGTTTCCCGTCCTGTGGCTGCTGTAGTCATGAAGCCCATGCGATCGAAGAACAGACATTAGGGGGTCCACAGCGTCGCTCACATATATCAGCTTGACGATAAACTCCGGTGCCGACTTGACTGTTTGGCGGGCATGCTGAAAATTAAGATTCAGAAACATCTGCAAAGATGAATTCTGGTCTCAAAGGAATCCAGGATCTCCTTACGTGTGCTGCTTACTACTTTCTCTCCGGCTTCTACTCTACAGACTGTAAAGGCGCCCTGCATCTGCCATCTGCCAGCTGCCAGCTTTAGTACCATGCCTCACAAGCCGTTCAATGCACTTTCCGCAGATCAAAAGCCTGGACAATATCGTCCTTGAGTCCAAAAAAGAATTCCTCCTCGTTGCGTTGTTCCACTTCAGCCCGAGTTGCCCACCAAGCTTCCGTAGCCACGGAGCCTTTCGGAACAGTAGGCACAGTATCCTCTCCAACAGTCCAGAACAGACTTGCTCGAAGCCACGTGGTATCCTTCAACCCCACTGGCGTGACAGCCGTGAGCAGAGCAGTAGCAGCTTTGCTGCTTCTGAACTCACTCGGATCCAAGCCGACTTGCGTCCGAGCTGCAACTCGAGAGAACTCCGCAACAGAAATGTCATCTGCTTCGGGCAAGGGCTTGTCGATGGAGGAGTTCAGTATGACGTCCAGACCGTGGTCTCCGGCCTGCAAGACGCGGCAAACAGGCGTTCCCACTCGGCCTCCCCAGGACTTGATGGTGTCTGCCAGGCGGATGAGGAGAATCTTCTTGTCGTGGAAGATTAGGCTGGTGACGACTAATACATCGATGCCGTCTTCTAGCTTGAGCTCCCGGGCCTGGTAAGCTAGATATGCCTCGGCTCCGTCACTGGTGTCGACCGTGAATCCATTCTCGTCTATAGCTTCCTCGTCCGCGATGATACTGTTGCTTCGTCCCGCCATGCTGGTCGCTTCAGCCCTCAGCCCCCCAGGACCGAGCTGTGGTTCTCGTGCGAAATTGTGATTGAGTGAAGTCGGCTTTCGATGTGCGTTTCTTGTGTAGACTGAAATTGGCGAAGACAGCTATCACTAGCCTCTGGTCTCGCCTGATCTGGCAGGATCGATGCTCCTCCGAAAACATGGAACGCTCGAAGGAAGACTAGGTTGGCCGACGTCATCGACCATGCTCACAAAAGGAGCAAGGATAGGCGATTCCGTCGTGCTGGCATTCCGGTCACGCCCAGCGGGGTTCTCTACATATTAAGTCCCTGTAGCACCAGCATAGTCACTAATCTCCTCCCGCATTGTATTGAGTGCCTTTTGCACATCCTCACTCACGTCGTGAAACCATAACCAATCGAACCATTCGTTCTGCAGCTTGGAGAGAATTTTGTTCATGTCCGAGCCCGCCTCTTCGTGCTGGAAAAAGATCATGCGGCCTACCTCAGCGGCCTGATCTAGCTGCTTCTGTGCTCGAGGACGCCTTACAGAGTCGTATGCGCTCAGGCCGGCACGGATATGTGACACAGGAATCGTACCGTGTTCAGACGATTGACCGAGCTCCGCAAGCACATTCGAGAGCACAAGAGCGTCTTCCAAGCCCTGAGAAGCTCCTGCTGCTTGGAAAGGCAGACTTGCGTGAGCGCTGTCGCCTGTCAGAACGACCCTGTCGCGGAAGTATGTTGAAGTATGCTGGTGATGGAAGAGACCCCATTTGATTGGGTTCGCTTTGCTGAGGAGTTGGCGAACACGATCGTCGAACTCTGCACCCTCGAAATCTTTCATCATAGTCTCGTGTGTTGTTTTCTCAGTGACGGAGTCTTGTGATTTCCAGACCTCTTCAGGATCGGCAACACAATGCAGGAAGTTGAACTCCTGTTGACATCAATAATGAGAACGCCATCCATGTGTTCAGATTGAGAACCCTTCTTACCTCACCGCCGCTAATACGATATGTCACGACACTGCGTTTGTGCCCAAAGTAGATCTTTGCAACATCTGTAAGGTCACCAAGAATCTCGCGAGCTTCCGCGATCGGTATGACAGCTCGATAGCAGTAAGCACCCGCATACACCGGCGCTACCTCGTTGGGGTATTGACTTTTGAGCACATGCTCTCTCAGTGCGCTCTGAATGCCATCAGCAGCAGCCAGTACAGTGGCCGTGGCAGTCGTGCCATCCGGAAACGTCATCGACACGCCATTCGACTGATCCTCGACATCAACCAGACGTTTGTTGAATTGTACATTTTCGATGGGGATGAAGTTTGTCATCGTATCCAGTAGAGTTTTGCGATGGGCCTAAGAACACATCAGCATCGTGCTGAAGCAACAAGTGCTAATGTACTGACAGATTTGCGAACATAATCCGGATGACCCCATCCTGATTTGCCATACCACGGTCTATCAAGGCCTCAGAATTCGGAGTGAGCAATATCGCACGGCAATCGCTTCAAGTTTCAGAAGCAAAAAAATGAGGCATACCGAGACCCTCTTCAACGAGCATGCCCTCGAAGAAGATGTGCTGGGCATCAGCACCCTTATTCCCCACGCAGACCTTTTCGTACAAGGGTCGGAACCCGGGCTCAATAAGGTCCATAGAGAGCATGCCATTAGGTCCGAACCCGATGCCCGCGCTGGAGTATCATCAGTGGACAACCAGGCGACGGCGATCGTGGGCCGAGTGTAAAGACTGATTCCTACCCTACAACAGAGTATTCTTTTGCTTCTTCATATAGCGTGAAGGAGATGCCCTTGTTGTGCAGAGCGATCGCCAGTGCAAGACCGGCAATGCCTGCACCTGCGAGCATGTTAATGGAGTGCATGAAGTGGATTCATAAGAAGTAAACTCACCTACTATAGCAACGTGGAAATCCTGATTTCCATTCTCGGCCATTGTGAGTCGGCATGAGGTGGCACAAATGGGCAATAGAACACTGATTCTGCAGTGGTAATAGTTCGCCGCTCCGTATAATTTGTCACGTGTGCTCTCAGTTGATAGTGGCTGGACCTGCTCGTTGCTGAATTTATCGAAGTGGTATGCCGTTTAAGAGCTAGTAGAGCTCCATCCGAATGTTGCCGAGTTCAAGCAGCAGAGTTCAACCAGCCCTCGATCGACGTCACCATGCTGCTTGGCTGCATGTTTGTACGATTGACAGTTTTTGACATTCAACACCTAGAGCATAATCTGATAATTATCCACCGAA
Organism: Cercospora zeina; assembly: GCA_022702355.1. Taxonomy (NCBI): domain Eukaryota; kingdom Fungi; phylum Ascomycota; class Dothideomycetes; order Mycosphaerellales; family Mycosphaerellaceae; genus Cercospora; species Cercospora zeina. The sequence goes on from JAKLWX010000005.1 coordinate 3,334,306, forward strand.
CAGGTTGTTGACATGATTTGGGGAGGCGTCGTCTCGCGGTCCGCTTGGCTCGTCGCCATCTCTAGGATGAGCCACTTCAATGGGGAAACCTCGAACTCGCAGTCGCCCTGGAGTATTCTTCCGTCGAAACTGGCCTTCAAATCGTAGTCGATGTTGACGTTAATAAGTGGTCCTGCCGGTTCCAAACATGCCAAGCATTCTCCGAGCCGAGGGCAAGTCTACTGAACAACACCAACATGCATGCCATGCTTTGATTTCACATCGATCGTTGTGAAAGAAGAATAACGAACGACATGCAAAAGGGAATTCCTCTCCCAAGCCAACACCAAAGGCAACTCTTCGGCTGTGGCGAAAGCCTTGTTCGCAGGGAGAGCTTCGCTCCAGGCCGCCGCACAGGATGCAAGCACGCAATTTTCCAGAGGGCGCGGCTTTATGTAACCCTTTGTACGTGTCTGCTGCTACGTCGCCAAATCCATGTACATGTACCTACCTTATTAGCCTTTTAATCTGACCCTCTTCTTTCCGCTCAAATTCCAGACTTCACTTCTTGCTGCCTCAGCCATGTTTCTGTGAGGAATTCACCACACTTTCACAAGAAATGAGTCCGTTCCATCGAGACCAGTACCGGAACTATTCGACGCACCATTAAGCTGGGTTTGGTGTGCTACATCCCACCAGGCCGAAGCAGCAGCAGCAGCAGCAGGCTACCAAACCGATGGCATCCTCCAAGCTCGAAAAGAATCTCAAAACCAACAACATCAGCATCTCCGACGACGAACAATCTCCTCCCAAATCCAAATCCCACAACCACCACGACTCCTCGTCCTCCTCCTACCAACATGACCTCCCACCGACCTCACCGCTCAGCACACCGCAACTCGCCCGCAAACTCTCCGCGCGCCAAGTCCAAATGATCGCCATCGGAGGCACCATCGGCACCGGCCTCTTCCTGGGAACGGGCAACAGTCTCTCCAAAGGCGGTCCAGGCAGCATGCTCATCTCGTACGCCATCGTGGGCTTGATCGTCTTCGTCACCATGCTCTCCTTGGGCGAAATGGCAGCCTACACGCCCATCGCGGGAAGCTTCTGTACATTCGCGGGAAGATACGTGGATGAGGCGTTTGGGTTCAGTCTGACGTGGAATTACTGGTTCAACGATGCGGTTTCGACAGCGTCGGATCTGGTGGCGTTGCAGTTGTTGCTCAAGTATTGGACGACGGAAATGCCCGGGTGGGCGCTGAGTTTGATTTTCTTGTTTGTGTTGCTGGGGTTGAATATTGTGACGGTGAGGGCGTATGGCGAGATGGAGTATTGGTTGAGTTTGTTGAAGGTGGCGACGATTGTGGTATTCATCATCTTGGGGATTGCGGTGAACTGCGGGGCCAATACGGACCATCAATACATTGGTGGAAGGTATTTCTTGCAAGGAGACGCGCCGTTCGTGAATGGGGTGGGAGGGTTCGCTTCCGTGTTCGTGACTGCGGCATTTGCATATGGTGGCACGGAGAGTATTGCCATAACTGCAGGGGAGACCAAGGATCCCGCGAAGACGCTTCCGCGGGTTGTTCGCAATGTCTTTTGGCGTGAGTGCATCGGCTCACCAAGTGAAGAATCAGGCACACTAACGATCAGCAGGAATTCTCATCTTCTACATTCTCTCCATCCTGATCATCGGCCTCAACGTCCCGTACACGTACCCCGACCTCTCGACCAAAGATGCCCACACTAGTCCATTTACCGTCGTCTTCCAAATGGCAGGCAGCAACGTCGCTGGCTCCTTCATCAACGCCGTCGTCATGACCTCCGTCATATCAGCCGGCAACCACGCGCTCTTCGCTGGCGCACGTCTCATGTACTCGCTGGCCGTTAACGGACACGCACCACAATTCATGGGCCACCTGAACAGGCATCAAGTTCCCTGGGTGGCTGTTCTCCTCACCTTGGCCATCTCAGGACTCTGCTTCGGAGCCTCTCACATCGGCGCCGGACAGCTGTGGACCTGGCTCCAGAACATCGTGGGAGTGAGCAATCAATTATCCTGGATCGCCATCGGCTTTGCATCACTCCGGTTCCGAGCTGGGTTGCGAAAGCAGGGACTGGAACATCTCCTGCCGTTCAAGAACTGGACGTATCCATATGGACCAATTTTGAGTGTCGGGTCGAACTCATTCTTGGTTCTGGTGCAGGGATGGAGTTGCTTCTCGCCCAAGTTCAAGCCCGTGGATTTCGTATCGTTCTACATTCAGCTGCCCGTGCTGGCAGGAATGTTCGTGGTGTGGAAATTCGTCAAGAGGACGAAGTGGGTACAGTTAGCAGAGATGGACTTGGTGTCAGATCGATACGACACAGATCTCACGTCAGAGCAGCGAGAGAAGGCGCTCCGCGAGGCAACTATGTCGAATTGGAAAGAGGCAAAAGGAATGAAAGAGAAATCTCTTGCAATAGGGCAGTGGCTGTTTCTGTAGAAGCCGCTTGGCATGTGCGATATGACATGGGTCTCTGATTTCTGCCAAGTGCGCATAGTTTCGGACTGAGCTCCGCGTCGGTACTCGGTACACGGTGACGTCGCCGGTCCTTGTTCCGTGCGCGGAAGTAATTGGCAATGTCATTACCGCTTGACGTGCACAGAACCACGACTCGACCGGTGCGACAGTGATTGTGTACACGCACATGCACTCTGCCACTTTCGTCGATGCATTTCCCGCTCGCACACCTCGGCGAGGAGTATCGGCTTGGCTTGCATAGAAGAACGTGTGGAAGGTACCTCCTACGCCATGCGAGCTGATGTTAAGCGAGCTTCGCCTAACTGCAAGCGCGGCCTGCATGTCCTTTCGTACATGAGCGCTTCGTGGGAATGAATCGTCCTGTCTGGCAAGACGACCTCTCAGCCAGGCCTCGTCCTGACCACCGGCAGCTTCATCTGAATCCACTCATAGATTGCAGTGCGATCGATATGTCTTCGTCCGGCAGGGCTTTGCCATTGCATCCGGGCTGGCGCGGTATTGGCGGCATTCCACGAGCCACGGAGATGCCCCCGAGAACGATAATGCTTAAATGCGAACCGCGCTCCCACGAAGAATCCAATGATGACGGAGAGCTTGACGACTGTCGTGAGATATGAAGACTCGTCCGCTGCTGCTCCAACTTCAATAGGCTCGGAATATCGTAACAGATTGTGGTCCATGTCCAAAGCTGCAACTCGGACCCTGGTGAGAGCGCTCTCAGAAGACACGTGAGGAAGGTCGAATGTGCCTTCAAACCCGATTTTGGGGATCACATCGAGAACTGTGAACCCCTCGTGCGACTCAGCAGATTTTTCGTCCTTGCTGCGGAGATCTGCGGAGTTTGAAGCACTGTCGTCATGAATGCCTTCCAGCGACCAGTAGGCCACCTCCGTCGCTCCATTCCAGCTGACAGCAATCGTATCGCCCTGCACATCGACGCGTAGCGGCTCGTGAGGGATCCCGCGCCAGTTGAAGGCTTTGGTAGTGCGATACGACTTCATACGCTCCAAGTAGTAGTACCAGGAAGCTCCGAGATGAGTTTCACAGAGCAATTGGCCAGCATTGGAATACTCGGAATATGCTGCCGCCGAGCCCCAGCCTACTAGGTAGTTGTTCGTCCCTGGGAGAAGTTGGACAGAACCTTGAGATGATGCGAGAATCCCCTGCACCGATGTCATCGAGTGGACTAATTTTGCAGTCTTCTTCTCCAGATCAAGCTGAATCACGAGAGCCCGGCTTTCGGCAGCATCGCTGTGGAGAGGACCAGCTTTGCTGTTGTCGAACAGCGTCATGATGCCCTCCTCCTCGGAAATCCATCGAGCATCGTGCTGCCACTTGAATTTCGTCGCTTGTCCATATGAAAGGTCCTCGAATTGATTGTCGCGTCCGCCGAGGATCCACAAGATATCTCCATTGGCGCTGACACACACGACATGGTGGAAGTGTCGTGAAGATATGATGTAGTTGCCTTTCGAGTCCTTGTCGACACTGTTGAGGTGGTAGAAGTCGAACGGAATACTCTCCCAGTATCCACCGAAAGGGTTCGTCATGTAGGTGTCGACGGGATCGAAGTGCTCAGCTGCGCTCCATTGAAATAACAACTCGTTGGTCTCGATGTCGACTTCCTGGAACAGATTGTCCACAATCCAGCCATGGGCACCTCGGCCCAGGCCCATTCCTCGGAGATCCGCATTGGTCGTGTTGTATACTGTCAGAAGAGCGGTGCCAGCATTTGTGAGCTTGAACTCGTGCAAGTCACCCCAAAGCCCATCACCAACGGCCTCCACCATTTTCACGACCTTGTACGATGGATCCAGCATGAAGTAGGCACCTTTGCCAGATGTCGCCGCCTTCTCGCCGGACCACAAGGTCAAGTAGTCTTGGTCGTGGTAGCGTTGAATTTTCAAATTGGCGGCGGCTCCATAGTCGTCGGATCTCCAGATCAATCCTCCCTGCGCATCCAACATCATGGGGCCGGATTTATCGACCGATGGGCCATTTGGTGTGAGCAGCAGCAGGCCGGCATTGCAGCTATCGTGCCATTGGATGTGCCTCGCCTGCGGTCCTCCCAGGGCAAACGAAGCGTATCGTTGCAACGGGAAGGCTCCAAAGACACCGAGGTCGAAGAAGAAGGGGTCCCAGGCGGGGATCAGGAATGCAATGACTGGGAAGACATATTGGTGGATCAAGTAGCAAGTCAGAGGCAGCAACAGTGCAATGAGAGAGCACTTCACGGCATTCCGAACCAAGTTCGACCGACGGGCCGACACCATGCTACCGTTGGAGGAGAATGCAGAGAGGGCTCATAGAGCAGCGGGAAGGAAGATCCAAAGCGCAGACGACGGAGGGAGGAGACGCGGTGCAGAGGTGGTCTGCTGGCCACCTTCGCGCGGCGGGAGGCGGTCTGCCAAGGCTGGGCGAGGACCTGCTGCCGACGTCGACCTCTTCCCGGGCCCAGTTGCCAGTTCCATCGTCATCAGGAGAGTGTCGTTGGCCGAGTGGCGCTGGAAGCAGGCCCGGCGGCCATGCGAGATTCACGCATGCACACACACCACACCACACCCACTCCACCGGCGCTCGAGAGTCCACTCGCTGCCAAGAGCCCCCACGCGAGATGTCGTTGCGGGTCGTCCGAAGCGACCCTCGGCGCCGCACTCGCTCCTTCTTGTTCGAGCTCCTCCGGCTTGCCGTGTCTGCACCTCGTCTCGTCTCTGTTGCCCGCGAGATTTGCTGTGTTCATGTCTTCGGACAGAGACGTCGCCAAGGCACGCTTCCCGGACCCGGACAGCGTCGCAAGCCCGGCGGCGCGTCTGCCGATCAACGACAATCGCTGATTCTCCCACTGCCGTGCCCGACAAAGACAGAACAGCTGCCACCGTGGCCGCGTCGACACAGCTTGTGCTTCATGTTGTCCCAGAAACCGGGCCTGGGCTGTGACGACGGCGTATTCATTCCTACGCTACACCATTCGCAGTCAAAAAGTCAAAATCACCTCCCTCTTCGGCCTGATTTACACACTTCTCATACAGCCCTCTATACCCTCTCTGCTTCTTCACCATCCTCGCCCCCGTACCCACCAACCCACTCTCTGCGCCTGCTATCGTCTTCCTCTCCGCGATCCTCCTTTGCATCTCCGCATCACTAATGTCGACCTCCAACAGCCTCTTCTCCAAACTCGCTCGTATTACATCCCCATCTTGCACAATCCCGAATGGCGAGTCCACAATCGCCGACTCGGGCGAGATGTGCAGGATGATGGTCCCACCTGCTGTGCCGGACATCCGCCCATCAGATACGCGGAGCATGTCTGTCACTCCTTTCAGCTTTCGCGGGATAGGAATGACACCAGCTTCTGGCATCCCAGGATTCCCAATGGGCCCGATGCCTTTGAGCACTAGCACAGAATCCTTTGTGACTTGCAAGCCTTCGCTATCGATGCGCCGAGACAGATCGGCCGTGTTCTCAAACACGACTGCCGGGCCAGAGCTCTCGAGGAGACTACGATCTTTCGACGCCGAGGCTTTGAGGACTGCCCCGTTGGGCGCAAGATTGCCGTAGAGGACTGCAAGCGCCGAGCGGGGATAGAGAGGGTTTGAAAGTGGACGTATCAGTTCTGTGGAATATGGGAAGGACTTGAAAGCAGTCGCATCTAGCGTCTCGCCGAGTGTCTTGCCTGTGATTGTTTTGGCGTCCAGATGCAGCAATGGTCGCAAAGTGTGCAACAGTGCAGACATCCCACCTGCATTGTGAAAGTCGTTCATGTAGTTGTCTCCGCTTGGCTTCAGGTCCACGAGCAGAGGAGTCTTGCGTCCAATCTCATCGAATGTCTTCAATGTGATCTGTCCGGCAATGCCTGGATGTCGGTTGATGATCGCCATCAGGTGCACTACAGCATTAGTGGAGCCTCCGATAGCCTGCAGTACGGTGATCGCGTTGAAGAACGACTCCTTCGACAGCACGGTCTGCGGTCTTCGCGATGCAAGATTAGCGGCCACAGATACGGCGATTGCCCCCGTCTGCTCAGCAACCCGCATTCGAGCTGCAGATACAGCTGGTGCAGACGCTCCAGCTAACGGCATAAGGCCCAGAGCCGCCGTGACGCAGGCAATTGTGCTGAGTCGTGTCAGTATGCTCTCTTTCCTTCCTGTTCTCCTGAAACCACACACCTAGCAGTACCCATCACGCCGCATGTGCCAACCTGAGGCAGCGTTAGTTGGAGTTCGCATACAAGTCGGTACTCTTCTCACGGTCGGCGCCAGCTCATCGTTGATTCCACTGATGTCCTCTATATCCATATCTCCGCGCCTGTACGCAGCCCATGCCGATCGACAATCAGTACATGCTCCGACTCTTTGCCCCCGAAACGACCCTGGCATCATAGGTCCGGTAGCCAAAGAGATGACAGGCTTGTTCGCAGAAATGCTTCCCATCAGCTGTGCAGGTATGGTCTTGTCGCAACCACCGATCATGACGCCTGATAGTGTGTCAATCATGAAACTGCCACAAGCCGCTCGATACTACTCACATGCATCCAGCGGCTGAGCTTTGATCATCTCCTCTGTGTCCATAGACATCAAATTCCTCAAGAACATGCTCGTCGGAGCTGCAAATGACTCGTGCAGAGAGATGGTCGGGAAGTCAATGGCCAACCCTCCATGGAGCTGAATCCCTCTCTTCACAGCCTCGATGAGCTGAGGTACGTTGGCATGGCACGGATTGAAACCGCTTCCAGTGTTGATGATTCCAATTATGGGTCTGGAAAGGGCATCTTCGCCATAGCCAGCGGCTTTGATGAAGACTTTGCGGAGGAACAGCGAGAAATGAGTGTCGCCATAGCTATGAAGAAGATCGCAGCGTTAGTGGCATTGATGAACTTGCAAGTTGGTGGATTGTACCTGGTCAAGCCACTTCTGAGACCGCTGCTGGTGTCAACGGGTGAGTTCAGGTCGAAGTCTTGCAGCTCGTTCGTAGTGCCCTCCATCGCAATGATTGGTTGTTGATATGTTGTTCAATATCGAGACATACGCTGCTACGCGCACATTGCGCCATTCAGAGCTCAGGCATTAGTACGATGCGTCTCGGCGGATATCGTGGCATTGTGTACCGAGAAGTGGAGCATGCTTCTCCAGCTTGCCTGAGAATATGAGCTGCATCTGGAAGCACGTTTTATTCGCTGATTCCGATGCTCAATACGACCTGAGGCAGCACGCTCTCTTCTGCACATGCGAATGGGAATGTGGATGCTTCATGCCTCAGGCGCGACTAACAACAACCTGAGGCGACACCGCGGAAATGGCTCGTGCCGCTTGCCGCCCGTAGCTTCGGCTTGGCATTTCGCAACGGCCTTCTCCCCTCTCCACACTTAGTGGGTACAACAATGTGCAACAGACAGGAAGAAGTTGAGACGTCACCATGTCGGCAGCGCTTGCAGATTTCATATCTTGTGTCACGTAGCCCAGCCTGTCGGCCAATATGAATGAGTTGCACACCTCACAATTGCTGCAGCTTCATCATCAGCAACGCTCAAGATCCATCACCAAGCTTGGAACCACTACCTCAAAATCATCCTGAAATCTCCAATATCTGCCATGGAGGCCCGAATATCAAGTTCACCAATTCTGCTAGACTCCCTGCCGGATCTCGTGCTTCGAGCCATATGCGACTTCGTGGGTGACTGCCGACAGTTGGCCCTGGCCTCCAAAGCGTGCTTGCACCCGGCGAGAGCCACCATCTTTGCTACGATCAGCATACGCGTCCCATTGCACTCTCCTGACGAGATGGTCGCTCGTGTTGTTCAATTGACGCAACGGCTGGGGCGACTGCACTGCCTTGTTCATGTCAGAACGCTGCGCCTACTCGATGACCGGCCAAAACACAAATTTGCTGACTATGATGACCACCTCAATGAGAATATGGAGGCTCACATCTACACTCGCTACAGCAGCGATTACGACGAAGGCTACCGCATCGGTTTCGCCCAACTGGCAGACATTGCGCCAGGAGTGCGAGTTCTTTCAGAACTGATTTCTCGACTACCGGGTTTGAAGGATTGCGCATACGCCTGGGACATCCCGCTTCCGCTCGAACTCTTTGAAGCAATTGGAGCACGCAGGTGCCGTCTCCACATGGAATCGTTTCATTTGAACGGCTTGCTGCGTCCGCCACACGAGCAGAATAAGATCATGGGTGCTTTTGAATTGAGAATTGCTACTTCTCCACTCCTGCAAACCGTGAAGATCAACGGATACGATGAGCGCCACCCCGAAGGTCTTTTCGACTTTCACCTCGAAGCTTTGCTTGATATGGTCAAAGGCCGGGCGCCTGGCCTTCGGAAGGTCAGCTTGATGCGCAAAGGGCTCACAAGGCATTCAGAAACCTTGCTAGACCTCGCTGGGCGGCGGAGATGGCAGGGTAACGAGCTTGGGAGGCTGCCAAGCGGCTCCACATCGAAAGGCAGCTTGACCTCTCTTGCACTCGCGGGAGAATTATCTACCACGCTCCAAGACATGAGCGCCTGGCACGAGGCAACAGACTTCTCGAGATTGGAAGAACTAAAGTTGCATGAGAGTCTTGACCCAAGTACCTTGGCTTGGATGGTAGATTGTTGTGATTTGGGCTCACTAAGGCAGTTGGTACTAAAACTCGACAAGTGTGATGCCAGATGTCAAGCTACGCTGGGTCTTTTCGAACACATTGGTCTACTGACAGAGCTCAAACTTGACGCTTGCATCGACCAACAGCTTTTGTCAGCGATCCTGAACAGACATGGCTCAACCCTACGAAGACTGACCCTCGTTCCCAATGACGAGTCAACGATCAATATCGCAGTTGCGGTCGAATTAATTTCAGGCCACTGCCCAATACTGGAATCACTATCGATACCCATGTATCGCAGTCAGGGAAGTGTTGAGGAGGTCGCCATGTATCAACTTTTCTCCCGTCTCGCGCGCCTGGAGGAATTGTACCTAATCCTGAGGTGCTCCAGAGCAAACAGCCCTATCGCGACAGATTTCGATACAGAAATCAAGAATTCCCTCATTAATCATGCCATCGACCCATTCCTAGCGGTGTCAATTTTCGGATTAATCAATGACGCTAGAACCAGGGCAGGTTGCAAAACTCGCCTTCGGCGACTAGTGATTCGGCCTTGGAAAGGCATGATGGTATCAGACAACCTCTGGCGCCACTTAAACGACCGTGAGAAAGTTAGCGCCGTGGTAGATTTATGGAACATCTGCGAGTTCATGGCAGGGCACTGGATATGCAAGAGCGGTGCGTCGGACAATTCGCCGAACGAGATCTTCTTTGAAAGTGGCACAGTCGGGTCCTGCCTGCCATATGCTACATTCCTCGAAGGAGCTGTCAAGACTGCTTTCTATGAATTATGGCCCCACGATGAAGCGAAGCATTGGACTCAAACTTGGTGTTCTCTCCCGCTCGCTCTATGAAGAGCCAATCGTGCTCTTGATGTGCACACAATGCATACTTTAGCAAGCATTCACTTCCGTCCACCCATATATATATTGTGTAGAAAGTAGCCGGTAGTGACTCGCGAGAGCGAGTGGAATAGCAAATGAACTAATTATTCACTCATCAATATTTCATGATAATCTTGTCGAACATGGCACGCGCCAACGTGAACTCCAATGCGAAGCTCCAACGCGCCTCTTTCGTGTCGTAACTTGACATGCATCAACGTTCCATGAAGTAATCGAGAACTCATCGATGAGCACAAGCGAGCTGCAAGCGCTCCTGCGCTTCCTATCGCAAGATGCAAGAGTACCATTAGCAACAGCCTTGAGCAAAGTCAAGAACCTTCAGACCGCGAACCTGAATTCACCCGAGACAATCGCCAAAGCCAACCCAGGGGACCTCAAGCCCATATTCGAAGACGACAAGCTCATCAAGCAAATCATTGCCGCAGCCAAACGCGTTTCAAAGAAGCGAGCAGCTGGAGAAGACAACGTGGCGATTCGTACGCCTCCGAAGAAGAAGTCTAAGAATGAAAGCCTATTCAGCGAGGAACCTCTTGCGCCAGCAGATCTTGAAGAGTCCCTAAAGCTGCCCTACAGTGATCTGAGCGCGGATCAATTGCAAGATGTAGTATTGCATACGAATCGTGCGCCACTGGTCCTCGCATTTCTGGTCATTTTGTTGAAGCATACCATGCCCGAGCAGCCACTCTCAAGCAGACTGAGCTTGGCGCAGGCGTACGTGAGTGTGACGAGCCGGTCGCGGGCTGCATATCTGGGTATCGAAAGTGGGAAGAGCGCAGAAGAAGAAGGCTTTGGCGAAGGACAGCCGGTGGTAACTGTCGCCGGGAAGGAGATTAAAGTGTTAAAAAGGTGGGGTTACGAGTGGAAGACAGAAGAAGCGAAGGAGGAGCAAGAGGCGGATGCAAAGATGATCAAGGCTGAAGAAGCCGCTGCCTCTGGAGATAAGGATGACGAAGCAGGAGCTGTGGCAGAAGAAATGCCGCCCCTCTGGGCACTCGATCTCGAAGCACTCAAAAAGACTGGCAGTAGCAAGCAGCCCGCTGCAACACAAGCTGGCAATCATAGCGGTCTCCCTATCTATACTCCGCAATCCGCTCGGGCGTATCTTCTCAAGTCTTTTGACTCTCCGCCCAGTAGCAATGAAGCAAGCTCGAAGAAGCCATCAGCGGCAGCGCGAGTAGCACTCAAAGAACAAAACCTTGGGAAGCTGTTGCGAGCACTTGACCTGCTATACGACTCTTGGAGTACAAAGCTGAGCCCAGCCGAGCTCGATCAGCGCACCTGGAACTGGTATGTCAAAGTCCGCCCACCGGTCGAGGATGGCGTGGCTGGCTGGGGAGAGAAGAACAAGCTGAAGCTCGCTGATATTCTGGCCTTGCGTAACGCTCCCAATACTTGAAGCAGAAGCTGAAACCAGAGCAACATTCTGCCTTCTGCCTCTCCAAGTTCATCTCGAAGGGAACCACTGCGCCAGCTTCTCCAAACTGCCGAACCCAACAGCCCTCGAATGCTGGAACACATCGTACAAATTCCCAACAGGCTTCTCATCCAGCCATTGCAGATCCTCTCGCTGTCCAGCAGTCTCCCGATCGATCAGCACAGCATTCCAGCCCGCCGCGAGTGCACCAACGACATCCTTCTGATACTCATCGCCAACATACACCTTGCGCCACTCTTCGAAATTCTCACTTTCAGCGCCCAGCAAAGCAGTCCGAAGCATCTCCTCCGCAGCCTCAAAAATCCTTCGATCAGGCTTCTCGTATCCGACATCATACGACATGACAGAAAACTCAAAATCATCCTGCCCATCTCCGCCTACCACAGAAGCTTTCGCATTCTGTTGCCCATGCCGAAGCGGACGAACCTTCAACCCAAACGACGTCAAAATATCCGGCACCCGATCATCAGAATTAGTTATCACGCCAATGACGACGCGCGTCTTCTCCGCTCTGTGGGTGTCGCGGAGTCTTCCGACAAGAGGCCGCACGTCTTCGAAGAGCGTATAGCCCTCGTCGCACCAGAAGCGGTGGAGGAGCTTGGGCACCATGCCATTGGGAACAGGCTGACTGGGCGGTAGGAGAGGTTCGAAAGTGTTTGTGATGATCTTTGAAGCAGTAGTAAAATAAAAAGTTAGCATAGGCCCAACGTAAAATGCAGAGCAAGGATGGCTTTCTTTTGACCCACATTCGTCCACCACTTTTCGGGATTCATGCCGTTTGCTTTGCCATAATTCGGGTTCTGTTTCGATTCTCGTTTGAATGCTGTCGGTTTCGCTTAGCTTTTCGGCAGATGTTTGGTTTGATGTTGTTTTCTGGATGTGGGTGGGCTGCGGTACCTGCTTTGAACGAAGTGTTCACGTCTTCGTTTGTGAAACCGCTCAAGCCAAATGATCGAGCCACATCGCCGTATTGCTGTGCGATGGGGTATCTGGGTTTGAACAGTGTGCCAAAGGCATCGAAGCAAATTAGGAGATTGCGAGAAGACATGTCCGTTGTGTCCTGCGGTTATGCCGGGTTGTAACTGTTCACACCATCGGCTTTATCACGTCCCACGGTCGCTTGATGCCAATATCGCACACGTTGGCGACCAGTCTCTGAAAATTTCAACGCGTTGTGCAAGGTGTTGATGAGATGTTGATGGAATGGTTGCCATGAAAGATGTGAAGCAGCTGGTCGGCACAGTTCACTCACATGCCGAGACGCTTTGACCCTTGGACGGTGCGAGCGTCATTGGATATGTACACAGTCCAATAACCCTCCGTACGAGTTTTCTACCCATGATATTCATGGCAATGGCTTCGTGCCAACTCATATGTGTCCTCCTTTGACCGAGCTCATTACACTCTTAGCCAAGCAGCAAAGAAGTACTTTCACTCTACCTTGCTTGGTCAGGCCGAAATTGTCTCATCACCACTTCTGGTAAATGACCAAATCGGGATACTTCTGCGCGTCTTCTCGATCCATGATGCACCCGCCGCAGCCGCCCTCCTTGCGCTCTTTGACTGTTTGTTTCATAGCATCGAAGCATTTGCCCGCGAGCTCGCCCAAAGTCACATTTCCACCAAGAAGCATATCCTTGCAGAAGCGATCAAAGAATGTTCCATACCGATAAGCGGGGTAACGAAGATTGGTGGGCACACCAGTAGTGGTAACGAGGATGCCGGACCACGAGCCGTGGCCATTGCGCCTCTCCTTCATGCGTTCCCGTCTTCCTTTGCCCGGGGCAAACAGTTCGGCGTCTTCGCAGACGTTCGTGAAGCTTTTCACGATGATTATCATGGGGGCGTAATTATCAATGAAATCGTCGGTCTCGGAGTCTTGGACCAAGATGGAAGTGCCACGGACTTCAAATGGTGCTGTCATGTCGTCTACCAAACCGAGCTTGAGGAAGTCGACCAGAGCCTTGTTCTGCTCTTCGTTCTTGGCCATGTCCCAGGGTTCAAGAAACATGCGTTTGCGGATCTTCTTGGAGCGTGCGATGGTGTCTTTGAAAGTCGTATTGACGCACTGCAGACGAAACAAGTCTACCGCGTTGAGTGACTGGAGAATGTTCTCGAGGAGTTCTGGGAGCGTGAAGACCTTCGACGGTAGCTCAGACCCAGTGTCGGGTTGCGGTTGGGCGTTCTGTCGCCGGGAATCAGCTCAATTCGCATTGAAAATTGTTATTCCGCGAACGTTGTCGCCGCCATTCTCAATGACGACTGTCGAACCTGGTGGCGCCATGATGTGGCTCGCGACGTGCACCTGTGTCTTGAAGGCTCGCGTGCTGATGCGGTTGATGGAAGGCTTTGATGAGTGGCCGATAAGTTCGTGGAAGGGTTTGTTGATCGGCAACCGCGAAGTGGAGCTAACAGCTTTCAGGCAAACAAGCTAAGGCTTCACATGCAGATGAAGTGAGCTAGGATGTTAATGCGTTTGGAAAACCGGTTATCGCTATTCTCACAACAGAGCATTCCTTCGCCTCATCCATTCCCGTACATCCAGGCGAGTCCTTGTTGCTCGTGCGCCTACATGTTTGTCTTTCAATTGGAACACAACTGACATAGCGTTGCTCTCCTCCAGCTGTGCTGTCAGGTGTGACTCGGTCTTCCAGCCCACGTCAAAGTAAAGTATTGAAAGGATCTAGAGGCCAGCCATTTGCTGTACTACCGCGCTCGTGTGTCGAGATTTCTTCATGTAAGACTGCACGCAATGCGTCCAATTCTCAAGTCAAAGTCCATTCTTGAAGCCATTCCATGGGCGCTCAATACCGCGCGCTCATCCGTACAACTCCATGGCCCTTGCTCCTTCACATTGAGGTCAACTGTCCGCCAAGTTGCTGTATCCCCTAATCACCACCAGAATCAAGTACTACCAGATATTCGTCCGGTAAAACAAATCTCCCTCATAATTCATCTCCGCGAAGAGACGCCAGGCACACCGCAACATGTCATACAGCGTAGGCTCGTCAAGGTAAAGAAAGCCGTCCCCCTCCAGACGCCCGCAATGCAACATAACATCCACGCCCACGCCCTTGGTTGCAAGCTTGATCCTGTTCCATGACGAACCTGCTATACCATCCTCCCAAGTTGTGCATTCCAAGGGCAACCACGTTTCCGAACTGCAGAGCCGCGTTTGAGCATCGAACCATGCTTCGTCAACATGCAGAGCAATCTCAAGGCGTGGGCCCATGTATGAGATGGCGCTATGGACATCCGTGATCTCGAGAGGACCAAACTTGTCACGCACTCGTGGCTCCTGGAGCATCGCATCTATAGCTTGGAAATGCCCCTCCCATTTCACTTGCAGAAGCATGCGCTGTCGAATCATCGGTGATCCGCGTATGGCGTCTCTGAAGGAAGTACTGACGCGCTGAACCCCAAATAAGTTGATCGGATCGAGCTTGAGAAGGATTTGCTCGAGGAGCTCCGGGACGTCGAGGGCCTGGTGGACGGCGGTGCGAGCTGTTGTGCTTGCTGCAGCTGCGGGAGGAGCGACTGTTATTTCGCGCTGCTCGGGTCTCGTCGCCGCTTCTTCCATCTTCTACTGCGCAGTCAGTGACAGTCTCGCGTCCTGCATGAGAGTCGCATCGTACCGCGCGATTGTTCGTGCGAGGGGAAGATGACCTTGTTGTTGTTGGTCAAACAAGAAAGGGTTCGAACATTAAAAATGGGTAGGGGTTAAAAGGCGCACACGCTGCTCCCCAGCCCCCGCTCATGACGCACGCAAAGCAAACAAAACGGTTACCAAGTGAACCCATTCAGTTCACACGATATCTCACTCGACCTCATCCATAGCCGCTGGTGTAATTCCAAATTGATACTAATCATGCCCGTAGTACATGACCCTCCCCAACCCCCCCAAATGCGCCTTCCCCGCGCGAATGGCCTCATCTGCAAGGTCACCCAGCGTATACTTCCCACCGAAGCGCGCCATAACATCATAACCGCAACAGTGTAACTCCAATGCATGCTCTGGGTGGTATGGCACGAGCAGATTCCTCCACGATTCATTCCTTTCAATTGGGTTGGTTCTATCCATCGCGTCCGGTGGAGGATCACCAACCATGACACCCGGCGAATCTTCCGACCAGTATAAAGAGATGTTCATGCTGACCGCGATTACAGCGGAGGGCGTGTCTCGACCAATGGGCCGCGTGTTGGTCCAGAAGGGGTACAAAAGATCTTCGATGTTAAAGAAGAAACGCTTGTAAATGTCAACCGCCTCTGAAAACTTTGTGACGTGGCTGCGTCGCGTGTCTGGCTGTTCAAGGTGCATTGCCCTTCGCAGATCGGGAGAGCTTTGGATGATGGACTGGAAGGTGCTGTTCACTCGTTGAATGACAAAGAGTTGTCTCCAGGCGTTCAATTGGCCCAGCTGGTAGAGAATGCATTCTGCCAATTCCGGGATGATGAAGACCATCGTTGACGCGTCTCGATGCATAGTGGGCTTATAGCAACGGAAGCTAGGCTGCTAGTAGGTAATGCCGTGGTCGGGCAGCAATCTGTCGAGATGTCGTGCAGTAGTCGGCTAGGTGGGCAGTCCAGGGTAGAGATGGAGTATTTCTAGCTCAGTGGTCGCAGATTGAGTAGGAATATCACGATCAATGAGAGCAAAAGCGAACGGCGGTGGAGGTAGAGGCCATTGAAAAAGGGCTGCCGCGGAAGGCAGCACGTGGAAGGTCATCGTGGCCTTGCTAACTGCGTGCAGGCGTGATAGCGGCAGGCACAGGTAGCGTTGCGGACATTGCGAGTGCCCGGCATCGGTGCAGCCACAGCAGGTGGGAAGACTTTCGTATTTTTCGTCCCTTAGTCTCTCCGGCGGTTGCTCGGCTCGAGGCCGATAATGGGTCACAAGCGCTGACGAGCGCTACGGAGCAATGGCGCGAAGTCGTTTCTGATCCCTTTTCTACCCGGTCCCTGATCTCCTGGCAGCAGCCACGCGCTGCGGAAGTCTTCACCGAAACGATGGTATGGCCATTGTTCCCACAAAATATGTCGCTAGACGCAGTTTCTGTCTTCAACAATAATTTCCTTGCGCCGCCACTTACTTGAGGACGGTGTTTGCGCCTCTTGCGGCGAGATATTGCTGCACCTGGGTCGTGTTAAGACTCCGCACGACGGCGTAGATTTCGGCGTTGTAGTAATACAGTCCCGACTTGGGATCTTTGTACTTGGCGGGCAGCCCAGTGATGTCGCAGTACTTCTTCTTTGGCTTCAGGCTGGGCGCGGCCGCGATGCTGGTATAGGTGAGACTGGGCGCGCCCAAGCCAGCAGGAAGCGGTGTGGGCGCAAGGCCATTGTTCTGCTTCGCATTCTTATCCAAGACCAGGCGACTGAGATCCTGGCTCGCCTTCTCCGCATTGGGATTGAGGGAGGGCGTGTTCGTGCCGTCGGTGTTGGGGAAGGGCGTGCTGGCGCCCGAGTTCTGCTGCGTGGTGATCAGACTCTGCTGCGCGCGATGCGCCTCGGACAGGATCTGCTTGAGGTTTTTGTTGCGACGCTGCGGCGGCTTCCAGTTGGGGTTGCGGAAGGGCTTGTGGATCTTGTGCATGTCCAGCGTGTCGAGCAGCGCGGCGTGCGTCTCGTCGTTGGAGGCGGTGGTGATGGGCGCCATGGCTGTGGTGCTGTGGTCCTACTCTGCCGTCGAGAGTGTCGGTGGAGGGGGTGGACGGCGCTGCAGACGGATGGTGCGCTGGTTGTTCCAGGCGCAGCTCAGCGCAATCGATCGGCGTGGCAAGCTGGACACGCCGAACGGTGACCACATGCATCACGAGGGGCACCATACCGCTCGGGCACCGCTCTAACTAAACACTCACCAATCTTCTCTTCCGCCCATTCTCCTCGTACAACCACCTGCCCACCATGAAGATCCTCTACATTGGCGTATGTCCACCGCTCACTCCATCGTCTCCCCACCACGCCGCTCCCATCCTAATACCCGCCATAGATCCTGCGCAACGAATCCAAGCCCGCCGTCGAACTTGCCGCCGAACGCGACCTCTCTAGCTTCTCACGCTTCACGCGATCCAGCGTCGGCGAGTTCCTCACCGTCTTCGCCAAAACCGTCGCCGAGCGCACCAACCCGGGTCAACGTCAAGACGTGGAAGAGCAGTCCTACACTTTCCATTCCTATGCGCGCTCCGAGGGCGTTTGCGGCATTATAATCTCCGACCATGAATACCCCAAGCTCGTGGCCCACCAACTGCTCTCTAAGATCCTCGACGAGTTCCTGAGCAAATTCCCCAAATCCGCGTGGGAGAGCAGCAATGGTGAAGTGCCATTTGTGCAGTTGAAGGAATATATTGTCAAGTACCAGGACCCACAACAGGCGGATAGTATCATGAAGGTGCGATCATTTGAGGTTGCTCTGGCGCAAGACGGAGAAAGACAGAGAGGGACATGGAGCTGACAATAAGAACGACAGATCCAAAAAGAACTCGACGAGACCAAAATCGTACTGCACAAGACCATCGAATCCGTGCTGGAACGAGGCGAGAAAATCGACAGCTTAGTCGCCAAATCAGACGGACTGAGCGCGCAGAGTAAGATGTTCTACACACAAGCCAAGAAGCAGAATAGCTGTTGCGCGGTCATGTAAGAGGAGCAGCATACCTTGAACAGAACTGGATAGTGGAGGAAGATGATAATACCTGGCGCCGGATAAGGGCTTCTGCGCCGCGGAGCGAAAAACATCAGATGGAAAGGAGTTTAAGGAGTCTTTGCACCGGGAAACCTATCCTCGAAGGATAATGAAGCGAGCGATTGTCTTTCATCTCATGTCGATCGAATGATGCTGTTGACGTACGATAGTTATGAGAGACTCTACGATAGAATTGCTGTGGCAGCGAGGCAAGAATCATACAATGGATGAAGCTCATCTCATAGAACGTTCTTTCAGGCATCAACTTCGGTTGAAGATGATCCGGACAAGCAAAACGACACGACTTCCCGGCTTCGTGGCTGTTGGAAAGTGGTTGAACAGAGTCAAGAATGACTCATGAATCGCCCAGTGGCCAACAAAGACGATCAAGCGCCGTGAAATCTTCAGACGACTTACTAACCACGCCACTGCAGCGGGAAGAACTGTTGAAGATCCTACCCCTAGGTCCGCAAATCTAGGCTAAGTGCACTGTCACCGAGTACGGAAAACAAACGCGGAAAGGAGACGGTTTGGAACCGAGAGGCGATGAGAATTGGAGCTCAGCGCGATCTACCATTTGCCCTTGTTCTTCGACATCAGCAAACCTGCTCCTGCATTCTCACATTTCCCAAACTGCGAGAACGGCTCATCGCCCCGATGTTCGTCCCGTATAATGTCGGCTCGTGCTCGTGCTCGCCGTAACGATACTCTCATTCCGCTTCGCTTTCTCCTTGAGGTTCTCGCCTCCTTCGGCCATGTCCCAGAAACCAGTCTCCATCTGCAGTCAAACTTAGTAACGCAATTTTCGAGGCGCGGTCGTCCTGCGCAGCAGGGCAGGATTCAATAACTTACCTTTGTGGCATGAATGAAGATCTTGATCAACTCCTCAATCCTCGTGGGACTCTGCTTGTGGGCATGCTTTTCAATAAGAGCTGAAAATCATCAGCTCAATTACCAACCACAGCAACAGATCAGGAAAAGACAACCCACCACAGCCCGTCTTGACAGCCGTCGTGTAATCCTCCGCCACATAGTTCTCAATCCACTTCGCATACCGATTAGTCTTTCCCTTGATCTTCCGCTCCTCCGACGGAAATAACCGTGCCTGCAACCCTTTCAACCTCTTCGCAATAACCGCATACCCCAATAGACACGGCAAAAGTGCGATCTGCAACGCCAACCAATCCTCGCTCTGCCCCACATCCAGCACAAACCTCGTATAAGCCGTACACGCCTGATGTTCCTCATACTGTTCCATCATCTCCTCCGTGACGCCGAAATCCTCGCATTCTTTCACATGCAACGCCGTCTCGCGCTGGATATGCAACACAATTGCCGCAGCACCCGCGATTTCGGGCAAAGTCTTTGCTTTATACCCTGCAAGAGCGTTCGCGCGCGCGAACTGGATGAGGTAGAGGTAATCCTGTATCATGTAGTACTTGAAGCGTTCAGGATCGAGGCTCCCATCGCCCATCTTTTCGACGAAACCGTGATGCGTGAAATCGTGCCAGGCGGTTTGCACGTCGAAGCGGTCGAGGAGGTAGTCGATGAAGCCGTTGGGAGGAAAAGGAACGATTTGGAGGGAGTGGAAGTGGTTGATAGGCCCGCTGCCTACGCCCAGTTTGAAGGCCGTTTTGATTCCCGCATCAACGTAACGGCAGGCAGCGACGACGGCTTGAGTCATTTCGAGACCAAGAGCGAGATTACAGGCGAGGGCGGAGGCGAGAGAACAGCCGGTGCCGTGCGTGTCTTTGCTTTTTAGGTATGGAAACTCGATTATGTCCATGGTTTCGCCGCCGAACAGGATGTTACATACGAGCTTTTTGTCGGTTTCCGTGCTTGCTGTTTTGTAGTCTGCTGTGAGAGGAAAGTGGCCCCCTTTAAGGAGGACATATTTGGGGCCTAGAGCATGAACTTCTGCGGCCAGGCGCTTGAGATCTTCGAGCCCATCGATAGAAAAGACTTCTTTACCAGCTTTGCGAAGTATCAGGGTGGCTTCTGGGATGTTGGGGGTGAGCACTGTGGTTAGAGGCAGCAAATCCGAGACCATATTCTTCACGGCCTTCTCTGGAAGCAACTGTGCGCCACTTGTGGAGACCATAACCTGATTTGATCAGAACGCGCAAACACTTGGATTGGGACAACGAGCGTACAGGATCCACGACTGTCCTTGCAACTCCATGTTGCTGAATAGCACTAGCGACGGCAGCGATTGTCTGCGCCGAAGCCAGCATTCCTATAACACTCAGTACGATTTAATGATGGGCGCTGCATTGACACGCGTCCGTATCCTTACCCGTCTTCAGAACATCGATACCAATGTCATCGATGCAAGCGTCGATTTGCTTCTGTACGAAATTGGTTGGAGTCTCATGAATGCCGTATACCCCTTGTGTGTTCTGCGCCGTCAATGCAGTCGTTGCCGTCATTGCGTAGCAACCATGCGCTGACCAGGGTCAGCATGAATGCAATGTCTTCACGGGCCGATCTAACTTGCCGGCAATCACTTTCTGATCGGCTTCCAGCCCACTGAATCATGGTCAGAGCGAGAGCTCTCTTTGTCAGATGTCGCATCTACACTTACGCTCCTCCCGAGCTGTCTGAGCCAGCTACCACCAGTATACGAGGGATTCTGGTCGTCATTTTCGTCTCTACTTGATCAGAGTCGGTTGTTTTGTTCATGCAGGTCATCGTTCCAGTTTTGTCAACGTCAATCCGATGTTTGCAGCGGGACGGCCCGATGACGTTGTGCACCATTGGGGTGGAGCTCTGGCCAGCACGCCAGCGTTGTACAGACTGACAAGCAAACATTGGCATTGCGAACCGAGGCGATACTCGAATCTTGGTAAGGACTGGTCGTGGCTTATCCGAGTCATGATATAATTGCAGCGTGCCGGCTATCGGCGAGCACAAATATCTGACGACGTTCCGAGACAGCAGATTCGGGCTCAGACGTTGCAATGAGAATGCAACAGTATGGCATCGCGTCTTCTCAGTCGGAATCCTCTGTGTCGAACTCCGGCACATTGGGGTCTGGAACTCGTCAGTCTGCTTGCCGGCAATCATCCCCAATCGCAACATACCTCTCAAAAGCTGATACTCGAATCGTCCATCGATTTGGGACAGTGCATCCCTAATCACATCCTGACCCTCCTGCGGTAGTGCTGTATCTTGATCCGCATTGTCTATAGCCAAACCCAGACCTCTATTTCCAGGACCGAGTTTGTTCACGAAGCTCATGATACCCGCTTCTGTGAAAGTCGTAATGCCACTGAAAGTGATGACCTTCAAGTTTTTGAGCTCTGCCAAGCTGCTGAATACCGCATCGCTGATGCCGTAGCCGCCCACATACAACTCCTCGAGATTGGGCAAGCTAATGGCGAGTATGCCGATATGGGCGTCGCTGAAGTAGTCCGAGATACGGAATAGGCTGAGCTCGCGCAGCTCCTTGAGCGATGTGAAGGCATCGATGAGGGTGTCAATATCGTCTCTGGTTACCGGATCTGGGTCTGCTCGTAGTAAAAGCTGTCTCAAGCCAGGTTGTTGGCTGAGAGCCTGATGAAACTCGTGATGGTCCTTGACCACATACATGCCGCCTTCGTTGGCATCGATCTGTAGTTTCTGCAACTTGATGTCCTTATTCAATAGTATTGGGAGCAGTAAGTCCGGGGCAGACACAAAGTTGGTCAGGCTAACTTCACGCAACCCAGTGCAATTTCGCAGCCACTCGATCATTTCCAAATAGATATCATTCTGTGTAGCTTTGAGATCCGGTGTAGTCGTGGACGAGGCGAGCGCTAACGTGGTGATCGAAGTGCATCCTTGTAACAAAGCAAGTGCAGGCAGCCCATCGTCTGTGATGCCTAGTTTCAGCGACTGCAGGCTTTGTCCGTGATGATTGAGAGCCAAGCAAGTCTCTGCGCCGATCCGACACAAGTTGATATTTTCGAAATATGTCAGAGTGTTCTTTTCCATACCGTTAATGAAAGTAGCAATCGCGTGATCAGCATCATCGTTTGGCGATGAATAAATCCTCAGGCTGCTCAGGTGTGGACAGTGTTCGTGAAGTTGCTTTCGCAGACTTTCATCGGCCAACGCTTTGCCGTCCCACAGATCGAGCGATTTCAAGTGCGACAATCGAGGAGCCCAGTCGCAAAGTACGCCCGAAAGAATGTTGGAGTTCGTGGGTTCGGTGAGAGCCTCCAGCATGGGGCTATGCTGTGTGATCTTTTCGCCGATCGCGGTGACGATCTTCTTAATATCTAGACGCGCCGGTCTGCGTCTTGTAGATGTCGCCTGCACGAAATGAAACTGCGCAAGCTCCCCCGAAAAGAACTTCTTAGCGATCCTGCCGCGAAATTTGTCGTCATCCAGAAGGTCGCCGAGATCCCGCAAGTCCAGAAGGCGAAGATGACGACAATAAGGGTATAGCGTCTTGCCGAATGCAGACAATGTGATCGTGCGCCATAGTATCGACCATCGTTGAACTGTCAACTCTTGCTCGGCAAGAGGCAGACCTTCACCGCCACCCTTCACTGGGGCCGAGTGTGAGATTCTGCATCAACGTTAGAATGACCGTGCGGGAACGATTGCCGTACAGCATACCGATACAGGGCAGCTATGGCGCCACTGTTGGCAATCTGCGCGCTGCTAGTAATGCAATTGTAGAGGGTTGGGAAGTCTAGACGTTCGGCCAGTTCAGCCGAGAGCAGGTGGTACAGGTCGACAGGAAGTGATTTGGCGGTCGGGACCGCCATGGCTG
Organism: Cercospora zeina; assembly: GCA_022702355.1. Classification (NCBI taxonomy): domain Eukaryota; kingdom Fungi; phylum Ascomycota; class Dothideomycetes; order Mycosphaerellales; family Mycosphaerellaceae; genus Cercospora; species Cercospora zeina. The sequence goes on from JAKLWX010000005.1 coordinate 3,357,188, forward strand.
CGAAGATGCGACTTCGAAGTTTGGGATGGACAATTCCCTGTCCTGATTCAGTATTCAATGCCTGGCAACCTCCTAAGGCGCCGTTGGGGGTTGTTTTACATGGGATGTCGTTGACGAAGAGGCGCTGTGGAAGTGACGTTCGTTCTCCGCTGCACGTCGCTCGCGTCTGTTTCGCGTTTCGCTTCTTCCTTCTTCTGCCAAGACAATCACAGACTCACGAAGATGCCCGTTCTAACGTTCGCGCTCTCGCCAGACGCGACGGAGCGCATGTTTGAGCTGTTGCAATGCCTGGCCAAGTTTGGCGATGCCGTGTCCGTCGAGGCAAAGGGCGACAAGGTTCGAAACATCTGCGCCTTGCCTTCGACAACTTCTGATCAGTCCGCAGTTCACGTTGACGGCATTGAACTCTTCGAGGACGGCATATGCTTCATTCGCTCTCGACGCCACATCTTTTTTCATCGACTACGACTTTGACGCGAACAACCAAGCCAGTGGTGGAGACAGATTTACCTGCCAGCTCAACAACAGAGTATGAGGATTTAGGCAACCAGCCTCGACTCTACTGACCGATTGTAGGCGCTCCAATCTGTGTTCAAAGGACGTGCAGCCGATCCAAGACGCCCAGAGACATTGATCGAGCGCTGCAACGTGAGCGTTCACGATGGAGAAGACAGCGCAGAATGTCGCTTTGTCGTCAAGATGCTCTCCAAGCACGGTAGGCAACGGTAGCATTTCCAAACACGTGAGATCGCAAGACCTGACCTTGGATAGGAATGACCAAGACGTACCGATTGACCTATGAATCAGTAGAAGTCATGCACGCGCTTTTCGACAAAGCTGCAGCAACCCAAGGCTTTCGTGTTTCGTCTCGCATACTGCGAGAGTACTCAGAACACTTTGGGCCCAAAACAGAACAACTTGACATGGTAGCACAGGAAGGCAAAGTGACCTTCACAAGCTTCACGGAGAGATCGGTGGATCAAAAAGGTATGTCCAATTCTACGAAGCGCTGCTTCGCTGACGCTCCCCCCCAGGGGCACTCCTACAACCATTGGAGACTGCAATCGCGATCCATACCGAAGACTTCGAGGATTTCCACATGCAGCAAGATCTGCATATTGTGATCAATGTGAATGACTTTCGGGCCATTGCAATTCATGCCGAGACTCTCAGAGGTCCTGTGACGGCACGCTTCTCGCAACCGAACCGACCTTTGCAATTCGAATATCAGAATTTTGGGATGCACAGCGAATTCACCCTGATGACCACAGGCGACCGGCGAGGTGGCTCCTCGGCTCCTGCACCGAACGTCAAATATGTCTCAACCCGGGCAAATGGCAATTCCTCGAGCAGACAGCCTTCAATAGCTTCCATGCAAGGACCAGTCGCTCGTCCAAGTGCTGGAAAGCCATTGTCGAACGAAAGCCAACGTCCCACCCTACGAAATCAAGTTTCAAAAATGGGCGGTTCAGTAGCAGAGGACGAGGATCCTGACCCGGATAGTCTCTTTGTTCCTGATGGCGGTGATGGGGATGATCAAGCTTGGGACGCGCCAAACTACGACAATGATCGCGATGAGATGCTCGGCTGGGATGCAAGTAACGACAATTTCACTGCCAGCATGCGTCCCACTATCCGCGATCTTAGTGGTGGAAGCACGGCGCAGCAGTCCGGTAGAAGCACCCACGATCGTGATGCCTTTGACGCTCGACGCCAAGCAGATCTAGAACACGGCATAGATCCTACCCAGCGGTTGTCTCAGGTGAGTGTGCTGAAGATGATGGCAGAATCACGATCATCTCGTAGGATTGCGGTGCTGACAGACACCAGCTACACGGCATGTTCGATTGAAGGGATCGTGAATGGAGCCTCAGCTCGGCAGTCCATGCGACTGTTGCTTTGTCACGATAAAGCTCGTTGCGCACCCTGCGAAGATAGCGCTTGCGGTACCGGACACCGCCATCTGGTTCCAGCGACCTTTGATATCGCCGTTCTGGTCTGTGGGTGTGCCGCAATTGCCGTGCTCACCCCAGCCCCAGGCCAAAACTCGGCCATCCTCTGTCAGACCGAGACAATGTTCGCTGCCGGCTGCAATGGCCTTCAGAAGCGGCAGGTCGGGCGGAGGGAGTTGTCCATGATCGTTTCTTCCCCAGGCGAAGAGCTCTCCCGAATTCATAAGCACGTAGATCGAGCCCCAAGAGGCTGCAACTTGCTTCCATCGGGAGATGTTGTCGGGAGCATCTTTCTTCACCCCAAAACGATCACTTCTATCGAGACCAAGAATCGTGTATTCTCCTGTGGAACTGTCTCCGAAGAGACAAGTGAAGTCTTTACCGCAGACCGCGTCAAAAACTTTGAACGGGACATTGTTGATCTTTCGAGGCCGCCATATAACCTCTGCCGGTACGCCGAGCTGACCTTGTCTCCCTCTGCCCCAGCCCCATGCTTCGCCACTTGCCAGCACTACTACGATGTGGCCCATACTGCTGGCAAGCTTGACGATGCGATCAGAATGAGGGATTAGCCTCTCGATCTTGGCCATAGCCTCTGCCACCAATACATCAAATCCCAGTCCAAGTTCACCAGAAGTGCCTGATCCAGATGCATAGCATTCATGTTCTCCTGAGGCAAAACTAGCTGACCAAGTCGCAGCGACGTGCTTCACGACGCCGTTTCCGTGTCCAACGGAACGCTCCTGCATCCAGCTAGTGATTACGGCTTTTTGAGTGCTCATCAAGCACCTCCCGTCAACGTTATCACCCGCAGCAGCGAAAGTTCCATCGTTAAGGAGTGCGATAGTGTGGTTGCCGCCAGACGCTAGTTGTTGCAGGCCAGTCGAAGAATTTGCCATGAATCCTGTGCATTCGTGCGGGGATGAGACATCCTCTGTATGACCTATTCCCAATTGACCAGATCCATTAGAGCCAAAGGCGAAGAGCTTGTAATACTCAGATGATTCGTTCATATCTGCAACGTGAATAGGCTTCTCAACTGTGTTTTCAAGTTCAGTGATGACTAGAAAACATATGTCTTGTGAGCTTTTCAGCCACGAGAGCCCAGCGGTTCGTTAGTGACAACATCTCTGATCACTCCAAAGTTGATGCATGTCTTGCTGCAAAGTCAACGTCGGAAGCAAAAGCGCCGACATCTAGCGCCAAGCCCACCACGCATCACGTGCCCGTCAATTTCGTGCCTCCACACCTCCAAAGTTTCCAGCACAAGCACGGATTTGCGCCGACGACGACGACCTCTCACACCCAACGCTCCACCCCTCCCTCCCACCCCGACGACATCGCCAACAACATGTCTGCCGTCCAGAGCGTCCAGTGCTTCGGCAAGAAGAAGACTGCCACTGCGGTCGCCCACACCAAGCAGGGCAAGGGCTTGATCAAGGTCAATGGAAAGCCTCTGTCGCTCGTTGAGCCTCAGATCCTCCGCTTCAAGGTCTACGAGCCTCTCCTCATCCTTGGTCTCGACAAGTTCGGTACGTGGCATCCGGCATTATTGGTGGGAACCCAGAGATGGACAATGGAGATTGCGCCAGAAGATGGATGGGATGAAGATGCGCAGAAAGAGATGGGAAGGAAACGATGAAATGCATTGGGACGAATTTGAGATCGCATACTAACATATCTCTTCACAGCCGACGTTGACATCCGCGTCCGCGTCCGTGGTGGTGGTCACACCTCGCAAGTCTACGCCATCCGCCAGGCTATTGCCAAGAGCATCGTATGTCCCACCGAGCCTCCGCAAGTAGGCACTCGGCCGCCGCATCTGCACAGATGACGAGCGAGAGATGAAAAAAACATCCCTTCTTCGCAGACCATGGCGAGCTGACATGTAGTGTAGATTGCCTACTACCAGAAGTACGTTGACGAGCACAGCAAGAACCAGCTCAAGCAGGCTCTTGTCGCCTACGACCGTACTCTTCTCGTTGCCGACAACAGACGCTGCGAGCCAAAGAAGTTCGGTGGTCCAGGTGCTCGTGCCCGCTACCAGAAGTCTTACCGTTAAGCGGTACGATGTTATGGATTTTCACGATCAAAAGCGCTGGTGTTTGGTTTTGCTGCTGCATGGCTTGGGTTACTTATGGCCCGTGATGCCCTGACGGATACCCATATACGGCTTCCGAGGAAGCTATAGAGTAGTTGTGTCGAAGCTCCACACCATTGAGCTCGAGCAAAAGAATCAAGACATTCCATCCCAGCGATTCTACTTCCCGTTGAAATTCTTGTTTCCTAGCGCCAGACTCCTCGCTGAACATCGCATTGCATCAAACCCTTCCATCGCTCGAGATCAGAGGCCGCTTCTCACGCCATCTCAGTATCGCTTTGTCCTTCACTGCTCTCATCTTCGACAACCTGAGTTCCATTACTCCGCCTGCCACTGGCGGCCCCCACCCCATTCGTCGATCTCCTCAACCCTCCGGAACCCGCCCCCGGCTCCTTCGCAGCCACAATGCCCACCTTCGGCGCATGCCTCCATTCAGTTTTACACGCCGGACAAGTCTCACTATCCCTCTGCGCCCGAAACATCTTCCCGACGCACGCCTCGTGCAATCTGACATTACACGGCAAATTCGGACATCTCTGACCCACCGTGACAATCCCCGCGCAAGCTTTGCAAAACTTGATTTTCTGATGCGGCTCTGCCCCATCGTCATCGTCGTCGTCTTCCTCTTCGCCATTATACGCGTCAACAAGCCACTGCTGCAATTCCATCAGCGCGCGCTGCGAAGCCGTATACCAGACCGTTTCGCGACCACTTCGCGTTTCGATGATTGTCTTTTCGAACCAGCCCTCTTGCACCATCGACTCGATGACTTTTTCCGCTTGCGATTGTGTCAGACTGGCATTCTTCGACGACTGCGTCTGTTGCGTTTCTCCATGTTGTCCGGAATCTCGTCGATCTGCTTCTGTTCCTCCTCCTCCTCCTCCTCCTCCTCCTCCAGGAGCTTTCGCCAATTTTCCCGCTTGGAACGCCGTGATGGCCATGATTTCCTGCCGCGGCGTGTTGTATGTATCGAACATGGCGTCGAGGATGCGCTTGACGTATGCTATATCGTCGGGCGAATGCGTCGTGGCCAGCTGCGTGAGGGCATCGCTGGTCGTGTTGACCAAGGCGTAGATTCTTTCGCGGGAGATCTGGTGCAGGGAGTTGCGGATCTCGAAATCGAATGGGTCGAGCGCGTCGTTGACGCGTTGGATGTAGTCTTCGAATTCATCTTCTGTGACGTCTTCGGGGAGGTGAGGTCGGTTGGGTTTGACTGCGGTTCGGATGGAGGATATCAAGGGCTTTGCTTCTTCGAATGTGATGGTTTGACGTGCGAAGAGCGCTTGGAGAAAGGCGCGGTGAGTGTCGCCGTATACCGCGCCATCTGGTTCGTCGTCAGACATGATGTGGAGGTTGTGAGGAATGTATTCGGATGTTCGTGATTCGGACGCGTTGAATTTCGGGGGACGACGCGTCTCGACCCCGCAGACCAAAACGCCCTCACTTCGCTTCCCACAACGACTTGTGTCGATAAGGACTGCAATGCAGCACGATAAGAACTCCTTCGTCTCGGTAGCGAGTTTATCTCGATGCATAGACTATTCTAAAAGTACCTTGGAGAAAATCTTGTGACATTGAACAACGACATACTATCGACACCTCACATCGAGACCACAGCAGCCATGTCCTCGTGTATGCCCAGTCTCCCAGACTTGCGCAGAGACAACATCGCACTGTACACCATCCCAGCCTTCTGGGTGAATCACCCCGATCCACGTCCAAAAACGCCTGCTGACCTCCACAGCTCATCGCTATCATGCCGCGCCTCTTCGGCATGCGTCTCTACGAGAAGAAGACGGGCTCTAAATTCGATCCTCGCGCGCCACGTAACTTCTCCAAAAGCGTTGCCAGCGCCCCCAAACTCGATCAAGAAAGCAAAGACTTCATAACCCGTGGCGAAGCCGCCATGCTGAACAGCTTCGAGAACTTTGGTCCTTCAGTGCGGCCCTTGTAGCTGGAAGCGTGGCCAAGCTGAATCCCGCGACTCTCAATGCCTTGACTTTCACATATCTGGGCTCAAAAGTGGTGTATAATTGGGTGTATATGATTAGCACCACGGTCGGGATGGGTTACGCGAGGACTGTGTCATATTTGACGGGGCTGGGGTGCTTGTTTGCAATGTTCATCAAGGCTGGAACAAAGTTTAAGAATGCTGTAATGTAAGCCGAAAATGTAGTCGACGAGCTCACGGAACTTCCGCGAGACAGACAGCACAAGTTCAGCCGTTTGGTCTTATCGCGCGGAAGATTGCTGCCCGAAAAAGATCGCAAGCCAGTGTTGCCATCGTGGAGACTCACCTTGCTACTCCTACCTTTGCATCTTATCGTAGACGCATCTCCGTTCATTAGTGCTATTGTAAGATAGCCTCTGCGACTGGGCCCTAAGCTTTTGTCCGAAATTGGTTCGAGTGACTTTCAAGCTCATCTGTACCACCGCTGCGAAATCTGACTGACAGCACTTCATCGCAGTCTGGAACTTCCATTGACGCAATGCTGATGATATATGCCATGGCCAGACGTCGTTGTCTCAAGTTCATGAACGGGAGCATTTTCGACGTATGCTCCGTTGCCAATGGGTCAAAATGAGCATGTTACCACTCTTTATGCCACAGCTGCTGATCCGTGGACGAGCAATGTGCGATGACGGCGGAGGTTGCGGGATCGCGATGTGAGGCGCTGCTGACATTCGAGAAATCGCCGGGGGGGGATGTGCTCGCGGTCCTTGTGGTCCCATTCGTCAACTTTGCAACACAGCTGGGCGCGCGATCTCAAGAAAGACCGGCGGCGCATCGAGTACGCTGTTGCGCCGGTAGAGACTTCGAGCTTCCATCCGGAGACAATGCTCAGAGCATGTTGCAGGTCTTGCCGCAAGCAATGCGATCGAAGAACGGACTGGAAGGCCGAGCTCGCGGCCCTGGAAGAGTTGGCCGATCGTTCTGCGCTTTTAGCTTGCACTGGCGCTCACGGTGAATGAAATGGTGCTTCAGGGATGGTGTGGGCCGATGTTGGAGCGAGTCGATCTGTGCACCTCAGCTGGTGTTTCCTGAGAACATCTGCATTTGCTCCTGCCGCTATGGAGCGCATCACAGCACCGATGACGGTGGACCGAACGCCTTGCGATACGAGGTGTCGCTTGCGACAACGCTGGTGAAATGGGAGCGTCTGAGGTCAGCCAGACGACCACCCAGGGGGTGTGAGTAATCGCGGAGGGAAGATGAGCACAAACGGTGGTCATGATAACAACAACATCCTCAGGCATGCGAGCTACATGTACATGGACAAGCTTGTGGGCGTCATCGTCGAGGCCTAAGCATGCCACGCTGAGTCTTCACTTCAGCCATGTTCGGGCGCTCCGGACGCCACGAGGGACTTCATCGATCCAAGCCTTGCCGAACTTGCTTGCATATATCAACGTGGCAGAATCGCCCCCCCCCCTCCCAATGTGACCGAGCAGCCGGCTATAGGAGACAATCGACGTGTGAAGCAACACACGGGGATATGCTTGTTGATTCCAGGTGCCAGAATTCGCTTCGCCGTTCATGAACAATGCCGGCTCCAGATGTCGGCATTCGGCGCAGATACAGTACGCGCGCAAGATCTGATATCGCAGAAGCCGGTCCGGATGTATGAGCAGCGGTCCGCGAGCGACAGCGCGCGACGTCCGACAGCATCGCATCGATAAGCGCGAGCCTTTCGGACGGCGCATGGGGAGCGAGTGACCTGGCAAAGGCAAAGAAAAATAACCTTTCCCTTAAGCGCCATAGGGCCAGAATTAGTCTCGTCACGTCGTGTGCGGAACCGCCGCCACGAGGAGCAGCGTTGTACGACGGCAGTGTGTGGGCGGGTGTTGACTCGCATTAGCCTGGAAAGCGAAAATAAACAACGAAGACATCGCGTGCGCGAACTGGGATCTGCTGCCTTGCCGCCCGCAGTAGCTTCGATATAAGCATCGCGCAGCCTTTGATGACGACCACGCGTTTCGTGCCGAGTCGTGGTGGTTCGTGAAGGACCAGCAGTGGCCCCGTGTGTGGTGGTCGGTGGTGTGGGCGCAGCAGAAGGGAACGAGGGTGTTTTATTAGCGGCGAGCATGGTCTAAGTTAGTTAGCATATAGTGCAGCGCTCGCGGAGCCGCATGACGGACAACGTCACCTCGTCTTCCACGCCACGACGTGCGGCTTCACGGCATTGGCACATAGATTCTGCGTCGCGTTGTATCATGCAGCAAGAAAAACAGCCCCGACTTCCAAAGAACGACAACCGAACGTATTCGAGAGTCCCACAGACCCGGGCACAGTCGATCAGGGCCACGGCAGCTAAATAGTAAGCGTGCTCGTCAAGCCTCCTAGTGGGAACGTCGACGCAAGTCGTAGTGTCGTGCAACGACGCCATCAGATCCATCGTAAGCGCCATACTCTATCTCGTTCCCGGCACTTGTTCTTCGAACCACGCTAGTCGCTTCGTTTACTTGCAGCTTCGGCTTCGGCATGCCTCTTCCATGGCGCCTCCACCGCGTTGCACTCGGCAGACATGGCGTGCAACGGTGCTTGTATCGTGCCCATTCTCGGGCACGCCCACCCGGCAGTTGGCACGCCGCCTCAGGTACCCGCAATATAAAGGATACAAGCAAACGCATCGACCCTTTAGTGCCGGAATCACTACATAGCCTGCAGGGCGTGTGTGCCACCAGCGCCTATGGGTATAGCGACCTGCATATCAAATCTCTGGGAACCGGAACAAGGCAGAGGGTCGTCATGCGTACTTGCTACTATGACTTCAAGCCTTGCTCTAGATACAAGTCGATACTTGACTTTTCTTGCCTCTTCTTCTTCTTCTTCTTCTTCTTCTTCTTCTTCTTCTTCTTCTTCTTCTTCTCCTTCTTCTTCTCCTCCCCCCTCTTCTCAATGTTCTTGCTACTAACGCTCCATTCTCGACAATGCACACAAAAACAAAACCATGTCGTGCTGAAAATGGAAAGACTCATCTAATCCTCGAAACCTTTCCCCGCTGGAGAGCAACGCCTGACCACCCGCCAACGAGACCAGACTTGGCCAAAGAACTTTCTGCCTCCACAAGCCCAGGAGGTCCGTGTATGGTATCATCAGCCATCAGGATATACGGCAATGCAAAAGACCGGTTTCATGCCCTCGTGCATTATTGCAATGCAAATGTACAGTTCCAGCAACACCAAGTCGCCAGTGACAGGTTGTCTACGGCCGCGGCAACAGACCATGCTTACCGCGCGTGACCTCAATCTTCCTATTACGATCCTCCTCGAAGCGTCGTCCAAGTTAAGAGGTGTTGTTTCTTTATCATGCCACTCGTGAGCTGACTACTGCCGCCGATACTGTCGGCGGAGCCTGAAAGGTTCATCGCAACAGCAGTCACCCAACTCGGATGCTATGCGCGTTGCTGATAAGCCAGCCCGCCTTGTCCATAAGGGCTTTGGGGGTAGCCCTGTGTGCCATACATTTGGCCATTACTGGCGTACTGTGGCGCGCCGTCGACTTGTTGCGGTTGTGCATATTGACTCGGTGTTTGACCGGCGGCAGGTTGATAGCCGATGGGAGGCAGTTGAGGTCCGCCCATTTGAGGTTGCATCATGTGAGGCTGTCCATAGCCTGGTTGGCCTTGGGCTTGTGCGGTGTCTTGGCCGTTGCGGGCGGCTTCCTGACGTTGACGCTCCTCTTCCGCCTTGCGAGAACTTTCTTCCTCCTTCTTCTTTGCTTTCCATTCTTTTCGAATTTCTTTGAACTCTGTACCCAGGACGAGTCAGTGTTTGCGGGGCAGGTGCCAGATGGTGTGGTATGACTAGCTCGCGCTAAGAAGCGAAACATGGACAAGCCGGACGTCTAGCGCCCGCGCGTGACCGATGTCAAAACCACGCGCTCGGGACTGAGGACCAACCACGACACGACACACGGGGAGGAAGCGGTGCACACACTGCGTACGATGCGCACGAAGAAGAATTTCACGTACCTTCGGGAGTCCTCTTGGTGCCGTGCGATTGCATCGTCACATGCGCGTTGAGATGGTTGAGAGTGCCGTATGCTTTCTCGCACCCATTCCAACCGCATTTGTACATGCGCTCGATCTCTTCATAACGCCGTCTCGGTCGCTTGTGCTGTTGCGCACCGGGGATGGGGACGAAAGAATACACAGTCGAAAGCGGATGCCCGCCCTGTGTCACGTTAGGATACACTACGGGATGCGCACCAGCATAGGTACCCACCGCTGGTGGTCGAGGGATTGAGTGCGCTACCATGTTGGGCGCCGCGCCTGCACTGGTCGCCGGCGAGTGGCCGTACATGGCCTGTTGCTGATAGTGACCGGCCCATTCGGGGCGGGCGTAGGAAGTCATGGATTGATTCGCGTATTGCGGCATGTGTTGTTGTTGGTCTTGCGGCGGGTAGGGGGAATAGCTCTGCGGGGGAGGATAACTCGGACTCGACTGTGCGATGGAGGGATCTATGGGAACTTCTGCGTCAGATTTGCTGTCATGCGCGTGATGGCTGATGTGGTGCCCTTCGGGCGTAGAAGAAGACGGACTTGAGGTTTGCGCCATGTTGCTGGGCGTGCCTGCGGCGTAGCGGCTCTGCTGCTGCTGCTGCTGCTGCTGGCCCTCGGCGTAGGAGCGCTGGATGTACTCGGGGAAGCTGCCGGAGCGGGCGGACTGGGGTAGGCCGTAGCTCGAGTCGGGCGTGGCGGAGGCGGAGTAGGTGGACGACTTGTAGTCTTGCTGGCCGGGCTGGTATTGCACAGCAGATGCTTGATCTGCAGGAGAGCCTTCAGACTGGTGTCCGTTGTACGAGGCGTACGGTGGTGAGGTCAAACCTGACTGCGGGTACTCGGGCTGTCTCCCATCCATTGACTGGGGAGGGAGTCGCGGCTGGCCGTGCAGGTGCGATGCTAAGATCGCGCTGGTGGATGTGTCGGTGGAGTGGGTGGTGGGTGGCGCGTGGTAGGCTCTGCACATAGAGCAGCAATAGGCTTGTTGGGGCGCGAGTCCGATGCGATGGCCTCCAAACAAAGCGCGATGACAGCGCGCCGTCGAGTACAAGTGCCCGCAGATGGAGGCCGGGAGGAAGGCTGTTGTTTTGCAGGAGGGTAGCGCGCACCCTCGGCACCTCTGGTGAGCGCGCGCGGATGTTGTGCAGATGGTGGCCGTCGAACCAAGGCCCACCGACGCTTCTAGCGTGTGCCGTTCCAAGACACAAACACAGGCGCGGCCGGGGCAAGAGCCAGGGCGTGTCTCGAAGCTTTCAAGCTTTGCCCGAACCGAATTTCCGGCGCGCAGGCCACTCGGAGATGCAGTCTAGTCGATAGAGGCAAAGCGGGCGCGATGGGGGATGGCAGAGGGTGGTGCTAGATGAAAGGGCGATAGCGCGCTTTGTAGCGGCGAATCGTGGCGTGCACCCTGAACGTAGCGCGGTGCACCGGGGCCCGATATGGCTGGGTCAAGCAACACGGTGAGGTAATGGTGCCGGGCGTGACGATCTGCTCTGCTAGCTGCCGCACGCGGAGGAGGGCGAGAGGCACAGGTGTGCAGCGCAGTGCAGTGTGGGTTTTGACGGCGAACACGCTGCAGGGGGAGCGTGGGCGCGAAAAGTGGGTAGGCAGAGACACTTCGCGCAGGCGAGGATCACACGGCGACCAGGATGGGCGCGGCGGGAACAATGCAATGCGCGGCCAGATACGCACTGCCTGATTTGTGCAGCCGCTGTCTCGGAGCGATGCTGGGCGGTGCGGTGCGGTGCGGTGCGGTGCGGTGCGGTGCGGTGCGTGGAGAGCGCGGGTGTGCGCGTGTGTCTGTCTGCGCGCGGGACACAGGTTGCGAGGTGTCTTGCGAGAGCAGCTGCGTGGAACGAAGGCCGCGGTGCGCTGCGCACGGGCTTGGGGGAGCGGCTTGGCGCCAGCAATCTGCCGGGCTGCTGATGAGATGACGGCGATACGGCGGCGCGCGCGCGCTGAGAGGAATCCCGGCTGGACTGCACTGGACTGGACTGGACTGGACTGGACCCCGTGATGGTGATGAGGGCAGCGCACAGTCAGGCGGGCAGTGGTGTGCGCGGGCCGGTGGTCGTGCAGTGCTGCGCTCGTCGGCGCTGCGTGGTTTTGGTGGCAGACGTCCCAGCGTCGCTCGTGGGCGCGGTGAAAAAGGGTGCGTCGGCAGCGGGCGCTAGTCGCACGAGCTAGCGCCCAACGAGGCAGTTCGACACAGCGCGCAGCACGATGCGTGATGATGAGATGGAGCGCAGTCGTGGGCAGCGGCGATGATTTCCCGCGATGACCAGGCGGCGAGGAGCGCAGGACAGGGCAGGGGCGCGTGATGATGCGCCGTTCGCCGTGGCCGTGTCGCCGACTGGATGTCGTGTGCGATGATGAACGGCACGCGTTGATGAGATGAGGCTGAAGACGAGATCGCGCGCTAGGGCAGCGCGCGAGATGTGAGAGACGATGCGAGCTGGTGGCACATCACACATCGATTCGCAGAGGCGTGATGTGAGGACGGCGGAAGTTCATGGCCGGCCGGCCTCTCCCACTCGCAGGGCCCCTTGATGGCTCCATGTCGCCCCCCGTCGCCCACCACGCCCTCGTCATCACGCACCGTACAGAGTAATTCAGGCGGTCAGCCGCTTGCAGCAGGCCACAGGGGTGCTCACCGTCGACGCGTCGTTCGGCGGGGGCCCACCTGGAAGCCCATCTCACCGCGAGCATGGCGACGTGCGGAGGGCCAATTGCACGCTGCTGCCGCGCACCAGGACGGGCAGCTGATCCGGCCGGGCAATAATGGGAGGGACCGTGGACGACGACTCCAGCCAAACTGCCGAGAAAGGCTGCAACCGGCCCACGCTACGTAATTGCACCTTTGCTCCCATGTCGATACTGTACATACATGTACCTCGAGGCGATTGGACCCCCTGCGCGCCTCCACCCAGTGCGCCTCGCAGCGTGTCGTCCGTCCATTCATCAATCTCAGCACCCCGTGCCCTCATGACCCCGAAGCATCGAGATTATCCCGGTCGCGAATGCAGCGCACGCTGAGACACTCGTTTATTTTACTGTATGCGCGCGCCAGAAACACGATGAAAGCCCGGCGGACGCCGTGCGCGCGTGACAGCTGGCTTTGACACACGGCCTGCTCTGCAACTGCAACTGCAACCTCCGAGAGCGAGGAGCACGGCGCCGATGGAACATCGGCTGCTGCTGACGCCGGCTGCGGCCATGTGTGGTGTGGTGCGGTGCGGCCACGGCAGTATGATGCATACTCTCGTGGTTGCACAAACAAACGTGGTACGGTCCGCCCACCACACCACCTCGCTCATCACTAGCTCCTCCGCTGTCCATCTCCTCGTGCGCTCTTTCACGGCTATGCAGCACCGCCGAGCGTAGCGTCGCATAGCGGCAGATCGCGCGTTTTCTTATGTCGACGTCGCTGCTATGGTGGGGTTGTTTGAGGAAGGAAGGCGTTGACCAAAACCGGTTACTGCGCTGCCGTGGACATTGCCATCACAATCACGCCTCCTGCGTCTGCTTCGTGTCGCCCCCTGCACGTTCATGGGCGCCCTCGTATCAGCGACATCACCAATGCATGGTCAGTGCTTGCTGCGTGGTCGACAGGGTGGGATGCAGCCTGCCCAATCCACCACCGCATCCTGTTCTCCTATTTCCTGCTGCTCCACATGACCATGAACCGACATTAATCGCTCGCGACTGCATGCTAGCGAGCGCGAGGCGTGAGTGGTGGCAGAATTGCGTGAACGATTGGCTCCTGTGCCTTCGGACGGGAGGAACAGCTCGCCGACTAACGTGGTTGTTTCTGTCATCATCAACCTTTCCACCGCGCGCCAACAACAGGCAAGCTGCTGCACCTCAACTCAACTGCCGTGGCGCCAAAGTCCTCTCGGCCTGCGTTCCGTCTCGCTGCATCGCTCCACCTGCCTGCCTGCCTGCCTGCCTTCTTCTCCGATGGCCTTTCTCTGGTGGCCATCGCGTCTGTGTGTGTAGCTTGTTCTGGGAGTCTTGGAAGTTGCCCACCCGCGCAGATAGCACCTTTTAGCCTCTCCAGCCCAAACTCTGTGAGCGGACCCCAAGCCACTCGAATCGCCTCTCTTGTGTTGCAGAGTCTGCAGACCATCTCATGTCCATCTCTAGAGCGGCTGCGATTGTTGGTGCCGCCCACGCCCTCCGCGACATGGCCATCATCACGTCTGGACATGCTGCAGTCTACTCCAAGCAGCACCCACTCTCCACTGCGCTCGAATAACATCTCGTTCAGCGCCATTGCGACTGCAGCCAAGACACCGATCCACGGAGGATTCTTCCGTCGGCTGGACATACTCGATGCCCAACAACGTTTCCGCCTGCGCTGGCGCATGCGAGTCAAGATGTTTTGCCAGTGTGCCCGTGCCATCTTTGTCTCAACTCGGTCGGCTACGAAGTTCAGTCTTGGCGAAGTTTGGTCGCCAATGTCGATCGTCCCACGCTCCAATCGACCAACCACCATCAGTGCGGCGTTGAGACCCGCGTCTCGAATCGCGCACGATAGCCACTAGATCCGGCACTTGGCTCGGAACCGGCCATCCGCGTCGGAAGCACCAGCACACCGGAGCAGTACCTCCAGACATTGGTTCCGACACCTCTACGACTACGTGTAGTGTACCATGTCGCGAGCATATGTACACCACTGCGACAGGCTCGCCGCCCCGCTTGCCGCGCGGAGTCATCCCCGACCACTGCTGCCCCATCTGCCTTGGCAGTCCCACTCTACGTGCACATGTCCTGCACGGGCACGGCGGTCGTTATGAATCTCGCGGGCTATAGGCGCGCGGCACCAGGAATGTGCATGTTCACAGCAATGATCAGGCTTCGCCAACATGAAAAGCAAATGTCAGGCCCTGTCGAACAGCCTTTTAGCACCACATTGACTGGCATTGAGCTCTGAGCGGGATTTTCTACCACGGGAACTGCTATAAGGCGGAGTCCCTCGTATGTCGTATTGCGTGATGGTCAGATCTGTACTTTGCATCACGAGCCCATCAGATTGGTAACACCGCGCAGATGAAATCGTGGTGCTTCACAACCTCGACCTGGCTCAAAACCGAACCTCAGAACGAGATGACGGAAGTATGCTAATAATTCAGCTTCCCTTTCCGACCCGAGACTGACAGATTTCCTGTACCGACAACGTTTCGGAGGTACCTCCAAGTGGGCGCGGTGCCCCCTCTGCCTTGGCTCTGTGCTGTGTCGTGTGTTCTGCACGCGAGCTTCCGCCGCTACCGCAAAGTTACCACCAAGCCACCACCACTGCACGATCTCCGCCGTGCTTGTCTTGAGACGGCGCGCCGCCGGTTTCTGCACCCTGCCGCCAGGCCTGTTCCTGACGTCTGCACGATATAGCACTCTTCACGATCGATTCATCTGACCAATGCCCCCAAGGAAAACAACCAACAACTCCGAGATGAACCTCTGGCGGATTGAGCCTCAAGTGGAGAGTTCATTATTGCCATGGCTCGGAACGGCTAATGCGGTAACTCACGTCAATCCACCATGCCCTAGCAGGGCCACTTCCCGCCCACCCACAATAATAAATCCGGTTGTGCGGTGTTGCTGCACGCAGCGCGCCCGCAGCACGGACATTGTGAAGACTTTGGTTCTGCACAGGACTTGTGACTGCGACTCGTGCGTGCATTATTGCGAAATCTTGGATGGACATCCACCGCCACTATCACACATGCTCGTCACGTAGGAGGTACGAGGCATTCCAACGAGCATGTCGAAACTTCAATTCTTGCACCGGAGAAGCAATAACAACTTGCATGAATTGTCATCGCGATGCGACTTTACCGCCTTCCTCATTCGGCACGTCCCCTGGGGCCTAGATTCCAGATGAGGCGCCGCACTAATGTGGAAGGACGCTTGACCTCCATGGCCGTAGCTCGTCACACCCACTTTCGACAGCAACATGAACACAGCATCTGGTGACGACACTGCGTGGGATTGGGCTCAAAGAAAATCGGCTGTACGCGCATGTGCGCAGAGATGCTCTTGCACAACTCGCAAAAACAACTTGTGCGATGAGGATTCGACTACGTGATGGCAAAGCTGCAAGTGATGCGCGGTTCTGGCCTGTATGTCAGTCATCAAGCTCAGTGGATTATTCTACCTTAGGCACCAGAGACGACTTGCACCGCAGCCACTCACGTCTATACCTGCAAGACCATAATCATGCAGGTCAGGTATCTATCTTGGAACGGATGGTAGCAGACACGCAGCGAGAGCTAGTATACCTATGTCATTACATTCTGCCTGGGCAGAACACGTGCATCGATCCTCCTCGTGGAGTAGTGAGCTGTTAAGACTCTTGCAAATTCCTAGCCGGTAGAAAATCTATCTCGAACATTGTATCCGGAGCTCCTACCAAAGGACATTATATGCTTCGCGTCCCTGGAACCAGCGAGGTAGTACGAGCGGAGCAGCCTTGTACAACAAAGGCACTTCCTAGAAGCGGTCCTTCGACACGATGTGTCTGCGAGCAAATTACACTCCTTACTAAGGATACATTCCCAATCGTCCCTTCACGTAATACTCCCCCAAAAAAGCAGACCTTTCTTCCTCCACTCTCCTCACCCTTTTCGCAGGATACACACATTCCACATACAATTTCCCCCCCATCTAACAACCCTCACTAAGCTCTCACTATAACCCTGATGAAACCAACTGCTCCTCTTCCAGAACGCGTCGTCAGCGGCATTGTCTGCATGCATACTGCAGTCACTTGTTCGATGGCTGCATGAATGAATGAGTGGCCAATCAACGGGAACACGACGTCAAATGGGAAATGTTTCCGTTCAAGGCAAGGCTCAGCTGGTGCTGCCCTTTCACCTCCCTATACTGAACGTCTCTCTACTCAATTAGAATCGATCAAGGGCTGAGCGTAGGTCATCTTCCCCATGGATCGCCATCTGATCTCGCAAGACGCAGTGTGCCCATCGTCACAGACCAGGCGTCAAGGTGAAAAGAAACTGGGACAGCGAAAGGAAAAATGCAATCAGCTTCGACATCTTCATTCCTTCCAAAGTACGCGTCAATCAGTCTATCTCATAGGCCGCTTCGCTGTACGCCGAGCCTCAGTGGCTCGTTCCCAGAACCGATGCATGGTACAATCAACACCCATTCTTTTGGTCCAGAAACGCCTGGTCAACGCACTTTCAGCAACGGTATCATCCATGCGGTCAAACAAAGGCCATCCCTTGTTGTCCTTTCTACTCGTAACGCCATGCCGGAATGCAGTCAATAATAGCAAGAGCGGAGGTGATCTGGTGGGTGCGTCTACCAGCGACGGTTGCCGCCGAGAGGAGCGTTATTCCCACCGGTCCAGCCGCCACGGCCACCGCCACGGCCACCTCCGCGGCCTCCACGCCAGCCACCACCACCGCCACCGCCTCCGTAGCGGACCATCTCCTCAAGTCGTGGATCGATCTGCTGCTTGGCCTCACGAAGAATGCTCACGAGGTCACGAGCCTGCTTTGAGTCTGAAAAGTATCGTCAGCATTGGGCGTGGGACAAGCTCAGGACAACTTACTGTCTGTAGTGAACAGGGTGATGGCGGTACCCATACGACCAGCACGACCAGTGCGACCGATGCGGTGCACGTAGTCCTCTGAGTTGTTGGGATAGTCGTAGTTGAACACGTGAGTGATGTCCTTGACGTCTTTTGACGAGCAGAAATGTTAGTTCAATGCTGTGGTTGGGAAAGGTGAGTGAAGCGAGCAATAGCAATCCTTTGCCGGATGCGAGATCTGTCTCGTGCGCCATGTGCGTCACTCACAGCTACCTTGTCTGCTATAGATCAAGGAGCGTCACGCTCTTGCGCGCACATGTGCATTCACAATGTCTTCACAGGGCCGTGCAACATTCTCCTGGTGGGATCCTTGGACGCGCGCAGCTGTGAAACCAACGCAACATTGAAAGACTCATGATCCGATTCTCTACTGACGACAACAGGGAGCAGAGAAACGGAAGGACACGGCAAAGCAAAACTTTGCCGAGAGAAGTCTCCAAGGATCCGGCGAAGAACAACGAAACACTGACAGCCCTAGACGAGAATGGTTATGTGTGCACGCCGAGCGTACAGAGTGTAGCCTCAACATGACAGACCCCACGCTGGAGAGCGGGATGGAGGGGAGGGGAGGGGAGGGCAGGGAAAGTGGGTGGATGGGATGTTCACAAGCATACCGATGCCGCGGGAAGCCACGTCGGTGGCAACCATGATTGGGCTCTTGCCCGTCTTGAATTCGTTGAGCACCCAATCGCGCTCATTCTGCTGCTTGTCACCGTGAATGGAGAGCGCTGGCCAGCCGTCCTGGCGCAGGAAACGCGTGATATCGTCGGCAACACGCTTCGTGCTGGTGAAAATGAGAATCTTGTGAGACTTGTCTTCCATGATCTTCTCGAGGTGGCGCAGCATCTTGTCACGCTTTTCGAAGTCTGAGACGACCTCCACGACTTGAGTGATGCGGGCGTTGGCGTGCAAGTCGTGCGATCCGACGTTGACCTGGATGAAGTTCTGTTGGAAGTCGTTCGCCAGCTGGCGAATCTCCTTGGGCCAAGTAGCAGACCACATGCATGTCTGACGATCTGGGCGGATCTGGCCAATGATCTTGCGAATCTGTGGTTCGAAACCCATGTCCAACATACGATCGGCCTCATCAAGGACCAGGTAGGTGACACGGCGCAGGTTGGTCTTGCCAGCCTCGAGCATGTCGATGAGACGACCAGGAGTGGCAATGCAGACCTCGACACCGCGGGCGAGATCGCGGATTTGACCGCCCTTTGGCACACCACCGTAGACGCATGTGTTGCGAATGCGCGAGGACTTTCCGAATTTGCTCACCTCCTCTTGAATCTGGACAGCCAACTCACGGGTTGGTGCCAGGATGAGGACGATTGGCCCATCGCCTTGAGCGAGAAGCGGCTGTGCGTTGATGTGGACAATGGCGGGTAATGTGTAGGTGAGAGTCTTTCCGGAGCCTGTCTCGGCAATACCGACGACATCGCGTCCAGAGAGAGCCATCGGCCAACCCTGCGACTGAATGGCGGTGGGGTTGGCGAAACCTTGAGCCTTGACCTCGTTGATCACATAGTTGGGAAATCCAGCCTCATCGAATGTGTGCACTGGCTTTGGGACGTCGCGGCCTTGCACAGTGATTTGGTGCTTGCGGCGGAAATCCTCGACCTCGGCTTGCGTGCGGGCTGCGACGTCTGGATGCTCCTTGTAGAAGGACTTCTCGAACTTGGGAAGAGTGCTGAGGTCCCACTGCTGTGTTCGCAGACCGGCGCCGAGGTTGTTCATGCGGTCACCGCCGCCGCCGCCACCACCACCGCCGTATCCTCCACCGCCATAGCCGTTGGAGCCGCCGTTGGAGTAGCCTCCGCCGCCGCCGCCGTAGCCTCCGCCATTTGAGTAGCCGCCTCTGCAGAAGAAGTAAAGTCAGTTCCTGTTTCAATAAGACATGGTATATTAATAATGAAATAATGGAATATACGTAGGCCCTCAGTCTGCCTGATTATCGAGCTTACCCAGAGGAGTAGTTGCGATCATCGTAGCGACTCTGAGAGCCATAGTTGTATCCACTGTCGTACCCGTTCGAGTAGCCGTTGCTACCGCCATAGCCTCCGCCGCCGCCGCCGCGCGAGCCACCGTAACCGCCGCCGCCGCCGCCGTAGGACATGTTTCGGGGCTGAAAGGTAGTGACCGTCGATGGTTGGGAATGGAGAGAGTCAAAGTCGACGTGTGGTTCTCAAATGAGTGCGTTGCTTGCGAGAAGCGTTATGTGGCACTCGAGATAAGGTGTGGGGAAAGAAGATGCGGGAGAGGGTGGGAGGAAGAAGTGTTGATGCAGAGGTGAGGCAGAAAGGAAATCTGCGACAGATTCAAGAGATTTTCTCAGAAGGCGCGCGACCGGCGGCGTCGCTTCCTGGGCCAATCAAAGGGCTCTATGACGTCTGTGCACTTTCCACTCCACTTCACGAAGTACGGCCGACCGACCGGCTTTGCAGAAAGCGCTCATCAGGAGGGCACGTTGCTCAATGAAGCATGTGAGCAGTCCTAGAAAGCGGGTGGAATGAGCGGGAATTGCTGGGCAGTCGTGCTGTCGAACAGCCATTTCGTGGCAAGAGCGCCGACCAGACAACTGCACGCGGTATGGATTCCGGCCAAGGACAGAGCGCCATGGCAAACTGCCCTCTGCCAGCAGTTTCGCCCGCAAGGCAGTTGCTTGAAGCCAACGATTACATGTACTTGCGTCGCCGGGAGCCTTGAGCGGCCTCGGGTCGCTGACAGATCTATTTGGCGGAGCAGCACACTCGACTCCGACCGTGACTTCAATATCTGCGTTCTCGCAGACCGTCGCAGTTCATCGACGAAGGGTGTCGCTGCCGTGAGTGCTCCATTGCACTCTATCTGCATCTTCATCACAGACTGTCGTGAGTGACGGAGGGCGAAGACGCAGCAAAGTCATTTTGTATCATACATATCAACACGACCATCAACCCGCCAATTCCGCAGGCGAGTCCGCAAATCCGTGTCCATGTCCCAGGTCTGTATCTGCCTTCTTCCGTATGGGCGCCTTCTCAACCCGCGCATTGAACGTAATCCTCTCCCCCCGCCCTTTCGGGGGCGGGTCCACAGAACGACCTCTCTGATCCATCGCGTTCGGAGGCAACAGCACGAAGTCATCTTCCTGCTTCGCTTTCACTTCCTCCACACGAGCATCGCGGTCACCTGGCCGATCTCTATACGCACGCTCCATCGGACCACGCCTAACCCGGATTTCAGTCCTAAATCTCAGCGCACCGAGCGAAGAATCCACCTTCCTGATCATTTCTCGCCAGTGCTGCTCGGCATCTTTCGGGACCAAACTCCGATGCAGTAATTTGTCAATCGCGCGCCGCAGTTCGCTGTATACTTCATGCGCGACTGCACGATCTAGCGGTGACTCCCCGGGCTTGATGCTTCCTTCGCTTTTGAAGATTTTCCCTTCCATGGCGAGTACTCGGTTTGCGGCTTTGATGATGTTTGGGCCGTTGTCGGTTTGATGTGCGAGTCTTACGTATAACTTCAAGGTCTCCATGTTGAGAGGGAAGAGATGTTTTTCCATGTCATGCACAATTGCGGTGGCGATGTCGACAACGTTGGGATTGTTGCGGTCTCGTGCGCAGACGCTCATGGCCATAACATAAGTCAGGGGAAGAGGTTCGATGCCGATTTGGTTGTGCAGGCGCTGCAGGACATGCAAGCTGCGTGAGGAGCTTCGATTCATTCGCAAGGTGCGGAACAAAATCTGTACGTTGGGCGGGTCGGGCTTGACATTGTGAGGGGCGGATGTCAGAATATCCCAGTAGCTATTCATGGCCTTGGGCGTCCGCAAGATATCGCAGGCTCGCATTAGCATCGCGAGAATGCCGTTCCCTGGTTGAACCCACACCAGTGCTTGCGGACGTTTGGACTTGTCGATTCGCACAGCGGGCGTTACAGGCTTGAAAGCATTGGAGGATGGTGTGGGTTTAAAATCATCGTGACCATCAACCGGCGCAGTCTGGGCGTCTTCGTCAAGACCTTTCTCCGCAGGTACGTGCTCAGTACGTCGTTCTTTTGAGCCGAGAGGCGGAAGCTGACGCTCCAGGCCCGTGGTTTGGTGTATCAAATCGAACACGTTGTCCCTGTCGGGCATCCGACTGCTCAGAAGAAGCAAGTTTGCCATTGCCACAATCAGTCCCTCATCGAGGACCAAGGCACCTTCGCGCCATTTGGAGATGATTTCTTGCCAGATCCTTCGCCCCTCGTTCACCGCCTCCTGTCTGAGCTCTGCCACCACCCTGGCATCCGCCCCATCACCAAACGCATTATGCTTTATGGCTTGCAAGATTGTGGTGTAAATTTGGGCGTCCGGTGCGTTTGCCCCCTTCTCAGGCATTCTGCCCACGATTCCCCACAATGCATCCATGTCACCAGCAAGATAGCACGCCCTTAGGGCGGCATTGGCGTGCGAAGTGCTGGGCTTCACTTTGCTTGAAGGGCTGCACATCATGTGATATATCGAGACGATTCTCGGGACTTCTTTCTTACTTTTCGATAGACCTGTCAAGAGGCGCATGTACGTGTAGCTGTCGGGAAACTGTCGTCTTTTCTTCATTTCATTGAGAATGGCGACCGCTTTTGCATGGTGTCCATTGTGTGCATGCCAGGCGACCACGTGATTCCAGGATACAATGCAGCTCAATTTTTTGCTCGCTAAACGACACAGATCCAGTGCTTTGTCGGGCTGCTCACAGCGCAGGACATAGTCGACATGGTCGGCAAGTTTGAGGGGGTCTTTGAGGTATTCGAGCTCCTTGCGCAATGCCTGCTCATTCGCGATAACAATCGGCCCTCCTCTTTTCTGCAGGAAATGCTCAAATCGGGGTTTCTCGACAGGCACCAGGCCAGAGAGCTCATCGTCCGGCGGTGCTTCAACTTGCACGGCGGTGGCAAGTGCTCGTCGCTGCGGTCGCTGCGCCAGATGCGGCGTCAGTATCAATGGCCGCGTCGATATCGTAGCTGCGTGTCGTCCGTCGCCCGCAATGGAACGCAGCACGCGTGACACACATGCGCTGCACTCCAACATCACGATGTCTGTTCGCGATGAACAGATGTGCTTCTCTCCCTGTTCAAGTCCGAAAGCCGCCAAGAGTTGAGTATCGATTGTTGTCCCTGACGACCAGGCTCGTGGCTGCCGAGTAAACAGGTTCGTGCAACTGAACTTCGGCGCGGCGTTCCAACTGATCAACGTCGCAGTCCTTGTATCGCTTGCATAAAGTAGCTGCTGTGACCCGAACTACCTTCATCATGGACAACATGAAGTCAACATCGTTGTTCGACGTCTTCTTGCGCTTGCGCCCTAGCCGCCACAACAACGAGCGGTTTCTCGACGTTCAGCAGAGTGCCAACGACGAGGAGCTCCCGACGCACATCACCATCAATCCGCCTACGAATGACACGAGGAGGAAAGCGGTCGAGACTTTCGAGTTCACCGGCGTGTTCGAGGAGGACGCGGAACAACGAGATGTCTTTGACAGCACTGGCATCATCCCGTTGATTGAAGGAGTGATTGGCGAGCCCGGCAAGCTTGGGCGAGATGGCCTGCTTGCGACTCTCGGCGTGTCTGGGTCGGGCAAAGTGAGTAGGAGAGTACAGGAGCTGATGTGCACAATCTAACACGCGACAGTCGCATACCATCCTAGGGGACAAATCCCAGCGAGGCCTGACCCAGCTCACGCTGGACGTCCTCTATCGACATCTCGAACCCTTCCTCGCAGAGACGGACACCGGCGCCTTCGCGTTCAACTCGATCCGGACAGCAGACCCTGCCGAGTCGCAGATATACAGAGCAGGCGACTTCCTCGACAGCATCTACGATAACGGAAACGTTAGCCGCATGTCGAGAGCCACCACCCCAGCATTTGTACGAGACTCTACCTTGCCAACAGCCATTCCAGGCGCCTTTCCCACTCTCAACGAGCAGCACCGGTCAGAAGACACTTCAACCGTCTACGACAGACTGTATCCTGATATCAGCGCATATCAGAAACCCACCTCTCCCCTCCCCCCATCCCCTTCCAAGTTTCATCTTACACGATTCACACGCAGTATCGCCAAGCTTACACAGCCTTTTCATCATCAGGAATCGTCTTTCATGTCCGCACCCAGTTCGAAGCGCTATGCCCCTCGTGTTTCTGAGTTACCCTCTTCCCCTTCTGCCGAAGACATTGAGATTGCGGTCGATGAGGATGCCGAGTATGCGATCGTCATCAGCATGTACGAGGTGCACAACGACAAGATTTTCGATTTGCTCGCTGCACCCACGCCCGGCAAGTCACCAGCGAAGCGACGAGCACTTCTGTTCAAGGCCACCGAGGGCTCACCCGATCGGAAGTTAGTGGCTGGACTAAGAAAAGTTGTCTGCTCGAACCTTGACGATGCTCTTCTGGTCCTCGAGACTGGTCTCCGAGAACGTCAAACAGCCGGAACAGGAAGTAACGCAACATCATCACGCAGTCACGGCTTCTTCTGTATGGAGGTGAAGAAGCGTCATCGCGGGCGTGGCGTGCCTGGGCCATGGGCAAGCAGCACAATGACCATTGCCGACCTTGCCGGTGAGTGAAACATATTCATCTTCCAGCCACGCACTGACACAAGATTTGCAGGATCCGAACGTGCACGTCAAGCAAAGACAGCAGGTGCCACACTCGCTGAAGGCGGAGCCATCAATACCTCTCTCATGTATCTTGGCCAATGCATGCAGATGCAAGTCGAGAACGCAAAAACCAACGCTCAAGCTCTCGTGCCTTTCCGCCAGTGCAAGCTCACCGAACTCCTATTCAGCGACAGTCTCGCTCCTACAAGCGCAAACCACCGATCGAGGCAAAAAGCTGTCATGATCGTCACCGCAGACCCGCTGGGAGACTACAACGCCACAAGCCAAATTCTCCGATACTCGGCCCTCGCAAAGAGGATCGAGAATCCTCGCGTTCCAAGCACGACCCAAAGCATTGGTCTCGCGCCCGGGTCTCGAAGTGGTGCTGGTTCAGGCCGCGCTACGCCCTCTGCCATCACGGAAGAACTCGAAGCCGCAATGGAACAAATCAATCGTCTACGAGATGAATTGGAAATCGCTCAGCTTCATCTCCAAGAGGAAACGAATCGTCGCATGGAAGCCGAAGCTGCATGGGCAAACTCGGAACTGCGCATCGATGAAATCGAAGAACAGATTCGTGATGAAGTTTTTTCGGAAATGGAGGCCAAAATGGCCCTTGAGCAGCGGAGGTGGCGCGCTGCGAGAGATGAGGAACTCGATCGACAGGATGAACATGTTGATCGAAAGCTGGAGATTATGGCGAGAGGGATCTCGATTTATGAGGATGAGGAGGAAGATCTCGAGAATCAGGAGAATGTTCCTCCGCAGAGTCCTAATGTCGATGGGCTCGTGCAGAGAGTGGGCTCGTTGGCCTTGAGGGGAACGGGCAGGAAGGTTTCTGGGAAGGAGAGCCCTAGACTGTGTGAGTTGGAAGACGAGAATGCGAGGTTGAGGGCTCAGCTTTCCAATATGGAGAGGGAAAGGGGGTTGAGGAGCCCGAGTAAGAAGATGCGGGTGTTGAAGACGAGAAAGTGGGAGGGCAGTGGCATGTCGTTTGATGATGCGCTGTGAGAAGGGCATGGCCTGATTTTTCGTAATTCTCTTCATTAGACACATCAGGCGTTCTGCGAGACGGGGTGAACAGCACTGCACTAGATGGAAGATGTACAGAGGTTATGCCTGAACTGCTTGATTTTGGTGGTTCGTTGGCGGCCACTCTATTCGCTTCAGAGACGCCACTACAATTTACCTCGAACATTGTATGCAGACCGTATGCTCTCCGTTGATATCAAGGCACGGTTGGGTCTCCCATACTCCGAATGGCGACGATGAGCCTTGGGTATGGGTGCAGTCCTTCTTCTTCCATGTTTCGCCTTCGAGCACGCACTCCAAACACAGGCCTGGGATCTGTGTTTGGAGTGCGGCCACGTCCAGCAAGTCATCTGAGCTCGGCTGCACCATGACGGCTTTGTGTTGCAAGTGAAGGGCTCTGCACATGGTTATCATGCTCTGCAAGTCGTCTTCAAGCGGGAGCTCGACATGGCCAGTGGCACTGAGGTCTTGGTCTTCTTTGAGATTTGAGGGAAGCATCTTCCTGAAGACGGGGGAGCCGAAGGAAAGCGCGACCGAGAGACGCGTAGACGAGTGCTGCGACGTCGATTGGTTGCTTGACCTGACCTAGGCAATATGGTGCGTGTAGGTGCTTGACGTACGATGATTTCTCCCAAGCACCACATCGCCGCGCGGATCGATTTCCACAAGGTGGTGGCCCGACATGTTGGCGTGGGCTGACAGGTCTTTATGAGGAAGATGCGCTGATGGCACTTGCAACATGTCTAATTATTCAACTCGACTCTGATCCATATACCGTGAAACACACAGAGACATGGCGAAGAGTGGCTGAACGCGGCCAAGCCTATCAGCCGCGCCTGCTTCAGTCAGAGAGACGCAGTGTTCCTGTACGCCAAAGTGGCAGCCATTGTCGCTAGGTGCTTCTGCCCATCATTGATAACTGTCAGTCATCTTCTTCCTACATGATGGAAAGAGAGAGCGCGTTGTGGTACGAGGCGACCGCGTGGCATTCCCTCACGCTTTGAAGCTGGTGGTGCAATCGGCACATGTGGATGGATGTGGTCAGTTCGTCTCCTCAGTGGCAGAGCAAGGTCGTCGTAACGATGGTTTGTTCAAACGCATTATTGCTTGCTGCTGTGCACAATCGATCGCCTGCGTTGCTGCAGTGCGTCATTCGTCGCAGAACGGTAACGTTCTACGTTCTGCCGCGGCGCACCATGGCTCTCCATGCACAAATAGAAGCTTCGTCTGGCCCGTGTAGTATAGCACCGCGGACGGTTCTTGGGCACGGCAGGAGGATGGCTGTGCATGTGCGATGGGCGGTGACTGTGCGTTGGGCATGATGGTCAGAGGGTGCCAGGGTAGCAATTGGTGGAGGCAGTCCGCTGTCATCACTGTCAATTGGCGTCGACGAACAAAAGCACTTCCGCAATCGAGGCCAAGGCAGCAGAGCAGAGAGCGAGCGAGAGCAAACGTCAGCGTGGTGTCTGCGAGGGGTGCGAGGCGGACGCGTGTGATACAAGTGGTCCTCCCGGTGTGCCTGCAGGAGGAGAGCAGAGGCTTTGATTGAGCGAGAAGCCAACGGGGGCCGAGTGGGAAAGCTAGCCTGACGACGCCGGGGGAGCGTGTTCGTCGTGTGTTCGTCGTGTGCTTGCTCCGCCGTGCTCAGTGGCTCCATGTCCCCTGCCACCTCCGCCGCCCATCTGCTACAGGAGACCTCCGCTGCCAGATCCCGCGCGCTCTTCCGTTGCGCACCCGCCCGCCACCCGAGCCGTGTCGCAGCGTTGTGGATGCGACGAGCTTTGTCCTGGAGCCCAGCCCGACGATCCACCGCGCGACCACCCTGCGACACTGGACTATCTGTGCGCTGGCCTACAGAGCGGGGACAATCAGAGCAGAGCCCACCGACGACGGCCACGACGACCACGACGACCAGCGAACCCACCATCCAAACCAGGCTGGGCGGCCGCGGGAGGAGGCGCTGAGCTGAGGCACATTCGAGCCCAACCCCCCAAGCTGCTCACTCTCTGTGACTCTGTCCCTGGTCGGCGCAGGCGCTAGCGACGTTGCACCTCACGCGCAGTCAACCGCTGCGCGACATTGCCATCGTTCGGAGGCCTGCACAGCAGTCAGATGGACCTCGCCTCGTCGGCGAGCACGCAACATCCCTCGGTCCCGCCCTCCTCCTCCTCCTCCTCCGCCATCACCGCCCACACGCCGACCGAGTCCACGCAGCGATATGACGGCCAGCTAGCCGCGCCGCCCTCTTCAGCGAGCAGCCTGCCCGTGCAGCAATCGCCGGCGCAGCAGCAGCAGCCGCCACACTTCGTGCCCTCCACGCCCTCTACCAACCAGCAAAAGTACGAAGCCTACCACCAATCGTCGCCGTCCATCGCCTCGCGGGCGGCGTCCATGAGCATATCTACGCCGAACTCGCAGGAATCCGCTGCCCGCCAGCGCAACGCGACGGCCATGGACTACAATGGCAGCCAGATGGACGTGGACATGGACGCGGACCCGTTCAACCAGCAAAAATACTCTCGTCCGCCCGCCACGACCCGACTGTCCTCGCAATATCTGCCAGCCCACGCACAGGATGATGGAGGCAACCGCGCACGGTATTCGCCCATGAACACTTCGCCCACCGCGTACACGAGTCCGCCGCAACAGCAGAACCTCAGTGCCAACCCGGCGCAGTATACGTCATACACACCGCAGCAGTCAGCGCGGCAATCTCCCAACAGGCAGAGCCAGTACGCATCTCCCACACAGCAAGGAAGGTACTACGCCTCGCCGCCTGCTTCGGCGCGCGCACATACGAGCCAACTGCCTCCGTTGCAGTCGACGTTGCAGCCGGCAGCATCGTACTATCCCCAATCCGCAACTCAACAGCTGAATGCGGTGTTTGGACAAGAGGCCCCCGAGCCGGAGAAGAGGCCGCCGCAGTCGTCGCACGGGCAGGATGTGGTTCCTCAATTTTCTCGCGTCTACAATGCGTCCGACTTGAACGTACAGGTCAACTCGCAGCCACCCTTCCGGAGAGCGAACCCAGAGGGCGGCTTTATCAGTCCACTGCAGGCGCTCACCACGCATCTGCCTGCCACGTATCGAATATGCAATCCTGCTTTCCAATACGAGTCTTCGCGGAACCCGCGAAGAGTGCTGACAAAGCCAAGCAAGGGTGTGAAGAACGATGGCTACGATAACGAGGACAGTGACTACATTTTGTACGTCAACGACATTTTGGGATCGGAAGAGACGAATCACAAGAACAGGTACTTGATCTTGGACGTGCTAGGGCAGGGCACCTTCGGCCAGGTCGTGAAATGCCAGAATTTGAAGACACAGGAGGTGGTGGCCGTGAAGGTGGTGAAGAACAAAACGGCCTATTTCAACCAAAGCATGATGGAGGTATCTGTACTGGATCTGCTGAATGGGAGGATGGACAAAAATGACGATCATCACATTCTGCGGCTCAAGGACACCTTTATCCACAGGCAGCACTTGTGCTTGGTGTTCGAGCTGCTGTCGGTGAATCTGTACGAGCTGATCAAGCAGAACCAGTTCCGAGGGCTGAGCACGACTTTGGTGAGGGTTTTTGCTCAGCAACTATTGAACGGGCTGTGCCTGCTGAGCAAGGCCAAGCTGATACACTGTGATCTGAAACCGGAGAACATCCTATTGAAGAAGTGAGTCGACCGATGCGCACAGTCAATCCTTTCACTAACAATCTCGCAGCCTCGAGAGTCCCATCATCAAGATCATCGATTTCGGTTCGGCTTGCGATGAACGACAAACGGTCTACACCTACATTCAGTCCCGGTTCTATCGATCACCGGAGGTGCTTCTTGGATTGCCATATTCAGCCGCCATTGATATGTGGTCACTGGGTTGTATCGTTGTGGAGCTGTTCCTGGGACTCCCGTTGTTCCCCGGCTCATCGGAATACAATCAAGTCTCACGAATAACAGAAATGCTCGGGTTGCCGCCGACGTGGATGCTGGAAGTAGGCAAGCAGTCGGGAGAGTTCTTCGAGAAGGTGCATGACGAGTTTGGCCGAAGGACTTACAGACTCAAGTCAATGGAGCAGTACTCGCGAGAGCATGGAACGAAAGAGCAGCCGAGTAAGAAATACTTCCAACAAACACGATTGCCGGACATCATACGCGCCTACCCGATGCCAAGGAAGGGCATGAAGCAGAACGAGATGGAAAGGGGTACGTCGACATCCAGTGCTGGGGAGATGCGACTTGAGCTGACTTGAAACAGAAATGGCGAACCGTGAAGCCTTCATCGACTTCGTTCATGGCCTTCTGAACATTAACCCGCTAGAGCGATGGACCCCTCAACAAGCACGAACGCATCCCTTCATCACGCAACAAAAGTTTACCGGGCCTTTCCAACCACGAATGGATCTCAAGCCCACGTCACGGTCTCCGGCACCAGGCGTGCAGCAACAGCAGCAAGCTGAGGCGATGTCCAGGCAACGGCAGCAGCAGGCACAAGCAGCTCAGGTTCAGCAAGCAGCAAACGCTGCATATGCAAACGCCATGCATGGTATGAATCCTGGCTACCCGAACAGTCCTGCTGTTGCCCAACAGCAACACCAACAAGCAATGTATCAAAACATGTACAGCCCAAGTCAGCAAGGAGCGCCACCGCCATATCCCGCCAATCCTCCTGTGCAGACAGCGTATGGCCAACAGGTGCCGATGATACAACAACCACCTCCTGCGGCAGGCATGCACCCTTACGCACAGCAGCCCCAGCAGAACTTGTATGCGCAAGCCACGACACGGGCCGGGCGGCAAAGGGCGAGCACAATGGATGGCAATGGTAATGTCAATGGCATTCCTTCTGCTCTGCAACGAGTCGTGAGCCACCTGGATCCAAATCAACCAATTCGACTGCAGCCTAGCCCTGCGTATTACCCTCCACCTCAGGATGGACAATCCGCAAGCGAGATGGGCAGCATTGGATCTCGAAGACGAACAAGTCGTGCAGGTGGAAGCGGCCGCCAGGCACAAGGGCAGGAGCGCAATTTTGTGCGAATGCTGGAAGATCGAACCTTGGAAGAAGGGTGGAATGGCAATAATGCACAACAGTGGCCCGGCAGCAACGTGTGACGAATCAATCTTACGCAGAATGGTACGGAGAGACGAATGGACTTATGGCGAGGACTTCTACCTTAACATTCACGAACCACCGAGGCGTGACAGAGCACAGAGAGCAGCAGGCAGGATCCTGATGAAGCGCTGTCATCGTCTTCTCCCCGGTCTGCCAGACTGCCAGTAAATTGATGGGGAACGCGCCTGGCTCCACGCGTCTAAAAAACGAGATCTCGCACGAGACTTCGCTTCTATTCATATTGGTCCATCGTGTTCTTCGATCCACAAAAAGTTCAAGGAGGTGGCTATGCTGGCTTCTCGAAACGCGGCCGCGCACGTCCCCGAGCGGCTACGGTGGTAGAAGTGGATCCTAATTTTTCCAACCAGGCCAATTCAGATGAGCGCGCACAACACCTGGCACTGGTACACATGGACCCATTTTCTCTCCGTTAGCACTACACGTTCATCAATACGGCTGATGACGTGGAGGATCTATCCTGACGCTACTGCTGCCGCGCTGAAAGATGGGGCTTCATTTCTTCACATCAGGGGACGTTTGGAGTATCTATCGATGGGACGGATGAGAAATTACAGCTTCACGACTTTTTTTTTTTGAATGGAACGGGTTCGGTCTGGAGTGCCATCGTACAGACTCCGCACATGGATGAGGACAAGGAGGTGGAGGTGAATTTGGGAAGCACGTCGTGAAATCGTTTGCCGCTATCTGCGAGAAAAGTGAGACTCGGGGACTTGGGAGCATAGCGTCGGAATGCGTCATGTCTGTAGTTCTTGTTTCCCGTTCCTTCTCGTGAGCCTGCGAAAGCAAGATTGGGTTCAACA
This sequence comes from Cercospora zeina, assembly GCA_022702355.1. Taxonomy (NCBI): domain Eukaryota; kingdom Fungi; phylum Ascomycota; class Dothideomycetes; order Mycosphaerellales; family Mycosphaerellaceae; genus Cercospora; species Cercospora zeina. The sequence continues at coordinate 3,388,433 of JAKLWX010000005.1, forward strand.
AATGGGCAAGAAAGAATTCATGAGTCGTGCCAGCGAGCGAAATTTCAAGGTCTTGGTGTTGATTCTTGTTTTGCTTCTCTGCTTGTATTTGTAGAGCGATGGAGACTGCTTTCTATCTCTTCCATATGCTCGTTTGAACTTGTATTTCTATGGGCTGCTGTCATCAAACCGCTCAGCTTTCATCTTCGCCTCCCATCCCGCGTTACACTTTAGTGTGGCCTGCTCATCTACGCTCTCGAGTAGCGCTGATCGCTCGTTCCATCTAGTGCGGCAGCTTTCTGAGGCCATGGTTGGAGGAACCCGCAAGGAATAGACAGTAATGCTCGCCATGTAGTGCCGCCGTATTGTAATTCTGGAGCGGAAACCCGCTATAAAGTTACCAAGGGCAGTCTGTGGGCCTGCGGATGTGATTCAGTCATCTGTTGCTGTTCTCTCATCTTCAATGATGCTCGGGCGCTATGTGTTCCTTCAAGGTGCCTTTCTCACAGGTGACTGGCCCCTCGGAGTTGCGAGTGGCGTGGCATCAACTGGAGCCGTCCTGGAAGTAGCATTGTGTACGCCGAGCACAGGTGTCGGGATTGGCTTCAAGGGCAGAGCAACGGGAACCTTGGGCAAGACGACTCGTGGCTTCGGCCGAGCAGCAGCTGGGGCATCCGCTAGTGGCTTTGAGCTCGTGTCTGGTGGTTGCGACACTGAGTCGATAGAGAGGCTGGAGAATTCCGTGCTCAGTTGTTTGTTTTGTGCGGGCTTTTGCACTGCTGGAGGTGCCGCTGGTGTTGCCGCTTGCTTGTTGGCCGATGAAGCTGGCATTGGCGGCGGAAGAGCTGCCTTCTTCGCTGCCAACTTGGCGGCTTGCGCAGCTCTTGCCGCAGCAGCGTTTGTCGGCGCCGATGTCACGGGCGTCACAGTCACGGGCAGGATCTCCGTCTTCAGCTCCCGATTCTTCTTTGGCTTGGGATCAGGCGCTGCAAATAGCAAATACGTCAGCATCTCTGATCGCCGCATCGTCAGTTACCCACAGAAACTCACCCTTCTCGTTCTCCTGCACATAGAACCTTCTCAGCAACATGATCGCCTCTTCCCGGAACAGGCCACCGTAGCAGGGAAATGTGCCATCGATGCCCGGATCCGAATGGACATTCATGACTCCACCGCAACCGCCGAACCGATCATTCAAACAGCCAAAATACACCGCTCGAATCCCATATTGGCGCAACGCCGACCCGCACATGATGCACGGCTCGACCGTCACATACAGATCCGTCTCGTGCAAGATCGACTGAGGGTGCTTCGACATGATTTCCGCGAGTGCAACGAACTCCGCGTGCCGGGTTCCCTACTCGGCAGATCAGAATTGTGAATCATCAAATGAACTTTACTTGGTTCCTCGAGTTGAACATCACTCACGTTCAAACTCGCATTCGTGCCATTGATGCCTCGTCCGATGATTTTGCCCTGGTGCACAAAAACACATCCTACAGGAGTTTCGTCCGACGCAAGCGCGAACTCGGCCATGCCGATGGCTTCGCGCATGAAGCCTTCATGGTATTCACGGTCGGGAATGGGTCCGAAGACCATTTCTGAGTCAAAGTCTTCGATGTGGATGTCTTGCAAGCTGCGGCGGCGCCGAAAAAGTGCGCTTCGGTATGCGGTTCTTGCTTGTGCGAGTGGAAGTTGGTAAGGTACTGTCGATTGCGAGGAGCGGCGGCTGAAGTCGAAAGAGAGTGGAAAGGCAGACGTGCTTGTCAGTGTGTCGGTGGATGTTGTGGGAGAAAAGGCTTTAGGCGCGTTGGACAGCGGAAGCGAGAAGGTGCGAAGCTTCCGCCGTTGGGTCAATCAGCACAGCACCAGTTAAGTACGACAGGCGCATTCGGGCAGCGACGCGACAAGCATGGAAAAACGACGATACAAACAGGGCAAGTGCGCTCGCATGACTGGAATCTTACTGCATGCAGTACGTCCATGAAATACATGTACATTGCTCGCTCTGTCTGTCTGATACTCTTTTCGGATCTTCGTCAAGACGTCGCTGTGTACGGGGGGAAATGTCACTAAGTCTTCTCTTCCCCTTCCCTTTTCTCTTGCCTCCCACTCAGCGCCTGTGACAAGACAAGTATCTGTCACCCAAAAAGACAAGACTTCGCTCCTTCGTCGGGAGTGCGAATGCGCGACATGCAAGCGGAAGCTACCGCAAGATCAGAAAGAAAAAAAAAGCGGTCGCATGTTCACCAGCTCCTGCGCTTGCCCAGCAAAAAGGAAATATCCCAGAACCCAGATCTCCCACCTGCGTTGCGCCCATAGTCACAAATCGCCTGTTCACTTCGAGTTTGCGTGTAAGAGAATGAAAGCCCAAGAAACGCCCAACATCCTCTCAGGTGCAGTTCACAGAAAATCGCCTGTCAACTCCTCTGGCCTGTGCTGTGTGGCCCGTCATCATAAAACAGAAACAAGAAACGCTATCATGGTGAGCTTCAAAGAAGCGATCAAGGTCCGCCGTGGTCCAGAAACGGAAGAGGCTATTGTGGATCCTCGCCACTCATCCATTGACAGTGGCAGGCATTTGGAACACCGCGCGACAACATCATAGCCCGATTGCTACTTGTGATTTGGCTCTTCCCATAATCGGGATCGTCCTCATCAAGTTGAATCACGATGGCCTTTCCGTTGTTGGGATCTTGAACCCAGTTCGCCCGACCATCGTCCAGTATCTGATACTGCTGACAGTAGGGTGATGGTGCGTTACTGACACGGCGCTCTTCAAGCTTGACGAGGAACGGAAACACGTCCAGTGTGCTCCAAAGATCCTGACCAGCATAGTCGTCGTCGCCTCTTCTCCGGTGCGAACCTGGCGATGGTTGAAATAGACGGCGTTTGGCGTCATCCATGATCGAGTTCGTCCAGCCGTCGAAGTTTGATGCGGGGCCCGTATATGTGGCGGTAGTCATAGGCGCGGAGATGGTCTTGGTGATGACCTGATCCCCAGAGGGGAAACCAGTGAACGGCGGCCTGCCATCATACGAACCATGGTCGCCCGACGTCGGGGGAGGTGTCGTTGAAGGCGGCACCGATGGCAGTGATGTCGATGACCCTGTGCTGCTGGTACTTGTCGGTGTCGATGATGTGCTTGTGGAGAGGGATTCTGTTACGTAGATGAAGCCTTCAAGGAGCGTCTCGTTCCACACACAGAACCAAGGTTTTTCACCAGGAGTGGTGAGTTGCTTTCGGGTAGCCCATGCTTCTGGCAATTTCCAGCCTGGACTGTACCAACCTCGCTTGATTCTTCTTCTGTTGCCACCGCCGGTCGTAAGTGCAGCCTCGGGGACGACAACCACCTTGTCATAGAACTGCTGGAAGTAGAATGCGGGTCCGTTTTGTTTATCGTCCTGATCCTGTACAGTGAGGAATTGCGCGAACGAGGTGTTCATGTAACTAAGCTGAGCACCGTATGCAATGGCCGAATCGTACGAGGCGTACTGCAGGACAGCGCCGAGCCCTTGTGAGCTTGGACTGACGACGATCGCGAGTGCTGAATTCGGCGCCAGGTCGCAGTCCCAGGCGACCTTTTGGTTCTTGTTGGTCAGACAATCGCTCTGTGTTTCCTGAGGGGCGCCAAGGGTCAAGGCGTACGTCCCAGTAGGTGGAGCGCCAGACGTCGGTGATGCGATGAGACTAGCATCGTATAGCGACGTGACGACCGTGATCGATTGCCCGCTATGTCAATTAGTGCAGGCCAAAATCAAAAAGCACACAGACCGAACTTACCTGTTGCGAGCGTGCTGGCCCCCAGCCACGAAACCACCAATTACCCCTCCGAGAAGAGCTGCCACGAAGACCAGCACGCAGATGACCACGAGGATCCATTGGAAGGCAATGCCGCGGAAGCTTCCAACCACACAAAACCTCGTCTTGCGTTTCTCCTTCCATGACCTCTCCTTCCACTTCTTCTCGTCGCCGGGGAAGCTCTTGCCCGAGAGTTGTGAGGAGCTGTCTGAGTGCGGCAGAAGGTGAGCCGATAACCTCGAGGACGATCGGCGCAACGCAGATTCATCAGTCATTGATTGCGGAGCAGGCGTCGGCGATGGTTGAATCATGGTATGCATCAATGGCATGCTTGGATCTGTACCAGCCACGGGAGCTCTGCTGAGCAGTGCCGTGGGTGCCGTGGGCATTAAGAGGGGCGCCTTCTCCGGTGCATCTTCTGGATATCGTGTATACGGCGGTAGCTGTTCTGTGTGCCCGTCTTCGCCAATCAAGTCTTGGTCCTCGCCGTCTGGACCTAATCGTCGCGTGTAACTTTGCCCCAGTCCGGGGAAGCCAACAGGAACCGGGTTCTGCTGTCTTATTCCAAAATCGTCTGTTTCCTCCTCGTCGTCCATGTTCTCAGCGACGCCTTGAGGGTACATGGCGTATGGGTGGGCGGGTACATTATTCGAATACGATCGTCGTACGGAAGGTGCGGCCACTGTTGATTGTGTTGCGTTGCTCAAGGTCCGCCCTACGGCCGTCTGTGGGTAGATCTGATAAGGATGACTAGGCCCAGCACCAAAGCGTGGACTATGCGTCGGTGCGAATTGTGATGAGGAGACCGAGGATATGGACCTTCGTACCGCGTCATCCCGTTCAAATTCGAGGCTGAGGTTTCGGCGTGACGGTGCAGGATCGTCCTCGGGGCTGGAGAAGGGGTTCGGGTAGGTTCTCGACTTCCTCGTGGAGTTCCTGTTCGATGATGCATCCATAGTCGGCGTTACATTCCCGGGCGCGTAGTGGGCAGATACGCTGTGGATGGGCTGACCGTCCACCTGCTCTTGGCGCGCGTCGGAGTACGCTTCGTCTCTCGAGACATTGGGCCTGAAGCCGTCGGCCACGCCGTCCCACGCAAACTCGTCGTCCTCCACCTCGTTTTCGTCGCTGAACACGTCCGCGCGTTCGTGCGTGGGGGTCGCGGGGCCGTCCAACAGTGACCGTCGTTGTTCTGCCATCCTGGTGACGGTCGCGGGCCAGATGGCCAGCTGCGCCTCCTCACCTCCAAAATAACCGGTGTCCCGCGTGCTGAGTCCGCCCTGAATCGCCACGGCCCAGCGAAATACGGAGCGTCGGGCGCAGTGAGAATGGCGTAGCGAGTGGAATCGGTGGTCGAGGTCGCTGCCGTTTGGGATGGTGTGTGTCCGGGAGAAGGTGGTGGACTTCCAGGCGATCCGACCGGACGGCGCGAAAGCTGTCGGCCAAAGGTCGTGCCGGACTACCACGATTTTCTGCGTTTTGCGAACCCTGCTTCGGCGCTTCGTTACGGCTTCAACCGTTGTCCGGCTGAACTCTGACGCCTTCTACCTCCTACACCCGCTGCAAGCTACACATATAAACCGCACGCTCCTCTGCACGGCACGACGCTGGAGCGAAATGTGTGCATTGTGTGCGACGATACGTTCAGATGGCGGCGTGAGTGGTGGGACAGGCGTGCAAGCGAAGAGCGCTTCTGCTTCGGCCGTCCCTCCGCCGTGCTGCATCCAACCTGCTCTGCAGTACATCATCGCCTCCCTAGCGCTCCAGCTCCGTCCACTCGCTCCTCTCGAAACACTTGCAACCGCATCCACATGCGCTTCGGCCAAGTCCGTGCCATCCAGCTCATTGACTGTGCAGCAGCTAGATAGCCTGCTTGGAGAGTGGGAAGAGGCTATATCATGTTCCGTGGCACGGTGCACGAGTGACATCAGCGTCAATTTGTCTGCTGCAGAATCGATTTTGATACTAATGTAGTTTTGTCGGTGTTAGACCACCGTGTATCTACAAACGGCCCTTCTCCCGGCTTTGGACGCTCCCTGAAGGTGAACTCTGTCGTCTGTCGAGCCCACAGCGGCATTGCTGCGTCAAGCCGGGGCGTTTCGATGTCAGTGGTACCGCCTACTGCTACCGACTCTCCAAGTGTCATTTCTGCCGCGCGACCTGGGTCATGCCAAAATGGTATCTAGTATTTCCTCGAACGCCACTAAATGCACAGCTGATCATATTCACGTTGCCTCAAGACGAGCAAGAGCATGCGTCTATTGCTTGATCTCGTACTTCCTGCGGAACATGTCGTCGACCTCGGTGAGGTAGTATGTCCCAGGAGCGAGCGTATCAACGCTGCCTTGTGGCTTGTAGTTGCTCTTCAGATGAGCCTTCTCGCGCAGGTTGCAGAACTCCTCATACGTCTCTGGGCTGACGACACGACGACCCTCGAGCTTCGTGTGAAGGTTGATCTTGTCCGCAATTTCTTTGATGCTGCCTCGGACCTTGAGCGAGAACAGTGAAGACGCGAGTCCGGATCCATACGAAAAGATACCGATGCGCTTGCCCTGCAGGTCATCCGAAGACACGTTGCTGAGCAGTGAAACAAGCGATGCATACACAGACGCGCAGTACATGTTACCGCAGTGTGTTGGAACCTCGATTGCAGGCTGCACGCGGGCCGCAAATCGCTTCTTCGCCAATGTGACGAAAGTCTTCTCGACAGTCTTGTCAGAAATGGACTGCTCGTATGTGAGGTCCTTGATCTCGGCAGGAACATCCTTGAAGATCTCTGCCTTGGGATTGGCCACATAGTCGTTGTACAACAAACGCGCATAGCTCTTCGACACCAACTTGCAGGTCGGGGCATGGAATGCCATGTAGTCGAATCGGTCGAGAGGTGTCTCCAACTCGTGCACACCGTTCGTATGACCGTTCGCCTTGCTCTTGAGCTGCTTCTCGCGAGCATTGTATGCCTTGTAGCAGGCATCGACGGCTTCGGTGTAGCACTTGATCGAGTAGTGGCCATCTACGAGTGGGTATTCGCTGGTGAGATCAGCCTTGTAGAAGTCGTATGCGTGCTTCACGTAGCTGCCACGCTGGCCTGGCTCGAAAGCAATGGGAGCATTGGGTCCCACGAGCATTGCAATGCAGCCGGCTCCTCCCGTGGGTCTCGCATTGCCCTTCTTGTACAGAGCGATGTCTCCTGCCACGACGATGGCATCCCGTCCATCCCAAGCAGACGACTCCACCCACGCGATTGTGTTGAAGAGGGCGTTGGTGCCTCCGTAGCAGGCGTTGACAGTGTCCACGCCCTCGATGTTGGTGTTGCCAGATGGCTCAAAAAGCTGCATCAAGACCGTCTTGCATGACTTGGACTTGTCAAGGAGAGTCTCTGTGCCAACCTCGAGCCTGCCAATGGAGTTCGGGTCAATGTTGTACTTCTTCAGAAGCGAAGAAACGGTGGTGAGGGCGAACGAGTAGATGTCTTCGCGGTCGTCACAGAAGCTCATCTTGGTCTGTCCGAGACCAATGGTGTATTTGCCAGCGCTAACGCCATCGAATTTTTCGAGCTCTGCTTGGTCAACGCACTGGGAACAGTTGGTCAGCTTTCGGAATTGCGAGGGAAAAGCAGTTGCCGTTCATGTGCCGTCGTGAAGCTCGTGCACTTCTCTGGGCTTCGATGCCGCATGTGGGATGTAGCACAGACAACCATGTGCCGGAGACACTGCAGCAGCACAGCCCTGGCGGTGGAAGACTGCCAATGGCTCCGGCGCACCAGCTTTTTCGCACGATCGACCAGCAACTCACCTGGGTGGGGAAGTAGAGTTCGACGGCCTTGATGCCGACATGTTGAGGTCGCTCGTCCATGGTGAAGGTGCTGTGAGTGTTATGTGGCCGTGTGGCGCGTCGCGTGGAACTTGAGTCGGTGTGCTGTGCGAAAGACAGGATGGTCTGCTGTCTCGCGCGGCGCGGGGCACAAAGGCGTGATGGTTACGATTGTTCACGCGCGGTGTCGACGGGCTCAGTGGAACGAGGAGCAGAGAGGAGCGGCAGGAGCAGAGAGTGGGATGGGAGAAGTCGATCCGATCGGCGACAGATAATAAATAAAAGACATCAAAACATGTGCAAAGTCGTGCCATTCGACTGCACGCTAGCCGTTCCTGCAGCATAGGGGTCCTCCCACTAAGTTCCGGAAAGAGCCGCTCGGGCGATTTTGTGATATCGAACCACCTCAACGCGTCAACGTACGATTGTGCCAGCGATAATGATCAACGTCACCCGAGCCTCGCCTCGCCAGCAACCACGCGTCTCCTTTTGGTGGTCACATCATCTCAGCCCCATCACCATCCTCGACAGCGACCGAATGTCTGGTGGCTGTGCTGTGTTGTGCCGCGTTGCGTTGCGCGGGTGCCTCTCCACCGCGCCACTGTTCAGTCGTGGTACGGCGGCCATGTTCTTTTTCAAAACCGACAGTGAAGTACCTGTACCCTCCGGGATAGATGCATAACCATACAGGGCATAGAGAATGCTGATTCCAGACGTGCCTCGCTAGGCTGTCTAGGCAGGATGCACCTTCTCAGGCATACCAAGGCATGGAGGACAATGGAACGCCGCTATGCAGAGACCGAATATGCGCCAAGCTTCTCAACATGCCTACTCTGGACCCAGGACACTGGACTGAGCAGTTTCCACATTCCAAACGAACCTGAGGTCAATCCCTCCAAGAGCCATTCTCGGTCTCGAGCAAACCACCCTGCCACCGCACGAAGGTACTTTGTCGCGCCCAATGAAGCGTGTGGTCGCCAGCCTAGCGAATGGTCGTCACGCCTACAGCCACGCATAGTCGAGAGGCTGTAGAGCCGCCGTCAAGCGTATCCAAACTGTACTCGACCTTTGTGGTGGCAACTGTAATGCACTTGTGCACTCCAACGGCATCACTAACCGCCCAGCAGGTCATTATGCCGATGTGGCTGCTCGCAGAGTGCATCTCCGTGTCTGCGCCAGAAATGAGCCACACAATTCTAGTCCTCGACCGTCCTACCTTGGCCGATGCTGTCTGGACATTGCAGCCTACCAGTCGACGAGCAGCCACGCGACACTCTAGTCATGAGAACATCATCTCTACTTCGTACTTTCCCAGGCTTTGTAATCATGCGGACAGACGTCTGGCTTACTCTCACCTGTCGCACAACGGAGATTCCGTCTCTGCTGGCCTGGCATGAATTCGACAGACAATTATTCAGCTGGCAACCAGTCGGGGACTACTAATTGGACCCGTGCACGTCTCATGCAGCTCGATCGACTATATGGGACATAGCGATGTGGTTGCTAGCCGCCATAGAAGCTGACATCGTGCAGCTGCTGTGGCGATGTCAGCCTCCGCGAGGATCCGGTGCTCGCAACTGCCCGGACTGCCCACATATTTTGCGGGATGCCGCGAGTCCGAACAGCATCCCAGGATGTGTCTCGATGGATAGCGAGCACTCTCTTGTGCATCTGTGAGCATGCGTAGTGTTAGACTGATGCTGATGACGAAACGTTGGCGGACTTGTTACCGTGTCAAGTTTAAGCGGCATATGGCTTGGCATTGAAATGTCCATGTGTTTCACTGCGCGGACCGGCATCAGCATCGATCCGTCTCACGCCCCTTCGAGAGCTCTCTGCATATCATGTGCGATGGCTGGGAGTCTCCGCGGGCTCATGATCATCAGACCATCCTCATCCTCACGCACCGTGGACAGCATGTTGGCCACTCGTAGCAAGCCAACCCTGGACGCTGACAGGCCGCAAAGATCCGTCATCGCGACCCGCCCACATATTCCAACCATTATTGAGGAGGGGCTCCACGATTGCCTATAAGATTGCAGTCTACACGCCTGGAGAAGGTTTGTAATTACATGTTCCTGAACGCTACTTCGTGGGACCCCAGACAAGATGGCAACTGAGTCCAAGTTCTGGGTGCCACGCTTCAACAAGAAGTCCCTGGGCTTCTCCTCTTACGTTTACTATGACCAGTACAATCCAGCAAATGTCAAATCCACTCATGGACGACAGTCGCTGATTGATCTGGATTACTCGCCTTTGAAGCGCATCACCGGCGCCTCTTTCTACATGGCCCTGATGGTCAGCATGGGTGGTTTCAGTATGTGAACTCAATGCACATTTCGAAGGCTGCGTGACACTGACCGCCATCAGTCTTCGGCTACGATACCGGGTAGGTGCTCAAGAGAAGCTGTTCGTTGTGTACATCGCTAACTCCCTGCAGCCAGATTTCCGGCCTCCTCGAAATGGTAGGACCTTCTGTTGTACTGTATATACACCCTAAGTTGTGATTAACTGTTATTCTGTAGCCGGATTTCAGGAGACGTTTTGCCCAACGACGCGATAACGGCGAGCTCTACTTCAGCAACGTCCGCTCTGGCCTGATTGTCGCCCTACTCTCTATCGGCACACTGATTGGGGCCTTGACTGGCGGACCTCTAGCAGATAAGCTCGGCCGCAGACTTTCAATAAGTTTCTGGTGCGGGATCTTCTGCGTTGGCAACATCGTCCAAATCGCCGCCACGGATAAGTGGTATCAAGTCATGATGGGTCGCTTTGTCATGGGTCTCGGTGTGGGTGGTTTGTCGTTACTGGTACCAATGTTCATGGCTGAATCTGGTCCCCGACACATTCGAGGTGCATTGATCAGTTGCTATCAGCTGTTCATCACTTTTGGGATTTTCATGGCGGCGTACGTGCCCATTTCACGTCGCTTCCGCTAAACAAGGCTGACGGCATGCCGCAGGTGCATAAATTACGGCGCTCATGAACAGCAGATAAACAGCGCTGCCTCATGGCAAATCACTATGGGTGTTGGCTTCATCTGGGCTGTCATCCTTGGCTTGGGTATCTTGTCGTTGGACGAGACTCCGAGATATAACTATCGCCATGGCAAGATCGATCAAGCGAAGGCTTTTCTGCAGAGAGTGTACGGCGCACCGGCCAATCATTACGTGCTTTATGTCGAGCTTGAGGAGATTGAACAGAAACTAAGAGCCGAGTCTGCGCAACTTGGTCTCTTCCAGGAGTGGACTGCAATGGTAAGCCACCTTGCCTTGTACCTTCGTTTCACATACTAAGCATCCTCTAGGTCCGTGCACCCAAGATGCTATACCGCGTCGCACTTGGAATGGGTCTGCAAATGTTCCAGCAACTCACTGGTGCCAATTACTTCTTTTATTACGGCACCAGTGTGTTCGTTGGGACAGGTATTAAAAACTCCTTCGTAACACAGATGATTCTGAACGGCATCAACTTTGGCACCACATTCTACGGCTTGTACATTGTGGAGCATTATGGTCGACGAAAGTCTCTCATAGTGGGCAGTGCATGGATGGTCATCATGTTCCTCATCTTTGCAAGCGTTGGTAAGCATATCTCAAGTGAAGATAACCGCCGTAGACGGCAGCTGACCAGAACCAAGGGCATTTTTCCCTCGATCGCAACGACCCACAAAACACCGAGTCTGCAGCGACGGCAATGATTGTCCTGGCGTCCTTCTTCATCTTCGGATTTGCAACAACTTGGGGACCAGTATGGCCTAGCGCTTCGATATCATTGCAGTTATAGAACACTGACCGCTTTCTTTGGGCAGATGATCTGGACCATCTGCGGCGAGCTTTACCCAGGGCGCTACCGCGCAAAGGGCATGGCACTCAGTACAGGTACGTACCAAAGACGTGTATCTCCTCACTCAAAGATACTGATTGCAACCCAGCCTCAAACTGGCTGTGGAACTTCCTGTTGGCCTTCTTCACCCCGTTCATCACCGGTGCAATCGACTTTCGCTATGGTTACGTCTTCGCAGGCTGCAATATTCTTGGAGGTCTCATCGTCTACTTCTTCGTCATGGAAGGTCAAGGACGAACGCTAGAGGAGATCGACACTATGTATCTTTCCGGAGTCATGCCCTGGAATTCCGCCAAATGGGAGGCACCGCCACCGGAGGAGATATCAAGAATCAGAAAAGAAGCTGGAGTCGAGCCGACTGACGATGCAGAGAACGGAATCGCTGCCGGCGCAAGGGGAAGTGATAATACGGGTGACATATCAACGGAGAAGGGCGATAATGTCAACGGCGCCAATGATGTGGCCGTGCACAAAGAGACCGGCCACTGAGCGTGAGCGGCGTCCAAGTGGCGTATTACTGCTCGCAACGCGGTCGATGCCGCTGTCTTGGTCGTTATGATGAAATGCCGATCACGACAGACATGAGCTGGCATAAAGATTTGCCGTATGACTACTGAGCATTTCGCTCATCACTCGCTAATAACCAGATACCATTACTATAATGATCAAAGCATATTAAAACTTCAACGAACGTCAAAGTATCCTCCAAGCATCGCAATATCTTATCTCGCCCTCGAGCTGATGTTTATCTTCACTTCCATTCAACTCCGCACACGAAACCCTATGCCGTGGTACACTGTCCACCCACAAACCGGCATAGCTATCGAACCCAAACCTGGTGTATAGTTTTCTCTTTCCACAAACAACCCATGCTCGTGCATTCATTTCTAGCAGTATTTCTCTCGCTTTCCATACCAGCGCCGTTCCGATGCCATTGCGCTGCAAATTCGGTCTCACTGCAACAGGTCCAAGTCCATACCAACCTTCAACAACAACAACAACAACCTGCTCCGCCCGCTCATGCCCGTTCTCCATTCTGCTGGGGAAAATCTTCACGGGCGAAACAGCAACGTACCCGACTACAGCTTCATCACCTTGTAGACTTTCGTCTTGCTGTTGAACCTCGACCCCGGTCGTAGCGACGAGCGAAACACTCAATTGCCCCGCACTTTTCATTCCCTCCACGACTTCGAACTCTCGATGCTGGAGGTGAGATTTCTCTGCGAATGCGGCTGAGATGACTTGTTGTATGGCTTTAGTGTCTCCGGGTCGCTCGGGTCGGATCTTGAATGGTATGGCTGATGATGATGATGATGATGATGATGATGATGATGATGGCTTTTGTGGATGAAATTTTGTCGGCGCAGAAGGAGATGGCATTGGAGTGCGATGAGTGGGCAAGACGGTTTTATTAGTGAGGGAAAGTCTCTTCGCTGCTTTTCGCGGGAGGGAAAGAGCGAGCATTAGGAGTGAGTTGGCTACGGGAGGAAACTATGCGATGCAGTGGGTGTGAGAGGGAAAACGCGGTGTATTGTACTGACTGGAAGCTAGGCTGGCAGGAAGCTAAAAAGATGTTGACGGGTTCAATGTCACGAAAGAGACTTCTGAAAACCTACTGTAAGGCAAGATGTGTGCGAGAGGGAAAAGACCACTGAGCACAAAAATCTTGACGAGTGAAAACTACTATAATGCAAGCTGGCCTACTTCACTCGGCCTGGGAGCATCGCACAAGATGAGAACCATTACTTTCTGGGAAATTGTATAAAGCCAATAGCGTGCTGCCATTCGTCTGCCCTTCGTCACGCATTGGCATGCAAATCTCACTCCATGTGCTGGAGAAAACCGGACAGACCAAACGCTCCTGACATACGGACAAACGATTCCCTTGTTTGTATAGAGCCTTGCGGTACTCTCTAGACGCCTACTTTCCCTCTGCTCGCATGTCCTTCGTCTCACAGTATCCACTCTGTACTTCCAGCCTGCCTGGTCTAGTGATCCACCTCGTCGAAAATCGACGATTTGCACCTCCACTCTGCGAGGCTTTCAGATGTTAGGCCAATGATCTAATGGAGCTCTTACTGAAAGATTGCAAATGTGTTTGACTCTTGGTCTGTGCTCTTCCCGTTGCATCGAATAGCAGTGTCGTGTCAATAGCCATGACAGAGCTGTTACTCGGAGTGATAGATTCTTGGAAAGTGGCCCGAGTGTTTCCCAGTGCTAGTCTCGGACTTTTCGAGCAAAGCCGCTGGAGCCGGCCGAAGTTCGACGATCTGGCCTGCACCTCTCGCTTGCGTGGAGGGAGGGGAGATGTTCACAACGGCAGTGGGCGTTCCGAGCCTCAAGCATCAGGGCCCAGATGCCATGGTTTCGCGGCTCAGTGTCGTTCGTGAGTGAACGAGCGCATTCGGAGAACTGTCCGAAATGTTGGGGTCGCGGGATGTCCCAAAGCGATGAGATGACCCGACAGCGTTGATCTAGACCTTTCCATTCCTCACCTCCAGCGCTTCTCGTGGCCCGATTCAACAAACGGCATGTTCATCTTCAAGTCGCCCCCGTAGCCCGCTGTCTCACTTTATGCGCATCCCTAGGAACAGAAGTCCTCCGATGGCACATCTTGTGAATGAAGCTCTTCATTTCCTGCATCGAATTTCTCCCCGAAAGGCCTTTGAAGGAAGCGGTAGTGCTTGGGTCACATTCGTCTTTGGTGAAACTGGTGTGCGGACATCGGTGCAATGAAAGGTCCGATTCTTCATCCCAGATGCCTCGCTCGTGGAGGATGGCTGTAATTTTGGCATCGGATTCGTTTCCCATAATTGTATTGTTGTCTTGCTTGTAATTGCGAGTGAGGAGCAAACGTGTTGATGAACGAGGCAGGAGACCTCCCGGCCTCTTTTTATGTGATCTGATGTTGCATAGGTATCCCTGTCACAAGGGCAACGCGGAGGTTGTCTCACTCGTGGGGAGACCATCGGAGCTTACTGACGCTAGGAAAAGGCAAGGATCGCTATATCGCGGGTTGGGCCAATCCACTTCTCGTTGGTCTCTCTACTTTTTTCACGGGACACTACGTATTTCACTCATCATTGTAAAACATCTCGTCACACGCTCCATCTCGCGACTGGTCTCTGGACGCAGCTATTCTTTCATATTGTGCCGAGAAAACTCTAAAGTGCGCCGCAAGTTCTCGCTTCTGGGATCAGGCTCTGCTGCAGCTGACCGGACTCCTGCATACGCAACCGACCGTTCAGAGCACCGTCGTCCGCAACATGGCATCCCCACATTGGCCTGAGAACGGAAAGACTCTCGGACTGGCGGGGGCTAGCGGTGGTCGCGTGAATGCATCTCCACTGTCCAGGCGGTTTCATGCAAGTCCCCAGACTTCTCAAAGGCCGAGCGCAGCCGCTATTGGTCATGTGGCAGGCGCAAGTAGCTTCAAACGGAAGGCTAGGAGCATCGGCGTCTGTTGGAAGTTGTGATATGACTGGGCTTGAGCCAATACTGGTTCGCCGTGGAACGCCGGCTCGCGCATTGCATCGAGTACGAGGCCTTGTTTGAAGAAAGGCTCCATCAGCGCCCAAAATGGCCGGTGGAACACCCACTGCAGACATGTGAGCGTCGTGCCACCTGACAGGAAAGCAGATCACTCACCAGCGGTTCTGGTTGGCCTCGCACGGCCTCACTTTTGGAGGGCGGGATACTGAGATATCGTGGTACTTTGATATATGTGCTGAGTTGCTGCTTACCAGTATTGGGGTCCTCGAAGATCTCCATGCCACGGTGGCCTGCTGGCTTGGAGAACGCTGGGTGCAAATCGACTACCACTACGCGACCGGTTGGCTTCAACATTAAAGGTAAAGCCTTTGCTAGGGGCTGTAGATCTGGGAGCGACTTGAGAGTTGTGCTGATGGTAATTACATCGAATCGCCTGCAGTGACTCGTCAGCGCAGACCCGCCGTTTCGCAACTCGTCCCGACGCACTCCTTATCGACCATGTACAGGGCCATGACATCGTAATCCATGAGATCGATGAAGTCGTAGGTGATGCTCCCGTCGAGCGTCGCGAGCTTACTTCGGGCTCTGCCCTTCTCTAGCATGGCGTGGGAGAAATCCAGTCCGGTTACGTGGGCGCCTTTCTTGGCAAATCGACGAGCAATGATGCCACTACCTGCGCCGAGATCCAGCACTGTTTGGCCGACGTCCCACTCGGCCAGTTCGTCGACGACGGGCAGAAGGCACTGGGTGAACATATCGTTGCCGTCGTCGGCCTTGCCGTGGACCTCGGGCGACTGGTTGACCTCCCAGTCGCCGGCGATGGCGTTCCAGGCGTGGAGGTTGTCTTGCGCATACTGGGCGACGGCATCGCGCGGCGCATCTCGGACCAGCCCGGCGGCGTCGACGACGTTTCCAGGAGCATGATGATGATGCGCCATGGTCGGGCCAGGATGAGGATCAGCCAGGTCGGAGTGGGCAGAATCGCAGTGTTCATCCGGACCCGCGGCCTTATCATGGTTGTCTAAGAGGCAGTGCGCTGAGCACAAACACCTCGCACTCAAACGGCCTCTCCGCCCCAATCGCTGTGCCGCCCGCTCACGTACTGCGTGCCATGTGGGCCGCGGCGGCTGCCCGCGAGACTCATTGGCCTGAGGCACACGCGCCTGCAGCTCTACGAAGTAGGAGGTAGTTCTACACGCTGCATCCGCATCCTCTGAGCGCGAGATGGCGGCGCAAACGAGGCCGCACGTTGCACAGCCGTCCGGCGCAGACATCCTTCTACCTCCTCCTGCCCGGCCCCGGCAGCCTTGTTGCAATGGGCATGCGAGACATCCCTTCCTCCGCACCCTCCTCCCGTGGCGCTAGACGGGGCTCGCAACACGGCCATGGCGTGGACCTGGAATCCCTTTCGTACGGCGTCCAATGCCGCGGAATCACCGCCGGAGAAGGCTGCACTGCCTCTCCACAACCCTCCAGAAGGCCGACCCGTCGACTTGTCGCTGCCGTCCGAGATCGAGGAGCAAATCAAGCGGCTTCCGCCAAGCAAACAGCCCACTGCCCGCGAAAAGGTCAAGACGTGGAAAGATGCCATTCAGCCGCACACCGATGAGGGCGGCGACGCCCACTATATCGGGGATGCATACGAAGACGTGAGCCCGAGATGCGCTGAAGATTGGTCCAAGGATCAAGAGTGCGCTGCCATCCATAACCCTTCCGCGAACCCTGCTGACCAAAGCCGCCAGAAAAGGGCCCTATCTGCAATACGTCGAGGCTATCTCCAAGAAGTGGAAGCATCTGGAGTACCTGGCCCTATGGATGCTGGTGGGTTGTGCTCCACCCAAATGGCGCTACATCAAGGACGAAAAGGACCGCCGCAAGGAGCGCATCCAGCGAACGAAAGTCTGCGTCATTGATTACAATGACGCAGCCGACACCGTGTCGAGGAAGTTCGATAACACCCCGGGGCTCAAACAGTTCCTCAATATGTCAAGTCCCCCGGATGCCCAGCCCGATGTCCGACTGGTGATTGCAGAGGACCTGTCGCGTGATTTGGTCGACATGCTGGGTGTGCACTACGACATCGACCCGCTGTTCTTCCTGTCGCATATCGGCGACTATCTGTTCCACAACACGCGAGATCGATGGTCCGAGCTACCCGACCTGGAAGTTGATGCCAGGAAGAGGTCTCACTTCACCATCTCGTATCTGCGGCCTCGATACTTTAAGACGGAATCGGATTTTAGCGATGCAGAGAAGCAGAGCGGCGATTTCAATGTCCTCCGCCGGCTTGACAGCGATCGAAGCCGCAAAAGCCTGCAACGCGGCCTCTTCGACAAGCCTGATGATAGTGTAACTCTTACGAGGGCAAAGTCTTCCCTGTGGATCAAGCCCCAGAATGCAGGCGAGCCCATAGTCGCCGTGCTCCTCGTCGATCCCACTGTCACAACAGGATTTCCGATATGGGGCGGATACAGGCCGTTCGAGACTACGCCCACCATGAAGCAATGGAACAGTAAAGCACAGGCTGAGCCAGATGCTCCGCCTCGCACATCTCTGTTTGAGGACGTCGTCTATTGGTGCTGCAAGCTCACGCCAGATGACCTCAAACTGGTCAAGGATGAACCCAGATATCTCGCTCTGCCCATGTACAGACTCATCATCGCCGACTGGCTGGTCGTACTCAAGTGCATGACCACAATGTTCAGCCTGATCGAATGGAGCTTTGCCAAGCCCCACTGGGGTGAGTCGCTTACCGACATCGACGAACTGCTGAAAAAGCTCGCACCGTGGCGTCGCAACGTCCCCTTCTACCAAGGAATGGTGGACGATACCATTGCACGGCTATTCCCATCGATCGCAGTAGTGAATCCCGCCGCGCCCGCCAACCTTGTCGTTCCAGCGCCAGATATCTCCAAAGGAATCTACTCGCTCTGGTCCGACTTCAAAAACATCAAACACCAACTCGACGAACACAAACGCCGCATCCAATCCATGCAGACCATGGCAACCAACGCCATCAACACCGAAGAAGCCCGTCGAGCCGTAACACAAAACCGCAACCTGGCCCGTCTATCCTTCCTCGCCACTTTCTTCATTCCTATAAACTTCACCTCATCGTTCTTGAGCATGTCACCTGATTTCCCCACAGCGAGCAACTACACCACAATCTGGCTCTTCTTCGTCCTCGGCATCCCCATCACAATACTTGCATTCATCATCGTAGACTGGACCAAACCTGGCAAAGAGGGGTTCACGCGAAAAGCGTGGCTGAAAGTGTCCCCTGAAAAACCCAAGGTCCCTGAGGTCATGGGTCAGCAAGCCCCGGAGCTGGGAGAGAAAGTCAAGAAGACGAAGACGTTGGCTTGGCCATATCCCAGATCCGATTCCTCGTCCAGGTTAAAATGAGTTTTTCTTGTCATTTTTTTCGCGGCGTATGAGTGAGCGATTTGATGAGATATGATTTCTGATGAGATATGATGGAAGCATACAGACGATGATGGATTTATGATGGCGAAGAATACTTTTTTTCCAATTTATGTATACGACAGGGCTGCAAAACCTGAGCATGTAGAAGGGAAATGGCATGGAGATCTTCGGTGGTGCAAATATCCTCCGTTCCCCGAGTCCGTGACAAAGCAGAAGGGCGCTAGCTGGACCCGTCGACCATCTTCTCATCCGGTTGAGATGCATTACTGCGCCCCTCCGGTAATCCCTCGCTGGAGAGCACTTGGGCAGGATCAGTCCCATGATTCCTACCCAGGCCCCATGCTGTAGCCCCTGTGAGACAGTAGCCAGTATGCCTGAAGTGAAGTGAGACCCATTGACCGGTCTGCGGGCACGAGCAAACTTTCGTGCTGCAGCACTGCCCCATATGGAGCGGCTAAATCACCCCGGGAGGCACGATGCATTCGCCATTTGAGGCCGATGAGCTTTCACGACCAGTGTGCAGATTAATGCGGCCTTTGCGCTCCTGGCGGCGCTGCAGGATCTCGTTTGTGGACAGGGCAAAGCGTACTGTTGGCATTCGTCAACCTGCAGAATTTGCTATATCCCCAGAGTCCGTCACATCGCTCCCGAGGATCTCATGTCATGTTGTCCTCTCAATATTCTTGGACCTCCGCCGGCGCCCTACCTGCCCGTTCTCGCGTAGTATACAAATCTGACTGCGCACAGCATGAGCGGTCCTTCCCACAAGGCTTATTATGATTGTGGGGATCGGGACGTCTTGCTCGTACAGCGATATCAATTGTTCAACCTCTGCAGGCTTCCATGGAATCCTTTTGCGAAGGCTCGGTGGAACGTGCGACCTTTCATGCCAGAACGGATACCGGTCGCAGATTGTCGTCCAGCGGTTAGCCAGGGAGTGGCGCGATCTGTGTGGAAATCTGGCACTAATGTCGGCCCAGGAGTGTCCTTTCTGCTGCAGCTCTGCAAGCAGTGCATCCTCTTCGGCTGTCCATCGAATGCGCTGTGTCGAAGTGTTGCGGTCAAAGTGGCGGTCATAGCGAAGAATGTAAGCGACCCTTTGCGAGGGTGTATCCAACTTGTCGGCGATGTGTTTCACGCTATACTCCTGATCCCGCAATGCCTTCACTCGATCAATCTCTTCCTTTGAGACGGCTTTGTGTGACTTGTGTCGCGGGCAGATTTCTTGTGCCCAGGCTGTCAGCGTTTTATCTATGCCATTGCCTTTGCGCAGCAGCTTGAACCGCCATCGGACAGGCGCTATGTCTCTGTCCAGGCGTTGTGCGATGTCTCTGGCGATCAGTCCGGACGCTCGCAGCTCCAGCAGCTTGCGCTCGTCCTCTGCTGTCCAAATCTTGTGTTTTCGGGTGGGCTTTCCCTCGCTGAGGATGTCATCGCTGGCAGTCCCTTTCCATCGCCGAGTAATGATCGTGCGGAGGTCGATCGGAGGGACTTGACATGAGGTGCGGATGCCTCTGCACAGGACGAGCATGCTGTCGATGCGACATGTCATGGAGGGTGTCGCGGGTGTCGCGCTGCCGGCACGTGAGAAGGCGACATGCACTGTCTGCCACACCTTCCACTTCAGCTGGTGACGTCACGCTCGCGTAACGGCCGGTGGTCAACATGAAAGGATTGAACGTGAACGGAGGGTGTTGCGTGATATCCCGTCTCCTACTGCATACATCACCGACCCACCTTCTTCTCCTTCACCATGGCAAGCGAGCCGGGCTTGAGTGACTTCCTCCCTCTCCCGCACAACACCGATCCCGACAAGGAGGAGGTCGCGCGATCTTTGGCAGACGAGCCCACGGCAAGTCACGCTCTGGCCATGGCAGCGCACGACGAGAAGGGCGCTGCCCAAATCTCGCACGACGACGAGGTCAAGGATCTTGGCTGGCAGGATCACGTCGATAAGATCCCCAATCCCCTCGTGGGCGGCATGCTCAACGAGGAGCTCTGGGTGCTGGTGCGGCGCTTCAACAAGCAAATGTACCATGTGAAAGAGTATCCCTATCCGGTGCCCGGCAACCTCGATCTCAACATTGCCGACGAAGAGGAATTCTCGCCCGACAAATTGAGAGCGAACATCGAGCGACTGTACATGACCGTTGGCATTGGCTTGATGACTTTTGGCAAGCACATTGCCCGGCTCCGATCGTGGCGGGAAACAAGGCGGACTTCCTTTTTTGCTGCGGCCTATGCCATAGCCTGGGCTCTCGACCTGCTCACACCTCTCATCCTCGGATTCATTGTGGTCCTCATCGCTTATCAACCAGGTCGTGCAATATTATTCCCACCCGCTCCCCTGGCGATCGTCGATGCATCTACTGGTGGCGTTCAAAAGCCAAAAGCTGGTGTTCTTGGATCGACGGACTCAGCGACTGGAGCCCCGGAGAAGCACAAGGGAGAAGCTGTCGAGGCAGAAGCTAGTAGTTTCGTCAACGGCATCGCTTCCGTGGCGCTCTCGAGTGTTGCTGGCAAGCATCCGCAAAACGACCCGCCCTCTGTATCGGAAGGTATGGACAAGACTAACGATAGCATACCTGACCCGACTGCGATGGCGGTCAGTGCCAGCAATGCTCGTGATCAAACAAGCGGCAAAGGCGATGTCACGGCCAAGAACAAAGCGAGAGTGCCCGTCGAGACGGCTGTCTGGAACCAGATGCGCCCTGTCATGCATGGTATTGCTGACATCTCCGACACCTGGGAACGTTTTGGGAATGCTTTGGATCCCACCAAGCCCTTTCCGCAGGAGATGTATCGTCTTCGTATTGCTGCTCTTGTCATCCCCCTATTCGCTGCTTCGTTCTTCATCTCTGCATACATGGTCGTCAAAGGCTTGACATTCGGCGTTGGCTTTGGATTTTTCGGCGACCCGGTCATCCAACGAGGGTTACAGTGGCTTAACAGTCACTTTCCCAAGTGGCAGAAGCTGCTCGAGTTACGCAATACTCTTCTGAAGGGCGTGCCTACGAACGCGCAACTGACCCTTACTCTTCTCCGTATTGGCGAAGCGAACAAAGCACCTTTGCCACCTCCACCACATCCTGGCGGCGTACCTCCTGATGAGCCCGTTGAGCTGACCGAGCACGACCTTCGTGCTGCCGGCGCAGACTGGCCTCTCAACGCTACTGACGAAGAGATCGCTGCTGCCGCGGCGCACGACCCAAACACAGCCCATGAGACCACTGGAGGCGACGTCGATGCCTCGAAGGAGAAGAAACATGGCAAGAAAGGATCGAAAGTTCTCAACTTCTTCAGGAATAGCGTTAAAGGTGGCGTAGACACTGCTCTCGGCGTTGATCATATCAAAGCCAAGGCAGGCAGTGAGCCATCGAAACACAGACTTGGAGTCATCCCTGGCAAGAACGAACCCCACGTATCGGGTCCTATCGATTTTGCATGCCGTTTTCACGGCAAGCGTGGCCACGCATATATCGCAACGAAAGCGACGATTCCTTGCGTTGGTTTCAGTCTGGACAAGTCAGCCACAGGCACAGACGGAGCACTGAATGACGACATACATCCCGTCTGGACAGTCGCGGTCGCAGATATCAAGGAACTGAAGAAGATTGGTGGGCTGGGGTGGAAATCGAAATTGGTCGTTGGTTGGGCGTTGAACTCGGAGGTCGCTGATGGATTGGAGATTGTGGATAAAATGGGTAATAGCTGGATCATTACGGCGATGTTGCTGCGAGACGAGCTTTTCAATCGTCTGATCAGCATGGGCGGACAGAAGTGGGAAGCCTGGTGATCGGCCCCAGCTTGCATGCATATCGACGGGAGAGCATTTAGCTTCGGAACACAGGACAAGCGAGCCTCAGTCGGCCTGGGAATACACAATGGATTGTGCGATACAACGATACCAATGAGGGATGAGCATATGGTTTTGCAATACATTAATTTGATCTTCTGGTGCTCTCTGTAACGTGCGAACCATGTGCGCTGCTCAGAGTCTTGCCGTGCATAGTCCGGTCACACCCAGAGTGGCATTCAAACAAAACTTGATTCCTTCAGCTCAGCAAGACGTAGGATTACCAACTTGCGAGGAAATGCTTCAAGACTTCTCCCAAAAGCATTTGCCAATTGCTTGTGCATGCATTCATAGAGCGGCTCCAGGTACCCCCTGCAATGCCTGTTCCACTTCAGACTCGGTCTTGCATTGTCCAATGTCTTGGACAGCAATTTTTGCCCCCAAGAAAATTCCATCGGCTTTGACCAGGATTTCGTTGACTGTCTTCTCCTTGAAGATATCGTTACCCGGCATGAGCGAAAGGGCGTCTCGAACATACAGTTCTATATCCTCGACATTGTTCTCGAGAGGCAGTCGCTGCACATCCATCCGTTCAGATAGTCGGTTGATCGAAGTTTCCATCTCGAGCGTCGGCCGGCTGATAAGTAGCCAGCGTACGGGGACTTCAGCATTCTCCATATCCGGCAGTAGCTGCTGCAGGAATCCTTTCGTCTGATGAAATTCATCAAGACCATCGACGATAACATAGATTGGCTCCTCTATATTGCATCGCAGCAGCGAAGATGTAAAGACGTTTTTCCACAGTAATTCGTACCCGGCTTTGCCATTCTCTGGAGAGTCCCCAGCTAGCTCAGCAAGTTTACGTCGGTACTCCGGTATACACCGAGCCAGTTGTGATGCGACAGAAGTCAAGAAATGGTCCATTTCATTCCTCTCTCGATGGTTCGAGCGAAAGTAGTAATATGCGCAGGCTTTCGATTCTTCCATCAGGCTCTCAATGATCAACGTTGCTGTGACAGACTTGCCCATCCCTGGCCCGCAGTAGCACCACAGGAGTTGGGGTTCGGGAGCCGTACCGTTGAGAAACAGACTGAGGATAGGGTCTTCGAGAACCCAAAGACACGAACCCAGAGTACGCTTCCCAGACAATTCTGAAAAGTCATCTTGGGGTGCCTCGCACCCGTGAAATAGTCCTTCGATGTCCTCAAACTGACTGGCACTTTTCTCAATTGAAGTGGCCTGTCTCATTCCCTTGAGCTTCCCATCACCATGCACCAAAGCCGGCTCCGCTAAGACCCCATAGTCTGCCTCGTACTGGGCTGTGGGTTCAGCGGACCAGTTATATAGCCACCTTCTTTACGATCGTGCGTACTTATGGATGCGTCGGCAAATGTGCGCGGTATATAGCTTGTACCCGAGTGACAAAGGTGACTGCTGTGCTGGTACTTCGTGGATTTGTAGGAAGACCCTCGTATTCGGCAGATTGAATTGCTCCACTCTGCTTCGATGAACTTCCAGTCATGTTGATTTCCGTCTACCATACAATAGCCATTGACATTTTTGAGACAGAAACAAAGCTGAACAAGTAGCTCTAGCAGAGGTCCGCGTATGTGTAGCCCAGTATCCAAGTGATCTGGGCGTGCAGTACAGCGCTTGCGTGGACTCCGAGCTACAACCCCATGCACAAGTCGGGCGCTTCGCTATTTCTCCTACACGTGGACATCGAATCGGAGCCTGGCAATATGAGCGTCGTCAGAACATTCGTAACTTGGTCAGCTCGAATCGGAATGTTGCTGAGTGTGAATCTTATGCTCCAAACAGAGCATTCAATATCGTCCTCGCATCTTGCTCTCGCAATTGTCACGCTGGGCGTTCAGCTGTGCCGCTCTTCCACAGCGGGCGGCCACAGCCGCCCATACACGCCGCCTCTGCACCGCCCAGATTGGTTGATGTAGGCGCCAGCATGGCGAATCCCAGTGCAGCAGGAACCGATCCAAAAGTTCAAAGATAGCAGAAAGCAAACAATCAGTCCAGCGGCTGTTCGAGTTCACTGAAATCCAAGCTACCTTGTCAGTCTCAGCCGGCTACAACAATGGAGTGGCTTGGGTTGTGACTGCGGAACCTTGATCAGGCTTGTGAGTGCTGTCGATGCTTGCGCGTCATTAGTGATTGGTTCCAACCTGTGAAGACGAGCCAGCGGCAAGTAAGTGACATCCACATGTGAAGAATAGTTAGTGTCGAGCTATAAACCGTCGAAATGGCTCGTATGAGTAACAAAATCACATTATGCCGACCAGAGGACCTGCTTGCCGAGTCCGCCCACGGGTTAGTGGTGCATGATGATGAGCAAAGTCCTCTCCGCTGGACTCCAGATCAATTGTGACCGCACGAGAGATGATTGGACTGCCATTCACAGGCGCACGAAATGTCACATGAGCAGTTCCGAGTACTCCTTGCGACTGATCCGACCCGACTGCAGTACATTTCACCACATCGCAGATCGGCGGCGCGTTCGCCCCATTTGCGCTCCAACCTCCTTCGTCCTTGTCTTCTTGTTTCTGAGGCCAGAGGATATCTTTGTTGATGACTGCTCTGATCATCATGACGAAAACCACGATCCAAACAATGAGTACTAGGATCGCCATTGCGCAGCCCAGCATCCGGATGGGCCGGTTATCGAGTGCTTTGGCAATGGCAAAAGTGGCGGTTGTGAGCGCCGTTTGCGGGAAGACGTATGAGTAGAATGTCATGGCAAATGTCATTCGACCGCGATGGAGGCAACTCCAATGTGCTCCAACGGAAACGATGAAGAACCAGAAGGCTAGGCCCCAAAGCCAGAGGCCGAACCAGACCGAGGCGATCTTGCTGACTTGGCTTGCGAGTTCGCCGTTTCCGGGTAGAAGGAAGTTGTTGTCGACCACACTTGGCAAGATGTCTCCCATACCGACCACGCCGCTGATGGTGAAGCCGCTGGGCCCAACACTCACGAACATGCCAGGTCGCAGATTCTCAGCGGGCAGTTTCTGCGTCATGAGTCGATAGATAAAGGCAGCGTAGATCATGAGACTCAGAAGGAACCCAATGCCCTGGAACACGAAGCCAGCAATAATCACAGTCACCGCCCATTCCGGTCGTGACATTTGAGACAGGTGTTCTGCAAGGCCTGCGGCGTGCGGTCCAACTATCAGAAGGGGGTAGCAGGGAAAGATCCATACTGGAGTCATAGTTGCGACGGTGAATGTCTGAGTAGACCATCTGTATCACACGATCAGCACGGCCGGCGAACATTCGGTCGGCATACGTACAGGACCAAATAAATCCCACAGCTCATACAAACGGCCAATCCACAATAGATCCAGAAGAATATATACATGGTCGACAGCAGCCAAAGTCCTGCAACTTTCTCCTGTGTCAAACCATATTGCGAGACATTCATCAAGATCGTTCCGATACTGATGATGCTCGCTGGCATGAAAAGGCTTTCAGTCGGATGCAGTATGGAATGCTTGAATGTATCCCGATGGAAATAGAATCTCAACGAGATCATGATGACATTGAAGAGGAAGAGGACAATGTTCAGTATGAAGAAAATGCAGCCGATGGCGTAGAGTCCCGGGAAACGGTAGGGCACTCGGTAGAGGACGTTAGCAATTCCGCCGGTGGCCATCTGATGTATTCACTTAGCACATTGGAACTGGAAGGGAAGTCGCGTTCTCGGAATGAGTGAGTGGGGTTTTCCTTACTGTCATGGTGAACCATCCCCAGGTGAAGTGTTTCAGTCTCTGCTTGAAGTGCAAATCGTGCACATGCTCGATGACCTCGGAGCGGAGCCGACTGACACTGTGGTTACTCCAGTGGCGGAAATGACCGGGCATTCGCGGCGTGCCTGGCGGTCGGAGGTGGTCATCTTGTGTGCGCCGCTGCTCTGCGAATGGGTCCAAGTGGTGGTGGTCATGAGGAGGTGCTAATGTCGGCGTGGGCGTCGGAGTCGCAGATGGTGTTGTTCGTCCTCTCTCTGGTGAGGTGTCGGGTGACTTCTCCGTCACGGCGTGGTCGTCCGGACTGGTGGAGAAGTGCATGGCGGCTTACTTCCTTCTGCCAAGCAAGAGACTTCTTCCTGCGTCGATGCGGCCAATGTCCACTTTGCGTCGTCATGAATCGTCGGCCGCTCGACATCGATTAGCTCACACGACTGAAAAACAAAAGCTCGACTGACGTGGACGGAAGAGAAGTCGACGTTGGGCTAACTAGTCTTGGCGGACAAGACTAGGACCGTCTTCATCGGATGGACTGTGCCGGACAAGGTTCCAGGACTGCCGGAGACGAGCAGTCCAGGTGATTATTCGTGACTACGGACTTGCCAATGTACCAGCAGACTAAGACTCGATAGAATGTCACCACAGTCAACGTCACTTCTACGCTCACCGTCTCGATGGAGCAGAGATTGGGACTTGAAACAACAGACATCGGCTTCCGCACAAGCCCACTCTCTCCCGCCTTCGAACAGGCAAGCAGTCGATGAAGTACCTTCCGTCCCGGCCAACACCATCCGACCGGGCACGATCTGAATAGTACACAAACAAGTCACCAGCGAACTCGTCCGAACGCCATCGATGGTCATTCCCATTGGCTACCCATCCCGTGTACAACGCTGTCCGCAGGCGGCGTGTCTCTCCCCTTCTGCACCTCGCGCAGCATATTCCATACATCAAGCTTTCTTGCCCACATCTGGTCCTCTGCCACTAGGATAGTACCATTCGGGGAGAACAGCCTCACTTCAAACTCAGCCGCTGTACCCCAGACAACGCCGTCGTCCCTTTCTCCCTTCAGAAAGTTCGAGAACGCCCGAGTGAAGATCAAGACATCTTGTTTGTCCTTTTTGCTGAACCCAGCCCTCCAACCCGAATAAAACCAAACCGGGACATTCATGACTTGTGAAATGCCCAATCCGGGACTGATCCATTCGTCCAGACACTTCGGTCGCCATGCGATATGGTATCGCATGACATCTTGAGTCGACATGCCTCCGTAGAACAGGCACTGTGCAAAACCTCGCACGGCGGCGTGGCATTGGACATCGGCCATGATATCACAATACACCGAGTTCCAATCTGTGATGTCCCTCGCATACTTCTTGATCAGCTCGTCACAGATATCGCGCGGGTAGTGGGGTTTGAGTTTCGACATGAGCGCTTCCCGAGACGATATTCCCCTCGAAGGCTTGCGTGTAGCTATTCCCGCTCTTCCGCTGTGCTCGTAGTATGAACGCTCACTGCACGTGTCTCCAATGACGACCTGGACGTTGCGTTGCTTGAGCCTCCTACCAAGCTCGCCGTCCCAGATGGACTGCATGAGCCATGCCGGTACGAAGCCGTCCTTGCCGTCTGTTACCGGCAACAAGTCTAGTTCGAGTGTGCGTACCACTGTGAGTAGTCTCTCCGACGACACTTCACGAAGTATACGGACCTTTTCCTTGCCTGGGAGATTGGTAGCAATCATGAGCTGGTGACAAATCTCATCGAATTGCCGGTTCGGCTTGTAAGAATTTGCGGGATCCGGCTGGATGCTGATGGCGCTGCTGTACAGGAACGCTCGCTTGATGATGCGGTTCTCTGGTGACTGGAAAGCGTCGTAGTGCAACTGCAAAGCAGTTATCAAGCCGGAACCGCCCGCGATGATGTTGTTAGGATTGCCCCCGAACAAGTGAATGTGATCGTAAGTCCACTGTAGAGCCGTGCGAAGATCCCACAGACCATAATTGCCGGCAGACTCACTCACGCGGGTGCGGAGGTTCATGCCATCCTTCATGAGATCTTCGCTGGACAGGTATCCAAGAACGCCGACGCGTGAGTTGGCCGACACGATGAGTCGTGGATCCTCTCGATGTTCTCGGAATATATCAATCGGGTCAAGGTAGTTCTGCTGCATGCCGATGCTGTGCTGCGTTCCGGCGACAGCTAGAATTGATCTGTCAGCGAGTTGTTTGCCGCAGGCTAGACAGACTCACGGAGGTTGAACTGCACCGGCCAGCCTTGAGATGGCATAGGTACTCCCGCAGGCACCCATATGTTCAGATATAGGCAGTCCTCATGCATGAGGTTCTCAACCACTTCTTCCCACTCGGACGTGTCTACAGCCGCATAGTCGCCGTGCAATTGAGGGCATATATTTCCGAACGTGCGATAGTCTCTAGGCTGAGCGTTTGCGTCTGAAAAGACCCAGTCCGGAGGCAATGGCTCTGGCTTGCGCCATCTTCTCTCTCCTGTCGGAGGAAGCGCATAACGTACCCGTGCGAAGAGTCGGTAAAGTGGCAGATAGGTCTTCGTATCGCAGACTTCTGTACCGATGAGTGCACCTCGACTCGTTTCAAGGACGGTATCTTTCCTCGTGGATTTGGTTGCGCCCGTGCGCTTCTTCTTACTCGAGCCGATATGTGTGAATGACTTCACGGTGCGCAGCATGGTGGCTGCTACGATGTGCCAAGCTGGATCATTAGTTGGCAGTACGCATGTTTTGTGGCTACAGATTCGACATGGAAGTAGGTTCTGGTCCAACAGCGCGACTCGGGATGCATCAATGTTGGCTTCGAATGTTACTGCAGCGGACGTGGCAGTGCGTGGTTCGTGAAGTTGCGTAGCCACTCAGCATTCTGCGCGATTCTCGCCTTGTGGGCTGATAAACGACGAGACAGCCTTGCCTGATGAGTCCAACTGTGTCAACGGGTCAGAAGGACAGTAGATCCTCGACGTCTTCACGCCGCGGCATGGGTGCCGAAAGAGGGGGCTGAAGAGGCTGTGAAGAGAGTCTTGCGGTGTGCGCTGACTTAGTAGAGAGTTCGCGTTTTCCGAGGATGCGCGTGGTTCATCCGGCGCCGCGACACCGCGTCGCGCAGCCTCATTTCCATTGGCTCTGGTCGACTTCACTTAATCAGCGCATGCTTCCTGGAAGACAGGATGGAAGTCGAGACCGCACTCGCTGTAGTCCTCTTGCCCCCGCGGACACGACGCCCGCTCGACGGATCCGCGACCGTCCCGATCACGCATGACGAGCGCCAGAGCGGGTGCAGCGGTATTGGCGGGACAAGAGATGGACGCGATGCACCAAGTCGGAACCCATCACCTATCGCCCAAGTAGGCGGTGCTTTCACTGCCCAACCTGGAGTTTCATTGGATTTTGGGTTCGGTGACTACAGTATGCGGCAGATCATGAACATATCTCATCAACCTTATGATCCCAACGAAGGACGCTGCTCGGGTGGCGATACCCAGACTTCGATGCACGAACTATTCCAGGAAGCCCAATTTCCGCTCTCGATGACCTCAGACTATCCCCGGCTATCTGTTGGGAGTGCTTAATTCCTTCCAAGGCAAGGTGGTGCGCCTGTCCGACTGATGCCGGCAGAACCGGACGCACAGAGCGTCGACGCTTCGACTCATGGGGATTCCGGGATGGTTTCCACCACGCAGTCGATGGACTTCGACATGGGTAGAGCTGAGAATGAGAAGGGCAAAGGGCCTGCGGATGGAGGGGCAGCAGGGTCGATGAGTTACTGGCAGCGAGGATTTGGCTCTCGACGTGGAATATTGCCCTTGTCTTCCTCCGTGTACATTGGTTGATGATAATGATGATGATGATGAATAACGATATGATGAAGCATAGTGTTGGGATCCTGGTCAGCATTGCTTCATATGCGAGCATTACACCCGCGGGCTGGAAGATATATCTACAGCGAGTTTGCCTCCCACACGAAATGTAACGTGCGTATCTAGGCAGATGCGAGGAAGGCAAAGAGAGGAAGCACCCTGCTGCTGCTGGTTGTTCACCAAACGCAGCGAGACATTTAATTCACTCCCAACTAATGGACTATCCTTCCTCGTCCTCCTCTTCTTCATTCCCTGCCCCTTCTCCATCTTCATCGTCTTCCATCTCATCATCGCTCCCGTCAGGCCCAAGATACTGATCGTCCGCGTCATCCTCCCACACATCATCATCCATCTCCTCATCTTCATCACTCTCCTCCACCTCCTCTCCCCTCGCTTTTTTCGCCGCTTTCTCCGCTTTCTTCCGTTCCACATTCGCCTTCTGCTCAGCTTTCCTCCTCTCCTTCTCCTCTCTCTTCACCTGATGCTTCTTCTCCATCTCCTTGACTTCCGCTTCGGATTTATGAATGTATTCATGCCACATGACCTTTCCTCCGCAAAGCCCTTCTTCGACCTTGGTCAGGCGGAGTTTCATCCGAGGACCCAGCTCGTAAAGTTTGATACCCTTCTTTTCGACATTCTCTTTCACTTGTGAGGCTCCCCCTGAGCCTGCTTGTTGTGTCCCATTTGCGCCTGTGGCTTTCTTTGCATGTTTGGACAGTTTGCGTTGCTTGGTTGTGGTGATTTCGACTTCGGCGTCGGTCTCTGCTTCGCTTTCGCTGCCGCTTGTGAAGCCGTCTGCTGCGGAAGGGTCGAGGAGGTAGTCTGCTACGTCGTTGAGCTTGCCGAGATTGGGCAGAGCGCGTTTGCGTTTTTGGCCGGAATGAGAGAGTTTTTCGGCAGCGTCTAGTCGGCGGAGAGGTTTCGGGACGGATTTGGCTGTACGCGTTTCGATTGCGTAGTGTCTAACGTTCAACACGTATGGAGGTGAATCGTCGTCGGCAGAGGCGCTTTTGGGCACGCGATCGAGTAAGAGGACGCGCTTGATGCCGTTGATAGGGGTCCGAGTCGGATTGACAGGAGGAAAGAGCCCTTGGAACATCTGTTGTACCAAATCTTCCAATTGTTTCGTCTTGACTTTCTCTTTCTCATTCATGCTGGCCACGTCCTTGGTCATGAAATTGTTCATGACGAGCAGAGGCGCTGTCAAATACTCTTGGTTGCCGCTCCTCGGCCTCTTCATGCTTTGGTAGATGTCCTTGCACAAGCTGTATTTCTCCACGCGGAAATGTAATGTCGGACCGCGAGGTGTATATGCCAACCGCAGATTCGTATTCCCGCTGTCGCTTTTGCTGAAGAGCATGAGATTTGTGACGCCCAGCGGCCCGGCCATGGCGGTATAGTCGCGCAGCTTATTTGATCTCCGCTCTTTCAGCCTCGACGCCGTATCGGGACCCATCATATTTCGCACATCTTTTACCAGCTGCCCGACACTGTGCCCGACCTCACTCGCGCCAACGCGGATCACCATCGACTTGGGCGCTCGACTGGTGGGCTTCGCGACACCCTGGGGCCCCTTCGCTTGGGGAATTCCACCTTTAGCAGCCCCGACATGGGTGTACTTTTTCGTTCGTCGTTTCGCCATGATGTGAGAGAGATTTTGCTGTCGCGAGCAAAGAGCATTTGTCGCATCTTGAATTTCTCGATTAAGGTTGGCGCTAGCGAAGCTTGGACCACAATTTGGTGGAGTTAGAACTTGTCTCCGTCAAAAAGTTCTCGACGACAACACCACCGACCGCAGGACCGCCATCATGGCCGAGAAACGAATCAAGCGGAGAAAGCTCAGCCACGAGAGCAATACGAAGCCGCAAACGACGAAGCAGGACATCGCGAGCTCACCTGAACCCGAGGAGCAGGATGGCGACAGCGCGAATGTCTCTAAGACATTCTCTGAAATTGGTATACGCGAGGAGCTTTGCGACGCTTGCGAGTCGCTAGGGTTCAAGGAGGCAACTGCGATTCAAAGGGAAGCGATACCGATAGCGCTGGAAGGAAAAGACGTGATCGGACTCGCAGAGACAGGATCGGGAAAGACAGCCGCGTTCGCATTGCCCATATTGCAGGCACTACTCGAAAAGCAGGATCACTACTTCGGGCTTGTTCTGGCCCCGACTCGCGAACTTGCATACCAAATATCACAGCAGTTTGAGGCATTGGGCAGCCTGATCAATGTAAAATGCGCTGTCATAGTAGGAGGCATGGACATGGTGCCTCAGCAGATCGCGTTGGCAAAGAAGCCTCACATTATTGTCGCAACGCCAGGCAGATTGATGGACCACTTGGAGAATACCAAAGGCTTTTCGTTGAAGAAGCTCAAATACCTGGTCATGGACGAGGCTGATCGATTATTGGATCTGGACTTTGGACCTATACTGGACAAGATCCTGCAAGTGCTACCTCGAGAACGACGGACCATGTTGTTCTCGGCGACCATGTCAACGAAGCTAGATAACCTTACTCGAGCGGCACTTCAGTCGCCGGTACGAGTCTCGATTTCGAGCTCCTCCTACCAGACAGTCAAGAACTTGAAACAAAACTACATCTTCATTCCGCACAAATTCAAGGACATCTACTTGGTATACCTCCTGCACAACTTCTCAGGACAGACCTGTATCATTTTCACGCGAACGATCAACGAAACTCAACGCATCGCGTTCCTACTCCGAGCTCTCGGCCGCAGTGCCATACCTCTACACGGACAAATGAATCAATCAGCTCGCCTGGGCGCGCTAAACAAATTCCGTGGCGGGTCACGCGAGATTCTCGTCGCCACAGATGTCGCGGCCCGTGGTCTCGATATCCCTTCCGTGGATCTTGTCATCAACTACGACTTACCCCCAGACAGCAAAACGTACGTGCATCGCGTTGGTCGTACAGCTCGGGCAGGCAAAGCTGGTGTTGCAATTTCCATTGTCACGCAGTATGATGTCGAAGTATATCAGCGGATCGAAAAGGCTCTCGCGAAGAAATTGGAGGAGTATGCCACGGAGAAGGACGAAGTTATGGTATTCGCGCCGAGGGTAACAGAGGCACAAAGGGTTGCGATTACCGAGATGAAGGACGAGCATGAGAAGCGAGGTAACAAGAAGGGACATGGCATTGCGGGGAGAGGGAAAGGCGGGAAGAGGGATCGAGATGACATGGATGCCGATGAAGGGTGAGCTGTGTTCACAAGTGTTATCTACTTCACTCGAAATGTCATCGAGCTGCCAACGAACATAATGCTGACATGCCATCCCTTCTTCAATCTGTCTTCACGCTACAACGCATACTTAAACAACGGACTCTTGTTTCCCATAAGCTCCAGCTCCTCCTCTCCATACTTTGCAATTGCCTCCTGCTCCGTCATATGCTCATGTCTCTTATTATGACTCCAATACAAGAACTCCAATAGCAGCGCCGCCAGAATTCCTGCGCTCGCGAAGCCCAGCGAGCTTCCAAAACCTGTCGGATACTCTGGTTTCTCACGCTCCACGAAGATGAATGAGCCAGCAAAACCTCCCGAGTTCCCAATCATGATCATGAACGCGATGCCAGCCGCGCGCTTTTCCGCGCCAGCAAGATTGTTGATCGTCCAAGAATTGTTGCCGGGAATGATGGGGTAGAGCCCGATGCAAGCGAGGCAGACCATGGCATAACACAGCGGGATGTTGTCTTGGATTTCAGCGGCGTAGGCAAAGAGGACAGAGAAGGAGATGACGAGCAAGCTTTGGTGGCCAACGACGAACGGCATTCGCCAGGAGAGTCGGTCTGCGACGAGGGCGGACGTGACGGCTGCGATGGCGCCGCAGATGTAAGGTGGTGCGGTGAGAAGTTGAGCGGTCGTGCTTTCGAAACCCATAGAACTGACGATTGAGGGCATGGTGAATTTTAGGCCGTAGTTTGGGACGGTGTTGGACCAGAAGACAATGCCTTGGAGGTAGAGTTGCCAGTCTGTCACGACTTGTTTTATGACGCGCCAGTTGATTTTGTTCTTGCGGTCTGGATCGGTCGATTTTTGAGATGTTTTGACACCGCGATAGGCGATATGGCTGAGTTCGAGAAATTTCGTCTCATCGCCGTCCAGCCACTTGGATTTGGTGGGTGAGTCGGGGAGCAGGAAGAAACATGAAATGCCAAGGAGAACGGAGAGCAATCCCTCGAGAATGAAGATCCACCTCCATCCATTGTAACCACCGCTACGATCGAGTCAGTATAAGGTTGAAGCCGCGTCACCCCACGAATTGTGAAGAACAGAGTCTTACAGTCCTCGCATCTGAGCAATGCCTGCTGCAAGAAGACCGCTGAATGCGCCAGATGCAGCGCTAGACATGTAGAACATGGCCATGCGGGTTTGCGTCTTGTGTGGTGGGTACCATTCACTGACCAGCCACATCGCACCTGCAACAGAGCGTCAGAAAATTGATGAGGACTCGGGTGCACTGTAATCACCTGGAAAGAAGCCAGCTTCAAAAACTCCGATCAAGAACCTAGTCACCAAAAGTCCTGCAAAGGATGCGGTGACGCCTGATAGAGTCATGATAGCACCCCAGCACGTAACGAGGATGCCAATGTAAACGCTAGGTTTCTTGAACTTGGCTAGAATCATATTGCTTGGGACTCGTAGACCCTCGCCAGCCCCAGAAACCCCGTCAAGCTCGAATTGAAGACTTGCAAGAGACTGCTTTTTCGGATCCAAGATCGTGCGCCGAGAGCCTTGGTCTGCTGCTCCGGAAGCCTTTTCGATGTACGAGTGAGAGATCTGGCGAACCAGTGGTCGGTCAGGCTGCTGCTTGAAGCATTTTGATCTTGCGTCCGCCACCAAGCAACATCAATGAGCATTTCTTTTGCGCTCATGTACCTGGCGATTCGATTAGGTAGCGGCAGGCCAGGGCCAGCCCAGCCACGTTCGCATCGTGATGTCTAACTTGGTGTCTCTAACTTAGTCTCAGGCAACGAGCAGTGTCATCACCGCACAGAGCGGAAGCAAGTCCGCTGTCACGCGAGATCGCACTCTGCCAAGAAACTCAACTGGCTTGTGCCCTAACTAACCCTGTCAACAATCAAATCTCTGCCTCACGCTGGCTACTCGGGCAAGGACAATCTCCTTTCTCCGTAGCCATGTCTTTGCGCTCACTTCACATGATCTATGGTGTCGGCAGGCCACTCGGGTGCGCGTGGGCACATTCCTCGCGCATAGCAGGTTTCTGGCAAACTCTATCAGAATGATGTGTATGGGTCTACCATTGTAAATATGTTGCCGGAGGGCAGATAGCAGGTAAGAGTGTTGTCTAGAACTCACGTCAGTCATCATGCCGGTGCAAAAGCAAGCGCCGAATGCCGGGGACGGTGGACAGAATGGCCCGTCGCAGGCAGAAATCCGCCAGGAGTCTTCCAGAGCCGCCGAGAAAGCACTGGAGGCACAAAAAAAGGCGGATGAGCTGAAGGAAGCGGCTCATGGAGCCGCAGACGCGGATGAACGACAGAAGCTTATGGAAGAGGCCATCGATAAGCAGATCGAAGCCGAGTCCTTGGGGAAGACGGCAAAGTACATGCGAAAGGGCGCGTTCCAAGGCATGTGCGTAGGCGCTGGCTTAGGCACAGCCCCTGGCCTCACATTGGGAGCGTTGACTGGCACCATAGTCGGCGGCCTTACATCGACGATTCTGGGAGGGTTGGGTGCTGGATTGGGAAGTCTCGTTGGCTGGGCTCATGGTCCATTTTGGAACATGGGCCAGGTCGTTGGCAAAGGTGTCAGGAAAGTGACCGGCGATCTGCCCAGCTGGAAGGCAACAGATGAGCAGAAGAAGAAATTGGAGGAAATGGTCGCTCAAGCAAGTGAAGAGGAAATGCCAGGCACACAAGAGCTGCGAGGTATGGCGAACGATGGCTGGGACGGTGCCAAGCATCAAGGGAAGGCCTGGTACAAGACAGGGGCTTCTTATATGCCCGGAAGTAGGCCATATGCCACCGGAAAGGCATCTGATGGAGCATGGCAGTCGAAGATACAGGCCAAGCAAGACGACGACCCAGTGCGAGCGAGTCCGGAGACGGTGAAATCCGTTAAACAGGCCAGTATAAGACCACAGGCTCAGTCAGAGCAGCAGCATCCGAATCCAACTTCTTCAGAGCGAGGCTCCAGCACTGTGAAGAGAGCGTCAGGGCCGACACCAACCACAGAAGCACGAAAACAGCCACGGAAATTAGAGAGGAGATCGAGCCGACCTCGTGAGGATGCAGATGCTACCCAAGTGGAGCGACGCAAACCTCGCAAGCTGGAGCTCCGCTCATAGCAACCAGGTGCCCCTGACATAAGAATGGCACGCTGCCGTTGCAACATGTGAAGACTTTCGCCTCGACGACCAACCACCTGTAACTCGGAGGGGTCTTGGCGTCCGTCATCTCTCCGCGGCTCAGATACTGCTTCCAGACACCGCACTTGACAACCTCAGCAAACCTTCTCACGCAACGCTCCATGTGGAAGGCACTGTGAAACTAGTCGCGCCTGCGGGCCGCTCTCTTCGGGAGTTATAACAGCATATTGGCATGTGCTGCCAATGCCTGCTGACCCATTTCACCTGTTCCAAACCTCCTCGTACCTGGAAACACGATCGCATAGCTCGTCAAAATGCCCACGCGAAGATCCAAGGAGCAGAAGGCTGCTGAGCTCGCAGCTGCAGGAGGCTCTACGTTGACGGTGACAGCCCAGCAAAGTCGCTTCCATACGGAGATGGACGAGGATAACAACCGCAAAGAGGTCTGTCGGCTGCACTTCACATGGCCTGATCATAGAGTTGACGAGTATGGAAGATCGTTGTCAAGGACCTTAGCATTTCGCTTGGTAACCGTGAATTGTTGTCCCACGCCGACTTGCAATTACAGCGAGGTCGGCACTACGTCCTCCATGGCAGAAATGGAATCGGAAAATCGACACTACTGAAAGCCATCGCAGACGATCAAATCCCAAACATACCCAGAAGTGTCAAAGTACTTCTCCTCGGGCAAACCCAGTCAAATGTCGAAGACGAGTTGGAAAAGCTGGACCTTTCCACCACTAGCGTCGTCGAATACGTTGTCCGCAGTGACCAACAACGTGAAATCTACACCCACGAAGCCAAAGTGCTATCGGCGGCTCTTGAGTCTACCGCGGACCCGAACGCAGCTGTCAAAGCCTATCGCCAGGTAGCGCATGAAAGACTAGAGCGCACAGTGCACATTATTCGACAGCTTGCGTTACGCAGAAGCGGCCCGAAAGGCAGAAGGACGCGTGACAAGCAGATCAGGCTCGAAGAGGAATTAGAGCAATCGGAAGCCGGACTGAACAATGAAGTCACTGTCGATGAACTCAGCGAGAAGAGCCACAAGGCAGCTGAGATGCTTACGGACGTTCAAACCGCACTCGCACTCATGGACGCTGATGGAGCAGAGGCGAAAGCACGTTCCGTTCTTCTCGGTCTGGGGTTCAGTGCAGCGAGCATTGACCAACCGCGTTCCAATTTGTCCGGAGGCTGGCAGTCACGATGTAGTCTTGCATGTGCTCTTTGTCAGTCAGTAGATCTATTGCTCCTGGATGAGCCCACCAATTTCCTGGATCTTCCCTCGATTATCTGGCTCGAACGATATATTGCCGAGATAGCCGATGACACGACGGTGATGGTCGTGACCCATGACCGCGCTTTTGGCGACGAAGTAGCTGAAGAGCTTTTGGTTCTCCGACATCAGCAACTGGAACGCTTCAAGGGAAATCTCTCCAACTACGAGATGCAACGTCTGAAGACGTACAAATATATGACACGGATGAAAGAAGCGCAAGACAAGCAGAAGAAGCACATTGAGGACACAATTCAGAACAACATCCAAGCGGCGAAACGGGCAGGAGACGACAAGAAGCTCAAGCAAGCTGCCTCCCGCAAGAAGAAGTTAGACGAAAGAATGGGCATAGAAGTCTCAGCAAAGGGTACTCGATTCAAGCTCAACAGGGACCTCGGTGGCTACTACTTGACGAACCGAGCTGGAATTGAAATTCCAACGTTTGATCCACCCGCCGAGCTGAAAATCCCAGCGCAGCCTGCCGACTTGCGCCATCCAGGTAGTCTCGTCAGTCTCGAAAAGGTCAACTTCTCATACACCATGGCGAAGAAGAAGGTTCCAATCCTCACCGAAATCGATCTCACAATCCATCTTGGCGATCGAGTCGGCATTGCAGGCCTCAATGGCAGCGGCAAGTCCACCTTGGTCTCTCTCATAATGGGCCACACCTCTTCCGACCCTTCCAAAGCTATGTCGCCAAGCTCAGGCACCATCACCAAACACACTCGCGCCCAGTTTGGTCTCTACTCCCAACAAGCCGCCGAAGAGCTTGAAGCAATCTCCGCTGCGAGCCCTCAAGCTACCGCTCTCTCCCATCTGATGGAATACATAGGTCCCACATTCACAGAACAAGAAGCCCGTGGCCTACTGTCTGGCGTAGGACTATCTGGCAAAATCGCTTCTGACGTCCCCATATCTCTTCTCTCAGGCGGCCAACGTGTCCGGCTTGCTCTTGCCAAACTCTTACACCACCCTCCACATCTCCTCATTCTGGACGAAGTCACAACGCATCTGGACACGGATACCATCCAAGCATTGATTGGAGCGCTGAAGGATTATGAAGGAGCAATATTGGTTGTAACACACGATCGCTTCTTCATGAAGACTGTGGTGGAGAATTGCTCGATTCGATCTCTGGCGGGGCCGACGAGGCCAGAGGATGAAGGGTCCGAGGAGAGCGAGGACAGTGAGGAGGAAGAAGAGGACCAGGTGAAGAGGACAAGGGCGGTCTTTAGACTTGCAAAGGGGAAGCTGAGGAAGCTAGAACGTGGCATGGAGCAATATGAGGAGATAGCGGCTCGAAGTGCGACGAAGCTTGGGAAGACGTGATGTAGGCGGAGCGTGTGCAGGCGAGGCGCTGAAAGAAGGTGGTTCATCACAGCTCGCGTTAGGTCTTCCACACATCTCTACACCTCGACCATACAAAGTGCTGCCTCCTCAACCCTTCTTCTGCAACCTAAACGTCACATACCCCAATTCTTCCTGTCTTGCCCAGCCAGACTCACTGATCTCCCAATCTGAAGCCTGACGCGTCACCTTCACCTCATTACTCCCAGACCACGGACAAGAATCCTCACCTCTAACAATCTTCTCCTCCCCCGAATATAAATCTCGACAATACCCGACAATCCCGTCCACATATTTTGGCAGTCCCGTTTGACCAAACGCAATGCTCTCGCCCGGGGGTGGGTCGTCTGTTCCGTCAGAACTTCGTAGGAAAATCTGCTCCCGAGACTCGACATCGCCGGCTTTGAATCGACGACCCCAGTGACAGCCGATGTCGGGGAAGCTGAGTCGAACTGTGTCCTGGGGAGATGCGCTGTCGTTGTGGAACGTGAATTGGACCCATGGGTTCCAGCCCATGGTGGAACCGCGTTGGGAGAGAGAAGATATTCGAGTACAGAGTCAAGTTTTTGAGACACCCTTTGGTGTGTGTGTGTGCGTACGTGCGTGCGTGTGTGTGTGTGTGTGTGTGTGTGTGTGTGTGTGTGTGTGTGTGTGTGTGTGTGTTCTTTGTTGGATCTTGGTGTGAGTGGGGGGGTGGTGGTGGATGCACGACGAAGGGAAAGCGGACGCGGTGGGGTTCTTCAGAGGTTTATATTCTGTACTTGTCTCGACGTGAAAGTCACTCCCACGACCACATGGTTTTCACGTGGCTTGTAGGGCCAATATCACACTTTGGCCTGCGGAGTTGCCAAACGTGGCTGTGGGTCTCGACTCGGCCATGGTTGTAGTTGCGCTAGACTGATGGAGTTGGATAGTCTTGGCATGGATCGTGGCTAGAGAGACTTGCTGCGTGCATGAATGCATCTTTCTTCCTTCCCTTCTGCTTAGATGCCTGCAGTCTGGGGTCATTTGAACATCCGGTAAGACCGGCATTTGAGGACTCGACATCTGCTGACTGAGTATCGATGAGGCAGAGTCGATGTAGCTTCGCAAAACAAAAATCTTGCGAGTTGCTTGCATGCAATGTCTCATTCCAATCGTAACATCATATATCTCGTGTGTCGTCTTCACACTGTTCATCTTCACTCCCACTTACTCCGAAGGGAACGCCTTTTGCTCCACCAACAATGCTCATCTACAACCCACTCCTCTTTTTCTCCCTCAACTCCTCAACGCCCTCAATCTCTCTCCCAATTTATCTTCTCTCTCCTCTTCATGTTGCGCCGGAGCCTGTATCCCCTTGGCAGGCGTCGCCCCGGCCATCTCCTGGCTCAGCTCCACGCCCGCCTCATCAGCAACCTGATTCATCAGTCGATCAACATCTTCCTGCGGGGTCCCTGTCGCGGTCGCCGAACTCGTCGCGTTCTCATAGTATCCAGTCGCGACATCGAGGTCCTCGAACTGCGTTTCGAACCGGTCCATTACGGCGGAGATCTGCAATCGCGCAAAGGAAACATTTTAGCCCATGTGTGCTTCCAGTTGTACGGTCAAGAAGTGTTTGTATGACGCACCTTCTCCAAATCCATACTCTTCATCGCCTGATCCATCCCCTTGACCACATTCGCCATACTCCCCGTGACCTGGCGCATCGTGACGGCAGTCTGCACCCTCGAACTCACAGCATCGATGCGGCTCGCCAGTGTCAAGAGTTGTAGGTTCTCATTCTTCTTCCGAATCGCGTTGCCAGCGTAGATTTTGGCTATGTCATTGTGGCCTTGCGAGATGGCCTATGCAAAGCACGATCGGCCAGTTAGAACGACACGTGTTCGTGCGAGGGTAAGAGGGTTCTTAGGCGTGCCTTTTTCAATTTCGCCTTCTCGGTCTGTTCGTCTTTGCTGGCTTTGGCTGCCTGGCGGTTGAGTTGCTTGGCGGTGAACTGCGTGCGAGAGTCAGTGCTGCGATGAGACGCTGGCGTGGGGCCGCGAAGGGCAGGAGGCGTGCGGTCGCCGGGAGGGAGTCGGTGGTGGGAAACGGACCTTCAGATTAAAGAGGGCCTTCTCGAGTCCAGACATGGCGTCGATGTGGAGGGGCGCTGGTGAGGATATGGAAAGCTAAGAAAGTGGTGGTAGTTGCAGAGAGTCGAAGTGGGCTGGAATGCGCTCGTGCATGACGTCGGGCCTTTCACATGCCGACACTCGCCGCTACGAGCCACGTGATGAACAACATGAAAGTCACCGCCATTGCAAACAAAACGCTTGAAACTGCATTCGTGGCCCATATCTATCATATGCTACAGAAAGGGAGCTCGTAAAGAACGCCGTTCAACATATACGTATCGGCCCGAGCACTTCGGCCCAACTTTTGATGCTGATGCAAGGCTGTCCGCAGGGATGCCATTGTGCTTGTCTAAAATCATACTCGTACCATGCTCCTCGATGCAAGCCCTCTAAACTCCCTGGTAAGGTCGTGTGTTGCCAAATCTGTCATCATCATCTTCGTCAACTCGTGCCGTATGAGGGCTAAACTGTCCCTGTCCAGGCTGCTGCTGCTGCTGCTGCTGCCTGTAAGGATTGCTGATGTTGCGCTGTGGAAGCTGGCTCATCTCTACCGGAGAACCAAGGCCCGTTGAAAGGCTGCTCTGTGAAGGCTGATACTGCGGCGGTTGAGTGGCAACTGTGGGCCTATACGGCGAAGGGTAGCCCGTGGTAGGCTGTCCAGCTTGCGACTCATTGACGGACGGCACACTGGCGGACGGCACACTGGCTCCACCGCCGCGTCGGATACTCGGCTTCCTCTTCCCACGCGTGCTCGCACGCTCAAGAAGGTCACGAACATCGTTCAGGTGCTGCTGGTCATAGCTGGGCCAACCACCGAGTGTGCTGGTGTCGTCACGACCCGTAGCCAAGGCAGTGTCTCGCACATCGTCTCTCGCAGGATCGCGCACATTCAGACCACTAATGGCCGGGTCCTGAAAGCTGACGCCAGGCCTTGCGGCATTGTCGGACACTGTGGCTCCGGATGTCTTTATCTCTTCGATTTTCTTCGTCGGAACCAACCGCAGCTTCTCCCTCTCATCAGCCGCGTGCTCTGCATTTTCCTTTGCTTCCGAATCAGTGATCGTGACAGCGTAGTTCGGGTTCGCGGCGCTGCCTGCGGCATCAGAGCCTCCCCCAGGCCCATAAATGGGCACAACTCGAAGAGCGGCGACCAAAGCACACATGAACTTGCTCCGTCTCGCAGCGCGAAGCGTCTCATTCGACCAATTGCTCTTGTGACGTATTTCAACCTTGAGCTGGAGCTTGGACATGTCCGAAGTGCCAAGCACCTCGACCTCAACATCGGGTTGGAAGTCGCGATTGTTCTCCTTATCAGTGACAAACTTGGTAAGCTCATTCTTGAGAATTTGGATGTCGTCAAAGCTTGTATCGAAAGCGATGTCCAGGGTGATGTGCTCAGTCTGTGCAGTACTGCGACTGACGTTGTCCAAGGACAGACTGTTTAGCATAACATTCGGATATTGGCAAAGCTGGCCGGTCTTGGGTCCATATGCGCGCTTGAAGACAGTGTAGAGCAAGCTGATGTGCTCAACGACAAAAGCCTCGTCCTTGATGTCGATGCGGTCTCCAACATCAAAGGGATGCTTGACGAAGAGGAAAATGCAAGAACCAAGAATCTCCTGCGCTGTGACGGAGAAGACGAAAGAGAGCGAAAGAAGCGCTGTACCGGTCGTGGCCAGGGTGGTGACGAAGTTGGTGTTGAGGAACGCAATAAAGATGAAGACCACAGCGACCAGCACGATGGTGCAGAGCATGCGATCGAGAACGCTGATAGCTTGCGCAACATCAGCCATGGAATTGGCGATCGCCTTACGCTCGCGGCCCCATTCGACAACAGTCTGGATCATCTCATCGAGGGAGATGTCTCCGTTTCCGTCACGATCGAGATTATAATATGCCTCTTCCGCTTCGTGTCTGCGCTCGGAGCCAAGGACTTCGGTGATATCTTCTTCGGACAGGGCCTCGCTGCCTTCCACGACCAGACTCATCCAGATTCGGCGCGCCAAAGCCTCTGACGTGCGCTTCTTCTCGAGGGCCTCCACAACAATGGAGTGAGAGCTGTTCGGGTTGAAAACCTCTTTACCAGTGATCTCCGATGCGACATTGCCGAACGCAGAGGTAACCTTGTCGCCGACACGTCCGACAGTTTGCAACATCTTCATAGGAGTCGCGGATCCAGAGCGACGGTGATGGTGGGACTTCTTCTTTCCTCCGAACGCAGCCAAGTTGATCTGATCCGCGATGGCGTAGTCTTCCTCGGCGAACTCACGGCAGTATTGCGGAAATATGGCTTTCGAGGCATCGTAAAGCAGCCCTAGAATGTAGATCCGTCGCTTAGAGTCCTTGATCCTTCCATTGAATTGCTTCGCGTGGTAGTTGATGCTGATGAGCTGGATGATCGTCTTCTCGCCCAAGAACACTAGCGAACACACCACAGCCGCGCCTAGAACCTTTTGCACGATATCCACCCATGTGCCAACACCCGTGTCGAGTGCGAATCGAGTCTGGCGGTTGTACGGGTTTCTCGTCATCAACGGCTTGAACGTCGCCAAACTCGTGACAGCCCAGCCGACCAGCGAAATTGGGATTTCGAGCTTGCGAATGACGCTCGCATATTTTCTGACGCCCGAGCTCACCACGCCGACGAGCATCTGGAAGAGGAACGGCAAGAAGTGGGCGAGGAGCTTGCTGACCCACAAGCTCAGCCAGACCACTTCGACCCATGTGAAGAACCAAACCAGGCGCACTCCAGCAATCTTGGGCGCCCGCTCATCGCTGTAGAAGCTGCCCACAATGATCGGGACGGCGATCAAGAGGCCTAGAGGGAGCACGTAGAGGAAGTAGCGCGTCACAATGGAGAAGTTCAAGATCTTGTTGTAGACCTTGCCCATCGTCGTCAACGTGTCGGGTTCCTCTTCATACGCCTTCCGCGCATCATTCTGCGCCTTTTTCCTGCGACCGCGGAAGAAGCCTCCTGTGCTCTGCTTCTCATTGATCGTGTTGGTCTGCAGATTCTCGGCCGTAGCACTCGCATTGCGAAGTCCGCCGCCACTGCTCGCAGTGGTCTGGACTTGCTCGAGAGGAATGTCGATGGTCGCGTCGTTGCCGCGATAGGCGACATTGTTGCCGTAGCTCATATTGTCGCCGTGAGTGGCAGGAATGGGCTGAAAGCCTTCGCGAGAAAAGCGTTTGGTTTGCGATGAGCGGGCGTGCAGATGGGACGACATGCTCCAGGATGAGCTGCCACCACCGGCGAGAGTTTGTGGAAGGAGAAATGAAGGTTCGCACGAGCGAGTGAATGCCTGTGTGGCGTTCAGCAGATGCGCGGCCGTTGATGGATGTTTGAGGTGGTCTAGAAACAGCTCGTGAAGCTACCTGGTGGCCAGCTGCTGCTACTCGGCTGGGATCGATAGTGCACCTGGCACGCCGGGGAGGTGGTATGATTCGGACAAGCGAGCGAGAGAGTGAGACTGAAACGCGCGGATGCAGTCCGTTGCAGGCTCAGTTTTGTATGTCTTCGATGACGCCGCGGGAGGTTGGTCAATGGCGGGAGCTGGAATTCCGTGGAGCGAGTGAGCGGGCGCGGGAGGACGGCGACAATAGGAGAGGAGGAGAGGCGAATGAAGACGGGCTCACAATGCTTCGTGGACGTGTCGTCGACGCGGCCTGAGTTTCATGGCCGGCGCACCGGACGCCATAGACGCCCAGCATCACGCATGGCCCGCCGTTGCGAGCGCGTTCCTGCACCGCGGCCGCTACGGCTGTGGCGTTCTCGGCCATGCAGGAGAAAAGTCTTCAAGGCTCATGCCGGCTCTGCTTACTTTCGCCATCTCAGCAGCAGCGCGTCGATTCCGTGGAAGCATCACGCAGGACGTGGCCGTGATGATCTAGATGGTCGAATGCAGTCTGTCGCCAGGGTCTCCGATATTCACCATCACGCAGCTCTCCACTCACCCGCTCTCCACTTCGACCCTCGCGCGTTCCAGCAAACGGGCGCGTACACTTCCTCGGGTCGTCCTGCCGTGCTCCGCCAAGCCCTGCCCTTTTCTCGCTTTCCCCCGTCGGGAAGTCCGATCCGGATCGAAGACCCCGAGTCTGGTCAAAATAGC
This sequence comes from Cercospora zeina, assembly GCA_022702355.1. Lineage (NCBI taxonomy): Eukaryota > Fungi > Ascomycota > Dothideomycetes > Mycosphaerellales > Mycosphaerellaceae > Cercospora > Cercospora zeina. The sequence goes on from JAKLWX010000005.1 coordinate 3,433,407, forward strand.
ACGGCGATACGCGTCGCTCCCAACATTCAACATCAACGCCCTCGCCTCGCTGCGAAATCCATGGCCATCATCTGCATACAGCATACGCGCACATTGCACTGGCATCGGGTCCACTGCTATGCCCCAGCGTACAGCGCACCTTGGCAAGCTGCACACTAAATGCGCAGCGATATACGTCTATTGCTGGGTGCGACGACGCTTTTGCTTGATGCTACAACCCGAAGCACTATAGCACCATGTCGCTGTGTATTCCGGCAATCTTGTTGTTGCGGCAGCACTGAGACACATTCTGCAACATTCCCAAGACATTCCCCAGCCTCGCGCGAGCTGTGGCACTGCTATCAATGTCTTCACAGAAACGAACACCACCCTAGACACAAGTCAGTCATGATTCCAAGGCAAGACCAGCATGGCAAGTGCTCACCGATGTACATGCTCGCCAACCGGAAAGGGCTGGTGGCCTGCTGGATCAAAGCATCGACATAGCCCTCCACACTCAGCGGGACCGTCTCCCCAATAAGGAGACCCTGCAGCTTCGTGGAGACGCTCTCCAGAATCTCCGCCGGAGTCTCGGGCACTCCAGGCGTAGTTCTCTTCTTCTTACCCACAAAATCCGCCGTGGGGTCGTACAAGAACGTCTCCAGCACCGTCATCAACGTATCTCGTTCCTGACGAAGCAATCCCAGTGTCAACTCAGACGACTTGCGGAAAGGCCCCTCGTATCCATAAGGGCCCATGGCATCGACCATGTTGTGGGTCAGGCGAAACGGGACGAGTTCCGGCTTCTCGAATGTCAAGCCCTTGTCGAACAGGCAGTTGAAGTCCACGTGAAAGACCCCTCCAGTGCCTTCCATGAGTAAAATGTTCTCGCCGTGACGATCGCCGAGCCCAAGGATGTGTCCGACGATAGACATGACTGCCGCTGATCGCGCGTAGCGTAATCGGGCGTTGAACCAGATGTCGGGTTCGGAATATGTCTCCGTGAACCATTCGTGAAGGACTGGTTCGAATTGTGTGAGGACCTTATCCGCAAAAATATGAGCATCGGCCTCCGAAGCAGACGCAAGGTCGAGATCCTTCTTGATCTGATTGTAGTTGGGTCGAATGCCTTTGCGCGAATACGTGTTAAGTAGGATGTCGCGCATCGGCTTGATCCCTTCCACCCACTCGATGGATCCAGACTCTTCACTGAGCGGCGTGACAGCATACGTCTTGATGTACAGACGGCGTTGACTGCTTTCAGTGTTGCGCTTCAGGGCACGGTTGATGATGCCGTTGAACTCCATCAAGCGTTGATCCTTGCGAAGATCATCTTTCGGCTTGCACAAAAGTCCATACAGCTTGCCATCCGACCCACGGACAGTGATCTTTCGAGGACGCTGTAGCGAGTTGAGTACAAGCACGTCGTCTTGGAAAGCCTGTATCGTGATTTTGTCCTGAGTGAAAGCCTTGTGACGGCGAATCGACTCACTGTTGGCAGCTGGAGGTGCTGAAGCAGTCAGCGTCGATTCGACAGGCACCACCAATTCGCTCGGAGCGAGATTGAGCTTGAAGGCAAGATTCTGTGATAGACTGACGTGGACAACGCGAGCTTCGATGGGCCGCTCGCAGGCCAGAAGCAGCCCGTCACAAAGCCGCTGGCTGTGCACGATGAGCGATTTCAGGTCGATGTTCGATGAATCGCCCTTGAGATGGTTCTTCGGATCTCGCAGTCGATTGAGCACTTCCTTTCCTCGGTCCACTCGTATTCTGTCAGTCGCTTTGGGCACAGCAAGCAGACTCCACAACGTTTGGCTCGGATGAGTCGATGCGATGCGCACCAAGATGTTGCACAGCTGCTTCCAAACTTCCGGATGAGGATGCGTGATCCGAGATATCAGCTGCGGAAGCGCGTGATAGAAGACGTATGGCGGAACACGCTCGAAGTATTTTTGCAGTTGTCTGTTGCAAGCCTGCAACGACTTCTTGCGCTTCTCAAACGTTATCTCATCCTCTCCGCGCGTGTGCTTGAGACAATCCATGCCAAGCTGTAGCCATAATGTGATGACACGGGGAATGGTCTCATGCCAATACTTGTTCCCGAAGGGCACTGATCGCAATGAGTTGTCAATAACCAGCTTCGTCAGCTCGCCGGTCAGATAAGATTGTGTCTGCTTCTCCTGTGGCAGGGCCTTTTGCGCATCCAAGAGCTTGGTATAATGCTTGCCCAGGTAGTAGTGACCTTTTTCCCATCGCTGATGACGGCGTGCAGCCATTTGGTAACGATCCGTCATGTCCTTGGTGCGACTCTGACCAGAAGCGTCCAGCCACTTGGCCAGTAAAAGAAGTGCTTTGCCCATGAGCGGAGTCTGTTTCCAACCATTGATCTCACTCAGAGTGCTGGAAGCAGCACTGACATCACCTGGTGCGCTTGAGCTGGGGTCTTCGGCCTCCAGCACTCCAGACTCAATCGCAGCTTCCAAAGCTTGTATGGCTTGTCTTTGATGACCCTCAGTCCAGAGCAGCCTTGCCTCTTCGACTTTCGAGCCGCGCTCTGAGGACTCATACGCCTTGAGCACAGCGTTGTATGCACTCGTGATATTCTTCGCCTGACGAGCTAACCGAGCCGTGGTAAGCCACGACGCACCAGTGTGCGTCTGCTTGAAAGAAGCGGGCCGGATCCGCATCACAGCACGTCGCGCCCCAAGTATGAATTGCTTGTCCTGTACATAAGCTCCAACAGCGTTCAGACGCTTGTCAAACGCCCTGATCAGTCGAGACGCATCTTCTGGCTTGACCTGTGCCAGAGCCTCAACTTCATAAAGCACATGCAGCTTCATCAGCTCTGCATGACAGGTCTGCAACGAGTCCGTGCTAGCCATCGACAGGCCTTCTGTTATTGATTTGCGCATGCTGCTGGTGTGTTCAGCGAGCGGGGGTTCGCCGCCGCAACTAAGCAGCAAGTTTCCGACACCGATGTTGAAATCGGTTTCAAGCTCCTCTGGACGCATGAGCAGCCTCCGCCTTAGGCCATCGAAATCTTCGGTCATCCAACAAGCTTCGGTTGCGAGCGGCAGATGGGTCTTGATGGCGGCCGCTACATTGTCGCCGCTTTGACCAGGGTCCAAGAAGCTGTTGGCATAGCGAAGAAGGGTGGCATACTGCCCAGTTTCCTTCTGACATTGGAGTATCTCGTGCTGAATGTCGGCGTTCGTTGGCTGCTCTGCGAGCTGTAGTTCATACCACGCCTGTGCAGCAGTCCATCGCCCTGCTTTGGCGTGATTGATCGTTTGCTGCTGCTCCGAGACCAGGGGTAAATGCGCCGCAATGCCTTCCAGCCCATCTGGCTCCTCAATCTGTGTGTAGATCTCTTGCAGCCTATCGTACATCGACTCATGCTCTGTCGTCAGCTTTCCAGACGGAATAAGATCTCGTTCTTGGCGAATGTACTGTTCCCAGTGAAACAAGGCGCGAGAGTAGGATCTACAATCAATGGCCTGATTCGCGATGATCTCGGCCGGGATTGATGCCAGGAAGTTCTCGACAGTCTCAATCTGGCCGATGTCACGAGCTTCGTCGAACTCGTTAGGCGAGACACCAGTCTTGTATGCAGTAACTCGGGTTTCGCTGAGCTCTTTCCGCTTCTCGCGTAGCCAGGTTGACATATAATCAAGGACAGTGAAGACGCTCTCGCTGCATACCCGAATGATCTCTTGCTGATTCGATGTCTCGGGGCTAGACTGTAGCACTGCCATGAATTCTTCAACGAGGTCTTGAACCTCTGCGGCTGTACCGCCTATGACAACATTGAGAACAGCGTAGGGGAAGAGAAAGCGAGCTATGGCCAAATCATGGCCACGAATGATACGTGCCAGCAAGGTGAAGATCGCCTTGGCATTGTCACCTTTGCCTCGGAACATAAGATCGTAAGTAATTGACCTGAGCCAGGAACTGTGCGATGCGTCAGGAGAGAAGCCCGGGTATGTCCTGTCCGGCGGAACCACAGCGCTGTTGCTGGTCACAACATATCGAGACGTAAGCAGCGGCGTCAAAGCTGTCCGAATATGCTCAGGCATCTGATACCATTTTGTAGCAGCTTCAGGTGCCTGAGAAGCACGAGGGCGTAATGCTGCAACTTGGCTGAAGTTGCAGAAGCCAAGTAATTCTTGCATCGTATATGCCAGGAAGCCTTGAGACTTAGCATTGGTAACAGACTTGAAGGACTTGACTAGAACATCTTGGAGAAGTGCAATGACCCAATCTATGACCTCGTTCGCCTTGTCGAAGTTGGAAAGCACCATTATGTGGCCCTTTCTTCGCGTTGCTTCGACACGATTGGAATCCAGACACCCGATGATACCAAGTGCCCTGCCACATAGCTCGGCGGCCTCTGCATTGGTGCTGGAGTACTTGACAGTCACATCAAGCAAGGCGCAAAGGAGATCAGACAGTATGGGTGAAGGGTGTTCGCTAGCCGCGGTGTCGTGTATGAAGTCCTGAACGGAATCCAGATATGGTACGAGTTCCTTGATTGACTGAAGAACGACCGTGTCCCCGTCATCCCGAAGTCGACTCGTGAATGCCTTGCAATAGGACTCCACACTCTCCTGGGAGCGCAATCGCTCGAATTCGGACGCGAACTTCGAAAGCAAAGGAATGCCTTCGAGTGACGGAAGCGTCATGAGATTCTCCTGCAGCAGCACATTATGTGTCTTCACAAGCTGGCTCAACATTTCGTGTGTCTTTTGCTGCATGTCCAAAGACAGAGCTTCCCAGTGGCGAGTGATTAGGACGAAAGTCTCGTCGACGATGAGGGCAACATCGTCTGCCTCGAGAAGCGGTATCAATGAAAGCCAGGCATCAAATGCTACCTCGCAGAGTTCCGGCTGTTCCAGACCAGATTGCAAGCAGCCTCGAATCTGTGGCAGTGCGAATGATAGTTTACCTTTGGCAATGACGAACATGTCTGCCATGCCTTTCAGACAGCGAATTTTCTCCAAAGTCGACTCCGCGCCGGGGCCGCTTTCCAGCATGGTGGAGAACAGCGTCAGGATTCCCAGCACTTTGTCATCCAGGAACTGGCCTACCGCTTTCGAAGACTTTGAATGTGCCTTTCGCTGGCCGGGAGCCCTCTCGGCAATATTCGCAAATGTCTGAAAAGCCTGGTACGCACGGGTTTTCCTGTCGGGAGCTTGTTCGCCACTGAGCTTAAGCATCTCACAAGCGACCAGGACTGGGTCAACCTTGACCAAGCTCGATATGTCCGTCTTTCGTAGATCTGGCGCGACTTCCGTCAAGCACGCGAAGGCGAGCTCTTCTGCTTCATGTGAGGACTGTGAGAGCAGTACTGCCAAAATTGCAGCCAAATTCGTTCGTGGCTGCATGCAAACGTCTTCGACTGTTGTTCCATTTCCACGTGCATTCGCGATTCGCTGGATGATGTCCTTCTTTTTCGTTAAAACGAGGAAAGGGAGTGTCTCGCGCTGCGTTGAGACGAGGAAATTGTTCATGTCCATGCTTAAAAGATCGCAGAGCTGTTGTGCCTTCTGTGGCCGAGTGTGGAGCTCTTGCACAACAGCGACAGCGATCGAACACCAGAAGGGCTGAAACAACTCTTTCGGCGACATTTGTTTGGAAGCAGCAATGGCCTCAAGCTCAGCAAATGCCATAGCGCAGACGAATGCATTGCCATGACCCAGATACTCAATCAGCTGCAGCAAGGCCAAATTGAGCTCCTTCTCGCCACAGGAGATAGCGACCTGTCCCCAAGCTGTGACCAGTGTTTCTTGCTCATTCGGGACATTACGAGTCGAGGCGTCGCGTAAATCCTCCAAAGCTCTCTGTCTGTTCTGGACCCTAATGCTCTCTGGGAGATCGCCTCGGAGGAAGACTGATATAGTCTGTGCCGCTGCTGTTCGCAGTTCCCGAATCGAGCTGCGAAGGGCGTTGAGAACGTGCCGAGCGAAATTGCTTGAGATGTCCACATATGCCGGGTCACTCGTTCGTTGCAAACATGCTCGTATCGCCAGCAGAGCTAGTACTCGGATTTTTCTCTCTTCCCCCGGCTCGCCTGCTTCCATGAGTCGAGCGATGGTTCGTAATGCCGTGTCAAGATCATACTCGGCAAGATCAGCAAGACCCTGCCATGCACGGCATCTGCCTTCTTGCTGCAAAGTAGCATAGACAGACACCGCGACGTCAGGCAACACCGTCAAATCCTCGGTATCGATCCCCGCAAGCAACTGCGAGACGCTTCGAGTGACCACGGATCTTTTCGTCTGAGGCGCTTCGTCCGAGGGTTTTCGACGCTTCCGAAGCCGCGGGCGCCTCGTGTGACAGGATTTTGTCACATACAGCTGTCGGAAACTGGCATGCAATTCACTATCCGTCATCGCATCATCTGTTCGAAGTGTCTCTCGCAAGACTGCGACATTCTCGGGAGCACTGTCGTTCGTCTCCAGCCGAGCGATCCAGGTGGTGACAGCGATTTTGAGATCCTCGTGGAGAGCTTGCCAGGTATCATCCACGGTGACCTTGGGCAGCACAGGCACGATCGCGTCTCTTGCAGTGTCAAGTCGTACACTAAGAAGATCCATCAGAGTGGCAGCTAGCAGCTTCTGAATTGCAATAGAAGGCACTGATTTCGGCATATCGCCGATGATTGCCGCCGCCAGAAGCCAGTTGTAAGACAGGTGGAGGAGCTGCTCGACAGTAGAGTCCCAGCGTGTGCCCTTGACCAGCTGTGGCCTCAGAGGAAATGCCAATCGCTGCAGTCGGAGACATGTCTCTTGTTTCCAGGAAACGTCCAGTCCAGGTACGCACGACAGTTCTAATGCGACGATGAAAGCCCGACTTGTTTCTTTGACAACAGTCGTAGTTCCCTGCGGCAACGCAATACTTCCTTCTGACTGAGGCCAAAATTGAGCCACCCCTCGAGCAGGAGGCAGACTAAGGTTCAGCGTAGTGACTTTTGAGGAAGTTGTTTCGAGGACGGAGAGAGCTTCTAAGAGAACAATAAGCCAGGGAGCACTTACCTGTAATCGAGATAACGTACCGTCCACACAGTGTTGTATCACCTCTGAGAGACTGCGAGCGTGTCGCCAAAGTTCTGGTGATTTCTCGAGAGCCTTCAAAGACGACACCAGCAAGCCATTCACAGCCATTCGCTTGCACTTTTGTCGACCGCATATTGCAATCAGTGTCGCAACAATGCTCAAAATGAGCTGGGGGCCATCTGAAGTGAGCTGATGTAGCAGAACCTCGGGCTGTCGCTTGATGGTAGACTCAATGACTGCAATGCTATCCATAGCTTGTGGTACGAGCACGTCCCAGTCTGCGAAAGGATTGTCCAGCGTCAGTGGCACGAGGCCGGCCTGCACCACGACATTGATGAGTTGTGCATTAACATCAACGTCCGTCTCTGGAGCCGCCGCATTGCTGTGTAAAATCTCATGAAGCAGATCGCCAAAGCTGGCAGTCTCGTCTTGCGCCTGGCTCGTCGCCTTTCGAGTCTGGTTTTGGACAATCTGGGCAGCCAGTGTTGATGTTGGGGGAGCATCACCATTGAGGCGAGTCCCGTTGGTAGCTGTATGCTGTCGACGAGCCATCATGAGGCTCTCCGGCAACCCGTCAGCTCATTTTCTGTTGTCCGGGGTTGTCTGCAATCTTCGCTTCTAGACGAAGCCTAAGTTAAGCAGCAGCCGTGGATCGGAGGAATCACAATCAGCAAACGAATGCGCAGTCGCTGTGTCGACCAGAATGTATGAGAACGCTCATCAGGGCTTTCAATCTCAAACTGAACCTCCAGTGTCGAAAGTCGTTCGAGAAAGACTTATGATCGCCAAAATCGATGAACGCCTCCCACTGTTGCCTTCGACGCGTCGAGAGAAGAAGTCGCGGTCGCGATCCACTTTAACTTCGATTACGCCAAGACTTTGACATCAGCTCGTTAACTAACCCTGCGACTACCTACCCTAACTTAACCACCTACCACTCGCACACGACATCTGCGCCATCACCTCCTGCTCTATTCCAATCATCCAACATGGCCGTCTTCCCCTCCCGGAAGTTCCGACCAACGAACGATAACTCCGTCGCAGCGCGCTACCGCCTCCTCGTCGCAAAACATCCTTTCGCCCTCTTCGGCCTGCCCTTCATAGCCACTATGCTTCTCGGTTCATTCTTTCTTACGCCCGCCACGGCTCTGCGCTACGAACGACATGACCGAAAAGTGCGACAAATGACCAAAGACGAAGAGCTGGGCATTGGGAAAGATAAGAGGAAGATTGACTTGAGAGAGGAGTATTATGTGAGTATGCCGTCGCTGTGGTGGCATGAAACGGAAATCTGCTGCTCGTGCGGCTGAAAGAGGGTTGAAGCTGACAGTTGTGATTTTGCTTAGAAACTTGCGGCCAAAGATCTGGACAACTGGGAGCAGAAACGGGTCAAGAGGTTGCCTGGTGAGCATGATGGAGTGTTTTGAATGGACTGCGATGGCGCTGGCAAGCATTACGATGACGGGGTTAGCGATGGAGTTCAGGCGCATATGGTTGGAGGACGACAAATCTTTGTACTCTCCAGAGAGATCGTTGATGGAGTATACATTCGTCAGTTTTCTCATTCGAGACCATGTCATGACAGGAAACAACATCTAAAGCTAAGAGGCACTCGGCCCAGGTCACTCATCCACTGGAGGATTCCACTCAACGCCAGAACTCTCACGCTCGGAAGCTGTCTGAAATCGAAATCAGAGAACTCACTTGGCCACGCCATTCTGCTGGCCATGCACAGCGGGGCTGCCAGGCATCGTCGAACGCTTCGCCTTTGGCCGCCCAGAAAGTGTGTCAACCACCCCAGTCAAGCTCATCCAGAACTCATCCTTTGGTCGACGATCCTTCCAGTCTGTTTCCTCACGCTCAATCTTCTCCATAGCGCTGAACTTGACTCGCGCACCCCGGATGCCAATGACCGTCGCAGACATCGGGTCGTCTGCAATCTCCTGCTTGGACTTGCCGGCGAAGGACTCGAGATATTGCAATGACTTGACGCCGAAACGCACAGCACGCACACGATCCATGGGCGAAGGAATATCGCCTTGCTGGAAGTGACCTGGCACAGCATATCTTGAGTCGAACTTTCCATTGGACTCTTCCTTAATGGCGTCGGCAATGAACTGTGTTGTGTAGACTTTGCTGGCTTTCTCATTCCGGAGAATGATCTTGCCAGATCTGGTGTGACCGGCGTCCTTGGCGAACTGGTCCTTGAGGAATTTGATATCTTCGACAAGCATGTTGAGATGGATACCTTCCTCTGGCGTGTAGACGGCAACCGCTCCAATTGAGAGGCCTGCGAGGGTGGCAATGTATCCGGACGCACCGCCTTGGGTCTCGACCACGAAAACTCTGCGGCGCGACGCGGATGCAGATTGCTTGATGGCGTCGCAATAGCTAATCAAGGCGTTCAAGCATGTGTCGGAGCCAATTGAGAATTCCGTGCCAGGAACATTGTTGGATACGGTGGCGGGTAGAATGGTCATCGGAATCTTGAATGCGTCGTACTCGGCACGCGCCTTGCGAAGCTCCGAGACGGCTGTGAAAGCTTCAAAGCCACCAACGACGAAGAGTGCATCGATTTCGTACTTCTCAAAGCAGAACGCCGCCGTCTTCATGTCCTCGGAAGGCAGGCTACGATTCGTGCCAATCTCGGAGCCACCCTTCGAGCCCCAGTTCTCGGCCTCGAGCCAGCTGACTTCGCGAACGGAGCCTAGAGGCTTGTCATCGTGATGACGGCACAGACCAGGGAAGCCGTTGTGCAGGGCCACCGGTGTGTGGCCTTTGGTCAGGCAGTATGCCACAGCAGCGCGAGTCGCGGCGTTCATACCACCGGCGGGCGCGCCCACGTGTATTATACCAACTCTCATACGCTTCTCTGGCGGCAGAAGCATATCAGTCTTGTCTGTTGCCGTCGTGATATTGAAGGCTTGCTGGAACTCAGCGAATTCGGCGTCTCGTCCTTTCATTGCGGCTTCAAAGTCCTTCTTCGCGATATTTTCGGCGACCTGCTTGGTCAATCGGATAGCTTCTATCAGATCCTTCCGTACGATCTTGTTCTCCACGATACAGATAACAGGCGACGGTGTTTCTGGAGTAGCTTCGAGTACGGCCTTGACGGCTTCAACACCTTGCAATGTTGCAAGCATGCGATCATATGCACAAGGAGGCCCACCGCGTTGTACGTGGCCCAAGGTAGTCACTCTCGTATCGAGACCGACGCTGTTCGAAAGCAGATCCTTGACCATGACCGGAGTAATGTGCTTCAAATTCCTGTCGTGAGCACCCTCCGCGACGATCACGATAGTCTTCCTCTTGCCCATCTGACGATGCGTCTTCACGATTGAGCACATCTCCACTTCCCAATGCTCCGAAGGTGGGTTCTCTGGACAAAAGACAAAGTCGGCTCCGCAAGCAACTCCCGCCATGAGAGCTAACCAGCCGCAGTGCCGGCCCATGACCTCGATGACGAACGCACGTTGGTGCGAGAGCGCGGTAGCATCGATGTAATCGATCGATTGACAAATTCGTTCAAGCGAGCTGTAGCAGCCAATGGTCGCGTCTGTGCTGCTCAAGTCGTTGTCGATGGAGCCCACCAGCCCAACGATGTTGAGGTGTCTGTATGGCTTGACGTCGTCTTCCTTGCGCTTTCCCATGGACACGAGCTCATCCATGAGACTCGGCCATTCCGCTCGAAACTTGTCTGCTCCCGTCAAGGATCCATCACCACCACAAATGACCAGAGCATCGATGCCCTTCTCGATCATGTTGTTGGCAGCAGTGAGCCGCCCAGCGCGCTCCATGAACGCTTTGCATCGGGCGGTGCCGATGAGTGTGCCGCCTTCTGAAATCCATCCTCGCACATCTTCCCACTGCATCTCTCGGATCATGTCTCCGCCATCAACCAGCCCTTGATAGCCCTCGTAAACAGCGTACGCGGTGCAGCCGGCGGACAGTGACTGGCGCACAACTGCTCGCACAGCTGCGCTCATGCCAGGAGAGTCGCCTCCCGAGGTCATGACGGCTATGCGCTTCTTCCCCCACGGCATCGAAGGTGGGCTCAACGTGACTTGAGCCATGCTGGATATGAGATGCTTGCCGAGGCGGTGGTTGGTTGAGCTCGTTGCTCAGAAGCGTGAAGCGGGGTGTGGTCTGTTCGTGTCGCAGGCAAGGAGTGAAACGCGTGTATCGCGAGGGGTTGAGGCAAGTGAGAAGTGAGGCTCCCAGACAGCGCCTTTCAGTGTCTGGTTTTCTCGCAGCAGCGTGCCTGGCTTGCCCCACGCTGAAGTCAGAGTGGGCTATCGGTCCTTCCGATAAGCGGGTGCACTTCGGCGTCAGTGGTGTAATTCGAGGGTGATGCTGATGCTGATGTGCCTGCGATGTGACCGTGGACTTGGACTTGCTCGCCCACGCTGCGCACGAGGCTTGAAGTGAACGGTCTCGATTTCCTCATCGCCAGCTTTCACAGGCACACTTCACCGACCCGCGTTCCGGCTAGTAATGTGCCGGTCACTGTGACCGGGCCGTGACCGGGCCGTGACCGCTGTTTTGGTCACAAATAGGGCTTGTGACCGTGTGACCGAACCTAGGTGCCAAGACCTGCTTTGTTTATAATTTAGTTTAGTCTCTTCAAAATTTAGTGTCCAGCAGATTTGATTAGAGTCTATTAAAGTACTTAGTAAGTATTTGACTGGTTAGCTTAGTATAAACTCTAAATCGATACTAGAGCAACGCGACGAGAAATGCCTCGAAAACAGGACTAAATACTATACGCTATACTATAGCTAAGCTCCTAGAACTCGAGATATAAAGTATATAGGGTATCATTTAGTGTATACTAGCTTTCTAGAGCTAGAAGTTCCCTCGATAGTCGATAAAATGCCTACGAATCTCGGTCACTTCGGTTACAGGCCGGCCACACAGCAAAAGCGTCGGTCACAGCTCGGTCACGTCGGTCACACGGTCACATGATTTTGTGACGTGACCCAGGCACAACACTAGTTCCGGCCCAGCATCGCCATGCACACCGATAGCAGGGGTCAAACCTTATCCGATGACGCACTAGCGCCGAGAGAGCACATGCAGAGTGAATGCATCCTCTGTATTTTATCTTCATCACTGACAGCATTGACACGACTACCCACTGATTGGCCTTGCTATGAGGCCTCATTACTGTCGCGGTGGAAATAACAAGTCGCCCTCCACGGCACACGCCTCCCCGTGGCGTCCGGTAGCAGAACCGGCTTCCTGACTCCGGAGGCTCCGTGCCCAGCGCATACTTGTTGGCATGGCGGCCACTGACAGGGCCGATGCCCTGGATTCCTGCCTCCAGAGTCTGGTCGTTCCGTAGGAAACCTCTACCAAAATACTGCTCTTCGTCATGACCACTAAAACCACTGACTGACCGAAAATTCTACGGCAGACGGAATATTAAGCATTATATTAGGACTCGACTCCATCGAATCGAAGGACGCCTTCATGCTAACACATTCTCTTTCTGCGCCTCAGATCTTCACTGATGACCGTTCTTGTCGCTCGGATATCCTTCAAACGTACGTCGCGCACGACAAACCAGCCCCAAGATCCATGACATCTCTGATGGTTGCATTCGGCACGATCTCTGCTATCCATAGAACATGATTCAGCGTCGTCTCTGGCCCACCGTCACCACTCGTCGAAGTCCACTCAGGTCCGGGCGGCGCCCAGTTATTGGCTCCGTTGAAATCTGCACTGGGCGTGTTTGGCCGTCCCATCTCTGTCAATCTTCGAGGCAAACCTGCCGACTGCCATTGCGACCACATTCGATCAATGTTGGCATGGTGCAAGAAGAAAATTGGATCCCCAGGTGCGGTAAGCGCATTCGCCATGACTTGTCCAACCCCCTCGTGTCCGGCGATATGCACCCAGTTCTCATAGCAGATACTCGCGCCAGCCCAGTCGGAATTCCTGAAGCAGTCATCGACTTCGCTTTGCGCGGCACGCGAGAACTGTTCCGGGTTGAATCGTCGACTTAAGCACCTTGGCTCTTGGGCGATCCCGTCACTGTCGAAGACGAGTGTGAGATTCGAGAACGGACCGGTCGTCACACAACCGTTATCGGGACTGCCATCGCCTCCAAAGCCAACCTGAGGATCCCAGACTGCAGCGTTGAATAAATTCCCGACGTCGAGCGCTTCCTCCCAATAACTGGATCCAATCAGCGATGGCCTCTCATTGCGATTCTCTTCAACATCACTTACGGTGTGCCAAGCTGATAGTTGCAGTGTTGCGATAACATCTGCTCGTGCGCTCTCAAGTAGTAGCGATGCCATGGCAAAAAGGCTCCAACACCATGGATCCAGTTCTTGCTGCGAATGTGTGCCCACTGCAACTCTTCCCACACACTTCTGGCCCCGGGAATACCATAAGCCGCTGGCGTTCGCTGCAAGCACAATTCAGCGTCCAAGTACGCTCTCTTGTCGTCGCTGCTCATGTTTGTCCTAGTGATAGTCGTTAACCCTTTCGGCCATGTTCAAGCCTTCGCACGCCGAGTACCCACCATGATCTTCGTTGTCTCGTTGACTGACAAGAGCCAGCAGCTTGTCTCCTCTCCCTCGCAGGCAAAGCATATCCCCAACCCAAATTTATAGAAACCAAAAGATACAACAGCCCCAATCCGCGTTGCATTCTGTCGAATGGCCCTCCCGCAGGCTACCGAGAGAACGAGTGGTGGGCAAGGATGCGGACACAGGTTGCAGCCAAAGGTAAACGGAATCTGCTCCAAAGCAGAAGTGCAGAACCGAGTATATCCACAGGGAATCCAAGCTCCTCCAACCAGTTTCCTCGTGTGCACGACAGCCAAGCGCTCCTCGGTACGACTTAGTCCTGCAATGAATCCCGAATGACGCACAACACCAATTCCGTGGCGATAGTCTCGTGCAACAACCAGAGAAAGTCAGCAAAGCGGTGATTCTGTTTGGTCGGGAGCTGGCGGTCGGAGGAACGCGGAATTCCTAGTGTGTCATAAGAACGAGTGTGGGCGGCTGAAAACCTAGCCAAAGAATAGAACGGTAGGCAGTAAAAGCAGCATGTGATGAGAGAGAGAGAGAGAGAAACAGAGCGCGCGAGAGCTCGCGTCTAAGTAGATCTTGTCTTGCGTTTATGCGTGCTGGCGTGGTGGAAAATGATGCACTGCAGATCGGGGCTGAGACAAGCAACGGCCGCTCACGGTATACGATCTTGATCTTCCTCGTGCGTTTAGTGTTAGGATGTGCAATACGTTAGGCGCGTTTGCTGATTTGTTCGTGGACCCAAAGCATCAGCCGTTGGAGCGAAGGATGTCGTGATATTATGCGGTAAGAAGATCGCGTGCGAGCCGCAAAAATGCTTGAAGCTTGTAAGAAGTGGTCCGCTTGGTCTCGTGAGGTGAGTGGCTGTGACGTGGGAAAATGTTTGGTCGGAGTCGTTCATGCTCCAATCTACCAAGGGAAGCTACCGTTGTTTGTCAACGGTGCAATTGCATCTCGAGCGATGCCACCTTCCCAATACCCCATTCTTCTTGCCGGCTTAAACATAGAGTCGAGACGTTCATCTCGAACAAGGATAGATTGGTTTTAAAAATGACGGCAACATTGCGAGAAACGCTGAAGAGAGTATTGATACAATGGCTATATCTGACTGTCCCAGACTTCCGCAATACTGTCGTCAATCATAGCAGACTGGTTCTGCCCAGCATAAGATATAAAAGGTGAAAGTAATATTACAAGTGCTTAGGTCGTTACGATTTTCTGTTTGCCATGGAGCTTTTCAATCACTGTTCAACGAGCCTTCAGACCTCTGGCGGTGTTGGCGTCGTGGTCGATATTGATCGGGGCTTCGCACCGCATCCCGCACTTCTAGTCAGTCTTCATCTGGGTAAGCGAGCTGGGAAATAGTGCGTGAAGGAGGTCGTGGACGGCGAAGCTTTTCCGCTTCTTCGTCAGGCTTCGTTTCGCCCACCACCGAGACTTGAGGGGATTCTGATGCGAATAGATCCTTCAATCCGGCGGACATTGGGGACGTGGCGGCCTCTTCATCAGGTGGAGTCGACGGTGCGGCGCTTGAGTCAAACTCATTGCTGTGGGTGCGAGTGGATACGTCGGTATCCATGCTACCCATTGATGGAGCCGAGGTGTCGGACAGAATAGATGCGCGTTTGGATCCTCGAGAGTCCGACTGTGATATTTCAGGGGAGCTTCCAGCAGAGGACAATACTTCGACGTTCGCGACCTTTGGCGTGGGCGGCTTCGAGTCCTCCTTTTTCTCAGCAGTCACGGAGCTGATACTTGGCAGATTGAGCTGCGACGCAGATGGCAAGGGAGACTCGCTTTGCGGGCTCACAGCACCAGAGGATGCTGACTGACGGCGCTTAGCGTCACTTGCGGCCACAGGTGATGACTTTGGCTGGCCGACCAGACTGTCAAGAGTCTTCTTGTCAACTTGTTTTACGTCAGTCGTCTCTTCCTTCTTCTCTGCGTCGTCGTCAGAGGAGTACTTGAAAGGGTCATATTCAGCGGTTGGGCTGATATTTTTGGCCAATTGTTTAGGTGGCACTGAAACCGGGGCGCTAACGAAGCCAGCAGTATCATGGTCTTCATGTTGCTCGCCCGCTGGGACCACGGAAAGCAAGGCCTCGGCGATAGGGTCTGAAGGGGCAGCAGAAGTCGACTCTTCCTCGGCTTTTCCTTCGGCTTTCTCACTGGCCGCTGCTGACATTCTCGGGTTCTCCACCATAGGGCTTGTGGCCGTTTCAGCCATGGGTGACATCTCCTCGATTGGGCTCGCAACATCGTCTCCATCGGCCTTGTCAGCGGTAGACTGCGAGGGCTGATCCTCGATCTCATCATCCCCATCTTCGCTCGTGACTTGCGACATAAGAGCATCGGCAACGGGGTCGGCAGTTGGCACTTCTGACTGAGATTGCAACGTCTCATAAGACGGACCGTCTGTGGTGGAAGTGTGCTTCTCGTTCTCGCCTGTCGCATTTTCAGACTGAGCGAACGAGTCCACATATGGGTCGGCATCTGCAGTCTCGAAAGCTGGGGATTCTGTCTTCTCCGGTGCCTTTGCTGGTGATGACAACGAGACAGCGGGTGATTCATCTTTGGACTTGGGCCTTGGCGTGGCCGATGAAGGAGGCTGCGGGCGAGGCATCATTGTCGGATTATACCAAGACTCGGTATTGGCCTCACGGTTGGTCGGTACGTGCTGGGCGGTGTGATCCTTATCCTCAAAAGACGGCGCGCGTGAGCTATCACGAGACATCGGTACACGACTGGCAGATTGCCTAGACTCGGCTCGCATCCACAGAGATCTCACAATGGCCTGGTTCTCACCCGGAGTCGATTCTGTAGGTACCAGACGGGAGCTACGAGGACGCGATACATCCCTCTCAAAGCTGCGGCGTGGGATATCGGGGCTTGAGACTGCCACGGCAGAGCTTGGATTGGAGGAGCCACGGTGAGAGAAGACTGCAGAGCTTGGCTCCGAGGACCCTCGAGGCGAAAAGCTGGCTCTTGAGCTTGGATCGGAGGATCCGCGGTGGGAAATACCGACCCCAGAGTCCCGCTCCATTTCTTGATTTGGTCCGGCCGAGAGCATGGGGCTGTCTGAGGTCATGTCTGTGAGTGTAGGCAGATCAAGCTGAGAGACAGGACGTGTAGGCATGAAGTCGGATCCTGGGGTATGAGTATCAGCTGGGCGGTCGTTGTCAAACGAGTCGGTCCTGGAGAGTCGAACGCCCGCCGGGGACTGAGGCGGGGACATGGACGGACTTCTGACTGGCGCCTCGTCTCCCCCAGGGGTGGTAGGCGTGCTATCGTTATTGTCGTCCAAGCCAGGACTCACCACCGGTAGAGGTGGGGACAGTATTCCTTCATCCCAGGCTCTGTCTGCGGATGGACCATTATATTGAGGGCTCATCGACTGCCATTGGCGTTCTTGGATGCGAGCAGATGCGTTGCGGGAAAGTGATACTGCCGCAGAGCGAGAGGCTGACGGTGAAATGGAGCGCGAGACGGAGACCGAGTTTGGTAACATGTGTGCCAGTTGCGCTGTCCATGGGTCTGGTGACTGGTTGTTGCTAGGTAAGTCTCGAGCACCGACATCTGGGCTTGCCTGATCCAACGCCTCGCGCAGCCGAGCGGATGACGGTTCGGGTGGGCTTGGAGCGTCCAGAGCTGCGATTTGTGCATCATACGGTCTTGGGGCATCGGTGTCAGGCATGTCAGTTCCTTCATCAGCCATGATGACTGGCGCCCTCTTATTGAGCTCCTGTCGCAATATCTCGGGGTGAATTGGATCTGGGTTTGCTACATCCGGGCTGCGCATGCCTGTAGCATTTCCAGCAGGGGATTGCAATCGGGAGTCATCGTAGCTGAAGGATACCCGGGCAGAGCGATCGGCTTCACGTGCAACCGCAGATGGAACAGGCAGTGCTGGAGAGTCACTGTTCTCAAAGACATCGGCGGCAGCGACCTGACCCAAACGATTCAGCTCACGCCGAGTTGGCGATGGGGAGCGGGTATGCTCTCTGCGTCCTCTACCGGCCGCTCTAGCAGCAGCGCGCACCATATCGTCACCATCAGGTGATGCTGATCGTGGACGTGACCTTGATCGAGAGGACGAACGAGAACGGGAGGGAGATCGGCTGTCGAAAACTTCTGGGTCGGCAGCACCAAGCAGTTGAGCCAACAGCGGCGAAGGGATATGAGGGACTTCATAGCCTGGCCGTCGTGGCCACTCCTCGTCATCTTCATCATCGTCAATACCACGGACTGGCGAATAGTCCCGGTCGTTCGTATCAAACTCATCGGGGAACATGGGAACTCCGTCTGGGAAGAAGTCGTTGCTGTTTGCACGCTCATTGAACCTCTCACGCTCGCCGTAGACTTGCTCCCAACGTTCCTCGAACTCCATGGCATCCATTGCGCCAGATGGCATGCCATCTCCACGATATTGGGGGCTCATGATTGCGCCGTAAGTCATAGGAGAACCAGGTCGGTCGCGCGCGCGATCTTCGGGGATCGTTGCGGAGTGTATCACAGAAGGCATGTTGTATGGAGATTGTGCGCCATCGTCGCCCTCGTCGACTCGGGGCAGTTCGGGCGTGCGATTGTTCTCTGGAGTCCAGGTACCCTCGATGTCAGAGGCTCCCATTGGCAGTGCAACTTGAGACGGGTTCCTGTGAGGTGGTTGTGGAATTTCTCTACGGCCTGCAGCGTTGGCGAAAGGCAATTGGGTGTGTGCCGGAGTATTCTCGTCAGATGACGCTTGAGATTGTCGGGAAAACCGGCGCTTGGGCTGAATTGGCGACAGGGCTGGACGTCGAGTGAGATCGCCGCTGAGCCTTTTGCCGTCATTGTACTGTGGCGATGGAGCGTCGTCATCGCCCCAGTCGGACATCGGTGATGTTCCGCGGTCTGCAGAAGTCGAACGCGTCTGTTCAATGTCGCGCACTGGGAGTGCTTCGTCATCCTTTGATTCCACAGTGGTCGCAGAAGCAGAGCGCGAGGCAAGTCCAGGAAGAGGAGATCTCGGGCTATCAGTTTGCATCGGTGATGTTCCCTGGTCGAAGGAGAGCGAGCGAGGGGCCATAACGTCCGGCGAAGGCGCTGCAGGAGACTCTGCGGGGGATGCATCCGAGTTCCAGTCCGACATTGGGGATGTGCCACGATCGGCGGAGTTTGATCGCTGCTGCTCGATATCACGAGTTGGCAAAGCACCAGCTGTAGCGACATCAGGCTCGCTGTCTTCGTCCTTGAAGTCTGACATTGGGGATGTGCCAGCGTCCGCTGAGCGGGAGCGTTGGTGATCAATATCTGGCGGCGATGCAATGCCGATTCCCAAGACCTCATCATCGCTACCATTCGACATTGGAGAAGTGCCAGCGTCTGCAGATTCGTAGCGCGGCGACGCGATATCTCTAGGGCTGAACATGGGTGCAACATCGCGGTCTGGCGATGGGCTACGGACAGGAGACCTCATAGAACCACGTCGGCTCTGGTGATAGTCATCGGGGACGATACCAGACATCATTGCCGTTGGCGATGGAGCTCGGGGAACGTATTGGTCGGACCCTGCTTTGGACAGTGGTGGACGAATGTCATCCCCGAAGTCCGGCGGTGGCGATTGAACGCCAGCCATCTTCGCGGTAGGCGATGGCGAGCGACTCCCGGAAGGTCGTTGCGACAGCATGGGAACAGCTTGCGAGGACGCAGTACGCGGGGATTGTGCTGCGTCGATGTCTACCGCTGGCAGAGGCATGGTCATAGCTGGTGTTCGACTACGCACTTGCCGGGGTCCCGCCTGTACACCCACATCTGCCGATGGCTCTGCATACCCTTCGTTTCTGTTGGCGAGTTCGGCGTCAATAGCCATGTGTGGAGATTGGGATCTGAACCGTGAGCCAGGTCGCGAATCATCGAAGTTATACGTGCTCGGTGGCAGGAGTTCCCCGGACAAAGGACGTCCGTTACCCGGCGAGAACACACCCGGTGGCGGAGATCTCGACGTCATCCGTGATTCTGCGTTGCAAGAATCATTAGGCAAGTCCAATTGTGAGACGGTGCGTGAGAGATGCCAATCCTCGGCACCGCGGGGCACCGAAGGCGTACGTGGGTGGTCAGTCTCCTCGGCGTCGGTGTCAGTTCCCATATCGCGCGTGGGCAATGGCGGCGAGTGCAATGCCTCGGAAGACTGTGATCGAGGCGCGTCAAACCTGTGGGATCGTGGTCGTGGAGGTGACCGGCCACGCGGCAAGAACGTGACTTCGTTACTTGGTGGATTGCTTGTGGTGGGCTCGGATGTTGTCGGCAGGGGAGGCGACGCCAGGGGCTGTCTCGACACTGATCGGGTGTGCGCAGTAACAGGCTCGTCGGCGTACTGGTCTGGTGGTCCTCGGGGTGGGGACATGGCTCGTGCTGGCGAATTGCCATCGAACTCATACGGATCCACCATGGGCGTCCCCACCTGGAGTGAGGAATCGCGGTACCGTGCGTGTTGCGGGGGCGCCGGGGAGCGCGACTGAGAATAGGCACGGTCCAGCGCGACTTGGGGCAGATGGGACTGCAACGGAGGTGGCGACGGTGGCTTGGGCGGGGACGGTGCACGCATGAAGGGCGCCGAAGAAGACATGGGAGGCTCTGGATGGCGCGTGTTCGAGGGGGATCTGGAATGCGATGGGGCGACGTGCGTGCCCCCGTCCACAGAAGCGCGAGGAGGTGGAGACAACGCGCCCTCGTCGACCTGGGTGGACTTGGACGGGGATCGA
Organism: Cercospora zeina; assembly: GCA_022702355.1. Classification (NCBI taxonomy): domain Eukaryota; kingdom Fungi; phylum Ascomycota; class Dothideomycetes; order Mycosphaerellales; family Mycosphaerellaceae; genus Cercospora; species Cercospora zeina. The sequence continues at coordinate 3,453,723 of JAKLWX010000005.1, forward strand.
AGCGGCGGACCGGCGGGTGTCGCAGACCTCGGAGTGTAGACGACTTCTTGCCGCTTGACGGCGCGCCCGGCGGACAGAGGCGGCTCATCGAGCGAGGTGTCGTCGGTCTGCGTGGTGATGGAATGCGTGGACTGCGAGGTCGGCGGGGACGGCGTCTTCGCAGCGACGTCGATGGCCTCGAGCGTGCCGCTGGCCAACGAGATGGACCGGGCGGCGGACGGGGCGAAGAGCGAGTTGCGCTTCGAAGGCGCGCCCCCAAAGCTGCCATTGAGCGACTGGTAGGCCCGCGGCGAGGTCGGCGGCGACTGCGACTGCGACTGCGACGGCGAGCGCGACGCGGGCGGCAAGTGCGACGTGGGCAGCGCGACGCCGTGTCCCTGCGGATCGGAGTCGCGCAGCGATTCGGCCCGAGACTGCGCGCTGTCGCTGTGACGCGCGTGTTTGTCGGCGAGCGGCTGCGTCTCGTCGCGGTGCTCGACCTCCGCAAGCGCACCGAGGCCGGCCGGGCGCGCCTTGCCGTTGGTGTGCATGGGGAAGCGGCCATGCGGCACGTCGGTGATGGTGACTTCGTGGTACACGTCGTGCTCGTCGCGATACGCCAGACGCGCCTCGGCCGGTTTCGTGGGCGGCGCGTGGATGATTTCCACCGTGCTGTTGCCGGGCTTCGGTCGGAACACCAGCGCCGTCGACTCGGCGGGCGCCGTGTCGGCAAACAACGCCGCCATCTTCTTGCTGCTGCCCGGTCGGTGTCGCTCCATGTCCGACGTGCTGTTCGACCCGATCGACTTCACGTCCATGTCGCCGATTTTGCTGGTTCCCGACTGCCCATCGAACGGGCCCTTGCGGAGCGCACTCTCCATGTCCGCGGGCTCGTCTTGCTGGGTCATCTCGGTGGCAATAATCCCGGGTGTGTCGACGTCCGAGTCATCGTCGCGTCGTCGCTTGAAAAGCCGCTGCGTCGCCACGGATCCATTCGCGTATCCGCTGTTGATGTCGCCGAGTCTGCCGCTGAGCCAGCGCTGCATGAGGCCAGCAATCGGGGGGGCGCAGATGCAGATAACGGACAAATTGGCCTCAATGATGGCCCACATGCCGGTGTACTGATACTCCCACGTCCGATTCATCTCGCCCAACAACCGCACCACGTATTGCAAGCGGATGACGGCGGCGACGGTAACCACAAACCCGATGCCAAACAGAGTGGCGACGCCGATCTTCTTATGCATCGCAATGTTGAGCCTCAAAACACTGAAAATCGGCAGCAAGAACACGACCACATCGTAGAGGATATTCAGTGCTCCGAAGGTGTAGAGAAGTGGCGCGACCTCGATGCAAGACCCAGTCCCTCTGGTGAAGTGATTCCAGACAGCGCTCACGGGCGAGCACTGGAAGATAATCGCAAAGTCGAATGCAAGCGCGGTCATGGCAAAAACGCCGATGCTGATCCAACACGATAGTCGGAAGGCTTTCGTGATCGAGTCCGCGGTCCAGATTCGCAAGTAAAGCAGGACAGCGGCGATCTTCGTGGTCATGACGACTGAGATGTAGAAGATCTCGCCGATGTAGAGCCACCGCAGGACTGTCTCGATGCTGCCAACGGTGTTCGTATAGAGATCGGTCGCGAGCCCAAATTTCGTCCCTTGGTTCAAGCTGACGTCCAGTACAGTGACGAGCGCGAGCGATCCCAAAACGACCCAATCATCCCAACTGATGCCGCTTCCATTGAGGCCCCTCCATCTTGATAACAGTCGCAGCGCCACGAAGATGACCGCCACGGAGAGGAAGGTCCAGGTAACTCCGTATAAGGTAGTTGCGTTGTCACGAACCGGGCGATTACAACTTGTGGCTTGGTACCGTAGACCATCTGGTGCTTTGTTAGCGAAATGCATGGGGTTTTCGTAACAAGCCACGTACCGAGCTGGTCTTGCATCGACGAAGAACATTGTCTTCCCAGGCACGTCTCATATGCAGTTCTCACGGATGCAGTACAGAAGCAGACCTCGTCCGCTTGGCAATTGTTCGGGAGCTGTGCAACACACGTTTGTGCACATGCTGGGAGTGTGCTTCCTTCCGCTTGCCGCGCTGAGATGGTCGTCGCATATGAGTCGGAGCCTACGGTCAACGCCAGTAAAGGCAAGACCAGTATGCCCGGCACCCACAACATCGCGTTTGGTGACGGCCGAGGAGTCGAAGGCCGGATACGGTTGACGAGAGCATCAGTACCGAGTGTGAGGATGGACGCACGCTATATTTGTTGCTGCAGCAGGCCATCGAGATGGCGCACGTCTTGCGACTCATGGCCTTCAAGCACCGCACCCTTTGGCACGAGGCTGGAGACAAGCGGGAACATGCCCAAGGCGTTCTCCACCGAAGCCTCCGCCGTACCGCCCCTAGGCAGAGTCGCCGGCGAGTATCCGATCTGGTCATGGTGCTGTGCGGAGCTGAGATCGCCTCAATGTGGTTGGATTCGCTGATCCCCTTGCGGCTCTGACTCGTGGGAGCTGTGCCACTGCATCACTCTGCATTGGCAAGCACAGTGTGTGAAGCAACACGATTCAGCGGCAAAAACGCGTCGCCGCCATTGGACTTGCCATCGCCGGTGAATCAAAGCTCTGCCCATTTTCGAGCTGCGGCGAAGTCTTGCTGCTTGAGTCGGTCATTCGTCCTATCGTAATGCATCGAAGAAGGGACGTCATTGCTCACGATTGAGTGCGTCTTGTCTGCGCGATCACCACTCTCCATCACAACGACGCGATACGTTTGCAGACGCGTCCTACGGTGTATGCTTGCTTGCACGATACGCAGGTGTCGGCGTAAATCTTTGTCCAGACGAGGTGCAGTCGGGCAAATTGTACGGTGCGAGGTCGACGACAAGGGCCTCCCGTCAACGATTCCACAAAACCGCACAACCAGCCGCACGGTGGCTGTGGTGGGGCTTTCGTCTCGTTCCTGAACGATCGTCTGAACTTTGACTGCAAACTGTTGCTCGTGCGGGCCGGCAACGCGCCCCGACAGCCACAAGTCCGACCCCAGAGCCGCGTGCATAGCAGCCCGACAGAGACGGGTCGATGAGCTTTCGAATCTCGATCGCCAAGTATGTAGCTGTCCTCTGTGTGCATCCCCTCGATTACACATTTGGACTGGGTTGCTGGTCTGCATCTGTGACTCTGCCTGGTATTTTTGTTATTTTGGAGCACACGCTCTGCTTCCGTGGAGAACGGTCGTCAGTAGTTCCATTCCCCCAGTCTTGTGTACTTCCGTGAAGTCTGGGTTTCACAATACACGTCGCATGGTCTCACCTACTCGAAGTGCTTGCTCACACCTCAGACCAAAGGTCCAGAGCTTCAACCCTCAGCGCGCGATTCTGATTTGAGCCTGACACAGACGCAATTTCGAAATGCACCCCAACGGCTGCAGCAATTGATTGCCAGACTCTCGCGAATTATGATTCAAATCAGCGATGAGGCCGTCCGAGCCCTGTCCGAAGCCATGTGAGCAATAGCGGAGCTGACATATAGTTCGCTCACAGCGTGATGAACAGCCCAGCAACCAGGCTTTCTCTTTTAGTGTCTATTCTCATATCGGAACGCCTTGGAATGTCCCGAGTTTCCATGGGCGAGTCGCAATTGACATGGTCGACGGCATTGTTGTAGCGCTGCCCGTGTGATGTCCCAACATGGCATCCAGCTATCGCTGCAACAGCTTGCGACGCGGTGGATGTTCCCGGTCTGCTGTGACTTGTTCGGAGCAGCTCATCTGGACATATCTGTGATACCTTGGAGCTCCTTGGTCGTGCATCAAGCTGGCTCGTAAGGAACGACTCGCCAGTCGCGTCGCCCAGCGAGGACGGCGTCTGTACGTACACTCCTGTGCTGTGGCCGGAACAATAACGATGGTGTTGTGACAGCGACAGCCAGAACTACGCTTGGTCTGCTTCTAGCATGCGACATTTGGTGACTGCATTTGCATACTGCGAGAGTTCATACCGAGGAAAGCGAAGTTCGGTACACCGGCACAGCCCTAGCAGAATGACTAAGCAGTTACCGCTGGTTAGGTCCCTAAGTTAGGGTACGTAACTTACCGTTCACGGGTGGCAGGTTAGATAGACTCCCAATACTTCCTGAAGAACATCGTGAAATAGCGGCATATGCCACGTTTAGGATGGTGCATTTAGTGCTACTTCATGTGTGTAATTCAGCCTGATGCAATGTCTCGCTAGACACGAAAGTCATGTTCATGATGTCTCGTCCCAGTCGTCAACGTTCTCACTTCTTTTCCACGTTCTCGAGCCTGACATCCGTGACCGGCTTCTCAACACTGTCGCCTCGCTCGCCATCCACATCCTTCTCAACATTGGCAACCGTCTGGCCTCCGATAACGGCATTTTCGAACTTGCTTCCACGCTTCTCAGGACCAACGGCGGCAGTGAAAGCGATCCCGAGGGCAATGATGGCAGTTGCAACGCCCATGGTTGGTCCATAAGCTGGTACACGCTCTCCGTCGACCGAAACAAGGTGAGACTCGGCGATGGCGTTGACGATTTGTGCACTGGGCGACGATATCATGTTTCCGAGTTGGTACTTTGCGATTGTCAGCAATGCCCATGATGTACACCCATGAATGTCGTCGATCAGAACTTACAGTAATACCAGGGAAAGAGGACCGGAAGGCAGGAGGCGAAAGCTCATTCAAGTGGATAGGAATCACACCCCAGGCTCCTTGGACGAAGAACTGGATCACGAAGCCAGACGCCGAAAGGCCTCCGAGAGAAGTTGGTATGATCCAAGCGGGAATGATCAAAGCGCTGATCAATGCCGAAACAACCATGGCACGACGACGACCCGCCCATTGGCTGAGGTATCCAATCGTTGTGCCGCCGACACAAGCACCAGTCTTCATGAGGATACTGGCAATCGAGGCGTCGTGGTTGTCCATGCCCTTTTGGGTCCTCATGAAAGTGGTGTATGAATCTTGACTATTGTGGGAACCATCTGTTAGCAATTGCCTGCATCCATGACATGCCTAAAACGATGGACACTTACGAAGTATGGGAGTAGAAGTTGAACCACGTCATGAGAATAATGCAATAGATGCACATCTTCCACTCTTTCCCCAACATAGACTTTGTCTCCGCCCAGAAGACACTTGCTGAAGCACCTTTGTGCCCAGCAGCCTTGCGATCTCGGAACTGTTTGCTCTCAGGGAAAGCGACGCGGATCAAACCAACGCCGATACTGAGTCCAGCTGCGATCCAGAAAACGGTCTTCCAGGATTCGACCGATCCACCGACACCAAGGTTAGCGCAAGCAGCGCAGACGTAGCCGAAAGAGTAGCCTTGCTGCAGAATGCCTGACATGAGACCACGAGCCTGAACAGGGCAGTTCTCGAGTGCCTGAATAATTGAGTCAGAGGTGCTGAGAACAGATGATTTCCACGATATCTAGTTACCATTGCGACGGCATTGCCGTACACGCCACCCATGAAGAGGCCGAACAGCGATCGGACAGCAAGAAACTGCCCAAAAGTGGTGCTGTAGATCGTGGCAATTTGTAGGATTCCGAGAATAATCATGTTAGCCACCATGGGCCACTTGCGACCGAATTGATCCTGCAAAGGGTGTCAGCGATTGTCTCGGTCGCATATCTTTCTCTCCCGTGGACACCTACTCCAAGAAGACCAAAGATCGCAGCGCCGACGGAACGCAGCAGAAGAGTGAGCGTGATGGCGGTCGTGATGTTCGTATTGCTCGTGTCATAGTATGATGCAAGCTTCGTTGTTTGGATACTCAAGGCGTGAAAGTCGAACGCATCGGCCTTTTGATCGAAGTCAGTACTTGTCGCGCAATACACGGTCCTTTGGAATATGCCATACCGACCAAGAGGCAAAGCCAACGATGAAGAAGAGCCATGCCGTCGGTGAGAGCTGTGCAAACAGAGAGATTGGATTCTTCAAAGGAGCTGGTCTCTGCCACTCCGTACGAGACTCTCCAAACTCGTTGGTGATCTCGACTCGTTGTTCCCATCGAAAGAGATCAGCAAAGCTTTGCTTCGCGGTTGCGAGGATGCCCGTCGCGACAGGTTCTGCTGATTTTCCAGTAGAATCCATTGTGGACGCACAACAAGCTGAGAAAATTCGGAGTGGAAGATTGTATCACTACCAGTGCACTACGTATTTGAGACAGCGCACACGAACCCTTCTTGTACTCCCGTGCGAATGTCATCATTGCATTTGTCCAATGATACCTTGCCCGTCGCCCAGACCTTGGCCAAGCTACTGAGCCAGCGGCAAGTGTTCCTTCGCTGCTTCGTACTGCCGCAGGTTGCTTCACTGTTAGCTTTTCACACCGCGCCACAAGCGGGTGAGGAATCCATTATGTCTTGACCCAACTTGGCGAGTGTCCATTTTCCAAGACCTCAAAGGCCGAAGAGTCCTCGTGTATCCACAGCTGATTACGCTGTTCCGACCGCTCACGAAGGCCAACACTTGGCAAATCGAAGTGCTATGTACATTCAACCGGTGCCGCTCCGATACTTTTTCTGAGCTCGTGGAGGTGGGCGGCGACAAGATGCATAAGCGGTCTTGGAAGCAGCTTGGAATTATATGAAGATCCAGCTTGGCAAGCCTGGTCATTGGCTTGAGAGGCTTCAGCTGCACGCCGCAAGTCTTAGCTCTGGGGAAGCAATACCAGTGATCGCGTGGCGGTATTATGCTGAGGTCTTGCACGTTCCACTTCGAACAATCGTGTGTCGGGGTCCCCTTGGGGTCTAAGGCTCCACGCACTCCACTTCCCATGCACCTGTCGCGAGAGATGAAATCTAAGCGACGTCTTGGCATGAAGTCCCGACCATCGGGTTGCTCTTTTGGGCCTGCTAGGAGACCGACCAAATTCGGGCCGGCAACAGATGCTGCAACACGGCCAATGCTCTTCGTAAAGAAAAAGACAACGGATTCTGGTGAGCTGTCGTCGGCAGTCACACTCGGTCGGGCGCCGATAGCAATTTCTTGGTCCTGCGTCCTTGTGGTCCATGGCGGCGGCTTGGCTTGACGCAAAGAAGGCCAACAAACCTTTCATTCGATATTCAGCGGCAGCAGGCACTCCGTGAATGTGCACAGCAGGAACGTTGTGCATCGACTGACGGTTTGAAGCGCTGCCTTTACACTTCACTTGCCACCTTGAGTTTTGCATGCTTGACGCGGCAAGCCACCGGGCTTCTTCCTGGCAGCCGAGCTGAAACCGCCTTCCACGCTAATCCTTTCGAACGCAAGTCGCGGAGCAGAGCGAGGTCTCCATCCTCCCAGAGTAGTAGGCTGGATCGCGTGACGCGCTCGGAACGCAACTCGCCGACTCTTCTCCCGACGGAGTTCAATGTCCTGTGTGGCATCGCCTGGTGGATTTCGCGAACACTGTGCCCATCTTCGCGCAGGGCAAGTATCTGCTCGTCCTCTGCAGAAGTCCACGGTTCTGCGGCGAATGAAGCGTCGCGTTTGCGGCGCTGGAATTGGTGTCGCACACCCCAAACCGGCCGGCCAAGTGTGTCCGCGATTTTCTGCATAGACATACCAGATTCACGCATCTCAAGGGCTTTGAGATATTCCGATTCCGTCCATCGTTGCCCTGCGGCGTGAGCGCGCTCTTCGTCGACATCGAATTTGCCTGGCTCTGTTATTTGGGTCTCCTTATTCTGGCGAAACTTGAATACATCTTCGGGCCGTTCAGGAGTCCACCAGCCTTTCTTCCGAGTGTCGAACCTCACCACCTGCTGGACAGCATATCTGGATCGTTTCAATGCTGTTGCGGCATCCAATGTCGTTTTGCCTTTGGCGAGAAGCGCCCTCAGTTGGTTGAGTTCATCCTGCGTCCATTCCCCAGTCCGTCGCTGACTGGAGGAAGACTGCAGCCATCTTGAGTGAATAGGGCTGCATGATCTTGCAGTTTGCTGAAAGCAAGTTGTATAGTTCAGGCCGTTGATCAGTCGTGCCTTTGGCAACTGCACATAACGCAATCGACTCATACGTGACCAGTTATAGGTAATGAGATGCACAAACTATGCCTTTTTGATGCATCAAAGAGGCGCGCAGTCGAGATGCATCGCGTTCTTGACCCTGAGGGAATTCGCAGGCTTCGGCATTCGGTCGGCATCACAAATTTCCGTTCCTGCCGCCACACGGCGCACGGCTCACGGCCAACAGAATATGAATTCCGCGCTTGCGCGAGAAGAATTGGCCCACGTAAAGCTAACAAGATCAGAAGATCTGATAAGCCAACGCTATGAGCAGAATGAAGTAATGACCAATCAACATAAAGTACAAAGGCGCGCAAAAGAGGTATCTCATCAGCCGTTTGCAGAGCCAATCGAACGCCGAATCGTCCTGTCGTATCATCATGATCATTCGCGAGACAAGAATCCTCGCATGCTCATTTGCAATGCCGCTCATTACTCTTCCATCTCCTCCTCAGCCCCACATGTAACAGTATCTTCTCCCTTGGCGTTCAGAACACCCTCCATCTCTTCATACTCCCTCTCCACCTCTTCAGCAACGAACTCCTCGTAACTCTCCAGACTCGTCTGGATATGAATCTTGAAATCCACGACCGTCTTCAGGATCCTCTCTAACTCCGTGTGCAACTCTTCTCGCAACTCCGCGGCTCGGAAAGTTAATTGCTCGTATTCCAAGTTCACGCCCATCTCTCTCTGCTCCATCAATTGCACGCTCTCCCCCAGTCCCACTCGGACCTTGTTGAGTTCCTTCTCCATTTTCTCAATTTGGGCTTCGGAGTGCATGGCGGCGGCCGAAGAGATCTCGCGCATTTTCTCGAACTCCTCCTGTGCGCCACTAACGCGGTGTTTGAGCGTTTCGAGTTCAGAGTGCTTGTCCTCGAGTGCTTCGCGGGTTTTATCGAGAATGTCAATCTTGGCCATATCCTCCTCGAGACCGGCATTGCGGCGTTCAGAGATGGTCTTGCGGAGTTGTTGGAGGGACAATTTGATCTGCTTGAGATCAGGGGTGGGGAGCAGAAGATGAGGAGCGTATCCGTTGTTGGGGTCTTGCAACAGGCGATCATTTGCAGAATCTGCGCTGGTCGACGAGGAGAAATCGGGGCCGGAGTTGACGCGTAGGCGCAGTTCGTATTCTATCCCGCTGGCGTTGTGCGCTGTGGAAGGTATGATGCCAATTTGATAGCCTAGAGAGTTGTACCTCTGCACTGCGCCTTCCAGATCGTCCAGCTTTGACCCCGTCTCGACCTCCTTCTTGCCGGTGCGTTCCTTGGCCTCTTCTAATCGGATTTGTGTGGCTTCGACCCCCTTGATGAGTCTCTCTCGCTCGGTGTTCATGCGATCAATGTCTTGTACGGAAAGTCCTTGCTCGTCGACTTTCTGTTGCAGATCTGCACGCTCGGCTTCTGCTTCTGCCATTTCTGCTTCGCACCTAACGATTTCTTGCTGCAACAAATCGGCTCGGTGTGAGTACTTTTCAACCTTAGCGTCCATGCTCGCATTGTATTGTTCAAATTTCTGCCTGTCCTCCTCCAGGATTTTGATCGTCTCGTCCAATTTGGCCAGCCGAGGAGCAGACTTGCTCAACTCATCAATCTGCTCTTGCAATCTCTTGGACTCTGCCTTCAATTCTTTGACTTGCTCCAGGTTTGCCGCATTTGCTTGCTCGAATTTCATAGCCATTGCTTCAATATGTGGTTGAATTCTTCTCTTTGCCTCCTCTTCCTCATCATCGTCGTCTTCGATCGACAACCACTCTCGATACGCATTGGATAGAAAGTCGAATGTGATGCGATCCGCGGATACGTCGAAACCAGCCTCTGTGCACGCGTCGTCCCACATTCCCATACTGTATTGCTCCATCATCTTCGCAAGCAGCATCATCCAGTGTAGCAGTCCCAAGAATGTGCTCCAGTTGTTGCCTCCTACTGCGGCAAGCTGGCTTTTGCTGATATTCTTCTCGAAAGGGTATCGCATCTGCTTCAGCAAAGGGGGCACCTCGGCATCGATGTTCTTTTGGAATCGGTAAGCGGGGTCAATTTGATGATACAGGAATTGGAACATCAGGTTGAAGTCCTTCTGCGTTGGCGAAGTCATCGTCTTGTGGGTAAGGTTGTGTTTCATCTCCAGCTCGAAGTTGCGTTGGGTGAGGAACTCCATAAGTTCGTGGCCCATCGCCTGCCTTGTCTGTGAGTCGCGCAATCGTCGTGGATCGGTAGGGATACCATTGGTTGGAGGCGCAGTCGCGAAGAACGACTGGTGTCCTTGAGGTCCGAAGCCAGCCGAAGGTCGCGCACTGTACACGGAACTCCTTCTCTGTGTGCTCGCCTCGAACTGAATGGGGTTTGCCGGAGTGGAAGTGACGGGCGCAAAGCTCTTCCTCCCGCCAGTGCTTGCAAAGAAATTCTGCGTACTCGGTCGCTGGACGGTGCTAAATCCGCCCATTCCAGCCAAATTGTCGCCTGACGAAGAGCGGTGGAACATGGGCTGCGCCGGCCGGCCAGGCGCGAGGGACATTCTACTTCCCGACGTTGACCGGTGGTGTGTCGCCGTCGCGGGCGCATTATGGTAATTGGATTGGCTGTTGGATCGCTTCATGGCCGAGGCGGGCATCGGTATCGCGGATACATTGTGAGAAACGGGCGCGAGACTCTGCGACATGTCGTCAGCGACTGCTTGCGACTGTTTATGCGCCGGCGCATGTTGTGCCCTGGCTATTCCGACTTACCTCTCGCGGCCTGCGCACGGAGAAGAGGCCCGGTTCTTGCGACATGGTTGTTCGTCGTGTCGAGTCCATCTTGTCGCGTGTGCAACGTGCGCTTGCTGATGTTGCGATGTGAGTGTTTGGCAAGTTTGCAGGTGTAAACAAAGCAGCGGAAGGAGCAACCCGTACCGTGCAGGGATCATCGGGAAGCTCGCCGAACAAGCCGAGGCATCACGAGCGGGTGCCTGGGTGCCGTCTCGACTCGGGCTGCACTATCTCTACTGCTTGCACATGTGCATGCGCTGCGTGCTTGGAGAGACTGCGCCGCAGGAATCACAATAATCGTCTCCTGCTCGCAGCGCCCGCCAACATGGTCCGCGAGGACCTGGTCGAAGGAGCCGTTTCCTGTATGCACCCACACGCTCTCCGCCCGCCCGGCACGACTCACGCTGCCATACTGACGCTGCGTGAAAATAGTCCTCCAAGACCCCTCGGTTGCCTCCGCTCCTTTGGAACAACGTGTCGCCTTCCTACGCTCCAAGAACCTGACACAGGAAGAAATCGACACTTCGCTTGCGCGCGTCGGCCAAGCGCCCGCGCCTGGCGCGACATCGCAACCTCCCGTGCAGTACCGCCAACCACAATATAACAACTACAACAATGCTGGCTACGGACAGCAACCATATGGAGGCTGGCAACAACCTCCTCCCGAACTTCCGAGACGAGACTGGCGAGACTACTTCATTGCAGCCACTGTTGCTTCTGGCATAGGCTATGGGTTGTACTGGACAGCGAAGCGATACGTTTATCCGCTGATCGCGCCTCCGACGCCTCCCCAACTTGAGCAGGATAAGAAAGGTGTGGACGAGGCATTCGAGAAGACATTCCAGCTACTAGAGCAGCTCTCTGCCGACACAGAAGAGCTGAAGAACGCCGAGGCACAGCGGAAAGAGAGGTTGGACGCCGCCTTGTCTGAAGTGGAGAGCGTCATTTCCCGAATGAAGCTGGCGAATGATGAACGAGAACAGGAAGCGAAGAGGAACGCAAGAGAGCTGAATGAGTTGCGGGATCTGATTCCACGGGCTATTGAGAAAGAGAAGCAGGCGCAGGAAGAGAGACTCAAGGAATTGGGCACAGAAATGAAGAGCCTGAAGACACTGGTGCAGAATCGCATGCGGGATGGGGGTGCTGCTCCAAGTAGGACGACGCCCAATTTCCCTGGCTCTCAGGGACACAGCGGACAAGTGCTCGGCTCTGGCGCCCAGGTGAACGGCACTTCTACCGCTCCTGCCGTACAAGAACCTGTGACAAACGGTACCAACGGCGTCTCCTCTCCTGCGACAGAGAGCAAGCCGTCATCACCGTATACTAGTGCAGCCAGCCCATCGACAAGCTCGAATCCTTATCAGTCACGACTACTTGGCAACAGTGGCGGCAAGGCTGCTATTCCTGCGTGGCAATTGGCTGCGAAGAAGAAAGCAGAGGATGCAAAGGCCGCGGCCGCCGAGGGAACATCCAGCACACCTAACGTTCAGGAGAGTGGTACTGTGCAGGATGCGGTTGATGGCTCGTCATAATAATTGCATTGTTGGGTAACCATGGTTCTCTTCTAGGGATGTGTTGTGTATGAAAAGCTTTCATGACCCGAAGTTATTCTCAGTGATGCTATGAGCATGACTGTTCCCTAGTGACGAGTTTTGCCTACCGCGGTTTACTTAGTTTCTGCATTCTCTTCCGAGAACTGAGGCTTCATACCCGTATCGCAGCGATTGTCAAACCATGGAAAGGCGAACATCCGCGAAACGAATTGATGGAGCTCGCGGGACCAGATGAAGCCTGGAAACAACCGAGTAGGCAACCCATTGAGTTCACCTCTTCGTGCCGGCAGCGGCTCTGATCAAGAATGTAGTCACATGTGGCCGATTCCATCCATACACAGGTCTCGGCTGTGTCACTTTATCGACCTCGCGGAAATCATGCGTTAGGTATAACTTGACGCCCGCATCCCTAGCAATGACGAAAGTCTTGAGGCCCAACCGATCAGCTATAGCAAGCCCTTCTCGAAGCAGTAAACGCCCTACGCCGTTCCGTTGATAGTCGGGATGAACGGCGAGGTATTCCAGTTCTGTGGGGCCATGCTTAGCTGGTATATGGTGTATGAACTTTTCCGGATAGGCCTTGGGAGATACTAACCCATCGTTTCTCCTTCTTGCTCAAGGATCTTACTCTCGGCTTTGATGATCAACACACTGATGTCTGCCTCCATTCCTCGGTTCAATCCACGAATCTGTCCATCCTCAGTGACGCACCTGAACCGCTCTTCGAAAGCATCTCGTTGCACTTGACCAACAGCTGGAGGTAACGCTTCTTGCCAAACATCATTTGAGGTCTTTGATGCTGGCAAATTCCATCTGGCATATCCTACGATCTGTCCGGTAGATGATTCGATAGCTTTCTGGAAGCGCTTGCCGCTGTTGGCAGTTTTGACCATGTTCCATGGTAGCCGCGCGGCGCAGTCAGAGATAATTCCTTGCAGGGACATAGTTTCGGACCAAAGGGCGACCCAAAGAGGGTCTTGGTAGAAGGCCGTCATCATTGTCCGTGCTAGGCCGGGAGCATCTTCAGGTTGGAGAGGTGATATCACAAAAGCAGCTGAGTGGTTCCTAGAGGGTTCTTTGACGGAGTCCATGGCTTCTTGTTCCGAGCGTCGAGGCTGCCGGTGAGTCCCGAGGTATAGTTCAAATGTAAAGAAGACACTGTCCGCACTGTTCACAGCAACCTTCGAGATAGTGAACTCGACAAGTATCTATTCCAGAAGGAGGATGAGCTTCGTATCATTTAGCCGCTTTTCTACCTTTGCTGGAAAAGGCAGATCTGCCACTTCGAGGAACACTACCTCATGACCTACAAAGCGTAAGTGTGAGCATTCTCTCATTCACAGACCAATAATGAGCCGACACAGAAGATGTGGGGCTGGTAGGAGCGGCCATGGAGGTATGTAACGAATGTGACTTCGTCAAAAGTCTAACCAAGTATTGATGGCAATTCGATGGATCGCGCCTCCACATGCTTCTCCGACCTTTGATCGACTTCTACGACTTCTACGACTTCTACATACGCATAGCAATGCGCCTCCATTAACCAGAACTTCCAAACCGCCATCATGGCCTCCAAAGTGCCCCCATACGTCCACAGCGCGGCGAACCGCTTCGCTGTCCTCGCAACATACCGCCATCTCCTCCGCGCGACACAGATAGCATTCAATGGTACAGCGCAGCGAAGCATATAAATCCATCAGCTGTACTGACACTATCCTCCCAGGCGATCTCCATATGCTCCGATCGTCACGCGCGTTCGCTCGAAACGAATTCCGTAATGGCGCGAAACTTCCTGCCGATAGCGCCGAGGCAGCGCAAGGCGTAGAACACGCTCAGGGCGTGACGCAAATCCTTAGAGAGAATGTCGTGCAAGGGAAACGGGTTGGAAGCGTCGGGGAGAAATATAAGCTGAATATCCATGAATACACGCAGAAATTGGACAATGATACTGCCGGACAGTTGAAGGGGACTACAAAGAGCTTTAAAGAGGTGAAGAGGGGGAGTTTGCTGTAAGACAGCATGAACATTGCCCAGGAAGTTGACAAGTGGACACCGTTGACGAGGTTGATACATGCCATGTCACGACTACCGAGAATCGAGGAACATAGTCACACAATGAGAAGTGAAGCCCGCAAAGCTACTGTTTCCTGGACAAGCTCATTGAAACTTCACGCGGAACCAAGTCGGGCTACGGGTATCGAGAGGATTCGATTGAAAGCGTCTGCAGATGTCTATAACTTGGATCATGGACGCATAAGCGATCGCGCAATTGCGCGAGAGTGTTACCGGCGATGGTGTCGATTGAAGGGCTACAGACCGAAAGACGAGGGCAGTCGACAATCATCAACGCGCACAGCATCAAGACTTGCTCGCGTGAAGCACATCCAAGTCTGCATCGTTATAAGACCACTTCACTTCTCTGCCATCTGGCACGTGAGAATAGCTCAATTGTACGCAATGTCAACGGCCGGGTATAGAGTTGCTTTATGCCACTTTAATTGAACGTGGTTACGCTATCAGGATCTATGGGTAGATCAACATCCATTCTGACACGAAGCACGAGGCTCAGATGGTATGTGAAAGCTACTGACATGCGAGAACTTGCCGGGTTTTATGTGGGTGCCACACGGGCTAGACATATAGACCTTCGTTAGCCGTGCTTCAAGCTGACATACCGCCACCGATGGTAACAGACCCACAATTCGATCCGTATGCTGAGTTGCATCGCTCGGGCAATCGATATGCTCCATTGGCAGCAGTTGAATGAGAACGATAGAATCACTCGCAGCTCATCAAAGGCACAAAATATCCTGCGATCCCGTGCCAAGCGGAGCGTGGACTTTCTGAACAAGCGCCTCTTATCCCTTCAATGATCCCGACCCATCGATGACATGAAATATTTCATGCCTCACATCTGGCGACGTGATTGCAGTGCCAAGGTCTATAGCCAATCCAAAGCTCTTGTCACAAACGAAAGCATTATGACCACCTACGCCCTCCGAGTCGGGAATTTTACTTTGACTACGGACCATTGAAATACGCAAGCAATGGCTCCATTTTATCTATAGCGAGAGTACGTCGAATGCTACTTAGCCAAGGCATTGCCTTGGCCAATGCGCTGCAGATCATCGGGTTGCCTTCGAGATTCTCCGTTTTCCCAGACGAGCGGTATTAGATACAGGACGACGAGAATGAGCCGTTGTGGCATCATAAGACTTTTAATTAAATCTACTGTTGGACGGAGGAAGGATGTATAAATTGAATGACAATATGAACACCCACTGAGGGTGATATCGCAGTGTAGGCTCGAGTATTCAAAACACCTCTTGCGAGCATCCGACGTCAACATGATTTCCGGACTAATATGCTCATTGTCTGTAGCAAGGGAATCGGTTTATGATCGCAACTTTCTGTAACGGTTGGCAACTTTGCTGAATGCCTTTGAGACTGCCTGATAGCTCTTGTGTTTGCGCGCTTTTGTCGACAATGCTTCTTTTCGGTCCATTTGGTCGAGAAGTGGGGCTGGGGAATTCAGGGCAGTGTCCTTGTTCTCCGGGAGAAGCATCTTCGTCCTTGGAACATCAGGAGGCAACGCTGATGGCTGCGGCTTGCGGCCATTCGCAGCTTCGTTTGCTTTTGTCTCGACTCGTGGAGCAAGCACAATACATCGCGTGGCCTGTGCAGTCTCCGAAACTTCAGGAACACCTACCTGCGACGATATTGATGATCCACACGAGGAACTGGAGTCTGAAACGCTTCGGCAGCTGCTGGCTGAGCTGCTCGACCGGAGGGAGGCCAACCGATCAATGTGCATCCGGTCTTCTGCGCGGAACTGCATGTATGCTGCTGCTGTGGTCGCGGGGTCGTATCGGTTGACGCTGGTGAGCGGTCCAAGACTCGTCCTGTATCGACGCCTGCGTTCCACGGCATCATCGTGGCTATCAGATGTTGCGCTGATTGAGTGATTCAAAGCCTTGGAGCCAAAGGGGTCGGATTGCCGTCTCTGCAGGAACTGTTTCGCAGTGCTGTGCGAAGATATGCCAGAAAGAAGACGCTGACTTAACCGTTCCATACTCTGTAACGTGTTGACTCTCATGGTCATCACAGCATTTTGCAAATTCGTAAGATCGAACACCTCGCGCTGCGAACACCTTGCCGTTTGCAGAGGGTTGATGATTTGGACTTGTAAGTGGACCATTATGGCGCTGAGTTCTGACATGGCGATCGAGTCGCCAATCGCAAAGCGCTTCTGTAACACGCGTTGTCGTCTGTTCATATCGGCTTGGCAAATGTTCGCGGCGTCAAACAATGCGTTTTGTAGCGTCTTCTCGCCCACTGGCAGCTCAAACTCGGTCTCTGCAACTCTCCTGCCCCCAAACTTCTGTTCCCACATGGCTTCCAGAATATCGGCCCCACCACGAAATGCCGAGACAATAGCGGTTATGCATTGCTCGACACCAGCCATGGGTGGCATGTCGAATTCGCAGCTGTGAGTGCCGGGTCTTGGTTCCAAAATGTGCTGATGATCTCGTCTTGATGTTGAGCGACAAGTCGTGCATGCGGAACAAGCAGCGAGTGCAGTGCGATCGTATAATAAAGGTACGGTCAGAACCACCTACCTGTGGACCCCTGCGAGCCGTATGCACTCTGCCCGAACTAGTAACTGTATTTGCAGCCCTGCGCTGCATGGGGCCAAGCTCTGTGGCACCGCGCACCGTTTCTCTGCCGCTCACCCTCGAACAAGTGAGCACATGACGCTCAGTGAATGTTTCCGCTGTCTCAATGTAACCTGAGATGCGGCCATGTCCGAACCGGTCGCACATCGCGTCGTGGTGTTGTGCCTGCACATGCACCAATTAGCATTGTCGTGTCGCGTTCCTGTCTCGTGGGTTCAAGTTGACCGGTCTTGACCCTGGTTGGAGGTTGAGTGGGTGCAGTTGCAAATAGAGCTGGAAAGTGGAAGTGGTGGAAGGACGAATATTCTAGTCTTGGCGTTGAACGGCCTCCTCAAGCACCTTCTGATATTCTAGCGAACACGTCAAACAACATCCAATGGCAAACACGTCAAACAACTGCCGATCAGAGCACGGCACGTGTGACTTCCCACTTCTGTCGCTACCTGAAGAGCTTCTTGCATCCATTGCCGACTTTGTCGCAACCGACAGCATCCTGAACTTTGCACTCTCATGCGCTGCTGCTTTTCGCCACGTCCAATCTCGGCTCGAACGAAACCGGCAATTCCATGCAGAGTTCAAGACTCGGCACGACAGGCACCCACTAGAGGTGCCTACACTTCTGCGTCGAGCCTTGAATGACCCAGATGCCCTATGGCATCTACAAGACTTTGAATCATGGGGAGTCAGACCTGGTTTCAGGAAATGGACATCGTGGCCATTCCACTATGGCCAACCTATCGAGATCATCGAGCCATTCGAAGATCATTCTACGCTCAACGTAGACTTTTACAGGTCATTCGAATTGATAGACTACAGAATGATCATGATGGACATGCTCCACATGTCTGCTGAAGAGGTCTACAAGTGGACAGAACGAATCCGTGATGGATGGGATGAGCCGATCAAAGGCATTCTATTTGCGCTTGCACCGAGACTTGGTCGCCTCAACTTCATCGCGTACGCTTCCAGGTGGCAACAGGGATGTTCTGAAATGCTGACTTTCACCAAGGTATGATTCATGGCAAAGCGACGACTTCCACACAGAAGATCCCCTTGACTTTCTCTGCACGGCCATTCGCTCTGTACATGACTCTTTGAAGATTGGCAGCCTCTGGCCTCCTGGGTTTCGCTCATTGCGCACGATCTCAATTTGTAGCTCAACAGAGCTCAGGCATCCTCACGATGCGTTCTACGCAAATCCATCGCGTGTTGCTCCAATTTTCCTGCTACCAAACATCAAGGTGCTCAAACTATCACTGATAGGATTTGATGAGGATCCGGATCCCGACTTCTTCTTGCCACCTGGCAGCTCCTCCGTCGAAGCGCTGTGCTTTCAGTGCGTGGACATGACTTTGCAAGCACGTGTCAAATTCATCCAAGCGTGCAGGCGGCTATACCGCTTCAAATCTACCGCTTCGAGTATGGGCACGAACGAGGCCATGGATTTCTGGCGCGCTCTGATCAACCGACACGGTGCCTGGCTTGAAAGTCTGTCTATGGACCATTACCAGCCACAGATACACAAACTTTCGACGAGCTTTGCCAAGCTTAAACACCTTGATCGTGTAAAAGGCATGCATTGGATTCGAGAGTACATGGTTTCCACTGACGAAGTGGTGTTCCGATGCTCCAATGCACCATGCGTGCTGGAGAGCGGGAGCGCAGAGCATGACTCAAAGGCACACCCGATGGAGCTCCGAACAGCGCTACCGTATACGATCGAGCGCCTGGGTCTGGAAATGGTGCCCGGGGGCATGTGTACCCAAGCTGTGTGCAGACAAGTCCTGAGCGCTTTGGCAGATCTCGCCGAAGATGAGCGCTTTACAAGCCTCAAAGAGATATGCTTATTTGATCTGAAGCATAGGAGTGACGGCCCACTGGCTCCGGATGCCAACGCAGATGTCCTCGCTCGTCTTCACGCACGAAACATCGAGACTCATCTGTCTTGCGACGACGTGGAGCACATGCAACTCCACAGAGATCGAGATCCATTCTATTTTCCGAACAAGACAGAACCGTTTGGATATCTCGCGGACGAGACATGAAAAGTACGATTGGAGAATTAAAGCACAGAATTCTTATGTCCTGTGTATCAAATCATGCTTAAAAAGCTACCACAGGTGATCTAGGTCGTCACCACAGGAGCCGTCACCACTGACGTCCCAAGACAAACTTCGTCCCGGTTCGTCTTCTGCCAGATACTCAAACAGCTCATCAAGGCCACAATGCTCCATCCAAGTCCAAGCTCACCAGACGCACCGGCACCTCGGAGTTGCAGTTCTCCAACGCCATGCATGGTCTTCCAGCATTTGGCTCGCGTCCACAGTGCAACAACCTCCGGCGACGACGCCTCATCTGAAGGAGCGTCGCTAATCGTCGTCGCACTATGATCGCTTACATCACCAGTCTCCTTGTGTGCCACTTCGGGGCTTTCCAGCGACGCGAGGCGCACAAGATGCCAGCTCGTGGAATTGATCGCAAGCTCCTTTGCCATTTGCCCTTTCGACCGCCGCCACTCGAAGCATTGAGTCTGACCATTGCCAACCTTCATGGCGAAACGCCACTTCTTGTTTGTTCGGCTGGTTCGCCGCAAAATCTCTGTTCGAGAGTCGAGGGTGATGTGGTACTCGGTCTTGCGATGTCGTTCCTTGGATGCTGTTGCGAGATGCTTCCCTTCATTGTCTGAGAGTATCAAATCACCATAGTAGCAGTTGGGAAGTGAGACGGTATATAATGGCGAATTGGACGTGGAACCTGGTTCATTGATGGAGAGAGCCGTAAGGCCCATGGCGATGAAGTTGGATTTGAAGGCATTCTGGTGTGTCACTTCCAATACCAAAGGGAGAGCTGTGCCAGCCATGTCGGTCGAGATTTTGGTTTCAAGTTCTCTTGCTCTTTCTCAACGAGTTTGCGTTGTCGTGCGTCTGTTGGACTCTAACTAAGCTGGCTAGAATGCATGACATTTATATACAGTGTTCGCTTCCACAACGCTGCCGCTGGGCGAATCCAGTGCTGCGCCACTGACTGCATTTCGCATCTGACCCAGTCTCGCCTACGACATGGCTCATACCACAAAATGCTTGCATTGTGATCTGGTGACGAATCAAAAATGAAATCATAGCAAACAGACAGTGGTACAGCACATGTGCACAATCCTACACAGCCATTTGCCATACCAAGATTTATCCCATGTGGGCACTAGCGGTGATCCTTTGAGGGAATACGAAAACGAAGGCCTGCGTCACTGTACGTGCAGTGCTTGGCAGGATTAGAAGGATTGATACTCGCGCGCAGGACCACGTGTGGTGTTCACTGCCCCCTGCAATCGGCACACGCCATTGGTAGCGTATTCGCATGTCGTCCAAGGCTGGAACGCATAGCCTCCTGGTTCATGTCGAGAATGCGCCCAGGTAAGACGTTCAACTTTGTTGCCTCCACGGCTTAGCTTGAGGCATCCTCCTGTGGAAGAGCATAAGAATGGGGAGTCCTGTGCTCGCTATGGCTACGACAATCAGACCAACAGCTTTCGAAGGGTAAGGCACAATGCAAAGGATTCGCTTATTTCATTCTATGCTCGGTGCAATGTGCACTTGCAGACTTCATTGACATACCTACCTATCCCACGCCGAGAGACCTCACAAGCAAGGACAGCAGTGTATCTGGAGCTTGGAAGAACCTTACATCGATCCTGGACGGATATCTACAACAAAACACAACCAGTTATGACACGGCAAAATGTCTGGCAGGTCTCGAAAATGTGACCTTCTCGATGGGACTTTTCTCACTCCACGATCCGGAAGCAACAATGCATCAGTACCACTATACATCTCCTCAGATTGCCGAATCGGAGCATGGGACGAAGCGCGTTAACGCAGATAGTATCTATCGCGTCGCTAGCGTTTCCAAGCTTATTACGGTGTACGCGGGACTGCTGGAAATGAGCGACGAAGACTGGGACACGCCACTTACTGAATTCTTTCCTGGCCTGGAGAATATCACTGCTAGGACCGAACTCCAAGATGCGCCTCGATGGGATGTCATAACTCCGCGGGCCCTGTCAAGCCACATGAGCGGCATTGGAGCAAACGGCATTGTCGCTGATCTCCTCACAACGCTGCTTCAAGTAGCCTTGAGTCAGAATGCAACTCTTAATGGTCCCGAACTGCAGGCGGCAGTGGACACTCTTGCAGCGCAGTCAGGCCTTCCATCGATTCCTATCGACACCTTCATTCAGCCCTGCGCCATAGTCGACTGTAATTCGACGTCAGATTTCATCAATTCCGTGGAGCCGTACCCTCCAGTCTTCCAGCCCTGGACCACTCCTGGATACTCCAACCTCGGCATGTTCGTCCTCGGCCAGGTGATCCTCAACGCGACGGGCAGGAGCTATACCGACTACGAAAGCCTGTATGGGGATACCATCTTCGAGCAGCTGAATATGTCGTCGACATACGTCAATGGTCCAACGGCAGACGATGCGTCTTTCGACAGATCTGTGATCGCGGGACCCTTGGCAGGCAACTTCGAGTTCCCATTGTACGCCCCAACGATCCCATCCGGCGGAATTTTGTCCACTTTGAACGACTTGAACAAGCTTGGAGTTGGTATTCTAAACCATACACTTCTGCCCGCCGAAGCCACCAGGAAATGGATGAAACCGGTCACGCATACTGCCAGCATGACATACTCGATTGGTGCGCCGTGGGAGATCGTCCGATATGTGAGCCCGTCTAGCGGAAAGGTCATTGATCTCTACACAAAGCTCGGTGATTCCGGTTCATACTCTGCAATGCTGGGACTCATACCCGAGTTCAATGCAGGGTTCGCTTACTTGAACGGATATTTTGCCACGCCGGGCACGGATCTGGGGCTTCGGGCCAAGATTGCACTTGGCACCATTAATGAACTCGTGGAGACGGTGGTGCCAGCGCTCGAAGCCCAAGCCGCACAGGAAGCTGAAATGAACTTTGTCGGGACCTTCACCTCTGCGCAGGAGGTCAATTCCAGCGTTGTCATCGCACGGCGTAAGGAGGCCAATGTGGGATCCGGAAAAGGTGCCGGGCTGTATATCGAGCAATGGACCTCACAGGGCGTCGATGCGCTCCCCACATTCAACGGACAAGTTCCGCGTATGCTGCCAGCCATGCAACAAGCCGGCGCTTCCCCAGACGAAGTGACATTCCAGGTCTCTCTCTTCCCGCAGTGGAGCACCTACGCAGCGGCCGGCCTGGGCCCGTTCACTGGCTTCTACGACAGCAACTTTGCGTGGGCGACGTTCGACGGCGGCGCGTACGGTGGGCGATACGGGGGCCAGGGGATCGGGACGTTTGTGTTTGAGCTGGACGAGCGGGGACGAGCAGTTGCGGTGAGCGAGGCGGGCACAGGCGCGAGGATGGAACGACAAGCGTGATGGATGCCAACATATCTGTGACAGCAGCAGTAGTAGTGACATGGGGTGGTGATGGGAGTAGAGCAGTCTTACTGAGCACCATTCCTTCACTGCTGTGTATTCTTGCTGTCGACGGCGCCGAGACGATGTGATCTGCGACGTGATTGGCGAGGCGGAATCCCTTATACAGGAAGCATGGCTTGTTGCCTGCTCGTGGGAAGGTGTGTGTGTTTCACGTCGGTCGGGGAGGTCCGAGATCCGCAGACAAGGTTGCGGCAGCGCCTCGTGTATCTCAAACGCCGACCTCCTCTGCGTCTCATCACTGGGCCTGCGCAGATTTGCACCAATTCTCTCCTCCTTCCGATGCAGCGATATGAGCGTGCCAATCAACGCCGCGGACGGGCAATCTGCGATGGAGATGGCAAAGGGCATCGCTCCCGGCATCACCCTCGCGCGCGCCGTGACAGCCTTATGCCTCCTCCGACGACATGGATGGCCGCTGCGGTGCGCGGGAGTCGACATGCGCGGAGGGTCCTTGGCTTCATTTCCAGCGCACACACACGCCGACTGCTGTCCTGTCTGCAGCGACATGCTGCCACCGAGCGATGTCCGCCGCAGCGCCTAGCCAGTCGACTGTCCGTCCAAGATTCGCTCTCTCGCCCGCCACCTTCCCTGGTCCCACCACGCCCTCCCATCTTTCTCATGTCCACCGCTTTTCCCCCGGCCCTTCGCTTCCCTTTCGCCCCTCCCGTTGTTTGTTTCTGCTATTTCGTGAGCCGCAATCTGGTTGCGAGCGACTGACTTCGCACTCAGATCAATCAAAGTTGTTGCAGCTGCAGTCCAAAGTGGCCCACGAACTCAAAGCACCACCCGATTGCCAATCCGCAACTGTTGATTTGGGGGCTCTACTGGCTCCGTAACGCGTGTCGCAGGTCTTGTTTGAGATCTCAAGTCGACATGCAGTTTCTACATCGCCCCAGCACAAAGCGCGCACATGGACCCACGAGCCTGGACGACCGCGCGAGAACGGATAACAAGGCCAGGAAATCGGCCACCGCCCGACCGCACGAATCCAGCGACGAAGTGTGCGCATCCGAGCGGAGCACGATGGACCGACCGCAGCCGGCTAGTGCTGAGAGAAAACGGCTGCAGCGCACCCGACCACCTATGTATATGAGCGCGAGAACTGCCAACGACTCCAGTCCTTTGCCAAAATCTAGCAAGGGCCTTGGTCAGCAAGCGAAGACCATGGAGTACGCTGCGGGACCCGACATATTTCCCTTCCCGACGCCTTCACATCGCGTGCCGCCGCACAGCTCGACGACCAGTCGACGCCATCACGCTTCGACTACCTTACCCCCGGCGTCTCCTGCATATCAGATGCAACCAATGCAGTCTCCAGCTGAGACACCTCACGTGGGTGTCGCACTTGGAAGCCCGTCGGCTGCACCCTTAGATTGCGCCAGGTCGCACAATCAAGACACTATCGCGACCAGATGGACTGCTGGACTACCGCCTTCTCAGTCGCTACCGCCCGTGTCACATTCAGAGAGAACGGATACTGTGATTTCGGCGCCGAAGCAGAAGAAGTTATCGAGTTGGAAAACATTCAGCAACCTCTTTCGCGGCAAGGCTGTCACGGAACCTCTGCGTAGGAGTAAGCCTTCGCCTCCAGCGAGTGTGGAGCCAGCCGACCTTGATCCACCCGTGGCACAACGTGAAGCAGATTTCGGACCACCAACCGGATCACTAACGCCTCTTTCGTGTTTCTTCGCGCCCAGTCCTGGTCTACCCAAACGTCGTGGGTCGCTCGACCAGGCGCAAAGCAGAGCCCCATCCAGGCACGAGCAATTATTAGATGCTGGCCACCGCACGTCGGCTGTGCCGAGGGCCTTCGCTTTGCGAGCGAAAGGAGCCACACCCGTCGCATCCCCAACCATGAAACCGCAAGGAGTGTGGCGCGCGTCTCAAGACGCATTCGAACGTCCCGAGCAATGCGATGATCTGCCCATATACAGTAACGAGGATTACGACGAGTTGACCCAGTCGAGCCCTCGACTTGACCTCGATCTGCCTGGTGTGGAGTTCCCGAGATTCAGTATCATGTTCGAAAACCAATTATCTTCGTCATCGAGACCCTCTCTTTTAGAGAGGAGGCAAAGCAAGTTGCAAAGAAGTCGATCGCAGAAGCGAACAGAGAACAGCAAAGTTCCTGAGGTTGATTTCAACCGCCGAGAAGCTCCGCGGAGCATGATCTCACCGTCGTTCAAGCGGCCTCTTTCGATTATTGTGAGAGAAGCGCCAGCAGTGAAAGTTGAACCAGCAACAGCAACAGCATTACAACGCCCACCACCGCCGATGCGCGCGGTAACAGCACCAGTGGGAACAATGTCACCGATTGCGGATGCCTTCATGCCATCGCGCCAGGATACTCGTCTGAGCAGCTCGCCCGAATCCCAAGCATCTGCATTCTACAGCGAAAATTCGATCCCCACAACGCCCACAACGGTAACGACTTGCACGGACACTGAGTCTGCTCGACGCATGCTTGTTGATGCCGAACCATTCTTGAAGCCTCCTGTGGTGCGAAGCTTTTCTCATCCTGCTCACATGAACATCGACTGCGCATTGACCGAAGATGACGAGGACACAATGACGTTCCGCACCGACGAGTTATACCCACGACTCAAGTCACCGGAGGACCTCGAGCGCCAGATAGTCCAGGTGAGCGTTGCACGACAGGTCAGTGTCAGCCTCGCGAGGACACGAGTTATGAAAGCCATGGAAGGCACCGCGAGACCGGCGGCCGTTCCCCTGAGACCGCGAATCATCGAATTCTCCAAGAACCGCAAGTCCGCAGCAGGTGTGCTTGATGACGCATCGGCTGATTGCGGAGAGGAAATGCCAGAGAATGCAGCAGCACGCTCTCGAGCGGCAAGCTTGGCGTTTGAGGAGGCGAAACGAAGGAGTGTGATGAGCACGAAAAGTGCAAAGAGCGCCAAGGAACAGGATGTTCCTGATGTTCCCAGTCTCGGGCGAGGCTCTGTTATGACTGCGAATGAGATATACGAGTCGGAGCCACTCAGAGGCTAGAAGCTGGTCTCCAGCTATGCGATGCGTCACGATCATAGTTTTATTGCACATCAGTCCTATTTTTTGAGCAGAGCGGGTGCTTTGTCTGTGATTGTTGGTTTTATACAGCACGGGTCCATAGTATGCCTGGGAGCAGAGAAAAGAGGTTACCTTTTGTTCATATATATAGAATGCTCATTTCTTGTGTTAACGAGCTTTGTGCGCTTTGCCCTTGATCGCGCCTTGCCCTCACAGGGCAATGAACGTCTCACGTTGCATCTATACTACGCGGTGTCATGGCCCAAGAATCTTTCGAATGTCATGCGCTGTCAGGACCCTCGGACACGATACTGTATCGGGCCGACATTATGCCGAGTTGGAGCGCTCACGATAGCTCGTCCACAGCTTGACCTCAGGCCAGTGCACACCACCGTGTTACAGCCAAGTTCCTGGCGACTCAGCTTTCCATTGCATACCCAGGCCTGATGGAAAAGTCGTGATCGGGATGGATGAGGCCATGCCGGACGCGTACGCAGACGCAACTCTGCCTACAGCGCAACCCGAAGCGATCGCAGAGGAGCGCAGTCAAGAGCAAGCAACCAGGGACACCGAGGCCCCGCCGTCGGACTCTACAACGCTCTCTTCGGTGCCGCCGACGGATTCAGAACATAAGGAGTCTGACAGTATCGTCGTCGCATCTAGAAAGGCATCGTGGACTGCACAGAGCGCGAATCTAGAGCGACCGTCCGCAGATCAAGCTGCGGAAGCCACCCCAGAAGCGTCTTACCCAGCCGACGCAGTAACCAGTCAAGATCCTACGCTGAGTGCGCCAACACCTGGCGAGTTTGCAATCCCTGGTCCCCCGATAAATGGAAGTATAAATGACACGCCAAGAGGCCGAGGACGAGGTCGTGGCGGTCGTCCTCGGGGCAGCCGCGCATCACATGTAGTCACTCCTCACAGTGCGCCTGGCGAAGCTATACTTATCAATCCAGATGGCACTCCCATCTATGCACGAGGCCGCGGGAGAGGCAGAGGTGGTGGCCGACCTCGTGGAAGCCGGGCAAGAGGCGGCGGGAGGGGTGGCAAGCGGAAGAGAGACGATGACGACGATGATGGTGAAGCCTCTGATTCCAGTGTCGAGATCACGCCGGTAGCTACGGAGACACGATCTGGACGCTCGATACAGAAGCCAACGAGCTTTGTGCCACCACCTCCTTCACCCACTACGAACAAGCGAAAACGCTCATACAACTATCGCAACCCCCAAGCCGCAGTCTGCAAAGTATGTTTGCGTGGTACTAGTCCTACCAGCAATCCCGTTGTATTCTGCGATGGGTGCAATGCGCCTTATCATAGGTGGTGCCATAAGCCGCCGATCGAGCAAGCTGTCATCGACAAGGAGGACGCAGAGTGGTACTGCCAAAAGTGCGCAGTAGCAAGAGTAGTGCCAGTCCCAGTCGCTGAGGTGGCGAGCTTTGTCAGCGTCACTGGGGCGAGCGAGGACCAACGACGGAAGTATTTCGCTGCTTTATCGCAAGGGCTTTTAGTGACGTTGCTCGTTAAAGCCACGACCTTCAGACCCGATCTTCCTGTCTTCGATCCGAAATTCAAGGAGCTCGTGGCGACCTCGCAGTCGAATGGTCATCTTGAGGGGACTGCTGCACCGACCTCATTAAGTGGGAAAGAGTCCGTCCATGAAAATTCACAAGCTGGTGGTGCTGCGCCTACTGCCACTGCTTCCGCGGCCAGAGCTACAGCTGCTCCCGAGTCAACAATCAGCACCACTCGCCCCAACAGCATACCACAGTCTCGCAGACCCGACAGCACTGGCCCTGCACCTGACGATGCGACCTACACAGATGACATCCACCCTGAGAACTATCCCCGTCCAGGTCAAGGCCTGATGAGCACTTTACCGCCCGAGACTGAGGACCTCGAGTGGCTCGTTGATGACGACGATAAGAATGGTGTGTTCACACATCTGTACCACGAGCCTAGGAGGGCGCCACCCCCTGTTCCTACAGCAAGCGGCGGTGATGGATTGGTCTAAAATGGTATGGGCCAATGGGAATCCGAACAACCATGACAACTTGTAACGCCATGAGAGCTTCAGTGCGATGCCATGGGCTCAAATCATGACGAGATCATGCCTCGTTCGGGTGTACTGTATAAATATAAGCAATTCTGTCTCAAGTGGCCAATCCCATCCAGTCATTCTCAACGCGTGGCGACTGGCCCTTCACGAATCATGTCGGGGCCGCGGGACTCACGATAAGACGGTCATATGTTTCTTTCACCTTCATAGACTCCCCATAGGGACTCCTCAATTCCTCCTCGCGATCCTTCGTAACGATGGAAGTGTTCATGGGTGAAACGTGCAATGGCACTATCGTCCAATAATCATCGAGCGGCCCGCTGCGGACACTAACGGCTGTCCTTGGAGGTGCAGTGTTTCTGCATTTTACTATTTAGCCATTGAGTCGGCTTGGCAGGTTTTCCAGCCATCCATTCATCACGATGCATAACCTCTGACGGTCCTCGGCCCCAATTGTACTTATGCTGAGGTCACACACAAGGTTGCCCAGTGAGACTTCGGAGGGCGGACTATCGCTGGGAGAGGCAACAGAGCTCGTTCTGGTTTTGCAGCGTGGTTGCGCAGAAAGCGGAAAGATCGAGAGAAGCGGGAGCAAGACTCTGATAGTGGAAGCGATTGAAGTCGTGGTTTGCATGCGACTGTGCTATGCTGATATCATGCCATGACACTTTTTCCTGCGCCAGACGTTCCGTGATATCGTACTTGTCATCATCCCTCCCAGCGCCAAACTTGAATCGCATCACTTCCGTTTTTGGAGGAAAGGGGACGTCTATTTCTTCTTGGACTCCTCCTCCTCTGCCTTGGCCTTCGCACGCTTCTCGCGCCTGCCCAGGAGACGAGCATCGGAGCGAGCAGTACGGAGCACGCGGTAGGCGTTCTCGGTTTGTGGGTAGTCGGAGACCTTGCCCTCCTTGATGACAACCTTGTTGTCGATAGGGAAGGCCTGGTTGGTGTGCTTGACCTTGCCGTCGTGGGTGGACTCGCCGATCTGCTTGGCAGCATCGACCTCGTCCTTGGAGGCATCGCCCTTCTTCGGTGCCTTGAGCTTGCGTGGGAAGAGGACAAGGCGCTGCTTGTACTCCTTCAGGCGGGCAACGTTGGCAGCCAGAGACTCGTCGGAGAGGTTCTGACGGCGCGGGTCGACGGCAATGCCGATGGTGGGCGCCAGTTTGCGTGGAATTCCTGCCTCCTGTTCATGCGATCAATGCCCGTTCTTGCCCCGACTGTTGTTTTGTCCATCTCATACCTTCAGCTCAGCGAGCGAGAAACCACGACCAGCACGAACACGGCGGTTGTACTTGATGGTTGGGCAGCGGACAACAGGCCTCAGGCGGTCCACTGGGCGTGGAGCGACCTTAGCAGCCTTCTCCTGGCGAGCATTGCGTCTGCGCTGCTTGCGGCCGGGCTAATTCGAAAATTTGAGGTCAGAACTCTAGGTTCATACAGTGCACTGCAGGCGCGCCAGCATTCATGACGAATGGGGAATTACCTGGTCGAAGTGCACGCGGACACGGCGTTGCCAGTCCTTGCGGAAGTCTGCGACAAGTCAGTTACTGTCTTTCGAGTGGGCAAAATGTGATGTTTGGGCCGTACGGTTGTACTGGATCTGCTGGTTGTGCTTGATCGCCTGCGGAAATGTCAGTCGACGGGCTTGATTATACCGTCAATGTGCATGCGCATACCATTGTGTCGGTGTTGGGCGAAAGTCCAGTATGTGCAGTCGACGTGACCTGTCTCTCTCTCATCAAGAAGAAGTTCGAGCTGCAGAAATCCAGGTGTTCGTGCGCTTGGCATTCGGCGTCACATGACATGGCGTCGGCGAAAAAGAGCCGCAAGTCCCGACTGCAACAACGCGCTAAGTCGCGTTTCGTGGAGAGCAAAGCGCGACTGAGTGGTCGTGTCCCGCCCGCCGTTCCCTTTCCACGCAAACACCACACTCTCACCATCCATTGACTCTCACCTTAGGACATGCTCAGCCCTCGTGTGCAGTAGAGGCTTTTTCTCACCATGGCACCATCTCGAGCAGATCGGCTCGCGCAACTGCGTGCCCTACGGGCGGCGGGGAAGACCGCGTTCGACGACTATGAAGTGCAGGAAGCCGAGTCCATATATGAGACAGTCGATGACGAGGGATACAAAAAGGTCGTGCGGAGTAGATTGGACCAAGACGACTTCGTGGTAGACGACAATGGCGAGGGCTATGCAGACGACGGACGCGAAGACTGGCAAGATGAAAGACAACCCATGTACGACAGCGAGAGTGAGGAGGATCTGCCCAAAAACAGCAAAGCTGGTGAGTTACGCTTGACCACATGGTGCCGAATCACTACTGACGCGCGGTATCAGCCAAGCGGAAGCGCGAGGAAGATGCAGAGCGACAGGAGAAGCTCAGCAAAGGCATCAGCAAATACTTCAACCAGAAACCGACCGCCGCAGCACCAAAACCGAAGCCCGTTCGAACAGCCGAGGACGACGACTTCATGGCAGATTTACTAGGCGAAGTCGATACAAACATTCAGCGACCAGCACCATCTTCTGGCAAAGCGATCAAGAGCAATGACCGCCGGAAAACACGAGTTCTGTCACCTCTTTTGGAAGACAGAGAGCCCACGCGCCCCAAGCGTCCGGCGGTGGACCAGCATATGCAATCATCACCTCCTACAACTCATGCTGCAGACGATGATTTTCCAATGCATAACGATGACGATGTTCCCATGATGAGCGACCCACTGCCTTCGTCGCCTGTTGCCAAGGTAGTGGAGCGTAAAACTGCGATCAAAGTGGAAGAGCCAGAGGAAGAAGACTTGATGGAGATCGCGGAGGTCAAAGGAGGTTCAAACTTGAAGACTGCAAATGTCAATATCCGCGGTAGCCGCCCAGCACCAAAGCTTGCAAAGCCGTCATATCCTACGCCTGATAGTTCATCTCCCGCTAGACCTGGAGCGGACGAGGTCGACATGACTGCAATCAATAACGTGGCGGCCAAGTTGAACATCATGAGCAGTCCAGCACATGAACCTGTGATGGCTGGCAAGCTCGAATCCAAGGATGCTTTGGAAGCCGATAGCTCGCTGAACTTTTTCTGGCTCGATTACACCGAGGTCAATGGTAGCCTTTGTCTGTTTGGCAAGGTGAAGAATCGACAAACGGGAAATTTCGTTTCCTGCTTCGTCAAGGTTGACAACATCTTGCGAAAGCTGTACTTCCTACCTCGGGAGCATCGCCATAAGCATGGCCGTGATACTACCGAAGAAGTTGACTTCAAGGACGTCTACGAAGAGGTCGACGGAATCATGTCCCGGCACAAGGTGACGATGCACAAGATCAAGCAATGCACGCGCAAATATGCCTTTGAATTGCCGGGGATACCGAAAGAAGCAGACTATCTGAAACTCCTTTACCCCTACGACAAGCCAGCATTGCCGATGGATTATCAAGGCGAGACGTTCTCGCACATTTTTGGCACAAATACTGCACTGTTTGAGCAATTCGTGATGTGGAAGAACATCATGGGACCTTGCTGGCTCAAAATCGAAGGCGCGGACTTCAACGCTGTCAATAACGCCTCATGGTGCAAGCTTGAGCTGCAAGTCACGAAGCCCAGTGGAATCACCACTCTGGGCGAGTCGGACAATCTCGAGGCTCCTCCATTGACTATGATGTCCATGGCGCTGCGAACTGTTTTCAATCAGAAGGACAACAAGAACGAAATCTTGGTTGCAAGCGTCCGAATCTTTGAGAACATGTCTCTGATGGATACGAAGCCAGCCGAGCAAATGCCACAGCGCATCATAACGGTCATGCGTCCCCAAGGAGACGCCTACCCAATGGGTTTCAAGCCTCTTGCAGAGAAGGAGAAGCACAAGATCCATATGGAAAGAAACGAGATCGGCCTGCTCAGCAAGCTGCTCGCCATTCTTCAAATGCACGATCCGGACTGTATTATCGGGCACAAACTGGATGATGTCGACTTTGGCGTACTTGTGGCGCGCATGAGGGAGCGAAGGACTCCTGGTTGGCATCGCATCGGGCGACTGAAACGTGGCGACTGGCCCAAGAATGTTGGCAGGGGAGGCGGCAGCTACTTCGCGGAACGACACCTTGCTGCTGGACGACTTCTCGGAGACCTTGCCAATGATATGGGCAAGAGCATCATGACGGGCTGTCAGTCTTGGAGTCTCGACGAAATGGTCTCACTCCATCTTAGCGGACACTCTCGTAAGGAGATGGACGCGGAGAAGGCTCTCGCGATGGCACAGTCAGGGGTCGGACTGATGAATTACGTGAAGATGTGCGAGGTGGACACTTTCTATACCGCTGCTCTGGCTATCAAACGCCAGCTTTTGCCGTTGACGAAGGTCCTCACCAACTTGGCTGGCAACTCATGGGCCAGGACACTCAGCGGAACCCGTTCGGAGCGAAACGAGTACATTCTACTGCATGAATTTTATCGCAACAAATACATCTGCCCCGACAAGATCTTTGGGAAAGGGCCTTCAAACAAGAAAATCGAAGAGGGCGAAGAGGGAGAGGATGGTGCGGACACCAAGAAGAAGGACAAGTACAAAGGTGGTCTGGTGTTCGAGCCCGAGAAAGGTCTCTACGACAAGTTCATCCTGGTCATGGACTTCAACTCGCTTTACCCGAGTATCATCCAGGAGTACAACATCTGCTTCACCACAGTTGATCGCAGTGACATCTCTGAGCAAGACGAGAAGGTTCCTGATGTTCCCGAAGACACATCTAACAAGGGCATCTTGCCAAGACTGATTCGAACGCTCGTAAGTAGAAGGCGAGAGGTGAAAAAGCTCATGAAAGACAAGTCTGCTACAGAAGATCAACTTGCCACATGGGACGTGAAGCAGATGGCATTGAAGCTGACGGCTAATTCCATGTATGGTTGTCTGGGGTACACGAAGTCCCGTTTCTATGCTCGGCCACTTGCTGCTCTTACAACATCCAAAGGACGTGAGATCTTGCAATCGACCAAGGATCTGGCAGAGTCACAGCATGCCCTCCGTGTCATCTATGGAGACACTGACTCGGTTATGATCAACACCAATGTTGACAATATTCTTGACGCCCTGAAGATGGGCAAAGATTTTCAGAAGAGCGTCAATGAGCAGTACGAGTTGCTTGAGATTGAGATCGATCACATCTTCCGGCGACTACTGCTCCACGCGAAGAAGAAATATGCAGCCATTCAGATGGTTGATACGGGCGACAACACATGGAAGGAGAAGCTTGATGTGAAGGGTCTCGATATGAGGCGACGAGAGTACTGCCAGCTCTCCAAGGATACCTCAACGTAAGGGCGGAGCGCTGTAACCTGCAGGCGATGTACTAACGAGGTCACAGACAACTTCTCAACTACCTTCTATCCGGTGAGGATCCCGAAAAGGTCGTCTCCCAGATTCATGACCATCTACGAGCACTTAGTGAGAAGATGCGCAACAACGAGATTCCTGCTCACAAGTACACCATATACACGCAACTTGGCAAAGATCCGAAGGACTACCCCAACAGCAAGTCTATGCCAGCCGTTCAAGTAGCCCTCAAGCGCCTAGCAAAGGGGAAACAGGTGAAGGCCAAGGACGTCATGGCATTCGTGATCTGCGGCGACAGCGAAGCAAACCAAGAGAAAGCTGCGCAGAATGCTCACGAATTGGACGAGATTCTGGCCAAGGATAGCGGGCTCACGCCAGACGTGCAATACTACTTGCACAAGCAAATCCTTCCGCCAGTGGAACGTCTCTGTGCTCCTATCAGTGGCACCGATGTCACCAGACTGGCGGAATGCCTCGGTCTGGACACCTCCAAGTATCGCATCAGCGGCGCTGGCAAGTCTGCTGAGCAGAGGAATGAGATCACAACCTTGGAGAGCCAGATCCCAGATCACGTTCGCTTCAAGGACTGCGAGCCTCTCGGTCTGCTCTGTCTCGGATGCAAGAATCATTTCGAGTATCGCGGACTGAACTACACTGCTCCGGACAATGAACAACCGCTCGTACCCCTGGGCGTATTGACCAATGATGGCCTCGCATGTCCTCGCGCAGAATGTAAGAAGCGCATCTCCACATTGACCTTGACCGCTCAGCTGGAGGCCCAAATCCGACGACATACTTCCCGCTACTACTCGGCCTGGCTGAAATGCGACGACCAAGCCTGCGGAATCCGAACACGACAAATCTCCGTTTACGGCTCTCGATGTCTCGGCCCCAATGGCCTTGCGTACGGCTGTACAGGCCGCATGTCGTTCGAGTATAGCGAGAAGGCCCTGTACAACCAATTGCTTTATCTTCAAGGATTGTTCGACGTGGATAAGTCGTTGGAGAAGATGGGTGCTGCCGGGCGTGTCAAAGTCGAAGGTGAATCGAATGAAAAGACCAAGATCCTGGCTGGGATGAATCGGGATCGGTTCGCGGTTTGTCGGGATGTGGTCAAGGCGTATTTGGACAAGAGTGGATGGGGTTGGGTTAGTATGGACTCGCTGTTCGGGTTTGCGATGAAGTGAGCAGGGACTGAATTGAGTGCGATTGAATGACTGGATGCGGATAGTGGGTGGCTACCATTGATTACTGCGTGACGGAACGGCGCCCAGAAATATATAACGGCTTATGGCGAATGGGTTCTCGTTATTGCTGTCTCAATCTCATTGCTAGTAGTGTGAAGGTGTTGTGAATGGCGATCGCTCAATCATCCAGAATTGGGAACAGATATTGAAGCAAGACGTGTTCACATTATTCATTCCTGGCCTCCTTCAGGTATCTCGTCACGCATATCTCAGGTACATTCTTCCATCTCGTTGACATTTCCATCCGTTATCATTACACATCGCAAAAAAAACCCTTCTCAAGCTCTCATCGCACCCTCCTCGAAGGCCCGACACCTAGCACGCTTTCGTCGCCTAGGAAGTTTGGAATAAGGCCAGCATGGTCCGCATCCTGCCGAGCAGACTGTCGCGCTCTTCGTCTTCGGCCTGACTCACGGTCACCCCTTCTCCCCATTGCCGCATCACCAAAAGTGCTCATGACGACATTGGCGGCGTTTGCGACGTAATTGTCGTTCATGAAATGGCCATTATCATGGTCAGTTAGGCCCCAAGCCGCTTGATGGGCCGCCCTATGTCGGTCTCGAGGGACTTCTTCGTCGCCTACCCCTACTTCTACATCCAAAAGGAGACCGAGCTGCATTCTTCGTGCAAGGTCGGCATCAAGACGTTCTTGGCGTTGGCGATGTTCGAGTTCTTCATTGTAGGTTCGCTGTCGTCGGTATTCGGCTACGTACCCTCCTTCGGGAGGGTGCGGGTCTGCTGCTATGGGGATGCCGGCTGCATTCATGACTCTTCTGTATATCACTTGAATTTCCTCTGGCACCCGCATATCGTTTAACCTGTCGGCATCTGGGAGGTCCCGAGCATTGAACCAGGGACATTCGCAGGTCTTCCATTTCGAGCCGCAAACCATGCCTGAGCGATGTTAGTACTTGTACGAAGACAATCGTGGGTGGGAGAGAGGTCGACTCACAAAATTCGGCCGTGCAACGGCATGTCATGTGGTTGCAGCCTTCTTTCAGCTCGATCATTGCATGGCAGTTGTAGCAAGACTGCCAGCCCTCCTCTTTCCCTTGTTTGACGAGTTCTGCAATCTCTGGGTCCTTGGGACAATCTGCGGATTTGTGCATCTTTGCACTGCATGATGTGCAGACCTTCGTATTGCACCTAGGACACAAGCCGTATTTACGACCTTTCGCGACGTGAAAGTGCGATGGCTTGATCCATTCTCCGCATTTCGGTGCAGGACAATAGACTCGGTTGCGGGTGTGGTATTCTTGATATTTCTTATTCCAGAGCACTTTGAATTTCAAGTCAAACAGCTTGTCGACATGCTTGAGGGGAATGTGGTCCTTGGTACAGCATCTCGGGGGCATGTGCTGGGGATCTTTGACGGACATTTCAAAGACTCGCTTCAGACAATCGTGACACATTCGGTGGCCACAGCTCAGTTTGGCTGTCTTCGTGGATGGCACGTCGTCCGAGCCGCATGTCAGGCACTCAACTAAACGCGGAGAAGGCCGTGGTGGTGGTTTCGTGGAATTTCGTTGCAAGAGACCTCCTAGTATCGAAGATTGCCGTCTCTCTCGTCTTTGCGTCGGTCTCGCGAGACTGGAGGGGTTCTCGGAGTCCTCGGCTATTGCTTTTAGCTTGGCCGAGCCGGTACTGCCACGAGCAAGTGAAGAGGGTACGGCTGATGGCCCTGCTGGCGGCGCAGGAGGGTTCAGTCCTACTTGCGATATGCTGTCTTCGGGTGTCACTTCTTCGTCTGAGATGCCCTGGCCTACATCGGATCTCGCTGTAGCTGCATATTGGGCGGGCGGATAGACACTTTCTGCAACGACACGCGCTTGCTTGCTAGCTTTGGCTGTCGTCCGTGTGGGATTCCTTCTCTTCCTTCGCTGAACGGGCACGGCTCGGGGCATGGACGCGTTGGACGAAGCGGTGGATTTGGTCGATGGCTTGGCCCCGAAGATGGACGACACTCGCCGTCGCTCGTCCGCAGGGTTGGTGTAGTACTCGGCTCGTTTGCGTCGCAGCTCGTCGATGTTAGGCTGCGCCGCCGCAGCTTCATCGCCGCCCGGGTGCTCGTCATCTTTCCTCCATCGCGACGACTTCGCCCGAGCTACCCGGGCGGAGTTGGTGGTGCGACCGTTGCGGCCCAGAAGGCTCGCCAGCACCATGACGCTGCCGCCCAGAGCATTTTCCGGGTCGGTCGCTGCATGCCGATGAAGTGTCCACGAGAGCACAGTGAGCTGGCAGCTGCTTGTCTCTCAGTGGCTGGAAGCCGCGCCCAGCCGACCGACCGGCCACCAACTCTGCCAATTAACTTACATTATCCGCGTGCAGGGTCCACCGGAAAGCTGGGAGAAATTGGGTCAATGCTTGGCACTATGGCTTCACGTTTGGTTGTGCGATACCTTATCGCTCTCCCACTGACACATCCGCCTCCACGCACCTTGCTCTACTACGCGCATTGGGATTTCGGCAACCACATTGAGAACGTCGACGGAACATTGACGACCACTCGTCAAATGAGTCAGCTCTGTTCAAAAAGCCGGTCCTGATTTCCAGTGTTGATCATGTCGTCAAACATGGCGCTCGATCCACACGACGTCCGTCCGGATCCGACCTCAGATCTTCACTGGTCTGACTACCGGGGAGCTATCCATGAGATATTTGCAGCCAATGCCAAGAACCATCCAGACCGATCCTGCGTCGTAGAAACAGCATCGTCAACCTCGCCGAAGCGGGACTTCAGCTACAAGACCATCAACGGAGCCTCCAATGTCGTCGCTCATCACCTCGTGAGCAATGGCGTACAGCGTGGGGAGGTGGTCATGGTCTACGCCTATCGTGGAGTCGACTTGGTTGTGGCAGTCATGGGCGTGCTCAAAGCCGGCGCCACGTTCAGTGTCATTGATCCTGCATATCCACCAGACAGGCAGATCATCTATCTCGAAGTTGCTCAGCCTCGCGCGTTGGTATGTATCGAAAAGGCCAAGAAGGAAGCGGGAGAGCTCGCGCCGATTGTAAGGAATTACATCACCGAGAAGCTGAACCTCAGAACCGAAGTGCCTGGTCTGATGCTGAACGACGATGGCACTGTGATCGGGGGTGCACGGAAAGACGGCCCAGACTGCCTGCAGGCACAACAAGTCAAGAAGGAAGACCTGCCTGGCGTTGTTGTCGGTCCAGACAGTACTCCCACTCTTTCTTTCACATCCGGCTCCGAAGGACGTCCCAAGGGCGTCAAAGGACGACACTTTTCGCTCGCGTATTACTTTCCTTGGATGTCTAAGCGCTTCAACCTGACAGAGAAGGAGAGATTCTCGATGCTCAGTGGTATTGCGCACGATCCGATCCAGCGCGACATTTTTACCCCACTGTTTCTTGGTGCCAGTCTGATAGTACCTCCGGCTGAGGACATTACGTTTGATCGATTGGCAAACTGGGCAAGTACCAATGAGATTTCCGTTATGCATCTCACACCCGCCATGGGCCAAATCCTGCTAGGGAGCGCGGAGCCAAAGATCACCAGCCTACATGGCGCATTTTTCGTAGGCGACATACTGCTCAAGCGCGACTGTCGGCGACTGCAACAGCTTGCGCCTAGCTGCAGGATCAAGAACATGTACGGTACCACCGAGACACAGCGAGCAGTGAGCTTTTACGAGATTCCATCGGCGAGCGAGGACCCAACCTATCTTGACAAAATGGGCGACGTCATCCCTGCTGGTACTGGCATGCTCGACGTGCAATTACTTGTCGTGGACCGCGAGAAGAAGGAACGGCAATGCGAGGTGGGCGAAATTGGTGAGATTTACGTACGTGCTGGTGGGTTGGCTGAAGAGTATCTTGGCGATCCGGAGAAGAACGTGCAGAAATTCGTCTCTAATTGGTTTGTTGATGCGCAAAAGTGGGTCGACGAGGACAACAAACGTGTCGAGGCTGCTGGCCAGCCCGAAGCATGGAGAGAGCAATACAAAGGCCCCCGAGACCGCATGTATCGGTCTGGCGATCTTGGTCGATATATGACGGACGGCAATGTTGAGTGCGTAGGACGGGCGGACGACCAGGTCAAGATTCGCGGCTTCAGAATTGAGCTGGGGGAAATCGACACGCATCTCAGTCAGCACCCATTGATCCGCGAGAACGTCACTCTGGTCAGGCGCGATCATCAAGAGGAGCAGATTCTCGTCTCCTACTACGTGCCTGACATGGTCAAGTGGAGGGAGTGGTACGCTCAGCAGGAGGAAGCAGCCAGCAAACAACCTGCCATGACCGGCGGTGTCAGAGCGCGGCGGAGAGAATCTGCCAAGGAGAGCCACGGCATCGCTCAGCGCATGAAGATTTTCGATCTGCTGACCCAAGATGCCCGATTCAGGCTCAAGCAGAAGCTGCCTACTTATGCTGTGCCCACCTTGTTCATCCCTATGCTGAGGCTACCTCTCAACCCCAATGGCAAGGTAGACAAGAGGGCGCTTCCATTCCCAGAGCAGGCTGATTTGCTCGGCTCGCTCCCTGAGGCTACTGATCTGGACAAGCGGACGAATACTGAGAACGAGTTGGCCAAGATCTGGGCTGAACATCTCAAGACTCGCAACCACACTCCTGAAACACTTCCTCGAGACACCAGCTTCTACGATCTAGGCGGTGACAGTATCATGACGGTGCAAATTGTGCCGAAGATCAATCGTAAGTGGCAGGGCATCCACGTTCCCATGTCTGTAATGGCAGCTGGGCAACCAACATTGGAAAAAGTCGCCAAGTTCATCGATCGCTCCCTTGACCCCGTTGGGTTGCGTCTGGATGCGGCTGAGGACGATGAAGATGTAGAGCAGACTGTCCATTATGCCAATGATGTCCCAAGCCAGGTTGCGCTCCTACCTCAGACCATCTCTGGAGGCGAGATCCGAAGCGCGACCAGAGGACTCAACATCCTGCTTACCGGTGCAACGGGATTCTTGGGTGCTTATATCCTCCATGATGCTTTCATGCGCAAGTGTCCGAACCATGTTTATGCACATGTCCGAGCGCGAAATCATGCAGATGGTCTCGAGCGTATTCGTAGGACCTGTACAGCCTATGGGCTTTGGCAAGAGTGGTGGGCAACAGAAGGCGTGCTGGAGGTCGTAATTGGAGACTTGGAGAAGCCAAATCTCGGTCTCAGCGGGGCCGACTACAAGAAAGTCGCTGATGATGCCGACCTCATCATTCACAATGGTGCTCGTGTCCACTGGCTGATGCCGTATGAGAATCTGAAGGCCGCGAATGTGACAAGTACAATCGAGGCCATCAAGCTATGTGCAACAGGCAAGAACAAGCGTCTGACATTCATCAGCTCCACTAGTGCCGTGGACACTGAGCACTACGTTCAGCAGTCGGATGCAGGCCAGCCAATTCTAGAGAGCGATCCCTTGGAAGGCAGCCGCCAGGGCCTGGGCACGGGATATGGTCAGTCTAAATGGGTGTCTGAGCAAATCATCCGCGAAGCCGGCAAGCGTGGTCTCAATGCAGTCATTGTTCGCTCCGGATACGTGATGGGCGACCCAAAGACAGGCGTCAGCAACTTGGACGACTTCCTGGTGCGTATGCTCAAGGGCTGTGTCCAGGTCGGCGCAAGACCAGACATGGATAATACCATCAACATGGTACCAGTCACTCGTGTGGCACGCCTCATCAATGCGGTGTCATTCCATAGCGAGGCTGGGACGGTGGCATTCGTTGATGCTCACCCTCGTCCAACGTTCAACGGATACCTCGGCGCGCTGGAGTCGTATGGCTATGCCACTCCAGCCGAGCCGTACGAGAGCTGGAAGCGCAAGGTCGAAAAGTACGTCGAAGAAGGCCACTCTGGCAAAGACGAGTTGGCATTGCTTGGTCTTTACCACATGGTCACTGGCGACCTACCCGCTGCAACCAAAGCACCAAAAGTGGATGACCGCAAAGCCCAGGCTGCGCTGAAAGCGGACTCTGCCCTTGACGCGAACGACACTCCTGACACTGTGACTACGGAAGCGACAGGAGCGTACCTGGCATTTTTGGTGGCGAGAGACTTCATGTCGGCACCGCAAAATCAAGCGACTCCATTGCCGAAGATTGAACTCAGCAAAGACCAGATCGAGGCACTGAACAAGGTCGGTGGTCGTGGCGGCTCGTAGCATATGGTGGTATTGAATAGAAATGTAGTTTTGGAAGAGGAAAAAAAAAAGAATCCATGAGCAAAGCCGTTATCATTCATCGACATCAGTATGAGGTGACTCGCCAATATTGGCCCCGCCTGCGTTGTCCATCGGAGGGCCGCAAATGATTCGGATATCTAAGAAATGACATCTGGACATTGAAAGCCTCCCTCGACCATGGGATACAATTCTCCCAGCGCCTATCCGAAGAAGACGTTAGTTCACCACCCACTCCACTCGCTCAACAATCATCCTCACAGGAGTTGACAACCAAAATTGGGCGGGACAGGTTAAGAAAAGAAAGAAGAAAACAAAAACCATTCTCACCTTGTTCACATCATTCCCCTGCCCCAAACTAACATCAAATTCCAAAATCGTTCCTTCTTCCTGTCCTCCTTCTGCCACACACTTGAAATTGCACACTGGTCTTCCGCCGCGGACGCCGACCGTGTTGATGCCGCACATGGGTTGCGGGGAGGAGCCGAGGGTGGAGGTGAGATGGTTTTGGATTGCGCCGCAGCCGTTGCCTGCTGCGTAGGGGACGCCGATGTGCAGGGTGTAGTGGGCCCAGAAGTAGACGGGGCTGGGCACGCCGGTGCAGACGGCTGTGTTGGGTGGGGGGAGTTGGCGGGCGTGGAGAGAGGGGGTTGTGGGGTGGGAGGTTGTGAGGGGGAGGAAGAGAGAGAGGAGGGGGAGGAGGATGGTTTGGTGGGCGTGCATTGTTTCTCTTGTTGGCTTGTCTTGTCTTATGGTTGGGAGGGTGTAGGTACCGAGATTTGTTTCTCCTGCGAGGAGTAGGAGAGGAACGAAAGGATGTTTCGATGATCGAGAAGAAATGCGTTGTTGAGCTTCGGGGTGGATTGATATACCCGGGTCTAGGGAGATTTCTGGTCCTTTGTGCGGTCTACATTCCTTCACTTGCGAGGTTGCTCCCAAGAGGCCGCATTCAGTCGTCTTGAGCAAAAATGCGTTGGAGTTGCTGTGCCATGTTTCGCTTGCCTTGGTGAGTTCTTTTTGCCTTGTTGTTCGATGTACGAGACATGTTTGCTTCTGTGTCAGACTGTCGTCAGTAGCGCTACAGAACACTTTTATGTGAAAGGAATTGACCCGAGGCACCTGCGCCGTTGCACAGTCACATGGAGCATTTGTCAACGTGCAAGCCCACACTGACGCAGTGAGGCTACACATGTCTGTGCTGCGTCAGCACGTGTTGTTTGCCATTTAAGGTACAGATTGCTCCGCCGAAAAGTCATTGGCTCTCAGCCATTCCAGTATGACCTCTGCGACCTGATCAGGCACCTCATACGGACACCAGTGGCCGCTGTGCAGCTCTCGCATGGTGAGCTTGTCTTCGGGCACGAGGCCTAATTGTTTGCCTCGTTCAATGTTATCTGTCCTGCAGACCGCATCGCCGTCACAGCCGATGAACAGGTAGGGCGTGTGGACCTTGCCGTCCAAGGTCTTTTCTGTTTCCAGTTGGTAGTTCTCGTTGGTCGCTCGGTACCAAGCACACTGACTGGTCGTGCCTGTAGCCTTCTTCTGCGCAATCCACTCATCGTGCAGCTTCTTGTCCTTTGCGTATGGCTTGAGTGGGACATCCGTTCGGCCCTCGGTGATGAAGTCTCTGATGGCGCCGTGGGCGCAGAAGAGCTTCTTCATCCATTCGTCTTCGTCCCCGTGGATGGCGTGCCAGACGCTCTCGAGCCTGTCGTCCATGACGTCGCCCACCTTTGGATCTGCGAAGAGGTTCCAGTACGCATACAAAGGATAGCCAATCACCTTGGTCGTGAGTGCGTTGAACGAGTCAAGATCAAAAGGATCAGTGGATGGCGGCATCCAGGCGACGTTCAGGGTCACCACGCCAACACTGCGCTCGCCATTCAACATGTAGACGCGTTGAGCAAAATATGAGCCCCAGTCATGGCCTGGGGTGTTGTCAGCAGGCGCTCATTGGGTTTTGGACAAATGAGACGGACGTACCGATGGGGATGATGTCTCCGGTGATATCTTCTGCAGCGAGGATCTCGTTCACGTCGTGCACCATGGCTTTGACCTCGAAAGAAGCGGGATCGGTGGGATGAGACGAGCCGCCGGCGCCTAGCAGGTCGGGAGCGACGATTCTGTTCTTGGTCCTGAGCAGGTGAGGGATGACGTATTGCCACAGGTCTGCACTGTCGGGCCAGCCGTGACAGAGGAGCAGTGTCGGTCTGGAGGCATCAGCATCTTCGGGTGACGAGACGTAGTAGCGGTAGTGGAAGCCGCGCGAGGTGTCGAGCTCTTTCTTCTGCAGGAGATCCATTGTGATGATTGTGTTGCGACGGATGGTCCGGATCACGTCTGCTGCGGTAGTACTAGTGGCGCACGAACATCAATGGTCTCATCAGCGATGAATCTGAGCAGCATTTTATTGCTACAGGTGTTTCTCATCAGCCGACGCGCCAAGTGGGACGAGAAGTGCAGGATCGCGGGGCGCGGCCGGGACGCAGTCAGCTCCGTGTGTACGGTAAGCAGCCTTGCACAGCCAACATCGCGTCAGCCACAGCCTGTGCCAAGTGCGGGCTGGAGCGTCGGCCATGTCGTCATTGCTCGACAGATGGCGCGGAACTGGCAGCTGCAGGAACCAGAGCTGATGCCGGGCGGAGGTGGGGAAATGCACGGGGAAGCGGCGACCATGCCAAAGCTTCCACCGCCGCCCACGATTCATCGCATAATATTGATTCGAGGCCCATTACAACATATTCCAGTGCCCATCACACGGACGGCGCGGCGCCATCAACGCACGCACGCACGTCTCGTCACCGGCGTGGCTGCTCGCTGCCATTCCCAGGTTTGTCGGCGCACGTTCATCGAGCGTTCATTTTCGCAGCTTCACCACCACCAGAGATCTTCTCCTTGCTTCTCCTTCTAGCCTCCTCGGCTGCACACTGACACGACGACCCGGTCCTTTCTGCGCTACTCCTGTCCGCGTCGTCACACCCCATTGAGCGAGGTTGGGCTGCCGCTTGGCTCCTATCCGCAACGTCACGGCATCCATGGCGTCCGCACGCGAGCCCGACAGCACGGCCAGCTCCCTCCATCCTGTGCAACCCATCGCACCACCCCCTCTACCAGCTCCTGACTCGACAGATCTACGCAAGACGCAGGGCAGGCCTCGCCGATCACGACCTCCCACCGAGGGTGGCGGCCCGTTGTCATCGCACCCGACGTTTGAAAACCCTCCCGCTGCCTGGCCACCCACTCCGGATTCTGACCTGCAACACAAACCTTCCTGCGACACTCCCTCAAACACCAGATCCAGGAACGACAGCTTCACGGAGCGAACCTCTCCAGCCGTCGCTCCCTCCTCCACCACCCACACCTACTCTACCACCACCAACACGGACCCCACCACCACCGCCCACATGGACTCCACCCACGACGGCCAGCACCAGCGTCCCGGAACCGTGCGCCGCATGTTCAGCCTGAGCAGCTTGCGCCAGTCTTTCTCGAGCTCGCGTACTTCTTTCAGCCAGCGCCCCGACACTTCCCACGGCAGCTACCACGCACCGTACCCGAACCGTGCCGAATCGCCAACCGACACCCCGTCGACCACGACACCAATGGCACCTCCAGCTCCCGTGCGTTTGTCCAACGAACGACGCCCCGCGGCACTCCCGCACCAGAAGCGGTCCAGCAGCTGGTTCAAACGCAAGAGCCATCTCTTTGGCATGAACGACGACGGCACGCTGGATGTTCTCGACGAGGATGGACCGGAACACAAGAAGTTCAAAGACAACCAACTGCCCACCCTGCCGGAAATAGGCTCTCTGGGCGGCGGCCGGCTCGATGGCGGCAGCATTGGCTGGGACGAGCAGCTATTCACAACTAATTGAGCGAAACCTCCAAGAACCCGAGACTAGGACTCGCGCATGGGACCACAGCACCGCCCAAAACCGCCCTGGTAGGCTGACGTATGATGAGAAACACGGCAACGATACTGCGGCGGTTAGATTGATGTACAGGATTGTGCCAGAGCTGCACTTCTCCTTTGTTTGTGCCTTACACGTCGGGCACGGTGTACAGCAATGAGATACCCAAATGCATAGAAATGCTTGTCCGAATACGAAGAATTGTGAATATCAGGCTCACGGGAACAGCTTTTTCTCTGTCCTAACGTCAATGTCCGCCCTTGATCGTATGCGGGCGGTGTCTACGAAGCCCGAGGTTGCACGTAACCTGCGCCTTTGGTTCCGTCCAACACCACTCAATGCATCACTGCAGGTTCGATGATGATGAACGATGAACGTACATCTTCTTGGCGGGACAGGCTGACGTTGAACCGGTGTAGGAAAGTGCCGCGGACGTCCGAGTTGTTCCTGCCGAAAAGTTCACACGTCACGTCCACACCTGCCATCGTCAACACCGAGCATACTCTATAGAACGTGCCTCTGACAGCGATGATAACCTGCGGCATGTGTA
The DNA here is from genome assembly GCA_022702355.1 of Cercospora zeina. Lineage (NCBI taxonomy): Eukaryota > Fungi > Ascomycota > Dothideomycetes > Mycosphaerellales > Mycosphaerellaceae > Cercospora > Cercospora zeina. The sequence continues at coordinate 3,498,453 of JAKLWX010000005.1, forward strand.
GTGCTTCCTTCAGCTTGCAACGCCGCCGCGGCCATGGCACCGAATCAGCACATGCAGGCCGACGGCCACGCAACCACTTTGTCCACGTCGATCAAATCACAAAGCCGCTCGCTCCAAACGCCGAACGTACCTCACACTGTCCGCAGCTCGCATTTCACGACCCGACGCGAAAAGGCACTGAACGTGGATGTGTTCGACCTTCTCGTGGCGTCAGCTACCCCTCAACTACGCGTTCAAGTTATGAGAACAAAGGTTTCACAACTGCACTCATCTCGAAAGCTTGGCCTCGATCTTCTGAATATTGTTCTCTCACGTCAGGACAACACACCTGTCGCGAGAGGATATGCAATTGTGAACGGAGTTTTCCGAAAGGATGGCGTTTCGCACCACGATAACGAACAGCAATCGGACATGGTCAGTGCCTTGGCGTTGATGACCAGACAGCGTTCCCTCTGCGTTACGGAGAATGGACGTTTGGCTTTGGTTGCGTATACGAGTCAGCCTGGTGATAAGATTACCATGTTGTTCGGCGGGCAGGTGCTGTACGTTTTGAGACCAAAGTCTGGGAGGACAATGGTATTTGAATATATTGGTGAGGCATATGTGCATGTTATGATGGACGGGGCTGTGGCGGAGATGATCGGTCGTGGTCAGGTGGCGGCACAGAAGATTGTTATTGAGCGACTTGTTCGCAAGTGATGGACTGGAAAGTGACGATCTGGACACTGATGATTGAGATCAACTCATGTGCAGGCTCTCGAGCATCAAACTCAACAGTCGCTTGTGTCGATGAGCGTTAGGCGTCAGCTCCGAAACACCACGAGACAGAGTGTCTCTGCACACAAAGCGCGACAGAGTCGACAAGCACTCCTTTACATCTGTCTACTCGCACAGTATCCTGATACAGCAGAGCTCGAAGCGCTTTCTGCAGTCATGTCTTTCGGCTCGATCGAGAGCAGCTCCTGAAAACGACGCTTACTCAGTATGGTCAGCACCGCAATCTTACGTCCAAGCCGGCCACTGCACGGATAGTTCTTGCTGCTCGGAGGGATCTTGAGCCAGATGAAGCTGGAGGCGGCCGAAGCAATCTCGAAAGCTGAAAGGGGAGAACCAAACGACAAAAGCATTTGCTGCATTCGAACGCGTCTGGACTCTGGTGTTGAAGAGGTGATTGCGTGAAGCTTTATCAAGTCCCAACTGGCAGACCAGCAACCTGATCATCAGGGTGAAGCGCTTTTCTCAGGCATTAAGTTCACAAAATCGTTGTTCCGACAGGAAATCCTTGGAGTGTGCTGGGAGTTGCTCGTCAGTTTTCCACTTTTACATGGGCACCACAGGCAGCCAAGCTTCACCACCAACAGCGAATAGCACAGCATGATCGCAACGATATGCTGCTGTAACCCTCAGGCCTCTGTCCAGTTCACGGAAAACATTCGGCTTCTAGTCAGCGAGGCTTGCGTGGCCAGCATTTAGCATTGATCCAGACTGAGCGAACTAGCTCTCAACCGCGGATTTGTTGCTCGCTCACGCCATGTTTTGAAAACGCACAAAGATGTTGGAATCCATCACGCAATTCCAATGGTGCATGGCTGCTGCATATTCTTTGCCCCCGACTCGACAATTTTTCAGCTCCGCGCGAGACAAATGACAATGGGTACAATACGCTGAACTGTAACCCCGCAAGTCCAACCATGACTAAGGATCTGTGCTTGGGTGCCAGACCGGCATCGTACGTACACGGGACACGCAACAGTTGATGGGCTCTATAGGGCACTTCGGGTTCCTCCTATCAGTTCGAGCCGCGCGGTGAAGGCAAAAGTGCCTTCAATCGGTTGCCCAAAACGGATCACATACCTGGGAATCGATATATACCCTGCATTCCGTTCCCCATATGCATATTGAGAACTGTGGCGACCCTTGAACCTCCTGACAACTAACTCAAACGTTTGATTGTTATTGCTGCTGCCACGGGTTTGCATGCCCGGTTTATATGAAGCATGTCCGTCGCCAAACGACTCGGTGAAGGAATCGCAGCTTGCGAGCTCGCAATAGAAGCATATTCTGGCTGTCTATCATCGGAAGCACTGAAATCCGCCTGATGGAACTCCTCGACCAAGACTCTGGCAGTCATCAAGATTCTTGAAAGCAACGCTGGCGCCAAAGCTTTCCCATTGAAACTCGAAACGACCGCATTCCGCGACAATGAAAGCCCAAGGCCACGCGCCGGAAGAAGTATTCATTGCTGTCGTTGTCATCGGAAGCGGGCTCACGTGGATCTGCACCATACTGCGGCTATGGACGAGATGCAGGATCCACACCGGCAAGCTGGGATCGATGATATATTCATCACTATCTCCTTGTGCTTTGTGAGTTCTTTCCACATGCATCAGCTCGAGAGTCGGCCAAATTGACGTGCCTGATAGAACGTCGTCATGTGTATAGGAATGATCATGGAAGGTATGGCAACTCAGATATACAGTTACAGGTTGGTGATGTTGCAAAATGCTCTGACAATCGTAGAGACCGCAGCGGCCAGGGCACACATGTCTGGACAATGACACCGGAAGAAACCAAAGCGTTTCTGTTCTATCTCTGGCTTACAATCTGGTGCGAGTTCACGCCCAGGGGAAGACACGAGCGAGCGTCGCTAACGAAACGGCAACAGGAGTTACTACGGTGCTCAGGGCTTCGCCAAGCTGAGTATTCTCTTCCAGTACCTGAGAATCTTTGGCCATGTTGTCAACTTCCGTCGAGCTTGCTACGTTGCCATTGCCCTGTCTGCCTTCTACATACTTTGGGGCGTCGTCACTTCAATGTTGATCTGTTACCCAGCTGCTGGATTCTGGCATTTGGACTGGCAGAAAGATGGCAGAGCGCATTGCATGCCTTTATGGCGGGTCAAGATTCTTGTCTGGTACGTTCTATGATCTCTCTTTCTCTCCTGCCAGCGGCCAAAATTTCCACGGCTACGGTCTGACACGACAAACTCCATCAGGTTCTTCAACGCAGCCCTAAACATGACAACGGACCTCTATATTGCCATACTCCCTATGCCCGTGCTATCAGTATCAAACCTCCCTCGAAAAGCAACGCTACATGCTCATGGGCGTCTTCGGCCTCGGAGGCGTCGTATGCATCATCTCCATTCTCCGCCTCTCAGGCCTCTACGCCATCGCCACATCCGAAGACCCCACATACGACAACGGCATGGCAGCCCTCTGGTCCTCAATGGAAGCCAACCTCACCGCAATCGCCTCCTGCCTTCCCGTCATCAAGGGCTTCTTCAACCAATTCTTCCCCAAATGGTTCCGAAACACCACCAGCACCACCACTCTGCGAACCGCCGGCGCAGACCGGTACGCGTCGGATTTCAGTAGTGGTCCGGGCCATTCGCGTTTGCGCGATACCGACACGATTGGAAAGTTCGGGGAGAGGCATCTGGGGAAAGAAAATGCACGACGATTCACGTGAATGTGGAAGAGTCGGTTTCGATGAGGCGAGGACGGCGATGACGCGCCGGGGAATCCTGCAGCAGAAATCCGAAGGGTGGGAAGGAGCGCAGATTCAAATGCAGACGATTGTGGAGAGGACTGGGTCGAAGAGGAAGAGGAACCAACAACAACAACAACACATGGCGAGAAAGGCGTCGGATGAGAGTGGCGAGGCCTTGGTTCCGCCGTCACCGATACATGAGAAGTGAAAGGGGGGGGGCGGGGAATTAGTTTTCTGGACATTGGGATGTGGGATGTGTAAAGAACGAGTGCAATATGTATCAAGTATTATCGTTCTCGACTAGAAGTTGTGCTTCTGCGCGATGGAGAAACCTGAACAACAATTTCAAAATGTGGAAATATACTTTTGCGCGCATCGAAGATCCGTAAAAACAGGTTTCCAAGACGCGGTTGCAGTGGTGTCGCTATCTCAAACAGCTGCAGAGGTTGTGGGGTAGAGAGTTCTGCATGTGAATTTGACGCCGCGTGAACGCATTACATGACCTCCAAAGCCAAGGCACACTCGAGGTTGTCGGGCGGGAAAAGGAGATAGCATGATATATATCAAAAGAGCACGAGACACGTTGACAGTCAGACTTTGATTCTGCATTACGAGCGCTAAAAGAAGGACCACGTAGAAAAACACTTCCACGACTGTACGCTTCGCATCGCCCGAGATCCGGAAACAAAAGTCCTCTCATTCCAATCAACCACTTCAGTGGCAACCACCTCCCAATTCCATAATAAGCATGTTGGAGCTCAAAATCTTGAACGCTTCTTTCCTCCCATAGGATATCATCTCTTGCAGTCCGCCGTTCTTGTTTGAAAGCACGAAGCCAGGAAATTCCATTGACCGATAAAGCAGCGCTAGCACTCATCTAACGCCATTGCCGAATGCAGCCCGAAACAGACGCTTCTTCACGGGGTAAGGAAGGTCAAAAAGGGTCACGCGCAGACTTGTTTGTGATATTATTCCGCCGAAAGCATGTAGCGATCATGCTACTGATAAGTCTTGTGATATGAGGAGAACTCATTGTCTGTACAAGTATACAGCATTAGCCGATCTCAGTTGTCGCCTTAGGGTATCGTGTGTGGGGTTGTGTGTATGTGGTTCCTCTCTTGTCGTGTGTGACCTCAATTAGCTTGCAACGCAATGCATCTCGCCGCTGCGCCTGGGCAGCACTTGCTTTTTAACGCCGTGAGGATGCACTTCATAATCTCATCTCTTCATATCGCGCTTGAACGTTTCAAATGTCGTCGAGCATGCCGTGGTTGAAGTCAGCATCGGCGTTGTCTGTTTTCGCACTGGTGGGTTCGAGACCGCTCATCCTGTCGCCAGCCCGGTTGCTAAAGGTACGACTTAAATTGTTGTCGGCGCTCTCCACATCGTGGCCAGCATATTGCTGTTCGAGCGTGCTCTCGTCCACGAAAGTGAAGCCCTTGAACTGGTTCTGCATTGTTGGACTGAGGGGTGTGCTCTCATCGCCAATACCGCTTGCGAGAGCCGCGGCTCTGGCGTTCAACGAATTCTGATCGCCCGAAGTCAGAGCGTTTGTAAACTCTGGATCGAAATTGCTCGTGTCCAGCTCGCCCTTCAGCTTAGGTTTGAACGGGGGTGCGATGGACTTCTTCCCAAGCGCGACCCAATCGATATCGTTGAAGAAGGGATGGGCCATGAGCTCCTCAGCGTCGCCCTTCGCACCCAAGCGGTGTGCCGGATTTCGGTTCAGGAGACCCTTGACAAAGCTTCGCCCTTCAGCGGAGAGTGCGTCTCGCGGAAAGCGGACCTTGCCGAAGGCGATGTTCTTGTACATCTGCTGGGTATCTTCGGCGTAGAATGGAGACCAGCCACAGCACATCTCAAATACCAAGACACCGAGAGACCAGAAGTCGACCATCTTGGTGTATCCTTGCTCGTCAAGCAGGACTTCGGGGGCCAGGTATTCTGTGGTACCACAGAAGGTGTTGGTCGTATCGTTCTTGGCAAGGTTGGCCTTGGAGAGACCGAAGTCGCAGAGCGCAATGTGACCATTGGCATCGAGTAGAATGTTTTCCGGTTTCAGGTCACGATAGACGATATCGTGTTGGTGCAAATGCCGGAGAGCAAGGATGAGTTCTGCAATATAAAACTTCGCCCGTTCCTCCACGAAACGTCCCTCCTTCTGCAGGTGCCAGAATAGCTCACCACCGGACATGTAGTCAGTGACCAGATACAGATCTGCCGCAGTCTGAAACGAGAACTTGAGCCCGACAATGAACGGCGACTCCGTCGTTGCAGTTCGGACCAAAATGTTGCGCTCGCCAATCGTGTGCTGAATTTCCTTCTTCTGCACGATGACCTTCTTCGACAGCACCTTCATCGCGTAGATGCGCTTTGTGTCTCGCTTACGCACTTGGAAGACCTGACCGAATGTGCCCTTTCCGATCAGCTTCAGAATTTCGAAGTCATCTGGTCCAAAAGTCTTCTTGCCCGCGGCATGGAAAGCAATTTTGATGTGGAGCTCTCCGGACACCGCCTCAGTGAGACCTTCTCGGGGCTGCAGCTTGAACCAGTCTTCATGCTGATGCTCGTAGTCATTGAGATCCAGCGGCAACCGCACGTGTCCAATGAAGGACTCGTTGTTCGCGCGGTCGTACACAGAGATGTCGATCTCATTGTTGTCGCCCACGACGTCGAATGTTGCTTTGTGCCTCCACACTGGATCTGTCGTCTCTTGCTGCTTGTTATGCGAGCCTCGGCGCAGATCGGCAATGTTGGTCTGGCTCGTCTGTCTGCTCTTCAACCCAGGAATTGCCATGGGCGCACCCTGGCCGCTGCCCATGCGCTTCATTGCAACGCCTTTCGCAAGGCTCTCGTCTTGCGGCTTCTCGTCGTCCACTGCCATCTCGTCCTCCTTCGGCCCACCCGAAATGTCCTCATTAAGCTGGAAGATGCAAACCACATAAGGGTCTGTTGATGGCCGCAATCCTCTGCCCTCTTCAATGCAAACCTCCAGCTGTCCGCGAAGTGACCCAATCACGGCGCCCTGGGAATTGCTGGAACTCGATCGACTCGATTTGGCGGCTCTCGACGCGCTCGCTACATCATCTCTGTTTGTCCTGCTCGCGAGTGAGCCCGATCGTGGGGTCTGAGGTGGGGTGTTCTGATGTTCGCCCTGCGTTAGCACCTTCTTTCCCTTTTCTTGCACGATGGGGGATCGAGGTGGAGTGGTGGAACGCGTATCAGATGACGTGTCTGGAGCAGTCGCTGCATCAGACGAGGGGTTGGAAATGTGTGCAGCAGGGGCGTCTGTCAAGGTGACGATGCTGTTGAGGGCAGTGGAAAGCGTGTTGCTGCGCAATCGTGACGGCACTCCGGTGGGACTTCTCTTCTGCTCGCCCCGTGAGGCTTTGCGATCGAGAGAAGCCCGAGGATCCGCGCCACTAGAGCTGGCCAGCACGTCGGCCATTTGCAGCACCGACGACGAGTTGGAGAGGGGTGGCGTAGGAAGTGAGGACTGTCGCTCCTCTGTAGATTGAGCGTGCTTCTTTTCGTGTGGCAACAGCGGCGGAGACTCCCACTGCGAGCTGCGGCCGCTGCGTGGCGAGCTGGGCGCAGTGGGAAGCTGGGTCTGCGCGGCGTTGGGAAGAGCTTGGTCGCCACCGGCGAGCGCGTGGTTTAGCGCAGCGACAGCGGCACTCTGCTCGTGTTGCTCTTGCTGAGGCGGCAGCGTTGTGTCCATGGGCCGCGGCTTCTCACTTTCCACCTCCTGTGCAAGTGATGGGGTTTCGGAGGAAGATGTGGAGCGTGTAAAAGAATCACGAACCTGAGCGAAGTAACTGTTGACGAGTTGCGGAAATCGCTTATCGTGGTGCGCATCCGGGCGCGGCGTCGCTGTGCCATTGGGCGGTGTCGAGGCGCCGCTGCCTATCTGATCGTGGTGATCGTCGTCGGCCATGGTCGTTTTGCTAGGAGGGCGGAGAAAGTCAGCGCTCGCCATCTCGTGATATGTCTCGCGGTGATGGGGTGGCACAAGCGGAGATGGACAGGTAAGGCTGAAGGGATCCCGACAAGTGCAGTAATCTGCGCTGCGCCCCACGACTCGAGGGCGGCGGAGGTGAGGTGCGAGGCCAGGCGGTTTTGAGCAAAACCGAGTGCCAAGCCGAGGAAGTGGCGTCAGAGCGAGCGCGGTGCGGGTGCAGTCCGAATGCAAGCGCCGTGCGTGGCAGGGCAGCCCAGCTGTCTCGCCTGGTTTGAGGCTCGGGCGGCTAGTGCCTGATGAGGTTTGGGAAATTCCGCCGTGCGTCGGCTGTTGGGAGTGCGAGACGCGATGCCGTTCCAGCGACCGACACAGCACTCCACTCCGGCATTCGTGCTGACGAACGCCAAGCGGCGGCTTCGATGACGACAATGTGTCACCGAGCGTGAAGGGGAATCAGAATTACTCACCCATGCATGAGAGATTGGCGCAGCAGATCCGCTGCCGTGTGCTGGCCAAAGGCGTCGTGCGACATGCTGCTGGCCGGGCGCAGGCCGAGCAGCGACGTCGGGGAAGCTGCTGCTGCGGATGATGTTGATTGCAGCGTGGTAGGGCTCCGCGTGGGCGCGATGGTCAGCGTCGAGAGCGTGGGCACCGCGCTCGAGCTCTTAGTCGCGACGTGGCCGGGGCGGCGAGGCGCGGAGGGGCGAGGGCGCGGAGCTGGAGAGGTCTCTGTCGACCGTGATGCCGCCTTAGGAGAGCGCGGAGGCTCGCGGGGCTTTCTTACCTCCTCCACGACGCAGGCTCTGGGACGGCTGAGGGAGCTTCACATGCGGAAGCACCAGCCGGTCTTTCGTCGGATGGGCGCTCGTCGTTGGCGATATGACGGAGGTGGCCGCACCAGCCGAGGAGAGTGCAGTGTGGATAGAGGAGGAGTGGGCGACGGAGGAAGAGCAGTAGAATAGCAGTCTTGATCCCTTAGCGTGCGCCGGATCGTGTGTGCGTCAGAGCCAGATGGGCCTGAGATTCAAGTCGGTCGGCAATAGGTTAATCGCTCCACGTGGATGGGGAAGATGGTGAGCAACAGAGTTTCCCGCCGGTTGGGCGGCTGCTGGGCAACGAGTAAGAAGCTGGCAGCGCCGGCGTCGCAGATTCGCCGTGCAGATGTTGGCTCACTGGTGGGAAGGCCGAGGAGTGGATGAAGAAGAAGAAGAAGAAGAAGCACACGCGCGATAGATACCGATCAGCCGGGAATGAGGCCAATCTGTTGTCCAGATCCCGACCCTGGGTGCGCTCATTCAGTCGTTGCCCGCAGACAAGCAGGGTGCCTTGCTCAACAACCACGCTTCGAGACGGCCTATTATGACAGCAGCCTGATCACGGACGGGCACTCATGATCGAGACCGGTCACCACGCACAAAGGAGGAATCTCTGGGTCGCACAATGCCCAACACGAGCTGACCGAAATTGACAGACACCGGCGCAACAGGACATGAGGTCTGCTCACTTTCCGCACATGCTCCCTCCTCTCCCGCCCACATACCTCCTCCTCCTCCTCCTGCCCCTCCAATGTGTGGCACGCGATCAGAGGACACGGCAAAGCGGTAATCGGACTGGAGAGCTGCCATGGCGAAAGAGAAAGCGACGGGATCCTGGTTTCTTTCTTCACCACCCTTCATCAATTCGAGCCAAGTCTGGCCTTCGACCCAGCTTCGGTACTACGACATGCAGCAGACCTGTTGTGGCACGCCAATGCAGTGGTCTGGTCCCCTTTGCCACAGGGATACGGATTCTGGCGTCGACACAATCTACATTGAGTGGGACCGGTGCAACAGACAAGTCGCCACATGTTCTTGACCGTGCAGCTGACGCATGTCGTCCTGGAATGCGGAGATAGGATCAGTCAAAGTCTGAAAGCATCGCATACCAGTGCAGATGATGCAAACGGTAGGTCATTGCACAATGAACCACGGGATCGTAGAACTCAATACAACATGAGCATACAGAGTCGTGTGCAGAACGAATCATGAACTCGAAGAAGAAGAATGTCATATACGTGAATCCGAACTACAGCTTGCTTCCACCACTCTTGGGCTTCATCAATGCCCTTCCGTTGCTCAGACACACCTTTCCAGTCTTCTTGACCTTGACCTGGAATCGGATCTCCTCCCATCCTTCGGAATCCTTATTGCCAGTCTTCCAAATCTCAGTGACAGTCGTATCACCAGGCTTGACCGGCGAAGCGAATCTCGCACCATACTCTTTGATGCTGTTGGGGTCTCCACCACCAATCAGCTTGACAAGAGCGTGCGCGCTGACGTTCCAAGAGTAAAGACCGTGAATGATCACCCCGCCAAAGCCCATCTTCTTGCCTGGCGTGGGATCAATGTGCAGCGGGTTGTAGTCTGTTTGTATCTTCGTCAGCCCGCTCCCAAACATCCCATACAACTGTACCAAGGTCGGAAAGCTGCAAACACTCACCTCCATTCAATCGATACAACGCCGCCGTCTCATCATTCGTCGGATTCTCGAACACCGCATCAGGATTCTTATCCGCCGGCACAGGAAACGACTGCGCGGAAGGCCCCTTCGGCCCTCCCCAGCCACCCTGTCCCACGAAGAACGCACTTCCAATCACTCTCGTATACACCTCCCCACTCTGCTTGTCCACAATATCGACTTGCGTCTCCAACACCGTCCCCGGCTTGCCCTTGTCATAGACGCCGATGACCTTGTTCCTCGCCTCGAACTGTCGGCCTTCGGACGTAGGAGGCAGAGCCTTGTAGAAGATCATTTTGCGCTCGCCGTCCAGGACCCGCGTGCTGTCGAGTTTGGGCACGCCGGGGATGTCCGGGCGGGCAGCACGCTGCGCGGCGTAAAAGTCCACGACTTCTTGGCTGGCATTTTTGAATGGGAGGATGATGGGATAGGTGGGGAAAACGGCGAAGTTGGGATGGAGTTCCTAGAATAAAAATTCACGTCAGAGACTGTGTGCGTGGCGCTTGGTGAGATATTTGGGGTCATTGTATACGTAGAGGAATTGAAGCTCGTCGGCTTTGGCTCCAATGCTTGCTGCGAAGAGCAGCACGTCACGCTTTAGCCATGCCACTGGCACTGGGGCACTTTCGTGGCCTGCTCCTGGGTTGGACTCGCCCATGGTTGATGCTCGGATGTTCTGGGGAGATGACACTGAATCGATGCGATCAAAATGAAGAAGACAAAATGTGAACTTGCTACTCGAGCCATGTCGTTAGCCGTCGTGTTGCGCGACTGATCAGACCTCGGCTGCTGATGGCGGGCCAGGTTTCTCGGCCGCAGAAACGGCTCCAAAGCCCGCCATTGCAGGAGTATACCGAGACCACTTTGACACGGCAGATACTGGTCATATCAATAGACCTACCGCTCCTTCGAAATACTCCTACAAACCATGCAAGATGCTGCTTGATGCTGTGACTACTCACTAATGCCTATGACTTAGCAGAACTCAAGATACACAATATGCAGTGCCGGCGCTCGAACGAACCCCACCCAGCCAATGCATCTGATCACTCTTGATCACTCTATCCATGCTCTCGACGGCTGTCGCTTGAACTGGAACTACTACTGCTGCTGCTTTGCGACGCTTGTCCGCGAACCTGTTCGACCACAATCAGAGCCTGTTCCTCCTTCACATTTTCCAATCTGGCTTCCACATCCTTGACGTTCCTGTTGATCTGCTTCGACCACAAAGTGACATATTTGCCCTTGTTCTCAAACAACTCCTCGTGCGTCCCCGATTCCACAACCTGCCCATCTTGGATAACCAGAATCAAGTCTGCGTGCTGAATCGTCGACAATCGATGTGCGACAATGAAAGTCGTCCGGCCAGCTGTGAGACGCTTGAAAGCGCTTTGAATCACAGCTTCGGTCTCGGCATCAATCATGCTTGTGGCCTCATCGAGAAGCACGATTTTCGGCTGCCGCAGAATAGCACGAGCAATGGCCACACGTTGTAACTCACCACCGGAGAGCTTGACACCTCGCTCGCCCACCATAGCTTTGTAGCCATCGGGAAAGCTTTCAATCTTTTCGTGTATCGCAGCCGCTTTGCATGCTTCTTTCACTTCCTCATCGGTAGCATCAAGTCGAGCATATCGAATGTTGTCCATGATGGAAACGTTGAACAGCGAAGGGTCCTGCGGCACCATGCCAAACGCGTCTCGTAAGCTATCGAGTGTTACGTCGCGGATATCTTGCCCGTCGATCAAAATAGCCCCCTCGTTGACGTCGTAGTATCTGTAGAGAAGCTTCAAGATGGTAGACTTGCCGCCGCCAGTCTCGCCGACGAATGCGATTGTCTGGCCAGACCTGACCGCAAAGTTGACGTCTTTTAGAGTCTGCTTCCTCTTGTCATAGAAGAAGTCAACGTGATCGAATCGAACTTCACCCGAGGTCACTACAATCTCTTTCGCGCCTGGCTTGTCAACAACGGACGGCTTGGTGACGAGTAGCTGCAAGAGACGCTCTGAGTCGATGACCATCGATGACACTTTGCGGATGGAGTAAGACACATTCATCAGCGGAAATTCGATCGACTTCCAGTAAGTCACGAGCGTGATGAAGTTGCCAATCGGCGCAGATCCTTGTGCGACTCGATACGCAGCAAGTGCCACCGCACCCAAGCGACCTGTGATGAGGATAGCCGACTGCGCAGCGGCTCCGCAATGATATGCGAGCCAATATCGCCACATTGCCAGGTTGTAGTTCTCCACGGTCTCGCTATATCTCTCCGATTCGTAATTGCTCCTGTTGAAATGGGAAACCGTCTGCCAGTTATTGATAGCTTCGTTCTGCACTTTGCTTTCGGTTCTCCATGCCGTATTGTAGTCTCTTCTGCGCTTGATACTCCAGCTGGTGACTTTGGCGCCAACCCAAATGTATACAAATCCAATCGTCATGATGATCAGGCCCATGTAGATATCGAAGAGACGGCTCACGAACCAGAATGCCAAAACAAGATCGAAGAACATGGGAACCACTTCGAACACGAAGAAGTCGATGAGGTCCTGAAGGTTCGTGCCTTGTTCGATAGCACGGATCAGCTCTCCCGAATTCTTCTCGTTGTGGAAGTCCATGGACAGGTGCATAATGTGTCGGAAAGCCGTTGTCGAGAGCGCCTTGAAAGCATACTGTTGCACAGGCATCTGCACTATCGATTTGATCAACGGCAGACCGGCTGCAGATTGCAAAGCAGCTAGTACCATCCATGTACCAATGGTTTTCCAAGGGACAATGCCAGTGCCCGCATCTGCGGCCAGCTCGTCTACAATGTAGCCCAAATACAGTGGCACCAGTATCACTGTTGCTCGCTCTGCCAGTATGATCAGAGAGATAATGACATAGCAAGCTTGAACGATGCGATCGTCGCGCGGGAGGAGAATCCAGAAGAAGATCTTGAAATCGCTCAGGTAGCGCAACCAGCTGCCCGACTCTTTCAGCCGCCTTTGCTGTTGCTCTTTAATCTCTTTATCGGCCTGCGGATCCTCGGAGTCAGAGTCAAATTCGGCGTCGTCGTTGATCTCATCATCGTCCTCCTCACTATCGGACGTGGCGAACGTGCTGCCGTAGCTGCGCGGCTTGGTTATCGCGCCATTGCCATTGCCGTTGGCGTTTCCGTTTCCATTTGCATCACTGACATGCGCATCGTTCGCAGCACTGTGCTCAGCGAGGAGAGCTGAACTCTCGTCGTCTAGGCGTATGCCTTGTCTGCGATCCAGTAGTGCGAACCATGCCGCACCAAGCGAGAGTGCAAGGAGAACAGAGCCACGAATGATGCGCAGGATTGTGCGCAAATGATCATAGCCATCTGACGAGTGTTGGCCAGTCACTTGTAGGACGAAAATAGGCACCTCGAAGGCAAAGGCCACGGCCCAGGAACCCAGATAGGGATGCCACAGTGGAGTTGGGTTCTCGGCAAGGCCCACAGTGAAGGATCCATGTAGTGCGAATAGCAACGCCAGGTAGACAATGTAGTCTTGTGAAGCTGCCCAACCCGGGACCTGGGCGGCGTGAAAGGCAGTCGATATGGCTTCTGCCACTACTGTGGTAAGGATGGTGGATTGCAGAACAATCGCAGGCCATCGTCGAAGTTTCGTTCCCGCGCGCTTGGATGGCTCTTGTAGGAGACATGTCGCGATGGTCTTTGCCGAGAGAAAGTATGCCGTTGTTGCGATGGGTGCGAGGTAATGCAACACGGTGACGGCGGTCCCTGAGTTTGCCATGACGCCAACAGCGTTGGCACGCATGGTTGTAGGTGATGAAGGTTGGATGCAACGCTGGTGATTATAAGTCCCCCAAGGGACTGGGCAACGATGTCGGCGAGCTCAGCATATCACCATGAGCAATACTTTCGCCTTCTACTCATCTGATCGAAGAGTGGGAAAGTCAGTTGTTGCGCACCAGACGCAGCAAACTTCGGCGGCGCACAGGGCCTGAACGAGCGGGCAGTGTCTCTGAGTCATCCACGCTTCGTTCAGTAAGTTAGTGTCGTTCCAGGACCGAGCAGCAATAGTCAACGCGTTCCGTCGGTGTTCACGACGGTCAGGCTATTCGCCCCATGGCGCGGGCGGGACATGGCCGACCCCAGCCCCAACGCCGACGCTTTCAGCAGCAGCAGCAGCAGCAGAGCGGAGGCAAAGGTCGTGTGCATGCGAGGTTTTGCCGCCGGCCAATGAATGCCCGTGCAGCACCGTGCATGCAGCAGATCGCGGTGCAGCTGGGGATGATGAGTTAGCGGCGGCATGATGGTCGTGCTCGACGCAGCTGCTGGAGCGGAGTGGATGCTGTCTGTCGACCGGCGGGCGTGTGACGCGACATGCCGCACCGCGGTGCAACGCCTCGATGCAGTGCGGCCGTGGTGATGGTGATGATGATGATGATGATGATGGAGGAAGCTGCACTGCGCTGCTGCCGTCGTGTTGCCCGCCTCGCATGCGAACGTGTGGGAGTGCAAAATGCATTGGCCCAAAATGGGCGGTGAACGAACGTCGGAGCTTCGGAGCGTGTCGATCCGCATGGTCGGCTATGGCGCGTACAGTGAACACTACAAAGTATCAAGTATGGCTAGATCTATGCGCACACGCCGACCCACGCGCGCGACCGCATTCCGTCATGGCCGCGTCGCGTTGCATCCAATGCACTACCTATGATACAGTCCGTGCTTGCTGCCTCCTCCTACAGCCCACTACGCACTCTTCACGACGCTTTCACGCTCTTCGGCTGGATCCTCGCCATCATCTCTTCCTTCGTGATGAGATGATCGATCCGCTCCAGCAGACCCAGCAGGCTCTTCATGTTGCCGCTCCATTCGTTCAGCACCTCATCCGCGTCGCGCTTCTTTTCGAAGCTGACAATCTGTGCCGGTCGGTCAATTCGCGCGTAGATCGTCTTGCTGGTGACGAGGTCGGAAATGTACTTCTCCGTCTCCTCGGCCGGTAGATCGAGCAGCTCCGTCAGCCGCGCGAAGTGCACGCGAGTGTAGTACTTCGCGATGACACGAACGTTGTGTTCAATGACACGCTTGCGGAAGTCCAGCCAGCGCTGGTTCGCCTTGGGATCCTTCTTGGGATCCGACTTGGCTGCCGAGAAGATGTCGGTGCTTGTGAGCTGCTTGCCAAAGTTGGCCTCGATTGCCGGCCAACGCATGAGTTCGTGAGTTGTGAAGAGCTTGATGAGCTCTGCTTCTCGCGGGCAAGACGTGGCGATACGCGAGTCTTGTGCGATGCGATGCAGCAAGTCGGACTGCTCGTTGTCGTATGGTGCCAGGAGAATGAAGTACACGACGCGCTGCAAAGCTGCACGAAGTCTGTCTGGATCGTCCTCCACGGCCTCGGTGTCCAAGACTGATCGATAGTGCTTGCAGGCCTCGAGATACTTATCGTCGTGCTTGGCGAGTGTGATTTGCTGCTCGTAGAAGCGCAACTTCAGGTCTGTGACATCGTCGTCAATCGGCTCTTCTACCTCTCCCGCGTTGACCTCTGCCGCGAGACGCTTCTTCTCTTCCCGTTCTTTCTTCTCCTTCTCAATCTGCTCCTCGGTCTTCTTTGGCTTTCGTGCAAAGTAGCGCATGCTAATCTTGCGCGACAGAATGCCAGCCTGTGTCCAATCTCCATCTTCGATACAGAGCGACACTTGATCGAGGATGAACTCGTGCTTCTCCCGCTTCGTCATTGACCCGAACGTCTCAACCTGCAGTTCGCATAGTGTGTCCTTGGCGGCGGTGATCTTGCCTTGTGTGTGTTGAATGTTCGATAGTATGCGCGTCACACGTGCTCGCTCGACCTCAACGAAGATCTGCAGCGCTCGTCAGCAGTCCGTTAACTCTTCACCCGCGCGAGATCCATCTTACCTTGCCCTCTGTGACAGTACGCAGAGTCTCGATCACGCTCAGCTTCACCTCCAAACTCGGTGTGTCATCCAGAAAACCCATGACGACCTGGACCATCTTGGAGATGGCCTGCTTGAGTTGTCCATGCTTCTTGCTCAGCAGCTGCACCTGCTCATTCAGTAGACTCCAATCGCCAGACTCCTTGGATATTGTGACGATGGCGACGAGTAGGCGCGAGGTGGAAGGGAGGTCGGAAGACTGTCGCGTCTGCTTCTCCAGGCTGAGCAGCTTATCGATGGCTTGTTGTGTTTGGCCATTCTTCGCGAATGTCAGTCCATCACTGGATCAAGGTCGTCCGAGGACGTATGTCTCACCTTGGCAATCTTCTCGGCTTCGGGAAGGAGAGTATCGACGTCTTTAGTATAGTCCTTGTCGGCTTTCAAGATGCTGCCGTCCGACATCTTGTGCCGTGTTTGCCGTTGTCAAGTGGCTGTTGCCGCCTATGACTATCACGGATCGCAGCTTGACCAGCGGAGCGCACAAATTCCCGGAGCGGAATGTGGTTCGTACGGATGGGGCTGGTGGTTGATGGCGCAAGTGGGTGTCGTCGATGTTTCGACGATCGGAAGCTCACTTGGGTGGAAGCTGTGACGCGAAGTCCGTAGGCAACTCTGCCGACGCAATGCTTGGCATCAGGTCAACAACATGAACACTCCCGACTTCATGCTTCCCGCGTCAGCTTTCTCCCATGCATGCCGCAGCTACTATACGTCAGCAGACCGCGGACTCTGCTGCTTCATCTGGCTCGTACACGATTTCTTCATACCCGTGGACAAGGTAGCACTCCGCCGGTGGAACGGCGCAGAAAGTGGACCAAGGACGAAGATGGGTTCACACTGCGAAGACGGAGGGAGGGCGCGAAGATCTCGTCCATTGCCGATGAACTTGGCCGCACGACTGGGAGTGTGAACCATCGATACACCCAACACCTCAGACCTCTCGAAGCGAACCCTGGATTCACAGAACGCAGTCTCACTCGACACGATGACGATATCATTATTCAGCGGAAGTGCGAGGGCGTTGCGATTCGCACAATTGCCAAGGGACTGCTTTGTCCTGAAGGCAGAGTGCAACGTCGTTGGAGGATCCTCAGATTTAAATCTGACGTTCCCGAAGCAGTTTTAGCACGAGCACTTCGGCCGAGATCAAAGCTGGGCCACTTAAATCGTCGTGAGGCCGAAGCCCTAATTGAGCAGCGTTGCCGCGAAGGCAAAAGCTACAGCGCCATCGCAAGGGAATTGCAGTGCAGTGTGAAAACGTTCGCCACTGGTACCGCTCGATGGGTTCTTCCCGAAACGAACGCTACGAATATGAATGCAAAGCATTGTCCGATCTAGAAAGGCAAACTGCACTGCGGCGCATGTCAGAAGGATGGACAATCCTAGCGATCGCGACTGAACTCGGCCGCAGTTATGGATTGCTGGTTAGATTCTTGCGGACACAACGAGCCGCAAACGCAACGACGACCACGCGTATCGTCCGACCCTTCACCGCGGGCGAGGATCAGAAATTACTGGAGTTGCAAAAGGATGGCACACCCGTCCATGTAATTGGGACACTTCTTGGCCGCGTTCCAGGCTCACTGACAACACGCCTAGAGCTGCTGTGCGACTCTGAAGTAGACGAGCTTATTAGACAATACGACCAAGGTATCGATGTCTCAGCATAGCCGCAGCACTCGCGCGCCCTGCTCGAACAATAAAGCCCAAATTGCAAAGCGCTTCAGCGAAGAGAGGACGTACATATGTGCCGATTGCGTATCGTGCCCCTCACACAAGGCAAGCGCCCACTAGCCTGAAAACTTCCACCTAGATGCGCGACATCACGGATCAAAAACCGCATCACAGAGCGAAGCCAATCCATTCGATTCTCCAGTCCCAGCAAAACCCCTACGGACAGGTGTTTGCAATCTCGTGCAAAGCCTGCTTTCAAACCTCTGAGGACGAACACGATGGGTTCAGACGAAGGACATTTTGCAACGACAGCCGGACTTTGTAGAGGGAAAAACCATTTAACATCGTCCATCAATATGCTGATCTAGCGTCTGAGGTCGGGCACTCTCTCTATCTGCTTGCTTTATCAAGCTCAGGACTTGTGTTAGATCGCATTACTCATCGTCGTCATCATCAGGGCCAAAGTCATCCTATCAACAGTCCGCCTCGTCTTCCCTGAATCGCGTTTGTTGACTCGAGGAGCCATCTAGCACACCCAACTAGGCGAAACCATTGGTTCCAGCGGGACCAGGGGGCCGTAATAGTAGTACAATCAGTACAAGTGCCACAAATTTCCGTTCCAGCCATCGGATTGCCAGTTGTTGACGCCCCAGACATTGTAACCGAAAACTTGGCTTGGCCAGCACTGACGAGCGTAATTGAACTGCGCTTGAGTCGGAAATTGGCCGGCACGTCCGACGGCCCAGCCGCGGGCTTCTGTCTGCCAGTCACCGATCTGAACAGCTTCGATACTGCGAGCTTTGATGTCGTGATTGATCTTCTAGTTGTCGTGTTCATGCTCTTCTTCGTTGGCTTCCGGCTCTGGTAGCGGAGCTGCTTCTGGGAGTGCGTCCGCACCCGGTGCAGCGCCGCCGTCTACGAGGTCATTATCCTTCTGAGTCTCAGTAAGAAGCTTCGGTCTGTATCGAAAGAACAGCGCACCTAGACTGGAACAGGGAGCGGACCAGCGATGGCACAGGCAACAGAAAGCGCAGCCAGAGAAGCGGCAGTGAGCTTGAATTGCATGTTTCTGTAAATGGGTTGAGACTCTTCGAAGTCGATCCAACGGCTGTAGCTGCGTACTCTATCGCGGCAGACCCGGGGACATGGTTGATGCTTGAGCGCCATGCGCGAGAACGTTTGGATTTTCTGCAATCTCGACGTCCCATATCGCAGTTCGCAGTGGTTCATATGTGCTCTTCCACTAAGCGCTACGGAGGCCTGTGCAATCATGGCCTTGTACGTGTGCATCTGGTTAAGTCGTGCCTGTACATCATGTGGTATTCCCGCCCAACGCTTTGTGCATCTTGTCAATCATGGTTGCGAGCCCTAACGTGAGTACATCAATGCACGGGGTCGTGGAACAGGTGAGTTGACAAACCGATGCGAAGGGCTATGATCGGAACGGAGCTCGGACGAGTCGGATCAACACTGCAATCCTATACAAATTTAGCCCTGAGTAAGCACATGGAGATTTCAACAGCAGGATATATGTTAGACGCCAAACGTCTCGTTGGCGGCATGGAGACGTACGCATTCGTACTAGAACACAAGCTTATATCGACTATTGGAGATATCAACTCTGCTTTGGTGGAGTAGCGTGTGAACGAAGCTTCTTGGAATTCATCGCCGCAGACATGTCATACATTGCCCCGAGCAAAGCTAGATCGGATTTGTCGGGGAAAAGGCTTCCAGATGCTATGCTAGGCCTCTGTGCCGCGGTCCGCTTGAGCTAGGATCACCACTGCGAGAACACTTATTTTTACCGATCGCCGGAAGCCTTGATGCCCCATATCCTGTCGCATACAGGCACTGCTACGTGTAGTCAGGCTGAAAGGTATGTTCATGCAGCCAGCGCCTAGATCATCCCGGGGTCTCTTCATCACATCCGGAACCTCGCAGATATGTCGCATAAGCAGGTGGGCATTTTCAGCCTTCAGGAATGCATTCGTCATCGTAAGTGATGTCAGCGGCCTAGTCATACCTTCGAAGCTCCTTGGCCGTTTATGTACGTGTCGCCTCTGCACAGGACTGGAGTCGAGTTGAGTTTTTGAACGCTTGCAACCAGTGAGATGCTAGCCTGCACATCCGCAAACCGAGGAGGTAAGCAGATTCAGCCAGAGATCCCCCCTCCTGGCTCACGAGAACAGATTTCTTGAAGTGGTACCAGAGATGCTTCTGTGCCTGCATCTCACTAGAGCCTGAAAGGCACTCCGCGCAGCGGCAAGAGCAGTCTTCTATCCCAAATGCTTCCCATATGAATGGTCAAGGTGTCGCAGGGCTTTCATAGGACCACTGAGATCACTTCCGGTCGTCATCATCCTTCCTGCCCTCGAAAGCAGAACTGTTACCGTTGTAGAATTCGGGGTTCTTCGCCCTCTCCCTCTCGGCCTCTGCACGCTGATCAGCCAAGGTCTTCACCTTGACCTTTGCTGACCCGAGCGACTCCGACGAGCCATCTAAGCTTGCCGGACTCTCATCCTCCGAAGCGCTGCGGAAGTGTCTTGCGTATGACTCCGCTGGTGTTGCGGTCGCAGAACCTCCTAGGCCAGGCACATACGATATCGCTGATCCAAGAAGGCTGGAGGCGCCATCGGCCAGAGCATAGGTGTAATGAAGTGCACTGCTCATGTAGCCTCTGCCAGCGTTTCCGCCATACGCCTCCGTATAGCCAGCAACTGGAACAAGCACCAATGTCGCATTCGGTGTCAATCCGAGATCTGCCAGGGACTGATGTTCTTCGCTGACTTCTATGCTACGGCTCGGCAACGGAGCAATGATCTGTTTGAACGTGAAGGGGACATCGGCCGCGTTGAGGTTTCCTTGCTCGCTGGTAGTGGCCTTGATCCATTCCCGCACAGTGCTATCGAGTGTAGCTGACGGTTCGAAGCGGCCTTTGATAGAAGTCCCATCAAACAGCCTGACCTGGAGACTACAGATGCCTCCAGCACCCATACGCCGCTTGCTAGCTGCCTCTATCGAAGTAGGTAGTCGGGTCTCCGGTACGGTGTCGGCCGCCGCACGCTGTGAGCGGGCTTTACGCTCCTGCTTATCGGCTTCGATTTGTGCTAGAACCCGTTCTCGGTCCTTCTTGGCCTCATCTTTCCGGATCTTCTGCTGCAATATCCAATCCCTGCGTGATTTTTCTTTTTCAGTCTCCTCCGTCGCTCGGCCCTTGCCCTTGTCCGAGGCAAGCGCCTTTTCTTCCTCCAGCCGGCGAGCTTTTGCACGCGCGACGCGCTCTACCTTTTCAGCAGCAGCTCGCTTCGCAGCCTCTGTTTCGTGGCGTTGGGCGCGGTCTGGGAAGAGCGTCGACATGTCTGCGCTGGAGGACTCGGGCGCGGCGGAAGCATTGCGCTCGGAATTGCTCATTGGTTGCTGTGTCTGTGGCTGTAATACTGATGCAGTGGGCTCCGCTGACGCAGTACTAGTAGCCTGTGCTACCTCTCTCTCGCCCTGTTTCTGCGCATCGGAGCTCGTTGAAGCCGTTGAGTCACTGGCCGTGCTTTGTTGCTGAGGTTGATCTTGCTCCTGGCTCCACTTCTTCGCTTCCTCGAACTCGCTCTTCTTCATCACATGAAACTCTATGTCCATAGCCGTGCTGACTCGCGTCATGAACTCTTCATGGGCTATTCCTCCCTCGATCTTGTCTACTACCCTGCCCTTGTCTATTATGACGAGAGTGGGACTACTCGTGATGGGACAAAAGGCGTTGAGAAACCCTGCCTCTTGACTGCCGTACGGAAGCTTGAGTATGACGGCCTTGGTGGCCCAGATGTCGATTGCCGCTGGACGACGTCCAATCCCGAGCCACTGACGCTCCCATTTCTGGCTCTCTTCATTGTCGGAGTGGATGAAGCAGGCAACGAGCTTCTGCTCTGCGAGCGCGTGACTGATGCCACTCTGCAGGTCGCCTTGGTGGAACATGGTATGCGGCGCGCCAGATGCGCAGAGATGAGCGAAAAGATAGGTGTTGTAGGTGTGTTGCAGATGCGCCGCCCTAGCGTGGACGGATTGATGAAGTGTCGCTTCATCCGCTTATCTCCGATGCCAAGCGTGGCAGCTGTTCACAGGATCGCCGAGGAGCAAACTGCTCTCTTCAACGGCTGTGAGGTGAACACGACAGCAGGTGAATGGAATGTCGGGTTAGCATGATGCAAACACCATTTGGCGGGCTTGTACGCTTGCTGGGCCGTGGGCGATTCGGCAGCATCGCAGCAGTTCGTCCCAGGCTGCTCAATAACGCAGGAATGTCACCGTCAAATGAGACTGCGGAATTCTAGACACAGATACTGTCCTCACGCCGCACTAGCGGTCGTGGCCAAGTCCTACCGTCATACCACTATTGCATAGCGAAATATCTCACTGCTTCTGCTGCAAGTTTCGAAAACTGATAGCATTCCTCTATCGCTGCAAACGTAGAGCGATCTCGCGCCGTGGTAGACCTTCGGCTTTCAGGCGGCGAAGTTCATCGAGGTCTTCTGCACACCACCTCTGAAACTCCCTGGGTCCTTCAGTGCCTCTGATGAGAGCGTATCGCTTATACCACGCCACCTTAGTTCTATGTGGCATTCGATCGTGGATTTGCGCCCACGTCATACCAGCCGCTCTCATCTCAAGTAGTTTCTGATCCTCATCTAGGCCTACCCTCACTTCGCCGAGTTCACCTCGCGCGACCCGAGACTCGATGCTTGCCACGGACCGGCTCAAGGCTACAGCGACTTCTCTGTTACTTGTACCATTGCGCACAAGTTCCCACAGTCTTTGCAACTCATCCCGAGACCATGGCTTCTTCTTGAGTTTTGGCCTTGCGAATGATTGATGAGAATCTTGAACTTCGGGCGCTGTTGCTCCGCGTTTATACTTTGCCATTGCAATGCTCGACTTAGTTCGTCCCAAGGCATCCGCTATCGCGCGATTGCTCATTCCCTGCACTACGAGAGTGTCGAGTCTGCGTAGATCTTCTCCACTCCAGGATCTCTAAAATGGACTTCTAAGCTGTTTAAGAGACATGCATATCCGGACTGCCGCAACGCTCCTCCCTATAAAAGAAGCGATCTCCTTTGTTCGCTTGCCACTGGCTGTGAGATCACGCACAGTCGCATATTCTTCTGAAGTCCACTTCTTCCGGTGATGCAAAGTGGTTGACCAGCGCCTTGATGGGTGTAGCAGAGAGTGAACTGTCCAGTTCGTATCTGCACCGAAGTAGCTCGATCCAGCGGATGACGACCGACGAAGTCTGAAGTATAACATGCTTCAGGCAGGTTCTGTTGTGCATTCAGTAGGTCTTGTCCACGTGGATGAATACGGATGTCGTCCCTACTTGCTAGATACGAACGTAGACGTGAAGTGGAGAACGGAGTTCAGTCCGCTGAGCCAATGATTGGCCACGGGATCAGCATCGACCCTGAAACATTTCTGGGACTTCTATTGCCTTCAATATCTTCACGGTCTCTAGGCAGTCCTTTTTGAACGGCAATCACGCATTGGAGAAGATGTTGGCGACCGCAGCTTTCAGGCCGCGCTGCGCGACATGCAGGCTCCGAGGACTGCTCCGAGGGATGGAGGTGACCAGGACAAGGAGGACTAGAAGTACGACATCATCCACGATACCGCGTGCGACGCGTACGGTTCCAGCACAATCAACGAGACGCGATGTGTCGCTATCAGCGAGGGGACACCAAACACGATCCCTCAACCAAACGGCTAGAAAAGAGGCAAAAGCTGCAGGTTTTACAAGACAACAAGAGATTGAACTCATCGAGACCCTGTATACCAGAGGCCATATTTCGAGGGATGAGTGGCGAGACAGTGTCTTTGCGCAAGCTGGTCTTCGCGCTGAAGGAGTGGCAATTGAGGATCTGGCGGGAGACAATGCAAAACTGGAAGCAAGAGTACGGACACTGCGCGAGTTCTACGGAATCGCCAGTATACCTTCACAGATTTTAGAAGGCGAAGAGATCGTTGTTCATGTAAGACTTTTTGGCGACTTGCGGCAATTGGAGGCAATCTCTGAGGAGCCCAGTGACCTTGGACAGCTTATGGGCAGAGGTGGCACGGGAGTAATCGATCAGGAGGGAGAGGAGGTGGAGTTTGATGAGAACGAGGCGTTGGAGTATGATGAAAATGAACTGTCAGAGGAAGATACACCGATAGGTCAAATACGGCCAGAGCAACATCGTCCGGGTAATGAGAGACTAGCAGACGACATGCGCGCTGCATTTGATGCTGGAACGGTCTCGGAAGCCATTTCGCAACAGGATACCGTGCTTGCCGTTGAAGCTGCCGAATACCAGCGCACACATCCACTGACCCTTGAGGGACGATTCGCTACTTCTCCATTAACGATTGAAATGCCAAAATCAGCGTATGTCGACCCAGTCACTGGAATGCTCTCACGTGTTCCCAATGCGCATCTCCGCGATGCTGCACACAAAATCTTTGGAGGTCCCGGTCTACCGTACAGTACTTCTACACCTACGAGAGGGAAGCTCATGCCTCAAGCAGCCATCAAACTGGATGCCTACCAGTCGCAGATGTCCAATATAGAAGGCGATGTCTACATGAGCACACTGTACCCAGGAATCTACGCGAGCGTGTTGAGCATATTGGTGGAAACGAGGAAGAGGTTAGGAAGTGCTTGGGCGGAGGAACTTGTCCACAAAGCTGAAGCCGGAGATCTGCGAATATTGGACGCTGGAGGAGGTGGTGCTGGGATTCTTGCTGTGCGGGAAATGATCCGAGCAGAGTGGGAACGATTGATTGGAGAGTCAGGGGACGACATCGAAAGCCCAATGGCACTTGCAGAAGCTGATGGGAAAGCCGGTGGAGCTGGAGTCGGCGCACCATTGGGCCATGCGACTGTGTTGACGAGTTCGGACGTGTTGAGGCAACGAGCGAGCAAGTTGCTTGACAACACGACCTTTGTGCCCAGACTGCCCGATTATGTCCATGCGGAGAGCGCGCCGAGTCAGGGCAAATTTGACGTTATTCTCGCGCCGCACACACTGTGGCAGCTGCGAGAGAACCACCTGCGCAAGGCTCACGTGCAAAATCTTTGGTCCCTTCTGTCCACAGAGGGCGGAGTGTTGATCATACTCGAGAAGGGCGTACCACGCGGGTTCGAAATGGTAGCTGGCGCTCGAGACCTTCTCCTCGAGCAAAGCATCTCTTCACCAGGCTCAGAGCAACGTGTCACAAACATCCAAGAGAAGCTGCCGAATTCTGGCGCGAATTATGAGCACATCGTTTGGGACGATGCCACAGGTGAAGAGGAACAAGCAGCCCCTGCAGAAGAAGGACCAGATCTTTCAACCCAGCCCAAGGAAACAGGCATGATCATCGCGCCATGCACAAACCACCTCGATTGTCCCATGTACGCCCAAAAAGGCCACGTCAAAGGCCGCCGCGACATCTGTGCCTTCGAACAACGCTACCATCGCCCAGCATTCCTGCAAAATATCATGGGCAGCAAAGGCCGCAACCACGAAGACGTCGAATTTTCCTACATCTCCGTCATGCGCGGCCGAGATCTCCGCTCCCCCAGCACCGCATTCCCAGACGACGACGCAACACCCACTCCCACTCAATCACCCGCAAGCACCGATCGCGCTTTCGCAGGCTACGAACACACCCAACCTCCTCACACCCTCTCCCTACCCCGCGCCATCCTCCCCCCTCTCAAACGCACCGGCCACGTAATCCTCGACCTCTGCACCCCATCCGGAACCCTGGAACGCTGGACGGTGCCCCGCTCCTTCAGCAAACAAGCCTTCCGCGACGCGCGAAAACTCAACTGGGGCGACCTCTGGGCCCTCGGAGCCAAAACGCGAGTTCCCAGAAATGTCAAGGCCAAACCGCGCGATCTTACGGGAGACATGGACGCGAAGCTCGTCGGGAATGCGAAGAGGGACAAGAAGAAGCGCATGAAGATCGATGTACAGGGCGTGCCGGATGTGGGCGTGGATGAGTTTGGAAGGGTGGTTAGCAATCCTTCCGGAGACGGCAAAGTGGGCATGGGAAATGCAACGAGTGGGAGGCAGAAAATCAAGGGAATTAGGGATAAGAGAGACAAGAAAGGCAAGGGAAATGGCCGGCGGAAGAACGTGATGGTGGAGGACGAGTCCATGGAGGACGATGACTGAGAACTTCGTTCCAGTAGGAGGAGGGGCATTTTGCTGGAAAGACAGCACATCACTTACTCCACTCTCCATTGTCAACTCTCGTTCCGTTCCATCTTGATATCACAAACGGAGTGCCGTTGCAGGCCAAGGAAATGGTGGCAACACAATTGAATTACCACACTATCCAGAACGCAGAACGCAGCACGAAACCAAGAACCATCTTCAGCCAAAACCGAAAGACCAACTCATCGCAAACGCTCCTTCCTTGCTCCCCCGCCTCTCCTCGAACACGCTCCATCGAGCCATGACGAACCCGACGTGCTGCCCTCTTGGCGACGTTTCGCAAAGAAAAGAGAACCCCTCGTCCCCTGATGTTGGTACGCACAAAACCTCCCCACGCGTACCCTTTACAACCTCGAAGCCATTATTTCCTACGTCGTCGCGCGAAAAAGCAAAGACCAGGAAAGCATGGAGACCAGATGAGAGTGCCCAAATAAGCCCAGAAAGAAACGCCAAAGAAAATCGTGGAGGTCTATTTTTGTCGTTTTTTGCTTTATCGTCCAGAACGTAGAGTCGGGTCGATTCGTCAGATAGGAACGGGTGATTATCGGTGGCTCCGCGCCTGCAGGAGAGTCCAGCTTTGTCGCTTCATGTTGAAGAGCATCGCCAAAAACCCTGCCGAGTGACACTGCCAGAAGACTGCGTGGTGCTGCAAAGGAAGATATTGCAAGTCGTTCGTGTTCGCTTCTCCAAACAGTGCTTGCTGCAAAACATGATCGATTGCCCAAGAGCGTCGTCCTGTCCTGTGTTGAACCATGCGAGAAGCGAAACGTGCAAACAGCCGTGCACCAGTGCCAGATACCGATAAGAAAGTGTTGCCAGGTCCAGTCCGTGGTCCAGATGCCTAGCATGACAACCGTTGCTTGCTGATGCCGGCTACGATGTTTGTGAGATGAGAGTGAATGGCAGCCCCGCCGAGTGCCGCTCCGTCAGTCAGTAACCAGTGTAGGACTGATCTGCGGCGCCACGCTTGTTTGCGCTGCGAAGTTGCCTGTCAGAGCAGAAGCAATGGTTAGCACACGTCTTCTATCCCCTCGCGCGTATCCAAATCACGAACGCAGAGGAGAAGGCGCCTTACAAGACGGAGGTTCGGAGGCAGGTCATGTGTATGTGCGCACTCACATTCCGGTACCCTCTCTCTGCGGAACAGCACCAGTGCGGTCCTTGGAGAGCTGGCCGGTAGTACCACGGGTGGCAGCTCCAGTCCTACGGCCCGGCTTCTCGTCAGCTTCCTCGGCCGCGTTCTGGTTGCCCTGAGCTTGGGCGATGGCCTGAGCATTCTTCTGGTATTTGTACACCGTCCAGTCGAAGACGTAGTCGTACTGGAAGCCCTCGCGGACGAAGAGATCACGGAAGATCTTGCGGAGGTACGAGTAGTCGGGCTTGTCGTCGAAACGCAGGCTGCGGGTGTAATTGAGGTAGATGGCGAACTCGTTGGGGAAGCCACGGCAGAGGACCTCGGTCGGAGTGGTCATCTTCTTCTCCATGATGCGGTCGTACTTTTGCTTCTTGGTTGCCGCCTTCAGGCCTTGCCATGGGAGCGATCCGCGGCAGAAGTACAGCATGACGTAGCCGAGAGACTCCATATCGTCACGACGAGATTGCTCTGAGAGATGGTCAGTACGCGCGTGGGCGATGTGAGGGTCGCCTTCGACTTACCGACACCCAAGTGGGTGTTGATGGAGGCATAACGGGCGGTCCCGGTCAAGTTCTTGTTCTCTCTGTATGGAATGTGAAAGTGCGTCTTGGGATCGCGGTACTTCTTGGCCAGGCCGAAATCAATCACGTTGACCTGGTTGCCACGCTTGCCAATGCCCATGAGGAAGTTGTCTGGCTTGATATCGCGATGAATGAAGCTCTTTGCGTGGATGTACTCGATGCGGGAGATGAGCTGGTCGGCGAGCAGGAGGACGGTTTTGAGGGAGAATTTGCGGTTGCAGAAGTTGAAGAGATCCTCGAGCGAAGGTCCGAGAAGGTCGAGGACCATGGCGTTGTAGTCGCATTCCGTGCCGAACCATCTCACGAATGGGATGCCGACACCACCGGCCAACGACTTGTAGACGCGAGCTTCATACTCCAATTGTGGGTGCTTCGCCTTTACCGACTCGAGCTTAATGGCAATCTCCTCGCCCGAAATGATGTTGGTGCCTGGGCAGGTCAGCGTTCCGGCTGGCGATGCAGCAGGCTTCACGATGGTCATACCCAGGTAGATGTCACCGAACGAGCCGCTCCCGATCTTGCGACCGATTCTGTATTTGTTCCCCACGCGCAGATCCTGTCCTCATGTCAACACGTGCGTTCCAGCAGACGCGGTCGTCGCATGGGTGTGGTGGGTGAGGCTCGGCGTACCATGGTCGTCATGTCGATGTAGTGACCTCCGAAGAGGGTTTCGGCGGGTTGTGGGAGGGTCGAGGGTCGGTGCTGCTCCGTATTTCTACCGAGAGCGAGCGGGAGCGGTGGGCGGGCGGTGGAGGATGGAGGACTGTGGTGGGCGGGATTAGCGTGGTGCGGAGCGAGGAGAGCAGGATGAGAGGCGGAGGGCGGGTTGGGCGGTGAGGGCCGAATCGCTTGTTGCCTGACCTTCTTTGCGGGGCGAGGCTGTCCGCTGTCCGTCCGAGGAGGCAGGCAGGCGGGAAGGTCAATCTCGCAGCGGGAAGAGCGGGATCTGCAAGCACGCCTGGCGGGCAGGACGCGGACGACAGCCTCGTGTTGGGGAGATGGATGTCGTGGTGGTGGTGATGGGCGCGCGGTCACGAGTCGGGTAGCGACAGAGTGTCCGCTGACCGCTGGGAAGGGGAGCGCGCAGACGGGTGTGCGTTATTCTACTGCGCGTTGGCACGTCGTGTCGTGTGTGGTCCATGCCATCCCCGGCCCATGACTTGTCGGCTCGTCGTCACGGCGGTGCGGATCCTATCGTCAGCCTGTCATCGACCTCACCTCATCATCATCCCGATGGCACGCGACTCGTGACACCCTCTCCTTTGCACCATCGCTGGCGTGAGCTGCGGCATGCGCTTTCATGTCCTCGTCGCTAGCCGTAGCCTCGCACACGGAAGCAGGGCACGTCTCACAGTGTGCATCTCACTGCCGTATGCGATAGCTACACGCCTCGCTCTCCGCGCGATCGTCAATCACATCGCTACCGCGGAAGAGAAACAGCGAGATCCAGGCCCGTGGGTCCGTCGCACCACGTGCCGGATATGATCGACAAATGCCATCGCACAAGCCAGCGCTAACAATGAATTCGGTAGCAAGCGCGACCGCACGTTGCAATCGCCATGTCCATGTGAGAGGAACGGCCTCATGCCCAACGAGTAGACTCATGCTCCACTTGCCGCCCACACATCCGAGCATCTGCAGCGTCGTTTGACAACTGCACGAGCCGTGTGCGAACTGATGCTTCACCACGGCGTCATCACATGTATGTTGCGCCTATTGCAAACATCTGGCCATCGGTTAGATGATCATGTGTGTCGTCGTGGATATAACAACAACGCGGCGCAGAAGGAGTAAAGTGGTTCTTGGTGCGATTTGTGCACGGGAGAAGTGAGTAGACACAAGCACCGCGAAAAGTGAATCAGGGCGTATGACGATGAGCCATGGACTGCGCGATCAATGACGACCGACGCTGAAGCCGCAGCCCTCGAGAAAGCTGAATAAGAACAGTAGCAACGTACGCCTTCGATCAGCAGAAACTCCAACAAGAGCAGTGACTGAAGTCCCCCGACCGTTCTCCATGTCTCACTTCGAGCCGGCCTGTGCCCCAGCGCGTGTAACCTTCTGCGTACTGGTGCCATCTTCTCGGGCATGATTGGACTCCAGACGAGTACCTCCAGCCGTCTCCACCGACACCGTGATAACCTGGAGAGTCTCGCCTGGGTCTTGCGTGGATATGTGGAGACGTGTGCCCCTGTGCTAGCATCAGTGATCTGGAGCAACGCCGGACGGGAGTGGCCCGAAGGATCGCACTGGACTCGTAGGGTGTGCGCTTGATCACCATACTGAGACTGTCAGCAACGATGGCAATGTGGAAGCTGATCAAGGCCAATTACTTTTTCCCCCGCTGCAGCTTCGATCTTTTCGATAGCTTGCAAGGCTAGTTCGCCCTTGCGGCCAGGGTTCTGGGACAGGATGTCGTTCTTGGTAGCACCTTGCCAGGCCAATGCTGCGGCTCTGGCAGAAGTACTCAAAGCGCGTGAGGAACTCATGTTGATTCTTCGATTACCCGAGGACTTGCGTTTTGGTATGTTGCGAGGATAGAGACGACCTACGGGCGGCTTGCTACCTTATATGCCTCAGCGCAGAAGACAGCTTAGTCAATATAATGGGCTGGCGCCTAATGAAACAGATAGTTGACGCCGATTCGAAGCTGACTTCTGCGCCGAAGCCTTTAGGCAATGTACCTACCCATTGCAGTATCTGCACGTGCATTGACTAGGGCAGCGCCGACGACACTGTCTATGGCGGATTTTTAATACCAAAAGTGCAAAACCCCAGAAATAGATTCTAGCGCAGCGCGGGACGCAGAAAGCGTAGTACTAAACGTAGAATCCTGCTTTCCTACTATCGCCTTCTATAGGTCGTCGTCGCAATTCTACGTCGTCGTCGTCGCGAGTCTTCGTCGTCGTCGCTGCGATTCTACGTCGTCGTCGTCGCGAGTCTTCGTCGTCGTCGCGATTCTATATCGTCGTCGTCGCGAGTCTACGTCGTCGTCGCGATTTAACGTCGTCGTCGTTACGATTCTACGTCGTCGTTACGATTCTACGTTATCGTTCGCGATTCTACGTTATTATTGCGATTCTACGTTATTATTGCGATTCTACGTTATCGTCGCGATTCTACGTCGTCGTCGCAATTCTTCGTCGTTATTATAATTCTTCGTCGTCGTCGCGATTCTTTATCCTCGTCGCGATTCTATAAGCTTATCGTCGCTCTAATTCTATATCGTCGCAATTCTATATCGTTATCGCGATTCTTCGTCGTATATTATCGCAATTCTTCGTCGTATCGTCGCGATTCTACGTCGGCGTCGCTATAATTCTACTACGTCGTTATCGCTATAATTCTACTACGTCGTCGTCGAAGCTTTATATTATCGTTACGATTCTATATTATTATTATTATTAAATTCTGTTGCCTGCGAAGTCCTATTGCACACCTCTACGCGGTCGCAGGTGGAAATAGGCAGCTCCGGCTATGCTAGCAAAGTGCAGGGCGGCTAGACACCTATAAAGAGGCAGGGAGAAAGCGATAAAAAGTCTAGAATTTCAACCTAGGGAGATCTAGAGAGCTCCTAAGAACATAATAATAGAGTTAACGCGGCTATTACTAACATAAGACGCTAATGCTCGACTAAAGGATAGCCTTTTTAAGTAGTAAATACCCTTATAGGCCTAGAGGCTAGAGTAGTAACCTAGCCTTACTATAGGCTAAAGAGAAGGAGCTAAGTATACCTAAGGGGAAGCTTTAATATAAAAGAGCAAGGACAGGAGGAATAGAAGTAAAGGAATAGTAATACCCCTAGAAATACTAGGATAAATAGCTACTAGGAGCCTTTATCTAAATAGGAGACTCTAAGGCAGGACTAGTCCTCCTACCTTAGAGCTCTCTAAAACTTTAAGTCTAAAGGCAGAGCATCTAATATAAGCTATCTCTATACTATACTTAGGGCTGCCTATAAAGACACTACTATTCTAAATACTCTAGGAAACTAGAATTTCTCTAGATATAGGTTATATAACTAGATGCTAAGTAAGGCAAAATCTAAGTAGGATTTATATAGGGAGACACCTACCCTAGGAACTAGTAAGAAAGAGTTAAACATAGATTAATATAGGTACTAGTATAGAGGCAAAGGCTATATATATAGGCTAGAGCCCCTAGGCTAGTAGGTAAGAGGATAGGCTCCTTAAGTACTAAGGATATAGATACTATAAAGGAATATATAATAAGGGAATATTAGACTATTAAGACAATATTTATCGTCCTATAGAGCTTAGATACTACGGAAGCGGCAAGCTATATAGAGCTTACTATAAAATATATAGACATAAGGAGGTTTTTATACCGGAGTACTTTATATAAGGGCTTTTCTACCTGCGAAACATATAGGGCGTGCTGCTTACTCTATATAAAGAGGTAGACTAGCGTATAAGACTTATCTATCTATCTATTAAATTCTGTTCTACTATCGACCTTATAATACTATTTTTTTATTATAGTTTAACTATCTTAAAAAGAATATTAATTAAGCTCTAGCGTAAGCTTAACTAAGTACTAGTAGAAGTCTAGCTTAGGTTCTATTAAAAACGCTACTAAGTCTACTTTTAAACTAACTAAAAATAAATTAGTACTCTACTATTAGTTTATTAGAATAGCGATAATAATATAAGGAAAAATATAGTAACGTATATCGTAACGACGACGTAGAATCGCGACGATATACGATAAAGAATCGCGACGACGATATAGAATTGCGATAATATAGAATTAAAGCGACGATAGGCTTATAGAATCGCGACGATACGCGACGAAGAATTGCGACGACGAGGTAGAATCGCGATGACGACGTAGAATCGCGACGACGACGAAGACTCGCGACGACGACGAAGACTCGCGACGACGACGAAGACTCGCGACGACGACGACGTAGAATCGCAGCGACGACGACGACTCGCGACGACGATATAGAATTGCGATAACGACGACGTAGAATCGCAACGACGACGTAGAATCGCAACGACGACGTAGAATCGCAACGACGACGTAGAATCGCGACGACGACGACGACGTAGAATCGTAACGATAATACGCCGACGGAGAACGGAAGACTATAGCAGCACGATAGCGATTTGTCCTTAGCCTTATGCTTGAATCTATTTTTGGGTTTTTGCACTTTTGGTATTAAAAATCCGCCATACCTGTCCCACTGGGGTGCGGGATTGACCGAACGACTTCCGCAAGGCGCGTGGGCATAGCTCGGTCAATTAGGAACGACTTCACCGGATGCGATCAAATCTGCGAATAGCCAATCGTCCACATAGACATCCTGGATACCGCTGCGATCTTCTGGCCTCCACTGTAGTATCTTCCTCATCAAGGCCAGAAATTGCGTCTTCTCCTCACCATGGAGTCTTTGCTCTGCGCTCTCAAGGCTGATGTCGGGTATTTCGATGGCGCCTTTCCACCGACCTGTACGAGGCATCAGTACATGGCATCGCATTTGTACGGACAAACGCGTACCTTGATCATCCCAGTACAACTGCCATCTTTCCGAGCGTTGCAGGTATTCCATGGGAGGTGGACCCATGATAGCAACCATTTGCGCTACGTGGTGCAGCTCCGAGTAACGCCCATCATCCCCTTTAGCTAGAAACAAACGCTTAGGCTCGAAAAGGTCCCAGAGCTTCAATGTCCGTTAGTGCTGTCCTTCACCAGCAGACCATCTTGGGCCAATCAGTGGCAACAGAGACGTACCGACATGGCAAAACCCCACAAGTCAACTGGATAGCTCCAGTGCATTCCTAGGATGACCTCAGGCGCTCTGTAGAGATCAGGCATGATAAGGTCATTACTCTGCGCCTCTGCAAATCGCGCCTCACTCAAATCGCACAATAGAGGTGGGCCCTTCGTGAGGGGCATAGGGTGCGATACGTAGATCGTACGATCGGATAGCTCTTTGCGTGGCAAGGGCTTTTCACGTTCGTCACGCTCAAATCTGGTGAATGCGGAGTCGTCGAGCGTGCCGAGCAAGATATTCTTGGGTTGGATGTCTGTAGTGACCCTAAACATCAGTTCGTGGCGTTGAAAGGGTGGAGAGCGTTCGAACCTGTGTGGATCACTCGAGCTTCAGAGTGTAAGAAGTGCATGCCACGAAGTATGCTGCGGACACTCTGGCGAATCAAGTCCGGCTCAAATGTTCGATCTGGTACCAGCTCTCGCAGCTCTTCGAAATTCATTCCGGCTGCCTCGTGGACTAGACACTTGTGATAGCCGTGCGGGCCTTGCACCTCGAAGTAGTCTAACAGCTTTCGTATGTAATTCTGACCCTCATGCTGCGAGTTGACGGTTTGGATATGCTTGTAAATTGGTAGTTCTCGCTGCACCTTCGAGCTGTTGATGTACACTTTGAGTGCAACGTAAGACCACTGTTTCCGCAGGTCATGACAAAGCCAGACGGTCGAGGCAGAGCCATAGCCAAGCTTGCCTATGACACGGTATCGATCATGGAATAGGTCGCCGATTTGCACAGGATAGTAGTGCTCTGGTTTGTAGCCACGAATGGTCTCCTCCTCCAAGACAACTGAGGGCTCGAGCTTCACGGGTGCTTCAAAGTGGGCCATTTTGGTGGCGGACGGTGACTGATAATTCGATTGAATGCTGATCAGGCGGCGAGGTCGAAGTGAGGTGCAGTTCAATGTTCCGACGCGGAAGGCACCGCGCTGCAACACAATTCGTCGAGCAGAAGTGATGGACATCTTGTCATCTCGAACACATGATGCCTCTGGCTTGTCGCCGTGGTGTCAGTTGTTGCAACTTCGAGATGACATTGAAAGACGCGATAGGAAGCGGCGCGTCCCGCCAAACAGAGCCGGCAGTCAAGCGTGCACGTTTCTCCAGAACTCAAACAGCGCCACTAATCGAGAGACGAGATCGTACAGATGATGAAACAATGTTGTGCACCAAAGCCGCTCGTGGGAATTGCGGTCATACAATTGGAACGTTCGCGATGGCAGTATAGTGAATACACGTCCCTCGGCTGAATATTTCACCGATCGTGCGAAGAGGAGCGGAGTTGACACGCACGCCGAGCGGCTACAAGGCACGCGGCACAAGACACGATTGCAACACTGTGGAGGCGAGAGAAGAGTGGCAACTGTCCGTTGGACTTGGAATTGTTGGGCAGTATAAGCTGACGAACGGCATGGCATGGCAAGGCGAAGATAGAGGTCTGTTTGCTTCCCAGAGTTTCATCTTACAGCATTCTCAGCATCCAGAAAGCTAAGAATCTTTTGAATGAAGCAAGGTAGCTCACTCTGCACAAAAGAAAAGACTTGTTTCCGTTCCCAACCGAAAAGCACGAGGTTCGGGAATGTGGTAGTATATGTACACTCGCTTTTTCCCCGTCTATCGCAGCGCGCAGGACATTCCAGTCATACCGATAGGCCTTCTATTGTCCCTCGCTCGTGCCATTGCAGTCATTACACCCGTTGTCAGACCTAGTGGTCCTTCTTGATGTTCTTTGCTGGGTTCCTTGGGTCGTTCTTGTACTCATCGGCTGTGGGAGGGCAATTGTCAGTGGAGTTCCTCTCAAATACGACCGGAGAGGCCGTGTAGTGGTCGGCGAGGCGGCATCGTGGACATACTGTTCGCAAGGACGCTCGCAAAGGAAGTAATGCCGTATGCAATGATCAAGCCTGCGCGGGCATGTCAGCTCTTCTGAAGTCTTCTTCGTCTGCCAACAGCTCTCCTCCAGCTTCCAAATACATCTCTCTGCACCTCCAGCATATGGCAAAGCTGTCGTGACGTACCGGCAGTGTAAAAGGGCCACATCGGCTTTGCTATTCACGTTCGTCAGTCCTGTCCGCCGCAGCTCCCGGACGAAGGCATGGGGTATTCCATACCGACGGGCGTGGGGAACTTCTTTCCGAGGAGACCGGCCATTGTGACGAGTGCGCGGTGTGATGTGGGTGGTGAGGGTTGCTGCGGGTGCTCTCCAATGCTGCTCCTCGTCGAAGTCGCTGTTGGCTCGGCAAGATTCGCGAGGATCCCGATGGGTGCACGTGACTTTTGCCTGAGGCACAAGGCGCCACTCCAGCCACAGCAATGACGAAGTGCTCAAGTGAGCGGGAACAACATCCAACAACAACAACAACGCAGAAACTGGACCACACGCAGGCGCAGCGCAATGCGGCAACACAATGCCTTGGGCGCCTGAGTCGCACCGTATTGCCCACGGTGGCACTCAATGCGGTCCGCAGCCAATAAGCGGGCGCGATGATGTGCTCCCAGCCTTCCCCGCCACCAGGCTGCGCAGCTGGTGTGCCCGCCATCCCATACCACATTTTGGTGCAGGACGGCAGTAGGGTACATAGCGCAAGTATCGCAACGAAGACGTTCCAACGCTGCACGTTTATCCGGGTTTCTTATCGCACGTGTACCGTCCATCGTTCATCGAGCATCCTCAAGCTGCCTGATCGTGGTTGACGACGTCCACCAGAATATGCCCTGCCCACACTCACTATCCTAGCCCAATGTCGAACAGCCTGCGCGCGCCGGCGCAGGACGCCTTCATTCTCCGTCAGACCAACGGTAAGTGCACCGCCGACGCCAACGCATCGCGCCCACTCTATCCATGCTGCCTGCTGCCCGCTGCTGCACGGCAACCGATTGACCAGGAACTGACTCGCGCCTCTTGATAAATGCAGTTTCCAACCCGTCCGTCATCCACAGTCGTCCCTCCCTCACCTCCGTCGCCGCTTCCGAAGACTACTACTCGCTCTCCAACTCCGGCTCGTCTGGTCGATCCGTCGAGTCTGCCAATGCTGCCCTCGCCTCACGACAGACCATCACTCGCTACCAAACACCACCCTCGCGATACCGAACCCCAACACAGAGCCAATCTCAGTTGGCAGTCCCACCCCAGCATGCGACCGTCACCGAGGAAGAGGAGCAGCACCGTAAGACCCCGCTGAGAGGGGAAGGCCATCGACGGGCGAGCGTAGACGAAGCACCTGCAGCGCCTGCCGCGTGCCCCGTCACCGCAGCATCAAGTCAGCCTCATCCTCAAGGACAACTTCGCAACGGCGGCATTAGAAGAAAGCCCGTGCCCAGCGCCGTCATGGAGGATACTCGATCGACCAAGACGGCGAGCCGCATATCGCCGACACTCGCTCAGAGCTCAGCTGCGCAAGAGATCAACCGAGAGAGAGATGCACCCACACCGGGTGTTGACGACACCCCCTACATCCACTTCGCCCTCGATCAGCTCACCCGAGACGAAGAAGTTCGAGGCAGTCGACGGTATCCGGGAGGCCCTGGCATCGAAGGCCAGTATCCCTACGATGCTTCAACAGCCGCACATCGGCCTAATGCATTGCAGCCCCAAAAGCAGCACCGCTACGAGGAAGTGCCGCAGGAGGAGAAACAGCACCAGGAGCAAGATATTGGAGTCCTTCCTGATCCACGCAATTCCGAGCGAACAAGCCCTGGATTCACGAATGTCGCACCGCCGCAAGGGCATAACGTCTTCATCCCAGTCAGTCAAGCAGAGTCGCGGCAGCCGCCGTTGAACTTCATCCCGGGTATTCTGCGACCTCTGGCTCTTTCCGCTTTCGTCCTAGCACTTCTGGCCTACTTGATATGCCTGATCGTTGCTGCAGCATGGAGCAGAGCGAATGGAGGCATGGGACTGACAACATACGATGGCTTTGCGGATGGAAAGTACTTCGTCTTTCGATACCTGCCAACGATGCTCGGAATGGCCATTCTCATGTGGCTTTTTGAGATCGTCAAGGCCATCTACCGCATTGCACCATTCATCGCAATGGCTTCTTCAGCTTCGCCGCCTTCTCGCCTTGCGGGAGCAAAGCTGCCTCTGCAGCCCCGCAGTCTGCTTCTGCCATACTTCGGTCACTTCGGTGCTCGGATGCCCACCGTTGGCACGTTTCTGCTCGTGGCATGGCTGCAGATCTTCACTATCCCGCTTCTGGCCAGCACTTTCAACGTGCACCAGGATAGCTCCGCCACATGGCATTGGATTGCGGTGCAGGGCGCTATCTGGGTCGTCATCGCACTATACATTTCGCTATTCGTGGTGTCAATCGTATTGATTTACGGAGTCACGCGAACGACCACGAGCCTCAAGTGGGATCCCCGGAGTTTGGCGGACATCATTGTCCTCCTGGAACGCAGCAACGCTCTGGACGGCGAGGGCGAGACCGTGCCTCAAATCGGCTACTTCCGCACCACGCATCGTCCAAACGACATCTTCCATGCATACGGCATTGCAGACAAGCCGGCTCGCAGCTATGAAGTGGGAGATGGTCGAATCCGCGAGAAACGGTATTCCGAGCCAGATATGGACCTTGAAGCGGGACAGCAGCCGCGTCAATCCAAAGAAGCAATACTGCGAGACTCGCATAGCGAGGAAGAACACGCGACGCGCTCCCCATTCCCCTGGTTCTTGCAGCCGTTCTTCGCGCTGCTTTGGCCCATCGTGGCTATCGTTCTTCTGCTCGCATTCCTGATCGTGTCCTACCTGCCCTCAACAGCGATCGACAACGGCTTCGATCCTCTGGTTCCGGCAGCGGTCGACACGTTCGGCTTCAGCGGCACAAACTTCCTCTACAGCTTCCTTCCCGCACTTCTGGCCCTTATCGCCTTCCTTGGGTGGCACGATATCGACCTCGCGTATCGCCGTCTCACGCCATTCGAGAGCTTGACATCTAGCACCCACTTCGAAGCCAAGAATACCACATGGACGGGAGATGCAACCGGCAACACGGCCGAGCGCACCCTGCTCACTTCCTACACCGCCGACCTCCCCATAATCACCAGCCTCAGCGCCCTCTTCAACGGACACTACCGCATGGCTTTCATCTCTACCGTCACCGTCCTCAGCGCTGCCATCCCTATTCTCGCCGGCGGTGTATTCTGGGCGCAGTTCTACATCGCCCAACAGCGCGTCAGAATCTCGGCTGACATGTCCGCTTACATTGCCCTCTCCGTCTTCGTCACAATCTACGGTCTGGCTTACCTTGCTATCTGGCCCAGCTCTTCCCTCCGCCACAGCAACCTCCCCTCTCACCTCGACACGTTCGCCGGAATCAGAGACTGCCTCACTCAAAGCCGCCTCCTCGACGACTTCGCTTTCCGCAATCCCGTCAGCAAGATCGATCTCGTAACAAGATTGCTCTCGAGCTCGACGCCTCGGCAGCGCAACAACGTCCAGCACCAGCAGCAGGATTCCCACAATGAGAAGCTCCTCCCGCCTGGATCACAACTTTACTCCAGTCAAGCGGAAGCTGCGGCGGGGAGCAAAGTTTCGTTGGCGGATTCGGTGAGGGGCTTTGGAAGAGCTAGACAGCAAGCTGAACAGAGTCGGAACCTGTTGCCTGTCGTTGCTGATGCGCCTGGGGGTGGAGGCCCAGCGAGGTACGCATATGGAAGATTTGGTGGCAGAGATGGGCGGGGGTGCATTGCCATTGACCGAGTGAGGAGGGCTTGATGGAGAAGAGGTTGATGAACTTTTTTGAACATTTTTATTGTTGCTGCGATTTAGCGATGGCGCTTGTATGGATTTTTGGGCTCCCGCATGGGCATGACTGTGCAAAGGCAAAGACGACGGATTCAGACCGAGATGGTCTGCATGCAATGATGAAAGTATGGGGGAACTTGTATACGATTTGTGAAGATTATGAGTTCAAAGAGGGAGCTGTACGAGATACGATGATGAGCATGGACGGGAGCTGCATGATGCACGCATTGCTCTTCTTCGAGAGGACACTTGGACAAACCATTCAGAAAGACAGATGAAAAGATGTAGAGCTAGTGTTCTGATTAATACTTGATCATTTTCGAAAGAAATCGTTTTCTCTGTATCAACTCTCCACAGCTTGACTTCGTTTCGTTGTACGCAAGCCCGCTTTCTCATGGTAAGCACCTTATTAGAGCGAGCGAGCACCATTTCGTGTTGGTCTCTGTAGTTCTATTCTTGCTGAACCTCCCTCAAAAGTATGAATTTCGCCCATCTTCGCCCACTTTCGTTCGTCCTCGTTCCTCCGCGGCATGTCAAGCAGGATTGGCGAGAAGCGTACCTCAAGAAGGCATGATGGGAGGTTTTCCATGGACTGCAAGACAATTTCCAAGTAGGAACCTTGATAATACGGTCACGGGCGATGTCGGTAGAAGGGATGGACGATGCAAAGAATGGGAGTGAAGAAGGAGGATAAGACAAGCATGCGCATTTACAGACGTGGAACCGACGGGCGCTCTTGAGAAGACACTACGAACGCAGCATACCAATCACAATGAAGACAGGTCACAACGGCGATAATGGAAGAAGTGGTGAACGCACAAGTGTTGAGAATGCTGTCTTAACTCGTTATCTTGAAGTATCCTGGCGCTTCGTTGTTTCGAGACATGCTTCCATTTTCAGCAACGTTGCTGAGGCCCTCACGGATAATTTCCACCTATTGTGGCAGACAATTTTCTCGCGGTATCTGCCATCTCATGTCTCTGCTCCTTTCTGTGCTGAAGTATCGCCACCCTCGCTGTGAAGGAGCGAAGGACTTGGTGTGTGTGGGAAAGTATTGACACTCTTGTCATGAAGTAACGAGTGCAAGTGCGTCAAACTCGAGCAATCTACCAAGCATCGTCGGCTGCGGCAGGCGTGAAGCCGTCATCGGCCTGGAAGCCGGTGTCAGCTTGGAAGCCGGTGTCAGCTGGCTCGGCTTCTGGAGCAGCATCGCCACCCCAAGCACCACCAGCATCACCCTCGCCACCCTCGGCCTCATCTTCAGAGTCGTCATCGAACTGGATCTCAGAGGCCTGCTCTGGCTTCAGATGCTCGAGGAATTCTGGAACGTTCTGGTCGCACTCGACGAGAACGTTGACGAGGTCCTGAGCAATGTCTTCGTTGCGCTCGTTGTAGAAAGAAGTGGCGAGACCCAGGTTACCAATGCGAGCAGTGCGACCAATGCGGTGGATGTACTCTTGGACGCCGCCGTACATCGCGGATGGGAGATCGAAATTGATCACATGGCCGACGTTGGGAACGTCCAGACCACGAGCAGACACACCAGTGGCAACCAGAATCGGCGCTTTGCCAGTGCGGAAGGCGCGACTGCAGGTCGGTCAGTAGCTGAATAGCAGTGATAAGATAGCGTGAACTTACATGGCATCTTCACGCTCCTTCATATTGCGGTCCGCATGGACGGACGTGGTTGGGAGACCCTTGTTGTACAGGAAGTCGTCGATGAGATCGACGGTGTTCTTGGAGTTGCAGAAGATCATCGTACGACGCGGCCCGGAGGCGAAGAGAAGATCGTAGACGGCCTGGCGCTTGTTGCCGTGGTCGACTTCAATGATCTCCTGCTTGATGTTCTTGTGTGCCTGACCAGCGCGGCCAACCTTGATGCGCATGTGATCGTCGGCCATGTACTCGCGCGCGACACGACGAGCGCCCTTGGGGAAGGTGGCAGAGAACATCATGTAGACGTGGTCCGCGTCCTCGTTGGCATCTGGAGAGCATTAGCAGGGGCTTGGGCAATTACTTGCAGGTGCAGACGTACCGCCACCAGCGAGAATCTTGGCCATCTCTTCAGACCAGTCCTCGTTGAGCATCTCATCGGCCTCGTCGATGACAGTGTACTTGACACGGCCCATGGTTAGGACATCGGGACGATCCATCAGATCCATCAGTCGACCTGGGGAACCGATAAGAATATCGCAGCCCTTGCCAAGATCTTCGATCTGGAGACCCATCGGCAGACCACCATATGCGACACCTGGGCGAAGCATGGAGCGATAGCACAGACGACGAGCTTCGTCGAAGACCTGAATGGCGAGCTCGCGCGTGGGGACGATGATGAGCACAAGTGGCTCAGCGCGTACACGGTGCAGCTTGGGATCGTAGCGCAAGTCAAGTGCGTTGGGGCGCGGGCCACGCAACTTCTTGGCCTTTCCCATCAGGGCGGAAAGAATGGGAATCATGTACGATGCCGTCTTGCCGCTACCTAGAGGCATAGTCAGTATTGGATGATGTGGATAGAATCTGCCAGCAGGGCCATACCAGTCTGGGCGATGCCAACGACGTCGTAGCCGAGCTTGATGGAAGGAATAGTGTAGGCTTGAATGGGCGTCGGCTTCACATAGCCACAACGCGCGATGTTCTCGCGCATGACAGGGTGGAGACCACCGTCGTCGAACTGGGAGGGGTGTCAATGAGGGCCGGCGATGAAGAGACGCGTGGGCGGCTGGGCTTACGGTCTGAATTGGCTTCACCTTGGTAGAACCCTCAACATCGACTTCAATCTCGTCGAGAGCCTCGCGGTACTTGCCCTCAACGACGCGTGTGTCGGTGCCGAAGAGGATGCGCTCGAGTTCGGGCATCTCAGGTGCGACGTCGCCGTACTCTTCGCGCCACTCGTACACGCCGGTCAAGGCCTGCCACTCTCCGCTGTTGCCGCCCTGCTTGGTGAACTCATCGTAGTCGAAGGCCGTGGTCTCCGACCAACCAGCCTCGCGAGCCTTGGCCAAGTCGAGCGACTTCTGGTCGACGACAGGCGCGTCCGAGTCGGTGTGCGTGTCAGTCATGACGAAGCTCGCCGCCTGTCAGATGGACAAGGGCGAAATGGGGTCGGTCAATGGTTGAGGGCGGATGCGCGGCGTCTGCGGTGGAGGCGGCGGCGGACCTGGTGCGGGGGGCGCCGGGAAATGATGGAGGAGCGCTGCGGTGCTCGAGGTGAGCGACGAGGCAGTGACGTTGGATGAATCGGATGGATGAGAAGAGGATGGTTGGGAATTGGTGGTTATTGAGTTGTTGTCGGTCGGGGAAGTTGGTTTGGTGGAGGAAGTTTCCTCCGTCACTAGGAAGTGCGTTAGTCAAGCTTGGCAAACAACGCACGGCCAACTGAAGTTCGGCCCCAGGCAGGCGCGAGTGAGCAGCAGCGAGCGGAAGGCGCGGTGGAGCCAGTAACAAGTGAAGAGGTCCAACGGCCAGGCGCACTATGGACTCCAGTCACTAACAATATCGCAACGGTGAGAGCGAGGAAATGAACCGCCAAACGAACCTGTTGCGGTCTTCAGAGGACTGCCGTCGTGGTCGTGTGTGCCAGCGCGCGGCATTGCGCGGTCGGAGTGGTAGCCTCTGCCGCTTGATGCGAAGGCTTTCCCAAGAGGAGCGGTACTCTTGCGTGGAGGCAGCGCGAGGGCTGCACAGCCACCTGTCTATGATCGATAGCGATCGAAGAGTCCACAACGCCAGCGACAGCGATGATCACCCTGAAGCGGAGCAGTATCTTCGACCCCGCCCAGCGTAGGCAAGACCATGAGCACAGCGAAGAGGAGAAGGTCCATGAATATGCTGGTGGATGGCGGACAACGAGGGAAGTCTACGGGCAGTCACCAAGCAGCGCATCTTCTCGCAGAGTCGAAGCGTATGCCCTGCTCGTCTAGAAACATCCATGCTCGACGGATATCTGGGGTCCATTCCGATGCCAAAGTGCGATGCTGATTGTCCGTTCCATCTGCCGAGAGAGGGACAGCCAAGTTGGCCACTCGTCGTGGACTTTGACGGACAGCTCCGCAGCGGTCGTCAGTGTGCTTGTCATTGTGGACGAAGCCATTGACAGCCAGGAGGAGGATCAGACAGGCAGTGAAGGCTCTGCATATGTGGCACCGAGCATACCGCCAACTGTTGGGGACAGTAGCCTAGGCAGCGGCGACTGGAGAAGAGCTTCGCAGAGCAGCCCGGATGCGACTACTCAGATGAGCAGAGTAGTGGCGAAGGGAAGTAGGAGTGTCAATACCGGCGGGAAAATCTTGTGGCCCAAACAAAGAATCTTGTAATAGCCTCTCACGTATCTTGTCTTTGCCAGGCATGCTGTCCGATAATGGCGAGGGAGAGTGAAGTATGTGGCCAGATGCCATCGTCCTCATTACGAGTACTCCTCTTGGTTTGTTGCGTAGTGATCGGAGGTACACAAGGTCATAGCCTTGAGGCATTGGCGTGACAGCCAGGGCTGATATAGCTAGGTTTTTACCCCCAGGCTGTTGACACCTCGTGCTTCCGGGTGTGTGTTGCTCAGAGAAGACAAAGGGCTTCAGGTCTCTTTTGTCAGGCTACACAGGACTTCGAAACCTCCGCTGAGAGGCCGGTCGATCTGCGTTCTGTCAAGGTTACGCGGATGGTCATGCTGGTATGTCGCTCAGCACGGTGCCTCAGGGTGCCTATGAATCGTGTCAATTGAGACTCATGTGGACGAGGCAAAGGTGGCCTACCCCTTGACAAAAGCAATGCTGTGGTGGAGGCCGCTCACCCTTGCTGGTGGTATACTTGTTGATCTTGCAGTGAGTGGGTGTTCAAGTTGCTGTGTTGTTTCCACGAAGCCATGTGGAATACGGGCGACAGCGTGATGTCGTGGGTGGCAAGGGTGGAAGTTGACGATCAGAAGAAGCCTGTGGCCGAGGAGAGTGCCGTGCTTTGGTGTCGATCAGTCGGTAGGTTGTGATATTGCTATCATGATGCTATGCCGACAGGTCTCCTCCATGTTTGCACCGCGGTCACAAGTGGGCGCGCGTTGCGCGTCGTGCGCACGGCGCCAGTGAACCGCGCGGAGCAGTACGCTGACAGCGAGCGGCTGACGGTTAGAAGGTCGCGATGCTAGCCAGAGAGCCATTGTCAGACCACTCCGCAGCATAGCGGACGTCCAGATGTCCAGACCAGATCCTCAAATGCCTTTCACCTGGGTGGGTCCGCCAACCGCTCCAGGGGATCTGCGACGTGATAAGAGCCGCCGCTTCCATGCTCGTCGCCTGCTGTCACTCGTGCCTATCTGAGAAGTGAGATGAATACGGAGGAGGGGATGACTTACTGGTGTCTTTGTTGTTGGTGAAGTTGTGAAGAAGCGGAGCTGGATGAGAACAGGGTGCGTGAGGCTTGGCACTTACCAGCCAGCAATGCTGCGATCGGCTTTGCTGAGAAGTTTGAGGAGATACCGTTATACCGTATAGGCACCCACCTTCTTGGGGGACAGGTCCAGTCACTCATATAGACGATTATAGTCCATGATCTTCAGGAAATGAGATGGACGGGCACACGCCTTGATGGCAAAACGAGAGTCTTCAGCTGCAGCATGTGTGCAAAGGTACGCGCAGAGCGACTCCAGTACATGCAGGAGCTTCACTCTGATCGCTTTCACAGCCGTAGCTAGGCGACACCGAGCAGTGCTCATACTGCTTCTTAGAGCTCAGAGGGACGCGAGTCCTGGCCAGGCTGAAAAGTAGCTCGACCCAGCGATAACTGAATATGACGGCTCAGGATGG
Organism: Cercospora zeina; assembly: GCA_022702355.1. Classification (NCBI taxonomy): domain Eukaryota; kingdom Fungi; phylum Ascomycota; class Dothideomycetes; order Mycosphaerellales; family Mycosphaerellaceae; genus Cercospora; species Cercospora zeina. The sequence goes on from JAKLWX010000005.1 coordinate 3,543,270, forward strand.
CGCAAGACAGCATGAGATCGCTCGACGTCGCCATGTGTACTCGGCGGAGCACGAGACTTTGCAACATTCCGGAAAGCAGCGTCTGCAAACGCAAACCGATTTCTGCAGTCAAGACAGCGCGAAGGCCTCCGAGGTCCCATTCGGACCGTCAGAATCACCTCAGCTCATGACATGAGCCGGGACATGAGCCTGCTGGCGCGTGTGCAAAGCCAGTACGCAGAAACATCGCCCTTCCTCTGGTTACCCGACGACATACCCACGGATTGGCCAGCTGCAGCGCGAGCTCCGAATTCGCCAGAACAGAGCGCGGAGACACGACAGCAATGGCGCGATGGCCCGTCCACCATCATGGCAGAATCCTTTCTCTCTTCCGCAACGGAATGGAGAGCGAACGCCAGGAAAAAGAGGAAGAGGAGGAGGACAAGATGAGCCACGCACCACATGCGTCAGCAGCGCGGCAGGCACTGGGATGACAAGCAGGAAGGAACAAGTCAAGCTGTTGGGAGGACAGCCGACTGATGGTGTTGGTGAGCAGTGGCCATCTGCAGACCAGCGCGATGAGCAGCGCAAGCTGGGATATGCGGGCAGTGTACAGCAGATAGCAACCAATGCCAGATAACACCACAGCGATATGCTCCACCCTTGAGACGTCGGACGGTGTTCGATGCGTGCTGGGCAAGCAGACCAGCGGTCCGGCGAGACCGTGGCCAGCACAGGCCGAGCGCTCTCCTTTGCAAGCTGTACTGTCCCGCGTCTATGCACGTTGTAACCACAGAACGAACAGTGATACTGGCGCTGTCGTAGCCATTGCTCCCACAGCTCATGACTCCTGTGCAGTCACTCATTGTGCTCATGTTCCCATCCGTACATTCCTAATGGGCCCTTTCAGGCCGCAACAGTCGGCATATGCGTAGTGCCAACTGTTGAATCTCCGCGGGTCTGAGCGCTGTAGCGCGAGCTGTGTCGCTTGGCTCCGAAAAATAGGCATTGATAAACAAAGGTCAACGCCGTCTACCACGCAAATGGTTTCGTAGTGCAGTGGTAGCACGCCCAGGAAACAGGAACGTTCACGACGTATGACTTGCCCCCATACCTCTCTGGCGTTACCCATGTTGACGGATGCGCAGGTCATCAATGGTCTTCTATACTGGGAAACCCACGTTCGAATCGTGGCGAGATCAATCTTTTTGTGGTTCTCGTGTGCGTAACGGACATCCCTTTTTTGCGCACGGCTTGGCTCGAACTGCTCATGCCATCGCAACACAACACGTAGCATATTGCGATGCCCTTGAGGTGATAGAGAAATCCGCGAACAGTCGTCGACAGCATCGCCATGTCTATGCGCTCGAAGTTGCGGCCACGGTGAGTTTTTGAAGCAGCGGCAAATACTTTTGCTTCAGAGGCGCAAAACGGACGGAACACACATCAGTTCCGGCCAGCGATGGCCACAACGAAGCCAACCATGACGAGCAGCGTGCACCACACAACTGCGAGCCAAGTTGCACAGCCATTGGCACGCACAGCGACAATGGACAGACATCGACGAGCGATCTCCTGGTCAATCGTCACCGGCATACCGCACACGGCCGTGGTGTTCCGAGAGGACCCCAAGGCTATCATACTTGCGGCCACCTGCCAGCGCTCGACTACCGCACCGCAAAGTCGTCTTCGTCTGCGCTGCTCACCGAGCCCTGGAACAAGCGAGAAAGAGCCAGTGGTTGGGTCAATAATGGCACGAGCAGCAAACGACTGCAAGCTCGATACTGGAGCGCGGCACCGAATGCTCGAGCGACCTGAGTTGAACCAGCCAACGGGCAGACACCGGAAGCAATGCGGCCAATCCTGCTCGCATACCACGCTTCGATGAAGTCCATCCCCTGCGATCGGAAGTAACACCACAAGGTCTACGGTGCTAGGCAGCCAGTGATATGTCGCGGGCGCTCGACCCTATCTCACAGCGCCACGAAGACCCACGATCTCCGTTGACACTACCGAGGGCGATGGCAACGACCATGCACGGAAGCTATGAAGCAGATCTCCAGCAGTATTTCAAGTCTCGAGGATAGGGCGCCTAGATACCATCGAATTACCCGTCCGAGCCTCTCAGAGAGCCCTCATCAAGAGCAGGAAAGTAGCCCGATGGCAGGAAGGACAATAGACCAAGGGCGGTCTTGAGACAGATCGCGAACTCCGACTGGCATGCCTGAGGGTGCCAATGCCAGTAAGACTGTATCGGACAAGGTGCGACCGATGACAAGGTCACACATTAGGGAGCATGTGAGGCACCAGCGCTCAGTAATTGGCAAGCTAAGAGGGCCACTCCTGGAATTTGGTGAGCCAGCTGTTGTTGCTCGAGATGACGCGCTTCTCTGAGCTTCGAGCTCCGGGCATTGGCGATGGCATACCATGTCAAGCAAAGTCGAAGAGGATGCGAGATTATGATGCCACACGGAAGCACCAAAAATCCTGAACCATGTGCCATCTGCGGATCGACAATGCGGGTTGAGTGTCCGCTTGACGCATGCTGTGGCGTACGGGCAGCGTCTCGAGAGAGCTGTTGCAATTTCTGTCTCCTCAAAGTCCCCCAAGACCCATTCATTGGCATTGCATCGCCGGAGCGCGATGGACATATCCTTGTGCTAGAGGTGCGCCGCGAGACAATTCGATCTGGACCGTGACCAAAATACCCCAACATGAGGTCCACACTTGGGCAAAGGCGGCAACATACTCCCAGTAGGAGAATGTGCCTCTGCCAATCATCCCTCTGAGTCCGGAACACCAGTAGCCGGGCCCTCAATCGGCCTTTTAGACTGAGATTGTGAATCCTGCGTTGCCGAATACAGCCGGCAAGGTAAGTTGGAGCTTACGTCTTTTCCTTGATTGGTCTCGAGAACGCTCTGTACTTGGCCGAAACGAAGTCGTCGTGATAGAATATGCGGAACCGGGCACACAGAACACAAATGATGTTTTCGTATGTCCCACCGACATGCGCAACATCACTGATCTCAATTGCCGTTCCGGCGTTGATGTATCACTGCCGGCTACCCGCTGGGCGGCTTCAGGGTATCTGCTCGTCCGACGAGCAGGCTGCCGAAGGTGGTGAATTCATCAGCCTCGGATGAGGCGCCAACACCGGCCAGGTGTGGCTTGCAACAGATAGCGACATTTGTCTGCCGTACATCGAGCCCGCCTGATGCTGGGTCGATCAACGCCGAGTCTTGTTCTCTACGTTTCTGGACGAGTTCATAAGTACCCGACCAGAGCATCGGACTCCAAGCACTTTCTCTGGTGTAGAGCCTTTGGCATATGCCCTCGTGTCCAGTGCTACCCAATGCCCGATACTCAGTATATTCAATTTGCCACGCAAACCAAGAAGGAGCGCCGTCCAACCGGTTCGAGGGTTGGTTATGCTCATGAACCGTAGCCTCAAGCCTCTCCGGCCTATGTCATCGGACGAGCAATTCCGGTCCAGAACGATGTGCACTAAGCGGATGAGCACAAGCCGGCGGCTTTTTTGTCCTCTTTCGCCCGCAGCAGCAGGCCTCCTCCGAAGCTTCTTGCAATATGGACTGGCCGGACGTCCTGCTCATTCTCCAGCTCATTGACGCAGCTCAGATCAAGTCAGCCACGTATTATATGGCAAGCCGCGTCTCACTTGATTGTGCGAATATGCGAGTACCTGTGTGAGCGCCGAGGCGGTCTCCACTGCATCTTCCGCCTCATCATCGCAGGAGCTGTATCAGCCGCGGGTATCCGGTATCTTGATGCTGGCCGACATGCCACCGGGAATGAGAGGTCTCGATCCATTATTCCCCCACCGATGCTCGTGTGAGCCTGGCAGCCACTGCTTTCCTCGAAGTTGATATGCCGGCTACGAGTTTCCGCATGTAGCGAGTCTGGAGCGTCGCATCACACCAGGCCGGCTTCTTCGCTGTCCGCCATAGCTATACGGGTGCCAGCAAGCTCGCGTCGCATGCTGCTGGATGACATGCGACCTGGAGACATGTGTCTCAAGCATGATTCCCCATATATCGCCCATGTGTATGCCATGAGTATCAGTGCTCCCGAATTTGCAGCCGCTGCGTATTTCGATGCTGGTCTATCAGCCGCGCGGTGTGCTATCGTAGACGGTGATGAGCTGCGGTAGCCGCGGCTAGCATCCTTTTCCTCTCGCACACTCGGTGTCATCGCAGGGGATGGTGTGATGTCTTTCCCGTGGTCGAGAAGGCTTTCGCTGCTGATCGTCGTGCGGATGTGCTGGGAATGCCACGTTCTACGGCGGCGGGCGGTCGTGATCGGAGCGGAAATGGATCGATGGTATTCCTCGAGGCCGAGTCCAACACGATGCTCTCGAGGTCAATGTTGTACGACTGCGGACGGTGCTTATCGTAGCCGTGCGCCTGTCGCATTCGATTCGGCCTGTCGCTTCGTCGATCGAGCAGGAGTGGTGGAGCAGTGTGCGTGAGGCAGGTGAGTGAGCTGGTAGACTGGGCGGGCCATCTTGGCAGCCCGTGAATGCTTCAACTTCAACTCCGACCTGACGGCTGGACCACAGTCTGTATCTCAGCCACATAGTCACGATGGCAGAACTGAGGCCCCCACCATCGCGGCTGACTGAGGATTCGATGACCGGCAGTGGCAGGGTCACGGCACCATTTTTCGGAGCGGCAGGCGCAGAGGAGATGGCATGCGACGCCTCCTCTGCCTGCTCGAGGACACGCAGGAACAGCGTGCGAACGCCAGCGACAGAGCCCGCAATCTGCCAGCGTAATGCATTCATACCCGCCCGCACTTGCGCAGTCTTACCATCATGAGCAGAAGCTCGTCAAAGCCGATCATGACATTGACCATCATAGACTATGCACATTACACTGCTACCACATAACACGCCCGACCACCGCAGTCTCCGGCCCAAGTCGTCCTTTCGCCACCGTTCCCACCTTTCTCGATCAGCCCTGCTTCTGCTTCTTCTTGAAAAAGCGGCTTGTGTCACCCATCGGAAGCGAGAAGGGCAGGACTTCCGAGCACATCAGATTGGCAACCGTGTAATAACCCAGCATTCCCGATACAAACGCAAAAGCGCCGCCAGCTTTGATCACGGCAGTCGCCTGGGAACTTCCGTCTGCTTTCAGAAAATAGCCGGCGGCCACGAGCGTGAAGGCTCCTTGGACTGTGGCGAAGATACCGATAAACACGAGGTTGATGGACAGTGAGCCGATCAGAAAGAATACGTTCCACACCGCCCACCTTTTGCATGGTCAATTTCGTGCCCTCTGCTGCCTTGTGTGCTGGCGAAGATATGGATTAGACTTACATCGACATCCAGAAGCCAATGGCGTTGTTGTACTCGGGCGTACTGGTGCCGCCATACGACTCGGCAACACCAAAAAATGGTGTGATGATGAAACCAAAACCTGCGTAGAATAGGCCAAAAGCTGCGAGAACAGTATACGAATACGTATTGCCCAGAACCAGCTCCCAGTTGGCGGACACAAACTGCGGAAGAGGTTCAGCTACATCAGGCCGTATGCAAGTAGATCGTCAGACTCACCATGCCGATGCCAGCAACTCCGAAGAAATTGCCGATGAAAGCATTGGTCACGCCGACTCCTCTCCACCCCATTAATGACAACGAAAGTGTCGTCAACGTGGTGGCGAACGCTCCGACGGCCAACGCAGTTGGACTCCCGATCTGCGACTTGATTGTGATGGGCACAGGAATGTAGTAGGGATGGCTTGGTCCTTTGCCATTCGTCGAGGGAGTGGGAGCATGATCATACGCAGTTGCAACTTTCCCAGCAGCCAAATGCTCGTAGAAGTCAGCATTGGTCGCAAGCGTCTCAAGCGTGTCGAGACGCTCAATCTTGCTTTCATGCGCCATCTTGCGACTGGGTGTCCAAATAAGCGAAGTGTCTCCTCGGCGCTGGTGTACTGGTTCTCACGAAAGAACGCGGCACGAGGGATCAAGCAGGAGACTTATCACAAGAAAGTGTTATGGCCGGAGAAGCGGTCGTCTTATCCCACGCCGTCGAATGTCGCCATTGAGAGATCCAACACATGTGCTGCAAACTATGTGTCCCTGTTGAGCTACCGGTATGGCGGCAGTGAACCTTAGTGTGTGCACATAAGACGCTGACATCACGCCATCTAGAATCCGGGGATGACCCGCTACATCCTTGCCATTGACATTAGGGATCGATCTTGCAATTCTGGAGTCGAATCTGTCATCTCAGCCTAGTAGGATACAGTCGACGAAGTTGGTGTTTCGTCGCTGAAAGAATTGGTCCGCCTGATCTCACGGAGCTTCGTTCCTGGCCAGCCAAGAATGAGTTTTGGCCCCGATAGTTCTACCGTTCTTTTGCGTATTGGCTATGCGACAAGATTGTGAAGAACGATCCGTGAGCGCCAATGCAGAACGATGCTGTCATTACAAGGTCGACCAAGACCGTGGGATCATTGCCCTTGGCCCTTGCTGCATTGGAGAGTGGAGACTCGGCAGACTGCTGGCGGTAAATCGTAATTAGTAAAGCGCCCTTCCGCTTCTTGCAGGATCTCTGCCAAGCCAGAAGATCTCCAATTGAGAAGTTGCTTTCTCAGCAGAGGTCTATGGACGTAGCTGCTGCGAAAATTGAAGGCCAAGCGAGCCCCCATCGATGAAGATTGATGCTGACAAATGCAGAGCATAAGTAAGTACTCATTGAACCGCTGGATGCATTCCTCCATTCCATCAGAATATCACTGCGACACCATGGCGCCCATAAGAGTTGCACTTATTGGCCTATCGCAGTCTGCGAAGACTTCATGGGCAAGGCACGTACTTCTAAAACCTATGGCGTCTTCTTCAATTGACTATGTATAGCAATGCTCACGTCCCATATCTGCTGTCAGACCGCGGACGTGCAAAGTATGCTATCGTTGCACTTCTCAATTCCAGTGAAGCGGCCGCACAACGCGCGATAGAGCACTACAAGCTTCCTTCTACCACCAAAGCCTACGGCTCGCCCGTAGAGCTCGCCGCAAACCCCGACATTGATCTCGTGGTCTGTACGACTCGAGTCGATGTGCATTACGACACCATCCGACCTAGCATCGAAGCTGGCAAAAACGTTTTCGTTGAATGGCCTCTGGCGGAGAATGTCACCAGAGCCAGCGAATTAGCTGACCTCGCGCAGCAAAAGGGTTCAAAGACAATCATTGGACTGCAAGGACGAGTCGCTCCAGCAGTGCTCAAGCTGCGGGAAATCCTTGAGCAAGGAGAGCTGGGTAAAGTTCTAAGCAGTTCTGCGCAGGCATACACACTTTTGGCTCGAAGGGACGCCATCTCCGAAGGGCTAGCATATTTTCTGGACAGAAAAGTTGGTGGAAATCCGATCACGATTGCTGTCGCGCATACGATTGACTACATCCACTCTGTTTTGGGAGAGTTCGAAAGTAGCAGTGCTCTTACGCAAATTCAGCGTCCTGAGAAAACAATTGATGATCCCGAGACTGGAAAGAAGCGGTTGTACACCACCGATGTCCCAGATCTGCTTGCTCTGCATGGCACATTGCGGAGGTCGAGTCTTGTGCAAGAGGGTGCTAGTTTGGTGAGCCTGTCAACGAACATGGCGAGTTGTGCTTGGTGATGCTGACTCTGATGAAAAGACACTCAATTTTCGTCTTGGTCCCCCGTTCCCAGGCAGCACGCCGTTTATCTGGACCATCAATTGCGAGAAAGGCGAGATTCGTATCTCTAGCGCAAGAGGGCCATTTCTTCAAGCCAGTTCGAGCGATTTCCCAATCCCGATCGAAGTTCATTTCCATGACAGCGATGAAGTGAAGACGGTCGAGTGGCAATGGGAGGAGTGGCAAGAGTCTTTGCCAGCGGTTGGCCGAAGTATTGCGAAGCTGTATGATCTGTACAGCGAAGAGCGCTTAGAGGAAGTCTCAAACGCTACTTTCGTCTCAGCTGTGAGCCGGCACAAGCAAGTTGATGATATTTTGTATGGCGGTGGAAGAGCCTGAGCTACATGATGCAGATCTTTGCGATAGCTGTTCTCCAGGAGTGCTTACCATTGAGATTCCAATGCTTATTTCGATCATTGTTCAATTTCTAAACGAATGTGTATTGATCTTCTGAGTCCGCAGCCTGACTGGTTGGGATTTCGATACTGACCGTCATGGTCATCAATATTGATTAAGCAGACGTCAATGCTGCCGAACTAAAATTCTTCGCACCTTCTCCCTGCGCAATTTGAATAACACTTTTTCCTTCCAGCAGCCACGAACATGCCCGCTCACAAGTCGAAGGTATCTAAGTATGTTGCCTTGGCCGGACCGCAAGCTGAGTCGCAACAGAAACGAAAGGTCGGCGAAGCGCTCGACTCGGGGCCTGACACTTCACGGCCATCGGCAGTCTTCAAGCCTGCCGGCAGCAGGACCTTTACTCTCACTCTGGCGCTTCCGGGCAGTATTATTGCGAAGTATGTGGATCTACTAATATCGTGCCGACCGTCACTCCGAGTATGGTTTATCCGCTCCACGTAGCTGACGCGACTCGTCAGCGCCCTCACCCACGACCAAAAGACAAGTCTCGCGGGCCAGATTGCTCGCGCATGTGCCGTCTTCTGCGTTGATGAGATCGTGGTCTTTGACGATGGCCAGGCTGAAACCCGAGCTCCGGAGCAAGGAGGCTATACTGCATTCGCTGATCCCAATTTCTTTCTCTACCATGTGTTGACCTACCTGGAAACGCCGCCCAATCTGCGAAAGCCTCTCTTCCCAATGCATCCGGATCTTCGCACTGCTGGAGCTCTACCAAGCTTGGACATGCCTCACCATCTCAGGAGCGAAGAGTGGTGCGAGTACCGAGAGGGCATTGCGCTCCAAACAGGCAAGGGAAAGAATCCTGAAACCCTCGTCGATTGTGGGCTTGCCCAGCGTGTCGCCGTTCCTGCTGCAATTGAGCCCCACACGAGGGTGACTGTGAAACTCGGCGAGACCTCGCCAGATGGCTACACGATATCGGGACAGGCCGTGGCTCCAGAAACACCTCGAGAGGAAGCAGGCTATTACTGGGGGTACAGCGTCAGACAAGCTTCGTCTCTCAGCGCCATTTTCACTGAATGTCCATTTGATGGAGGGTACGACTTGAGCATCGGTACTAGCGAGCGAGGAAAGCCACTCAAGTCTATTCTTGACAAGCAATCGCCTGCTTATGTGGAGCCGACATGGGAACACCTGATCGTAGTTTTCGGTGGAGTTTCCGGCTTGGAGCCGGCACTCAAGGCCGACCGCGAACTGCAGTCCGCTGGCGTTCGCCAGGCTGAAGAGGTCTTTGATTCGTGGATCAATCTGGTTCCCAACCAAGGCTCAAGAACAATTAGAACTGAAGAGGCCGTCTGGGTTGGCCTCACGGGATTGAGGGAAGCCATCGATGCCAGAAGTGTCCGCTGAACGCCCGCTGGCCGCAAGCTGATGCCTAAGTTAGCTCGATGTGCCCGCAGCGGTGAGCGCCCTGAAAGGACTGTTGTTGTAATTGCTACAGCTCAGCATTTGCTCGGCCGAGCCACTGTCCGATATGCCCAATCCGTCTTCAGGCCGCGACCTCGCCTTGCAGAAGCAAGCAGCTGTCCTGCCATTCTCTTGGGGCTCGTGGCATGCTCATTGCTGACACCAACGCATCCTGCTCACATGGCAGTCTTCCATGACTGTCGCACCAAATGCAGGGCTGCAGCTGCCCTACCACTTGCATGCCCGCAGCAGAGCTCTCAGCTGTCCGCAACATATCTGCTTCGATGGTTAGCGAATGATCGAGCATGCCACGTGCATGTGCTGCGCTACAGTTCCCCGCCTCACCGCCTTCGCTACGTTTGATCGAGACAATGCGTCTGTCCCGAGGACCTTGCCCGAGAGTGTAGCTGTAGTAACGCTCTTCCCTCCGACAGCCAATGTGTTTCACCAGCAGTACGAGCAGATGACCACCTTCCCAATCGATCGAGAGGAAGCTGTATCAACAGCCACGTGTCCATCGACCTAGGTTGCAGACAATCGACTGTCATTGCTGTGTATCCAATGGCAACGACGAGGAGCGAAAGCGCAGTCGAACGAATTTACTCGCTCAAGGTCTCGGACAATGGCGGCCGGAGCTCTCCCAAACCGCGCATCGTTGAATTCACAGTGCAGCGATTCTCGTCAGCGCCACACCTTTTGCTCATGAAGACATTGAATACGGCTGAGTGCGCCGGTACAACAAACTCCAACGCATCCAACCGGACATCGGAATCATAGCGGCTCGCTATAGTGCTACTGGAGTCGCCTGGACTTCAAGCCTCATATGCTTGGCAAAGCCTTGTCTACACAGTCATCTTCGAGTTTTTGATGATTAACCAGCCCTATGGCGATCAACACCTGTGTAACGAGAGTGAGAGGCACTATCTTGTACCCTTCTCATCGCATCACTATTGGTGCGCTTATTGTATTGAAGGTGTGACGGATTCCTTCCTGCTGGAACGACCGTCTACCCATGCTCCATGTCAGAGCCCTAAATTGTGCATGCAGCTGGCTGACAGCGCATCCACGGCTCTCATATCGCTATTCTCTGGTCACCGCAGCTGACTCCACCGACGAACACCACGTTAGAAGTCGTCCGCACCCCTCCGCTCCCTCCGCTTTGCTGCGACACGGTCTTCGTGGCGATGTCGCACAGCCTCACCATCGAGCAGACCAGATTGTATCCGAGAGAACGTGAAGTTGTTAAGATTCAGCTACAAGGAGTATATTTCACGGGATCGCGGCAATGCATGGCGAGCTGAAGTGCCCAACCACATTCACTCGTCAAGATCTTCCGAACGTCATAACAGACAGCTCACCGAAGAAGTAGATACCAGAGCGAGCTCCGATGTTACTTCGGCAGCCGTTTCTGTGAGACAGGTTCGCTGCTTCAATGAAGGTTGTATGACAGAACACTCCGCACTGTCCGCAATGGATAAAGCGGATACCGGGCTGTATGCGATGAGGCTGGAACGCCACAGTACGACATCGGAGAGCTCGCTAGCTGGGAGACAATTTCATGAGTGTGCAAAACCGGCCCCGACGGCTCGTCGCGCAAGCTTGCGTGTCGTGCTGGGCTCCGACTCTTCCTCGCTCGCTTGCTTGATCACTCGTACACTTGCACATACCCATCCGGCGTGGGCTGTTGTGCGCAATCATGGGCTGAGCAACACTATACTGCTTTCATACTCCGCACACCGAAGGATCAAGGGTGTGAGTATACAAAGTGGCCCCGTCAGACCCGCCCGTGCCTACGGTTGCTCCAGCTCCTCGTCATCTGCAGCATGTGCATATGGACAGTTTTGGCTAGCCTGTTCTGACTCGAGTCCTTTGTTCCTTATGCCGAGTATCATACCACTTGGATCTCATATTTTACTGCTGGCCCAGCTCTGCGGTGCCGATCTCACTCCTGCCATCAAAAGCTACACCTTGTGTAATCACAAACTCGAATTTGGCTACGAAAAGGAGAACAGAACAAGAGCAACACCTTAGGCATACACAGCTCTACATCTGAGATTCTGGTTATGATGGAGACCATGGACTACAGTTTCTACTCCCATGGACCGCAACAGTATCAATACATGGGTTTCGGCGCAGATAATGGTATCATCTCAAACGATGGTCTCGCAGCGGCGACTGTGAGTGTCTAGATCCCTAGACTGAAACTTCCTGACTGACGGTGGCTCCGTCCAGGGCTATGATGCTTTAGATGCCAGCGCTATTGCTCTTGGTGCATACGACTTCAATGCATTCGAGAGTTCGATCACCTCTGCCATGTCCCCTCAGATGCCACATGCTGGATCCGTTTCGCCCCCCTCACAACATATGTCTACTCTCGCAGCCGGGTCTATGAATAGTGCAATCGCCATAGAGATGGACCAAGATCGTAGCAGGAGGAACAGTAGTGAAGAGAAGGAAAACCTGACACCCGCACAATCACGAAGAAAGGCGCAGAACCGCGCAGCGTAAGGCTTTCCATACAAACGAGCATCTTGGTCTCGTGAAGCTGATCTCATGTCTAGCCAACGTGCATTCCGGGAACGCAAAGAACGACACGTCAGAGATCTGGAAGCTAAGCTCAACCACCTTACCACTACCACTTCATCTTTGCAATCAGATAATGAGCGTCTAAAACTGCTCCTACAACGACTGCAGACCGAGAACGAGATTCTCCGAGCGACGGCTTCGAGTTCACCTACACGGCATCACCCTCCTGGTTTCGTGGACGATCCAAGTTTTTTATCGTCTCCTCATGGATCAAAGGCATCACGTTCGTCTGATGATCTGCGCGTCAACGCCACACGACTTGCGAATGGAATCTTGTCTACAGAGCCATCTTCCCCGAACGCTCAAGATACGCCATCTAGTGAAACGAACTTGCTCTCGGCCAGTGCCACGTGGGACCTATTGCAATCACATCCATTGTACCGACTAGGATCAGTGGATGTTGGCGAAGTGTGCGAGCGCTTGAAAAAGATGGCACGATGTGAGGGAGGAGGACCCATGTTCGATGAGGATGAGGTGCGCAAAGTAATCGAGGAGGTCGGGAGAAGTTGAGCGGATGATCGTATATGACGGAAAGTGTGCTTAGCTTTGCGCAGCAGCAAACGGTCAATTTGACAAAAGAAAATGGCCATGCAGATTGCCAACCAAATGGATGACGGGACACTTGTTGGAAGATACTAATGACGGATCTAACGCACTCATAGATAAGCAGTTTCAGAACAGACTGTACGAGCATTATCAATCAGCAAGCGAATACTTCACTTGTCACTGAAACGTTAGCTCGACATGGCGTAGTCGGTCTTGCGCGCGGAGACACAGTCCAGCCCCGACCTTTCCTCTATTCTTCGTGCCCGGAGCAACCTCCCAGATGGAATGGCAATGCAGCTGTGACGATACTAAGCGGGCTGCCAACAGATCGACCGGACACGGAGCCTAGGTTCGGGACATCGGATGCCCGTTCTGCAAAGAAGATGGCAGAAATCAAAACGGGTCTAGAAGCCCGAGTGTCCATCTCAATGGTACAGCGCAGAGCGTAGATCATTGCGAGCTACAAGCTCAGAATCCCCTCATCGGCTCCTTTTCAAGGCGCTATACCACAGATCTACTTTGACCCTACACCCACACTTCGCCAATGCACATGCTTGAACCCCCTCCCGCAGTCCTTCCAGCACAACGTGGCTCATCAAAATCTCTGCTCCTTTGACCCACGAGCTTCGGTGCGAGTGAAAAATTGTGGCTTGCAGCTCGAAACCAGATTCACAGGGCTGCATGACAGCCACGTTGTCGCGTCGTAGCCTTGTGGACACCGGCAACGTCAAACCAACAGCATAGAAGTCCAATCTCATTGGTCACAGCAGCTTCAGAACCAACACCGCAGAGCTTGCTTTCGTAGAAGAAACGGAAAGACGTGTGTCGAACCTACATGCATGACCCTGCAGGAGCAGTGGAGAGGTTGATAAATATGCAAGCTGCACGCTCGGCAGAGAGACCTTATCGCGTGGACATATGTACTGACCCACGCCGCCATGCGCTGATGGGGGAAGAACCGCTTCGCCTCAGTGCCCCCTGTAAGCCACATTTCCCAGCCCATTTTGCGTTGCTACGATTGGTCTGGAGGCGAAGCTGTGCGCGATGCGCTGCCCTCCTTTACCTGCAAGTCAGAACCTGCCGTGGGAGGTACGTCGTTGAATCGGATGACTTAGCAGGTTTGTTTGCTGACTTTGCTGCCTAGGATTCCTCCTGTACCCTTGTATCTCTGCAAAGGTGATCCTGCGACTGCGGCAGCTTTGTTGTATTGCGGCTGGAGAGACTAGAACGTCTCTTCGCCGCGTGAGCTTGCCTTGTACGCGTTCGTGCTACACAACATGGGCAGCCCTCTCGTTTGGGTGCAGCGTGAGGTGATGGCCATCTGGAAGTTGAGAAAAACTGAGCTGGTAGGATGCAGCTTTGTTCATGTGCCGCCAATATGTTATTGGCTGTAGCTTTGGATCCTCATATGAAATGACAGACGCACATCGTTGGTTATTTTCGTGTTCGTTTCCGTAGCCCTCATCCTCTATCAAACTAGAATTCGCGCCGAATCGTTCCGAGGAGCCTTTTCTGTCGGCATCACTCCGACTCCGAAAATACGTATGTGGAGAGTATGCCACGCCAGGAAAATGCCCTGCATTGCTCGAAGGGGACTTCACTCTACAGCTTGCATGAGTCCTCAGTCTCGAATACAAACAACTTCTGTCGCCTCGCCTCGCCTCGGAATGAGCGGGCAAAAAGAGAGAAAAGGAAAAAGGTGTCGTGGCTGTGTGCAGAATGCATGTGCATGGGAAAGAGACCAGGCCTGTATGGCCAGGAGGAAGCCGAGCCCGAGTCATGTGACTCTTCCTTGCTCCTGCGACAGAAAATGACCAGAGCCAAGACTTCGAGCTTGCTGCGAGCTGCGTATGTGTACTCCGTGAGCCAAGAGTAGGCTGCGGTGTGTCCAAGCCCTTTGACGTGGCCTTCGGCCGAGAAGAGCTGAAGACAGACGTGGTCGTGGTGTTGCACAGATTTAAGAGCCGAGCATTTAATCTTGCCAAGAGGTGCGACATGCTCTTAACGCAACAGTTCAGATCTCAGACAAAGACTCATCCGCTCTCGGGTGTGTGAGACTGGTCGCCGTAAGTGGCCTCGTAGTTTCGTCGCCTCAGGCGCTGACCAGGGTGGTCCACTATGCCCTTCTCCTTGACAAAGTCCATGATCTCCTTGCTCACGACGACAGTCTTCTCGTCTAGTACGCTGTACCGAGCTCCAGACTGCCATAGTTGATTAGCCCACCGCTGACCGAGCTCTTTCCGGACAGCAGCCACAACGTGTCGGACACGAACACCCTCACTACATTGCACACTGACTCTGCGATGCTCCTCATACCCTTTAGACCCCAGAAGGTGCAGGAGAAGTAGATTATGTCCTCCTTTGCGGTGACCTTCTGGAATGATGTGAATCAGTACCTCGAGGTGGGAGACTGGGGGATGCGTGAAAGTCATGTCCAGCACACCACGCATAGCCTTGTCTAATCGAGCTGTGAAGTCGCAACTGGGATAGTTCAATCGTTGATGAACAACCAAGGAGAGTGCTTCATCGTCGGTCATGTTGGCATTTGGGAAGAATCTGCTGGCATGATTGCGATGGAACTTCTTGTGGTCGCGGATATCGACAATCGCTTCGTTCAGCGCGACTGGTACGACCATGTGTGGCACACGCGGTCGATATCCATCGACAATATGGCGAATCGAAGCATCTCGTAGCGAGATTGGACCAGGCAGGCATTTCACGGGTCCTGTGCCCTCCTTTGACCAAAGCATGGTATGTTGGGCGGGAAAGGGGCCAAAACGGCGGTTGCGGAGTGGATATGAGCGCTTGATAACGCTCTTGATGTATGAATTGACGTGCTTGCAGCGTTCGATGTCTTTGGGCCTGAGTCGAAGCAAGATGTTCTCAACAAGCTCATAAGTCTCAAAGACTTGAGCCACAACTGCCAGTGGCTCTGGTGGGGCTTTGCTGTTGGTGTGCTCATCTTGTGGTGTCGTCGAGTGTTCCAGAGGCTGAGCGAGGCGCCTGTAGCACCGATGACGCGTGACAAGGTACTCAGTATCGTTGCAGTCAAGTGAGGTGGTGACTGTCGCCGCACGCGGACGCTGGCCCAGGGCCTGCCGTACATTGGTGCAGCGCAAAGTCACGTCGCCATCGGTGATGCGCATGATCAGACCTTATCGAGTCTGGTCAGAACGTGTAGGCTTGTCGATCGGTCGGTGGAGTGCCCATAGGAGGTAGCGCAGGAAGAAAAGCTCGAAGGTGCGAGTTGCTCAGGCGCAACGCAATGCTTCTTTCGTCTTTCTTAATTTTGCTGAAACATTTTTGTTTATTCGTGCACGGTTCAAGCTGTGCTTCAATTGAACCAACGGCGCGCGTACCTGCAAAAGTCAATTTCGCTGCCCGTTCACCTCGTCCACGGGGGTTTCTCGCAAATTGTGTCGTGGAATGCTTCTCAATCAAGGATACGTGGCAGTCCCAAATCATGCGTCCGTACCAGCAGATCCAGCCGGGAAGAGGACCTGCCAAAAGCTAACGTTTTCGCTCCAAAGGGTATAAGCAGCATATAATTACGGAGAAACCAATTTCCTTGTTATCCGCTCAACGTATGCTGACGACATGCCTCACTCCTCCTCATCCTCCTGATAAGCCAGCTTCCGCATCTCACCAAGTCGATGTCTCGCAGCAGACAACTCGTTCTCAAGCTTGAGGATCTCAACCTGAAAATGTTGTTAGCAAAGATGTCTCCTTCACAATTATCCTATCATGGCTCACCTGTTGCTCCATATGCCTCTTCTTGAAGTCGTGGCCACTCAGCTTGCTGTAATCTTCCAGATCATCGCCGCCGTTGTTGCTCTCGATGATGGCCTGCACTTGCTTGACAAGGCTTCGGCACGCGCTGGTGACAGCCTTGCTGCACTCTTCGAGACGTTCCTGGGTCTTGGACATGAACGATGCCTTGACACGTGACGATGCAACGAGTTGTGCTGTCGAAGCAGCGACATCATTGGATGCGACGATCAGCTGCTCGGGGCTGTTTCTCCCAGTGATGACCCCGTCCGCAGTCTCAATGAGCATGTTGGTTGATGATGCGACTGCCTTGGCAGCAGAGATGAGCCCCTCCGTCCACCTATTGTTTTTCTTGTAGTATTGCGACTTTGTCATGCTTGAACCCCGTCCTTGGTTGACAATCTCTTGTTGCGAGGCGGTAGCAGCCTTGATGAGTTGGGCAATAGCATTAGTCACAGCGACCGCAGCGGCAAGAATAGCATCGTGAATCTTCAGCTCATAGGTCGAGTAGCCATCGCGAGACTTGTTCATCAGCTTCCCGAGGCGCTCGGCGGCAGCGTCGATGGCTTGAGCAGCCTTCGTCATCTCGTTCTCGACGAGTTCGCCGATGTCGCCTTGGCCGGTGATGTTTGACTTTGGTGCGAAAGCATCGGCGACCTTGCTCAGCTGCCTAAGCGCAAGCTGCACGTCGTTGTTTTTGTTGATGACTACATCCGTCTTCTGCAGATCATCCAACCCGTCCAAGCGATATGACATGATGCCACGCAAGAAGGCAATGGTCTTGTTCGCTGAATTCCTGGCACCGTTCATGAGTTGGTCACTCTTTTTCTCATCACTCGCGAATCGGGTCAAGCCCTTGGTGTTGGAAAGCACATCGGCAATGGCATTTGCAAGCTTGTTGGCGTTCTTGATAACCTCGGCGTGTTCGCTGCCAGACGGCCCATCTGCAATAAAGTTGTTGAATGAGGTGCTGAATTCGATGGCGTAGGTTTGTGCATTTTCGATCGTAGACAGCACGAAAGGACCGCTGGCGCTCTGGTTTCCAGCAATCATGGAGCTGTCCAGCTCGTAAAGCGCATCATCGACACGTTGCACAGCGGATTGGAGGACCGAGTCGATGAGCTCATTGATCTTCTTGATGTTCTCAAGGAGCATGATGTCAATTTGTTCATCCATGGCCTTGTCAGTTACGCCGCCCCCGTTGCGCAAGTCATTGAGCTCGAGTAAGGTCTGATCCATGCCAGACTTGTAGATCTCCAGCTCTTCTTCTTTCTCGCGAAGTTGACGTTCCAGGTCAGAGCTGCCTTCGCCCAGCTTCATCTGCATATCATCCAGAGCTCTGGTCTTGTTGCGAAGTGCTTCCTCGAGGTCAGCAATTTCGCGATTGTGCCGCGACAGCATTGCAGAAAGTTCGCTGCCCTTGGCACGATCTGCATTCTCTGCTCGATCAAGTGCCATGCGCAATTCGCGCTTGAGCTTTTCCACCTCGTCGCGGTGGCCACCGGTCGTCCTGTCCTTCTCGTGCAATGCTCGATCACGTTCCCGGATCATGTCGGCCAATTCGAGGTTCTTCGTCTTCAGCTCGCGCTGAAGTTTCTCTCTCTGATCAATAGCCTCTTGAGCCGATGAAGCCTTGAGCTGCACACCCTTGAACTTCTTGAGCAGTTCGAGATGCTCGTGCCGTAGTTGAGAGTACAGCTTGGCAAGTGCCTCGTACTTGGTCCGCCATGTGTTGACCTGCTCTTGAAGCGCTCGAATCTGGTCATCCTTGCTCTGATTCTGCTGTTGAAAATTCGTATTCAGTTGAGCCAACTCTTGCTCCAATGCCTTCATCCTGCGATCATACTGCTCCAGCATCAATTGATCGCGCTCATACTGCGCACGTGCCCTCAAATTCTCCTGTTCAAGCTCGGCCATACGTCCCTGCGTTTGCTGATTGAACTGATCGCGCTGCAGAGCCTCCAGAGCCAATCTTTGTTGCTCTGCTTGTAGACGTTGCTGCTCTTCGAAGTCGCGCTGGGCCTGCTGCGCTGCTAGCTGTTGTTGGCGCTGAGCCTCGTCCCATTGTGCCTGCAATCGTTGTTGCTCCGCCTGGTACTCTTCTTGCTGTCGTGCCTGCTCATTCTTCCAGAATTCACTGATTGGTTCAGGGTCGGTTGTAGTCGGTGGCGGCGTCTTTGGCTTCGTCGCAGGCTCGTTTCTTGGTCGCATAGGCAGCGCGGGCGCATTTTCATCTTCGGAAAGTGTGTTTGGTGGGTCCTGTGGGAGCTTCGGGATTGTGATGAGGGATGTCAGATAGCGGAGATTCGAGCATTCGTAGTAGAAGCGAACAAGACGGTAGTGTTGGGCGTCGTACCTCCCACGGAGTGGACTCAATGCTTCGTCGTCTGGCAGCTTTGTCAGCAGTGCTCGAGCTTCTCAGAAAGGTACGCGCAAATCGGCGCAGCCATGATTGCGACGCTCGCGATATTTGCAACGGGCTTCGAACGTACCTCCCAGGGCAGTATGCATAGCTCGTAGCATGCTAGTAATGAATTTGTAAATGCCATAGCTCTCCTGAACGAGCGGGACCAGCGCTGCGATTCTGCACTCGTTATTGCTACCACCGCGAAAGTGAGCAAAGATCAGTTTCTGGAAGCTGTCGATCTGATCCTGTAGAGTCATGAGCTCGGAGATGGTCTCGTAGCCTTCAAAGTTGTCAGTGCTCTGCAATGGAATGCCAGTTCTAGAGCGCACCCACCCTCATTGGGGTCATTGATTGATTTGAGCGAGATGTACTCCTCGTACTCAAACAGTCCATTAAATTCCGGATGGTCCCTGTGGAATTTCAACTTGGACACCAAGAAGAAGATGTACTCCTGGATCAATGGCGCATATCCTCGCAGGCCATCACCGCCCATGCCCCGCGAAAGGCCTTCTAGCCATCCGACATGCTGTTGGGCTTCTTTGAGTGCAACGGGGTGTCCTTCTTGCAGCACCTTGTGCACCGTGTACAGCGCTTTGAAGGTCTGGATCTCATCGGCCTGAATAGGCTGCACTTTCACGCCATTCCAGAAGGACTGGGAGTTCTTGTGGTCCCAGGTGTATACAATGCACGCGCGCACGTGCTTGCGCTTGGGCGCAGTCTCCTCGATCGACGTCGCTTTGCGGATGTGGGTGGTGAGCTCTGTCTCGGTCTTGGTCAGGTCTACATTGCGAGACGCTTGCGAATACATGTTCGCGGCGGCGGTGGGGCGGGCGTCCGGGGGCTTTTGCGGTCTGGAGAACGAGTAGACCGTGAAGGGCGCGAAAGCCAGGTTTGGAGACGGTGGAAAGGTGGAGCGGGTCGTGTTTTAGAGCAGCGTCGTCAGAGGGTTAGGCATCCGCACATTCCCTGTGGTTGTGCTGCATGTGAGAGAGTCGCATGTCATTATACATGTCCGCCGCTGCCGTCGGCCGACGCAAGCTCCAGTCTTGGCATGACGACGAATGCCGCCGTCTCAGGCACATTGCCGTTCACTTCACTTGATGAGCCATCTTCCGCCCGCGTGGCACGACACGTCTCTCGAGACGCGGAGCGATGTCTTGTCTCAGGCATGTCGTCGCTCCCTTTGCCTGGATTGCCTTTTGCCTTGGACGGCACAGGATCTCCCCCAGCGACGGAGCGATGTGCGTTGTGCCATGCTCTCCTCCGGAAGACCGCCATCCATTGCAACTGGAGGGTCTCGCTCTCGACTATCGGACCGCGCTGGTGGAGCTAACCATGGCGAATGTATATGATGACCATGTAGACAGAGACCCACGGAGCTCACGATGCAAGACGACAACATCCACAAGACGCCTCCGCTACAGTCGCAACGTGCAACGTGCAACTGACCACTTCCAATACTGCTGCTGGCAAGCACGCCATACGATGGTCACGCTTGTCATTCTCTCGCTGGATTCTTCAGGCCTGAATCCTATGTGTACAGCGGTTAAGGCACAAGCCAGCTGGCCTCCAGCGGGATGGGTGGATTACTCGGAATTCAAAGTGCGGCTTCAAGCCATTCAACCTCTCGTTGCACTTCGACTCGCACTCAAACCTGATTACGAGAAATATCGCGACCATGGAGCTTATGCACCCAGTTGAAGTTCTTGCACGGAGAGTTCAATCCATGTCGCTACAGGAAGGACCACTTACGGTGACATCGCAGT
Organism: Cercospora zeina; assembly: GCA_022702355.1. NCBI lineage: Eukaryota > Fungi > Ascomycota > Dothideomycetes > Mycosphaerellales > Mycosphaerellaceae > Cercospora > Cercospora zeina. The sequence goes on from JAKLWX010000005.1 coordinate 3,563,835, forward strand.
CCGATGGAGTGCCGTCATCCTTCCGCGGACGACATGAGCAGGTCGCTCCAACCTGCTTTTGGGACCTTCCAGCAGAAATTCGACACATGATTTATCGACGGGCCTGCCCTGGACACTACATCGATCTCCAGCGAGTGGAAGCTCTGCCACTCGTTCGAGCATATCCCCGGATCCGGCACGATTATCTGGCCCACTGTTCTCGGGATGCGACCTTCATGTTGAATCTGCGCAATATGCACCCAGAAGACCGCCTTCGCCCGTGGCGCGATTTTCTGGACAACATGTCGTCATATTCAGCAGGCCAGGTTCGACACATGGTATTCTACTTCCCGCACTTTGTGCTGAAGATCAATATCGACCCGCAGAGCGAAGAGCGCCTCTCGTTCGACTATACTCCGGACTACGACGACAACTACGACAAGCAAGCAGTCTTCAACAAATCAATAATTGACAAGTACACCAGAAGGTGGTAAGTTGGCGTGCCTCTGAGTCCCGGTACATCAGTTCGTGTCTCAACCACCGCCGAATTTTTTCTAACGGAAGAGCCCGCAGCCTTCAGCACGATTCGCCTCTATATACCACAAATCATGCCACTGACATTATTCATAGGATCAGTTTCAAGCTGATAATGGTAACCACCCTGTTTTACAGAGCTCGTCTTGGGCAAAGGGATCTGAATCGCATCGCGAAGGTCGCTTTTGAACTCGTGCCGTACCTTCACCTTAGGCTTTGGCCTCGACAGTGTCCACAGCATCACGTAGACCTCGAAGGGATCGCCGATCATGCCTGGGAGTGTCCGCATTGTATGTGGACGCGTGAGATGGTGGACTAGCGATGTAATTGTCACTGCACCTGCAGAAATCGGTTGAGTCGATTTCCGTGTTGCTGAGCGAAGGCCAGGACATCAAGATCCCCTGAACACCTCTCCCGTGGATTCGACGGCTCTATTTCTCCCGATCTCAATCCTCCTCGAGCACAACATCTGACTTGCACGTACCATCCCATGCTTTCCCTCGCCTGCGGGAAAAGTCACAAAAGGCGCCCAGTCGTGGGCCTACCATCACCGATATCCCATTGTGGGGTCCAGATCCTCTGAGGCGGCTGACTGAACTTCTACACGTCGATCTTGAAGAAGACACCCGACAATAATTCTCACAGCGTTACTCGATTGTTCCTCCCCGTTGGCGCTGCTCAAATTGGAAGAATATTTGCGGAGCGCACGGTATGCCCGCCTCTGCACGATGTATACCATTTTTGGCGTGGATTTTTGCTTTGGCGTTTCAGCAGACCTCGAGTGTTATTTGTGAAGTTGATGGGCTTGGCGATGGAGCTACTTGCGAAAGAGGACTGATATTGTGCTGAGGAATGCAGCCGCCACACGCAGCTTATTGAATATGCTGTAAGTTTGTGGAAAGTATATCAGATATGAACAGGTCTTCCGAACATCGTATAGCTCGTTTGCTTCGCCTCATAACGCGAGTCTTCTTCTGTGAAAACACGAACAAGCTTTGATACTTTACCGCGACGCACACATTTGTTACTCGTTGGTTTGGCGAACCGTCGATGAATGCTTGTCGTCGAGAAACGCACTCAGCAGGCGTGCATTGCAGTTGCTTGTCAAGGACACTTGGCGCTGAGCTGACAACCGCTCGCCTGGTCTTCGTAACATGTTTCCATGGCTTGTGGCAAAAGAAGAGACAAACTACAGAGGGGCCTGAGTCGAAGCTGGGACGTTGACTTTTTGATTCATACATGCTACAGACGTAGCGACGCCATGACTTGGAGCGCCGGAAGCGGGACTTCCACTTCATTTCATACCCATCCATAGCAGGTTTGGTCTCTCATTTTGGACTCAAAAACCTGATCTAAAAACCCGCGCAACCCCAACTCCGCTGCTTATCCCCACGACGAGAATGGATTTAGTGGCCAGCAAGAGCATAGGCGCGTCTGCGGTCACGCTCCTCAGCAATGGTGAGCTTGACACCCTTGCCCTTTGGCAGGGAGATCCAAGGCTTCTCACGACCGACGACGAAGACGTTGGATTCACGGGTGGCGAACTCGTTGTCGATGGCGTCCTTGATGTGCACGATGTTGAAACCTCCGTCGTGGCGTTCACGGTGGGTGATGACACCAACACGACCCATGTTACGACCACCGGTGGCCATGGCGATCACACCAGTGTCGAAGCGGATGAAGTCGTCGATCTTGCCTGTGGGACGTGTTAGTCACTGTACAAGACAGCAACAGATATTCGAGTGTATGCTTACCAGTCTCGAGGTTGATCTTGACGGTGTCGTTGACCCTGATGGCCGGGTCTGGGTAGCGGATACTATTAATCCCGTCAGCATCGGGGTGGATCTACCAAAGCTGTGGAACGACTGAATGACGATCGAGCCGTAAGGTCGAGACTTACGTGCGCGCGTCGTGCGTAACCAAGAATGGGATGCCGCCCTTGCCCAATTGCACTCTCTTGACCTTGCCCAGTTTGTATGAAGCCTCCTCATCTGTGATGCGGTGGACGGTGAAGCGACCCTTGGTGTCGTAGACGAGACGGAAGTTCTCGCCGGTCTTTTCGATGGAGATCACGTCCATGAAGCCGGCTGGGTAGGTAGGATCGGTGCGGACCTTGCCATCGACCTTGATCAGGCGCTGCATGACAATGGCCTTGGTCTCGCGGCCATTGAGGGCGTACTTCAGACTGCGTGGAGAATGCCGTCAGTATGCTGCTGCCGCATCCTCTCCACCCCTGCTCCTCGTTCAAAATATCGTACCGGTTGCGGATGAAGACGATCAAGGGCATGCAGTCGCGCAGCTTGTGCGGACCAGGCGAGGCCTTGGGCGCATAGCTACCGCTGAGCTTGTCGAGCAGCCAGTGCGATGGCGCTGACAGACGCTTCTGGTGCTTCTTTGGTCCTCTACCCATGGTGTCGTTTGGCGAAGGGTGGTTGTGTTGTCGCTGGACGGGGAGTGGAAGCAATCACGACAGCAGAAATGTTCGCGGAGGACGAATTGGCTGCGCTAGTGGGCGTGTGGTCTTGGCTCGCTTCGTCAGCCAATCAGAAATCGATTCGCTTCCTGCTGTTTCAACTTACACACCACGCGACACAATACAACGCAGTACAGTTCTACGTTTCCAGCTCCTTGCCGGCATGATCATGTCAGTGACTTAGCAGTAATACATTTACTCCCTTGCGGTGGTTTTCGACATTCCCTGGGCCTTGCGAAGTTGCGAGCGGGCATCTAATCCTCTTGAAGCATCTCATTGGCATTCCCGCTCACGTGGCTCTGTCCAGCGCGTATGAGCATCTATGTCAAGCTTCCGGATTCATTGGAGACTCATGTGTTGCGGACAGGCCTGATAAGCGAGGGTTGTTACTTTCGCTGTCTATACTTTGTACTTGGTACGCGATTTGACGCTCAGTCGAGCCGAGCCAACGGCCAATGCACGTCATCGAGCTCAACTTCATGCTCCCTCCTACGTGTCTCGAGCTTTTATTGCAACTGTTAATGTTTCCTTCATACACAATCTGATTTGCCACGCTAGCTGATACTACCTCAGGCACGATGGCTGGCAGCGAGCATAAGCTGACCACATTTTATTTCGACACTGCTTCCAAATCTTTTTCGGAGAAGACTGCCACCAAGAGCTTGAGTCACAACGATGTGCTCATCAAAACCACGCATTCTGGCATCTGCTTCACCGATGTCCACGCCAAGGGCAAAGAATGTGGGCTCGGTCATGAAGGTGTAGGCGAAGTTGTCCAAGTTGGTCCTGCGGTCAAGAGTCTGAAGCCGGGAGACCGAGTTGGCTGGGGCTGGCTGCACACTTCCTGCGGGCACTGCTCCGCGTGTGTCACTGGCCACAGGCAATACTGCTCCGAAGCTCGTGGATTCGCTTTCTCCGATTTGGATCAAGGAGCCTTTGGCGATTACCGTATCATCGACTCCGATTTTGCGTACCTATTGCCTAGCAGCATATCTTCTGTGGATGCTGCTCCATTGATGTGCGCCGGTGCTTCAGTCTACGAGGCTCTTGATGCGGCCGGTACCAAATCAAATGACAGAGTTGGAGTAGTGGGCATTGGGGGGTTGGGACATTGCGCCATCTTGTTTGCAACGGCAATGGGGTGCGCAGTCACCGCCATTTCCGGCGGCGATCGCAAGAAACAAGATGCTTTCGCACTCGGAGCTGATGAGTTCCGCGATGCTACCAAAATCTCGCGGGCTTACACAACAGGGGTTTCGCAGAGTCGAGAGGATCCACAACCTGCCAACATCAATGTGCTCCTCATTACTTCAAATGCTGTGCCAAAGCTGGAATCGGTACTTCCACTGTTAGCACGTCAAGCAACGATCGTGCTGATGACGATACAAATGGAGCCTCTGGAGGTGCCCTATATGCAGTTTGTGCTGCCGGGTCATCGTCTCATAGCTTCCACTGAAGCGTCACGCGAGAACCATATCAAGATGCTAGAATTTGCAGAACGCATGCACGTCAAGCCGTGGACCGAAGTCTTCGACATGACTTCAGACGGACTCTCGCGAGCTTTCGCAAAGCTGGAGAAGGGCGAGATGCGCTATCGTGGAGTTCTTGCCAGGCCATGAGTGTTCATCTGATGGTCTGGCAGCCAGGATCGCGCGATAGAGAAGTCGGATCGGGAGGCTCTGAACGCCAAGATTTCGTCCGTGACTTGCTGCGGCCTCAGTATTTGATGACTTTGAGGACAGTAAGAGGTTTAGGTTGGACCGAAGTGCTGATGGCAAGCAACTCTCATTCGTCGAACCGCACTGAGGATAATTTCCAACCGAATTTGGTACGTTGCAGGCAGTATAATAACAACGAGGCTGCTCTCCCACTTTTGCGTTCATGTTGCACTCACTACGACCAAATCCATCGACGCCGTCTACTGCTGAGACTTTCCAACCGCAGCGTATTACAGGACATTATACTGTACGAAAGCGAACGCAATCATGAATTCTGCCCACCGCATCTTCGTAGCATACGACAAACTCCAGGAAAGCAAGAAGCGCGGTCGAGACCGTACTCCAAAAATCTGCTTGAACGCCTCACCTGATGTGGCTCTAAACTGTCCGATCCCGCCGGAGGCCAATGTCGTCGACGCCTGGATTGAGATCTGGGAAGACATTCGCGGGTTCTCGGCGATAATGACCACCGCAAGGAGACAGTCTTATCGATGGCACAACCCTACGTGGAAAGTCCTGCTAGCCAGCCTTTATAACGCTCACTGGTAATTCTTACAGCGCTGATGGCATCTGGTCCTACAAAATGGTGGGGAACTCGCAAGGGACAGGTTGATGCGGAAGAGCATGATGCCAAGAAAGGGGTGATTGGTTGTGGAGGAAGCGAAAATGGTAGGCTTGCAAGCTTGGAGGTACTTTGTAATTGTGAGTGCGTAAAAAGGCCGTCGGAATTCTGCAACAGCTCCACCACGTAGGTGCGCAGACGCGCCTGCCTGCATGCACCGCCCGAACTCAATCTCACGGCGATGCGACCAGACATCCACCCTCTCCCGCGACCCATCCCACCCTCACGCCCCATGCGAACCTGTGCGCCAACATGCAGCACCGGAATGTCCGTCAAGGCTGGGGAACCTGTTCAGTCGTCCGAGTCCAGAAAGAGAGCTCTCGTGTCGCCTGCGGATGAGACCTCCAGCTCTGCCAGCAACTTTGCCAATTCTCCTTGCAGAGTCGTAAGTCCCTCCTTCTCCGACTCGCTGAGGTACACCTGTGTGCTTACCAGTCGCAACTTCTGGATCTGAGGCTGGCGCTGGACAAAGCGCACAACCTAAGCTCGTTGAGACGCACAGCCCCACCCACACGTAGAGGCCATTGAGCTCTGGCAGTACAAGGTCATTAAAGATCCACTGTTCTTCACAGTGCTGGTTCCTGCGCACGAGCTTCTCCTCTATCTGCTCATATGCCAGGTCTTCGGCGCTGCCTAGTATCTCGCGCGACAGAGACTCAAGCTTACCGGCAGGTCGAAGGACACTCCGTACGAAGTGTATCAACGGTGATACCGCACTGCGTCAGGCGGCGCAGCGTACGGAGCGCGCCATTGGTGTATGCCGAAAGCTTCACACTTGGCAGAACAACGCCCTCGTCCCGAACGAGCTGTGCATATTTCCGTGGCCGAGTAGACGATATGCGGCAGTGCGTGAGCACGACTTTGATCTTGTATCTATGACTAATGAGTACGGAGCAAGAAAACTGTGAGACATCTGGCATGAGTGGAAATTGGTTGTTTGGCAGAGGAAGCATGAGTATGTATGGAATCCAGACTACGGAGATGTGATCGAAGAACATGCACAGTGGGAAAAGGAGATTTTGAAGACCACAGACCATCAATCGCTGCATTTACGGACGTTTAGATCGTGCTAAAGCGTACTGGCAATGTGTGCGGTTCCAGCTTCATGGACTTCACTTCACAAGCTGTCTTCCATTCCAATTATCTGCATGCCCAACCTTCTCGTGCAGCACACTTTTCTCAATCATCTTCCTTGTTGCTGGGCCGTCACACTTCAGTGTACATCCACGTCTTCTCTCAATCACCTCCCAACACGCCGAATCCACTCACTGTACTCATCTAGTTCCACCGTCTCCAGACTCTCCAAATTCGTCTTCTCTCTCAAAACTTCCGATGCCCTACATTCCGTCACCTGCGGCGGATCGTCTGAGCCCAATCGATTGTCGGTAATGCAGAGATTCTCGGCTGTGAGTTGACGAAGGTATGGTGCGTTGTCCATGAAATGCGCGAGTGACTCCAATGTCGTCGTCCCATTCTTGATGTCCAAAATCTCCAGCGTCGCATGCATCAAGGTGCCAAAATCGATAATAAATCCCAACTCTGGTCCAATCACCTTGATTCTCATGGTCTTCAACCCTGTCGCGTTCTCTACACCACGCATGACATGTTGGAAGTGCTCTCTGATGCTTTCGCTGCTGCGCTGATGATACTGGTAAGTATCGATCAAGATGTCGACAGTTTTGACAGCGTTGTTGAAGTCAGGATGTTCTAGAAGAGTGGTGAGAACTTCGAAATCGCTGGGTTCGTGGAGCTGCACGGTCATGCCGGAGAAACGCTTTCCTACCTCTTCAACTTGGGCAGCGCTGAGGGTCTTGCAATTTTCGAACAATTCACCTAGGTTGGAGACCGTGAGATTTTGGTGAGAGATGTCATCGACCATGGTAGAGCGAGGATCCGGAGGCGGATTTGAAGACATGGTAGCTGTCGTTCTTGCATATCCCTTTCTGCGCTCGCAGCAGCGGGCTCTTAAACTTGTTGCAGATCCAGTTTGTGTCGAGTGATTCGGTCATTGAGACATTGTTTGTCCAGCAGTGTTGTTTTAGATGCGTTGGGATCAGGCAGAGCGTCGATAAGCGATACAAACCCCCGGTGACTGCTGGAACATTCTCGCCGATGACCTGCGAGTGTCACAGGGCGAAAGTTTCTCTGATGTTCTTCGAGGCGGAGTATGACGAGGGTCGTGACGTTGAGTTTGCTGTGCGTTTCTGTAGAAAGTGATTTTGCTTTCCTGCCAGATCTGTAAGAGTGCCCGCCACCTTACTTCCGCTAGCTCGTGAAGAGGATGTCAGCGATCCGTGTAGGTTGACGAAAAGTGTTCTCTGAGTGCGGCTATGAAGACATTAGCGAGCGCTGCGATGGACCCATAAATCTTGGAACACGATTGTTGATCAGAGATTGCTCATGCTCTAGCAAGATGCTTCTAAGTCTACTCTGTCTGTGCAAATCGCCGTGAGCGGCCCATTCTACCAGTATATCTCCTCGCCTGTTCCACCTCCTGAATTGCAATCACCTTCCATCCTGGCTTGGCCTTCTTGGATCTCCCTGCTCAATCATCGAGGCATGCAGTTTCTTGACTTCCGGTATGATCAGACTCTCGATCTCTACCGGCGACTCCCTGCTGTCCTCTTCGTCCGCGAGCTTGCCATCCTTCATCTTTGCAGTCACACTCTTCGCCCTCCTGTTCATGGGTACACGGATCCACTTCTCACCTCCTTCTGCAGAGACAAACAGCACCTCATGCTTTCGCGTGTTGAGCAAGTTGCCGATGACCAGGTGATGAGCATATTTCTTGAGAGCATAAGCGCATTTCTCCGACAGTAGAGGAGGATCTGTCTCCAATTTGAAAGAGATAATCATCGCTCGTGGCGCCCAGCCATCGACGAGGAGCTTGAGGAATTTCGGAACGGGGTCCAGATCGATCTTGAGAAGTTTGCCTTCCATGTGTGCTGCAGGTTGCTTTGCATGCTCTGCAGAACCACCATCCGGCTGCTTATTGAAGTCTTCAGAACTCTGGATCTTGTGCTCGACCATTTTCTCTGCCGGGACGAAGAAATCCGAGACTGCAGCGGCGAGGTAGAATAGAGCATTGGCGCCGAGCGGTTGCATGAGCATCGCCAGTTCGCGCAAGTACCAGAGGTACTCGTTCACGGTGACGAAGGGCAACAACAGCAGCGTGTTCTCCTTCTTGGCCGTTCGATACCGCTTCAAGACGTCGCCCATCTGCTGCTGATATCGCGACTGCACGGCCACCGGGCCATCCTCGGAATACGACATGTAGTCCAGAAAGCAGTTGGTACTGTGGCTGTAGTGGCGAGAGTAGGGCAAGAGTGAGAATTGACGATGCAAGAAGATGACGGCATACCCGTTCTCCAGAAAGTACTCGGCCGATGTTGCCCCTCTGGTTCCGGCGGAGAAGTTGTCGATGAAGCGGACTGTCTGGTTCTCGAGTGGAACGGTGGTCCCCCCCGACGTGACCAGCGCCACTCGCCGTCCAGCGTCGGCGTGTTGTTGCACGAAGGTTCGGGCCAGAGTCGAGTGCCGTTCCAGGTCATGAGGTCGGGGATTGGCGTCGAAGTACGCCATGGCGGGTCAGCAGTCGTCTTCCCTGGTGGCAATGTCTTCGCTGCGCCTATGTGAGGATGCAGCAAGCTCCCTCCACGTTCATGCGTCTCGTAGGCTCTTCTCAGCACGCGGTTTGTCGATGGGTTTGCTGTTGTCAGCAGGCGACGGCGAGGAAGGACGTGGACTGCTCAGCGTTGCCAAACGGACGGGTGAGTCTGCAATGCCAAAGGCAGCACTTCACCTCCAGAGACCGTGAGACAGGGCGGGCGCGGCGATGATGGTTCCATTGCGCCGAAGTGGACGTTCGGAAACGTCGTAGTCATCCACCGGTCAGTATTGATTCTGCGGCGTGAGGATTGAGAACGACGGCCGGAGAAACTGTGTCTCCGCTCCGCCCACTTTCTACCACCAACCAACCTCACGGTTGGACTTGCGACAACGCGTTCTCTACCACTCACGAAACACCAACACCATGCCGCCCAATCCAGCAACGGGCGCGAACAAGGACACGCCCAAGAGCAACGACCGCAACGAGTACATCCCCTCCTTCATCGCCAAGAAGCCGTTCTACATCGATGATTCCACCGTCTCGTCCGATGCCGATTACCTCGAGCATCAACGTCTGCAGAATGATTCGCAACGGGAGAAGGATTCCCTCGCTGCCGCGCAATGGTATAACCGAGGCGCGGTCAAAGGACCGGCAGCAACCAAATACCGCAAAGGCGCCTGCCAGAACTGTGGATCCATGTCGCACAAGGAAAAGGACTGTCTGCAGCGGAAACGAAAGAAGGGTGCGCGCTGGACAGGCCAAGACATACAGGCTGATGAAGTAGTTGGGAAAGTGGAACTTGGATGGGATGCGAAGCGGGATCGCTGGAACGGGTTCGATGCAAGCGAGTACAAGGAAGTGATTGAGGATTATGAGGCTGTGGAGAAAATGAGGAAGCTGGCCGCAAAGAAGGATGAGGACGGAGAGGATGAGGGCGCCGAAGAGGGAGACAAGTATGAAGCTGAGACGGACATGGGCCGGAAACAGGCTACCTCAACACGAAATCTGCGATTACGAGAAGACACTGCCAAATATCTCGTCAACCTCGACTTGGACAGCGCAAAGTACGACCCGAAAACGAGAAGCATGGTCGATTCAGGTGGTGGCGATCCCAACAGCCTGGATGCCGACGACGGCTTCGCGGGCAAGCAAAGTGGGGATGCGGCGGAGTTCGAGCGCGCTCAGACATATGCCTGGGAGACGCAAGAACGCGGCGACAAGGACCGAATACATTGGCAGGCCAATCCAACGGAGGCGCAGCTGACCCGAAAACGCAAAGCAGAGGAAGAAACGCAGAAAGCCGAAGCGAAGAGGAAGATGCTCGCGGACAAGTACGGTGTACAAGATACTGCCTCGAAGAAGACGGCCGCGAGACTTGCCGCTGCAGGTGTGACGAGTAACGAACGATATGTCGAGTACGATGAGCGAGGACGAGTCAAAGGCGAGCCGGAGAAGAAGGAGAAGAGCATGTATGCCGAGGACGTCTACGTCAACAACCACACCTCAGTCTTCGGCAGCTGGTGGAAAGATGGGCAGTGGGGCTACCAATGCTGTCACAGCACTGTCAAGAACAGTTTCTGTACGGGCGATGCTGGAAAGGAAGCCTTTGAAGTATCCGAACAGTTCTCGCGAGGACTGGCACTTCCTTCTGCCGAAGAGTCAAACAATACCGAAAGAGACGACCCAGATACTGCGGCGCAGGAAGAAGAGCGGGAGGCAAAGCATGTGCCGAATGGAGTCGATCATCCGGAAAAGCAGAGTCAGGGTGAGAGTCGGAGGAGGATCGAAGAGTTGAAGAGTGGTGTGACAGAAGAAGAAATGGAAAAGTATAGGAGAGAAAAGACGGATGCGAATGATCCGATGGCGAAGATGTTGGGAAAAGATGAGCTATTAGGTATGTAGTTATATACATGGAACATAGGCTGACGAAGCGCTCGGAAGGTCGATGATTCTATTGAGTGCCCATGAGTGGCCACGGTCGTCTTCTCCGTGGCCGCTCTAATCATACGCGAGGACGTTGGCAGTTCTGCCGCAATTCTGTGCTTGCTCAGCAACTGTGACGTTCGTTGTTGGAATCATGCTGTACCTGTCCCCATTCGCAGCCCATCCGCTGCTACTTATTTCCAATGAGACCAACTTTAGCTGGACAAGGTTTCCAGAAGCCAATTTCACTCATGTCTGCTCATCCTTCTTGCAGGCTACCTGTACAGGTCGCCACCGCCAATACACATTCGTGCCAATCATGCAGAGGCTTGAGCGGGGTTGTACTTGACTCGTGTACTCGCGTGCTCACCTCGTGCGTTGCATGCCCTGCGTCTGCATCATCACATCTTTCCCGATCGCAGACGACACGTCCATCGCATCTTTCCATGCTACGCTCACGACCACGTTCTGCGAGGTGCATGGTAGGTAATTCGGCGCTCCACTCCTTCACTTAAAGTCGAGACAACTGCCGAAGGAGCACGACGAGGTAGAACTAGTCTGAGGCTAGAACACCTATTCCTGGAGCTGCCAGCTCGCGGAAAACACCGGTGTGATGCCACCTCCACAAGAGCACGAACGTCAGATGCACTAGGTTGGTACATGGAGCTGGAGCTGATGTTGCTCGCCTTCGATCCATGACTATTGCGATGCCCGAATGGCAAGTTTTCGCATCGGCAGCAGTCCAGGCTGTGCCCAGCAAGAGCATGATCTGTATCTTCTCACAACCGGGTGCACAATAATACCTCATACCGCTTGCAGAAACACATTCCTCTTGAACACTTTCGGTTCTGGCTTGAATTGGATTGGCACTGCGCCCTGGCCAGACTCAACGCCACACGAGCGCCTCACCATGCACTCCACAAACTCTCTCCGCATGTCGCATGGTACACCCAGCTCTCCCTTGTGCGAACCATACCTCTCATTGGACCAATACTCGCGCATGTCCACGGGTAACCAGAAGCCGTCCATATACCTACCTGGTCTGGGCAAAGCCACCCCATAACCTTTTCGCTCTACCTCGCTTAAGGAGTCTGGGCCATGCAACAAGGCTTGGATGCCACGTGCAGTACATTGCGACTTCTAGCAGCAGACCACCTTGCCACTGGAAAAGTTGATCTAGATGCGGAGCCGCAGTGGAAGAGACCAATAGCCACAGCAAGAGCAGCGGGAAGCCTGAGTCGAACCTGTCGAGACGTCCGTTCCAGAAGAATATTGCCGCGAAGCCACGCACTTTTGTGGACAGTGAGACTCCGCACGTGTGGCCCGCCATAGAGCGAAACCGACGATGAGTCCCGGCATATAGGATAGTGCCATCGCATGTCCTTGAGCTATCGTCTTCCGCACTGATTCCCCCCTGCTCCTCGTTCTTGATAGCAGTCATGGCGACGTACGACGAGAAGGCCGCAGCGCAGAATCTCGAGCGAGTTGAGACGAACTCTGAAAATGCTTCAAATCATGGTCGTTCAACCGGGCTCCAGAAAGTTGAGACGCATGAGACTCTCATCGCCGTCGATATCGAGAATCATCAAGCTTTCAAGGGCGATGACTCTGACGGCAAGGTCGCGTGGACATTGAAGAAGATCCTTGCTGCGTGCTTCTTGAGCATGCTGTATACTGGTGGGTTGCACTATATGCTGAGTCTCTGTATTCCCTTGCTGACACTTGCTAGGATCGCAAATTCCACTCTACTTCACAGGTGGTACCCTCTCCTTCATTGCAAGAGATCTTGATGCTGCCGATATCATCGGTTGGCTGCCCGTGGCGAATACTCTGGCCATCGCCGCTGTTTGCCCTTTTGTAGGCTATTTGCAAGATTTGTTCGGCAAGCGGTAAGCACTCGCACGGGAGGAGACACCTGGGTATGCCTTTTATAGACACGAAAACATGGCTGACGCATGAATAACAGATCCATCGCCTTGTTCGGTGCTACGCTGCTGTGCATCGGCTGCATTGTGCTCGGAACTGCTCATCAACTCGGACAAGCGCTTGCCGGCATGGCTTTCGCTGGTGCGGGAGCAGGTATCGGTGAACTGACTGGTCTTGCTGGGTAAGCCGCATCTTTCGAGCGCACCATTCTCATAAGGCTGACAACGTAGACTTGCCGAGACTGTCCCTGTCAAGCACCGAGGTTACTCTCTTGCCGTTCTGACAGCTTTCGTGCTGCCATTCTGCCCATATGGTGAGTTACAATTCCATGCTGCGTTTGATGCATGTGCTGATCACCGCCCCAGTCATGTACTGTGAGCTGTTCAGCACGCGCGGAGCCAACCCAACCTGGCGATGGGGAACCTGGATCTCTCTCATCTATAACGCCATCACTCTCGTTGGTCTTGCCATCTTCTACTTCCCACATGCTCACGTTCGTGCCAAGGGAATGCGCTTTACTCAAGTCGCCAAGCGTATCGACTATGTCGGTGGTCTCCTCTCAATCATAGGCCTGACCTTGTTCCTCGTCGCTCTCCAGGCGGGTGGCTACACCCATCCATGGACGAGCGCCTACATTCTCTGCACCCTGTTGTTCGGCATCGGACTTTTGGCTGTCTGGGTCGTGTGGGAGTGGAAGTTCGCTAAGCACCCCATGATTCCAAAGGAATTGTTCTTGGGACAGCGTGTCGTTGGCTTCTCCTTCGCGGTTGCCTTCGTTGCTGGCATGAATTTCTTCAGGTGAGCAAGAATGCTGCATATTCTGAACCAAATGCTAACTATCCACAGTCTGCTCAACTTCTGGCCACTCACCATTTCTACCGTATGGAGCGCCAGTCCGATCGCTATTGGCTGGCGAGGTCTGCCAGTCGCCTGCGCAACTGCCCTCGGTGCCATGTTCTGGAACGCACTTCTCAGTGTCTGGACCAGCGGCATTCGTTACATCCTCTTCATGGCTGCGCTGATGCTCACTGCTTTCGGTGGAGCCCTTGCCAGCATGAACCCCGACAACGAATATGCTTCCGTCACTCTGGCCTCTTTCGCTGCCTTCGGTCTCGGAGGTGTCATTGTTCCCGCCGCCACAGCAGCTATGATTGCCTGTCCTGATGCTCTGATCACCACCTGCGCTGCGCTGTCGCTCTCTGTCCGCGCTGTCGGCGGTGCTATCGGATACTCCATCTACTACAGCATCTTCGTCAAGAAGCTTACGGCGGTTCTGCCCGTCAAGGTTGGAACATATGCTGTGCAAGCTGGTCTGCCAGTGACGAGCGCAGAGCTTTTCGTTGGCACTTTCTTGACTGCCCCAACTCAAGTCACTTCCGTACCAGGCGTGACGCCAGACATCCTTGCTCAAGCTGCTTATGGCGCCCAATGGGCTTACGCTGAGGCTTTGCACCTCGTTTGGTATGTTGATATCGCCTGCGTATTCACGAAATCCAACTAACAGGAATACAGGTACACCAGTATCGCCTTCGGCTTCTGCGCCATGGTATGTGCGTTGTGCATTCCAAACACGAAGAAGTTCCAGACGAACAGAATTGCCGTGGCTTTGTAAGCTTGGTCAGGAATGCCGTACATGGGCATCACGTAGTGTCTTCATAATCAATCCGCTGCTTTAATCTTGTGCCGTCCACGTGCCTCTTTCTTCGCAGAGTGTGGTGCCACATGAGTTCGCTATCAAAGAGAAAATGTCGATTACCTCCTCTCCCGGGCGCCCTTTATGTGGAGCCATTTTTTCTGCAACTGGCGATTTCAGCACGTGCCAAGCTCAAAGACAGCTTTGGCATCTACCAATCACATGAGTCATCCTAGTGCTTAGGTATGGTACAATAGAGCTCTCAGAGCTGCACTATTTCCACGCCGACCTACCCTCCAGAAGTTCAAATCCAGCAACAATGTCCACGGCCATCGAAATCCGAGAGGCAACCTTGGCGGAAGTCCCTTCCCTCACAACAATCGTCAAGAGATCGTTCCACCCAGTAAACCCTTACATCAAAGGATGTTTCCCAGACACGCCGGCAGTCTCACAGTGGTGGAATCAAGTCTATACCGACGAAATCAATGCCAATGACTGCCATGTTCTCATCGCCCACGATTCTTCAGCCGAGCAGGCCACCCGCGTCGTGGGGGTCCTCTGTCTCCGCCTCATGCAAGAAGATGATCGATCCGGGGGCTTCATGTCGCAATACACGTTAACGCCGGACCACGATGCTTCACTATTAATTCCCGCGGTGGACACGATTATCGAAGGGCGAAAGAAAGCTTTCGAGCCTCCTGGGAAATATGCTGGGCAGAAAAATTATCTGCTGGAGCTGTTTGGCGTCGATCATGAATATAAAGGACGGGGCCTCGCGAGGAAGTTACTGGAAGCTGCGGGGAGAATCGCGGATGAGGCGGGGTTGGTGACTTTTGTGGAGGCGAATGCGAATGCTGCGCCGTTGTATATGAAGCTGGGGTTTGAGGATCAGGGGAGCGTGGAGATGCCTGGGTCAAATGGGTATATGGAGCATTTGATGATTCGGCCGGTTAAAGGGAGGTGACGGATGGAACATTCGTATCTCGAATGAATCTCTACCACACATTTTTGGCCGTGGCCACCCTGATGTGTGGGGAAGCACCTTGGTATGCAGTGTGATATAAGCTAGGAACACTGTCTCTGAAACGTAACAGCGGCGTAAACCCTACCCGTGGGCATGCCGAATGGCAGCAAAGCCCGCTTCAAATTGGAGAAACATGAGACAGCGATGCCCTCGCACGACTCTCTGCGGTTTAATTTTGCTTTTGTTCAACTTCGTGAGCTCACAAGCCTCTTCATTTCCAGAGAAAGGTGGCCAGCAGGCTTCATCTCTGACAATTTCCAATACACGGTCTTGCCCTTGGCCAACCCCATCGACAATGAAACAACTTCCGATCTAGAAAAGCATGAGGCACCAATATCAGCTCGAGCAGGCGTCCACAGCAGACTTTCGGTCCCAGTCAACCTCGCCAGCAGACAATCTTACTCATTCTCAAAAAGATATAATTTCTGATACCTGTCTCAGACAGGAAGCCTTGGGCTTGGTTCAAGCCTGAGCCAACATGATATGCAGTCTGTTCTGTTCGCATTCAGAGAAAGATGATCTGGCAATATGGCAATACATATCTCACACGGACGCCACCAGCAAAGATTCCTACAAGGTCAAGCTAGTGACCAAAGAAACCTTTAATTCTCCGGAGAAAAGAGGCATCTCACTGGTCGTTGCTCTAAATGAGTTTTACGGCACCACTTTGTCCAGTTCCAAGCTGAGGAGCAGAGAAGCCCCTTTTACCTCAGGGACAGGATGTCGACTCGGAGGCACGGAGGCTCAGTGGAGGGCAATTTGCCGACGCTGACGCTTTTCCAGTGGCCACTGGTGCTCAACGACAACACTGAGTGGCTTTGAGAACGCAAGTTCGATGTGTCCATAAACCTTCCAGAAGCTATGTATATCGCTCTAGGAAACGACGTGCTTATATTAACACAGAGCTCTAGCGCCCACTTAGGAGGCACAAACAGAGCGCTGGGCTATTACAGCCACATATTCCGAATAAATTTGTGTAGACAACGCTGCATCCCATCAATCCCATAACTTCCCCGTACATCCATATTACACATTATCATTATCCATTACGTAAATCCCAATGTCCTTTGACAACACATTTGCCTCTGTCAGGCCGTTTAAGGGCTACATTATGCCCTAGGTCTGCGGCAGAGTAGTCGTTCGATATAAAACGACGGATAACCCAATCCCGGCGCGGCCATCACATTTCTTTGTCGAGCCTTTTTCCGATACTTTTCCGGCACATAGAATCTGGCTGCGGCGACTGGCCCGGTCCTCGATGCGTGTGCGTGCGACTAGCGTGATCATAAGAGGTACCGACGCCCCAGAGGGCCCAGCACTACAACTCATGCTTGATGTCGTCGCTGCAGTCCTTACTCATGACCTCGGCATGCATCTTCACTGCAGCTGGCTTTGGGTACAGTTGTCAAAGACATGGCATAACTCCACATCAACGACAGCTTTGGTCTCGTTTTTGGACTCTTCGACGAGCGTGGTGCAGTTGAAGTTTGCCGGTGTTGTGATGTTCTTGCAATCTCTCAAACTTCCATTAATATGTTCGAGGGCGGCTTGGTCTGCCTCGCATTCTGCTGTGGTTTCTCCAATGAGCGGCGGGGTGTAAACCTCGGTATCCTCAGGGGCATGTAGATTGTGATAGCTTTTAAACGCCTCCCAGCCCAAGCATGTATCGTTTACTCTTGGGCCGCAAAGAAAAGTCTCATCCGCGTCTCGATACGCTTCTCGATCTCTGCCGAGACCTTGTAGCTTGTCGTTCAACTTCTGCACGGCTTCTCTGGTGTGACTCTGTGCATTATACCAGACCGTACTGATTTTTTCCCCCAAATGTTCTGCAAAGGTTTCGCCGTTCTCCAGAGGTTCACAGATCAGGTAGAGGCGCCAGCTCTTGTTAAGCCCTGTGATAGCATATGCCGCTTTCTGATTCTTGCCGAGCCAACCTGTATCGATGCGCTGGCCGAAATCAGAACCGTAAAATCGAATGCCGGTGCGAAGGTATCTTCCAAAGGCCCAACCATCCCTATCCCAGGACATCCCTCGGTCTTGCATATATCCCGTGCATTCCGGATCGTCAGCTAATGAGGAAGTTAGTATTTGCAATACCTACGCCGGAGGAGTGACCTACAGGGAGCGGGGCGGATATTGAGATCAAAACGCACAAGATCCTACAGAAGTTGTCAGCGTATTGCTGGGGACTCGGATTGCAGAAGGGATATGATAGCCCAACGCATACCCATGCTCCTCCGAAAGCAAATGGCGTCATCTGATATTTATGTTCGTCAGTCCAATCACTTGCGGCTCGTGGCATGAACAACCAAGGTGTCAACGTGACATCAAACGCTGGGCCAACAGACCAGAGAGCCGCAAAGGTTGGATCGCCGGAAATTTCGATCTTCCCATCCAGGTACTCGAGATGTATATCCACATCGCCATGAGCCAAATCTCCTTTCTGCTCGAGGAGGTCAAATTTGAACTTCCCAGTGCCAATCCTGGCTGCGAAACCAGGAAGTGAGATATTCGCTTTGAGTTGACCTTTGTAGACTTGTTCGAAGCGGAGTATGGGTACACCCCACGTTATGTGGCCGAGACCATTGTCCTGAATCATTAGTACGACTACGGACATCGTGCGAAGTCAGTTGGATGGACCTACACTTTTACCATACCCTCTTTGGTCTCTGGAAGCGTCACCGCTCACTTCGATGGACTTCGGTCCGCCGTTCAGAACGACTGCACAGATGTCAGCGTGAATAGAGCCCGTGAGGATGGCTTGAACTGACCTGGAGACTCTAGCCCCAACGGAACAAAGTAACCCCATGAGGGGATTGGCACGCCTTCAACGCTAAGGTCAATATCTGTGTGGAGATAATGCAGTCAGCGTTAACACTAGAGTTATAGGCTGGAAGCCGTTACCTGCCCACATGCCACCTTCCAGACTTATGTCCAGCTCAGCCTGAAGTCTAACATCGATTGGTTTTTCGATTTCCATTTCGAGGCTGGCTGCGTCCAAATGCCTTTGCACAAACTTCCGCATAAAGTCTTTCGGGCCTTTGTAATAGCCAGCCGCCTTTGCCAACGCCGCTCCGGTCGTGGTCGTCAACATGTGGCGTGACCGGTACAGTGCTGCTGTGAACAACCTGCTTCCTCTGTACATCGACAATCCAGACGCATCATCTTGTCGAGCATGTCAATGTTGTTGGATCTGAGAAGACGACAATGCCCAAGTGCTGCACTGGCTGCTCACGCGAGCTGCGGCATCCGATGACGCAGCTTCTTCTCTCCAGGTTCTAACTTAGAAGCTCGAGCACCGCCCCTCTGCAGCACACCAAACAACACACCACAACGCTTGCACCACAGCTCTACACCACTCCCACCACCGCTATCGCCGTCGCCCTCCGCCGTCCGCCATGCAGCGTATCGACCCGCGCCAAGAAACACCGCCGCAATCGCAAGACAACACCTCCTCCTCCACCACCAGCACCACCAAGTCGGCGCTCGAACAACGCGGCGGCTGGACGCTCCCTTCAGGCTTCGCCAGCACCGGCCGCGAAAGCCACACGCAATCATTCGAAGAAATCTACGGCGTCCCCGAAAACTTCCTCGAGATCGAAGTGACGGACCCGCAAACGCACCAACCCACGGCAAGCCCCAACTCGCGCTACACGACCTATCTCATCCGCCTGAGCACCAACATCCCCGCCTTCAAACTGCGACGCTCGGAAGTGCGACGACGATATTCCGACTTTGAAGTGTTTCGCGATTTGTTGGAGCGCGAGTCGGCGCGAGTGAGCATTCCGCCGCTGCCGGGGAAAGTGTATTTGAACCGGTTCGACGATGCGGTGATTGAGGAGCGGAGGAAGGGGTTGGAGAGGTTTTTGCGGATTGTGGTGGGGCATCCGCTGTTGCAGACGGGGAGTCGGGTGCTGGGGGGGTTTGTGCAGGATCCGAATTGGGATCGCAATGCGTGGTGAGGTGGTTTTGGATGGGGAGGATGAGAAGTCGAAGAGTGGGATGTGCAGCATGGAAAGGGTGGATGTGAGAATATGAACATAGCGGATGGAAGGTGGGTGGGGTGAGAGAGAGAGGCGAGAGGAAGCGAGACTTTCTTCTTCTTCTTCTTCTTTTATTCTTCTTCTTCTGATGGGACAAACATGAATGAGGGAGGGCATGTACGTGTTATTCGAGCGAGCGTTCGGTTTCGTGGATTTCCTGTGGGACAAGTCAAAAAGGGCAGAGTGCACAATGTCCGTTCTCTGCGTTTCACTCGAGGGACTGCGACTGGAGCAGTCGGAGGTAGTTTCACAAATTGCAATGCATACATGTCATTTCATGCCTTCGTAATTACAGAGTGTCTGTACAAGAAAAATGAACATCCACCTCCCTCCACCTACATCAACGCACCGAAAGCAACCGCAGCCGCCATGACGGTCGAGTAGCTCACGAGCGTCTTCACACTCGCCGTCGACTCCATCTGCTGCCCGGGCATGGCCACGCCCGCAGCGGCATAACACGAGGCGACATCGGCGCACTTGGTGCCGTTGTCCTGGAAGGCCGTCACGCCCGCGGCCAGCGCATTGAAGATGGGCTCGGCGAGCTCGGCGCTGGGTCCTTGCAAGTTTGCTGGATTGCGGCGCGCGATCTCGGCGTTGAATTCGTACGATGTGGCATTCTGCAAAGCGAGCGAGTCGAGCACGATCTGGCCGGCGCCGTTGGGCAGGAAGAAGCTTCGTTTGTCGATGAAGGCTGCGATGGCGTCGACGGAGGCGTTGCTGAGCCGTTGGATGAAGGGGATCAGCTTGATGCCGTCGGCGGGCGGGAGCGGGTCGGCGAGGCCTTTGGCGTTGGCGATGGAGATGTTGATGGCCGCTTGCACGCCGTTGGAGGCCTCGCTGAGGGGAAGAGCGGCGATCAGGGTGTCGGTGGGTTGGAGCGCGTCGGCGAGCTCGATGAGGTGTTCGGTTTGGTTGGTGATGTTCTTGACGTTGTCAATGATGGTGTCGATCGAGGTGTATTGCTGCGCGGCCACGAGGGCGGCCGTGGCGGCGAGGAGAGCAACGGCGGGCTTCATGGTGGCCTGTATATTATATACAGTAGCGAGTGCGGCGGTGGGAGAGAGTCAGGTCCCCAAGGCCGTGTCGGTGCGCTCGTTGTGAGGAGTTGCTGCGACGATCGAATGAGATGAAGAGGACCGAGACAAAGAAGGCATCGATGGCCGCATCCGACGATGCTTTGTACACTACATGACAGTACATGTAGCATCGCACAAAGGCCTCGGCTTGTTGCGCAGCGGCGGACGTGGAGGCACAGAGGGAGCCAAGAGCCATTCGACGGACGCCACTCACTAGTTAAGGTCGACTGGAAGCAGAGGAAGATGAACGCCGCCGCGCGCAGTGATTGGCGACATCGTAGCACGCTTCTCCCGGCCCATGGTCAATTGCGGACACCTCCCCGGTCGCCGGCCCGGCCCCGGATCCGGATCGAGAAGCACGAGCGCATCCTTGGCACCCACTGGACTCTACAGTATCATTGGCCGAGGTACATGCCGCGCTCGGCGTCGGAGAGTGCCGTGCCTCTTCGACTTCACGCGCCCAGACCGGCCTCCGAGCCGCCCACCCTTCACCTCCCCCAATTCCGGCTGACACGACGACCCCAGAAGTGCTTCCAACGTCATGCCCATCACCACCCAACATCGTGCAACCAAATGTGCCTGGTCGGCCTCGCAGCAAACGGACTAACGCTCAACAGATCCTGCAATTGCACATCCCCCAACACCATCGTCTGCGCCGCCACAAACCACCGGATGCCCTCTGAGCAAGGTGGCGTCGTCAAGCTCCCGCGATATGTCCAAAATCGCTTGAAGTCGTTGACTTGCGGGAGTACCAGCCCCGGCTGGAAGGCATCCAACTCCATCTCATCGTCTTCGGGTGATGTGGGGAGTGTGCCGAATTGCGAGAAGAACTCCGAATGCGCGTCGCGCCGATGGTACGAGGGGTCGAGCAGGAACCCGACCACGACGCGCGCTGCCCCACGGGAGTCCACGTGCACGAAATGCATCTCCGCCGTCGTCCGGTCGTTGTTGGGAACGTGTTCCGCGGGGGCGTGGGTGTGGAGGGTACTCAAGTACACCGTCTCTTCTTCGTTTTGCGAGTTGGTATACGTCAATTGCGGGAGGGAAGAGTAATTCCCCTCCGAGTGTGTGAGGTCGAATTTGATGCCGTGGCCGTTGTTGGTCAGGCTTCCACTCCAGTTTCCGGCATAGGAAAAGGTGGGATGGTGGGTCGAGGTGGAGATTGTGGAGTCGGTCAGGTCGATCGGGGATTGCTGCGTTCCATTGCGGCAGACGCCGTACTTGGGGTTGTCGTCCGCCCAGCGGTCGGGCGTGTCGTAGCTCCAGTCTTCGGACGACGAGTCGCGTTTGGTAAAACAGGAGTTGGTGAGGGCAGGGACGAGGCCGAGCAGGGCTGTTCCTATCGTTGACGAGGCCCTCATGTTGGAAGATGTGGTATGTTCCCTTCTTGCTCTTCTGTTCGTCTCCAGTCGGTCGATTCAATCACTGTTGACTCCTTCTGATATCGATTATTCTTTTTCACCTTCGAGGTCGTCGACGATCGATATCGCTGAACTTTCACGTGTTCGGAATCAATAGCACACGAAACGTCAGGAAGCATTCCCTATACATATACCCCGTCGACCGCCACAGCGCCCAGCTTGCTCCTCAGCCTTCTTGTCGCTGCACGCACGGCCATAACCCCATCTCACCCCTGCAAATTCGCCAAAATCCACTCCTCCACCTCCACCATACGCATGTAAGGGAGCTACCTGTCTACTCCACATTTTCCACCTCGGAGACCAACGTAGCGAACACGCCGAGACACTTGTGCAATCTAATTTTGTTGTACATCTTGTCTTTTAGTTGCCATATCGCAGTGACAAACAAGCGGTGGCAGGACCGAGCGAACAACACAAGACGCCTTCTTCTGCTTCTTCTTCGTCATTGCGCAAGCTGTGTTCGGGGGACCTTTTCTCTAGAGGCTGCAAGATCGATTCTGCCGAATGACTACCGGAATTTACCCCCACGGGGCCGTCTTGTCATGTCGTGGACAGGATTTGTTGAAACTCTTGCAATCCTCTGAATGTTGCCGCTTGCTGAGTATAGGCGGCATTTCAATGCGAGATCCTTTCCGGCGACATCTGTGTTTTCTTACTCTCTCCAAGGAGAACAATTTTCTTGATACACCTTGAATTTGTGTATCGAATTCATGCCACACTTGGTCACCAAGCCAGAAGGCAAGGAGATCCTCCTCTGTGCTACACATATTTTATTTCTCGCCCAGGAGCCAAAGCCCGCCCCTCGCGTCAAGAATTTCTGACAGCGGCCTTGGAAGTGCTTGGGACATCTGATGGGACAAGCTTGGTTCTACTGCCAAGGGCATTGGCGCACCGGAGAACGGAGGCACGGCATTGCAGATTTTAGTATATTGCTGATGATGAATTAATTGCGTCTGCAGTGGACCTTGCTCTCTGGGCGCATCATTCACATTCTGGCTAAAGGTTTTATTACTCATCAGAGTGAGGATTTGTGTCTCTTGGCGCATGTGTTGTAAATTGGATTTCGCTCGGTAGATATCGGGGGTCGCTGTCGTTGAGATATGGAGCCGGTGGGGATGGTATGAAACGGACAAGGATACTTCATCACAAGTATGGGGACCTTTCATGAACATCGCTGCGAATAGAGAGAGAGAGATAGGTGCTCTACGGAACTTTTTCCATGTGGCTGTCCTGGACACTTTCTGCTCTTGAGACTTCTATATGCATGTCGTGTACAATGACCGTCTGTATGTCGTTCATATTAGATTATCGTCCCATATCGATTACTGCCGTTCTCCTTCCCGTTCGTGCCGTTTCGAAGGTTGGCACAAATGCTCCGTCGACCTTGGCGAGTGTCATTGTGTCACTGCCCAGGCTGGCTACTGTACATATATTCAGCCGCAGATCTGACGTCTCGGTTCGCGGCGCCGATCATGAGCTGCAGCTCAACAGTGCGAACTTGTAGCTCCGTTGAATGCTCTCCCAAGGTCTGGTCTGAGGGTTTGCCATCGGGAAGTCGGTATTCCCAGGCATCAAATAGCTGGCTCCAAGACCAAAGCAGTTGATTTCGAGGTCTGGTAAGTCCATGGACAATCCATGGGGGTCTCTTCTCCATCAATTTCAGCCAAGAAGAACAGCCACGAGCGTGCAAATAACGACCAGCACATTGAAAGCCTCAAAGGAGAGAAGACGGCCCGCAGCGCTTGGGGAGGTGCCTCCTGTGCCTCCGGTGCCTCCGGTGCCTCCTGCGCCTCCTGGACCTGAGCTTCCTCCACTTCCGCCGGTCTGAGCAGGTTGGCCTGGGCCAGACGTCGTTGACGATGAAGAACTGCTCTGATCACCGTACCCGAGGCCACTTCGGATGGCACCACTTACGGAGCCGCTATCTCCCGTTGTTGTTGTCTCGACGCCCAATGTACTGTTACTTTGGATGATGACCTCACTGCCATTCTGTGGGACACTGATGACGGTTCCATCGGGCAAAGTAACGGCTTGACCTCCTGGGAGCAGAGTGATCTTCTGGTTAATGACAACCGGGCCCCCTTCTTGCTGCTGCACGACGGTTTCCAGCTCACCGTTGATGGTCACTGTAACAGTATTCGAGCCACCCGTCCGGGTTGGAGATGACGCTGTATTGACTGGGCCTGCTCCACCGTGCGGCGTTGGTCCTGATATGCCTCCTGATTCCACAGCCGGCTGATTTTCAGGACCTGACTCCACAGCTGGCTGGTCTCCAGAACCTGACTCCACGGCCGGCTGGTTTCCAGGACCTGACTGCACGACCGGCTGGTTTCCAGGACCTGACTCCACGACCGGCTGGTTTGCAGGACCGCCGTGCTGAACGCTCGCCGAAGAGTCTGGGGCATGGTCGACAAACACAACTTTCTCCTGGGTCGTGAACACTAGCCCGTTGTCTCCGTAAGAGCAAACAGTCCCGTCCGGAAGCGTTTGTGACTCACCACCCGCAACGCAAGTGATGGGTCCAAGTGTTACTTTCTTCCCCTCAGCTTTGGCCGTGTACTCTATACCCCCAATCTTGAAAGATTTGCTCCACGGTTCCGAGGAGGGGAGGTATTTCGAACGCGATGATGAGCCTTGCCCTCCGCTTTGGTCATCATTGTTCGTACCGCTCGAACTACCGTCCTGCTTTCCGTTGTGATCATTGTGTCCCCAAGAGGAATTGTCGCCATGGCTAGGAGCAGGCTTCTCGCCATCTGTTCCACTGTTTCCTGTGTCTGGCGACGTTGGGCTCGCGCCACCGGGCTGATGACTTGATCCCAAATCATCAGCGATAGCGGTGGGCTGCGTAGTGGGCGGGGCCTGACTTGGTTGAGCAGAAGTGCTCGCTGGTACACCATGTCCCTTGGGAAGAGTTGGCGCTGCAGCAGAGCCGGCTTCTGTCAGCGCCAGCGGTGGGTCCCACAGTCCGTTGTACCACATCTGACAGCCCTTGAAATCTGGACTTAAAGATGTAATCTCAGGTGGAATGGCAAGTTGGGGACGATATTGAGTCTCGTAAATGACGCCACAGAAGAAGTTATCCTGCGGGCCCCGGCATTGAACCTGGCCGTTCCATGCCGACCACGGTATCGGTGTATTGAAGTCGGCGTAAGATACCGGATAGCCAGTGACCTTGTCAGTCTCCATGAGGGCCTGCAAATGGTTTTGCGAATAGCGCAAGCTGAGGACAGACTCGGAGGGCATGGCGAGAATAGCATCGTGGACCACACCATAGGTCTTTGAGCACCTGTTCGCGGCATATACCTTGGAGATGCTGATGTAAGCAGTGCCAGTAGTGAAAGTGTGGCCATCAGCCACGACCGTCCCCTTTGCGCCCACTGTTGAGGTTATGTTTGCGCCCGTTATTGAGCTTGTGTTCGCGGCCAAACTTTTTCCAGCGTATGCGGTGATCACGGCACCGGGGCCGTAGGTCGTCAGATTTGCGGTAGGCGTCGATGCGCACATGTCGCGCGACACCGTCGTCGGCTCTGGGAAGTAGACCAGTTCCACGCCCACGCCGTACATGGTACACGGACCACATCCGTAGATTTTCTCCGTCACGCTCGACCAATGCGATGCTGCGGATTGATTCAGACACGGCGGCGTCGGAATCACTGGCGCGGGCGTGATGGTAGCAGCTGCCGCGATGGACTTGCTGTAGTCGCTCCAAAGCGGGTCACAGTCTTGGGGACGTATTCGACATGAAGGCGAAGGAGCGGAGTAGGCCGACCCTATTGTGTCGGTATAGACCGAGGTCGCGGTAGTGGGCCCTACGTTCGTCCGCCATTCCGTGGACAGAGGGGTTGCTGGCGAGTGCAACACCCGCGGATGGCCATCGCACAGGGTCGTGGCATTTTCGTAGTATGTGACTTGGCTGAACACGGTGCCTCCATAGTAGGCCGTGGTTGTCTTCACGGTATTGTGTAACGCGTCCCATGAAGCGCTTCCCGAACTGTATGCGGCCCACGCGCTCGCGCACGACGTCGCATACGCAGCGCCGGTGCCATTGGCGGCGGAGGAGAATGGAGCATCGTTGGCGGTCGTGGTCGCGTGTGCGGTGTCGGAGTCGCTTTTGTTCCTGTACGGAGGGTATTCTTGCTGCTCCGGAAGCGCCGCAGAACACGCCAGATACGAGAATACCAGCAGTAGCACACTTGGCGGGAGGGCGGCCCACTTCGTCCAGTGCATATTGCAGAAGCAGCGGTCGAGGCGAGACGGTGGGCCGGAGGATCAACGGCAGGCCGAGCAAGCGAGGGTGGGGGATGCAAAGGGCGGCGCACGCAGCATCACTATGGAGAATGAATGAATGTGGTGGTGGCGGCGGTGGTGGTGGCGGCGGTGGTGGTGGACGAGACGTGCCATTGATTGCGAGAAGGGGGAGACCATGCCCGGCACCGTGCTGCTCGTTCGTCAGCCCGCGAAGCGTCCCAGGTTTGCTGGCTCGTATTTCCGCACGCTAAACGTGCCGTCCGTCGCGCTTGCTGGTCTGTTTGGTGGCAATTTGCGCATCAGCGAGTCACGGCAGACTTCGGCAGACGGAAGTTGCGCGTCATCCCCCGTACACGTCTTGTGAACAGGCTGAACTTGCTGGCAAGCCTGACGTGGCATCAGCACGGCCTCATCTCATCCTGTCGAGCCGGGTGGCGGAGCTAAAGATAGCCGTCTCCAACCTTTTCGACAGAATATGCACGTCTTCTCCGGTTCTGGTGTCGTTCGGAAGTCAGGCCTCTGTGCCCTCGCAAGGTCGAGAAACATTGTCACACGTGAAGGAGAGAGACCCTCCGCGGGACACAGGCTAGAATGAAGCTGGAGAACGGTCGCTGCGAATTATCCCTCTCCTCCCTACACATAGGACAATCAGAGCCCTCGATTTCCCGGCCAACGCCATACGCACGAACAAGCCTACAACTGGCACAGCAATTTAAGTTTCGTTGACCTGGTATCAAGCATGGTGGCCGCATTCTTCCCAACGACAGATGCTCGCACAGATCTGACCATCCCAGACTGTGACCTGGCTCGTCATCCCATTGACCCTCGTGATTGTGATCGTGACCTCGTGAAAGAGTAACCCTACATGACATAGAGCAAATTGGTATCTGCAAAGTGCGTCAGCAGCATATTCGACGACGGTGAACGGCAGAAAGGAGGAGATATCGTACCGAGTGGATGACTGCAACTCAATTGCGGCTTCTGCGAGTATTTTCCTTCCAGTTCATCGCGGATACTGTTCAACAGCTGGACATAACTTTGCTGCGGATTCTTCTTGAGCGCCGTGACAAAGGCCCACGACATGGCCCCAGTGGCTTGACCTCCAATGCTTGCGTCGGATCTGCACATGTTGTTAGCGCGTGTGCGTACAGCAGAAAGCTGATGTGGCGGCGGAACATACGATGTCTGGCTGTCCTTGCTTCCACTCCACATTACAACATCCGCGGGACTTGTCTTCGTTCGCAGGTTCTTCTGATACACGTCGTCGCCTTTCGTCGCCTTCTTAAAGAGACCGGTTGCCGTGGACAGCATGCCACCAATATCGCCTTTGGCATATGAACCAACGATGCCAAGCAGACCTTGCCCAGCTTCTTTGGCCAAGTTGGGTTCCTTGAGGACACCTTGTGTCGAGTAAATGTAGGGCAGATCGAGAGCCGATCCAGAGTGACAGGAATCGAATATGGCAGTCAGCCGCACTCCGGGCTGAAGTGGCTGCACCCTGGTCCTGTTAGCATCTTCTCCCTCAATCCTCAATCGAGCGTGCTCCCTGCCACTCACATAATACGGTGCATCTCATCGTCCACAATATGTCCCGCTTGTCGGAAATCCACAGGATAGATAACCTCATCGTATCCATCTTCCTCGTCACCATCCAAATCTTTCGTCTGACCTCCGTGCCCAGAGTAGTGGAAGAACAGCGAATCGTTGGGCCGCGCGTCCTTGACCAACCAATGCATCGCGCGGAGAATGTTCTGCTTGGTGGGCTGACTCATCGGATTCTGCTGATCATCGGTCAATATGACCATATCCTCTCTCTTGTAATTGAAGAACTGATTTAGATAACCCGACAAATTCTTGACGTCGTTGATACACCCTCGCAATTGCCCTCGCTGGCCAAAGTAGTTGATGCCGATGAGCAGTGCTTTGCGTCGACCGGTACAATTGGAGTATTGGAACGTCATCTGGGGCGGCGCGCCGTGACCGAACTGCTGTTGTTGCTGAGGAGGAGGGGGCTAAAGCGTCAGCCTTTCGCACTGTGTGGTCCACAAGCTTCCGCCCACTACTTACCGGTCTGCCATACCCTCCTTGCTGCTGCATGGGAGGCGGAGGGCCGCCGTAGTTGCCCGGTGGCGGAGGTGCGCCGTAATTGTACTGCTGCGGAGGTGGAGGCGCGCCATATCCATAGTTGGGCGGCGGCTGAGGACTCGGAGCTCCATAGGGCTGCGGCGGATACTGTTGCGGCGGCGGGTAGCCATTGCTGCCATAGCCATACTGTGGGGGAGGCGGCCCTTGTTGGTTGTGGTAGCCTTGGCCCGGGAAGAAGGACATGATGGAGGTGCTCTGAGCTGGCAGATGTGGTGCTGCGTGACAAGGTCGCGGTCGCGTCGACGATGATGTACGACGGTTCCACGTTGGCGCCGATCTCGAGCGTTGTGGGGTTGGCTGTCGTTTGGATTCCCACAGGATTCGCAGGCGCCTACTCGTACCACGGACGACGTATCGATTTCTATGATGTTTTCAGGCGTTTCGACGGGGTCATGAACGATGGGGTGCAGCAGCAGCGGCGGTGAGGGTGATGTTTCGTGCGCGAAGATGGTATCACAATGTCAACGCCACGAGAGGCTGACGAAGCCCCAGCCGCTGCCCCGCCATCATCCTCGAGCAACCAATTTCAGCCCTACGTCCGACGGGCATGCAGCATCGCCCAATTCCCCTCCTGCTGGGAGCTCGAGGCACGGCGTCTCCGAAGCCACAGCATGCAGCCACCACGCGCATCGAACATGAACTCGTGGCAGCCCACACTGCAGCTCACATGCTTGCTCCCACCCCAGCGCAAGTCACACCGACCTCTCTGCCAGTGCCTCACGTCATCGGGAAAGTGGACACGAAAATCGAAGCGGTGCTCCTTGAACTCATATTCTCTGCTCCAATCTGAAGCAATCATACACGCATCGTTCCTAGTCCAATCTATCCCCTCTCTCCAGTGGCAGAGACAGAGGTCAACCAGAAACACAGAGGCAAGTCCAAACCCCCGTGGCAGTAGCATCGTTATGCACACCCCAATGAAGTAAACGCCAACCATGCATGCCTTGGTATCGCCTGTGGTCCCATTAAAATGCCCATACCGCCGTTGATGACTCCGCTAGGTGAATGTAGGTCCCCTCAAAAACTCCGATGATAGATAGCTGGAGACACATTCCAAAATCCTTCTTCTTCAACCAAATGGAAATCCGCCTGGGAAGCCCCCGAAATTGGGCATTCCGCCACCGCCTTGAAACTTGAATTGAGCCCTTCCACCACCACCACCACCGTGTTGGAAGAAGAACTGTGAACCACCAGATCCGAATGGCGAGCCTTGGAACGGATTCCCTCCATTGCTCGCGTGTGGGTCGTTTGGATCGTCTCCGCGATCAAAACGTTCTTTGAGCTCGGGGTCGGACAGGACTTCGTAGGCTTCGTTGATGGCAGCCATCTTCTTCTGTGCTTCTTCCTGCGTGATGCCGTTCTTGGCTGCCTTGTCGGGATGGTGTAGGACAGTGAGTTTGCGGAAAGCCTTCTTGATCTCGCGCTCATCAGCATCTCGGGAGACGCCGAGCACTTTGTAGTAGTCTTTTTGTTTCGAACGCTTGAGGAGCTGCTGAGCCTTCTGCATCAACTCCTGGATCTTGTGTGTGCGACCATGCTGTTCTTGCGCTTGGTTAAGTGTTCCGAGGGCTGGCTCGAACTCGTCCGCGTCGATCTGGCGCTGGGCTTTGTTGAGGAGGGCGGGGAGAGAGCGATCGTTGTAGGTAAGAGCCTCGTCGCAGAATGGTGTGGCCTTCTTGAAGTTGTTCATTTCCGTGTACGCTTCGCACGCAGACTCGACGAGCGAGCCATAAAGGCCGCTTGGTGCGATAGCGTGAATGTAGCCTGCTTCTTGCCACGTCTTGACATCGTCCTTGACTTCCTGAATAAGACCTGGATCTTCGCCTTGTGCAATGAGCAGCTTGACCGCTGTGGCAAATTGCCGCTTTTCTTTCAGCGCATTGAACTTCTTCAGTGTCCGCTCAATCGCCTTCTCACTCTTGCGCAGCTTCGAGCACGCCTTGTTGTCCGGGTCGTTCTGCAAGCACTTGGAAACGGACGCCGTGCCTTTGTCCGTCTCAGCGAGAGAGTAGAAGGACATGGCTGAAATCTGCAGATATGGCTCGGGATTGCCTGGGTTAATCTGCAGGACATGGTTGAGATCGGCAATGGCCTCCATGATCTGGCCCTGTTCGAAGCGACACCGTGCTCTCCGCTGGCGCAGCTCCAGCGAGGTACTGGCCACCACGATGGCAGTGCTGGCTTGTGTCACACAGTCCTCCCACTTGCCTTCCTTCTCCGCATCGGCTGACATCTTTGCGCCGCCCTCGGCCTCGAGCAAGTCCGCCCATTCCTGCGTCTCTTGCTTCTTCGCAGCGCGGTAGTCCTGCTGTGCACCTTCCCAATCGGCGTTCTTGCTGCGGATCTTGGCTCGCTGGAGAAGAGCGCCTTCGAAGCCAGGCTTGAGGACGAGCACCTGATCGAAATCCTTGTTGGCCTGCTGGTTTTTGCCGAGAGAAAGATAGGTCGCGCCACGCTTGAACAGAGTCAAGTAGTTGCTCGGGTCCTTGTGCACGGCAGCGTCGAAGTAGACGAGGGCATCTTGAGCCTTTCCGCGTGCGAGGTGGGCGTTGGCCGACTCAATGAGTTGCGACACAGGCAGGTCGGTGGGAATGTCGGCGGGCGAGATGGCGTGGATGGGCACCGTGGAAAGGCACAAAGCGCCGAGCACGGCGAGCGACTTGCGGAGAATCATGGCCGTGAGCTCGCAGCAGTGTGCTGTGATGTGTGTTGGGGATGGTGGTAGTCCTGGCGGACAGGTGGAGTGAGGAGGATTAATGGACACTTGGTCAATCGTGGCGCATTCCAGAAGCCATGCTCCTTCAGGGTCCATGCATGGGCAGCGGCCTGAATGTACAGATGTATCAACCTCGCAACTTCGTGTTTTCGCAAACTTGCGAAAAGGCTACTTTTTCGGATTATTTCTTCGATTGCGTACGCAACGATGCGTTATTATATTCGATACTATAGCTAGTATATACGTCGAGAGTCTCTCCTTCGATTCCTAGCTTATAGAAATATAGATATATAGTATATCGTTCGTACTTTAAAGAATTCTCTCGATTAAAATCGACTTTTTATTGTATTTCTTTATTTTATATACGTAGTAGTGCTTATATCTACTAAATACTATAGTCCTAGAATAGAAGAAAGCTATCTTTATTATTTCCGAAGTTTTTATAGCTATAAAGACAATATAGCATTCGTATTTTAAAGAAATCTCGCAATCGAGAGCGACTTTTCCTCGTCGTAAAGTTATCGTTTAGCTACTAAGGATTTTAGGGTCTAACTAAAATTTTATTAATTAAGAATTAATATTTAACTAGCTTTTAAATATATACTATTTTTAAAATCCTCCTTATAAAGATTCTAGCTAAATTTTAATTATTAAGCGATTAAATTTTAATTAGACCTTAAAATTCTCGGTAGCCGAACGATAACTTTACGACGAGGAAAAGTCGCTCTCGATCGCGAGATTTCTTTAAAATACGAATACTATATCGTTTCTATAGCTATAGAAGCTTCGGAGACGATAGATTAAGAGTCGCTTTATTATTTTATATTCGAGAAAAGTATATAAAGGTAGAGGTGCATACGCAAATAGGGTAAGTATATAGAAAATACGAAAACCCGAAAATACGAAGTTGCGAGGTTGATACATCTGTACATTCAGGCCGCTGTCTATAAAGCCACGCTTGTGAAGGCCGCACGCGAGCCTAGTCCTCTCACTTCACTTGCCACGAACACCGGCGATCATCACTTGGCATTGCAGAGTCATATCCCGCTACAGCACTTTCGAAGGGAAGCGCTCAGAAGGAAAGTATGCGAATTCAGTGGCGTGGCAGGATCGACTGCATCAGTTCAAGTAACACGACATCCAACACAATCTCCACATTCTTATCTCACTTCACTCTTCAGCAAAACCTTGGAAAGTAAGGCTCAACTGAGCGATGGATGGCATTGCATACACCTGTCATTTCCCACGTATCACTGGTTGCCGATCGGCCTAGACTTACTTTTGTGCTTGGCTGACATTTTCGAGCTTCATCGTGATTGTGTGTGCAAGGCTCGAGGCACATCGGCAAAATGGTAGGATATGCTTTGGTCACGATCGACCGGTTACAGTTGCCATGCATTCACGTGCCTCAGTCACCGCGTGTATCTACAAGGCCTCGCGATACTGGAAGCGTCCCGCACAGATGCCTCATCCGAGGAGTCTTTTGCTTATCCCAAACGACCATAGTAGCCCATGATTTTGCTTCTCCGACCTCCATCACGACTTCCCGGAATCTTCAGGCAGATTGTCTTTGTTTCTCCGACCCCAAGCTTTTAATTCCTGCAAGACTATGTTCGAGGAAGCAGCAAGTATATGAGGCAGCAAATATCTCTGGAGAGAGAATTACAATTCATCGCTTCATCGGTAGTTCGTCCGTCGTTAACTGCCTGTACAGCTCATTGTATTGTATTGTATTACGAAAACTCTTCCTTGTCGTCCCTTCACACCGCACGGCCCATCGCACTCGCCTCTGGCATCTCTTGCCGATCCACGACAACGAACCTTCCCGAAGCGTTTTTGGAAACGATACTACAATTCCGAAGAAAGAAAGTCGTAAGCGCAAATGTTCTCACAACAATGAAGATGATATACTTTTTCTATCTTTGACGCTCCGGCGCAGCAGCTGCAAAGCCCCCAAAGAAAGAAAGACGATGACGACGGGGAAAGGAAGGAGGACGATACCACTCTCGACCCCCTATCTGGTCCAATGGCATCCCTCCACTCTCATCCGCATCTATCGTCATGGATCCCAACCTCTTACTCCTCAAGCTGGTCTTCACCTCTTGCACCAAAGGCCTCAAAACCGGGATGCATTGCACGATAATGGTACCGGTGATCTCCGACGAGTACCAAATGTTCGACATAGCGTTGCGCCAAAAGTACCAGCGGTCGTCGGCATTGCCGTTGTATTTCCACTCGTTCCGAATCGCGGATTCGATAGCAACGACCATGCCGAGGGACATGGTGATGCAAAGGCCGACTTTCTCTCTGCGTCGCATGTCGAGGTTCCAGGTGATAACCCAAGGGAAAAGAGCGAATATGAAGTCCATGATGACGTTGTAGTCTGCCGAATGGGATGAGAATGAGGAAATGACTGGGGAAGGAAGGTGCTGTATCATAGAGGAGAAGATTGGAACGACATACAGTTTCCGCCTTCTTTGAATTTGCTTCGATCGTCGGTCTTAAGGCAAAAGTCGAGACGGTAGGGTTTGTTGTAGACGTCTTTGTTGCAGACTCGGGCCCACTCGACCACGATCTGGCAATTGAGTTAGTCGATTCGTACAGGCGAAGAGCAAAGCGGCTGAGGCGGCGCATACTTTGGCGAGGTTGAAACTGCACATGCTAACGATGCAGAACCACAGGATAGCGTGACAGATTTTCCAGGTCGAGAATCCTCGAGTCAATTTGAGAAGGGTGACAGCGAAGGCAGTCTTCGTGAGACTTTGGTTGAGCAGAGTACCGCAGGACGAGATGATGATCAGAACTCTCATTCGGTCGTCCCAAGTTGGGGTCACATATCCAGTAGCGTACTCTACCGTGATGATCATGTTGTTGCCCGTGAGAATAATCTGAGTTGACAGTCAGTCACGAGGGGTATGAGCCAGAACAAGCGCGCGCACCCAGCAGACGATCAGAATATAGTCGTCATACCACAGCCCGTGACGACGGGTGGTCTTCACCCACAGACGCGCAGCGAGAAAGGCCGTAGCACCAGCATAGAGCGACCAGATTCCAGCATAAAGCTCTTTCTCGGGGTGAACGTAGTCGAACTTTGGTTCTTGCCTGTGATAGAGTTCCATGTCGGGAGGATTTCTCACATGCCGGGCGTTTCAGTTATCAAGTGCGAAAGGCTGGCCAGCAAATGGGGGACGGATGTGTAGAATGACTCGGGAACCGCCAGCGGTCGCGAGGAATCCTCCGAGCAGATAATAAAGTCGTTGGCGAAAGAAGGCGAGGGAGGGGCAAAAGCAGGACAAGCGGGCGTGTCATGCACAGTGCAGGCGCTTTGCCTACGACATCTCAAAACAGAGTCCGCTCGGGCGCATCCCCACGAGCAGAAGGTCGCGACGCTTTGACGAGACAAGGCTCCGCAAGTATGTGGTTACACGCGAGCGCCCTCAGGTCCCGATTGTTGGGTAACGAGAAGCGTTCGGCGATGTGGTCACTGAGAAGTTCGTTCATTTGTTCCTGCGGTCACCTCTGCATTGGAAGCGCCGTGGCTATCGCTGCGCAGGTTTTTCCAGCTGGCAGCCGAGGCGTTGGGCTTGACGGTCTTCATTGTTCTGAAACGGTGAGCAAGCTGGAGGCGGACGGACTGGTCGGCCAATATAATCGCGAGTGTAGGCTTGACCACTCGCACAACATGCTGGAGCGCTAGTGGCTGCATATAGATTGTTCGACAGCATAGGCGAGGGGTCCGCACGAGGTCCGCATGGCCGCCTGATGAGACGAGCCGGTGCGGCGCTGGTGCTAGATGGCGGAGTGCATATGGAGTTGTGCACGACAGCAACAGCGCGTCGAGCGGCGGGTGGCCGTGTGCATGGTGAGTTGTTCTCTCGAAGTGGAGAGAAAGAGAGAGAGAGAGAGAGAGAGAGAGAGAGAGAGCTGACGTCGGCGCGAAGGCAGGCGCCAAGTCGGCAAGCCATGCGGTCATCGTTGCTCAGCCACGGACTCGAGAACAGCACCTTCTTCGCATCGGCGCAGAGCAGAGCCTCACCAAACTCGGAATGCGCGGAGATTCACACATCGCCGGCGCAATGTACATATCCCTTCAGCAGTAATCGCTTTTGATTAGCATTCCTCTGGACGCTCTCGTGGAACGATCGGATCGCCGGCCGGTGGTACTGTGGCGGTGATCGCGTTACACCACCACTGTGCAATCACGCGAGCTGCTGATCTTTCTCTCTCTCCACGCACCGCAATCAGTCTCACTTGCAGCAGATTGCGATTCCAGAGATCCACGCCGTGTTTGATCACATTCATCACGCCAACATGCCGGCTCACCGCCTGCGAATCGACGGCGACTCGTTTCGCGACCCTCACAATCGCCAGATCACGCTGCACGGCATCAATATCGCCGCCGACACCAAATTGCCTGCTCATCCCGACATTCCCTCGCATATCCGCGAGCACTTCTTCGATGGGGACAACGTATCCTTCGTAGATCGCCCTTTCCCAGTCTCCCAAGCCCACACCCACTTCTCGCGACTGCGAAGATGGGGCTACAATACCATTCGCTACATCTTCACTTGGGAAGCGCTGGAGCACGCCGGGCCCGGCAGGTACGATGAAGATTTTATACAACACACTATCAAGGTGCTTCGCATCGCAAAAGAGTATGGCTTCTACGTGTTTATGGATCCCCACCAAGATGTGTGGTCAAGATTCACAGGCGGCTCCGGCGCTCCCATGTGGACGATATATGCGTGTGGACTCGACCCTGAGAAGCTGCGAGCCGGAGAGGCGAGTGTTGTACAAAACACCTGGCCCGATCCCATCACGTTTCCCAAAATGACCTGGGCGACCAACTATTCGCGATTGGCAGTACAGACGATATTCACCCTCTTTTACAGTGGAAGAGACTTTGCACCCAAGTGTATCATTGATGGGAAGAATATTCAGGACTACCTGCAAGGACACTTCGTTGCTGCGTGTCAACATCTGGCGCGAAGGATACGCGAGGCCGGAGATCTGGAAGGGGAAGTGGTCATCGGGTACGAAACGATCAATGAGCCCAACAAGGGTTACTTTGGACACCCCGATCTCACCACTATCCCTGTCGACCAGAAGCTGAGAAACTACACAACGCCTACCGGGTTTCAGGCCATGCTCACAGGATCAGGCAGAGCGGTCGAGGTGGAAGTGTGGGAGTTTGGTGGCTTCGGCCCGCGCAAGACGGGCATGCAGCTGGTGGATCCAAAGGGGACTTCGGCTTGGCTGGATCCTGCAACTTGGGACGATGCCAAGTACGGTTGGAAACGAGATCCAGACTGGAAGTTGGGCGAATGTATATG
Source organism: Cercospora zeina (assembly GCA_022702355.1). Lineage (NCBI taxonomy): Eukaryota > Fungi > Ascomycota > Dothideomycetes > Mycosphaerellales > Mycosphaerellaceae > Cercospora > Cercospora zeina. Next base: position 3,600,259 of record JAKLWX010000005.1, read on the forward strand.
GGCGCAGCATGACGTATGGGATCCTACGAAAGACGAATTATTGAAGCCTGAGTATTTTGCCTCACATCCCAAAACCGGGGAAAAACTCGATCAAGAATACTGGACGAATCATGAGTTTATGGACTTCTACAAGCTATATCACAAGGCGATTCGGGACGTGTGGAGCGAAGCATTCCTGCTTATGCAACCCGCGCCTTTCGAGATTCCGCCCGTAATCAAAGGAACACCCGAGGGCGACGATCCGAATATGATCTTTGCCTCTCACTTTTACGATGGTATAACGTTAATCACGAAGAAATGGAACCGCTGGTGGAACATCGACGTGTTGGGTGTGCTACGCGGCAGATACAGTTCCCCCGCCTTTGCCATCCGAATAGGGGAGACTGCCATTCGAAACTGTTTCAAGGACCAATTGAGCGAAGTGCGAAGAGAGGGGATCGACAACATGGGCGTCCACCCTTGCCTATACACAGAAATTGGGATTCCTTATGACATGGACGAGAAGCATGCTTACGAGACTGGCGATTACAGCAGCCAGACTGCAGCTCTCGATGCCAACATGTATGCAGTTGAAGGGAGCAAAGCGCAAGGCATGACCTGGTGGTGCTATGCCGCGAACAACAGCCACTACTGGGGCGACCGATGGAACGGAGAAGACCTTTCAGTATACAGTGCCGACGACAAACCCCTGCCTGGGCCCACGTATATCAATGACAATAGCAGCAAGCTATCGCTAGACCGGAACAGCCCAGCTTACAGCGAAAGTGCTTCGTCGGAACGAGCGCCAGAGACGCCAGACAGTATATCTAAGACAATGTCTGTCGAGCGAATGGATCCGACGTCATCGCCGACCAACGCAAAACAGGAGCAACAAGGCTACAGAGCAGCTGAAGCTTACGTGCGCCCCTTCCCTGCTGCTGTACATGGCACAATCGACACATATGGCTTCGATCTGAGAAATTGTATCTTTACATTAGACCTAACCTCCCCTTCGTCAACGCCTCCGGACTATCCAACCGAGATATTCCTGCCCGAATTCCACTTCCCGCAAAGCAGTCCCGCGCGGACGACTGTCGAAACTAGCGGCGGCAAGTGGGAGATTCGGACAGTGGAAGATGTTGAGGGCGCGAGACGGCAGGTTCTTCGGTGGTGGCATGGCGAAGGGGAGCAGAAGCTGAAAGTGACGGGCGTGAAGAGGGCAAGAGGCAAGATTGAAGGTGTCAGAGATGACGCGCCTGAGGATTCGTATTTGCAGGCTTATTGGGAGATGGGCAAGAATTGCAGTGTGATGTAGATTCTTCGTGGAAGTATGGAGGGGTGGATGCGCATACTGCATGATGGCGACGATGACTACATACCGGAAGATGTCGTTCTTTCCCATATGCCCCATGCATTCGGGCATTCAAACGTCAACGTGTGTACAACGTACTGCTACATCCTTTCTCTCGCTCTCAATCTTTCAATATCCTCGCTCAATCTCCTCCCGGTCAACTGAGCCACCCCCTCAACGCTTTCATCCCGTCTCCAGCCTGGAGAGAGAAGCATGAACGCCGCAGCCTAGAAGTATTCCCACCCAGGCGCTACAATCCGTTTCCAGAAGACGAGCGATGCCAATTCCTCATATGCGGAGAAGAAGTGGACACGAGACCCAAAGAAGAGCAACCCCGTCTTGCGCAAAGGATACTCAAAGCAATGGAATTTCCAAATTCTAGACTATTCGTGCCATTGAGTGTATGTACACCTTCTAAGCATACGCAATCCTGGGCTTCCCTTCCCATTTCTGTGCTTCTACGCTCCTGGAGCTCTGCTGCCATCCTGTCGTCGTTGCTGGGGCAGAGATAGTAGAGTCCGGCGGAGAAGCGAAATGCACTTGTCTGCTTGTCTTCGCTCTCTCTGCATCCCACGCCATCTGCTCTCTCCTCGCAGCTTCTTGTTCCTCGGGCGTCAAGACTCCTGCTAGCCCGTCGTCGAAGATTTCGCTTCCGACGATATGTCCTTCGTGCTCAGGCAGATGAGCACCTCCTCCTCTCGGTCTTTCTTGCTGCTGCCCGTTTCCAGTCCCATAATAGTTCCACACCCTCCAATCCGTACCTGCTCCGCCTCCTGCACGGCTCTGATTTCTCCTCTTCCACTCCTCGACTACCCTCTTCCACTCCTCTCTCCCTCTCCCCATCATACCTCCACTCGCACCAGCTCCTTGTCCGGTCGACGAACCCGGCGAACCCATGACCCCGTCCCTCACTCCCTCTCCCGCAGCTGCCATCGCTTCCATCAATCCATTCGCCAATCCTATTCTCTCTTGCATGCCTGCCATCGCCACAGTTGCAATGATAATCCCTTCGACAAACTCCGGCGTGAGATAGACTTGTCCGATTTCAGGTTTGTTGATTATCAGTCTTCCTGACGTCTTACCCCACGGCGCGGAGCGTTGGTAGGTTGCGACTTCGCGGCCGTCGAATTCTACGATGAGATGATGTTGTGGGTACGGGGTGAAGTTTTCGTCGGCAATTTTGGCGCGTGCTTGGTCGATGAGGTCGCCAATTGTGATGAGACGATTGTTGTCGTTGGGATTCGCGTTAGTGGCGTGGTTTGTTGGATATTGCGAGGGGACTCTGTGGAGGGGAGGTTCGGGTGTCGTTGTGTTTCCGTAGGATGTTCCAGGAGCATGGGAAGGAGCGTAGTTGTTGGTGGCGCCTGGAACCATGCCTGCTACTTGTGCTGATTGCGGTCGAGGTCGGGCCATGGTCTTGAAAGTGGCCTGCATATGCCCTAGGACCGGAATATCCATGGTGTACTTTGTGCTGAGCCATCCTGTGCATTGCATGAATTTTTGGAGTTGAGGCGACCCGGATGAGCTTGACTGCTTGTTCTTTTTATCTTTCTTCTTGGACGTTTTGTTCTCCGTCTCGTCGTGTTCAGCCGAAACGTTGCTGAGAGTCCCTAGTCTCGCAAGTTCTTCTTCGTGAGGTTCAAAGAGTACTTTCACGCCGCTATTCGCGCCCGGAATGATGAAATCGGGAAACTTGTACGACGCCACTTGTCGGAATGGGTGTTCTGTCGTCTGAGAGACAGAAGCTTGTTCTGGTGGAGATGTTGTCTGGGTCACCCCAAAGCGATGGAGATTCGCTTGATACTTGGAAGTATAGATGAGTTTCCAGCTTGTGGTGGATGGAATGGAGGGAGAATTGGAGAGGATGGGTATGTTGGGTGTAGGTGTTATCTGAAGGCAGGGGAAGTCCAGGATGGGTCTGTGCCACGTGAAGTTGTATTCCAGAGGAAGCTCGCTTGCCTGTTGAGGCACTGTGGGCATAGGTGGCGGCATGTTGGCACTCTTCTCGTTTTGACTGAATTCTTCAGAAAACCGAGAGGCCGATGGTCGTCGAGGCATCGGCGGAGGAGCCCCTTCTTCGTTGACAAGATGAATTTTCAATGCAGCTTTCTCGTCTTCAGCTGACGGCACAGGTGTGCTGTCTTCAAGTTCTGCAGCCTGCTTCTGCAGGTCGTCTTTCGATGCCGCCTCTTTGCCAGGCCGTGGTGAATATCGCAGAGGTTTGCCGTCTACGAGGTGCAACTTCGCCTGCTGCTGATCGTCCTCCGAGGCTACTTCTTCGCTGGGCGGTCGTGGTGGGTATACAGGACCTTTCTCCTTCAACATGGAAGGTATTCTCGCTGGCACATCCACAGGTATCTTCTCCTCAGGAAGTGGAGTCGTGCTTGACCCTTCGATTGGTCGTTTCTCGTTCTCAGGATAGCAATCTTGTTCATCGATTATCTGAAAGTCGTCTGTCTCTGTGATAATACTGGCCCGTTCCTTGTAGGGTGGCGGTGGAGCTGCAGACACTTCGGCTTCTCGCAGTGCTTCTCGTGCTTTGCTATCGTCTGCCATCGGGATGTTTTTGTGTTTATACAGGGGATGCTAAAGTCGGTGTAGACGAGCCAAGGAGCAGTTGCGTGGTGGCAAGATTCTTGGATGTTGAGAAAAGTGAAAGCAGGGCAGGATGTCGACATTGTCACTTTTAGTACCTACGCAAGACGAGTACGATTCGCCTGAATATGGGTGCCTATGAGGTCTTGACGATCTTGTCGTGGAGGCCGAGACAGGACGCGCATGCTTGTGCAGGCAGCTGGATTGAAGGCCGGCTGTGCGAGGCTGTGCTGCCACCGTGCCAAGAAAGAGGACGTCGGCTGTTCTGACGTCGACACATCCTATGGCAACGCTTGCCTTGCGGCATTGCGCGTAGCTTGTGACAAGTTCACCGATGCATTAGCAGAAGCTGGCCATCCTGATGATTGGGGGCTCGTCCTCGCCACAGAAAAGGAACAGATGTCGACCACGTGAAAGTCGTTCACTCGCCTTCGGTTCAACTTCCAAGACCGCAGCGATAAGTCATTACCGGTGCCGTTCCACAAGAACATCTCAACAACACACCCATGTACATGGGCGACGGAGGAGGAAAAAGATGGCGTGAGAGCAACCGCCCGGCGAAAAAAAAATGGTGCACACAAGGGTGATTAACCCAAGGAGTTGAGGAGAAGGTACTGGACCTGATACATCATTAGATGCTGCACAACGTAGCCTATTCAGATACGGGTACACACCAGTAGGGACTCGAACCCTAGACCTCACGCATACAGTTTGACCAGACGGTCGTGCAAAGCGTGCGCCTGGTCGATGTTAGGCGCCGATATCGAAGGTCGGATTTGGGAGTGAACGTACGCTACCACTGTGCTACAAGCCCTTGATGAGTCAGCATTAAGCAGATCACAATATGAACACCTCGTTTGATGACTGAGTGAGACGGCAAGGCGCCAGTTAACCGTATGGAAAGCAACGGGGTGGAGCTGGATTCTGCGTTTCGTGTCTATACCATGACGAATCCTACGAGACCGGCAATATCGAGAAAGTGCGAACAAAATAGAAGTCGGAATCAATCGCGTTCGCTGCTGCAATACAAAGTTGGTCGTGCACTGTGTGCAGTGTCGAGCCTCCAGGGAAGTTTTTACGCCAAGGCGCTAGCGCTGAATTGAAGTGGGTCCAAGCCAAGTGAAATTTCTGCCCCTCCCCCGCCCTGATTTGAGGCGCAAGATCAACGGAGCCGTACTTTAGATGGCAAAAGGAGCGTTGCAGCAAGCACCCTATCTCATAGCATAAGGACGACCAACGAAGCAAAAGAATCTCACGATGGACGCTGTGGGCTGTACCAAGTCAGACATCGTTTAGAAAGTGCTATCATCATTCAGGGACTCTTACAATTGAACCCACGACCTTTCACAAAGTCGTAACAACCTCGTAGAGGTTAATGCGAAGCGAAAATCATACCCCTAGACCAAGCGCCCGTAGCCATAAAGCTGGCTGCCGAAGCTGCGAAGTATCGTTAGTCATGGATCTCAAATTTGATACATGACCGTATGACTGACGAACGCTGTGCCAGGCTAACGTACGCACCGGTCGAGGGACTGCTAAACGTGCGTGGACACTCAGACACTGCTTGAGAAAATCACTTATAGTCGTAGAGCTGTTGTCTGATGGTATGGCTGATGGTCAAGGTGGTGAAGTGATGACCATGTACGTGAGTTGGAAAGAGCTCCGAATGTGCGCAGCCATCTCGTTTGCACCCTGTAGCACGGGACACTGATATAGATGCAGAGAATATTTTTGAAGTGACATGGTTGTAGGTGCAGACTCGATTGTGATAGTGCGATCTGCTGTTATGCTAACAACCATTGATGTCGGTGTCAATGTCAGCGAAAGCAGAGTAAGAGATGACACATCACTCTTCTACAAGCAGAGCCCTGCTGCAATGAGGGCAGCGCCAGCCATGCCCCATACAACGACTCTCTTCTCCGAAGCCGCGTTCGGATCCTGTTGGAATGGAGCTCCATGAGAGGGCGTCGCGTCATCGGTGTTCTGCGGCTCCTGCGACTTCAATGTTTTCGAAGCCGGGGAAGTCCTGTTCTTGCTTGTTTCTGTCGGTGCAAGAGTCGGTAATGTCGCATGAGAGCTTTGTTGTACGGTTGTAGAAGTAGAAGATGGCAGTGTAACGTTGACACTTCGTGGTAGCACGTTATGGTATGGAGTGGGGTCTTCCGCGCGTTGTTGAAGTGTGGCGTAAGGAGACGGGAGTTTGTCGGCGCGATATTCGAGATTTCGAGATGCTGGAAGGGACTGTGCAGTTGGTCTATCAGAACCAGAAGGAGAGTACGGGAAAAAGTTCGTGACAGAATAAGCATCGAAAGTTGGCTCCGAGGGAAATTGAGAGGGAGTGGGTTCTGTTTCTACGATTCTGTTGGCAATTGGCAAAGGGCTTCTGGATAAGGTGCTTGGCCTATCGTCGTCTGCAATGTGATTGCTGGAGGCTGTTGATCTTTCGGGATGTTGTATTTTGTCCGCAGCTCCATATGCGTTGCGCTGTTCTGAAACCGGTTTGTGGTCGAGAACATCAGTCTGTGCAGAGTTCTCGCAATAAGATGCTCGTGAGCCTAAAGCCATTGTTAGTCGGCTGTTCATGCATAAATATCCTTGGTTTCTGTGTTCACCATCGGCCACGATGCAGCTCCCGTTTTCCGTCAAACCCAGACAGCTTGTTGTATACTCATCGGCCGAGCCCACGTGGTTGCGTGCCTCATACACCGATAAATGCTGCGATTCGTGGCCGTGACCGTGACAGTGACCGTGGCTGGGACCATGTCCATGGCGTTTCGACGCAGCGTCCGCTATCACGACAAGCAATGTGAACAAAGCCCAAAGTCGATGCATGGTCAAGAGCCAGGCCAGGTTCTTCCACAGAATGAGTTCGAATTATGAAGTCGCAAGAATGTGCATGAGAATGATCGCCTGGTGTCTTGCGGAAGCGTGTGCTGGTTTATCGTATTTGCGAGGTCCGCCAGTGCACCTGCTCTATCCCGGATCACAATGTCGATGTATTGAGCGATCTACGATTGACGACCAATGTATGCGACTTGGCAACATTGGTTGTATTACATTGGCTGAGTGATGAGCAGTACCTCTAGGGGATGAGTGGGACTCCCTGCATACATATGTACGGAATGGACGAGGCGACCTGCATCGTCACCGCGGAGCAGGCTTCGTGCTTGAGAGCCACGGTACGTGCTGCTCGGTGGGCTTGTTGCTGCCTCCGTTCTCGAGTGTTATTTCCGACGGCATTCCGGATGAGATGCTGTGCGTGTAGACTTATTACACGCCCACGCTCCAGAGAATGATACGCGTGTTATCAATGATGGGATGAGAAGAGGAGGATGAAAAAGGAGAGCTCTGAGTGTTTGTTTGGAAGGTCGTCTTGGCGGCAACGTGGTCTGGCGACCTGGAAGACCCATGACGTTCGTGTAGCTTTTCTCCTCGCGACACCACGCTTTCAGTTGTCATCGACATCGAATCATCTCATCGCAAGTGTAGACGGCAAGAGGTTTCCATGATTCTAGATGAACAAAGAGGCAATTTCGAAAACTTCAAAGATTGCTTGTCCACTTCGGTCATACAGAAGCTCGCGCCAAATAGTGGCAAACCTACGAAGAAGATCAAGGGCAGAAAGAATGAGATCAAGCCGGTTGCAAGGGTAGCAGCCAGCAACGGCGATGCTGAGAGCGATGCATCAGAACTTGCAGAGTTCATAGAGGTTAGCAAAAGCAGTGTACAGACCCGCTATGGTGGCTGAGCAGTAAGTCAGTATCTCGCACAGGAGATATTCCTTAGCCTCCCTTCTGTCCTTCGCACCCTTTCCTACACTGTCGTTCAAGATGATGCTGCTCTGGCAGAACAGTTCGCCACGCCTTTGGAAAGCAGACTTCTCGATGATCTGGTCAAGCCTTTGCCGCTGACGGTGGCGGACTCTCTCGTCACATACTCCCTCATGATGGACCCTACAGATCTCGACCGCTTCCTCGAGGGTCCTCTCAATAACTACATCTCCTCAGCAGTAGCTGCGCCACCCGAATATACGCCTTCACTCGCAGCTTCGCGTCCAGATGGATGCGAGCTCTGTCAACGCGAGCATTTGCCGCTCACGTACCACCATCTCATCCCGCGGGCTGTTCATGCCAAAGCGGTGAAGCGCGGGTGGCACAAGGAGTGGGAGCTTAACAAAGTGGCCTGGCTGTGCAGAGCTTGTCACTCGTACGTGCATCGAATAGCGAGTAATGAGGAACTGGGCAAGGAATTCTACTCGGTGGAATTGCTGACGGCGCGAGAGGACGTGCAGAAGTGGGCGGGATGGGTTGGAAGAGTGCGGTGGAAGGCAAGATAGTCTGATGAGCGAGGGCAGATGCAAGCGTGTCTCGACGGATGTGCATGTGTCGCACCTGGCATGCCTTCCATGTCGCAGAATTCGTTTGCATGTGATCACTTCGCGCGTGCATCTCGCGTTGAGATCACTTAAACCTCGTCTTCACGAATGTCCTCTCCACCACCATCACACACAACTCCGCCTCTTCATCGCGTTTGTACTCCCTCGGCGCTGCCTGCACCCCTGATTTTCAGCCTTACCAGATCCGACAAGGTCCCACACGAACCGCGTGCCTGGACGCGCTCTGGACGTGGGGCTGAATCTTTTACACCTGCAGCCTGCACCCATCCACTTGATTGACATCATTCTGCCACCAACAACCACCGCCCTCAGCCATCACGGCGCCCTCGCCAGCGTCCACTGCATGACAACCCACCATCAACGCGCAGTGGAAAGGTGTGAGGCGGCGGCGGGACAGACGACGCGAAAGTGATGCCTTGAGCTGCCCGTGAGCTCTTACCATTGAGGCCGGCGGAGGAGAGGTATTCAACATGGCGGAGGGCGCTTTCAACGCGCAGTGGCAGCAGTCCGAACCCTCTTCGCCGCTTCAACATATCACGAATGCCCTAGACGCCACCCTCGACCCGCGAATTCCCAACGCTGTGCGACAGCAAGCTCTTCAGCACCTCGAAGCTGTCAAAAGTCAGCCAGATGCTCCACAGCATGGGTTTACCCTCGCAGATGACTGGAAGCAGAACGACGCAGTTCGATATTACGGCCTGCAGCTACTGGAATTCGCAGTGAGGTATCGATGGGTCGAGTATACTGAAGATCAAGCTCTGCAATTGCGAAGATGGGTCAAGCAATTGGCAGGCAGCTTGCGAGAAGAAGACGCCGTCTTTTTACGCAACAAGATCGGTCAGCTGTGGGTCGAGGTCGCAAAGAGATCATGGGGCGGCGGAGAGTGGATGGACATGGACACGCTCCTGATCACGCTGTGGAATCAGGAGAAGGGAGCTGCGAACAAGATACTGGTACTCGCCATCCTCGAGGGTCTGAACGACGACATCATCAACAACGACGACGACTCCGTGGCAGGACTGCGACTGGACATTTTGGGCGATGCTTTGGTGGAGATTGTGGTTCCACCTCGCTTTTACGACACTCTGCAGAAGGAAAAGATCAAGAATGTGCGGGCTGAAGGAGAAGGATGGCTGGCGCGGATCAACAACTTTTTCGCACTTTGCGTCAAAGAGGCCCGACTGCAACAGGACCAGCCGGAAGTGGCCCACCATATGGAGATGTGTGCAGTGAAGGCGCTCAATGCATTGCGCTCCACCATGGGCTGGATCAGCTTTCGTGCGGTAGGAGAAGTCAACTGCGTCGACTGCCTGTATCTGCCGTTTTTCACCAGCAACGCGGTCCTGCAGACCGCTGCAGTCGAGGTCCTTCACACCCTCTTGGGGAGGCAGCAGGGAGGCGCTTCCACGAACGAGATCTGGTTATCGCTGATACGACAGGCGATGCACCCAGACAGAGTGGCCATGATCCGCGCTGCGTTCGAGCAGACTCCCATCGGGCCTGGAGAGGATGACGAAAAGTATACTTTGCAGAAGAAAATGGCGGAGCTTCTCTCGGTTATGGCTGATGCCATAGCTCTGAACCAAAGCATAATCGACCAGAGTCTCAATCTGCCCGCGTTCTTCGATCTTCTGACTCTGGTCCTGCAGCACAAGAGCTTGACGGTATCGATCCCTGTCTTGCACAGCTGGACGAAAGTACTCAGTGTTCATGAAGATAAAATCATCGACCTCACTCTGGCCGCTCTCCCAACTTTGCTCGAAGTCTGCAGCGACCGTTTGATCAGATACGAGGCCCTGCCCGAAGAGACAGATAATGAGACGTTGCGGTGGCTGGAGGAAGACTTCGACACCGTACCCGAACGTCACGCTTTCCTCGGTAACTACCGCAGATACAGTCAGACTATCATCGAAGGCATTGCACGATCCCGCCCGATCGACGCACTTTCTATTGTCCTCAACCAAATGCAACAGATGATCGAGACAGGCCCTTACACTGCTGGACGGGGCTTTGACAGCTCAAAGTATACAAAGTCTTCGTACCCAGTGCTCAGATTTGACGCCTCTTACTGCACTGTCTCTGCTGCACTGAGGGGGTATTCATCATGGACAAGAGACGTGTCCGATGTTGGTCCGGACCAGGAACTATACGCAAAGGTTCAACAGGATCAGCAACAAGCGTCTGATTCGCTGCAACAGTGGTGCTATGGCATGACAAATGTACATACCGACGATCCCGGCGTTGCGGACGAGGTACTGCAGACATTGGTCGCAGTCCTTCGAGTGCTCAAATCGCCCCCTCAACCCTTTGTACTTGCTATGGTTCAGCATCTTCTGACCATGCGGCTTTATGATCAACCTCAGCATGCTCAGTTCACCGACGCCATCAAATCTTTCGAATCGCTGCGGGTAGTTGAATTGCAAAAGCTTGCTCTCGCCTATCCGAATGTGCTGTTGGAGGTGTACAACGAGCTTGAGCCACGCATAGAACTTCTTGCTCAGAAGCATTCCGATGATCAGAGGCTAGTCTGGGGCTACCGATCATTCCTGTTCATGGTAGTGCATCGTGCGACAGGTATTGATGACCAGGTCAGAGTGGCTCGACTGCAGCAAATGCTCAAGCCGACCTACGATGCGTGGACTGATCCGGCACTTCAAGCTTCGTGTGAGAGCTTTTCGGCTTTCTGCTCCACGGTCAGTCTGCACAACATCGCGGAATTCTACAGGGAGCACGAGTTCGACCGGACACAAGACTGGTCTGCTCGCTTGTTGAATGAAGCTGGACGGGCACGACAGAACGAGATGAAAGAAAAGGCTGACCGCTTACCTCTGCGCATGACGAAATCGCTGCTCGCGGCGACAACTGAGAAGCTGCGAAGTGGCACAAACGAGTACGACAACGCTTGCTCGTTGTGGGCGCCTCTCATACCGTCAATCTTGCAGCCTCTGCTGCAAATGACACGTCATGCTCAAGCCTTTCACAACTTGTCGAACTGGACGCAGCTGCCGGCTGAGCTTCAAATGGTCGTGAAGCGAACTCTGCAGGACCGCTTTTGGCAATCAGGCATCTCAAACGAAACTAAAGAGGAATTCTACGCGCGAATTTCGGGCTCGAAGACTAGCTACGAAGGCTTCGCGAGCACGGTCCGTGGCACGATGCGAAATGTTCGTGAGATGGGCTATCACATCATCTATCTGATGACGAAATTCGAAGAGCAATTCTATGGGATTGAGAACTTGGCCACTCCCCTTGCTGATGCACTCTTCGACGATGCTGGCTGCCTCGGGGCGAATCATCTACATCCTCTCATCAATCTCACCACTGGGCTGGTTCAGCGGTGTCCACCGCACTACCGGAGTCGGTTCCTTCCCCCTGTACTTCGAAAGCTTTTTGTCTGTCTCGATGGCAAGATTTCCGCTGATTGGGAAGCCATTGGCCAGGCTGAGCAGCAGAACAAGAAAGAGAACGACGAGCTGAGTGATGAGATGCGAACAGAGAGTGTATTGCGCCAACTGACCTTTAGTATGGTGTCATTCGTGCCATTCTTGCTCGAGTACGATCGCCAGCCTCAGCATCTGCAGAACGGAAATGCACACACCAATGGACACAGCCCATCGAGCAAGGCACAGAATGTCAGCGAGCTAGTGCTATCTGATCCCACAGTCTTGGAGCCTCTCATCCTCTTCTGCACGCATGCTCTGCGTATGCATGATGGCAGATGCTGCAGCATGATCTGTAAAGTGTTCCGCTCTATCATTCCGCTCTTCACGCACACCACTCAGACCTGCTCAGCCATCAGCCCTGAGGCAGCTGCTTCTGTGCGCGAGTTTATTAGCACCGAAGTGCTCAAGGCTTGCATCACCTCTTTGAATGAACCATATTTTGCGGACTTGCAAAAGGATCTGGCCACACTCATTGCAAATATCGTCGTCATGTACACGGCCAAGACGGCGACTCCTCGAGAAGTCCTCCTGTCGTTGCCCGACATTACAGAGCAGAAAATTGACAAAGCCATTGCCAAGATGACGCGCACGCACAATGAACGCTCGCAACGCAGCGTTGTGCTCGACCTGCTCGAAGGTGTACGCGGTGTTTCGATTCATGAGATGGGTAAGGTGGAGCAGGCCAAAGCGAAGAAGAAAGAGAACAAGGGCGTGGCAGCGCAATACACCATGAATGTGGAGAATACCGGAGTCGTTAGAGGAGGGGAAGATGGACTTGATGGCGTGGCAGGTCTGTTTGGGGACGCCTAGAATGCGTTCAAGGAACAGGAGCACGTTGCCAAGATGATGGGGAACATGGATGGAAGAAGGAAGTGGTGAGATCGTTGACGTGGTTGACTTTGGCGTTGGCTTTTGCACTGTCGCTGTCTTGCGACTGATTACGACGAGGGGCTTCTCACAAATGCAGTGCGTGCTAGAGAGCGGCTCGATCCTTGAACGGGCTTGCATTGGGTTGACGATGAGAGACAGCATGGGTGTTGCTTTGGCGAATGCCAGTTTCGCGTGGCGTGAAGCGGCGCGTTGAGCATGGTTGACTTGGCTGTACATTGGAAGAGGAGTAGCATCAAGATACCCTTTCAGCGTAAGATGGGAGCACGTCTAGTGCGAGAATGACTTTCGAAAGACAAAATTGCTGCTTCATGTTGAACATCGCAACAAGTCATCCGGAAGATACTTGCTGCGCCATCAAGCAAAACGAGACCCTTCAGTAATAGGCATGCTCTATCACGAGCAAGCCGGAGGCGCTCGCGAAGCAACATTTCAGCAGTGAATGCTGTCCATCGTTCTGAACAGATTCATCTCCGGCGAGATTGACAATATCAACGTCGCCCAAAGATCTTTCACTCGATCGTTCTAGCAGCCCGGGGCGCATTACCAATGCCATAACGCTCCCGAATGGAGGGCGGCCAGGCCCAAGGAGCAAGATTCTTCACAGCGGTCCGATGCAACAACATGCACACCGTGTGGCTGAAAGTCGCGGCTGTCTTCTTCTTCCTTCTTTATATCCCCCATCGTCCAATTCCCAGCCAATCGACAATCCGAACCTCGTCATTACCGAGCCCAAGTCTCACCATTTCCGAAAAGACGACGAAGTCAATGGCCAGGTTCTCCCAGACGTGTAGAGAGAGAGAGAGAGAGAGAGAGAGAGAGAGAGAGAGAGAGAGAAGAAAAAGCCATTGCCCGCATCCTCCGTAAACGAACGAAACCTGCAGACGCGGCCACGAGTGAGCTCGCAGCTCGAACGTATCATCGCTCACACCGAAAAAATGGTATCGCTCGAATTGTCGCGATGCTGACGCTTCTTGCAAGGCGCATGATCAATCGGCTTCTTCTTGAGGCACGCTCTGTAGCCCGAAGGCGAGTACGCCACGATCCTGCCGCCGAAACTGCCACCGGCGATCTGCGCATTGGTAGCCGGTGAAGCGGCTGGCTGTTGGATAGGTGTCAGTACAGGAGGTTGGAGAGTGTACTTGGAGTATCACTTACTTTTGGGACGTTCTGATAACTCTGTGACACACTGTATGAGTTCTGTCGAGTTTGCGCCGTGGGTATTTGCGTGCCAGGTCCCCTTCCATGCCGACGACACGGTTGCGAGTGCAGCAAGGATAATCAATTTCGCCCACTTCATCTTTTTGAGAAGAATGTCGATTTTCTTAAAATCTTTGCCCGCGAGAGTTGAGTTCCGAGTGTCGGGTAGGGTAATCATGCGCGGACCTTGGAAATGTACTGTTGACGGGAGTTGTTATAATATAACAAGATGCGATCGATCTTTACAGGTGGTCAACTCAAATCTTTTCTCACAGAACCGTGTCACTCCGTGATGATATTGGGACAGGACCATGTCTATCCACCATGATAACATTGGGACAAGTGGGGCACCACACCACTGTATATTCCAGCAGCATGACTTGTTAGATTTGCAGGTAAAAGCTATGCAAATATGTAATTTGCGCTCGCTCTATCCCGGTGGTCCATTTCTTTGCTCCGCAGCCCAGTAGCGATGGTGTCTCGAATAGTGCGACAAATGCAACGAATACACAGACGGGAGCGAACAGGGTATGTGAACTGCGTACGGCACATCCTCGCCTTCATGCTAATGGGTGCCCGCAGTAGTCACCCGCAAAGTGAATCATCTCATCAGTCATGATGATGAGAGCGGCGGCCCATCAACAACAAGCGACGAACGACGACGATCAACAAGCACAACGGAAGCCCCCATGACGCTAACAGTGATAAGACAACCTCGTGGCGAACAAGGATGAAGTGGACAGTCCCATCTCCGCACAAACATCGAAAGACGTGTGGACAAAGTGCGAGCAGGGCTAGTGGCAGGACGCAGTAGTTCAAAAGCCATTAACCATCTTCAGCCCTAGTAATGTTTCGAGACAGCGTGCGGGACCTTTCTTTGCACTGAGTGACACAACATTAGTGTTGAGGGGCGTTTTTCTCTTGTGTCTTGGGGAGCCGCGACGTTATTTATGTCTTTCGCCTATCGTACTTCAAGTAAGCGAGCAAGAGAGGGCAAACATATACCCTGCGAAAGCGCCGAGCTGGCGCTGATGTTGGCGACACTTTTACTGCGATGAGGTCTCGATATGTCATGTGATGGCGGATGTCCGTCGTAGCGTTGGGGGAACGACGCACCTGACGAGAGGCGGTAGGCAGCGAGGTCCGAGAACGACTAGCGCACACTGCGCCGCTCGTCTACCACACAGCCATGACCATCACGCGCGTCGATCATCAAAACGACCACGGTTTGCTCCAAATTCCCCATGGTCGGGCATAGACAAGTGCGACAGGCACAGGCGCCGTCAAAAGTCACTGTTCGGGACTGTTCGCGTGCTCGGCTCAGCAATTGGCAAGAAACGTGATTATGGTGTGAAGTCGTTGCAAGTTTCCAGGCGCTTGGCTTATTGTGACCCGCGGTCGATGACGACGACCTTCAAGAAGCAATAATACCTTCGGGCCCAGGGTCCGAACAGATACAGATGCTGTGCCGCATCGAACACCGCTGCGGATACTTCCGGCGGAACACTTGTTGTTGACAGCAAAACCTGTCGAAAGAGTGCAAACGGTGGTGGAGATAGGCGCTCGGATGCAAGCGTGCGGCGTGCTATAGCTGTGAACGACATTCTCGGCAAGCCTAGAATTAGTGGCTGAAGATACGGGTCCACGGGCATAGCGCTGGTTCCAGCGCTCCGTTCTGCATTCGGGTAGCTCATCAGCATCAAGGGATGAGGAGAAGAGATGAAAAGCGCCAGTGCACCACTGCCATAAGTCACGCCAGCAGACTAAGTTAGTCATAATGCGGCCCCGTGATGGGTGCGGGTCTGGTGCCTCGTGCATCTCCTGGCTTGCTGCAGCCAAGTGGCGTCCTCGCCTACATGTACGTTGCAGGTCGACGATCGCAGAGTGCGATAGCGCCGTTCGTGGTGAGGTGACGCGGTACATTGGTTTATCGCTCTGAACGCCCTTGACCCGGAATGGATGGCGAGAGTAAAGCGCTCGGTCGTTGTTCTTGGCCTGCAGCGCGCTTGCGCCGCACTCTTTTGTCATCAATGTTGGTTTAGGGGCACAGAAGTGATGCGATTGGCACATGCAACGCATGATCGCACAGCGATTGGAAGTGTGAGTGCGCTGGCAGTCTTCTGGGAGATAACAATCGCTCAGCGATCTGAACAGCAGGAAGTCGTCCAAGATGGCTTGCGATCGCAAGTCTACGTTGATCCAAATCTGCGTTTGTAATCGCACAGCACAGAACCTCCCCCGAGAACCGGCCTGAAGCAATGCTCACAACCCCAAGTGAGGCATGAGAGGGTACTGATGAGATGATCGAGCGCGTCACATTGTTGCACACCACCATGCGCATGAACGACTCAGACTGCTGACCAGCATGGCTGACGAAGCGTACATGACTGCGCCCTGGCCAGACGTGTTGGAACTTGGAAGTAACTGGCCGTTCAAGGCTACAGGCAGCAGCGACTGTTACTGCAGTACGAAGAGCCCCAGAATAGCTGATCGATGTATAACGAGACCTCGTGTCGGTGTGCGATGAGGACATGCGTTCCAGAGTTTCAGCCTTGTTGGTGGCGCACAGGTCCTGCATCTCGTGCGCGAGACTTGGTAGGTCAACCGTTGGTCGCAACAACGGCGAAGAGAACAGGCGCATGAGAATAGGCGCCGGGCAGCGCTCATCACTCCGCAGTCTACAGCGCTTTTTCTGTCTGCCACTGCTGTCAACCAAGGTTCGGTGTGTTGTATGCCGTGTCGCGAACAGGTGCAATTCGTCAAGTCACCCGCCAAGTCGGTCCATGTCCAAGTCGAGCGCCTCGGCTAGACCAGTCGCAGTGAAGCGACAAGGCGCCGCGAGACGGTGGGTGGTCAGGCAAACGCGAGCAACCTCGCGCGAGGGACAGACGAGTTAGGCGGGCTTCAGAGAAGATTGGTGTACGCGGTCGTCACCCGCTCCGGCCTTGAAGTCGCGTGGTCGTCGGGCGAGATTGGACACGGTGTGCCCGTCGGGGTGGTCGCTTGTACGGCCGAAGATCAAAGTCCGACGCCCGAGGGGCAGTGGACCGAGCAGAAAGGCTCATACCTAGGTGTCGCGCATGCTGAGTTGATGGCAGAAACAAGCAGTGGGGAGCGGCAAGCCATGCGCGAGTCTGTCCTACGTGGCTCATCAGGCGATTGGATTCCGCCTTCAGCCTCGTGGACTGCGGGAAGGATCAGGGATGTTGTCAGCAGACAGAGTTTGAGAGGAAAGATGGAGGGTGGTGGTATGCCGACTAGAATATGACTGATGATCTGCGGCAGGCTATGGCGACCAATCGCCCACGCCGGTACTGTTCGACAATCAGGAGCATCTCGCGACGCAGCTGCTCGGGCTCGTTCGCAGCAGCGCGTGTCCCGTCCAGCTCTGGCCGCTCATGTGCCGAATCTTATGGCTCCTGGAGCGCGCGTGGGAGCATGAAGCTTCGTGCGGCGGGATGGAATGGCGCACGGAAGCGTGTCTCTTGCTCCTCCTCGTCCTCGTGCTCCGAGCGGCGGCAGGCCCCGAGCGAATGGGCGGCGGCGGCGGCGGTGTCAGTCGGGCTGTCACGACGTGTGCTGACCCGATCTCCGTTTGCAGGAGCGGAGGCGCGTGGTATGGCGGAAGGGTTGGTCGATACCGAGACCGGTGAGTGTGCGGGGCTATGTTTAGAGGGCGCTGATCGGCCAGCCAATGAGTCGCGGCGCGGCCCACAGCCATTTCGCGCATGCACCACAACCACTACTGTACAGTACTGAGCCCTAGCAGCGCACTTTTCGGACCCGCCCTGCGCGCAATCAATCTCGCCGCGCCCTGCGCGCTTTGTCAGCCAGCCTTCTCCCCATCTCCACTCGACGTCGCACCGTCATGGCCGGAGCGATATGCGCTCCGCCGCCGCCGCCGGTCCAGGTGCCAGATGGCAGCGAGCACATACCGTCCGACGACCGCCCTGTGGCCGGCCTCGCGTCGCGGCGTTTGACTCGCCTCCGTCATCAGACATGGCGCGGCGCCACCAAAGTCACGTCTCCAAGAGGCAGCGGCAGCAGCAGCAGCAGCAGCAGCAGCGCGCTGAAGACGCTCGGCCGGGACCCGGATCCTTCGTGCAAACCAAGCACCCGCCCGCTAGCACCTGCGAGGGTAGCGCGGGTTGGTTCACTGGTGTACCTTTATCACAGCCCGCCGACCGCAGCACGCGAGAGCTGCGAAAACGATCAGTCTCTCTAAACGCACGCCCTAGCCCCATGCTTCACCACGTCTGCTCTTGTCTATATCACTTCCACCGCACCCCAGCGCCACGCCGTGACCTTTAGAGTAGATCTTCCTTCCGGTTGGCCTACCCATTCGTTCCATACTTGACCCTCATGACCATGGACTCACCAGCTCTCCAGTCAGTCTGCATCAACCCCAACCGCATCCGATCGCAATCCTCCTTCTCGTCGTCGACCACCGCAACGCCGTCGTCCATCAACGCTCGTGGCGCCATCCAGAAGCGCTCTCCCCACGTGCATCGATCCCGAGCCATCTCAGTGTCGCAAGCCGAGAAGCTGCTCCAGTTCGCCGCAGACCAATCCCACCAGCCCGATCTCGAACACCCCGTCCCGACATCAACGGCCCTGGGAGGCATCCAGTGGATCACTCCCCAGCACTCGCCGCAACCGCACACCTTCACCGCCGAGCCCTCGCTGGAACCCTTTCCGCAGTGGACCGCGCCGACCCCGCCGCGCTCCGAGTCGTCCTTCCCCACCGTGTCCATCGACTGCAGCGACGAGCCCGTCACCACCGCCATCAGCGTTGCCCCCGACTTCGCATTCGACCAGCCCTCTGTGTCTGCGGAGATGAGGTGAGTGGTGGAGATCCACGCTGACTGATGGCCGACGAAGCTGATCATCGCGTAGCTCGTTAGGCTTCCTGCTCCCCACCACCTACGGCAGCTCCCCGTACGACTCCGACTCCAACTGTGCGTTCATTCCTTTCTCTCGCCCAAACTGCCACTAACGACTTGCAGCGTACGCCATGGATCAAAACTACATTCCCCCGATGCGCGTCACCCAGCCCACTGCAACCAGCGGCGCGAGCGCATATGCCACTACCGCATCGTCGTCCAGTCCGTCGCTCTACTCGAGCAGAATGGCAGACACGTCGGGCGCGCGCCGGTATTCCGAAATGCCCGTCACGACTTCCGCTGCATCAGCCTACGGCGACTACCGTCGCGTGAGCAGCCCCTACGACGCAAGCTACCCCATGGCTTCGAGCCAGACCATTCCCTCGATCAGTGGCCTGACCCAGAGTCCACTACCATCGCCCCATCTGGGCTCCTCTGGCGTGTCGCAATACAACAGGTCAGTCGATGCGCATGGACGTACGCGAAACCTCATCTCTGACTGGAATGTCAGATCACCAAACATCTATGAATCGAACCCATACGGACAGGCATACACGACCGCTCCGCCGCCCGCACAAGTGTACGGGAGCAGCAACCAATATGCGCCGCCGTCTTTTGTGGGGAGCAATGTCAGCGAGACGCTTCCGAAGCCCGTCGGCAACGACTCGTCGATACGAGTGCTCAACCAGCGACCGAAGCCTCAATGCTGGGAGCATGGATGCAACGGGCGTCAATTCTCCACCTTTAGCAATCTTTTGCGACATCAACGCGAGAAGTCTGGCACATCGGCAAAGTCATATTGCCCGAAATGTGGTGCAGAGTTCACGCGGACGACAGCGCGCAACGGGCATTTGGCGCACGACAAGTGCACAAAACAGCGACGGCCGTCGGATGGAAAATGAAATGGTTCATTATTGGGAGGAGCATCACCATCATCATCATCATCATCATCATCATCATCATCATCACAAGACGATCACGATCATCGTCCAGTCATCAGGAGGTTTACTGGTAGCATTTGCAGAGCGCCCGCCGCGCGCCGTTTAGAAGTTTTTTTTTAACGACCAATACCCACAAATCGATTCTCTCTGCTTGCAACATCACAAGTCCACTACGTGCATAAGCAGTGGCACAGTCTTTGGTCACAATTTCACAAAGTACAGTACTAGCCGTAGCCAAGCAAGAGCGACGTTCTCCGCGATGTGCACGTGAGGCACAGCACAGCCGTTTCGGCACCGAGTGATGTCTCGAAGCAAGGCCAGGGCGTGGCAGAAGCGCGAAACTCAGTTTGGAAAGCTCGCCTAAGTGCTCTTGCCCGCGCCACCGTGCTCAGGTTGCGACCGAGGGCACACGGAGAAGATGATGATGGTGATGATGGTGATGAAGGCCGCTACTACATCCTACTGCATGCGAAGAACGCACGCTTAATGACGAATACGGAGAAGCCACTGCTACAGTGTGATCCCAATGCGACCTCAGGCATGCCACTTCTCACCGGTGCACTGACGTTGTGCCCTACCCGCTGAGTCAGAATCTCAGGCTCCCACACCCTGGTCGCAGCAGAAAGCAGTTGGCGCCGCGCGCACATGGAGCCCACAGGGTTGGAGGCGTGTGTTGCGCGCGCCACGATTGGTGCCATCTCTTCCATTTTCCTGCACATGCAGCGCGCTCGCATTCGGAATTGCTTGGCCCGTCCGGACGATCACACTTGCACCTTCTGGGACGTTTTTGCGAGGTCTCGATGATCTGATCAGGCCCCCACACTGGTGACCGCAGCAGGCGGCGCTCGCGGTCGAAGAATTGGTGCGATGTTGTAACCCAAGAGGCATCGAGGCACGCCTTCGCGCTGCATTGGTCCTCTTGCTCTCTGCTTCCGCCGCCGCCGCTTCTCCAGATCTGCAGGATGGACGTTGTGTACTGGATATACATGCGGCGGCAGGATTCACACAGAATCCAGCGACGCATGGTCGCCATGTGCGTAATAAACACAGCAAGCAGCACGAAGGACCCACGATGTGCCGTGCCTGTTTCCGCTCTGTCGGCTCATGCCTTCCATACTGTCCTCCCTCGCTAGGAGGTAGACTAGACTCCGCCTTCCCAGCTCGCCTTGCGTGCTCCGTCACTGGATCCACTCTCCGACCGTCGGGTTCATGGGTGACCTGCTAGCCATGGGCTGATGTGTGTCTAGAACCGTGAAACGAGCTGCTTGGCGCATTGCATTTCATTGTCAAAGAGATATCCACATCGGAGACGCCGCTGTGTCCGTTTCTCCACCGGTGTGCCGCCAGCGTCGTGACCCTGCCAACTAGGAAGTACATGTGCGTATTCGTGATGATGAACACCGACGCGTCTTGGCGTTTTTCGGCGCCGCTCACGTGAAGCAACGCAATGACTCCCGCCGGGCTCGTCGGCGGGACTTCGCGAGCGCGCAACGTCACTTGGACTTTCGGGCGGTGGCACACCATCAGCACAGCAGCAGCTCCTCTACCATCATGATTGCCGCCCACTGGTCTTGAGTTGCTCCTCAAGCAAGCGCGCCCCCCGTAGCAAACACTCTCATCGCCCGAACCGAATTCATCACCATGTCGAAACCGATGACCGTCCAGTTCAGAACCCACCGAGCGCACACCAATACACGATCGTTAGCGGAGCAAATACGGCTAGCCGGACTGCGCTATCGCTCACGCAGATGAGGAGCTCAGCCAAGACAGCGTGATACCCCTCTCCAAGATCGCGCACAGACATGGCACACGCATCTGCATCCATATTCACGTGGGAGCCAGATACTCCGCGAGTGTCTTCGCCGTGGCTCAAAGCTGCGGATGAAGGCTCCAGTCCTGCGCCTGAGGGCGTGAGCGATAGCAATGGACGACTAGGCCTGGCTGCCAGAAATTTGCGCGAAGCTGCCGACAATGGTCAAAAGGTGACGCGACTACATGCCGAGCCACAAAATGGGCCCGTGGAATACAAGCTCCATCTGCTTTTGCGGCCGAGGCGCAAGTTCCGCTCTACCAGTACCGGCGTATATGTGCCTGGCTCCAAGCATGCAATGGTGGCAGATACCAACCCCTCCAAGGCAAAAGTGTCTGCAGAATTTGTAGCAGATTCCAATGCCAATTGCGGGAACACGACGCCCTCCCAGTCTACTCAGCAGTTTCGCCAACACAGGCTGCAGCAATTGACAACGCAACTCATGTGGCGCCTGCAGCAGTCTTCTCCGCACCACACATCTTCTGCCGACAACATCATCATGCCTACGCTCCCAGAGGCGCTGCCAGAGCTGCAAGTTCCGCAGCAGATGAGTAGATTATTGCACGGACTTGAAGAGAGCCAAGGCGCGCTGTACGAAATCGGCGTCTCCGATGATGGTACCCTTATAGGCCTGGCGGAAGATGAGATGCACGAGAGTTTGAACAATTTGCGCGCAATGGCGGCATGCTTGGGTTGCGCGGTCGAGGTCTTGCGCGAAGAAACGGTAGGAGAATGCGAGTGGCTGGAGGATGCAGTCGTCGCAGACGAGGAACGAAAGATGCGACGTTCAGGAAGACTTGTTGTGGCTGAAGCATTAGTGCGGCCATTTTTGCACTCTTCCAGCCCAACTTTGCCAGGTCAAGATGGATCTCACACTGAGCCATCACTCACTGCGTTGCCCACTTCTGCGGACCTTGCTCCACCTAGCACCGAGCAGTTGCGGATCACACTGACGGGACCAACGAGGTCTGGGAAGTCATCGTTACTGGGCACATTGACAACCTCTACCATGGACAATGGTCTCGGAGGCAGCCGACTAAGCATGCTGCGTCATCGTCACGAGAGGAGCTCCGGCATCACAAGCTCGGTCACTCAAGAGTTGCTGGGATATCGAGAAGGGATGAACGGGAATGTGGAGGTCGTGAACTATGCTACGGAGAACGTCTCGACGTGGATCGACATGCACCTTGCCTCTGCTGGTAATCGCTTGGTCCTCGTCTCGGATTCTGCTGGCCATCCGCGATACCGCCGAACCACAATCCGTGGACTTGTGGGTTGGTCACCTCACTGGACTTTGCTCTGTGTTTCTGCGAATGATGACGACAGCGCGTCAAGCGCGAGCCACGGCCAACAATTCTCACAGCAGGCAACTATACCCACTGCAATGGACCTGGCGATCGCCCAGCTGAATTTGTGTCTGCGTTTGCAATTGCCGTTGATCGTCGTCATCACTAAGCTCGATCTCGCTTCCAAGTCTGGTCTTCGGCTGGTATTGACCAAGATATTGGACGTGCTCAAGGCTGCTGGCAGGAAGCCCGCTGTCATGCCCGGCAAAGGGAATATCACAAACGCTAGTGACTTGCAGATTGTCGAGCCTGGACTTCTGGAATCTGCTTATAACACCGCTCTGCCTCTACTCAACGACTTTCGAGGATCAGTTCCGATCGTTCTGACAAGTGCAGTGGACGGCATCGGCATCAGTAATTTGCATGCTCTGTTGCACGAGTTGCCGAGCCCTGACCCACCGTTGGGCGAGGGATCAGACATGGCATCAGCGATTTTTGATGTCGAAGATGTCTACAGCAAGCCGGCAGAAGTTGCGGGCGTGATCGTTTCAGGTCGGATTCGCTCGGGCCAAATCTCTGTTGGGGATCTAGCAGTCGTTGGCCCTTTCTCTGGCCACGAGCTGCACGAAGACTCCGAGGACTCGGATGAGCGTCCGTTGCGCAGATCCACTTCTTCGAACCTGCCCACATCCCGGTCGTTTCCAGGTGCGCTTCGGAACTCGCACTTCACGCCGCCACTCTATCAATTGCCAAATCAGGAATGGCGGCGGGTCAAAGTGACCAGCATCAGGAACCTCAGGCTACCCGTGCATTCGCTGCGCGCTGATCAGGTCGGCACTATCGCTGTCAGTCTCGACGATGCGGCTAGCAAGACCGCTCAACTGCTCCGAATACGCAAAGGTATGGTGCTCTCGGAGGTCCAGCCTCTTGCGACACGCACTTTTACCGCCCGTTTTGCGAGAGGGGATCTAGAGCATCTCTCAGTTGGGAACCATGTCGTGGTCTACATTTCGAGCGTGCGTGCTTCTGCAAAGGTCGTCACTGCGCGAGCGCCTGATTCTCCGGAAGAGTGTATCCCAGAGCTGAACAACGGCGCTGAGGACCCTTTTGGCTTCGATGATTTTGAAGAAAGCATCGAATTGCAGCGAAACAAGAATTTGGCTGGCCATATCATAGCACCTGAGCTGCTAGTGACCTTGACTTTCGATACTGCCAAAGAGTACGTTGTGATTGGAGATCGTGTGCTCGTCATGCCTAGCGGCGGTGCGCCTTTGTACTCTGGCAGTGAAAGAGGCGAGAAAGGTGTTGCTGGTCTTGAAGGCTTCGTGGGGCTTATTACGGAGGTGAGAAGCTGAAGTCCTTCGACTTGTCGTACACTTGGAAACAGCAAACTCGATCTCACCAGAGTTACGTGCACATTCACTGCAATTGCATTCTGAAGCAGCTGTCGTGCTTTCGCCCCTCTCGCACGTCTCATCTCCCACACTTTCACAGACGGTCGACTCTCTACGCAGCGACATGACCTGCAGGAGACTGTAACAGGGACAGCACACTGTTCCCACCACAAATACCAAATCAGGAACCTGCCGCCGATCAATACTTCATCACTTCAGAGCAAGCGACTTGGCATTTCTTCTTCTTCTTCTTCTTCTTCTTCTTCTTCTTCTTCTTCTTCTTCGAGAGAGAGAGAGAGAGAGAGAGAGAGAGAGAGAGAGAGAGAGAGAGAGAGAGAGAGAGAGGGGGGGACTTGCACAGCTTGTTGCACGAGAGACAAAGATTCAAATCATCTGTCATCAGCGTGTCTACGTCGATCTTTTCCCTTTCTCACCCGCTTTCCACTCATCACTGGTGTCCGCTCGTGTATGGCTCGGCCGCGCGGTAAACAGACTTTACGCTTCGCGAGTTAGTCGAAGTACCGTCGCCGCCGCTTTTCCAGGTTGCATACGTGTCACGTGCATGTGCATGACTGAGAGCCAGTTGAGTTTGGAGCTGCGAGGCTGTGCTGGCGACGCGACTACTATAACTACTGCAGTCTGGCGCTGATGATGGAATACTGTACTGCTGCTGTGCTGTGCCACTTCATGTGCTGTGCTGCGCTGCTGCTCTTATACTGCTTTGAGGACGGTGCTTGTTCATCAGTGGCGCGAGAGCGTCATGTCTTGTGCTGGTGCCAGATGTTGTTCATTTGTCGTTGTTGGGTCATCGTTGGTGGTGCGCGATCGCACTGTTGTGGCTGTGTACTGTATCAACATGTGAGGCCGGAGGGGACTGGAGGGTCCTTTGATGATTGTGATGATAAGGATGATGATGAAGAAGTGCTCTTCTTCTTGATGCGACACTGCCTTGTTCGCGTTCACTGCCATTCGTGTCTTCGTCTACGTAGTAGTAGTGTCTAAAATACCATTAAAATGAGGCGCTCTCTGCCGCCGTGAAAACTCTCTCTTCCTCTCTCATCATCATCATCATCAGTCTCAGCATTGTTCGGAGTCTTGCCGGGACCCGGATCGCTGGCCGTCTCGGCAGCGAAGGACTACTGTACTATTCACAGAGGCGCGATCGTCTCATAATAAGGAGGCACTGTATTGAGAGAACGAAGCTTCCCTGGCGTGATCAAAGGTGGCGTGTGGCATGTGGTTTGTTGCTCCTGCCTCCTTCTTGCTGATGACTTGTATCCTATTGTGGTTAGACATCAGAGAGGGTATGCTGATTGTCACACAGGAAGTTGGGTTGCCATCGTCATTTCCTGGGGACTCATTGGTGTTGGTGGCTATGATTTTGGGAAGCTATCTAGATGAGTTGTGTTCTAATGTCATTGGTTCGTGCGTGCACTTTTGAACGTTGCATGGGGTCTTTTTGGAGTATGCTGTAGGGTCTCATCGATTGAATTAGCCCGTCAGAGTCATGGATCTGATGTCGATGATCGTTTTTAGACGAAGACGATATTCGAATGATCATGGTTCATGTCTGTATCCGCTTTACATTTTGCTGATGATGGGTGGTCACTATGGACAAGAGCATGGTCATCGCAAATAGCTCCAGAAAGTGATCCCCAACCGTATAGACTCGTAGTCTGAGAAGTTTCTCCCAGGAAATGGTTCCTGTAGATATCGCTGCATCTCGCTACCAAGGTGCACACTTGGCCCAATGTCTCTCGGTGCAACGCCTGATCTCCAACGATCGAGGGAAAAGGAAAATCTTTCCTCACTCCCTCAAGACACCATACTGCCACTTCACAACCTCAAGGTCCTCCTCAGTGGCCTCAATCTCCGGCTTCAGTCCCTGCAATGCGCCTCTGATGGCCACATGAACGGCCATTTCCTTTGAATTGCTCATGTTTCGCTGCGTCGAACGCTCGAGATGCTGTGCCATGTCTTGCAAGATCCCGTCCATGTCCTCATGCAATTCCCTCGCGACAGCAGTGATGGTCTCGCTAAAGTCTGTCTGCAACGATGTAGTCACAGCTGCGAAGGGACTGTTGAAGCCGCCGTACTGGGGTTTCTTGCCATATAGCCAGTTCTCCAAGGTGGCGAGCATGCGTTGAGTGCAGTGCTGACCTTTCATGTCCTTGCAATCCTCATACATGTCGCGCATGGCCTCTGTGAAATATGCGCTTGGCACGTCTCGAGTGGTGTCCATTTTCAGGTTGCTCATTTTCTTGTCGAGCTCTTCCATGCGTGAGTCGTAGGCGGTATGGATACGATTGCAGCAGCTCGCGATGAAGCCATGAAGTGGTTGCATGGCGACTGGAGCCCCGGCGGCAGAGCCTGGTCTCTTGTTAGCAGAGTGATGATGAATACGGCGTGCATTACTTACTGCTGAGCTGTGCAGGGATGGCCTCGACAGCCTTCACGACCTTATGCGCCCCACTGCGCAATGCCTCTTTCAGACGCAGAAGGAGTCCATACCAGGCGCCTTCAATAGTGGCGGTCTGATCGTCAATGAAACGCTCATTCCAGGCTTCGTGCGCTTTGCCCTTAGTCATGTGGTTCCCTCCACGTCTGAAGAAGGCTCTGACTGTGGAATGATGCCATCCTCCGGCCGCGTTCAGGCTGTTCTTGTAACGGACCGCTGCTGACTCATACTTGGAGCGATTCTTGATCATTGGTCGTATGAGACTGAGGTCGCACTTGTCACCTGACGTCTCCGTGAAATCCTCCATGAGGGTGTCAAGCAGAGCAAGGGGTTGTCGTCCGATGTTCATGACATCGATGTTCTGCTGCGTCGGAGTGGCTTCAGCCCAGAGCACTGCGCCCTTCAAGAGGACGAGAATCTTGTTGAGATACTCCTCTATACGGTTCATTTCTCTGACAGAAGCCATACGCAATGCATGCGTGCGGAGCGCCGGGACGCCTGTGCTCTCCACGCTCATCAATCGAGCATCGTCAGACGGCACACCCTTGTGTGCACTGTAGTGGGTATTAGAAACACAGAAAACTGAAAGTTCAGCCCCAGGTGCCAAATGCTTCTTCTTTTCTTTCTTCAAGCGTTCCATGATATAGCTATTGCGCACTTCGACAAGCCCATCCATCTGCGCGTTCTTGGTCTCTTGGAGGCGGGTGGTCAGCTGAGCGGCAGATGCGTAGAGCGAGTTCATCTCAGCAGTAGACGTGGTGCGTTGCCGCTTGCGACCCTGATGGGTTTTGATCTTCTTCTCAGCTGCAATAAGCTGTTGAGAAAGGTCCTTGATGTGACTCGATTGCTCCCAATACTCGCCAACGCTCTGCTTTTTCTCCTGCAGCGCTTTGGCAAGAGCGTTGTCAACAGAGGCATCAGAGCGCGTAGCTATGATGGCCACGTTGTGTCCAAAGCGATGTGCGTAGGTCGAAAGGACGCGATCCAGGTGTGCATCAGAGAGCGGGCGCTCGATGCTCGTTACCACCCAAAGAGCATCGCTATCACGGACGAACTTGTGGGCGAATTCTGCTCGGACGCGATTCGTGTCGAAGGTGCCTGGAAGGTCGAGAAAGTCGGTATACGTCAGAATTCGCGAGCCGTTGATGCCTTTGCGGACATGCTCAATCAATGGCCATATGGCTGGTTGGTCGAACGTGCCTTTCTCAAAAATATGAGGCTCCAGGGCAGCATTCAGCTCCCTCGCGGTGTCGGCATCGAAGCGCAAAAATGGGCGCGGTCCTGTGAGACCTGTTTCCAGCAATAGATTCTTGCACCACGCTTCCAATGTGTCGATCAGCTGCAGATGGTCCTCTCGGTGGCGAGTGGAGATATGATTGCTGATACTGCCTGGCGACGCAAATTCAGATTTGTTGCAGAACAGCGCACGAAAAATCTTCACGGCGGTCTCATGGTTCAAGCGATATTCGTGGTCCTCCTCACTTGACCAAGTCTCATCCTGCTGGAACTCGTAGGTAATGTAATTCTTGACATGCTCAAGCAAGAATGCGCGGCGTGTGTCCTCGTCGAAGAGGCAAACCTCGGCGGCATATTTCTTGTGCTGGTCGTCCAGGGTAGCTGTAATCAGTGTGGGAACGCAGGTACAGCTCTCGCCAGTAGCGGCCGCCTTACTAGCATCAGGTTCGTCAACAAAAGAGTTCGTGGTCGAGCTCTTGCCGCTGCCCGTATGACCTAGCAGCATGATGCGCTGCTTGCTGGTCATGAGCCTGGCTTGTGCTTGAACGGCTTTGTCAGCCATCGTCTTGACTTCCTTACTGGAGTGGATGTACGGCTGGAAAATTTGCACAAGACATTCGACCAGGCCCTGCGCACGTTCTACAGCTTTGGCGGTCATCGGGCTGTATGCTGCAACATCAGGGAATGGTTCCGCTTCTTGTGAGTAGGTCTCCTCAGATTCATCTCCGTCGCCTTCGTCGGACATATCGACATCGTCACGCAGGTCGTCAAAACTGCTGAGATCCATTGGGATGTCACCGCGGCCTTTGAACAGAGTAGCAATCGTGCGCCGCTCTGGCTCCGGCGTTGCAGTCTGGTCAGTCACGAACAGACCAGTGTCTGGTTTGCTGTACGCGGTGTCTGCGCTACGCTTGCGCTTGTGCACACCAGAACGCCAACTGATGTGCTCCATTGTCGGTACTAGGTGTGATGGTGCACAAGTGTTGCCTTGCGCCCCCGACGTTGATGCGGTTGACTGTTGTAGTTGAATGCTTCTTGTCAGTGGTGGAGGTAGGGGCTTGGAAATGTTTCGGAAGGCTGTGGAAGTGGTTGGAGATGTTGGTCAGGCCAGGTGGCTGTCAATTGAAACGCAATGCAAGCGCTGAGCCTCCAAGTGCAAGGTTGTGGGGCTGAACCGGTGCGTGTCAAGTGAGCCAGGTGAAGTGAAGCACAAACAGCATCTGCAGCACCACGTCAGCTCTGCCTTTCCAACACCAAGACTCAAGTACATCTTGCCATCCCGCTCAATTCTTGTGCAGCATGTCCGCCATCATCCAATGCGGTTTATCTTCTGATGAGAAAACGCGATTGCCCTGTCTTCTGTCTGGTATGCAACATCATCCTGGTGCGAAAATGAGCATGAAGGCAATCACTTCACACGAAGCGCATGTCGCGATCACCTTCACTTTTACCGCGCATGGAGGCGCTGCTCCACTATATTACATGTAAGTGAGCCCAGACCTGGGTCAACAAAGAGCAGAATAGGCCGCCAGAAGTCCTGTCCCCGAGGTTGATAGGAGTCTTGTACAGTCAGCAATGTGACCATGCTGGGACATTGCAGCACTGACCTGCTAAGAAATGACCCCTTTCTCTGGGGACGCTTGAATGCTGGAGTCAAATAGAGCATGCGAAGGGGCGGGGGGGACCTGGTGGAACATGTAGTATATTCCACTATAATACACATGCAGCGTCGTGAACTGCATTTCTACGCTATCGCATTATTGAACACGCTCATCTTCTCCCTTGCGATATCAGGCCAGCGACCCACCAGCGCGGCTCATTGCACATGCCGACAGCGAAGCCCTTCGACCAATGAACTCTCTACTTGTAGAAGTCAAACTTGTCCGCCTCGCTAGTACCCTTGACCTGGCTTGTGTACGCGTCTTCCAAATCTTGCTGAATGATGTTATATCTGTTCTTCCTCACAGCTCTCAATCCCGCCTCTTGCATCACTGCCGCGATGATAGCTCCAGACAGTGGGTCGTTGCGAACGATGAGGGAGTCGAGGTCAACCTCAGGTGACAAGCTCATCTTCGAGGCGATAGTGGAGAAGATCAGGCGACGCTCTCGGCGATCACGCAGCGAAGGGAATTCGATCTTTCGGTCGAGACGACCAGGACGCAGCAAAGCAGGGTCGAGTGTGTCGGCACGGTTGGTTGCCATAATGACTTTGACGTTTGATGTCTGGTCGAAACCGTCCATTTGATTGAGCAGTTCGAGGAGGATACGCTGCACTTCTCTGTCGGCGCCGGTTTGTGCATCGAAACGCTTCGTGGCAATGGCATCAATCTCGTCGATGAAAATGATGGCCGGGCTGTTTTCTCGTGCCATGCGGAAAACGTCGCGCACCATGCGCGGTCCTTCTCCAAGATACTTCTGCACGAATTCCGAGCCGACCACGCGAATGAAGGATGCGGTGGTGCTATTCGCCACAGCCTTGACCAACATTGTCTTGCCCGTTCCAGGAGGCCCGTAAAGCAGGACTCCGCGCGGAGGGTCGATACCAATCTGCTTGTACAGGTCAAACTGCGTCAGTGGCAGCTCGACGGCTTCCCGAATCTCCTGCTTCTGCATGTCTAGCCCGCCCACTTCTGCGTATGTGACATCAGGCTTTTCATCAGCGCCCAACATTGCGATGCTGCTGTCGGCCTCGGGCGGCAAGATGTCGACCAAGCTGTTGGAGTGTCGGTGCAGTGCCACGCTCGAGCTCGGCTTGAGCAGCTCACGGTCCAGTGTGCTCAGTATCCGCACGACATAGTTACTCCCGGTTGATGACTGCACAATCCCCGTGTTTTGGTCGATGGCCTCCATGAACTGGCCGATGACCAGCGGCACACTTTGTATCCGCTTGATCTCTTCCTGTGCGCGTACCAGCTCTCGCTTCAGACTCCTCTGCTCATCCTTGATGTACTCCTCCTGCAATTTGATGTACTCAAGTTGGCGCTGCAGCTTCTTGTATGTCGCATATTGGTCGTCAGAATCTGTCAGGCCCTCGATGGTGTCGATGTTGGTGATGGCGGAGCTGGAGATCTGGTTGAGGAGATGTGGCGCGGTCGGCGCTTTGCTCACGTCGGCAGACGCCATGATGGGATGTTGCCTTCGCGGGATTCGGCTGCTGCGTTGTGTATTGGGAGGTGAAGGTGAGGACGGTGGTGTTTGTGCTGATGATGATGGAAGTGATGCGTTCCAGCTGCAGCTTGTCGGAGAAGGCGATGGAGCTGCCGACGCCACACGTGCATGGTCTTGGCAATGTCCTGGCTCTTCACAAGTCCACATGAAAGACGAGGATTGCTGGTCAAACGTATCATGGGGGATGGGATACTACAGTTTTTACTTGGAGTCTCAAACTTCACAGAATCCATCATCGACCACGAGAAATTCAGCAGCCTCCCAAGATAACATCGACGAAGAACGGACCAGCCTGGGCTGTGATCGTTTCTCTTCGCGTAACTCTGCGTTCTGAACCAAGCACGCTTCATGCGTATGCAGCATTCGCGAACCGTCAAGGCTCATCTCTTACCGGTCTGCACAGCCCATGTTTGAAAGAATCAGCAAAACTACGATTGCTTTAGTTTTCTGGTCAAATACAGAACCCGAGGCCACGGCGCAGCATATATCTCCTGTTTGCACTGCAGTCCTCGTGATATTCGTCCAGGCGAGTCGGCCGGGTTCGTAAGTCGTCACGAAGTTGGCGCTGAGCGACTTCATAGTTACGGGGTTCTAATGCCAACGCTCCCAGAGATGATTACTGGTTAGTCATTGGCATGAGCTTGCTTGCGTGGCCGAATCTTTTGCTTCATGTCGGGTGCAGTGTTCGAGTTGCGATCGGCTCCATACCCCCTAAAGATCACAGGTTGTGTTCACTAGGCGCTGAAACAATCTTTTGCAGCGGAAGTCCGTCTTTCACGCTTGAAAAGTTCGATGGCAAGCTTGTTTCGACGTATATGCCAGCTGTACACCGTGTCGTGGTAACAATTGAGCTGAGTGGGTGTTTAATTGCCAGCCTCATCCGTGTGCTTGCACCAGGCTTCGTATCGGCGGTCCTGATGCGAATTCCCCAATTCACGGCAGCCGTTGGCAGAACCGTCCATGTGAATTGCAGCACGCCTTTTCAGGCTCTGCCGCCATTGTCTTCGGCAGCGCGCAGCAAGCAGGGCGATTCGCGTTGTAGGGATGATGTTATGATAACATGTTGATGTCTCCAAGGCAAGAAAGGAGCGGATGAGGGTGGAAGTCGTTGCAAGCACCAGGCGTCCAAAATTAGCCGGGGTCTGCTCGCGTCCCGCCACACATCCAGCCACGCGAAGCGAGTCGACGTGCACAATTCCACGTCACGCAACACTCCCTCGTTGGGCGCCAGTTCTCCCTCGACGCCTGCCCGCATTTGTCCGCCGTACACTTCACCGACACCGACCGCCCTTCGCACAATTCGTTCGTTGTTGTATATTTTGCCGCTCCACGTCCATCTCGTTCCAAGACGACGCCGCGCCGCCCCACCCCAAAGCTACACCATTGGCCGTACGAGATACCACAACCGGAGCAAGCCCCTCGGAGCACCGTAGACAGACACAGCGGCACCGTGTTTCCTACCGCCAGGACGAGCGCGGTTGGCGGACCACGAGTGCTAACACCACTCTTCCCGGCGCAAAGCGCGTCGACCACTCCAGCCACCAGCAACGCGCGGGAGAAGAACCTCGTCACACACCATGGCACGATCAGACATGACCCGAGAGAGGGTCATTGTGCGCCAATCATACTACTGGCCGGACTGGCAACTCAATGTCTGGATCATCATCATGCTGGCCACGGGAGGCACGCTGGTTGGAGTCTTCGCCAACTTTGTTGTGATCCAAAACTCACTGGGAGGCTTGGGGATACCATGGTGAGTTTGGCGCGCGAAGATGCGAGCAATGCACCCTCCGAGAGTCCGTGTGGTCGCTGAGCATTTGTATTCTCACGCTTGCAGGCCTTTGAGCAGAGATTGGTGCTACAACCCCATTTCCACACGCTCTACACCCTCTGAATCTCTTCCGAACCATGTACTGACCACAGTATCTTTGCTAGGATCATGCCCTTCGGCATAACAGTCGGCGCTCTAACGCTTGCCTTCATCATCCTCATGCTTATACTCATCGTCCAACGCCGACTTCTCCCCGGCGTCCTCATTATCGGCGCTTTCATCCTCCTCGTCCTCTACATCACCGGCCTAATCGAAACCGCGATCCAACTATTCGGCCCCTCAGGCGACATCAACTCTAAGTGCGGGACATATGTCACAGGCCGGAACCCGAACGACTTATCGGTGAATACTCTGGCATGGCTTCAACAAAATAGCATATGTCAGAGCTGGAGCGCAGTCTTCGCGTTCTGGATCATAGGAGCCGTGTTTCTGGTGTACTTGATTGTACTGGCTGGTATGGTGGCACAAGGAGGAAGAGAGGATAACTATTAATGTGTGCAACACACGGCAAGATAACGAAAGTCAGGGCGCATTGTTGGACGAACAACGGGCATGTATGGGAAGAAAGAGAATCATACGCGAGCGAGAAACATGACGACTGGAAGGGAATGATTTTATGGCGAGGCGTTCGCTGGTGGTTAAAATACCCTGGAGCGTGGGAACTGCTCATCTTGAACAGGAAATGTTTTGCACAGTATTCACTATATGGCACCAGTTTTCCGATCACCATGGCTCTGTAATGGCGAGCAAGTGAGTATGTCATTGTTGGAGTATACATGTTGATTGCAGAGCAGGATCGACATTTCATCTCGGAGCTCAGAGGATCAGGCTGAAAGCTCCCAAGTTGTCTTCACCTTCTTTCAACCGGCATACGAATGGGTGCGTCGGCAGCGATACTTCCAACAGGCAAGAGATCAGCTCGGAGGAGCTCGGTAGATTTGGAATCGAGTGACACACAACGTGAGACAGAATTAGCCTACGATATTGGGAAGTGGTCGGTGGCTCATCACTGCAGTCAGAGGCAGATTAAGCTGGCTCCCCAGGAGTGCGTGATCTCTCCGAAATCAATCTCAAGCCAAAGCCACGCACGGCCCAGATTCGTGGAAATGCTGGATGCTGTTGGCTCAGAAGCTGAGTCGAAAGTGCTGGACTCTTCTCACACACGAGTACACAGCACGCAGCACGCAGCCCGTATGAACTGTCGAGCGCTCCTAGCCTGGAAACCAGAAATCATCAAACACATGCATATTCGTGAAAGGATCTACCGGAACGACCAAGCTTGGGGACTTCAAAGCAGCTTGCTGTCCCAAGTTCAGCAATTACAGTTCATCAAGCTTCGCGACTAAGTGCACAAGAATGCGCCATTGCGTCTGCATCTAACCCAATTTCGACTTCACAAATTGCAGTGCCTGCTGTCCATACACTTGTCCATAGGCCTGGTGTGTGGCTGCATTGTTACCGGTACAGCAGTATGGGTCTGGAGCGTCACAGTAGGACTGGAGCTTGGACTGAAACGCCGGGCAGGAGAAACCTTGCGGTCTAGGGTCGAACTGAGGACACACTCGTCAGTAAACATATGCGCAGATTGGAAAGGGGAGCAACATACGCCTTGCGCTGTACAGCTTCCGACATGAAATGATTTCTCAGCTGGGGAGTTCCGAGGGTTTCCTCCCCAGATCACCGCCTTGATGGCGCTGGCGGCTGAAGACGAGACCAAGACTTTGGTGTCAGTGATGCCTTGGTTGGGATCACCACCGCCACAAAGTGCGTTGTCGCCAATCTGAGCACCCTGTTGTCGGAATTCGTCAGCCTAAGTCCCATGGGCGTTTTCCATATGGAACGATGCAACGATGCATACCTGCGAGTATCCTACAACCACAAGCTTGGAGTCTGGACACCTAGAGTTGAAGCTGTTGATTTGGTTCGCAATGTTCTGAGTTCCAGCTCGAACCGATGCACCGTATTGCGAATCTCCAGTAGCTGGGTAGCTGATGGCCTCTGCCGTTGATCCGGGATAAGCGTTCAGGATCAAGTTCACAAAAACGCCTGCAGTGCCATATCCGGCGGGAGCTGTGGTCTCCCTGGCACCGAAGATGTGAATTGCTGGACAAGACTGCCTCTCTTCCAACGGGGAGGCGGCCGCGCATACAAGGAGCGCTGCCTTCGCGAGCGTGGAGCTGAGATGCATAATGGAGTCAACGATGGTCGGGCGAACTTTGCTGATGGAGAGGTGAGTCCTGGCAATCCCTTCTATTGTACCTCTTCTCGACTTTATACCTCTTCTCGACTTTATATTATTACACAACTGTTCATTTGTGAGATTTGTAGATGCCGTCATGCCCGGTCGTGCGGCGCTCCGATATGCCACCAACCAAGCAATCTGCTTGAAACGAGGCATCGGGTTAACTCCGCATAGGGACATTCGCCTCCGAAGCGAGAGCCAACGTACTGTATACAGATTTGACCCACGTGCCAGCTGCAAACTTGACGAGTTCATATACAGCTAGTGAAATACCATGGTCTGGGCTCATGAAGCCAAATTCCAACCCATTTAGCCTGAGTGTGATCAATCAAGACTATCCACTAGGACAAAATACAACCGACCTGCATTCGGGGCTTGCGAATTGGTGTCAACCCACTTTGGAAGTGGTTCAACAACGCCAGGGCCGATCATGTCAGACCGAAGGCTTTATGCACTCTTTCCTCGATATTTCTCCGGCTGAGTACTCTTGGCTCGCCTCAAACAGATGAATTCCAGCTATGAATGAGCTTATGGCTTTGCTTGGATGGCTTTCTCACGCACTTGGCACATCTTCCCATACGACTGTGGCCTTCCGGCGTGGCTTGTCTGCTCCTCCTGAGCACGGAGAAGGGCAAATCTTTAGCCAGAATTGCTCGCAGGACATGGAAGTGAAGAAACACAGGGGAATAGGTAATATATAAGGTATGTTCTGATACCACTACGATCGAAACACTACTTCCCTGCACTCGCATCAAGAACCTTGTTCAATTGTCGCAAATATGGTGTCTCTGACTTCACTTCTCTACGCTCTTGCGGCAGCAACGGCAGCCTACGCAGCTCCGACTTCTCTTGATGTCCGAAACCCGGAAGGCACGGCACTCGAAGCTCGTCAGTCTCAATCTGGAACGGGCACGCACAACGGTTACTACTATTCTTTCTGGACCGATGGTGGAGGCCAAGTCAACTACCAGAATGGTGCAGGTGGCTCGTACACTGTGCAATGGACCAATGTCGGGAACTTCGTCGGTGGTAAAGGCTGGGCTACAGGATCCGGAAGGTAGACCGGCATCAATGCAGAGTTGTCGAAACATGCGCTGATCAATGTTGCAGAACCATCAACTACAGTGGCTCCTTCAGCCCCAGTGGCAATGGCTACCTCGCCGTCTACGGATGGACCCGAAACCCCTTGGTCGAGGTACATTTTGCCCAACCCTCTTCTATGCCAAACAGTCCTCACTGACTATTTCCATAGTACTATGTCGTCGAATCTTTTGGCACCTACAACCCCAGCAGTGGAGCCCAATACAAGGGAACTGTCAACACTGACGGAGGCACCTACAACATCTATGTCTCGACCCGCTACAATGCCCCTTCGATTGACGGAACCCGGACGTTCCAGCAATACTGGTCTGTGCGTACCTCCAAGCGCGTCGGAGGAACCGTCAACATGGCCAACCACTTCAATGCTTGGGCCCGCTATGGCATGCAACTTGGAGTTCACAACTACCAAATTGTGGCTACCGAGGGTTACCAGTCCAGTGGCAGGAGCAGCATTTCCGTCTCTTAGACGGTTCGCTCAGAGCACGTGGGGAGACAGAACCCAAATATGGACCAGATTGCTGTGCTGAGGACGCGTGTCTTGACGTGGAGCCTTTTTCGTGAGCTTAGCTCGGACGCTCATTTATTTCTTTTCGATAGGTGCTGTTATTGCAGCGTATTCTCACAATCTTTAACCTTTTGTTCTTATGTTCAATGTGCCAATCCCGTCTTCCAGCCTCCCGACACTATCGTCTTGATTCCACTCCTCTCCTTCGCAGCTTAATAGATTTTGTCGACTGGTCATGGGCTCAGCTCTCCAGACCACCCCCTTCGTTCCCTCGATCTGCCGAACAATATGTCGACTCATCTCCTCCAATACCTCCGCAAATTTCTGCTTCGTTCCGGGATCATATTCAGCCAGGTCCGGAACAGTCCATTGATCGTACAATCGCCCATGCGAATTCAGTGCTTCATATCCTCCGTGGTAATGCAGGAACAGGTAGCAAAGATAGCAAAGATACTTGCTCGTGCCAATGATTCGCGGCTTGATGACCACAGCAGCCTCCTCCTTGCCTCTCGACACACTCTCGTCGTTCCTCGATAATGCGCCCTCCACAACCAACTGCACTTCCGCATGAACGTGACACTTCCCCGCCCAAGGCTCATATGTGATGGCCGTTGGCACACTCGCATACGGTCTCACAAACTCCAATTCGATCGAACCAAATACCTCA
The DNA here is from genome assembly GCA_022702355.1 of Cercospora zeina. Lineage (NCBI taxonomy): Eukaryota > Fungi > Ascomycota > Dothideomycetes > Mycosphaerellales > Mycosphaerellaceae > Cercospora > Cercospora zeina. Next base: position 3,637,633 of record JAKLWX010000005.1, read on the forward strand.
GGATAAGGGCTTCTCGCCAAAGTCACCAGATCCCTCGCAATTCTCCAATACGCTGCAACCTTCTCCACCTGCCTCAAAGTCTTCACCGCAGCCGCCACCTGTGCCGTCCTGCCCGCCTCTCCACCTTCCAACTTCTCCGCAAAGGCCCTCACGTCTTTCCTCTGACAGAATTCCCACGAAGCCTTCACCAGATTCTTCAACTTATCCTCCGTCTCAACTTCACGGGTATTCTCGAACATCTCATACATCCTCTGCAAGCCCTCCACACTCTCAAGTACGGTTTTGCGTACCCTCCACTCCGCTTTCCTCGGAAAAACATGCTGAACCCGATGTATCACATTCGTGAAATCTTGCCATAGCGGCTTCTTATGCGTGCGGTCGAGATACGTCGGCTTGGTCCACTTCCGAGAACGCAAACGACCGAGGAGTTTTTGACGATGATGAGAAATCATCAGATCGAAAATCTTCTTCTTCGAGTTTTCGAGACGTTCGTTTCGTTTCGCCGGCGTTGGAATTTCTGTTGTCGCTGTACTCCCGTCTCGGCTCAAATCCTGCAGAATATCGATGATTTGCCGAAGCATACTCTTCACTTTCTCGTCAACAATGTCCATGCCTGCAATTCTGACGATGATGAGTGACGAGTCTTGCTGACGACCATCACTTGACGTCGGACTTGAGCTGGAGCGCGATGTGCGAATATGTTGCTCGAGACAAACGGCTGCGACACTTTGGGCTCCTTCGCCCACTGCGGCGATATAAGCGAGGTCGTCTGCGATTTGCTTCTCGATTCGAAGTGGTAGATGAGGTACTGGTGCGGCGATTGCATCAAGCTGCGCTTTGACTTTCGCGGTCAGAACATCCATCGGAACTGCATTTGTCCTTTTCTCGAGAGTGACTAGATTCTTTCGAAATGCGTCTTGTGAGATTGCTGACCATATTGTGTTCGCAGGGTCGGCTGTTTGTACTGGGCGCAGTGCAGCAGAAGCGAATGAGGTCTGCATTGCTTGGGTCATTCGTCGTGTTCATCACAATGAAGCGAAGTGGCATTGGCGCTTTGTCGTGACTTGCTTTTGAATTCAAAAAGAGGTGAAGTTGTCATAGAATATGACGGGGGCCGAAACCTTGGTAGAGGCCACTACGAATCTAAGGTGTCGGATTTCTCGACTGCAACGGTTTGCGCGCGCAATAATCGCCTAATAGATATGCAACCTCCCGATATAGTTCTCGATAGACTACTATCTAGGATAGGCTAGCTAGCGATTCTAGAGACGATATATAGCATATGCACTCCTAGGAAATCTACGCTTCGAGAATAACTTTTTAAGATCTCGCGATATATTACGACGGTTTGCGCGCGTAATAATCGCCTAATCGATATATAACCTCTCGATATAGTTCTCGATATACTACTACCTAGGATAGGCTAGCTAGCGACTCTAGAGACGATATATAGTATACGTATTCTCGAGAAATCGCTAGCTTAAGAACGACTTTCTATCGCGATTTCTACGAAAAGAAATCTAGGGTCTCGTTAAAATTTTACTAGAAGGCTAATAAAATTTTGCTTAGCCCCGAAGTTTACCTAGCAAAAATCGCGATAAAAAGTCGTTCTCGAGGTAGCGATTTCTTAAGAATATATACGCTATATATCGTCTCTAGAGTCGCTAGCTAGCTTATCCTAGGTAATAGTATATTAAGAACTATATCGAGAGGTTGCATATCTATTAGGCGATTATTACGCGCGCAAACCGTCGCAATGTGTCGCGAGACCTCCAAATTCGTAGTGGCCTCTACCAAGGTTTAGGCCTCCATATTGAAGTCCAAATTTGACTGACTCAAACCATCAAAAATTGACACAATGGCTTGGCAATGCAATACCGAGACGAATTAAGTGCCAAATGAGAAGAACCGAAAGATAGTGTACAGATACCCGCTCCAAAGCAAAAAGATGCGTGGTAATAGTGGTCGAATCAATCCTTCGCCAGGTCCTTCACACAAAACTGAACCTACTGCTGCCCTCCTTGCTTCTGATCGGTAATCCAAACAAACTTCCCTTTTTGTCCTTCTCCTTGGTGGCCGGCCCGATAGTCCTGTCACTCGTCTCGCTCCTTCCGCTCTTGCTATGTTTGCTAGAAGAAGAGTGGTGATGGTGTCGACGATGTCTTCTTCGCGACTCGCTCAAATCCACGCACGAAATGCTATCCTCTGGCAGCACAGTCCTGACATCTCCCATACCATCAGATTCTTCTGCCTCGAAGTTTTCCCAGCTCTGGAGAACCGAATCGCGCTCTTGTATATAAGGTTTTTCAGGGACAGCAGGTGGCGAGCAGTGAGACCTGCGGCTAGATGGGACGGGCTCGGGAAGGTCCTGAACGCACGCTGTCGTCTGTTTGCTTGACGAAGCATTCGAAGGGGGAAGTGAGATCGCGGCAGGATGATAGCATGAGCCGCCATCTCTGCTAACTTGAGTGCTTGAATGAGCGTTGTTGCCAATCGGCGGGGGTGGCAGTGGAATTCCGTCTTGGCCGGAGGTCCGCCGGAAGGGTTTGACTGTGCTGGCTGATGATTTGCGATCAGCGTCGCTCCCACGATCTTTGTGCGTGCGAGAGGAGTACACCTCTACGCCGCTATCATGGCGCTTCAACCGTTCTGTCTCGTCGGCGCTTGTGCGACGATGGGAGCGGTGAGATTTATGAGATCGATAGGACGCAGAGGACCGATGGTCATCCTCATCGTAGCGACTGCCGTGCTTTGAGGTCGTGCTTTTAGGGGTTTTAGGGGCTTCCAGATAGTAGTTGGGTCGGTCTAGCTCGATATCCACAGGCAATGTGCTGGCTCGCTTCATGGCGCTGCCGGCAGTTGATCTTGCAGGCACTTCATCGGGAGCATAATCGATAGGATCGTAGGCGTGGCTCCGCGTAGCATGTGGGCGTAAGTTGGTGTATCGAGACATGACTTCCTGCACCTCGTCATCGTCATTGTATCCAGTCTCCTGTAGCATTCGCATTGCTCGGGTAGTGCGAGGTTGTGGTCGGCTGTACGCAGATTCTGTCGTACTGTAGTTGTGATGGGGTCTTCTGCCTCCTGGCGCGTCTTGATCTGGAGCTTGAGAAAGTGCGCGGTTCGCTGGCGGCAAGGTCTCTGCGCGAGGTGCAGGTGGACTCGCCGGTACATCGTGCACGGAGTGTCTTGACTTGGCGTTAGAACGCGAAGCCATATATGCCATGTGATCGGCTTCCTCTTTGGCATTCTTTGCCTCTTCTCGATGAAGAGCGAACATGAGCGCCGCACCGGCAGCAGCTCCAAGTGCAGTTCCGATGATTGTTTTTGAAGGAAATGATGACCCGGGGTGGGACGGGGCAGTGCTTGCTCGCGAGATTCCCTGCGATGGTGCCGCAGACTTCGTGGACTCCGCTGTTGACTTGGCCAGGTCTATGGCTGTCTGAATTCGTGACTTGACAGTCGTTGCTTTGGAAGCTTGCGACCCTTGCGAAATGGCTGACTTTGCCACGGACTGTGCATCATCCGCAGCCCCTGCTTCATCCACACTTTCTCGCCATGTCAAAACACGGCTGTGCTCCGAAGGGGCTGCTTCGCCACAACCAGCTCCTTGACCGTGTGGCTGTCGAAAGATGAATTCGACCGTGTTGCCGTCGTGGTCTTCAACAGCGGCATTGAAGCAAGTGCAATCAGCGTTGCGATAGTCAGGAGACCCGCTCGGACGACCGCCAGCTTCAAGAGATGCTGTGTAGCAGTCTCGCACAATGTTCCTGTTCTCGGCCAAGAATGCAATGTGATTTGGGGAAGGTCGCGTACTGCATACTCATTAGTGGTGTGAAAGTATACTGCAGTGAAACACCTACCCAATCGGCGCCTGCGTGATAAAGAAATCCGCAGAGTCTACTCCCAGACCTATCGAGGCGCCCTGGTGGCCGATAAAGCGGTATCCGAGCGGCTGGAGAGCAGCCAGGTAGAAAGATGTTGCCGATGGAATGTGCGAAACCGTGAGACCCAGGTGTGATACAGGCATGATGAGTATGATAAACAGCGAAGGTGAGAGAAAGGTGTAGAGGAGGTGCAAGATTAATTATGGCAGTGGAGAAGTGGCAGCAGTAGCGCAACGGGTCGCGAAGTGAAGTGTACACTGAAGGGTACAGTACCGGCCGGGGAATTTGTCGGGGTTGCTGTCAACCGCTTCTCGCAATGCTGAGGGACTCGTAAAAGGTACAAGAGGTAGCAAAAGGTTGATGATGTGAACAACTGGTGAGCAAATAGAAGATCTTCTGCAGAGGAAGATAGCACAGGAAAGCGACTGAGAAGACACCCCTAGAGGACAAACCGCGAGGCAGAAGTGTATCGGATCTTGGTCGGTGTGAGGTTCCATTGGTGGGCCGCAGGTGGTCACCTCGTCACATCGTCACGAGTTCGCCAACCTCATTCCAGCAACAAGGCACGAAAGGTGAGGTGAGCAGTCAGCGGCAGGAGATAGCTGAGGCGTACCGTGGCACTCGGGCAGCGCAGGCTGTCAAGGGTCCCGGTTCCACATCCTTTCGTGGATCACGGCCTGTGGTAGGCGTGTTGAGCGTGCATTTCCCCTAGTGCAGAGAGGCAATTCCGCCTACTGGCCACAGCTTGCAGTCGAGTTCGGTGATGACCTGCATCCGTGCTGCCACGTCCATATCAGCAGCTAGGAGCGGCAGAGTTCTGAGTGGTCGGCACGACCCATTATGCATACATAGAGGCGGCTCGAGCCTAGCATATCTAGCCACGCTCCGAGCTTTTAGTGGGGCTGTGATTGGAGGCGGTGGACAGCGGTTCAAGGGTCTGCCTGCGGTACGCGGCATGTGTTGTTGAAGACGCTCATGTGGTTGAATTCCTTGATAGCGCAGTCGCTGTTAGCCGGCTCTGTGGTCGCTGGGCCGATGATGGAGACCAAGAAACCGGAGAGCCGTGGAGATGCGGTCCTGCACATCACATCGCACTCGGGCCTCGCCAAGCATTTCGGCACACCCCGGCCGCACGGCATGTCGTGAAACTGACCGGCGTTGAGTGCCGCTCAGAAACACCACATGCGGTGTAGGAAAGAAGCGCGGAACAGCTGCGTCAATTGATGAAGAGAGAAGCCGCGAGATCGGCAAGCACGTGCATCATCTTGCGCATGTATTGATTGCCCGAGCACTCACCAACGACCCCCCCTAGATGGCGTTACCGATCGCGGCAGCACGTCGAGAGGTTGACCTGGTAGCGCTGAGACTGTGCTGATGTAAATGGAAAACCAAACAGCCAACGATCGCGCAGGATTGACGTGCGTGATATGGTTGCTAGGATTTCAACCGATCAGTGTCCCTTTTACCTGCCATGATCCACCAAATTGCCAGCCTGCCCGCGGCGGAGCTACAAAATTGACGTTTGACCTTCACAGTAACTTGCCGTCTCTATGCCTACCACCAGTTGTCCTTTTGCAAAACGCGGCACAGTGCGCAAGTGGATCCCAGCGGCCATTGAAGCCACTTGCCTTGCGCCATCATGTGCATATTGATGGCAGTTTCGGTTGCCCGGACTGGAATTGGAAATCGTGAGACAGCCTATCCCGCCGTGAAAGCCGTTGCACGTCTGTCTCATCACGCGATGCCGCTCGCAGCCACGATCATGAACTAGACTCTCGCTTGACAACATATGTAATGCAAGAGAGCCCAAATTGGACAGGCGAATGACGCGGGCTGATCAATAGTATCGTTTAGATGCACATACTCGCAGAGATCGTACATCTGATAAGACCATCGTTCACTCCCGTCGATAGAAATACCACGACCCAGACTGGAGGTCTTGCAGGAACCGGGATCTAGGATGTTGGAGCCACGTGTTGCGACGAGCAGCTCGAATTGACAGCTGATCCTAGATTATTGCATGGCTGTAATTGTTCGCGTGGGGCGCCCGGACGGAGGCGTGGAACGCTCTGCAAGCGTCTGATGGGATGATGCGTAGCAGGGCACACACCACAAGGGCATTTGCGGCGTGATCTTTGATGTGAGATGGCGGATACAAAATGCCGCAGTGCCTCGGGGCTGTGTTGTCAAATGCGAGTGTGCGTAGCACTTGCGTCATTCAGCATTCGAAAGAAGCGCTTTAATGTTCTTGTCGACAGCGGCTCTTGGTGCCTTATCCAGGCCCGTTAATGCTTGCAAAGATCTCTGCCACGTCGACGCCACAACTTCTGATGAATAATTGCGTCTCTAATTTCGTCATGCCCTGCAGCTGACCTCCTTGCAGTTGGACGAGCACTGGCTGCGGGATACATTCTGCTAGAGAGCCAAGGAATTCTGTGATCTCTTTCTCCATTTGAGCTGGGGAAGATTTGTCCCACACGGCGGCTAGGTGGGAAGCAACATCTTTCCAGTATTGCTTCTCTGATGACAGGATAGTATCCAAGGCCCGACTTCTGATGGTGTACCACAGCTCGGTATCCTCATCATCCAAGCCCACGCAGAAGGGGTCTTGGGTTTTGTCTTCCTGCTCCTCGTCTCCTTCCGTTGACACGTCTCTTCTCTGTCTGGGGCCCCATGCAAAGGCCTCATCGATAGCATCGGAGCCGCTTGCGCCGAAGATCAAATATTGTTCGAGGCAGGCCTGCACCGTCCACTCAGCTGCCAGTCTCATCCATTTCTCCGTAGGAGGGCATTCGAACATGGTATGGCAGGCGGCGGACACTCGCATGAAAAGGGGGAGAAGATCGAGTAAAGTCACACAGTCGCTTGTGCCGTAGAAGCTGTCTTCGTATGCGTCATCCTCTGCTGGAATTCCCAGTGCTTCCAGCATCAACGATCGGTTCTCTTCCGCTTCTTCAGGCGATATAGGCAGAGCTTCGTCGAATGGCCTCACGTTGTACTCGGCGGTAGGCAAACGTGAAGCATGTCCGATCCATGCCCGTGCTCTTGCTTGGTTCGCAGCGCGAAGAGTTGTCAAAGAAGACTTGGATGGAGTTGCTAAACATCGGCGGAAGCGTTGTGTTACCAAGACCACAAGCTGGAGAAGTAGTTGTCGGAATCGAAATTCAGGATCTGGGCGATATGCTGGGTATCGCGTTTTGAAGAGCTGCAAAAATTGATCGACTTGGGTGACGCAGCCCCGGAGATCTAGTCCATGCTCTTTCTCCGTAGCAGCCCTCCTGCTCTCCAAACATGCATTGATGGCCTGGAAGAGAAGGAAGTCCAGGATCATGTGATCGACTTCCAAAGCTGTACCCAGATCTTCCATTTCTCGCGATTCGATCGCAGCATGGCCATGTTCCGGTAGCCGGGCGCGTTCCTTCGTGTTTCGGGCTGTGACGGACTCGCCAGGCCCCGACATTCGCTCTTCACCGACATGGTGCTCGTCTGCGGGCATGGCAGCATCCACAAGCCGGGCCGCGTGCGTATCTGTAGGATGCAGCAGATGCCACGACCTCCTGCTCGAGGTTGCACGTCGTCTTGGAGATATGCATCAACGCACGCGTCAATGGGTGGCCCGGCTCCGTGGTCACTTAATTTGCCTCAGCTGGACACGCAGGGAGGTCGCCGGCGAGTGACGGGGACAGGAAGTGTATCGCGTGTGGTCATGTTCGGGGGTTGCGATGTCGACGTCGTGATGGCGGTGTCAAGTTGGAGTTCGCACGTTCGAGGTAACCGGCTCATCTTTCAACGCGTCCAAGCTGCAGGGTCAGCCTCATTCAGCAAAACCGCCTACTTATCTTCCGGATCCGTGCCATCGACTCGACACAGCAACACACGTGCAGGGGCTGTCGTCCGACCGGAGCCAACATCTTCCCAGCGCTCATCACCTGCAGCGAGATGGGATCGTGCGTGTCGAAGGCAGCAGTAAGAACACTTCCAGCGCTCCTGCTCTCACGTCATCCGAATGTACAGTACTCTCCGCCGCGTGAGGCTGCATGTGCGCTTGGCCACACTGACGTGGCTCGCGCACCTAGTTCTAATAAATAGCTGCACTGCCTTGTCTTGACACCCGAGCCACAGTGGCACCAGCTCTCCACATTGAACACATACTCCAGCTCACACCATTCTCCCGATTGACTGCTTGCACAGGCTTCCGCAAAGAAGACGTCGCACATGGCTCAGCATCAAGGCTACCGCAGCGTCGCCTATTTTGTGAATTGGGCCATCTATGGCCGCAACCACCAACCACAAGACATACCCGCAGACAAGCTCACTCATGTGCTCTACTCGTTCGCAAACGTCAGGCCGGAGTCGGGTGAAGTGTACTTGACCGACCCATGGGCAAGAACTCACCCATTCACGCCTTCTCCTCTCCTACATTGCTGACAAGCGACAGTCGGACACTGACAAGCACTATCCTACCGATTCTTGGAACGATGCCGGAACCAACGTCTATGGCTGCATCAAACAATTCTACCTCCTGAAGAAGAGAAATCGCAACCTGAAGATTCTCCTCAGCATCGGCGGCTGGACATATTCGAGCAACTTTCCACAGCCGGCCTCTTCTCAGTCCGGACGTTGCACTTTTGCCCAAAGTGCTGCGCGTCTCCTGAAAGACCTCGGCTTGGACGGCCTGGACATCGATTGGGAGTACCCCAAGAATGCTTCCGAAGCCGAAGACTTTGTCAAGCTGTTGCGAGAATGTCGCGCCGAATTGGACAAGTACTCTGCCACTCTCCCGGACCGACCGCACTTTCTCCTGACCATTGCCTGTCCAGCTGGCGAATCGAACATGAGATGGTTGAAGTTGCGTGATATTGACGAGTACCTGGACTTCTGGAACTTGATGGCATACGACTTTGCTGGCTCATGGGATTCTTCGGCTGGTCACATGGCCAACGTCTTCCCTTCGGCCCAGGACCCAGAAAGCACCCCCTTCAGCATCGACCATGCCGTACAACGATACGTCAACGGCGGTGTCCCTCGCTGCAAGCTCGTATTGGGCATGCCGCTGTATGGACGTGCATTCCAAAACACCAATGGGCCAGGAACACCATTCAATGGAGTCGGCGAAGGAAGCTGGGAGAATGGCGTGTGGGATTACAAGGTAAGCATGATCACAGTGAAGCCCTCTCTCCTTAAGGGCCCTTCACCTCCATGATGATAAGAGCAAACCACCAAGCCTACCATCTCAGCGAGACGAATGACACAACCCCAGAGCCTCCTCACAGCCGCGGTGGTCGTGCATCTCGTTCTCCCGAGGCACCACATGGAAGCAATGGGCGGGACTCGAACAAAGTCCAAAATTAACTTGATCTAATCTGACCAATTCCCCCATACCAACCAACCAACCAACCAACCGCCAAACATCCCGGACCCATCTACTCTTTCCCCCCTCCCAGACCTCAAGCTAACTCGACCGGCCAATATCTAGGCTCTTCCTCGCCCCAACGCCCAAGTCCACCACGACCCGCAAACCATCTCATCCTGGTGCCACGACCCCGCAACGCGAACCATGGTCTCATACGACACTCCCGCAGTGGCCGCACAAAAAGTCGAATATCTCAAGCAGGCGGGGCTCGGAGGCGCCATGTGGTGGGAAAGCAGCGGGGACCATCCGGCGACGCAAGACCATAGTTTGATCAATATTGTGGTGCAGGGCCTCGGCGGGTACGAGGGAAAACATATGGAGAGGAAAGCGAATGTATTGGAGTATCCCGAGAGTAAATATGACAATTTGCGGGGTGGGATGCAAGGGGAGTGAGGATGGTCATGTCGGATGTGTTTGGAAATCAAGGACGAAAAGATAATCATAGACGAAGTTATGCAAACAGGAACTGCCCCAGATCTGATTCTTGAGAGCATGAATGGCTTTCATTCCATGAGCTCGTTCTGCTTCAAGTTATGCATATTACTATCCAATGTGGTGTCATGTCTTGGAGTTAGCTGTTCCTCGTACACACGTTACGCACCGCTGACGCTCAACGACATTTCTGATGATCAATGCTCACACTCTCATGCTCAGCAAGCCGCAACGCGTGTAACACCCACCCTTTTCCAGCGCACTGTTCGCACTGTTCGCACGCGTATCAGACAATAACCAAGTGCCTCAGCATAAGTCCTACCCTTCACAATCATGCCATGCTTCGATCTCGCTCTTCTTCTGTCCGCCATTCCTTATGCTCAGGCTCCTCGGAACGTCCTACACCCTCCATTCCCAATGCACTCCACCATCGTCTTCTTTCCCCTCGTCCATTCAACCCCGCCAATCATTCTCAACAACTTGACAGTGTCTTCCACGCCGTACACCTTGGTACTCATCAATTTCGTCGCCAAGCCCTCATTCTTCTTCACCTCGTCGTGCGCCGCGACCCAATATCTCGCATCGACTTCTTTAATGATTTGGATGCCGCCGGGAGCACCTTTACTGATGACGCCGCCGAGAATTTTGGGGTTGGATTCGACGTTGAGAGAGTGGAAGAGGGCGGTGAGGGGAATGGCGCCTGGCAGGTGGGAGAGATGCGAGGTGATGTAGGGGCGGAGGAGCGGAGGGTCGATACCGTGGGGCGTGTAGAGGACGGAGAGGATGGCTTCGTGATTGGGTTGTAGGCAGTTTGGAGCCGGCGAGTCGGGACCGGAACTGAAGCTCGTGCTCGGCCGGTGTCGCAGTGTGTTCGGGGTCGATCGGGAGACGGGGCTCGTTGGAGAGCGAGGAATGGTGGCTTTGACGATGCCTATGGAACTGCTGATCGAGGGCTTGTGGCGGATTGTTTTGAAAGGTGGGAGGAGGGTGCCCGGACGAGCTGTCATGGGGAGGTCGCTCAGATTGATGGTATCGCCGTCAACCGTGTTGAGGACGCTGCCGGGAGGGCAATATGTAATTCCAATGGCGTTGTGGAGGCGCGTCAGGTCGGTTTTGGATGAGAGATGGGTGATGGTGATCTCGCCGGGGGCGGAAGATGTGGAGTATGGCTCGATCACGATGCGGGTGAGGGCAGCTTGGCCTTTGGAAGGATTGTATGTGGGTATCTCTTCGACAATGCTGGGGTCTTCAAAGTGCCTCCACTGGCGGATCTTGAAGGCTGCTTTGGGCGTTGCGAAGATCCTCGTCGTGTTGTCTTTCGCCAGAGTACACAGTGTCTCCTTGTGACAGTGGTCGGGCTTGTCCTGACTGACGAGTATGATATCCACCTCATCTCGCAGCTCCTGTAGCGACCGGACGGCCGAGGGTGAGGTGTGATACGTTGTTGCGAATCTGGGATGGAAGATGGAGCTCGCTCCATCCAGCCAAGGATCGATGAGGATGCTGAAGCTTCCTGGGAATTTGCCTTTGGAGCTCTTGGGGGCGAATGACGGCTTGAAGGTGAGGAGGAAGCAGCTGTCGGCGTTGAGTTGCTGCACGGTCAACGACATGTCGTGTTGCGCGGCCACCGAGAGACGTTGCGATGGTGAACGGGCGCGCGGGTCATCTTGCTGTCGTCCAGCGTGCGGGCAATGGAGAGGCGGGTCAGCAGGAATGCGTGTCGCGCAGCAGGGGAGCAGGTCGAGTTGGGACTACGTCAATGGTGGAAGGTGTAACAAGGCTCAAACGTGAAGGCTGTTGTGGTGACATGGGCTTGCCGCACGGGCGACGGGCAGCAGACATGCGCGCGTGCGTGTAGTTCTCGCCGTCACAGGAACGCGCTTTGTGGGCAGCGGCGTCGCGTAGGCATGTCTGTATGCTCGCCTCGCGCCGTGGTGTCGATGTGTTGTTGCTGCGATGATCCGGCGGCAAGTGGACGCGGTGGCTCGGCTCTTGACGAGCGGGCGGCAGCTGCCGCAAAGCATGTGTGGCAGCTCTGCGCCTTCGTCGTCGACGATGAGACGGGGGCCATGGCCATGGCTTGGAGGCAGAGGGTGAACGGACGTGAAGTATGTGCTCCTTTTCCACCGACTCTCGACCTCGCTCTGCTCTGCTCTGCTCTGCATCGTCCTTCACGTCCCACCAGCACCGGTCCAGCGACATCGGGGCGCAACGGGAATTGGGTTTGGGTGCGGGCGGGAGGAGCAATCACAGAATGTCTGGACCGGCTCTGGATGGCATCATTTGGGCCGGCGGCGTGCAGAGAGCGGTATCCCTGCGCAATGCACCAAACATTCTGCCCGTCAGAGTGCCACGAGTGCGAGCGATCGAGAGTAGTGGAGGCGACGCTGCTCCACCCGGCCTCGTCTTTGTGCCGAGGGTGCGAGCGATGGCGATGAGGCACATCAGGGCAGGTGGAGGCGTGGCGCGGCGCGGCACTGAGGAGAGGGGCGGCGGCGGCGGCGACGACGACACCACCACCTCCTCCGCACGACGACGACACCACCTCCGCACGACGACGACACCACCTCCGCACGACGACGACACCCTCTGGCGGTGCATGCGCGCCGACACGAGGCTCCATTGCCGCTGCTTCTTCGCAGCCGCTCGGCAAAACACGGCCGCAGCGGCGGCTTTGACGGTGCATTGATTGATTACAGTATCTGCGCCCCGCGCTCTGCCAGCCCGGCGCCCTCTCAACCCCTCGCCGCGCACGAGCACCCTTCCCTCACTGCTGCTGCTGCTGTTGTTGTTGTTCGCGGCAAGCAAGCTCTTCCGCCGTGTCTGTCATATACTCCGCCACCACACACGACCAGGCCGCACAGCTCTCGATCCGCACAGCTCCCGTCGACGAGGGACGCCGGCCCAGCTGAGACCTGCCCGCCCTCCTCTCCTGATCTGGCGAGCTGTCAAGCTTTGCTGCTGCTGCTGCTGCCTCTGCTGCCCGCCGTCCGCGACCCACGCACGTTACAAGCAAGCTCCGAGCACCGCCCACCACGCAGCTGCTGCCCTCGGTCCACTCACGCCGGCCAGCCAGCCAGGCGAACGCGGCGGACGGACGAGGTAGCTACACGCAGCTCGACAGCAACAGCTCGCAAACAGCTCTCAGCTCTGCTTGCTGTGCTTGCTGTGCTTGCTCCGCTGCTGCTGCTGCTGCTGCCACCAGCCTCTGAGCCAGGGTGCCCGCGTCGCAATGCCTCCGCGAACTCATCTCACCTCGCAATTTGCCGTCTCCGGCAACGAGAATGAGGTCGTGTGTCCGCTGCGCAACCAGGACTCGTCCGCCTGCCGGAAGCGATGTCTCGGCGTAAGTCCCCCTCCCTCGCCCCGCCCACCACCACCGCCGCCCCGCCGTGACGACGACGCCCGCCCCATGCCCATGCCATGCCGCCGCCTGCTGACCATGCTGCGCGGTACAGGAAAAGAAGTATCGCTCCATGCAGGAGCACATCCGCCGCGCCCACCCCGAGTACTACATCCCCAAGCTGCCGGCGACGAAGGAGAGCTTCGAGTTGATGATCACCTCGCCGCCCCATGAGCGCCCCGCCATCGACCCCAACCACGCGAACCACCACCACACCCACAGCCATTCCTCCCACAGTAACAACAACAACAACAATCACATCCCGCAGCACTCTGATCCGTCAGGTCTGTCACCCGCCTTCCACTTTGACACGCGCCTAGGCTCAGGCTCATCCTTGGAAGGCTATCATACCCTCGGCCAGCATGATGGAGGCTACTACACGGCCGACGACCCACATGCCCTCGCCCTGTACAATGGCATGCAAGCCGAGCAGCGCTCGTCGGGCGAGTACCGTCGCGGCTCGCTGATACCCACCATTTCGGCCGCCAATGCCCTGGCGCAGCTGCACTATCACCGATCCGACTCGGATTCGGGCTGGGGAGAGAACAACATGCAGGTGAATTTCCCTGTCCTTGCTGACTCGCCTGTTACTGAAGCGGACTGTCTTCAGAATTACTTCCACGACCAGGCTCATGACTACAAGAGCAATCCCATGCATGTGGACCCGGCCCTGCAAGACTCGGCCTTCATGCATGATCAGGCGTACAATGTGGCCGCGGACCAAGATCAGCAGGGTCTTTTGCCCAGCAACCTCGCCCGCTCGCCCCCGGATCGGACGACGACGCTGCCGCCGTTGCAGCGCAGTCTGTCTCGCTCCGGGCAAATGGGCAGACCGCGCCGATCCAGCCTTACCAGCGCCAGAATCAGCAAACACGAGCGCAAGAGGTCAAAGGAGCTGGGTAAGGCGAATCGCGATGATTCCACAGCATTCTTTGCTAATGCACTGGCGGCAGGCCAACTCCATCCTGGCCGACGCTGGGAAGACTTGATTGAGGCTGCCGCTTCGGCAACAGAAGAGGAGGGATCACGGGACCTCACTCCGGTACGTCGCTTTCCAATGTCCATGCCATATCCCCAAGCATACTGCTGAAGCCGACGCCCCCGCGCGCTGTCCTGCCGCACATCATTGCTGATCTGCTGGAGCAGATTCCTGCGTCGCCGTATCAGTCGCCCCAGGGCAACTCCCGCACATCGCTGCCGCCCTTTGCACTCGGATCGCAGTTTCAATCATTCCAAGCCTCCCCCTTGAATAGAGCGTTGACGCCACCACCGGCCGATCACACCGGACTGGATCTCCAGACCTTTCCTTCCGTCGACAGCAGCCTCAGTAGTAACCTCAGCCATGCACACCACAACAGCGCCGACTCCGGATCACAATTTCACATCATGAACCCGTCGTCGATCGATTCGACATCGTCACCCATGTTCAATGCGAACAAGACCGAGGGCGTGACGCACGCCAGCTACTGTTCCGGTTGCCGTCGACCGGCGAACATCAACGACATGTTCGGCTGCTCGGGCTGTATGGGTCCACTGTGTGGAGCGTGCACCGATGCGCTCGTCAGTAGCCAGAGCCAGGGTCGTCCCGTCAAGTGCCCGCGCTGCCATGCTTCCGACACCAGTTTTAAACCGTTCCAGTTCGAGTTCGCGTAGCAGCCAGAGCTCCCCTTGCCCACTGATTTAACATACATGGGCGAGGCGCGAGCTGCGAGGAAACGACTGGATAGACGCATCTATCCCACCAAAGGGAAGCGGGGAAAACGGGTCAGCATCAGCGCGCTTCCCAAGCTGTCAACACACACTCCGGTGGCGCTGAAAGGACTTCCCACACCACTGACCAGGCCAGTCTCTTCAACTTTTGGCCAGGGGCCCGGCGAGCCGTTCAATATCGCTGCACATCACGAAATCCTCGATTCTACGTTCAAACTTGACAATGAGCCGGCTCTAGACTGCGACTCTGGAGCAGACATGTTTCTACCAGACGAGCCGGTGTTCATGGAGCCTGCAGAGCTTGAGAAATGCCTAGACGAGCACGACGTGCTCAATTCTATAGAAGACGACCTGGATATTATGACCATGATCAAGTCCGATGGGTACGAAGCTGGATAACACGTACCGAAGGCCGCGAGCACGTCCGAAGCCCCTGGCTCACACTCGCGGCGCCCGGGCTCACATGTGCAGAGCACCGCAAGCGGAATGGGCACTTCGCTTCGAGAAATTTCACTTATAGAACACAAAGAAAAGCCGCGAGGCTGACTGTCGTTATTGACTCATGACGACGACACGACACGAATATGACACGATCAAAAGAAAACGAGCAAAAGAGAAGATCTTTCAGGATCGTCGAGCGGCAGAGACGTGCTTTTACCAAATCGCATCGCAAGGCGCTGGTGGAGTTGATTTACAACTTTGGAATGCAATGCCACCTCCCCCCCCCCTCTCTCTCTCCCTCTCTCTCCCCCCGAATTTGGTTCCGATTTACGTAAAAGAAAAAGTTCTCACTCGACGCTGGCGCTGGTTGGGGACTTGATACGCTTCTTGAGATTTGTAGATGGCTTGTTTCCCCTCCCACTTTCCTTTAGCCCCCTTCACGCTGTTGATAGATTCAGCGCTCCACTTTTCTCCCTCACTGCTTTTGGAGGAAGCAAACCGTGTCCCGCAGAGGTGGACATTGGGATTTTTGGATGTAGATAGAAGAAGGAAGTGAGAAGATGATGGGATGTCACGTGGAAATGTCGCTCTCACCAGAAGAGCGTGGGGCGAGGAGAAGTGAGGGAAGTGAGAGAAGGGGCAGAATATCCGCATGGAATACGATTTGATGAAAACGTGCCAAGTTTCAAAAGTTGATTCGCCCGTGACGATGCATCATTTCCCATCGATGGGGAGATGTTAGAAGATGTTCAACAGCGATTGAACAATTTCCAGGACGATACTTTGGCACATGATGCGGATGTGTGCACGCATCCACCATTCGCTTCTGCATGCACACACCCACGTGGTGGGTACGTATGCGCAGTGGTAACATGTACATGTACTTTCCGATCAATCAGCCCATTTTTAGATGAGAATAAGCAATTTGTTGCAGCAGCATTGCAATATATATGCGGCATCGATGATGAGATGGATGGAGATTCCCACCAGCTGCACGTCGCTTGCAAAAAGTGCCGCGGTGACGGTTGTTGATTCTACCGTATGTACTCGCTACATATTGGTATCGTATCGTATGGTATCGTATCGTATCGTATAGTACAGTTCCAGTCTGTGTTATTGTACTGTATTTTATGAAGGCGCGAATGTGAGGATGCGAGGTTGATTTATTATTTATTTAGTAGGAGGGAAAGCTTTCCGAGGTGCCTCTTTCTTTTGTTTCCCCATCAGATTTTTGTTGTGGACTGTACTTGTTGTGCCTGCTTCTCACTCGGTGAAGTGTGTTTTTTTTTTCTTTTCTTTTTTTGGTCGCTCTCGCGTTCATTAACTACTCATTATGCGGTGAGTACATGTAGCAGGAACGAGAGGTTGGAGGTGACATGTGAAAAGTGGTCTGCGCTTGGCTTGGCTTGCCGCTTGCCGCTTGCCGCTTGCCGCTTGCATGCAAGGTGAGGTGGTGAGGAGGAGTCGTGGGTGGGATTTCTGGCGCAAAGTGAAAGTGGCATGTGTCGGAAGAACGGTCCGGTGGGATGGAGGTACGAGAGTCAGATTTTGCCACTGCTTCTATCTCAATGAATTTGCGTCGCATTGCATTGGCAACTTGCGGGCTGCGAGGTGCTGGTTGTGCTGTTCAGAGATTCCTACTCGAAGTCGTGGGTGTCCTTCGTCTCCTCATCATCATGGTGAGATTGTACACGTTCTCGTATTCAGTATTTGCCGTGCTGGGAAGCGAGTTGTTGAGAGCAAATCCCCCCTCGGAAAAATGGCCCCGCGTTCATTCGTCGTTGGTTCCATTGAGGTTGTGAGCTTGTCGAGGCTACTGCTGTATGGTTTGCATTGGGTTTGCGCTTTGCAGGAAGCCAACAGGGCTAGTGCCTACTGGGACGGACGTGGTTGTTATGTGATAGGTGTTTGGATGCGCCGCTCCGATGCATGGTCACGATGTTGCAGATGTGGGTGATGGGAAGAGCTTTGCGCGGGTTTGATGCGAATCAACAAGTCGTGGTCCTGTTTGTTCAGATTCGCCGGTTCCGCGGTCGGTCATTTCATCTGGGAAATGGTCCAATAGTGGATCTGAGCAACAGAAGCAAGAGACTAAGTTTGCCACGAGCGATGGCGTCTCACAATTCGCCTGAGCGGGACTGGTTTTAGTTCTGTCGCTGAAAAGCAGCAGAGTCCCGCCGCTTCGCATCCATTTCCGCTTGCACTGTCGGACTCTGATCGGATACCGTTCGTGAGTGAGACAGTCTGCTCGTTCGCCCGCGACCATCATTTTCGGGTGGCCCATAAGCAGCAATCCCCCACGCGCCAACCCGACGCAAAGCCACACGCGACAACCTTTGCCGGCCGGCAGTGTAGCAGAGCCACCGACTTTCTCCCTCTCCCGCTGCTCTCTCGTGTCGTGATAAGGCCGCGTGCCCGGCAACCGCAGCAGCAGGAACATTCTTTTCTCGCCGATCCTCGAGGACAGCAGCAGCGGCGGCGGCAGCATCACCATCAGCAGCGGCAGCAGCATCATGGCGCCCGACATTGCACGGCTGGGCTCCATCTCGCCCGAGGGCCTCCGGGCCGAACGGGAACTGCTCGACGCATCCGCCAACACCGAGTACATTGGGCGCAGGCCGTCGACGTCGTCCGGACGCGATACGAAGAGAGTCCGTAAGTTGAACCCTTCTTTTCTGCGGTCAAGCACCTCCACTTGCGGTGATTCTCTGCACACCGCCTGATTGGGGAAAAGAATGCGGTGGACGTGCTCCCACGCTCCAAAACCTGCGCGACATCCACCAGCCTCGCCCTCAGCGTCGTCACCGCATCTCTCCACCTCGCTCCCTCCCTCCTGCTCTGCACCGGCCCATCCGCCCGCCGCGCTCCCCTCCGTCGCACTCGAGTCGGCCTTTCAACAAGGACGCTGCCGCAGCATGGCTAACCCCACCCCCACTTTCACAGGCACGCAGACGCAATCGCTGCCTCCTCCCGCCCTGCCGCAGCTCGTCGCCGAGCAGGCCCATCCCATTCCTGCCTCGGACAAGGACACGAAGCGCCTGATCGTCGTCCTCTCCAACGCCAGTCTCGAGACGTACAAAGCCGCCCATGGCGGCCGCAATGGCATGAAAGATGACAAGTACTCGCTGCTCAACAGCGATGAGCACATTGGCGTCATGCGCAAAATGAACCGCGACATCAGTGATGCGCGTCCCGACATCACGCACCAGGTATGTTGCTGCGCCCCCCCCCCGCCCTGCCGCATTAATCCAACATTAATGCCTGGTATCAGTGCCTCCTCACCCTGCTCGACTCGCCCGTCAACAAGGCTGGCAAGCTGCAGATTTACATCCACACTGCCAAGGGTGTCCTCATCGAAGTGTCGCCGACGGTCCGCATCCCGCGTACCTTCAAGCGCTTTGCCGGTTTGATGGTCCAGCTTCTGCACAAGCTGTCCATCCGCAGCACCACCTCGCAAGAGAAGCTGCTCAAAGTCATCAAGAATCCCGTCACCGACCACCTACCGCCCAACTGCCGCAAAGTGACGCTGTCTTTCGATGCGCCAGTCGTGCGAGTACGCGATTATATCGGCGACCTGGGCCCGAGCGAGAGCATATGCGTCTTCATTGGTGCCATGGCCAAGGGTGCCGACACCTTCGCCGATGAGTACAAGGACGACTCGATCAGTATATCAAACTACTCGTTGTCGGCAAGTGTGGCTTGCAGCAAATTCTGTCATGCTGCAGAGGACTGTTGGGACATCATCTAGAGACAGCGGCCCGCTCAGGACGACCGAGGTGATGCAGCAGCAAATCAGTCAAAAAGGCAAGTACGGATATTGCCGCTTGGCCCCCAGCCATGATACCAACATCATGAGCGGAACGAGCGAGCTTGGAGGTTGTTGGAAGGTTTTGCTATTTGGTGGATTACAACATCACTGTGGGCAATGCTTTCTGGCACTCTACCGAGGGCTAGTGTCGCTTCTTGGTTCGTGGCGGCAAAACGATGGATACTGGCAATGCTGCTGTTGCCTTTCTGTGTGACTGAGAACAAGATATTCGCATCTGGTTGCGACCTGCAATAGTTGCGCGCTACAGCGAACGTTCTTTGTTTGGCGCGACGGAAAAGTTCTGTACATTTAAAGCTGTGTAAAACACCGAATGAGAGACGCGAATATTTTCAGCTCAGCGTCATTCGCAATACAAATTGGAGTGGTATCATGGGCTCTGATGGCAGGCTCGATGCCACGCAGTCGGATCAGCGGTAGTTTGGTACCGCTGCGGAGTGAGGGGCACGACGACTGCTGATTCGTACTATTCACGCTAACTAATAGCAGGCTCACAAGGCTACTTGTCGCTTTCAGCGCTCAAGTCGAAGCAGAACGCCAGATATACATACTACATGCATAGGACAAACACGACAACACCGGAGTGACCATTGGCCTCGCTCGCACAACGCGTACCAGACGCTTTCGCAATGTCCGCACCCAAGATCATCCTAGACGAACAAATAATCAACGAACGCTCCGCCTGCCTCTCGATGACCCCAGGCTTTCACCTCCGCCCTCCACCCGCACCCCACGACCTCACCACCTTCCTCACCCCGGAATCCCACCTCTTCCAAACCATCCACATGGGCAAACCCACCATCTCTTCGCAACTCTACCGCCTCAACATCCACGGCCTCGTCCGCAAACCCTACATTCTCACCTTGTCCGAACTCCAATCCTCCTTTCCTCGCACCACCATCACCTCTTTCCACGAGTGCTACGGCAGCCCCCTCCAACCGCCCACCAAAAACCTCTGGCGCGTGGGAAACGTCACGTGGACGGGTGTGCGGTTGCGAGAACTCCTCTCTCGAGCGGGGATTGTATCTTTGCGAGCGGAAGTTGACGACGATGACAAGGACGACGATGACGACGACGACGACGACGACGACGACGACGACGACGACGACGACGACGACGACGACGACGACGACGACGACGACGACGGAAAATACATCTGGACCGATGGATTGGATTCGGGCAAGTTTGCGGGGTTCGAAGCGGATCGGTATAGGAAGGATTTGCCGCTGTGGAAGGCGTGGAAGGATGAAGTTTTGGTTGCGTGGGACATGAATGGCGAGGCGCTCGGGTGGGAACGTGGTGGGCCGGTGAGGTTGGTTGTTCCCGGGTGGTTCGGGACGAATTCGACCAAGTGGTTGTGTGGGATTGAGGTGAGGGAGGGGAGGAGTAGGGGGTTGTTTACGACGAGGTTTTATATTGAGGTGGGAGGCGGGGCGCATGGAGTGGAGAGGGTGAGGCCGGTTTGGGAGGTGGGTGTTAATTCTTTAATTGTGAGGCCGAGGGAGGGGGAGGTTTTTGTTGATGATGATGCGGATGAGGCGAGGGAGGTGGAGGTTTCTGGGTGGGCGTGGAGTGGGCCGGGCGTGAAGAGGGTGGAGGTCAGTGTTGACGATGGGCAGCGCTGGCTTGATGCGGATGTGGTTGAGAGGGCTGAGTATGAGTGGCAGAAGTTTCGGAAGATGATCGTTCTCGAAGCTGGCTCATATTGTGTTGTAGCTAGGGCAGTGTCCAAAGATGGAGATGTGCAACCTCTTGAAGGCAAAAGGAACCATGTTCACAGGGTCAATATTCAGGTCACAGATCGAAAGTGACAAGTTCAAATGTAGCGTTGTCACGGCAGCTGCTGATTGTATGCTCATATCCACTCTGTGCTTTGGCAAGTCGCTGAAGAATCCATGAAAAAGTGCCGAGAGATGTTCACATGTCTTCTGCCAAGACATCATCACTCATCCCTCCTCTCCCGCATAACGCAGATCATTCCTGCGTCTGACGCGACATCTTACGGGTACGATCTTTCATTCTTTGCACTTCCGGAGTAGGCATGCAGTCGAGAATGTCCAAATGCTCGTAACAAGCGAACAAGATCATTTGAGCAGAGTGGCGTCGCCGGAGCGCCTTCAGCTCGATCCGGTGAACGGTGAACGAGGCTCGGGCAAGAACAGCAAGTCTTGCCATCCACTTTTCCACAATCTGTTGCCGGAACATCACCAGCTGACATCGTTCAGCCATGCGCATGTCCGCCGGCGCTCTCGTCATTGCGTTCCTCGGGCTGGACTTCCTGGATCAGTTGCTCGTGACCCAGTCAGTTTCCGCCCACACAAGCTGCATGCATCGTTCATGCCAACTAGCATCAACCTTCTAACGGACATGTCTCATAGACTCCTGTCACATCACGTGCTCAACCATTCTACAGGCCGTCTCAGGAAGAATATCTACGACCTGAATCGACGTCTGAGACGACAATGGCAGATTGTGCCGGGGACGTGCTCACTGGCCGAATGCGAGGCCTTCTGGTTCGCGATTGAGGAACGAAGCTGTACGGAGCGGACGTGTGGCAGGCATTTTGAGCTGGTTGGGTGATCCTGGGTGGCAGATACTTGCTCCTCAAAATATGGCAAACGATGCGCGATACGGGACGTGTCCAGCGGATGCCACTTCTACACCGCGGGCACGCGTTGCGCAATGCAGACCAGACCCAGGTGGCTCCGAATTGCGACCGTTATCCGCAGCCTGTGCAAGCGAGCAGTTTTCCGAGAGCGCCGCCCGCGCAATGCTTCGAGTGGATGAGAACACACAAACGCTGTGAGAGCAACGCTGACATCATATCTTGACGGACGCGAATCCGCCAACGCGCCTTCTGGGCGAAGACGTTCATCCCTCTCCTGTTCCTGAACTGCCATCCCCATACCACACCGACAACGATGGCTTCCTCGCGGCCAGGTATTGGAGCCTGGCTCAAACCACTCGCTTACACCTCAACCGTGCTCATCGGCGTGGCCAACCTCTCCACCTCCGTCCTCTTCATCCCGGCACTCCTGCGACCCGTTACCACGATCGCGACCAACAACCAGTCTGAAACCTCTCCGAACCCTGATAACCTCAGCCGAACGCCCTCCCTCGTCGTCCCTCAAACGCCCACCGAATCCGGCCGCTTGACCCCACAAATTTCTCAGAGGTCCTTCGATTTCAGTCAACATCTGGGCAGCTCGGGAACATACAAAGCCGTGGCGCGCCAATTCTCTCAGTTGCAGTCCCTGAGCACACTGTACAGCATTCCGCTCGAAATCATCGCCATTGTATCCCTGGGCACGCTTGCGTACACTGATCGAAAGGCGTCGTCAGATTCCTGGAAGAGCTGGGCTGGTGCTGGTGGAATTTTGGTGACGGTTGACCTATTGAAGACGTGGTTCATGGCGCCTTTGGCATTGAAGGTCTTGAGAGTTGCGGGTGATGCTGAGCCCATCGAGCCGTACGAGGATGCGCCGATTGATCGCGAGGCGGAGAAGAGCAACGCCGTTCAATTCCTGAGGAAATGGAGCGTCTTGAATTTGGCCAGTAGCATGGTAGTGCTGGGAGCTGCTGGATTGGCCTGGAGCGCAGAGTTCTGAGGTCGCAGACATCGAGAAGAAGCAGCATGGGCAGTGTGGGACATGAGTTTGTGAGGCGACGTTTCACTTCATGACGACAATGTGTTTGAAATGGTTACGAGGAGGTGTGTGTCACTGCGCTGTATCTTCTCTGTGTGGCAGGACGGACCATTGCTGACTATAATTCATGGCGGGGTGCATAGAACGTTGAGAATGATTATTCTGTATATTTTGTACAAAAGACCACTTTCATGATCGTCACCCGAGGCGCGGCTAGACGAGTTACTTTGTTACCTTCTTCATTCCATCACGAAGACGGCCAAGAGCCATCACGCTCTCTCTCTTCGGTCAACTGTGACAACCATCCATGATCATGCCGTCGTTGCAGCTTCCACCAACAAGCATCCAACTGCTCAAACTTCCACAGAAGCCCGTCTCCTCCGTCTCATCCTGCTCGTCCCCAGTCGAGCCCAGCTCCCCTTCTCCACCAACCCCTTCCAAATCACCACCTCTCGCAACGCCACCCAAGTTTCCACATCACATTCCACCGACCACCAATTGACTCCCAGCAAACGCCACCGCCCTCTCCGTAAGCTCTCCCAACGTCGCATCGCGCCCAACATGCCCAAATCCCACGGGAACTCTCGGCTGCCAGCGATGATAGATGATTTGCATCGGGCCCGGAACGAGGATATCTTTCCAGTTCAGACAGATTGTGACATAATCCTCCTCCTCTTCTCTTCCTCCTCCTGGAAATGTCTCTTCTTCTTCTTCTTTTTCTTCTTCTTCTTCTTCTTCTTCTTGTTGTCGTTGATGTGGTTGCTCATGATTCAAACATCGATCCCTCCTCAACCGTCGATC
Organism: Cercospora zeina; assembly: GCA_022702355.1. Lineage (NCBI taxonomy): Eukaryota > Fungi > Ascomycota > Dothideomycetes > Mycosphaerellales > Mycosphaerellaceae > Cercospora > Cercospora zeina. Next base: position 3,661,193 of record JAKLWX010000005.1, read on the forward strand.
AAATTTCCTCGCAGCACCGAATTCAACACTGATGCCCAAAGTCGTCGGGCTGAAGAGCTGGAAATCGAATGGTTGAACCGCGTGCTTGAAACTGGAGCTTTCGAGGAGTTGGGATAGGGAGGCGAAACGCTCGATATCGGACTCGGCGTTTGGTACGCTGTCGATGAGGAGGTTCTGGCGGAGGAGAGGTGAGGTGCAGATGGTGTAGAGGAAGGCTCTGTTGACGCGCTGGATGCCGAAGAGCGTGGTTGCGGGGAGATGGCGGAGGATTTGGGCGAGGAGTGGTGGGTAGTAGAGGACAGCTTCGGTTGAGGTGATGTCTTCGTCTTCGTCTTCGGTGGAGAGGGTGGAGAGGCAGATGACAGTACTGTCGTCGTCGTCGTCGTCGTCGTCATCGTCCTCGATCGCGCATTCGTTTTGAATTGCCTCTTGTTCCTCTCGATCGGCGGCGAGAATGGCGTTTGTGACAGTCTGCAACATGCCATCCACTACGCACATTCTCTGACGCAATACATCGATCATTTCATCGACCCTAGTCTGCTCGACCTGCAAGCGAGTGAGTTTCTGCTCGTCGTCGCCGTCAGTGGCAGGTTTCCCGTAGCGAAAGGTGCTTAAAAAACTCACGGTCTCGTGTTGTGCAGTCCACAGATTTGGAGTCTGGCCACCTGCTGGTGTGATTGCGGCCATCTGCAAGTGAAGCACATTAGCTCAGGTATGTTACAAGACACTGTCGTCACAAGACTGACCTTCTTGATCCGGAACACGGTGGTCGAAATGTTGTTGACGCGACACTTTGCAGGCGCGGAGTTCAATTGTGTCGGAGCAGTGAAGTGAAGGCGACATGCAACCGCTGCGCAGACCCCTGCGGGCCGTTTGCAGGGACGATTGCCCAGTTCAGATCACTCGCGAATGAGCACAATCAAGTGGTAGAGGCCGGAGAAGATCGTTGCGTACAGATGCTTCTGAGTTTTTGTCTATCAACAAACGTTGTCTGCTACGATGCTGCTGCTCCTTTCTCAAACCACTTTGGAACAGCCCATGCGCGAGCAGATAAAAAAGAGAAGCAGTGACGAATGCACATGTCATGTAAGTGTTTAACGCCTTGCCCATATGCCTTTGCCGTGTCCTCCCAACTCAATGTATAATGTGAATTACACCAGTTCTTGTTTTTTTTTTCAATCATTACGGCGGCGCGATTTCATTCCCTCAAAACCAACGCGCCGGTCGGTGATGATCTGGTGTGATGTGGAGTGCCCTTGGACTCCGTGCGACGATGGTGGTACATGGAAGGACTCGACGACGGATGCGCGAATCGAGTAAGGGCAAGCAGATGTGTATATGTGACATGCGATTGGAGAGTCGTGTTATTTCTATTCGGCCGTTGTCGTAAAGGCGGACTTCTGAGTGCGCCTATATCTGCTGATAGGCGTGCTCCATCATCCTCGCCATGAGTCTGGATGCATCTGATGACGCAGTAGCCTCTGCACCTCCATTGACGGCTGTACCGGTCTCTGATGCGGAGGTGTCGTTGTTGTTCCAGTCAGTAGGCTGCTGGAGGTTCATGATGTCGATCTTGGGAATCGTCATGAACTTCTTAACTATGACGGGCCCAGCGACGAGAAGCAGGAATAAAACAAACATGGAGAAGTAGAGGATCGCATATCGAATCACACGTCTCCGTCGAAGCTTCGACTGCTTGAGTGAGTAGATCGGAGGACGAATTTGCCGACTAGAATCGTGTCAGTGATCTGCTACAGTAAGCATTGCCATCCATGTACATACCTAGGCCGTAGCCAGAATAGCATGACCGAGTGGAACTTGTCCACGTAGGGAACCAGGAGCGCTGGCAGCATGAAGAACAGTAGGACGTGCCCCAAGCAGAAGTCCGCTGCGAAGAAACCCATCTCGGTGATCTTACACAAGAACTCGCGGCCGGGTTGCGAAATGGTGTGCCATCCAAGAGCGTACCACTTTCCGGTCCACCACGCTATGTTGGACGTATCGGCGCGGAATTCTCTGGTCAATGCGAGACAGATGATGAGCTTGAACACGAAACGCTGGATGGCAACAACGGCAATCATGCCGATCAGGGCCTTGGCGAAGCCCCAGCTCTCGAGGAAGAACATGACTTCCCAGAAAGCCAACAGCATGATGACAGCGATAGCGTGGGCAATCGCTGCCAGAACGGCGCCGAACTTCTTGCAGCACATGCTGAGTAGTGGACCCATACAACAGGCCATACCGAAGAAGCCAATGGCCACACCAGCATTCACACCGATTGGACCAAATGCACAAATTCCTACACGGATGAGGGAGCTTGTTGGCGTCAGGTTCTGACCATCGGTATTGTTGTCCGGGATGACTCCGACACCAGCGTTGATGAACAAGTATGGGATCAGTGTGACCGCAACGAAGACAAGCGGGCCAATGATCTCACTAAAGAACACATTGGTGAACTTGGAACGAGGTGTGTCGCCAGAAAGTTTTGCCGATGGCTCTCCAAGAGCCTTTCGCTTGAAACCAGTAAGACGAGTTCGCGAAAGACGAACAAAGCCGATCCAAGAAGCGGAGTGTGCCTTCGTATTGCCACGAGAGAGCCAGCGAAGAAACTCGCGGTAGTCGATGAAGAAGTCTGCCCATGCGAACTGGTGTGGGTTGAAGAGGAAAGGACAGATGCAGAGTGCCAATATAGACACCCAGAACCAGAGCAGCCAGTAGCCCCAGACCGTCAACGTACCAAAGAGCAGCATCAACAACAGACGAGCGCCCAGATAGATGGATGGTCCTGCGAATCGGGAGTAGAGCACACCGAAGGGCATGCGGGCAGTTGCGAAACCACGTCCAGTACCAATGTAGCGGGCACCGCCAAAGGACAGATCCTGCTGGAGCGAGTAGGCATAGATTTGTGTGACAAACACCTCGAACAATGGTGATAGAGAGGAGAAGTGCTTCGCCAAACGGGTTGCCGCGCGCCAGAATCCACGCTCGGTCAACTCCTGGATCGTGAGGGGCACGAACGAGATGAAGAAGACGATGAAGATTGAGACAATGCAACGCTGTACCCAGTCCATAATAGGGACGATGTTAGCGCAGCCAGTCGGGAAGAGCGGATCGGTGATGGGAACGTCGCGGTTGTATCGGCAAGAGATGGTCTCGTGACGAAGGGCACCGAGATTGAGCAGAACCCACATGAATAGCTGCACCGACAACATGACGAACAAGTTGTTGATGTGGAAGCCAGGGTGAGCGTAGTAGAACGACAGGAAGCGGTCCAGAGGGAGTTGAGTTCCGAGGTAGTAGTACTCGCGAGACAACATTTGTTCTCCCATGCCAGTTCCAATCTTGGTGGTGAAGTTGAGGATAGAGCCAAACCCAAGATCACGACCCTTGCCACACTGGTAGTACTCGCAGTGCTTGATGCGTCCACCACGGAGAATTGCGTTCATACCAGCGTAGATATCTTCGTTCAGGTGCAGGCCCTTTTGAGCTTTGGAGACACCACCACGAGTCGTCATGAAGATACCATTGAGGAAATCGGGGTGACCATAGTGAAGCTTTCCACCAATCTGGGCCAACGTACGAGCGAAGAGAGTACCAAAAGTCTGTTCCTTTCCAGCAGCGACGTCACCAAGGATACCGATGTTCTCTGAGAAGATGTACTCGCGAGCTCCAAGAATGGCGACAGGGTTGAACTTGGTAGGCGGAAGTCCAGGCGTGTAGGGCGAGACGTTATCGGTGGTCATCTCCTCGAACTCGGCGAGGACGGATCGGATTTTCAGGCATTCTTCCAGGTAGTTGTCTTGGTTGGCATCGATGAGCTGGATGTACTCGCCGCGGTAAAAGATGAGGCAGTGGTTTTGGTTGTCGGACTTTCCGTCACCCAGGATTGGGTTACCAGAGAGCATGATTCGGAATTTGGGTCGACGCATGCCGTTGTCCATGAGCTCGGAATGACCATCAATGAGTGCAGAGTAGAGCTTTGGATCCTCGCCCTCTTCCGTCGCTGGTTCTTCGTCGAGGTAAGCGATCTGAAGATCTGGGTATGCGCGAAGCAGGAACTCTGCGTTCTCACGCTCCTCCTTTGAGAACTTGGCGTAACGCTGCATGGAGACGACAATTTTGAACTTGCGGCGTGCCATGCGCTCGAGTTCGCGCTCAAGCTTGTCGGAATTGCCGCCGAACATCTGGACGACTTCGGGGTTCTCGACACGATACAGCAGCTTGATCGCGCGGCTGTAGTTCATGAAGCCCGAAATGGTACGGTAGAGAGTCTGGGAACGCAGCGAAGCCCAGATACGGGTGCGCAGCGTGTACTCTGGAGCGGCAGACTTGAAACCAATGCAGTAGAACGGTAGATCGTCAATCTTGCTCTTTTGAGTATCCTTCTCGTTCTTCTCGTAGTCGCCGTTGAATTGCGAAGTCTCGTCAGCAAGAATCTTCGTGTCCTTGACGAAGCAATCCCACTCGTGTGGGTGCAATTGCTTCAAGTACTCCAACATGGTCACACGCGAGTATGGCTCATCTTCGCGGATGATCTCACGCAGAGACAGCAGGATCTTCTCGCCGTAGTGAGGGATCATTACAGTGAACGTTGGCATATTGTCAACGGGCAACGGCTCCGGAATCGGGGTGGAAAGAGACTGCGCGAAGAACGAGATACGTCGCTCGGCTTCGGATTGGGCTGGGAAAAATTCCGTCTTGAACGAATGATCCTCTTGAGAGACGAAGAAGGTTGGAGCACGAAGCGTGCGCTTTCCCTCTTGCTCAGATGGCACTTGGTGGTAGAGCAGTTTCTGGACATGATCGATGGCAAGCAAGTGCTCGCGGTACATGGAAATGACGATGGCATTCCAGATCTGCGAGATGAGGACTTTTGGCTTGTACTTGATCTCCATGTCGGTGGTGGCCAATACCTTGGAATAAATGCGCTTCGGCAGGCGAGAAAAGATGTTTCTCCACGGCGTCCAGATAGACACACCAAGGTAGAAAGATCGTGCTACCGAAAAGACACAGTTCCAGATAACATACCAGAGGTATGTGTCCAAGAAGAAGAGAATCAGATCCGTGAAGTACATCAGAATCAGAAGGACAGTTGGCTGATGGTAGCACAGGATGGTTCCGATGATCTTGTCTCCCAGGCAATGCTCGATCTTCATCGTAGACAGGATCCGGATAGGATCACGGAACGACAGAGTCAAGAAGAAGTATGATTCGGCAAGCTTCGCAGCGAACACCAGAACCCACATGCCGTAAGACATCCACATATCGTTTCCTGTCAGGCGCGGGTAGCTTGCTGTGAATGTCTGCGAAGACACGTATTGCCGACGTTTGCCGTTCAGGTAGCTGCCGAACAGTCCACCCAATGGCATGATGGCAAAGAAGAAGACGGTACCCAGAGCAATCAGGAACTGAACAACACCCAGGATGAGTGCGATCTTGCCGGTTTGCGAAATGAGGAAGATGTAGACGGATGGACCAACGTTGAGCGCGAACATGCCGAGGAGGAAGAACAAACGCTTGGTCAAGTGTTGTGCGCCAGCCCATCGACGTGGAACGTACATCCATTCGACGAGAGTAGCGAATATTTGAATCAGGCAAGCAAGAGTGCCTCCGAGGGCAACGGCGGACCACTGAGCAGCGGCGTTGGGCTTGTTGTTGAGCTGCTGTTGGTAGTTGGCGGTGTACAGAGTGGGCGAGTTGAAGGCAGTGTAGAACCAGAAGACACAGACGTGGATGACCCAGATGCGGTTGAAGTTGGTCAACATGTGGAACCACGATCGTGTCTCTTTGTACGTTTTGAAGAAGGCCTTTTTCCAAAGAACATCACCAAGGCGTTCGTATCTCTCCGCGGGCGGCAGATCGACAAGTCGGGTCTTGTCCTCAAAGGCGATGCGCTCGATTCCCTCGGGGTACCAGAAAAGTTGGTTCATGTCGTCGTATCCAATGACCTTCTGGTGATCACGCTCTTTGCGGACATACTTGCCGTCGAAGATCTCGTAACCTTGATCTCTGCAGTAGTTGTACAGAGGGGTGATGCATCGGTTCAGGTAGGTGAACTCCTCGACCGGCTCGACACGGTTTTGGCACGCTGGAGAGTGGTAGAAGTCATCTGCGCACTTGAAAATGAATGCCATGATCTCAGGCATGTAGCGCACTTGGTTGGCTTCACCCCAACACAGCAGATACAGGGCAATCTGCCGAGTCCGGTCGTGCTGAGACATGCGGTTCATGCGCGTCTTCCAGCGGTATTCAGCAGCCTCCAAGCTGTTATCTCCCTCGAGGCTTTCCAGAGTCGCTTCCTCATTCTCCGGGCTCGTCTCTTGCTTCTTCTTGGCCGCCTTTCGCGCCTTTCTCGTCGCTCGGTTGGCCTTTCCGAGCTTCATGTTGGAGAATCCAACGGCATCGTCGAGATCGAGATGTGCGGCGAAATACCACCTCCGGAAGTTGGCGTTTTCGCCGCCGATGTAGTCTGCGTGCAGAGAAAGAAGCGCTTGGTTCGGCGACATGCGGGAAGCACGGGAGTCGAGCAGCGTCATGAAATGGTCAAACATGTTGCGCATGCTGTCGCGCTGGAAGCCGAACTTGGCAGTCAGGTCCAGGAAAATGTCTTCGATTTCCTCCTTGGAGAGCGGGATTTGGGCATCTGACGTCCAAGCTGGGTATGGCTCCCTAGACCGCTGGCCAGCTGGCAAGGCACTGGTGTAGTCCATGCCGTAGACTGGTGTAGAGGCGCCCGAGGAGCGATTGCCACCATAGGAAACTTGCGATGATGGAGGTCGGTAGCCTCGGCCAGTTCCATCACCATAAGAGTTGATTCTCTCATCGCCGCGTCCATAATAGTCCATCTCGGCGGCGCGAGCCATGTCTGACCTCATGGTGAAATCGCTGAAAGTCTCGGAGTCCTCCTCGGAGTCGTGACCACGACGGCCGCTCCTACGCTGACCTGCGTAACCACGACCTTGTTGCTGGTACTGGCCTGCAGCGGGAGCTCCTTGGTCGTAGTATTGATCGTTGTAGTACTCATCCTGATAGCCGTGCTGACCGGGAGCATCGTAGTAGCCGTCCTGGCCGTAGCCCTCATGGCCGCCCTGGTAGTAGCCATTGTCATCATAGTATCCATCGTGTCCCTGAGCATAGCCGCCATGTTGGTCGTAGTATGCTTGATCGTCGTGGTAGTAGCCATCGTGCGCCCCATGAGGATCATGTGGTTGTTGAGCGCCGTAGCCATCATCGTAGCCGCCCTGCTGGTGAGGGTGCGCCATGATGGGCGGAGAGTGCGAGATTAGATATTACTGGCCGGCAGCGTCAGTACGAAAGTGCGTTGGCAGTGCGAGATGGAGGTGGAGGTGGGCGGCGGAGGACAATCAACGTGTGCTTGCCCACGCCAGGGATGGTGAGGCCACGGCGCACGCCGGGCGGGATGGTCGAGAGTGGCGAGACGTACCGTTCAAACGTGCAGCATGGGAGGTGCGGTGCGTGCAAGCCGGGGCGCGGAGGCGACGCTGCAGTTCCCGCGGACGGTGGTGGTGGTGCGAGCGAGCGGGTGTGGTATTGGTGGCGCTGCTGCGACGGAGCGAGCGAACGTTGGCGGGAAGCAGGCAGAAGGAGCGCAGGCAGGAGCAGTGAGAGCAGGACCCGCCGATGCCAGAACAGACAAAGTGAACAACCACAGCCGGGCGCTGCAGCGGTGGTGGTGTTGTGAGCGAGGGCGGCGGAGGGCAGGTGGTGCTGTTGCTGTGTGAACGGGCGCGCGTTTGGAGGCTGCCAATGCGTCTCCTCGATTGGCTGCGCTGATTGGCGGCGGGCAGCGGGCGTGCAACACACAGCTTGCGATCCTCCCGCGGGAGAAAACTTGTCTGAGCAGCGCAGCGCAGCGCAGCGCGTCAAACAACAACGAGGGGAAGTCGGTGATGAACGAGTGTCGGACTGCGCGCAGATGCCGTCGTTGGGTGGTGATGGACTCGCAAATACGAGGTGGAGTGGAGGAAAGAGGCACAGGTGGGAGGCAGATCGTGGAAGTTGCAGGCTAGACCCGCCAGGGCGCCGAAAAGGGGACCCCTTCCACGCTGCTTCGTTCGCTCGCTTGGAACACACACGAAGGTCACGAACGTCTTCACCCGGGGATCGACCACGAATCGGCTCCGCTGCTGCCACCTGATTGCACCGCAACTCTACGGAGTCAGCGCCTGTAGCGCGGCCCACGTTGCATGCTAAGGCACTACCGCCCAGCGGCGCCGTCAACGAGACGCCGTCGTTGAGACTTGATGATTTCATGCCACTGTATACCCGCGCATACATACATACCTCCCTCCTCACTGTCGACTTCAAAGCAGGATTTCCCGACAGCGTCGCACATCTCCATCGACGATGAAACACTGGAATCTTTGCTGCAGAAGGCCAATAAGCGTGTCTGCTGCAGCAGCATCAACTACTGCGTGGCGTGCTTGTCCGGAGTGGCAAACCGACCCTGCACAAGCATTGCTGATGCTATTTTCAATGCCGCTTCTCCGGCTCACTCTTTTCCGTGCGCGCACAGCGACGATGCATGCTGGAGTGGTGTTCTGTTCGGTCTTCGCCTTATCCGGACCACGCATCCCATCTCCACGACGCTCTCAGATCTCTCATGCGCGCTTTGCATACGCCGCGCGCCACCCGCCACTCGCAAGCTGAAAGAGCTGGAATCCGGTGTTATTATCTTGCCCATCTTGGAGCGCACCTATCAGCGGTAAGCAGGTCGACTAGCGTTATGCGCGTGTCAACCACTATATGCGGCCGCAAACTCTGAAACAGCTTTGTACTTTGGCCTGTACCAGGAAGCTGGCGGGACGTACAGCAGAGTGGAGGATTTGTCCGACAGCCATACAAATTGCGAAGACGAATCACCCAACATCACCAGCAGCTCCGCCAGCTTTTTTCTGTGCTCCAAAGCCATCAGGTGCCAGGCAATTCATACCACAGCCTTCGACGTGCCTGGATGATACTTGACACAGCTCGTGTCCCAGCCGTGCCTGCAGTAGTTCTCCCATCAGATGCTGGGCCCAAGGCAGGACTTGGCTGCCGTGCGACTGACCAGGACGACATGGCGATCCTATTCCCGCGCAGACGTGCACTGCCACAATCTCGACAACGCACGCCCTCGTCGTCGTCGTAAGACTTCATTCAAGTGACGTTCGATCTACGGCGCCTCCATCGAAGCGTTGGGGCGGCCAAGCGCACCCGTTTCGTGGCTGTGTAATTTTAGCAGGGCCGTGCAGTCGTCATCCTCGAGTTCCGGCTGCAGCACGTGACGTGCTCGGAGCGCTTCCAGAATGTCTTCCGACTTCGATCCACTTGCGGAAGAAGCAGTGGATGTTGTGGGAAGGTGTTGCCACTAACTGATGTCGGATTGCTCTCCTGCGCATCACATGAGTCCCTTCTCGTCGACAGCGCCCAACAGAGCGTCGTTCTGTGGGCGGTGGTCGTGGGCCGTTCGACCAGCGGAGTCCATGTCATGCCGAAACAGGCATGGCGCATGGCGAAGACGCGCAAGCCCGCCGCTTCCTCTGGGCTTCGCGGCTTGTGTCTCCTGAGCGACACCTTTGTATCCACAGCTTCCTACCACCGCGACTGCCAACTGTGCTTGTCGTGCTTGTCTGTCCTTCTCCCTCCCTTGGCATTCATTCACCTCTCCTTCTCACGCTCTTTTATTGCTCCTCAACTGGTCGGCGGCGGCGAGATCGACCTTCCCCGGCGGACGGACTTCCACTCCGCGACCACCATCCACCGCACACGCGCGCGCACCATACCATTCCATTCCTGCGCCCTGCCCAGGAGCCTCACCAAGACACGACCACTGATCGCGACTTTCGATCGTCCCGCGGAACATCACCCTACCGCGAGTCAGATCACAACACATTCCATTCACAATGCGCACTTGGGCGTTGGCATCCGCTGCGGCGGCCGTCGTCGGCAGCGCATCTGCAGCCGACCTCCCTTCGATCGTCATCAAGGGCTCCAAGTTCTTCTACGAGAACAATGGCACCCAATTGTAAGAGGCTTCGACTCGAGCCCCACAGCGGGGACGTCACAGACTGACGCGTCCAAACAGCTTCATGCGCGGCGTGGCATACCAGCAGGACTACTCGGGCGGTGGCAGCACCGGCAACACCACGGACACGCAGACGTACAAAGATCCTCTCGCCGACGCAGACGCCTGCAAGCGCGACATTCCCTACCTGCAGCAGTTGTACACCAACACGATCCGTGTCTACGCCATCAACCCCAACTCGAACCACGATGAGTGTATGAGCATGCTCGCCGATGCGGGCATCTACGTTGTCGCCGATCTGTCTGCCCCAGTCGACGGCTCTTCGATCAATCGCAACAGCCCCTCGTGGAACGATGCTCTGTACGAACGATACACATCGGTCGTCGACGCAATGGCCAACTACACCAATGTTCTCGGCTTCTTCGCCGGCAACGAGGTCTCCAACCAGCCCAACAACACTGATGCAAGTGCGTTCGTGAAGGCCGCCGTCCGTGACACCAAGGCATACATCAAGTCGCAAAACTACCGGACAATCGGTGTCGGCTACGCGACCAACGATGACGCAGACATTCGTGTGGACATGGAGAAATACTTTAACTGCGGCGATCAGGCGTCCGCTATCGATTTCTGGGGTTACAACATCTATTCGTGGTGCGGTGAATCTTCGTTCACCAAGTCTGGCTACGACGTTCGCACCAAGGAGTTCTCGACTTACTCGGTGCCAGTCTTCTTCGCCGAATACGGTTGCAATGAAGTTCAGCCACGTCCATTCACCGAGGTCGGTGCGTTGTTCGGCCCACAGATGACTCCAGTTTGGTCTGGCGGCATCGTCTACATGTACTTCCAAGAGGCCAACGACTACGGACTGGTCACTGTCGATGGCGACAACGTGAAAACACTTGAGGATTTCGACAACCTGAAGAATGAACTGAGCAAGATTGACCCAAGTGGCGTCAACTCCGACTCATACTCTCCAACCAACTCCCCAGCAGCTTGCCCGACCGAGGGCAGTGACTGGAACGCCAAGTCCTCTCCTCTTCCACCGTCTCCCCACAAGGAACTCTGCACTTGCATGTACAACTCTCTGGGCTGTGTTGTCACCGGCAAGACTGCTGTCGACGACTACGGCGACCTCTTCGGTACAGTCTGCGGCTACGGCGGCGACGTTTGTGCTGGAATCGCTGCCAACGCTTCTACTGGAACCTACGGTGCATACAGCATGTGCAACTCGACCGAGCAGCTCTCCTTCGCCTTCAACCAGTACTTCCTCTCACAGAACAGCGCGGCCGACGCCTGTGACTTCAACGGCGCCGCCGTCACCCAGTCTGCCACCAAAGCTTCTGGCTCTTGCGCGGCTCTCATCTCGCAGGCTGGAACTGCCGGCACTGGTACCGTCACGTCGAGCCCTACCGCCAACTCCAACCAGCAGGGTTCCGGCAAGGGATCGGCGTCGTCCAGCGGTGCTGCTTCGCCTCTTGGCGTGCCAACCGCTGGCGCCAGCTTGCTCCCTGTGTTCGGCATCATGATTCTTGGTATGATCTCGGGCGCTGGCATGATCTTGTTGTAGACGGGCCCCAGAAATTCACGTATTTGGGTATACGGCACAATTTCTGTTTGCGGCCGACGACGGGTAGCTTCTTTGAGGGCCATGGGCCCTCTTTTTGCTTGCGTGATCAACTCTATTGGATAAAGGTTGGGTCTTCGGTTGTATAGTGATCACAAATGGAGAAACAAAATTGAAGAAAATCATTTCTGGTACTATTCTCGACACCAATTATACCCGCCAATCCGAAGATACCATGCAAGCCACGTTGCTCGAGCATGTTATAGATGCAGTCCCACATGTTTTTGCTCACAGTAAATAACACCAAGCTCTTGGCAAGCAGGAGCTACTATATTTCTCCAGCGATTTGAGAACCCTACTGCTGACCATCAACAACTTCATTTAAAGTGCAGACTGGAGCCACTGGGACAACGGCGACCAAAGATAACTGACCGTATCAGTCGGATTCGGACTCATAGCAAGGCGCATCAAGATTGCCTAGCGAAGACGCGAACCAACGCCTGCATCTCACGAAGAACATTCTCCACGCGAAGAGGCTAAGGAGAAAGCGATTCGTTCGGCGCATAACGAGCAGAGCAAGCAAATTGGGCGGCAATATAATAAACTCCTTATCGGTCCTGCATCAGATCAGCAGGCTAGGCTGAGCTATGAATCCCTTCTCACCTGCGTCTAGGGCTGAGAAGGGCCCCAGATCATTCTCCCGTCCAGCTCAACTCAGGCAGCAGAGGCCATTTGGCTATAGAAGTTTTAAGTTGACCATCCTCAGCAGCGCATGCCTAGGTAGAGAATCCTCTTTCTGAGCTCTACCCAGGGTTAGGGCTCGACGCGAACATGTGACACCAATGCAGCAGCCACAAAAGACACCCCCGTCCGCTAGCCCTTCTTCTCATCCTCGTGCAAGAGTGATATGCTGTGAAGCAGGTGACATGCCACGATGGCGGTGCGACAGACGTCTCTTGATTAACCAGTGCTCTCGTGGCACGATGAGTAATAAGCCAGTGAGAGGTCGTGGCAGCCCAGTGCCGAGCCACGCCAATGTGCACAACGTTACGCGCGTCTTCTGCGTGCTGACGCTTTTACCTTACAGCGAAAGGATGCAAGTAAAGGATGTGACTTTCGCGGCTGGAAAACCCTGGGACCTCTCTCGCCCAGATATAAGCACGGGGAGATGCAGTGATCGCAATTGAGCAACAATCTTCCACTTGATTTGTTGTTCAACTACAATCAAATCATTCTTTCGGAGTGAAAGCAACTACTTCCGAATCTAGGTGAGTCGGTTGCAAGATCTGATCGGATTCACGTGCACTACGCGTTGTTGCATCAGAGAAGGGGGAATGAGGCACCCAGATCACTTTATCGGGCAGATCGGCATCGCTCGAAACAGGGACTCGACATCCACAGTGTGCACCTATCATTTCGATCACGTTACACAATGGAACAAGAGGAGCATTTCGAGGTGGTTGTTGTCGGAGCAGGTATGTCATGCTTTCCATGAAGGTGTTGTGGAATCAGAAGATTGACACTTTTCCAGGCATGGCAGCTCTAGTAGCTGCCAAGGGATATCTCGAATGCGCGCCTCAGACCGACCTCGTAATCTTCGACGACAAGAAGACTGTAGGAGGCGTCTGGTCGAAAGAAAATATATATCCGGGCCTACAAACGAACAACTATCGCGGCACTCTGGAATACCCGGACTATCCGTTTGGAGACGATCGTGGAGTTCCTCATCTGCACAGCCTTCCTGGAGAGGCAATGCATCAATACTTCTATGATTTTGCAGCAGAGTTCGATCTACTGCGACGAGTTCGTCATGAGATTAGAGTGCTCGAGGCCGAGAAGATCGACGAAAAACTGAATAGTGGTTGGAAGCTGTTGCTCAAAACACCAGAAGGTCGCTCGTCAATCACCACGGACAAACTCATCATCGGCACAGGTCTACACAACACGCCGTTGCCAGTGCAAGTGCAGGGGAAGAATTCCTTCAATGCACCGGTCCTTCACTCCGGACAGCTTGGTAGAGAGGGCGTCGCTGTTGCAACGAATGAGAAAGTCCGACGAGTGACTGTTTACGGAGGCTCCAAATATGCATTCGACAGCGTGTACAAATTTGCCGCTGCCGGTAAGGAGATCGACTGGGTGATCAGCAGATCCGGCTATGGTCCGACATTCATGGCCAACAATCTTTGTGCGCTGCCGTTGCTGGGAAAGATCTGGGTGGAGCTGCTGGTCACCACCCGATTCATTTCTTGGTTCAGTCCGTGTTCCTTCGGAGGGCTCGATGGCAGCGGCTGGTGGCGATGGCTCTTGCACAGTACCCGGCTCGGGCGTAAGCTCGTAGCAGCATTCTGGGCACAAGTTGGCCACGATACTCTCGAGCAGGCGGGTTACTTCAACGATCCCAAACTCGAGCCTCTGCTTCCCGACAGTGGTTGGTTCGACATTGCAACAAGCCTGGGCACCCTCAACTATCCTACAAATTTGCTCGACTTCGTCCGCTCTGGTCAGGTTACGGTCCACCGCAAAGACATCTCGCACCTCTCTGACCATACTGTGAACTTGCAAGACGGCACCGCTCTGCCATCGGATGCATTCATTTCCAGCACAGGCTGGCAATGGCGTCCCACCGTAACCTTCAAGCCCGCTTCTCTCGATGCCTCCCTCGGTGTCGCAAGCGACAACTACACCGCGGCTCAAGAAATCTTCTGGTCCACATTCGACGCCCAAGCCGACCAAGAACTCTTCTCCCGCTTTCCCATCTTGCAAACAAGACCCTACCCACCCTCCCATTCCTCCCCTTCGACCACCCAACCCCAACGCCTCCACCGCCTCATCACCCCACCCCTCCTCTCCGCCACAGGCGACCGCACCCTCGCCTTCGCCGGCGCCGGAGCCAACATCTCGCACATCCTCAAAGCCACCATCACCTCCATCTGGATCTACGCCTACTTCACCGACAAACTCTCCATCGACCCCTGCCACCATCTCGGCGAAACCCAAGTCTGCTACGAAGCGGCTCTGACGCAACGCTGGAGTCTGCGCCGCTATACGTACGGCTTCGGCAAGAGATTTGTGGATTTTGTGTGGGATGCTGTGCCGTGGAATGATGTGTTGTTGAAGGATTTGGGACTGGAGTGGAAGAGGAAGAAGGGGGCTTGGTTTGGTGTGAGGTGAGCTTTTATTTTATTTTTTCCTCTCTCTCTCTCTCTCTCTCTCTCTCTTTTCCTTTCCGATTCTTGTTCACTTTTTCTGATTCTTTGATGGCGCGAATGCTAACTTTTTTGGGATGGTGTTGTAGGTGGTGGAGGGAGATGTTTGAGCCGTATACTGTTGCGGACTATCGATGGCTGGGGCAGGAGTGGCTTGAGAAGCAGAGAGGGAAGGTGGCGTGAGCGTAGCCTGCGTCGGCTGGTTTGCTTCAGTTTGTATATTCTTTTTTGGGCGTTGGGTTTCGTTTCTCGGTGGGGACAGAATTAAGACGCTTCAGAGGAGTTGCATGGTGATTGCCAGGTACCAACCAAGCTCTACGGTATCTGTCATCAACCATCTCTACATGTATCACATCAATCATCATTGGGTATCTTCACAATGCGCCTTCACTCATCCCCACAATCGAAACCCAACGCCATGCAACACCCATGTCAATCCTTTTCACTTCTTGCTCTTCTTCTTCCCTTTTCCACTGCCGCCACCTACCACAGTCTTCAGTGCAGCATGTTTTGGATTCTGCTTCAGATGTTCAAACAATTTTGATTTTGATTCGAACTCTGCACTACAGCTGATGCATCTGTGTTCAGCGGGCGTTTGCGTTCCCGAAGTTTCGGCAGCAGCCGCAGCTCTCTTTGCACGCTTCTTTGCTGCTGCACCGAGTTTCTTCTTTGGCTGCTGTTGAGCAGAGGATTCGTTGTCGCTGTCGCCAATGCTCGAGGCCAACGGAGTGGAGATGGTGTCGTCGTTGAGGTTTGTTGCGGCGATTCGTGCTTCAATGGTCTCCCGGGAGGCGTAGTCTTCGTCCTCGGAGTCTGAGGACGTGGCATACGCAGAAGTTTTCGTGGCGCGCTGCGTCTGCTCTACGATTTCGGATTCGCTGTCATTCGCAACTGATTTGGCATCATCGGATAATCCAGCCTCAGTTGGCTCTTCAATATTTGCCGCTGCCTCGTGGTCCTCCACCTCTGCTGCTAGATCATCCAAGACTTCTTCCTCCTCTTCGTCAACATCTGGTGCGATCGCTCCGCTTCCGTTGAGGTCTAGCTTGGCATCTTGCTTTCTCATCCTCTTCTGGAGATCCTTGATGGCTTTTTGATGCTTCTTACTTCTCTCATGAGCATCCACCTGCTTCTCGCTCTTGAAGATTTTGTCACAGGCCACACATTCAAAAACCTCCTCCTCTTCAGTATCACTGTCGAATGTGCCCTCGAGCCCTGCATGCTCGTCTGGTTCTCTGGACTGTGCCCAGTCAGGGATGGTACCAGTTGACCTCGCAGCGTTAGCTTCCATGGCTCTTCGGCGTTGGGAGTCTGCCGCATCACGCAAAGCCTTGCTACGCTCCTCTTCGGTCCGCGTATCTAGCACAACGCGAGGATCACGCTTTTTGACGAACTGTACGAGCGCACGAACAGCTTCATTGAAGTCGTCTCGGCCATCTCTCCGGCACTTTGCATTCTCCTGCTCCATTCTGCGGCGGATGAAGCGATCTGGCGCATCCGACAACCTGTACTTGTCACACCAGGAGTAGGACTTTACCGTGGTGAAGCCAGACCAGGCAGCATAGAAGTTCCTCACAACATCAGGATAATCATCATCTTTGTGTCCAAAAGTGGGATACTCGGGATTATCGACGCCTTCCATTTGGCCCGCAATGTCCTCTTCCTGAGCCAGACGTTCGAAAGTCTCGCGGAGAAAGCCAAAGAAGCCCGAGGGGGAGTCAGAGAATTCCACATTGCGGTTGAACTTGCCCACGATGTTGTTGATATCGTTGGCGGTAGTGATCTTCACGTTTTGGTATGTTGGCACAGCGCCCTCCTCCTGAGGGTCTTGGCCGTGCAGGATGGCACTCTCGTGGCTGTCATACCAGGCTCGTTCTTGGGGATCGGACAACACCTCGTATGCGGACTGCACTTCGGCAAAGAGTTTGGTCGCGGCTTCAACATTGCCATAATTTCTGTCGGGATGAAGTTCGAGTGCTTTTCGGCGATGTGCTTTTTTGATTTCGTCTGCGGTGGCATTCCGCTCGACGCCTAGCAGGATGTAGTAGGAAGTCTTGGCCGGGGCAGCATCAGCAGCAGCGGTGCCGTCGGCGGGTGACGAGGCGCTCTGGCCCATGATGGCGGTATCGGGCAATGTCTGCAGTCATTTGCAGAAGCGGCACCGTGAGGCGTGTGCGCTAAGTTAGGCGGGGTTACGGAAGGCGGCGCATCCCGGTCTCGCTTCTTCCATTTCTTGCGGGATCGATGTGCCGGAGCGGTGCTCGGTTCTTGCTGGAACGAACACGCGCAGGCACCAGGATCATGTGCAGTGACAGGCCGACCGGCGGGGCGGGGAGGCATTGCGTGGCGGGAGAGACAGAACAGAGACAGAACAGAGACAGAACAGAGACGGCGTGGGTGCCTCGTGGTCGACAGGGCGGAGACCAAGCATTTCTGCCCCAAACTCTGCCTGAGCCTCGACTGGTCGGGGGCGCCGGTCTCGGCTCGCTCGGCACTGCGCATCCGGCTCACATGTGTGGTGCGAACATGCAGCAGCACACGCACACCACGCAGAGAGTGCTGTCCACCGCGCTACGCCAGGCAAGTATCCGTAGTCGAGGTAGGTCTCGTCTTCCACCACGCAGAATTTTCCTCCGTCCCTCGCGCTACATCACCGCCCTGCTCGCCTGTCCGCTGCCTCCACATTGACTCCAGACGACCTCGACGCGACGCGACTGTGGGCGAGGACGAATCGCAGACACAACATCCACCACCACCACCACATGACCACCACGCGGCGACCACGATGAAGTTCGGCCACGAGTACGAAACGGCCCTGGCCAATGACGGCTTCCCGAAAGAATGGGTGGCCAAGGCGATCGAGTACAAGAACCTGAAGAAGGCCATCAAGAAGGTCCATCGCGAGTTGGAGGCTCTCGGCCTCGATCAACAGACACTGCTGGGCATCAACGAGCTGGTTCTACACGGCGCGACTCCCGCACCGCGGAAAGACGAACCGAAAGACTACTTTGCTGGCACGCGGCCTGCTCTCGCGAGCATACAAGAGGAGTTCTGTCCGCAACTGCGAATTCTGGTCGATGGCAAGACCGGTACGCCATTGGATGCCAAGTTGGCCCCCGAGACACGCGAGTCCCTGCAGAAGCTCGCGCAGCATGAAAAGGTAATCGGCCACCGTCAAGAACGCGTGGGCAACGATGCACACCTACATGCCGTGCATGAGCCTGTAACAAGCCCCGATGAGGACGAGAGTTCGCGAGACCATTCGCCCACACGGCATCCCGATGCCAAGTGGGTCACGGTGCCGCTCGCTTCGGCAAAGGACTTCTTCGAGATGCTGGAGCCCAAACTCATTGAACTCGATACCCTGCGCGGCGCAGAGCAGCTCAGCCTGGAAGAAGAGATCCTCGAGCTCGGTGGTGCCGTCGAGAATGTCGTGCAACCGGTGCGCGAAGGCTACGAGGCGAAACGCGGCATGTCATATCGCGACCTCTACTTTTGGCGCGAGATGTTCCGATTATATCTCGAAACGCCAATCTTCTACTCCGAGACCGAGGCACGACGAGGCGCGTTGACATATAAAGAAGCGCGCTCGAATCTGGAAGACTACGATCAGAAGTTGCAAGAAACGGGGCTCATGGAGAAGATGAAGACACCACAGGCCAAGCAGGCCGCACAGAAATTTCTCGATCTGAATCTGCACATTCTGAGCATCATGCACTTTCAAGAGATGAACAGTCGCGCGATGACGAAGATTCTGAAGAAGTTCAACAAGCGAACACACATCGAGGGCAACCAGTTTGTCTCGAATCTCGCAGTCAAGTATCCGGCCATCACCACCAAGTCTGCGGCAGGCGGGTTCGCGGACAGCATCGCCCGCGACATGCACGCCGAAATCGGATCCAAGGTTCTCTCGGTCGTGCCACAGCTGGATGACTGGATCTGTCCAGTATGCTATGGCATGGCATGGAGACCTGTCAACCTGGGCTGCTGTCGATCCGTGTTCTGCATCAGCTGCATCATACAATTACAAGATAAGCACATGAAGAAGTGCCCCATGTGCAACGCCGAGACAGTAGCGAAAGCCAATGGGTCGAATATTGACTTCGAGACTATGGACTTCTTGGAGAAGTACTTCCCCATAGAGGTCAAGAAGAGGCAGAAGGAGAACGAGAAGCAAGTAATGATCAGGACTTACGGCGAGGACTTCGTACGGCCATCGTGCTCTGTAATGTGAGGAGAGTCATGATGAGTTACGACAATGAATCACGAAAATCCAGAGCAGACGCAAAGGATGGAGCTTTGAAGAAGCATGTCATATTTTGAAGGAGTTTGTCTGGGAAGCGATTGCAAGGGGCAAGCAGTTGCAACGGCGTTTTGTTGTTTTAAATATGGAGCGACGGAGCACTGTCGGTTTCTCCCATTACGATACCCCCGCGCATGATTGAGCAGTCACGTCATGCGAAGAACGAAGCACCATACCTCCTGGCAGCAGCAAGCATTGTACATATTCAACAGTTGACAATATTTACTCTTCTCATCATTCAACTTGATATCGCCTCCTAATCAACCACAGCGCAAATATCGAAAATGGGCTCTCACCCCGACGCAAACCTCCACCCCGTCGCCACCGGCCCCGCCAAAGCCATCGTCGACGCTCACCAAGCCGAACAGCCCCTCAAGCTCTACTCCGGCTGGTTGTAAGAACTCCCCCATTCTCATTCTATCCCAGTAACCCAAAAGAAACAAATCAGAAAACTGACAGTAAAACTCTTCCCCTCCCCCCCCCCCAAAAAGCTGCCCCTTCGTGCAACGCATCTGGACCCGCCTCGAAGAAAAGCAAATCCCCTACCAATAACATCGAAGTCAACCCCTACAACAAACCCGCTTCCCTCCTCTCCCTCAACCCCCGAGGTCTCGTTCCCACGTGTTGCAGTTCCACGACAAAACCTTTGTACGAAAGCACCATCGTGGCCGAATTCCTCGAAGATGCTTTTCCCCATCATCTTCCCCGTCTTCTGCGGCCCCAAAGCGCTTACGACACGGCGCGCATGAGGATCTGGGTCAATTTTTTTTTTTTCACGGAAAAGATCGTTACGGCTTTTCATCGGTTTTTGCAGTGGCAGCCTACGACTGATGAGGAGGGGTTGGAGAGGGTGCGGAAGGAGTTTTTGGGGACGTTGTATGAGCTTGCGAGGGAAGCGGGGGGTTGAGAAGGGGGGGCCGTTTTGGGGTGGGGAGGAGGTGACGTTGATTGATTTTGTGGTGGCACCTTGGATGGTGAGGTTGTGGGTTGTTGATGAGTATAAGGGGGGACTGGGGTTGCCGGAGGAGGGTGGAGAGGGTGATGATGAGGTTTGGGGGAGATTGAGAAAGTGGATTCGGGCGTTGGAGAGGAGGGAGAGTGTGAGGAATACTATGTCTGAGAAGGAACATTATTTACCCATCTATCAGAGGTATGCGGATGATGTGGCGCAGAGTGAATTGGCGAAGGCCACGAGGCAGGGTGGGAGGGTACCGTAGAGTGGCGAAGGATTTCGAGACTCAAGTCGTTCGATGTTGTTCATCTACTGCTCATGTTACGAGCCAGCTCCAGAGTCCTCTTTTGGCCGGAGTCGCGTTGCTCTCTTCTCTCATGTTATCCTAAAACACCGCTCCGCCAATGATAAACACGCGCTCCTCTTCTCGTCGAATCCACTGCACAACCCTATTCGTACCCTGCACAAGCGCTTTCCTCGAAGTCTGTGGACCTGCCACGCAATACAGTTCAAAGAACGGCGTCTCCCACGCCAGTGCCGTCGAATCCGCCGATATGCTATGTTGAACCTTTAATCTCGCTGTTCGAGCGTGGAGAGACTCTTGGAGCTGAGCGTAGAGCGAGACAAGTTTCCGTCGCCCCATGAGGCTGGAGAAATGCGGCGCGAAAGACGGCATGACGAATTGCACATTCGCGCGGCTTTTGTAGAGGAAGTGGCGCAGAGGCGTGCCGGGAACAATTTCGGAGCAGGTGGCGTGTCCCCGCCGGATGGCGGTCTTGATGTTGTTCATGCTGTTGTTGGTGGATTCGAGTTGGGCGACGAGCTCGTTTCGCATTTTGCGCATTTCGAAGAAGGCTTCTTTATTGGCGCTGATGAGAACGATGGCAAGTTCGTCGTTGTTCTCATCAGAGCTTGCAGGCCGTTCTCCAGCGTCTTCCGTGCCCGACTTCTCTTCGGAGGCGTTGAAGAAGCTGACGTACATGTATAGAAACCCAGTGTTGTTAAAACCGGGCAAGCACAGCGGGATCCAGTTCTCGCCACCATTCGCTTTGACACTGCCTGCTTCGAAGAGCATGTTGAATATGAGATGAAGATCGCCCGGATGTAGAGAATGCTTCTTGGGTCGTACCACGCTCACTAAGCGTCCAGCTGCTACAATGAGGCCATAAAGGAGATTGGGCGAGCGCACTTTTAACAATGTGTCATTGATCGCCCTACGATGGGTCTTGCGCAATCGAAGGCATTCCAGCGCAGACAGCAAGGTAGATGGTGACCCGCGGGTAAAGCCGTCTGCGAGCCCATCGAGGAGGACATCAGTACCTTGCAGCGGCCGTCGGAGATCCGTTGAAGGTCGGTTCGAGAACATCCGCTCCATGCTGGGCAACGTCAAAGTCGACAGGATTTGCATGTACAGAGATTCGAGCTGCGTCCTCAGCTGAGACTCGCTCTCGGGCAGCCGACTGATCGCCACCAGATTCAACGGGCCTTTGGACAGCATGACAAATCGTGCATCGCCCGCTGTAAAGGTTTTCAGAGGATCCTTCTGATTCTGGTAAAATGATATGAGTGTTTGCGCTACGCCGACGTAGTGACTGATCATCTGATCATCGCCGTGCCGGCTGTAGATTGGCTTGCCGGACGCGGACAAGATAAAAAAGTGCTTCAGCTTCGACTTCCACGCCGATAGCAAATCCGTTTCAGTCAATTCAGTCTCCGGGACCAGCTCCACGACGTCGAACTCATGCGCGATTTGTTCTTCCAGTAGTTTGTCTTCCGGCGAAATGGTCTCAAAAGGATTGTCCTTTTCGACGTGGCTGCTTATCGCTTTCCCTGCAGGCCCGCTGTCATCAGCAGTCACGTCGCCGAGAATACTTTCGTTGTCAAGACGTGCGTCCAGGGATGGCATGAAGCTCTTGATACTAGCCGAGTCTTCACCATCGCTGTTGTTATTGCTTACGAAGCGTCCGAAGTGGGTGAAACTATGCTTCCTGGAGACGGCTTTGCTTTTGGGCGAAGACTGCGGGCTGACATTGCTGCTTGCTCGTGTTTGAGTTTGCACGTTCGTCGAAGAAACAGCTGTGGTCGGACTGGATAAGAGCTGTGGTCGTGAGGCCTGCTTGGAGAGTCGAAGAGTAGCTGGTTGGGCGTATGAAGGTCTCGGAGGCAACGGGGGAGGCGTCAATTCTTGTGATACAGCCAGGTCTGGGGCTGTTTGAGGCGCTGATGCATCGCGCGCCGCCGGAGCATTGCTACTGCTCTCCTCGACGGAATCGGCATGTTGTGGAGCGCCTGGAGTCGCGTCTGGCTTCACGTCGGCACTTTCTGGCGCACTTGTATCATCGTCGGGCATTATTCATCAGCATGTTCGTGGACGTCTTCGAGTGAGATGTGTCGACGCGAGCAGAAGCGTAGGTCATCAGGCTGAGCGATGAAGTCTGGCATGGATGCCATCAGGTCATGGCACTTGCCCTCGCCAACCGCCGGTGGTTTCGTCGCTTAGAGCACCGACTTCGGTTAGACCCAGTCTTGGCATCTAACATCTGTTCAGTACCATCGTACGTTGCAGCTCAGATGATCGCATCGACTTGCGCGAGGTAAAATGAGCCTTGGTGGTGCGGGCGCTGGCGGACGTTCCCTCTCGCCGGCGAGCTCAGGCCGCGCTTCTCCAGTCCCGCGGAGCACGCGTCGAGCCGTCGAGGGCGGTATGTACGTGGGCGTGTGCTAGAGACCAATCGACCAGTCCTGACGGAAATCCAGATCTATTCAAGGCAGACAAAAGTCTCCGGAGATATGGCGCCACCATTGAGCGAGCTCTCGCAACTTGGGAGATTTCTCCAGAGGAATGGGCGGACTACATTGCCTTCCTGGCACGACTTCTGAAGGCCATTCAGACGCATCCAAAGGACGTCCCGATCTTGCCTCATAGCGCTGCGATCGCAGCTAGGCTGGCGCAATGCTTGAATCCGGCACTGCCGTCGGGCGTTCATCAAAAGGCTTTGGAAGTGTATGCTTACATCTTCTCTGCTTTCGGGAAGGACTACGTTTCCGGTCATCTGCACGAGCTGCTACCTGGTCTGGCATCGGTACTATCGTTTGCATCATTGTCCGTCCGACCTGCGCTTTACGAGATCCTGGAGAAGCATGTGGTGGAATTGCACCCATCCGAGCTCAGGCCTGCTTTGAAATCGCTCATACTGGCGTTGCTGCCTGCGCTGGAGGAAGGCCAAGGTGAAGACTTCGAGCGCGTATTTGCCATTCTGAATTCCTTCGAGCGATCGTTCTCCGTAGACAACGAGGACACTCTTTCCGATGGCGATTCTGGTGGCTACTTTTGGCAGTGTCTGTTCCTTGCTATCATCACCAGTCCTGCACGACGACAGGGTGCACTGAACTACTTACCTAGGTCACTGCCGGTCTTTCCCGGGTCAACAAATGCATCTGGAACCAACACTAAGCCGACGCGCATGCCTAGAGAGGCTGAATGTGTAGTATCCCCCGAGCCTGGACTCCTGATACGCTGCTTTGTGTCTGGTCTCTTGGACCCGCAGGTTCTTGTGCAGAGGGGCTTCCTCGATCTCTTGGTTGCGAATCTGCCGCTCAGCTGCACGATTCTCCAAGAGCGAGCTCGTAAAGAAGATCTTGATCGACTGGTGACCGCAGTGTCGCAAGTGAGTTTGCGAAAGGACATGTCTCTGAACAGACGCCTATGGAGCTGGTTCTTGGGCCCGGAGCCGAACGAGACCACAGATGCAGAGCCTTCACCAAAGCTCGAGCGAAAAAATTCCAATGATTCGAGCACCAATTCCCAGCTGAGGTATTTTCTCGCATATGGCAGAGCAAGTCTAGAGCGCTGTGTGCTGAAAATGCTACAAACATCAGCAACTGACGTAGCTTCACGGGCACGTGCTTATCGGATTTGCTCATCGCTGATGGACCGCTGGGAGATCGGAGGTCATTTGGCTACGCGAGTCTTTCTCCCTGCGATGAGATCCTTGCATGCCTATTCCACCTCGGCGCCCGCCGATCAGGTGGCTGAGGTCGTCAGGAGCGCAAGCACCTTCTTTGATGCTGTTGAAGCAAGTCTCATTTGGGGCAACATCATCGACGTACTCACAGTCGCCTTGGACAGTAGCAGCGGCGGCAGACCTGCGGATCTGGAGCTCGTGCGCTGGCTGGTCGATACCTTCAACGTGAGGGACGAAGAAATGATCGCTGCTCATATTCCGATGACGCTCCTCTATCTGGCGAGCCGTGTCACCTCCGATGCGATCACTCGCGGCGCGCGAATACAGATCATTCTGATCATGTCCCAGCTCCTTGGCCTCATCCCAGCCCGGCTGCTACGATCGCAAACCGAGACGACTCAGAGTGATGATGTTCAAGATAAAACTATACAATCGTCAATTGTCCGCTTCTATCAACAGGAAGAACAGCCGGATAGCAAACACTTGCCCTTCAGCCTTGCTCACGTTGCGAGTCTGGCAGGCTCTAGGGTGTTCTCGGTGCTAGAGAAGTCCCTAGCATCACTTGATGCCGACCTTTTCCTCAAGAGCGTCAACCTGCTACTTGCATTGCTGGACAAGGCGAATAGTGTCGACGTTCTTCGATGGTCTTCCATCGGCGATGCCTTACAGGCATCATTTGCGACATCTACAGCAGCATTACACGAGATGCCGTTTGCAATCGTTAATCACGCAGTCCTACTCGTGGCAGCGTTGGCCTTAGCGAAGCCGAACCCCTACTTGGATATTGCGCTGGTGAAACCGCTTGTACCGGGTCTTGCTGCTCAGCTATGGACACATATGTCTCCTGAACAGCCAAAGTATCATGTCGAAGCAGTGCGTGCGTTTTGGCAGCTTGAGGACTTGTTAGCTCCTTCAGATGCAGTGCGGTCGTCTTTGACAGCTCTGATACGGTTCCCGCCCGCGGAGACCGACGAAGCTGAGGCTGCAAGACGATTCAGTGTGTTATGGACTCATTCAGTTCCTTCGGGCCATGATGGCACTAGCGTAAGGCGTGCGAGCACTATGCCGGTTTTGCCTGGAGTAAAACAGGCGGCATCTGCCAAGGAGGTCCTCGAGCAACCCTTGATGCTGGCACTTGATGCCCTTGCAGACTCCACTCTTCCGGTGTTTGAGGTCGTCAAGAGATGGTTGCAGCGATTGCCTAGCTTGGATCAGATCTTCCTAGTATTGTTCGGGAACCTTCACACTTGTGTACCACTCGTAAGACCTACGATGGGTGCATCTTCCAGGCAGATCGAGCGGCAGCAAAAGGATCGCATCAGAGAGCTCGAATATGTCATCGGTCAGTTCCAAAACATGCTAACTCATGGCAATCAATGGACGTGGCAATGCCTGAGCAAGATAAAGGTGACTGGCTTCTTCGATCCTGAAGAGAGCGATGGCATCACAGCGCTCGCCGAATTATGTTCGCAAATGCTTTGCAGTGTGGAGCATGGATCGCTCAGTCTCAACAGAAGACTCTTATCAGTGATGGACATGATGCTGCTAAGTCCAGTAGCAGCAGCATTGCAGCCGCTAAATATTGACACACGACTGCTCGACGTCCTGACGACTTGCATTGCCGGGGACATGCATTCTTTGCAAGGAGAGCTCCTTAAGCTGCTCAGACCTGCTTTGAGGTTACGTCTGACCAGCCCGGCAGCAGATGGCGACCCTCCGCTGTCTAGGCCTCCAATCTCCACGGCCACAAAACGACCATCGACTGCGCTGTCAACGCGATCACAGACTGCCGTCAACGGCATTGCGACGGGCGCTGTTGTCAGTCCACCATCCCAGCTCTTCAATTGCATTCGAGCTGGTATCTCCAATGCTCGGTCTCGACATCATCTGGACCTTTGGCTGGAATTTCTTTCTGACATACTTCCCAACTTCGCGGATGCTATATTCACCAACCTTCTCCCACTTGTGGAGACATTTTGCAAAGAACTCAAAGCAGCGCACGATCAACTGGCCAGAATCTCGCGGGAAACAAATTCCACTCATGCGGTTGCCCCTGAGATTGCGATCATAAGCTTGTTGGATGGTCTCGAAATGATATTAGACCGTGCCTACGAGTGTCTGATCAACGACACCTCTACAGAGCAGACTCCAAAAGAAGCCGAGCCTCGGTCGAACTTTTTCAGTAATGTGACCACTGGGGTGTTCAAATCCGATGGCACTCCAAGCCGCACAGCTACTGCAAACAGCCGCCTGACGGTCATCCTGGTTCTTCACGATGCCATCCGTGTGGCCCTCCGCATGTGGCTGTGGGCTAGCAGTGTGACAAATCCTGCCGAGCATGACACGATCAGTGCAGGAACGACAGCGTATAATGCTTTCAAGGTTCGCAATAAGTGCCGCCATCTCCTCGAGCAGATCTTCGCAGTGGAGCCGTCGGAAAGTCTTGAAGTGATTGCGCTTTATTGGTGCAACGCAGCGACATCCCATGAAGCGACATCGACATTGAGTCTCCTGCAAGTCATGCAGGTCACAAAGCCCAAGAGTGTGGTTCCCGCCATCCTTGACGTCCTGTGCACACGCACAAATCCATCCTCAATCCCCGCATCACGCCAATCCAGTCTGACTATCGATCTCACCCCGGCTGATGTTGCCAACTTCCTCTCCGCATATCTGGACTCAACTGAAGATGACGCGATGGACGAGGTCTGGCCGAATTGCATTGCCTTCCTCCGAGATGTCCTTGCCAATCCTTTGCCGCATCGCCAAGTCCTATCTCATCTGCTTCACATCACTCTACTGCTCGCGGAAAAGCTGGGCAATACTAATTTTGGCGAGCAAAGAAAAATGCGGAGAGACCTGGGAGACACCTTTCAACGACTTCTTACTGCCACATTCACAACTCTACCGTCTGGATATGTTGCAGAAGCACCGGCGAGTGGCTCGTCAAGGAACGAGAAAGCAAGCTCCAGACAGGCGGAAACCGAGTCTTCCATGACTCTCCTGCCGGTGTTGAATCGTGTGACTGCAAAGATTGATCTCATCCTAGACACACCAGAGAAGACTGCGACGGCCATCAACAATATCACACAGAGCCTTGTCGCACCGGCACTACGTGCGCGGACATTTCCCAGAAACCTTTCCATCGATGTGCTGCAATTAGTAGTGCAGATTGCAAGAAAAGCACCAAGCGCAAAGCCTTGGAAAAAGGAGACCGTGGATGCTCTCAATGATCCCAAGCTGCTAGCGTCCTCGCCTGAACTCATGGTCAATGGATGGTTTCCCGCGTTCTACCAATTGTCGCTCCAGGACAAGGAACGCATGCCCGATTTACTAGTCCGCCTGGCACCCCCATCGAGCGCAGGCATCATGTTCGGAGTAGGCGCTAACGCTGCCCGTCTGGAGGCAGATCGCAAGACGCAATTAAACCTTCGCCGCATAAGTCTTTTATTCCTTGCGTCGCCGGAAGACAGCTACGTGCCTCATCTTAGAACTATTGAAGAAAAGATGTCGGAATTGTTTGACGCAAGCCCCTCGTCATCGCCATCCGCGGCCATCAAAGCTGAACTCTTCATGCTTTGCAGAGTACTGGCTGTATCTGTGAGCGCGGCGCATTTGTCGCCCTTCTGGCCCATCATCAATGACAAGCTGCAGACGGTGCTCTCATCACTCATGCCCGACAGTACGGAACCGGATGTTTTCAACAACTTCACGATACTGCAAGCCTGTAAACTCCTTGATCTACTCGTCACGCTGTCTCCAGAAGAGTTTCAACTCCATGAATGGCTCTATATCACTGATACCATCGATGCGGTGTACCAGCCCGTCCAGTGGACACCAACGGCACTTTCCGATCAAGTCGCAGACGCATTGAGTTCTGCGAACGTGGAAGACGGCATCCCTACGACGACAAATATCACTGCTCCTGCTGGGAAAAGAGTAGCTTTGCTCGGTCATGATCTGGGTGTGGACAGGGAAGACATCAAAGCGATGGCCAAGGAAGATTTTGCTCGTGCTGTATTGCGGCCCTTCTTGAACCAGTTGGGCATTCATGCTTACGAGGGGGTGTATGGCATGGATACTCCGGACGTCACTGCCCTGAGACAAGATGTGCTTGCCGATTTGTTAGATCAGAGCAGCATTGTAGAATAAGTGGGACTATAAGTGATCGTCCATCATCCCGCCTTGAGACCATTGCGTCGTATCGTCTCCGCTCACTTTTGCATCAAGGTCGATCGTCACTTCCAGAACCCGCCTCGCGGACGAACGTTGGCGGCTGCGCGATACCACGCTGACCTCACGTTCCAGCTCACGGCGCCAACGCTGCCTCAGAAGTCAAGTGGTCGTGCCAGCCATCAGCGCACCACTCATCGGCATCATCCCGCCGGAGCAGTGTCTGGCACCCGCGAAAGACAGCCACCAAGCGCGGTAAAGTCAGTGTCTTCACAACACCGAGTCTGTGCGGGTAGGCAGATCCGCCGCCAGATGACTGGAGACTAAGCACCAACAATGCCGCATCCGCGCGCACGAAGAAGAGTGGCGAGAAGAGCGAGGCAAAGAGAAGACTCCGTGTCCAAAGAATGCATTCATGATCTACCCTCTCGACCTCCACGCAACTGTTGCAGCTCTGAACCTTGGCATGCACAACAATGACATTTGTGAGTCGAGGACCAAGAGGGCAAAATGTCACCGTTCTGCATCACGAACTGATTGCCAAAGCCAAGATCTGCCTTTGCAGACGAGAAGTCAAGGACCGCGGCGCTCCGGTAGGAAAGAGAGCAGAGTCTTTACAGAGGGAGGTCTGAACGATCTCAAGGCACCGTTCAGTGCTGCAGGGGAATACCTGCATTACCGGGATGTTGTGTGAGGAGGCAGGACGCTCCAAAAGCGCCCGCCAAGGAAGTGAAGCGCATGGCAGAATCGTCTACAGCTTTCACGCCAACATTGTCTAAACATGTGCTGGATAGTCAAAGTCTACAACGAGTCGAACTGCCTCGTGAACGAACCATTCTCTTCTCGCTTCATCTCGGCTTTTGCCAGCGCCGACCTATAAGTGGCTGTCGTTTGCGCCGCGTTTGCAGCTTATTTGCGCCGTTTTCCATTCACTTCGCTTGCGTCAGGTGCGGAAGTAAGCTAGTCGCCGCATTCTTTTCATTTTGTTTGACACTAGCTCGGCCATCACTTGCACATAACTTGCACATTACTTGCAACCTCTACTCCGAACAATACTCAAGCAATTCCACCCGCTGGCAACAGTAAGTCCGACACGGCAGGGCACATGCACCACCACCTTCTGAGCATCTTGCTCGCATTGCTCCCTTACTGCAGAGCCCAAAACACAGACCGCTCGCGTGCACTCGGCGCACTTGTCCACGGAAAAAGCTAACAGGTTTTTCACAAGCCCAGCGAAAACTCGCCACAACCTCCTGAATTCAACCAAAGAGCAACAATGCCTCTCTCAACCAAGCAGATGGAGTATCTCGCCATCGCCTGGCAGTGCTTCGAGAGCGAGCCCAAGGTATCTATAGCTTCATCCACACCGGCCTTCGCCTTTCCTCCTTCGTGGCCCCCCAATTTCTAATACCTGCTCCTCCCCCCCAGATCGACTTTGAGAAATTCAAAACCGTCGCCGGCCTCGCCTCAGCCGCTTCCGCCCGCGAGCTGATGCGCCTAACAAAGAAGAAACTGAAGGAAGAGTACGGAGCACTCTCGGGCACCATGACGGCCGCCAACGGTAACACCGTCGGAGGCGCAACTCCATCCAAGAAGAGTACTCCACGCGTAAGTTTCCCAATCTCTCTCTCTCTATCTCTCTCTCTCTCTCTCTGTGTGTTTTTGTGTGGCCAAACTGCAATATCCAATCTGACCTCTGCTGTCTCTAGACCCCTTCTTCCAAGCGCGCCCGTGGAAAGAAAGCCGTGTCGGAGATCAACGGCAGCGCCGCCGATGGAGACGGAGACGACGATGAGGATGACGGAGAGGGCACGCCGGTGGCCAAGCGCTCAAAGACTCCAGCCGGCGTAGCCAAGAACAGCGGCAAGAACTTTGCCTCGGGCAGCTCGGACGCAATCATCAAGCACGAGCCAGACGTTGCCGGAGACGACGGGGACAGTGATGCATACTTGTGATTCAACAAGGTCGTCGTTTCTTGCGTTGCGTTTCGTACGCAACGAAGCGAAAGGGCATGTTTGAGCCGAAACAGAGATTCGGTGATCCGAAATCATTGTAGCGCGTTGGTCGTGCTTGGGAAGCAGGAAAGAGTCTGACTACAGATGGTACAATCAATGTGGCACCATTCTGGAGCATACCGCGGAGAGTCTATGCTCACAATAGAATTCTCTCGGACGACGTTTCCATTGGATGAGAACTCACGTTTCCTTTCATACACTGTAAAGCCGCTCACGAATTCGTTCGCTCGCTCTGAATCTGTCTTTCGCTTCTTTGTACAATGATGCAACTCGTCAGCTGCTTACCAAAAACCATCCCGCAACCCATACTTGAAACATCAACGACACAACAATGTCATGAAGCCCTCAGCCCGAGCCACGTACTAAACCATCAAGCTGGGTGGATCTATTCTTTCCCAAATATGTCGTTCGTCCAACGCCAGAAAGGTCTGGGGGTTCAACTCTGCGACATGGCCATCTCGTGTAACCCGCACAGTAAGCCCAACGCCACTTTGTCCGTATTAGGCATCATCAAAGCTCCGAGTATCGCATGCCCTTGCGGTATGCCTTCCCATCTGGGTCCAAGCGGGACATCCGTCTCGTCATCACCGCCACTCGTACCATTCGGCCCGTCCTTCGAGATACCATTGGTCTGTGCGAGGACGCTCTGTGTACTTCCCTTGCCAGCCTTTTCTGCGAGACGCTTCATCATCGTCAAAGCCCGATACGTGATCAGCTTGAAGGTCTCCGTGTCCATGCCAAGTTCACGCCCCTTAGGCCCGGCTGCTTGATTTCGGTCGACAGACAATAAGGCTGCCAGATTGAGGAGTGCAACCGCCCAGCCGTCCTCGCTTTCTATCCAAGCACGCGCGAGGTCCGCATCGTTACTTGGTGCCAGGGTGGTAAGAATGTCCGCGGCCAGCATGCCTTGTGTCAAGTAAGCTTTTCGGGCCTCGACGATGCGCAGCTGTGCAGTGTTGCCGACGGGGCCCTTGGACCGATCTGGCAGTACCGATATTGCCAATGCGAAAGCCTTCGTCAGTAAGTCGAGCGGCGATTCCGTGGCTGCGTAAGATTCGGCGAATATGCTCTTGTAAAGAGTGCGATTGGGATCTTGTCGCGCAAGCAGTTTCGCCAGGCAGTCGACAGCGGGCGGCAAGTATTTATGTTGTATTGGTGAGAAGCTCGTGAACCTCAACTTGCCTCCGCTCTCAATGTAGCCGGGAGCTGGTTGGGGGGCGAAAGCCAACAAGAAGTGCAGGATATGTAAAGCGTCGTCCCTTGTGGGCAGTTCCAAGCTTTGTGTGATATTTGACAGGAAGATGATGGTATCTTTGAAATAGTCAGCGGCGTTGAGGTGACTTCGGAGTAGCATGTTGCGAGTTCCCAGGAGCCGTATCGTGTTGCTGAGCCATTTGATCAGGGGTGCTGAAGTAAGCAATCCGTGGTTGAATTCGTAGAATGAGAAATTTCTCAGGGTTGTTGTGATGGCAATGAGCTTGTCAGCCGCGCGATCGAGGTCGTACGCTCGCGTTCCAAATTCCGGAACTTCCTGAAGCGTTTCTGCTTCAAGCTTTGCGCTCCGCAAGATATCCTCATAAGAAGGCAGGTCCAGCGCATCCGAGACCTCGGCCGCGTCTTCAGAGAGCATCTCGACTTGTTCATCTGCGCAATCGACGATAACGTCGAGTAGATCTTCGCAGGAATTGAGATTCAGAGCCACTCGCTGGTCCCACGAGATTATTGCTAGCACATCGAGAGCGTATCGCACTTCGGCGTGTATCCCAGAAGCAAGACTCAGAGTGATCGCCTTCGTATCAATAACGCCCATTTCATCAACCGTGGGCATATTTGGAATTTTGGCAGCGATCGTGGTTCCAAGTTCATATAGTGCAGGAATGTCGTAACCGCCGTTCGTGTCTACTGTCCGGACTTGTGGTTGGTAGTTCGTGCTCTGAGGCTCCTCGCTCTTCATGACTGCGGTCGTGGACTCTTGCTTGACCGAAGGTGGTCGTTGCTTGCCCACCAGAGGAGACGCGGACGCGGTGTCTGGCCGAACGCCAGGTTGAGGTGTCATCTGTTCGGGTTTGCGCAGGCTGCTGTTCCTCCTATGATGCATACCAGTTGCGCCGCTCATCATCTGCTGAGGTGTTGACAAGCCGTTCGGCGGTAACGAAGCATTTGCCTGGACGGGAGTGCCTTGCTGAGCTTGCTGATTCTGTTGGAGTTGCTGAAATTGGTTCTGTTGCACGGGTGGCTGCATCATCTTCGTGGGAGACTGCTGCGGCTGCCCATTGAAGGCCATTTGTTGCGCATGTATCCTGGCCTCTTGCTGCTTCTGCTGCATCTTCTGCTGAAACCAAATGCGCTCATAGCCCGCGATGGCATTAGCGTGTAGGTTCTTCAGCTCTTCCGCTGCCGTTGGAGGGAAGCCCATTTTACTGGCCACGGTTGGCCATTGACCTCCCTTCTCAACTGGCAGCGATCCGCCAGCGCTGGTAACGATTGTCCACAAAGCGAACAGGTCCACGGGACGCCCAGCGATGACAGGAGTATGATTGAAAGGTTTGCCCGTTTGCTGGTGGTACACCTGTAGCGTTTTGAGAAAATTCTGGCGCTTCGCTTGCTGCTGCGCTTGCGCCTGCATCATCTGCTGGTTCATCTGTCCATTCGGCATTTGCCCAGCGGCAGGCATTCCCTGCATGCCTCCCATCGCAGACATTTGACCGGGCTGGCCGCCCATCGCGCGTGGGGGCAGCATGCCGCTGGCGCGCAATTGTTGTTGATGCTGAAGCAGTTTCATCTGGTACGCCCGCGACGCGTTGTTGGTCTGCATGTTGTTCATGTTGGCCATCTGCTGTTGCATGTGGTTCGGCATATTCATGGCGCCCATGTTCATGCCCATTTGACCCATCTGCGCCATGCTCTGATTCTGCGGCGTGCCTGGATTGCCAAAGTTGCCCGGTTGTTGTTGTTGCTGGCCCGGAAAAGGCGACGGCGACGCGTTATTCATCCGAGGTTGTTGCTGCTGCTGCTGCTGCTGCTGCTGCTGAGGCGGTGGTCGGAACTGCTGGTTCTGCATGGTCGGCGACGGGGTGTTGTTGTTGGAGCCCGGCTGCTGCAGGTGCTGGTAGGGCGTGGGCGCATTGGGAAACGGCTGCTGGGTGGGAAAGTTGGCGTAGGTGGAGGGCGTCTGCGAGCGCGACGCATCATCGTGAGGGCGCTTCGCGGGAATGGTGGACTGCGGAGTGAAGGTCTGCGACGGATTGGCGAACTGCTGGCCGGGCTGGGGGGTCGCGTTTTGCGAGGAGCCGTTCGGGAAGGCGTTGACGTCGAAGCCATCGAGGTGGTTGTAGTTAAGGTGGGCGGCGCCCGGTTGAAACATGCTGGCCTGTCCGTTCCATCCTTGGTTCATGTTCGTGGCATCCACCTGCATCTGGGCGGCGCATCATTAGCATGTGACAGCGGGTCGGGGTGCGATGGAGATGGTGCGCGCGCGTATGAGGGTGGGCGGGAGTCGTGGTTGTGCGGTGCACGGCTGGGCAGCCAATGAGAGGCCGGCGGGCGTGGGGAGCGCTGCGGCGGCGGCGATGAGGGCGGCGGCGACGGCAATGCGCAGTCCCAGCCGTCGAGCGCGCGCGCTACAGCAGCATCACGTCGCGCGGGCGAGGGAGACGCGTCGTGGGCTCGTTGCTGGGTGGAGGAGCGGTGAAACTCTTGCCGTTACCAGCAGGAATCCGGGCGGTCTCCCGACTCAAGCCGATCGCAGCGCAGCGGTGGATGGTGATGGCCGGACGGCGACTGGACACACGGCGGGCAGCGCAGCGCAGGCAGGCAGGCAGGCAGGCAGGCAGAGCTAGCGCCACGCGCTCGCACGTGTTCGCTCTGGATCAAACGCAAGCGTGATATGAGGGTGCGCGCGATGGTGAGGGGGCCACTTACCTGTTGCGTTGCCCGTTCCGCGCGCGGATTCAGTTTGCGAGGAGAAGAGAGCTGGCTGCGCTGTGCTGTGCTGTGCTGTGCTGTGCTGCGCTGCCCGCCCGCTTCTCGACGCTGCTCGCAGCCTGCCTGCCTTTAATCGTGACATGCTCGTCGCTCGCCCCTCGAGCGCCCGACGGCGTGCAGCGTCATGCCCGTGCAGAGCAGCGCCAGAGACAGACAGAGAGAGCGGGCAGAGACACCGCCAGCTGCGAGAGAGCAGACGCACCTTTGCGGCCGCCGACGAGCAGCCTGTCTTCTACGGCTTCTACCTGGGTGGCCAAAGCGCCGCGCAATCTGACAACACAACACAGTTGTCGCATCCATCATCCCAAGCCGACGACTTGGCCCTGGCCGGCACCCGCACGCCTCGTGCCATCGCCGCCACCTCCACGGCCTTGCTGCCGCCGCTCGCGGTCGTTGTGGCCAATTTCTCGCACCTCTGCCTTCCATCCCACCCCAACCAGAGGGAGCGTATCGAAGCTCTTCGACTGACCACCCAGCACTCATTCGACACGCCCCACACCACGCTCGCCTGGTGCCACATTCCATCGCACGACCGCTGTGCTGTTTCCGGCTGCCGACTCAAGCTCTGGAAGCTGGCGGCGGCCCCATGTCTCTACCGCCTATCGCTCTCATCAGAACCAGCATCCGCATACGTGAGATCCGAGTGAGGTACGACGTTCGCTTATGCATTCATCGCAACTTACCGTGATGCCGTGCTTTCCACGCCCAAATGCACGCATCAGTCGCGTACTCAACCCTTCCCGTCATTGCCATCGTGCTAGAGAAGAGCCCAACGAGCGACACGAGTCGCACATGTGATCATCTCCGCCCGCCAGTCCCGTATGTTGGAGTACGGGATATCGTGAAGCTTGGCCATCCCACGACTTTATGGCCTCGGCGCCATAGCTGGACATCCCGTCGTCGATCTCGGACCTGGCGCGAGACACTCAATGCATCAAGCCGAATAATGACAAGTGCAACCTTCGAGACGCCATAGCCTTTCTGCACCATCGTAGCCTCAGAGAACGGCGTCGCTTGCTGTCTGGCCGCACGTTGTGACCACGCCACGAACCGCCCGGCTCCCGCATACACTTCTGCTGAGCTTGCCTGCTATGGGTTTCTTCTCCAGCTCTTCCACGCAAACGACGCCGCCCGCACCAGAAGCCTCAAAAGACGGAGGATATATTGCGCCAGACAGATCAGCGCGTGCACAATGTTGGGAGGGGAGAGACGCATTCTTCACATGCCTGGAAAGAAATGGCATCATCGACAGTATCAGAGAGGATAAGAAGGCGAGGGAGCACTGCGCGCCAGAGCTGGCCCAATTTGAGAAGACATGCGCAAGTAGT
This sequence comes from Cercospora zeina, assembly GCA_022702355.1. Taxonomy (NCBI): domain Eukaryota; kingdom Fungi; phylum Ascomycota; class Dothideomycetes; order Mycosphaerellales; family Mycosphaerellaceae; genus Cercospora; species Cercospora zeina. The sequence continues at coordinate 3,696,707 of JAKLWX010000005.1, forward strand.
TGGGTATGGAAGACACAGAGACTTTCTCGAGAACAACACCAGGCTAATGCATCGTCCACAGGTCACATACTTCAAGAAGCGAAGAGTGATGGAGCATCAGCGAGATCTGACAATCAAGAAGCTTTCTGCTGAGGGCGTGCAGGGAAAGCCGTGAAAGGCACGACTCAGGAGACATGGGCATCTCGCAGACGTGTTTCCCCCAAACCATCTCCCCTCATAAGGCCGAGCAGCCCAGGTCTGCTCATGTGGCATCGACGCCGCCCGACACAGACCGTAGCCGAGGCAGACCCGAGCAATGGACAGCATGCATCGGCTCCAATGCGGTATTCTATGGTTGATCGAGCACTCAGATTCGCAAGGAACCACCGATCGAGGCGTCATAGATGAACGAGGCCGTCCGCGATCGTTGCAATTTCGCTGAGAGTGCATTGGGACACGTATATTGCGCAATAGATTGATGAGCGGCTTCCAGCTGCAGTTTGTACCATATTGTACATATAAATGCTACATGGAACACGTGCACACGTATGCAAGTCAATGTTATCGGAGGAATCATTTCCAAATGTATGTCATGTCCTCGCGACTAGGTACATGATGCGCCGGCTCTGATTGGCCACGGCATGCTGTGCCTGCCGGCGCCGGATTAAAACAACTGCCGACCAGGACGTCCAAAGTCTGGCTCCAACATTCGACATCCACATTCTGTCGTGGCACACTTGTACAAGTTCATTTGGAGCGACTGCTGTGGCGTGCGCAATACCTCATCAGGCATTACATCGGCGCACAGATTCATGTCACTTCGCAAGAGGGCGAGTCGCACGCACAAATTCAGTGGCGGCTGACGCAGAGAGTGAAGATGGAGGACACAATCATGGCCGACGCCGCCGCATTTGGAACTCACGATTTGCAAGGTCTCGGGTCCCGAGCTGCAGAACCTCCCGCCCAGAATGACGCCCGTAGTAGCGACACCGGCAAGCGCACGCAAGAAGCACCAGCATGCCAGACTTGCAAAGTGCGAAAGGTCAAATGCATACCAGACGAAAATGATCCGGATCGATGCAAGTCGTGCGTACGTGCTGGGGTCACATGTGTGCCGCAGAAATGGAAAGAAAGACGGCAACTTGGCAATTACGAACCGCCGCAGGCTGATTCACAGTACCCGGATCCAAGTCATTTGGGTGTTCATGCCTACGGCGCAGGCGGGATAGGGCCATATGGGCCAAGCAGTGGACCAAGTCCTTATCCCCCCGTCGGTGTCAGTGGTCGCCAGCTCGGCGCCCCTCAACTGAATGCATGGCATGCGATGCCCGCTGATGCCCAGATCCAACAAGCTGCCGATGACTTTCGCGCTCAAAATGGAGATCCCGGTGTGCTTACTGCCAGAGAGGAGCGTGCTCGACTGGCAGAGAAGTACTCCCAGGTCGATGGAGGCGCCGGTAAGGCCATGATGCGCAGAGCTGCCGCACTCGCGATGGAAAGCACGAATGAGCGAATTTATGAAGCTGTCGGTTTTCGGCCAGAGGAGCATTCCTGGGCCGTGGAAATACCCGGCATCGATGACGGCGAGACAGAAGCAGAAGCAGATGAAGAGATCATTTTCGAGAACATGCCTGCTCGTGGACAATCCTCTCGAGGCCGAGGACGTGGACGTGGCGGCAAGGCCAAGAAAGGTTGGCGAGCGGTGCTGAGGGGCACTGACCACGAGAACGTCGGCAAGATTCCCAAGAACACTATCAGTAAGCGTGGAAGGCCCAGTGATCGTGCCAAGAATCGTGGTAGGAAGCGCAAGAAGGAAGTCGATCCTGGCCCAGTCTTCAAGGAGTACATGGCTAAAGCGAACAACGCTTACATGGAGGGTGACCTCGATACCGCCATCGATTTCGTCCGCCTAGCCATCGGCGCCAACCCCGAGATTTGGAGCGCTCACTCGCTTTTGTCGCAGATTCTCGATTCGCAAGGTCGACATGAAGATGCAATCGAAGCGCTCCGATTCGGAATTCCCACTACACGCGAGGCGAAGAATTGGCAGCATCTTGCAGATTTGATCACAGATAAGCCGGACGAGGAACTGGATAACGACACTATCAATCAAGCCATCTTCTACCTGGGTCATGCAATCAGCATCACGAAGCCGGAGACCGATCAGTACGACATGAGAGTGAGGAAATTCAACCTCTACAACATTCTCCAAAAACGTGGCCAGAATAACAAGAATGCTCGGCTTGATGCGAAAAACATACTGAGAATTTTCCCCTACAAGACGGTGTTTTTGAAGGAGTTCGCAGTACTTTGTGCAGCATGGCCCGACAAGGTCGAACAAGAGCAAGCAATCCATCGCTACGATGAAGCGTTCGCATACTATATGAATAATTTCCAGACCTTCGGCGACGAGGACGACCCCACAGAGGATTGGGAGCATCTCAATATCTACTTGGAACTGGTCGAGTTGGCCGGCAATCCGTGGATTGGAGTGCAGCAGGCAAAGCGTATAGCACGCTGGTTGCTAGGCCGCAAGGATGATGTCTTTTGGGACATAGTGAGTGACAATGACTGCGAATGGGACCTGGATGACGAGAGACGGCATTCTGTACCTGAATGGCAATGGGGCAACGTCAGTCGTGATCCGGCTCAATACGGCGAGGGCATGCCCATCGAGATCAAGGTGCGCATTGGGAAATTGCGGCTGAAAATGGGGCCGCAATTGCGCGACGAAGCTCTTCGGCACTTTCACGAGCTCTTGCTCAATGTTGACGTCGTTGACGAGTACCGGGATACCTTTGAGGACGTGGCTCAGACCATGCGCAAAGACGGCTCCTATGAAGAGGCTCTCAAATTTTTCGCACCGCTTCGGGACTGCGAAGAGGCGGATCACCCAGAGCGTGGACTGTCGGATGACATCTGGTACTGGATGGCCACATGCTACGAGTATACAGGTAAAATCGAAGACGCCATTGCGTGCCACGAGGTTATCGTGCGGAATCGTAGCGACAAGAACGACCACTTACGCGCCTCGCAAGCCAAGCTGACCAAAATGTATGAAGACGCTGGGGAGCTGGACAAAGCAAGATTCCTCTGCAACGAGCTCATTAAGATCAGTAGACATGATCTTTTGATGGAGCTGGGAGTGCAAATGGTGCCCGAAGATGTCAAGTCTCGCCCAGTGATCTTACCTGAGCCATACAGACAGCTCCGCAGACACCCCAATCCGCCGATCAAGCCTCGGATAGAGCCCAACATGAACTTTAGAGAACTTCGTCCCGCGGCTCCACTTCCAATAGCGCTGAGGAACGGCGATAGCATTGCACCGACACCATACCCCGTGCTCGATGGGCCAGTGCTGGGAAGCTCTCATATTGGCGGTCCCGTAAGTCAGCTCATCGAGTTACCGCCAGCAGCTCCGGAGCCATTTGTTCCGCCAAAGTCGACCAAGAGAGGGCGTGGCAAGCTTGTTGGAATGAAGAAAGGCAAGAAAGACATTCTGGAGACCATATGCGGCATCGAAGGCGAGGACGAAGGACATGACGATGAGGATGACGAGAACTCTGCAAATCCTCCGAAGAGACCAAGGCTCAGAAAGAAGATGAAGGCGCCATCCAAGGCAGCACTCAAAGCACAGAACCGCGCCCAATTGATTCACGACATACAACAGCGTGTCTTGGCGAACTATGTTGAAGTGAACACGCATTGGGCCGGCATGAAGCAGGGCGATGAGGAAGCGACTGAAGCCTGGGTCCAAGGTGCTCTTGGGATGCTTGACGACTTCACGGACATGAAGGTGTTCTTCCCAGACCGTGACAAGTACATGCGATTGAAGGAAGCAGACCGAGAGCAGGGGAGGTATCAGCGAGATGGTAAACTCGCGGAAGATGCGAAGACGCCAGAAAAGTTCCTCACGATATCATTTTCGGACTGGCACCACGTCTTCGCTGACCTGGCCCTGATATATGCGCGCAGCGCAGAACAGGACAAATGTTACCGCATCCTTCAGGACGTGCTCGCCGGCGCCAACGTCTTCTATCACAATATCCGACTCAAGATGACAACCTATGCAGTGTCGTTATGCTGTGGACTTGCGTTCAATGACAACCAATTTATCATTGACCTTGCGCGGGACCTTGTTAAGGACACTGGGGACCGTGGTGGGGAAGCATTCCAAATTTTCGCAGCAGTGAACCGCTTCGCTTTCGGGTCGAACTGGTTCTCAGCCGGTCCGACGCAGAAGTGGATGCTCAGAATGGTGAAGTCGCACGATTTCCTTGCCATGCCGCCAGAATTACGAGAACGCTTCGACTGGTCGCAGCAAAAACCAAGCCTTGAGAAGAAAGCTGAAGAGTTGGCTGGAGAGCTGCAAGACCTTGACGCTGGCGTCCTGTTGCTCTATGGCCATATGGTCGCCGTGGCGAATCACAGCTTTTCCGCTCTGCCGTACTACTATCGTGCGCTGGCACTCGAGCCCGGCAACATCTGCGTCAATCTGAGTATCGCGACAATGTGGATTCAGAATAGCATGAAGCGTCAGACGGAGAACCGACAGTTTGGAATCCACCAAGGTTTGGCTTTCCTCTACCGATACTACGAACTTCGCGTTGCGAGCGGCAAAGCTTGCCATATCCAGGAAGCCGAATACAACGTTGCACGAATGTGGCATTATCTTGGTCTCAGTCATTTGGCTCTACCAGCGTACGAAAAAGTTCTCGCGTTGAGCGAGGCGGTGCAGGCTGAAGCGCAGAGCGAGGACGCAAAGATGCATGATGGGATCGCAGGAGATAGGGAGGTCGAAGTGGAGGATTTCGCGCTTGAGGCGGCTTTCGCGTTGCAGGGCATGTATGCGCTGGCAGGCAACGATGCGGCCGCGAGGGCTGTGACGGAGACGTGGTTGGTGATATGAGGGCAACGCAGAATCACCTTAGGAGTGGTGGTTGCAGTGGTGCTGGCGTGCTTTTGAGATATCCACTTAGCGTGTTTGATTCTACAGCTGCGACAGTTCCGCAAAACCCGTACTTTTATCGATGCTCGTGAATTCTATTTCTATCATGCCAGTATTTCTGATATTGAGTTATCACTCTGACTGCACTCATACTATGATGTCTGTCCCACGCCTATTTCTGTCGTCGAACCTCATCATCATCATCATCATCATCATCATCATCATGCTCATAATCGTCTTCGTCATCACTGGGTCTCCTGCTCGCGAGTGACTCTTCATCACTAAGCCTGAAATCATCCGCAGCCGCAACATGCTCATCTGCATCGGCATTGATCTGCTCATGTCGATGCAACTTGACATTCGTAAACAATACCCACAAACCCACATCGTACGTCAACCTGAACGCCCCTCCGGCCACAAAAGCGACCCAGAAGCGATCTGAACCCGCGAGAAAGCCCGTGACCATGGGCCCGCATGTGGCTGCCATTGTTCGGAACAATGCTGTGATCCCCATCACGGCTGTGCGCTCCGAGGGTTTGACGATGGCGGCGATGAGGGCGGAACGGGGCGCTTGGTCCATGTTGTTGAGACCTGAGCGGACGAAGAGGAGGATCACGGTCAGCCAGAGGATGTTGGGGAGAGGGAAGAGGAGAACGGCAGCGGAGGAGGGAATGTGGGTGAAGACCATGGTGTTGACGAGGCCAATTTTCTTGGCGAGTGGGCCGGCGAAGATGCCGCCGATGGCGGTCAGGAAGTAGCTGATTGAGGTGACGTCGCCGAGGGTGGATTTGGAGGGGTGGAATTTGATGTCCTGGGTGAGGGAATTGCTTTTGGTTAGCGTTGTGCTGTACGAGTTTCGTGTGTGTGTGTGATGGTGATTGATTGCTGGTGATTGAATACGAACCATGTAGTAGTTGGTCAAGGTGTAGGGGACCATGCCGTCCGCCAAAGAGTCAATCGCGAGAAGGACCCATAGCTTCCATACCACGGACAGTGTTGGTTTCGAAATGTCACCCATCCACTTTGAGACCCATGCCCGTAGTGCGTGGAACCTTGTACCGGACCTGGTAGTTGTAGTTGCCAGGGGTTGCGAAGCTTCATCAGCAGAGCCGCGGCCCGGGTTGTTGTCAGCCAGCACAAAGGATGAATTGTCGCTGCTCTCATCTTGGGCAACTGGGGTGTACTTTTCCTCGATCGTGTCTGCTTCGCAGGCTTTGGTCAAGAGCAGAACGCATACGATGTTGACTCCGCCCATCACGGCATACATCCAGAAAAGGGCATGGTAGGCGTCTTTCAACGTCCATCCGTCTCGATGCTGGAGCTGTTCGATGATTCGGCCACCCAGTTCACTGCCGATGGAGGAACCCCAGGCCGAAATGGTCACGTACCACGCGAGGACGTCTGCGCGGGTCTGTGGCGTCGTGAGCTGAGATAGCATCGACTCTTCAATCGATCGAAAAGGCCCAAAGTCGCCTCCTGTGGCAGACACGACCCCTATCACTGCTGCGAAGAGCAGGGCCCAGAAGCTTTCGAAGGTTGCGAAGATGAGTCCCGTGAAGACCATCAAGATGCTCCCGCCAAAGAGGATCCTCCGTCGCCCAAAGCGGTCGGCGATGAGGGTGAGGAAGGTGCCAAGGAAGACATCGCCCATGCTGGACCTGGTGAGTAGGGGCTATTTCGAGGTCTCCACGTTCTGCACTCACAGCGTCAGCGTCATGAACACGCCTATCCTCCGATCTGAGAAGCCAAGTTCCGCGAAGAAGAGTGCTGTCGTTCGGTCAGTCGAGTCCATCCGACCCAAACGCGCCACCCTCGATGCCGTGCCATCCATAACCCGCCGACGCACCTAGAATGAGTGCATTGGTTCCATACGCCAGCATGCGTAGCGACCGGGCCAAGATGATGAGGTAGGCGTCGCGACCCGTCTCATGGAGGCTCGCGAGCCCGAATTCTTTCCCGAACCAGGCGATGGATCTGCCGACTGCTGCCATTCACGCGTGCCAATGCCTCGCCAAGGGGAGGTCTTCCGTGCCATCGAAGAGGAAGAGGAACGCGACGAGAGGGCGCCGGATGCACGCCGTCGTCGTTCGCCGTGCTGGCAATTGGCGAATGACTAACTAACCGGACTTTGCGGTCATGCGCTGCCGATATCGCATCGCGATCCTCCCATTATCATTCGCATCGCAGGGATGTAGTGGACGAGAGCGAGCACGCCTTCACCGCAATATCCACGGCCGTGTCTTGTCCTTGCCTCTGCGGATGCATGCTGCTTCTCATTACGACCTGAACGACGGCAGCGTCTTGGAACCGCCACTCGCTCCACCTGACGATGCCACACGCGGACGGCATGGACAAGGCCCGCCTCACGCAGGAAGAACCAAGCCGAGAACCCGCTGTGGCTCTGGTCACGGAAGAACTTTCAACGCGTCACCACATTCGAGCACTCAGTGCTGATGAGCGTCACCTTCGGATCGCTTCGAAAAGAGCTTCGAAACTACGTTTCCGAGTACCGCAAGCTTGTATCTTGACGGCATGCTGAGTATGGTAATTCTAGGTGCGCGCCGAAAAGCGTGCCTGAGGGATCGAGTAAGAAGAAGCGCTGCGGACATGATCAGCCGAGACCTTCTGTTCCCAGGTCCCAAGTCTCAACGCTGCTTCAGTGTGGGGGAACTGTCTGGGGAAGCCAAGTCCTGAGCTCCACGTGAGATTCGGGATGCATATCCACATCTCTTTGACATGTTTGCATACCTGTCTTCCTGATCATCAACGATTCGCGTGGCCGACGTGTGGACATTCCTACGACGTCCGCACTTCCAAGACTTCCAGAAGAACTCTGCTGCTAGGGCAAAGGACTGCGCTATGCGGCCAAGTAACCACAAGCACCCATCTGACCACTCCTGACCATTGGAAGTTGCACCATGCGTCCGCCACCGTGCTCATGATCGCTTAGGCCCCATTCTTCTCCAGCTTCGCTTTCTTGGCATCTGGGGATGCCATGGGGCATCATCGCACCACGGCATCAGTCTGCCAAACTTTGCAGCCGCGAATCTGCTGTGCCCGTCCATTCGACAAACCGTGGCGTGGTGTTCACAGCCTTCTTCCATGCATGGAAGCACTTGTCCAGGTCCATACCAAGAACGCCAACCTCAGTCTTGAGGTTACTTCTCCCGGGCTGGGCGAGGATTATCGCGCATGAATGATGAGGTTGAGGGCGCCTTGGCTACATGCGGCTACGATGTCGTTATCTTTCCGGTTGAAAGTTGAAAGCAGGGATATGATATATCACTTTGTCGCACAACAGCCCTCTTGCCGATCTGTCAGACAGCTCTGCGTTCCCAGGAGCAGTCCAGCTTATCTACCTATCCCTCGTCCCCTCATCATCTCATCCTCCTCGTTCGCGAGACAACGACTGACGTCAGACATCGCCCTTCATGGCTACCACAACAATGGAAGAGAAACATGGCGTGGAGAAGAACGAGATACTCTATCAGGTCGAAACTAACGACTCCGAGAAGGCTGCTGCAGAGAAGCGGAAGGCCCTCAACATCGATTACTCTGGTGCCCATGAGAAGACAGATCCCAAGGAAATCGCCCTTGTGAAGAAGCTGGACTGGTATATTATGCCGATGCTATGGTTGATGTATTGGCTTAACTATCTCGATCGCAACGCCATCGCTCTCGCACGCCTCAGCTCGCTCGAAGAGGACACCAATCTCCAGGGCTCGCAGTACCAGACATGCGTTTCCATCCTCTTCGTCGGCTACATTTTGGGTCAAGTGCCATCGAACATGTTGATCACGAGACTGCGCCCATCGTATTACATGTCGGCCTGCATGTTCTTGTGGGCTGGTGTTTCCGGCCTGACTGCCATGTCGACCAACTTCACCGGTCTCTTCTTGACCCGCTTCTTCCTCGGTACGTACCATCACACCCTTCATCCATGTGGAATATTGGCTGACGTGGAGACAAAGGTGTGGTTGAGGCCCCGTACTACCCAGGAGCGCTGTACATTCTTGGTATCTTCTACACCCGCAAGGAGTTGGCCACCCGCATTTCTATTCTCTACACCGGTACGCAAAATGTGAACTGATTCGTGGAAATCTGCTGACATATTCGCTAGGCAATATTCTGGCTACAGCCTTCGCGGGTCTGATCGCACTTGGCATTTTTGAGATGGACGGGTAAGTAGATCGGCGGATGCCCCGAGATGCAATGTACTGATTTTGTACAGTCTTGCTGGTCTTGCAGGATGGCAATGGCTTTTCATCATTCAAGGCGCTGTCACCGGACTGGTCGCCATTGGTGCCGGTTTCGTCCTCCCGGACGATCCACTCGTTACTCGCTGGCTCACTCCTGAGGAGCGTGAGCTCGCCAATAGCCGTGTACAAGGCGATCAAGTCGGCGCAAAAGCTGCTGTCTCTGCCTGGGCTGGCTTGAAAACCGCTGCCGCTGATCCTAAGCTTTGGCTCTTCGCTTTCATGCAACACATGCACTTGGCTGCCAACGGTTTCAAGAATTTCTTCCCCACCGCCGTCGAGACACTTGGGTTCGACCAGAAGATCACCCTCACCCTCACCTGTCCTCCGTATCTTATTGCTGGTGGCATCTCCATCTGGTGGTCGTACAACTCGGGGAAGTTCAACGAGCGAACATGGCACATTACTGTTGCGAAAGCAGTTGCCATTTTCGGTTTCGTCCTCTGCGCGGCCACGCTCAACACTGGTGCACGCTATTTCGGAATGGTCGTTTTCGCTATCGGCACATATGCAGTGAATTCAATCATCTTGGGTAAGCAACCACGATGCAGAATGGAGCATCTCCCAAGCAATTTCTAATAACGTGTGTGATTCTAGGCTGGGTATCTGCAACTTGCGGACAAAGCAAAGAGAAGAAAGCCTCTTCACTTGCCATTGTCAACACCATCGCCAACGCATCATTCGTCTGGACTCCATACTTATGGCCCGAGTGGGATGAGCCACGCTATGCCATTGCTATGGGCTCATCCGCGGGCTTTTCTATACTGTGCGCTGGCGCTGCTTGGGTCATGCGCATCTGGCTGCAGCGCGCCAACAGGAAGATGAGACAGTCGAACGACGAGTCGATTCTGGCGTACGCTTATTAGACGCGGAGCAAGCGCATTACACTCAGCAGCATGACTGATGAGCGTGTTTTACGATTGATACGAAATGCATTGTTGATGACTAGCATGAGACACATTGCCAGAGTGATGTTGAGCATGCTTGCCAACCGCAGTTTAACACACAGCTAATCCCTTCTCCTCACATTTCGTCTTGCGTGAAGGCATCGAGTTCGGATGTTGAAGACAAGATCGCCAAGAAAGGCTTGGCGTCGTGTGGTTTTCGCGACCCTAAAATTCTGGAGACAGCAACAACGTTTCACGTTTCACGTCTCACGCCACCGACTATTACCAACACGCGCCCACCATTGCTCGCCGGACAGGCAGAATCCTGATTTAGCCGTTGACTCCAGAATTCTGCGTGACAACGTGCCGCCCGGGCTCCAAATTGTACCCGGACAAGCAATGCAAGTTCGCGAGAGAGAGAACACGACGTACGATACCCGAGCGCATAAGGCACTCGCACCATGAAAGGATAGCATACTTCTTGAGAGTTCGTTTCCGAGCCCGAGGTCGTTTCGTCGCCTGCAACACCGCTGGGCCCAAATTAGCTCAATTGATGCTGGCAGACAAGTCTCGAACACCAAACCCAGCGACCTTCTTCAGCATGACTCCGCCCACGGGATGCAAGCCATAACAAAAGGACTCTCGCCGATGGACACCCTCTCTATGCAGCACGCATAGTTCTACCTGTCGCATTCCAGACCCAACCAGGCTTGTGTGCTCTGGCTGAATGATCAGCCGCTGGGGCGGCCACCGAGGCACTGCGAAGTGGCAGCTTCTTGCGCTGTCGAAATGTTACTCCGTCCGGCATTCATCACTTCGGCCCTTGGCTGGATCGCCGTCCGCACGCATTGTCCCACTGCTGCTCTGTACACCGATCAACGCCGTTGGCAGCGAATGCCATGGTCGATCGCATACGCATTGCTTCCCCGGCCACCGATGAGCCGCTAGCGCACTTGAGGTGCTCGGCCATGTCCAGACTGTCGTCTTCACTCGTGCGGCGAGGTGCTGGTTGGTGGTTGTGCGCACAGCTCAGTTCTCGTCAAGTATCGTGGTCGCGCGCACGGACGCCATTGCTACGATATTTTATGAGAGTTCAGAAGCAGCATGATTGTGGTCCAGTCGCAGATGGGGGAAATAACATATCATCTCGCATCCGCATCGCCGTCTGGCATGGTCGGACATTGCCATACTTCGCGGATATGTGCTGCAAGAGCCACGGTACGAATCTGGAAACCTCAAGTCGTGCGATACTGTTCGTCTTGCGTCCCTGACCACGCGCTTTTGTTCTTCATCAAACTCTGCCTAGGGTCACGTAATGGCTTTCGAGAGAATTGGGTCCCGAATAGGGAGTCTGGCATGCGCCACTTCATCCGCGACCTCACCGACATTCCGTGTTGACTGCGTTGCCGCTAGCCGATTATGCTCGATCTGATGATTTACACCAAGCAAAATATGCTTACCTCGCCGATGCGAAGTGCGTGGATCGGTGATGGGATCTGCATAAGATGTTGAAGACATCTCGCACTTCGAGGCGTGAAACCCTTCCAACATCGTCGAATAACTGCTGCAGCGCCGTCACTCGTATCATAGCGGCTTGCAGGTCGCATTACTGCCGCGTCCTGGCGAGCCAGCTACTCCCTAGACGAGCAGCGGTGGTGCAGGCTGTGCAGCCGGCCTCGTGGAGAGCGAATGATATTCCAGCGACTGGCATGATCCTTGAATAGTATACTAACACAGATCTGCAAACAGGTGCGGATCGCTAGTAGGACAACGTCAACTTCAACCACACTCTCTCATCGCCAGCTCTGGTCTTTACACACAACACGCCCAAGCGACCAGGCGCATGTGTTCTGCAACACTACTGATATGAGATCGCAGTGCAGTGCCTTCAAGTTGTGTCCTTCGATTGCCGATGTTCTTTCGCTCTCAACTCTAATCTCCAGCATTCTAATGTCAAGGTTTGCCCCCCTCCTTCCTCGCAGGGACATCCGCCTCATCGGGCACGTGGAAGGGTTTCCCAATACCTTGCCATAATCACAACAGGTTGCAATCCGGCGCACATACCAGCATCGAGGCCTCCATGCATGAACGCCAGGAGATTGACACTTCCAAGCTTGGCCAATTCGTTATACCGCTGTCCATGGAGTACCTGTATCAGCGCGCACAGATGAGGGAGACCCCACAGACTTCCCAGCCCAACATTTTTTGGCCGAGGTGATCTGCTATGGATACGCATGCTTCACAATGGACCCGCCATGAACTGCGTGACGCGCTCATGCGAGGTACTGTAGGCTGATCACAGGACCTTGAGCGCGAATACCTTGCTTCCAATCGGGTCGACATACGATTCTCGCCAGCTGCAACAGCATGGTCCGTCATAGACGTTGGCCAACTCCAGATGAACAACGCATTACATTACTCTGCGAGCATGATCGAAGGCCTGTGAGTACCATATTCCCTCCTGCAGGTGTTCAGTCAATCTGGCCATGACCAGGTACCCACAATCATTGAACATGGATTGCTCGCGCACTCTTGGTCCCCACAGAGTTGGATTGCACTGCTTGAATTAGCAGGGTTCCATTTCAACAAATCTTCTTGGCTCGTAATGAGCAGCGCAGTTTTGCACAGCATATTTAGGGGAACTGTTTATGATACCACGCCTCTATTTCCTCTCATTCCATTTCTCCTCAACGTCATTCTCGCTGACTACAGTGCAATTTCTCACCAGGCGACTTTTTTTTTCAGCAAATTGAAGACCCGTTCCGAGTCCTCGCAGAGCATCCAAAGTAGCGAGAAGGTGGAGCCTTGCATTCAGTCGACCATCTTCGACAACCCATCGGTGGCTCTCCGATCACACAGTCCGTCCTGTTCGTGTTTGATGCCAAGGTGAATGCTGCGGCTGTCGTGGTCCGTGGACGTTACCCTTGCTCGTCTCAACGATAATGACCGAACTCCAAGATATCGAAACTATGTTCACTTCACGTAGATGCCATGGCAGGACGCAATGCCACTATATCACGCATACACGTGACTTTGGCCATCAATGTCACCGCCGAGTCCTGCGCCGAGCCAACGTCGCGACTTGGTGTGCCAAACATGCTCAGTATGACAAGCGAGTCCAGTGGAAGGAGACCGTGGCTCACACTCCGTCCAATTGCTGTTCATTCATGATCTCAAGATGGCCATTCCAAAGTCGGAGGTCTCTTGGCTCGCGTGGCAGACGACGCACGGCGTGTGAATTGTAGACTCCTCTTGCGGCTGCTGGTAGGTCTGGACTCTGGAACAGCAATCATGACAAGAGCGCTCCTCTCGGCAGCGCCGTCTTTACAAACTTCTTGCCCTTCCTATTTTCGCATTCTCCGACCTGTCGGTTGACTCACGCACGAACAAGAACAGCAGCCACGAGAACGATAACCCAAACAAAATGGTCTCCTCTCGCCTCGCTGTGCTCCTCGCAACCACCTTGCTGGCAAGCAACCATGTCGTAGCGCAGGATACCACAGCCACTTCGTCCGCAGCTCCTAGCGCTTCCACAGGCGTTCCGACCGAAGTGACGTCCTGCCACAGCCACTCCGACGGGTATTACTGCTTTGAAGGCGAGACCGAGTGGAAGGTATCCGGCGAGATCGTCGACGAAGACCAAGCGCCAGAAGAGTACACCGCGTGTACAGCTGGCGAGAACGAGAACACCATGTGAGTCCTCTTTTCACCACGCAGAAATTCGCAAACCTCTCCCTCAACTGACTGTTCCTCTCAGCCAATGCAATGACGCTTCCGGCACCCAAGTGACTCTCGTGCGCGATGGAGAGGAAGAACACGACCACGACCATAGCAGCGGAGAACAAGTCGACCACGATCACGACCACAGTCATGCGGAGGAAAGCGCTTCTTCCACCACGGACCCGTCGGCCACTGGAGCGGCGGCCGAGGCCTCGGAGACCACTGCTGGTAATGCAGGACATGCAGTGATCCCTGCGGCCGGAATTTCGCTCATGGCGCTCTTTGCATATCTGCTTATTTGAGGACGTGGGTCGTGACTTCTGGGACTCGCATGAGCTGAGATGGCATTTTCCCTTTGTGAGGTTTCGGACCAGAAAAACCAGTACCAACGAAAGCGGCATAGCCGACACAACCAGCTGCAGCAGGATGCGATGTTATCCGATATGCAAAAATCTCGATATCATTTTCCCGGGCGTCAGTGACTGATGACTGTCCAAATTCAAGTATTACTCACCTTGAGTTTTACCGCACTCGGTCTTCGATGAAGTCAATATCATGAATTCGATGGTACAGTCCTCTTTCGCCCACTATCGTTGCCTGCAGTAATTGGGTATCTCATCGCGCACGAAATGCTATTCTGCCCCTTCCTACCGCGAAATGCTACTTTGCTCGGTCCTTCCCCGATTCGCCTGCTCTGGTGGCATATTCATGCTCCCTCGGCTACCACGCACCTCTGGCAACCACTCTTTACCACGTTGCCAATGATATGAGCATGCGCTACCTTTGCTCCAACACTCCGCCCTCCATATGCCGAGTCTTGCCCTTCTTCTGCTGCGCGATGCATCTGCTCGAGCAGGTCTTCTGCTTCCCGTGTCGCGTGCGTATCCGGGTTTGCGTCAAGGAGGCAAGACAGATGATAGACGTGTCCGCAGGCGAAGCCGATGAGAGTTTCCTTTTCTGTTGCACGGTTAGTGACTCAGCGTTGATCGCGCTGGACGAGGGAAGATGCTCACCATCTTCGTGGAAAGACTCATCACAGCCAACGCAATGTCCGGGCTTCGCAGGTCGTTGTGCCACTTCGTTTTTGTCATCAGTCTTGCTCAACCGTTTGGGCACCGGTAGTTCTTCTCCGCCGGAAACTTGTGTCGGAGGATCGATAACAGCAAGGTCCACATCTGTGGAAGTCTCATGCTTGACCTCAAATCGCACGCCCTTCTTACGACCGGCGCGAAGTGTGTTCATGCCCATGCCTACCTCGCCTCGAAGCACTCTGGCCACGCCCTCCGAAATCGACAGCTGGATCTCAAATTCGCGGACGAGGCGCTGGATCCCACTCTTTAGTCCTTCAATCTCCAGGCCCTCTGGTATGCGTCGCACCACATCTATCGGATTGAATGCTGCCGCAGCTCCCACTTCCTCTAGCAGGCCACGGATAAACGATGGCTTGTCCATGCTGTAGTCCAAAAGGTCGTTCCAAAGATCGGGATTCTCCTTCGCAAAAGCGATGGCTTGCGAAACATCGCCTAGCTCGCCGATGATCAGGAACAATGCGCGTTTGGTTTGTCCGGTTTTGCTAAGAATATGTACAAGCTCCGGAATGTAATGCCGTTTCTCGCATATGTCAGCTGCTTTGTCAAAGCTGTAAACCTCGGAAGACTTCAAAAACGTGAGCAAGAGATCACGGTCATACTCAGCAAAAAGGCGAATCGCCAGGTCGGCGTGGTCATTGACCAGCATATGGCCCTCGTCAATGCGGCGGTCAAATTTCCTGCGAGGAGCCGGATTGGCGCTATTTGGCGAAGAGGTACCATTCCAGAGAGCGCGAAAATAGAAGAAGAGGAACGGCTGAAAACTGTCGCTTTTCCTTTGCAGCTGAGCAACAACTTCGCTCGTGGGTATCGTACCGCGGTGGGCCTCTTCCACAAGCAACTGCACTGCCTCATTGGTAGCTTCCTCTAGTTCAGATAATGTTGACGTTCGCATCTGTTCTTTGCCAACGCGGAGCATCAGGAGGCCTGGTATATCGTCTGCGACCGAATCCAGTAGCTTTTCTTCTCTCATCAAGCTGAATGCCTTCTCCGCATCTTGAAGCGCGATATAGCACCTCAGAGCATCAACAGGTCGACTGTCTGCAAGATAAAGACGGGCCAGTGCATCCATCAGAGCTCGCCAATCTCGGCCCTTTTCTCCATCTTCTGTGGTATCTTTGGAGACTTCGCCGCCGTCGAGGCGATCCTCGATAGCACTAATGACGCTCTGAACATCGAAAAGCTCCGGGTCCCACTTATCCAACAGATCTGTCAGTCGAGGTACGTCTTTGATAATGTAATGACCCAAGATAACCTCATACACCAGGCTCGGTAGGGGAGGTCGGAGTGTCGTTGATGGAATGTACGGCGTTATCTCATCAAACTTGCTGGACTGAGCAAATGTCCACACCCAGTGCTCCCAACGGCTGCTGGTACCGAGCACCTTGCCCGCAACCTCTCCGGCGCGCCGCCAGTCACCAGTCGATACTAGCTGCTGCAGCCAGAGATCACCAATACGTCTCTTCTCTCGCTGTGGTGCAGAGTTATGAGTCTGCAAAGCGTTTGCGGGATTTGTCGCCTGTGAGCTGGAATCGGACCCAAAAAAGTCCGCGAGGCTCTGATTCGTTCCAGTCTTGTTGGGAGAAGTGGGAGTTGACGAGACAGATTGCAGATCAGCTGTCGATGCATCGACGGCTTCCGGGTGTTCGTCAACCAGTTTCCAGGCATTCTCATAGTGCGCATGCTCGAGAAGCCATTCCAGATGATCTGAGAGCTCACGCTTCACAGCAAGCACACAATCAAAAGGGGAGTGAATGAACAGCTTGAGACCGGGTTCGAGCGAGTACGGATGAGCGTCCACATTTCGAGTGAGTGTCGGTGTCGAAGTGACATCCATGCCCGAGCCCTGGCGCCCTGTCGAGGCGAAAGACATTGCTCGGCCATTGGCATCTCGATCTCCACTGCTGCCACTGAAGACACTTGCGCTTGAGGAGAAGATCCGCGTGGCATATCCCCCACTTGTGACGGCGACATCGCGAGTGACATTCCAGAGCTCGCCAAGCTTGCCTCTTTCTTCTTTCGCCGTCTTCTCGGGTAGCGGTGGAGGCATATAAAGCGTTGCTAGGTGATAGTCATGTGAGGAAAGGGTCTCATATCGCGATACAGCTAGCTCATCGAGCTCGACCTCTTCGCCGTCGGCCACATTGACAAGGCGCAGATGTGGTGCCAGACTTGTATGTCGGTGTTGACGACCTGTTTTCGCAGAAATGTTCGACTTGTCCTCGGAAAGTGGAGCTTGCATGATGGGTTTATCATCATCATCTCGCGTTCGATACGCCAAGATCGCAAGGAGTGAAGGCGTGTAAAGACTGATGCCGGAAATAATGCAGTCCCGGAACTGCATCTTGTGTATGATGTCCGCGCTGCCCACCTGTCGCTTGCCGTTGGGTGACGAGGGCACCGAACTTCCGGACTGCACATGCAGCACCCAGGCAGTGTCTCCCCAGCCCACGACTAATCGCTCGAACTTCTTCTTGCTCTTCGTAAGACCACCTGTATTGTTTGTGCCGTTCACAGCTGTAGCCTCGCCGCGGCCAGTGGCTAGCTCGTCGCTCTCCAGACTATGCTCATCAATCCACTCACACCTGCCTTTCCACACGCCAACCATGTCATCCCATGTTCTGCGATTCGGTCTCGCCGCATGTGCTATACGTTTCCATGCGTCTTCCTGGTTCTCGCTGCCGAGCTTTAGGTGACTCCGCATAATCTTGATGCCCTCTTCGTTGACCCATACGACCCATTTCCCACTCAAGCTCCACTTGATGTTGCTAATCGCTCCTTCGCCCGAGTGCAGTATCGTATCCGTCCCGTTATTTGCACCCAATCCAATTGCACCAAGCCACCCAGTTGCTGCTGCTGCAGCACTGTTTGTGTTGGCGTCTATGCTTACTCCGGCCCTTCCGCCAACCGTCAGTATGAGCTTCCCAGCTAAGCCGGCCGACAGATAGGTCCTGTCGCTCTTATAATCTGGCGAAAGAGCCACCGCGTTGACCGGACGCGCGAAGTTGCGCAACTGTACATCCTGGGGATCAACTAGCGACTGCACGCATACGTGCCCATCTTGGGATGATGTAGCGACATATATTTGATTATTGGGTGTGTTCGGAACAAGGGATTGTTGGGGTCGCTGCTGTCCTCTCGGCAACGACGTGCTCGTAGCAGTTCGTGAAGGCGGAGCCAGCTTTTTGTCGGCGGGTGAAGGAGCCTGGAGCAGCGAGGCGCTGCCATCTTTGGACTGCACCAATACTGGCGCAGGTGGGACCGGAGACACAGACACGCTCGTCACGCTGGCAGAATGCGCCTTGTAAGTGCGCAAGCTCTGGAGCGTGGGCACAGCTAAGACGTGAACACTGCCATTCGCCGTGCCCACGACCATTTTGTCGCCATGCACGCCAAGGGCGGTGGTGAGGTCGCCGTTGCGGTGTACGTTGGACAGACTCGGTGTCAGTTTCGCGTACTTCAGCTTGGGCTCGTCGTCGTCGTCGTCATCCCTCTCCTCGTCGTTCTCGTCTCCGTCATCGTTGACCTGGCGGTCGGAGTGGTGAGCGGCGGCTCCATGCTGCGGTCGCTGCTCCTCCGTCTCCTCCTCTTCCGTGCGTTGGGGCTGCGCAGACATGCTGCATCACCCATCGAGGCGAGTCGTTATCGCCACATGTGGTCGGGATACGGGCAAGTCGGTCTGGCCTTGAGTCGCGTTTAGGTCATGTCGTCCAAGTCCGCGTCGCCGAGCCGAAAGAGCTCTGGAGCTGCCTGACGATCGTCATGCCGTGTTGAGCTTGTCAACTTTCCTCCCCAGCTGCCGACCGCTGCCTCATGGCATCCAACAGAGCAGCCACGTTCATCGCCTTTCGCGCCGTGGTCAAACGATCGCTCACGACGCTGCCGGCCACGCGTAGCGCTCCAATCCGCCGTTTGCAAGCACCGCAGCTGCACAGTACATCCGCCGCGTGTGCTCGAAAGCTACCACGAAATCACTTCACCTCCAACCGCATTCTGCGCCAGGAACAATCTGCCGCCGTCTCGAGCGAGCACAAGCAGCGAAAAGCTGCCAGTAAGCGCGCCACGAACCATTCGCTACGCAAGGTCGCAGTCGCAGCCCAAAGCCAGCGAAACGACCTGATCAAGGGCAGTGGCAAGACACGGCATGTCGATCCCGATGCAGACTGCAAAGAAGTGACTGCATATTGTGCGGCCGAGAAGTACAACCTCAGCAGAGCGCGATGGGAGCTGGACCGAGAAGGCTACAAAGCGGACCCCTTTGGCACGAACTTGTTTCCGCAGGTCCTGCACGTACAGACACCAAATTATGTGCTTAAAGACGAGGCCAGCGGCGAGGACAGGCCGCAAGGCCCTGGAGACGTGTTCGTTTTCCCATCAGGGTGCGTAGTCGCGTGGAATGTGCCTGATCGGCTGGCCAACAATATCATTGGGCGCTTCTTGCCAGCTGCTGCAGGTAAGCATACAATTCGATTTCGTTCGTCTTGAATCTCGCTCAATTTGCAGGCAGCTCTCTGCTTGCTTATGGGTACACTGATCATGAGCAGCTGAGAGACGGGCAACCTAACGTCTTGCAGAGAACACTGGACATCCGGAAAGGACGGAAGTTGAAGACATGGACTACGTGGAGGATCCGAAGAGAGATACAAGTCGAATCATTGGCGACACTATCATACTTGGCACCAAGATGGACCCGGGCAGTGACAGAACTTCTGATGTCGACACGATCTTGGCCAAGATTGCCTTCTCATCTGCGCTTGCGCGATCTACGAAATTGGCGGTGCTCGAAAATGCATTGTCGAATTATTTTGGCACCACCATGTCTATCCCACTCACCTTGAGCTCTGGGAAACCCTTGAAATATACTCAATCAGAAATTCTCCGCAAAACTGGCGAGTTATTGCTGATCCGAGCCCAGCTCAATTTGTATTCAGAGCTTACAGATAGCCTGCCCGATCTCTTCTGGGACAGCCCACACGAGCTTGGTCTGGAAGGGTACTATGATATGCTCGGGAAAGCCCTCGACGTTGGGGTACGTATCAAGGTGCTCAACGAGAAGATGGACTATGCGTCTGAAATTGCCGCTGTGCTCCGCGAGCGATTGAGCGAGAAGCACACTTCAATGTTAGAATGGACCATCATCTGGCTCATTGTGATCGAGGTCGTGTTTGGTGTCATTCATTTGTGGTGGGACAGCGGTGAGTTGCAAGAGAAGAAAGAAGACCGTAAGGTCATGGAATTATTGGAGCAATACCTGGAGAGGGAGTTGAACAAGAAACCAACGTGAGCTTGGCTCAACGAGACGTAGCTGAGGAACACGCCGCTCTGTTGTTACTCCAACAGAAACGTTCAGATGACTTTCAGTGAGTATGCACCCGATGAGACCGTGTCCGGTCACGGGCAATTTTTCGAGAGAGAAGAATTAGGAGTGTGGACGTATCCGTACTTTGATAGAGAGAATATAGGTCACAACACATAAGGAGGTAAAGCATCGATCTTGAGACTGGTCGCGCATAAGCAATAACCGTGGATATCCCTCAGTGCAATCACCTCTCAATGCAAGCGCGAGTCGCTGAGCCTACCTCGGATGCTTCAAGGATTGGCGGCGAGGGGATGGGAATCAAGCCGCGAGGACCGATCGTGATCGTCGCATGATACTATCTATATGTACAGTGTGGAGGCTCTGCCCGTTTGTGTCCGGTCACCAGAATTTATACCATGGTCTACCGCCATCCTGCTTGTTGCTAGCAGCCTGGTATTGCGCATCTAACTCTTTGTCCTTGGCCAACCGTCGCTCTTCTCTGAGTTTCTGCTTCCGCTCTTCTCTCATTTGCTTCTCTAACCTCTTTTTGTCCAAGATCTCCATGGCCCTGATCATGCCGTCTTTCTCCGCTTGTCTTTTGTACAAGCAATATTGATAAAAGCCGAATGATGCTACGCAGAAGGAGCCTACGGC
The DNA here is from genome assembly GCA_022702355.1 of Cercospora zeina. Lineage (NCBI taxonomy): Eukaryota > Fungi > Ascomycota > Dothideomycetes > Mycosphaerellales > Mycosphaerellaceae > Cercospora > Cercospora zeina. Next base: position 3,717,538 of record JAKLWX010000005.1, read on the forward strand.
CCAATTGGACGCCAACCAGATAGGCGCTATGTCCGATAATTAGTCTCTCGATACGACATTGGCATGTGCGAACACATACTGCCAAAGAGAGCTCTCGTTGCCCCGATCACCGTTCCTGCTCCCATTCCTTGCAACAGACTGTCTCTGACACAAGGTGCTTTATGTACCTCCGTGATAGGTCTCCCTGTCGTCAAGACATTTTTCAAATTGAACTCAGGCTCCTTGCCACCCGCAGTATGCTGCGTGCCGCCTGACATGAGGTTGGCGTTCTCGGGTGGTTTGATTGCCTGGGCCTGGGGATCCGTCTGCCATTGTGATCCCGAAAATGGCTTGTTCTCCGGATGCACAGTCAATGCTTCTTTGGAAAGATCCTCCTTGGGCGAGGTGTTGGACTGTCGCGTATCGTCTGCCATTATTCGGATGAACTGATGTTGGAGACGCCGCAAGTCGATGATGCACGTTAAAATAGTGGCTGACTAAGCTCGGCTCACCTTCCTAAAATTGCAATTTCCACGCGCTGCAGCGCGTGTTTCGACGCGCTTTTGACGCGAAGCGCTCATCTCGACTTCAACACCCGCGAGGACCAACCATTGCACACAAATAATCCCGCCCCTGTGCCACGAATAACGACAGCAATGACCACATAGACGACCAACGTAACAGCCCGATCGGCTGTTCACCACACGACACCGTTCAAAATGCCTGTCCGCCGCAAAGAAGGCCGCTCAAAATTCGGCGCCAACAAGTCGAATACACTCAAGGCCGGCAAGGTACGAGTGGTCGATGCCTCAACATTGCGTTCCTCCGAACAATCACAACAAAATGAACGTATAGAGGCCACGAGGCTGGCCCACAAGATCGATGAAGCACAAGGATTCGAGCGCTTTGAGGCGGGGAAAAAGCGCGTAGGATGGCTGATCAATATGCACAGTACGGCAATTGAAGACGAGAAATTGCCGGGCGGGAGATCAGCTGTAGACTTCTACTTCATAGGCGACGATGGGGAGCAATTCAAGGCGAGTGTCGAGTACCAACCCTATTTCCTGATCGGAGTGAAGAAAGGGCGAGAGGCGGAAGTGGAAGAGTGGGTGAGAAGGGCCCATGAGGGGTTGGTCAGAGGGGTGGAGAGGGTTGAGAAAGAAGACCTGAAGATGCCGAATCACCTCCTGGGTTATCGAAGGACATTCCTCAAATTGACATTCGCCAACGTCACCGATCTGCTGGCCGTACGACGGGTCTTACTGCCAATTGCGGAGACAAACAAGAGCAAGGTGTCGGCAATGGATACATATGCCGAGGTTGCGAGTGCAAATGCGGGCTTTGATCTGTTCGAAGATCACCATGAACTAGAACGAGGCCGAAGACCCGGCGGCATTGCAGACGCCAGTGACTTTATTCAAGACATTCGAGAATATGATGTACCTTACCACGTTCGAGTCGTTATCGATTTGGACATTCGGATAGGGAAGTGGTACAGCGTCGAAGCGAAGCATGGTCACATCACTTTGAGCTGCCTCGAGGACCGATTAACGCGAGCGGATCCTGTTGTCATGGCCTACGACATTGAGACGACGAAACTACCGCTGAAGTTTCCGGATGCAGCTATCGACCAGATTATGATGATATCGTACATGATCGATGGACAAGGTTTCTTGATCACCAATCGCGAAATCGTCTCAGAAGACATCGAGGATTTTGACTACACACCCAAGCCGGAATTTGAAGGTCCCTTTATGATCTTCAATGAGCCAAACGAGGAGGCCGTCATTGAGAGATTCTTCAGCTGCATCAAGGAAGCACGGCCCACGGTCATGGTGACTTACAACGGAGACTTCTTCGATTGGCCTTTTGTCGAGGCGCGAGCGAGCGTGCACGGGCTGGACATGTACCAGGAGATTGGTTTTCGGAAGAATAGTGAAGATGTCTACCAGTCCACCCACTGCGCACACATGGATGCCTTTGCGTGGGTCAATCGAGATTCCTACCTTCCACAGGGTTCGCGAGGTCTGAAAGCTGTCACAGTTGCTAAATTGGGCTATGATCCGGACGAGCTGGATCCAGAACTTATGACACCATATGCGCAGGAACGACCACAGACACTTGCAGAATACTCCGTGTCCGACGCCGTGGCAACCTACTATCTGTACATGAAATATGTGCATCCCTTCATCTTCTCGCTCTGCACAATCATTCCGCTGGGTCCGGACGACTGTCTTCGTAAAGGCACAGGGACTTTATGCGAAATGCTACTCATGGTGCAAGCATATCAGAAACAGATCGTGTTGCCCAACAAACACGTGCAACCTCGAGAGGCCTTTTGGGAAGGACATCTGCTGGATTCAGAGACCTACGTCGGTGGTCACGTGGAGAGTATCGAGTGCGGTGTGTTCAGAAGTGACATTCCGAATAACTTTGCAATCGACGCTACAGCAATCGATGAGCTTTTAGACGGCCTGGATGCCGCATTGCGCTTCACAATCGAAGTTGAAGAGAAAAAGAAGTTCGAGGATGTCGAGAACTACGAAGAGATCAAGGCGCAAATCGTTGACCGGTTGATGCAGCTCAAGACGACGCCGAACAGGAGTGAACGGCCACTGATATACCATCTGGATGTCGCGTCCATGTATCCGAACATCATGACAACAAATCGGTTACAGCCCGACAGCATGATCGACGAGGCGGATTGTGCAGCTTGCGACTTCAACCGACCTGGGAAGACCTGTGACCGACGATTGCCTTGGTCATGGAGAGGAGAATTCTTGCCTGCGAAGCGCGACGAGTACAACATGATTCGGCACGCGCTCGAGAACGAGAAGTTTCCTGGAAAATCTGGGATGAACAGTGCTACTCGAGCATTCCAAGACCTGAGTCTCGACGAGCAGACTAGCCATGTTCGCAAGAGATTGACGGACTACAGCAAAAAAATCTACCACAAAATTCACGAAACACGGACCATCGAACGGGAGGCCATCATCTGTCAACGTGAAAATCCATTCTATGTGCATACAGTCAGAGACTTTCGTGATCGTCGTTACGACTTCAAGGGGAAGCAAAAGGTATGGAAGGGCAAAACTTCTGAGCTCGAAAAATCTGGCGCCGCACAAAGCGATATCGATGAAGCAAAGAAGATGATCATTCTCTATGATTCCCTACAACTTGCTCACAAAGTCATTTTGAACTCCTTTTACGGATATGTCATGCGTAAAGGATCTCGATGGTACTCGTTGGAGATGGCTGGCGTGACTTGCTTGACGGGAGCCCGCATCATCCAGATGGCACGCCAGATCGTTGAGCGGGTTGGTCGGCCACTAGAGCTGGATACTGATGGTATCTGGTGTATCTTGCCCGCAACATTTCCCGAGAACTTTGCATTTAAGATGAAAGGAGGAAAGAAACTGGCCATTTCGTATCCTTGCGCTATGCTGAACCACCTAGTTCACGCCAAGTTTACAAACCACCAGTACGAAGAGCTCGTGGATCCTGCAGCTTTCAAGTACGAAAAACACAGCGATAATTCGATCTTCTTTGAAGTTGATGGCCCGTACAAGGCTATGATCTTGCCTACGTCGAAAGAAGAGGACAAGAATTTGAAGAAGCGATATGCAGTGTTCAACGATGACGGGTCACTAGCGGAGCTGAAGGGATTCGAGGTGAAGCGAAGAGGAGAGTTGAGATTGATCAAAATCTTTCAGCAGCAGATTTTCAAATTCTTCTTGGAAGGCAGTACGCTTGTTGAGACATATGGTGCTGTTGCCAAGGTCGCAAACAAGTGGCTCGATGTTCTGTACTCGCACGGAAATATGCTCGCAGACGAGGAATTGATCGACCTGATTTGCGAGAACAAAAGCATGACGAAGACGCTGGAGGAGTATGGCGCGCAGAAGTCTACTGCCATCACCACAGCGAAGCGTTTGGCCGAATTCTTGGGCGAGCAGATGGTGAAGGACAAGGGACTGAACTGCAAATACATCATTTCGTCGCGGCCGAAAAACGCGCCCGTCACGGAGCGAGCAGTACCTGTAGCAATCCTCTCTGCTGAGGACTCGGTCAAGCGTTACTATCTGCGAAAATGGCTAAAGGAAGATCCTGGCTCGATGGACCCCAGAGATCTCATTGATTGGGGCTACTATCTTGAGCGTCTCGGATCAGTCATTCAGAAGCTCATAACGATACCCGCAGCTCTACAGAAGATCAAGAATCCAGTTCCTCGAGTCGCACATCCGGAGTGGTTGAATCGCCGGATTGCCCAAAAGGAGGACAAGTTCCAGCAAGTCAAGATGACGGACATGTTCCAGAAGCAGCCGCTGAAAGAGTTGGATGCTAACAGACAGCCGCTGCGGTCAGGCGGTGATATGGAGGACTTTGGCTCAACGCCAATGTCGAAGCTGAAGCCCGCGACCGCCGCTGGGATTGTCGCGAGCCAGAAACGAAAGGTGAGAGATGAACCGATCGCGCCGGTAAACCCTTACGATAGCTTGCCTGAAGTGATGCCGAGCATCACAGAAGACTACGTTGGATGGCTTAAGTATCAAAAGAAGAAGTGGAAGATCCAAAAGGCCGCCAGGAAAAGACGACGACAACTCTTCGGTGAGAAGAAACAAGATGCTACTGATGCTATTGGAACTTTCTTCCGAAATCAAGCGGAGCTGCTGTACACGACAGATTGGCAGGTGCTGCAACTCCGAGAAACCGATTCGCCTGGAGAGGTTAGAGCCTTTGTGCTCATCGACAAGAAGGTACACCAATTGAAGGTTATCGTGCCGCGACAAGTATATCTCAATCTGAAAGAGGATGACCTGCCTGACGTGTCTGTCGATGGCGTGAAGGCCGAGAAGATCGTGAATCACACCCTCCCAAACGGTCATCCTAGCGCACATTTGTTCAAGCTCACAATGCCCGAGCAGGTGTACGTCAAGGAGACTGAGAAACTGTCGATGCTCTTCAATCACTCCAGCGTAGAGGGAGTGTACGAGCGACAAGTGCCGCTTGATGTGCGCGCCATGCTTGAGCTAGGTTGTGTCTGCACTTTCGATGAGGGACAGCGAGGTGTGCTGGGCAAAGGTCTGGAGCAAGGCTTTGACCTATCCACGTTGCGAACAGTGCCGCCAAAGAAGCCATATATGGATTCCGCGAATTTCAGCTACTTGGCACTGTACCACATCTCAGCTGGAGAAAGACAGATTTATGCTCTGTTCTCGTCGACAAAAGCGGATGTTAAGGTCATCGTCCTCAATCGAGCACGAAGTGAGCAGGGAATGCCAAACGTGGATCGCATCTACGATGAATTGCTCGCCCGCAAGCTTGAGCAGACCGGCGGGCAACCTTGGCAGACGACTATCGAGTATCAGGAGAACTTGCACTTCAAGACAGTGCAGGTGACAACACAACGCCGGGCGATTCAAGAACTGGGAGACGCCGTCAAGAAGATGCAAAAAGAAGAGACGTTGCCAATAATGCTCGTGCTGCAATCGCATTCAGCCACGATGTTGATGCACGATCTGCCGATCCTCCAGAATTTCCCGTCACTCAGACTGAAGCCCGACGAAACTGACAAGCAACTTCCACCCCTTGGCTGGCAATCATTCGTTGCGAAGAGATTGGTCAATCACTACCTCGATCTTGGGTCGTGGGTCAATCACCTTCTGGAATTTGCTCGCTACGGAAATGTACCGCTCTGCAACCTTGAGGTCGATGACCCCCGTTTCCTGATTGACATTGCGTATGCACGCCGGTTGCAGAAGGAGAAAGTCATTATGTGGTGGTCACACGACGCAAGACCTGACCACGCTGGCCACGAAAGGGATGACATTTTGGGCGGGATGGAAGTCGTCGAGATGCCTTCAGTCAACAATCCTGGCACTTATTCGTCAGTGTGCATTGATCTCAGTGTCAAGAATTTGGCGATCAACACGATCCTCTCTTCTGCAGTTCTGAACGAGGCGGAAGGCGCAGGAGGTGACCCACTCGGCGTGTCTGGCGCTGGAGCACAAGAAGATGCGCTGGATGAAACTTCTCATACGATCCAGTCAGAGAATGCCTTCGCCTCTGCAGGTATCAATGCACTCCGTGAGATGGTCCGCTCATGGTGGTCGGAGGCTTGTGATGCAGGGGGGAGCAGTATGGCTGATGTGCTGGTGCAGCATCTTGTCCGGTGGGTCGAATCGCCGTCCTCCCATCTTTACGACAGGAATCTGCATTACTATGTGCAAGTCATGTCTCGCAAAGCCTTCCAACAGCTCATGTCTGAATTTCGACGGGTCGGCTCACATGTCGTCTTTGCGAACGCTGGCCGTTTACTTCTGCAGACCAGCAAAGCAGAAGTCGGAAATGCATATGCGTACAGTCAATACATTCTCAAGACGATATCGACGAAGCCAGCCTTTCACTTCCTGGATCTAGCAATCACCGAATACTGGGACTTTCTTGCCTGGTACGATGAGTTCAACTATGGAGGCAAAGGTTGCGTGGAAGTGGTTGAGGAGAATGAGCAGACTCTTGACACGATCATGCACTGGCAAATTGCCACTTTTCTGCCGTCGATACTTCAGCCCGTGTTCAATCAGTGGGTTGTCGAATACATTGAGCTTATGCACGGCCGCAAGCGTCCAGCTGGAAGCGCGAATGGGGCGGCGCCGAGGGCGACGCAACTCCCCATTCATGCAAGCATTTTCAATTCAGAGAAAGATGACCAAACGACGCCGGGCACAATTCTTCAGAAAAGCTTTTCGAAACCGCTCTTGAAGCAGATCCAGCAATTGATCAAGCGGCAACGAACTGAGGCCTTGCACGAAGAACTCGTGAGCGATTGGATGTTCCCAACAATGCCAGGTTCGCATCTGAGTCCGCAGAACCCTGCGCTGGAGCTCGTGAAGAGCCTTATGCAAGTATTGTCTCTCGACAAGACCATCACGCTCGAAGCTCGTCTCCTGCGCAAAGACCTACTCCATCTCTTCGACATCCGCGAATTCTCATCCGAAGGATCTTTCACGAACCCCAGCAGTAGTCTCTGTCTCAAACAACTGTCATGTCCTGAGTGTTGCGTTCCCAGAGACATCGACCTGTGCCGCGATATCGATCTCGTCGTCCCGGCATCTTCAGCGAACGAAGTCGCTCTAGCACCCAACTGCAACAACTGTTCGCATGTCTTCTCTCGACTCGTCATTGAAGAGCGTTTACTCGCGGATGTTAGCAAATTGGGCCTACAATGGATGAGCCAGGACTTGAAGTGTAAAAAATGTTCAAGGATTAGGGCGAATGAGTTCATGGAACACTGTGCTTGTGCGGGAGAGTGGGTCAGCACGGCTGACAGAGGAAAGATTGTGAGGGATTTGAAGGTCTACGGAAATGTGGCTAATTACTATGGGTTGAGAATGCTGGAGAGCGTGGTGAAGGGATTCAAAGGTGCTATTTGAGGGGCTATGAATTGATGATGAGCAATGGATATGGGCGGTTCAGCGTTAGATTTGTATGTTCGTTGCAGCATGACACTGCGTGTACAGAGGAGGGGATGGCATGGCGGGGTCTTCGGCGTTCTTCCAAGGATGGGCTTCTTGCCCACAGGCATAACCTTACTGAGCGGCAACGGGAACTTGCGCGGAGAGCATGAAAATCTCACAGATCGCATGAATCACATTGCTCCGTAAATAAACTTCGCGGCATCATCCACATCCTACACCTCAAAGGCTCCGACAGGGTTGATTGTTGACCAAAATGGCGAAGCACTACTCTCGATCAGGGGATCGCTGAGCGCCGACGATAGACAAATTTCAGCTTCGGCGACTTGAGTCTGATGTGGTGTGAAGAGCATGCATGCATCGATGGTAAGCGGTCGAGCTGGGGAAATCGTCGAATGCGAAACGATGACACCGTGAGCGATACCTAAACGCAACATGTGCCATGTCCAAACAGATTGCGTGCTCGCACTACTACACGTCGTATACCTTCTACCGAGTTTGCTAGTGCTCCGAAAACACCAATTACAGTGCAACAATCCGTGGCATCGTCCTCGCTTTAAAAAATTAAGAAATATCGGCCGTGTCTTACGCTCGCAGCTTTTTCCACGTCGCACAATCGCCGTCCAACGCCTCAGCTTCGCCGTTTCCCAAGGAATAAAACCAAACCACATCCGCCGCCTTGCGAATTGTAAATTCTGCCGCCAAAGACCTGGGATCACCATACTTGAGTTCCCTTGGTTCTCGATCCGATTTTCAAGACCTCTCCGATACTTCGACCGAACCTCCGTAAGCGGGACTGCTCGCTCCTCAAGCTTGCGACATTCCTCTTGGGCGACTTGGCCATGGCATCATGGAACATGACCATGTTTGGAGGGGGCGTAGACACGAATGCGCTGTGTCGTTTGGGATTGAACAGGCGTGGGGGCGCGAGGAGGCCATCATCGGTCATGTTCGACGACACCGAGCACGTTGGACGATGATCGGTGACGCGCACGAATTTCGCTGAGGCGTTCTTGGGCAAGGCTTCTTGTGACATGGAGATTGGTCCGCCGGTCTCGTAGACCCGGTCGACGTAGCGCTCTTTGATGAACCGGACGAGTCGGTCGGTGTCGGCTTGGGTGCTCATGGCTCCCAGAGAAGCTCGAATGACGCCGAGAGGCTTGCCTTGGTATTCTGCTTGAGGATCCGAACACTTGTGGCCGTAGACGAAAGCCTCTCTGAGCTCGGCTGGAGACCAATCGAGGTGTGTGGCTGCGCCTCCGGGGTTGCACAAGGAACCAGAGCGAACCATGATGTCTTCTTCGTTGGCTTCCTTCTCAAAGTCGAAATACTTCACGAGTCCGCCACGGTCTTTCTGGATGTTGAAAGCAATGGTAGCTCCTTGAGTGGCCGCATCACCAAAGATGACGTTCCGGTCATTGTAGATCTTGACTACGGGCATGCCGTTGGAATGACGAAGAGCAGAAAGGTCCTTGTAGAGTTTCTTGATCAAGCGACCCGTGTGTGCAGATACAGTTTTCATGGGTAGCTCGCCATAGAGATTGCGGTGCACATCGATGGCATGGTCAAGCTCGAAGATTTGACGCAAGGGAAGTGTTCCATCTTCGAGGCGTTCATGTAAGTGCATCGATCCTTTTTGTTGAACCCAGGAGTCGTTGACAGCGATGACCATTTCGACTGTACCGCCCCCAAAGTACCTTCGCGATTCCATGACTTTCCAAGCAGACTTCTTGACAATGAGGCATCCGAGGTAGGGTGCCCCGAAGATCTTATAGAAGGAAAGTGTGACGAAATCAGGCGCGGATGCCGCATCGGAAAGATCAAGCTGGGCAGTGGATGCATAGGCAGCAGCATCAAGCAGAACATAAGTGTGAGCCTTGACACGATTCCGTATTCTTGGCGCCCTGCGAACGTGGTTTAGCTGGGTGAGAGGAGGTGGGCATGGACCAGACTCACCATTCGAGAGGTAAACGTTTCCCAGTCATGTTCGACTGTGCTGGATACGCGAAGAGCCCGACGTCGTTAGGCGATGCGCCACCGAGGCCCCTGCTCTCAATCCAAAGCTCCACTTCGCGGTCGTTGCGGAAACATCTATGAGTTCTTGTCCCCTCTCGAACTCCTACTACCGAAGTATGAGCATCCTTGTGGTAGCCATACCACCAATGTTTCCCGTCTGGCGCTGCAGCATAGTCTCGAAAGCAGTCGTGCACCAATTTTACAGCTGCTGTCGTGTTTTGCGTAAAGATCAGGTCAAAGTCTTGGGGGTCAGCATTGAAGAAGTCCAGCGCTTTGAGTCGTATGTCTTCTACTCTCTTCGCTGCCAGCTTCGAAGGTCCATGTTCCGAATGTGGGTTGCCGTAGAGATTGTTCGTGATATCTTCACAGATAGCCGTGTTGAGTGATTTGGCTGGTTGCTTCAGAGGATCAGCTCATACCAGGCGAGGATTCACAGATTGGGACTGGCGCCAGGATCTTACAGTCGCTCCCGCGTGATCGAGATATGTTTTGCCCGCCAGCTGCGGATATTCGAGTTCTCGCACTGACTCAATACTGTCTTCCACCTCGACTTTGGAGTCTCGCTGCGGCATGGGTCGTTCGACCGGTGTCCCCTCACGCGCGGCAGCCTTCGTAGCAGTTGGCATTTGGAAGTGTGTGATGTGAGGCACTGTATCGACAACGTGAACAAGGTGATGCTGGGAAGCCAACGCAGTGGAGCAAAAGCGAGGAGGGCCAAAGAAGAGCGATTGCTCCTGTGCGTACAGACTCACGAAGGCTTTGACCTGCTGGGACTGTTGACTATGGCTCGGGCTCGACCTACGACCCGTCGTGGATTGTTAGCATGGAACCAGGCCATGAGCGATGCTCGAGCCGCGGCTTTGCGTCGCACCAGGCCCTGCCGTAGTTGCGACACCATCCTAGGATGAAGCCTGGTCTGACGGTGCCTCTGGAACGGCGCAAGATCGAGGGCAGTAGGCGACGCGGTATGACCGTATGGGGATGGTGATGAGGTCCGCGCCGCACGGGGTATAGCCGGACCGTTCGAAGCATCTCCCTATTTGTGCTCTCAAGCACAGCTGGGGTTTGAAGAGCTCTTACTTCCCAGGTGGAGTCCAGTGCGCGGACGGGCTCGGCGGTCTTCACATGTCCGATCAGCAGCAGTCTAGGCACTGCGGGAGAATATGTTGCGACTGGAGACGAAGATGGTTTGGCACGGTCCTCCTGCTGTCAGAACTGGACGCCCGCCACGCGGTAGCAGAGCGCGTCCCGTACTTCGGCACGTTGCTCTGGAGCCGGCGTGTCAAGTCGACGGAAGGATTGGCGAGATGAGCTGCAGTCGGTGGGATGTGATAGTGCGTGCCGCTGCTTGGTGCAGTGAGGTTGGATGGCAGGGGGCGGGCGCCGGCAAGGCAATGCAGAAGCGGCATGCATCGCGTGATAGCGTCATCGGCGGGCTTGGTGCTGCGAATAGGAAAGCATCCAGCAGTGTGCGGCGCAGGCACGGCGGACAGGCAACGGCCTGGTTGTGTTGTACAGCGGCGGCGTTCCGGCGCTTACGGAGTGTCGATGTTTCATCGCGCCTTGCTAGTGTCGTCGATGGCCGAGGTGTCGCCAGGCATTGAATATTGGATTGCGTGCGTGTGAGTGGTGCGTGAGTGGACGATGGCGGGAGGGACTGGGCAGAATGCTCCGATCATCCTGTGCGCCGGCAACAAACGCAGCAGCGGCAGAGAAGGTGGGAGCGCGGGCTTCATCGTTGTTGACATGTCCTGTCCATCGCTTGGCCGTGGCGGCACACGCGAGCTCGACACGCTGCTGCCTGCAGGTGCGCACGCGGTGATGAGAGTGATGAGATGATACGAGGCACTCCCGGCGCGCCGGAGGAGGAAACCCTCCGAGGAATCTGCTGTGCGACTGCGGGCATCCCATCCCCATCCCCACCGCCGTCTCTCGTATACAGCTATCAACATTCAACGGTGCGCTTCTTGCGCCAGACACCTCCTCCGCGCCCCCTGCTGACTGCGCCCCTCTCATCACAATGCATCCAAACGGTGCATCAGGAGCTCTGCCCATCTGCCTGCTGGACCACTCCGCACCACCCGCCTATTCAGTACCGAGCCCGCCGATACGATCGCTGATGACCTCTGAAAGAGCTGGAAGAGCACGGTCTTGCGCGCGCCCAGACGTAGTCTAGAACCGTGAAGAAGCAGCGCAGCGCACCGGCCTAGTATCTTTGGCTTCATAACGTGACACGGAGTCATCGGGATACGAGCGGTGTCGTGGTAGGTTTCGAGAGTTGCTATGCCGACCTTCTGCTTCGGTCGGTCTGATACTCGCCATGCACCTCATTGGAATGAAATGGTATCCGGCAGCATCTGAAGTGCAGACTGCAGTTATCGATATTGAGTAAGACGCCGTTGTCGTCGTGGAAAAAGTGCTGGGGACAAGGCAAATTGCTCCATGCAGGCATTGCGCATTTCATGCGAAGTGCTCCGTCCAGAATACTGATTCGCTAATCGAGCACAACTACTCTAGCACGCAATCGGTACCCAGATTGCGTTACTTGTACGACCTCAACATGACCTCTTCGCCCAGTTTCAATCGTCTCTTGCACAAAAACCTATAACAGAAGCTCATACACGTAACGTGGCAAAGCTTGGATGAACGACGACAATGGTTCGTAAAGTTGCGGTTGTTGGGGCAGGTGCCAGTGGTGAGACAATCCCCGCAAACCCGTGCCCCGGATCTGATCCTTGCACAGGCGCTGCTACAGCAGCTGCACTTCAAGCTGAGGACTATTTCGACATGATCAAGGTCTTTGAGCGTCGAGAAACGGCGGGAGGCACCTGGATTTACGATGCAGACCCGGGCCATGTACCATTGAAACCTGGTGCTCTACCCCCCGATATTGACACGCCAGTACCTGGACCAGAACGGCTCCCAGCAATCACAGTTCCATTGACTCAGAATCGTTTCGATAAGACGCCCATCTATGAGGAACTGACGTGAGTGATTCTGTCGCGTCCGTGTATGGAATGAGTGCTAATCTCACCTAGAACCAACGTGCCAGATATGTAAGTCGGGGGATGCTACCCACTTCCACATTGTAATTCCAAGGACACAAGAGGAGCGGCTGATCGTTGGCCTGCGTGGAGGCACAACTGAGTCATAGGGGAGCGTTCCAGACTCACATCCTCTTCTAACGATGAATCCAGTGCAATGTCCTTCTCTGACATGCCCTTTGCATATGGACCTTTCGTGCCTCATCATATTCCGAGACAGTACATTGAGAACTACTGCTCGTGGCATCAAGTTGACACATTGCTACACACCCGCACGACCGTGGAAAATGTGCTTGCGATCGCCGCCGATCGATGGAAGTTGATTTTGCGCAAGCATGATGTGGCGAGACATGTCGATGAGTGGTGGGAAGAGGAGTTCGATGCCGTAGTGATCGCCAACGGCCATTACGCCGTCCCTTTCGTGCCCTATGTTCCTGGCCTTGACGACTGGTTGTCGAGGTTCCCCGGTCGCGTTCATCACTCCAAGACATATCGATCGCCTCGAGTTTATGAAAATCAACGAGTTCTGGTCATTGGCAATTCCGCCAGTGGCTACGACGTCGCACACCAATTGGCTGCGTCGCAGGTCGTCAGAGGACCGTTGTACGTCTCGCGTCGGTCGAGGGGTCGATGGGATGGTGAGCAACCGCCCGACGGTATACTCTGGAAGCCTGTCGTTACGGAATTCAAGAGGGACGGAACCATTGTTTTCGCAGATGGCTCAATACTCGAGGACATCGACCGCGTGATTTATTGCACAGGCTACCAAGCTTCATACCCATTTTGGGACAAGGAGAATGGGGCGCCGTTGTTTGACTACACGGCTCAACGCCTTGTGAATAACTACCAACATACCTTCATACGAGGCCGTCCGACCTTGGCGCTGGTTGGGTTTCCACGCGTCCTGACTTTCCGCTCGTTCGAGTATCAAGCTACAGCAATAGCTCGCTTATGGTCTGGTCGAAATACCTTTCCCATGCCGTCGATTGCTGAACAAAAGAAGTGGGAGGAAGATCGAATCGAGCTCACAAAGAGGGAGCATAGAAAGTTTCACCAGATCGACTGGGATGACGGCGAGACCATGGACTGGTTCGAGTGGCTATATCGCTTCGCAGGCTTACCGCATATCGAGGGTCACGGCAAGCGGCCGCCGATTTTGAATGGCCAGACCAGATGGGCAATCGAGCATGTCAAGAAGTACCCCGACCATGGCGAGAATGGCGAGAAGCGAGAGGCCATAGGCACGGTCGACTTGGCGAGCAAGCGAAAGAAGGACTCACTATGGTTCGTGTAGCCCGATCCGGGTACCCGCTTCTCAGTCCCTGCGCTCTCTGCTCGTATATTACAGCCCAAAGACTCTGGTGGTGGCGAGAGAGGGGAAGCAGGGTGTGGTGTGGCGAGCGAACACACCTATATGGTGGTCAGTTCGGCCGTCACTCAGCCACCTGTGCTCAACCTGATGTCGCCCTGCGCCCCAGCAAGCCGTCGTGAGCGGATACAGAGTCAGACGTACACTCTCGCAGGCTTCTCGTCATGAGAAGTCGTCTCACAGGAGAGGACTTGCCGCCGCTGCTGCGAACGAACAGCACGACTCATAAACCATTCTTCTCCACTCTTGTTTCCTAATATAGAATAGCGCATGACGTCCTTCCGCAACACCCAATCAAGCGACCACTCCACTCCACAAACGCCGACGCCGACCACGTGCAGTGCTCCAGGTCTATCCGACTCTAACGTGTTTGATAGGTATCCGTATCAGACACGTATCCGTATCAGAATTATGAGGTCATCAGAATCACCATCAAACCACGCCTTCTATTCCATATACTATTACTATAGCGCCTCTAAATGAAAAGGTTATCTAGCAGGCTGTCCGTGCCTATCAATTAGGTCGTTTTAATAGCATTAGGGCTGCTGCAGAGGCCTATAGAGTTAATTATTAAACCGTTAATCGCAGGCTTAAAGGTGTTAAACTAAAGCGTAGTACACCTTATTCTAATAGAGCCCTATCTCTAATTAAAGAAGAGGTTGTTTATTAGAAGATTCTAGACCTTAATTCACGTAGTTACTCGCTAATATAGGCTATAATTAGAAGCTGGGCCTCCTTAATAATAAAGGTACGGAATAGATAAGAGGTTAGCTAAAGATAGGCTTATAACTTTATTAAGCGTTACTTAGGCTTAGAAACACGGCTATTACGGAGGCTATTAAACTAGAGGGCTAAGAATAAGGATCTAGAGGTTATTATAGAGTAGTTTAGACTAGTTTAAAACATAGTAGCCTTCTATAGAATTATATAGTACGATATATATAACTTTAATAAGAGTAGATTTAGGCTTAGACACTATAAGAATACTATAGTTGTTACTACTATAGAGCGTAGGCAACGACCTAAGGCTTTAGTTTCTAATTTAACGTAGTAGCATACTATTATTACCTATATTAATATAGAAGGCTAGTTAGTGCCTCTATATATTATCTTCTCTAGCAAGCAAATAAATAGGGCCTAGTTCTACTCCTTACTACTAATATAGAAGCTTAGAGTTAGTCTAAAAGGCTAGACCTTATATAATTATAGAGTAGCTTAGATCTAGTACTTTAACGACTATACTAAGTATAGGACTATTAGTTAGAAGAGGCTCTTAATTCTAGATAGCTATAATAGCTATATAATACTAGAGTTTAAGTTATTCTATAAGGAACAAGGCATTATTAGTTATTACCCTCTATATACTTATATACTCTTCTTACTTATTATAGCCTTTAGATATTAGCTGTTTTAGTCTATTAAAGAAGGCATATTTAGCTAGAATCTAAAGGCTTAGCATAGTTAGATATTACTATCTAGTTAAGGAAGACTTCTTACCTTAATTTAAGCCTACCTATAAGGCTATATTTACCTCTTAGAATATTAAGGCAGCCTTTAGAGGCTTAGGCTTATTGCTATTAGATCTATAAGCTATATTATCTAAGCTAATACTCCGTTAAAGAATACTAACTCTACTACTACCTTATTTATTAGACATATAGAATACCCCTTAGAATCTAAGGTAGGTTAAGAGGCAAACAAGCAAGATTAAGGCTAGAGTTATAAGATATTAAAACAGCTTACCAACCTCTATTATTAAGGCAGTAGATAGGTTGTTAAAAGGGTTTAAAAGGTTATAAGCTGCTATAATATTACTACAGGCTAAATATAATAATATAAAGACTATTATTAAGGAATTATAGTCTTATAGAGCCCTAAGGAAGAAGATAAAGCTAACACTTAGCCTTAATACTAATGAATTAGCTGCTAGAGACATAGCTCAGTTATAGGCTTAACAGGCAATGCAGTTAGTTAGTTAGATTAAGAAACAGCTAAGAGCTAAACTAACCTGCAGCAAGTGTAGCATTTAAGGTTACAACTCAAGAGGTTGTCTATTAGATAGAGTGACTTCTAAGCAGTCTATTAATCCATTGTTGTTGTAATCAGAGCCAAGATAGCCTAGTAATTGAATTTACCATACCATGACTCCAGAATTCTGATACGGATACGTGTCTGATACGGATACCTATCAAACACGTTACCGCTTCTCAAGCCGGTTCAGCCGGTGATCAATCGCTTCCATGCGCGCCAACAACTTGGTCATCAGAGCTTCATTTTTGTCCGCCACGGTGAGTATCCGCGTCCAGAGCTGAGACGTCCTGTCCGTAAGTCAGTCACCAATCGCCGTTTGCTCTGCTCTGCGTACTTCTGAGCTGCCGATACGTGCACTGACGGCGCACGTCGTGGAGCGGCAGGTGGTGCTTGCCAGCATTGCGGCTTCTCATAGTCCTTCGCAGGATGTGGACGAGACACTGCTGACCACGATGTTGAACAGGACTGAACGGCAACAACTATGAGCAGTGGAGCGCGCGCCTGGAAGCAAGAGTACGCAACTTACGCCTTCAAGCAGCTCGGCTCGATTCCTCTTGGGCAGTCCAGATCCAGTGGGACTCGAGCGGGTTGAAGTGCGAGAATATGATCGGGTTTCATGTTGTGCCATAGCGTACCGTTCTCTAGTGTCCTGGATTCGACAACGCGGTCAACAACCCCCGGGAGTGCTTCGATTGATCATGGGACTCGGATCTGTGCAAGACCAGGCTTGTGATCAACAGAGCAAATGTCTTTGTGGGTGCCATGAAACAACAGCGAAAAGTGATCCGATGGTGATTTTGGACGAGCTCTCGCCGATATCATGGCGTTCAGCAAGCTCAAGAAATGCCGCCCCAGCATCTTCTCGTCGTCAGCTGCTGCGCGTGCACTCCTTTCGGCGAAGGACCGATGTCCGTTCTGCCAAGTGCTACCGACGAAGTGGAAGACTGACTGCACGGCGCTGTGACCATTTGAAATGACAAAGCTTATTGCCAGCGCAGGATGGAGTCGCGACACACTCGCCAATCATACTGAGGGCAGTGACCAGGACAAGCCGTTGTCATTAATCTAATTCAGTTTGCTCTCGACGCGAAGGATGGGCCCTCTCCCGCGATTGCTTCGGTCAACTAATCGGCGTGACCGAAAGTACGGCCCGAAAAGTGAAGGGCAGGCCGAAATTTGGGGTCGCCGCCTCGGCTCCAGATATTCGAGGATTGGTGTGGAAGCAAGAAGCATCTCTCCGGCAGGATACGTTCAGATGTTCTAGCGTGACGGGCCGCTGTGCATTAGCGCATGTGGCGCTGGTCGTTTGACAGCTAAACTTAGGGACAGCCGTCTAGCAGGTCTGTTTAGTTCGTCCCTAGGCCGTAGGTCGAGAGAGTTAACATCCTGTTCTCGACCGACTATAATAATTCCTATGCCGCCTATCTCGAGTTATAACCGGGCCTATTACGGCAGCTTCTACGAATATCTTAGGAAACCTGCCTTAAGATGCTAACTGCTATATACTAGGCTAATTAGAAAATCTTATCCTAGAAATAAAGCGTAAGCGTAGAGATTATTAGCCTATTTAATATAAGACGCTCTACTATTATAATAATACTCTATCTTAGCGCGAGAAGCGATACTAACTTTTCTAACGTTAGCTGCCTGCGCGGTTCGTCCAGCATCAAACCCACAGCCGGGCCATTTGCAGTCAATTACAGCGCAGAGTTTCTTCGATCGCACCATTTGCTAGCCCATTGGAGGCGTGCCGCAGCCGTTCTACATGCGAATGCGCTTGGATTTCTCATCAGCTGAGATGCACGCAGCTGTGACCGCAAAGATATGCCTTAGTCTTGCGGCATATTTTATCTTCCCGGGCTGTTCGTTTCGTGCTCGCCACGCTGCAGCGGCAAGCGTCTTCTATAGGTTGAGTGAGCATGCCGTCTCCGCACGGCCGGCCGAAAGTATACTGCTGAGCTCGAGCTTTTCGCCATCATGGCGGATGGCATCATACTATGGCTGTTCGACATTAAGGTTGGCGACACTTGACTTCCACGAACGATCACTCTTTTACTTACTCATAATTGGCACATCACAGACGCTCTGCCACGCCTCCAGCCGCTCCAAGCTCTTGTGTGCTGCAGCTCTGCTGTATCGAGCATATGTAAGTTCAGGGGCCGCGTGTACACCGTGGCACGGAGCACATACCGCAGAGGTTGTTACTTCCTCCTCATCAATAATGTCGAAGTCCAATTGATGTCGCCACGGTCGGATGCACAGCCAGTTGATTCGAAGACGCGCTGGGCATGTCAATACACGATTCCGCATCGAAGCTTTAGCAGCATAATCAAACGGCGGGATGACCACAGAGGCTGGCAGAAATTGCGAATCCGAGAGCCATGGTGCATTCCGCTTCGACTGCCGAGGTAGATAACCACCAAGCTGCGGGCGAAGAATGCTTCTTGCGGGAATCTGTCCAATATGTCTATCGTGTTGGCGAAATCGCCGCAAAGCACATTGTCCATTTAACTGTGGCTGATTTGGAGCATCGTCGATCCGCTTTCCAACAGGATGCACTGCGCAAATGAGCATTCGACGGAGTGCAATATCTAGGACAGGATGTGGAAGACACCGTGAGCGCTCCAACTTCGCCCGCCGAAGGGCTACTCCCTTCCCTGGACCAAGGGCCTGCGACAACTCGGCCACACAGAATGAGACAGACCAAGCCCGTCTTTTCGAGGCTTATCACGCTGTCTCAGAGTGCAAACACGTCGTGGCTCGCGTTGCTGCAGAGAACAATGAGCCATGTGTTCCCTTCGTTTGCTGCTGTCCTGGAGCACGACGTTTAATAAATGCAGCATCCTTCTGTTGCATTCATCAGGCACGATCACTCGTTACAACTTCACTCGTCTGAGCAGCGCAACATGTCCTATCCACAAATTCCCCAACTCGACGTAAGCGAACTCCAGATCCAACTCAAGGCCGTGATCCTCAGTTCCAGTCCGATAGATGTCGCCGACTTGGTGGCATCGCACTTGACGCAAGCCAACAGTGCCGCTCTGCTACTCTCAGCTCACCAAGCCCTCGAACTCGTTTATCATCATAACGGCACGTTGGCGCTCGAAGCACGGGACCTGAATGAAGATGTCGCCGTGCACGTCGCTGGACTGCCGCGTCGAATGGGAATCGGGTTGACAGCAGCTGACTGTAATGACGAGGCGGTTGGCCCGTTGTCGATGGGCCAGAGATCAAACAGAATTCTGGAGATTGCGAGGGAGATAGCTGAAGTGCAGAAGGTGAATCAGCTGTTGACCAGGCGGATTGAGATGAGATTGGAGTCGTTGAGGACTTTCGAACCGTCGAGAAGTAACGCGCATGGAAGACACGAGGAGCAAGAGAATTCGGCAACGGATGAGCAGGAGAATCACACGAAGCGATGCTGTCAGATCTTGTAACGACAGTGTAGTTTCAAGAAGCATGCAGGAAGAAGAGAAGAGCGGGATGCGTGGGTGGAAACAACGGACAGTTTTGATTGGGTAAGCCTTACTTATGAACTTGCCGTCCTGTGCTGATCAATTCTTTTCGCCGTGCAGCTTATTTGGCTTGACGGGGGGGGGGGTCTTCCCAAAGCCTTTACAAAGTCCTTTCAGCGCATCTGCGCCGCCGTGCAAGTGCCAAACAGTACTATCGATCGCGCGTCTCCCAAAAGGTGCCACAGCCTGATCTTCTGAGCTCAGTTTTGAGCCAGAAAAGCGTTGCATCCTTTCGTCTTAGAGACATCCACACCTTTCAAGCGTCACGCATTCTCAACCATTTGCTGCCACAATTCATGTACTAGAGTAGAGGTTGATCCCGCCGCAGAGTACACACCTGCTAGCCTCTACGGGGCCGTTCATCGAACGATAGCACTTACAGCACAGCGCACCGTAGTCGGTACTGGGCGAGATCGCCTCAAAGAAGACCTTCATGTCTTCGACCGCGTGCGAATAACAGCGAGTACATTTCTCCTCGAGGCACGAGCAGCCCATTTGGCTCAACTCCGATGCGAGATCGTCTTTGGCACAAGCTGTGCAGATCGCGAGACTGGCTCCGTGCTCGATGATGTCTTGATGTCCTGTGTTGATGGCTTGCAGCATGGCGCTTCCGGTGCAGACTTTGCAACTGACGAAGCCCAGTTCTATGTTGTCGTGCCAGATCCCGCCGCAATAGAATCCTTCATCGTGGTCGAGCCCGAAGTCGGTTTTCTCGCTGCAGTGGAGGGTGATTGGACGAGTCAGGGGTATGCCCGGCGGCGACAAGGTGCGGGTTGTTGGGGTCTGGTGAGCTGTTTCTTTGGGCGGACTTGGTGTGGTTGCAGGGCGCGTCATGAGCGGTAGCGAAGATTGTTCGCATTCGAGCTTCTCCTCCGGATGCTGTGGCTGAGGGTGATGGTAAGGAGACATCTTGCCTTGGAGGAGCTCTTTCTTCGGAGTGACAGATGGCGGATAGGATGGCGTTGCAACTCGTCTCGAAGGCATTGTGCCGTTCGGGCTCGCCATGACAGTGCGATGCGGCAACGATGTTGCAGGTGGAATCGCAGATGATGGTGCTGGAGCAAGTGTCGGCAACACTGGTGGCGTCACAGTCGCCCCTAGCACTTCTCCCGTATGCGGGCGCGGACCTGAAATAAACGGCGGGAATGACCACACCTCGCACTTCTGGACCTTGCGCATCTCGCGCGACATTGCAGCGCCTGGCGGATTGATGTCGATGTACATCATCAAAGCTCCTTGGAAGCCATGGAGCTCGACTCGATCGACACCTTGGTAAGGCGTGTAGGGCTGCATTTGGGCCGAACGAAGGCATTGCATGGCCGCAGATTTCAAGATATCCCAGGCTGGAACGAGGTGCTGCTCGACCATGTATTTGGGTTTCCATTTGACAGATTCTTCTTTGCATGTCTCGTAGTTGGTGGTCGTCAAAAGATAGTTGTCGGCATCTTCTCCGACAATGCGAGGGAACAGTCTGCGAGGCATTTCGAGACGAGTCTGGCGAAAGTCTCTCCTTGATTTGTTGTAACGTTGATTGTTGGGATCGAATAGGTGCTCGGCGCGGTGTTCTTCGACAGGTGCTACTTGAAGAAATTAGACGGGGGCGTGGGGCGATAAAGTTATATATCGTGTTCCGCTGCAAGTGAAGTTCGAGGCGTCGAGCACGTAACTCTCTTGAATAAAACACTGCCATTGTTCAGAACTCTGGCTCAGCAAAACCAATAGAATTGTACCAGAGACTCGTTATGGCCTATTGTTAGGATTGGTGTCTCTGTGAGCGGATTTTCTATTGTATGTTGCAGAGAGTGAGACTTTAGTCTACGAGCCCATTGTGTCTTTTGTCTCATGTGGAATGTTTGAGTGCTGTAAGGTCGAAGGAAACTTGCTCATGTCATCCCCAAACGACTTGTTTCAACAGTGCGAACGAAGTGAATACCAGCAGCTCCGCGCGCGCGCTTCTGTTGTGCGCGGAGATTCGTTAGCTCTTGGACTCAATGACGACTCTATATTGCTCTACTCGAAGCTGCGCCGATGTTGTTCAGCGTAGCAACAAAGCTCTTGTAATCTGCGAGCTGTGGAAATTGAGACGACTCAAGCACATTGCGATCGGGATCGTGAAGTGCTTGCACCTAACAGAGCAGCCGCGAGCTGTGTTGCCATCATGCGCAGGCCGGGAGGGTCGCAAGCACCTTTCGCCATACGGGGTGGCTGCAACCCATGTGGCTTCATTGAAAAGCTCTCGCGCAGGACATACATCTCATAGGGTCGGCGTTGTTGGTGAAGACGCAAATTGAAGCGGGGAAAGTCGAAGTGAAGTTCGACGCGTTTCTTGGCAATGACAGGGATACGCGTTGCGGCGCGTCTTGCTGCCTCAGGGCTCGCCGTGGACGTCGACAGGACAATTTCTCTGCACCACATTTGACAGCAGCACCACCGCCGACGCGAGCATCATGGCTGGCCGAAAACGATCGCGAGACCCCGACGATATCGACGGCGATACTGAAGTCGAGATTGAAAATGCGACTTCTTCGTTCCGCCAGAATGACGCGAACCACAAGCGGACAAAAGTTGCCATGGCGCAGGGCATGGGCAGCTCGGTGGCCTCGGAGGAGATTGATGACTATGAAGAAGCATTGATGGCAGATTCAGACGATGCTGGGGACGGAGAGTCGGACATCGACTATACGCTCCGACAAGACTCCAGCGACAACGAACAGGAAGAAGATGAAGTAGATGAGATCAAGGCCACGCAGTTTGTCGAGAAAAAGCTGCGCGAGCACAAGGAGAATGTCCCCGCCGAGTCCGGTGTGATTGAGATGGTGTATATGCGCAACTTCATGTGCCATTCCAATTTGACCATTGAGCTCGGCCCACTCATAAATTTCATCATCGGACACAATGGCAGCGGAAAGAGTGCTGTTCTCACCGCGTTGCAAATCAGCTTGGGGAATAAGGCTTCGGGCACGAACCGCGCCAAGTCGCTCAAGGACATGATCAAGGCAGGAACCGATAGCGGCATGGTCGGTGTCAAGATCAAGAACCAAGGCGAAAATGCGTACAAGCCAGAGTTGTATGGCGAAACGCTTACCGTGGAGCGGCATTTCACAAAAGGTGGCTCGACGACGTTCAAGTTGAAGAGCACAGAGGGGAGGATAATCACCACGAAGAAGGGCGACCTGGATGATGTCCTCGACCATTTCGCGCTGCAAATGGACAACCCTATCAACGTACTAACCCAGGACCTGGCACGAGCGTTCCTGGCGGGAAGTACCCCGGCTGAAAAATATCGCTTCTTCATCAAAGGCACTCAATTGGAGACTCTCGATGGCGATTATAACATCTTGGAAGAACATTTGGACGGCACTGAAGCGCAGCTGTTGACGCGTGAGGAGATGATTGCGGAACTTCGTCAGAAGGAGGTGGAGGCTGCCGGAAGGGTCAAGCGAGCCGAAAGAGCCAGGGCGCTCGAGGACAGGTGGCACAATCTCGCTCGTCAACATGCCTGGGCACAAGTGGGTGACGCTGAAGCGACATTGCAGCACTACGAAGACAATGTCACCAAGGCAAGACAACAGGTGCAAGACCATGAACAGATCGCCGAAGATGCTGGCGTGCGTTTCGACTCCCAAGATAATGCTGTTGAGGCCGCGGAGCGCGGCGTCGAAGCAGTTCAGGAGAATCTTCGACCACTGAAAGATGCACACGCCGCCGCGACCGAAAAGTTTACTGCTAACAAGGCAGAGCTGATGAAATTGGTGGCGCAAGAACGGACAATCAAGGAGAATATCAAGACACACAAGAAGGAAATTCAACGTCTTGAAGCACAAGTCGTTGAAGAGCGACAGAGACTGAATGAGGCTCACGGAGACGCGCATGAACAGCGACTTGTGAAGCTTGACGAGCTGAAAGCAAAGGCGGAACAGGCAAAAGAAGCGCTCAACGCTCACAAAGTAAAATTACCTGACCTCACCCAAGCAGTCAAAGCCACCCAAGAACGTTTGCAACATGCTGAAGCGCCGGTCAAGGCTGCGGAACAGGACGAAGCTAAAGCGCGCACCGCCCTCGATCGTGTTGCGAGGGAACAAGGACGAAAATGGGCCCCGTACCACCCCAAGATGGAAGAGCTGTGCCGAGCCATCGACCGAGAGACAAGATTCCGAACGAAACCTGTTGGGCCAATGGGCTTGCACGTGCAGCTCATTAAACCTCAATGGGGCTCACTCATTGAGAAAACGTTCGGCAATAGTCTCGACTCGTTCGTCGTTTCTAGCAAGCCCGATCAGGAGCTTTTGCAGTCTTTGTCCAGACGGGTAGGATGTCCTGCAAACTCCATCATCATCGCTCGCGGAGCTTTCGATACTGCTGGTCACGAGCCGGAGGATGATAGTGATACTATTCTCCGTGTGCTGAGAATCGATCATCCTCTCGTGAAGCAAGCACTCGTGATCAATCACAGTTGTGAACAGACTGTTTTGATTGAAGAGATCGATGCCGGCAAATCCTACATGTTCGATAGTGGGCATCGAAAGAACGTCAGGGCTGTTCTCACGATGGCCCGAAGAGCTGGAGATGGCCAAAGATGGGAATGGTCTCGCACCGGTGAGCAGAGAGTGTCCGGCATGGCCGGGTGGAATGGTCGCACGAGAATGGTGACGGACCGCCAACAGGAGACTGAGCTTCGCCAAAGGGCACTTCAAACCGCCCAGCGGGCTCTTGAGGATGCCAAACAAGATCGCAAAGCTGTCCAGCTGTCGCTCAATCAGGCGAAGCAAGCCGTGGAGAAGCACAGACGTGAGACTAACATTTTGAATATCCGACACCAAGAGGCCGATGATGAGGTCGAAAAAGTGCAGAATGAGATTGACGCCAACATTCCTCAGGACGGCCGACTGCAGGAGTTGGAGAATCAGCTCAAAGAGGTCAACGCCGAGCTTGAGGGTGCCAAGGCCGCTATGGAAGATGCGATCGGTGCCAAAGCCGACTTGAACGATAGGGCCCGAGAACTCAAGACCGCCGTTGACCAAGCACAGCAAGCTCTCGACAAAGAGCACGGTCTAATAGCCCGCGCCGAAGAACGTCTGTCAAAGTGCAAAGACGGTCGTACCGAAGCTCTTTTCGCCAAAAACGCGGCTTTGGCCGATGTCAACAGGTACAAAGAGCATCTTGAGCGAACGCAGCAGAAAGTCCTAGATCAACAAGCTGTCGTCGACGAGTGGACATCGGAAGCCCGTAAGACTAGCGAACGGGTCGGTATCGAAGACGGACAGACAATTGAATCACTTGGACAACAACTCAGCAGACTTCAGGAAGACATCAAGAAAGCACAGCGACAGCAGGGAGGAAGTCGCGAGGAACTGGTCGAGGCACATTTGAAGGCTCACAACGCGCTGAGTGAAGCCAAGAACGAGACCAAGATGATGAAGCAAACGGCAGACGTAAGCACGATCACTTTCAACGAAAGGTAAGCACTCGCTGACAGAACCACAGACACTCAAATCCACCCTGACAGAACGTCGCCGACGCTGGGGACTCTTCCGCAAGTACATCTCCATGCGAACACGCATCCAATTCAACTACCTCCTCAGTGAGCGCAATTTCCGTGGACGCGTATTGCTCGACCACTCCGAGAAGAAATTAGACATCCATGTCGAGCCCGACATGACCAAAGCGTCGGATTCCGGACGTCAAGCCAAAACTCTCAGTGGCGGTGAGAAGTCCTTTTCGACCATTTGTCTGTTGCTCAGTATCTGGGAAGCTATGGGTTCTCCGATTCGTTGTCTGGACGAGTTTGACGTCTACATGGACAGCGTCAATCGTGCTCAGAGCATGGGACTTATGATTCAAACAGCGCGGCGCTCGGTCGGACGGCAGTTCATCCTCATTACACCGCAGAGCATGAGCAATGTTGACCTGGGCGATGACGTTCACGTTCACAAGTAAGTTCATTCGCTTTTTGTGCTGCGGGCCGTGTTTTGTGCTGACTACTTTCGTTAGAATGGCTGATCCCGAACGTCGCCGCGAGCCGGGACAGAGCTCGCTCAACTTTGGACGCACTTGAGTGAACGCTTCTTGACGATCTTGATGCCCACTTCTTTTCGATTCACGACATGATACCACTTTCAGTACGACATGCTGTACAAATTTGTTATGCTGCCTGCAGGCCCCCCGTCAAATTATTTCAAGCATCGTTTGACGTCGAGTTTAGATGCGCTGGTTGCTATAGTTCTTTCCAGACTCAACCTGTTGCGCCTCTTGTCTCTATATGCATCAAACAAAAAGTTCTCGGATGATTTGCTTCTCGAGTTCACGCTGCAGCGTGCTGCGAAACCGGGTGTGTGACTATTGGATGGCACTGTCGGCGTCCCCGTGGTGAGTTTTGCTTTCGGCAGTCTTGGCAATATGCGAAGACATTCGTCAGCGAAATCGCAAGAAAGATCGTGGTGCATCGAGTTGTTCCAGCGGCGCGCTGGATTTGGCTAGTTCAGACTCGATCGAGCGAGTGCTAGGCTGTTGCGTGTGTTGCTGACGAAGTGATTCTAACATCAGCAGGCCTAGCAAGAACTGCATATGCAGCCTGCGAAGCATGAACGACGTCAAGAGCCGTTGTGGGGTCCGTGCATGGCGAAGATTCACATACATACATGCGTGCATTAGGCCGTTGTGAATGGTGGGTCGAAGAAACTGAGGCCGCATTCACTCCCAAAGAGCGACGTTCTCAATTCTTCTCGGGAGCTTTCGCATTCTACCTTCATCACCATACACTTTGACAATCACCAGACCTTTGGCTACAACGACGCTAGCTTTAGCAAATTTGAGGAAGATAGCGAACATCTTACATTACCTGGCGACAACACTCGAAATGCAGTCTCGAATCGATCTCGCGACTCCCTCGCTGACCTCCATGGCTAGGATCGACCGACTTCCCATTTTCGCGCTCGAATTAGAAGACTTCAAACGACCTTGCTGCGTCAGAAGCATCATCACCAAATCCAACGGCCGCTTCACCTACGAAGTCGTGTTCGGCGGCAGCTGCTCCACTTGGGAAGGTCGTGTTCGTGTACCGGAAAGCGACGCCAGTGTCGAGATCCGTCGAGCCTGGAATGCACACGTCGTGAAACATCAACGTGACTCACAAGTCCCACCAATGGCGTTCATTGTGGATCCTCGACAGAAATACGGCTGCAATTCGATTATTGGGAGAATCATCGAGGCGGGCCAGAAGCCGAAGGGCGGGACGCTGTGGTATAAGCGGAGGTTGCAGATCGAGATTGAGGAAAAGATGTACGTGGGATATGTGTACGTGCACAGGACCGATATGAGGACGCAGGCGGAGATCGAAGCTACAAAGACTAGGATGGCGCTTGAAATTGATGAGAAGAGGCTTGTCGCGGAGGCTGTCAAGTCAATCGAGAATTCTCCAGAAGAGGTGACTGAGAAGAAGACGTTTGATTTCACATCGTATCCGCAGCAGGGCAGGGGAGCCGAGGTTTCGGCTGACGACGTGCATGGGAATGACTTGTGGAGGTACAGAGTTGCGGTGACGAAGGTCGAGAAGGTTGGTTTGAGGAGGAGCGTTAAATTTCGACTGCTGCTCCCGAATGATCAGGAGATCTGGTATGAGGGGACGTTGGAGGATGATATGAAGAGGGGTCGCTTCGAGGAGCTTAAGTGAGAGCAAGAGGACAAGAGCTTGTAGATTGAGGCATTGCGTTTTTTCTTGATCGGAAGTGTTGGCTACGCCAATCGGATTAGAGACAGCGTGCGATAGAGTTGATCGGACAGTCAGGAAACAACCAGCTGAAGGTCTTGAGACATCGGCTGAATTGGCCGTAGCTATGATAGCATTGTGAAAGCGCTTCACTGTTCCGTAGCAAGGTCTATTAAATGGTACATTCTGATGCAAAGAACTGAATAAAGAACGAAGGTTGGAACGTGCGAAGACGGACGTGAAGACGGACGTGGAGACAGCACCACGTGACTGTGTGATGAGTCAGCAACGAGTTTCACTTCAGCCTCTCGTACACGCGAACCAGGGGCGCTCGCCAATTGCAGACGCGGTAAAATAATACTAAGATGAGCAAAGCCAATCCGGCCTAAATGACTGCCGCCGCCGCGCGACAAGGCGCGAAGATGTGTCGTTATCAACCCTCACTCATGAGCCCCGCAAGCTAAGTCACTCTTTACTTCTTCTCTAGCACTGGACCGTCTGCACGCGCAGAAGTGAGCGCAAGTCGCGATACGATGACCGAGAAAGAATTCGTTTTCGGCAAAGACACCCACGTCCCGGAATGGGAGCATGTCGCAGCAGCACGAGCGGAACGCGGCGGCGATACTCAAGGCAATAAAGGCACGAAGCAGCCTCTGAGCAATCCCTTCAGCGGCGCGACAGCAGCATGGTCCAGCACCTTTGACCGCATCCTCCCACCCCACCGCACCTACCTCCGATTAAGCCGCAAACGCTTCCTCATAGTCCTCCTCTGCAGCCTTCTTGCTCTTCTCGCCCTCATCATTGGCCTCGCCGCAGGCCTTCACGCGTCCTCGAAAACGCAAAACCTCCCTCTGCCCTCCAATGCCGAAGCCCACACCGGAGAACTCACATACTACGCGCCCGGCCTCGGCGCATGCGGCTTCACGAACGCCGACGGCGACAAAATCGTCTCGGTATCCCACCTTCTCTTCGACGCCGCAGGCTCAACGTCAAGCAATGGCGGGAACTCTAACTCGAATCCTCTCTGTGGAAAAATGCTGCGTGCGAAGAGGTACAACACGGCAGTGGGTGCGGAGCGAAGCGTGGATTTGAAGGTCGTCGATCGCTGTACGGGTTGCGCGCCGACGGATCTAGACATCACGGAGAAAGTATTTGGATACATGGCAGATGTGGATCAGGGGAGAGTGGATGTCACCTGGGCGTGGTTATGAGGGGTGGCCCAATGTGGTTAAGAAGTGGAATTGGAAATTGAAGATATATTTGCGCGGTGATACCCCATGGAAGTATATGCCCTCCATCCGGATAAGCAAGTCTCAGCCCGGGCGGGTGTCTGACCGCAGTGGCGGAGGAGGCTGACACGCCGGATGGGGTCAGAGAGCGGAGCGTGTGAGGACCTCGAAGCCGACGAGAGGTTCGTCAGGAGTGAAGCGCGGATGACGTGGCTCGCTGCATTTTCAAAGGAAAGATGATCGGTCTCTAAAAACATGCAGACATTGCCTGAGCCCAGAGGACTACATTTATGCTGTAGGTGGAACTATTGAATGTGTGAAGAAGCCGCGGCTTCTTCTCTTCTCTGACGGCATGAGAGGAGCGCAACCCGGAACCACGGCGCAAGGGTAGGCAGAACGCAACATCAAACACAGGAGAAACACAGCAGGAAGCAGGCAGCAGGGAGCAGGCAGCAGGGAGCAGGCAGCAAAGGGGCACAAACAAGAAGCAAGAAGAAGTAGGAGAGAAGTCTCATTCCATGGCTACTCTCAAGGTACTAATGCATCCGTATCATGTTGATGTCTCAGGGTCCCATCGCATTGTGTGCTCCACCTCCCATCAAGCTCATCAGGTCAGATCATCAAGAGTGGTATTGACGTTGCAGGTATCTCGTCGAAGAGCATTCAAGGCTTCTTGTCGACCTTCTTGTCGGTCAGGTCATCCTTCTTGTCGGTCTTGTCGGCGTGATGATGGTGGTGGTGGTGGAACATGTTGTCCTAGTGCTTGTCCATCCCGAACACGCCCTTGACCTTGTCGGTCATGCTCTCGTCGCCGGTGCGAGAGACCTTGTCAGCGGCGGCCTGAGTGGTCGATTTCTGGGAGTCTGGGACGGCGTCGCTGAAGTCGTGTTAGTGGAAAGGGAGATTTTGCAAAGACAATGGGAGTGCACGCACCGGGCAACCTTGTCGGCAGCACCACTGGTCTTGTCGCCGGCTTTGTCGAGAGTGGACTTGGACTTGTCTGGAGTCACCTTCTCGGCGACCTCTGTGAAGGCGGGTGGAATCAGCAGCTGAGGCAACAGAAGAGGATGGGAGTCGTACTGTCGGAGATGTCCTTGCGGCTAGCGTCAGACATGTTGACAGTTGATGAAGTGAAAGATTGGTCAAGTGCTTGATTGGTCGTTGGTGGGTGGATGGTTGAAATGTGCTGGTGAGTTGCTTGAGGAGTCGGAGTGGTGTGTTGATGAAGAGAAGAAGAAGAGCAGCCGAAGTGGAAGATGGCTGCTTATATGGAAGGCAGACAGGCAGTTGCCAACGCGTGACGATTACGCGGATGCCTCAGAGTGCCTGCCTCCTCCACACGACGCCTTCCATGACCTCACATGGTCCTGCAAGGCAAACAATGGCCCGTCAGCTGTCAATGCCTCCAGGCACGAAAGCCATTACCAAAACACACCAATCCACGGCCATTCCTGCTTGCGACTGGACGCCACAGTCTATCAAACCTGCTTCAAGTTCCCGCCTGTGAGGCTTCTGCCTGCCCGTGATGCAACGCGACCCTGCCGCGTGCGAACACAAGCACAGTCGATCAGGCATCATCCTTTGCTTAGAACACGCAGAGAGACCTGGAAAGCACCGGGCTCCGATACATCGCCATCGCCATGCAACACCACTTTTCTGGGCAAACTCTGCAGGTATGGAAGTGGGAATGGCAGAAAGAAGGAGCGTAGCAGCAAGCTCTGATCAGGACAACCGGTGCACTCTACCAGCGTCCTGTGAGGCGAACTGGTCCCCATGGTCTGCTTGTCTTGGAAAGCGAGCTGCCATGAACTTCAACAGCAAGGTAGCCCGCGAGCGAGCACTGTTGGGCTCACGTCTTCTGAAGAGGTCCGGGAATATGCTCTTGTAGCCATGCTTGTCACCTCAAGCTGTGTTTCCCATCTGCTTGACCTCCTGAACAAGTTGCTCGCTGATGCTCAGAGCTGCGGTCATACAATATCAGTGAAGGTCTTCACTTGGTTGGTGACGGCTTGGCTGACGTCGTACTCTGCAGGACTTCAATGTTCTTACTTCCCAACTCCGGGACCGTGCTCATTGGATCTTCGTCTACGAAATTGTCTGCTGTCTTGCCTTGTCGCTTCTGGAGGCAAGAATAGGAGGCAGGATCGCTACTCAATACGTACGTTAGTGCGATGTGCTCGAGCGGACAGTCGGAGTGAGCTCCGGCCAGCTGTGGCGCGTTCGAGCTCCAGCCTCAGCTCATTGTCACAAAGAGCTCAACATCAATCGCTCATCCATTACATCCATGCTTGCGCGGACGATTGTTCGATCCAGACTGTCACATTTCAGACCACTCATACGAACCATGGCAACCAACACCAACTTGGAGCGCTACAAATTGATCTTTTTCGCCCCGCCGCAAGATCTGCCAAAGATCAAAGAAGCCATCTTCGCGGCAGGCGCAGGTCGATATCCAGGACCGGGTGGCTACACGGAATGTGGATTTGCTACTCCTGGAATCGGACAATTCAGGCCTGGGGATTCATCGAATCCGCACATTGGTGAAAAGGGCAAAGTGGAAGAGGTAGGAGAGGTGCGGTTTGAGACGCTATGTGTTGGCACAGACGTCGCGAAGGCGGCTGTCGAGGCATTGAAGAAGTAAGACCTTTACTGCTTGTCTCGACAGCCGGAGCTAGATGTATACTGACGATTGAGAAGAGCACATCCATACGAAGAAGCTGCATACGAAGTGTACAAGATGGAGCCGTTTTAGCCACAGAGCATCGTATCCACTCGCTCTTACTCTCGGCTTGCTGCTGCTTGGAGACATGTCATTGGTTTGGGCAAGCGGCGACTTCTCACGATGTGGGATCATAGTGATTTCCTCAGCCCTCAGGGACAGCATCTCTCATACACGGACCTCTTTCGTGATGCCTGAATGACAACTCGACAACGTAGCACCGCACATTGATCGACCACCTTCGACTACAGTCAGCAAAACCAAGCCATAGGGAAGAGGTTTGAAGTGTTCTACACCATACCCAGACCAAGACATGGCACCAACAAGGGCTCCTTCCACTGCCTCAGAACGATGCTCGATGATGACTGTACAAGCTCAGACTTCAAGCGGTTCGTGCAATCAAGCCTCAAGCCTCCAGCAATATGGTGTCTGTCGCGATACGTCCTCGACGCACTGCAGTTCTACAAGTCTCGGAGTTCAATGCTGACCAGAGATCCCAGACATGATTGGCCCGCATCACTTCCGTCCAAAGATGATGTTCATCTTGTTCTCTGTTCCTTCACTTCTAAGCTTTTCTAGTTCAGCTCCGAGACTGATGATTGACAGCAGCAGCTTATCGCGGTTCGTCAGAGAAAACCAAGAGTTGGCCCCTAAGAATCATCTTGTCAACGTCATACGCTCCGATCGAATGCGATTGTTTCTGCTTTTGCAGGACACTTCAATGACACGTCAGCATGGACTAAAAGCTACGGCTCACGACGAAGAAATAGCATAGCGGACTCCTTGGCAGGATGACACTTTGACTTCTGGGTTGTACAATCGCTCGACTGCATGCATTTCCATCGCCACCTCCTTTTCCGATGCCAGTCAGCCGTCTGCAAACCGGCGGCTCTTCATTGCACTCTGACAATGCCTTCCCTATATCCTTAGGTATCTCAACATCAAAGGCAGGTGGGTATATCCAAGTCAAAACCTGCCGCATCTGCATCCATCACATCCGCCCATCATTAGCCGACCCCCGTCGACTGATCTAGTCGACATCATCATCGCCACCACTGTTACCCTCGCGCACCGTCTTATTAGGATAGAAATCAATCTGTCCACCAGGTTGCAGCACTCCAGAACGATCATACATACTCCTGGCCCGCAAGAATGGATCCAACTTCCAATAATTCTCCGCAAGACGCTGCGCTATCCGTGGTCGGCCCTCACCCTTGTCTTCATTGTGGATCCACGCCTGTGTCTCATGCTCATAAGATTTCACCAACTCCTTGCGTTCGGCGAGGAGCTGATCTCGCGTGGCAGTATCTTTGATCTGACTGTCCTCGTCGGCCTGGGGTTCCGGGTAGCTGTAAGTATAGTCTTCGTCCCCACCAAGCTCTTTCATGATTCGGGCTCGGGGAATGAATTCTTTCAGTTCGTTGACGTTGGAAGCAAAGTGCACCTTGGAGGCCACGACGGGGTCCAGCCAGCCGCGGATGATCTTCCAGATTCCCTGGAAGATCCAAGGGGATTTGTAGACGACGACGCTGCCAAGGGATTCAGGGTAATTGGCTTCGAAGCACTTGATCATGAATTTGACGGGAGTGTAGTCCATGTTGGCCATGGAAAAATCGGTCATGTCGAAGACGATTGTCTGTTGCAAATGAATGTCAGTTGTGAGGATTTACATTCTACTACATGTAGACTTACCGCAGTGTCAACTGGAGGCCGGAGCAACATCCGGGCAGTCTCTATCGTGTACACAGTATATCTCTCCAGGCTCTTCTCGCTCTGCTCGCCTTGGCGATGCAGCCGGACTCTCACGTAACAACACGGTCTACCATCCTTGTCGATTCCATGTAAAAAGCTCTTGCCCATCCTCAATTGCGCCAGGAAATCCTCGCCCTCCTTCTTCTCTGCGGCGTCGGAGCTCTGGCTTTCGCGCAGAGCGTGTCCTTCACCTTTGATCATGATGTCGTCATCCACGTGCATTTCCACCAGGCGCCAGTGCATGGTCGAGATCAGCATAATGAGAGCTGCCTGCACGTCCCATTTTCGCGCGCGCAGGAAGCGGAGAAGCAGTGCATCGGGGTCGTCATGTTTGGAAAACGACCACAACGCCTCGCGGATCTGGTCGGGCGTGAGAGATTTAAGCGCCTGCTCATACTCTTTCGTCTGGCCGTGCTTGTCGTTGTTCACACCCTCTGCCTCGTCGGCCTTGTCCTTCTTGCTGCTGCGCCACGAGGAGAATCTCGACTTCTTCTTGGTATCTTCCACCTCTGGCTTGGTCTCGATCGACGTCCGAGGTGGGGCAGTGGTGGTTCCGTTGGTCGCGTGCTCGATTCCCGCAATGTCGGAGAGGGCAATCCACATCTCCTTCAGCTTCGTCTCTTGTTCTGTGGTCAGATTTCCGGGTCTTCCGGGGGCGTCTCCATACGGCGCCATGTCCGGGTCGATGGAGCCCGCGCTTGGGGCTGCCGCCTCGTCTGGTACTTCTTTCACTGAAGAGGATGCTTGCGAGTATTGAATGCTGATGTATGCAACTCCAACGGAAATAAGCCCGGCGACGGCAAGATTCGTCAAATTGACAGCGCTGCGTTTAGGCGAGGAGCATGCGAGAGGCTGTGTCGTTAGGGTACATGCGTAAGATGAACTGTGGGACCCGCGTTGGGTAATGAATGGGCGCGTCGGGGCGCAGACGGCGGAATATCGACAAGATTGGCGGAGGACGACGGGGCGGCGGAGCGCAGAGGACATGTAGAGGGGCGAGAGAACGGAAGTCGGAGGAGGATGGGGGTATGGAACTGCTGCATTCACTTTTCCGTCGGCAACACCCTCGTTCCTTGTCCGAGCAGCAGCCATGACGATGATCGCAGTCTGAGCCCCTCGCCAAGCCCGCCCGCCCACCAAACAACACGTCTTCCGCTCTTCACCCACATGTACGCGTCGCAACGCCCACCGCTGCCATCGCTCCACCCCGGATTTCTCCCACCACGACCATGGCCACCGCTGCTACTCCCGGCACTGATGACACCCGCCAATGCTCCGCGTCGCATTCCCGCACGCGATCCGGCGCAATCCCATCACGCCCCACCACTCCCCTGCGTCCGCCCTCTCGTACCTCTCTCCGAGCATCGCAGTCCACGCCTACCGCCGGATCCAACCTCGGCACCGACTCCCATCCCCTCTCATCGCTCGAGCCCGCTTTTGGCGAACTCTCCGACGCCATGGCCGACCTGGAAGCCAACATGATGCACCTTCAACTCCTCAATGACAGCATTACCCGCTTCAACGAAAACTTCGGCGCATTCCTCTACGGCATGAACATGACTGCATTTTGCGTGGACTTCCCCGAGGCGCCGATTCCGCAAAGTTATGCAAGACATAAAGGGGATTACAATCCGCTGGACGACTCGCCGTTTCGTATGGACGGCGGCGGGCAGGGTACAGGCGCGGGGAGGAGAGAAGGCGATATGGAGGCCACATTCATGACGAGCGACACGAGTGGCTTCGTGGAGAATCCAGAACCGAGTACGATCAAGAAGAGTGCGACAAGTAATAGCAAATTCAGTTCTGTGCCGGGGAGCATGAGTAAGCCGGGGCAATTCAATACGAGAGGCAGGGGGGCTGGTGTGGGGATGGGTGCTGTTCCTGGGAGAGGCACTGCCGCCGCTGGTCGGGCCCGAGGAAGTGGTATAGCGAGGGGATCTACCTCCGGAAGAGGCAGTGCTGGAGGGAGCAGAGGCAGCGGTATTGCGAGAGGTCTTGGTAGGGGTAGGGGTGTGAAATGATGAGAGTTTACCGAAAACTGAGTAAAATGGCGCCTCAAAAAAAGCTTGGTTCATCTCGCGACTCTGCTATGCACGAGGGGGATATCGTGGACTGGACGCATCATTTTTACTGCGATTCTGGCCGCACGAACGCGCAGAAGAATTCCTTTTCAACCTTCCTTGCGCTCTGCTGCGGGCCCAAAAATTGGCAACTCGGCTCATGACTGTCGCTTATCTGTTCGGCTGAATTATGCCGTGCATCTTCTCATGGCCGAGATACATCACTCCAAAAGCCACCGGAACGCCCTCTTCCGGGCTCCTCTAAACTTTGCCGCCTGGCTCAGCTACGGCATCAAGTTTCATCATAGCTCGCGTCTGCGGGAGCTGAGAAGGGTCCGACGGAGGTCGATGACCAGCTGGGGCTGTCTCGAGGAACTACCCATCTTTTCAGTGCGGCGAGAGGGCAGAACGGTTGCTG
Source organism: Cercospora zeina (assembly GCA_022702355.1). NCBI lineage: Eukaryota > Fungi > Ascomycota > Dothideomycetes > Mycosphaerellales > Mycosphaerellaceae > Cercospora > Cercospora zeina. The sequence continues at coordinate 3,752,850 of JAKLWX010000005.1, forward strand.
GGATATGGATGACTAGCCTTTTTGTACTTTGGAAGTTATCTCCGCCATGTGCTGGGAGTCTGAGTCTGCGTATGCTACGATCGATTATGTACATAATAGAAGGTGAGAAATTAGCAGCTTACATCCTAGACTTGCTCAGACTAAACGCTGTACATGCGAGAAGGATGCCTGATTGCTACGGCGGCTGATTCGTGACGTGAAGTGGTTGGTGCTGCTCCGAGCATGAGCCCCGCAGTATGAGTAAGACACAATCCTCCATCGAGTCCATATATGCACCCGTCGATATCGTCCTGACCGTCGCAGCAGCTCGTTTCCAGCACGAGGACGGACGGGTGGTGGCGGATGACAGCTGAGTGGCGCTAGGTCCGTTGTGCACTCGTCCTCGTTCCGGAGCTCTCCCGAGTCCCAGCTCCCCGGTCACGTCGGCGATAAGATGCATCGGGAGCACGGGAGAGAGATAGAGGCTCAACAGATCCGCCGGAAGGAAACCAGACGGGAAAAAGATGGAACAAGGGGCAGCTGTGAAGAAGCAAGCGGCACGACAATGGGCCAGCAGCATCATCGTCACCCCGTCCGCATCGAAGCTGCCGCCCTTCCAACTTCCCACCCCGCCTTCTGTCCATCTCTCCCACAACCTGCTCCGCGGCATCCATTGACTGACCATGTCCCGTGTCCGTCTCTTTGCCTGCTGCCTCGTCTCGTCCGCCGACCCATAGCGCGCTGCTGAACATGGATCGCGACGCGCTCCCGTCGCCGCAACCTAGAGAGCAGCCCGACTCATCGCCGGTGAGAACAACGATCCTCCAACCTGAATATCAAACCGCAGAGCCGGAAGCGTCAGATGCTGCCACACAACACGCCGGTTACAATGGCGACGACGAAGAAGACCGCGCGAGCTCCGCCCACATTCGGATGGAGAGCCCGCAGCCTCGACCACGACCTGCGATGCCCAAGCGAAACACGTTCAAGGGTGCGAGCGCCAAGAATATGCAAGAGGCATTGCGCATAGCGAGAAGAAGAGAAGAGCAAGAGACGTTGTTGGGTGAGCATGAAGAGGCAGATGATGATGGATGTTATCCTCCAAGACAGAACGATGATCCCAGAGCACCAAACCCACACAGTTCACTGCCAGTCTACACCACGATACACAAGATCAGAAGGCTCGTCATCGCCAGCATAGGTAGGCTTTCGCTGTCATCTTTCCACGTTTCCGCATATAGCTGACGTAGACGTATGTAGATGACCCATATAGCAGCGAGCAGCTGAAAAGTCCCAGAATGAACCACGCCGTGGTGCGGCCATTAGTAGACCACCTTTACGACCCAGACGACGTCTCCGTGGTCTTCTGCTTATTGGTGAATAGGGTGCAGTTTCTACGCGAACAGTCGTATCAGGCACATCACAACACAGTAAATGTTACAAGAGCACGCTTGTGCGAGCTCGTCGCAGCACGAATTTTACGGCGATTTGACGAAGATCATGAGGGCAGAATGGGTCTGTTGACATTGGCCAATGTCTTGGTTGCAGGCTTCGAACCATTCCAGAATGCTCCTCCCGAAGTCGCTCGCGAGCATCGCACAGAGCTGCACTGGACCATACGATGGCATCTGGCAAGACCCGAATACCAGCGAATGCTTACTGCATTGGAGGTTGCCATCGTATCGGAAGCCAAGGGCTTTCTGAGCGCTTCGGCATGTCAGAAGATTGTCGAAAATGTGTACCGAGGGCGAATTATCTACACCCCAACCTCATTCATCGACATTATCCCGGACCACTACAAGAACCGTGGAATTACACTGTATGACCCGCGAAGAGCGCCCGTCCTGAACCAATACCGGTTGATAGTGCCTCGAACAAGAAACATCATCGAAGGGGTGCAGTTTGTCATACTGCTGGTACTTTACATCCTGACAATGCTGAGCAAGTCACGCACATTCGGACGAGAACATACCCGACTCACCAAAATGGAACTGATCTTCATTGTCTATGCCATTGGCTGGAACCTTGACGAGCTCGCTTCGATATGCGAGCATGGCTGGACAGTACACACCGAAAATCTCTGGTCGTTTCTCGACATCACATTCGTCGTCATCTTCAATGTATACCTCTGCACTCGCATGCACGGTTTGGTGCGCGACGATCCTAGCATCGGCTGGCTGGCAGAAGATATTCTCGCCATGGCGGCACCTGTACTCCTGCCGCGATTGGCATTCTGCTTGATGCCAGAAAACATGCTTTTCATCTCCTTGCGAGCCATGATGGCGGACTTTACCTTCCTAACAGTTATCGCCTGTTGGTGCTTCGGCGGCTTCATCCTCGCAATGTGGTGGCTATCCGAGACGCAGGAGGGCGTCCTCACCCACACCGTCATCACCATCTCGAAATGGATGCTCTGGATCTGGTTTGGCTTGGATGGAACTGGTATACAACGCAGTGTCGAGATGCACTGGTTCTTGGGACCGCTTTTGATGATCACATTCGCTTTCTTGGGCAATACGCTTTTCTTGACGATCCTGGTTGCCATGCTTTCGAATACTTATAACAGCTTGTCCCGGAACGCGACAGCTGAGATTCAATTCCGACGCGCTGTACTCACGTTCGAAGGCGTCAAGTCGGATTCGCTATTCGCATACCGTCCACCCACAAATGTCCTCGCCTTTGTGACGCTGCTTCCGCTGAAGTTCGTCCTCACACCACGATGGTTCCACAAAGTCAACATCACGGCAGTCCGCGTTCTGAACGCACCAATATTATTGCTCATTTCCTGGTACGAACGGCGTTATCTCTGGAAACGTGCTCGCTTCCTCTCGCCTCCTCGGAAACACACCTGGCTTAGCATGTGGGAACGTTTCGGCGCGCATGGAGATCTCCAGGCTGTATTCGACGCGGACCCTCCGCAGGAAATTTTGGATGAAATGGATGATGTCGATGAAGTGCTTTCGGGAGACGTGTATGATGGGTTGGACTATCTGAGTGCTTTGCGGGCACGAAGGGGTTCTAAAAGTGGCTTCAGCGATGCTAGCGGAGTGTTTGGGTTGTCGAGATCGAGGAGCCGGATAAATGGTTTTAGAAGAAGGGCAACGAGAGGTACGATGGGAACTACGGGCACGAATGGAGAGGATGGCGATTTACCTATCCCGGATCCAGATGATACTGCGCAGCGTTTAGATGGGGAAGCGGTGTAGGGGTCGTTTGAGTAAGTGGAGAGCGTATTATTAGTTCTCTGCTGTGAGAACTTCTTCGAATGGATCTCTTCATCTCGTCATACACTCTCTGCGCGGTTCAGTCGTAGCCTCGACATGAAAGCCAGGCTGCGCTGACTATGGTGCAAAATTCGATCTCTCCGAGTCAATCTTCCTGGTGCTCTCCCGGGCCCGTAACCCACGGCGGCCCTGGATCGTCATTGATCTGTAGCCTCGAGGAGAGAGAACCGCCACGAACGTCTTGCTGGCCTCACGAACCTGCTCACTTGTCATCCACCAACCTGAAGTCCTTGCCTTTCTTCTCGAACTGCTTCTTGAGTCCCGCTATCAACTTGTGCCTCATCGACAGCGCTCTCATCTCCCAATGCGCAACAAACTGCTCGCTCCCGTTACGCTTGTCACCGACGGCTTCCGACCAACCCAGCGCCTTTTCTTCAAACGCAAGTGCGATATGCACTTCAACGACAAACTCCACCTGGTCTGCCAAACGATGCAGGAATGCCAACTCTTCGGCGATTGTGTGCATTTCGTCCAAGTCGATAATATCCTCTGGCCCGAAGAAATCAAGGTGCAGCACAAAGGTCTTGATGTAGGATGGAATGCCACTCACGTTGCCAGAATCGAGACCCCAGAGGCCCGCCGCGCCGAGATCGAATCTGGCGTAGGTGAAATGCCGTCGGCCGACTTTGACATTCAGTGTGAACTGGAATGTCGATTTCAGGATCGGTGTCGCCTCGGCGCGGATTTGGTGGTTGGTGAGAAGTAGAGCGCTGCTAAAGGCGCAGTGATCGCATTTGCAACCGTAGGTCCGGAGGGTTGAGATAGCCGCTGTCGGAGCTGTGTCTGCGAGGTGGAAGGAGATATCTTGAGGTGTCAAGCGGCAAGTGAGCTTATGGTAGTGGCAACTGGTGATGAGACCTGGAGGCGGGGTGAAGTGGTCCTCGTAGATCTGTAGGCGGATCTCGGCTGGGAGGCGCATGAAGCCTTTTGGTGCTGGCGCAGATGGTAGCTGTTGAGCGTTGGCTTCCTTGTTGCCGGTCATGACTGCGAACGCGCCGTTGTTGTCGGCGGTTAACTTCGCGTCGAGGCTCAGATGGGATTCGAGGGCCGATTCGATGTTGTCAATGTTGGATTCGGGTTCGTTATTGCGCGCCATGTTTGCGGTTCCTAGTTGCAGGCAGATTGATGGCAATTCAAGGAAAGAGCGTTTCGAATTCAGGGTTCAGGTGGTCAGGCGGTCGCCAAGAAATCATGCGCAGTGAGGTTAACAGCAAGTGAATGCAAGCTTGCTCAGGTAAGCTTGCAGCTTGGCATGCCTGTGCCATTGTTTCGTGTTTCCTTCATCTGCTGCCATTCGAATCAACAGGAAAGAGCAACGGATTGGGGTTGCTCTTTTCGAAGGTATAATGATCTCCTGGATATACATTCTTTTGATTCCTGTATACTGTGTCAGAAACGGCAGCTGAAATGGCTGAAGTGATTGAACGTCCTAACTTAGTTGTCACAGGTAAGACAAAAGTAGCAAAATCTCGCTGACAACATATATCTCTCCGATGAAATGCATGCAAGACAAACATTGACACGCATCGACCAACAATTACAAAAGAGACCGATAAGACGAAGTCTCGCAGGAGTGACAAAGGCGCTCGCATATCGTAGTTGCGGAGAACCGCCTTTTCCCTGATTTGGAGTGCTCATCGAGGGTTTCCATTCTATGGATACATCGTATTCACTTTCACGCCTTCTTCCGTCAGCGGGGACCTCCAATGCTTATTGTCATACTCCGCTCTTCCCATCAGGAAGCCGTTCCATACCAACCCCTCTCCAAGATCCAGCAGCAGACGGGCGACGGGCTAGACGGTGGCTGTTCGTTCGTATCCAAGACGCCATGGTGAAGGACAAGCAGTCGACGTGGTGAAGGCGTTCAGGCGACAGGATTAAGGCATTGGCGTTGGTGAAGGGATGTCGGGTGGTGCCGAGCAGAAGAACGACGCAGCCAATGACGTCGCGCGTCCAGGCCAATCGTTCGGCTTGGAGGTGGTGTCTCAGATGGCATGTGTCTGCCTTACGAGCCTCGGTCGCTTTCGTTTTCGTCCCAAGAACCACGTCCGCTTTGTCGCGCGACCTTATTGGCATGTGGCAGATGGACGGCGATGATGAAGGTGCACAAAGAGCAGAATTGTGCTGCCTGATCAACGGTGCCGAGGACGTTCATTACGACGACGACGACCACGCTCCATATTCATTGGCACCATCAATCGCCTGCGGGGCTGATCATCGCCAACCCAATTTGCACGCCACGCTGGAACGAGCCGTCGACACCATGTCATTCACATCCACGCTTTAAGACGACGATACCGCTGCTGGTGCTTTGCCCAACGTCAGCTCCTCCTCCTCCTCCTCCTCATCACATCCTCCAGTATGGTTGCAGGCGTGCCTCCGTCGTTGATCCGCTTGGGGATCAATGTGCTCATTTCCTTCACCATCGTCAAGACATTTCCTCAATACCTGCCCGAACATGCCCTTCTCTACGTCTTCTTGCGTCTCTTCGGCGTCCAGCTTGTCCTGGTCGCCATCTGGAAAGTTGCTATATACCCATTCTTCGTCTCCCCTCTACGACACCTGCCTGGTCCAGGCTTGAAGGTGATTATGCCGCTGGGTTGCAAATCACGACAGCTACTGACCATTGCAGGGCTCGACCCCACTCCTTGGCCATGGCTTGACGATCCTGGAGCGTCCGGCCGGCACGAGTGCACTCAAATGGATGAAGACTATCCCTAACGATGGACTCCTTCACTTCCGCGGCTTCTTCTACGCAGATCGCGTGGTGGTCGTCAGCCCGAAAGCACTGCAGGAGATTCTGGTGACCAAAGCATACGAGTTCGAGAAGCCTGCACCACTGCGCAACTTCCTACGATATATTCTCGGAGATGGTCTGATCATTGTCGAAGGAGATTCTCACAAATTTTTGCGCAAGAACCTCATGCCGGTCTTCAGCTTCCGCCACATCAAAGAACTATATCCCATTTTCTGGAGCAAGTCGATTCAAATGATGCGAGGCATCTCCCAGCAGGTTGCAGAGAACCCAGAGACTGCCGACAGCAAGACCTCCGTCGTTGAGATCAATCATTGGGCGACCAAGGTGACAGTGGACATCATCGGTCTTGCAGCAATGGGTCGTGATTTCCAAGCATTGAAGAATAGCGATGACCCACTTGTACAAGTCTACGAAGAGCTTCTCGAGCCATCCCGGGAGAAGCAGCTTTTCTTCGTAGGACAACTGCTCGGCCCGGCCAAGCTCATTCGAAGTCTGCCCATCCGACTCAACGAGCGCAGCAAGCACATCATCGACACACTAACCGACATTTGCCTGAAGCTAATTGCCGAGAAGAAGGACATGATCAAGCACGAATCTACGAGCCAAAAGGATATTTTGTCGCTCTGCATCCGCTCCAACAACTTCTCCGACAACCAATTAGTAGACCAACTTCTGACCTTCCTCGCTGCCGGGCACGAAACAACGTCTTCAGCCTTGACCTGGACCGCCTACCTCGTTGCCAAGCACCCGGATATTCAAAAGGCTCTGCGCGAGGAAATCCGCAACGCTATTCCTTCGCCAGAAAAGACCATTTCCGACGAAGACCTCGCCACAATCTTCGAAAGCGCTCCTCTCTTGAACGGCGTCTGCAACGAAGCCATCCGTCTATACCCTACCGTTCCCATCACAATCCGAACCAATCCCAAAGAAGCCACAATCTGCGGCCAACTAATCCCCGCCAACACACAACTCCTTCTCTCCCCATGGGCCATCAACCGCAACCCGGAATACTGGGGCCCAGACGCCGACGAATTCACGCCATATCGCTGGATCGACACCGACGAGAAGACGGGCGAGCAGCGACCTAACAATTCCGGCGGAGCACCAAGCAACTACAACATCATGACATTCTTGCACGGACCGCGAAGTTGCATCGGACAGGGATTTGCAAAGGCGGAATTGCGATGTTTGGTTGCGGCGCTGGTGGGAAGTTTTGAAATGACGTTGGATCGCCCAGATGAGGTGGTCATTCCACATGGTGTTGTCACCACGAAGCCCAAGGATGGCATGCATTTGAGATTGAAGCCTGTGGGGCCGTGGTAGGCTATTGTACAGTGACGGCGGAAAAGGAATGATACCCAGGATTGGAGTTGTGCAAGGAGCAAGAATGTAGCTGTTGCAATAAGTTTGGCGTTTGGGCTTTTCAGTCTTCGGGATGTCTCTGTGAGGTAGACAGATGGAACAAGTGCCTCTCCCTCGATACTACTCACGGCGCTTGTCAGTTTAAGGCTGAAGTATGTGTGCAAACTGCGCTTCCAGGTTAGCAGGTTTACCACATGATCGGAAAGATGAGAAAGGAGACGCTTTCAATGATTTCGATTGCTGAGGTGCTGCTATGTCCTATGGCTCATCAGACAAACGTCGAAGCATCAAGCCCCAACGCGTCGCCGGCCGACGGCGTCAAATCGCACCCGTGTGTCTTCAAGCGCTACTGGATGTGCGTTGGTCGAAAATCTCTCTCTGTGTGTGCATCTCCTCGTCATGAATGCTCAACGTCGGTCTGGTCTTTGGCGCATGCGCATGAGAAAACCGCCCGTTTAGACAGTTCCGGCAAGCTCGTCTTCACCGCCCGCAGACTTCTCGGCCTGGTCAGCGGCAGCTTCTTCGTCAAGACCCTTCTCAACCTTGATCTTGAGCTCCTCACCAGCCTCGTTGATCTCACCTTCCTCCACAGACTCAGCGGCCTCGTCCTTGGTGGTGGTGGTGGTGATCTCCTCCTTAGCAGCCTCACCCTCAGCAGACTCGGCTTCAGCCTCCTCGGTGGGCTTCTCTTCTTGTACCTTGACCTCGACCTTCTGCTTCTTCTTCTTCGAGCCAGAAGCAGCAGCGGCGCGACCCTTCTTCTGCTTCTTGGCAGCAGGAGTAGCTTCTTCCGCCTCATCGGCATTCTCTTCGCCCTCGCCATCTTCTTCCGCAGTTGCGGTGGACTTACGCTTGCGCGGGACAGCTTTGCCCTTCTTGGTGGAGGCCGCAACAGGCGTGTCGGCCGGAGCAGCAGCGTCAGCTTCTTCGGTGTCGTCCTCGTCACCTCCCTCAGCAGCAGCAGATGCGACCTTCTTCTTGTTGGGAGTCCTCTCGGCAGCCGGCAACTTGACGCCGTCGAGCAGCTTGCGACGGGCGTTCGAGTAGGCGGTGTTGGCCGATGCGGCGTTCTTGTGGCCACTCAGCTGGGCGAGCTTCGTGGTGTCGACCTGCAGGTGGGCTGTGGTTAGTAACGTTAGTGGCCGCGGGGGGAGGGCGTTCGTGTGCCTACCTTTGGCATGGTCTCGAAGCACTGCCAGGCGAGCTGAAGCATCTTGGTGTCGGTGTCGGTCAGCTTTGGAGCGTCGCCGCTGGGGGTGGCGGCCGCGGCCGGAGACTTGGATGTGTTCTTTGGAGGCATGTTCGCGATAGTCGTTGGCTGTTGGATGATGTGTGAAGTAGTTGTGGTAGTAGTAGGAGTTGACTGTGATGTGGATGCTGGTGAGTAGTCTGTAGACGAAGAGAAGTAGAGTTAAGTAAAGGGAGAGAGAGAAATGGAAGTGGCTGGAAATATTTGTGACGTACGTACCGTTTGCCCGTTCACTTGAAGCTGCATGAAGTCTCACGTGCAGCCTATTGTTAGCTACAGCTTCGAGGAAATTCGGCTTGTGACTGGCTCAGAGTGCCGTAGCCATGCATGTGAGTTCGTTACTGCCTGCCTGTCTCAGTCAGAGTGAGCAAGGTCGCCTTCCAGACAATAATATCTTGTTCGAGTCACTGGGCGGTTCTATTGTCATGTCGCATTTCTGACAATGAAGCCTTAGTCGAAGCCAATGGACGATTCTTGATATTGTCGTGTGACTACTCGCAAGCTTAGAGCGACATCACTGTGTGGAGCGGGTAGTAGACAAGGTTCTTCAAATGCTCATTCAGCTGCAACCAAATGCAATTTTACAGACTGACAACGGAGTCCAGCGCGGATGTGATGGCCCAGACCAGAACGCTCATTCGTAGTCATGTAATACTTTTTACGTCCATTGCAAAGTTCCAGCTTTGTGGAACTCCTGGAAAATGGTACCTCGCTGGCGCGCTCTCGATTCGAGCTTACCCATTCCACTGCGCCTGGGTTCCACCTCACTCAGAATACGTGATGTGTAGCGGCGCGCATATAATCCGTATGTGGTCGCGCGCTCGGTGGTGACCCCGCTGCCTCTTTCATTCTGGAAGTCTATTCTTTCCACATTTTGAGTTGCCTGATGGGAAGGCTCTTGCTCCATTTAAAACCCACGGCCACGTCCTCTCCCTCTGCCTCTGCCACCTCCACGTCCGCCGCGACCACCCCGGCCGCCGCCGCCTCGTGCTCCAGCTGACCGATCCTGTTCTTTCCGTGCCTTGTTCTTGGGCTTTGGTGTGTCGTCGATGAGAAGTGTGTCAAGCGGTAGCGAGTCCGGAAGAATGTAGTATCGAATCTCTGAGCCGCGGATCGAAACGTGGTCCAGCGAGATCTGACTACCGCCTTTGGGCGTCATCTTCGCGTTGCGCAAATTCGTGTTCATCTGTGGGGAGACGCTGGCGATGGTGCCTTGGACGATGGTGCCTGCGAACGCACGGGTCGAGTTAGTTCATCGTCTGCAGTCTCAGGGTTGCTCGTGATAGTACATACCAGTCTTGAGCTCAATCGTCACCGTCTCATTTGTGCATTTCATCAAAAACCTACCACGCCTGTCAGCCAGGCTCTCTTGGGTGCCTTTGCGGGGTTCGTTCAGCATGAGCCAGCGGCTTGCAAGCTTGTGGATGTCTCACCTGACCAGCTTCATGCTGGCGGATTGCGCAACGATCGCGCTGAATCCAGAAAGCCGGATGTAAACTTGGGGATGAGCGCGAGTGTTTTGGAGTTGCAGCTGTCGCGTGGCGCGCGAGGTTGTCGATGCTGTTCCGGCGAAGAGTTCACTTTCAGATTCGCGACGTCGAGCGGGAGACGCTTGACTGTGTTTGGCAAGGTCACGTGCTGATACGCGGGCTGGGGAGAAGCAGCCTCCAAGTCGCAGTACTCATGGTCTTGCGCTGAGCAACGAGGTGGTGTCACCAGGAAATGTCACAGCAGGAAGCAAGTCATGGGTATCACATTCGGGCTAAATCCATTGGGTCGTGTCTTCCAGAAGTTGACCAGCAGTAAGACCTCCACTATCTCCCACTCTCACTGACTTTCTCCCACTCACTGTCGGTACTGAATTCGCTGCTTGACATCTCTCCCCTTCGGAGCTGTCTCTGCCTCGTCTCGCTGCTGGCAGAGCCAGTCTGCGCTCCGCTAGCCGCACTGCCCACGTCTGGATCCTGCTCCGCCAACCTCGCAATCTCTTCTCTCTTCTCCTTCTCCAGTCCGCCTACACCCTGGTCCAGATGACTTCCTTCCGTCAAGCTCACCATGCTATCCGCCATGCCCTTCGTGACCTCCACTTCCGTGTCCTCGCCCTCGTCATCTGCATCTCCGATATCGCCCTTCTCCCCTCCCGTCGCTGCAGTCTTGCGCTTCCTCAGTCTCTCCGCCTCGTCTTCAGCTCGCTGTGCCGCTTGGAGCTCATGCGCAAACCAGTTGATGCTGTACCATAGACCTCCGCATAGGACTGAGAGAATCGCGAAGTGTATGCTGTAGGTTGCGAGGAGGAGGCCGAATAGCAGGGTCTGGAGCGAGGCAAAGGTGATGTTGGTCGCGATGAGCAGTGTTGGAGTTGTCCCAGGCGTGAACACCGATTCCCACAAGTTGGTCAAGAAGTCAGCCATGGCGGGGGAAATGGTTGTGGTGACGAGGCGTGGACGCGGGTTCTAATCTGCTGGAAGAGGCGAGGTTGGGTCTCGTTTGCGTTTGCTATGCTGACGCTCTGTTCACGGCGGAGGGTTTGTGCTCTCTTGCTCTTCTCTCGCTACCGTGCCGCCGATCTGTTCTCGTCCAGCGGTGCCGGACGGGTGTCGAAAGCTGCTTGTCGCTCACCTTTGCGCTGAGTATGATTGTGAGGCAGATGTCATGCTCCTCTTGACAATTGTTTAGAGTGCAAGGCGGCAGGAAGCATGATGAGGCATGACTTGTCCCGCGCATGGACAGCAGGAGGAACGCGGGCGGGCGTGTGATGCGTCATCCTGCAGCGTGCCTGTCGCTATCACGCGACGACGAGGATGTTGACCTAGCGTTTCACAGCAGTAAGTTAGCTGGCTTGCCATCATGCTCTGCCCAACATCTAAACTCCAACAAGCTCCTCGATAGTAACAAGTCGAGGGCGGATCAAGCTTCCAGCATGGGCAGCCTCCAGCTGGCGAAGGGTCTGGCGAGGTCATCAAGCCGGGGATGCATTGTAACGTTAGTGCTACCTTTGCCGCAGGCAATTCAATCGAGACCATCCCTGGGTTGGGTACTGCACACTACTGACGAACGACTCTCGTGACGTGGAGCTCTGACCGCCAAAAGGCACATTCCGTGCTCCGAACCTCCTTCGTAGTTCTAGTTAGCCTCCGACTATGACCATCTTTGAATGAATCCGATGGCTCTTCCCACACGAGCGTAAACACCGGGACTCTGTGGTGCCGCGCAACCGTTCAAGCCCCAAGACACAACCCCAATGACCTCGCCGGTGAAGTCGTCATACAGAGGACCACCGCTATCTCCCTGGCACGCGTCACGTCCGCCCTCGGGATACCCAGCACAGATCATGTTCTGTGAAAACAGCGCAGGCGCCAAAACTCTCGCGCAAGTGTCAGGATGTACGATGGGCACCTGCACCGCCATGAGGTCCTCCGTAGCTTGGCCATTTGTGCGTGTGGCACCCCTGATAGGTTGTCAGCGTGGACGGACAGGCGCACTTTCTCCACATCGGTACCTACCAGCCTGCCACCGTAGCTGGTGTATTAGGAGCAGGGTCGGAGCCCGCGGGAGGCAAGAAGGCATAGGCGATGTTCTCACTCTGCGCAATGGGCGTGGACAATTTCAATATCGCGAAATCATTGTCCAAGGTCTGACTGTCATAGCCGCCATGGATGATTATTTGTGGTACGCCACTGCGCACGCCGCCAAATCTCCATTGCTGGTATCTCATCAGCTTTACGAAACTCACCCGAGCTCTGCAATACCTACATTGGTACCAGCGACCACAGTGAAGGTTCCACCCATCTCGACGCAGTGAGCAGCGGTCAAAGCGGTGTTGGCGTTGATCATAGCAGCGCCGCAGCTGTGGCTCCCGCCGTTGAGAAGAGAGACAGTGGTTGGAAATTCTCCGGGGAACGCACGGTATCCCCCGACGATGCCAGCCTCCATGTACTCTTCCTGAGCGGGAGCCGCTTCATCGCGAAACGATGAATCTGTTGATGCATCGGCTTTTGCGCTTGTGTCCCATATGATTTCTGCATCCCCGGAGGAAGTGGACGCTGGCAGTGCTGCCACGAGGGCTGGGATGGCCGAGGCAAGCAGTATGGACCTCATTTTGAACACGGTTGCTGGCGTGTGCGAGTGATCAGGCTGCCCGAACACGCCAGAACAGGAGGCGCTTCTTTAATACCATTCTTGCCTCGAGCTTTATTCAACGCAGCTCATCCCATCGCTACAGGCCAACTTTGGTCCCCGTCACGGATCTGCTTGAGTCTCTGGCTGCATGCCGTGAGAGTATATGCATATAGCTCTCGTCGACCGATCAGTGCATCGTGGCCTATAGCGACTCAGCAGAAGCGAGAATTGCTCATTTGAGGCATGAACTTATGCCGATCGATACCAGTGCCAAGCAGATCGCTATACAGCTGCTGGCGGACCTTCCATATGCGGTCCGCTAGTGCTCTTGGTATGCTACCGTGTTGGATCCAAATGTCAATACCTTGTCTGGGCAATGGCAGATCACTGCATTGGTACTATCTCGACGACTAATAACCTGCCTCCAGGACTATGAATGTTTAGTCAACGAAAATTCTCTTGTTGTGCTGATGCTCTGGTCTGGTGCGTCCACTCGCGTAGAGGCCGTGCCGCACGTGTTTCACTCAAGCAGAGGGTCAAAGCCGCCACGCAGCTTTTAATGCATTTGTGATCGAAGGACATCTCAAGTGCGGTGTACATCAATGCCGGAAACCGACAAGTATTTTGGACCGAAGATACAATCAGCGGCCGAATCGGCAGCGAGGCATTGTCAACTTGTTCCCATTCGGAAGATGGTGTGAAGAATTCAGCATGTGATGTGCTGTGTGGAATGGCTGGATGGCTAGCAGATGTGTTTTCTGAGAGCCGGCTGTCGCACAGAGCTGCTTCGGGTCCGTCCAACTGCCGGGTCAGCTCTCGCCGTTCGGGGGAAGAAAGTCGCATCCATTGAGTACGATTAACGAGGATGGAGAGAAGGAAGGCCTTCAGGACCAGTCAATCGCTGACATTTTATCGCGCATGGACGTGGAAAGAGGAAGAAGCGCCTGACAGTTCGACGTTAACTAGGGACGGCCATTCGATCTTGGCGTTCCATAAAACACGCATCCATGATGAAAAGTTTATCCGGTCCTATCAATCTCAATCTCCCCTGCCCGCTATGCCAAAAAGTTGCGCGAAGATATGACCTTCGCAGCTCGAATTGTTCGGCCACCCCAAAATGTTTTCTCAGCGTGACTACACCGGAAACATCTACTGGTATATGCGACAGATAGGGACGGCTCCGCGGGAGATATTCTTGCAGCGGTCCACTGCCGCAAATCAGGAACACACATTCACTTCCATTCCGGACTATACACGGACTAACGGGACGATTGGTACTTACGTCTAGCTGGTGTCCGTAAACAAGCCTGCGTCCTCCCGCTTTCGTCACGGCAATCCGCTGCGCACGCGGCGACGCGTGTAGCGGGCTGAATTCCGTGTCAGGATAGCGTGGGCAGCTGTTCCGGCTACTCGCATATGGGCGCTGAGACCATCTGCTACGCGAGCTGACCAGGACTGATATGCGCCAACAGTCGATGGACGGGAGAGGTCCACTTCTCCGGTGAAATCGAAAACACCATGAGACCTTGGGCTGGCCTGTTGTAGCTCGTAAATCATGTTCCCAAGCGTGGTTCCAGCGCCTGACGGACACCTTTGGCCTATTCGTTTGTGCGCTTGATGGCCTACTCCGGGTGTCAATGCTCTCAAAATGAGCCCCAAGCATGATTTATCTTATTAGCATCGGTACTGGATCCGGAGCAACCTGAGTCCGGAGGCCAGATGCGGTCGTCGGACTCTTGCCCCTGCTGAGCAGGTACATCTCAAGCCTTTGCTGCGCTTCCGAGGCGCTACGCCGAGACCTATTTTGGACAACAAGAATTCTGATCCTTGGTCGCACTGCTGTCTTCCAGAGGACGACGATCATAGAAACGATGCATAACTTCACTCCCATTGATCTCGGCATCTGGCCGGCGCCACGGTGTGTGAACCAGCGGTAGCTTCGCCTTGACAGCTCGCTGCGGGTGGTTGCACAGCGCATGTACGTCGCCGGTCCCGCGTAGGTATCCGACCAGGGCTTGTTACCATCTTGGACAAGAATAGAGACAATGATGCTGTGTTGCTAACATTGCACATGCAGCCAGAGACAAAGGATTGCCCGCGAGCGTCCTCCTCGACAGCGGAAGTCGAATGCCACAGCGTTCACGCCGAGATACTGTTGCAGATTGAACGTATCTGACCCCGGCCTTTCGTTCTTTTGAAGGTTCCTATGCCGTGCGGGACGTTGAACAGCGGGACTGTGTTGTACTGGACCACCGAAACCATGCAATGCGCCACTGACCTGGAAGCTTGCAGCCATCTCTACCCAAGCTCCTGGGCGACACTAAAAGCGGATCACGCTTCACAACCCTTTGCCCAATTTTCCAATGTTCTAACGCCTTTTCGATCGGATCAAGGTGTCTAGCAGATATGCAAGGACGCGTAGAGTACATTGGTCGCGTCTGAGCCTGCCTACGCAAAAATTGTGGTTGTAAAGTGGTGGTGTTGCTGTTGACTATTGCCAAGGGTGTTCCGCTTTCATACTGTCACCCAAGAGCCAAGTACACTTCTTAGCCAGTCACAAATATGGCTCATTTCTGAACTGCACGCTACTGTTCCGCGGTGTCATTAATAATTACTCTGTCTCCGCCGTGACAGCGCCACCGCTGCATACGCAGCGTAGCAAGAACGATGAGGCGAATCAAGCATTAGAGCATTTTTACCGCGAGAAAGCAAGAAGATGAGTCTTGATAGAATGTAGTTCAGCGCGTTTCGCGTAGACTCTGAAGCTGGAATCTCAGTAACTTGGTCAGAGTCGATGCGCAAAGTGTACTTTTGATGGGCTGGCAGATACGGCTAGCGTAGTAAATAGACTCCATGCACGAAGAGTCTAGAGAAGCATAGAATTGTAAACTCTGCTAAGAAAGCGGTATAGCGCAGGAAACTGCGGCCAATCAGGCAAGGTGTTCACGGCTTTGCACGTCTGCTACTAGGTAACAGAGTGAGAACAATTCGCAGAAAACAAGGTTTTCAGATAAAACGGGTGTAGCGCACCACTTCTCACTTCTCAGAGTTCCGGCGCGGAAACATCAATCATTCACTTAGGCTCGATTCGTTTTGGTACGTGCACCCTGCGGCCAATTGGAAACGCTTTTTACCTTCATCTCTGGCGGTAAGAATGCCCTATTGAGCTCATTCGCACGCGACAATGCAGCCACTTGTCGCCACTTGTCGCCACATATCAGGCTCCTCTTTCTCAATGTTCACGGCGAGGGCTCTGGGGCTTGTCAGGTATACGCGCAGTGTTCGGGAGCATGATTTCGCGATGATCATGTGAGTCTAGAACGCCACGAAATCTCGCGGAGCCAGACTGCAGGCGCCTCATAGTCCATTGAGCGTGGTTATAGACTGCGGTAGTCCTCCTGCGACGAGCAGCTCAGCTGTAGTATTCGCTTTTTCAGAAGCTGCTGTCGCGTAAAAAGTCGTTTCTTGATTCGTTGAAACACTCATTTTGGGACTCTTCAACACTCTTTTCATTCTCAGTTCGCTTTATGGGGCATCATCCGCATCCCCTCCTCCACGATATGGCTATCAACAGGCAGAATGCCCCGCTGGTAAGCGACTTGTATCCTGAACAACGACAGAAGAGCGCTTATACCATTGCAGACAGGTGCTTCTCTGGCATCCGCGGGCAGCCTGCCTTAGCATCAATTGCATCTTCTTTCTGCAGCCAATATGTCAGCCGGTCGACTTCCACCAGTATGATCACGCGTACAAAGACCGAGACCGTGACTGTCAACCCGAGCCAGAAAACCACGACCAAGACTATTTCTACTATCTCAACGGCTACAGTCACCGTGACCCCAGCTCAAGGCGTGTTCACAAGCTCAGTCACCGCTACGGCGACAGAGATCGAGACAGTCACGCCTCTGCCACAGACTGTGACCTCCACGGAATCTGTTACCTCCATTTTCGATACCATCACCTCGGTCTGTAATACTGCGACTGTTTCGTCAGCTCTACCAACCGTTGTCGACTATCCAGCATATCCGAAATCAGGTAATACGAGAAGAGACATCGAAGAGAGAAACCTGCCATCCATCCCGAAGGCGCTGTCAGGGCGAAAGTGTGGAAGTGGCGAAGTCTTGACTGCAAAGATCAAGAGCGCCTGCTCTTGCTATCTGGGCCCGAAGAAGTGTACCAGAACAACCACCAAGACTGTGAAAAGGACGGTTACAGCACAGGGGTATGGAGGTGTGACATCAACCATATCAGTGACCATCACTGGCAGCCCGATCACAAGCACGGTGACTGCAAACGTATGTACACGGAGCAGCAGAAGTCTCGAAGAAATTTTGCTAATTGATTCAAGCCGCCCGCAGACTCCACTATAACTATTACCGCAACTACTGAGACCACTTCGGAGACAGTCACTGCGCCAATACCTGAGGATGTCACCATTACAACTACCACCACCATATCGTCGACACAGACGGATTGCACAACCACCACAACCACGACTTACACGAATGGCATCTGCGGAGCCCCATCAGTAACGGCCACTACATACACCTCAGGCACATATTCCTGCACTAGTGCGTCTGATCCCCAATTCACCGCAGCTCGGTTCCGCATCGAGGGCGACGCCAATGACGGCACAATCTGGGAAGGCTGTCTGGCCTCGAATTCCTGCTCACTCAACACTCCGTCTGGGGGAACACACCAGTGCGGTAATGGCGGAGCCAGACTCAGTACGCAAATCGACGAAGCCGGCCAGATCAATGGCTTCGACTATGACGGGACATGGTCGCCGAGCTTCGAGGATTACTTCATCACTCGCATCGCACAGACCTCACACCGCGACAACAGATACTGGGGCGTCCTGAGCGGAGGAGTATTCACTGTAACTGGTGGCTGCGGGGCTCGTGTCAATCCCGACGAGGAAGGACTTTGGCTCTATGATGCTTTCAACATGAACGTGTTGTTGAGGGTGGATTTGGATTATGCCATCGATCGACCTGGTGATACCGTGTCTGTCACCATCACTCGACGCAGTCCCAACGGTGGAGGGTCCAGTCCCGCTGCTGGTGCGAGCTTCGCTGGCGCCGTCAGTGATGCCTCTGGTGTGGTTAGCTTCACTGCTCCTACTTCCGAAGGATGTTATCAGTACAAGGCTACTCGAGGTAACGATGGCAGATCGAATGCCTTCTATCTGACAGTGTTGGAGAATTTTGGCAGCTAGCGGTTGTGCTGATCGATAACACAGACGGAACTTCAGGAGATTGTGACAGGGTTCGGTGTTGGCAATTAATTCCATCGGAAGTGGACGGGATAATTGGGGAGGCACCAACATACGCAACTCTGGCGCTCAGAGATTATATGTAGTGCGCTCATCACGGTGCTTACATCTCCCTGCAGTGATAACAGACTCAGACAGAAGGTTGTCTTTTTTCCTTCCGAACGAAGATTTTGCAAAGAGACGTTCTGCATCTCATCTATACCTTGCACTTCTAAGCTGCGAAAACGAACTTCGGGTTCTCGTCGCCAAGCGCTAGACTCTCCTCTTCGGTCATCCCTTGCGTGACCGCATCCCTCCTTCCAGCTGCACGCACTTTGTTCTCGCGCGTGAAGTAGGCGTACATGATTCCATACAGCACAGTACCAAGAGCAACAAGCGCCATAGTTACACCATGACCTTTCAAATATCTCGGCCCCTCGCTCGAAGGATACAAGAAAGGTGCCATAATGCCAGAGCAATTTCCAATCGTGAGCTGAAGTCCTATTGCGGTCGTCCTCTTGCCATATCGAGGGTTATTCGAAGGCAGCCATGCCAGCGGGATACCGACAGCAACGTAAAGACCCATGGCGACCAAGAAGCATCCTGCGAAATGGACTCCAGAGCTGGCGTTTGACATAAGCATGGCATATCCGACCACCGCGATCAGACTGAAGAAGATGGCAACTGGACCTCGGGATTGACGCCAATCGCTGTATCTCGCCGCAGCCATATAGGACAAGGCGCCGACGGTATAGACAGGAACCGTCAGGACCTGCACAATCGTCCTGGAGCTCTCTGGCCGGATGGCCAAGATGATCGTAGGCAGGAAGGTACTGAACCCGTACAACATCGTGTCCATACAGAATTGTCCTGCACAAAATGCCCAGATCTTCCAGTCTTTGAGACCTTTTCTCACATCCTTCCATTCAAATACATCCACATGTCCAGTTTGCCTTGCTCTTCTCGCTCGAATCATTTCCTTCTCTCCATCATTCAGATAGTATGCCGTCTCCGGATCATCTGCCAGAATCCACCAGCACGCTATACCCAATAGCAACGTCGGCAGACCCTCGATGATGATAATCCACCTCCAGCCTCGCTGACCCGCCACACCATCCATGAAGCCGATGCCATACGCGAGCAATCCACCACAAGCCCCTGCCAACGCGGCGCTGACGAAGAGGTATCCGATCCGCAAAGCCAGCTCATGTTTCGTGTAGAAAAAGGTGAGATAGACGGCCGCTCCAGGAAATAGTCCTCCTTCGACCCACCCCAGCAACAGCCTACACACGATCAAGCCCGCGTAGCTCTGCACGACCCCGGTCAAAGTGGCGATGATGCCCCAGGAAACCGTGATGAAAGCGATCCATCTCGAGGGTCGTACATAGCCTTTCAAGATCAAATTCGAAGGCAGCTCGGCGAGGACGTACGTGACGAAGAGGATGCTGACGGCGGTTTGGAACTGCGATGAGGAGAGCCCGAGGTCTTCTTCGAGGCCGTAGAGGCGGGCGTTGCCGATGTTGACGCTGGGATTGGTGCTTATTAGTCGCAGGCGTGGATAGCTTAAGCTTGGTGAGGCTTGGGAGAAGAGCGGGAACTTACCGGTCCAGGAAAGAGAGAAGGTACAGTAGCATTACCACGGGAATGATGTGGAGGTCGAGCTTGCGGACCAGCTTCTTCTCTTTGGCGCGGTCGATGGTGATAACATGGCCGTCTTCTCCATCGGAGGGGTCCGCGGAGTAGTTTTTGGGATACATAGTTGTCACCGTGCCATCGTGTTTCGCGGCCATTGTTTTTGGAAGTGGAAGGCGTTGGTTGTGCTATCGAATCATCTTGCGAGTGACATAGAAAGCAGAAAGTGGATGCGAGGACCGCCAAAGTGGAGTAGCAGCGGTACGACCGACATACCTATCTCGCGTTATCGCTAGACTGTTGAGCCGCCAAGTGATGATAGGTGAAGATGGTGTGTAAACGCTTGGACGGAGGACTAGCGATGACGAACATGAAGCAGAAAAGTAAATGGAAGCGAGATCGGCGAGGCGAGGCGACGAATGAGGCACGATAAGTAGACGGAAAGATAACTGAGCTCCACCATGAAACGCTCGAAGTTCACAACTATGCGCATTCTGATGTGCTTCTACACTACGTACTGTCTGCTACGGAGGTAGGTCGGGTTCCAAATTCTTCAGCAGTCCTTGTCCCAGAACAGCTTGGCGTATATCGGAATAGTTTCGAAGCTTGTGAGCATTCCACCAGTACTATTTGTCACATTGACCCAATCAGTGCCAGTCAAGTATTTCGCAGCAGCTGCGGCAAAGAAAGTCGTGACATATACGTCGACCATCGTATCGTCACTCGTGATGCTCGAGGTTGAGACGTTCGACGCAACATAGTGATCACTGTCGTACGAGCCTTGATCGAAGTGGATCGTGTTATCTCCGTCGTCGCCAAAGTCATCGCTGGTATAGTATCCTGGTGTCATCCAAAGCCCGGTACTGGCGTTGTAAACAGTTTGGCCACTTGAAGCTTGGCGTTTATAGACTGCGTCTGTCTGCATATTTGCGAGTATGTTCTTCGCTACACGCCAAGGAGCGGTCATGTATTGCCAGCCATTTTGATATGGATTCGATTGGTAGGCATTGTCCAAAGTGAAAGGACCTTTCAAGACATCGTATCGGAAACCTCCAGTATTTGTCATAATGATGCGGGGAGTGTCCTTTCGATCAGGCGCATAGACGACAGCGGGAAACACGGTGGTCGTGAGCCAAGTGAACAGATTATTCGGCGAGCATACCGGATATCGACTCTGGTAGTATGAGTCAGGTGCACAGCCCAGCAAGTCTGTGAGTTGAGGCAAAGTGCTGATGTTCGAAGTGATCTGGTCCGAAATGCCCTGCCCGTATGACGTGTTAAAGCCTCGTCCGAGATATGCGGTATGTTTCTCGAAGGTTGGCCTGTTGAAATCGAGGTATTGTCGTGTATAAGTCAAATTGGATGAGAGCGGTTGTGTGCAATTCAGCTGAGGAATCGCTGATGCCTTCGTAACCTTGATCGTGCCGCTTCCCTGAGGGCTCTTCGCACGAGTGACATTTGAAGGCAGTCCATCGATAGTCGTCCATCCTACTGTCTCGCAGTATCTACCTGCCGCAGTACCAACAGCAGAGGCATCCCAAGCGACCGCATCGCGGATGTGCCGATGACCACCAAATATCTGGATTGGTGTCGTGGGGTGATACTGGCGGATCGCGGCATAGATGAGGTCCCACTCTGTTGATTGTCGGAGAGTGATGTGGCCACTAATGACGAAAAGGTCAATATCCTGTCGGCTGGCCTGCTCCTTGAACCACGATTGTTGGACTGCAGTACCGACTGGTGTAACAACGGTAGCATTGCTGTTACCGGTGAAATTGAAAATGAACGCAAAAGACATGATACGAACCCCCATCTGAGTCTGGTAGTATGCATATCGCTCCGAGAATGGCTTCCGGACACCATTGTCGTAGATGGCGACATTACTTGTTACGTATCGTCCGCCCCAATGTGGAGCGAAGTTGTGATATGTGTCGTTCGCAATTGAAGTTGTGTAGAGCTCGTGGTTACCGATCGAGAGCAGATCGTATGGTAACTGCTTGAAGATAGGCAATGTGAACTTGCCATTTGGTGTCGTTGCGTCGCCAAGGCCAGTGCCATCGTGCAAGTCGCCGCTGTCAATTAGAAGTAGATCGACTCCAAGGACTTCGGCTTTCTTCTTCATCTTCTTAACGAAGTCGGCAAAATCTCCATAGTCTGCAGAGTAGTTCTCGTCAAGTAGATGTCCGGCAAGCCAGCCATGGGTATCTGTGGTCGATAGGAAGTTGATTTGGCCCCAGTGGATGTCTTTGATTTTCTGTGGAAGTGTAGGTTCGGCGTTGGGCTGGATCCGTTTCTCAATGTCATGCCGGCTCATCAAAGCATGGTCCAAGTGGCCACTGCCCAAAAGAGGTGAAGTCCAGTCATGGTCCTCGCAGCCTCCAGACAGGCGCGCGAGGAGAGACACAGCTGCGATTGAGAGTTTCCCCAGCATATTGGAAGGCCTTGATGACCCTCGCTTTTCGCATGCGAGTTGCGAAGAAGCCGTACAATATTGCTCTGAACTGACAATGTTCCGCCTCTTCAGTCGAACACACGAATTCGAAAGACTGTTGACCGAGCACACGAACAGTGTCGCCGTGTCGTACAAAGCGGCCAGTTACAGAGAACGCTGATAGATAAGCGTACAGAGCCGCGTCCTGTGTATGTGCCACTGTCGCCTATCTCATCGGCAGAGGCAAAGGAATTCGCAGAACATGGCCAATGGAAGTTCTTCGGCTCGGCAGGCGCAGAGAGCTTCGATGAGCTTGTGCCCATCAAGGCAGGCTGAGCGGCGGACCGCACGGCTTGTCGGACGCGACTTGGCCTGAAGAGGATGGTGGTACGGTGATACCACGCGGCGGGGGAAAGACTGCTCTCGTGGCGATCGGGCTGGTTGGTTCAATATATGAGCGCCAGCTTCGATTGAACTTTGATTGGGAAATTAACCTCACTTGGCAACCGGAGATCGGAGACATGATCCGTGCTGTAGGCCGGTGGTTGCCGACTGCTGCCGACATTCAGTCGATGTATTTACCGTAGCATCGATCAGCTGCGCGTGAATTCAAAGCTGTTACTCGCCACAGGCAGGCCCCGGAGCTCCTGTTATACGGCGCCAGTGCTCTTCCGTCATTTCTGCTCGCTCGACATGCTACAGCCTCCAAGCTCATCATTATCGGGGGATTGGTCAACACAACCATATTGTTTTTATTTTGCATGCTGACTCATCGGCTGTGGTGTCGGAGTGGTTGTAAGTTGCAACCTCCTCTGGTTCGACTAGCTTCACATGCTGATCCATACCGCAGAACGAGTCAGACTTGAATTCCTCTATAATTCTTGCTATCTGATGCCTTCGGGCGCGCAGGTTCGAATCCTGTCCGCAGCGTGCCGAATGTTTTGCTTCTTTTTGACTTTGTTGAGGAAGCATTAACTATTATATAATGAAGTAACGTCGAGATTCGAGGTGAATACGAGCAGCTTCGCATTTCTTTGGGCCCTTTGGTTGCCACCCAAAATCTGATATTACTGGAGACGTGGCTAGTCTGCGTCATGGTCATGAGCTCACGCTGAGACAAGTCAACATCATATTCATGCAGGGTACTTCAACTCTCTTGGGGTAACGAAACAGAGACCAGAAGCTTACTGTGCCGATTGAGAAAGTTCTCTATTGCTCCAACCTATAAACAAACTAATACAGTCACAAGACGGCCAGAAAGGGGTAACACACTCTATACCCGCCGTCGGTGTCTGCTGTGTTCGATTGCCCAGAATCATATGTCCAGATTATCTGTGCAAACTGTTCATGTCCGGAGTGGACAGCCCTACCCGCCGTGCCCGCAAAGCTAGACGTAAGTGAGACGAACTGGTGGGACAGAGCTCAGCGAAGCAGGCTTTCGGTTCTGGTCGGAAGCGGGTATGGGAAGGAAGCGGAGCGATCCTGGCTCATGGTCAAATATTTGCTGCAAGATGTCGTAATCATCAAGTTCATGAAACAGAAGTCACTCCCCGTTAGTTGGTGGCAGGGCTCCTGAAGTATACATGTGTGTCATGACACGATGACGTGCTGTACATCGCCCTTGCGATACGTGAAGAATCGGCGGAGACTGATGGAACGACTCGTCCGAGCGGAGCGTGCTTTTTGAGGAGAGGCGGCATCCAAAGAGGCGAAAAACTCTTTTGCATCCACACTGTGGTGTCGTCGTAACATCCCGTGAGTCGAGCGCAGAGGTTCGGGCGACGGGAAGAGGTTATGTCCGCCATGAGTCCCTCTACTGGCAGCTGGATCGGTGTTCTCAGAGGGTAGCGCCGTCAATTCCGGCGACGATTCCCTTTCCGAACGATCCGAGGAAACCTGATCAGTGCCAACATCTTCTCTGCCACGCTCGGAACAGTGCGCTGAATCAACGGGTCTGGGAAAGAAATCTTTGTAGGGTACAGGTGTACTCGACCGACTAGTGTGCAACGAAGGTCCTGGGAGGGTCTTCAATCGCTTCGAGATTCGTCTCGAGAATGCATCGCGCACCGTGGAGCTTCTGGCCTGAAGCGTGGCAGGCGCGGTACCATCATCGCGAGTAGTATTAGCAGCATGTTGAGAGGCGTGTCTGTCTTCGGCTACCTCCGCTATAGGCGGCACTGCATTCTCACTCTGCGATCGTCGGACGTGCCGTTTAGGTATGCTGGGCACTTGGCTCTTGTTAAGACTTCGGGCTCGTGAGCGTGATCTGCCGGGGGCATCTGGAGGGTTACTCCGCAATGGACCACAATCGCGAATGAAATTTGCAAGCTCTCGGGTGCTCTCCGTAGTTTTAATAGTCGGACCCCTGGCTGATAAGCCGGATGAAGTTCTCGGTCTGACCACATCTTGAGCAGAGGCTCGGGGTGGCGTTGGCACAGCTTGACGCGGCTGCTCGAATCTGGTTGATAGGGGCACGGGATGTGGCTTTGCTATGGCAGCTTGCTTAAGCGCGTGACCTGAGCTTGGCTCTCTGGGAAGAGGCTTATCAAGCCACACATCCGACTGACGCACTGAAGCCCGCGAAGTGACTGTTGTTGAGGCTCTGGTGAACCGCGACCGCAGGGGTGGAATTGTGGCCGACACTTGCGTTCCAGCGGAGACTTGTCTCCCTTGGCTCTTGTTCCGTCGGCTCGCCGCAGCAGCGTGTTTGGCAATCTCTGCGATGACGGTTTCCAAGATGACCAGACTGTTGCGCAAGTTGTCGCCCTTGGTGCGTAAATCCCTCAGGTATGACATCCAGCCTTGCTCATTCCCACGCATTGCGGCGAAGACCTCAGCAATATCCGGGTTGTCCGTCCCTGGCCGTTGCTCGATTCGTGCGAGGTAGGTGCTGAGCTCTTTGGTGGACTTGATGCCATTGTGGATGTCATGCATGGCGGCATTCATGACCTTGGCTGTCCGTACAATAATTCTCTCAATCTTCTCGTTGCCATTGAGCAGATCTGTCCGGAACTTTTTCTCGTCCAACATTACCTCGAAGACGTCCATATGTTGCATGGGCAACTTGAGGTAACGAATGCGTTCTTCGATGTCCCTGATGGCCAGGTCGAAGTCCTCAGCTGTCCTTTCCAAAAACATGTCGACATCATTGACGTGGCCCTGTAAGATCTTCACCACCTCTTCATTGGACTTGGCCTGGCTCTCCTGGAGCAAGTGCATGCCAAACGTCAACTGGGCAATCAGCTTGACGAAGGGGTGATATTGCGCATCAGGGTGCTGCTTCCATCGCACCACGGGGCAGTCTTCCTCGCGCTCTGCTTCGAGCAACTTTTTGCGTCTCATCTCGGCGTCGGTGTCGGGGTCGGGGTCGGATTCAATGGGCGGATGGGTGGCCTCGACGATCGACTCCTCGAAGGCGTCTTGCAGTTGCGGACAGGGATGCACCGGGGGCGCCATGATGACGCTGGCGCCATCGTCTTCGTCGTAGCCATGGCTCGCTGCGTCGGAGTCCCCTTGTGCGGACATGGAGTGGAAATCGTCATCCTCGCTGGCGCTGTCGCAGGTTGGTAGCGACGCCATGGGTGGGTGCTGGCAGTTGGGGGGCGGGCCCCTCAGCTCCAGGAGCTGCCAGCAGATGTTCTTATAGCCAGCCGGTCGTGGCTTGCGTCGCTGAAACGACAGAAGTGCAACGGGCACGCATGCGGGCTTGAACTCTAAGCGACGGCGGATGGCGTGGGGCCTCTGCGGGCCAGGGACGACGTCGACGGCGACGGCGACGGCGCGGTGTAGCGGAGCATGAGGCCGTCTGACCGGAGGCGCAGGAGGAGGGCGATGATGATGATTGTGTATTCGGGCAGGCCGCAGCGCGCAGACCAGCGGAAGCGAGGCGGAGAGGGAAACATGCGGATGGCAGAGACGGTGAGGCGGCACCCAAGCATCCCTGTCGCGTGCTTGCTTCACTTTGGCACATCAGCGACTCGCGCGCGCGACTATCAATCCACCGCGGAATTGCGCTGACTCGTCGCCCAGCCGCGCGTGGTGCGCCGTGCCCAGTGCAGTGTTTCTTCTTCGCCGAACACGAGCAATATTATTGTCGCGCGCGCGTGACGAGCTCACCAGCCAGCCCAGCTCCAGTCCCGCGCGACTCCCTCCGGCGGGATCATGGCCGCGCCAAGCGTCGAGCACCACTTCCACGGCGACGGCAGGCTGTTGACGGCCACCTCGGACCGCCGCAGCGACATCCGGCGAGCGCTGGTCTCCCTCCACCAGGAGCTGCAAGGCCTCGAAGGCCATCCCGTCCAGATCACCTCTTCCATCACCTTTAATGTGCTCGGGCCCGCCCCCAAGGAGCATGTCTACACCATCAACGTGACAGACGCCGCCTTCAACGCGGACTACTTTGCCAGGACGAAGACGCCGGCCGAGCGTCTCGCCGGTGGCTCTGCTGCATCGCCAACGCCTACGAACCATGTGAATGGTCGACGAGCATCGCTCGCCTCTTCGGCCAGAGGCGTTAATGCCGATGATGAGTCTGACGGGCGTCCGACCAAGCGTGCACGCACCGAAGGCGACGATCGCAGGACGGGCAGCATATCCGATTTATCGACGGTACAGCGTGTCGAGGAACTGTCGAATTTCGTCAAGACCTGGCACGAGGAGTGGAAAGGCCAGGGCGGCTGGCTCTTCGATGCCCTCAATGCCGTTGCCAAAACTCAAAAAGCCCACCAGGATCACCTGAATATGAAGCTCGACACCATGCAGGACATTCTAGGACAATCGATTAATTCTGCCACTGCCACCCAGATGGGCGAAATGGCCAGCATCGCGAAGCTGATACCCTGGCTCGAACAATGCCGGAAGACCAGCGCAGATAAGGTCCAAGCGAGGGAAGAAAAGTGGCGATCCAGCAGCGCTACTTTCCATGACCAGAATCGGCGCGAACGGGAGGTGGCTGAGGCCAGCATCGAAAAAAGACTCGACTCCCATCGTCACCTCTTGCTGAAGATAGCCGAGTCCAACGGCGTCGATGTGGATGCAGGGGAGGAGGATGATGAAAAACACAGCGAGGCGAGCCTAGGAGCGCAATTAACCGCCGAGCTCAACTCGGAAGCGCAGCGAGCAGAGGCAAATCCGCGCGACTCCTCCACAATCACCCTAGATTGAAGCAGCAAGAATTCCCAGGATCCTTGGCTTACGAACACCCGACATGGAAACATTGCTAAGCACATATGGCTATTGCGCCGAAGCTGAAATGTTCGATACTCAAAATGGACTCCGAGCATCGTCATGATTGGGAAAAAATGAGACTACTCAGCCTCTACCAACCACGCCATCGAACCCAAACATCTTCGATCCGATCAGCATTTGCCTTGTCCGAGTCCACAACAAGGTACCATCCAAAGTTCACACCCGCAATACATGCATGATTGGGCCAGAGCAAGAGTTTGTCGCCAACACCAAATGTGCGGAAATGGTCCTTTGGCCCCTCCCAAGTCAGAATGCCGTGTTCTTGCGCGATGCGGCCCACAATCCAGCCTGTCTTATCGCCTTCAGGGTCATATGTTTGTCCCGAGGCTGCCGGCCACGGTGTCACAACAGCCCAGCCTGGATAACTCTTACATGGCTCCCGTCCTAGCACTATTCCGCCTGCTCCTGCCAAGGCTTCAGGCTTGTCTCCGCGATCAAAATATGTGCTGGCCACTTCTGTCAGAATGCGCAAGCCGAGATCGCTGAACGACAGAAGGCTCTGCCCAGTCCTCGAACTCGTCTGAGGTCGTGCTCGTGTCGCCAGTTGTTGCATGTCCATGACTGGATACACGCCAGCATGGAATTCTACATCGAAAGATTGCTGAACCGTTTCAATTGTGGAGCGGTACTGCTGCGCAGCCTCACTGCCTTCCGTCAAATTCTGTATCGATGTGGCTGTCGGCGTTGCGCCAAGCGAGAGCACAACTTTTGACGATGACTGGACCTTCACTCCGGCACATTCCAAGAAGGACCTCGCGCCCTGTTCCAAACCCATGATTTCATCAGACATGAAGTTCAGTGCGTCTTCGGGACTGCTGGCAGAATAGCTATTGCCCATGTGGGTGTATACTCCAGCGAGAAGGGCCTTTTTGGCTCCTCGCAGCGCGTAAGCAATATCCACGAGTTGCTTCGAGCCTGCTGGTACCCCTTCTCGATGATACCCGACATCAATCTGCACCCAAACCGGAACCATACCCGGCCAGATGTCATCGCTGACTTGTTCGATGAGATTTATGTGGTCTGGATGATCGACGAAAAGGCCCACAATTCCTGCTCCGAGGAGTCGAGTCACAGCAGCGAGGCGGGGAATTGCAGACGGTGAGACTGGAATGCCATAGAGTATCGAGACGTTCTTGCCAAGCTGAACGCTTTCGAGGAGCCAGGGACTTAGCGATTCGATCTCAGAGATTGTCGAGGCGACGAATTTGATCGATCGACTGCTGTGGCCAACTTGGTATTGTGATAGCTCCGTGGTCTGTACGATTCATATATTAGCCACTGCTAGAATCTGCATGACCAACAACAACCATTGTGGTCCGTCTCGTGGTCGTTTGATATTCTGCTTACCTTGTGCGTCTTGACATGTGCTCGAAATCCCACATTCAACTTCTCTGCTGTGTCGAGCATGAGTTTGCAATTTCTCCGAATCACCGCGGCGTCGAGAATCGCGGCCGGCGCTTGCACATCTTCGATCTCCTTTCCCACGAACTGAAGCTTCAGAGCCGCCGCCGATGGCGTAGGATACAGGTAAGATGTTGGAGTAGTCATTTTGTTCGTACCTTGTGCCAACGGGCTGAGCGGTTGAAATGCAAGAACTTGGATGTAGGTTGTGGCTACACGTTTTGTTGCATGCCACTTCTAACACGATAGATGTTCTAAATGTTACCCCATAAGTATGTGTAAAGGCTGCTGGTGATCGAGTTGTTACCCCATAAGTATGTGTCAGGTCGAGGCCTGCAGGGCGCAAGTTTTATCTTCGAGGATGTTGGCCGAAAACGTTCTACGGGCCTATCATCGCCCGCCGTGATCGGCAGAGTGACCCTGATTAGATATCGGAGGCTCTTCAAGCAACCCCATTTTTGTATCCAGCTGTTTCTGTCAACTTGTGTCAAGTCGAGAAGTGAGCGGGGTGGAAATGAGCGTGCCAAGACTTTCTGTCGCTTCCAGTCCACCGCGCCTGCTGCTTTGAAAGTCTGGTCGCCGCACTCTCCGCCATCGGCCAAGCAAGGACATATTCAAAATCCGAAATGGGCGAAATCTCGAAGCGCAAAGCAGATAGCAGTGCAGGGGGCGATGGCAAGCGAGCGAAGGTTGGTCTCATCTCGAGAAATGCCAAAAGAAAATGCAAGTCAGTACTAAAATTATTCTGCAGAAGCAATGGCGAAATCCAAAGATGGGACGTGATGGAGGCAGCTACCAACAACAGCAAACCCTTCAAGCGGGAGATATGGGTCTGTTCATCACTTGTCACAAAGGCAAGGAAGGTAAGGCGACGGGCGAGATGAGAGATCTCTTGGAAGAGTACGCCGAACAACTATATCCCGATGCTCTTGCCAACGGCAAGGATGAGGACGATGGCGAAGATGCCGGCCTCGAAATTGATGATATAGAGAAAGAGATCGATGCCGAAGTCCAGGAAATTCGGAAGCCCAAGGCTGCGAGGCTGTTCACACCAGTCCAGCTGCATACACAGTGCAGTAAGTGCCTTCCCTTGTGGGTAGTTGGGAGACCTTGCTTCTTGCCATGCGTCCCGTCAGCTAACATACGACGTTTTGCATCGCTGATCGTCTGTCCAGTCGTCTTCTTCAAGACCGTTGCGCCGGTGGAGCCTGTCTCACTAGTCAAGACAATATGCGAAGACGCGATGAACGACAGCTCTCGCAAGCGAACCAGATTCACGCAGCGTCTTACACCCATGACTTTCATGGGCCGAGCATCCGCGGAAGGACTGGAGCAGGTGGCTCTCAAAGTCCTTGGTCCGCACTTTCACCAAGAGCCGTTCAAGGCACGCACGGTATGTGAAGCCTGGTATACTGCTGGAAACATGCCAGAAACACCTGTTGCTATCTGTAACACAGTATGCTGATGACACTGCAGTTCGCGATTCGACCCACGATCCGAAACCACAACATCTTAACCCGCGACAGTGTCATCAAGCAGGTCGCAAGCCTGGTGGGAGAAGGACACAAGGTCGATTTGAAGGACTACGAGCTACTGATCATTGTCGAAGTATATCAGGTTGGTGGCTTCTGCAGGCTTGAATCTAGGCCGTGGATTCTTCCATGTCAGCCGAGGCTGCGCGGAGCGATGCTAACCTCACAAATAGCACATCTGCGGCGTCAGTGTCGTGGATAACGACTTTGAAAGACTGAAACGCTTCAACATCTCGGAACTCTTTGAGCCAGCTCCGAAAGAAGAGGTCAAGGAGAAAACAGGGAGCGAATGAAGTGCGAACTTGGCCAGATCCACGGCTGTGAGCATCGTAGGTCTCCGAATGCTCGTCCATGTAGAGCAATCTTCGAATCGCAGCACCGGAGGTACAGCAGGGTGCTCAAACGATGCAGGACGCCGCGAGACGCTTGTGCATGCTGGAGCCTCGTTTGGGCATCGTGTTTGACGGATCTGTCAAAACAAGCGAGACTTAGGCGACTGGCGAGGATCTGCCGCCTCCCGGCCCGCTAACCGAGAGAGTGCGACAGCGACACTGAGACCGGCATCACATTCGCTTGGCGATGCATCTCTCCCTTTTCTCGCAGACTTTCACAACGAAGGGACCGAATACTGGCTTGGCGGGCACTGTGAGGACCGGTGTCGGTAGCGATGAGGATTCGCGGATGCGACCCTGCAGTGGAATGGCTTCGCAGTCGAGAGCAACTGACAAGAGCCTGGAGGCATTCCTCAAGATCTTGTACTCGCGATCATCGACACAAATCTCACGGTGGCTTGATCTCTGTGCTCCCCGACGCACATGGCGTTGCTCGCGTGGACTGCCGGCCACTGGGCACATGGGTAAAGCTTGACATCGGAATGCACGATATGAATTCCACCGATGCGATTCCGTCTTGCGGTGTTTGAGACCTGCGTCTTGCGCGGCGCTAATAAGCCGCAACATTCGATTTCCGGTCTCGAGTTCATGTTTTGGATTCGTCTCGACAGCAGCGTTTGCGCATAAATAAGTTCTTGGCTGTGCTGCGTTGTTCTGTTGCCTTTCGGCTCCAGAACCAAAAGTAGACCGGAAATGCATCTTGGACGCAGGGGATCGGCACTAAGACCTGGTCCGGTGTAGACAGACGAGCGCGCTGACGACTTGCTCGCCTACACTTGAGTCTAATTCGCAGCGGCGGCGCCATAGCGTTTCTACCAACGACCTGTGCGCGCTCCATACAGGGAGCATTTGAAAAAGAAGACCGACAATTGGTAGATAGAAGCCTCGGCGTGGATAATGGAAACATGTACTGCCCTAACATGGTAGCACTCTTCCTTCTTCACAGCCCTCCGTGTTGTGCAGCAGTTCAACGCCTTATAACGAATCGACGCCATCGCTGCTCCACCCGCAGCAGCTCACTACCCGCGCCTGACTTCGTACATCTCGCGCTGCAGGACCAAACAGATTGCTTGATTAGCGATATGGCGCATGTGGAGGAGGCCTGATATCAAGGTGGCGCGTTACGGACTAAGATGCAACTCTCCATTTCAGATCCTCGACCGAAACGCACACGGTCTTCTTCGGTATGCTCACGGCACTCCGCCCGACGACACCACCGCTCCGTCCAGAATCACAGTCAAATTGCTTGCCGAGCCTCTTGGATTTGAGATAGCCCAGAGGTGGCCAGTGATCAATCGAGTCAGTTCAAACAGACACGGCCCACCGGAATATTCAGAGCGCAGTTGCTCGGTGTTTCACGCCGTCTTGTCGGCCAACAAAGCGGACAGAGCACACAAAAGATGACGGCCACCATGCTGGAAGCACCGCGAGTACTGGCACCGAGAATCACAACCGATACCGTCTGCCACAAACCCAGAATGTCTATCACCACCACGAACACCCACACAGCACGCTCACCGGATCGAGGCTCCATACAGCAAATCGCTGCGAATGCCCTGCAAACAAGGTCGATCGTCGTGGAAAGGATAGGCGGGACACTCTTTCGAACATTCCAATTACAGAGTGGTCCCGACTTCTTCTATGTCCTACGCTGTGGCCCTTCGCTCAGCATCCGGCTTCTGCGACATGAAGAAGATCGTCTGCAGACGGAAGTCCAAACCCTGCAAGCTCTACGCGGGAGATCCGATATTCTGATCCCTCGGCTCATTGAACATCAGCCTACGACGGCGCTGATAGGCAGTCCTTACTTCATCAGTGGGCCTTTGAGAGGCGTCCCGTTTTCGGACCTCGAACCTCAGCTGTCGAAGCATGCTCTCGCGAGCATCGATCGAAGTCTGGGGAGTTTTGTTCGCAGGCTCACGTTCGTCTGTGGGTCGCAATTCGGGTTGCCCAGGATACATAATAGCACACCGACGTCCCGGTCATGCTCATGGTCGAAGTGCTTCAGCAATATGCTCGAAAGCATCCTTCGCGATGCGGAAGACGCTCTCGTTAGCCTGCCGTATGACTTTATACGCGACCAGATCCGTCGACATCGGACATCGTTGGATCAAGTCACGCAGCCCAAGCTGGTTCTCCTCGATATGGTTAGCGAAGGAAACATCTTGGTCGATCCGAGAACTTGTACGATATCAGGACTGCTGGACTGGTCGAGCGCGATTTGGGGAGATCCGTTCTTGTCAGATTGCTTTTATCGACCTTCGGCGGGGTTCGCTGAGGGGTTTGGCAAGTTGCCTAATTCGACAACTGACGAAAGGATCAGGCAGTATCTGTGAGTCGATACTTTCAAAAGTGTAAGACCTCGTCTCTTTCATTCGCTGATGGAGTTCAATGCAGATATATACTCTACCACGCGCTCGTTGCTATTGTGAGGCAATGCTATCGGCCTTCGGAAGATGGCGATGAGTTCAAAGCCAGAAGAAATTTGACGACCGCTTTGACGCAGTTGAATAGCATCCCAAGGTGAATGTGCACCGCAGGTGCAAAGTCACCAGCCGTAGGCATCGAGCGAATCGGTTCAGCAACTGTCATCGCTGCACAGGGGCTGTTCCTGAATATATACGAGCCAAGGACGCCGGCACGCCGAAGATGAGGGTTCCGCCATTGCACTAGGGAGTCTGCGGTTCGGGGTTTCGAGCTACAATCTCTGGGATTGGTTTTAGTCGTACTGCTCTTGCGCATCATGGAGGTAGCATTACTGGATACATTGTACGGCGCTTATGGGGATTGATGGGATTTGGCGTTATCTTTGGTTTCTGGAAGAAAGCGTCAATGAACGAAAGCATTTGTGAGCCATGATAGTTAGCTTTTGGACATTTCGTGAACATGGACAACGCACCGTGGCGGTGGCAGTGGTCCACATGAGAGACGCGAATCCAGAATATTGTGCATGTTTTCTTTCCTGCAGGACAAATATAACATGTCCGCTGCGATCTTGTCAAAAGACGTTGATCTGCTGATCTGCTGAGAGGAGCAACATGGGCCGGAAGACGCGGAGCATGCATCAAACTTTGTGGGTTTGGGTCGTCCAAAACTCAGCACAGGCCCGCTCACTTATCACCAGCAAGAGACGGCGTGGTCGGAATCTGACAAGGAAATGAAAGTGATGACGGCGAGGCCTGGTGAAGAGCAATAGTGTCTCGTATTTGAGGACAAGTTTTCATTCTGTGACGGGACGTACGGTCACGTACCTCATACTGTTCGACATCTCCATCGGCCAAGGTGGCGCTACGAGGCTATCAGCAGGGAGGGGTTCTGACCAAGCATTTTCGAGTCTCGACCAGGGTCGTTCGCCCGGTGTGGTGAAGGCCAGCTGTACGCGCATTGTGGCATTGCACGACGAGAATTCACACCAAGTGCGCCCCAAGGTGGTGAATGCTGCCCCGCTAGCGCACATGAAGGAAATGACATATGGCCTGTTGGCACGTGGGAACGATTGTGCGTGAAAGGGTTTGTTCTTGCTAATTAGTAGGGTAACAGCTGCGCGGTTCACTCGACTGCGCTAGCTTGGCTTAGAATGCAAACGGGACACCTATCCTCGATTCGCGGGTCTCCTCCTCTGCACGAGAGCTTAAAGTTAACACATTTCAGGACACGACTCTTCTCTCTCTCTCTTTTTCCTTATCATCCCCTCTCCGCCCACCGTCCTTCTTCTTCTTCTCCTTCCACCACGACATCGTCTCGAAGCCGCACTCAGGACCTTTTGCCTGTGAACGTTGCTGGAGAGCTGTCGACACCATGAAGTACTCGCTCGGACTGCTGGGCCTGGCCGCCCTCGCCGCCGCGTCTGATGTGCACGACCTGACCAAGGACACATTCGAGGACTTCGTCAAGGAGAATGACCTCGTTCTCGCGGAATGTGAGTGCCGACGTACCTCTGAACTCGAGCTGTTCATCCATGCTGACCCGCGAACGCAGTCTTTGCGCCATGGTGCGGACACTGCAAGGCCCTTGCGCCCGAGTACGAGGAGGCGGCGACGACACTCACAGACAAGCCGATCAAGCTCGCAAAGGTCGACTGCACGGAGCAACAGGATCTGTGCCAACAATACGGCGTGGAGGGATACCCAACACTGAAGGTCTTCCGAGGCCCAGACAACATCGCGCCCTACGAGGGCCCGCGAAAGGCCCAGGCTATTGTCTCGTACATGGTCAAGCAGTCCTTGCCGGCTGTGTCGATCTTGTCGAACGCAGAAGCGCTCAAGGAGTTCAAGACCGCCGACAATGTCGTGCTCGTTGGCTACTTCGGCGCTGATGACAAGTCCTCCAACGCCACCTTCACCGAGCTGGCCGAGGAGCTGCGCGACAACTACCTCTTCGCTGCCACCTCTGATGCCGCTCTTGCGAAGGCAGAGGGAGTCAAGCAACCCGCTGTCGTCCTTTACAAGTCCTTCGACGAGGGCAAGAACAAATACACTGAGAGCTTCAGCAAGGATGCTTTGGTCACTTTCGCAAAGACCGCCGCCACTCCACTGATCGGCGAGGTCGGTCCTGATACGTACAGTGACTACATAAGCGTAAGTTGATCGGCTGTTCTTACACGTGGCAAAATGCTGATTCCTCCACAGTCTGGTCTCCCACTCGCCTACATCTTTTCCGAATCCGCCGAAGAACGTGAATCTCTCTCCAAGAGCTTGAAGAAGCTTGCCGAGAAGTACAAGGGCAAGATCAACTTCGCTACGATTGACGCAGAGGCCTTCGGTCAGCACGCTGGCAACCTCAACCTCGAAGTCGGCAAGTGGCCAGCGTTCGCCATCCAGGACACTGCCAAGAACCTCAAGTTCCCATACGCTGAGGCCGGCGACGTCAAGAAGCTCACCGAGAAGCTCCTGACCAAGTTCGTTCAGGATTACAGCTCTGGCAAGATTCAGCCAAGCATCAAGAGCGAGCCTATTCCAGAGAAGCAGGATGGCCCAGTTACCGTTGTCGTGGCCAAGAACTACGACGAGATCGTCTTGGACGACACCAAGGATGTCCTACTCGAGTTCTACGCACCATGGTGCGGTCACTGCAAATCTCTCGCACCAAAGTATGACGAGCTCGGTGGTCTTTTCAAGAACCACGCCGACAAGATCGTTATCGCCAAGGTCGATGCCACTCAGAACGACGTTCCAGTTGAGATTCAGGGCTTCCCAACGATCAAGCTCTTCAAGGCTGGCAGCAAAGACGCTCCAATTGACTACTCTGGCGCTCGCACCGTCGAGGACCTCGCCAACTTTGTCCGCGACAACGGCTCTCACGGCGTGGACGTCTCTGACGCTATTATCGCCGATGCTGAAGAGGTCGACACTGAGGGCATGCCAAAACAGGCTGCTGCTGCTACGGACGCCACTGAGGGTGTTGCGGACAAGGTCAAGGAAAAGGTCAAGCAGGCTGGTCAGGCTGCCAAGCAGGCCGTCCTCGACGACGACGAGGTCGCGGATCACGATGAGCTCTAGATGATTGCTTGATGAAATTGTTATCTGGTTGGCTGCTTGTACGTATGCCCTGGTCTAGAGTACGTGAAATGATTTTTGGGATGCTTTGCAAAAACAGCAATTCCAAAATTTCCCATCAATGCTACTTCTGTCACACTTTTGTGGTATCTTGGTGCCATCCGTCCTTCCTCGACTAACCCGGGGCTTGGTCCTCCCACCGTGCCTCTCTGCGTAGTCGAAGTGTCCGATCGCTTTACCTATGCGCAACTGCCCAAATGCACAGAGCGCGCTGGGCAATGTTGCCGGAAATTCATGTTATTGTCTCTCAAAGTGTCGCATAGTTCCGACGCTGGCCAGGTCGATGATCTTTTGACCTCAGATGCACAGCCGTAGCCAGCGCTATTTGTACTTGGATGATCGAGCATTGCATGCCTGATGGGACATTTCTTCGAGCCTTGATGACGGCAGTACAGTAACCTTGGTGGTCCCCCTCCAACGCACATGGGACTTCACAACCCATTCCCAAGGTCACCGCTCCAGCGACTCAACCACTTTCCTCTTCTCATCATTACCAAAGCAAGCCGTGCCTTGCTTCAACGCCGAGATCAGCAGCGGCAAACTCTTCGCGTTGAAATCGCCCGCAGACCGCAGCCGGTCCAGATCATTCGCGAATTCCTTTGTGACTTGGCGGAGATAGAATTCTTCGAAGGCTTTGTGGGGGTCTTGTTTGTGCTTCTTTTGGGAGAAGACGGGGGCTGGATCGGATCCTGTGTTCAGAGCGGAGTGTTCATCAGGTTCTTGGGCGATGTGTTGTGCTCGCTTGACTGAGTTTGTGGGGATTGGGACATCGTTTTCGGTATCCGAGGACGAGGATGATGAGGAGGCGGAGGAGACTGGCAAGGTTCAGTGGTGAGTCGACGAAGTTGGTCTGGACATGCTCGATACCTTCTGTGCGTGTTTTGCGTTTGTTGCGTCGCTTCTTTTCGATTTTCTTTGGCGGCATATTTGATACTTGTAATTGGAGCACTTGCCGCGGGAAGAGGTGGGTTGAACGCGATGTCTTGGCGTCGCAAAAGTCGAAGAGGCGGAGCTTCTTCCTCGCTTCCTCCCATCCTTCCACATTCGACTCTGTATGGCGACGACGATACAGTCAGCCACTTGGCTTGATTCGACTATCCTCTCCCCCCATCACAGCATGGCACCGACACCATCGACATCACGCGCAAAGAGCAGTCGTCAGAGGTTTGCATCAACATCTCACATTAGATTCATCATACGCTAGAGAACAACATCTATCACTGCTCGCTGCAAGAACTGTTCCATGCGAATCTTCATGCAAGCGGCCTACCAGCGGCCGCCTCCTCTCTTCTCACCGCCCAGCCTTTCATCGCAAAGAGGACCACTTCCCACGCCAGAATCACGCCAGTCAGGCCCATGGTCAGTGTAAAAATGGTCATGGCGTCCAAGCCATTACTTTCGATCGCCCACACGCAGTCTGCAGCGCTGTTCATGAACATCAGTCCACCGCTCGTCAAGCAGAATGCGGCAACGAGCTCGCTCGGTGGTCGGGACGGAAAGTGCGAAGTCGGCGGTTTGAGATACATCGTGATGTATGTCACTCCACGGGCTATCGCGAAAGCGGAGAAGAGACCACCCCATTGAGCATGCATCATGGTGCTAATCATGCTATTTTGATGATGCGAACCCATAATCATGCCCAGAAGCATGATCGTCAACGCCGGCATGGGATTCAAAGATGTCCGGTGCGATTGTGGCTCTTCCCAACGCTGCTCTTCGCTCTCAATATGCAGCCGCGACATCGACATCGCAGATCGAAAACCCTCGATGTCCCTGCTTCTCTGATCGAGGATACTGGTGTTCATCAGGTTGCGCGCCCAGCCACACTCGACCAACATTCCAAGCAATCCTCCGCCAAAAAAAAGTATTGTGATACTGAGGTGCTCAATATCTGATGCCGTCCACACACCATTCTTCCCGTTCAGATGCTCCAGGAAAACATTGGTCGCACCGTATAGCCAGATGACGAAAGACTCGGTGAACTCGGCGGACGGGATGGTCGACTTCCACTTGGATACCAAAGGTGGCTGAGGTCGGATGTTCCACGCCCAGCCGAACTCCGTGAATGCTCCCATCCAGCGACCAAGTGTCAGGAGGCCATACCAGAAGAAGATGCCACCTTTGATATAGTGGGCCAGTCCATTAAAGATTTGTCTGTCGCGGAAGAGACCTCCGGAGATGATGAATCCAGAAGTGAGCCCGGCGAAGCCTAGCAGGAGGAGTGATTTCTCCAGGAAGATCTGACTGATACGCAGTATTCTGACCGCCCTCCCGAATGAGAACCGCTGCACGCTACCAGCCAAGAAGCGGTCTACTCTCCTGCTGCCCAAGAATCTTCGTTGCTCTGAGTCTGCGTCGTCCAGCTTCTCGTCATCAAACTCGTGATCACTTGGAGGTCCCTCCGGCTTCCGGTACACGCTGTCGGTAGAGTTCTGTCGGGATCCGAATCCAGAATCTCTCGAATCGCGAGAAGACTCATCGTTGTATGCGGAATGCGTATCGAAGTGCGCCATACTTTGGGCAGCAAACGTCAGAGGCCGCTGCACTGAGGATGACTGCTTCCGTGCGTGCTCGCCATACGCGGAGTACATCGAGAGAAGCGTCCAGACAATGGTCATGGCGACAATCACCCAGCCAAGTGGGTGATGCGCGTTGTCGACGTAGAGATCGGGTGTGGATTGATTGTAGACAACCCCGGTGAATATCCCAAGCCCATCCACAATATGGAAGAGCACCTGTGCCGGCAAGTGGAACCGCGAGCGCGCAACGCTGAGAAAAATGGCCAAAGGCATGCATATGAACCACGCCAGTACCATGAGCACAGTATGCGCCAGATGCCAATTCCAATAATCTGGATGTCGGACGTAGCTCAGAGCTTTGTGGTCTGGATGTTCCGCCAATTCTGCCATCTGCTCGCCCATATCCATCGCCCCGCCGCCTCCATGAGCCGCTACGTGTGGTAGCACTCCCAGAAGGAGCGCTGTGGAGACGAGGATGATTGCGCTCGTGGGCGGCATCAGGCGTTCAAGTTGATGTACGAGGTAGGTGGAGGTTCGGCTGAGGAAATTTTGCAGTGAAGCCCAGAGCTGCTTGCAAAGCTGCACCAAAGAGGCCGATGAACGCAAGGGCGCGGCTTTTGAGAGGTTTGGGTTACACAAACCAAGAGCCCAAGAGTCACACGCGCAGAGGATGGCGAGTACGAGAGTGTGCTTGGAGGTCAGCTATGCATATGTGCGGTAGGCGCAATTTATTGACGCGCCTTGCTCGCACTCGGCTCAGTGACTACATGGAGTTTCGGATTCTCTGATCCGACAACTTTCTTCACGGTCGCATCAGTTACTCACTCGATGGCATCCTCCGAGTGGGTGCGGCTCAGCAAGAATTCACTCTCACAGAACCCCGATCTGAGTGCTCCAGCTCCCTTGCATCATAGCGCAGAGCTGCCGTTAGAGCCAGCGGCGGTGCCGTGCGCGCCA
Organism: Cercospora zeina; assembly: GCA_022702355.1. Classification (NCBI taxonomy): domain Eukaryota; kingdom Fungi; phylum Ascomycota; class Dothideomycetes; order Mycosphaerellales; family Mycosphaerellaceae; genus Cercospora; species Cercospora zeina. Next base: position 3,792,521 of record JAKLWX010000005.1, read on the forward strand.
GGACCCGTCAGCTTCCGCAAGAGATCATGCAACACTCATACCACCGACGAATCATAACACCGATCTCGATCGTTTGGTATGCCACATGAACAAAACTTGCAGGTCAAGACTTCAAGACTCATCGATTGTTCTGGGTCGGCGTCGGAGCTTCGCGGACGCCGGTAGCACTGCTGACCAAAATTATTCCTCAAAGTGCTTGCACTTTGCGTCAGTCCAGAAAGACTAGAGGGTTCGATAAGTCCGAATATCGGAGTTGTTGCAATAATCTGGTCAGGGCATAGGCATCACTCGTCATCCAAACAACATCAAATCAACTTTATGATCGAAACTAGGCTCCAAGTCTCGGCAGCACAATAGCAGCAACTCTGCGTTCTGCCACACCAGCATTATTATGGCCCGATACTTGATGTCCTCGAGACAAGCACTTTAGGGCTGGGCGCAGACAATCACTTGACACGCTTTCCACTTCGCCAAAAAAGATTGTTCCACAGACTCTCTCGCAACCATGTTCACGCCATAGCCGAAAAGCTGACGATCCTCTGCTCGTCGATCGTAGTAGGGCTGTGGACCGTCTAGTGAAACCTGCGTACATCGTGGCCACACTAAGTCGTGCAGATCGAGCATCGTCCGCTTCGATTTCGGACTTCACTCACAACTTCATCAACGACAAGACCTTCCAAGACTACCACTTGCTGACCGCAGCCGCACCAGGAATCGCATAAGGATCATGCCTTGCAGCGCAGGGTGTGAGCCAAAGGCAGAGCTTGCACATCTTTTCGACTGGTTGACCAAACACGCAAGTCGCCCATCCTTCAAGGCTGCAGCTTTTGTGTGTTTCATCATCAATGCCCTCGGATGAGCACTGCGCTGTCGATCATGTAAGCGGGACCCACTTCTGCAGGATTGTGGCTGCTGACTGCCGGGACTATCCCTCAGCGGCCATATGGTGGATGTGTGGTGACAGTCTGCTGACAGAGCGTATGCTTCAGCAGCTTTCTTGACACCGCCCCAGAACGAAAAGGTTCATTGCATATAAGAGCTGTCGACCTTATTCCTCACATTATGCTTTGTTGGTCCTTGATGGTGCAGTACTTCAATCAAGAGCAACAAAATATCAGACACGTGCACTGCATCCCCCCCAAACAGTCCTTCTGATGACTTTGGCGTTGTTCTTACATATGCGTCCCTCGGAGGCAACTTCTTATGTCCGTTTGCTGAGGGTTCTGCTGCAGAGAGCACAGGAATCGCTAAGCGCAGTAATGTCCAACCTCTTTCGCTCCCACGGCATCCTTCCGATGCATTTCGAAGCGATGTAAGTGCGCATGTGGTATGTGGCATGTGGCATGTGGCATGTGGTTTGTGGCGTTTCTTGTATGGGAGGTCTCCCCTACGTTGGCAGTTATCTGGAATATGCCAAGATCAAGTTGTGGTATCGGTCATGCGTGTGAACTTGGCGAAGGAGAGAAGGAGAGTGCAGACGACGCTGCTCTTGTCCTGCCCTACGAATTTCCAGTGGAGTGTCTTGATATCGACCCTATACGATCTTCAAAATGCAAGACTTTGTTCACGAGCTTGGTGGTGATTTCTCATCAAGGCGTATGAAGATCTGGCGAAGCTGAATGGTCGACCTCCGTGCCATGTTCAATGCTTTTGCATCTGCCTATCTGGAGCGACCTTCGCAAAGCCTCGAATCGCGATGGATTCAATCATCTATCTTCTACAAGCTCGACGTGCTGATCCTTGTCACGACCATTGCAGATTATCGGCAAGCTTGAGTGATGCGGTGAACAACAGCTGACATTTTCGTCTTCCGGACATTTTTTATCATGTTACGTTCAGCTTCATGGATCAATCATATCCTTCATTCCTCGTCACCACCTCCTCCGGGCGGCCCTGACTTGCCCATTTGTCGCGCCTTCAGCATTTCGTCACACAAGAGCAGATTTGATGCGATGCCAGTCGAGCTGGCGATGCTGTTTCTTAGTACTCTGAAGCTGTCAAAGACGCCCTGCTGCTCCGGATCCATCGGCTCGCCTAGTGTGAGATCAAGACCAGCGACGTGGCCTTCCGCATGTTCATCTTGAAGGGTAGCGACTGCGAGTAATGTTAGCATTGAATTGTCAAGTGAATACGCGCATCACTTACTGCAATCCTGTATGTCATGTCCACTGTTCGCTGCGAGAGTCTTGGGGATGACAAGCAAAGCGTCTGCGAAAGCAGCAACGCCCCATTTCGCTTTGCCTTTCACTTGTTTCCCAAAGTCATCCGATTTGAGTCTTCGTGCAGCAGCGACCTGGAAAGCACCACCTCCGGGGACAACGCTCTTGTCGACGATCATGTTGTATACTGATCGCAGACCATCGCGGACCGCGTCCTTGATTTGTGTGATCGTGTGCGCATTGGGTCCCTTGATCAAAATCGTCACTGACTTGGGCTCCTTGACCTCTTCGATGAATGTGTATTTCTCCTCTCCCAGCTGGTGCTCGTACACATGACCAGCCCAGCCCAGCACATCCGATGACAAATCGTCCACGCTGTTCTGTGCCGTGCCGCCGCAGATCAATTGTAGCCGCTCCATGTTCCTCCTCTTTGCTCTCCTCAACGCAAAAATGCCGTTCTTCACTAGCACATCGAGCGACAGTGGATCAATGCCCTTCTGGTTGATGATGACAAAGCCCTTTTTTGGATCAGTGCCGCAAACCTCCTTCTTCAACTCTACAATCTTCCTCAACTTGTCGTCCACGAATCTTCGCTCGCTCTCGACCAGCTTTTCTCTCTGCTCCGCACTGTTGTAGTAGAACCCACTGTTGATCTCGCTCTTCTCGTACTCCAAGCTCACGTTCAAAGTCAAAATGTACGCGTTTCGCACGTCCTTGGGCATATCTGGATGTCTCGCTCCGTGGTCCAGGGCCAGACCTCGGATCAGCTGTGTGTCTGCTGCGGTACGGTGCTGCATCGTCATAATTTCAATCATGTGCAAGTCGGGCTTTGCAGGAGCCTGATAGATGGCCAAGACGGCATCTACGATATCTGGAGTCAGTTGCTCAGCCAGAGTCTTGTTGATTTTCGTGGTCAAGCTCGTCCGGGCAACGTTGATGAGAAGCTCCCGATCGACGTCTCGAGGTAGTTTGAATTCGTCCAAAAAGCGCAATGTCTCGTTCTTAGCCACCTCGTAGCCGTCTGTGATGACTCGTGGATGAAGGCCTTCTGCAATGTATCGATCTGCTTGCTTCAACAACTCGCCGACCATGAGCACGACACTCGTGGTTCCGTCACCGCAAATTTCGTCCTGCGCCGTGGCCGCTCGCGCAATCATGACTGCCGTCGGGTTCTGTATTTGCATCTCTTTCAGCAGTACACTGCCGTCCTTGGTGAGCTTGATTTGACCCGAGCCATCGACCAGCATCTTCAGCGTCCCCGTTGGGCCCAGGTTGGAGGCGAGCACATCTTGCAGGCCTTCACCCGCCGAGATGTTGACGCGCAGTGCTTCGCCGCGCCGGCGCGACTCTGCCTTTGGATTGAGAAGTTGAGCTGCCGACATGATATGGCACGTGTTGTGGCAGCGGGTTGTGTGGAAGTGAACGTGTTTGCTGCCCGCTCCAGCGTCTGTTCAACTTTTTGGCTTGAGCTTGCCTGCGCGACTCGCGAATCCCGCTTCCCGCTCCGGCTCGCTCGGCCGAGCCCTAGAAACATTCAACAGGGGTGGCTATCAATACCACTTCCTGTCGACTTAGTTAGCCTCATCCTTCTCGTTTGAATCGTTCGCTGAATTTTCGAACGTTCCAAAACTTTTCACAGCCCTTCGTAGGTTTCCAATCCTCCCGTTTTTCCTACCATCATGTCAGCACAAGTCATCCCAGAACCAGAAACCATTCAGTCTTCGAGATCAGAGCTCATACACACGCTGCCTGCTCAGGGACTGGGCACAGCTCAAGCCATCAAGCATCTGCAACAAGTCGTTGAACCAGCACTAAACCAGAGTTCCCAATCAGCGAACTACTACGGCTTTGTCACCGGAGGTTCCACTCGAGCTGCATCTCTCGCTGATGAGCTAGTCACTCGGTACGATCAGTCAGTGGCCATCCATCTGCCCAACGATACTCTAGCCACAGACGTGGAGGATGCTGCCCTCCGTCAGGTCCTGGACTTGGTCAAACTGCCACAGGAAGAATGGCAACACCGCATTTTCACCACCGGAGCCACAGCCAGTAATGTGCTCGGATTGGCTTGTGGACGCGAGTGGGTGATCGCTGAAGCTGCCAAAAAGAAGGGCGTGACAGCCAATATATCCGAGGATGGCATCCCAGAAGCATTCAGCAAAGTAGACATTGACACGATCCAAATCCTCACCACATCCCCTCATTCTTCACTTGGGAAAGCAGCATCCATCGTCGGCCTAGGCAGAAACTCGATCAAACCTCTTGGCCTCTACCACAACCCCTGGAACTTTGACGTTCCATGGCTGGAGAAAGAACTCTCCAAACCCCGCACAGCCTCCATAATCGTCATATCCGCCGGCGAAGTCAACACAGGCTTCTTCGCCACCACAGCCGGCGACCTCCTCACGATCCGCGAGCTCGCGAACAAGCACTCAGCCTGGATCCACGTCGATGCCGCCTTTGGCCTCCAAGCCCGTATCCTCCCCACCGACAAAAACGAATACGCCGTCATGGCCCAAGGCGTCGAACACCTGCAACTAGCCGACAGCATAACAGGCGACGCGCACAAACTGCTCAACGTCCCCTACGACTGCGGCCTCTTCTTCTCCCGCCACCTCACCCTCGGCCAAGCCGTGTTCCAAAACGCCGGCGCAGCCTACTTCACTGCAACCAACACCTCCATCCCGTCCCCCGCAAACCTCGGCATCGAAAACTCCCGCCGTTTCCGCGCTCTGCCTGTCTACAGCACGCTCCTAGCGCACGGCCACGCAGGCTACCTCTCGATTCTCGAATCGCAAATCGCGCTCGCCCGTGCAATCGGCACGTTCATCCAAAGCGAACCCGCACTGGAACTCTTACCGCGATTTCCGCCAAGTTTCAGGCGAGTGAAAGAACAGTGGCTCAATCGGATCTATGTCGTGGTCTTGTTCCGCGCATTGAACGATGAAGTGAATGAAACTTTGGTAGAGAAGATCAACGCGACGCGGAGAATTTACGTGAGCGGGACGGTGTGGGATGGGAGACCGGCTGCGAGGTTTGCAGTGGCGAATTGGCAGGTCGATGTGGAGAGGGATATGAAGTTAATCAAGGAAGTTCTTTGGCAGGTTCTGGATTAGAATATTTTTTGGCACGGGTTGCTAGATGTTATGATCCAAAAGAAGACGCACTGAACACATTCCCAAGTCAAGCAATATGCTTCGTGTAAACTTTGTTGTATCTTCATGTTTTGTAGGTTCTACGCATCGACTCGCTCTCATCGTCGTCTTCTCCGGGTATCATCATCATGCATGCTGCAACGAATAACGGGTTTACCGTCCAATGCATATCTGCATAGGGCGTCTGCAGCTCCACCATCGAGCCCAATGTCATCGGACAGCGTCATAAGCGGTGTTGTGCCAAAACCTTTCCAAGTGTATGCCAAGCTGTCCAAAAGAACAACTCATCCAGCTCCTCTCAATGCAAGTGTATATTGCTGTCCAGATCCGGAAACAAAACCAAAAACACCCTCGCCATGCACGCAAGTAGTCCTGAGGTGTGGCCTGGTACCAGTTACCCTCTGTCGATCATGCTACACTAGCCTTGACGTCTGCTCGACTCTCCATCTCCAACAAAGTTCTCAACTCCTTGAATTTTACCGGCTTGGGCAGGAAAACATCAATCCCCACTGTTTCAGCCTCCTCTCTCGCTTTCTCACTCGCAAGACCCGTGAGGGCGATGACGGTACTCTTCTTCAGACCATTCTCCGTCTCAAACTCTCGTATTCGTCTCGTAGCTTCCATACCGTCCATGATCGGCATACTGATGTCCATGAGCACGAAATCGAAAGGCGCAGGTCTAATTCTCGAGCTAGCGCTGGTTTTGATGCTGCCGACAGTGTCACTGGTGGTGTCGCTCGAGGTGCTGTCTTTTCTCACTTCGGAAACGGAAATTTCGGATTCAATTTTGTGATCATCATCGCTAGGGCTCGTGGTCGAAGTCGCGTCCACCAAGAAGCGTCCAGCGCTTTCCCTGTACACGTCTAATGCTTCCTGGCCGTTCTCGGCTTCGCGATAAGTGAAGTTGCATCGCTTCATGAACATGACTAGGAGCTGACGGTTGATTTTGTTGTCATCCACGAGCAGTAAGTGAGGCACTTTGGCTTGTGAAACAATAGTTTGGGCGCTGTCGTTCTTACTAAATTTCGGTCTCGAGTGATACTGTAATGGAGCTCGTAGCTCTTTATTCTGTTGTTCTGCAGGCGATTGTAGCGAGGGAGTGCTTGGGTCAAGTGGCGGGGCAGTAGGGTAAGACACCGCAGCACTGATGCTTTTTCGCAAATCGTCCGTGTTCTGGCGTGGCAGCACTTGGACTTGTTGCTGGGTCGCTCCTGTGCCTTTATCCGTTTGCGTGGCGTCCTTGGGCTGGTCTCCTTCGCCGTCCTTGTCGATGGTCGATGAGACATGGATGCTCTCGCCAGTCTCTTTGCGTCCGTGTCTCACTTCTTCAGTTCTTCGGAGGCAGTGGTCGAACGTCTTTGCGAGTTTGCGTGGCCCACACGGCTGCGGAATGACCTCGACGATGCGGCCCAGTTCGCGCAGCGTACTCTGTTGCGTTCGGGTCATGTTCACTGCGTCCTGATCGTTCATGCACACGATGATAATTGGAACTTCTCGCTCGTCGCGCCTCAGTTGCCCTTGTCGGGCCTTCTCTTCCAGTATTTGGTTCTGATCGCGTAATTTTTCCACTGGCGGAGGTTCACAAAACATACTAAAACGCTGGTCAGTATCAGCAAGCTTTTCGTAGGTCTTGGATGAACTCACTAAATGTCGGCATCTTCAACGTTCATCTCGGCGCTATGTGATACTTGCATGCCAAACCAGCTTGTGCTGATTTCGCGCAATGTCTGCATGAACCGAGAGGCCGGACTCGTGGGAAGACGACTCTTCTCCGTAGCAAAAGGATCGAGAATGACAAGATGCCGACCTCGGGTTCTCTGCTCAACCCGTATCATTTCAGAGTCGAAGACAGTAGTGGTGGTGCCATTAATGCTTGCTGCTGGGGAATCTGAGCTGGCGGCCGGCGGCAGGCTTAGATGCACATCAATCTCTGTACCTACTCCCTGTTGCGATTTGACTTCGATACTGCCGCCAAGAGAGTCGACGATCTGCTTGACTATACTCAATCCCAGGCCTGTACCAGGTTGGAATGGATCTTCTTGCGAGAAGGGAAGGAACAGTCGGTCCCGCTGGAACGGCTCCGACATGCCTTTTCCCGAGTCTACGACGCGAATGAGCGCTTTCGTGCTCGTGTGATCCGTGCTCTCTTGCTCTTGCGCTCGCAAGGAGAGTGCCACAAAACCCTCGGAGGTGTATTTCAATGCATTGCCCAACAGATTCATGATGATTCGTCGCAAAGCACCTGGCTGAATGCGTACAATCCATGAACGGCGGGGCGTTATGTCCAAGAGTACCGTCACATGCCCAGCGGCCAACCCCGAGGCGTCGGCGCGAGTCAACGTGTCATTAGGGTCTCCCGGTGCCCCATCCTGATGGGCATTGGCAAGCGAAGCGGATTCTGGAAGTCGCTTGAAGGTATGTCCAGCAGTAACCGCTTCTGCGACTTCTTCCACAAGAATGCCGAGATCTATCTCGGCGGTGATGTTCATGCTCTCCAGAGTTGAGTCGGAAGCCAGATTGATGGGCTTGTTCTGTTTTGCCCGCCGTCGCATTTGCGTGCGACCCAATTTGTTGATTTTGCTGTAGTCCAGGACGTGGTTGAGCGTATCGAGCAAGGTTCTGCCGCAAGTTACAATGGACGTGACGAGACCGGACTGGTAGGAGTCATTAGCCGTGTCCATGAGGAATTCTGCTGCGCCGAGAATTCCATGAAGGGGACTGCGCAACTCATGCGACATAGACGCGATGAAAGTCGTCTTGGCGGCTTCGTTCCTCTGCATGTTCATGCGGATGACCTCGCTCACGATGCAATTGCCAAACGCACGGAGGTAGGAAAGGTCAGAATCTTGAAGCATTCTACCTGTCACTGATGTCCAAAGGAAAATACCCGCGATCAGCCTTTCCTCTGCGTGGTCGTATAATGGAAGGAATATGACAGTCTTTGCGCCGGGAATTTTCTTGAGGAGCTCCTTATGGTCCATCCGCCGGTGGCGAGCCCGACCTCTGCCCGCGGTAGGCTGGCCGCCGCCGTCTAAAGACGTCGAGGTTTCTGCTTCCGTCGCGCTCGCAACGGCGTCACTTTCCTCTTCAGATGATATGCCGATACCTTCTTCGGTGAACGAAAACGTCTTGCCTTGCGGGTACAGAGCGTGGTACCTTTCCAGAGTGGCCAGTGTCAAAGCGGTACCGGTCTCGATTCCAGCTCGAGCTTGCTCGTCTGCAACTGCGAAGGAGAGGATCTTGCAGGGTCTGGAGGCGGGAGTCGAGTCAGAATCCGAGGTGTTTGTATCGTGTCCCCCCGAATCGGAGCTTGGCGATGCCTGCCCATAGACCGTCCCTGTATGATTCTGCGTCACGCCGTCCAGATTGTGCGGGGTGGCTCGTATGTTCGGGGTACGGCCGGTGTCTGCTGTGGCGCCAAACAAGGCGCAGCCATCGGCGAGAGTCGCTTCGCGGAGAATGTCTGCCGCCGCAGCAAACATGCGAGACATGCCGTCCCTCCGCCCTTCTCCCTTTGAGCCAGCAGCGGATCTGGTTGATCTCCTGCTGACCAGCGCGGGCCTTGTTGATTGCCTCGATTTCGGTCTTGATACTGGAGCACTACCCGGGCCTGGCCCCGACTCTGGCTTTGACTCTGCAGAAGCATCTCGAGCAGGCCCATCCTGGAGGGCAGAGCAGTCTTCGATGAAAGCGGCCATGCCTCGCACAATGCGGTCTCCCTTGAAGCGGTCGACGCGATCTCTCGCCCATTCCAGGTGTTCCATGACGTTCTGTGCAGTCTCCTGCATCATGCGCACTTGATCTGCCACCAAACCGGCCCGCGGCTTGATGTCCGATACCGCTATTGCTCCAATCATGATGCCGTTGCGGGAGTACAGCGGTACGCCGGCATAGAACCTCACGCCCGGCTCGGAGACGACGTAGGAGCGGTCCTTGAAGCGCTCGTCGAGCCGGCAATCGGGCACAATGAGACCCTTGGTATGGTACATGCGGCCATCTTCCTCGGGCGCTGAACAGGTATTGATCATACAGTGTTCGCACACGGCGTCTGGTCGAGACAGGATCGTGCTCCCCAGCCAGAGTTCGTCGCCGTCTTCGCTCGCATTTTTGGTCGCCGAGTGCGATCGCGTGGCCTCGGCGAGGATGTATTGGTTGGCGGCATCGATCAGCGACACCATGCATCGCTTCACATCGAGACGCAGGGCCACGAGCTGGGCGAAAGCGGTGATTGCCTTGTCACGAGAGGTCTTGGGCTGGTAGCCTTGCTTCTGCAAATGAAACTGGGCGATGGAGTCGACGTGTTTGGCGACGTTCAGGCTGGAGCCGTGGGCGGCGAGCCAGGGCTGGTAGTAGCGCTGGGTTTCGCGCTCTTGGAGGGTGGACATGGCGCCGCGAACGACGTGAGGCGGCGGCGGCGGCGGCGTGGTCAGTACATGAGGGTCGGGGCGGCGGCGCGATCTAGAACGTGAGCAGCAGAAGCAGCAGCAGCGGCGTCGCAGAAGATGCAGAGGTCAGTCCGATGGTGGTGCGACAGGCGACAGTGGGTCAGGCCAACAACAATGGTGGAGCAGGCGTGGCAGCGCTGGGCGGATCTCACTCTCTTCTCGCCAGCAGCAAAACCTGCCTGCCGCCGCTGCCGTTCTGAGGCGGCGGAGGAATTTGGCGTGCAGAGGTCAGAATGACGCCGCGCCATATCTCGAGTTCCGGCTCGCCCAAACCGCGGCAGCGCCTTCGCCGAGACATGGCTGGAGATGGCCATCGGGAGAACGATACAGTATGCGGTCGGCCAGAGCATGCTGTCTGCTCGCTTTTCAGTCATGCTGTCCGCCCACGGAGACACGCCAACGGGGGATGTGGCGGCGGGAGGGGAGGCCACGACGGAGCTGCCGAGCGCTCCCTGCGCGGGCTGGTCTTCGTGTAGAGCTCGCTTCTGCACCACGGCAATATCCCAGGAGATGAAGTCGCTCCCACGCGTGCGCACGAGGCAAACACGACGTGCTGTTGCGAGGGAGAGGCAGTAGGTTGCGTGCCGCACCGCTGGCCATACGCTAAACCCGGATCGCCGTACTACGACTCGTGAAGGATGGGCACCGGCGATGCCCTACATCGACACTCGCCCATTTGTGCGGCAGGATGAGGCCCTCCGTACCGTCCACAGCTCCAGGGAATCACAAATGCTATGGAGCGCACATGGCTACTGACAACAGACGATGCGGGGCCACTTGGCAGAGCAGAATCAAGTTTCCTCTCACCACCTGCAAGACGGTAGGCATCGAAAGCCGGTACCCTGGCGACAAACATCGAAGCTTGGCCCAAGAACATCAGCGAGGACGGACCAGGCCAGCAGCAGACAGAACAGCCCTGCTCCAACATGAAAGACGTACAAACTGCCGTATATTCATCTATACATATAGTCTCCCTCCGCGTTGATCCACCCCTCTAGTCTACTCAATTATGCACGCCCCACAACCCTACTCGCTCCATCGCACCTTTGCCCCCCTCTTCCAAAACCTCTCTCTTCTCCCCATCTCCCAAAACTCCCGCCACACACTTCCAGCCATCCCTCCCCCCACCCCATCTCAGTACCTCATCTCGAAAGACCTGTCCCCGTTCCGGATTGACCGCATCACCGACCTGCCGCTGAAACACATCCCGCCAAATCTTTCCCGCGATTGCGCGATCGAACAAATAACTATAATATGTCGCACCGTACCCAAACAAATGTCCAAAGAAGCCCTGCCACGACGTGCCTCTCGGTTCCGGAATCGTCGAATATGTGTTCCAGACGCGATGGTACAATTCTGTGGACTCCCCTTCGCCGGTCCAAGATAAAGGAGCAGAAGAATGAAATTCTTGATCGAGCATACCGAGCAGAACTTGTGACTCCGTTTCGGCACCCTGCATTCGACGGTCGATCTGTACGCGTTCTTGGACTCGTGCGGGGTCGAGCGGCGCGTCGGTCTCCCAGTGACGAGCGTAGAGTGCGAGGACCTCTGGTGCAGAAGCAAAATTCTCCATGAGCACCGAGGGGAGTTCGGCGAAGTCGGTTGCGCAGCGCGTTCCGGAGACATTTTGCAGGGCAGTACGGCCGCAGATGGAATGTAATGCGTGGCCCATTTCGTGGAAGAGGGTGGTCAGCTCGCGAAACGTCAGCAGTGCAGGGCGCTGGCGGGAAAAGGTAGACGATGCCGGAAGGGAGAAATCGCAGATGAGAGCGATGGTGGGAAGTTGATAAAGGGCGTTGTTGTCGCGCGGATTGAAGTTGGTAGCCAAGCCGTCATTCACAGCTTCTTGTGCTGTTGCAAATGGGGAGTTCGGCTGAGAGGTAACTTCAGCCGCCTCCCGCATCTCTTCCTCGGAGATCCGACGTGAGCATCGGAGGGTGAAATGTGCCGGATTGGGTGATTTGCCTGGTCGCTCAAACAGGTCGCAGTAGATGACTGCAATGTGACCTTCGTGGTCATCGATTACATCAAGACGCCGCACGTCCTCGTTCCATGTCTCACCGGGAAGGGTCTGATGAGGTACTAGACGGATGCCATAGAGGCGATGGAAGAGGCGAGAGAGCCCTTGGAAGACGGTGCCCAAGGAGAAGTAGGCGCTCAGGAAATCCGGAGTTCGTGCCTTGGAGCGCATAGACTGCAGCAGCTTGGCAGTGTAGTAGTCCCGGTCCCAGGCATGAAGGCTATCCGCGTTTCTTTGAGCGTCGCTCTTCTTCAACTCGAGCAGTTCCTGCAGCTCCTCTCGGACTTTGGGTGCATTCACCTGCGCCAGGCCATTCAAGAACGAAGTGACAGCTTCGGGCGACTTCGCCATCTTGTCCGTGAGCGTCATATGTGCAAAGCTCTGATATCCTGACAGATCTGCCAGCTCGGCGCGTTTCTTCAATAAACGCTCCAGTCGTTGGATGTTAGACGTCGACGACGTTCGATTGGCCATATAAATCTCCTGTCGTGTGTCCGCATCCTCTACTGTCCGCAGCGCTATAGTCGCCGGCATGCCTTCTGTGGGCAAGTTCACTCTTCCCCATTTCGTCAATTGCCTCACGAACACCGGGTCCATGCCTTTCATTCTGCTGCTGTCGATCGACAGAACTGGCTTCGCAGCAGTCATCTTCTCCACAAAGTCATTCCCTACCACTGCAATATCATCTGAAATATCCACAAACGCCTGTCTCTGCTGCTCGGGCAATTCTATTGCGCTCTTTGCAAAGTCTCGAATCAAGATGTCCGCCACTGTCTGTTCTTCTGGACTCCATGATTCCCATACCGCTGGTATCGCTTTGGCTTGCTTGAGCTGGGTGTCTAGTCCTCTCGTTGTATTCAGGATATTCATGTATTGAAACATCATCGCATAAGCCTGGCTCGCCGCCGCTTGTATCTTGGGATCCGGATGAACGGAACGAATGAAGTCGCTCAGATCGATGACACGACACAGCAAATCGCTCAGTCTGTCCATGTCTCGAGCAATGCGCCTATATTGCGAAATGCTATCATATTGCAACACTTTTGCGACGATCCTCTGGCACTTCTGCAGCACGTCGTTGGTCCATCGTTCGAATCCGGCAGGCTCGTAGAGGTATCGATTCTGGAACAGGCCAGCACTCTTGTTCCCGCCATAGTGGTACTTTTGCTTTAATGAGAAGTCCTTCCAGAAGTCTGGAGAATCGAATACTCGTCTCAATGTTCGGTCATCGTGGGCAATGGACGGATCTGCTTTCGACACTGGTCGATAGTCGTCGGCTGCTGCGGCGGCGGCGGCTGCAGCTCCTTTGGCGCGCGTCGAAGTGACCAGACTCCGATGCGGTTGGCGCAATGCACACGAGGGACATGTCCACTGTCGTGCCACCCGTCTCATGCTGCCGCTCGTCTGTACGATGTGAGAAAGAGAAAGCCTCACTTGGGATCAGGCGGCGAGGCCGATGACCGGTGCCAAGCCCGGCTCTCCCGAGGCTTCCCGCAGCTCCGATTAGCAGCTGTCGTGGATGTTGAGAGAGAGAGAGAGAGGCATTGAGCAGTGCAACGAACGCCATGGCTGCTCCATTACTGCGGCAGGTGAGAAAACTAGCTGACGGACCGGGCGATGGAGTCACTGACCCGCTCTAGCATCTTCTGCCCCTGGGCGGCCTTGTCGCCGGTCTGGCTGTCTTGCCCAAACGTAGCGCATTCGCAGAAGAACCAACTGCAGATCCCGTGCAAGAGATTGTAGGAATAACAGAATGCCGCGTAGCAGACAGGGACTGACAGAATAAACAGCGACGGAAAAAGTCCATTTACGACTATGACGAGCCTTCGCCGCGCGAGATTGCCCACACGACTCCTCCTCCAGCCTCTGGCATCACCACGAAACCTCAACGAGAACAGCATGAACAGTCGACGATCCCTCGACGACCAACACCGACCGATAAGCTCGCCGCACAGATCAGAAACGGTCGTCTGGCGCTCCACGACTACGCAGTTCGCGCCGAAGATGCCGTCAACAATGGCATGACCCGATTCATGGACGCAGAGCACAGCTTCACCTCAACCATTGCCTCCCTCGCCCCACCGAAAGAGAGCAACGAAAAGCTCCTCCCCGGCGGCATATATGTCCTCGTCGCAGCAATGGCCGGCAGCATCATATCACGGAACCGCAACTTCCTCCTCCGCTTCGCAACACCCATCGTGACAGGAGTTGTCACAGCCAACTACGTCGTGCCTCGAACAACAGAGAACGTTGGAAATCTGGTGTGGCATTACGAGAAGAAGTTCCCCGTGATTGCAGATAATCACATTAGAGCCAGGGATGGCATCAGGCATTTCATCGACACCGGGAAGGCGCACAGTCAGATGGGACTGGCAATGGCGGAGGAAAAGGTTCAGGGTGTGAGGGAGAGTGTGCAGGATTGGGTGAAGAAGGGAAGGTAGATAAAACCCAGGACTTGTCAGACGAGATGCTGCTACTTCCAGGGTGAGTGGCGGAGACAAAGTGTAGAACAGGCTGACTGTATAGATAAGCCCGGTATTTTCTTGCTGTTCACGTGAACTGATGCAGCACTGTGGTCATTTTCTGAAGCGTTGTGTGGGTGAAGAGGGGCACAGTACCGATATCAGGACCCACAGCAGATACTGGAAGAGAAGCTCCACGCACGACTGGCAGATGGAGCTGCTTCCCTTGTTGTTATATACCCGCTGCTTCACCATCAACCATCATGTCGATTCGGCCCGCCATATCTCAACCCAAGCCTCGAAGAGCCGCCATTGTCCGTGCATCACACTTATTCAGCATCAACCCACAATGCAGTCCGAGAAGGCGTCTTGGGCTTCTCGCGTACCCTGGTCTTGCTCTTGGGCCGAATGCACGAGGCAAAATTATCGCGTGTCGACTACGAGCAGACGCGGCAAATTTGAGATCTATCACGGATTGAAGAAACTATACCATTTCTAGCTCTTTGGAAGAATCTTGAAGCTGATACTCTAGAGCGCCGTATTGGAGCGAGCGCGCCGCAGAAGGGGGAGATGTAGTGAGATTTTGTCAAGCCTCAGGCATGCTTGCGCGCCATTACTTCTAGGAAGGGTAGCGAAGTTTATACCAACGCTGCTCCATGGTACTACGGCTTGGCGGAACACCAACCGATATGGCAAGCCTTTTCGCTTACATTGCTGAACTGAGTTATTTTGTAGCGCGCTAATATCTCAGATGGGTATTACGAAGTCATAACCCAAACCGCAAAGAGCACGACCACGAAGCAAGAGTAGCACGACAAGGCCAGGAGCAGCATGCCCAAGCTATGGAGATACAACACTCTCTTTCTGTTTTTCTCTTTCCTCGTTGCTGGAAAACCTCCCAAGCACCCATACTTCCCCCACGTTGATGACTGGGGCACTTCCGGCCACCAAGGTGACAAACTCGCCTTGAAGACCTGGTGGGAATATGGCTGTTCTCGGCAGGATGCTGAACTCGGACAGTTTGAACTGAAACCAGGCTGGTGCAAGAACTTCCGATCAAAATTTCACAGCATGTTGTTCGACATGCCAATTCGTCCCGACCGTCCCAGCAAAAACGATAAAACGATCTGGAATTGTACGCTTTCGGTTTATGAGGGAGAGGAGTGCAACGGCAATAAGTTGGTGACGTATACGGATCAGGATAGATCGATGCCGGAAGCTGTGAATTGTCTACCCGCCTATAGTCAGTCTGAACTGTCATTTCCTGGTGTATAGAGAGATTGGCTGACTTTGATTTACAGACTCTTACGATGCTGACCGTGTGGGGCATTCGATCATGGTGGATTGCAACGGCAAGACTGGTTATGATCTTGCCATCGTAAGTACGTACAGCAACCGAGCATAATACGACCAATACGGATATGAACTGATTTCTCTTCTACCCGTAGAGCCTTTCTGCGAAGACCCTCGTCTCAGCCCCGATGGCCACAAAGGCATTCTCGGCAAAGGCCCGTACCTCAACTTCAAAAATAAAGGGGACAAGCCGATGAAAGACGACGGCTCGTACAAGGACGTCAGAAATCCGTACATGGAACTCGATACCCAATGCAAAGTGGAGCCATTTCTCGAGCTCGAGTACAACTCGACGGAATACTGGAATGCCAAGAAGCATCACGATGCGGATCCGTACTGGTTCCTCAAAGTCCACGAGCTCGGCCATTTGACCGGGTGCGACATGTGGACCAGCGTCATCAAATACGGGCTGTGTGGTACACCGGGGACGTTGACCGGATACTGCGAATTGAGCCGGCCACAATGGCCTGAAAGGCTGCCGTGGAAGAAGGACCAGAAAGGAAACTGGATTCAGCCATTGCCCAACGTCGAAAACAAGTATCCGTCGTGGCCAAACGACGGGTACAGAGCTTGTCTGAGCGCGTACGACGAGAATCAAGCGGTCGCATCTCGATATACCAGCTGGCATGGACCACCATACTACAGCACGCACTACGCCTCGACATTCGACTGGGCCACCGCAACAGGCGAAGTCAGCGGAACGACACGAACGAGATTCTATCCCTATCTGAAGCCCACCGTAAGCACAATCTGGAACGACATGGAGGAGACCAGTACCTGGCCCACCAGCTGGCCCACCGACGCCAGTACCTGGAGAATGCCGGCCACAGACGCCACAGAAAGCTTTTCCATGGCGAAAAATACCCTCACCCGACCCTCGATCCAAACAAGATACTCCACCATTACGGTCGCGCCGCCGCCCAGAACAACCAAGATCGATCTGCTTCCCGGCAGCGTGGTCGCAACCATGGGAAATGGCGAGACGATTCTGCAAATGTCAACTTACTCTCAAACATATACGGTTGCAGGCGACGAAGTGATTCTCGATCCTGCCGAAACGAGTGAAGCGCCTGTTTCGTGGGTCACATATCCGGAATGGAGTCCGACGGGGAAATACAGATCGCCATATCCTGGATTTTCGGAAAAGTGGCTGTCGGAGTCGACTACTAAGAAGTCCTTGTGGGAACCGACGCCTACGATCGTCACCAAGTATAACACGGTGACTGTGTCAGCGTCCGGCTGATTTTTGTTTTTTTGGCGACGCAGTGAGCTTCGGAGTTGATTGTAGGTTGGCACTTTTCCGCTATTTGGCGTTGAGTTTGGGGGATGACATGTCAATGAAGCATGTCATTCCACTGCACTCAGACGGGACACAATCCGCCCTGCCGGTTCATGTCGCGTGGCAACGTTCCGCAAACGCTGTCAGGTCAGATCCTTTACCGCCTCATGTCAGCACAATACACTCCATGCTTCACTCGGCAGCTTCCAGACTTTCAGCGTCCCAAGGAATCGATCTGGGGATCGTTACGAGTAGACGTTCCTCTACCGAGCACCCGCGTTCCTCGGCATCGATCATCTTGCCAATATCTAGCCCTAGGCCTCTCGGCCAAATCTTGTACGAAGCTGTATTGACGCAACACACTCAAAGCTAAAATCCGACAATTGGACATATTTTAATGCAGCGCCAGGATTCCAGAAGATGGGTTGCGATGTAAAAGCCCTAGAAGGATAACACGTGGTGTT
The DNA here is from genome assembly GCA_022702355.1 of Cercospora zeina. Taxonomy (NCBI): domain Eukaryota; kingdom Fungi; phylum Ascomycota; class Dothideomycetes; order Mycosphaerellales; family Mycosphaerellaceae; genus Cercospora; species Cercospora zeina. Next base: position 3,809,858 of record JAKLWX010000005.1, read on the forward strand.
ATTCATGCACCAATTTGCTCAGCATCCACAACGCGTGATCCTCTGGAGCTGCAGTGTTGTTCTCTTCTACGCGCGAGAGAGTCTGATACCTTGTCGGAACTAAGCACTCATCGTTCAGCTGCGGCCTTGGCGTATATCGCGAGAAGGATTGTGTGGCGCTGAGCGGCCGCATGTTCCTGCAATCTGGGGCTTGCATATGGCTCGTGCGAAAGTTCTCACGCTGGATCTATCGGCCATAATGATGACCCGGTTCTCGAGATTCTGTTTTTGATTGTCCCCGCGCTATGTATTGTCGCTCCGAGCTAGTTCTTCAACTTTGGTCGTCTGCTCGACGGAGGGCAGGTTGATTGGTGTGGGTCGAAACCGGGCCACCGGATTACCGGATTGGGAAGTCCAGGTTGTTGGCTCGTGAAGGCCGCCGGTCGACATTAACTTGCTCAGGGCCTCGGCGAGGGCGAGTCAACAGCTTCTCGTCATTCAGATCCGGGCCCAAGCGCGTTCTGTGAGGAGTGGCTATGCGACCTGAAGAGGAGGTAAATTGTCAGCAGACTCTGCATGCTGCCGTGTAACCATGAGAGACCGCTCGTGGTCGTTTTCTGACTTGGAGAAATCCAACAGCCGTGAGCACTACTGCACCCAAACGATGAATGACATCGTGATAGCAGTGTGATACCAACATGGCATCACACTCCTCTTTGATTCGAAGAGATCTGAGATTCTGAAACACCTTCAGCTCATCCTTCGCCACGCGTACCCTCAGTGCACACGACGCGTGTGCACTCGTCTGACATGATCCTTCTGCAGAGGCATCAGAATATCGCTTCGTGTCATGGTTTCGTTTGGCTCACCATATTATCCTGTCGGCTGAATAGCCTCTCGCATCCGTCCCACTCGCACACGATTGTTGGATTATGCTTGGCCTCATGCCTCGCGCGGTCCTTCTTGCTTGAGAAGCCGCCTTCGGTGGCCTGCGGGCAGCCTTCGTGGCGGCAGTACAGTGATTTCGCATGCCTCTTGTAGTGTTTCCGCAGATCGCATCCGCGGTGGAATGTGGACTTTGACGTGCATCCTGGATATGCGCAAGACCAGCTGTTGTCGCCATTTCTTTTACCCCATCGTGCCATTTCTGTTGCGCTCGGTGACACGGCTCGGGAGGAATGGGCCTGCGTGCTAGGTACAGAGCTTGCCACTGACTCTGTGACGGAAGCCGCTCGCGATACTCTGGCTCTGTTGATTGGGGGAGACAGGTAACCCAGCGATGCGTCACCCGGTTGATGGCCGATGCTCACATCGAAATCGTCAACATCGGTGTATTGCGGGAAAGCTGATGTTCTGCTCATCGAGGGCCCTGCATTGGGCGCAAGTATGCCAGGATGCCATCGCTGTTGCCGTTGCTCGACGGGCGTTGGCATCTGAATGTAGTATTGTGGAGGTTGCTGAGGATGCTGATACGCCTGTGTGTAGTCGCCGTACGTTCTCGCTTGCTGTTCGTAGGGCAGTGTATATAGCTCTGCAGCAAAGGCTGCGAAAGCGTTCTGGGTTTCCGCTGACGTGGGCAAGCGCGACGGGCGATTGAAATCGTAGTACTGCTCGTCGGAAGAAACGGGAGGTTGCCAGTAGTAGCCAGACATCTCTAACGAGCTTGGATCGGTGTACTCAAGTTTCTGTCGTTGAAAGGACCGTCGATCGAAGACAGGTGGAGGGTATTCAGCTATCAGTGGACCTTCTTTTCAGCCTCTGTGGTGTTGCAGGGATGATATGATCCTGATGTTGGCAGCACTTGACGTGCGGTCTGGCAAGATCGCTAAGCACATATCGCGCATCGACGGGGTGGTAGATGTTTAATGTTGGTGTCGGGGTTCTGATGGCTGCTCAGACGAAAAGAATCGGCCGTACACACCGCAAATGTCAGCAAGTCTGGCCCAACGCTTTCACACAAGCCTGTCCCCAGAACACCTGCACAACTCATGTTGAGAGCTGCTGCGCGCGTTGCGCAGTGACGCAGTGAGCCGAGGACGTGGCCGATGGCGTCGCGAATGAGGCTGACGATGGGCGGTCAATCGTGGTGCCTGTGAGATTGCGTGGATGTTGGAAAGATTCTTCACTAGACAGGGCTGTAAGCAGGATCAACAAGGCGTCTGGACTCCAGCAAATATGCAGGCCTTCCATGCGGCATTCACAGTGACGGTTTCCAGCAGGACAGTGGTGAAAGGAAGGTGGCTCGTCACTGCCCGAGGGCAACGATGCCGCTGCGCACAGTCGTTCCACCTCGCAGACAGACGCAGCACGTACTGCCCCAAAGCGTTACTGGGCTGCAGAATGGTTTGCGGGCCGCTGCGCGTAGGGCGTGGGAAGTGGCCGAGATCCTCTGGACCAGCACGTCGGACGAGGACTCGCTTTCTGGCCGGCCATATGACGCTCCATCCTGCCACGAGACTCGCGATTATCATGCTCGCTGTTCTGCTCGCTGTTGCACACATGACGTTGCGAGCTCGTGGCGGCGGCGTTGCATGGGCGGCGCGTGAACGTGCACTCGACGCAATGCACATCTTCGACGGCGATGGTGATGAGCGCTGAACGGCACACGCCTTTCTGGTGGCGGTGCGGCTGAGACTGGCAGTGCATGGGGCGAAGTTCGTGACTTGTTCATGCCGTGCTCCGAAGGAGGAACAATAGACTCCGACGAGCCATGTGTGCTGGAGCAGCGTCAAGCACCGGCAAGGCTCTGGCGGGCATGTAGCGCGACGTCAAGCACCAGGGACGTGGTGGCGCGGTGGATGGATGATGCGGTGATGTTCAGGCACAAGATCTGCCAGACTGGGGACATTTTATTGTAACGTAGAATAGTCTCGGAGGGCTCGACAGGGATGCCTCTTCAAGACATGATCATCGAATTTCGCTTTTGCACTCATCACAGTCGAAACTGCAACACACAACACACTCCCTAGGCGGCCTCTTCACAACACCGATCGACATGTCCGAGAATAGACGCAAAGTTGCTGGCAGCCTTCGGTGATTTCCGGTGGTAGACTAGCAGCAATCCTGTCAGCAAAGCCACTGGAAAACAAACACGAGACAGTGGACGCATTGTCATCAGTTTGTGCTAATGAACTACCAGGGAATATGACGGTTTTCTTATGGCCGAAGCACTGAACAACCGTAGCGACGACGCGTTGCAGCACAGCATGACAACAATAATTTTCACAGCTCCCCTTCAGCGGTCAAAGTTCCTCCAATGAACCCTACTGCTCCTGTCGAAAGTACCGTGGAGATGCGAATCGCCTTGCGGTGATGGGCCACGACCTGTTGTGCGGCCTCGGCTTGCCAATTGCGGAAGATGCTATGCACGAGTGACCGCATCCGACGCAAAATGGTACGGTAAGAAGCGCTAGACCTCATCGCTGCCAGTCGAGATCACAAGTTCGATATTCTCCAGGCGCTACATCCCAAACCGCTTTCTGTCAGCAGAAGGAACGTTCGGACGTGCACGATATAACTTGGAGGAATCAACAACGCCCACGGCCGGTGCAGCAGAGCGGGACGAGGAACATAGATGACATTGGTGAAGCCAGTCGCCGAAATTGATGCGAGCCATGGCTAAAGCCAATATAGCGCCCCATGGCGTTCAACCCATCTATGATCATGCTTGCGAGGGTGACCGGCGGACCTGATGTCCATCGACCATACTTGCGCGCCATTTCGCACCGACGCTTGGATCATGATTGGTCGTGCAGACAGTGACGGCCTTTTAGAGGACCACGAGGCGACGGACGACATTTGGCTGGCTGTCGGACCCGTTTCGACCAGCGAGCCACCAACTTGCCCTGCAGGCCTTCGCCCGCCGCGTGGGCTGACCCATAAGCTCGAATCCTGCATACCAGATCATTACAGGGACCGTGACGGAAGGCAAAGAGGCGACAGGCGGTGTGTGAAAGAACGGGCGTCCCGCTTGTTACTTGCCCGTCCGCGTCATCATCAGTCAGCGCGCTTGTGCAACCCTCAGCTCATACAACTCATGCGGGCTCTAATCTCGGTGCAACATCGCCTTAAGTAGTAGAGCCGCACGAAGAGATGGCTATCCTGATGCCGGGGTCGCCAAGCTTGGGCGATTGGTCAACAGATCCTCCAGAGCTCTAGGGAATTCCCTTCGACCCACCCTTTGTACCTCGTAGCTGCTTGATAATACGGTGGCCATTGCTAATAGCAACAATCAAATAATAGACATTGCAGACTGGAAATAGGTTGTAGATTCGAGGCAATTCTTGCCCTTTGTGGTCTTTACGCACGATTTTGTCGGCTGTGCTCCGCATCCAATGTTTCCCAGGAAGGCACTGAGCGTGATCACTGTTGCGTCTTCGGAAGTAGAAGAGTAACTTAGAGTATGGAAGTGGACGGGGTGATTAGTCAGCACGAGCACCAGCGTCTTGGCATACCCGCTGCTACAACGCTTCCAAGTCCACGACAACATTGTTTCCACTCCTTGTCCACTTGCCCGGGTGGACGAATACACCACCCCGACTCCGAGACACGATGTCCTTGGAACAACGCCTTCTCCTTTTGCGACGCCGCTGTGTTTGAGCGCGAGCAGTTTGTTTGCGCGCGCACACGCGTCGACACCGCGCTGGTCGCGGCAGCATTCTCCTTCACAGTCACATCGAGCAACCAGACACGAAGTCGGACCCGCCAATCCACCGTCCTTTTCGAGCAGGGCCCCCACTCAATACAAGATGCGCGGCTTCTGGTGTCTCGATTATCTCCCGTGGGAGGATATGGTCGTTCCTGCTTCTGCGTATTCATCCCATGGATACCTCAAACATTGTCCTCCATTTGCGCTCTGCGAGTGGGTGGTCATTGGGGCAGCGAGCCATACCCCAGACGATATGGTAATGACGCTTTCGAGGTGGAATCTTGCAGCGAAGGCTTGCACGAAGTGGAGACAAGCTCGTCCAAGCTCGCAGGGACGTGGCAAGGGACGGGAAGGAGACACAAGAAGGCTAATGGTGGGGTGGGTGGGGTGCATGGTCCGAAGCTAGAGACTGTACTCCTCCAGGAAGGCAAAGACTGTTGGAGACCAATCAACAGCATCGTGACGACATTGTATTCCGAGTGCAGCTCAGTTTTAACCGGACTATAGCCATCAACAGTACCCCTCCCTTCATTTCAAATGCATCACCACCGTGAGTCTCATAAACAATCTCCAAGGTCTGGGTCGAGTCAAGGAGACAGCTTCCTCTTCAGCGAAAGGCGAAAATGAAGTTCTCTATTGGTCTGGTCATTATCGCAAGTGTCCGATCGCTCGCACTAGCTTCCTCGGGAAATAACGACGCTCTCACTGTCCGTGCCTCGACAGGCTTTATCACTGGTCGTATCAACGCAAACTACAGCAATGTGAGGGAGTTCCTTTCTGTACCGTTTGGACAGGACACATCAGGTCCAAATCGATTCCAACCACCTCTTGCGGTCCCACTTTCTTCCGAAAGGATCGATGCAACTGAATATGCCCCAGCTTGCCCGCAGTATGTGACCTCACAGAAGACCATCTGGAACCAGAAGATTCCACAGTATCTCCAGTCCTCGGGAGCTCCCAACAACACAGCTGGTATTTCTGCTCCCTTTGCTACAGAAGACTGCCTCAAGCTCGCAATATGGACTCCAGCCAACGTGACCTACGCTTCCCGCTTGCCTGTTGCTATGTTCTGGACTGGAGGCGGCTTGCAGACCAACGGGATATTGGTTTCTGGCCAATTGCCTGGCCGTTGGGTGTCTCGATCACAATCCCACGTCGTCGTCACGATCAACTACAGGATGAACATCATGGGCTTCCCCAACGCAGGAGGCATCGCAACGCAGAATCTGGGCTTGCTCGACCAACGCCTCGCACTCGAATGGGTACGCGACAACATCGCAGCTTTCGGCGGAGATGCTTCGAAAATTACGATTTGGGGACAATCGGCGGGGGCAGCATCCGTCGACATCCACAACTATGCCTTCTACAACGATCCCATTGCGCGGGGCTTCTTCGCTCAGTCGGCAAGTATCATTGCTTTTCTTCCATCAGTGCCCGATGCGACGCACTCGAATTTCACGTTCGTGGCGAAAAACGTCGGGTGCGACTTTCCCACAAACTTTACTGCGGAGCTGGAGTGCATGCAGCAGGTTGACTACAACGACATGATCAATTTCATGGGACGATACCAGGATAACGATACCCAGCCCGCGATATCTTTCTCGACCGTCGCGGATGAGAAACTCGTATTCTCCAACTACACGGAACGTTACTTGCAGCGACGTCTCACGAGAGCTCCAATGATATACTCTTCCACTGCCAACGAAGGCGGAAGTCTGAGCGGATATCCCGCCGATGATCCACAGAGCGGTATCAATCAGACGCAGGCAGACCAGACGACGTTGCAAATCTTGTGCGGGGCGGCAAAGAGTGGTGCACTGAGACAAGGCCTGGGACTTCCGACGTACAGATATCAGTATGCGGGAAATTGGACGAACCAGAACCCTTTGCCATGTGAGTTGCCTTTGTCTACAAGAGAGGAGCGGCATACTGATTTCTATGATATTCACCAGGGATGGGTGCCTATCACTCGAGTGATCTGGTCATGTTCTTTGGCACGTACGAGGATGGAGTGGGACCTGCGTCTCCCTTAGAAACCGAGACGAGCGAGACGATGCAGGATCTTCTGCTGGACTTTGTTCGTGATCCTTGGAATGGGCTGTCGACCTCGAGGTGGCCAGCCTACGATCCGACAGCGAGCAATGGTGGAACCCTGTTGCGATTTGGTGCTGATGGTGAAGCTGTGCAAGAGGTTGATGCGAATGCTGTGCAAGCTGCTTGCTCCGGGGAAGGAGAGTATGACCCATTTCCGTGAGAACATGACCCGGGGTTTTGGTGCGCGGTTCATGGATCAGAATGGCTTTGAATCATCTTTCATCGTGGGATTAAGCGTTTTAGTATGCAACTTCACTCTATGACTGCTCCAAAAGTATGCTATCCCAAAGAAATCGCCCAATAATAGTAAAAAAACCTCAGCGCCTGAGCCTTTCGAGCACGTTTTGCCTCTGCGCTCTCGTGACTGGCCGGCTCTCACGTAGCCTATCAGTCAACACGAGCGACCGATCCATACCCGTATGTACCACCTTACCATCAATTTGGATGATGCCGATCGCGAGTTTCATCATCCTCCTGAGAAACCTCTTTATTCATCCTTCTCGCACCATTGATTATGGGAAGTGTGTTCAACAGTCCTCGGAATCTGCTTGCAATCTGCTCGAGATACTCCACATGGTCGCAGTTGCCGCAGGTCAAGTGAGGAGCAACAGGCTTATCCTCCACGAACAGCCGTGTGGGCTCAACGATCACAAGACCCTGACGAGCGTCGTTGATGGTGATTTGGTCGTAATGTCTAATGGAAGTCTTGTCGTTGTGTGGGATTTCCTTGTCAGGATTGTCCTCGGTTCCTCTCGGATGGTGGGACGTCAGGCCCTCGAAGAGAATGTTGTTCATATAGGAAATGCACGAGTCGTGTTGCGCTTCCACCCCGTCATATGCGTCAAAGGACGACAGACGCATTCTGAGGAAGCGGAAACGGGAATTGCCAAAGTATGCGTGGAGAACCTCTTGACGAAGAAATCGACATGTGGCTGCAATTGGTGGATTGAACGCGATAGTGTGGCCGCCAAGTATCGTTTCTGCCAGAGTCTTGTCGCCGAAAAAGTTGATACCTGTTTGTGGGAGGCACATGTAGATTCGAAGTCTGATTTTTGGAGGAAGGTCGAAAAAGTAGTCGAAATGTGCGTCCACATCGCGAGTCATTTGAGAGATGAAGAACGTTGTGTGATGATTCATGACTTGGTGGGCGAAATCAACACTAATATATGCTGCGGCGGTCACGCAACACTTCATGTCTACCGGTACGGTAGCCTTCACGAGAGCAGCGAGAACATTCCGCAGCCATCGTGAGCAACCCGGGAGCCTAGTCTCGAAGCACGTTAGCGTGAGAGTGATGGAGTCTCTCAGGACTTTGACCATTCCAGATCATCGACGACATCTCCCTCCCTCCGGTGAGTGGTTAGGCAATATAGGCAGGCATCTGGACCGTGCAGTTCATCACCGGTGAGTCGTGCGTCCTTGCTTCGGCGAAAATATCTTGGCAAAGAGAGGATGATTGTCTGTGGATGCCTATTCGACTCACACTCGCACCACGGCGTACCAGATGAGCCCCATTGCACCACCCAGAAGAATGGCTAACGGAGGCGACAACTTGAAATGTTGCCCGCCAACGAAGCTTGTAGCCACAATTACGACCCACCAGGGATCTCTGCTCAGGCTGCCACCGTTGCGGACATCGGCATCGAGATAGCCAATCTGGAACAACCGATACACGGCTGTGAAGACCAGGCCAACGGCAGTGGCGTGGATACCGCGCAGGGCGGACCGCACAGCATGAAGCTTGCGGATTGAGGACCACACTGCCAGCTGACCAGTCACAAGCCAAATTCCAGGTGTGAAGATAGCGACAAAAGCGATGAATGCACCGGCAAAAGCTGGTAGACCAGAGCCTTGCACAGCAAGAGCCCCGAGGTAGACTGCGAAGTTGAAGTTGGGCCCAGGAAAAGCTTGGGTGATCGCAAGGCCAAGCAAGAAGTCTCGAGAGGAGACCCAACCGGGGGCAACAATGTAGTCGCGGAGAAGAGGGATGACCACGGGGCCACCACCGAAGATGATAGTTCCGGCAAGATAGAGGTTGGAGAAGAGATCGAAACCTCGATTGTCGCCGTTGTAGAGACCACGGCAAACCATGATGACGATGAAGGAGGCAAAGAAAGCACCAATGATGGCCACTCCAGTTTTCCACGATCGGAGGAGTCGAGTCTGCGGCTCCGATGAAGAATCCGTCTCGGCCAGGATGGGTTCTTCTGGTGCCTTGACGCCGCTGCCGTGGAGCACAGAGGAAGGCGGCTGCGCATTCGTTCTACTGCCGCTCGCAGCATCGACTTCACGCCTCTCCACATCCTCCTCCGGTCCGACATCCCGCCTCTTCCTCCTCCCAACCATCCTCCACGCCCTCTGCAGAACCCTCAGATCCCAGATCAGCGTCGTCAGCGCGCCGCCAACCATGAGAACGGGAAAGAACCACAGCGCATTATACAGCATGCCCGCCGTCGCACCCACGAAGACCAGAATCCTCGTCGTGGGATCGGTAATCGCCTTCCGACTCAACTGCATTCCCGCCAGCGCCACAATGCCCACAGTCGCACTATTCAACCCACTCAACAGCGCATACACCGGCCCCGGCAATTCATCTTCCATCCGCCGCACGCCCACGCCCAAGCCCAAAGCCGCAAACGCCATCGGCAGAGCCCACAGCATCAACGCAGCAACGCCCGTCCCGAACCCATACCGCATGACGTTGACCGCATACAGCATTTTCGTCGACGCCGGACCCGAGAGCGCTTGCGAGACGGCAAAAAGCTCGTTGTATGCCGTGTCGTCGAGCCATCCATATTTCTGCACGAACCGTTCGCGGAAGATGTGGAAGTGTACTGTTGGGCCGCCGAAAGCGGTGAGGCCGAGGTGCCAGTTGTGCGCGAGCATGTCGACGACGGGGATGCGAGAGATGCCGTCGCCGGATGGGAATAAGGCCTTTCGGCCCGGAGCCACGAGCGTGCGCAGCTTCTGGAGCGGCATGGTTGTTGATTTCGACGCAGAGAGCAGATTTGTCGTGATGCAATCCGGGTCGAGTCAGTCGAATGTAGACGTGGTTGCCCAGACGCTATTCTATGCTATGCGTGCTCGATTGCTTGGCTGGAATGACGCCTTCGGAGGGACGCACGCGTGGCAACAAAGTGAGACGCAGAATGGATTGTTCGCCCTGTGACGCTGTCTATCTGTACATGATGCCTTTTCCTGTCGAGATACTGGTTTCAGATCCCCCACATATTCTCCCTCGTGTCTTCCCCAAGCACGCCTGTCGCTCGTATGCTGTGAAGTGAAAGGTTCCCCCAAAAACAGCCCAACTCCTTCACCATGCAATTATCGGAGCCCGTCTTCCTCCCTTCGGAACCCATCATCCCAGCCTTTTTTTTTCTTGTTTCCGATCATCAAACTACCTCCTTCCCGAATAGGGATCCCACTCCATACCCGGATAACTCGCGCCTCTCATCATCATGTCCACTTCATCCTCGCTGACCGCAGGGTCGTCTCTCCGTCCACGATACCCACTACCCGCTCTTCTCCTTCGCCCACCACTGTAATGATCCACACCGCCCTCCTCTCCCCGCATAAACTGTCTCTGCTGCTGCTGCTGTTGCATCGCAGCCGAGAGAGGCGGGTGCGAGAAATTCGGTTTCTGTTGCTGCTGCTGCGGATCTGCCTGAGGAGCAGAGTGCGGAACATCAGCGGGAGCGTTCTGAGCATAATATCGTCTCCGCTGATGTTCGATGGACGTCGTTCTACGTCTTTGCTGCTCATTTTCGTGGTATTGTAGTTGCTGTTGCTGGTGTCGTGGAAACCAACCCGACTGATTAGCAGCTCCTGTTCGCGCCTGGTACATGGGTGCTTGTGCAGGATGCGAGTACTGTTGACCTTGCTGAAACACCTGCTGGGACATCCAATTGCGCTGTGGTGGAGGCTGTGTGGCATGGTGTCTGTTGTCGTACGGTGGGGAAGTGGGTTGTTGAGGAGGACCACGCCGGCCATGCTGGTCATGTCCCTGCTGCTGTCCATACGCGTCGCGGCCTTCGTAGTTGAAGCCATTGTGTGGACGCTGTCCAGAAGGATATCTTCCTTCGCCTCCTGCTGAGTAGAGAGGGCTCCGAGGTTGCTGATACTGTAGTCTTGCGTCATCGGGTTCAGCATACTGATACTGCTGTTGTCCGTCATATGCCACCCGAGCCTGCGTATCGTTCCACGCAGCATCGCTCGCATGCACCACACCCGCGCCACCTGCTCCGGGCAACGTAATCGCAAAGGGTGTCTGTTGATCTTGGTATTCCTTGGCCGGACTCCTTGCAATTGCCGTGCCCATCGAAACGACTCTTCCGCGTGGAGAAACATTTTCTTGCTGATAGGGTTCGAAATGTCCTTGGGTCTGGATTTGCAGTGGAGGCGGGGATCCATGCATAGGCGAGATGGTAGAAGAAGACATGCTTCCGAACGGTCTCTGTTGAATAGGCGACACCGTGGAAATCACGCTGCCAAAAGGCCTTTGTCGCGTGGCGAGAAATTCCGATCGCCCAGATACAGCAGTCCCAACCGAACCTAATCTTTCATCTCGAGTCCCCGGAGGCGATCGTTGTTCGACACTGGATGGAGGCGACGAGGCCGGATAGTCTCTCAAAGGCAGAGGACTCGCCGTCTGATCAGCCGCAAGCCTCTGTTCAGGAGCAACCTGCTGCCGATCCGTTCTTCGAAACTCGGGCATTCTGTAGTCCTCCACGTCCGTAGCGTCGACATGTCTCTCTCTTGCACGTGGTCCATACCAGCCATCTGCGGGTGGCGACGAAGCAGGAGCCGCGCCAGCAACGTTAGTTGGCGACATCCTCTCATCTCGGCTTTGATGACCTTCAGCACCAGTGTTAGCCAACATCATCTGCTCCCTCCTCGCCAAAATTCTCTGACTCCTCTCGCTCTGCTCCGCAAAGGCCGCCATCTCTCTCTGCCTCGCATGCTCATACTCTGCGTAACTCCCCACTCCACCCTTTACCGTGGCCGAATTTCCCGGCTGCCACGTAGATTGCAGCGCAGTTGGTCCAGGAGCAGCAATCGGTGGCGCAGCCTTGGTCAATTTCCTCCCTTTGTCGTCTCTCGTCCGCGAACGCTCTCGTTTCGATTCATGCCGAACATGACCCGGGCGACCTTCAGCTGCAGTAATCTCAGCTTCAGTGCCACCCCCAGCAGACGTGCTTGATCTGCCAAGAAGGGATTTCAATCCCGAGAAACGCTTCTTCTTCTCCTTTTCTTTTGGCATATCATTCCAAGCATTCGAAGAAGACAACTTCACCGCACTCGAGCTCGCACGCTGTGGTTTCTGCAAAGTCCTCTTCCCTCCACCAGAAACCTTTCTCACAGTGTCCATGCGATCAATATCATCGCCTCCAGCCGTAAAACCAGCATTGGTATTGTCGGAATTCTCCAGACTAGCCAAAGGCTTGTTCCCTCGAAACGCAGCCTTCCACGTTGCAGACTTCTTCTTCGAGTGCTGCGGCTGTTGCGTCGAAACGTTCCCAAGAGGAGGAAACTCTCCTTTCGGCGTCGTGACCACATTGTCACCCCAGGCATGAACATCCTCCAACCCATGGTCGTCAGAAATCGCATCTCTTCCGGGAATCCTCGCGGAGGGGCTCATCACTGACTGCTGAGAAGCGTCGTGGAAATAGTCTGCATCGGCTTGTCGAAACACTGGATGCTGCTGGAAAGGCGGCGTACCGGCCGGAGGTCCACTCAAAGCACTCAGATCCTCAGTGATGAGAGGCGACGTTTCACCTTCACCCCTCATCTTCCTCGCGTTGTCATTCACAGTGGTAGGGGCGGTAGGCGCAGCATCCAAACTTTTCGTGGAGCCCGCAGCAGGGTTTCTCGTATCAATCTCTTCTTGAACATAACCCCCTTCGTCCCTCGGTAGAGTCATGTAAGACATTGGTCGTTCGCCCATATCTGGTCGTTGTGCGTATAATCGCTGAGAGAAGCGTTGATGGAAGTCGGAACTTCCGAGACTGGGTTGTCTGACGCCGGGCATGAGACCGGCAGAGGATGGCGAAGTAGGTGAGGTAGTGTTTGTTGTCAAACCTGCGGGAACAGCTCGAGAAGTCATGGCTTCTTCTATCACGAGAGGTGGAGGTGGCTGATGTGATCCATGAGGTGCAGCGCGTACGGTCTCGAAGGAGGATGGATCAGTCCTTTCCCCAGTTGAAGGAGATTCTCCAGTACTCGTTTCGGCGCCAGCAGCTGGTGGTCCAGTATTCGTCCGGGACGCGGTTGGACGTACGTTCTCGCCCTCTCCGATGCTGCTCACGCTGGACCTCCTGTCATCAGAAGCACCTTCTTCAGCTGATACTTCACTTCTCGCATCTTCCCACTTGTCAACCACGTCATCCCGTCCCTCGCTCGTGGGCCGGGCAGAAGCTGCCTGCCGATTCTGATCAGAAGGCAATACGTAAGGGTTGTGCTGCGCTTCCACAAGCTGTGGCTTTTGCAACTTCTCCTTCCTGGCCGTCGCAGAAGCAATGATCGAAGCAAAAGCTCCTCCAGCTGGCCTTTCCCGAGGACTTGTCTCAAGCGCGATGTCCCGACTCCCGTCTGCGCTCCTCATTCTCTCCAGCCTCCTGATTTCCTCCCCGTGTTCCGCAATCTCCCTATCCCACCTCGACGACCCATCACTTCCCACTCTACCACTCCTCTTCGCAGTCGGCGTGGCCTCTTCTTCCTTCCCTGGCACGATGACAGGCTCTATAGCCCTCATCGTTACTGGGCTCGCCGTTACGATATCCGCATCTGACAAGCCCGAGCTCTGACTATCATTCATACTCCCCGACAACAGAGGACTCACATTCAATCCTTCGTTGGTCGTCACCGTAGTCAAACATGCGGCCGTACTGCCGGTTCTCGATCTCGCTTCCGACCCAGCAGGAGTCGTGCCAGCGAGACCAGTCTGACCGGTAGACGAGACTCCCTCCGAAGCCGCTCGTCGATGCAACTGCGACGGCAAGGTGGAAATGTCCGAGACTTTGCGTTGATATTGCATCGGCCGTTTGGTCGGAGAGCTTCTCGCAGAAGCAGAAGTACTGCCGCCCAGCTTAGGAGATTCGATCTCTTCTTCTTGACTTGGCACGGTTTCAAGGGGCTCCCCCGTCAGTGCATTCGCAGTGGGGAAAGGACTTCCCTCGCCATCTGTCCTCATCGTCATCATCAACGAAGAATCGGCCGCGTACCTCTCCTCCAGTCCCCTCTTCCAATTACCTTCGCCGAGGCTTCCAAGAGCACTGTGGTTATTGTTGTTGTTGTTGCCACCACTGCCTCTCTTCCTCCTTTGCCTCTCAACCTCAATATCACTGCCCCGTCGCATATGCTCGGCGTCCGCAAAAGTCGCCGCCGTAGGTGCCGGACTGGGCAGCACACCCAATCGCTCTTGTTGGGATTGATGAGAGAGTGGTAGCTTGGCATCCGGCGTCTTGGGGCTCGGAATCTGCGCGCCTGGTACATTCCACGCTTCTACTCTCTGCGGAGAGCCGGGGAGGCTGCCATGATGCGGAAGTGAGCCAGAGGACCCAGGAGCGCCAGATCTCATCGGGTTGACAGCCACATCGCTAAAATCCATCAGGGCAGATTGCGGACGAGCGGCAGAAACATTCGTCGTCTCAGAAGTGAAGTTGCTTCCTCTCGGCGTACTTTCCACCTCTTCCCGCTCAACTCCATTATCATCCACAGAAGACGATGTTCCGTCCACTCCTCCTTTCCAAAACACCAAACTCTGCGGTCGGCTCCGACTCCGGCTCCAACTTCTCGCCGTCCGCTCCTTCAACCGCTCAAAAACCCCGCTCAAAGGTCTTGAGTTCGCAGAAGCAGCACCCTGCGTCCACCCACGACTGAGGTCCCGACCCGAAGAAGATCCATCCGTAGGGGTTGCGCTGCCCCCCCGTCTTGCATTGTTCCTCAATGCCAATATTCCAGTCGTCGAAGTCCTACGTGCGTCCGGACGGGCAGCTGTCGCGGAAGGCGAGTCGTCAACAGTGGAAGGCAGATTCGGCGTGCTGAGGGGGCAAATCGCGCTGGGATCGGCTGTGTGACCTCTTCCCATGTCTTCGGAAGTCGCAACGAAAGGGCCCATCGTAGATGAGCGATTCGGCATGTTGGGTGCCATGGTGAGAGCGGATGCGAGATCGATGGCATCCGACGAGGGAGTGTGCTTGTGGCCCAGGATGGGGGACTCGCTTGCTGTTGGAAGACCTGCCGAAGGGACATGCGTGCTTGAAGTCAAAGTTGTAGGACCAAGAATCGGTGCAGGCGATGCTGTCGTGACATCCCCGAGAACGGGCCCGGCGTCGTTCAATTCCTTGACAGCGTCACTTCTAGTCTCTACTTCGCTGATCTGTTCTGCCAGAGCTGCAATAGTGGTTGTATGCGAAGCTGATGCTTCACTCTCGGCTTTCGCGCGGTCGTCCTCAGTCTTAAATGCCGCCACACCATGAGAAGTCAGATCTCTAGCTGGAGCATTCCCCTGCAGAACGGAATCAGGGTCAGCTGCGAGCACCGCTCTTACCTCTAAAGGACGGGTCTGCGACTCAACAGTCTCCCGTCCATGTTCAACACCGTCCGCGAAAGCTGTCTGCGCATCCTGGTCAAGTGCCGCATGAGCTCGTGCTCCAGTACTACTCGGCCATTCGTCGGCGGATGTCGGGGCTTTCGGGCCATTGTCTTGCATTATAGGAAACGCGAAATCGTTGGATAATTCGGTCGTACTCGCAGCAGTAGCGTCAGCAGCAGGAACGCTCCGGTCTTCGTTGCTGTTGGGTGCAGCATGACGCGATCTCGAAGGTGACGCGGGCGACGAAACAGATCTCAATTTCGCGAGGACCGAAGATGAAGCTCGACTGGACGGGGGTCGAGCACCAGCCGGGGGCGGAGTAGAGTCCTAAAACACGCACTTACCGTAAGCCGACATGCGCACACATTTTGGGGATTGATGATGATGGGGGAAAGAAAGGAGGTGCTGATTGGAATGTGGAGATGGAGTGGGTCCACCAAACAAAAACATTAGAGATGCTGCTCGATCACGATAATACAGAATAAAAAGGAATCGTGCAGCAAGATGTCGTCGCAGATGTCATGATCTTTCCCTCTTTCCTCTGCTTCGGGGTATCTCGTCGCCAAAAACGTATAGTGGTAATGACCGCCGTGTGCTTTGAGAAGCTCCACGCCCAGTTACATCATGCCTGGAGCGCGCGAGATCTCAGCGACAGATCGAACAGAGTGAGAGCGAGATCGAGTTGTGCTTGCAGTGATGTGTGTAGAGGGCGTAGGGAAAATCAATCATACCTCCTTGCCGCGCACGCTTCCACCGAACCTCGATCTGCCTTTTGCCAAGAGACCTTTCGCGCCAGCGCCGGCCTTGCTGCCAAAGACTCCGGCATTCTTCATGAACTCCTTGCCCTTCTGCTGCACACGGTCAAGGTCAACGCCACCGCTTCCACCAGCGTTGTCACCGGTAGACAGTCCAGCAGGCGCGCCACCCGTTGATGCGGTGCGCCCTGAACCCTCAGCTTGACCACCCGATGCAAAACGATTCTTCAGATTAGACAAGTTCATGCTAGGCGCAGCAGCACGATGACCTCGCTTCCATTGATTGGTATTGCTCGAAGAGATGCTTGGCTCGAGCGGTGGCGGTTTACCTTGCTCAGCAGTTTGTTGCACATCAGGGTGGCGCGCCGTCATGCTCTGCAGCCAATCTCCCAGACCAGTATTCATGTCAGCAAACGTTTGACGCGTGCTATTGTAAGCCTTGATGCGCTCATCCGCGTCCTTGATCTGCAATATATTTCGAAAAGCAGGGACCTGTCCGTGGAACTGTGCGGAGCTCTGTTGTGGAGGCGATGCAGTTGATGTAGATGCGTGGACATTGTCTTGAGTCGAATCAGCATGGTATGAAGGGACCCGCAGGCTTCTATCCGACACAGGAGTGGGTTGCCCTTCAGTAGTTGACTGGCCACTTTCAGCCGTGGTCTGCGGGATATCCAGTTTGTTGTATGTCTTCGCAACAGGCGCCGCAGGACCCTTGACGCGTTGTGAGAGAGATCGCACTATTTCTCCTTCGGCTGCTGCCGCCTCGGGTCTCTGCACATCAGGCACTGACAGTGGTCCGCCGATCGTGCCCGAGGGTTCGGGTAGTTTCTGCTCAATGATTGGGGAAACGGGACTGATGGGTGTTTCTCCTGGGTTCATTATGTGCAACTGCTTACTCCTCGGCCTTTCGTATGCTGCTTCGGGTTTGATTTCGGGACTCTTGGGCTCTTGTCTGGGTGGCTCGCTCACCTCCCAGCTGAATCGAGTGTTAAGAAGACCAGGTCTGGTTGCATCTGCCTCCGGTGTCGCCGTGGAAGCTGCCACTGCGGTCGCTGCACCTGCACCTGCTGCAGTCGCCATTGTAGCGGCAGGCAATGCAGATTCGCCATGATCGACTCGCCTCTCATTGTCTGGCGCATTCAATGCATCTTGCGGACGTGCATCATTTTCCGCGGAGCTATCCAGACTTCGAACAATTTCTTCGCGAATGCGATCATCGTCTGCGGAGTCACTGGATGTGCGGCGAAGGGGCTGGCTGTTGCTAGGTTGTCGAGGTTCACTATGCTCTGGGCTCGGTTCACGACTCCGAACACGAAGAGGAGCTACTGTGTTGAAGTACTCGGCACCCAGAGTGTCATTCCCTGCGGCAGGCTGAGGGGTGTCTTTGGGCAGAGGGGTGGGAGCAGCAGACGAGGAAACAGAAGTGGGAGCATCGGTGCTTTCGGTTTCCTGTCGCAGTAATGGGGGTGCTGGGGGCGCTTCTCCATGCACACGTTTGGGCATTGCCCTGGACTGATCAACCGGCGCAGGTGCTTCTTTGGATGCAAAGTCACGTGTCTGGTGTCCAACACCATATTGACTCATGAAAGCCGCGCCAAGCTGGTCGCCGACTTCTTTGGTTGCATCAATCGGAGATTTTGAGGAGGAGCCTTGTAGCTGATGCTTTTGGGTTGTCGGCGTCAGGTCAATGGGCTCGTCGAGTGAGGGAATGGCGCGAGCGGCGGCTGGAGGTGGGTTTTCAATCGCAGGCGTCGGTGCTTCACTGTTAATCCAGCCACCAGGTAAATCCGGCTTGAAGCTCTCCTCTCTTCCGATCTCGGGTCTCGCAGTCGGCACACTCTGCCCAAGTCCACTTTGTCCAGTACCGGCACGCTTCGGTTTCGGCTTCGCATCATCGGTGAATGTGCTCCAACCAGACTTGCTCGAGCTGATGCTGGCGTTCGAGCCGCGACGAGTGTCGTGGATTTCTTGATACCTGTCGGCAATCTCACGTACCCTCCCTTTAGCAGGGCTGTCAGCCCGGGAAGGAGTGCCAGTGTTCACGGGGCTCGTGGCAGATGGCATTTCATGGGTGCGGAGGAACAGATCTCGACTGTCCTTGCTCTCTCTCGCAGCTTCAGCCAGTTCAGGCGAACTGGGATCCTTCTCTGGGGACGAGTTGATGGTGTTGGCAAGGTCGGCTTCACGCATGCTGTAGTCGGTGTTACTTCGCCCTCTTCCAGTAATCGGAATCGCAGAAGTGGTTTGATCGCTCGCCAGCGTTTCACCAGGGTGGAGATCGGGTTTCACAACTTCACCCGGGTCCGCCACATCTGTGTCATCCGCACCGATGACACCTGACAAAGGCGTGCTGAGTCTTCGGGATTCGACCGTCCCCACGGCAGGTGTGCGGGCTGGGGATGTGCCAGACGATGGAGGATCCAGACTACGTCGGTAGCCCGGCTCGAAAGTACCGGGTACACGCTCGCCACTCGTGCTTCCATCTGCAGGAGACTTTTGCCCGACTCGTTCAAGCGGTTCCGAGCCAGGTCGCGAGGCGGTCGGCGTAGTCATGGATTCCTCTGCAATGGTAGGGGTGTTTCCATCCCGCTGCCGTTGACTGAAGGCTGCAGTGGCGGCTGAAGGCACACGACTCATAATGGGGCTAATGCCTGCAGTGGAAGAAGTATCGCTGCGCCCAACGCCGGTGCTTGGCGTAGACCCTGAGTTGTCGCGCGAAAGCGACGCGTCGTTCTGGTCGAATGCTTGATGCACCGCCGAGCGGAAGCCCACAGAGGGAGTGTGTTGTAGTCCATCATCCCCACGTTGCTCTGCTGCAGGATCTGCTCGAGCGGAACTTGAAGATGGATGACTGGTGGTGGGTGTTGGCTGGATGGAGCTCGAGGCCGTGCCCAGACCTGCTGTGTCCAGACCAGGTGGTGATGGCTTTGACGATCGCGCTGTGGACGTTGAACCTCCAAAGCTCAAGATGTCATCCCCAAAGCCCGAAAAGCGTGACACTAGTGGTAATGTGGGGCTCTTGTCGCGTGGAGAAGAAGAGCTATGCTCGGGCTGAACTTCTTTTGGGCCCGACGACTGGTTCTGAACACTTTCTGCCTGCTCTTGGACCGGCTGCAAATCGTTCCTCTTCTGCTCCGCCGAAGTGACCCTCTCCAAGGCATCGACACTGGGCCTGCCACTGTCCTCGCTCTCGCGCCGCTTCTCTTCATCCATCCGCTTGTAGATATCGCTCGGACGAATGAAGGGAAGCGGTCCGTCGATCGGAGGGCTGTTGGCCGATGCCGAAGCTGCCCCGACGTTGGCCAGCACGCTCTCGGCGATGGCCCGCGCCTCTGCCGCCTGCTGTTGTGCTTCAAACGTGTTGGCTCCCATGCTCGTCTTGCGAGGCGGAAAGAAGCCTGGTGGCGCAGGAACAGCCTCTCTCGACGCGTTCAGTGGTGCTGGTGCCTGGTCCGGGTTCGTGAAATCGCGCGGTCGTGATCTGCTGGGAGGGAAGTCGTTTTTCCCTCCCTCCACGGGACCCGCCATGACTGCTGCTTGGTGTGTTGGGAAAGGAGCGGAGACGGACCGGGCGCCGTCGTCTCCGCGATCGAAGCTGTGTTTGCGAAGGTTCTGTGCAGGCAATGCCGATGCTTGAGTAGGAAGCGGTGGTTCTGGATCCCCGTAGTCGCCCCCATACTCATCATACGGATCGTAACCTCCCCAATCGTCTCCGTCGTATGTATTCTTGGGAGCCGTGTTCCATTTCTGCGTCCGGTGTCTCCCGGGCACGGTTTTGAAGGACAGCGGCCCGCCGGGCGTGGTGGGAGGCCCGTTGTTGGACATGTTCGCCGAGTGGAGTGGTGAAGGTATCAAGAGAGCATGGCCGAGATGTCGAGTCTGACGATGCAGCGGAGTCCGCGTAGATGTCGAGGCGCAGTAGTCTAGTGCTGGTGTTTGTGCCGTTCGCGTGACGACCACCGGCCAACGTCGGCGATGGGCGGGAAGGCGCACGATTCGCGTCACACGCGTCGATGCAGGACGCGGAATTAGATATGAATGGGCGCGACGGGGCGGGAGAGAGATGATGGCGAGGCGCGCGGTGGTGTGCAAGTTGGCAGCAGCTGGCAGGGACGCGGAAGCCGGCCGATGACGACGCTCCCGTTATACGTTGGTCTACACCTGTGTTTATGCATTGATATCGACAACACGAGTGTACGGACGGGATGAACGTGGGAGACCATGCGAAGGGCGCATGCACCACCAGGCATCATCCAGGAGCAGCAGTAGCAGAGTTGTCAAGTCGTCGACGCGAAGTACGATGTATACGATGCGACATCACGTTCTCTTGGCGCACGTGTCCCTCCCTGCCTGTCTCGCCTCATGCACGTCTACTGCACCACCCCAAAGAAATCTGTCCTCACGCCCATTCCATTCCGTTCCGTTCTACTGCACGCCACGCTACGCCCCGACTCCCTTCGCTGTCGCCTTGAACGCACCGCCATCCATCGGCGCTGCGCTCTCACACCGCACGCGACGACCAAGACCGCGCTCGAACACATCCGACCCGGCCATCTGGCCACCTCCTGCCGACCACCTCCGACTTCCACCCAGATCATGCTCACCATGGCCTCGCACGCCTCCGTCCAAGACCGCACCCCCGAATTCCGCTCCATCCTCCAACAGGCACAGAAATCTCTCGCTCGCCAGCGAAAACAGCCGCTCGGCGCGCAATCCCAACCACTGATTGCCCCACAAAGTGGCACTGCCACACCCCCGACTCGAGCGCAACGGAGCGAGTTCGCACGGAATGCCGCCGCAATTGGCCGAGGTATCAGCGCCACCATGGGCAAACTGCAAAGACTGGGAGAGTTGGCGAAGCGGAAGACGCTCTTCGACGACCGACCCGTGGAGATTGCCGAACTCACCTATGTCATCAAGCAGGATCTAGCAGGTCTGAATCAGCAAATTGGAAACTTGCAACAACTACAGCGGACACAGAATGGACAGGCCTCGGGCGCGCAACAGGAGGGCGAACACAACAAGAACGTCGTCATGCTATTGCAAGGGCGGGTCGCAGATGTTGCCGTGAACTTCAAAGAAGTCCTCGAGGTGCGCACCAAAAACATTCAAGCGAGCCGAAGCCGACAAGAGAACTTCGTTGGCGACGTAGGGAGATCAAGTGCTGCGCAAGAAAGGTTAGAGCCGGGAAGGACCGACTCTCCTTTATATCAGACGCCTAGCCGAGGGCGAAGTCCAAAGCCTGGACAAACTGGCCCTTCAAGTCAAGGCCAAGACGTGCTTTCTTTGGAGCCCTCCGGGGGATCAGCGTTGTATTCTGGCACCGGAGCACCGATACAAGCCTCGCAGCAGCAATTGCAACTGATGGAGGAAGGGTCATCGTCCAACAGCTATATTCAGCAACGAGGCGAGGCCATCGAAGCTATTGAACGCACCATCAACGAACTCGGCGGCATCTTCGGCCAACTCGCACAAATGGTCTCGGAGCAAGCCGAGCAAATCCAGCGTATCGATGCGAACACCGATGATGTCGTCGACAACGTGGAAGGTGCCCAACGAGAGTTGATGAAGTATTGGAGTCGTGTACAAGGCAACCGGTGGCTGATTGCGAAAATGTTCGGCGTCCTGATGATTTTCTTCTTGTTATGGGTGCTTATTGCAGGCTGAGCGGAGACCACCAGTTCATCGGATCGCAGGCAGCGCGTCACGAGACGCGAGAATTCGGCGACAGCAGATGGCCGATTCTTCTTTCGGAAAAAGAGAAGGGATTGTCGATGGGAGGCGTGGCATAATAATAGACCTAGACGGCTTCCTTCCGCGAGCCGCGAGCGGACTGTCTACTGATTCTTCTACTTCCGGACAAATTTCTTCGAGAAGGGTGTTCTGTTCTGACTAGTGTACAGCTGAGGGGTTCTTTCGATTCGAAGCAGATATAATGTGTAAAGACGGGCTGGTGCGTATGTAGGAGGTCACTGTAAGATGGACACGCTGGTCGTGCGAGATTTCCATCCAGTTCACTGTGCCCAATCTGACAGCACCCTGGCTCTTCCTTCGCACAGCGCTTCACAGTGACTTCAAAAACCAGGCGACTACGACGTAGGTTGACCGCAACTAACGAAATAGCACGTCTCTGACTGTCAGCCGGTCTCAGATCGAGACCTGTACCACTTCGATCGGGCGTCGTTTCATCTATGAAGCTTGGCCCACATTATTCCAAGCGAGAAGAGAATAGATAGCCACAAGCAGCTCCAGCGCATTTTTGTCCTCCTTTTGCAGCATATCGATGCACTGCACCTGCCCGAAGTGGCAATGGCTGCACTTGGCGCTTTCACGGAATCCACAAAGCCGGATACGAGAATTCCTCCGTTTGCAGTCGCGGGCCTTGCGGCCGTGAAATCACAAATTGCAGAATCCTCATATGAGCACACACATCATCAAAACCTTCCTGCCTATTCGATCGTTTGGGCCGGTCACACCTAACCATGCCCGTGAGTAGAACAGGACCGCCAAGAACACATCATATTCAGCCTGAAACTCGGCCGCAATTTATTTTCACTCTATGCTTGATCAACACATATTCTCCCCCTGGTAGAATCTCCGCCAAAGAGGCTGGAGCTGAGCAACTCGTGCGGTCGAGCCCGTTGCGGCAAATTGATTGGTGCGTAAAGTCTTGTTTCCAAGCAAGCAAGCAAGCGACAAGACTTTTGTGATATGAGTTGGGGGTCAAAAGGTATAAGATAGGTGGAGTTCCTGTTGTTGCAATGGTCTTCATACTCCCAACAATCTCCTTCAATTCCTTCTCGTACAGATCAGTCCTTGGGTTGAACACGCAGTCATGCCTTCGATTCGTTCTATCCTCGTATCTCTGCTTGCCGCTGGCTCGGCATTCGCCTCTCCTGTTCCTGCTGAACTCGATATCAGACAGTCGACGAACTTGAATGCGAAATTCGTTGCGAAAGGGAAACAGTACTGGGGTACCTGTGCCGATCAAGGAACTCGTCCGTTCTGCCTACATTTAGTTCTTACTCTGAGTTTCAGCAGCTAACATCTATGGAACGACAGTCAGCAACACTCAAAACGCCAACATCATCAAAGCGCAATTCGGCCAACTCACCGCCGAAAACTCCATGAAATGGGATGCCACCGAACGTACGTCTCCCTACCTCCTGTTCTCCAAAGTGAAACAGCCTGCTCACCTCTCCCACAGCAAACCGCGGCCAATTCTCCTTTGGCGGCGCCGACGCCCTCGTGAATTTTGCCAAATCCAACAACAAGAAGATCCGCGGCCACACTCTCCTCTGGCACTCTCAACTCCCATCATGGGTCCAGAACATCCGCGACCGCAACACCTTGACCCAAGTCATCCAAAACCACGTCACCACCATCATGACCCGCTACAAGGGCCAGATTTTCCAATACGACGTCGTGAACGAGATCTTCGCCGAAGATGGAACCTTGCGCCAATCCGTTTTCTCGCAGGTGCTGGGAGAGGACTTTGTGAGGATTGCGTTTGAGGCGGCGAGGAAGGCTGTATGTCGACCCGGTTTTCTTTTTCCCCTGCCTCTTCCCACCATCACACAAGTACTGACTTTGCGATCCTGTATGCTGATTCGTTGTGATCATCAGGACCCGGCCGCGAAACTCTACATCAACGACTACAACCTCGACTCGGCCACCTACGCCAAGACCATCGGCATGGCGAACAAAGTCAAGCAGTGGCGCTCTCAGGGTATCCCCATCGACGGCATCGGATCGCAGGGCCATTTGTCCGCTAGCGGATTCGGTTCCGCTGGCGGCGTGCAAGGTGCGTTGGAACTGCTCGCTGGTGCCGCTCCGGAAGTTGCCATCACCGAGTTGGATATCAAGGGCGCGAACCCCAACGACTATGTTACCGTCGCGAAGGCGTGTTTGAATGTCGCCAAGTGTGTGGGTATCACGAGCTGGGGTGTCAGTGACAAGGACTCGTGGAGGAGTGGAGACAGCCCGTTGTTGTTTGACGGCAATTACCAGCCAAAGGCCGCGTACACGGCTGTTGTGAATGCGTTGTAGATGGCGACGATGGGTGAGGACGTGTTTGGGTTGATGAATTATTGAGTGGTTGGGCTTTGCTGTTTGTTGCGGATCTGTCGTCTTCTTTTCTACCTCTGCCCAAGCTGTATCGTGATGGCTTGGGCTCATTGTCTCTCGCTTCGAGTTTGAACGTAGCCTTTTTGAAAAGCATCTCTTATCACGGGAATTCCGAGTTCCATCACTCCAGCCTGATCATGTTGTTCTTTGCCGTGTCGGTGGCAGAATCTTGTGGTCAGGGCCCTAATTGCGTCGCTGTTCATGCTCATCCCACTCGATTTTCTTCCCGGTCTTGAGACTCTCTTGAAGTGCTTCTGCGAGCTCCATACCTTTGATTGCAACATCCAGCTCATACGGCAGTGGTTTATCATCGAGCACCGCGTCTGCAAACACTGCGAGCTCCGTAACAAACGCTCTCTCGTATCTCTCGTAAAAATCCGGCATTACTCCATTGCCAATGCCATTCTTGTCGGCTACCTCAACCAAGTCCCGTCTCGGATGCAGGTTGATTTTCAAAGTTCCGTCGGTCCCGATAATCTCGGTGGGATTGTCGAATCCTGGTTGGGATATTCTCGATATAGTGTAGTAAGATATGGGAGGGATGCCTCCTGGCTCTGAAGGATACCATTCCACAGTCCCAACGGCATTGTCGACGTCCTGTATTTCTGCGAGTTCTTTATGAAGAGCTATCGTACCGACTGCGTGGCAAGATCTTGGACGTGCTGCAGGGCCAAGGAAACTGAATGTGAGATCAATGTCGTGGACACCAGTGTCGATGAAAATGCCAGGATTCGCCATGATGTATCGCATGTAAAATTCGGATCGATCGTACTTGTCTCGATTGTCACAACGAATCATTACCGGTACTCCGATGCGACCTTGCTCGATGGCTGTCGCAGCATTCTGGTACGAAGCATCGAAGCGGCGAGAGAAGGCCGTCATAACTTTCAGATGTGCGAATTGCTGCTGTCTGGCCGTTTTCAAGATCTTTTGGCTTTGCTCGGAATTCATTGCCAATGGCTTTTCGACAAGGATATTTAGTCCTTTTTCAATTCCAGCAATAACCTGCTCGCAGTGCACTACAGTCGTGCTAGCGATCAACAATGCTTCCAGCCTTTCGTGTTGAATCATGTCGTCAAAGCTTTGGTAAATCTTGACTCCATATGGCTCAAGATGTTGAGCCGCCCATTCTTGGTCGCCATCCATCGGTGAGCAGGCACATAATAATTCGGTGCGGAGTACGTGGTGCAGAGCATTCAAAGCATGCTGTCGTCCTATTCGGCCAAGTCCGACGACGCCAATGGCCAGTCTTTTGGGCTGAGATCTGCCGCTCGTCATTTTGTAGAGTTGTCGTCTTTTGGGAGTCAAACTGAGCAAGAGCAAAGCACTTGGTATAGCTTCCGATGAGCTTGTAAATTCACATGAGGTCTGCGGCACCTGTTGAGGGCGGATGGCTCCATTAGGCAAGTCCGACGTGGGACGCATCCGTGGACAGCGGCCTGAATGTACAGATGTATCAGGTGGCCGATTACGTAAATTCGCAAACTTACAAACTCGCGATTTGATAGTATTCGCAGCTTATTAGCACTCTACCTACCCTACTACAACTGCTTTTATATTCGCTATCTATTCCTTATTACTCGCCTTATACCTAATTTAGTATAGCCGGCGGATATATAGACCTAGAGCCGCTACGTAGACCGATAACGGACTAGACGCTTAGATTAAATAGCCCTTAGTATAT
Source organism: Cercospora zeina (assembly GCA_022702355.1). Taxonomy (NCBI): domain Eukaryota; kingdom Fungi; phylum Ascomycota; class Dothideomycetes; order Mycosphaerellales; family Mycosphaerellaceae; genus Cercospora; species Cercospora zeina. The sequence goes on from JAKLWX010000005.1 coordinate 3,835,738, forward strand.
ACGATAGGAAGTTTATAATTGCCTTAAGAACGAGTATAGTATTCGCTATATAGTACTAATACTCGTAAGGCGCCTTACGAACTAAGAAGTTTCTAGAATTCCTAAGGCGCCTTATTCTAACTATAACCTCGACCTGCGAGTATAGATTATTAAGCTGTTCTATAACTATATTATATTCGATAAAGAGATACTACGAATACTATATATAGATATAGATTAGCTAGATAAATATTACTATCGACTCTTACTATAATAGCTTTAAGGACTACGCCGTAAGCTAGGCCTATTTAAAAGGACTGCGACTAAGAGGCTTCCTAAAGCGAATATCTAGGTTAATTAGATACTTACGGAGGTTTAGAATTATAGTAAGATAATAGACTATAGATATAAGATACTAGCTTAGTATATTCGTAGGACTATAAGCCTTATTAAGTAGTTAGCGTATGCCGTACGCGATATCTATATATTCGCTAACTACTTCTTAGTAACTATATCTATTAGCTTATAGGCCTTCGTAATCCTATACTATTTAAGTATCGCTAGATTAATAAGTAGCGAATACTCGTATATTTATCGTAGTCTCGTATAAAAGGGCCGGACGATATATAGTTAATCGATGCCTTCTATAAGTTCGTATTCTTTATACTTAGCGTATACGCCTATATTAATATATATTCGCGAAGGATTATCTAGTAGTACTATAGAACCTACGTAAAGACTAAATTCTTTATATTCGTATAGTATCTTACTACTATAGTCGCTACCGGCTATATACTACGAATCGTACGATCGGATAGTAGTATAGAAACGCCTATACTTACGGATACGTACTTATAGTTCTACGAATAGTAAGAAGGCTAGTACTTACTATTTAGCGAATACTTCTAGTATACTACGAGTAAAGATAATAATACTATCGAATACTAGTAAGGTAAAGGCGCTAAGGTAGCCTTTAATATATAGCGTAACTAGTTCTATAAACTTAAGTCCGTAGGCCTCTTTAAGGATTCGTAAAAGGCGTACTAAATCGCCTTTCTCGCGATATATACGCTAATTATACGCGGTATAATCGCGAACTTTATTAATATATAGAATGCCTATAGTATTCGTAGGTAATATATAGAGTTAGTAGCCTCTAGAATTCCTAATATTAACTACTACTATCTAGAATTAAAAGGTAGCGAGCCTTATAGACGGCTACTAGATATTCGCTACCTAATAATCTAGTAATAGACTACTAAGACTACTTAATACGGTATATATTCGCTACTACCTTAGCGATAATATAGCTTCCTCTCTTTAGTAAAGCTAGGTATTATAGCTATTATAGCTATTATAGCATATTCGCTACGAGCTAACGTATCCGCTAGTATTCGTAGACCTCGACTCGTATCTACCCGAAGCTACTCTCGAATAGTATAATTAAGTACTCGTAGCTAGTAGATATCCGTATATATTCGATAGCGGTAAGAATAGTAACTCGTTCGCTAACGATAGCTACTACTTAAAGCTATATAGTTTAGCGTATATCTATCTCCGCGATTAAGTTAATAACTATCTACGATTAGGTTATAATTTAAAGGAGTTTCTACGCGCTAATAAATTATCCTTATAGCCGAGTAATCGTATTAGAGCTATATTTGCTACTACGAATAAGTAGTTATAACTACCGTAGGTACTATCGTTTTATTACTAACTATAGAAAGCTATTAAGAACTATACCTATCTCTTACTATAAATTAGATCCCTATTATTATTATTCGTATACTACTAGTAAAATAGCTAATAATAATAATAGCTAGATACTCTTCTACTCTAAGACTAGTAATCCGTACTTAAGCGAATATAGGTTCTATCTATACTACTATACTAGACCTAATTCTTATTATTCTACGAATATAACTTAGGTTAGATCGGCCTTTCTACTAGAGGCTAGTTTACTAAGTACGAATCTAGCCGTACTAGCTAGTTTAGCTACGAATCTAGTTAAACTAGCTAGTACGGCTACGAATTAGGTATTTAGCTTAGCTCCTTCCCTCTTAAATAATAGCGAATAAGCCTAGCTACTACTTATATCTAATACTACTAAAGGTTTCTATAATATACTAGAATATACGAATAGCGAGAAATAGCTAAATAATAAGCCGAAGGCTTATAAGATAAAGAATAGCGGATACTATCCGATTTATTATATAAAGCGTAAAGAGTAATCTACTACTTAGGTAGCTACTAAGCGTATTAAGTCTAGTATAGCTAGCGGCTTAGCAAATATAGCTAATAAAGCTAAAGGCCGAGCTATACCTAAACGAGAGGTTCGCCTAAGTATAACGCTAAAGATCCTTAAGGCTAAGAATCGTCCTATTCGTAAGCGACTACCTATAATACTAGCTATAGAGCGAAAGTTTATAGAACTACGACAACTCGCTAGGTAGCTAGTTAAAGAGCTTATAGATATAATAAATTCGGAACTTTAGATTAAGCTATTCGATACGTTAACTACCTAGCTTTAGAGACTAGTTACTACGTATTCTACGTGCGAATACTAGCTCTAGTAACCCTATTAAGAGGCGTATTTAGCCTATAGATTTAGCGAGGATAACTATTAGCCGATTAAACCTAGCTAATTTAGTATAAATAGCCGCGTAATTAATTATTAAGTTATAAGCTTTAATAAGATAAGGAATAACCTATAGTAGCTCTATACGAATATCGATATTATCTATATCGTTAATCGTTCTATAAAGCTAAATCTACTACTAGAAAAGCCTCTATCGAAGCCTAATATAGTAGCGAATAGACTAGCGAACTTCTATAAAGCTAAATCTACTACTAGAAAAGCCTCTATCGAAGCCTAATATAGTAGCGAATAGACTAGCGAACTAAGCGACCGTATCTAACTATATAACGGAAGAGGACTTAGAATAATAGCTACTAGATACTAGGTTCTATAACGATAACGATACGCTAGCGAATATATAGCTAATAGTAGCCGCTAGCTTACTCGAGAAGAACGATATAGATACGCTAGCGAATATATAGCTAATAGTAGCCGCTAGCTTACCCGAGAAGAACGATATAGATACGCTAGCGAATATATAGCTAATAGTAGCTACTAGCTTACCTAAGAAGAACGATATAGATATACTAGCGAATACCTAGCTAATAATAACTACTAGCTTAAGCTATAAACGAGTAGTAAGCTAGTAGATTATTCGTTCGCTAACGCTAGGACTAAAGCTAGTAGATAAAGGCTTAAAGAATACTCGATTCGTAGATTATACGTCTAATAGTATACCTATTATAACTATTAGTAGCGACGATAATTCTATATTATCTTTTAAGAGTAATCTTCTAACTACGTAGCGAATATTCGACTATATATTCGTAGAAAAGAGGGCTCTTAAAGCTATAGCCGCTAATACGGACGAGGTAGCTTAGGACGTAGCGAATATAGTCTCGAAGAAAGTAGCTATATTAAAGGCTTTAGCGAACGCTCGATCGAAGGTTATAGTAGTAAAGACTAATCTAGTAGATAATACTATAATAGCCGCTAAACTACGAGTTAAGGTTTTTATAAAGCCTAATCTACTAGAAGCGTACGAGGTCTCTAAGGCTATAGCGAATAGTAACTCTAAGGCTACGGCGAATAGTAACTCTAAGGCTATAGCGAATAGTAACTCTAAGGCTACGGCGAATAGTAACTCTAAGGCTACGGCGAATAGTAACTCTAAGGCTATAGCGAATAGTAACTCTAAGGCTATAGCGAACGATACCTTAGAGGCTATAGCGAATATAAAACTACGACTAAGGCAGCGAATATAAGTGCCTAAGCTAGGAATATCTCTACGTTTAAGAACTAAGGAAGGATAATCGAAAGGCTAATAGGAAGTAGCGAATATAGTATAAATAGTAAGAGATAATACGGAGTATACGTAAATCGATTCTAATTATTCTAAGAGCTATCTATATAAGGTATTATACTACGAATAACGCTATTAAACCTTACGAATATCTACTTATTACCGTAGTAGAGTAGATAGCTATTCGTATTATAGAACCGGCTAGTAACGCTATAGTACGGACGCTCGAGAAACGCTAAACGCGCCTTAATCGTAACTAGGCTCCTCTTTATATTCGTAAGCTTAGCTTTATAGCTAGCGTATATATCCGTAGTATCCTTCGTAGTAGTATTCTTATTATTAATTTCGATTAGCGTATTCGTAGTAGCGCTAGCGCTAGCGTTACTTATATTCTCGTTAGCGCCTTAATCTATAGTCTCGTCTATTTACTTATCCTTAGGCTTAGCCTTTACGTCTCTCGCGTCGTAGCTACTTCTATTATAGCGCCGATAATATACGTACTAGCGATCGCTACGCGAAGCGAATATAGTATAAGGCTTAGTATTAGAATCGCGAATATACCTATTATAGACGTTTAGTACTCTTATTCCTACTTAAATTAGTAGGCGAACGTACTATAAACTTATAGAATATAGATATCTTTATTAGTCTCTATTAGACGGCTAATAATATCGAACTTACGTAGGTTAGCTTTAGCGCTTCGTTTAGTAGTCGGATCTATATACTTAGTTAGTAAATAAGTAGAAGGTACTATAATTATAGAGATATACTTTAAGCGTCGCGAATAAAGCTACGCTAGGTAGCCTACGAATAGAACTAGAACTTCGTAGAATTAGTAGTAGTTAGATAGTAGAAGCGAGCTAGATTCGTAGGTAGTAGAGAGAGTATTATAGTAGCGGCTACTAGTAGGTATAAGCGCTCGCGTACGGATTAGTCTTAAGTATTCGTAGTAGGTAGAAAGGAAGATACGTAATTACGAAAGGTAGCGCTATAACCTATTAGTTAATATTCGTAAGTAGGTTTAAGCGACTTACTCTAGCGTAGTATCCTTAGTAGTATTAATAGGCTTAAAGGAAGTTATTATACGTAGTTCTAAGTAGCTAGAGGTACTACGAATATAGAATAACTAGTAAGTAAGTAACTAAAAGCAAAGAAGAAGTATATCGAACCGCTACTATTATCGTAGTAGCGCGTATTATTAACTCGATTAATAATAGGAAGTAGTAGATAGCTTTAGCGAATATACTAGATAGCTATTATAAGGTATTATACTATTATAGTTACGACTATTAATAATAGAGTAATAATACTAGTACGAATAAGTAAAGTTCGGAATATTACGAATATACGTAATTAGCTACCTAATATATCTATATATTTAGGCCGCTACTCGTACGTATATAAGAGCGATAGCTTAGAGAGCTAATAGCTTAGGAGGCGTCTAAGTTAAACGCCGAAGTATCTAGCTTATACTACGTATACTTAGCGTAAGATAAAAGTACGCTAAATATATATAGAGGAATCGGTAAGAATTAGTCTCTTAATATCTCTAACGGGTATAGTTAGAAGCGCTTAATATATTACTATATACTAACCTTTATAATACTAATTCTTCTACCTTATCGAGAGTAGCGATCTATTAAGGCCTACTATACTTACGCGAGAAGTATCTATATAGCTAAATAATCGTAGCGAACGCGCTAGGTCCGTAGTATCGCTATTAGACTATATAGGAGAGTTACTAAACTCTAAAGCTAAAGAAGACGAGGAGATAAACGACGTTAATAATATATAGGTAAGGCGCGAGCGTCTCGAATAAGAGAATACTACGCTACGCGAATAGCTCGAACTCTACGCTCTTTAAGTAGAGAATAAACGCTTAACGTAAGAAGTTAGAACGACTACCCTATCGATATACTTAAGTATAACGGTAAGAAGCCTCGGCTTAAAGTACTCTAGTATAGCGAGTATTACTAGAGATACTAAGGATAGTACGCGTTATAGTAGCGACGAATATACGCCCTACGAATCTATTAAGCTTCGCTCTTCTAAGCTATTTAAGGGCGAGATCGTTAAGGAAGCCTAGAAATACGTCCGCGTATATAAAGTAAACTTTATAGCTACGCCGAGGAAGTTTATAATAGAATACTAGAAAGTAATCGCTAGTATTATATTCCTTATAGGCGAAGCGTAAGAAGCCTAGTATAACGAGTACTCTAGTATACTCCTAGTAGAGTATACTTAGGCGTAGTTCTATAAGTTCCTATACGATATCGTTAGAGATTAAGTAAACTACTAGCTACTCGTAACTATTAAGTACGAGATAATACGCTAAGGCGAAAATTAAAGTATACGATAATTCGTAATAGACCTTAGTAATCTTAAGGTATAGCTCGGCGACTATACCGAGACGTAGTTAGTTCGCTAGCTTCTTATAAAGTTAAAGCTATCGCTATAAAAGGATATTATTAAGAACTATATTATCCTAGCGAAGCGCGCCGACCTCGTCGCCCTAGTACGATACCTTAAATAGATAGAAAAGTTAATACTACGCGATATAGGCTTACGCGACCGTAATAAGGACGCGTTATACTAGTAGTTAAAGCATAAGAGGGTCGATAGTAACGCGTATACCTCTAAAGGTAGTTACGAGTCTAACTCGAAGAAGAAGAACTCTTAAGATAAGCGTAAAAGTAAAGATAAGGACTAGTAACCTAGGTATTACGATTATAACGAGGTAGGCTATATCCGTCTAGATTATTCGAATAAGGATAAGAATAGTAATAAGCCGGCGGTCTATAAGGTAGCCGTAGGCAAGTTAAAAAAAGTAGAAGTAATAGAGATATTACGTAAGTCTTCGCTACTAAAGTAAATAGTATAGGGTACCTGCCTATATAATACGTACTAGCAGTACGAGTATAAGGAGAAGTTAAGTCTTAGGAGAGCTATAGGCTAGCCGAGTTCCTTCTCGATAATACTATAGATATTAATATAGTATTACGAGCCTTCGTACTCTAGTATAAGTTACTCTTACGACCGAACGCGGCCTTACTACTAGCTACTACCTTTACGAGTAAACTAGGTTATTATTATAGTACGTACTATATATATATAAGGCTCGTAGACTCCTTAAGGATCGAGCGCGTAACTAAAGGGATCTTCTATATATATAATATACTAGATCCCGATATTATCCTTAGCTATCTATAGTAATATACGTAACGAGTAAGTATCGATAGTAGTATAGATAAATAGCGTTATAGTAACGATCGTTTCGGCTAATTCGAAGTCCGAGAGGCCTATAAGTTTCTTAAAGACCTCTAGAAGATACTTATTATATTTATAGTTAGCTTAAGTAGAATAGGTAAGGAGCCTACTCTAATACTAGAGGAGTTCTATTAGTTCGACGACGTTCTTAATCTAATAAAGGAAATATAAAGTAGACCTATCGATAGCGCTAAGTATACGATCGACCTAAAGCTAGGTACTATACTACCCTTTAGGCTACTATACTACTAGTTAGATAGAGAGCTCGAAGAGCTTAAGAAGTACCTAAAGACTAGGCTCGAGTATAATTAGATCGAGCGTTCTAATAGTAAGGCGGGTACGCCTACTCTATTCGTACTAAAGAAGAATAGTAAGCTATAGTTATATATAGACTACCGCGGGCTAAACGAGATTACGATTAAGAATTAGTACCCGCTCTCTCTTATTAGCGAAACGCTAGATAGACTTATAGGAGCTACGTAGTTTACGTCGCTAGATCTTACGAACGCGTATTATCGTATTTATATTAAACTAAGCGACTACTAGAAGACTATATTCTATACGCGATATAGTTACTACTAATACTAAGTAATACTCTTTAGTTTAACGAACGCTCTAGTAACGTTCTAGGTATATATTAACCGCGCGCTAGTAGGGCTAGTAGATATAAGTTACGTAGTATACCTAGATAATATCCTAATCTATAGTAAGACTCGCGAGGACTACGTACGAGACGTATACGCTATACTTAAGAGGCTCTATAAATTCGGACTCTACGTATAACGCGCTAAGTATAAGTTCTTCTAGAAATAAGTTAACTTCCTTAGGTTTATAGTTATAATCGAAGGCATAGTAATAGACCTTAGTAGAGTAGCCGTAATCGCCTTATAGCCGAGGCTAACTACTCTAATAGAGGTTTAATCGTTTCTTAAGTTCGCGAACTTCTACTACTACTTTATCTTCGGATATTTAAGGGTCGTAGTACTACTAACTATACTCTTAAAAAGCGTAAAGAATAGTAGGAAGCTAGGGCCTATTAGTTAGAGCGAAGCTAAGAAGTAGGCTTTTTTAAAGTTAAAAGAACGCTTCTAGACCGCGCTACTCCTTAGGTACTTTAACTCTACGTTACGCCTACGAGTCGAGACTAATACGTCTAACTTCGCTATTACTAGTATTCTAAGCTAGCTATTCGAGTCGGAATAGTACCTAATCGCGTTCTTTTCGTAGAAGATAATTAGTATTAAGTATAACTATAAGGTCTATAATAAGGAACTCCTTATAGTAGTAGAATTCTTTAAGGTATAAAGGCCTTACCTTAAAGGCGCTACGTATAAAGTAGAGGTACTAGTCGACTACGCTAACTTAAAGGCCTTTATAGGTATAAAGTAGTTAATAGGCCGATAGGCTAGGTAGGCTACGTTCTTAGCTCTATATAACTTTATAATTAGTTATAGAGTAGGTAAGCTAAACGTAGCCGACGCGCTATCGAGGCGTAGCGATTACGTAAAAGATACGTAGGCGATAAATAATCTATTACTATCGCTATAGCGGAAACTTTAAGTTTAGAGCGACCTCTAAGTAGGTAGACTAGTTATAAACTATATTAAGGCCGCCTATAACCGCTAGTATATAATAAATCGAAGGGCGGTAATAAAAGTAGCTAATAGGACGTAGTCTACTAGCTCCGAACGCTACGAGCCGAGTCTATATAGATTCGCGCTACTAATACGAGTTACTAGCGCTATTATTACGAAGGAACGGCCGTACGCTAATACCTTAGACCTAGTAATCGGGTACGTAGCTATACTAGTCTAGCTAGACTCGATAGCGATAGAGCTATATATATAGGCGAAGAGTAATAGAGGCGAAAGCGATAAGTATACTATTCGAGATAGATATATATATCGCGAAGAGGTATTATACCTTCTCTACGACCTCGTATTACGAACGTAAGTAATTCGTATATACTACGACGACTTCCTAGCTAGCTATTTCGGTAAGGATAAGACTATAGAACTCGTTAAGAGAAAGTACTAGTAGCTAGAGGTTAATAAGGACGTTAAGTAATACGTCGAATCGTATAGTAGCTATTAGAAGGTAAAAGTAAGGCGCTACTATCCTTATAGCGAGATAGTTACGCTTCTCTTACTAGAACGGCTATAGAAAGATCTATTTATAGACTTTATTATAGATCTTCTACTAAGTAAGCGTAATAGTCGTATATTTAACGCGATCCTTATAATTATCGACCGCTATTCTAAGATAGTAACTTTCGTTCGGACGATAAAGCGCTATATAAGTAATATTAAGTATAGAGCTTATAGATATCCTACTTAATAAATAGATTAATCTTATTACTAGTCTACCTCTTTATCTAGAGTAAGATCCTACTTAATAAAGTTATATAACTTCGAGGTATATCTAGTAGTATTATCTCTAATAGAGAGTCTATATTTACTAGCTAATTCTAGTTAGACTTCTATTTCGAGGTATACGTAAAACGTAAGCTAAGTATAGTATTTTACTCGCAAACGGACGGCTAGACTAAACGCGTAAACTAGACGCTTAAGTAGTACCTATATATCTATTATAGGGAGAACTAAGACGACTAGGCGTCTATACTAGCCTCTATAGAATTCGCGTATAATAATAGCCTAAATACGATACTAAAGATATCGCTATTCTACGTTATCTACGAGTTCGACCTAGACCTAACGATAGAGACTTATAAGAGGGACGTAACCGAATCTCGGAACGCGATTCTACGAGGAGAAGTACTAGTAGTAAAGGAAGCTATAAAAAGGTTAAAGTAGAATTATAAGGAGTTAATAAAGCGCTAGTAGTAAGTAAGCGAGTCGTAGGCTAAGTATTATAACTAGAAGTATTAGCTAAAGGAATATAAGGTTAGCGATATAGTCCTCCTATTTATAAAGAACCTAAAACTAAAGATACTATTAAAGAAGCTAGCGGATAAGTTCGCTAGACTATTTAAAGTAATCGACGTAGTTAGGAAGTAGGCGTACCGCCTAGCCCTTCTAATAGGATTACGTATCTATAATATCTTCTACGTATCCTTTCTAGAACTCTAGTATAGTAGCGAATCTTAGGAGACTAGCTTGCCTCTCGTAGATAATAAAGGTAAGTAGATAGTCGAGAAAGTACTAGAAACTCGAGTTAAGAAAAGTAAGAGGAAGTAGCTAGTCTAGTAGAAAGGCTAGCTAGAAGAATACGATACGTAAGAACTAATCGAATATATTAAGGAATATAAAGCGCTCGAGGAATTTAAGGCGTAAGAGTAGAGTAAGAGGAGCTTATATAAGCCGCAAAGTCGACTATTATAGCTACTACGCTACTAATTAACCGTTACGACTACTATAACTTATAACGAGTACGCGCTAAGCGCTAAGGCTACGACGAAACGTTATATTACGAAAGTTACTAAAAGGAATAAAGAACATAAAGTAGAGAGAAATTATTTATTTATAGCGCTCGTAGGCGTAGCGTAAATAGGCCGTAGCGCCGGCATAGAATAGAAGTACGAAATAAGGTAGCGGACTATATAAGTAGTATAAGAGAAGCGCGAGGAAAGAGTATAAGAAGAGCGCGTAATACGCTAGCTTAATCCTCTATACCCTCGTCCTCTTTCTTCTTCTCGTTCTTCTTATTCTTCTTATTATTATTCTCCTCCTTTTCTACTATAGAGGCCTCGTCGTTAGAGACCTCCTCTACTTAGCTAGCGAGACGGTTTATTTATTTATTTATTTGTTTATTCTATTAACGTACTATAGGAGTCGAAGACTATATAGTACGGGTAGGCCTAATGCCTAACCGGTCGTAGAAGAGAGAGAAAAGCCTCCTAGGCTAAAAAACTCTCGTAGTAGAGGTGCCTTATTCGCGCTAAAAATAGATATTATAGGCCGATGCCTAGAGGAACTAGAATTTTACTTAGTATAGCGCCAAGCGCTAAGCTACTAAGTGCTAAGCCCCTATATATAGAATTTTAGTATCTAAAATTAGTCTAGTAGATATAGCCGGTACGGTATATCGAGTCGGTATAGAGGCCTCTATTTCTATTCGATCTCGGACCTAGAGGGTCGTCTCTAGGAATATATATTCTAGGTAGGAAGGGTCTACCTTTCTCCCTTTCTTCTATAGCTCTTTTTAGTAGGTAAATAGCTAATCTCTTACCTAGTAGCTGCCTCCTCTCTCTATTCCTATCCTACCTACTTCTATTCTATCCTCTCTTTTCTACCTCTTCTATAGTAGGGTTCTACCTTAGTTCGTTAGGTTGTCTTAAAGTTGTCTTATAGTAGTTCTTATCTTATCGAGTCGAGTATATAGCTAGTAGTAGCGAAGTAGGATTGTCTTATATACCCTTATACTTTACTAGTATACTCGAGAGTATCTATTTCTACCTACGGCCGCGTAGAGGCGTATAATAGGACTTCGTAGGCGCTAGCGAGGCGGTCGGCGTACGTAGTATAGACCGCTATATTAAGCGCTTCTTTCGAAGCGCTAAGTAGGTATAGACGCTACGAAGAATATTAGTAACGCGTATAAGGAGTATATAACTCGTAAGATATACCTCGTACTTAAGCTTAAAGAGCTTAGAGAATAGAGCGATCTACTTACTAGCTATAAGTAGCTTAGTAGTAGAAGGACTACTACTAGCTAGTAACGCGCTAGCTCTACTCTTTTTTAGAGTCTTAAAGACCCTAGCCGACTTACTCTTATTAGACTATAGGACCTTAAGGCTATTAGCGATTAGGGCCTATAGATTAGTATAGTAGTAGCGGAGCTACTTAGCGCGTACGGCCGGCCTACTCTTAGCTAGCTTAGCGAAGTAGAAGCGTAAGCGCTTTAACTACGTAATAATATCTAGGTCGGTATAGTAGTCGTAGGAGTAGTTATTATTATTATAGCGCTAGTAATTCTTTTTCTTATCTAATTTTATAACCCTATTATATAGCCGAACGCCGGCTATACGTACTATATTAGTAAGGAACTCGTAGCTAATACGTACGTAGAACGCTAGACTTACTCGTTACTAAATATAAAAGATAACGATAATAGTCGTTATTTTCGGTAGCGAAGAGGTTAGTAATAGTATAGGGATCGGCTAAGATTATAAGAGTAGAGATCTTCTTAGAAGGTATAATACTTATAGAATAGATACTAAGAAAAGGCTAGGAAAATATATAGATAGTATAAGGCGAGAGTAGGGCGCTTATTTAAAGATAGTATACTAGAATAAGTATTAACGTAATTAGGCGCGAACTTATAGCCTATACCTACCTCGTAATTAACGCGCGGCCTATATAGAGTCTATAATATAAAAGTTCTTTAAGATCTAGTACGTTGCTATAGTACTACTAAAAATTATATACGACTATAGTAGTAGAGCAACGTAACCGTAACGTAATAAGAACGTAAGCGGCTAGCTACTATATTAATATAGACTCTTCTACGAGCTATTACGTCTATGTCGGACGACTAGGTATACTAAAGGTTAATATCTATCTATCTACGTCTATCGAAGGAAGCGTCTATATACTAAGTACTAAGCCGTTCGTATAGGCCCGGCTAGACCGTAATAATCTCCTCTAGTCCGTCTAGAAAAAAGGTATTATCTGCGACGTAAAGCCCTCTATCTTAATTTATATTAATCTATATCTTAATTACTTTCTTAATCTATATTAATCTATGTCTTAATCGTTTTTCTAGCTATTCTCTAGTCCTTCTATACTCTTCTTAAACTTCTTTTATACTTTAGTTTAAGCGGGATAACTGCCTTTTAGCGATAGAGCTAGTAACGGTTAAGCTCTTCGCCTTTCTACTATCCTTCTTTAGTATACCTACTATAGCTACGCTAGCGGCTCTAGTCGTCCTTAGAGTTCTAGTAGTTTTCGGGGTACTATATACGCTATATAGTACTAGTATATCCTTCGCCTTAAGTATAGCTAGCGATAGCTTAGCCTTCTTCCTCTCGAGTATAATAGTATTAGCCGTAGCTTTTCTCTTTAGTAGAGGAGCTTTCTTCTAGTCGTCGCTATTATTAATAAGTAGGCCGATTATAGTATTATTATCGCCTATAGTAGTACGCTCTATAGTATCGTCGTCGCCTAGTATCGCGGCGCGCTTAAGGTCGCTTAGTAGGTTCTCGCTATCTAATTCTTACCTACCGCTTAGGGTCTCTCGTCTACTACTATACGTACTAGAATAGAGCTCGAGGTAGACGCTTAGAGTAGAGTCGTTACGTTACTTAGGCGTTAGAGCCTAGTAACGACTATAAATAGAACGGGCGAATAGACTAAGAGAGTCGAGGTCGGAGCCTACGTTATAGTCGAAATTATAGGAGTTAATACCGAGCTCTACTAACTTACCGCGTCTCGATAGGCTATAGACGTCTACTATAGTATCTAGGATATAGATAGTACTAAGGAAGTATTTTAGTACTAGTATTATTAGCTACTAATAGAAGTTATTAAGAACGTTAGGAAGGATGCCTATATAGTCGATATAGATAGGCTAATTAATAGGGTTACTAGTAGCTAGGAACGCGAATAGTTTAATACTTCGAGCGCCTTTTATAGTATTAGTAAACTTATAGTTAGAGGAGTAGCCGTTCTTAAGAATAAAGCAGTTCTAGTTAGCGCCGCGATCGTAGAGCTTCTAGAATTTAGCGCTACTATAGAGGATACGATAGCTATATACTATAGTATAGTACTCGTTAAGTACGTAGAGGCGCCCTATAGGTAGGCGGGCGTCTAATATACTTCTCTTAGAGTCGAAAATAGTAGGCTATATCTTATATATAGAGTCTATAGAAATATACTTTCCTTAGAGTAGCTTATAAATGCGACCGATATAATAGTTCTCTATTTATAAGCCGTCTAGTAGTAGCGTATCTATATAGGTAAGCCCTAAGGCCTTAAAATAAATAATATAGTCGAAAACGTAGTAGGAATTATCGATATTCTAACTAAAGCGCTACTATAGCTCGATATCCTTATACTAGATAGAGTCTCTCTAGTATTAGTAGAAGAGGTCGCCTAACTTATTAGATACGTTAGAAGAAGCTAGGGCTTCGCTAGCAGCGTCGTTAGTAGCGTTAAGAGTAGGCGTAGTAGCTTAGCTATCGAGTAGTAGGTCGTCGCTCGAGAGTAGAGCGAGGGCGTTAAAGACTATAGACGTAGGATTATAGACGTTATCCTCGTAGCTCGGTATATCGGAGGCCTTTACTAGGCTATCTCTACCCTATATATCGTTATCGTCGGATAATATTTAGAAGAAGTCGTTACGAACTACCTAACGTCTACTACTATCCTTAGCTAAGAGGCGTAATAGTACTACCTCTAGAGACGAGTTCTCTATTAGGCGACGGGCTACTCTATCGCGTATAGCAAAGCTAACGTACGTAGGCTAGTCGCTATTAACGAGATTAACTAGGTCGCTAGTAGTATAGATATAGAGATAGTAAAGTAAGGATCGCGCTCCTACTAGCTTACTCTAGTAAGGCTCGGAGAGTAAGACTTAGAGTTTGTCTATAACGTACTAAATAACGGAGTCGATTATATATAAGCGGGTCTAAAATTAGAAACCTACTAAATAGACGTTACTAATATCGAACTTAAGATCGTTAGCGATATAGTTAAGGCCGGCTAGTATACTAAGCTAGGAATCGCTATTCTAGATAGCTATCTATATTAACTATAAAAGATAAGACGTCGCGACTTATACTACCGCCTAGCTATCGGCGTTAGCCCGGACGCCTATATAGAATTATTAGTAGATAAAGTCGAAAAAGCTATCCTCGATTATAGCCTAAAGAGAGATAGTACTATCGCGCTTATATATATATCGAGCGCAAAGTACTATAATCTCGCGGTTATATCGCTCGGTTATACTATCGTTAGTAGCCTAGTAGGCCGCCCTCTTCTACTTTATATATCGCTTTATAGCGTCTATAACGTAGTCTATTAGCTAGTCCTCGTCGTAGCTAGTAGTCCGCTCGTATAGCTATAAAAACTTAGGTAGAATAAAGGTTAGGAGGTAGTTACTATTACGAAGAAGCACCTAGCTAGTTAATACGTACGGATATATAGTAAGCTAGACGGTCTAGAGGGCATTAAGGAGGTCTACTAGACCCTTAGCTACTATACTATATTATAGCGTCTAGGATAGTACGACTATTCGACTATAAAGGATATCTATAGTAATTAGCGCTATCTACTAAGCTATATCGTCGGTAGGCTATAGAGTCGCCTCGTTAAAGAACGCCTAGTTAAATTCCTACCCTATAGTATTATTAATAGAGTAGCGAGTAGGCAGGTTAGTTAACGGAGGTAGTAGTAGTAGTATTAGTAGTAGACTCGTCGGGGTCTTATCCTCGCTTATTAGTAGTAGAGACGGTCTTATAATAGCCTTATCCTTACTAGTTAAGGCCTTATTCTTACTTTTGCTCTTACTTATTAGTAGTAGAGGCGGTCTCTCTAAGGCCTCGTCGATAGCGTTACCTATAGCGCCTATAAGTTCCTCGTTACTCTAGCTCTTCCTATCGCTAATTAACTAGTCTAGGACGCTATCTTTACTAATCTTACGAGCAAGCTTATAGTCCTCGTAAACTATCGTCTATATAGTATAATATTAAAACACCTCGTTAAATCTAGTAGCGTTAGTCTATACTAGTAGTAGAATCTATTAGAGTAAGAAGTTAGTAAAAGAGTCCTACTTTAGTAGCCTATCGATACGTGCCTAGTAAACGGCCGTCTTAGCCGCGACCTAGAAGGCTCGTATATCGCTAGAGGCGAGGGTTCTAAGCTAGTAGAAGAGTAGGGCTGCCCTAGGAGCTTTTAGTTTATCTACTAACCTACTAAAGTCGTAGCCTTTTATATAGGCGACTATAGCGACCTAGTCGACCGCGTTGTCTATACTAATAAGATCGAGCTTCTAAGTCGAGTCGACGAGGATTAGCGCTAATAGACGGCGGACTACTAAGAGAGTAAAGTTAAAGCTAAAGATAAGTACGTCGGCTAATAGTCGAGCTATTTAAGTATAGCGAAGTCGTAGGTAAGAGAGGAACTAAAGCGCGAGCTATAGGTTATAATAGAAGATATAGGTATAACTATCTCGCGTATCGACGACTATCTAAATTTCCTATATAGTCGAGAGATAAATATATAGCTTCGGTACTAATATAAGCTATATATAAGAGAGGAAGATAAAGTTAGCGCTATAGTTAAAGAACGCTATTAGTATAGCTATATCGTCGAGTATACTATCGTCTATTAGCTAGAGTAGGAGCGCCTACGAGATGCCGGTTATTAGTAGTATAGAGTCTTATAGTTAGAAAGAGAACGTCGTCGTATCTAGTTTCGTCGCCTATATCTCTAAAAGTAGTATAACTAGGCTATATATAACTACGTTACGTATTTAAGAGGTCGTTATTAGGAGGATACGGTCGCGGCTAGCGAATAAGGCCTTAGATAGTAGATAAGAGAGAACGAGCGAGGCGTCCGAAACCTCCTATAGATAGAAGAAGTCGCGCGGCTCTTACTAGAAGAAAAGGAGGGTCTAAGTACTAAGAAAGTAGCGAGCGAGGACCTAAGCTTCCTCTAGTATATAGGCGTGCGCTAGAACGACGTCGCTACGACTAGACGCTAGTATAGTAGCGACTATATCGAGGAATTCCTTCGTCTCTAGTAGTAGCGCTATTATTAGATTTAGTAGTATAAGAGGTATAACTAGAGGAGGGTATACTACGTTACGCGACTACTATATCTACTAGCTCTTAATCTCTACGACCCTAATAAAGTACGTAAATTCGATAGTATACGTCGACGTATAGCTAGCTATTAAAGGGTCGACTTATAGTATTAGTTAAGTAACGATAGGAACGTATAGTAGGGCCGCGATATCGATAACTATAGCCTAGCTAGCGTCGAACTTGCTATAGATCTCGACGCGTATTCGCGCTAGGGCGCTAGTATAGCCCGTCGTTACTATAGCTAAAGTGCGTTTAGAGTCGCGTTTATAGAGTAGATTATATTACTAGGCGCTATTATTACGCGAGGCGAGGACGTAGTACTAGCGGTTATTAGACTTTACTAAAGTAGTAGATTTACTAAGAATAATATCGCGGCCGTCGAAATAGCTACTAGATATACCTACGGCGATTTACGTAGTAGCGCGATAAGTAATAGTAGCGCGATAAGCGATAGCGACGCGATAAGCGACGGCGGCGGCGGCGTCGTCGGGAGTAGTAGTAGCAATAGTATCGGTAGCGCTATATTCGGTAGCTATATAGGTAGTACTATTAGTAGCGATAGTAGTAGGAAGATATAAGAATAGAAGAGATAATATATAAGAAGAACTATATTACTAGAAAGTAATAGGTAGACTATTTATTCGCTTAGCGTACTATAAAACTAATACCGAAGTAGAGGAAGTAAATAGAAGAGTTAACGGCGTAGCTAGCGTTCTACGCGCGCGCGACGCGCGACGTTCGCGTCTACTAATAGGAATCGAAGTAGTAATAGCGACGCTAACTAATAGTCTAAAAAAGGGCTACGACGTTATCTATAGCTATAGTATCGACGTAGTAGAGGAAAAGAATAGGCGCGGTCGTAAGCTACGATTAGGTCGGCTACGTCTCTAAGGTTATTAATATCGTACTAGACGTTATAGCCGTAATACTAGTCTCTCTACTTAACGAGATACTATAAACGACCGCGAGACGTACGGCGGTTAAGTAGCTACTCGATCTCGTATAAGGGCGCCTCGTCGTCGGCGTCTATATATAAGAGCGATAGCTTAGAGAGCTAATAGCTTAGAGAGCGTCTAAGTTAGACGCCGAAGTATCTAGCTTACGCCGCGTATACTCAGCGTAAGATAAAAGTACGCTAAACGTATATAGAGGAATTAGTAAGAATTAGTCTCTTAATATCTCTAATAGGTATAGTTAGAGGCGCTTAATATATTGCTATATACTAACTCTTTATAATACTAATTCTTCTACCTTATCGAGAGTAGTAATCTATTAAGGCCTACTATACTTACGTAAGGAGTATCTATATAGCTAGGTAACTATAGCGAACGTACTAGGTCCGTAGTACTACTATTAGGCTACGTAGGAGAGTTACTAGACTCTAAAGCCGAAGAAGACGAGAAGATAAATAATACTAACGATACGTAGGCGAGGCGCGAGCGTCTCGAGTAAAAGAACGCTACGCTACGCGAATAGCTCGAACTCCGCGCCTTCTAGGTAGAGAATAAATACTTAATACGAGAAGTTAGGACGACTACTCTACTAATACGCTTAAGTACGATAGTAAGAAGCCTCGGCTCGAGGTACTCTAGTATAGCGAGTATTACTAAAGATACTAAGGATAGTACGCGTTATAATAGCGACGAATATATACTCTACGAATCTATTAAGCTCTACTCTTCTAAGCTATTTAAGAGCGAGACTATTAAGGAAGCCTAGGAATACGTTCGCGTATATAAAGTAAACTTTATAGCTACGCCGAGGAAGTTTATAATAGAATACTAGAAAGTAATCGCTAGTATTATATTCCTCGTAGGCGAAGCGTAAGAAGCCTAGTATAACGAGTACCCTAGTATACTTCTAGTAGAGTATACTTAAGCGTAGTTCTATAAGTTCCTATACGATATCGTCGGGGATTAAGCGAACCGCTAGCTACTCGTAACTATTAAATACGAGATAATGCGCTAAGGCGAAAATTAGAGTATACGATAATTCGTAATAGACCTTAGTAATCTCGAGATATAGCTCGGCGACTATATCGAGGCGTAGTTAGTTCGCTAGCTTCTCGTAAAGTTAAAGCTATTACTATAGAAGGATATTATTAAGAACTATATTATCCTAGCGAAGCGCGCCGACCTCGTCGCCTTAGTACGACGCCTTAAATAGGTAGAAAGGTTAATACTATACGATATAGGCTTACGCGACCGTAATAAGGACGCGTCGTACTAGTAGTTAAAGCGTAAAAGGGTCGATAGTAACGCGTATACCTCTAAAGGTAGTTATAGGTCTAGCTCGAAGGAGAAGAACTCTTAGAATAAGCGTAAAGGTAAAAATAAGGACTAGTAACCTAGGTATTATAGTTATAACGAGGTAGGCTATATCTATCTAGATTATTTAAATAAGGATAAGGATAGTAATAAGCTAGTAGTCCGTAAGGTAGCTATAGGCAAGTCGAAAAAAGTAGAAGCGACGGAGATATTACGTAAGTCTCTACCGCTAAAGTAGATAGTATAGGGTACCTACCTATATAATACGTACTAGTAGTACGAGTATAGAGAGAAGTTAAATCTTAGAAGAGCCGTAGGCTAGCCGAGTTCCTTCTCGATAATACTATAGATATTAATATAGTATTACGAGCCTTCGTACTCTAGTATAAGTTGCCCTTACGGCCGAACGTAGCCTTACCGCCGGCTACTACCTTTATAGGTAAACTAGATTATTATTATAGTACGTACTATATACGTATAAGGCTCGCGGACTTCTTAGAGATCGAGCGCGTAACTAGAGGGATCTTCTACGTATATAATATACTAGATCCCGATATTATTCTTAGCTATCTATAGTAACGTACGTAATAAGTAAGTATCGATAGTAGTATAGATAAATAGTATTATAGTAACGATCGTTTCGGCTAATTCGAAGTCTAAGAGACCTATAAGTTCCTTAAAGACCTCTAGAAGGCATCCGCTATATTTATAGTTAGCCTAAGTAGGATAAGCGAGGAGCCTACTCTAATACTAAAGAAGTTCTATTAGTTCGATAACGTCCTTAACCTAATAGAGGAAATATAAAGCAGACCTATTAATAGCGCTAAGTATACGATCGACCTAAAGCTAGGTACTATACTACCCTTTAGGCCGCTATACTACTAGTTAAGTAGAGAGCTCGAAGAGCTTAAGAAGTACCTAAAGACTAAGCTCGAGTATAATTAGATCGAGCGTTCTAATAGTAAGGCAGATACGCCTATCCTATTCGTACTAAAGAAGAATAGCAAGCTACGGTTATATATAGACTACTACGAGCTAAACGAGATTACGATTAAGAATTAGTACCTACTATCTCTTATTAGCGAAACGCTAGATAGACTTATAGAAGCTATATAGTTTACGTCGCTAGATCTTATAGACGCATATTATCGTATCTATATTAAACTAAGCGACCGCTAGAAGACTACGTTCCGTACGCGATACGGTTACTACTAATACCGGGTAATGCCCTTTAGTTTAACGAACGCTCTAGTAACGTTCTAGGCGTATATTAACCGCGCGCTAGTAGGGCTAGTAGATATAAGCTACGTAGTATATCTAGATAATATCCTAATCTATAATAAGACTCGCGAGAACTACGTACGAGACGTATACGCTATACTTAAGAGGCTCTATAAATTCGGACTCTACGTATAACGCGCTAAGTATAAGTTCTTCTAGAAATAAGTTAACTTCCTTAGGTTCGTAGTTACGATCGAAGGCGTAGCGATAGACCCTAGTAAGGTAGCTATAATCGCCTCGTAGCTAAGGCTAACTACTCTAATAGAGGTTTAATTATTTCTTAGGTTCGCGAACTTTTACTACTACTTTATCTTTAAATATTCGAGGGTCGTAGTACTACTAACTATATTCTCGAAGGGCGCGAAGAATAGTAGGAAGCCTAGGCCTATTAGTTAGAGCGAAGCTAAGAAGTAGGCTTTCTTAAAGTTAAAAGAACGCTTCTAGACCGCGCTACTCCTTAGGTACTTTAACTCTATATTATACCTACGAGTCGAGACCGATACGTCTAACTTCGCTATTACTAGCATTCTAAGCTAGCTATTCGAGGCAGAATAGCACCTAATCGTATTCTTCTTATAGAAGATAATTAATACTAAGTATAACTATAAGGTCTATAATAAGGAACTCCTTATAGTAGTAGAATCCTTTAAGGTATAAAGGCCTTACCTCGAAGGCGCTACGTATAAGGTAGAGGTGCTAGTCGACTACGCTAACCTAAAGGCCTTTATAGGTATAAAGTAGTTAATAGGCCGATAGGCTAGGTAGGCTACGTTCTTAGCCCTATATAACTTTATAATTAGTTATAGAGCGGGTAAGTTAAACGTAGCTAACGTACTATCGAGGCGTAGCGATTACGTAAAAGATACGTAGGTAATAAATAATATATTACTATCGCTATAGTAGAAACTCTAAGTTTAAAGCGACCTCTAAGTAGGCGAACCGGTTATAAACCGTATTAAGGCCGCTTATAACCGCTAGTATATAATAAACTAGAGAGCGGTAATAATAGCGGCTAATAGGACGTAGTCCGCTAGTATATAACAAACTAGAGAGCGGTAATAATAGCGGCTAATAGGACGTAGTCCGCTAGCCCTAAACGCTACGAGCCGGGCCTATATAGATTCGCGCTACTAATATAGGTCGCTAGCGCTATTATTACGAAGGAACGGCTATACGCTAATACCTTAGACCTAGTAATCGGGTACGTAGCTACGCTAGTCTAGCTAGACCTAATAGCGAAGGAGCTATATATATAAGTAGAGAGTAATAGAGGCGAAGGCGATAAGTATACTATTTAAGATAGGTATATATATCGCGAAGAGGTATTATACCTTCTCTACGACTCTATATTACGAACGCAAGTAATTCGTATATACTACGACGACTTCCTAGCTAGCTATTTTAGTAAGGATAAGACTACGGAACTCGTTAAGAGAAAGTACTAGTAGCTAGAGGTTAACGAGGACGTTAAGTAATACGTCGAATCGTATAGTAGCTATTAGAAGGCGAAAGCGAGGCGCTACTATCCCTATAGCGAGATAGTTACGCTTCTCTTACTAGAACGGCTATAGAAAGATCTATCTATAGACTTTATTATAGACCTTCTACCGAGCAAGCGTAATAGTCGTATATTTAACGCGATTCTTATAATTATTAACCGCTATTCTAAGATAGTAACTTTCGTTCGGACGATAAAGTACTATATAAGTATAAAGCTTATAGATATCCTACTTAATAAAGTTATACGACTTCGAGGCGTACCTAGTAGTATTATCTCTAATAGAGAGTCTATATTTACTAGCTAGTTCTAGTTAAACTTCTATTTCGAGGTATACGTAAAACGTAGGCTAAGTATAGTATTTTACCCGCAAACGGACGGCTAGACTAAACGCGCAAACTAGACGCTTAAGTAGTACTTATATATCTATTATAAGGAGAACTAAGACGACTAGGCGTCTATACTAGCCTTTATAGAATTCGCGTATAATAATAGCCTAAATACGATATTAAAGATATCGCTATTTTATATTATTTACGAGTTCGACCTAGACCTAATAATAGAGACTTATAAGAGGGACGTAACCGAATCTTAGAGCGCGATTCTATAAGGAGAAGTACTAGTAGTAAAGGACGCTATAGAAAGGTTAAAGTAGAATTACGAGGAGTTAATAAAGCGCTAGTAGTAAGCAAGCGAGTCGTAGGCTAAGTATTATAACTAGAAGTATTAGCTAAAGGAATATAAGGTCGGCGATATAGTCCTTCTATCTATAAAGAACCTAAAACTAAAGGTACTATTAAAGAAGCTAGCGGATAAGTTCGCTAGACTATTTAAAGTAATCGACGTAGTCGGGAAGTAGGCGTACTACCTAGCCCTTCTAATAGAATTACGTATCTATAATATCTTCTATATATCTCTTCTAGAACTCTAGTATAGTAGCGAATCTTAAGAGACTAGCTTGCCCCTCGTAAATAATAAAGGCGAGTAGATAGTCGAGAAAGTACTAGAAATCTAAGTCGAGAAGAGTAAGAGGAAGTAGCTAGTCTAGTAGAAAGGCTAGCTAGAAGAATACGATATATAGGAACTAATCGAATATATTAGGGAATATAAAGTACTCGAGGAATTTAAGGCGTAAGAGTAGAGTAAGAGGAGCTTACGTAAGCTATAAAGTCGACTATTATAGCTACTATACTACTAATTAACTATCGCGACTACTATAACTTACGACGAGCGCGCGCTAAGCGCTAAGGCTATAACGAAATATTATATTACGAAAATTACTAAAAGAAATAGAGGATATAAAGTAGAGAGAAATTATTTATAGCGCTCGTAGGCGCTATATAAATAGGCTATAGCGCCGGCGTAGAATAGAAGTATAAGATAAGGTAGTAGACTATATAAGTAGTATAGAAGGAGCGCGAGGAGAGAGTATAAGAAGAGCGCGCGATAGGCTAGCTTACTTCTTTATACTCTTATCCTTCTTCTTCTTATTATTCTCCTTCTTCTTATTCTTCTTATTATTATCCTCCTTCTTCTTCTCTATTATAGAGGCCTCGTTATTAGAGACCTCTTCTATTTAGCTAGTAAGGTAGTCGGCGTAAGTAGTATAGACCGCCGTATCGAGCGCCTCTTTCGAGACGCTAAGTAGGTATAGACGCTATAAAGAATATTAGTAATATATACGAGAAGTATATAACTCGTAAGATATACCTTATACTTAAGCTTAAAGAGCCTAGAGGATAGAGCGATCTACTTACTAGCTATAAGTAGCTTAGTAGTAGAAGGACCGCTACTAGCTAGTAGTATACTAGCCTCGCTCTTCTTTAAAGTCTCGAAGACCCTAGCCGACTTACTCTTATTAGACTATAGGACCTTAAGGCTATTAGCGATCTAGGCCTATAGATTAGTATAGTAGTAGTAGAGCTACTCGGCGCGTACGGCCGGCCTACTCTTAGCTAGCTTAGCGAGGTAGAAGCGTAAGCGCTTCGACTACGTAATAATATCTAGGTCGGTATAGCGCTCGTAGGAGTAGTTATTATTATTATAGCGCTAATAATTCTTCTTCTTATCTAGTTTTATAACTCTATCGCACGGCCGAACGCCGGCTATACGTACTATATTAGTAAGGAACTCGTAGCTAATACGTATATAGAACGCTAGACTTACCTATTACTAAATATAAGAGATAATAATAATAGTTATTATTTTTAGTAGTAGGGAGGTTAGTAATAGTATAGGGATCGGCTAAGATTATAGGAGTAGTAATCTTCTTAGGAGGTATAATACTTATAGA
Source organism: Cercospora zeina (assembly GCA_022702355.1). Lineage (NCBI taxonomy): Eukaryota > Fungi > Ascomycota > Dothideomycetes > Mycosphaerellales > Mycosphaerellaceae > Cercospora > Cercospora zeina. Next base: position 3,859,970 of record JAKLWX010000005.1, read on the forward strand.
ATAGATACTAGGAAAAGGCTAGGGAGATATATAGATAGTATAAGGTAGAAGCGAGGCGCTTATTTAAAGATAGTATACTAGAATAAGTATTAACGTAATAGGGCGCGAACTTATAGCCTATACCTACCTCGTAATTAACGCGCGGCCTATATAGAGTCTATAATATAAAAGTCTCTTAAGATCTAGTACGTTACTATAGTACTACTAAAAATCGTATACGACTATAGAGCGGTAGAGTAACGTAATCGTAACGTAATAAGAACGTAAGCGGCCGGCTACTATATTAATATAGACTTTCCTACGAGCTAAGGCAGCTCTATAAAAGAGAGGAGATAATTATAAGAGCGATAGCTTAGAGAGCTAATAGCTTAGAGGGCGTCTAAGTTAGAAGCTAAAGTATCTAGCTTACGCCGCGTATACTCGGCGTAAGATAAAAGTACGCTAAACGTATATAGAGGAATCGGTAAGAATTAGTCTCTTAATATCTCTAACGAGTATAGTTAGGGGCGCTTAATATATTACTATATACTAACTCTTTATACTATACTAGCCTCGACTAGGCCGAGCTCTAGTAGCTATCGGTCGTATAGGTCCTAGCTCTCTAGCTAGGGTTCTAATTATACTATAGAGATAATAGGGTATATTTTTATTACTAGTAGTAGGTAGAGTCGGTACGCTAACTATCCTACTAGGCGGTCGATCGTATAGAGGCCGGAGCGCTAGTAACCGAATTTCTAGTTAGTCTAGCTAGCGTTCTAGTATCCCTTATATAGGCGAAGTAGTACTCGTTAGCTAGGATAGAAGCGAATAGAGTAGTATATCGCGTCGTACCTATCTTTTATTATAGTAGCTGCCTACTCTAAGGCGTCCGCTACTTAGTTCCTAGCCTCCTACTATAAGGCGATATAGTCGGCTATTAGTAGCTCTACTAAAGGGAGTAACGCGTCTAGGTTATTCTTAAAACCCTATATAATAACGTTTAGGATCTCGCCTAAGAAGATATTTCTAGAGTTATTTAGCTCGGCCTAGATAAACGAAAGCGCGTCGGGCTACTTAGCGTCTAGGAAGGACGTAATAAAGTAGTATAGCGCGATCTCTATAGTCTAGTTTATCTATTTACTCTAGCTATTAGCCTAGAAATAATAGGTAGTAGTAGCGAGGAACCGAGTACCTAGCTTCTAAAAGGCCGCCTTTATAAAGTCCGATATCTAGATCGGGTCGCGGTCTCTAATTATAATAGATAGGAGGGACCGTTCGAATACTATATAGCTATAGATCTAAGCCGCGCTATATTCTATAGCGGTCTAAGTAGACTAAACCTTAGTAAGGATTACTCTCTTAGAGAACTTATATGTCTCGATAAGGAAGCCGTCGTAATCGCTAATAGATAGTAAGCTATAGACCTAGTCTATAGTAACTATATAGTTAGGTACGGCGACCGTATAGATCGAGTTTAATTCGCTATAAAGCTTATACTAATAAGTTTAGTTAAGTAGATAGTCTAGGTAGTATTAAATATAACGGCGGAGTTCCCTCGAAAGTTAGTAGATATAGAACGACGTAAAAACGCGGGCGTAAGCGCGGTAGAAGCCTAAATAGTAGTAGTCGTCGTATACTATCTTAAAAACCTCCTTATATATAGCTATAAGGATATATAGGCGTTCGCGACCGTCTATATTATTCTTAAAATAAATTAAACTATCTCTTAAGAAAAACTATAAGCCTAGTAGTATAGCCTTAAGTTCGTTTTATTCTCGATTATCGTTATCTTCTTCTAACTTATAAACGCGTCGATCCTCCGCGGCTCTTAGTTACTATAGCCGCTATAACTAAGTAGGGTCGTCTTAGTAGCCCTATACTAAATCGGCCTTAAACTTAAGTAATAGCTCGACGAGTAAGGAATAGAAGACGAGCGCTTCTAGGGACGTAAAGGAGCGGCCGCTATACTTATTAATTAAGGATACTAGGAAGTATTAAGCGTTCTCGTAAACTCTCGAGTAGAGGTAGATAGGATTATCGATTATATCCTTAGTCTAGTTAGAGTTATTATATACGAGCGGATCTAAGGTATCTATATTACTCTTTCTAGAGTCGTTAATAAAGCGACTAAGAGCGTTAGGTATACTATATAGCCGTCCGAGGTAGTAAAAGGCTACTAACCTAAGGAACTACGAAAGATACTAACTAGCCTAGACGAGGCGAAGGTTTATCTTATCTAGGGACGTAGTAGATATTAATAAGTCGGACTCGATTATACCTAAGGCGGCTATATAGTCGATAAATATATAGACCGGCCTTCTAGCTATCTATAGGATATAACGGAGCTTCCGAACCGTTTATAAGAGCCCTAAGACCTCTAATTCTATAGTAAAGTATCGGGATTCTACGTTAGATAAGGCCTTACTAAGGTATATTACTAGCTAGACCTTAGTAGCGGGGAATCGGACGGCTTTGCTATCGTCTATTAGAGTAGGATTATCCTAGACTATATACGCGATAGTAGCGTAGCTAAGGGTACTTAAATCTAGGTCGATATATAGTAGACGATCCGGATCTAGATAGTATAAGAAATTAGCTACCCTATATATCTCGCGTAGGATATCGTAACTATAATACTATCTTACTAAGTTATCGTCCTTATTCTACGCCTACGTCCTTATAGCGAACCTCTTCCTAGGATTACTATAAGTAGAGGCCCGATAGAGGAGCTATCTCTTATACTTCTCGAATAAGGCGACGATTTACGAGAAGTACGGAATATAGTATTACTACTAACCTATTAGGCTAACGTAGAATCCGAGGTCTTTTAGAGTCTAAAGGAAAGGAAGGTCGAGAATAGTCTTAACTTTTTCCTTATACGTAGTATAGCCTAGGCTACTAACGCGCTAACTAAATAGGGTCGCGGACGGGTAACTAATAAACGTCTTCTAGAGAGAGATACTAATATCGTACGAGTCGAGTAGCTAAAATAGCTAGTCGAGGTATAGTAGATAGTCGTCGAACGTATAGAAGAAGATTATAATATCGTTAATATATATATAATAGTAGGATCTATATAGCTTTAAGATTCTATCTAGCTATCTCTATATATACTATATACTACTTAAATAGCCTATAGTAGCGACGTATATTAATTCCTATCTCTAATAGGAGTTAACGGCAAGCTTATACTAGTCGGCCTTTACGACCGCCTACTAGTAAAAGAAAGAAACTATATCTATAGTAGTAATATACTTAGCGCTCCTTAGTACGTCTACGATTTCGTCTTATTATAGTAGTAGGTAGGAGTTCTTAATAGCTATCTTATTTAAGCCGCGGATATTAACTATAGCCCTGCCTTTTCGTACTAACTAGCCGTTTAATAGTACTATCTTCTATACTACGAAGACTAGGAAGCCGAATAGAGTAGGCTTAGTAGTAAATAATATTTTACTCTATTAATATAAGCTATTAAAGGCCTTATCGACGACCTCTTAGTTAGGTTTAGATAATAGGTAGACTATAGTAGGAAGGCGATAGGCATCGCTACTAGATAGTAGTAGGATAGGTATATAGTTAGTTTCTAGGACTCGGACTACTATACTTTTATCGACCTATAAGTATTACTACCTCTATATAAGAGCGGCGTACGTAGCCTACCTATCCGCCGTACTATATAGTATATAGCCTTCCGCTATTCTCTTTTCTATATCTAGTAGAGGCGTAGCGAGTAGTACTAGTATAGGGGTCTCGAGCTTACGAGCTAGTTTAAACTCTATTATAGAAAATCTAGTTTATTTATTTATTTATTTATTTATTCTATTAACGTACTATAGGAGTCGAAGACTATATAGCACGGGTAGGCCTAATGCCTAACCGGTCGTAGAAGAGAGAGAAAAGCCTCCTAGGCTAAAAAACTCTCGTAGTAGAGGTGCCTTATTCGCGCTAAAAATAGATATTATAGGCCGATGCCTAGGGGAACTAGAATTTTACTTGGTGTGGCTTGGCGCCAAGCGCCAAGCTACCAAGTGCCAAGCCACTATATATAGAATTTCAATATCTAAAATTAGTTCTAGTAGTAGATATAGCTAGTATAGTATATCGAGTCGGTATAGAAGCCTCTATTTCTATTCGTCTCGGACCTAGAGGGTCGTCTCTAGGAATATATATTCTAGGTAGGAAGGGTCTGCCTTTCTCTCTTCCTTCTATAGCTCTTTTTAGTAGGTAAATAGCTAATCTCTTATCTAGTAGCTACCTCCTCTCTTTATTCCTATCCTACCTACCTCTATTCTATCCTCTCTTTTCTACCTCTTCTACGATAGGGTTCTACCTTAGTTCGTTAGGTTATCTTAGGGTTGTCTTATAGTAGTTCTTATCTTATTAGGTCGGGTATACTACTAGTAGTAGCGAAGTAGAATTATCTTATATACTCTTATACTTTACTAGTATACTCGAGAGCATCTATTTCTACCTACGGCCGCGTAAAGGCGTATAATAGGACTTCGTAGGCATAGAAAATCTAGTATTATAGCTAGATCTTCCTAGTTAAATATCGAGGTCGTTACGAAGGCGCCCTCGAACGTAGCCTCGCCTACTATACTAAGACGCGCGGCTAGTAGTAGGATAATCTCCGTATTTATCTAGTTAGCGATTAAAACATAGGTTATCTACGAGTCTACTAGGGAGTAATAGACGTCTAAACTCTTCTAAAGGCCGCCGAGGTACTAGAGTTCCGGTATAAAGTTAAAGTCGCGGTCGTTTAGTAGTAGATACTATAGAATAATAGGGACTCTAGACTTAGTATATAGAGGGATAGTAAAGGCGTCTCTTATAGTTAGTATAGTATAGAACGGCGTCTACGCCTTCCTAGCGACTAAAAGGAGCATCTTAGCGCCTTTATATAAAGCGAGGATAGCTTACTATCGAGGAACGTTAATAAGAATATACTCTATTACGATTACGTCTATACTAAGAAGGATCTTAACTAGAAGATCTATAACGACGTACGTAGTATAGCGGAAGTATACTAGGATATAGTCGCCGTCGATTAGAGCTAGGGCCTATATATCTACTACTATATATTAAGTATACTCTTAAGAGCCGAAGATTCTACTAATCTTAAACGGCTAGTTTAGAGGACGAAGCTATACGTCCGGGTAGTACTTTATTAGAAAGTAAAGATTAACGATAGAGTAGCCGGCGCCCGTATCGAGCGTAATCTCGAAATTAGAGCTATCGATACTCGTATATAGAGCTAGATATAAATACTAAAAGAAACGAATAGAGGGACTCGGTAAGTAGCTAAGTATAGTAGACGAGTTAACTACGCGAGACGGGTCTAGATTTAGCTTACGGCCGCTAGGATACGTACTATCTCTATAGGTAGATAGTACTTTTATAAAGAGGAAGGTCTCGTCGTAAGCGAGGTATTCGTATACGTATAATAATAAGGCTAGTATAAAAGGACCTAAGAAGGAAGCTATATTAGATATATAAATAAGAGTAGAGGTCGCTACGAGTTCGGTACCTATATCTATAAAGTCTACTATCTATACTAGTCTAGTATACGCGTCGACGGGTAAGGGGCTACGGCTATAGCTAGACGGCCGTAAGACGATAGTATAGTCGCTATCGTATAATACTAAGCGATCGCCTTAGGCGACGTATATATTATTATCCTTCCTCTTATAGAATAGGTCTCTACTATAAAAGCGCTAATATCTCGGTTCCTTATATTCGTAGAAGTAGTAGCCGGACTTATTATAGTTATAGTATACGGGCTCTCGCTTTACTAGTTCTAGGTTAGGAGCCTTAGCTTAACTATCGTTAGGCGTATCTTCTTTTAGATAGTAGTCCCGGCGTTCTTAATCGCGTCTGCTTCGGTAGTCGTCTCGTCTCTCGTAGTACTAAGGTCCGTCGTTAGTAGCGTTTTAGTTATTCCGACGTAGATAGTCGTTATACTACTAGAGCCTATCCGAGTATCGTTTATAAGTATAGTTATACTCGTAAGAGGTATCCTATTATTAGCGCCTATTCTTTCTATTAATATGTTTAGTATAGTACTTACCTATTCTTGCCTTAGAGTTAAGATAGTACTAGGAGAATATTCGTATTTCTATACTTTCTATAAAGGCGTCGATAGTCGTTCTATTCGTAAGTAGGTCTATATTAAGCTAGAGGTCCGGATAGATTTTTATCTACGCTACGTTTAACTAGGCGGTCTAGTTAATCGTCTTAGCCTCTTTTATTTAGTAAACTACGTTTAAGACGAACTCGGCTAGTAGACGGTTAGTAGCGACCTCCTCCTAGCTAAAACGCTCGTTAGCTAGTTATACTAAGGCTTTAGTTAGGTAGAGAAAGAACTTATTATAGAGAGCTTTCTTCTAACGCTCGATGCCCTTCCTACTACGGATTCTATAGCGGTCGTCTTCTATAAGCTCTAAGAAGAACTAGGTTATTATCGAACTATAAAGGTATTTAACTAGCTATTATCGGGTCGTCTAGGAACCTATAGTTATCGCGTAATCTTTAGCTAAGTCTAAGAATAAGTAGACTAACCTATAGAAGGTTTTGCCTTCTTAGTCGGCTATATCTCCTACTAAAAGCTTAGTAGTTATAGCAGCTAGGTAGAAAAAACCTACTTCCTCTAGCTTAAAGTAGCTATCTTTAGATCGACTACGGCTATATAACTAGTTTAGCGAGCGGCTAGGACGCTAACTACTATTACGATATAGATCGAGTAAGAAGCTATTACTATTACTAGGAGACGACGAGGGATCTCGGCGTCCCCGTCTACTATAATAGCTATCTCGCCTCTAGTTACGGCTATAATTATTCTAACCGCGGTCGTAGCGTCCTCTATAATATAGGTATATTCCTCCGTTCTCTTCGCGTAGTAATAAGTCTTCTTTACTAGAGAAAGGGACTAGCTCTACTCGCTATAGATATTACTAGCGATTAGCCTCTAAGTTAATACTATATTATAGAGCGTCTAGTAGTTAGCTTCTAGCGTACGCTTTTAAACGCTTAAAACGAGCGTCGAAATTACGTTTTATACGGCCGAGCTACTTATCTTAATAGTCTTAGAACTCGTTAAAACGCTCCTAAGCTTATATAGCGTACGCTCTAAGTATATCTCTAATTTACGTTAGGAAGCGATCTAGGTCTAGAACTACTAGGGCCGGCATAGGAGGTCGCTACGATAGTAAAGGTAGCGGAGCTAGGCTAGTATCTACTTCTCGAGGTAGTACGTCCTCTTACGATAGAGCGCTACCTAGTAGTACGTTCCTATAAGAAGATATTCTTAGAGGCGTAGAGTTATAGCGAGGCTAGCGTTTAGAGGAGGCGTTATAGTAGTCGTTATAGTTGCGTCTACGATACTACTCGTCTTTATACTAGTATAGGAAGTTAATATTATTACGACTAGTAGCGTTACTATATAGTATATTATATAGCGAAGTCGAAGGGGCTCGACGTAGCGTAATCGGAAGATATTCTAGTATATACGCCCTCGAGCTAGAAGTAACTAGCGAGTATAGAATAGTCGTATTAGGTAACGCCTATACTAACGATTCCTAGAGTAGAGAGTCCGTCGATAGTAAGCGTCGAAAAGAGAAATCGAAGGACGTCTCTATAGATAAGTTACGTAGTATATATAGCTACTAGACTAGGTAAACTATCTATCGTTCTTAGAGTAGCGCTACTAGCTAGTTTAGGGACCGGCTCTATTCCCGTACTAGCGTCTATAGAGGTCGCTCGTATAGCTATACTAGTATCTATAGAGGTCGCTCGAGGCGCTACTAAATAGAATCGTCGAGCTATTCTTAGAAGGAATATAGTTCTATACGTAAGACTCTATCTACTAGTTAGCGTAGGCGTCTAGCTATACGGCTTTATCTACGTCGGGCTTCGTTCTAAGTCTTTATTAGGTAGTTACGTAGAATAACTACTTATAGTATCTCGTCTAAGATAAAGGCGGCCGGCTAAGGTACGGTTACTATATATAAGGATATACTATATAGGCACTAGTAGAATAGGCTAGCCCGGCCTATCCTAGTAGTATCCTCGTACGACTTACTAAGCTTACTTAGCTTAGTAGGGAGATACTCTTCGCTACTATCGTCGTATCTAAAATAATAAGGTAGATATTCGTATAGTCTTAATTTAAGCCTATTATCCTTCGTACTAGCCTATAGTACCTATCTACTAATCCTAATACGCGAATATCTCTTAAAACTATATAACGGCTTAAAGGATATTAGGTAGAAGGACGCGTACTATATTAAATAACGCCGCTATAGACTAGAATAGCGCCGTAGAGAGCACCTCGTCCGAGACGCTACGTAGTAAAGGCAACGACGCCGCTATAGAAGACTAAGAATATTAGTTAGAGGACGACGACGAATAAGGGCGCGAACCTACGCTAGATATATCTATAGAAGATAAAGAGGTCGCGAGCGAGTAGAAGAGACTACGCCTCGCGAGACTATAGTAGTAAACTCTCTAAGTCGAAGCCGAGATCGGGCGACTAGAGGTAGAATCGGCTTAGCGGAGAGCTATATCCGCTATACTAGACCTAAATAGCCTAGTCGGTAGTAACTAGCTTCCGAAGGCTAAGGAACCTCCTACGTTTAAGAGAAAGAGCTAGGTATAGTACGACGACTAGATCTACGCTATAGAGCGTTTATTCTATAGGCATCCGGGTTTTAATAGTCGCGAGGACTAAAAAATAGATTACGCTACTAACTATATAGACAAGCTCTAGCAAGACTATTAAGAGCGATATATAGACTAGTTAGCGCTAAGAACTACTCTATTATAGCTTATAATAAAGGAAGTTATAATAGACTCTATAGGTTCGCTATTTAAGTAGCGCTAGAGGGCCTATAACGCGTTAAAAACGGTTAAGTAGGGCCGGCGTACCTCTACCGAGCTTCTCGAGGAGATAAAGGAGCTTTAAGAAGAAGTATAGGAAGACCGAGAAAGCTATAAGATCCTAGCTTTCTATTCGGCCCTATTACTACTACTACGATACTAGGTATAGTTATATCTAGCGCTCGCTAAGTCGCTTAAGAAAGTAGAAGAACGGGCTAATTAGGCCTACTATTTAATCGAGGATAGTATAAAGGGCGAAGAGTAGCGCGAAAGTAGATAGGAGGCTTAGAACTATAAATATACTAGTACGAAGACTACTACTTCCCTACTAAAGAGTAAGTACGCGAATAAGTAACGTTCGCCTAGGTTATCCTAAGGAAAAGATACGCTAGAACGGCCTAGATCCCCTCTCGTATATTATAGTTATAAGTAGGTAGGCTATAAGAAGAGAGAATACTCTAACTCTAACCTTTAGGACTATAACTCGGAAAAAGAGAAGGCCTATTACTAGAAGCTATAATAGTAGTAGGCTACGTATAGTATAGCGAAGGATAGAGGCAAGCTATAGAGCTAGGCCGGCCTAAGGCTTAGATTTACTCGATACTTATCGCTATAGGAATTACGATCGCTAGGCTAGATAGGCCTAGAGAGGTCTTAGGACTAATCGACTCTAGTATAGCGGCAAACTTTATAGACGCTCTACTTATAAAGGAAGTTAGGTAGGATACTACTCTTAGTAATAGTACGCGCTTCGTAGCGCTTAATAGCTAGAACCTCTAGATCGTAGATAGTATAAAGGGGTTACTATTAGTTCGAGATAGTATAGGCTAGGTTCGGGAGTATAAGGCTACTATATAAGTAGGCCGCATCTATAGGTTCTAAGTTATCCTCGGAATACTATAGCTAGAGGCCCTAAACTCGTTAATCGACTTTATAACGAAGATAGTAACCTAGAGATATAAACCTTAGAAGAGATAGACCGTAGTAGTAGTAGGCGCTATACGCTTCTAGTAGGACTATAGATCGTCCTAAGGCAATACGGTCTACGCTATATCGGTCTAGGAAGTAGTAGAAGGGGCCGTAGTAACCTAAGACAAGATCTCTATAGCCTTCTATAACTTCGCTACTATATTCTCGGAGTAAAGTACGGGGGAACTACTAGAATATAGGCTAAATAATATAGCTATCGACCTAGTAGAAGGCAGCTAGGCGCCTTAGAGCCTAGTATACTCTATATCCGAAGTAGAGCTATTATATACCTATAACTACGTAGAGAGTAACCTTAAGTCGGGGTTTATACGACACTCTACGTCGCCGGCCGGCGCACCTATCTTGTTCGTACGTAAGAAGGACGGCACTCTATAGCTCTACGTTAACTATAGGAGACTAAACGCGATAACGATTAAGAACCGTTACTCGCTACCTCTAATTATAGAATCCTTAGACTAGCTAGTAGGAGCTATCGTATTCTCGAAGCTAGACGTTAGGAATATATACTATAGGGTTCGTATCTAGAAAGAGAATAAGTAGAAAATAGTATTTAGGACTAGGTACGGCTACTACGAGTATACCGTAATACCGTTTAGGCTATCGAACGCGCTAGGTATATTTTAGAGGTATATTAACTAGGTACTCGCTAGCTTTATTAACGTATTCTACGTAGTATACCTCGACGATATCCTAATTTACTCGAAGAACGAGATAGAATATAAGGACTATATAAGGTAGGTATTAGCCTACTTATAATAATATAGCCTCTACGCTAAGCTAAGTAAGTGCGAGTTCTACTAGGACTAGGTTAAGTTCCTAGGTTATATAGTTAGGCGTAATAGGGTCTAGATTAACCTAGAAAGAATTAGGGCCGTATAAGAATAGCTAATATCTATATCTATTAGGGATATCTAGGTGTTCTTAGGCTTCGCTAACTACTACTATAGATTTATTAGGAGGTTCTCTAAACTAGCCGTGCCTCTTAACTAGTACCTCGAAGGGAAGAAGGGTCTATCTAGGCGTAAGGAGGAGTTAAGACCCCTATAGCTCGACGCTAGCGCCCTCGTAGCTTTCGCTAAGCTAAAGTAGGCGTTCTTAGTAGCACCTATCTTGCGCTATTTCGACCTAACCCTGCCTATCCGGGTAGAGACGGACGTATCAGGGTCGGTAGTCTCTAGTATTATAACCTAATAGTACGACCTCGACGGTAAGAAGTAGTAGTTTCTAGTAGTATACTTCTTATAGAAGATAGTCGCTATAGAAAGGAACTATAGCACGGAAGATAGCGAATTACTAGCTATAGTAGCGTCGTTTAAACACTTCCGTTACTATCTTAAAGGTACTCGATACTAAGTCGAGCTCCTAATAGATTATACTAACCTCTAAACTCTAATAACGACGAAGATACTATCTAAGCGCTAAGTAAGGTAGGTAGAATAGCTATCTATAATTAACTTCTATACGATCTATCGTCCTAGGCCTACTAATAGGGGCGCCGACGCGTTAAGCCGTAGACTAGACTACGAGGAGGCTAATTACTCGAGTAGGTAGGCTACTAAGAAAGAAGTTAGCGTAAGCTAGTAGTTTCTATAGATAGTATTAACGCCGATAGACTAATCTACTCCGGTCTATTTCGTCGCTATAGCAAAAGCGGATACTACTAGCCCGCCCGACGGTACGCCTATTTAAGAGCTAGATTATATAGTAGCGCGCGTAAAGAAAGTATTAGATTAGGACGATACGCCTACGTAGGCCCGACGATAGTCGCTAGAAGGAGATAGTCTATACTATAAAGGCCGAGCGTACGTATAAGAAGGGCTAGAACGGCTTAAGTTACTTTAGGAGTATTACGACGACCCGCTTAGTAGCTATTTTAGGTTCGCTTATACTCTAGAGCTACTATAACGAAGCTTTTACTAGCCTAAGATACGCTAGTACGTAAAGGACTTTATACGAACGTACGAAGTATACGCTAGAGCTAAACCTTAGAGATACCTACTCTACGAGTTACTATACTTAAAAGAGCCGTCCTCGGGTCTATAAGAAGACTTAACGATAGACTTTATTATAGACTTACTACCTAGCCGCCTCTAAGACCGCGTATACGACTCTATTCTTATAGTTATAGATAGATTTACTAAGATAGCCTATTATATCCTATACTATAAGAATATTATAGTAGAGAAGTTAGAGGAGCTACTATTCCGAGAAATTATACGGCTATATAGAGTCTCGTACTCTATTATCTCCGATAGAGGGCCTATCCTAACCTCTAAATACTAGAGTACGCTATACTACTACCTAGGCGTACGCCGGAAACTTAGTACCGCGTTCTACTTATAGACGGACGGATAGATAGAGCGCTAGAACTAGACCTTAGAGTAGTATCTACGGACTTACTATAACTTCGAGTAAGATAACTAGGCTATATTACTATCGATAGCGGAGTTTGCGTATAATAATAGCCGTTATACGTCTATAGAGTATATATCTTTCTAGGTAAACTACGTCTATAACCTATAGCGTCTAAACTAGCTTAGAATACGCTAGGGCGCCGGCGAAGTCCCTAAAGTAGCTACGTTAGCGGATTAGGTTCTCGTAGTATAGAAATAGCTACGCTTAAGACTAGTCGTTATATATAAGTAGTATATAATAGTATATAACTAGTATTATAAGGACGTAGCCTTTTACGTAGAGGATTAGGTCTACCTTTCGACGAAGAATATTAAATTACTAAGGCCGTCGAAGAAGCTAGACTATAAATATATAGGGCCCTTCCTAGTCGATAAGGTAGTAAACCGCGTAACCTATCGTCTAAAACTACTAACTAATATAAAGATATACCTAACCTTCTATATCTCGTTACTAGAAAGGGCTAGTCTAGACTAAAATAGCTAGGAATAAGCTCCTATATAGAGGTTCGACGCGAACGAGAGCGAGATCTATAAGGTTACCTCGATAAAGGAATAATATATAGACGACCTAGGAAACTAAGAATACTTAGTCTTATAAAAGAGATACGAGTTAGACGATAACTCCTAGGAACTAGTAGTCTATATTAGTAAGAGCGCGATAAATATATATAAAAGAAGAATAGGATAGGAAGCGCCTAAGCGAAAAGAGCGTCGACGCTAAGGGATAGTAAAACGCAACTATAGCTAATTAGGTCTAGTTAGAGCTAGTAGGGCCTAAAAGTATTAGGACGTAATCGAATAGTAGAGGTTATACTCTAATAACCTAAGCTAAGTTAGAATAGACTAGTAAGGACTAGTAGACGCCGAACGATATAGTAGGACTTAGAGGAATTTTAACTAAAAACTATAAAAGATCGAAGAATTTAGAACGAAGAGAGAAAAGAGAGACTATCGAGATATAACTTATAAGATAAAGCTCTACGGAATAATAGCTAGGCCTAGAGAGAGGGAGCTAGGCTAGACTAGCCTAGAATAGCGCGGGATGTTATATCCTTACTCTTATAAGGTATTTACGTCCTTATTTAACTCGGCCTTACCCTCTAAGTCCGCGTCTATTACCTCCGGGAGTATACTAGCTAAAGCTACCTTAGATAAGCGCTTACTAGCTCTATTTAGGGCCTTAATATTACAGACTATAGCAGCTATAACCTTTAGGCGAGTAGTAAGGACCTAATTCTCCTCCTTTAAAGTAGTATAGGACTTAGTACTCGATTCTATAAATTTCGTACGCTTTCTAGACGTAGGGGTATCCTATTTAGGTTAGCTTATACTAGAATAACCTAGCTCGTTTTTAACTAACTATATTCTTAAGGAGCGCGGCTACGGAGCGGTCTCTCTTAGCGACCTTAGGGCCGGACTTATCTTATACGTTTACGCTAAGGTACGTACTAAGGCTATTCTCCCTACGGACGCTATTACTAAGACTACTAAAGATACGAAATAGTTAGAATAAGCTAGAATAGGGCAGGATAGAGCAACTTATAATATAATACTACCGGCCTAGATCTTAATACGGTCTTAGAGGTCCTTTACGGCCTTATTATCTAGGATAATACCGCCTATAAACAGGTCGTCGATCTTTACCTTAAAAGTATCCTACTTAGCCTTATCTATAGCGGGGAGCTATAGAATTAGCTTATAATAACGCAAACTAGAGCAGACTAGACTAACCTAGAGATAGTTAGTATTCTTATTACCTTAATAGGATAGATAGTTATAAATAAGGCCGAGTAGAGCCTTCTCGCTAGCGATCTAATATAAATCGCGCAAATCTACGCACTTCGACGCCTAACTAATATAAGTAAAGTAGGGATTAGTATTTTTAGGGCTAGTCTTAGCCTTCTTTAAGTAGTTCTTACGAAATTTAGTAGTAGCTAACGATATATTAAGCGTGCTAGTCTAAGTTAGTATAGTTCTAGCCTATTCTAGCGCTACCTAGCGCAAGTAGAGATTACCGAAATATAGATAAGTTAGTAGTAGGGAAAAGAAAAGAAGGTTAGAACTAAATAGCTAAACCCTAATAGAGGTAAATTCTAAGAACTAGCTATAATTAGCCGAATTTTTTAGGACGGCCCGTAGCCTCCGTCGCCTCTAATTAGCTAACTTAACTCTAGGGATTTACTATACGAAATCTAAAATATTTAGCGGAAAACTAGAGAAGTATAATAGCTCTACTATATTATAGCGAATGCGCGCTATAGATAGCGCCTATAGAAGGAGGGAGGGGATAATATAAGGATATACTATATAGGTACTAGTAGAATAGGCTAGCCCGGCCTATCCTAGTAGTATCCTTATACGACTTATCGAGCTTATCTAGCTTAGTAGGGAGATACTCTTCGCTACTATTATCGTACCTAGAATAACGAGGTAGATATTCGTATAGTCTTAATCTAAGCCTATTATCCTTCGTGCTAGCCTATAGTACCTATCTACTAATCTTAATACTATATACTATAGTAGGTCTTAAATAAGTAGAAGGTATATAAGGACGAGTTTCGCTACTTTATTAACGCTAGATAAATTTATAACCTAGTCTTAAGAATACTCCGGCTATAATATCCTATACTTCGTCGAGGTAACTAAGAGCTCGTACTTAGGTAATAGTACGTAGTTATTTACGATAAACGCTACTAAGCGCTAGAGGTTAGGCTTGCTATATCTAATCCTTCTCGAGAGTACGTTCTATATTAAGAAGACTTAGAAGGAGAAGGTAGTTAATAAGGAAGCTACGTTAATATCTAGTAGGATCGGAGCTGCTAGGATAGGTAGTAGAGCTAGTTCCTACTCTCGTAGAATAGGTACGTCTAGACTAGTAGAGGCCGTTATTTATACGGCTGCCTATAGGCGTCGCGACTACCTATAAACGGCCCTAGGAAAAAAAACAGAGGGCGTCTAAGTAGCTAGAGGCCGCGGATAACCGATAGCTAACTCTCTAACCGCTCTACTCGTTCTTATATATATACGCCTTATTATTCTCGTATAATCTTATAGAATATATAGGGCGTCCGCAATCTACGCGGAATACGAGTCCGGCTACTAATTAAGCCGTCGGTATATTCTCGATATTCGGTCGTCCGAATAGGTATAGCCTCGTTCGTTAATCGGTTAAGTATTCGAATAAGGTCGAGATTAACGTATCCGAGCTACTAGTTATTACGTCTATATCGGACGACTAGGTATACTAAAGGTTAATATCTATCTATCTACGTCTATCGAAGGAAGCGTCTATATACTAAGTGCTAAGCCGTCCGTATAGGCCCGGCTAGACCGTAATACGAGCTAAGATAGCTCTATAAAGAAGAGGAGATAATTATAAGAGTAATAGCTTAGAGGGCTAATAGCTTAGAGGGCGTCTAAGTTAGACGCTAAAGTATCCGGCTTATACTATATATACTTAGCGTAAGATAAAAGCACGCTAAATATATATAGAGGAATCGGTAAGAATTAGTCTCTTAATATCTCTAATAGGTATAGTTAGGGGCGCTTAATATATTGCTATATACTAACCTTTATAGCGTATATATAGTAGTATTATAACCTAGACTTTAACTTATAACTCTACTTACTTTATTAGATCGCTATCGAACTCTTTACGCGTATAGATCTTATTAAACCGCGTAGTCTATACTATTACGCTTATATACCTAAGTCTTTCTAATACGTAATTGCGCTTAGGAAAGCGTTCGCTAAGCTAGTAATATACTAGTTACTATAATAACTATATAACTAGGCTATAATAGCCTCCTTAGTTATAAAATAGGCTATATAACTAGGTAACTAAGGACTATCTACTAATTAGGTAGCAACTCGATAAATTAATTTAAAAAGGCTAGGATCTTAATAAAATTTTATAGGGCTAGGATCTAGGATCTCGATACTTATTACTAAAACTAACTCTAGTAGCTCTATACTCTAATCTAAGCTCTAAGCTATAAGCTTCCTCGACCTTAAGCTAGAAGCTCTAATAGAACTACGGAATACTCTATACTATCCGCTATACTTCGTCTACGTATATATAGAACTAGTAACTAAAACTATATAGTACTATAAACTATATATAAGACTCTTAGTAGTATCCGAGTAGTAACGAAAGCAGGAGATACGCACGAATCTTAGTTATACTAGTTACAAGCCGTTTATAGGGCAAAACGCTTAGTTACAGCTTAGTTACACGATTTTACCTAGTTACAAATTTATAACTATAACTGAGGCACAACACTACGCTGAGCAGAGTTGCTTCCTCGCTGGGAGCAGCAGGCTGTCTTACAGGATTGAAGTCTTATGGGAATTGTATGAGTCTCGTCCAGGCGGCTGACTCCAGAATTGTGCTGCCGACCTGTGTGTCATGTCGCGCTCAAGACAAATTGGACCGAAGCAAGTCTTTGGAAAAGAGTGTACGCGACTTCCGATATCCTGCGGGACCTCCTCGCCACTGGCGAACCCCGAGGCGAAACAAGAAGGCCACATTTTAGAATGTGACGTTGAGGAACTAACTCCGTAGACGTACGGTGTACGGTGTCTTCACTGGCAACCTTCTCGCACCCATAGGGCTGAGCGAATACGAGTGCGGTCTTGGCGGCACAATCTGGCAGTGTTCCATGCATCAGTGTTGATTAATGCGAGATGCTTCGCACCGGCAAGTCATTCAGCACTTTCGCCGATGAGCGGTTCAAAATTGCTGCCTGCTGGATCGCTCTCTGAGAAGGAGATAAAGAGCAGCGTTGCGCATCTTTCCCTCAGCTCAACATCCACTCATCGACCGTGACCCCAACCATGTCCTCGACATCGATGTCGAAGATACTGCTTCAGATTTTCGTTGGAAGCGCTTTGGCAGCACAATGCAAGACAACGCCCAGGGACGACAACTGGCCATGCCTGGAGGAATGGCAAGCCTTGAACAGATCTATCGATAGAGCACTTCTTAGCACATCACCTGCACCTTCATCTTGCTATGCCGGTAATCCTTTCGTGTCATCCTTTTCTTGCAACGTCACTATTTCCAACTGGACATCAGGGATCTTTCATGCTTCGCTGCCCGAGTCGATCGGTGCACCACTCTTTGCCAACAACTCGTGTCTGCCTCCCGGGGCAGATGGCTACCTCGAATCCTCAGGTTGTCACCTGGGAGGACTGCCCTCTTACATCGTAAACGCAACCACGGAGAGCCAGGTCGCCATTGCTGCAAAGTGGGCAGCTGAGCGCAACATCAGACTCGTCGTGAAAGGAACGGGGCATGACCTCAACGGAAGGTGCGTGGCGCTCGATCGAGGTACATGCGCAGATTGCTAACACAATCCATAGATCGAGCGGGCCGTATGCTTTGTCTATCTGGACACGTCATTTCCGTCAACTGCACCGAAAAACCAGATGGAAAGTTGCCGCGACCAACAGAGCCGAAGATGTCTTTGTGATTGGTAGCGGTTTGGAATGGTCTGAAATCCTGGACTTCGCACTGCAACAAAGACGTGTTGTTACTACCAGACGAGATGGCAGTGTTGGTCCTGGTGGCTATATTCAGGGAGGAGGGCACGGGCCACTTGCTCCAACACACGGTCTGGGCGCGCAGCAAGTACTACAAGCTACTGTTGTCACCACCACCGGCGAGGTTTTGATCGCGAGCTCAGTGCAGAACCAAGACCTGTTTTGGGCCATCCGCGGCGGCGGAGGTGGCCAATATGGCATCGTCACGGAATTTGTCATCAGACACTATCCGGAACCTGCACATGTCGCTTTTGGTACGCTCTCGATTGTGCCCAGTGGCGAAAGTGCCGCGAAACCTTCCTGGGATGCAGTAGCATTGCACTTCAGCTCGTTGCCAGACCTGATGGATGCCGGTATTGCAGGCACTATGACACTTGCGACAGGTGAGACTGCGAAGAGGTTCAATCCAGCTGCTACAAATGTCTCGTCTGGAGTTCTCACCCAGGCACTGTGGGCTATTGACATGACGGCACCCCACATGGATGATCTCATTGCTCCTTTGGTTGAACAATTAAGATCTCAAAGCAAAAATTCAGACTTGACCATTGAATACCAGTCCTCGACATTGGCCAACTATTCGTTTTTTTACGGCAGTATCTCTGGATCGAACGCGGCGGGAAGCGGTGGTGTGATGACCAGCCGCTTACTTGGACGTAAAGAATTGGTCGATCTGCCTCAGCACAAACTTCGCGAACATATCAAACGAGGGGTTGCATCCCAAAACTCGACTTCAGGAACGTTTGCTACTGTCCCACTATTAGGCGGACCTAGGGTTATCGATGCAGCTCCTGAAAGTTAGGGCGCTCTTTATTCGGCCTGGCGATCTGCCTACCTGCACTTCTACATAGGCGGAGCATCGGCATCCGTGAATGATCAGACGAGCCCAAAAGATGTTCTCGAGCACAGTGCTACTTAGATTGAAGATAATAAAGAGTGCCTGTGGCGCGAATGGGCCCCAACATCGTGATCTTACATGAATGAGGGTTTCCCCTACAGCAAGAACTTTAAGAAGGACTTCTATGGGCATCATTATGAGAAGCTCCTCGAGGTCAAGGAGAAATACGATTCGAGCGAGAGCTTATACGTGTTAAGCGGAGTTGGAAGTGATGGCTGGCGGTATGATTTGCAGGATGGGTCTCTTTGTCGGGCATAAGTCTTTCAAGTTTAGAATTCGACGGAACATTTCGACGACGGGAGTGCTGCCGTGGATTGGTATATGATAGCAGTTCTTAGGTTGTTATAGATTTGTCAAAATAGTACAGTTCTTGGCATGCCTGTGCTGATTGTACCATCCTAGTTTGGCCTCGGGCTTATGGAAATCTCCATTCTCCTTAACTTTACTACTTAATGTATGGCTATCGCCCGTATGGATGTGCCAAGGCCTTACATACACCCTTATAAGGGCGAAATTCCCTTGTAAGCCGTATATAAGCCTTGTAAGGCTAGAAGGCAGCTTAGGCTTAGCTTTGTTGTGCCGCCTAATTAGGGTACTAATATTTGATTTAGACTTATTAAAATATCTTGCAATCCGGAGAATCCGACGAGCTTTATTTCTAGCTCGTCGCTTTGCAACGCTACATCTCTATCTATATTAGAGATATATACTTTAAAATACTAGAGTATAGAGAAAAAGTACCTCTTTACTATACTTAGATATTTATAAAGCGCAAAAGATAGATCTCCGCGTATAATAGTATCCTTACGTAGCTTATAAGCGAGGGCCTTACCGTAAGTTACCCATCCCTAGTCGCCCGTAGTGCTCGCCTGGACCGCCCCGGGCGGCTTCAGCGAAGTTTGTTCATGCGCTCCCCGAACACGGTACCATATTCACTGACTTCTGCTTCTCATAGCGTTATGCTGACTACACGTCGAGATCGTAGCCAAGCATCTCATGAATAAGTGCCGAAGCAAGCTCAACGCAAGAGCAGGAAAAGTGGTCCTCACGGCTCACCCATGCGACTTGGCATCGGCCAACAGACTGTGCAAAGATACAGTAGGAGGTAGCGTACCTCCCATAGGTGGCCGGCCACCTTCGCCTAGAGGAGATAAGAAACTATACAAGCGACAGGACCATATGATAAGCTGCGCGCCAACGCTTTAGCTCCCCTGCCATCCTGCGGGCTGGCCAGTTCTCATTTATGATGCCGCCGGACACGCTCCGTAGCTATTCTCCAACTCCTAGCCGACAAAGATGAATCGCTTTCGAAGGCCGTGGACGATTCATTGTCGGAAAACTGATGGCGTTCAGCTGAACACACTGGAAAATCCCACCACAAAGCCGATGGCGTCCGATGAGGAACTCGGTCCACCATCGAAAAATGAAACTCGGACTGATGCACAGCCTATCAACATCTCAACAGGCCATCCGCGAGAGATCGAAGTTGATCTGAATCATGTGCTTCACGATCAGGATGGAAAGGACATTGATGGCGATACATCACCATATCCCGAAGTTGTCAGTCACGCCTATTGTCGCGACCGTTCAATCTACCAGCTGACAATATCAGAGAGCCGTCGTGCCAGAAACTGATGATCCCACGATTCCGGTCAACACACTTCGCATGTGGATATGGGGAACTATATGGGTGCTCATCGGCGCAGGAGTTAACCAATTCTTCTCGTTGCGATATCCCGCTGTCCACATCGTGTCGATCGTGGCAGAGCTGCTCGCATTTCCAATGGGTGTGGCATTGGCCAAAATTCTTCCAATAACATCTGTCCAATTGCCCTTCTTCGGAGAATGGAGAATCAATCCGGATCATCACTTTAACGTCAATACCGCATGTCTAAACCAGGCTATTCTCGGCTGACCAAAGTAGCATTGTGATCATGTCCAACGTCACAATCGGCTTCGCTGGCGGAGCTGATGCAAGCAACATGATCCAGGCAGCGATGAAGTTCTACAGTTTCGATATCTCCCCCGGGTTCAGCGTTCTGAGCGTCCTACGTCGTCAAGTCCCGGGATTTGGAGTAGCTGGCCTATGCCGACAATGGCTCGTGGAGCCTGCAAACATCATATGGCCTGGGGTCCTGGGCAATTGCGCTTTGCTCAATTCCCTACACAGCAGAGCCAATGTTGTGGCCAACGGTTGGAAAATCTCCCGAATCAGATTCTTCATGATCGTCATGGCATGTGCCTTTGTCTGGTACTGGTTCCCTGGCCTCATGTTCGTGGCCTTGTCTTACTTCACTTGGGTTTGCTGGATTGCGCCCAACAACATCGTTGTGAATCAACTCTTTGGCTTCCAGACTGGATTGGGGCTCAGTCCGATCACGTTCGACTGGTCGCAGATTGCCTACAACACGAATCCTTTGCTGTCACCGAGCTGGGCAGCAGTGAACGTCTTTGCTGGTTTCGCCTTCTTCTACTGGATCGTGGTTCCAGGAATCTACTACAAAAACACCTGGTTCACGGCATACCTACCAATGATGACTGCTGATGTCTACGACCGAACTGGAGCAGACTACGACGTTTCCAAGGTGCTGACAGCGGCAGGAACTTTAGACCCCGTCGCCTACGCTGACTATTCACCCCCATATCTCAGTGCCACGTTCGCCTTTGTCTATGGCCTTTCGTTCGCCAGCATTACCGCTGTTCTGGTGCACGTCTACCTTTGGCACGGTAACGACATCTATGCCACTCTCCGAGGCCGACAGAAGCTTGATATCCATGGTCGTCTCATGCGCGCGTACAGGAAGGTGCCGTGGTGGTGGAATGTCGTTCTGCTGGTCATCTTCACAGCGCTCTCCATCGTGCTCGTCGAAGTATACGACACGAAGTGCCTGTTTATGGTGTATTCCTGGCACTCCTGATTCCAGCGATCTACATGGTCCCCTGTGGTATCATTCAAGGCATTACCAACGTGGACGCAAATCAGCTGAATGTGCTTTCCGAGTTCATTGGTGGCTACATGTTCCAGGGCAAACCACTGGCGAATATGATATTCAAAATCCTGTCAACCGACGTTGTCAGTCAAGGAATCTTCTTCTCTCAAGACCAGAAGCTTGGACATTACTTCAAAATTGCGCCGAGGACAGTTTTCTAGGCACAGGGCTTTGCAACAGTACTCGGGAGTTTGACGCAAACTGGGGTTACGCTTTGGATGCTCGGAAACATCAAGGATATTTGTTCGTCGGATCAGACCGACTCGTTCACTTGTCCAAATGGCAGAACTGTCTTCAGCTCTTCTGTCATATGGGGCTTGGTGGGGCCAGGACGACTCTACAGCGTCGGCAAAATCTACAGCTCTCTCCTCCATTTCTTCTGGATCGGCGCTTTGGTACCCGTTGTGCCTTGGGCTACCTGGAAGTATACCAAGAAAGACAACGTCCCACCTGCTATTGAATATTGGAAGGGTTCCTTTGTTCAACACCTGCGACCGGAATAAACTATAGCTCGTGGGCATTAGTGAATGTCATCTTCAATTCTTACATCAAAAGCAAAGCGTTTGCTTGGTGGGCCAAGTACAACTATATTCTTGCTGCGGCCTTGGACTTCGGAACGGCTTTTGCGGCCATCATCATCTTCTTCGCTGTTGTTAGTTATCCAGGTATCGTCTCGCTTGGTCCCGAAATCGATCTACACTGACTCGAGCGCAGGGTACTCGTTTCCTGACTGGTGGGGCAATACTGTCTTCTTGTACACAGCCGACAGTAGGGGAGAAGCATGGAAGGCTATGCCGCCAGCAGTGTACTTGGACCGGCAAATGGGACATGGAGCTAAGAAAGGATTGATTAGCATATATGACATGTCCTCAGTCATCAATTGCACTTCTCCATATCGAGATTTTGCCCTTAAGATTTTGAATCACATCAGTGGCCTCCATCGAAGTCTTTTTCAAGTCTCACAAGTATGTTCTCACACTGATGAAACTTGAGCTGGACGTGAAACCTACAATACCACAAGCTTGGCTCACATTCCCCAAACATCCAACATCAACTTTCCTTCAGTATTTTGCCAACCGGGTTGCGAGGTCCTGATCGGCATCGGTTTAACATCATCGCGAAGGACGACTCGTAGGTGTCTTCTGCAAGCGGATCGAGCCTGCCTGAACACGAGCTGATGAGGACGAAGAACTTCCTCAACTTTGCCCGCATTTGTATTCGAGCGCGTCACGGTCATCTCCTCGTTCGCGCGAAGGATCAACCAAGCTCAAACTCTGCTTGCGCCAAGCTGCGCATGCATGTCTTGTTTCTGCGACACTCGAAGCGGTCCATTCTCTGCTCCAACGCTGGTCATCATAGATCCTTCGTTGCGGCTTCATCGCATTGGCTTCGGGGAAGTTGGGTGTCCATGTTGTCCATACTCGTTCTGAGGCGTCTCGACTTGGTTTGTGGCCAACGATCGACCGGCTTTTAGCGACGCCTGACTCGTATTATAGCTCATCGCGTTGCCAAGATTTGATCAGTGCGACTCGACGGTGCAGCTGTTCTATGCTGCAATACAATGACTAGACCACGATATCATAGCCTGGCCGTTTCTGCATATGGCGAGCTGCATGTCGATCGGTATAGTCTTCAAATTCCCGAAGCCACCTACCGCCCATGTTCGTCAAGGAGGCTAGCGAGGCTGAGCGAAACAGGAGCGTCCAAACGAGGGGAACAATGTAATAAGCACTCTCTGCTGCGCCTTGTCACTCTTGGGAATCGCATCATATTTGGCTCCACGCGGAACGCCCGCGTCTGCCACGGGCGTGCACGCGATTCGCCGCTAAAGTTCAACTGGGTTGTATTGTATTGCCGTACGACACTTTAAGGTTAGTATCCTCTGACTTGTGTTTGCATCTCTGGTCTGGAGTCTTTTCAATCATCAGCCATCTACATCAAGAGCAAATATCCGCTCCCCGATACTGAAGATTGCATCGAGCCATGCGGACCGCAACAATTCTCTTCTTATGTGCTTCTGCACTCTCCAGCACAACATCCGCAGCACCTGGACCCCTAGCTGTCGGCCTCAACTCCATAACGGAAGACCTCCCACAAGAAGTCCAAGATGGCGGTGTTAACACAGTCGCAATCTCATCCGAAGTACATCGCAAGCAAAAGACATCTCCCTCATCAGAAGACTCCGAGCCTGTGAAACTCTGGATGGACGGTTTCGACAACATCGAAACAATACGCGTCGAGGAGTCGCCACGAGACGAGACCCATGACAGCATATCGTCTTCCTCTTCATCACCACCATCATCAAACCCACAGCACGAAGATAGCAAAGCACCTCAATCCTTCTTCCAGCATCTCCTGCCCCTTCCGTCACACGAAGGAACCCCGCCTGGGCAATCCGTCTCAGAATTCCTCGCAAGCCTCTACCGCACCGGAGCACCCCCAGCAACATCCCTCCAAGAATTCTTCTCTGGAGCCACAGGGACGCTGATATACATTGCTCTCGGCATCGTAATGCTCTTCCTGGCAGCAATCGCGATTCTGAAATCTATGCCTAGGCCGTATAGGATGCGGATGGGGCACAGCAGAGGACGTTCGAGGTATTCACTATGACCAGGTTCGCAGGCAGCGTGTTCGATCGCGCTGATTAATCGTGAAGATCCAACTCCTGGTGGGGGTGACGGCTCCGACGGATGCGTGGATCCGCATGAGCTATTCCTGCAGAGCGCGGCGGTACTGCAGGCGCAGTGCAGGGACGAATCCACGAGGTGCAGATCTGTTGAGTGCCTTTGGAGAGGTCAGGTTGGGAGAACATGAATGCGTGTTCGATGGTTTCAGGGTCGTGGGAGCCAGGAAACAGCATCAGGAAGGCCCAGGTTTGGGCTTGGACCGGCGACCGCTGAATATCCACAGAGCAGATGATGGGGAAAATATGGCGATGAGATTGGCGGGCCACGCCACAGATTCGTGAAATGAGTTTGTTGCTACAACGCGAGAATAATTCCCTCTGTGTGAAGAAGCAGGACGACTGTATGCGTCCAGCAATCTTGCCATAGCGCAGTGAAAAGTGTGACGGAGTAGACAAGGACGCTGCGACGATTGACGATCTGACACGATGCTAGCGCCGTGCGATGTGGTAGAAGTCAGCGGCGAAGGCCACGGCCTACGATGAAAGCGGAGCAGTAATACTTCGTGGAAGACCTATCTTAGTTTCGCGACTGCCCGGCAGTGCTGAGCATCACATACCCGCATCAAAATGGATGCTGGGGCAAGGTTCCTCGACACTTGCACGCTCAATCCCGTTCTCGGGTCTTTCAACTTCCTTCGCGTTCGTCCAGTGAAATGCGACCATGTCAGAAAGCATCTGATTAACGTCCCACAAGCAGGGCTCCTTGCAATGGACCTGAGTCCAGTTCAGAGCTGTCTCTTTTCGGATCTTCTCAATCCATTGTGTCTCGCGATCTTCTGACTTTTTTGGGGTTTCAGTCGCTACGATCCATAAAATTCATGCTCAATCTCCACAAGCTCCACGAACAACGCGTAGAAGCTAGGCCCTGGGTATAGATGCTTGCAGTGGACGATCGAGTTTGGAATACCAGATGCGCAGAATAGATGACCCAGGTAGGAGAGGACACGCTCTTGACAGATACTTACTGTGCTTCGTCCAAAGAACAGCACGGAGAACTTCTGGTCCTCTGTGCCTGGCAAAGAGCTGAATGCCTTTGTTACATTTCCGACGCTTACCCACTGCGTAGACACATCCTGAGGTGTTTTATGTGGTCCGAGCTGAAGCTTGTGCTCAGAATTGGGTTTGCGGTCCTTGATGTGGAGATCGCGAATCGGCTGATAATGTCGGACTTCTGCATTCTGCCACTGCACTGGCTCATGATTCACCGAATTGATCTCGAGACCATCATTCAAGTCAAGATGAGAGGCTGCACCTTGAGGCTCGCGGAGAAGAACCATTTCTCGCAAAGACCAAGTCGCGTCAGGGCGCGTCAGTTCTATGCGCAACGCATGCGGCTCAACTGCACGGATGACCTCGAACGCAGGAATGGTACTTGTACCGTGTTGGCTACCTGTTCGATTTACCTGGCGCAGCAACATCATATTCCGTGACGGGACATGTTTCCAGAGGTGCAGGCTCGGCATAACGTAATCATTCTTGACACGATCCGCACATGCTAAGGTTGTTCGCAAGCCACGATTGGTGAGGATGTTGTCGCGGTCTCCCCCATTGCGCACTGCTCTCCATTCGAATCGATTTTCTCGGAAATCAATCTCTGAAAGATGCGAGAATGACGCGTTATCGGGAGCGAAGAGAATGTGAATCTGTCCGGGCGAATGAGGCTGCCAGAGGAGGATGGAACGATCTGCAGTAGAGCGAAGAACTTCTTCTTGCAAACGTAGGAATGCTTTCGTGCGCTTTCCGTACAAAAGAGGCATATTGATTCCGGGAAGTCCAAGTAGAGAATAGGCGGCGTCTTCTACACGCGGTGGTCCTCGATGAGAGGCCCAGGACATGCGCTCCGCTATGGAGTACTCACTGAGTAGTTTTCTTCCCCGTAGAAGCCAATGGTCCACTCCCGTCAGTGCCTTGAGCACAGCAATGATTGTTTCGTCCGGTTCATTTCGATTCGACAGACCCCGATCATACGCCAATATTCATCGAAAAAGACGAGCATACTGGGGGCGAGCATTTCCTGGAGAGTCCAACCTCTTGTGGACCAACGACAGCCGCGCAGTATATCTATTAGCGCCGCCTCTTCGATATCCGACCTGAGTTAGTGCAGAAAGAACGCAAAGCCGATGACTCCAGAACAAGATCCGACAGATACACATAAAACACAGCAGAGTTCTGGTACCAGCGAAACATAGAATTGATGGCCTCCGAGATTTCGGCACTGCTATCTTTGTTGATGCAGGTCGTGTCTATCCATGCGTAGGCGAGGCCATCAACCTCAGCTTGGCTGCATGTGTATTCGATTTTCCTGCAGCTTTCCACATCAAGCTTCCTTCGAGGGTGACTTCGCTGTCGTCCCATGTGTGCGAAAGTATGGCATATTGCCCAGCCACTTGCCGGTCGTCGAGAAAAGGAACCAGCTTTCTGGTTTTCACATCGAGTAACCACTTTCGGAAGCTCGAACCGTGAGCTGAGCGCTATGCTTGACAAGCTGCGCTGGCATTCGTCTTCCGATGGGACCGTACGAAACTTTTAAAAAAAAAGTACTGGAATGGGCTGAAAGATTGCATCAAGTTGGGTCCCAGGTAGTCGTGAGGCAGTGCAGGAGTGATCCAGCCTCGTTGCAAGGCAGCGGAAATCGCCAAGCATTGAGTTGTCATGAGTGGCGTTAACTGCGCCCACTGGCGGTTTTCCAGTACTCCAAGAGCTGCTGCGAACGCTCACGATCCAGATCGACCATTTTCGTGAGCCACGAAGTAGTTTGAGCGTGAGTGAGTGTTCAAACCTGCTTGTTTTGCTGCGCGAATGCAGGGTGAGCCGGCTCATCATACCCCGGTTCACGCGTCCTCTTTGCATTCTTCAACATTCTCTCACTTGCGAGGATTGGAAAGCAAACCAGCCTGTGCTAGAGCCGCCCTCTTTCTCTTGGTATCGAAACCGCCTCAACGCGCTGCTAGCCCTTATTCGACCTGTTCTTCTTACCCTTCTTCGGCCTCACAGGCACCGGCGTTCCCTCCTTCGACTCCTGTCCTGTCACATCGCTCTCCTCCACATCACTCGCCTTAGCCACCCCCACCGTCTCCCCCTCCTGACTCCGAATCCTCTTCGCCGCTCCATCGAACCTCGTATGCGTCCCCATACTCATATTCTCCAACTTCCTCTTCGCGCCCGCTTTATCCCGCTCCTGCCTCTCTTTCCTCTCCTTATCATATTTCTCGTTCCCACTCAAGCCCGCCTTGATGAATCTCCCAGCGGCATCCTTGTCCAATTTGTTCTTGCTCCCCACGCCTGCCGCCTCGGCAGTTTTGATCTTGTTGAAGTATTCTTTCACGCGCGTGAGCTCTTGGAAGACAGGGTGCGATTTCGCGTCGACGCCATTCAGACGGATGTAGGAGAAGAGAATTGACTCAATGGCGTATGTGGCGAGGACGTAGAGCTTCGCTTTGTCGAGGAGAGGGAGTTTGGATGTCGTTGCGCTGAGTGCGGTTTTGATGATGGGCTTGAGCGCGGACTCAAGGTCGTCGATGTTGGTGATCAGATCCTCGATTTGCGGTTGTATGGAATCCATTGCGACGGCAGATATCGGGATTCTGGTGACGGGATTGCGAATGTCGCGATTGTTGTCGCGTGGTTTGGGTTTGGGTGATGGAAATCCTAGGGCCTCCATACTCGAGACGAGGCAGCAAGGATGAGCTCAGTTGCAGGTGCACTATACTTCTATTCGCGAAATCGCTCTCCTTCACATACCGAATACATTGTCGCTCATTCCAACTCCACGCTCGGATCCTTCCCCATGGCACCAGCCAAGAAGCGCCGCAGGACTTCGTCCACCCAGCAAGCCCAACGTCCATCATCGCCCTCGTCTCCAGAACACAACGAGCACACGCTCTTCACATCATGGGCCGAATCTCGCGGCGTCCAGATCAACTCCGTCGCTCCAACCCGCATTCCCGGCCGCGGGGTCGGCCTCCTCACCACCACCTCCATCAAAAAGGACACCCAAATAATTTTCGTCCCCGAAAAAGCCATGTTCAAACCACTCTCCATCTCAACCAAGCCCAAATTCTCGCAACAAACCGTAAACCCCTCGCCCCAAGCCCAACTCGCAATAAGCATCATGTCCGCATGTCAAGATCGTTCTTCTCCATATTACGTCTGGCAATCCACCTGGCCGACCCGAGAAGACTTTGAAAGCAGCATGCCGCTTCTCTGGTCCAAGCGGCTGGCTTCTCATCTTCCGCCTTCGGTGCAGCAGCCGCTGGAAAGGATGCGAGAGGACTATCAACGAGATCTCACGTCGATGCTACACCGACATCCGGACTGGAAGGAACGCGAGTTTGAGTATTACTGGGCGATCGTGAATAGTCGAAGTTTTCACTTTAAGCCACCGGGAGCGAAGCCTGGGTCCATGGTGCTGTGTCCGTTCATTGATTATATGAATCATGGTCCGAGTGGGACGGGAGTGATTGTGAGGCAGACGCCGAAGGGCTATGAGGTTGTTGCTGATAGAGATTATGGTGAGTCCAAGCTTTTTAATTCTGTTTTCGTTAATATCATTGTCGCTATGACAAGGAGTTCGGCAGTGGATGAGACGTAGGTGAGCTTTATATTTCACTTTGAAGTTCACTGCGCGTGGGACTGTAGGCTGACAATTCCACCTGTAGAGCCCAACACCGAGATCCTTGTCACCTATGGTGCTCACCCCAACGATAAACTCCTCGTGCATTACGGGTTCGTGAACTCTTCCGAGCCAGGTTCGCCCTCAGACGATGATGTTCGTCTCGACCACATTCTTGACTCCCACCTTTCTCCCAATACCAAATCTCAGCTCCAAGACGTCGGTTACTCAGGCTCGTACACCTTATTCCCTGCCTCATCGCATCGTGTTCAACCAGAAATCTGCTTCAGGACACAAGTCGCTGTGCGAGCGGAATTGCTCACAGCAAACGAGTGGGAGTATTTTATGCTGAACGGCGAGGATATGACTAGTGACCAGAGTGTGAAGATTAAGCTGTGGCTGAGGCCGTTGTTGGAAGGGTATCGTGATGATGCTAGCGGAAAACTGGTCGAATTGTCGAAGTTGAAGCCGGAAGAGGGTAGTGCAGAAGCCGGTGCGGTGTTCTGGCTGAAAACCAGGTGGGATCAAATCGAGCACGCGCTGGACGCCTTCCTCAGTCTTAGATAGAGCGAGATTTGTCATGATGATCTCGGTCAAATGCCGCAATGGAGGTGTCCGTGGTATCTTGGGCCGAGACCAGGCGACTCTGTCGCTCCTCCCTCTTCCCAATCCCTCGCAGGTGCTGTAGCCACCCTGCGCCAAACACATGGTCCAAGTCAAGATAACCCGTCTTCAAGAAGCATGGCAAGGTTCTCTCATCCGCTTGACCAGACTGCGTCCTTATTCATTGCCATACCGCCATCGTAGCATCAATCAATCCTCATTCAACAAATCATCCAAATCATCATCATCCCACCCACCCTTCCGTCTCTGCACCACAACCTTCCCCACCCCACCCGATCCACCTCCTTGCTCTTCCTGCTGTCTCGCCACAGCCCCCAAAATATCCCTCAACTGCTCCTCCGTAACCCTCTGCCTCAACTGTCCACTTCTCGCAAGCATGATGAGTCGGTTCTCGACATCTTCCGCACGTTGTGCATTCACCATTCGTATGCGGTTCAGGCGGTCGGCGGCGAAGGGTTCCAGGATCTGAGAGAGGATGGATTGTTTTTGTTCGGCGGCGGCGCGTCTATGGAGTGCCGGGTCAGTAGGAGCAAGATTGACAGAGAGGAGGGCAGGAATGTACTTTTGAGAGTCTTCTTCAGAGTTGCCGCCTGCGGAGGATGGTCCGCGGCTGCCTCCGCCTTGGGATTGTTGGAGTTGTTGGAGACGAGCTTGGCGGATTGCGTCGAGGTCTGCGTCGGACATGTTGGGTGGATTGTTGTGGTTCGTGTGTGTTCAGGGTTGTTGCACACGAGCAAGTGCGGGACAGGTGAAGGTGGGATGGGGAAGTGGTGCCTGAGGCTTCTGAGGGCGGGATGGTCGTCCCACTTTGAATTCAGTGTCCCCGATTGTCTGTATACTCTATTGCTACAAATACATATTATTGCATGCTGAAAAGGCTCTGTATATGGGTTTATTTGTCCAATTTTGCGGTGCACTGTGCCTGGCGAAGGTTCGTGGGTGATTTCCAACCCAAGCCTGCCTGAGCGGCTTATTTCAAAAAATCATATATTCACTACACGACAAGCTGCTCATCAACTACCAGCGCCTCTATAGCTCAGTGGTAGAGCGTTGCACTTGTATACCTTGCTCGTATGCAGTCCATGCAAAGGTCGGTTGTGTAAGCCTTCCACTGTGACCTAACTTCAGTCGAATACCCAGCTAACGCAAATTCCAGTCAATCCAGCCTGGAGGCAGCTTTTTGCTACATCCATGGAAGCGTTTTGATTTGGTTTGCACGCCTAGTGATTCAGCTAATGAAGGAGCCGAATTTTCGTTTTGCTACGATAGAGAACATGAGAGTTACAAGGGAACCATCCTTTTGCATGTCGAGAAACCGTCGGAGATTCCCAATGGCTCCGATGTATGTATGTCGGAATGCTGGTTTGCTTCGCCGGTAGCTATGTTTTGGTGTGCTGCGTTATGTTGTGTACCGAACCCTTCCTATGCCCTCATCATCCCTTATCATCATCACGGAGCCAGCTATTATTCCAACACCGGACTCGACACATCCGCGGCAATCTTCAACGTATCTGCAAACGGACCCCAAGCCATTCGGCCACCTCCACACTCCGTGGCAACTCCAAATTTCAACCCAGGCGATACCTTCTCCACAGCGTCGATCATCTGCTTGGTCAATTCTGGTTTGTGCTCATGCACGACGCCCAAGTATAATTCCGTTCCATCTCTCTCCAGCACGGGACGCAAGTCATTGAGTGGAGCCAAGTATTTGTCAAGCCCAACTTCAGGTCTTTCGATAGCGGATTTGGGCACGGGCATGTGCGTGTAATTAATCTTGCGTGGCGAAGCCTTCGTTACCATGATTTGTCTTTCCACGACGACGGCGAGCGATGCTGGTTCATGCCAATGCTTGTGATCGATGTCACCTGATCAGGCTCATCAGCAACATTCGTCGACGAAAGCGGGTGTTACTTACCATAGCAGTTATGCAATCCAAGTTCGACGTCATTGTCCACCTGGCTGATCAAGCGAACGATATAATCAGTCTGGTATTGCTTCACGTCACCCTCCCACCAATGCTTAAACCATTCCAAACCATTGTCTTTGGCGAGCGTGTTGGGATTGGTGGCTTCCCAAAAGGCGGTATCTCCTGCAATGTCGATTTGTATGGCCAGGTCGTCGTGCGGGATTGCGTCCTGCAGGTTCCGCATTGCGCGGAGCAGAGCTGCTTCATAGATCGGCTCGATGCGAGCCTGGAAGGCTTTCTGCACGAAAGGAAAGATGGTGTTTGCCGGAGTCGGGATGCAGACCTGCAGGCGCACTCCCTTTGGAATCACTCCCTGGTCCCGAAGCCTTTTGAAGACCGCATAGCTTTCAATAGCAGCCTTGTCATAGGCCGTGTCCAAGGGCGACTGCTCAATCACTTTGATGCCTTCGTCAATCTGCTCCGGGGTGAAGTCGTCACTTTGGATGGGTCCGTTGACCACTCCATCATCGACCCACCGGGTCTTCATGGCGGGATATGCATTGAACACATCGGCTTGCCAGGTGGTGAACATCTGCCGAGAGCCGGTTTCGCCATCGGGAATGCGTTTCAGGCGTCCTGGGAGCGCGGCAAGGCATTGACGGAAGACTGCTTCGGTGTCGGGCAGGGGAACACTACCCACCAGGTGGCACCCCAGGACGTGTGCCATTGCGGTGGTCACGGCAGCTGTCGGTGAGAGAGATGCGAGCGCGCCGATTCGGTACAGGGTGGCGGAGGTCTGTCGCAGACTCCCCTGTTGTGCGGTTCCGATGCACAAGGGATATTCACAGTCACGTACTGTAGATGCAAGAGAGCGGCACGAGGTCGAGCATTCCGCCACTGCATGCTTAAGGAGTATATGTGCCGCAGCGGCACACGTTCGCCTATGCAGCTAACCAGCAAGGCCGTTCGCTAGCTTTGCAGGTAGTGTCGGGCTCGTATCGATGAAGTGACAACGGCAGGCATCCCACTCGCCAGAAGGACAAGCTCCATGGCAGCAACATGGCCCATCCATCGCCGTGCGACAGATGGCCTCCGAACCCCCGTTGCCCGCCGGCAAGGCCTTGGCATTCTGGCCGTGGGTGCATCGAGTGTCATCTCACCAGTAACTAGACAGCGTGGAAGGATCAGTGCTGCCGACATGGCACGAATCGACTCGGCTGCGCACGGCAAGTCACGGCGGGCTCCGCAGCTGGCGGGGAAGCTTCCACGCGGGCGACCGAGTGCCCACGCGTGCCACCGCAACACAGCAGACATATGTAGAGCAGCGAAGCCTGCTCTCCGCGGCACCCACCCGTACAGCACACCGCACCGCACCTCGCCCGACCAACATGGAAGCCGACGATGCCGTCGACCACGACAGTACCTTTGGAGGCGACCGCGAATCCGTGGCCAGCAGTAGCACGTCCATGAGCAGCGCAGTCACCCGATACCAGTACGAGAACGGTCGCCGGTACCATGCCTACCAAGCGGGCAAGTACTTCTTCCCCAACGACGAGCAAGAGCTGGATCGGCAAGACTTGGAGCATCACAACCAGAAATTGCAGCTCGACGGGAAACTCCACTTGTGTCCTCTGGCCGACGACCCCAAAGAGATTCTCGATCTCGGCACAGGCACGGGCATCTGGTGTACGTAAGGCAGTCCTGCATTCCATCACCCCACATCCTCCGTGCCAATGCTCACCTTGCCCACCCTCAGGTATGGAAATGGCCGACCAGTACCCCGATTGCCAAATCCTGGGAACCGATCTAAGTCCTGTCCAGCCGACATGGGTGCCACCCAATTGCCGCTTCGAGGTGGACGACTTCGAAAACGAATGGACCTTCGGCACCAATCGCTTTGACATGATTCACCATCGCTTCCTCGTCGGCCATATATCCGATCCCCCCGAGTTCTACAAGCGGGCTTTCAATGCGCTGAAGCCCGGCGGCAGTATCGAGTTCAAGGAGATGGAGCTGGGCACCTTTTGTGATGACGATTCCGTGCCAAAGGATTCCGCCATGGTACAGTGGGGTGATCTTATGAACCAAGCCTTCCAAAAGATGGGCAGGCCCCCGCCCACTGCGGATCAGTTCAAAGAGTTGTTGGAAAGCACGGGCTTCGAGAATGTGCATGCAGAGATCATCAAGAGACCCTCGAATGACTGGCCAAAGGACCCAAAGTGGAAGGAGGTCGGGCGATACAGCTGCTTAAACTTCCTCGAGGGCCTGGAAGGATTTACAATCGCTCCCTTCACAAGGATTCTGGGCTGGAAAATGGAAGAAGTCCAAATTTTAATGGCATCTGTGCGCAAAGATTGGACGAAGAGGAAGTACCACGCATACCATAAGGGCATACTCGTGTATGCGACAAGGCCTAAGCTACCGGCGCAATGAGATATTGATGCAAATCTCACGATGCAGCAAGTTGTCAAGCACTGCCCTCCATTAGACCACCACAACAGTGAGCAATACGCTTGAGCACCATCAGCCAATGCTGCTCCAGTATACACACGCAAGCCTCTTGTGTGTCGCTTGCTTGCTAATCCATCGATGGAGGTCGTCAGATGACATTGCTTCCCTACAACGTTGGGAAACGGTGGGGTGCGAAAGTTCGTGGCAAGGATCATGTTCGATGTAGTGCAGGACAACCACATACCCCCAGGCGGCTGATCAGAATGTGCGACATCTTATCGTTGCCGACCGCAGCACACCAATCCTTTCGCCACTCGCATCTCCCCGATAAATACTCGTTGCACCTCTCCAGGGGGGTCCGATCCGACCGGCTAATGGAGCCTGCAGTTTCAAGGTGGACTTTCCATTGCTTCCGCAGGACAAAATTCGGGAACAGACAGACACTCAGCTTCCCACTCCGCACATTGGGAGTATCGAGCGCCAACTCAAAATGCGGCAGAACAGCCTATCAATCCAAGATCATGCTGTCGCACAACATCTGTGACTGCGGCTCGAAAGATCTGGCTTCGAAGGACCGACAGAGGACACAGAGAAGCGCGCGATGCGGTAGACATCGACCACCATACGCCGCAATCAACGGCTCATTCCGCCTGAAATGCCACCCCATGGAGTATTCCCACGCGTTTAGTAGCGGCACAAGCATCATGTCCGGCGATCAGAGCATGCAGTTTCGCTCCGACCTCATGTCTTGGCATGGCATATTCTTCATGCAATCGAATCGGACCGAGCACATCTACTAATTCAGAATTCCTATGCCCAGGCACAAAGACTAGTGTATCCCCGACAGTGTTTCTCATTACGGGAGTAAGTGCTTCATGTTGAGCCCTGTCTTAGGAGGTTTTGACATGCGAACGCATCGCCGGAACAAACAACGCGTGGATCGCCAAGAAAAAGTTCTATATGGCGTGCTCAAGCCAATAATCCACTCGAACGCTCAATCCCACACCCTTGGTAGCAAACCGAAAATAGCTGTTCGTTGGTACATGCTGAGACATATGATTCTGTCAATTCTCCGTAGGATTTTAAATGATGCCACCGATGTCAACTATTGCGACTACACATTCGTGCCTCCGAAAAGCTAGCGGTATATCAGTCAATACTGCAGTGCCCCCTTCGTCTAGAGACTTCCATCAGGATTGGTACGACGCAGCATAAAAGTGGCCTAGAATATCATCTGCAAAGGCCAGCATGGGCGTTCTGGACTGGCGCCGAAAGAGTGGTGACTCTGCTATTGCGGAGGACAGCATCATTGATGGATCTGAAAAGAAGGCTTATGGCAGTGCCAACGAGATTCGTGAGTTACAGTGGCCCACCTACTTCACCGTGAACCCACTGACATGAAGCAGAAGATACACCTGGAGTCGCACGGCAATCGAAGCGACAAATCGGCGCCGTCTCAGCCGCCTTTTTGATCTTCAATCGTATGGTCGGCACGGGGATTTTTGCTACTCCTTCTGGTATCCTTGCGCAAACTGGCTCCGTCGGCCTGGCGCTTTTGATGTGGTTGGCTGGGATGCTGATCGCAGCGGCTGGAATGGCAGTCTATCTGGAATTCGGCACAGCAATTCCAAGGTAGGTCACCTCCGACGCTGGACTGCATAGGTGGTCGCTGACAGGATATAGAAACGGAGGCGAGAAAAACTACCTCGAGCACGTTTTCCGGAAGCCGAAATTCCTCGCGACTGGTCTTTACACTGGCTACGTGGTCCTCCTTGGATGGGCGGGATCTAACTCTGTCGTTTTTGGAGAATACATACTCACCGCTGCCAACGTCGAAATCAATCGATGGAACCAACGAGGTGTTGGTCTCGCCTGTATCACTTCCGCCTTCTTGATCCACGGTCTGGCGCTCAAGTGGGGGTTGCGATTGCAAAATCTGCTTGGCACTATCAAACTATTCATCATCCTCATCATCGTTGTCAGCGGCTGGGCGGCTCTCGGCGGCGCCATGAAAGCGGACAAACCAATGCCAAGCAACTTCACCAATGCCTTCGAGGGGACGACCGGCTCTGCATACGGCATTGTCACGGCATTGTATAATGTCATTTGGAGCTACATCGGATACAGCAACGCCAACTACGCTCTCAGCGAGACCAAAAACCCAATCAAAACCTTGAAGATCGCAGCACCGACCGCTCTCATCCTGGTGGGTGTTCTCTACATGCTAGTCAACGTTGCCTATTTCGCCGCAGTACCAAAGGACGAAATTCTCGCATCGAAGCGCATTCTGGCAGCCACATTCTTCCGCAACATGTTTGGCGAGTCAGCCGAGCGCGCCATGTCCGTCTTCGTCGCCCTCTCAGCTTTCGGCAACGTCCTCTCCGTGATCTTCTCCCAAGGCCGATTGGTCCAAGAACTCGGACGAGAAGGCATCCTTCCATTCTCGCGCTTCTGGGCAAGTAACCGACCATTCAACGCCCCACTGGCAGGTCTCTTCGAGCACTGGCTCGTCTCCGTCATCATCATGATGGGACCTCCACCTGGCGACGCCTACAATTTCATTCTCAATGTCATCAGTTATCCCCTGGCAATCGTCAACACCTTTGTCGCGCTCGGTCTCATCTGGCTCTACCTCCACAAGAAATCATGGAACTGGAATCCTCCGTTCAAGGCTACGCTTCCCGTGACGATTTTCTTCTTCCTCAGCAATGTTTACCTCGTTGTTGCGCCGTTTGTGCCGCCGACGGCAGGCAACAGCATTTACGAGACTTTGCCGTACTATCTGCACTGTGTTGTGGGTTGGGCCATTATCGGAGGCGGAGGTCTGTACTGGCTGGTCTGGGCTATCATTCTGCCCAAGGTTGGAAAGTTTGAGCTTGTTAGGGAGGAGTATGTTGATGAGATTGATGGGTGGACAAGATATCAGTTCATCAGGAAGAAGTTGGCATAGACTTTAAAATTTCTGTAGTTGGCAAAAAGTTTGGCTTCGCAGTAACAGCGTGAGTTTGACTCCCGCAAGGCTTCTATTTCTGTCACGAGGGGCTCTGGGAGTTTTGGCTTCTGGTGTCTCGAGTATGCCATGGAGTGGTAGAACGATGATGTGTTGAGACTAAACTGTGGCCAATTGGAACCCTACGCTGATATCCTCGCACTTTCAATAATGACCACCCTGAGAAGCTTCTCGTAACAGTCAGCGACGGGTTCCGGGTACTCCAACTCTGCGTTGGGTTGATGAATCATCTGCTGCCAGGTACTTCATGAAACGATTCGGGCCGCTGTCAGGCTTGTCCGACAGAGTTGATAGCAGATCCTTCCCCCCGCCGCTGAGCTCATCTCAGCTCGTGGCAGGATCCGGCCATGCCGTGGGCGACGATGATCACGGCGCCATCATGTTGCCTGCGTATCCTATATCTCTGCTGCTTTGTCACAATCGCAGTTGAATCGCAAACGCTCTCACACTCCCTAGAACGTGATTTCTTAGCCCCAAAGACACTAGAACTAGTGTTGTGCCTCAGTCACAGTCACAAATTTGTAACTAGGTAAAATCGTATAACTGAGCTGTGACTAAGCGTTTTGCCCTATAAACGGCTTGTAACTAGTATAACTAAGATTTGTGCGTATCTCCTGCTTTCGTTACTACTCGGATACTGCTAAAAGTCTTATATATAGTTCGTAGTACTATATAGTTTTAGTTACTAGTTCTATATATACGTAGACGAAGTATAGCGGATAGTATAGAGTATTCCGTAGTTCTATTAGAGCTTTTAGCTTAGGGTCGAGGAAGCTTATAGCTTAGGGCTTAGATTAGGGTATAGAGCTACTAGGGTTAGTTCTAGTAACAAGTATCGAGATCCTAGATCCTAGCCCTGTAAAATTTCATTAAGATCCTAGCCTTTTTAAATTAATTTATCGAGTTGCTACCTAATTAGCGGATAGTCCTCAGTCACCTAGTTACATAGCCTGTTTTGTAACTGGGGAGGCTGTTACAGCCCAGTCACATGGTTGTCACGGTGACTGGCACATCACTAACTAGAACTACTGACGAAAGGCGCGACATGCGACGCGCCACGTTGCTGGCTGCAGCCACCCTGCTACTGGACGCGTCCTGCACATCTGTACAAAAGAGAGCGCCGACTAATCATGGTTGGGAGCGTCGGGCGCTGGCTCCCAGGGACAACTCAATCAAGCTTCACATTGCTGTACGCCATGCCGATGATGGAGCCGCGATAGAGCGACAGCTCCTGCTCGCATCAGATCCACACAATCCAAGCTTCCGCCAGCATGTCTCGGCGGAGGAAGCAGCGCGACTGTCGAGCGCCGCGCCAGAAAGTATCAACGAGGTAGAAGCATGGCTTCGTGAACATGCCTTGTTAGACAAGACTTCATTCTTCGGCGGAATCTTCGAAATTGACACCTCGATACGAAACGCAGAACTGTTGCTCAATACGACATACTCAACCTTCTCAGACGGGCTGAGAGATATCCATCGTGCAGAGCTCTATCATCTTCCGAAGGCAGTGGCAGACTGTATCGACTTCGTCACACCCACCACGAGTTTCCCACAGCCTGCAGATGCACAACAAGCACTTTCTGCCAAAACATTCCGTAAAAGATCTGCCGGCATCGCCAAGAGGCAACAGAATGATACGAATTGCACGGATGCCGATGGCCTAGCCACTCCCACCTGCATCCGCCAAGTCTACGATATCAGCTTCGACGGACTGAACTACACGGCCCAGCCAAATCGAACGACCTTCGCAGTGTACGCAACGGAAAGCGCCTCGTTTAACAACTCCGACCTGCAAGCTTACCTGAAAGAGTACAACCCACCTGCGGCTCAAGCCAGTGCAAGCTACGAAGTGGTAGGATCCGGCGGCGTATCTGATCCCGGCATTGGGCCCAAATTCGAGACGTCTTTGGGAACCCAAGCCTTGCTAGGCCTCGCCTACCCTCAAGTTCAGCACGGAATCTTCTACAACTACGGCGGAGTCTTCGGTCCCCAAACAGGTCAAACGTACGATAACTTTGTCACATTCTTGCAACAGCTCCTCTCCAACGAGACGGTCCCATCCGTCGTCAGCATCACAGAGTCCGCGAACGAGGACCTTTTCGACCCAGACTACGCAAGGAGGCTGTGCCTCATGATGGCACAAATCGGCGCTCGAGGCGTCACTCTTCTCTTCTCGTCCGGAAATAACGGAGCCAATGGGCAAGACGCCGGAGGTGAACACAAGACGATCTTTGAGCCCAAGTTTCCTGCTAGTTGTCCTTGGGTCACAGCCGTGGGCGGGACAACGAACATCGGCGACGAAGAAGCTGCGGTGAACGGCACGATTCCATCGACGTCGAGTGTGGCCATCACAGCCAGCGGCGGAGGTTTCTCGAATTTATTCGCCAGACCGCAATATCAAGCTGATCAAGTTCGAAGCTACATTGACCGACACGTTCCCAAGACGTATGAAAATGAATCGGGGTTCAATTCTTCTGGAAGAGGATACCCCGATGTCGCAGCGTTCAGTACGCAGTATCCGACGTTCGTGGATGGGTTTATGGTGCCTATTGGTGGGACATCGGCTTCGACGCCGACGTGGGCTGCTGTGATTAGTTTGTTGAACGATTATGAGGCTTTCCATGGGAGGCCGCCGCTGGGGTTTTTGAATCCTTGGTTGTATAGTTTGAATGGGACGGGTTTGAAAGATATTGTGAAGGGAGGGGAGAATGTGGGAGCTTGTGCTTTGGTTCAGGGCTGTACGTTGCCGAAAGTCTTGGGGTACAATACGACTGAAGGATGGGATGCTGTTACTGGTTTGGGGAGTCCGAGGTTTAGGGAGTTGGTGAGGGCGTTGGATGGGGGGAAAAACACGTGAGTTGTGACTCGTCGTGTGTTGTCGTGCGGTTCCGCTGACTTTTCCCGTGATAGTTCTGATCAGCAGTTTTCGTCTGTCGTGAGCAGTGCCGCGGCAGCTATGACCGCAACTTCTACGACAAGCGCTGCATCCTCAACGCCAACTGGTGCGGCTGCGGGATTCCGCGAAGGCAGTATTTACGCGGCATTGGTGGGCATTGGCGCTATGGTGCTCGCTGCAATGTAGTAGGTCAGGACATGAGGAAAACCACGTGTAATGCAGGTATGTCAAATGGAAAGCACATGGCATGATTCTGAGCCCTCGTACACTGTTCGCGGCTACGGAAGGTGCATGCTCAAACGAAGGAGCCACACTCTACATCACCTCTCGCATGATGACATACAATCACTCTCTCCCTCTCCCTCTCATCCTCAGCACACCTACGCACATAACATAACGTCCACCAACTCACCAACAATCCACACCACTCATCAAAGACAAGAAGGACTCACTTCGCAGATCTCTCAAACCGAACATAGGGCACTTTTTTGTTTGTTTCACTGACCAGTAAGTACCAGGGTTCTCTCAGCATGTAACGTCATTGGATACTGTTACTGTAGAAGAACCCCTCTGATGCTTGTGTGCTTATCATTGGTACGTCACACGTTTTCATGACGAGAGAGTCTTGGGGCTTGGCTTCGCTGGCCTTACTGTGTATGGCATTGGAAGCGATGATGGAAGAAAAGGCAGAGAAGGAAGGGGGTGGTCCTGAGCGGGCGGGGAGGTATAATGAATGAATGTGGTACATAGTGCCACGAGGTTGCGAGTGGTGGAGAGGGGAGTGGTGGTTCGCTTGGCGGGTAAAGTTTGTTGTGGTGGTTGGGTGTTGTATTATAACTTATACTTTGCTGGTGTATCCGCTCAGAGTAGTGAATGATGATTTCGCGCTCTATGAGACAATAGATTAGATTCGACAGAGCAGGAGGAGTAGTTGGTTTGATTCTATAGTGAAACGTCGGCTCGTCGGCAAACGATGGAGTGAAGTGAAGGATCATGCATGTGCATGTGCATGGCATGGGTCATGCGTCTGGCACTGGCCCGTCACCGCAGCATCGCATTGAACATGTCAGATCCATAAGTTCAATTGGCTATATGCGATACTATACTCTAAACATCCACCAACTTCTCTCGAAGCCCTCAGACCATCATCCTCCTCTTACACAGATACTCATAATCCGGCAACTCCTTCTCGACCTTTTCTTTCAAAAACTGGGCTTTCTTCTCGCCGAAAGTCTCCACCCAGGCCGGCATCATCTCCTCTGGTGAACCTGCGGTAGCTCCCAACTTGTCTGACACAATGCCTCTTGACGTGTCCAAGGTGGTCAGCATGATTCGCATGTGGGTAGCCCTATTCTTCACTTCATCCGGACTCGCCGGATCCCATTCGTATGCCAACTTCTCCGGATCGAGACCGATCTGGGCGGCGAGTTTCTGGGCGATGGCTTTGGTGTTGACGATGAGGTCGTCCGCATCGATGACGATTGGTCGAACACCATGGCTGACGTAGAAGTTGTACAGTGAGCGTTGGAATGTGAAGGTGCTCTGGGAGTGGATTGTGGCCGCTTTGGAAGAATCGGTGGCGTTTCTGGTGATGCTGTCGGCGCATTCTTTGAAAACGGTGGTCATGTTTCGTAGAGTGGATTCGAACACTCGTATTGGATGCCGAATCAGGAAAATTGGTCTCCAGGAAAGAAGGTATGCATCGGGGAGGACAGTTTCGTTGCGTTCCGAGTAGAGGGACTCGTAACCAGGAACGGACCAGCGAAGAGGAGCGGCTCGAGCTTTGCCATTCTCGGGTGCGCCATTGACGAAGCGCGAAATGGCTGTCGGTTCCATGAACGTACCACAGTGCTCTTTCGTGAAACCTACTTGAGCATTGTTGTTAGGGATATCCTCGTCGAGCTGAGCAATGCATCCAGCGTATAATTCGTGAAACGCAAGTTTCTGTTCGTCGGTCCAAGTTTCCGGGGCATTGTCGATTGTGTGTTCGTTCGCATGGTGAACCATGGCCCCGATGAAATGATAGCTACCGTGGTTGACATTGTCTTGCTTATCGAGTGCCAAGATTCTTACAAGCAGGTTGGAGCAGGTCCTCGGAATCGTAATGAGCATAGAGCGTCGTGGTCCACGCTGCTGTGTACCGTTCCGGGCCGTCGCTTCATCGCCTATGGACATGGTGGCTGCTGCTTCTTTCGACTTCACTTCTCGGATATCAGTGTTCAGAGAGTTACTGATTGGTTGTAGAGGTGCTGACGTGCTCGGTAAAGACTTGACGTGATCGAGGTGCGAGGAGACTATTATGTACGTCTCCGTCGGCGCAATCCCGCGTGCTTTCAGCTGCGAGAACATCCACTCACCACGAGCTGTGGGCGCTCGGTCTGACGATCCACAGGCTACGTGCCACATGGCGGTATGACTAGGGTGGTCCTCCATTCTTACACACGGCAAGCCACATGCTTCGATTCGACTGTCAGCAGTGTTGATCGCTTCTGGAACCAGCAGGTCCATCGGCATCTTAGGAGGCCCTCACGTCCGTCAACGAAGCCTATGGCAACGATGTGCTGCTTGAAGATCGATGTCTCCATGGACTCATGAGGGGCAAAGCCGCCAAAAAGCATCACCCTGCATGGCGAGCGGACATGGCCGATCTGGTCGGCAGAACAATGTGGAAGCGCACGAAGCGGTGGCCGGTGTTGCACACGAAAATCCACCAGGTGGCCATTCGTGAAACGTCGCATAAGCTGTGCTGTGAGTGTTCAGCCCGCGTCCCGAATCCTGCCTGGAGGAGCTGGGAACGGTAGCTGTTCTGCACGAGGCGCAGAGCCCTACTCACGACGAGTCCAGAGGATTTTTCGGCAAGCCAGAGCGATTGAGCTGCTATTGAGCTCTGGACTGTCAGTATCACGAGTTGTGCAGCGTCTCCTGTCGCTGCGGCGGGCTCGGAATTGTCGTCGTCCCTCAAAGCTCCCCACAACACGGCAAATGACACGCGGAATCGTCGCGCAATGCAGCAAGTTCATGTTCGTAGGGTCGACGTGGCAGATGGCGGACGGAAAGATTGAGGCAGATCACGCGAATTTAACGTAGGACAAACGCGATCGCATCTTGCCAAGAAATGACGTAGACATTGCGAGCGCGTCACTGCTTCGCGGTGGCTGTTCTTCCTTGCTTGCCCGCAGAAAACGTGAAAAACACCCTTTCGTCTTTCGTCTCCTCACAAACACGACTGATCGGAAGCTTCTCGCCGACGCCCACTTCAGCAGTCGCAGCAAATCGGCATCATGGCCGACAAAATCAAGGAGACAGCCCGGCAAGAAGTCGCAGCCGCGTCGAAACAGGCCAACGATGCAGTTCGCTCGGGAGCTTACCTCTACCCACTGCAGGTATCGCGGACATCATCTCAAGCATGCTCGAGAGCCTCACACTGACATGGCGCCAGGGCATTTTTTACTTCTGGACCCACCAGTCACTATGGAAGCCCTTCCTCAATCGACTCCTTCCCACCATGGGCTTGGGAATGAGTGTCACAGTCTTCATGTTCCTCTTCACATACCTCCCACAGCTCGCTATTCTCGTCTTCACCTCCGGGCCTCTAGCCGTCGTCTCGACCGTCTTCTTGGTTCTGTCTGAATCGAGCACTCTCACCATGTTTCTCGCGCGGAACCTGTTGATCGAGGAGGCCTTGATTGACACATTCGATGGCACCCTGGTAGCTCGGGGACACACTGCGATCGTGGAGAAGGATCGCCCAGTCAAGTCTTCTGGCTTCGGAGATGCGATTGACAGACTTGGCAAGTTGGCCAGGAAGCCATTCCAGAAGTTCACAGTCGCTGCTCTGGTCGTACGTTTGGCCAGCGCTGATTTCGTTGTGATCAAATCCGCTAACAGCTTGCCAGCGCTACCTCGTCTCTCTGCCACTCAACTTCATCCCGGTCGTTGGCACGGCAATCTTCATTATGCTTCAAGCTCGCAACCGTGGACCAGCGTTCCACGCCCGCTACTTTCAGCTGAAAGGCATGAACGCCAATCAAAAGGAGAAATACGTCGAAGCTCGCAAGGGCTATTATACGGCCTTTGGTGTGCCCAGCGTGTTGCTTGAGCTCATCCCCCTTGCTGGTATTCTCTTCACATTCACGAACACGTGTGGCGCTGCGTTGATGGCTGCCGATTTCGAACAGCATGGCGATACCAGTCCAGAGTTGAGGGAGAAGGCCCAAGCGACGAGCTCGAACTCGAAGAAATCATCCTAGGGATGGTAACCTTTGCGGTCGGCACTCAGTCACAGCGGAACTGATGAGATGGAGAATAACGCCAAGCGTGGAAGCTCGCTTACGGGGGATCTGCGGCAGAACAGCAATCCTA
This sequence comes from Cercospora zeina, assembly GCA_022702355.1. NCBI lineage: Eukaryota > Fungi > Ascomycota > Dothideomycetes > Mycosphaerellales > Mycosphaerellaceae > Cercospora > Cercospora zeina. Next base: position 3,904,203 of record JAKLWX010000005.1, read on the forward strand.
CCGCTAGCAGATAGGGCAAAGAGCGACCAATGAACAGATGTCATCACCCGTAGGGCGTAGCATAGATGCGCAGAAGTGCGGGTCTCATGTAGGTACTTATGGAGAGCGGGGTCATTGAAGTCCAATCAATCGATCAGAAAATCTTCTGGAGCTCCCCTCTTCAATTGCATTGACAGCTCGAAATTGCCCGAAACAGGAAGCAGAACCGAAGTGAGTCGGTATACAACAACACCTCGCTCGCACAGGAAACACTTGGTACGAACGAATGCAGAACTCCGAATCGACAGATCATCTAAGCCTCATCGACGTGACAAGAAAAGCAAACTACCAGACAACGACTTCGCGAATAGAAGAAAAGAAGAAGATCTCAAAACATGTCCCAAACCACCACCGAAACACTCCTCACTCAGGACGTCATCCCAGCTACTTCTGCGACACCGACGACCACTCCACTCGGCACAACCACCCCAGCAGCAGCCGTCGCACAAGAGGCGAACTCTTCCTCATCTTCTTCCACCTCCTCCATCCTCCACGCCTCTCTCCGCTGCACCCCACCAAAGATCGTATCGGCCCATGGAAATTACTTGTACACCGACACGGGATATTCGATCCTCGACGCCACGGGCGGAGCGGCAGTAGCTTGTCTGGGACATAATCATGCTCGCGTGAAAGCTGCGATTCAGAGGCAGTTGGAGACGGGCGTGGCGTATGCGTATAGTCCGTTTTTCGCGACGCAGGCGGCGGAGGAGTTGGCGGGGAGGTTGGTGAGTTTCTCTTTTTTTTTTTGTCTCTTTTTTTTCTCTCTTTTTCTCTCTCTTTTTTCTCTCTTTTTTCTCTCTTTTTTTACTCTCTTTTTTTACTCTCTTACTCTCTTTTTCTCTCTTACTCTCTTTTTCTCTCTTACTCTCTTTTTTTACTCTCTTTTTTTACTCTCTTTTTTTACTCTCTTTTTTTACTCTCTTTTTTTACTTCCTTTTTTCTCTCTCTTTTTTCTCTCTCTTTTTTCTCTCTCTTTTTTCTCTCTCTTTTTTCTCTCTTTTTTGTCTCTCTCTTCTTTCTCTCTTTTTTTTTTCTCTCTTTTTTTCTTCCTTTTTCTTTTGGCCTTTCTATATTCGTCTTGTTTGTCCTTCACCTTCACTCAGTTTCTCGGACCGATTTTCTTCCAAAAAAAAAGGGGGAGAGAACAAGCTCCTAGCATTCGGTCACCATTAATCCTTTCACCACATCCCAATTCCCCAAAAAACGTTGTGGTCAATCGGAGGAGGTAGTCTGATGTGAAAAAAAAAATTGCTCTAGGTCGCCAGCACCGACAACCGTCTCACGCGCGCCTTCATCGTCTCCTCGGGAACCGAAGCCATCGAAGCTGCACTCAAGCTCGCGCGACAATACTTCATCGAACTCGAAGGCGCTTCGACCAAACGCAAAAATTTCATCAGCAGGAAACAGAGCTATCACGGAAATACCTTGGGCGCGCTCGCCGTCGGCGGACATGTGGCGCGCAAAGCGATTTACGAGGATATTTTGATTGGCGAGAACGTGAGGCATGTCGAGGCGTTTTATCCTTATCGGGGTGGGAGGAAGGGAGGAAGGGTGGTGATGGAGAAGGAGGAGGAGGAGGAGGAATATGTGGATTCGTTGGTGAGGGGGCTTGAAGAGGAGGTGGGGAGGATGGGGCCCGAGACGGTTTGTGCGTTTGTGGCGGAGACCATGTCCGGGTTGACGTTGGGGGCTGTGCCGCCGGGGAACGGGTATCTGAGGAAGATGAAAGGTGTTTGTGAGAAGTTTGGGATTTTGTTCGTGTTGGATGAGGTTATGTCTGGGATGGGGAGGACGGGGACGTTGCACGCTTGGGAACAGGAAGGTGTGGTGCCGGATTTGCAGACTGTGGCGAAGGGCTTGGGAGCGGGATATGAGCCGATTGGGGCGTTGTTGGTGAAGAAGGAGGTGGTGGGGGTGTTGGAGAAGGGAAGTGGTGGGTTCGTGCACAGCCAGACGTACCAGGGGCATCCGGTTGCATGTGCAGCGGCTCTGGAGGTGCAGAAGGTGGCGGCAAGGATGCATGCCACTGGACTCGAGAGAGAGTTTGGCATTTCCATATTGCCCGGAGGAGGTGTTGCTGACGGGGTCAACGGCGATGTCATCATGCTTGCTCCGGCATACAATTGCACCCAGGAGGATGTCGAGGTCATGGTGGACAGGACGGTCAAGGTGGTTGAGCATGTTGTGGGGAAGGCACAAAGGTGAAATTCGGCGACACGGTTGTCCGTCCGGTCCGGTCCGAGGAAGATAGCTTAGACGATCGATGCGACTGTATGACAACATGAAGGCGAGATGCCATCGCGTCTCCCTCTGCTCTGCCAAATTCCGAGTCCATCTGCTGGCGCATCCGTCGCGTGGTCGTGTGCGTGCACGTGTGCCCACTTTCTCCTGTAGTTCTACATGCCAAGATTGCGTTCGCGGACCAGTGCGACACCGGCTGAGACAGCGAACCGGGAGGAGCTGCTGCGTTGGAGCGTTGGAGCGTTGGAGCGTTGGAGCGTTGGAGCGTTGGAGCGTTGGAGCATGGAGAACATCTGGAGCATGCCACTTCGGTGTCTACCGAGAAGGTGTGGTGCGATGTAGTATGTATGTACTGTCGAAGGGCGTCGGTGCAAGAGGGCCGGCGGCGAGGTGCGGCTCATTCAGCAACCTAACGCCGCGCCGTCGCTGGTCGCGTGCCTCAACTCCCTCCGCTCTCTTTGCTCCTCCTCCCGCCATTCGCGCCGTGCATCTCACCGGATCATCTTCACCACCTCCCGCGCCCTCGCCGCATCTCCATTCGCAATCCACCGAGCCGCCCAACTCTCCTCCACTCATTTCCGCTCGCGCCGATCCTAGAGCTCCTGCTGGTCCACGCTCGCGGCATCACCTCCGGGCCACGACCGCACCGAGTGCGTCCTCGCACGTTCACTGCTCTGCAACCGACACGCGACACCGCAGCGCCGCGAGAGGACGGAGAGGAGCATGGCCGCACCAGACAACGCAATGCCCGACCTGGGCAAGCCGCAGTCGCAGGCGCGACACTATTTCGAGCCGTTGGTATGCACAATCACGACTCGACGCTGCCTGCCTGCCTCCGTACTGACCCTTCCTGCAGCTCGTGGTCACCATCATGCTGGTGTCCCTCGTCGCGAACCGCCATCGCAACTTCTCCATCATGCCCCGACGCGACTCGTCCTCCGAATCGCTCATGAAGGATCCTACCTACGACGAGACCTCGCCGACATCGAGTCGGAGCCCTTCCCCGGAACGTCGCCGGCATGCCAGCATCGAATTGACCAACAGCCCCTTCGTCTCGCAATCCGACTCCAACATGAACTTCCCCTCGAGAGTCCTCCAACGCTTCCCCTTCTTGGTCGAGATGTTCTACTGGGTGCTGAACCTGTTGGCCTATGCACTGACGAAGAAGATCGGTGCCGCGCTGTACAACCGCAATGCCAATAACGAGGTGACCGAGTTGGCACAGTCGCACGGAATCTCCATCTTGAACCTGGAGTACAACACCATGGCGAGCATCTTCTTCCCCATTTCGGAAGTCGACTTTCAACGCTTCTTTCTGAAGGGACACCTGGGCATCATGACTCTGTTCAACCAATTCTACTCCCTCGTCCATATTCCAGGAACCGTCGCGTAAGTCTTTCCCCGATCGATCGATCGATCCCGCCTCCTGCCATCCCACTGACCTCGTCACCCAGCTACCTCTCCTGGTGGTACTACACCGCTCCATCCCACGACCACTTCGCCCTCGCTCGCCGTACCATGACCCTGGGCAACTTCTCCGCTTTCGTCATCTTCTCCTTCTGGCCCTGCATGCCTCCCCGCCTACTCCCGGAATCCTTTGGTTTCAAAGACACCGTTCGCCAGTCCAACGCCGAGTCCGTCTGGGTCGGGGGTGCGAGCATCAACCAACTCGCCGCCATGCCTTCGCTCCACTTCACCTACGCCTTCGTCATTGGCTGCACATTCCTCTGGCACTCGGGCCTCCCCAATGTGCTTCGCGGCCGCAGAGCAGGCAAAAGCCCCATCTTCAGTTTCATCTGGTTCTTGGCTGGAATTCTATACCCTCTGCTCGTCCTCTCCATCATCGTGGCTACGGCGAATCATTACTACATGGATGCCGTGGTTGCGACCTTTTCGGTTGCCTTGTCGTTTATGCTGAACCGCGTCTGGTGCATTCTATTACCACTCGAAGCGCTGTTCTGCAAGGTGACAAGGTTACGGAAACCCACGCCAACAACCGCCCAGAACTCCGGACGGAGGAAAGCTTTGGAGCGGCCAAGGGTTGTTGTGGAGGAGTGGGCGTAGGAATCGGCTGAGATCCGCCTACGCGTCGTACTTTTTATCCCAGCATAAGCGTTCATTGTTCACTGCATTGTACTCGAATCGGATTTGGCGTGGAGTTGCTGGAGCGTTAATTTTTTCTTCATTTCGAATCCTACCCCCAGAAAGGCAATATTTCAACACACTGGAGAGCACGAAACAGCGGGAGGAGACCAGTGGGGATACTGCACGTTGCTCAATCTGTTCTGCATCTCTCGACGAGGAATGTCCTTGAAGATGTTGAAATCTGCATTGCGTGAGCTGCGGGAGAAGTTGGCAAAGAGTGTGCCGAGAAGAAAAGGAGATGATCAGTGGACGAAGTTGATCTGTAATGTCTAAAAGGACGAACAGCGACTTGTATTAGAAAAGATTCACGTGGGATGGCACCGCCAATCGATACCATTTTGAGGGCTATTCCATGGCTTTGATTCCTTTTCCTTCTTCATGTGAGTGATTCTAAACATAAAGCAAAGCAGAACTGCGGGAAGGAGCGATCTCAAAAAGCGTGGCGAGCTCTTCGGCAACTCCGACTTTTCTATTTCTCTTCCTGTTCTTACTTTCTTCATCAACGTTCGTTCTGCATGACAGCCTCCGAGATTTGCGAATGCATCACATAGTCCTGTGCGGACAGTATGGGTGACTGCCACTGTATGGCATGCGACTATGGTCCCCGTCTTCCGCACACGCCTGACACCCAGACGCCTTGGGACTTTCTTGGATGCTTTGGCTTGCATGTTGAACCTCACCGAGCAGGCACCTCCAGCGCCATGTTCTTCGGTGGCCAGCGATGGACCTACCAGATCACTCCGCCTGTCCACCAGAAGACTCTCTTTTGGAAGCAACCTGTCCGCAAATTGTATTCAGTATTGCTAAGAGGAGTTGTGAAGAGGATAGTTTTGGAAAGGGCACGATGGAGTTCGATTGGTGCGAGTTTTGGTCTGAGGGAGACGGTCGTATGCTACATCCTTATCTCGACATTTGTGTGTTCTCGTGCTTCTACAAGCTCATACTGGTTTGGTATGCTGACTGGTGTTTGTCGATAACCTGTGTCTGATACCTGTTGTCCTCTTTCTGCACGCAGGACGTCATCCTCCTGTGCAGTACACTTCCTCTATCAACGCATTCTGCAACGATGAAGACGAATCTTCTCATCCTAGTCCTCCTCTCCCCCCACAGCCTTTCTTCCCCAACCAGTCACAGCTCCTCGACCTCCTCCTCCTCCTCCTCCTCCTCCTCTTGCGACCCCCAAATCCAATCAAGCAGCAACCCTTCCGGCGATGGCACCCACATCGAAGACGCTTTCAACATCCTCACGGACGACCGCTGGACAAGCAGCTGCAGCGAATTCCATCAACCTGGCTCCACCGATCAGAATGCAAAAGCTCTCGATCTCGGTTGGAGATATCTGCATGCGTCGAACGAAGCTGCCATCACGGCGTTGTCGAAAGAAGGTTACGAAACCGACGAGGAGAATCGGAGATGAGCGACGAGGTTCTTTGGAATTTTGCCGGGTGTGGAGAAGAGGAGGAAGGGGGGAAGGTTCAGTGGGAAGGTCGAGAAGGTCGAGAGTTTGCCTGGTGGGAGGTTGGATGGGGAGAAGTTGGGGGCATGCGAGGATTGAGTACTTATCAATTGTTCTTTTCAGTCGTCGAATCGCATCGTTGTGACGATCCCCCCCAAGTGAAGTCAATTTCGGTGGGAAAAGGAGAAGTAAAAGGCTTCCTGACTGACTATTGACAATTCTGACAGAATGGTACACCAAACTTCCAAAAAAAAATCCCTCGACAATAAACTCCCTCCGCCTCAACGCCCGTGGCTCTTCTGCGATCGCGATTTCATGGCGTTGCAAACTGCCTCCGATCTCGTGCAGAACGAAGACCGATCTCATGTTCTCGGGACCTCGGAATCGTAGATGACGTTGGAAGAAGCTCTAGCATACCATCCGCATCGTCGTCAAGTCTTGCAAGCGAATTGGCTGTTCGAATCGGATATTCCAGCGACGACGTATGTGCCTTATTCGAAAGCCGAGTTCCCCGTTGCGGTGGAACAGAATTCTGCGAATGGAGCTGCGCCTTTTGCGTTGGATTGCTATGGGACGGTCACATGAATGTGGCACGGGCGTGGATGGCATCACGAGGCCTGCGAGGGAGTTGAAGTTCTTGACGAACCCGCGCTTGACGTGGACGTCGGAGTTTGTTTTATCGGGTTGTTATTTGTCCGAGGTCGTTCGTGGGACATTCGAGAAGGCCGACTTGGATACGAGGCCGCAGGTTGAGGGGAAGGTGTTGGATGCGATGGGAATTGGGGCTTTGACGTTGTATCATGAGCTGTTCCATTTGCAAACGGAGATTTTCCAGGGGACGATGAAGGTTTCGCCGGATTCGGTGGTGCATCGGGCGAGATGTGAGAGGGATGCGGATGATCGGTGCGTGGGTGGTATGCCTGATAAGTAAGTTCTTGTGTTGTTTGTTTTTTTTTTTTTGAATCTTTCGCTTTTGCTGTTCTTTGCTGGATTATTGACGCTGAATTGTCAAAGGTGGTACCAATCGAAATCATACTTCACCACATCCAAAGTCGAGCGCGATGGAACTGTCACGTCCCTTCCCAACGTCGCAGGTGCGGCAGAATCAATGTTTCTTGCTCTGTACGATTTGGCGAGTCCTGTGAGAGATCAGACTTTGCAGCCCACAAATCCGGCAGGCTGGAAGAGTAATTTCTCTCCGGAAAATTATGTTTGGTTTGCTCTGGCGGCGTACTTGCATCAGAAGAACAAGGGCGACTTCTGGAGTAGTGGGGTCTGTAGGAAGAGAGCCGAGACGAGGGAACAGAGTATGGGGTTGCCGAGGGGAGGGCGTGGAAGGGTGCCGTGATGGATCAGTCGAAGATATGGTAATGGTTGGAGATCTAGGAATTGACAATTGGATGTTGCATCAAGAACTCTTGTGCACCTCTGCTTTCTCTGGGTGCTCGTTAGCGAGACGAGAGACTGCTTGGAGCCCCTCTGTTGGCTGTTCATTCTGTGAAGAACCTGGCATGCCCGGTTAGAGAAGGAATATGATGCTCCATCTGGCTGGAGGCTGGTCTAGCGAACGAATTGCCCCTCATGTATCCCGATGTTGATTGACCAAGCCCGAGCCCACTTGGCCAAGCCACTGGGCGATATTTTGTATGCGAACAAAGGCTGAGAGACAAATGAGGGCAGAGAATCGATCGAGAATGTTGGAAGTTTCGGATATACAATTTGCCATGATCTCAGCGAACAGACTGGGTATATGTAATCAGGTGGGAATTCCTGCTTACTGACAGCCAGTCGCGATGGATTGGCGCCAGGTGCCATTTTCGACTGACGTGAACATGATCATGCGAGAATTCAGCGCGCAATCTGCATATGTGTAATGGCAGAACTGAATCTAGTGAGTATAGAGGAGCTGCGGACCTCGTCGAATCCGGCAAGCAAGCAATCTAGATCGTACAAATTATCCGGTCGGAAGACATTGACCCGCTTATACCCAGGCAGCCGATGAGGAGTGCATACATCTATACCCCTGCGACTCCACTTATTCGAGCCGTGTCAGGTCAGTACATAAGCAGTCCAGCGGCTGTTCAGATCCAGACCAAAAGCCAAATTGGTCGGCGATAGCACCGGACACGCAGAAATGATGCATTCGGTAGCGACTGTCATCAGCCTCGCGGCTTTGGCCGCCCAGGCACAGTCGTCGAATTTGTCCTTCCCTGACCCAACAAGAACCTCAGGAAGTTACTCGACGACGAGTTACAATGCCACGCTCGCTAGCACTCGGCTTGCTCAGACGGACTTTTCGAATGAACGACTGGCGTTCCTGTGGGATCAGATCGGACCCGTTGCAACAGGAATTTTCAACGCCACAGTATCGCCAACTCCAGAGCCTTCGAGGTTTCCTCAACCAGGTTACATGCATCCATATGTCCCGAGCTATTACCCAGGAGATGTGGCCGATGCTAAACTTCCAGATGACTTTGAGTGGGGCATGTCGTCTTCGGCATTTCAAATCGAGGTTCGTAGAGTCGTGTTTGACCTGTGCGAGGAGGAGAGCTTAAAGAATGTGTTTAGGGAGCCGTTGCAGATGAAGGCCGAGGCCCGTCGATCTGGGATCTTCTTTCTCATCGCGTACCAAACTGGGTGGCCGACAACAGTACTGTAGATACTGGAGCTGAGCACTACTACCTTTACAAGCAGGATTTTGCCAGAATTGCAGCCCTCGGCTTCCACAAGATGGCAATCAGCATATCCTGGCCGAGGATCTTTCCTTTCGGCAAAGGTCCTCTAAATGAAGCTGGAGTCAGGCACTACGATGACGTTATTGCTAGCATGCTGGAGAATGGTTTGGCTCCTTCCATTACGCTCTTCCATTGGGGTTAGTCGTGAGGAGAATGTGGTTCGTTTGTGCTGAGACTGACTTGCTCCAGACACGCCGTTGGCTCTCTTCAATGAGTACGGGGCCTGGACAGATCGCGAGATTGTGGACGACTTTTTCGATTACGCCACATATATCATTCAGCGATATGATCAGTATGTCGAGACTTGGTTCACCATCAATGAACCTCAGTACTGTTAGTGTCAAAGCCCTCGCCAAAATCCGAAGCCTTACTGAGCTTGATGCGCTCGTTCGCAGGCAACTGGCAATATGCCAACTACCCCGCTGGGGAATATTATCCAGCATACAACAATATCACTGGTGGAGTTGAGGCTCGCTTTGCTTGCGGCCACTTCACTCTTCTCGCCCATGCCCGCGTCGCGAAATGGTACCATGAAGAGTTTCGTGGCCGAGGTCGCATCACATTCAAGAACAGCGGCAACTACTTCGCTCCCAACACCACCAGCGAAGCAGACGCAGTCGCCGTGCAGCGCAATTACGACTTTGTGCTCGGCTGGTTTAACCACGGCGTTTGGACCGATGGCGACTACCCGCAGAGTCTCAAAGACACTTTGAACGATACTCTTCCCATTCTCACTCCGGAAGAAAAGGATATGATCGCAGGCAGCTGTGATTTCTTCGCGATCGATGCCTACACTTCCTACTTCGCATCCAGCATTTCCGAGGACGGCGATATTTCAGCTTGTACTTCGAATTCTTCTCATCCGTCTTATCCAGAGTGTGCGGGCTCCAGTCCTCTCGCTCCTGATGGCTTTCCTGCCGGACCTTCTGCTGATCCTGGCGCAAGCTGGTTGCAAATTACTCCAACAGGTGTACGATACTTTCTGAAGAATATTACGCAGGATCTGTTCCCAGGGGTTCCAGATGTTCAAATTACAGAATTCGGGTTCGCGGAACCTTTCGAGGCTGAGTTGAACAGTCTGACGACAATCTTGTGGGATTTGAGACGCGCAGATTATTTTCAGGGTTTCTTGGACAATATGTTGGCTGCCAGAGTCTTGGACGGCGTCAATGTGACGGGAGCTTGGGCTTGGTCGTTCATTGACAGTGAGTCGTTACTGTTTCTGGCTTTGGCGACATCGCTGTGGTTGCAGCAGCTGACAATCGTGCACAGATTTCGAATGGGGCTCAGGGCGATCCACGAGATTTGGAATGCAGTATACGAATTATACTGACTTGACCCGGACACCGAAAGCGAGCATGTTCACATATGTGAACTGGTTCAGGCAGCATCTCGGTTTGGGCGAGGGCGGAGAGGGCAGCAGTAATGCTACTATGGTTTGACCGAGCTCGGCAACGTAAGAACAACAAAGCGGTGGATTGATGAAAAAGAGATCGGGATGAGGAGGAGCGTACAAGAAAGACACCTGAGGCCGGAAGATTTTTGTACTCGCCAAACAAGGTTACGGTAGACTAGTTGCCGCTAGCGCCGGCAGGGGTGTCATTCCAAAGCTCCAACACTTCCGCACGACCGCCAACTTCACGACCACGACATTGACATCCGCCGACTCATCCATTGCACGTCCGCCTATCTTCAGCGTTCATCTGTCGACAGCACAGGGCATATCGCGCACTGCGCCGACGACCGCCGCCATGGACCGCAGCCGAGCTCGTGAATATGGTATCTTTGACAGGGCGCGACATCGCAACGTATTCAGTGGAAAATGTATCACTGACCTGCCATTGAAATGAAAGATAGTACTGCTTCGCGTGGTGACAGCCATGACGACTCCGACATTGGTTTCAGCATCCGTGGCGCCGCTCAGCGCAAGCTCAGTCAAGATAGCCAAGTGCAGCCGCAGCCGCAGAGCCGACCAGCTTCGCCGCGCAGCCAATATAGCCACCACACGCAGTCGCGCTCACCACCGCGTCGACGTGACTGGCCGTATCGCGACCGCGACGAGCCAGAGAGTAATCGTGACTCCCGGAGCCGCTACTCTTCTCGCAACGTATACATTCCTAAGCACATCTCCCCGTAATGAACCTGTATGCCTAATGCGGACTCCAGGATGATCGCTATTACTCGCGCCATAGCAGCTCCAGCGACTACTACCAGCAGGGCTATTCATATTCGCGCCAGCACTATGAACCGTATCAGGATCACTCGGACTATGGCTTCTACGAGGAGCCAGTTGCCCCACCGCCAAGCAATGGAGACGCCGATGTCTCGCTGGACGGAAAGCCACTACAAATCCTGCTACTCCGCGGCTTCAAAGCCAACATCAGCGAAGGAGTCGTCAGCAAGGGTCTCGAAAAGCTATACCAAGACGAGTCCCACGCCCAACAGGACGCCACTGTGCCTCCGCCCGGCCTGCCATCCGGAGCCGGAGGCCCACTTGCAGCAGCCCTTGCCACATTGCCTTTGAAGCCATTGCCGTTGCCAGGTGCCATGCCTGGAAGCCTAAAGCGTGTTTTCGTGATTCGTGATCGTGAAACCGACAAAAGTTTGTCGTACGGGTTTGCTGAGTATCACACAGTCTCAGACGCCATGGCAGCACTCGCGAAAGCAACGACACTCGGCGACAAGTTCACTATCTCATCTAAAAAAATCGACATTTGCTACCCTCACATGGGCGTCTTTCCATTAGTGATCCCAGGCCAGTTCGGCACCGACGCCACACACTCCTTCCAGCACAGCTCAGGAAACCCACATTACTACCATGACAAGCGCTACTATGCCTCAATACTCGACGTCAATCCGCAGCCTCCTACAGGACCGGTGAGCCCGACACAGCCGGACAATACCAAGGACACGAAGAACACGAAGACCAATAAGAAGCGCCCCAAAGAAAGCGCGGGCATCAGCTCACTGGAGGACGAGATCACGACGAAGAAGGCCAAGACTGGAGAGCCAAAAGAGCTGGGCATTGTCAATTTGTGGCAGAAGAAGCAAGCTGAGCTGCGTGGCGAGCATACTGATAAGAACGAAACCCGTCCGTCAACTCCAAGTTTCGAGAAACACAGCACAGAAGATCCTCCTCAGCAGAGCTACATTGTCGAGAAAGTCGAGGGTGGCAAGCCACGATACACCTGCTATCTGTGCACCAGCAGACTTCCAGAAGGTGTCACGCCTGAGGGGCACGTTACCGGCAGTACTAAGCACTCGACAACACTGCAAGATGAGGAAAAGGTGAAAATGGCCTGGAAACGACTGGCGAAGCATGGGGTAGAGGCAGATCAGACAGTGAAGGTGGAGACAAAGGCGACAGAGAAGAAGGAGCCGGTGAAGGAGCCAGAGGAGGAGCCGGAGAAGGAGAAGACGGCGTGGAGAGATCGGGCCGAGGAGCGCCGCATCCAGGAGGCCAAGGCAGGAACGACGGAGAAGGTGAAGGTGTCGTTGAAGGACGTGAAGAAGAAGAAGCAGCAGGGTGGGGATGGCTCGGCGCAATCGCAGCCAACGAAGCCAACATATGGCAAGGGGATGACCATGCTGCAGAAGGCAGGCTGGGCGGAGGGAGAGGGGTTGGGGGCGGGGGGAGGCATCACTGCTCCAATCGAGCAAATGTCGTACAATGCGGGTGTGGGACTGGGCCACGAGGGGGCGAAGAAGGGGGACGCCAACGAGGAGGCAGAGAGGGCGACCCGGGGTGGCGGCGATTGGGTGAAGAAGACGAAGGAGGTCGCGCGCGAGCGCTTCGAGCGCATGCAGTAAGCGTCTCGTCCTCGTCCTCCTCCGCCGCCGCCGCTCCGCGGTCAAGTACATAGATCGCCCCGCCCAGCCTGCCCAAGGGCAGAATGAAGATTCGTGTGCACGACCAGAGTCCCTTTCCACTCCAACTTTGAATGCCTCTGCGGTACAACGCTGACAATGCAGACGAGCGGAGAGACAGGCGCTTGCAAAGATGGCCGAGAGCGGAGCGGGTCACGATCGAAATTTCTCCACGACATCGAAGCCTTCTGTGCTCCCAAAGGCGGGTATGAAGTGAGTTACAGCGGGGGACAAAAGAGGGAGCGAGTGGATTACAATTATGATTTCGATGCCGATGGAGGCTCTGTGCTCCTCGGGGGAGAGACGGCGGGCAATGCGTCTTGTCGTGCAATCAGAGAGCGCAATATTGCCCTGGTGTCTCCGCTGATATGTCAACAGCAGAGCTGCTGTGGGTGAAAATGCTGATGCTTCTGGAGGTGACTTAGTTGGAAGTCGGACATGTAACTGTCGCCGATCTTGGCACCCGCCGGGCCGCCGGGCCGCACACCGCACAAGGGGCACGTCAGCTTCACGCCGTGGATCTCCAAATATATCCGAACGACTTCCACATTCATGGCACACGGCCGGCACAAACAAGGCTCCATCTGTCTGTCTTCAAATCTCGACGTGAGGATCGACAAAATGAGTGCCACGACCTAATGACCAATAACCCGCAAGAATCACCGTCATCTTCCCCTTTGCCAGCTAGGCTGATCTATTGCTTATTTGGCTCATGAGCAGTTTTCCCTGTTGAAGGAGGACTGGTTATCGGGTGCCTGCTTCCGCCCGCGCACGTGCGAAACCAGACGGCGAGAACCACGATCCCCGGGTTACGCGTTCTCATGTCCGAGTAGAGGCTTTCCGGCTTCGCAAGCCTCATCGCCTGGGCTCACGCATTTCGTTCTGGGTGGAAGATGTAGTGCTGACCTTGAGATTGTTGAATGGCACCTTTCCTTCGAACTGAGCCTACAGAGCCCCACGACCATCAGCTAGAGATTTTGCTGGTAAGCAGCTTGAACCGAGTCTGTGCTGTGGGTGTGTCATAATGTCCTATCATTCCATGGGTCATGAGTTGTGCCTGCATTGCACGGTGTGGCAGCTACAGGCACTCCCGACGAACTCGTACTTGCGCCTGGAAGTCCCACGCGGACTGCACACCGACGATCAACATGTTTCCGGTAGTCGTCTGCAGAATGCCTGCACAAATCACTGCTTCCGTCAGTGTTTCCTTTGGTTTCGGCAGGTTCTGGAGCTGGAGCTGACATCGAGTTGCCCGTTGACATGCAGCATTGGGCGGTCCTGCCCGGTCCATCATACCGCCTACGATGCTCAACCTACCACAAGGACATTCCAAGACAAGACAAGATCAGCGCGGTCGCTTCAGATATAAGGCGGTCTGCTGTCCCCCCACCAGGAAAATTCATCAAGCAGCAGCATTCGCATCACACTCATTCCCGCAACTTTGACCACACTCGTTTAAACACACTCTTTTAGTACATCCATTTGATTTCGCGAATTCCTGCCTTCGATCAAACCCCAGCTCGACATCAGCTCGTCTTCCAAAATGCAAATCATCGCCGCCTTCGCCGCCGTCCTGGCAGTTGCTGCCGCCACTCCTAACGAGACGCCAAAGGCATACGGTGCGGACCAGCCAAGCTACGAGGCCGAGAAATCTCACTCAGAGGAAAAGCCAACATACCCAATTGACGTCAAGTACCATGCAAGCGAGACTTATGCTGCACACGAGACCTATGCCGCAAAGGAGAGCTATCCCTCAAAGGATACCTACGCGGCCAAGCCAACGGGGCAGGCTGAGTACGACCCAGAATATCCAGCTCTCGGCGACGAGAAAAACGGAGAGTACCCATCGCATGAGGGCAAACGCGCCTACGACGAGAACAAGGATGACTATGAGGAGCATCAGCCTGTGTACGATGAGCACAAGGATGACTACGAGGAGCACAAGCCTGTATACGATGAGCACAAGGATGACTACGAGGAGCACAAGCCCGTCTACGAGGAGCACAAGCCCGTCTACGAGGAGCACAAGCCCGTCTACGAGGAGCACAAGGATAACTATGATGAGCACAAGGATGACGCAGAGCACCCATCCAAGGTAAGTGCCGTCGCTGGAAAGCAACTCCGAGTTGTCAGGCCTTTCTCATGCATACCCGTATCATCCACTGACTTGCTTTTGATAGCCAAATGAGGCCTACCCGGCGAAGTATGAGGATAGCAAGTGCTCCACCAAGCACACTTGCAAGCCGACCTGGACTACGTACGAAAAGGAAGTGCCAACCACCGCGTGGGAAACCAAGACCACGACTGTCTACCAACCGTACACTACTACTGTGTTCGACTACAAGACCATCGTGACTACCGACTACCGTATGCTTGCCTTCAAGAGGAAGATTTTATTCGATGCTGATAACTACAGTGCCATCTGGTTACGTCAGTTATAAGCCTACGACGTACGAGACTGAGTTGAAGACGAAGACTCAAAAAGTCGAGGTAAGATCACGATCAAAATCTCACCCGGTGCAAGTTACTGACATGATATAGACCGTGACTACGACATTCCTGACCACCATCTTGGTGGACTCGTACATCCGCACCACCGTCGAGTCGAAGCTTCCATGGACCTACACAACTGCTTTCGAGAAGCCATACACCACGGTGGTCAAGAAGCCAGTTGAGTCTGTCTACATGAAACCAGAGATCACGACCTACACCAGCGGCTACCCGACCAAGACCATGTCCCACTACACTCAGAGCACCTCAATTTGCGCCGATGAGGAGGTTTGCGCCACATACCCAGCGTACAAGCCAACCTACGCACCTGAAGACCCCCAGGCGACCTACCCGGCATCTGACCCAAAGCCATACGTCGCCGAGGAGGAGCACGTTGCCGATTCGGAGGAAACTTACACAGCAGTTGAGCCAAAGCCATACGTCGCCGATGAGGAGTATGTTGCCGATCCAAAGGTGCCTAAGGCATACGCGGCCTAAGCGTTTGCCCTCACAGGCTACCGATTGAACCTTTAGCGAGGAGTGTTTACTGGGCATCGTGATGCGATGATAGATCTGTGCAGCTGGGTAGATAATCCTATTGCAGCAATATCGTTGCTTCGATGCTCGAGCTTTTTTACTTGCAAGACTGGTCCATGTGCTGAGGCTCTTCTCATGTGACTCCATGGACTTGTGAAGAGGAATTTAAGCATATGCGGGACGACAATAGAGCAGATCAATGGAGCAGATCAATGGAGACATGAGAGTGAATCGATATTGGAAACATTACTGCGACACAATTTTGCGCAGAAGCTGACAAAATGGTCAGAAGGCATTTGATCTCATCGAACAAGCTTCATGCAATCCAGCTACTTCGCGCTCATCTTCTGCGCCGCAATCCGCTTCTGCTCGCGCGCCTCGCAGGTATCATTCAAGCACCTCAACACCTTCCAATGAAAACTCGCCAGCACAGTCTCAGCCTGACAGGACACCCACCCATTCTCGTACTTCTCTTCAAAGGCATCGAACGCAGCTCGAATCGAACCTCTCACGTTCCTCATGTCGATATTTGCGATTTCGGGCGTGGCCGTGAAGCCCCAAGACGACTCGATGACACATTCGACTTTCTCAATGCGCCAACCGATCGTGAACTTTTCGATTTCGTTCAGCTGGTGGCAGGTCTCGGCGCCGTTGAAATATTGGCTGTCTCTGGCGCTGATGCGGCCGAAGCTTCTGCTGATGCGGAGGGTGATGTGCTTGGGGGTGGGGAAGCGAGAGCGCTTGAGGCCGTTGAGAAAAGCCCAGAGAGCGTGCGCTTCGTCGCAGTAGGGTCTGAAGTCGATTTTGGCGGGGCGTGGAGCGATGTTGACGTTGAAAGTGTTGCGCTTGAAGAAGATCTGCTCGCTCTCGCTGCAGATTTGCTTGCAAGTGGCGAGCAGGCCGGGCAGGAACTTGTACCTGCGTGGTGCGCCTGGAGTTGCGGCGGCTTCGCAGGTGACTTGGATAGGATCCTCGGAAAGGAGGACCAGGTCGTAGATGTTGTTGCGGATTTCTGCTGGGAGGCCGCCGAGTGGTGAAGCGTCCATGTTGATGATGTTGATGATGAAGGTGGTAACACTGATGGAGATGATATGAAGTGGATGGACTGGTGTGTAGGGCAGGTATGTGCTTGGTACAAGCTTGTCGCCGCTCGGTGTGATCGGAAAGCCAGAAAGTGATGAGCTTCGACTTTTTAGTGTGGGGTGTGAAAGACGTTGAGCGTGAATGTTGCTGATGAGGTGGGTGTTTGGTATGTCTTGATGTGTGTTCGTCTTGATGTCGCAGATGGTGATGAAGATGAGAGAAGTCGAAACAAGACCAGAAGTCATCAGATATGAGCGACGTAATTCGGGCGGGTGGGGAAGCTGGTCATTCAACGGGACAATAGGCACAATAAGAAAAGTGGGCACTGCTGTTCACCAAGTTGGTCTGTGCGGGACGAGAGGTGAATGGGAACGTGCACACGTGAGAACACATATGCATTCGACTCATTGGCACGTGGATCTATCCTAACTATTAGCCTTCGCACTGTCGTTGCGCCCAAACATCTCAATACTCAGCTTCAGGCGACTGAGGAGGAACGCAAGAAAAAAAAGCCGAGGAGAGCGTTGGCGCAAGAAATTCGGAAGAAAGCATTCACTGAACGCGCTCATTCATATTGGCTCGCTCAGTGCTACAGCTTATCTCGTGCGCGTCGCATTAGCGAAGGTCACTGTATCTCAGCCGTGGTATGGTGCCTGCCGAGTCTGCCATTGTATGCCCGCCTGTCTCACTGCTCCAAAAGGGCTATGCGGAAGGCAGCATGAACCGTGGCGCAATCGACTCTCAGCTCGCTCTAGCAACATCTGTCCACTCAATCGTCGCCTGTATCCCTCATTCAAGCCTCTCGTCTCGAGTTTGCGTATGAAGCGTCCTTTACGTCACTCTCCTGTCCTTGCTGGATGTAGAACCACAAGTGCTCGAGCACGTCGTCGATGACAGCCGGGAATACAGTCTCAGTAACACCATCGCAGACACCCGCACTGTAGGTTGGGCAGGAAACCGGAAGTGCCTGAGGAGCAGGGTAATCTTCATCGTCGACTTCGACAGTATTGTTGTCTTTGTCGGGTCTGGCTGGAGAAGGGCAGGTGGAGTCGACAGTGGCAGGAGTCGTCGTTCCAGAGTCCGCTGGAGTGTTGGGTGGAGCTCCCGGGACGCTGAGAGATTCTTCGTGTACAGATAGTGTAGCGAGCGGTTGCACGAGCTCATCATGATCGCCGTTTGCAAGGTTAGTCCCATTGACTGATGGGGCGTCTGCCGTAGTATCGCCATTGACAGCTGCTCCGCCGCGCTCTTCAGTGCGGATCTCAGTGCCTGGTGCGTGCTCCAAAGCTGGCATGCCGAAGGACGTTGGACTTGGCATCTGTACGATCGTACCCTTCAGTTCTTCGCCCTGCACCCAACCTTTGCCAGTTGATGCGAGAAAGGTCTGGAGTGACTGCGAAACTTTCTCGTGCTCGTGTGTCGCACCTATCAGGGCGATGGACTCCAAAATGCCGCCGCCAACAATGAAGCGGTCCTGTGCGAGTATGGAGTGGTCGATTGCGTCGACAGTGGCCGCAGTGCCGTCGCCGATGGCGATGATGTGGAGTCGGGCCTTCTCGGCAGTAATCTGTGGCAAGATCTGCTGCAATACGGTTTCGACGTGCTTGCGTGGGTTCTCGTGTCCTTTAAATGATTTAGTACGCTTCTCGTCGATTTCATCGTCATAGAATCTACCTGGGATGGAGTTGTATTTCGGCTCGATCTTGCACGGTCCACTGATGGCTGTAGGGCGTGAACGACTCTGCCAGGATGCTAAAGTGAGGCCTCTGCCTAGATCGTGCGAGTAGAGCAACTGTCCAGGGTTGAGAACGACGATGCCGGGTGCCTAATATTGTGAGTACATATGTCCGTGTCTCTGACGATTGAGATTTCGCAATCTTACCTTGGTATTCTGTTCGTTGGATCGCACATCTTCGTCCGGAGGGAGACGCGCAACACCGCCGCCAGTAGATTCCTCCACCTGCTTCATCACCTTACCCGCCAGCCCAGTGAGGCTACCTCCGTCCATGCCTCCATCTCTCTGGACGACCCGCCAAGCCCACACGCCGCAATCCTGCATACTCTCGCCGATAATGATGATGATGTCGCGCTTGTGCGCGAGTTCACTTACCTGCGTAGTGAGCAGGCTCAGATGCGGGCCATTCGGACGCGACGAGGCGATCTCTGCGCCATTGGCGCCAGTCACGAACAGCTCAGTGATGCCGTGCTTCTCCTTCAGCTCGGCGGCTATCTCCTTCCGGAGGCATTCTTGGTAGGCGCCGCGGCGCAGGTCGTTGACGCGGTCGCTGTCGGTGTGGAAGAAGTCGAAGTGTTCGCCAGTCGCGTCGCTGACGAACTCGTTCTTCTCGTTCTTGTGGAAGCCGAAGGCGGCCAAGTCGGTGCTGTAAACGGGCTCACTGGGAGCCGTGGTGCAACGGAACATCTTTGCTGGTGGTGGTGGTGGATGTAGGCGGAAGGGAGAGAAAACGAATTGAGAGGTGGGGCCCGTTGTTTTCGCGAGCAACTGAATGGAAAACTGAGAACCCATGTCAGTTTGCCGCGCTAGATCAACT
The DNA here is from genome assembly GCA_022702355.1 of Cercospora zeina. Taxonomy (NCBI): domain Eukaryota; kingdom Fungi; phylum Ascomycota; class Dothideomycetes; order Mycosphaerellales; family Mycosphaerellaceae; genus Cercospora; species Cercospora zeina. Next base: position 3,923,348 of record JAKLWX010000005.1, read on the forward strand.
TTATTTGCGTTCACTTGCATGTGAAGCAAACGGCTCCGACAGAGCGGGAAGAAGTACGAACCACAGGAGCCTATCCCGATGCCATAGCGCATAGCATGATTGCAGAATGATGGGAACCAGAAGGCTGTGATTCCACGAGTCGGCTAAAAGCACGATCAGACCCTTTCGGAGCTTTGGTGGCTTCGTGTCGAGCAACAAATCAGAGCGATGGATTAGTTTCCTCATGCTTCCGTGATGGCGAGAGAATGCTAGACTCCCCAAAAAGGACCTCCGATGGCGCTTTGCTGGATCATAGACTTGGAGTCTCGGCATACTCCAAACGGGGGCTCCGCGTAAGTCGATACAGCCTCTGTTCGCTCGAAGTGGAGCCCTGTGGGCGTGGTGCTGGAAAGGAAATCAGAGTCACACATTAGTTCCCAGAGCCTGTTCCTCTCCCATGCATCTGTTTATTGATTGCAATGCCTCTGATCGCACGCCCCCTCGTGGCATGGTCGACTGATCGCTTGACAGAGTGCCTGACCAGCCACACCTGACATCCGTGCTTGTTTCATCACCGAGCGCTTGACAACGCCCTCGCGGATAAACTCTTGCAAGTGACTTCTAGTTCGTCTGCGAGTAACGCAAGAGAGCGCGAAATCAAGATCTGCCTGGTCTAAAGCTTCGTTGCCTTCGACACTGCTGCAAATGTTGGAGCTGTGATATGCGCTGAAGCGGTGCTCCAAGGGGACGGCTGCACCCTCAATTCGTCCCAACGGCACAGCTCCGAGCTCAACAATGATGCGGAGGAAGCCATGTATCAGTCCAGTGCTTCACTTTAGCCGACAAGGGCTGAGTCCTCAGGTTAAGACTTGAGTAGGATCTTGTTTGAGCGAGAAGACAGGAGCGATAGACGTTGACAGTAGAAGAGATGCCTCCAGCGAAATCGTCATCATCGAAGCCATCCAGCCAGGATTAAAGTCGTGCCTTCCATCTAGAGCAGCTGCACAGAGACATGACTGCCGAGCCATTGACCTATGCAACCTCCCGAGTCCGGTTCTTCGATCGAACCTGAGTTGCGACAGATATCAGTATGCACTTCGTTCTGGACGTGCCCCGACACCTCAGAGCCAAAAAATAAATAATCGAAGACTCTCGCTGCTTTAATGGAATCAATAAGGTTGCCGCACTCTAAGCATCATCTAGTAGTATCCTTGTGTAGTGGAATTCGAGGACGGTCTCGGAGACTTTCCCGCGCGGAGTATAATCAGCTCGATCAGGCATGTGTATGTTCGCATAGCGATCAGTGGATATACTGACAATTTCTTTCTCAAATCCAAGCAGAAGATGGCGGGAACCAAACCATTTATTTCACACCTCACACACTTCTGCTCTGCCATGTAATTTCAGATGCCAGCGACGTGCTCGGGAGTTTGTCCATATCTGAGAGATCATCGATATCAATGCTGCCTTTGGTGTTCCTCCAGCATCCCCGGATTGTGCTACGCCCAAACAGAACTCGTTCTTTTTTGAGTCATGACCTTGGTCCTGTGGATGAGTCTCTTTGTAACCGCTGTTTCACTGATAGGCAAACTCGCAAGTCCTGGCTGTATTGACACTGGCGTCAAACCAACAGCGCAAACGCGAGACAAACGACCGAGATGCAGTTATCCTTATTTTGGCCGGGAACCTCCTAGATCGCGCGCTTACCTGGCGTTGGGGGCATCTCCCGTCACGCATGCGCCGAATGAAGGCCAGAAAATCTTCGATGTAGCGCATTGCATCTCATTGCTTCCTCTGTCCGAATTTCCAGAGAGCATTCGGGAGGGGGTCGTAGTGTGAGTAATGCAGCCTGGGTCCGAGGGCGATGGTTCTTGCTCTTGATCTTTGCCGTGGCAGACTTTTGCAGTTTTGTGGTCTTCTTCGATGGCTGGTATGGGATTGTTGTTTTGCGGTCCAGGCGATGTCGTGAGATAGAGCCCTATTCGGATGAGTCCCATCTACCACTTCCGAAACATTACCGGAAACTTCATTTCATTGCATTGGGGGTATCATATTCATCTCTATAATCATGACCAACCTCTTCTCCCACCTAATATCGGTCTTGCCGGATCCCAGGGCCCATAGATCTCATTCTTGTATCTTTGCAACCCTATAAGCCACCAACTCGTCAGTCCCATGCCTAAACCCATCATGACTGTTCCCATGACTACGCCCAGCACACCCCATCCCCAGCCCCCTCCAGATATCGTCATGCCTAGGCCACCGCTCGCGAGCACGACCAAGAAGACGGTGAGCCAGACGTGGCCTGTCCAGGAGTGGTGACGGAGATGTCGGCGGAAGACGGGGAAGAGGCCGAAGACTTCAATGCTGAAGAGCGTGAGTGAGAAGACGTGAGTTGTACTGGGAAGGCGAGAGGCAAGAACTGTGGAGGCCATCAGAGCAGCGTTTGTGCTCAGCGAAGCCGGAAACTTTGCTTCGGGTCCAGCACCATAATCGAAAGTGAAGATGTTGAGAATCAGAAGCCATGAGGAGAGTGCCCAAATGGAATCACTTGAGGTGGATTGTGTAAGGGACTTGAGAATTGGTGAAAGGCCGAGAAGCGAGCAATAGATGAGAATCGCGGACTTGGCGGTCGTGAGCCGTTCTTGCATTCTTGGAGAGAATATGGAGGGTTTCTGGCTGTCGTCAGGTGGGATGAATGAGGGAATACCAGGCGGCGGGGGCATCGCTTCGCCAGTAGGGGAATTTGGCGAAACAGATCCCGAGATGATTCCATTTAGAGCAACTGAGGCTGCCGAAGGGTTCCTAGAGTGAGCTCTGCTCGGACCTGCCGCAGTGATGGGAATCTCAGACATCTCCTTGAACGGCTTGCCAAAGTCTGCACCAAATTCACCACTGCCTCGTGAGCTCTTCTCGTCATCTCCTTCGACGCCGCCAGCGCTGCCTTCTGAGCCTTCGTCATCGTCACTGTGTTTCGTGCGGCCCTGCCACTTATCCCTGAAGCCCCATGCCACCACAGTGCCACCACTCGCCCATCCTACTACACTCTCTGGCTTGACTCTGCCGCTGAAAATGGCAGCGAAGCAACAGACAAAGATCAGGACGGAGCAGACATGCTGCACGATGATAGTGCTATCTGCCACAAGCGGCCAGAATTCATAGGGTCTCAGCTTGGGGTTCATCTGGAGATGGTCCAGAAATGTCTCCTCATCGGTGTAATTGTCGGGATAGGACTGCTTCACCCACAGCAGCTTCTTCCATTGTCCGTTGGAGGGTGGTTTGGGCGCAAGAGCAGCACGCCGCCGCGAAGAGCTCCTACCTCGACGCTTCTCACGACTCGATCTCTGATGTTGACCATGCAGCTGCGACTGCGACGTGCGCGAGGTTACGGTATCGGCGCGGAGCAGGGAGGAGGAGGAGGCGTGCCTGGGCGGAGAGTGGTAGAAGGCATCGTCGGGGCGGAGATGCTGGTTGCTGCGCCGGCGGGAGGCGCTACGCACGCTGCTGTTGCGGGAGGAGTGATGCGAGACGGTGGTGAGGGGATGGAGGTGGTGGTGTTGCGACATCACATGGTGCTGGATGCGAGTGTTCAGAAGAGTGATGTGCGAAACTGACTCGACGGGGAAGGGGAGGATGAACTTTGAGCCGCACGCGCCAAGCATATCAATCGCGATCTCCTTCAAGTACGCGACAGTGACACGTCTCGTGCGGGTCTGCCATAGTTCTTTATGTGTCCACGCTAAGTCTACGTTACATCTCACTTTAGCAAGAAGTTTTCTTGCGCCAGAAAGCGCGCGGATGATACCTTGCAGTGCTTGCACAGCGCAAACAAGGCGATTGCCAACAATGAATACCAGCGTCCACCGGTGAAGGCAGAAGCTGAGTTAAGGCAGAAGCGTCCTAAAGAAGACCCGCCAAGCAGCAAACCTCGAATCCTTCGCTCCGTGCTGTGCTTGGACAATTTTATTTTAGCCGCGTTGCTGCTTAGCTAACAACGCCGCATGAAACACAATCCTTCACTTCAATCCTTCACATGAAAAAAAACGACTCTCGTCGCACAGCTAAGTTCGAACTTCCACCTGCTCACCCCAATAGCACGACACATCTCCCAAAATGACGCGCGTTTCCTCCAGCAAGACGCTCATCCTCGCTACCCTCACAACACTCCTCTCCCTGACAGCCGCCCAGCGAGCCCTCTACTCCATCGCAAACTCCACCCAAGCCTGCACAACCAACAGCTCCATCACAACCGACACCTTTCGCGCCTCACTGACTCCCGACAACAACACACTCGCCTACGACATCTTCGGTGAAATCCGCTACACGGGAGCAGTCCTCTTCGACCACATCCTCACAATCAACTCCCGACTGTATCTCAACATCACCGAAGACCCCTGCCTCGGCACCGGAAGCGCGTACCTCTGTCCAGCGAATCCGACGCAGATTGCCCTCAATTCCAATCTCGAAGTGCCAGAAGGGGATTTCGATGCGATTCCCGAGCAAGCCTTCACGATGCAGGATCCGGATGCGAATTTTCGATATGTGATGAGGGATGCGAGGACGGGGGCTGTCGTGGGGTGTTTGCAGACGAATCTTACGAATGACGCGTCGAGGGAGGCGAATGACACGCAGACGGGTGGCGGGGGTGATGGGACGAATGGTACCGGTTCTGCAAATGAAACTGGATCAGCGAACGAGACTGGTGGTGCAGAGAACGGCGGGTCCGCGGCTGGTACTGCTTACTTGAATTGGACACTACTCGGGTAAGTCACTGACGAATCACTCACGTATGCAAACAAGCTGACGGTTTTCATAGCTCGGCCATGATCGCGCTGGCATGCGGAAGCGTTGTTTGAGCAGAGTGCACGAGATGAGATGCTCTCTCGTTGCCATGCATGAAAATGTTCTTCAAGCAGTGGGACGGAGCTGGAACTTCTGCTGCCTGAATTGCATCTTCCAAACTATCTCACTCCCCTTCACCTCTCCCACTCCTCTCTCCTCACAAGCGCCACAGGAGGTACATAGCTCTTATGTCCTTGCACAAAGTACCACAGAGTCGCGATGCTCATGATACTGATAAACATGACAATCGCCCAGTTCATCGATTCCGGTTCAACAGGCGTCGCAGCAGGGAAGAACAAGAAAACGTAGATCATGAGCAAATAACACAGAGCAATTGCATTGACGATTCCTCCATATCTTCCCAGAGTCCATCTTCGGTCCGGCAGAGGTTGACGTCTGATGCGCTTGAGTAGAACGCAGCCGATGACGACGATGTAGCTTGTCAGGAGGCTGACTGCGGTAAGTGCCAGAATGGCGCTCAGCGCAGCGGTGGACCCAATGTTGATGAGCGAGAGGAGGGCCGTGACGAGCAGGGAAACGAGAACGGCATTGAGGGGTATGTTCCACCCTGGGGTGACTTGCGAGAGCCAGGTGTGGCCTGGCATGCCTCGGTCTCGTGCAAACGACCAGAGCTGGCGCGATGCGGTGGCAATTTCGGCGATGGCGGAAGAGGTCAGAGTCAGGATGAGGATGACTGTGAGAATCGATGCACCGGCATATGACTACAGGGTAGTATTAGTTTCGCGTTGAATAAACGTTCGTTTGTGCCTCGAGCTCACCTGTGTAACATTGTAGAAGACTTGGATGAATGGGAATCCAGTATCACTCGCGAGAATGCTGTCCACGTCACCGAGAGCGAAGCACATGGTGACAGCCATGAGGAATCCAAGAACACTATTGAAGCCAAATGACCAAAGCATAGCTTTTGGTAGCGTCTTCCCGGCATCTTTGACCTCTTCAGCCATGTGCCTGTGGAGTTGAAGTCAGCATGCGTCTACAGCGCCAACGACTTCAGGAAAATAAGATGTCTTACACGGCACAATCAAATCCAATCAGGGAAATGATGGGAGTGATCAGGCCAACCATGAAAGATGTGCCATTTGAGCTCCATCCTCCAGCATTCGTGAATTTTGTAAACACATTCTTCGCGTTTGCAGTAGGCGCTAGCACCCAGAGTACAATGATGATTGCGAACAGGCCCAAGACGTGAAGGATCAGAAGCAGGCCCTCAACCATGGGAAGCTTCTTAGCCAAGACCGTGTTGAAGAGAACAGCGAAAGCGGCGACCGCAATCACCAACAGCGTTCCGTGCCACCTCTCTGGGACGTAGCTTGGGTTGTTGAGAATGATGAGTCCTTGAATGATCGTCCCGGCCAGATAAGTGATACTGGTGATGGCGCATTGCCAACCAGTAAAACACAGCCATCCCATCAGGTACGAGAGGAATTTCTGCGCTGGTTGGGGAGCCCATTCACTAGTCCATGCGTACTGGCCGCTCGAAGTGGGAGACATACTGGTCATCTCGGCGATGGACAAGTACACGAAGCTGAACCCAAAGACGACCACAACGTAGCCCCAGATCACGCCTGCGGTACCTCCGTTTGTCAAGACGGAGCTGATGGTCGTCAGCAACACTTCCCACGTGGCAATGAGGGTGCAGCCGAATCCAAGAATGGAGAGGAATTGGAAGTTACGCTGGGAGGCTGGTCAGCAACATTCATCAACGAGCGGCATTGATGCTGCATCGCCATTGAACTCGACACCGAATACGCCACTTACCCTCAGCTGCTGCACTCGCCCCAGCTGCGACATGTCCTTCCTATCCGCCGGCGTGCCTCTCCATTTCTTGGCAACAGCATACTCGGAAAGCTCATGAGCATCCTCTTCGGAGCTGTCCAAAGCCATGCGAACTTGTCCGTTCTCCTTCGATCGCGGCGACGAATCACGAGAGCGAGCATGTCCTGCCATGGTCGCAGACGTTGCGCGGATCCAAGAAACCGAGAATCACCCGCAGTCTCAAGAAATCCGCTGTTGTCGATCACCCAGAACGGCCGCGCGCCACTAGAAAGGATGTGGTCGCAGTATCAGCGGGAGAAGGGAGTACGCGCTGCAGGGTCGAGCTATGTCGGTCGGTAGTAGACGTCGACTGGAGATGCATCTTGTTGGTCAAGCGAGATGGAGCTGTGGAGACGACTGTGCCGTCGGATTGCCGATGTGCGGGAGGGGAGAAGTTCTCTCTCAGTCTTCCTTCCGCGGTCCGCAGCGCGTTTGCTGTGATGATCGGCGCAAACGGTGGCGCACATGTTGTTGCATGACTTGGGTGACAACGTGCAGCTGCCAGCATCGCCGCGGAGATTGGTTCGTGCGCTCCTACTTGGCATCTCCCGTCTCAACTAAGTTAGTGAGATCGTAGGCGCTCTACGCGCACGACCGGAGACAGAGCACTCCAAGCAGAAGCCGGACGCCCTCATCCGCCTCCTTCGCGGCAGAAATACCGACCGGTGGAGTCCTGGCACAGCTGATACTGCATTCAGAGTTTCAGACCCAACAGCATGGAACATCTGTGATTTGGCATGTTTCATCTGTCATGAGTGCACTCGGCAACATTGTTCCTGGGAATCGGGCGTGCTTATTGTACGTCTTGCACAGCCTGCTTGTTGGGAATTTGAAGCCGGACTGCTTCACACACATGGGGCGGATAATCTTCTGTTTACGTCTTCGCCGCCCTCTAGACTGTGCTAGAGCCGAAAAATATGCTTCTGTAGTCGCAGCATTGTAATGGGCCCTGCCGGCCTGGTCTGGTCCCGCGCTCATGCACGATGGGCATCCCATCACTGATCGACCAACAGCTATGCAATCCTTCGGCCTTCACGCCTAAGTTAGCTTCCTCGCTGGAACAAAATGCCCACTGTTCGCCCTGCACGAGCACTCCACGTTGTTGCTGCTGACGCACTTGCATCATCTCTGCACCCTCGCAGCGATGTAAGCGGGCATTTCTTCACTACTGTCGCCAGCGTAACTTCATCCAGCGTGCCGGCAAGTTTCCACACGCAGCCCGGCTCAGTGGCGCCCATGCACGCCATAATCAATGTCGACGCCTTCTCCGACCCCGCTACCTGATGGCTACAAGCCCGCCGTGGCAATACTCGATGACGACCATCGTGGCTCTTGGATATACATTACCAATGGTTTCGGCCTGGTTGTGGTACTCATAGCTCTCGGGATTCGGACCTGGATTAGGATCAAAGTCAGCCCGCCTTTCCGATATGATGATATGACTCTGGCGGGAGCCACTGTGCTCTCACTAATGCAAGCTGGAGTGGTGTTCGCGCAAGTGCACAGCGGGTTCGGCACCGCGATTCGACTTCTGAGCGATGCCGCAACGGATCGAGTGCAGAAGGTGAGATTAAAGACAATGTCCACTGTAGACATCCCAGGGCGAGTCTGACAATGAGGAGCTTGGTCTCGCTGCAGTCATCCTCTACATCTTCACCATATATGCCAGCAAGGCGTCGGTCGTGCTGCTCTTCGCGCGTATCTCCGCAGACCGGTTCCACAGAGCTGTCGCTCGAGGGCTTCTTGCATCCTGTCTGGTCTTCGGCATTGTCTCTGCCTTTCTAGTAGCGCTCAAGTGCGACCTCACTGCACCATGGAGAGTGTATGGACGGCAGTGTTCCAGCCTGTTCGCACAAGCGACTGCCGTGGCAGTGTTTGACATCGTCACGGAGCTCATTTTGTTCGCAATCAGCATGCTACTTGTCTGGAATCTGCAGACTTCTGTCAAGAACAAGAGTCGTGTGGTATTTGCATTTGGAACTCGGTTGCCGTAAGTAGAACCTGGCGCTGACGAGCACCTCCTGAACATGGGTCGCAGACCAAAGGCGGTTGTGAACAACACCTCGCTGACAAGAAACATAGCCTGATCGCAGTAATTATCGTGCGGTTGATCTATCTCCGCGATCTCGAAGGCGCAGACGACCCTACTCTTGGGGGCACCATCACCGTAGTTCTCACACAACTCGAAATCTTCTACGGCATCATGGCAGCGACCATTCCCTGCCTGCGACCCTTCATAGCAGGTTTCGTCACCAACTACGGCGCAATGGGTCGGGAGACAGTCATGGGTGGCTCTCACATCGGCGGCGCCAGCAGGAAAGACCCCGAAGAATCCAAAGGCAGCAGCTTCGCCATGTCCGCCATCACTTCGAAAGACCGAGGTAAACGAGCATTGGTCATGAAAGAGAAGCGCACAAAGTCTGCGAACCGTCATAACATGTCTGGTACTTCTCCTGTTGAAGACAAGTTTCGCCTGGACAAAGGGAGGAATGATACCCAAGTGCGAGGAGGATATGATGCCAGGAGTATTGCTAGCGATGGGTCCACGAAGATGATTATTAAGAAACAGACGCATTTTCATGTGGGAAGTGAGCGTGGTGCGGTCGAGCCTTTTCATGAGGTGGATAAAGCGTCAATAGCGATAGCGAGGTAGTAGCTGCCGTCGAGGCAAGGCACAGAATCGGGATACAGTACGTCAAGGTTCAGTGGGCAGTGCCGGAAATTCCATTTCGCATGTGAAGCGACAGTGTCATGCGTGGCTTGGAAAAGCAAAGGGGTTATTCAGAAGAAATTTGCTCGAAGTGATCATTCACCTCACTTGTTTGCATAATAACCTTGCCGTGCCACAACCCGCGCCCCATCCCTGATCCTTACAGATCCGGCCATCACACTTCCACATTGTCGACACTCGCGTCTATCAAGCATGCCGCCATCCACCAGTCGCCCCAAGGTCAACGCCTTCCCATCTCAAACGCCCGTCACCTCCCGTAACCAACCCCTCGACCCGCCTAACCAAAAGCCGCCAAAAACTCGTAATGTCAACAGATCACGTACAGCAACCGCCTCCTCTCAAGTCCTCCGACCCACAGGCACCTACCCAGGCCAACTCGCCCCTATCACCAACCGCATCTCCCTTCCGCCTGCAGGGGAAATGACCCAGCAAGCAGAAGAGCATCTGCGTGGCGCAGAGACGAGAGAAGCGAGGAGAGCGGCGGAGAGCACAGTGGAAAGAAACGCCAAAAAGAGGAGCAAGAGGGGAGACGATGTGGAAGACGGTGATGGCGAGGTCGAGCTGAAAGACATCTCGGGTGAGGCGAAAGAACAGCCAAGAGAAAAGACAGCTGCGGCGAGGGGACGAGGGAGAGGTAGAGGGAAGGGAAAGCAGACGAAAGAGCCCGGATTGATGAAGGTTCTGGAAATGCAGAGTCGTACTGCAGGATATGAGGTGCGTTGCAATGCTGATGAGATGTTGAAATCTTTCTCAGGGGACTTCGTGGACTGATCTTGATACAGGTCAGCAAAACAGGACAATTGACATACATACCCTTCACCTCACGCTTCGTGTCGTGCAAAGTCCACAGGGCTCGACAGCTGGGACAGCAACGTGTTGAGGGCGATCTTAGTCCCGAGACCGCGACGAACGAACCGGAAGATAAGACCCCGAAAGACGGGAAAGAAAAGAAGTCATTCTTCCCACTCTTAGCCTTGCCCGAAACAGTCAAGACATGCATCTACAGGCTGCTCGAAGTCGAGACAAAGCTCTGCATCTGGCCTGCGACCAAAGCTGGCCGACAGCAGCCTGACGTCTCCTTGGTCTGCAAGGAGATTCGGGAAGCGGTTCTTCCGATCTACTATGGCGAGAACACGTTCGCAGTCGATATTGCTCCGCCGATGGCGCCAGCCAATGACACTCGCGCTGTGGCGAATAAGACCGGTTCAGCGTCAATCAGAACACCGCCGACAGGACTTGCCGCTGTGCAGAAATGGGCCCATGTCTTGAGTGCTGGGCAGAATGAGGATGGGCAGTGGTTCGGTCTAGTGAAGAATTGGTGTTTCAGCTATCGAAATCCTCTGGTCGGGTTTGGCGGCGGCAAATTCGCTTCTAACACGACTGAAAGCATTCAAGACTTCGTCGTGAGTGTCGGTATCTGCGAATATCGGGACAGGACTGGCAAGGAGATTGAGGTGGGAGGCGTACACCAGTGCGCCCGGCCTGGCCACATCATCGAGGTGCATCGTGAAGCTGCATGCATCATGCCAGGTTGGAGCGATTATGGCAGATGCATGACACAGAAGACTCCTGGAGCGCTCATGTTTGCAGTCGACAACTGGCTGCAGGGTAATCGTGAGGGATCCGAGGTTCTTGGACAGTTCGTGCTGGAGCTAAGGAAGATGGCCGAAGGACTTGCAGCAGACTGCTGCACAAAGATGCCGCGCGGCGTTGAGCTTCCAGATGTTCTTTCGTAAGAGGATCTCTGAGGATGCGCAAAGCTTTGAGTGCTTTGAATTCAACAGTCTTCGGCGGCTCCTGCAACTGCAGCGGCTATGCACTGCTGCTGTCCTGCTTCTCTCAGTAGGCATAAGAAGTAGACTCCAATTTCAGCCCACAACCTCTCTCAAAGCCTTCTTGACTTCACTCCTCTGCTTCTCCTCATTCCACTCCTCCTCATCAGCCCTGACCAACAACCTCCCAATCGCGACTGTCTCCCTAACACTCCCACTATCCACCCACACTCTCCCATTCCTCCCCACCGCAACCTCAAACTTGACCTTCTCACCCACCACATCCAAAACCACGACCCCGCCCTTCTTCGCCCCCAACATCAGCCTCCTCGCAAACCCCGCACTCACATCAAACACCATACCTCCAGTCAACGGCCCCATGCTCTCTCCCTTCCCGGTATTCGAATTGACGCACTCAATCTCCGTATCATCCCACTTATTCACCTTCGCCACTCGCGCATACACCAAATCGCCACTTTTGAGCTGCGGTCTGGTTTTCTTATTCGCGCCTTCGAAAGAGAGTTGTCCGAGCAGCGCGTACGGCGTATGCGGCGTGAGAGAGCAGTGGTAAGTATCCGTACTGCTGTGGTGGATTTGGGCAACGACGAGATCGTTCACGGCGGGTAAGTAGCGGCCATTGGAGTGTTCGAGCCAAAGGGCCGACTTTCTGTGGTCGACTTGTAATGTGCCGGCGCTGGTGGAGAGGAGCGTGGAAGGTGGGAGGTGTCGGAGGTGAGGGCCGAGAGTGAGGGTGCCTTTCTTGGATTTGGGGAGGAGTTCGGGCGGTATGGTGTCTCCTGGGAGGAGGATTGTGGAGGCCATTTCTATGTTGTGTAAGTAAATGGCGATGTCTTCTGCGAGAGGTTGTTCTGATTGATAGGCTGGTTAGGGCTTCGGCGAGTCGAGCCGAAGTTTCGGGCAAGGGTCTGTACGTTTTTTTGGATTTGTTGCGACTTGCGCGAGGAGGGCAGATCGCTTCTTTGACATCTTCCACCTTCGTTGCACACGGCCAAAATGAGCGCAGAAGACCAAACATCTGCCACTGAGCAGGAACGCTCCCGCAACGTCATCGGTATCTCCTTTGGCAACTCGTACTCGAGCATCGCCCATACGAACGCTGCAGATGGAAAGGCTGAGGTGATTGGTACGCTGAGACATTTACTACTGCCGCACGTTATATCATACTGATGATGTGTTGTGACAGCCGATCCTGATGGAGATCGACAAATTCCCACCGTTCTGTCGTATGTCGCCGGCGAAGAATTCTCTGGTGCACAGGCAAAGGCCCAGATCGTCCGAAACCCACGCAACACCATCGCTTTCTTCAGAGATTTCCTCGGAAAGTCCTTCAAGGAGATTGATCCAACAGCGAACCACTCCAGCGCACACCCAATCGAGCACGATGGCGGCAAGACATCAGCATTCCAGGTGCAAGAGAAAGAAGTGGCGGAAGGTGAGGAAGGCGAGAAGAGCACATTGAGCGTCAGCGAGGTTGCAACGAGACACATCAGGCGGTTAGCACAGGCTGCTGGGGACTATGTAGGCAAGCAGATCAATGCTGCTGTCATCACCGTTCCTTCAGACTTTACCGATGCGCAGAAGGAAGCACTGACGGCCGCTGCGAAGAACGCTGGTATTGAAGTGCTGCAATACATCGCTGAGCCCGTTGCTGCGCTTCTGGCTTACGACGCCAAGATCCAATCTGCCGGCGAGGCGAGCCCATCACACCAAGACAAAACTGTTGTCGTAGCAGATCTTGGAGGCACTCGATCAGACATCGCTGTTCTTGCCAGCCGGAACGGCATATACACCACTCTCGCGACCGCGCACGACTACGAATTTGGAGGCGCCAGCCTAGACAAGGTGTTGATCGAGTATGCTGCGAAGGAATTCCTGAAGAAGAACAAGAACGCAAAAGACCCCAGGACAAACGAACGCAGCTTGTCAAAGCTCACGTTGGAAGCCGAAGGCGTGAAGAAGGCGCTCAGTATCGGACAGTCTGCCAACTTCTCCATTGAGAGCTTGATCGACGGCATCGATTTCACACTCACTGTCAACCGCACACGATTCGAACTGCTCGCAAACAAGATCTTCGCCTCTTTCACCCGTCTCATCCAAGGTGCAGTACAAAAGGCCGATCTCGATGTTCTGGATGTAGACCAAATCCTTCTGTCCGGCGGAACCTCACACATTCCCAAGATCGCATCCAACCTTCAGAATGCATTCCCAGAGACTACTATCGTGGTCGCACCAAGCACCACGCCTTCTGCAGTCAACCCATCCGAGCTTACCGCGCGTGGAGCTGCGATCCAGGCGTCGCTGATCTCCGAATTCGAGCCTGCAGACGTCAAGGAGAACACAGAAGCCGTCGTGACGGTGACACCTCACCTCCAAAACGCCATCGGTATCGTTTCCGGCGATGGCCAATTCTCTTCCATCGTGCCTGCAGACACTCCTGTACCAGCACGGAGAACCGCGCTCATCCCCGTCCCACAAGGCGGTGACGTCCTCATCAAGCTTGCAGAGGGCGTGTCAGAAATCAAGGTCACGCAAGAAGAGAAGCCCGCCACGAACGGCAAGACGGACGACGATGATGACAGCGACGAAGACGACTCCGATGACGAGCCCGAGGAGATCCGCGAGAAGGTCTACAAGGCTGGCAAGCCTCTGGCCGAGTTCGCCATCAAGGGGGTGAAAGCCAAGGGTCAAGTCGAGGTGCAGATTAACGTCGCAGCTGATTTGACATTGACGATCGTGGCGAAGGAGAAAGGCGGGAAAGGTGGTGTCCGCGGCGTGATTGAAGCCGGCAAAGCGACGAGTAACGGCTCAGCTTAGCAGGCGAAAGTCGCAATTCGACGCGGCTCGATTTGGATTGCACCGTGAACGGGACGATGATGAATTTGGGAGGATAGAGAAAGCGGCCATGCATTGCAGCGACGAAAGGGCATGGAGTCGCTACAGATAGAAGAGAATTTGAAAGCGTGCTTATTGTTCCTTCATTGGGTGAGTGCAGCTTGCGATTTCCGAAGGCCAACGTTCTTGCTTCACTTTACGCGTCTCGTTCGCGTGGCTTGAGCTAGCGCGTGCTGGTGCCTGGGCCTGTGCTTGTGCTTCGGCAAATTTTCATGTTTTTAGTGGAGCGCGGACAAGACTTCGACAACGTTGCTTCGATCAATGGTACATCGTCACACTGGGTTTCCTCGTAGCATACACCGTGGCTTATCCAGTCCAATCATCAACATTCACGGCCTCCGACATCCTCTACGGAGAGACGGTTGCACAGTGCAAGTTCGAGGTGGTGGCATGCTTCCCAGGAGATGCTTTGCAATCAGCTCCAGTGTTGGGTCGTGCATATGGTCGATACGAATGCTATAAGCTTACGGCGAGCACGAAAAGCTATCCGCAACACTTACTGCGTATGCATCGACTGGCCATCAGCCTGCGCTACAGATGGACTCCCGGCGCGGTGATGGACGCGCAATTCCCCTTGAACACATACCTGAACAATCTTGCTTCCTTCCTGATGGACAGCCATTCCTTGAAGCGCGTCACGATCTTCCTCGATATTGATGAGAGAACGGAAGAGTGGGGTTATGGTATGATGCTCTATCCGCTTCGGCGTTTGCGCAACATTCGCAACGTGCAATGTCACGGGGCGATCCCAGACCAATATCGGCTGCGGCTGATCCAGGACATGCAAAGCTCTGAGCCAGCATACACCACTTTACAACAGATGCGGCTGCTCTTGAGCGAAACCTCACCGCACATTCAGCTTATACAGAGTCTTGTCTTGCTCGACAGTAATTGTGAATGCGGAGAAGGCCCAACGTCTGCGAACAAGGTCAAGCGATTGAAGAGGCTGCAACGACTTCGTGCATCGGTGCAAGAGTCACAAAGGGAGGCCTTCATATCGAGTGCATTGAGGAGAACCTGCAAGCCAAACTCGGCCAGCTCGAAGGAGCCTTGAACAGAATCGACTTGCAACACCTGCAGAGCATCTTAGAAAAGGCTCAAACGGAGAGGAACGCTAGGAATCAAGCGAACAAGGACCCCATTATCCTGAAGAAGGCGATGAGGAAATGGGAAGGTCACCTGGAGGACGAGGGTTGGAAGTACACTGACGGAATCGAGGACTGGCCTAGCGTCGATTCATAATCCAGTTCTACACTCTACGGCGCTGGCACCATTCCTGCGGGCAAGCCTTTTCCTTCCTGGTTCATGTCAGCTTCTGTACAGAACTTCGTCAGACGACTGACCTTCACACCACCCTTCCACTTCGACTCGACCTTCTCCCACTCGATTTCCCCAAGCGTTTTGGTACGAAGGACATTTGCCTTGAAGCTCGACAGCTTCGGCAACTTCTCGGAGAGCCTGTTCATATCGAAGACGTCGGGGAAAGTCTTTGCGAGCGTCTGTTTGCGTGGATTCTGCACCTCTGCGAGAATGTGAGAAGATTGGTCGGCATTTGGGGAACATAGCAAACGAGAGCCAGCGGTGCAGGTCGTTAGCCGCTCAGCATCATGTGCTGTGCTGTACGAAGAGTGACTGCAGGCAGAGACGTAGCACGTAAAATCAGAGGTCGGCATGTAATGTACTTACCCATGAAGAACCTCAGACTCGGGTTTGCGACGATTTCCACGTGTTCCAGATCTTTGCACAGCTCCATCGCATTCAACAGATCCTTTTTCGTCTCCTCACCGGGCTCAATCTCGGCTGTCAGACTCATCACCATGAGACCTTTTTGCTTTTCTAGCACTTTCCGAATCAGCTCTGGGGTGAGAGTATACAGTGTGGTATTCAATGCACGAAGTCCCTGCAGGTCGTCACATCAGCGCGCACAACATATCGCACATCACATCTCCAACTCACCTGAGGCGCCTGCTCC
The DNA here is from genome assembly GCA_022702355.1 of Cercospora zeina. Taxonomy (NCBI): domain Eukaryota; kingdom Fungi; phylum Ascomycota; class Dothideomycetes; order Mycosphaerellales; family Mycosphaerellaceae; genus Cercospora; species Cercospora zeina. Next base: position 3,939,393 of record JAKLWX010000005.1, read on the forward strand.
CCATCCGTCAACGCCTCCATCAACTCGTTCGCCAACGTCTTATTGAACGCCATAATCCCCTCCTTGTCCGCCGCACCGGCAATCACAGTCGGATCCTGTTCATCATCCTCCTTACTCACATGTTCCGGCTCGGCAAGATTGAACGAGCAAGAAATCAAGCCCGGTCCAATAAGCAACGGCAACTCGGTCGCTTGAATCTTGCCCATGAAATCCTCATCTTCATGACGGAAAGTGTAATTCACTTCGAGAAACATCAACCCTCTCCTCGCGTGGCTCTCATCTTCCGAGCCGTCGTTGTATTTCAGCCATTTTGCCGCGCGCTCGAAGAAGTGTGGTTTGGCGAAGACGTCGAGGAGGTGGAGAGCTCGCAGGTTTTGCGATTTCTTGAAGAATTCTATGGCGTCTTGTTGGGTTTCTGGCGTGATTCCTGCGAAGAGTTGGGAGTAGATTACGAGGCTTTTGAGGTTGGGGAGGCGGTCGGCGAGGGTGGAGAGGAAGCCTTTGGGGTAGCCCATGCTGAAGAGCTCGAGGGTGAGGCTTTCGATGGAGGTGGGGAGGGTGGTGGGGATGGTCCATGGTCGTTGGAGGATTTCTTGGTATTCGTCGACTTTGAGGTCGCTGGTTAGGGTGAGGGCATGGAGGCCGCGGGCTGCGGGGGGGAATGAGGGGATGTTGAAGTCTGTGAGAGGGATCTGGGCGCCTTGGGCAGCGGATGGGTCGATGGTTTGTGGTTGTTGCTGGGCGGGCGCGGATTGAGGGTCCGGAAGGGTTGGAGGTTGTTGTTGGATTTCGGTGGCCATGGTGAGTGGTGCAGTCCAGAGATCTATCGGTAGTATACAATGCAGCTACTGCGAGAGATGTAGAGAGAGAAGAAGGGTGAGAGATGCAGCTCGCCGCTGTTCGAGCTGCTTCCATTGGGATACGTGTGGACCTGGTATCCTGGCATACCGGGCCATGGCTCCCCTCTTTGCGCAGCGTCAGATGCGGAGGGGTTGAATGTGGGGAGAAGGCAGGGTTCGTGCAGGAGGATGTGAAGTTGACGAACGCAAACTAGTCTCGATTGGCGAGGTTGCGCTGATCTGCGGAAGTCTCCCGTGCGCGGCAGCAAGTCCAGTGTATTGACAAAGCTCTTCCCATTCTGGCCCATTCTCGAATCTCTGGACATCCCAGCATCGTTGATCGGAACCTGTCGCCGTTCAATGCCGTGCGGTGACGTTGAGTTCGCTGAGACACAGTGCAGGCCAGTCGTTGCCGCGCCAGCGGGCGGGAAGAGCGGTCTCACGCTTCGCATGCAAGGATGCCTGACCCGTGCGCGAGCATATTTCGACTTCATGCTGTCCACACTCTGGTCCAGACTGCCTGAGAGCCATACATTTTGGTCTTTTTCGCACGCTGTTTGACATGCTCTGCACTTTGTCGTGTCTTGACTGCAATCTTGAAATCGAGACGTCGGCTGATTGCGCAAATCAGGCCCACATTAACCAGCTAACCCTTAGGGTTACATGGGCAAGAAGTCATGGACGACGGCGAAGCAACGACAACAAGATTGTGGATCTTCATGTTCTCGCAGATGACTGAGAATGATGTAAAGAATAATATATGACAAGTTTCGAAGTCATTCCTGCAGTTTGGAGCTCGTGTGGTGAATCTCCCTGATTCCGGCCTTTTCCACAAATCTTTGAAATTTGGAAAGTGACATTGCCTCTGCTGCTGCCGTTGCACCACGTCCCTGGATAACAGAGCCCAAGACAACAGAACCGCCCAAGCCTACTTGAGATGATACTCGCAAACGTCAAGCCACTTCGTCGACCGCCGAGCTCAGTGCTATTCGTTCCGTCCGGTGGCCATAACAGCGACGCCCATCGATACAGCAGTGACGGCTACCGCTTCCCGCTTCGCCCTTGCTAGCTATCCTACACACGCCGACGATCGTTCGCATCCTGTCCTGCTCCGCAAAGCCTTAGGCGATTTGCGATTCTCGCATCTACCTTTCATTCGCCTGATTCACGAGCGCCTTTGCGACACATTATGCTGAGGCGCTGCGCGCGCAAGGAGGCGCCAGTGCCGCCTTCACGCGCGGATGAAGAAGCAGAGGATATGCTGATGGTGAGAGAGCGGTTGCATATCATGCGCCTTTGTTAGCGGTCTGCTTGTCATGCGGCCAGGGGGCTTTCGATGCATGTGCTTGTACATAGCGTAGTCTACAAGATATGGGTTTTATGAATTGACGCGACTATGATCTATATGTGTCAGAATCGCGGTCGTTCCGTCATTGTCATCGCACGGTCAAACGCGCACTGCGGAGTGCTGAACACACCCTACTGGAGACGCATGTTGGGAATGCGACGGGTGGCTTGGCGCGACGCCTTCCCCCGTTTGCGACGCTGTGAGAAAGCAGCACTCCACGGACGAAAGAGCTGCGAGAGTGAGCTGCGATTGCAATGCTACGTTGAGTATCATACGAGCCTGCAGCTATTCGCGCTGCCCTGACATTGCCCTGGGGTGAGAAAGGGGTGAGCATGTTTGTGCCCTGAGACTATGCGACGGGCAACAACTTTGCATGCAAGCACCATCATCCACAATCGTCACCGTGGCATCTGTCAACCGTGCAGCTACGAGGACGGCTGCCTTAGATTGACGGTGCGGCGGTGCAGAGGGGGACATCTGGCGCATAGGCCATCGCTGCTTCTCGAATCTCGCAGATGCTAGCCACCAAAAGGCCGCCGTGCAGACAGAGCAGTAGCCAGGCTTTGCCGGGCGGGAGAATGAGGAATCTCTGTGGTGCAGGCGGGAGAATGAGGAATCTCTGGGGTGCGGGCGTGTAACGTAGCTGTAACTGACCCGAGGGCCGCCTGTATCTGCCAAAGCAGGCGGCTTCAGTCAAAGCAGGCTGGGAAACTTTGATCGTACCGGCTGAGCGATTATCGGAGCCAGTCAACGATGCCCTGTTTGGAGTTCTTCGGGTGGGGTGGCTGGCGTCGCGGTCAGCCGAAGATATACCCACAGCAAGACTCGCGCGACTCCTGTTTCCCGAGTGCCTTTGCAACACATATCTCACCCATTCTGAGGCCTAGAGACTCGCGGAAAGGGCTGCAATGGAATTCCTCGAGGCAAGTTACCTGTACAGCCTTTCTGCTGGTGAAAATCGCGCTGCATCGTCAAGTTGCCGCTTCAGCTGTCCCAGACGTCCGTTTCGTCGGCTGTGACGCTGCTGCTTTGGCGTGCTGCCGCGGTACCAAACAAAATGCCCATTTTCTATGAGTTTCTAGCCGACCTGACTCGCGTCTCATCGAGAGAATAAAAAGGCGCCCCTCCTCGCCTTTCCTCCTCTTCTCCTTCTCACACACACAGCGGTTAGCATTGTGATTATTACTCCTTCACAAACAACACAGACAACGGTCAATACTCACACAACTTATTGATCAACCAAACGCCAGCATGCTTTGCGGTTTGGCCCTTCCGAAAGTGCGTTTCTCTCGCCTTTGGCGTAGGAAACGCAGCAACCAGGACTACACAGCTTTTTTGAAGCTGGGGTCGTACGACCTCACCTTGCCGTGCGGGTGTGTACGCTTCTGGGACGCGGATGAGTGCGGTGCTCTTCCGAACTGCGTGTCCAGGTTCAGTGGCAGTATCATCATCAAGACCTTCACCATGCCGCCTCGTCGCAATATGCTAACTCCTCTGCAGGTGTGAGGCCACATGAGCTGGTTCGCTACACTTACGGCGAGACTTGTTCTCAATGTAAGGGGGAGCAGCCGGCGCGCATTGCACAGTGCGTTCGCCGGATGCAGTAGGTTGGCGTCTTCGGATGCCGCCTACGCTAAATCCCATACTGCATGTGCCTTTTGATCATGCAGGAGAAGCTCTGGCTGCCGGTCGCCTTCCAGACCCAGGCAGCTGAGCAGACGTCCTTGCGGCGTCGCGCATCAATACAACTTCGAGAGGCCACAAGGTCAAATCGTCGTTGGGCAAGCCTCGTTGGCGTCTTCGGATGCCGCGGGACATGGTCCTGCCGGGCTTCGGCCCTGGCGGTGACCAGCTGCGCTCGAGAGTCTGCACCTTCACGCGGTGCGCAGCGTCAGTAGCCAGCAGAGTCACATCTGTTCGGTGAAACCAAGACAGACTCACCTCCTCCTCGCCGTCCTCCGCCGCCGCCGCCGCCGCCGCTCTCCTCGCTCCGCCGAACGCGTCCACTCGTCGCCATCCGACCGCCCTCTCTCGGCGTCCTCCGCCGCCGCCTCCACTCGAGTCTCAAACGGAGCGCCTCCTCACCTTCCTTCTCCGCCGTCCTCTCTCCGCCGATCGCGTCCACTCGCCGCCGCTCTGCCTCCTCCTTCCGCCGTTTCCCCCTTTTCGACTCCCTCGGAGTCAGCCCATGTAGATAGTCATCTCAGATAGCTGTGAAATGTCACCCCTTTCTGCTTCATGCTCATGTGCCACCTCGTGTCCAGTTTTGTCGTCCAGTGGTGTCTTCTTGTCCCCAGAGTCATGCGCCTTGTGTTCTTCGCCATCGCTGTGCCGCTTGATTTCTCCGCCGTCGCAGTCTGCCTCGTGCCCACTCATCTGCCGGCCGTCGCATTGTCTTCCACCGCGACCGCGCAGAGAAGCGTCTCTCGCGGGCGCACGCTTTCCTCCCCGTCGCATCTGCCTCGGCCTCCCCCAGTGCAAGCGCTACTGCCGCTCTGCTCGTCCCTGCCAGCGAGGCGCTACTCATGCCAGCAGGGGCTTTTGACCTCAGCGCTGATGCGCACTCGATACGCGCCTCGGTCCGCTATTCCACCGCAGCATCTTGCCCTCACGCCGCTGCGGCGCTGCGCCGTTCCGCCGCCGGTCTTTAGACACTCAGGCGCATGCTCTTCGAGCTCCTCCAGGCCGCAGCGGCGCAGCCTCGTAGATGGACGCGCCGCAGACCACGGAAAATGCCAACCCCTCCGGCACGGTTGAAAAGGGCACTCCGTAGCGCATCTACACCCGTCTGGAGCGAAGATGGTGGCCTCATGGCAAGACAGACGCGACGGGCCAAATCACACTGAGTCTCGATAGAGGCCACAGTCAGACCTTTCGCTGAACAGACAGTTGTGTGAGCGCGCGGCGCGCGTTGCGCTGTATGGCAAACAGTAAGATTCAGGTTCACGCAGAGGGCACGCATGGCCTCGAGGTTATCGAGGCGACGCGTGAGTACGCCAGCACCACGACGGAACACCGACATGAGACTTTGCATGGTAATGTAGAGTGCGCGCGAGGTGCTCTACATTGGAACCTGCTGCTGTCAGGCCTGCGACCTTACGAGGGGTCCGATGTTCAGGTGGGCATATTACTGGCGGTGAGGGAGCCGTCATCAGCCGCTGGACTCCGTGCTACAGAGATCTTCCTTCTCGAGGCACAGGAATCACAGCACGCGTTTGTTGAGCAGGTACTGAGCCAAGGCGAGGTGTGCGCCGGCAGCTTGCACGTCGGAAGAAGTCTTCGCTATCCGGAATCCGAATGTACTTGGTCGACCAGTCCTGTCGTGAGACGACCTTAAGCGGCGCTCGTCGATTCACGACTCCTACTTCAGCTTGGTCTCCTTGTCTCGGTCTTGACGAAGTCTTTCAGGGGGGCTGAGCAAGTCCTGCTTAGCTCATACACCAAAGCAGACCTGGCAGAATGCGGGACTTGCTGGGGGGGAGATAGTAGCACCATGCTCGCAAAGTATCAGAGCGTTTCCCTAGGCGTTTAGGCCTGGGGGGAACGAGAATCGTGCTCTTCGATGGTCAGCAGGTCGCTCTTGTCCCTGACCCCTGACTCGTGATTCGAGCCCGAACAGCATTTTTCCGACATGGAACCAGATGCTGCGGTCACATAACGTGAGAGCAGATTTGCAGGCGGCTCTGGTGGTATTGTATCCTGGGCCTTCATATCCAGATTGTCTCAACATCCTGCTTCGAGGGATCCTCGGAGCGAATTGAACTTGAAATTTGTTGCTGCTTGGTCAACAATAGATCGAGCCTGTCCATCAGCTCGCAGCTCCCAGGGGACGTCTAAAGCCACACTCATTGTCGAATCTCATTGTCGATTTGATACAGCGCTGTGCAATTGCGCACAGAAGCAGGGAGAATTGAGCGTGACGAATTTGGCACGTGGCTGTGTGCCAAGCTAAGCTTCAATCGACTTCGTTCCCAAGACCGGATCCTGCACGACTCTGCAGGACATCTCTCCAGTGTTACCGATTTCTACCGAGCAGAATACTTCAAGTGAGCACTGCCGGGCGATTGAGCTGATGGACCTGGAACTGCAAGGATGGCGATCTTCAAGTAGACAGAGAAGTATTGACAAAGCGCAATGCTGCACTGTAGAAGCAGAGAAGCCCCCCGAGTCAAACTCACAAAGGCAGTGCTCAAGACGAGCAGGACGAGAGCAGACGAAAACAGCTATGGGCACAAATCTGTGCTCGAGCTATCCGAATCGCCTCAATCCGGAGCAGGGCTGACAATCCTTGCTATAGGCTCTATATGTGGATTCCATAACCCCCCGGCAATCTCTCGAGCGAGATGAATGGATGCGTTGCAATGAGATACTCGACGACGTAAATACGCATATGGGCATGTCTTCCATGCTTGTGTGATGTCGACAATGCCTCGGCAGTAGACCCTGCGTCAAATCATAGACGTCAACGGTGCTCAAATATTGATGTGGATCTACTCATTTCCAGCGTGCCGACTCCCACCTCTTCGCTTACATGCCGCAACAGCGTCGACATCGCATCGCATCCTGCATCACGACTCGTCCAATGGGAGCACAAGACCCCGCCTCGTTCTCTCCGCATCCTTTTGGAAGACACATGCGCGGGCTAGCCACATCAAGGCATGCGCCGCTCCTCACAAAGCCTCGGCGCCATGCTTAAGCGGTCGTGATGACCTCACCAGCACAAACCGCAACAATGACCGATGTGCAATTGACTTTGCGGTTGTATGCGCACGCGTGGAAGATGCACAAAAGACGCGGCTGTCCTTCGTAGACAAGTAGGTGGTTTTGCTCTTTCTTCGCCTCCTCATCAGCATCTCTACTTTGACAAGACACAATGAAGCTCAGCAGCGTAGTTCTCACGGCTTCTCTCGCCGCTACCAGTGCAGCATGGTCCACGAACCCCATCACCAAGCTCCTGCGGGAGTCTTCACCTGCTGTCGATATTCTACCGCCAAAGCAAGATCCCTGGTATACAGCGCCGACCAACTTCGAGCAAGCAGCCCCGGGCGCAGTTCTGAGAGTTAGACTGGCACCCGGAAATATCACCTCCGTGCAAGGCAACTCCAGCGCAGCGTACAACATCCTCTACCGGACCACAGATTCGCAGTACCAGCCGACATGGGCAGTGACTACTCTCTTCGTGCCCAACACCACGATCCTGTTCGGCAACGATCGATTGTTATCCTACCAGATCCCATACGACTCGGCGGATTTGGACGCGAGTCCCTCCTACGCCTTGTACGGGGCTGGCCTTCCTGACATCGGAGAAGCGCTCGGCAAAGGATGGTACGTGAACGTGCCAGACTATGAGGGACCTTTGGCCAGCTTCACGGCCGGTGTCATGTCCGGCCATGCCACACTCGACTCCGTCCGCGCGGTTCTGAATTCAGGTTTCGGTATGAGGAATGGAACTCGCTACGCTATGTGGGGATATAGCGGAGGAGCATTGGCGAGTGAATGGGCCGCGGAGTTGCAGGTTCAGTACGCACATGACCTAGACTTTGCAGGCGTAGCACTTGGAGGTCTCACGCCGAATGTCACAAGCGTCCTCATCGCTGGAACTGACAGCGTCTTCGCTGGTTTGATCCCCGCGGGCATTCTGGGGCTGGCCAGCCAATACCCCGAGTTGGAGCAGTTCCTTCTAGACAACCTCAAGGAAGACGGCGAATACAATGCCACTGGATTCTTTATGGCCAGGAACCAAACTCTGGTAGAATCCATCGCAGCCTTCAATGGCCAAAACATCACCGACTACTTCGAAGGAGGACTGGATACACTCTTCGCACCAATTTCGCAGCGTGTCATCAACCGCGACGGAATCATGGGCTATCACGGAGTGCCTCAAATGCCTGTATATGCATACAAGGCGATTCAGGATGAGATCTCGCCTGTCAATGAAACAGATGCTTTGATCAACAAATTCTGCGGCATTGGAGCAGCTATCAGGTACGATCGCAATACTGTCGGCAATCATGGAGGCGAGTCGGTCAACAATCAGCCTCAGGCTATAGCATTCTTGGATAGCGTGCTGGGTGGGACATACAATGCGACTGGTTGTCAGATCCAGAATGTGACTGTTGGCTCATAGGGTGGAGGATAGAAAAGCCTGTCTGTTAAAGGTCTCGAAGCGACGATGGGATGGCCTATTCGGAAGTCGACTGTGGGGAATCTGGACAGCGAGGATCAGATATGTCCAACTCGCAGCCCAAGGAGCATTCACCTTGGTCGACTCCTTCATAACCCCTTCTAACTTCTTCTCCAACGGGAACGCCCGCTCTTTCCCATCCGCTCTCGCTCTCTCAATCTCAGTATGATTCGCTTCCTCGAACTCCAACACTGCATCGTGGACATTCGCTGCGGTGACATCTCCTACTGACCCGCTGGATGTATCAAGTGAGCATTGTGTGGATCGAGAATCGGATGTGGTGTCTTTGCAAATTAGACGCACCTCAATTACGTGCGCTCACGTTGCCGCAGGCCGCAACAACTCAGAGAGGCCAAGGGGCAGGACCATTGCATTTGGATTGACTGCGGATAAAATGGGAATCAGCTCGTCATTGCCTATTAATACCTGTGTGGCACATTTTGTACGTCTAACGTGTGCCACGGCGAAGTCGTCCGCCTTGCGACTTGCCCCACCGTCTTCGTCCCTATGTTGTTTCAACACATTTTCTTCTATGATGGATAAGACTCTACGCAATTTGAACTCGCCCGTGGGACGGAAGATACAGAATGATATTTTCGCATCTAGCCTAGCTTGTAGCACGGTCTGCAAACTCCCAGATGTAACTAGTCGCGCAGGGACGCCTCCCTATGGGGCTGATGCAAACGTCACGGCGAACACCGATTGCGTGGTCTTGCGAGCAAGGCACCATCATGAGCGTTCTACTCCAAGCCGCCATCGCCGCCTCGGTCACAACAGGGAGACTTGAATCCGATGTCTGAGGCCCCACATTGCGAAGTCTCGCAGTGGGCATAAAACGTTGCGTTGGTCATTTGAGACCCTGCACAAGATTCAATGCAAGCTTGTTAACCTAACAGAGCCCGGCACACTGTGGGTAGAGATGGCCAAAGAGAACGGGCACCATTGCCCGGATGCTTCTCCGGCCAAGGATCTGAGCGGGAATGTAATCGTGACTGGCTCTTCCAAACAGCTTGGTGAATGCCCGCAATGCCCGCCCGCCACGAATAGGCCAGGTAAGTTGTGGAAGACTTTGGCTACGAAAGTTGCTAACACGTATCATTGTAGTGACCTGCAGCGCCATACCCAGCCTACCAATGGAATTAGGGAAACCACAGTCAGGAGGCCAGGAAACAAGGTGAATCGGCGGCCGAAGAGAGCGTGAACGAGAGACACGTGTAGATCTTTGTTGGTAGCAACTACATGGAAGGTCAGCTCTTGTAGCTTCGCCGAAGAATTGGAGGACGTGCCCTCTGATTTCACGTCCTCTAAGGCTTCATCTACAGTCGCGTAGCTCTGGCTCCAACATCTCATGATCGTGCTCCGAAAGACGGAGACCGTTTCTAGATCAGGATAGCGACCCTCGGCGAAAGCAGCGGATATTTCGTGCTCGGGCAGCTCCTTGTAGGGCTTTATGCCAGTCATAATCTCGTAAACAGTGGAGCCTAATGCAAAAAGTTCGGTCATTGTTGAGATATCCTCGCCGGGAAGTTCGTGGCTGGTTTCATAGCAGACGAGTGGGGGTTGGTCGTCAATGGCGGATCCGGCAAAATCCCCCAGCTTCACGTCGAGATTGTCATCGAGGAAGATGTTGTTACACGATATGTCGCCATGCAGCACGTTTCTTGAATGGATAAACTGAACGGCATCGAAAAGTTGTTCCACCCAACGAAGCTCAAGACGTGCAACCACCGCCGTGACCCCCGCGCCAACCAAATCACTGGCCCCTAAACCAAGTGGCCATTGGATAATAGACTCCCGCATCTTCGTCTACAACGCCTACGACGGATGCGACTCGCGATCGTTCGGAGGTGCGGAGGGTCGTAGTCCGCGGTAGATGGCGTGACACAGCGGGTCATGTGGTGCGGTGCGACGCGTCGCCGGGCGGTCGCGGGCAGTTGGGAGCCACGATTTTTGATGGTATTGAGGATGGTGGTCCTTTCGAGGTTCGTCGGGTGGTTTTATCCTACGCGGTCGCAGCTGTGATCAAGAGCCAACTATGCCCGGTAACAAGGGCTTGGCGGCCGGCCGATTTCTTCCCGAAAACGGAGGCCTAAACCTTGTAAGCGGCCACTAATTTACGTCAATTCCGCCGGGCAAACTTCTACCTGCATATGCCCATTGCCCGCAACAAATCAGCTAAAATGTTCATCACGTCTAATTCTCCACGACATTTCGGCCTGCCGATCCCCTTCTCCTACCCACACAGAATCGACTGAGCACACGCGACCTCGCGAGTCGAGGAAGCCTTCAACCACGAACATAGCAACACCCCGCCATGGTTTCGACATACACGAACGAAGAATGGCAGCGTCTCATCGCTGATGTGGAGAAGAATTTGAAGATTGGCGAGAGCAAGAAATACGATGTGCCAAATGTTGCGAGCACTGTGGATCACACTCTTCTCAAGCTTGACAGCAAGAGCAGTCAATTCGACGATCTATGTAACGAGGCACGGCGGGACCAATTCGGATCGGTCTGTGTGAGACCCAAGTGGGTGAGGCAATGCGTGGAAGCTCTGAAGGGAAGCGGCGTGAATGTCGCTAGTGTGGTTGGATTTCATGAGGGGACGTACACTCTTGACGAAAAATTGCGGGATACGAAGATCAGTCTGGAAGGCGGTGCTGCGGAGTTGGATATGGTTGTCAATTGGCCACAACTGCAGAAGCAAGAGTGAGTTCTTTCCCTTCGAGAGACGCGCAGGACAAGAGTGATGCTGATACATTCCAGATACGACACCATTTACGCGGAGCTTGTAGCCATCCGAGCAGCTGCACCACATCCAACACTCATCAAGCTCATCCTCGAAACATCACAGCTCAGCGATCAGCAAATTATCGCAGGAGCCGTGCTTGCTTCCGCTGCTGGGCTGGACTTCATCAAGACCGCGTCTGGCTTTCACGGACACGGCGCAACATGTAGGACGCCACCTGACTGGCAGTCGTGCACATCAGCAGCTAACATTTTGCAGTGCCTCATGTCCGCCTGATGAAAGCTGCTTGTGAATACCTCGCTAGGAATTCTGTGCCCAATACTGCTGCGCCAAACCAGATGCTTGTCAAGGCTTCCGGCGGCATTCGATCATTAGATGATGCGATCAAGATGCTTGAAGCTGGGGCTAGTCGTCTGGGCACCAGCGGTGGTGTATTGATTGCACAGCAGGCGAAAGAACGCGCAGCAGGGAGTAGCAGCACTACAGGTCAAGCGGAATCAAGCTCAGAGTACTGAAACCGTCGGAAATCACGCGGGCCGCAATACTGTGAGGTGCTAGTAGTATGAGGTTGGTGCTGGGCAATCTGGAAAAAAGCACCGAATCCAGCACATGGATGTCCAAGTCGCAGCTCGCACTCGTGAATATCGAAAAATCTGGTCGACCTATGTCAGAAGCGGGGAGAAACGCCAAGGATACCAGTAGACTGTGTACCGCACGACGAATCAAGATTGGGCCATTTGCATTGGCTGCTCAATCACCGCGACGTGCGACATTTTTTGCGCTCAATGTCACCTCTCATGGGATCGGAGAACTCGGAAGAGGCTCTGCTGCCATCATTGAGTCCAGACCGGGCTGCTCCCAACGTCTTGTTGCAATCGCTGGTTGTTTCGGCCTGCATGGCGCAGTAGTGGCACTGCTGAAATCGCCTTTTCCTCTCTCCCTTCCTGTGTTCCTCGCTATTCTCAATCACTAAGCCTGGCATGATCTCTAGACACGCTTACACTCACGTTCATAGTAGCACAGTGCACGCGTGTTCACACACATTCATAGCCAAATATGGCTGGAGATAACCAAGGGTGGGTTTTATGAATATATGGGCATGCGGGTGGTGATTACTGATTTGTCCAGCGCAACTGCGTCGCCTCGCAAGACCAGCAATGAGCCGGACAGACTCGGCAGACTCAAAAGAAGTCTTCCAAAGTTGATCACTTGGTTCCCACGCCCCAAGCTTGGCAAACGCAGCAAGACGGACGATGCAGTCATCAGAAAAGAACATGGGAAGCCGGAAGTGATCCGAGAAGCAGTCTCAGCGGGCACTCATGACTGCACGGCCATTGGCGCTGACTGCCAGGCTGGTCCGAGCACTCTGCCAGATCGAATGAGGAGCAGTGCGAGTGGGTATCAAGGTGACGTCGACCGCAGCGCGATGTCCGCCAGCACAGGACAATCTGCCAGCATTGACTGGGCATCGCGCTTCGGATCTTCTGTCAACAGCGATCGCAACAGCGAAAGCTGGACCACCGTCACGACGCCTGAGAAGACGACGGCTGAGCGCTTTGTGCCCCGGCCCGGTATTATCCCTGACACTTCTTCGGCCGAAGAGGAGAGGGCTTCGAATGTCTCGTCAGCCGAGTACATGTCATCGCCATACGCACCGAGAGTGGCGGATGGTACTCCTGCTGAAGCGGTGCGCATTCACAGCGAAGAAGTACCGCCCGACCAAGGTCTCGAGCGGTCCGATGAAGGAAGAGGTCTGGTCAAGGCCGCTTCCGCGCCAGCATCAACACACGGCGGTCAGCGCTCATATTGGCGTTCTGCTCTGTCATCCAAGCAAAATAAAGGCAAAGACAAAACTCGCGACTTCATCGAAGACGTGGACGGCAAGGCAAGCAAGAAGAACGGATACAAGAAATTCTCCCGATCGGCTTCTGAGAAACCTGCCAGCCAGAAGACTCTTCCGGTCATCAATCCCGGCCATGATACCTGGGCTGAGATGCCATTGTTGCAAAAGAAGAAGTTGAGTGCCAAGGTCAATTCGGATCTTTCCAAGTTCAACTGGTCGGCCGCAGAATGGCGAAAGCAGCCTGCTGTGACGGAACCTGTTGGTCCTGCAGGGGAACGTGCTTGGAAGTCTTCGTTTCCTGATACCTTGTCACGCAAGGAGAAAGAGAGCAAGATGGCTTTGCCGCCTGTAGTGACCAGCATCAATGGAATTTCGACTGCGAGGCTCGTGCCTGCTGGTTTGCCGGCCGCAGTTCCTGAAGTCGAGGACGGTAATGAGCTCGAAACGGACGCAAACGTAAGTTCAAGTCTTGCTTCCAACACAAAGATCAATTTTTATGCTAACAGCCACGTTCAGTCCATCTGTTCGGATGTCTCGTACTCCGGCAGCCAGTCCGGCTATTCGATCGCGTCGGAAAGCTCTTCTAGCAATCTCATCCCACGCCAGAAAGCTCGCGACTCTACTCGCCTATCTCGCACGGGTGGTGGAGACACAACGCACTACAGCACAGGCTCCATCGATCTCGAAGCTCTCAACTCCAAGCACGCCAAAGCCGCAGATTTCGAGAAGTTCGCCAAGAAGAAGAAGTCTTCAGGGTTGAAAAAGACGAGTTCGGGCACTGTTGATGATGAAGGAGGAGAAGAAGATCGATCGCCGAAGCTGGAAATATGGAGGACTAATTCGAGGGCTGAGGGTGCGCAGTTTGTTATTTGTCAGAGTCCGGATGAGATCAAGAGTGAGCCGGTTTGGTGGTAGTGTGGTAGTTTCAACTTTGCCGTTTTTGTGCGTTGCGTTGCGAATGCGAACGAGTGGAAGCTTCGCTCCGTAGCTATGCAGGGTACGGCGGAGGATAAATATCAGCCTCGTCAGTAATATTAATATCATCATACTACGCTATACAAACAAAGCTGTGCCGAAATGTACACCTGAACGAGAGTGGGGTTGCTCGCATGCTCGCATCAGGTGAAGCGGGGAAAAGCTTCGTTGCAACGCCTCGTGCGACCGGAATCGAACTTGGCTGGAAAGACCTGCTGCTGCTGCTGCTGCTCATCGTCGCAAAGTCGATGAGTCAAGTGATGGATCTGCGCTGTGCCTGCATACTAGTAGCCCTAAGCAGGTATGACTGTTGCGGAGTAGCGAACTAGCACGCACTAACCTTGGATAAGTATGCCTGTGGAAGTCTCGCATTTCTCTTTTCGACTTCACTTCATCATCGTCATCGTCGTTGTCGTCTTGTCACAATACTTCGACATTTAAAGGAACGACAACTCGAAGAATTCTAATCCTAACTTCGACTTAGGTTGCTCCTCCATCATCAAGATGACAACTCAAGGTCGCCTTGCATCCAAAACCGCCATCGTGACCGGCGGGTCCATGGGGTTGGGCGAAGGCATTGTCCGGAAATTCGTGCAAGAAGGCGCTCGAGTCGTGATTTTTGATATCAATTCCGATTTGGGCCAGCAGGTTGCGAGCAGCTTGCCTAAAGAGCAAGTCTCGTTTTTCCAAGGTAGTGTGACGAAAGAGGAAGATTGGAAAAAGGTCTTGGAGTTGGTTTTGGGTTGGACGGGGAAGTTGGATATTGTGGTGAGTTTTCGGATCAGCAGTAGCATGGGATCGAGGAGAGCGGTGAGCTGATGAGGAACTTTCTAGGTGAATAATGCGGGCGTGGTTCATATTGCTGCCGTGAGTCTGTCTGGGTCGTCTTCTTGGAGCGACTTGAAAATTGGAACTGGTCATTGATATTTTCCTACAGCCCTCGCCTACTGTGTCTAGATCCGAGTATGATCGCATCATGGATATCAATGTTTCGCCATTGTATCTTACAGCTGCCGTGATTGCTCCATACTTCCAGCAGCAGAAAAGTGGAGTGTTTGTCAACATCGGTTCAATCTCCGCTCCGCGACCAAGACCAAATCTTGTCTGGTATGCTGGGTCGAAGGGCGCTGTGAGTGCAGTGACAAAAGGTAAGATCGATCGAAGCAGAAAACCTTCTGATCGCCATTTGCTGATTATCGTACAACGTAGGTCTTGCCGCTGAGTTCGCCAAAGACGGCATTCGATGTAATGCCATATTGCCAGTTGCAGCCGATACTGGCATGATTCCTTCCGTCTTGGGTGGCACAGATAGTGCAGAAGGAAGGGCGATTGTGACAAAGGGCATTCCAATGGGCCGGTTTGCTACTCCGCAGGATATTGGCAATGCAGCGGCGTTTCTCGCGAGTGATGAGGCGAGCATCATCACGGGTATCGAGCTACGTGTTGACGGGGGGAGGTCACTGATGTAAGAGATCCGAGCTCTAGCCATACCCGATATGTCCAGCAGTGCGGTATTCTGCCCAATCTTGGAATGCGAACTTCAAGATACCCAAGCCGCCGCTGACTTCCTGTTTCGAGCACCTCTTCCGTGCCTCAGATCCACAATCGCTCGCAGCATGCGGATCATCTGTTCCAACCCATGGTAGTGATTTGTGTAGACAATGTCGGTCAAGACACTCTCTTCTTTGCAAAGCTGAGAGGGAACCTCAAAATCCAACATGTTGTCATTCAGCAACTTGTCAGCGTCGTTGAACCCATTCCTCCACAGTGTGCCGTCGCGTTGCTTGACACAAAGGATGGCGACCATGACTGCAGCACCAAATCTGGGACCGTACTGTGACGCTACACTTTTGGCGTCGTCAATTTCCTTTTGCGTCACGACCCTACCGAAAGTCTTCCATTGCGCAGATGTGTACAATTTCAATTCTGATTTCAGATGGTAGCCGACGCCGATATTCTGGAAAACTTGGAATGGAACGGCTTTGTGAGCGGGACCGCTGATGACACCGTGTGCAAGATATTCGTGATCATAGCGATGGTACTGTCCTCGATCGAGTATCAGACCCAAAGATGGCACATGAATAATGACATTAGGTAATGCTCGTGTGTCGATGACACTGATGAAGGATGAGCCTGGCGAATTTACGAATGAGAAAGCCACGTTGATGCAACCGGCCCATGAGCTGAACTCGGTGTGGAATTTCGTGTCTTCAACACATTCAAGGTGATCGAGGCAATTCTGCTGTAGCTCAGCTTTCGTCATGTCGAATATGGTTCTTGACGCGTCAACTGACTGGCTGAAGAACGCTCGTGGCGTAATAGCTTCGGTCGTATTCAGCCCTTGGTAACCGCCAGACGCATAAGCGTCATTGCGCCAAGCTCGAAACAGATATCGAGGTGTACGCCTTCGAGCTTCAAGCAATACTCGCTTGGTGCTGGAGTCCATCTCACCTAGCGGCAGCTCTGCTTTTTCATCATCAGAAGAGGCGTCAAACGAGGCATCATCGTCGGAAACACTGGAACTTGTACTCGAAGAGTGAAAGCTTGCGTCGTCGTCGCCAATGTCCATCTCGTCTTCTCCCGCTCCCAGGGCGATCTGGGTGAGGTTCGGTTGCACATTTCGAGCATTAATTTTGCGGATGCTGGACTTACGACTCTTGTTCTTCACGACAGCCCTGAGCAAACTCATGCCACGGCGAGCATCAGGGACGCGATGCAGCGACTTCTCCTGACTCTTGGACGGAAAGTTTTGAAACCAGGACCGGGGGATCCCATAGTCCTGGAATTGAGCCACGGCAGATGACTTGAGCATACATTCATCATCAAGCCATTTGATATGACTGTTTGGATGGCGGGTGAGCGAGGCAACAGCCATACATGCTACTGGAAACTCAAAATCCTTGCCGAACAAGGCGCCGAGCTTCTTAGCCAGGATGATTTCATCAACGATGTCTTCAATACCACGACCTTCTTCGTCGCCGAAAATGTCTGTGAGCGTAACCCGAGAGGCCTGACCTTGTTCATCTGGCCTGCCGAACAACTCAGAAAGCAGCATTGGAGCAGAGATTCGATCCAGAGTGACAAGTGCAAAACCGCCAGCAGGAATCACGCCAAAAGCGTAGTACCAGTCATCTCTCGGCTCGAAGATATCAGCTTCATGCTGCACTAGATGAAAGTCTCTCTCGTGGAGAACAATATTGCGCTTCTTGATGCGATTTGTATCGATCACAGCAACGAAGACCTCTGCTGGCGAATACTTGTGGTCCTTGCAGTAGCTAATCGCTTGTCGAACGACGGACTGCAAAGAAGGCTCCCAGATAGACCAGAGGCCATGGCGAGCGCGGTCGTGTGATTTCCTATTGAAGTTGATCTTGTTGAGGTCTCTGATGTCTTGAAGTGGCATGCGAAAAATGCTGGAAGGCATGGCCCGGGTTTCAAAGAATTGCGGTCTGACATTATCGGCGTTGAAAATCGCACTATGGCTACGGTCATTGAGCAGACCAAATTCGAAGAGGAAAGGAGGTGCTTTCCGAGCGGCTCTTTCCATTTGTCGGCGTAATGTTTTGCTCCAGATCAACGGCGCTAGTACGGGTTTGGGAGCAATAACATCCCGTTGGGTTTGTCGTCTTCTTTTCTCGGGTCGACCTTCTTGAGGCGAAGGAGACGCTGCGCGTTTAGGCATGTTTTTGGAATTCTGGTATGATTGAATGCTTGGAGAAGCAAGTAGATGGGCCAACGATCCTGGGTCGGTATGATGCTCTGAGGGGAGTTGATTGTTGATGCGCCCACGATGAGCGGTCCAGTATATCTTATATAAGAACGACTGCCGTCTCCTCAGACCTCTCTGAAGGCCAGTACCGCATGTCTTGCATTTCCTAGCCTGGGCGAGACCTGTGGCTTGCAAGACATGATGTCAGACGCAGACTCGCACAGAAATCGCCAACGAATTTTCTCGTGTCTCTCTCCTCTGTCTTGAGACTTGCAGTGCAGTCAGATTAGGACAAGACAGACCAGAGACCGGTAAGCTCTTGACATAAATATGACAAGCCGAGTTCGATCAGTGGCGACAGCGATCTCAGAAGGCCTGGACACTTGGTCTGCCATTGTAGCTGACGGAACTCACTCGCCCCTTTGATGCATGACTCCAGGGCGTGTGGGCTGACTACCAGTCTTGTCCACATTTAGGAGGAATGGCTCGTGTCTGGGCTTGTCTGCAGTAGGTAAGTCGAAACTTCAGACGTATGACTTTCGAGAGAACTTTGTCCCAATCACTGTTGTGGTTTCGTCGAGGAAGTCGCACGGATCGCCAGCCATTGTCGTTCAGCGATTTGGCAGAACAACAACACCGATCTCAGGAGTCTCCGCGAGTGTCCAAAAGATAGGGGACCACAACGCAAATCTCTCGTTCGCATTAGGTATCTACATGTAGCATGTGAGAAGCAAAGCTACAACAATAATAACAAATCATGCACATTCATCGCATTCATCCTATTCGTGCCATACCCCATTCTCCGCGCTGTTATCCGCGAAACATGTTGAGGCTCCACCGCGGCCATCTGACCGTCTGCGCCATGCTCACAATCACGAGTCTTGCTGAAACACGTCCAGCTTCCTCTGACGATTTCTCTGACGAGCGTAAGGATTGTGGACTGCAACAATCCATTCTTTGCACATCACAAGCTTGGGGCGCAATCATAATCCGGAGAAAGCCAGAGACGCAGCTAAACCTCAGCCGGCCATGGCCGACTGCACCCTTGGCGTAGCTCAGCTTACACCTCGTCGTCATCTATGCGTCCGGCAAGAAAGCTGAGCTAATCCTCATCAAAAATCGCAGTAGCATTGCTCAGGATTGTCTCCAAGACTGTATGCTGCCATGAAGCGTCTTGAATATGCGGGCCTTGGTGAGCGCCCATGAGTGTAGGACTAAATGACTTTGTCAGCATGACACATCCATCAGCGAGAAAAGAAAATGGAAAGGAAAAACTCACGCCAAGCACACAGCCAGATTAGCTGCCGTCATCCTCGTACGGGCCTCATTCTGCATCACGCGATGCAAATGCAACACTAAAGCTCTCATAGTGGCGTAGTTTGCATCAGGCAAGTCATTGATACATTGATGCAGGGCATCTCGTCTCGCGTCATCCCCATCGACCTGAGCGGATTCAATAAAATTCGTGTAGGCATCTTTGGGGAAAAGAGGGTCTGGAAGCTCTCTGAAAAAGCCTTTCAGCAGACTAGTGACAGCCGTCACATCGTGGCCGAAATTCGACGGATTGCGAAAGTCGAGTTGAGGGTCGTTAGGTTGGAGGGTATCGAACATGTGTCGAAGACGATTCACTTGGCCCATATTTCCATTCTGTCGGTAGATGCCTTCAACGTCCAGACCAAACAAGTCGACAGCTTGGATGCATTGGAAGACGATGATGGGTACTGCAGACTGGTCACGAGCGAAGAGGTCTTCCAGAGACACGCCAAACACTCTGCCGCGACCTCCAGCACTGAGCGCCGTTGGCGAAGGCTGGAACGGAGGTACAGGCGATGCGTGAGGCGAATTTGAAATTATACCTGTCGACTGGATCGGCGTGTTACCAGTGAAGCCAGGTGCAGCTCTCTCATTAGGGTGGGTAGGGTACGGCGGCGTGCTGTTGAACGTGTCGCGAAGTGGCGCTGTCGATGGATTGTATGGCGACGAACTATTGTTTCCAGAGAATGGAGGCGATGTTGCTCTGAATGGATCCGATGAAGGCATACCACCGGAGATAGGAGCAGGGGAATGGTTGTGAGGGCCAGCAGTAGTGGGACCAGCAAATGACGATGTCGGGCCAGCGAAGGACGATTGCGGAGGCGCCCCTCCTAAACGACTTGTGCTCGAACCTGGTTGCGAGGTAGCCGTGTTTACTGTCAGCGGGGGCTGAATTACGGGAGGTTGTGGTGCCAACGTGGGTTTCTGCAATGGTTGCGACTTTGGCTCCAAAACGCGACTCTTCTCGAACACCAGCTCATGGGTCCGAGCAGGTATCTTATGGTGCTCGGCGCCAATGTTGGAGTTGAAGTCGCGTTCGTTATCAATGTCCAAGACCAAGTCACGCAAGCTGCGTTGCATGTTGGAGGCATCCGAGAGGGGTTGTACCAGAAGGCCATTGCCGAGTAAGAGCTTCTCATTGAATGTTGCAAACTTCTGCAACTGGAGCGCCAGGGCACTGTCGCACTCTTTGATATACTTCTCCAGCTCCTTGACAAATTTTGGTCGTTGATTCTTGATGAGGTCTTCCCTCGCAATTCTTGCCTCGTCCACCTTGGCGCGGTACTCTGCTTCGGCAGCTTGCGTCTTCCGCAAGAGGTCCTGCTCGTGTTGCTCTGCACTCTTGGGACCCTTGATACCCAGTCTCCTGCCTGCTCTGGTATCTCCCGTTCGCGCCTTGTCATAATCTTCGGCGAAGCCATCGTATTTGGCTTTGGCTTTCTGCATGGCAGCCTCCAAATCGCTGACGTTCTTCTCTGCAGCAAGGCCTTCATGCTTGCCTTGCTTTCTCCCGCGCTCCATGTTTGCACTCAGCACATCTAGGTCCTCATGCATTTGATGCAGCGACAGAGCGAACTGCATCCCGTTGTCTGCCATGCGCTCATGGATGCGCAGCACTTCAGTGAGCTGCTGGGCATACGTCCCGCTTCGGACATCAGCTCTTCGAACATTCTCTAGCTGGGTCTGAGTCAATCGTTTCAGCCCTTTCGCCTGGTCTTCCTCGAGGGTCGATCGTTTCTTCAAGAACTGGGCAAAGTCGCGCGCGGATGCAATGCTCTGTTTGAGTCGGTTCAAAAGGGTGCTGACGCCAATATCGGAGTACTTGACATCCTCGACCCGTTTATCGTACACGCCGCCGCCGCCATGCGACGCGCCGCCGCTGGTGCCGGGGCGCGCGCTATCGTGGGTGGGAGTGCTGGGAAGCGATCCATTGGGAGCAGCGGGCTCAACGGCTGCGTGGCCGTTCGCGTCGTGGTCGATCTCGGTGGACATGCTGTGTACTGTATCCAGAGGGACTCGAGGATCTGAAAGATGATCCGGACCGGGCGTGAATAATGTGGTCGTCGAGGTGTCGATGCAGCGGGCAAACCGGCATCCGCAGCTCTCCTCAGCCACAATGCGACGCGTGAGACGGTGCACGGGCCGAACGTCGTCTGCAGTGCCGAGATCCACCAGACGTCACCGCCGCTGCTACCAAACATTGAACATTGGCCGATTCAAGTGAATATCGGCGACTGCTCCAGAGATTCCACAAGCAACACTCCCAACATGCCATCAGCAGTTCCGCTCCGCTGGGAAAAGAGCGCCGACGCTTGCCATCCCACCGTCGCCGACCATCTCCCCAACGAAGTCGTCACATGCCTTACCAACGCTCGTTTCGTAAGCTTACATCGAATGGCCGGCCAGACCTCAAGATGGAATGCGACTAACGTTCGCTGCCACAGCTCCATCTTGCAACATGCACCAACAATGTCCCCCACGTCTCGCTCATGAAATACACCTA
This sequence comes from Cercospora zeina, assembly GCA_022702355.1. NCBI lineage: Eukaryota > Fungi > Ascomycota > Dothideomycetes > Mycosphaerellales > Mycosphaerellaceae > Cercospora > Cercospora zeina. Next base: position 3,960,857 of record JAKLWX010000005.1, read on the forward strand.
TCTTCCATCACACCCATTCCCACAATCCACGGCCACCCAACTGCCCACCGGCCCCACCATCATCATGACCTCGAACCCTTCCTCCAAGAAGACACTTAATCTTCTCCAAAATCCCAACGTCTCAATACTCGTCCACGACTGGGTCTCCTCCCGACCGCCGAATTCATTATCCGGGAGCGACCGCGAACGAAGTCCCGCCGGCGGCGCTCGCTCATCTCTTGCGGCAATGCTGATGCAAATGAACTCGACAGCTGTGAGCTCATTCAGTATCACCATGAACGGCGAGGCTGTAGTCTTGGAGCCTGGGAGTGAAGAGGAGAAGTGGTGCAAGGAACAGCATGTTGCGAACAATACCTTTGAGGATGCAGATTCATCAAGGGTGGGGAGAGGCAGTGTTGGTGGGGCCGGGGATAGTGGGAAAGAAGCATATATCGATGAGGAAGATGTGAGAGTCGTGGTTGTAAAAATCAAGGGTGGCAGGATAAGCGATTGGCAGGGGAATGTGAGTGACTGGGCTCTTAGAGGAAGCGGCGAGAGCGTGCAGAGTGCAGTAGGCGTGAATGGGACGTGAGAAGAAGAGAAAGTAAGAAATTTACGTGGTAAAGGCTGGTGCAGAAAATCAAAGGTTGAGGTTTCCAAAACTGAGTAATGGTATCTCGAGTTCGAAAGAGAACAATATCAAATGGACGGAGCAAGGGTGCTACTCCTGACCGACGATTTTTGAACTGGATCGCCTGCTTGACATGATTGTTGTCGAAGACACAATGACTTCACGATCTCTCAATCTCCAAGCCCAAGCAGGATCTTCGCCTTATTTACGCAGAGTACATGCAGTACTGGGGTAGAATCAAGAAAACAGCTCCGTTTTGCCGTCTCTCGATTCAATGGCGCAGGCCGTTTCTGTGCTCGTCTGTCTACCAGGCGCCTGCTTTCTGTCTGGAAAAATTGAGAAGTGACCCGCGATCAGCCTCTCTCGATTCTGATACAACACTATCACCACTCTACTTCTGCACATCGAGCACCTTTCTTGCGAAATTAAAACCAGAGAGACATCTCTTACGCTCCTTTCTCGGCGAGACGGAGCCGCCACATTACAACCCCGTTCTCTTATTGAGTGCCTGTACGACGTACTGGAACTTGAAGAAGGAAGTCCCTTTTTTTTTAGCTCTGTCAAGTCTTCTGTCCATCAACATAGCCTATTCTTCCATCAGGTGCCTATGGTGTGCATCTAGAACCAAACAAAGGCACCCCTGTTCCTTGCAACTCAATCAACACTCACGAACATGTATCGTCCTTTTTCTACACTAGACGGCTGCAAGTTGCGCTTGGATCTGCGCCTTCAGGATGCAATTAGATCTCGGTCTGTTCTGGTCGCAGTCAACCAGTACCGTTTACCACGAAGTACGTACTTTCCTGAAATGGTTGCTGATCTCGCCGATCTCGGCGTTCTTGCCGGACAAACAGGCATGACTACAGCGCTGTGAAGTGAGGCACATATATATGCTCGATGTCGTTGACAGATACCTGTCGCGGAATATCAACAATACCTTGTACCAGAGCTCGAAATGACTGCTCCGGCTATGGACGACTCCCATCGGAGACAACAATTCCAAATGCTCGACGCAGCCGACGAGCATCAGTCAGGAACAAATGGATTACGCCGCGACGCAAACAACATCAGCAAGAAGCAGACTTGGCTCGTGCTTGGAGGTTCGGCAGTTCTACAGCTGCCAATTTGGGGTAAGTCTTTCATTTCTGGCGCTCACTCAAGACATCCCCATCAGAGTCCACGCCTGACTTCTCACTCCCAGGTTTCGCCATGACGTTCGGGATTTTCCAAGAAACCTACGCCCACTCATCGAACCTTCCGTTTCACTCCACCTCTGCTTCCGGCGTAATTGGAATGCTCACAAACGGCGTCATGTACCTCCTCATGCCCCTGCTCTTCACCTTGCTGGATCGTGGCCGCTTCTCGCCTTACCGCCGCCTGGTTGCTACAATCGGAATCTTTCTCTCAGCTCTCGCATTCCTGTTATCCTCTTTCAGCACCGAACTCTGGCATCTGATTCTTACTCAAGGAATTCTCGCCGCGTTAGGGAATACGTTGGTATACAGCCCCACAACCCTGTACCTCGATGAATTCTTCCCATCCGAAGGACGAGCAACAGCGTACGGAGCGGTCTTATCAAGCAAGAATATTGTCGGATCGGGCTGTCCGCTGATGTTCTCCGCAATGCTTACTCACTGGGGCTTTCGCTGGACGTTGCGAGCCTGGGCGCTGGTGGTTCTGGTCACTGGTGGAGTAGGGCTGGCTATTATGCCGAAACGCCCTTCAGCATTCCGGAGAGGAGCGCAGCCCCAGCAGAACGTTCCTTGGACTTTTCTCCGACATCGGACGTTTTACGTGTATGCTATTGCGAATACGGTGTTTTCTTCCGGATATGGAATTCCGCAAACTTATCTCTCCTCTTACGCAAAGGAGGTTCTGGGGTTTTCGACCTTGTCTTCCAGTTTGATGATCACGCTTTTCAATCTTCCGGGAATTATCTCCTGTGTTGGTTTTGGACTGCTGTTCGATCGATTGAAGGTCTCCGCGGGGACGAATACGTTCATTGCGGCGTTTGGATCTGCGAGCTGCGCGTTGTTTATGTGGGGACTGGCGTCGAATCAGATCCCGGCTGTGCTGATCTGCTTTTCCTTATTCTATGGATTCTTTGCTGGAGGCTACAGTTCCACTTGGGGCGGCTGGATCAAGGAGCTGGAAAGCGAAGCTACGAGTAATAATGAGGCTATTAACACCGGGATGCTGTATGGGCTGCTCAATGGTGCGAGAGGCGTGGGATATGTTGTGAGTGGTGTGGCTGGAGTGGAGTTGCTGAAGGGCGGGGGCGTTCCAGATGCTGAGGGATGGGGTTATGGGACGAGGTATGGTGGTCTCATCTTATTTACAGGGCTGAGTTGTATTATTGGTGGATGGAATGTGGTGTTCCATGGATGGAGTATGGCAAGGAAGTCTTTCTGCGCTTGAAAGAATTAGTCACACTTGCGTCGGTATTTCTATAGAGCACCTCCGGTGTACGGCCTGGAGAATGGAGTCAAGTTCTCGTTCATCCAGCAACCGCGCAGCCGAGGGGGCCTGGCATGTCGTCACCCAAAGCGCGCCTTTCTCCCGTTGAGGTCAAGGCTTCCTGGCCGCCCAGCTTGGCTATGAGACAAAATCAAGACGTGAGAATTCGCCCGAAACATGACTATGCCTAGCACTCGACACGTCGGTGTCTCCGGAAATAAAAGGAGTTCCCTGCAGCCTAGTATGGCGAGTGAGCATGATAGCGTTGCATAGAGCTGTCTGGAACATCTCATGCCGCTGTATAAGACGCATATGGGCCGCCGCTTAGCTCAAGAAGCCATTTGAACGACTTCCGGCCATCAATGATTTGCCCCAATCTACTCGTGAAAGCGCCAAGAAGGGTGAGGTGCCTGAGCAGTCCAGGAAGAGTATAAGCCGGTCCTGGAAAGCTCGGCAGATCCTGTGCATTCGCCATACTCGAGCGACGTCGCTGTACTTGCAATCGCGTGCAAGATAACGAGCTGAGGCTAGCCTCAAGATTGAGACTTGCTTAATCAAAAACACGGGAACCTGTCTTGTCGCCAATGCTCTTTGTCGAGGATTCTTTAGTCGTGGGCGCGTCATGTTTGTTCTGCATGCTTGAGGGTGTGGCATTGTTCTCAACCAAGGCTGATCCTTGGACTTGCCGCGCACAAAGACTGTGTGATGGAACCATTCCAAAGGGAAGCATCGAGCTTCGCAATACGATCAAACTGGCGGGTTCCCCTCGCAACAGGATGGTGAGACAAGTCGCAAGAACGCGTGCCGTTGTGTTGTGTTGTGTTGTGCTGTGTGGCGGCGCCAAGCCCCAGGCTCCCATGCAGATTCCCGACTTCACCTCTCACGTCTCACTTCCCACAACGTCCAAAAATCAACACCTACGCGCGCGACGCGTAGTCACGATCTTTCGAACGTCCTGACGTGACGAGCGCATTCGACTCGAGGCGACCGACTTCTTTCGTAGCTCGAAAATGCTGCCAAATCGTGGATGTGAACGAGAAAAAAGAAGTGCACCATGAGTTGACATGGGGTTCGAGTAAGCTATGATGGTCTCCAGCATCCGGCGCAGATAGCGCCGAATGTCTGATGACCTAGAAAATCAAGCTGTTTGCCATCCTGAAAGGCGAGCCCCACAAGATGTCGAACACGAAGATGCTCGAGTCGACCCTCGAGTGCTACAGGCGCCACAATCTGCCGCTTGTCTGGAAAGATGGCGTTCGGAAGCGTATCAATGAAGCAAAGGCGTTCTGGGATGACAAGCTGTCGTCTACTTCATCCAGCCCTGGCCTTCCTCCACCCTACGCTCCACCGCAATTCATGCCACCACCGCCAACCTACTCCCAGCTTGTGCGAAAAAAATGCGGACTTGACTGCTGAGCTACAGGCTATGAAGGCGAAGCTGGCGGAGGCAGAGGAAGAGTTAAGAAAGTGGCGTAAAAGTTTCAGACCATTGTAATGTAAATAATATGGGAATTGGCGTTGTTCTCCGAGCAGGATTGCCCACTGAAGGGGCTGGATAAGGATATACGAGCAAATGCTATGTGTGTCTTGTTGAGAGAAAGCATGAAAATAAAACGTTTTTCCAAACAAAATTCCATCCTAAAGGTGCCGTGCAAGGAAAGGGGAAGGAATAGAGTGCATGACCTTGGTCAGAGAAGGCGCTGAAACGGCTGCCTCGAGAGCCGGTGAGATGATCCGACTCCCCAATCGTCAAATCCGTCATCCATGCCAGCGAGCATTGCTTCCTGAATGGATTAGAGACATTTGAGACGACGGGCGACACAAGTGAGGCGGGCTCAAGACGGTCACACGGACGCCTCGATGTGCAGCGCGACAGTATGACAAGCGGCGCCCAGCGCCATCCTAACCCATTGGCCCTCGAAAACAGTAATAATATCAGCCCTGACGTGGCCGATCTGCACAGCCTCCTCAATCACGATGCCCTTGCCACCAATGATGACAGCACGCTGGATTGGAATGCGCTTCTTATGGAAATCCAGCCTCACCAATGGATCAGCGCAGCAGCTTTTCCATTAGAGCAATGGATCAATATGAATGGAATCACGTGTGGAATCCATTTCAGCAATGTAGCTCCGTCATTGCGTAAGGCATGTGGGGTGAGCTGTTGGCGCCCGGCATCGCTTTTGACTCAACCTGTCTCTCTGAAGCCAACTCAAGCTTCAGAAAAAGCCTTCAAGCTGTTTGCGACACCTTGCACATCTTCAAAGACGTGACAATGACTCACATCCTTCAAAACGACGACTCCTCTGCCATTCTTGACTTTCTCACTGTAGCCCTGGCACAGCGCTGGTGGGCTGACCTTGTCCTCCGCTCCCGTCACAATAAGAGTCTCGGCGGGAACGGCAGATAAGTCCAAGGCTTCCGTGGCACCGGCTAAAGCACCACAAGCTTTCGCATATCCTTCCTGGTCTCGTGCAAGAAGCGACATGCGGACAGCGCTGACCGCGAGACCATTATCAGATTGCGTCTTGGCAGAAGTTCCAGCTCCGACGATAGCATCTACCACTGCGGCCATAGCCCTTTTACGCACGAGCGTAGCACGTGCTTTGTTGTTCTTGCTTGCGGCTTCTGGAAGCGGAATCGGCGAAGGACTGACCAAGACGAGCCTCTTTACAAGCTTTGGTTTTTCCAAGATGAATTTAATCGCCACGATGCAACCCATCCAGTGCGCGAAGAGTGTAGCGTCGGATTCAGACACAATTCCCGCGTTATGGAAGAAGTTTTTCAGATCGGCTGCGAGCGAGCTGATGGTGATGTTCGATAGAGGAGATGTAGGCGATTGACCATGCCCTTCGAAGTCGAACAGATGGAGTGCGTTCTCCGCCATCTCCGCGATCGCCGCGCTCTTTCACAACTCTCACTCCACAAACAGCATACAACAACAACAAGGAGTCCAAGTCAGAGGTTCGCCAACTCAGGAGAATCAGTGATGAAATCCGAGGCGCAGCAAAGTAACCGTGGATACTTCTGAAGGCAATCACCTCTCAATGCAAGCGTGAGTGGCTAAGCCTATCTCGCATGCTTCGAGGGAGTGGCGGAGAGTGGATGGTACCACTACCCCAGTCTCAAAGCCGCCAAGTTCATAATTGTCGGTCGAAAGATAACATACATTGGGTCTAGTGGCGGACGCTCGCATTCGGAGGTGATTGCATTGAAAGGTATCCGCGGTTACGGCTGCCATGAGCTGATATACCAGTAGACGCTGGCACATCGACAGCAGCGGCCGCGTTGGGGATAGTCATCGGCCAGGTAGGTTTGAGCGCAAGGCTTGCAGCATATAAGCAGATCTGAAACTACGCATATACATATTCTTATCCCTGTCCTGCCGACCTGCCTGGATCGGATAAGCGAGCGGCAGCGCTGACCGCGACCATGAAACGAACGATGTCCGTTAACCGAGAGCAGTACATCGAGCTCATGCTCCACGACGAGCACCTCCCGTGCTCATCAAAGTGATCTTGTTCTTCTTCTTTCCTTTCTTGCCACCAGCAGGTTTGACTTGAACGTTAAGCCCATCCATGCTGGCGGCAAGTGCCTGCTGGGCGTCATGATCAAGCAAATCTTTCTCCCATCCTTGCAGCCAGCCATCTTCTTGCTGCGAGAACTGGTTGTCTGTGGGCAAAGTTGTTGCGTCGCCCGATACAGGCAACGCCGCGGTGCCCCATACAGTCCGAGGCATACTCGGCGAAGTGCCAGGTGATGCTAGGCTGCCAAAGCCTGGCCGTTCTGCTCTGGGGCTCGAACCGGTTGGAATGTCGATCTCGCCTGAGAGGTTGGTCGCCAACGCAGGCGTGAAGAACGCATCATTTCTCGTGATGCTCGATCGTCTCTGCTGTCGGATGTGCGCGAGTTCACGTTCTTGCGCCTTCTCAATTCGAATGCGCTCTTTTTCTTCTCTGGTCTCCTTTTCGTCATTTCGCTTTCTGCGCCTCTCGAGCATGGGGTGGAACTCCTCCAGCACAGAAGCACTGACGACATCGCGCCAGTCACATTCCAAGAAGCCGACCTCGCAACCGTATGGCAAGTGCCCGAGATATTTGACGCGTTTCCGCAGATCATCATCGACCACATGCCCACTAGACACGCGCTCGACCCGGGGTAATATACTCGACGGAAAAGAGTGATAGGATCCAAAGGCTGTCTTCAAGATCCTGATATCGAGAGGCGAAAGGTAAAAGTGCTGCAGGCCATGGTAGAAAAGATATTCGTTCGGTTGTGGTTTCTCCGTTTGGCGTTGTCGCATCTCAGTGAGTGTCCGCGGGACATAAGGCCGGTCTTCGGGCACCTGCTCAAGACTTGAGCCGGCAGCCTCTGCTGGAGCGTGAGGCTGTGGTTCGGTGTGCTTTTGCAGATACATATCGGGCACTCCATCGTCGCTCGCATTGAATTGAATCGGTGGACGACTTGGCGCTGCCTCTTCAGCTGGATCTGGTTTCCGTGGCTGAGCAGGTGGGTTTCCAATTCCCCCAACCTTCTCCTTCGCATCCTGCAGAGCGCGGACCGCTCTCCTGGTCCATTGCGTATCTTCTCCGAACATCAATTCGTCTTCTTTCTCCAGCTGCTCAATTGCAGCAATGGCTTCATCATACTGCTGCAGCATGTACGTTTCACTGCCCTTCATCACTCTCGCATAGTCCATGACTTCGGTCGCAAAGTACCAAGGAATGTGGTCGTCTTTTGCAATGACTTCGCCGCTCTCACGAGGCATTGCTAATGTCTGGCCAGGCTTCCTCTTGACCAGTCGTAGTACCATGTCGCCTCCTTCACGAGGCGGATCGTTCTCTTGTCCTTCAAACCATCTCACAGGCCGAGTCTCTGATACATATATGCTGTCGTAGCAGATTGGACACTTCTTCCACCTCGCCTTCTTTTCCGGAGGTGGGTTCGAGGCGTCTTCAGAGTGCATATACCGGATCAGACACGGCATACAGAAGATGTGCCCGCACTTCGCCATTCGTGGTGCGATGGGCTCGCCGAGGCAGATCGGACAAGACGCATTCTGGGTCTTACTCGAAGCAATGACCTGCAAGACATTGTTCCAGTCCAAGTGCACGTCAGCGTCTTCGGCTTGGGCGCGGTAGTCGCCTCTTGGATCGACAATGAAGCGGTAGTTGGCATGAATGTATCTGCGTACTGTCAGAACCATTGCTCCCTTTGGAATGTCCCGCATTACTGCATGCTCACCTCGCCTTATCAACTGCATGATAACCGCTTCCAAGGCCCCACGTCGGGTTGTGGCGATTGTTCCTCCGCGGGCCGTTGTAGCTATGTCTATGATATCGATCGTGTGTGTTGGGTCGCGGTGGCAAGGCAAATTGCATCAAGTGCGTGATACTCTGTTGGCCGCGTCGGCCGTGTGGATTCTGCATGCTGAACGCCTCAGCCTCTGCATCCTCATCCAACGACCGAAATTTCTTGCTCTTTGCGTGCTTCGGCTTTGCGGATTGCTGGTTTCGAGCAGCGGCGGGAGATGCTCGCGAAGTCGATGCGCCACCCTTCCTCCCGGCTGGAGAGTCCTGAAAGAACTGTTGGGTCGACGAGAGCGCGGGACTGATCTGACTCTGTGTGGCAAGGGACTGGCTTTTGCTGCTGGACTGTCCTGCTTTGATCGAGGGTGGATTCGACATAGTCTCCGACTGCCACTGAAGGCGTCGGGTGGAACAGAGACGAGGGAGCGTCGGAGCCCGCGGCGGGCGGGAGTGCAGCTTATTGTCGGAAGCCTAGCGAGGGGCGTAATACGGTGTGCGATAGCAGTGATAGTGGTGGCGGTGGTGTCGCTGGAGCCGACCCGGAGGGAGGACTGAATGGGATAAGGAGGAACGGCGTTGGTGTCATCACATCGCATCGCGAGTCATCACGGCACGGGTACATTATGGAGGCCTGAACCTTGGTAGAGGCCACTACGTCAATTCCGCGCCGACTCATTGTTTACTCGCTGTTTATTCACTATAATAACTACCATTGTCACCGCCGCCGTCACCGTTACCGTTACCGTCACCGTTACCGCCGCCGTCGCATTGTCGTATATAATAATCGCACTTAATAATAGCGCTTATTTGCTATATTATAGCGCTATTTACTACCGCAATCGTAATATAGCCTTCTTAGTAGCGCTAGTACTATTACTTTAGCGACAACCTCCCGTAAACGGCGTATAGTGCCTTTAATACTTACTTAGTAAGCGCGCTAGCGTCTTCTTACGTCTTTAACGTCGCTAACGACTTATAGTCTACTCGCTGCCGACACCGCTACTATACTACTAGCTTTATAATATTTAGCTAGCGATACCTTAATATTAATTAAGTTTACGGAAGCTATCTCTAAAATAGGAGATACTATAGTAGCTCCTAAGTAAGTTTATATCTACTTTGCTACGTACTCGTAGTATACTTATCGATTTCTAGTACCTCCGCTGCTCTACTAACTCCTTCTAATCCTTTCGCGCACCTCCGTAAACCTACTACTATAAACTATACTAACTTCTAGTTTATTAAAGATAAGAAATAGTAGCGCTAGCTTAATAAAGTAAGCGCTAAGAAATATTAGACGAGGAAGACGGCGCGTAATAACCTAAATAAGTAGAGTATTACTAGAAGGATTATAAAAACTAATAAAGGGATAGTAGCGCTAAATCTATACTACTAGTACTCGCGTAAGAGCTATAATATAACCTATATAGTATTAAAAGCTAAAGAAGAAGAAGAAGATAAATCGATTATATACGCTTATTATAAGCGTTATAGTAAGGGTAGTTATAAGGCTAGCGAAGAGTATATCTTAGATAAAGATAATAATAATAATACTAATAATATCTCGCTACGAGTCGCTAGGCTAAAGAATTCGATAATTAAGATATAGTATAAGGTAGAGAAGTTAGAGACTAAGAATAAGGCTTTATATAGTAAGGTAGATAGTTAGTATAACTAGATTAAGACATACGATACCTAGCTATTATAGTTAAAGAATAAGGCGAATAATAGAAGTTCTAATATATATATACTATAGAAGAAGGTATAGCTAGATAGCGAGCGCTAGCTACCTATACCTCGCTAAGTATATAGCTAAATAATAATAGTATACCTATAAGTCCTTATTCTTAATCTTCTAAATATAATCCTTAGCTATTAGAATAACGAGTCGCTAGTAAGTCGCTATAAGTCGTACCTAGCTTATATCTCTAGATATAGGTATAGCTATAGATAATAAAGGCCTAGTATAGCTCTTAGATAACTAGTCGCCTATAAGTTACTACGAGTTATACCCCTAGCTATACTATTAATTCCTCTTATTCCTCTTAGTTAATATATATATTTCTATAGCCTATGCCTTCTAACGCTTTAGCTATAGCTTTAAGCTATTCTTAGGCTCTTTATTAGCTATCTTATTTTGCTACTAATTAGCCTCTATTATCTTCTTAGGCTCGTTAATAGCTAGCTAATTTAGCTCTTAGCTAGCTATATTCTTAGGCTCTTAATTAGCTACCTCTTAATGCCGAGGCTAAATAGTAGCCGGTATAGGTACCTTGTCGTCTCTAGTTATATTAATCGTCTTAGGTAGAATATTATAGTTCGAGACTATCTCTATAAAGGAGAGTTTCTTAAACTTAATAACCTTGCTATTAATCGTACTACCCTACTTAATACTAGTTATAACGGTACCTCGTAGAATACTCGTACGTTCGCTAGGTATAGTACTTGCTATACTCGTACGCTACTACTTCTTTAATAAGCGTTTATCTATCTAGATAGTTTAAACGAGTACGTTAAATATATAACGACTATTTAGCCTAGTATTATCCTTAAAGGCATATATAGCCTCGTTAATATCCTTATATTACTATACCTTCGTATTAACCTTAATTAGTTTAGCTATATTCTTATTAAAGTCCTTAATAAATAAGATAGTATAGAATCCCTTTATTTTTTATAGTAGATAGTAGATAAACTCCTCGAGTTTAATATAGTCGATAATAAAGGATATTAGATTAAGGTTAGTAGTATTAAAGTCCTTATTCGTAAATAAATTAGATAGTAAGTAGTCGGCTTCTAGTACCTCTTAGTATATCTATATCTTAGTATTATCTATATACTTAACTTCGATTACTTAATTCTATAAGGCGATATTATATAAAGAGCGAAGCCTTAGTTACTAAGTACTAGCTTCTTTAGTACGAAGGCTTAGCGTATCGACTAATATCTCTTAGACGCTCTAGTATAAACGTCTCCCTTCTTATTAAACTTATTAAATACTACTACGAACTATCTACGTACGCGTTATTCGCTCGTAATATTAAGTTCGATTAACTATAGAAATAGATAGGCTATTATCTAATAATATACTTTTAGTAGTAACGCTAGAGGCTATAGTAAACTTACTAAGGAACGTAGTTCTTATACTAAAGATAGCTATAGCGAAGATATAACGTATCGTCGAAGAGCTCTATACTTAGTAATATAGGCTTAAAGGCGAGTTAGAAAACGCGCTTTATAATAAAGATACTTAGGATTCTACTATATAAAGGACGGACTTAAGCATAGTAGTAGATACTCTTCGCGCGCTACTAGAAAGGCTACTAGCTATATCTATACCGAAGGCCTAAAGAGAACTATTAGGCCCTAGAGATTAGAAGCTACTAACTTAAAATAAACGCGCGGAAACCTTTTACGACTACTTACTATATCTATAGAGTTCCTATCGCGTACGATCTATAGTAATACTAACGCTCTCTATAAACTACTACTAGAATACTACGTATAATACGCTACTATTAAGAGAGAGAGCGAGAATAAAGTATTTCTAAAAAAAAAGGAAGCGCGATAGGAGATAAGGATCTTAAAGCTTTCTTTACGTAGCTCGAGTATATTTTTATAGATAGTAACGAGAAGTTAAAAGGCTTTAGAGTAGCTTGCTACTCTTCGATACGTATAAAAGTAACTATAGTACGAATACTAGCTAGAATTCGATAGACTCCTACTAAGTATAAGTAGAGAGAACTAAGAAAGCGCCGCGAAGATTATAATATTAAAGAATATATTCTTAAACGCTACGAAGCTTTATATAGTATTCGTACTAAAGATAGAGGATTACTACGTATACTCTAAGAAGGTCGAGAGAATTATAACTAATCTCGAGACGATAGATTAGTTTAAGATAGCGAACTATAAGTAGACTAAGAAAAAGAGGAAGGCTCCTATTAGTAATAGTATAGTATCCGCGCTAAACGCTTAGGTAGTCCTAGTAATCGATACTAATAGTAATACTTTAATAACTATAATACGTATAAGAGAAAGATAAAGGAAAACTTAAGTAGACCGTATAAAAACCTAAGGGAAGCGATAGGCTAAGTAGATAAGTATAAAAGAAAAAGAGAGACGCTATAAGCCTACGAAAATAAGCTCTATTTCTACTACGAAAGTAATAGATATCGTATTAAGAAGTATTTATACGTACTAGCTATTTAGCCTACTATAGTTAATATAGTAAGTATTAAACTATTATTAGAAAGCGACGCGGAATACTCGGACTCTATAGTATTCGCTATAGGAAAAGCGTAACTCTTTCTTAAAAGTAGAAGAAGAGAGTAGAAGAGGTATTAGTATATCGTAAATAGAAGAGAATTAAAGGAAAAATAAACGGGGAGCTAATATATACCGACGTAGTCCTATAGAATAACGTCGGAATATCTACTCTTATTAATAAAGAATACTAATATTACGCTATAATTAACGTAGGCCTAACGAAAAGCCTCGATCTTAACTTTATTAACTATAAGAAGTAGAAGATAAGAGGAGCGTCTAAAGCTATAAATAGCGTAGATATAGTAGGAGTAGTCGCTTTCCGAATAGAAATTAGTAGGTTCTAGTAATTAGTCTACGTATATATAATACTAGAATTAGAGTTCCTTCTTATTTTAAGAAATCTATAGAAGGCGTATAATATAGTCCGGACCGCGCTAGAAGAGAAGCGTTTATTCTATAGTCGAGCGAATCGCTAGGTTATAGAAGGGAAATACTATTAAAGCCTTTAGGACCGTAGCGATTTTCGAATATTCTCTTTAAACTTTATAGTAATAGCTACCTCGACTACTAATAATATTAAGAAGGCTCTTTAAAATAAGAAATATCCGATAGTAGAAGAACTTCGGAATCGACTACTATTAGAGATTCGCGAGCTAGCTCCTTTATTTTATCGATAAAAAGCTAAGAAGCTCGCGCTATATTATAAGGAAGTCGACTACTATATCGAGCTCTATAAGAAAGCGGATAGGAGCCTACTAGAATTGCCTTATAGCCTACTATATAGTATATTAAAGGCCGAACTACTAGTCCTAAGGAAGTCGCTAGACGAGCTCTTAGCTAAGAGATATATTAGGCCTACTAGTTCCGAAGTAGCGGCCCTTATACTTTTCGTATAGAAACTTAGCGGAGGTCTTTATTTCTACTATAATTATAGAGCGTTAAATATAATTATAAAATATAATTAGTACCCTCTACTATTAGTACTAGAGATACTACGAAATCTTATAAGAGCTCGCTAGTTAACTAAGGTTAACGTAGTCTCGGCCTTCTATTAGATCTATATAACTCTAGAGTATAAGTATAAAACTACTTTCTATATAAGGTTTAGCTTATTCGAGTAGTTAGTATATCTATTTAGTCTATTTAAGGCTCTCGCGACTTTCTAATAGTATATTAATACTCTCTTATAGGAATTCCTAAACGACTATATATTAGTATTCGTAGATAATATAATTATCTACTTAAATAGTTCTAAGGAAGACTACTTCTATAAGATAAGAGCTATACTTTATAAGCTACTACGAGGTAGCCTATATTTAGATATAAGAAAGAGCGAGTTCGCGTAGAAGAAAATTAAATATCTTAGCTTTATCGTTTATACTAATAAAAAGAGAGTAGAGACTAACTTTAAAAAGGTTAAAGCTATCTAAAATTAGAAGACTCTAAGAACTTAGAAGGAGTTACGTCGATTTCTAAGGTTCGCGAACTACTACTAAATATTTATTCCTAATTACTTAAAGATAGCCGTATCTTTAATATCTCTTACTAAGATAAGAACCTAGTTCTTCTAAGAAAAAGAATAGGACGCTATATTTAAGAAGCTAAAGGAGGAGTATTATAACGCTCTAGTACTTTCCTACTAAAACCTAATACTTCCGACCTTCCTTAAGATAAATAGTAGTAAGTTCGCGATAAGAGATACTTTAATTTAAAAAAAGAACGAGGTCCGACGACCTATAGAGTTCTTCTCTTAAAAGCTAAATAAAGTAGAAATTAATTACGATATCTATAATAAGGAAATGCTAGCTATAGTAAACTATATAAAATTCTAGGCTCTTAAATTAAAATCTTATAGGTCCTTTACTATCTAGACGAACTATAAGAACCTAGAATACTTTATAGTTAAGAGGTAGTTATCGGAACGTTAGATACAGTAGTACGAGACCCTATCTAACTTCTAGTATTACCTAGTATAAAGACTAGGATCCGAAGTAATTATACTAGACGCCTTATTAAGATAAGAGTAGAATATACTAGAAGAGGACGATAAGTAATCGCGAGTATAACGGTTCCTTTACTTAGAACGCGTAAGAAACTAGCCGGAAGTAGTCTAGATAAACTTAACTAGCGCGAATAAGCTACGTAAGAAGGAGGACGTATTAGTAATTACGCGCTAGCTAGGTCCTACGAGAGTTATAGCGGATTTAAATAGACCCTTTAAGGACTTAAAGTTAAACGATATATAGGACGTAGTAGTAAAAAACAATACTATTTATAATACTATCCTCTAAGCGATACGTAAGAGAGCTTATATAATACCTAGCGAGGTTAAAGTAAAAGTATAAGTAAGTAACTATAGTATCGATTTAGTAAGAAGATTATAGTATAAGAGAAAACTATAAGTACTAGGAGCGTTAATTTCGTCGGAATCTAAGTACTAAGCCGCGAACTATACTAAAAAAGATAAGGACTTATTACGTACTAAGCTAATCTAGTCTATTTATAACTTACTAGTCTATAGTTACTTAAAGAGAGACTCTACTATAATTATACTAGTACGCGACTTCTATTAGCTACTCTAGTCGATATTACGAGCGAATAACGCGTACGTAGATAGTTCGTAGTAGTATTTAATAAGTTCGATAAGGAGAGAGACGTTTATACTAGGGCGTCCGAGAGATATTAGTCGGTACGCTAAGCCTTCGTACTAGAGAAGCTAGTACTTAGTAACTAGGGCTTCGCTCTTTATATTACCTCTCTTCTTCTCTTCGAACTATATACGACGCGTAGTTATTCGTATAAGGTACTTTTATAGTAACTCGAGTAATATTCTTATCGTCGTAGCTACTTAAAATACTATTATAAAGTCGCGGGAGTCTATAGAAAAAGACCTAGAATCCTTCGCTACTAGCGAGCGATTCGTCTATAATACCGTATCGATACTATATAGTTCCTTCTACTAGAATAGCGCGGAACGCGTTACTTCTACTATTACTACCTTAACTATATTATTAGGGAACGCGACTACTATTATCGCGGTTAGTACCTACTACTATTATTAGGTATATATTATCGTGCCTTCTTATTATTATCTATAGAGATATAGGCGCTTCCCTCGCTCTCTTCTCTTTCTTTCTTTCTTTTTTATAGATATATATACGTATATATATATACGGTAGGCTTTTATAGCTTCTCTTCTAGGGTCCTTCTTAAACTAACTAGCTTCTAGTACCTATATATATATATATACGCACGTACGCACGCACGCACGTATAGTAAGCTCTCTATTATTCTTCCTATAAGTTCCTTCTTAATTCTAACTAGCCTATAGTCTACTCTTCTACCTATATATATATATATATATATATAAGGTTAGGCGTCTAGGCCGTTTCCTTCGTACTCTATACGAGATTAACTAGAGATAGATAAATACTTATATCGGCTCTAGTATCTACTACCGCGACTATATTAATTCTAGCGACGACTACGTACTATAGGCCGTAAGCTCCTACCGACTCTTTTCGCGCGGCTTCCGCTAATCTTCTATAGTCTACCGTCGCGCGGGCCTACTAGGCCTACGCCGATAGGCGCCGCTCTTATATTCCTCTATATATACCCTATTCTCTACTTAAAAGGTATCGCTAATCGCTTTCTTTAGTCTACTTATAGCCTATATAGCCTACGCTACCTAGACGCGCGCTACTAACGCTTAAGAGTAGGTAAAGTTTAGCGCTCTATTAGTTTTCTTCTAGCTAATACGCGTTTTTAGGTAGCGCGCCTATAATAACCTAAGGTAGGTCCTTAAGACCTATAAGGCCTTAAAGCCTTTATAGGCGGCCGGCCTACTCTTTAAGTAACTTCTTTTATTCTCTTCTCTTATTTATATAAGCTAATCTCTTTTTAGCGAGGTCGCTTATAAGGTAACTGCCTTAGTATCTATAGTTATAGCCTAGTAGAGCTAGGCGTAAGTATTATTCCTTTTCGTATATTATTCTTCGCTAACCTATTACTATAGCCTAGGAGGCGTACTACCTACTTTAGTCTTTAGCGCTCGGCGCTATTCTTAAGTAGGATAGTAGTTTTTTAGTAGGGCGCGTATAGTTTCTTAAGGTTTTTAGGGTTTTTTTTTAGAGCTTTCTCTTTTTTTTTCCTTTTTCTAGATATATAAACTACTACTCGTCGGCTATCTCCCTAACTTCTTCTCTTTTCTTCTTCTTTTATTAGCTATTCTCTCGTAACTTTCCTCTATATTTCGCTTTTCTACGCGAATAATCCTATAATAGTCTATCGTTAGTATTAGTATCTCTAAACTTTTCCTTAAACGTATCTAATATAGTAGTATCTACTAATTCTCCTAGAGGCTCCTAGGTAGAGCTATAGTATCTAGCTTATTTTACTAGAACTTCTCGTCCTTTATCTTTATTCTTTATGTAATCTCGTACGTATAGAACCTCCTCTACTTACTACTCGTCGTGCGACTTATTTAGTATAAGTACTAGTTATTCGTTATCGGTAACCTATCTAGAAAGAGGATCGTTACTCGCTAAACGAAGTAAATCTATATAGAAAACTAGGTAAATATTACTAGGAATCCTAGATAACCTAATAGATACTAGCGATAAGACTTCGTTAACTATAAACTTTATATATCGCGAATCTAGGCTCTTTTTAGAGTAATTAGTCGAGTAATTCCGTAGATCTAGCTATACTTTATCGCTAACCTAATAGATTAGTACTAGAGTCTATTATTAGTTCGCGCTCCTCTTTTATTCTTAGGTAGAGGCCGCTATACTACTCTAGTAAAGTTTACTAATTTCTCTTAGCTTCTTTACGAAGTTCTTCGCTCTTTAACTAGCGGCTAATAGCCTTCCTATCGTAGCCTTCGTTATTAATACTATAGAAGACGTAACGTTATAACTATAAGTTATAAAGAAAGAGCTTATTCCGAGGCCTAAGTAATTTCTACTATTTAGCGCTAGTTCTACGCTAGAAAGCTACTTAAACTAGTCGGCCTAGTCGTAACGAATATAGTTGCGGAGATAAGCCTATACGTCTTAATTTAGCCTCTTTAGCCCTTCGTCTATTTATAGATAGTACGTAGAGCTAAGGCGCTGCTCTACGCCTAAAAGCTAGTAGAGTTTCCTCTAAAACGTACTCGTTTAGTTTGTCTCTCGGTTACTTATAATAGCCCTTAGTAGCCTATAATATTTTACCTAGGAGTTTAGGAATTTCTCTACGTACTCCTCTACTTTTATACTAGGTATCGCGACTAAAGTTACTTATTTACTAAGGCGATCCTTAATTACCTAGAGATTACGGTTTCCCTTCGAATCTAGTAGGTCGGTTATAAAGTCTATAGAGATTTTCTAGAAGAAACGATTAGGGACTAGTAGTAGATAGAGGAGTCCGTACTTATATTCTCTCTATACTTTATTCCTCCTATAGTAATCGTAGTTACGTAAGAACTAGCGCACGTATCTCGACTAGAGCGGCTAATAGAAGTCGCGTACTAGTATAATTATAGTAGAGTCCCTCCCTAGATAACTATAGACTAGTAAGTTATAAATAGACTAGATTAGCTTAGTATATAATAAGTCCTTATCCTTTTTAGCGTAGTCTACGGCTTAGTACTTAGATTCCGACGAAATTAACGCTCCTAGTACCTATAGTTTTCTCCTATACTATAATCTTCTTACTAAATCGATACTATAGTTATCTACCTATACTTTCGCTTTAACTTCGCTAGGTATTATATAGGCTCCCTTACGTATCGCTCGAAGGACGATATTATAAACGGCATCGTTTTTTACTACCGCGTCCTATATATTATTTAACTCTAAGTCCTTAAAGGGTCTATTTAAATCTACTATAACTTCTATAGGACCTAGCCGGCGCGTAATTACCGATATATCCTCCTTACGTAGCTTATTCGCGCTAGTTAGGTTTATCTAGACTACTTCTAGCTAGTTTCTTACGCGTTCTAAGTAAAGGAACCGTTATACTCGCGATTACTTATCGTCTTCTTCTAGCGTATTCTACTTTTACCTTAATAGGGCGTCTAGTACGATTACTTCGGATCCTAGTCTCTATACTAGGTAATACTAGAAGTTAGATAGGGTCTCGTACTACTATATCTAACGTTCCGATAACTACCTCTTAACTATAAAGTATTCTAGGTTCTTATAGTCCGTCTAGATAGTAAAGGACTTATAAGATTTTAATTTAAGAGCTTAGAATTTTATATAGTTTACTATAGCTAGTATTTCCTTATTATAGATATCGTAATTAATTTCTACTTTATTTAGCTTTTAAGAGAAGAACTCTACGAGTCGTCGGACTCTATTCTTTTTCTAAATTAAAGCGCCTTTTATTACGAACCTACTACTATTCGTCTTAAGGAAGGTTAGAAGTATCGGGTCTTAGTAGGAAAGTACTAAAGCGTTATAATACTTCTCCTTTAGCTCCTTAAATATAGCGTCCTATTCTTTTCTTTAGAAGAACTAGGTTTCTATTCTAGTAAGAGACGTTAAAGGTATAGCTATCTTTAAGTAATTAGGAATAAATATTTAGTAGTAGTTCGCGAACTTTAGAAATCGACGTAACTCCTTTTAAGTCCTCGGAGTCTTCTAATTTTAGACGGCTTTAACTTTTTTAAGGTCGGTCTCTACCCTCTTTCTATTAGTATAAACGATAAAGCCGAGGTACTTAATTTTCTTCTACGCGAACTCGCTCTTCCTTATATTTAAATATAGGCTACCTTATAGTAGCTTACGGAGTATAGCTCTTACCTTATAGAAGTAGTCTTCCTTAGAACTATTCGAGTAGATAATTATATCGTCTACGAATACTAACGTATAATCGTCTAGGAATTCCTATAAAAGAGTATTAATATATCGTTAGAAAGTCGTAGGAGCTCTAAATAGACTAAATAGATATACTAACTACTCGAATAAGCCGAACTTTATATAGAAAGTAGTTTTATACTTATACCTCGAGGCTATATAGATCTAGTAGAAGGCCGAGACTACGTTAACCTTAGTTAGCTAGTAGGCTCCTATAAGATTTCGTAGTATCTCTAGTACTAATAGTAGGAGGTACTAGTTATGTTTTATAATCGTATTTAACGCCCTATAATTATAGTAGAAACGAAGACCTCTACTAGGTTTCTATATAAAAAGTATAGAGGCTACTACTTCGGAACTAGTAGGCCTAATATATCTTTTAGCTAGGAGCTCGTCTAGCGACTTCCTTAAGACTAATAGTTCGGCCTTTAATATACTATATAGTAGGCTATAGAGCAATTCTAGTAGGCTCCTATCCGCTTTCTTATAAAGCTTAATATAGTAGTCGACTCCCTTATAATATAGCGCGAGCTTCTTAGCTTTCTATTAATAAAATAGAGGAGCTAGCTCGCGAATCTCTAGTAGTAGTCGATTTCGAAGTTCCTCTACTATCGAATATTCCTTATTCTAAAGAGCCTTCTTAATATTATTAGTAGTCGAGGTAGCTATCGCTATAAAGTTTAAGAAGAACGTTCGAAAATTGCTATAGTTCTAAAGGCTTTAATATTATTTCCCTTCTATAACCTAGCGATTCGCTCGACTATAGAAGAAACGCTTCTCTTCTAGCGTAATCTAGATCCTATTATATACCTTCTATAGATTTCCTAAGATAAAAGAGAACTATAATCCTAGTACTATATACGCGTAGACTAATTACTAGAACCTACTAATTTCTATCTAGAAAGCGACTACTCCTACTATATCTACGCTATCTATAGCTTTAGACGCTTCTCTTATCTTCTACTTCTCGTAGTCGATAAAGTTAAGGCCGAGGCTTTTCGCTAGGCCTACGTTAATTATAGCGTAATATTAGTACCCTTTATTAATAAGAGTAGATGTTCCGATGTTATTCTATAGGACTACGTCGGTATATATTAGCTCCTCGTTTATTTTTCTCTTAATCCTCTTCTATTTACGATATACTAATACCTCCTCTACTCTCTTCTTTTATCTTTAAGAAAGAGTTACGCTTTTCTTATAGTAGATACTATAGAGTCTAAGTATTCCGCGTCGCTTTCTAATAATAGTTTAATGCTTACTATATTAACTATAGTAGGCTAAACGGCTAGTATATATAGGTACTTCTTACTATAGTATTCGTTACTTCTATAGCGGAAATAAAGCTTATTTTCGCGGCGTCTCTCTCTCTCTTCTATACTTACCTACTTAGCTCGTCGCTTCCCTTAGGTTTTCGTACGGTCTACTTAAGTTTTCCTTCGTCTTTCTCTTATACGTATCGTAGTTATTAGGATATCGCCGTTAGTATTAATTATAGGGACTATTTAAGTATTCGGCGTAAGTACTATACTATTACTAACGGGAGCCTTCCTCTTTTCCTTAGCCTACTTACGGTTCGCTATCTTAAACTAATCCGTCGTCTCGAGATTAGTTATAATTCTCTCGACCTCCTCGAAGTATACGTAGTAATTCTCTATTTTTAGTACGAATACTATATAAAGCTTCGTAGCGTTCGAGAACGTATTCTTTAATATCGTAATCTTCGTAGCGCTTTCCTAGTTCTCTCTACCTATACTTAGTAGGAGTCCGTCGAATTCTAACTAGTATTTATACTATAGTTACTCTTATACGTATCGAAGAGTAGTAAGCTACTCTAAAGCCTTCGACTTCTCGTTACTATCTATAAAAACGTACTCGAGCTACGTAAAGAAAGCTTCGGGATCCTTATCTCCTATTACGCTTCCTCTCTTCTAGAAATACTTTATTCTCGCTTTCTCTCTTAATAGTAGCGTATTATACGTAGTATCCTAGTAGTAGTCTATAGAGAGCGTTAGTATTACTATAGATCGTATACGATAGGAACTCTATAGATATAGTAAGTAATCGCGAAAGGTTTCTATACGTTCGTCCTAGGTTAGTAGCTTTTAATCTCTAGGGCCCGATAGTTCTCTTCGGGCCTTTAGTATAGATATAGCTAGTAGCCTTTCTAGTAGCGCGTAGAGAGTATTTACTACTACGCTTAAGTCTATTCTTTATATAGTAGAATCCTAGGTATCTCTATTACGAAGCGCGTTTTCTAACTCGCCTTTAAGCCTATATTACTAAGTATAGAGCTCTTCGACGATACGTTATATCTCTACTATAGCTATCTCTAGTATAGAGACTACGTTCCCTAGTAAGTTTACTACGGCCTCTAGCGTCGCTACTAAGAGTATATTATTAGGCGATAGCCTATCTATTTCTATAGTTAATCGAACTTAATATTACGGGCGAATAACGCGTACGTAGATAGTTCGTAGTAGTATTTAATAAGTTCGATAAGGAGGGAGACGTTTATACTAAAGCGTCCGAGAGATATTAGTTAGTACGCTAAGCCTTCGTACTAGAGAAGCTAGTACTTAGTAACTAGAGCTTCGCCCTTTATAGTCGAGATACGTACGCTAGTTCTTACGTAACTATAATTACTATAAGAGGAATAAAATATAAAAAGAATATAAGTACGAACTCCTCCGTCTACTACTAGTCTCTAATTATTTCTTCTAGGAAATCTCTATAGACTTTATAACCGACCTACTAGATTCGAATAGAAACTATAATCTCTAGGTAATTAAAGATCGCCTTAGTAAATAAGTAACTTTAGTCGTAATATTTAGTATAAAAGTAGAGAAGTACGTAGAGAAATTCCTAGACTTCTAAGTAAAATATTATAGGCTACTAAGGGCTATTATAAGCGACCGAGAGACAAACTAGACGAGTACGTTCTAGAGGAAACTCTACTAGCTTTTAGGCGTAGAGTAGCGCCTTAGCTCTACGTACTACCTATAAATAAATAAAGAGCTAGAGAGGCTAAATTAAGACGTATAGGCTTATCTCCGTAACTATATTTATTACGACTAGGCCGACTAGTCTAAGTAGCTTTCTAGCGCAGAACTAGCGCTAAATAGTAGAAATTACTCGGGCCTCGGAATAAGCTCTTTCTTTATAACTTATAGTTACGACGTTCTATCTCTTATAGTATTAGCGATAAAGGCTACGATAGGGAGGCCGGTAGCTGTTAGTTAAGGAGCGAAGAACTTTATAAAGAAGCTAAGAGAAATTAGTAAACTTTACTAAAGTAGTATAGCGGCCTCTACTTAAGAATAAAAGAAGAGCGCGAACCGACGATAGACTCTAGTACTAATCTATTAGGTTAGCGATAAAGTATAGCTAGATCTATAGAATTATTCGACTAATCGTTCTAAAAAGAGCCTAGATTCGCGATATATAAAGTTTATAGTTAACGAAGTCTTATCGCTAGTATCCGTTAGGTTATTTAGAATTCCTAGTAATATTTACTTAGTTTTCTATATAAATTTACTTCGTCTAGTAAGTAACGATCCTCTTTCTAGATAGGTTACTAATAACGAATAACTAGTACTCGTACTAAATAAGTCGTACGACGAGTAGTAAGTAAAGGAGGTTCTATACGTACGAGATCGCGTAAAGAATAAAAGTAAAGAACGAGAAGTCTTAGTAAAATAGGCCGGATACTATAGCCTTACCTAGAAGCCTCTAGGAGAATTAGCGGATACTACTATATTAGATACGTTTAAGGAAAAGTTTAGAGACGCTAATACTAATAATAGACTATTATAGAATTATTTGCGTAAGAAAGCGAAACGCGAAGGAAAGTTATAGAAGAATAGCTAGTAAAAGAAAAAGAAAGAAGAAGAAGTTAAGGAGATAGCCGACGAGTAGTAGTTTATATATTTATAAAAAAGAAAAAAAAAAGAAAGCTCTAAAAAAAAAACTCTAGAAACCCTAAGAAACTATACGCGCCCTACTAAAAAACTACTACCCTACTTAAGAATAGCGCCGAGCGCCGAGAACTAGAGTAGGCGGCACGCCCCTCGGGCTATAGTAATAGGTTAGTAGAGAATAATATATAGAAAGAAATAATACTTACGCCTAGCTCTACTAGGCTACGACTCTAGATACTAAGATAGTTATCTTACGAGCGACTTTACTAAAAAGAGATTAGCTCGTACGAATAAGAGGGGAGAATAGAAGAAGTTACTTAAAGAGTAGGCTAGCTACCTATAAAGGCTTTAAGGCCTTATAGGCCTTAAGGACCTATCTTAGGTTATTATAGGCGCGCTACTTAAAAACGCGTATTAGCTAAAAGAAAACTAATAGAGCGCTAAACTTTACCTACTCTTAGGTATTAGTAGCGCGCGTCTAGGTAGCGTAAGCTATATAGGCTATAAGTAGACTAAAGGAAGCGATTAGTAATATCTTTTAAGTAGAGGACGAGGTATATATAGAGGAATATAAGAGCGGCGCCTATTAGCGTAGGCCTAGTAGGCCCGCGTAATAGCGAACTATAGAAGGTTAGTAGAAGCCGCGCGAAAAGAGTTAGAAGGAGCTTATAGCCTATAGTATATAGTCGTCGCTAGAATTAGTATAGTCGTAGTAGTAGATACTAGAGCCGATATAAGTATTTATCTATCTCTAGTTAATCTTATATAGAGTATAAAGGAAACGGCCTAGACGCCTAACCTTATATATATATATATATATATATAGAAGGGTAGACTATAAGCTAGTTAGAATTAAGAAGGAACTCGTAGAAAGAATAGTAGAGAGCTTACTATACGTACGTGCGTGCGTACGTACGTATATATATATATAGGTGCTAGAAGCTAGTTAGTATAAGAAAGACTCTAGAAGAGAAGCTATAAAAGCCTACTATATATATATATATACGTATATATATCTATAAAAAAGAAAAGAAGAAAGAGAAGAGAGTAAGGGAAGCGCTTATATCTCTATAAATAATAATAAGAAGGCACGATAATATATACCTAATAATAGTAGTAAGTACTAACTACGATAATAGTAGTCGCGCTCCTAAATAATATAGTTAAGATAGTAATAGTAGAAGTAACGCGTTCTATACTATTCTAGTAGAAGGAACTATATAGTATCGATATAGTATTATAGACGAATCGCTCGCTAGTAGCGAAGGATTCTAGGTCTTTTTCTATAGACTCTCGCGACTTTACGACGGCATTTTATATAGCTACGACGATAAGAATATTACTCGAGTTACTATAGAAGTACCTCGTACGAATAAATACGCGTTACGTATAGTTCGAAGAGAAGAAGAGAGGTAATATAAAAGGCGAAGCCCTAGTTACTAAGTATTAGCTTCTTTAGTACGAAGGCTTAGCGTACCGACTAATATCTCTCGGACGCTCTAGTATAAACGTCTCCCTTCTTATCGAACTTATTAAATACTACTACGAACTATCTACGTACGCGTTATTCGCCTATAATATATCGTAACCGAACCGCTAAATTAACTCTATCTATAGCTAAGCTACTATAGTAAGTATTAGCTTACGATATAAAAGAGCCTTAGAACTAGCGTTAGCTAAGGCCTTAGTTCTATACTACGTATTCGCTATATTATAGTATAGGTTAGCGACTACTAGAAGGCTAGGGAACGATTAGAACTCTAGGGGCTCTATAGTAGTAGCGCTACTAGAACCGCTACTAGTACTTAAGTATATTAAAAGCTTACGATAGAACTATTTAGTTAGCGCGTCTAGATTCTTTAAGCTATATACGCTATAGAAGGCGTATTTACCGTATAATCTAGTATAATTATTACTATTAATAGCGTATTAAGGTCCCTAGGTAAGTATATTATTAGCTATAAGGCTAAGATAGTAGATAGGTAGAAACGAGGAATAGTTATAAAGGAAGAAGACGTAGCGCTATAGAAGCGCTATAGTACTACTATAAGGAGGATTAGAGTTTTAACGCTACGCTATACGCTATAACTAATATAGCCTCGGAAGAGGCTATATTATACTACCTCTTATAAATAATCGGCAAATTTAACTAACTCTATATCTTTATTAATAATTAGTTAATTATCGTTAGCGCTAAACGCTCTATTAATATAGCGTTAAGGTACCTAGTTACGTACTATAAGAGGTTTATTAAGCTCGTCTAATTCCGGTAGTTAATTAGAGGCTAAGTAATTAGCGATTAAATAACGTAGCTATATATACGTAAGGTAGTAAAGGTAGTTACCGTTAGGGTTAATTGCACTACTATTAATTAGTAGCTAGAAGCCGTACGGTTCTATTACGGTACGGTACTACTATAGTATATCTTCCGGTAAGTAGGCGTCTATATCTAGATACGTTAAATTAGCGAGTATATAGGGCTATAGCTACGAGTACTCCTACTAAAATCTCGTAGTTCTTCTTTAATACTATCTAATATATCCTTAGGTAGTAGTAGCCCTTAATTGCTAGCTCTATAGAGGTTAGGGTAATAGTATAGTTTATATAGAATACCTAGAATTAAATGCGGCCTATTAGTTTATTTCCTAATCTTATAGTAGTTCTAAATATTAATAAACCGATAAACCTCGTTCTATATAATCGGTATATAGATAGCGAGAAACGCGATCTTATCTACCTTTAATCTATCGTTATAGTAGCCGTTATTATTTAATTTATAGAAGTACGTACGCTAGTTATTTAGCGTAGGTACTTATTAATTCTACTATGCCTTAATGCGCTAATTTATCTTACTTATACCGTATTTAAATACCTTATAGAAGGTAAGTTATATAGGCGTAGCTACCGGATCCTACGATTCCTCGTAATAGGCCTTACGAACTATATAATAATAGTTAGTAGCTAGAATTATCTCTACGCTATAGTCGGATTTAACTATCTATAGTACCGTACGAGTTAAACGTAGGGTTTAGACGTATTAAGCGAGAACTAAGACAGCCGTACGGCTAGTAATTCTAATATAAATCTATACGATATAGCGCGAATATATATTAATCGCTATATATATTTAAATACTCTAATACTCGTACTTATAGTATACGTCTATTAAGATTATAAAGAATAGTCTAGGCGTAATAATAGCGCTATAATGCTTACGGATACGCTTAGTGCGCTTCCGTAGGCCTTTAGAGTTAAGGTTATAGAAGGTAGCGTATACGCGATTACTAGTTAAGCTATTAGTAGTATAGTAGCGGTACGGTAGTAGTATAAGGCGACAAACCGTCTAATAATATTATACTTTAGCTTTAGATACGTATATAGATTCCGCCTTCCGAATAACTCTACTATAGACTTCTATAGTTTATTACGTAGTATACTAGCGATATAGTCTTCTTCTATCTTATATTTAGTACTATATTTACGCTTCTATAGACTAAGCTCTTTACGTATTAGTATATAGCGGTAAGGGCCGATTGCGAATCCTTTATGTTCGAGTATCTCTACCGCCTTAGCGTCGCTAGTACGTATATAGTAAAAGGTCTAGGCGACTCGTAGCTATAGCTATTCTTAATTATTAAGCCGATAGTTAATACGGCGGGTATCGTAATTAAGGTTCTATAGATTAAGCGTTCGTATAAGAGTTCGTAGTAATATAGTAATATCCTAATCGCGGAGTTCTAAGACGATAATAGCGCGTAATATACTATTCTTAACGCGTTCTATAATGAACTCACGCTAGTAACTATAATTAGCAGTTTAACGAGGCATAGCGAGTGTATAGCGAGTGTATTGCGAGTAGATAGAGTAATAGAGGCAGTGTTTACCCTGATGTTTTAATTGAAATTCGTAGTGGCCTCTACCAAGGTTTCGGCCCCCGTCGTACATCCGGCCGGCGGGGTGCTTGTGGTCGTTCCCAACAGCACCACTGAGAAAGCTCTTTCACGCCACACCGCTGTGCTGTTGTTCAGCTTTGCTTCACCTTCCCCAGTCATCAGGAGATCGCGTCAAAATGCTCATCACAGAATCTCACAAAGATGTCGCCACCAAGGCCGGCGGCGACATGCGTATGCCTCCCAGCAGCACACCTCTCTCAGCCTATGAACGAGGCTGATAGCGAATGGTAGGCGTCTTTCTCTTCCATCCCACCATCCCAAACTACCCAAAAGCCAAATTTCCTGGAGTCGTAGTCTTCAGTGAGATCTACCAAGTCACGGGCCCAGTTCAACGCTTCGCTCGTCAGATTGCCTCGCACGGCTACATTGTCGCTGCTCCTTCGTCCTACCACGAATTCACCGGACCTGAGCCATTGGCCTATGATGGCCCGGGCACCGACAAGGGCAATGACTGGAAAGTGGCCAAGAAGGTCTCGGCTTACGACGAAGACGCGACTCTTGCTGTTGACATTCTCGTGGGGCTGGAAACATGCAATGGGCGCATTGGGGCGACCGGCATGTGTCTTGGCGGGCATCTGGCTTTCCGTGCAGCCTTCGACAAGCGTGTACGAGCAGCAGTGTGCTATTTCGCTACCGACATCCACTCCAAGACGCTCGGTGAAGGCAAGAACGACGACTCGCTGGAAAGAGTCAAAGATATTAAAGGCGAACTCGTCATGATCTTTGGCAAGCGCGACACCCACGTTCCCACTGCTGGGCGTGACCTGATCAGAAAGACCCTGCATGACGCTGGTGTTGTGTTCAGCTTCTATGAGCCTGCTTGGGCACAGCACGCATTCATCAGAGACGAGTTGAGCAAGGGAAGGTACGACCCTGCGCTGTCGGGCATCTGCTTCCAGATGCTTCTCGAGCTCTTTGGCAGGGCACTCGATGGCGACCTTGGTCCAATGGTGAGCGAGACAAGTGAGGTCGAGGATGTTTGCTAGTGGAACTGCGGCCACGAAGCAATTCAATTGGCTAGAGAGGCGCGGAGCAGGTCGCACGCGATCACTGCAGTCAGGATGTCGTTTCCAATCTGCACTCATGTTGCCACGCTGTACGTCGAACAATGAATGTGGTTTGGCCAGAGTCAGGCTCATGACAATCCGTTGCAAAACCAGCCAATGTCATATTATCCACATACTGGTCTATCAGCTCATGGCAGCCGTACTTTGCTGCGGCTCGGATTTCATCACTGATTCTCCTGAGTTGGCGAACCTCTGACTTAGACTCCTTGTTGTTGTATGCTCACAGTTGTGTGTTCGATATGCTAGAGGCTATAACGTGGACCTAGACTGGAAAGGGACTCGGAGACGAACACGTGTGGTGGCCATGTGGTGAGTTTGCGGAAGAAGTCCGCGAGCGGGCCGCTGCCACGTGCACACGAGCTCGTTACAGTATGCCGCGTAGAACTCGGCGTGTACGGCGACCTCACAAGACATGACTTCGATTCGCCCTTTCGACCATGGCCGCTGATACAACTTCTTCCTATCTCTCTCCGGTACTCCACGCCCCTGACTTCTCGCCTACAGCATATGCCAATACTCTTGTTCTTGCCACGAACAATGCCTCCGACACTCCGCTCGACCTGTCCACTCCACTATCTCGCGTTCTTTTCGATGTCCAAGAAGTAGATACGCATATTGACACTCTTACCACCCAATCTGCTCTGCCAATCATTCATCACACAGGCCAGCAACATGACGCGGCCAAGCGAGTCCTGGAAACCGTGGAAGAACAAGTTGAAGGGCTGAAGGAGAGCTATGCAAGACTGCAAAGGGAAGTTGTGGAGCGATATGAGGCGGCTGAAGAAGTCCGGTTAGCAAGTGAAAGACTGCTGAAAACATTGAGACTGGGTCGCGGCGTGCACAGAGTGGTCAACCTTGGAAGGCAATTGCAGGCTCTCATGGATGAGGTGGAGAGGGCAGGAGGTGGATACCGATCTATGGTGCCTGCTGCACGGCTGGTATTGGAGATGCGAGAGTGCTTCCAAGGTCAGGATGGTGTCATGCTAGCGAAAGTGGGCGTGGCAGCTTCCGTGAGACAGGATATTGGTAGCAGTCTGGAACGAGCACTACTGGAAAAGTGCAGGAGTGTTGTGAGGGAGTTCTCCATGAGCAGCTTGGGTGGCCCATCGATCGGCGAAAAGACCTTTGCTCAAGCAGAAGAGACAAAGCGGAGGGCCGAAGCAAGCATGCAGACATTGTTCCTGCTGTCACCAGTGAAACCAGGCGCGAAGGTGAGCGTCGACGATTTCGAACCAAGTCTACTGATGCAGGCACTCAAGGGCTATCTGGATACCGCCTTGACGTCAAGCTTGGCAGCGCTGAGCCGGGCATTAGCAACTCTGCCCATGCTTGACCGGACGCTGGTCGAGGTCTCTGCCAGATGTCAGAATGTTATTGCTCTGGAAGCGTTGCTGGAAAGTGTCAAGCCACCCGTTGCCCATCCTGGTCTACAATATCCGGATCAGGCTACAAATCTGCTCGAGCCTTTACTGCGTCACTTGGAGACGACATCTCTGCCCTCGTACTTCTGGCGCAGCATGGCTTCTCAGCTCACTTCACGCGTCCAAGACATCCTATCCCGTGGCGGTGTGAGTGCAAGAACTCTACGATCGAACAGAAACCATGTACGGGACGCGGTGCGAGAGTGCGTAGATCGCGGCTACCGAGGCAAATCTGCAGCAAGGAACCAGGCAGAACAAGGAAATTGGGAGAGGGAAGCAGCTGTAATGGTCGGCAGCATCATAGGCCCACTAGGACGATGAACAGAAGCGAAGATGTAAGGGCCAAACAAAAATCCGGATCAAGCACGTTTGCGAACACCATCCGTGGCGACAACCTGCGCACCACTAAGCGACTTGACAGCCTCTCCCAGACTTCTCATTTGCACCCGCATCTGAGATGGTGAACATCGATTGAGCGGCATGCCGCTCCCAAGCGCCTCTGTATGGGGGCAAGTTTGGGCCAGACCGCCGACACGATATTGCCTCGCCGGTGTTGACGACGGGCAGCATCTGCTCGCCTTTGCTGATCTCAAAAGACGGCAGCAACGAAAGTCAAAACATGGAGATGTGTATTGCTTGATTCCACGACGAGAGACGCTGGAACCAGCCTCTTCTCCCAAAGCTTCAGTTACCAACCGGAAGCGCTCCATGGCAGTGTATCCTCACGGTATTACGGCATCACCAGTCAATGTAGTCATTGTCGCGCAGAAACGCAAAAACGCATAGTCTCATCACGTTCACAACTGCGCAACGACCATGATACCTCCGGCCCGTGCAAAAAAGATTGTACGAAGACGTGAGACCAACTGCTTCTTCCCTTTGCGTGCATACTGTACCGCACCCTGGCCAGCGAATTGCGATCCATGGAAGTCGACAACGAAAACCTTCTACGGGAATCGAACCTAGAATACCCAGTGGCTGCTTGCAAAGCCACCGGCAAAGATAACGTTTCAATCCCTAGCATTATGCCACGCGATCCGTGCCTTGTGCAGAGTGGGACGTTGTCTCAATTACTGTGCCGTACCCTATTGCCGTCTTTCTTTCCTTGGTTGCACCTGGCTGGCATATCTTCCTCGCGAAGGTTTTGCACGCGGCCGCGCGGCAGCCAAACCCAACACCATTGCCAAGGTCTCAGCCGATGTACTTCGCACTGCCATGGCCCACGGCCTACGGCAGTGACCTAGCAGAAGCTGCAAGATGGCAGCGTGGCATGGAACAGCACTGGACATGGGCGAATAAACTTCAGCAAGGCCTTGAACATCTGCCAAAACTCGCAAATGATGCAGGGTCTATGTCGTGTTGCAACTTCTTTTGGGCCTTGGCGCTCGCGACGTCTGGTGATGACCCGTGAAACATCGTCTACTTCGTGATACAATCGGCGCGGCAATACATATCAGCCAATGTGAAGCGA
Organism: Cercospora zeina; assembly: GCA_022702355.1. Classification (NCBI taxonomy): domain Eukaryota; kingdom Fungi; phylum Ascomycota; class Dothideomycetes; order Mycosphaerellales; family Mycosphaerellaceae; genus Cercospora; species Cercospora zeina. Next base: position 3,992,173 of record JAKLWX010000005.1, read on the forward strand.
GGCTTGGCTTTGAATGTTGGCATGCAGGTAAATCGCGCTTGCGGTACAGCAAAAGTCTTTCGCAGAGCTGCCCGCTTTGGGGGTCGAAAAGCTATGCACGTTGGAGCTCATTCGGGCCTTGGCGAGTCTTGGAGGTCACAGTGCATCTGTGGATTTCTGGACAGCGCTACACGAGCAGGCTGGTCAAGCCTATTGCTTGCGCGCCTAAACGAACGACCGCATTCTCGAAGGTCGGGAATGTCAGCAGAGGGCAAGCTGGGAATATTCGTCGTCGTCGATTCGAAGCTGAGTTCTGCATGCTGCGAAATTCGCCCATGTCCGACTGCGATAGAAACGCAAGGTTTCTGCCAAACGGAGGTCATTCTCGAAAGTATCAGGCATGTGAGTCGCAACAACTCAAAACTGGGTCAAGGTCCCCTATGACATAGGGTTCTCTTTCGGGATCAAGACACTCTCGGCCGAGACACTCTCGACCTGGTATCCACGCCATGTTGTCAGTTCGCACCCATGCGTCACCAGCCTCAGCAGCAGACACCCCTCCGAGGACTCGGCCTCAGTACTTCGGAGCGTCATACGCAGACAAGCTAACTTGAGTTTGACACTGCGCAGTACCAGGGCTCGAGACAGGGGCAAGAACCCGGCTGCGAAGTTCTCGCACCATCGACTTCGACACGTCGGCGACTTCAAGTCGAAGTTGACGTACACAATTAGAATGACATTCCAGGATCTCGCGTGTCCCACCATCGGCATTGGGTGGTGACCAATGGTGGTGAGAATCCCGGACGACCAGGGTGGCGGTCGTGCATTCGGTCGCTAGCGTTGAGCGTTCTCCAGATCGCAGAATTCACGTCAACAAATAAACCAACAACCAGGCTCACCCTTGTCTGTAATGATTAACTGATCCCCCCTTTCCACCTCATATTTTGAAACTCGACCTGTCGGCACTCATGTCGAAGAGGCTCTGCACAAAAGGGCCGCCCCGCCCGAAATTTCCGCGCAGCGAGACTGTGTGCCACTGACGTATGCGCGGTGGGAAATGAATGCTCATCATGGGGTGCACGGAGGGGTGAGGGGTGGCCATGGCGGGGAGATGAATTTAGTGCAATCGAAAGCCGTGCGTAGGAACATGGTCAGGCGCGAACGTTGTCTCTGCGGTGACTTCGACCTCATCACATTTGTTTTGGTGTTGATGAGACACTGTCTTTACCGGACTACAGCAAGGATGAGCGGGCTCAGTGGTGCCCTCCGCTCGGCCACGGAGGCTCTGGGCGACGCAGTCGGGAAAGTGCCTGGTGTGCTTGACAATGTCGGGCAAAGTGTAGGAGGTGTCGTCGGCGATGCGGCAGGCCTAATCCCACCGCAAGGACCCTTTCAGCAGTGTGTTGCGAACGCTTTGGATCATGATTCTGCACTATATGCATTTCCGCAGGATCTTCTAGAGGGGATCACGAACAATCATCCGTACAACTTGGATTGGCCGTGGAAACCGGCGGCGATTGCGTATCCGAGAAATGCGATCGATGTATCGAAGCTGGTCGTGTGTGCTTCGGAATACGGTATCGCGGTACAGGGCAAGTCTGGTGGGCATAATTATTTGAATTTCGGTGAGTACAGAGACTTGATGAAGTGGAGAGAGACGGCGACTAATGCCCGTGGTCAGGTTACGGCGGGCAGAATGGTGCGCTAGCCTTGGACTTACAGCACATGAACGATTTCAGCTACAATGCGGCAGACCAGACCGTCACCTTTGGACCGGGTAACAAGCTGGCCGATCTGAATACTCAACTTGCAGCCATTGACAGGGTCATGGCGTACGGCGTGGTGGGCGATATTGGCACAGGAGGTCACATCGCCATTGGAGGACTGGGGCCTCTATCTCGCCAACTTGGACTGGCATCGGACCAGGTCGTGTCGGTGCAATGCGTGCTCGCGAACGGCAGTATCGTGACTGCGTCCGAGACCGAGCATCCAGACCTCTTCTTCGCAGTCCGAGGCGCGGCCTGGTCTTTCTGCATCATGACAGAGATCCAAATGCAAACCTCGCCGCCACCGAGCGCTGTAACGCAATTCCAGTACAATATCACTGTGGGGAAAATCACAGACCTGGCAGATACCTTCAAGAAATGGCAAGTCTTGATCTCCGATCCTGGGTTGTCGAAAAAGTTTGCTGCCACGTTGACGCTCTTCTCAAACGTGATGATATTCGCAGGAAGCTTTTTCGGTGGCGAAGACGCTTTCAACCAGCTCAATCTGGGGGGTCTCATACCCTTTGGCCAAGAGCACCTGGGCATCACGGTGGCGAGTCGTGTCGTGACGGGAGTCATATCCGACCTTTCAGCTCTGATTTACGATATTGGTGGCTCTATACCTGCGCATTTCTACTCGACCGATTTGAAATACACCAGGCAGACTTTACTATCGGATGCGGCTGTTGACCAGCTGTTCCAGTACTTGAATTCTGCCGATAAGGGAACTCCGATCTGGTTCGTGGTTTGGGACTTGAACGGAGGTCGCATCGAGGAGATTCCACAATCGGCAACAGCATACTGGCATCGCGACGCCATACACTTCCAGCAAGGCTACGTCGTCAACCCGCTGGGGCCAGTGACGAATACGTCTCGCCAATTCCTGATCGGCCTCAATCAGCTTTGTCGACAGCTGCAACCTGGTATCGACGAGAGCGCCTATCCCGGCTACGTGGATCCCTTTTTGCAAGATCCCCTGACCGCGTATTGGGGAGACAATGTTCCGAGACTAACCCAGACCAAAGGGGTGTATGATCCTCGGAATGTGTTCAGAAACCCTCAGAGCATCCCGCCTCCGTCTGGCGCATAGTGGCATTGTGCGCTGAATCTGCATTGCATTGCATTGCATTGCATTACATCAAGTGTCTTCGTGGAGATGAGCACAGTCAAGTCCACCTGTACCGTACATCGTTACACAAAAGCGGTCGGAAACCTAGATAGTTCATAATACCAGCCAGTTGCATTATCGCGAGAAGCATTGTTGCAGACATGCGGGCTTCAAGTTTCGTTCCATCACACCGCTCAGCTGTTCGCAGGCTGTAGTGTTTCACAACATCGACAGACCGGATGCGGTATGGAGCCCAGCACCAGAGTCCTTGACGCCGCTGCGCTCGGGCAACTCTGTGGCAGAGTCGCACAGACGGTGCTTCGCGATGTGACCGACGGCAAACAAAGTGGTGACAACGTCGCTCGTTGACCAGCCGACGATCGAAGCCCGTGATCATGATCTCCTTCGGTGTGCTGAGGGAAGCCTGTGTAGATCTCGGAAGTCGGTGGCGCATAGAAGCCGAGCAAAGATCGCATGAGGAGCCAAGGACTTGCGTAGTGCTTGTTGGGTGGCGGTCAGTCCATTCATTATTGTCTCTCCTCGGGTACACCGTACGGTGGCCCGATTACTGATCGCTTCGGATGAGTGGTGGTGGTGGTGGTGGTGGCTTCACTACTACTTTCTCCGAAACTCGGAACACCACCTCGTGTTCTTCGTGTGGTGCTACAGACGTGCATTTCGCTCGCCGCGGTCTGGATTCTTCGAAGCATTTCCATTTCATGAAGTGGTGAGAGCGTTTGATCACTGCCACCCCCGTCTCGTCGACCGCTGGCTCGGTGCGTACGTGGATCGCTTGTGATCATGGCCGCCTTCCACGCGAGAGACCTCGTATTTAGGATGTGTGATGGACCCGATGGTGTTGCGTGCTCGGTATGTCGTTGCGAGACGACCGGGCAACACGACCGGGACTGGTCCTCGTTCTTGGTGTTCGCTCCCGCGAGCCTGAGCGAGGAAAGTAGTAGACTTCTTCGTTCCGTGGTTCCTTGACGCCCGAGTTATCGACGCCAAGCCATCTGTAAGACACCGCAGTAGCGAACATCTTCTCCATTCTCTTCACGTCGTGTAAAACTGCCTTGCGGCGCCGGGTGATCGGCGACAAGGTTTGCAAGGTCACCCACCAGCGCAGCACCACCGCCGGAACGGCACGACCGAAGACTGGCGCACGTCGAGCGAACTTTCGCAGGCAAACCACACGGCAGCCACAGCCCACCAACACAGTGACCAGTGACAAAACGCACAAACAGGAGCGAGCACAGCCAATTACCTCGACTGTGTTGGACATTCGGCGCCGTGTTATCGCCGACGGACGAACGACGACGACCATCGGAATGTGGATTCGGAACCTCACACTATGATTTCTCCTCATCATCATCATCATCATGATCACATAAGCATGAAGAAGTTCTCGAAAGGTCTTGGGTGTGTTCGGCGCCGGGATCGTCATTCTCATCACAGGTGCCCCATGTTCTCGTGGAAGGGGGCCGCGGTGAATCTCGTTGTGCAGGATGGAAATATCACACCAGCGAGCGGGACCTCCTACAATATTCGTTCCTGCGATCGCCACATACCTCCTACTACTGATGAGCTGCAAACTGCCCGAATTCGGAAACACGGCACATTCGCTGTGCTCTCACTGTCATCATCAATTCCGTCCAGTGCTTTCATCAGCTTGCGTGTAGGATTCACCAGCTTTTTTTTTTCTTCACCAATCAGCACTGAAGTTTCGACTCTCGAACGGAGTTCGGCTTCCAGTGGCTGGCGACTGCTACACTACTGCAAGCCTCGTTTTTCTGCCACACAAGCCATTTGCGCCATTTCGCGTACGCACTTGGTTCTCGCGGGACGGACTCGTTTTTATGCCATATTTGTGCAAGCCACCAAGAAGAGGATCCATCACGACACACGGAGATGGAATGTGGTATGTATGTCGCTCGTAGTAGGATACTGCAGCAGCGCTCGCATTCGCATCCAACACTGCACACGCACACCGAGGCGAGATGAAAAGTAGTTCTGTGGTTTGTTCCAGCGCGTATGCAAGTATGCACCTGCTGATGATGAAGCGACCATTCGGATTACTACTCTGCCCATGCTCTGTAGATGGTTCGGCTGCCCCAGAGCTGACCTTTCCTCAAGACGACTTGCTGGCGCCACTCGTCCTGGTTGATGGCGTTGACATATCTGCTCGCTTCGATGCATAGACCACTTCGAGGCCCACGGGGCGGGAGGCCCTCTCTCGCAGGAGGCGCCTGGATTTTGCCGCCTGCGTAGAATTGGAAAGCAGGTTCGGTGCTGAGTGCTTCCAAGTGGATCTTGGTGTTGGGATGGCGGAGCTCGATGAGCTTCTTCATTGGCTCCGCGCGGGTATCAAGTGGTATGCTTGCAGGATCAGGATTCATGATGAAGCAATGATCGGGTTCGGGCGTTTGGGCGCCCAAGACAAATTCCTTGTTGGCGTCGAACTCTGGGTATGGCTCGATGGCGCCTGTGGGAATGGTTGTGGCATCGACAGGGAGGTGCAGATTTGTCTGAGTCACCACTCGCGTGCCTTCGTGTGTGGGCCCATCTGATATGTTGAAGTAGCTAGATGCGTGTTGTGTCAGCAGAGAGAGGATGAGCTGCAAGCGATGTGTGGGTACCGCACCTGTGATTAGTCACACTGACCACGGTCTCTTCGACTTCGTCGCCAATCAGTTCCGCTTCATATTCGATTTCCAAGCTCGTCTTGTCCTTGCCATCATCCTTCTCGATGGTCGGATAGTACCACATGCGTAGCTCGACTGTGCCTGGGTAGCCCTCTTCGCCATCTTTGCTCACGTACTTCCACTCCAGCGCATCACGACCATTGCGGGAGACGTTGTCGGGTCCATCAAAGGTCTTTTTGCCCCAACCTTCTTGCCCGCCATGCAAGGCATTGGGGCCATCATTTGCAGCCAAATCGTAGCTCTTCCCGTTCAGGCTGTTGATCTTTGCGTTGGCGATACGGTTTGCGACTCGGCCAATGTTTTCGCCGAAGAATTGGCTGTTTCGTTGTTTGTATGGCTCTGGCGACTCGTAGCCGAGCACGATGTTGCGGCCGCCGACATTGAATTCTTGGATGAGACCGCCTTGAGGAAGGAACTTAAACGCATCGGAAGATCCCGATGCGGCCATGTTGGACGGGTGTGCTGATGATGCTGTGCGGTGAGTAGTGATGGTGCAATCAATAGTCGCGACGTCGACCAAGGGAAGCGAAGGGAAGTGGGAAATGGTGAGGTTGGATGCTGTCTTCTACCACGTCTCATGCATCCACGGCTCTGGTGGAGCCGATGAACCTCGCAGCATTTCTCCACGACAGCTGTCTTGATTAGCCTATATTGCAACTTCAATTGGCCCGCTTGGACTCGAGAGCGACTGCGTAATGACGGGGAGAATCTAGAGTACCATCGCATACTCGGCTGATGATGGCTGCAGTCGTCACGAGCAGTGGGAGTCGAGAATTAGGCTCAATCGTGCGCGTGATGGAGAAGCCAGCAGACCTCGCGAGCTTATTATTCGCGCGGAAGTGCTTGCGATTCTCGCGCCAAAACGCGTTGCAGCTGCCATTTGACGTGCACTGCACGTATTGTCGCAGCAGTGATGGCGTCGGCACTACGTAGTTAGCAAGCACCACGGTCTCACCATCTTGCGAGGCAGTGCACATGTATCACAGAAGTTCAACCCCAGGCGAAGCACCATGGTTGCCACGCTGTTGAGTGATTTGGTTTACCAAAGCCTACCGCGGGCATGAAAATGACGGCGAATAGATGGTTCGCGAAATAAGAGGAGAACATTCTCCCATTGGTGAGGTGTATATTATGGAGCTCTTTCCAGCTTTGCCCCCCAAAGCGATCGTATGTAGGATGTACCGAGGTTCTTGTGCACAAGCTGCCTCTCAATCTATATAGCATAGCACCCACACTGAAACATGATGGGTATCAAGTATTTCGCTCGAACGCAAGAGCAGTCAAAAAATCAAAACAAAAATATACGAGCCTCCGATGATGACATGCCCGCATTCGTCTTCTTCGTGCTGCCCACAGCGGGGAGGGCCCGTCCTGTCTGGTCCAGCTGACGCCCATGTTCGTCAACTCGTGTTCCTCCAAAGTCCCCAAGTGGTAACGTCCTCCGCTCATGTCTGCACGGAGACGAAGCTACCGAATTCGAAATCCATATCCTGCGGGACGTGCATCCCTGGCACTTCAGGTCCTCTGCTATTGTGGAAGGCGTTCATGGAGGGATCAAAGTAAGCGGGCATGGGCTCGGGCATCATTTCAAAGGAAAAGTCTTGCGGCGCGTCCCATTGTTGAAAGGAAGTCGGCAGTCCATGCATGCTCGCTTGTTGATGCATGCTCGGCGCTTGCATGGCAAAGTCGCTTCGCATCATCTGTTGCGGAGCGAATTTGTGATCGTTGGCCGGTGGGTAGTTTTGCCATTCCGGTTGGAATATGTTAGGATCCTCTTCGACCGGAGAGCTGTGTTGCAGAGGGGAGGGTTGCGGTGGTTGTTGGAAGGGATGTCGTTGACTGCGGTGGACGGGGCTGGCGGCTGGCGGCGACGAGGGCTCGCTGTTGACGCCAAACTTGAACTCCTCTTTGAATAACGATGCGGGCTGGGACACTTGCGGCGTACCGTGGGATTGCGACTGCGACCTCGCGTGGCTGTGTTGGCTGTGCTCGGAGTCGGAGCTGATGGATGATCGACGCGCGTGCCCCGCCATGCCCGCGCCGTCCGCGATGAGTTTCGCCTGCAGCTTGTCGGTGTCCTCTTCGAATTCCACAGCGCTTCCGTCTCGAGTTTCGAGCAAGTCGAGCGCGGCCAGGATGTGGTGGGTGTAGGGCTTGCCGTCGTGCTCCTCGACCGGAGGACCAGTCCAGGCTTCTGCTTTCAGCAGTCGCTCGTACAGCTCGACGAGGCCGCTCACGAGCTGTGCTTGCTGCTGTTCCAGCATTTCCACGTAGCCTTTGGGGTAGACTTTGTCGTGGGATTTTTTCCGCTCGCTGGGCATGGTCAGCGGAATTCGGTCTGGCAAGGTGGCAACGACGGGTGCTTACCCAAATACGCAAATGGCGTTGTCGGTCTTGCAACGAGTGCACGGGCTGGAGCCATCGCATTTGCTCTTCTTCAACCGACACCGATCACACGCCTTGCACACGCGTTTCCTGATGCCGTCGGCGGACGAGTCTTGCGAGGCGGTCCGGGACGGGGCCATCTTGGTGACGGGGGCGTGCGAAGAAGGCGTCATGCTGTGGGAGTGATAGGCCATGGGCTGTGCGTTCAGACAGGACAGCTGGCCGCGGTGTGACATGGCGATCAATGTGCTGGGGAGGTGTGGCCGAACGATCAACTGGTGAGCGGGGAGAGGGCCAAACCGAGGCGGGAGGAAGTGGTGGTGTTATAGGGAGAGCGACGGTGTTAGCTGCCGCACGGCGGAGTCCAAGCTCGCGATCCATGCTGGTAATACAGCGACGGGCCATCCTGGCGACGCGACCCAGGCTGGACAACAATTGTGCAAGAAGAGAGCGCGCGCGCGAGCGAGCAACGGAAGCGCTCAGCGGGCGAGCCGTCGGAGCGTCGAGCGTGCGCATGTCGCGCGCAAGGGTGTGGCGCGGCTCTTGGACAGTCGAATGGCGCGGCGCACTACTGCGCGAGGGGATGCCCTACTTCGTGGCATGGGACCAAGTGAACTCTGTTTTGCTGCACCGGACGCTACTGCCAGAGGGCTGTCAGGTGCTGCAGCAACGCGAGCCGACACGACGGAGCTCGGAGCTTGGAGCTTGCGGCGTGTCTTACGCGTGATATCGCGCATCCGCAGCCACCTCCACCTCCTGCCGACCTGGCGTGTTTCGCACCTCGCCCTACCAGCGTGCCGGCCACTACGCATGTACCTGCTCCCGTGCTCGTGTACAGTATCCCACTGGACACCCAACTTGGACGTATGCACCGCCACGCGTTACGAGTCTGCAGCGGCCGCGGCATGCGCGCGCGATCCTCGAGCAGCACTGCAAACACGTCGCCCCGCGCCGAGGGCCAATTGTACATGTACCGGAGCTCCACCTGCTGCACCGTGGATTGGATTCAGCTCATCAGTCAGCCTCGGAATGCCTTTGTCATGCGGTACCGCAGCTCATCAATGCTTCGCACCTGCCATCACGAAGCCATCCGCCCGGTGAGACTTCGCCGGAGGAGAATCCGGGACCTGGCGATGAAGCACTCGAGAGTTGATGTACAATCTCGCTGCCCGGTGAACACACCGTGTGCGTAGTATGGAACGACGGACGTCTGGTCAGGACGGCCAGTACGAACTTCAACCCAATTGATCCTCTGCTCGTACTTTGCCGCAGGATCGTCGTCGACAAGCCCCTGGAGTTGATTGGTCCATTCACGCCCGAGACAGATGTGTCGCAGGCATGGAGCAATTTGCACGGTGTGCTCTCCTTTCTCGCAGCAAACGCCCGGCGTCTTCTGTGCTGCGGTAGCTGCAGCCGGTCTCGGCTCGGAAAAATGTGTCGGATGATGGCGCGGCCCCATGCGCAGTCACAGTCACATAGAATAAGCCGGCGGGTGCTCCGCGCAATGCTTGTCATCACCACCATACCATCGTCGTGCAGGTGCTGCCTCGCCCCTTGCACCTTCCCGCCCTTCTCTGCACCACGACCACCGCCACGATGGGAATCGCCTCGATCGCTCCACGCTTGTCTCAGCATCCTTGACGTCCCAATCTCGCACTACTGTACCCACGCCGTCCCCGTCGGCATGTGCCATCGCGTGCCAACTGCCCGGCGTGCGAAGTCAGCTCTGGTGGCTGATTGTGGCAGCCTGGTCGTGGGGATCTGCCTTTCGATGCCTCATCACTCCCACACCGCATGTGAGTGCACCCAACAGCCCCGCGGGCCGTTCGACCAGCAATCGCCAGGTCTTCGAGTGAGGATTGCGCGGCCACCAGCAGGCATTGATCAGGACGCTGCAGGCACGCGCACTAGCACCATCAACGGCGCCGACTCTGCATTGTTGCAGGTTGATTGGGGAGATTCATCAATGCTCCAAACAAAGAGCCAGCTCTTTGGCGCCGCTGAAGTCTGCTAGGGACCCAGCGTGTATCACCCTGGTCTGGCAAAGGCTAGACGGCGGTGGGCCTTGCTATATGGTGGCCTGACCTGCGCCAAGGCCAAAATACTCCGTAGGAGCGCAGCCTACGAACGATGGAGCACGGCAGTTGGGACACAAGGCGCCAATCGAGCGATACATTGCTCTTGGCGCTGCAAAGAATCACCTCCTACCACGCTACAGTACCTTCATCACAGATGTACTGCCCGACAAGACTTCTTGGCGAAGGCGCCAAGCCAAAGTCCGAATCGATGTACCAGGACAGCTTTGCCAAGCATCAACGGTGCGACGGGAGGCAGGAAGCAGTACAACACCTCGTCCGCTCCTACTGGACTCAGATCTTGGCGAATACCGCCGAGACACACAGTACCGTCGTTGCCCTTGACGCGGACTGTGTTGTTGGCATATGCCGCGACGAGACTCGGCGCGTGGATGGAGCGTCACTGCGATCGCATGCGACCGACCTTGATCGCCGATGCACAACTACTGCGCTGCGTCAGTTCATCGTCCATCTTGTTCGGCCACCGAGCTCGCGCAACCCTTCATACTCGTATGTATACGCATCTGACGGCTGCGGAAAAGTCACTCATCAGTCGTCGTCCCACTAATGACAAAGCCGGGATTGCAGCCTCAGGTGATGCGGGGCTCTGTTAGACAAGTCTCAGGGTCCACTCATGGTCGGTGGCTGTCTTATTCAGCCGATCCTCACCACACCGCGACGGCAGCTCAAACGCCGATGATTCATCGCTTCGGGACTCCAGCTTCTCCGTTTGCTCCTTACGTCTCGATGCATGTACCTGCGTGCACATGCGCAGCCAGATTCAGAACCCTACCAAAATCAATCTAACCCGTAATCGTAGCGCGATGCGGACAAAGTCCAGCCTTGGTCAGAAATCCGTGCTGCACGGTATACAGCTGTGCGTGTCCTGCGACGATCAACCCTGTCACTTCGGATTCGTGCCCAACCCTGCTTTTCGAGCAGCATGATGAAGCCATCGAAAAGCTGCCCCGGATCGAGCGAATGCGAATTAACCTTGAAATGGTTTCGAGAACAAGCGCTCATCATCGATCCTGCCATGAGACCACGCAGACAGCCTTCTGGAACGCTGTCAACAAAGCAGACTACGCAAAACGCAGACTACGGCCGAAGCAACATAATAACAACATCTTGTCCGTTGGTGACTTTGTAAACAACCCATGCTCCCACGCTCGTATACTGTTTACATCATGTTGGGGGGGGGGGTCCGACGAATGACCAGGGGGAGGGGACGAGGCCGCGAGGGCGACAGAAAATAGTTCAAGAGTTTGGGCGCTTCTAGGCCCGAATGTGATTTTGCCGATGCCCCAACAACTCTAAAAACGACTTTTCGAAATTGTACATTGTGATGGGAACGTGTTTGATCAACACTTTCTGCATAGTGCTGCTAGGATTAATTGATTCGTTTGATCATGATGAATTGTTCGTGGTCCCACTTGTGCTGCTTTCATCATCATCATCATCATCATCATCATTCATCACCAGACAGACTTTGTTGTCCGGAATGATTCTAGTTTCTTTTTGTTTCCCCGGATGGTCTTCGCGGAATGCTGCCTACTATGGTCATCTCGCGCCGACTGGCCCCTTTTTGCTTTCTCTCTCTCTCTCTCTCTCTCTCTCTCTCTTGCTTCCTCTTGATTTTGCCCGGGGGGGGGGAGGGCCGAATACGAGACTTCATCTCGTCGTGTTCATTATTTTCCATTCAGAGAGGCTTGGGAAGTTTGAGATTCGGTCAGATTTTTCTCTTTCTTTCTTTCTTTCTTTCTTTCGTTCGCCGCTTTTTCTTCTTTCTCTTCTTTCATCCGTGGACGCCACGCCCGTGTAGTTGTGATGAAACACTGCACTTCATTTTATTCTTCTTCTTCTTCTTCTTCTTCTTCTTCTCCTTTCGCTACTGCTGCTGCACTCTCGTCAGGTTGAGGCTTGACTCGGCTCCCATTCCTCTGACGACGACGACGACCATTCCTCTGACGACGACGACGACCATTCCTCTGACGACGACGACGACGACGACGATGATGATGATGACGATGATGATGATGATGATGATGATGATGATGATGATGATGATGATGATGATGATGATGATGACGAGTAGTTCTTTCGAGGCTGCAAGGTTTTCGAGAAAAGAAAAAAAAAAAAGAAAAAGCGCCACGACTCTCGCTGTCGTCAAAGTTCTGTCAAACCTGTCATCATGTCCCTGCACGTCCTTCGTGTTTCATGTTTTTTTCGTGTTTCGTGTCTTGACGTGGCTCGACGTGGCTCGACGTGTACTGTCTCGTCATGTATTGTACTGTGGGTTTTCCTTGGTTTGTTCCACAACTATCACACCGCACCGCACCGCACCGCACCGCTTTGATGATGATGATGATGATGATGATGATGATGATGATGATGATGATGATGATGATGATGATGATGATGATGATGATGATGATGATGATGATGATGATGATGATGATGATGCTAGATCTTGAATTGAGGATCTGAGATGACGACGTGCAGTTTGTTCTGCATGCTGCCACGCTGGGCTGGTGGGCTCATATGTTTGGAAGAGGAGGAAGTTTTCCTTTCCTTCTCATCAGAGTTGGCAGTGAATGGCAATGTGTAGCGTGGCAAGCGATGCATGTGAATGACTGCCAGAGTGGGATCAGGTTTGTGTGTATGCAACGGGCAGCGATACTCGAACGTCTGGACATCTACGAATCTAACATCCCCCCCCCCCCGTCCATTTATTGATCTTTGATCCATAATGTAAATCCATACCTTTCCGTCCGCAAACTTCCACGAGCGTGTTACGCCATTTCTGATCTTGGCTGATAGGCTTCTTGTTTTCGCCCATACCACATCATGAAATTTCGACCTTGAACTTCTGCGCAGCTGCCAGGTCTCAGCAACGAGATTTCCTTTGTGATGAATTCGAGTCAGTTTGTTATGCCAGCAACGAGCATTCTCCAGAACAATGTAGTCGAAGAGCTCTGGAGATTCTGGGAGGAACGAGTCGCCAATGATGATGGTTGTCCAGAGCGATGACGCTCGTGATGGTGATGGTGATGCTATTGCTGGTCACTGGAAGGTACCGAGTGCTCAGTACGACAAATGAGGGGGGCTCTCTATGAGCCGAATCATACTCAGTGGGAGGCCGGGCGAAAATTTCACCTTCTCGGACTAGTGAGAGTTAGCCGCAGGAGCTGAACAATGAAATAACGTTGATAATTGGGGTCTAGCACCTGTCTGCCTGGCATACTGCATGACAATCTGCGCTGCAGCCTATCTCATTTTGATGTTTGTTCTGTGGCGTTGTCCTCCAGCTGGTCATATGCCTCAGCTCTATCCCAGATGTATAAGTTGTTTCGAATATGTAAGAGCCCTGACAGCCGAACGACCGTTGGGTGAACACGTTCAGTCTTGTCTGTCTTAACAGTGGTCGCCCATCGTCTTCAGCTGTATTGCACGGGCGATGAACTGAGACTCGAGGGTAAGATGCTATCTGCACCATATCACAAGTGCATAAGCGTGGGATCGATAACGCACAAAACCAAGCTCGTGAGATCCCGCAGTCAAGCTCACACGCGGTCAATGCGTAGCACGCAAGATAACTACTGAGAGCTCGGCGAAAGCTTTGTTGCTCGGCATCAGCGTTGCGAAGGATGTAAGACCAGCACCGAGTTTACAAAAGCTGATTCGGTCTGTACATGTGATGGCATCAGTCGTACACTCGTGAACTCGGTACTCAGCGCTTTGCATCTTCCGACGTGTCGAGTAGATGATGCGGTAATGTACATCCATCTTCACACGACATTTCAATCTCAGCTAGCCTTGACTGAAGCGGCATTGGGACCATTTCGCGTCGGCTTCGCGCAAGACTGCTTCCGCAGTCATGGCGTACATTGCCACATTGTACGTCTGCATGATCTCGTCAGCGTCATGCAATCAATACAGCTTTGTGAAATTCCATGCATGGTAGGGCATAAAGCCTTCTCAGAATTGAATCTTTGGACAATCGCGGTTGAGTGTGTTCTTACCTCGGGGGGAGGCTCAAAAGAACCACGCCAAGTGCCCTCATATATGTACTTGATCTCAAGGAATACTTCAAGTGTTGGTCGTTCGATGCGAGCAGCCTCCAGCAACTCCTCGATGGCAAGTCGAAACGTGGTCGTACCGCTGAAGCCTTTCCTGCATCCAACATCGAGGGCCGAGCCTCTGTGATCCCAGGGCGGTCGTGTTAGCTCAATGTTGAGAAAGATGTGCAGTACCCTCAAGCCCGGAAGTTGGGACAGCAGCGACGCCATTCCTGCTTTAGTTGTGTAGATGATGGCAGGATATTTTTGTCGACCGATGGGAATTTCAAATTCCAGGGTCAGAAGCGCCTTCCGGACCGGATGAGGCAGTGCAGGCACGAAGGGAGGTAAGATGGCTGCTCTACCGCGTTCTGTGCGCTGAAAGTCCACATGAATCGAGAGTATGGACTGCTCGAGTACTGCGTGCAGCGACAGAGGCATCAGCGCCTTGGTAGCCAGAGACTCGCCCAATAGTCTGCGGGCGGCACTGATAATCGAAGTCTCGTCTTGCAGAAACACATGTTCCATGGTATCAAGAGCCATATGTTCCAGGATCTGCAGCACGAGTTCTTTGGGCAACTTCTCAGCCATGATCAAGACAAGCGGTCGATCACGCTGCCAGCGATGGATTTCGCGTAAACACTGCAGGCGACGCCGTGGAATTTCGCAATCATGTTGTGGGTAGTAGTGCTTCAGCGGGTTCTGACAACCTTGACGTTGGAGAGACCGGAGCGCGGTCTCTTCCACACGGGGACACTGCTCGATCTTCCAGGCCGAGTGCTGGACGACAGGCTCCCATATGGGGCGTTGTGACAATTCGGCAGGAGAGAGCGTAGAATAGGAGCCAGTATTCCGATCGGCCCATAGCCAATGCCGCTTGGCCACTGCCGGCGGGTCGGTTTCCGAGGCGTGGCGTCGACGATGCCTGCTGCTTGACATGGCTCGTGAGGGCTCGAGTTCGAGATTCTTGACGTGAGAGCACTCTTTCGGTCGCTGATATATTTCTGGGTGATTCGGGTGAAACTTATATTGTCGCCTGGACGGGGTCACGGGATCTGGGATTGCTATGCCTGAGGCTCAAGGGACGGTCACCCGAAGTTGGTGCCGACAGTCTGTTGGGTGATTGCAATGGAATGATATTGGATCGAGCGGGCGCGGTGAAGTCGTGGAGTGAACAAAGGAGGTTGATAGAAGCATGACGGGAATCAACAGAAGTCGCGGGACGCAAAGGCCGATGCTTGGAAGTCAAGTGACGACAACAAGAAATTCCCCGACCAGACAGAATCAACACACGCACCACCCGTATCAGCCGCGCCATGTCATTGTCCACGGAACCGCCCGAGGGCGTTCAAACATACACATCAGCAGACCAAGTGCCGCAAGAACTGCAAAAATACTGGCACCAGCGCAATTCCATCTTCTCCAAATACGACGAGGGCATTTGGCTAACGGATGATGCCTGGTTCGGCGTGACACCAGAGCCGATTGCAAAGTAGCACATGTCCTTCTATGCATCCAGGCCGAGGCTGACGATTCGCCAGAAAGATCGCCGAGCACGTAGCAACCGCGCCCAAGGAGAAGAAGGTCCTCATCGACGCGTTCGCCGGCGTGGGCGGCAATGTGATCGCATTTGCCCTCTCCGGCCGCTGGAGTCAGATCTTTGCAGTCGAAAAGGACGCGAAGACGCTGGCCTGCGCAAAGCACAATGCCGAGATCTACGGCGTCGCCAAGAAGATCTGGTGGATTCACGGCGATATCTTTGACGTGCTCCAGGTGCGCTTGAAGGCGTCCGCCAAGAATGCTGTGATCTTCGCTAGCCCGCCCTGGGGAGGACCATCGTACACAGACTGGGATGTGTTCGACCTGTCTTATATGGAGCCCTACAATCTGAAGATGCTCTGGGATGCATTCTCGATTGCGAACGAGGTCGTGCTATACCTGCCACGCACTTCGGACGTGCAGCAGCTGGCGAAATATGCCAAGCAAGATGAGAAGCTTCCAGTCACTCACTATTGTACGAAAGGGGCAAGCAAGGCGCTTTGTGTGTTCTACGGCTCTTTCGGACTGGCTTGAGCGCTGATGTGCAGAGTCAATCGATGACATTGGAAGCACTACAACAAGCAGATGAGCATTCTGGCCTAGGGCTACCACTCCTATCGCGAATCATCTCAGCGTCCCTCGAGGTCGCTGCTTACAAAACCCGGGACTATCGTCTCCAAAGAGAAGGACGATGTTAAAAGTACTCTCTGTCCAACAGCTGCATTCACATGTCTACTGGCACCTTGTGCCACGCGTTGCCCAAGAGGCCCCGGAAGTTCCAAGTCGCATCGAAGGTCTGTGGTTGGGTATTGTAGCCTTCGTCAACAGCCTTCACCACAAACACGGGATTCGCCTGCGGTAGCTTGTCCTTGGGCCAATCAATGGTCCACTGCGTCCACGCCCACCTCCTGGTACCTTTGGCCTCGTCCTTGCGCAGACAAGCTTGCCTCCACGTCTGACCACCATCTGCAGATACGTCGACCCGGACGATCTTTCTGCCGCCGCCACTGAATGCAAAGCCGTTGACGCGGAGCGGTGTGTGTCCGTCGTCACACCTCATTATGTCCGTAATGGCGCTCTGAACGGGCATCTCCTGGATGCTTTGCGCAGCTTCCCAGTCCTCGGGCTTGAGGTCGGAAGCTCGCACATTTGGGCCGAAGCACTTGTAATCTCGAGCGTGCCAATTTGACTGCGATTCTTCACAGCTCAGGCGCACCTTTCCAAGCCATTTCACGCTACGGGTTGCAACGCTGCCTGGCACAATCGCCCTCAATGGCCCACCGTGATCACGGGGCATCTCTTCGCCGTTCATCTTCCAGGCCAACAGAACATCCGAGGCAGGATTCAGTGCTGTCTGCAGCGGTATGCTCTGCTCGTATGTATCAGAGGGTGCGCAAAAGTGGATATGCTGGTCCGCATCGGGGTCATTCGGACATGTCGCACAAGCTTTGTCCACGTCGTAGCCAGCATCGAGCAAGACATCGCGGAGGCGAACACCGGTGAACTCTGCAGTACCAATAGCGCCAATGTCCCATTGAAGGCCGGAAGTCTTGCCATGCTGAGACTCGTTCATGTGCGCTCTGCGGTTTCCTGCGCACTGCAGAGTTGCTGTAATTGTGTGCTCACGGAACTTTTGCTTGAGGTCGTCAAGAGTGTACGACACCTCTTCGCCGTTGGATAGCTCGATTTTCAGTTCATGCTCCGTGGCATCGATTTTCGGTACCCACAAATGATGTCTCACAAAGAAAAGTCGCAAAGGAGTGATGAAGTCGCCGAGCAATTTACCAGGAGTTTCCGCATTGCATGGTTTGGGCGTCCGCACAATCAGCTCTGGATCGCGCTCAGGATCGTCTTTGAAGGGGTCGTCGATGGAAGCACCTTTGATGCCAGACCAGTTGATATTGCCTTCGCTGTCGAGGTCTCGCTGATCCAGGTCACCAATGTAATAGTCGTCCAGAATCTTCTTCACCTCTGGCTTGTTGTGGATGCTGAACAGTTTCCAATAGGGATCAATGGAACCTCCACAAGCGCGAAGTATGACCTCCCCTCCTGGATGTGCGTCGACGAACGATGTGATGTCATATACCGATGTGCCATGGATGACCCATTTACTCGAAGACGATCGATCATGTTTGACCACGTCCGACAAGCGGAACTTGGCGGGCCTCGTGTCTTCGTCAACGACGACCATCACATCGGTCTCAGCGACAACATCTTCGAACGTCTCTTGGAGCCGTGAAACGACGGGAGCTGCCAATACAGCTACCGCAGACGCTCCAAACAAGACAGCCAGCACACCTTTAGCATCGGACTGTCGAGCTTGCGAAGCATTTCTCCAAGAAGACGACTGGCGTATCCCATTCCACTGCCCAAATGTCTCCCGCCTCTTCACCAGCAACGATGATATAGATCTCGACCCACTCTTTCGAGCCTCTCCGGGCGCAATTTGCTTGACATGATTCGTCGACAGCGTCCTAGGGCCCGCGGACGGCCCAATCGGCGGCTGACAAGGTTTCGGGGTGTGGAGCAGCGATTTCGGGATGCCGACGAGTTGTTTGAGACGAATGTGGCCTGTTTTCGACATTTTCGTAGTTGTCCACGGCCAGTCAGCACAGCGAGAGAAGGCGTGCTCAGAGCTAAGCTGCACTCGGGAAGTTGGCTTGGATGGGCGCGCGGGGAGAAGGCACATCCCCGACAACGTGCGACAAGTCACGCCGCCGACAGCCCGAGACACGTGAGCTCGTTCTTGCAGGGCGCGAAGTCGGTCAGTCGCTCTCCTTCTGTGATTGATGATATGTGATATGCCGGATGAGACGACGACCCGGCACCGCCCACGGCACGACACTGTGTTCTGCAGCTCCTACGACGGCAATCGATGTGTTGCAAGACTGTGACATTTGTGCATTCTCAGTCAATGGAGCCGGTTGCACGGGCGGCATGGGACTAGTACATAACCTGTCACTCTATCAATCTAGGGGTGTTCAGCATCTCCAGCTCGACTTTCGATCATCGCTTAACCGCAAACATGCCTCACGCCACTGCAGCTCCAGAGAGCACGATTGAAAGTATAATGAACCATCACTATGAGCCGCCACCAGGAGGGAAGGTCACGATTCCATACATCAATTCTGCCGGCTCGAAGCGCATCAAGCATACGCCGCAGAGAGTTCGCATCACAGACTTGCGAACCACCGACAATCACTTCACCATCGATGAGATGGATTTCAGTTCTTGAAATATCCCGGCCCAGTGGGCACGAAGCGCGAATCTTTCGCTGACGAGGCCACTATCAAAGACGTTATATTCAAGGAGGCTCAAGAGCTGATCAAGAACACGTAAGTTGCGGTCCCCGGCGGTACCGAGACCGTGGGCAAATGCTGAACGCTCAACAGCACAGGTGCTACCAACGTCTACGCCATGAGCCACTTGCTACGAAAGGATCCTGCATTGTCAGTTCTTGATATACCAGATGATGTCCCAGACGAGGCCGAGTATCGATCGAGCAATGTGCCCGCCATGCAGGTACATATAGATCACTCGTATAAAAGTGCCGATACTCTCATGGAACGCCTCACACAATTCCAGAGGCAGAACACGTCCGTTCCAAGGCCGCAAACTGCAGATGGGGCGTGATCAATGTATGGAAACCTTTGAAGACCGTTACTCGCCAGCCGCTGGCTGTTTGCGACGCTACGACAGTGCCGGAGTCTGACCTTGTTGGCTTTCCCTTGCGGGCGCGCCCAGACGTCAGCCCCGAAAAGAAGGAAAGGGATGTTGAGATATGGCACGTCATGGCTAATCCAGAACACAAATGGTACTGGCCTTCCGCAATGGAGCCCGACGAAGCGCTTCTGATCAAATGCTTCGACAGTAAGCTTGACGGCAGGGCAGGGTGGGCGCCGCACAGTGTTTTCAATCTGCCAAACGACCAAGGTGCGCCGAGAGAAAGCATTGAGATCAGATGTGTGGTATTGTGGGAGGATCAGCCTAAAGAGTGAGGGCTGGCGTGTCGTGCTCTTTACACAGGCTATTCTCTTTTACAACTATGACTTTCACTACTCCAAGCGGTACGAGCCTTCCGTTACGGTCTCACTGACGCGCGCGCGCAAGTCGCCCAACGCGCCTAAATCGGCGATTTCGGCACTGAAACACTATACATAGGCTGGGATTCAGCTAAATTGAGCCAGAGACAGTGTTTGCAAGCTTGTGTCCTGCTATACGACACAGTGTCACCATTCGATGATCTACCAATGACACGATCCATTGCGTTCTTCGCTATTCGGGTTTGATCTGGTTCCGTCTACCGTGAGCTGTGAGTGCTCTCATAGGTGGTACAGCAGCGCATGTCAAGTTTCAGCAATGATCGCCAGTGACCCGCAGGAGTAGCGTCGAACAACGATTGCACCTATCAGCTTCAGCATGTCCACATTTGGCGCATCCGACGAGTGTTTGCTGTAAATACCACATACATGTGCAGATGCGGTCCATGCTGCATCCGGTCCAACGGATGTTTGCCCGCGAGCCCATTTTCCTGCTGAGGACTGTGGGACGTGAAAGCTGCTCGTCTCATGCAGAAGCGCAGCTCACCAAGTAATAATAAATGGGCGAATACGAAGCGCGGGCTTCTAGACGATGCGCTGAGTCCATGGGTCTAGAACATCGGGCGATGCGTTTCGACATGGGTGCTATAGGATTGTGGGTCACGCTTCGGCGCTGAATCGCAGCTGTTTTCTGTATGTAGAACCTTCCACCAGCATGCGGCGCATCACTAGTAAGAGAGGTTGCACGACTGCTGCAGGATGCGGCACACTGCCACACACTAGGTCTCTTGGTTACACCAAGGCAACAGTTTCGTCGTCTTCGCAACCTTGCTCGTCGAGGAGGTAGGTCTACTTTCTCGCCCGCTTCCATGCCCCGTGTCGTCTCGTCGCCCAGCTTCACCTGCATGGCATGGCATCGCACATGGGAGCTGGCGGATCCGCTCACCACCCTCATCACCACACTCCAGCTCCCTCCACAAGACCTCTTCCGGCCCCGGCGGGCCACCGCACTCTCTCCGAAGAAGAACATCAACCGCCCCGCGCCGAGCCCGAAGACATCTTCTACCAGATCGACCAAGAACTCAAATACATTGAAGAAGAACTCGCAGCCTTCGCAGCCAAAGCCCAACGTGACCTCGAAACCCAAGATTTACGAGAACAACAACAGCAGCAGCAGCGCCCTTTGTTCCCCAACCGTCAGATAGAAGCCCTCCTCCAACTCAAACAATTCTCTCCCATCTTCCGCAATGCCTACAAAGAACTCCTCTCCCGCCTCCCCATCTCCATCTCCCTCCGATCCCGCAACGCCGAGCTCGGCGTACCCATGCCTTCTCCCGTCGACATGCCCAGCACCCACTATGCCCGCTTCCGCTGTGTCTACGCCGACACCACCGCCACGGCCTCGTCGCCACAGTGCGAGACCTGGACGTTCAAACCGTACGTGATTGACACGTATCTGCTCGGCTTGAGCAGGATCTTGGGCGCCGCGGCGAACACCATGTTGGAGGGAAATGAACTGGAAGCGCAGTTGGCCGCGGGCTATCGGCAGATGTGCTGTTCGGGGCATCACGAGAAACTGAAGGAGGAGCAGGCGAGTGTTTTTGCTGTGGCTAGTCGGCCGGTTGTGGAGAAGTGGAGGGAGGATGTGCAGCTTTGGTGGTCGGTGGGGAAGAGGACTTGTACGTCTACGAGGATGTCGGGGGCTTAAGTTTGAGCGTGTTGCGGGGGGGTGGCTGTCGTATTGGGACGCTGTATCTGTGGGGGTGGCATTTGTGAGCGTTTTGTTGGCGCAGGTCGTTGGGCTGACACAGCGCGTGATTCGAAGACGCCGTGAGATTCATAGAGAATTGTGGCACAGTGGAATGGGAGCAAGACGGTTTGCAATTTGATTGGTGTGCACTACCTTTGCAAGGGGTTTTGGTGTGCGAATGTGAAGCTGTGCTACCTCCTACCACTCGCGCGCTCACTCGCGCAGAACGATCTCTGATTTTGGAACGTCAATGCCCAATGCTGTACCGTAACGCCTCGCCCAGCTGCAAAATCTCCGTGCCCATGCCAATCCGCCTTCTACCTCTGCGCGCTGCTCCACCACATGTTGTGATCGACAATCAGATGCTTGAACGACGAAGCTGCGCCAACGCTCCAGGTATTGTGAATCTCGTCGAGACAGTCGATCAGTGCCATCCTTGACTGCAGCAAATTGTCGTCGTCTTCATCTTCATACTGCTCGTGATGTGCCACATATGCGTTGTAGATAGCTGGGCCGAGGAGATCCATGCCGAACTGACCAAAAGCTTCTGCCTTCTCCATCTGGCCTGCATGAGCAAGCGTGACGCTGACAGCTGCAAAGCGGGGTGCGAGAAACGTGGCGGAACTGGCAAGAAACTTGTCGTAAATCTTCGATGAAATATGGGAATTGAAGGTGCTGTCTTCGGAAAGCTCGATGTCCGCAAGACAAGCGGTCTGGATCTTGTGGTATGCCTTGGAGAGATCGAGTGTCTTGGGCTTGATGTGTTTGCTGATGCGGCCGGAACGGACCTCGTTGATGTATTTCTTGCGGTTGGCGCGTCTGCGGATGAGTGGCATGTCGTCTTCGCTGTCGTCGTCGCTGTCTGGGTCGGATGTGGCGGCGAGAAAACTGTCCTTCCGTGGTGCTTTTGGTTCAGTTTCTGGCGTGTTTGGCTTCGTTTTGGCATTCGCGGAAGGAGTTTTCGGGAGAAGCTCTTCTGGCATCTCCGAGACGACACTGTTGTAAATGTGCACACCGGTGATCTGGCGAGCGAAACTCGGGTCGAAGCCATTGCCGATGAGGAATCTCTGCAAATGGCCAGTACAGACATGGTCTGACAGCCTCTGGCGCTCTGAGCGAGGGCCAGATGGTGCTGGCGGGATGGTGGTGTGCTGGCTGTCGCGGAAAGAATCGAGAATGACCTCGGCTGTGATATTTTCTTTGACGAATGCCTCGTTGAGACCTTGGCGGGTGAGGTAGTCTTGCAAATAGTCCGTGAAGAGATCCGGGGGGCCACCCGGCGGCGGCGAGACCTGCTCAGCCGCTTTGGCGGGAATGATGTTGCTTGAGTTCTCCATTGGGTGGCTTGGATGGTGCTGGAATAGTGGAAGAAAGGTCTGAAAATTGGAATGGCGGGTAAAGATGTGACCGTGAATGTTTGCAAAGAGGAGAAGAAAAACGAGAGAGGAAGGTCATCGTCTTATGATACTCATTCACAATAGGGAGAACTTTCACTATTGATCAGAGTGCCAACAATGTGAAGCTTCATGTGACAATAGCTGTATTGTGCTCGTGCAAGTGGAAATCCTATTGTGCGAATGTGATTGTCGTGGCCAGCAGCTCTCGCTCGATAGCGACTTGCTGAGCGCGTTAGTGCGCCGACGCACCAGTGACGGGAAGAGATGGCGAGATGACATTGTGTTTTGTCTCGCAACCATTGTGGTGATTGAGGGGTGGGATAAAATGAGCAGCGTGAAGTGAAGGTCTTGGCAACGGCGTTTGCGTGGAGCTCACTGCTGGATTCGCGAGCTGTGAGCCAACACGGGCGCGTTCAATGCCGCTTCGAGACTCGCAGCGCTTTCATAGAAGACGCCGTGATTTTGATAACACAATTGAACTTCCGTGAAGAGGGCGTGAAGTAAGGATAAGGAACATATGCAATCGTCAATGTGGGCAAGTGTCGCGGACCCATGATGCAGTCTTCGTGATTTTGCCAAATGGAATGCTGCCAGACGTCAATTTGGCGTGCAATGAATTGCAACAGTCTGCCGGAGGTGCTAGTCGTTGTACTTATCAAGATGCAATGGAAGGCCAGGGACAGTGCTTGTGTGAGCCCATTGTGCTCTACACGTACATACTGCAGTGTACAACATACTCTACGTGAGTACATGGCCTGGACCTCAATGACTTCTCTTGCGCTTGGATATCCAGATCTGGCCGTGCTCATGGGCATCCGCAAACCATGCTCTATTTTATGCAATCCCGATGCTGCGCCTTCTCACCTCATCGTTCCGATTCGAGTATCTCTCCACCGGCACAGCCATCCTCAAATGGCTTTCTACAGCAGACTAGATTCGATTCTCGTCGACGGGGCAGGAGACGTCTTCAGAAGCAGGCGGTGGTCAGAATTCGTATCGCGCAGCGAGACGGCATGGTCGTCTTCACCCACTCTGAGACGACGGGTAGGAAAGCTTCCGCGCGATGAAGTTTGTACTTGACACGATGGAAGAGAGCTGTGAGATCAGAAGTGTTGTTCTTAGCTCCACTTGGGCGCTCTGAGCTCGAACCAAATGCGGTCTAGCGCGAAACAGAGCGCCAAGCCTCACCTCAAGGAGCGGGGCGCCTTCGCAATGAAACGAATTACAAAGAACAGACAATCTCATCCGGACTTGTGCATTTTCGCGTCTCTGCTAGGCCACATGTCGTTTTATTACAATTAAGCCTCCACTGCAGTGAGCCACACGAAAGAGATGGCGGCCTGACCGCTCAGCTTCATCCCATCTCAAGCATCTGTGACAAGCATTGTCAACATACAATGCAGAAGATGGAGCGAGTTCAGCTCGGCCTCCAGAATAAGAGGTTTCAGGCTCATATCAATTACACTTACAGTTGTCAACAGGTAACTAATTGGTGCAATTCCAGCGATGCGATATCTCGCTCAACGCATCCGAGGATTACGATTATAGCGAATCCTAGTGGAAGACAAAGCGAATGATGAAGCATGCTCCAGCCTTCCCATCTGCATAGTGTGCAGAGCGTTCGATAAGCAATTTCAAGAAGGGCAAAGCTCGCACACTCCTGTGGGTCCAAATCTAGGGCACATCATGAGCAAGCATGGTGGCGCAATAGCTGTCCCGGTCAGAAATGACTTGATTTCCTCGCGATACCTCACCTATCGGCGGGAACGCACGAGCAACAAAGATCTTCTTTGTCCTGGTTATACTGCACCATGGCCATCGATTCCGACTGTCCTCTGCTAAGAATAGCCATAGTAGGCGCCGGTCCAGGCGGACTTGCCACAGCTATAGCACTTCAAAAGATCCCGAATGTCGAAGTCACGATTTACGAGCAAGCTAAGATGCTGCGAGAAGTCGGAGCTGGCATCAGCATAGGCCAAAACACGTGGAACGTTTTGGAGTTGCTGGGCGTTGCCGACAGCTTGACCAGTGGACATCCCACGCTGACGGTGCTGAATCTGTAAGAGCATCTTGAATCAGGACAACGTGTGATCATACTGACGAGAACCGCAGCAATGGGGCCACTGGCGAAGAACTCTCGCGATATGAAAAGCGAATCGATACCAAGCGACTACCGATACGAACACAACGAACCAAGTTGCAATCTGCTTTGCGATTTCATGTACCTGATGACAATGTCAAACTAGGCACTAAGGTTGTCAGCATCGAAAATCTTGGCCAGAATGGGGTACTAGTGAGATTTGTAGATGGATCGGAGACCGTTGCTGATTTGGTAGTTGGAGCTGATGGCATTCGCTCAGTGGTAAGGGACGCTGCATGGAAGCATTACGAGCTCAAATTTACTGGTACCACCATCTGGCGAACTCTGCTTCCTTGGGATGCTGTGAAAGATTTGGACCCTAGATTCGCAACCACTGCATGGTGGCACACTCCCACAACTCATGTCTACTTCTCTCATGTCGGCGAAGGCTTGTGGGAGATTGCAGCTCGTGCGTATCAAGATCCCGCTGTACATGCTGCTGATAAACATAGCTGGGGCGTACCTGTTGCGAATGAGATTGTGGAGTCCCATTTTGGTGTAAGCAATGCTAGTGACATGTGCGCGGGCAACATTGACATTCTTGAACAGGAGTACTTGCCCCAAGTGAGAGAAGCGTTACAGAGAGTGCCCGAGGGAGGATGGAAAGAGTTTGCAGCTTTCGCTGGCCCAGAGCTTGATGACTTAACGAATTGGAACGATAAGATTGTGCTCGTTGGAGACTCATCGCACGCCCTCTCTGGAGCCTTCGGTTCTGGTGCTGGGTTTGCTATGGAAGATGGCTGGGTCTTGGCTCAAGCGCTGAAAGCAAGCCGCAATGATATCCATCGAGCGCTTCCCATGTTCAACGAGATTCGCCTGCCGTATTACTCTCGGATGTATGCGCATCTCGCTGAAGTGGCTGAGCGCAGGAGTCAAAATTTGCAGAAGTTTGTGAACCCAACCGACGAAGACCTCGTTCGCAACAAAGTCATACAGCCAGGCGGGCGTGACATGCAGTGGATATACGGTAACAATATTGGAAAAGTGTGGGAACAGGTCGCTGTTGGCAGTGATTAACAGCATGGCCGAGTTGCATTTACACCATGATCTCGATCAAATAGACCATTTTTCGGTGCGGAACGGTGGAAAAATCATCCGCCAAGGATTTGGTAGCGTCGTAGCACCCAGATATTCGCAACCCAGGTACATTCCTCACAACAGGCCGGACTAAATTCATAGCAAAAGATCTGCCAGGCATATGGGCTTATCGGGACTACAGGCGACCATACAATATTGGCGCGATCTCACCTAGGTCATGTCACGCCGTCCACGGTTTCCATGTACTTCATCCGTTGGTAGCAGAAGAACTTGATTCTCCGACTCAGGTCCAGGAGCCTCATTCGACATTTATTCTGAAGCTCGCATTATTTGGCGTTATCTCAACTGTCCGTGAGCTTTTGACCCAGTCGCGCAGTACCCCTTTCCAGTCTTTTTAGCTTCGGCTCAACTGGCCGCCAGCACCACACTCCGTTCATGACCATGTATTTCATAGCAGCCAAATACCTTAGCTTTAGTTTTGCGACTGAACCCCGCATACCCGACGGCTTTCGGTGTTGCCATTCGAAATTAGTCTCTCGAGTCTGATGCACTACTATTCCCTACCGCCAATTTGTGACTGCGCCGATTGTTGAGATTTGGTCGCTCACCCAGCTTCATGCCTATCCGTGCAACTGCATGCCGTTGACATACATCGCTGGTCTCATGCCGCGATAACCGTGTAACACGAAAGAAGTCTCTCCACTTACTCGTGCCTCACCTGGTACTCGGACTCGGTATCTCTCATACCGGATGGACAACCCAAGCCTCTCGAGGACTCTTCGAATGAATACCACCGCGTCTGGAAGCGCTAACTCGTTCTCGTAGAAGGCAGCGAGCACGACGGCTCTGCCGGGAGGGAACAGCCCTGCATTTCTTCCCGTAGTGAAGTGATAAACAACCTGCGCCATTAAATCGCGCACGTTCTGATCGCCGGTGGTCGTGCTCGTGCGTGGCGCGATGTGAGCGAGGATGCCGCCGTATTCAGAGGTGATGGCCACCCCAGTGCAACCGTTGAGGCACTCGGTAGCAAGAAACTGCGAATCAGCAGACCAGGCAACGGATCTGACTTCGTTCATGGGTACCCAGACGGCATCATGTCTGAGTCGAATCTGTTGAAGATCGATCGACATGGTTTTGCTGCGTGGATTGGAACTTTTGCAGTGTCGAGAGTGCTAACGTATGCAAGACGTGTTGCGAGTGATGAGGATGCATGGTAAGTAAGCGCCTTATTAAAGGTTGAAGAATAACGACTAACACCAGTGAATGGTTCTGCTGTCGTGACAGATAGTGAATAGCTCTAGCAACTGTGGCATCGTGAAGTGAATGTGAGCCTGACATGTGAAATCAGTGTGTGCATCTTCTGCTGTCTCGCCAATCTTTCCTTGCTTTCGGTCTACCAATGCCTCTGCTCACGTGTTTGGAGAAGCTATTAGTCGAGTCAGATCGTATGGGTATGCCAATGAGTCGACATCTTGTCACGAGAATAAAGTGAACTGAAGCTCGTCACTTGCCGATGCATTGTTAAATACGCTGTACTCACCTGCGGTCCGAGTCTTCTGCGCGAGTGAGTGAAACCATTGCTCTTTCCTCATAAACAAGTTACATTCTGGGGGTATCTCAAAGCATGATCAGCAGAGCAAACGTACGTAGAATATCCCAGCGTCCATCAATTGGAAGCCCCAACATAATCATCACGAATCTCAGCAACTAGTCGCTCGAGAGTCTGGATATCTTGCGAAGCACCTTCGTATTGCAGCTTCGCCACAATGACAGCCGTAGGATGTTGTCGGCCAGATTGGTTGGGAGCATCTGCAGACAATTTCAGGTTCCTTTTCACTGTCGACTCCAGTACTTTGACGACGCCACGGTCCATCTGTCCAGCGTGCTGCAAGTACGGCAAAAGGAGTAACGCAATCTTCTCGGCCATGTTCGGTCGCCCGGTATCGATGAGTGTCTCTCTACCAATTTTGATGTGTGCAAGGGCTTGCGTGAGCGCAGCTGGGAAGGCAGCAGTGCGTGAGTCGAGGCCGTACAGCTCGTTCTTAGCTTCGCAAATAATATGCTCTGCTGAAGTCGAGGCGTCTGTCCGCAGCCACTCGAGGATGTAGTCTCGCACGTTCTTGATCGCCGGAGCTTGTTCGAAACTTGCCACCAGATCGTACATCTCTTCGGCAACTTCAGCTGCTCTTGCCGCAAACTGTTTCATTGCAGCATCAAAGATGGCCATGGGTATACCGCCTGTAAAAGCGGGTGCATCCTTCAGTCTCTTCAACAGATCTGAATTGACTTCTTCGACCCCTTTCCCAGCCTCGTCGCCTTCAAAGTCTGCGGCCGTCACTGCAGGCAACTTAACCTCATCGCCATCGCCTCCCAGGTCCTCCTCCTCGCTCGTACCAGTCATCTTGCTGTCCCCATCAATGCCCAGGATCTTCGTTCTAGCCGCCAGCTTGGCCAAGTACGTGAGCTCAAGTCTCATGTACTCAATCCAAATCTTCTTCTCATCTTTGCAGAACCGCAGACCTCTCTGAAAATACGATCTCGCCGTTCCCATGTCGCCTTGCACCTCTGCATAGTGTTTTGCAGCAAGAACCCACAACTTCCAGTTTCGTGTATGCAGTCTTAGCATTCTCGTCAGCACCTTCGCCAGCTTTTTATTTGCCTTTTCCTTCTTGCAGAAATCGACGTATTGCATCCACAGTCCGACATCACCGGGGAACTTCTTCACTGCACGGTCGAGAATGAAAAAGACGGTCCTCTGGCCATTGAAATTCGTGGTTGCAGTTTTCTGGATCCCGAGACGTTTACAGCGCTTTTTTAGGAGGGAATGCAGATTCATCTCATGCTGAGCATAGCGAGCATAGTCCGAGGGCGTGCTGCCGCGGGCGTTGAGAGTGTGTTCGAAGTCCGAGCGCTTCTTGGTGATTGCTGCAATCTGATCTCGTGTGAAGATTCCCTTGGCTTCATACTCTCGCAGCTCGGGCACATACTGTTCCAGATAGAAGCGCGCTTTGTCAGAGGCGGCGGCCATGTCTTCGGCGAGGAGACAGCGGTGGGAGCGAAGCGGAGTGGCGACGAGAGGTGGTGATGCAGACGAGACGCGCAAGATGCAAAGCTGTAGGCAGAAGTCTCGCGCTAGCGTCCCGCTTGTGATAACGATAAGGTGGCTCGGATAACCTTCCTTGCCGCGCGCTCCTCGGCGTGTCGCGTCGAGCCGTCTTCAGGGTGAGCTCGGCTGGCTTCTGGACTTTCTGATGACATGTGAAGAACACCACCACCGCTACCACTCCTTTTCTCCTTGTCGTCCCTTTCTTCCCCTTCTGCCCTGTTTGATGGGAGCGTCGTAGTCGCCATGGCCCCCAAACACCGCGACGGCGATGTCGTGGCTATCGTATGCACACCTTTCCCAGCACTCCCAATGGCTTCTCCGCTGACAGGACGCGACAGATTCCCGGTTCGTTCATCAGCCACGCGCACACCGCCGCTGCATACGCCGCCTTTATCAGCGCCTTCATAGTGGGCGTATACTTGCATTACCACAAAATTGTCGAGAACGAACACTTCGGCTACCCCGTTGAATGGTTTCCCTCCGTCTCCGCAACCATTGGAGACCGCTATCCCGAGCGATCCTTCTTTCAGGTGTTCATCGCCATTTGCTCCGGCCCCCGCTTTGCTCTCTGCTTTCTGTGGTGGTGTCTTGGCAAGAAGCCCAACGGTAGCAATAGACTTGTCAATTTCGTCGCAGGGGTGGGAGTTTTCAGGACTTTGACCTGCGGAGGCTGGACATATGTGACCTCGACCGACGACCATGATTGGCATGACATCTTCATGATCAGCTACCTGGTGGCCACCCTGCCATGGACGATCGGTTGCATTGCGCTCAGTCCGCCAAATCCGCAGGCAATCAAACTGAGAAAATACCTGGGAGGCACCTTCTTCGCGACTCTGGTGCCCCTCGTGTACTTCTTCATCCAGCACAAAGTGCACCGCGTACCTGGCGGTAAGCTTTCCCTAAAGAGGTTTGTTCCAACCCATGCTGATGACAATGATAGCATACACCATCTACGCCTTCTTCGAGTGGTCGCTCGTACTTCTCGACGTCGCCTTCGACGCAGTCACCGCATACGATTTCAGCAGCTTCGAGATTCAGATCAAAGATGTCAAGGGGCTCAGCAAGGGGTATGTCCATTGGCTTCCGAAATAGCTGGTACGGACAATGTGCTCGCTTGTTTTGGCCGACAGACTGACAGCGAATGCAGGGGCAATGTCGCCGAAAGGACACTGGAGAAACAGAAGGACAAGCCAATTGGCAGTGTTTTCGATGCGAGCGCATTCACATGGAACGAGATGCTCGATGCTGCCGCTGATGTCTATTTGGGGTACATTTTCTGGACAGTTCTCACATCCCTTGGTGTTGTGGTGTGGTACTTCCCACTCTGGCACATGGGCATTTCCGGCTACGAAGTTGCCGTCATGTCTACAGTGTCGCCTGCGCTGCTCGGCATTCCTCCGCTTCGACGATTGGTGACCCGAAACGTGTCGCTCGCAATGCTCACCTCAGGCGTAGGACTCCTCGCGTATCTCGTTGTGGACCCGCCAAAACGTCTTGGGCTCGTCAGCTTGGGAGTCTGGCAGGGCGTTCTTGCTTGGGTTGCTCTTTGGTGGAGCAAGCGAAACCAGCCAGCCATGCTCGAGGCGAAGATCTCCGCCTGGCTTCTTGGTCTTATTGCAAGCAGCATCTCCAAATTCGCATTTTGGACGAACAATCCGCTATGGCCCATTATGCACGATGCCAATGGAGGGTTCAATAAGACAGGTATTGTCTTGTTTGTGCTAGCCGTTGCACGTGCCTATCAGAAGCAAAATAAGAACATTGGGAGCGAGCGCAATTTGGACAAGCCCAAGGGACCCTCAATCCTTGCCGCAATGGGCCTTGCAGGTGCCTTTTTCGGTCTCCATTCACTGCTTTCGGATTCGAGTACTATGATTCTGTGGGTATGGGAAGGCTTTCCTGTCCGAGGTCCTCTCGCCTCGCCACACGGAGCCTGGACTATCGGTGCCATGGGTCTTGGTTCACTCATTGGACTCTGGTATCCCAATGTGTCGCGTGGCTGGGCAGCCTATGGCATTGGCTCTGTCGGTGCTGCATTACTTACACTCAGGGCACACTGGACAGGCTATTATGGCGGCCTTACTCTGGCAGTCTATCTCATGGCCGTGACTCCTTCTCTGATCACAAATGCTGTCCGCTTCGCCCCAGGGAGGACATTCTTCGTCGGCTTCTTCTTGTACAACTTCTTGGTTCTATTCCACGTCTGGGTCGTAGCATACGCTTTCGTGCCCGGCGGGCCAGCTGTCCGCGAGCACACTGACTGGGTCATGCTAACGACAATGCTCATGATTGGTGCTGGCGTCTTCTCTTCAATCCACAACAGCAGTCCTGCGAAGCAAAAATCCTTCCAGCCACCACCAAACCCTGCTGCGAAGAGGCAGAGAAGCTACTTCATTTACGCTCTGCTCACCCTACAGCTCATCAGCGTCAGCGTTGCTTACCTCCGCTTCCCAACGTACAACTACCAGCCATATCACAAGGACAGCAAGCTGATCACAGCTGGCATCTGGACCATTCACTTCAGCATCGATAACGATATGTGGAGCTCTGAACGTCGCATGGAGGCCCTCATCCGCGAAACGGAGCTTGATGTGGTGGGTCTGCTTGAGTCTGACCTTCAGCGAATCATCATGGGTAACCGTGATACCACTCAATACCTCGCCGAGGAGCTCGGCATGTATGTCGACTACGGCCCAGGTCCGAACAAGCACACTTGGGGCAGTGCGCTCCTTTCAAAATTCCCGATCGTCAACTCGACACATCATTTGCTGCCGTCGCCAGTTGGTGAATTGGCTCCAGCAATTCACGCGACTATTGACGCTTATGGCGAGCTCGTCGACGTCTTCGTGTTCCACTCGGGACAGGAAGAGGACCCAGAAGATCGAAGATTGCAGACTGAGTATCTGAGCAAGCTCATGGGCAGCACAAATAGGCCGAGCATTCTACTCTCCTATCTGGTCACCAAACCGAAAGAAGGCAACTATGACGGCTATGTCTCAGAGACGTCTGGTATGCGAGATATTGATCCGTCTGACTGGGACCGTTGGTGTGAATACATCTTATACAAGGGCCTGAGGCGTACCGGTTACGCCCGTGTCTCGAGATCTACCATCACGGACACCGAACTGCAGATCGGCAAGTTCGTCGTGGGTCAGCCTGAGGGCAGCGATGCACTCATTCCTGAGGATCAGGTCCCCGAGCCGTTGCGTTTCCCACAGATGTTCAGAGGCAACGGCGTGAGAGACCACAGATATCATGTGTTTGATGAACCCAGGTATTACGCTTAAAGATGGCCACGTGTGGGTGTTGAGGATGGGAATAGGAGACTTAATGTACAAGGAGCAACAATGCATCGGTATCGATTGAGTAGTGTATGACTGGTATACGAAATGTTCGTCAAAGGTCCTCCAGCACAGACCCATATGTTTCGAAGCCAGCTGTGGACCCGGAGACAGCTCCAGGCATGATGCAATGACAGCGTACGTTCGTGCACGCGAGCCGTTCGAACCTCGAATCGACGAAAGACGCGCAATGAGAAAGCGGAGATGCCATGTTGTGTCGCCATTGTGTATCGATCCCCGCAGCTGGCTGACAGCATGATTGGAGCCTGCCATGCTCCGTTGCTTGGCCTGCGATACGGTCTGCAATCCTCCTCTACCTCCTATGCTGGATCCCGAATAGCGTCAGGATGTTGGCATCTGTAGACCTGCTGTGAGAACGTATAGCAATGACGTGGAACTGTAGGTCATTGCGGAGGCGTGTGCAGTGAAGCTGGTCAGACAAGTCGGACGACCTTCTTGCCCCTTCATACTTACTTGATTCACGAACTTACGGTACTAACAATCAAAGCTCTTCCTCCGCTGACACAAACTGCTCAAGCCCAGGTGAAGAAAATGGCAAACCCTCTTTCAAGCAGACATCAGGACGATGCTCTGGCAGTGACTCAAGCCTCACGACCTGGAGCAGAGAACGTGGCACCGGCAGGTGTAGACACCATGACGAATGCCTCGTCAGGACAATCGGACAACCCAGCTACGAGTCCTGATACTAGCTCTATACCTGGTGGTTGGAAGTCCAGCGCCACTTCGGGAGGCGAGCAAACCGCTACTTCGAACTCCGCATCAAGCGAGCGGCAGCCAGCAGCCAGTGCTCTTTCTGGCACCAGCGTTCAGGTCGGTCTGCACCAAGCAGAGGAAACAGCATACAAGGCTGCCGAGGCTGTATTGGGAACTGTGCAGAGCGGTCTCGAATATGTGCAAGGCACTGTAGCAGGTCACCAAAAGGCACAAGAGAACAAGGAGATCCATGAGAATGGAATGAACTATATCAAAGAACAACTCGAGAAGAAAGACACAGATGCTGAGAAATTGACTACACTTCCACTCCTGGATCAAAACACGGCATCGCTTCCGACAGGACAGCAAAATGAACCCAAAGGCTGCGGTATCGGTATCCCGCGCGACACGATCGAGAGCTCTTCCGCTGCAGATGTCAGCTACGAGCATCGTCCCAAGACGCTACCTCAAGACGAAATTGTGGCACGAGAGCAGGAGAGAGGAATTAAAGAGGTCGTCGATGGAACCCCTGCGCGAGTACAAGTCAGTCGTGTTCATGGAGGTTGGCCAGCTGAGGCTTCAGATAGTAGGGAGGCTGTGCACGAGAAGAGTCAGGCTGAACGTGAACTGCTGAGCAAAGTTGGTACGGCCCCTGTTGCGAGCGAAGGTACTGCCCCAGGTGGTGGAAGCCGTACTTCGAACAAGACAGCACCTACGATTGGCGCCGGAGTGGAAGAGGTCGGAAACTGGGGCAGTGAGACCGCTCGTCTTCTAGGTTCTGCTGCCGTTGCATCGGCCACAGGAGTCCGTAGCACTGCTGCTGCCGCAACGCAGCAAAGCTCCACATCTGGTGCTCTACCGGACCACCAACCGGGGCAAGACCCATTGTATCCCCGTGTGGGCACCGCTCAAATCGGACCAGACGGCCGTCCTGGACAATCAGACTCCATCCCGCCGGTGGTCATTCACACACACGGGCCAGACCCAGGCAAAGGCGTGGCCCCAATCCAGGGTGACGACCTCAACGCCGCAAAAGAAGAAGTCTTCGGATCTTCGGAGC
Organism: Cercospora zeina; assembly: GCA_022702355.1. NCBI lineage: Eukaryota > Fungi > Ascomycota > Dothideomycetes > Mycosphaerellales > Mycosphaerellaceae > Cercospora > Cercospora zeina. The sequence goes on from JAKLWX010000005.1 coordinate 4,026,374, forward strand.
CCCACGAGCAACTAAGCATAACACGCCTCGAGAACGTGCAGGAGCGTCCAAGAGGCTCAATCGCAGTCCAGGATTTGGGTCCTGCGACAAAAGCCGCTTCTGACCCTCCAGCCGAAGAACAACAGCATAAGAAGTCTATGACTTCTGATATTCCCATCCGATCTGCCGAGCAATTCGCCGCTCGAGCAGGTTCACTCAATCCAGTCGAGACAAACGCCGGAGAGGGGCTAAGTGCGCCACCTATCCTACCCGAAGATTCCATCGACGAAACTCAGCCTGGCGATGATGGGACATTCAGCCCGCACAAGACTCAGACCGACAGCGAGAACCCGGGTCGGGCTTTCGATGCCTCAGCTCATGCCGCTCCAGGATACGCCGACCCAAAGGACCCGCATTAGAGCGGACAGCAAAGCGTCAAGGACCATCTGAGGAATGATACGAAGGGTGGCGTGAGAGAGAATCCGGCTTCGATTCCTATTGCCGGTGGGCAGAAAGTGGGAGAAGCACATGGGGGTGAGAGCAAGAAGTTGGATACTTGAGCTAGGGTATGAAGGAAATTGGATGCGGTCTACCATATTGAACACCTACGAACCTCTTCTTTCGCGTCATCACTCAATTGATTTGAAATCTTGCCACTGCTGACAATCGCTGCTACACTGACATTGCCATCTGCTGCTCGCGCTTATTATCACATGTAGACCGTGAGTACCCTGCATGACACAGCACAATATTTACAGTGCATGATGAGGTAGGCTAATAGATTGCCAGGAAGCCTACCTTGCATGCAGTTGCCACACGGCCATAGGAATTTTGACAGGATCGAACTCAATGGCAGCGGCACATCCGGGCCCGATGTATCGCTGGGGGGCTGGCAGTATCGGTAAAGAAACCCTTCATCGGCGCGCAGATTTTCGCTGGGGCCATGGTTGTTGGAGCTTTGTTGTACGTCTGGCCGCTAATCGTTGCTTCGAAGCATGATCGCGCAAAGGCGGCAAACCTGTAGCAGTCGAGTGCGCAGCGGTTCCCAATCGACAGAGTACGATGCGCGAACGAGTGTCCACACCACCGTAGTGTCTCCCAGTGTGCACTTTCGCGGACTTGGAGTTTGGTCTGCTAAGGAGGTATTCTTCGTGGACCAAGACCCACAAGCCATGAAGACAAGATCCTGCAGCAAAGCCCTTCAGTTCAGAATCCGCCTTTCGCGGTAGCGGCATTCTTCTATTCCATTTCTTGCTGGAAGCGACTCAGGATGCCTAGCACACGAAAGATTATCATTTCGCCTGGTGGCCACGAATGAACAAAGCAGCCTCCACATCCGTCTCACCCACCGCTCAAAACCAATCCCTCATCCCTCTTAACCGGATGCAAAACCATCCCGGGTAAACACTTCCCCAAAGCAACATAATCATACCAAAAACTTAACCCCGCTCCGCCCCACCAGATGTAACTACTCCTCAACCACTGCGTCGTAGCCATTTTCCACGTCCTCCCACCCCACAAGAACCCCGCACGTCGCCCGCCCGCTAGGCTCTCTTTTGGTCCTTTGTGCAATAGCTTATTCAATTCTTTTGGCGAGAGATCTCCAGTGCCGACATTGAAAGAGACGAGATGGGGAACATAGACGGCTTTGAAGCCGTGCAGGAAAGAGTAGGTTTCAGGCGTAGCTTCGCTGACGAGCCAGGCGCCTGTTTGGCGTTGGTGGAGGGAGATGGTCTGGAGAAGGCGGCGGGAGGTGCGCGTCATGCTTATCATGGCCATGCGCCGGGGAAGGCGGAGGGTGGATTTCTTGGTGGGAGAGAAATTGTAAACTTCACTCTCGAAAACCCACTTTGTCCCTATGGGGTTGATCATGGGCGCGAGGGTTATGAGGTCTGCAGGCTCGGTGATCCCCCAAGAAGAGTCGGAGCGCGGTGGTGGAACGGGGCCTCTGGGGGCTACATATGTTTCTGCGCTGGGTGCCGGGCCCCAGATCGTGTCTTCGCTGTCGGCGAACTCTTCATCGAGAGCTGCTGAAAATGCAGTATAGTCGTTATCCCACAGGCCAGGGATATAAAACCTTGCATTTCGCTCCCAAAGATTCTTTCGTGGTTGCTCTTGCGCCCATGCAGCAGCGTCTTTTAACATATGTCCAACATGCCCTGTAAATCGAGCATCCATTTCCAACTGCCAAATATAGTCAAACTCTGGAAAACTGTAGCTGAATATCTGCAACGCCTGATACATTTGGTCCTTGGCTTTGTGATTGCTGACTGTTGGGTACCATTCCTGTAGGAGCCTTTCATTAAATAATAGTGCCATATCCTGGAACTCTTCTGGCACAGTCCGGGCGAGGATTTGACCATACAGTACTTCATCACCGAGAAGATCCCCAAATTTCGGATTCTTTACGTCCACGAGGAGGAAGACCTGAAACTTTCCAGCCGTATCCAATGCCAATTCGGTAACAAGAGCCCTGAGCCACGCCTTGTGATTCGTCCCATATTCATACGTATCCCATGACCTCAGCACAACAGCCGTTCTTCCCGTCTTCTCCTCATCCCGAATCTGATCTTCCAGCTCTTGATCCAAATTCTGAGTGGGCGGTCTCAATTTTCTCCCCACAGCCGTAGCCACCTTCTTCCCGCCATTGCTTTGGAAACATCCATCTTGCACGCTGCCCCATTGCACTTCACTCCATGGCAAGTTCTCAAATTCTTCTCCTGCCCCGAGAGCTCCGAACGGCGCGAAACGCTCGAAAGCAGAAACACAGCCGCTGGGATTATGTCTTCCCATGACTGAGGCAGTGCCGAGAATGGTGGAGGGAATGACGTCGGGGAAAGTGAGAGTGCCTAGATGAATAGAGCGCTGCCATGGAATATTGGCACGCGAGGTCCACGGGGAGCAGCCTGATGCTATAGAGATCGTGGTATTGAGTCTCTCGCTGCCGTTGGAGTCATTGCCTCGGTCGTCCTTAGGACTCTGACCAGTTATCGGACGAGGACGTGGAGGAGGAGGCGCCGATGCAGCAGTACCTTCTCTCGATTCGTCATGGCCACGGTAATCTGCTTGCAAAGGTGAAGTACTTGCAGTAAACAGCCTTCCACCCAATACCAGAATGCCCAAAAATCCGGCTAGCAGAATCAAATTCCTCGAAAATTGCTTCACTCTGCTCCTTACTCGAGCCATTCCTTTTCTTCAAGATTTCTTTCGATATGCTAGCATGCTGCAGCCCCTACGGATGAATCAGACAGCAGCGAAGGATGGCGATTGGGATCCATCAGGTCTCAGGATTCGACATCACAATGTGCTGCGTTCGTGGCGCATCAGATGTTGAGAAGAAGGAGATGTTGTTGCGAAAACAAAGTCATCGCCGTGGTGGCAGATGACGGCGCGTCAAAGTGTCCTCGATGTCTGACAAAGCAGACGTGTCAGATCCACCCTGCAAGATCGGCGTCTGACTACGCCAAAGTCAACTTCATTACAGTGAGAGTCTAAAGACTGAAGGTAATAGCGGATTTGCGCAGTGGACAAAAGCGGTCGCCGAATTGAACAGGAGTGATGTGCCTTGTCAAAATCAAGCATCGCCGATGCCACAATCGAAGTGCTTAGCTGCGAGGAATTGCTGGTCTAGATTTCCATAGTGCTGGAGCTGCATACTGTACCGAAACAATCCTCAGTCATGTACAACGCAAACACAGTCTGGATATTGAATGCGGTCAATTAATGATATTTCGTCTATAACGTCACAGCTCTAGCATACCGCAAAGGCAACGAGCTCAGGGTATTTCAGAATCGATCACCGCCAATCCCTTGGGGCTAACCCAACTTCACGAGCCGCAGCTCCAGATGCACACGACAGAACCCATCACTCCCTCCGTAAGCCTTCAACGAAACCTGTTCAAACATTCCCATTACCGTTCGCAAACACCTGCTGCGGCGGTGGCGGCTGCGTAGGTCCATTGTGGTGCGGCGGCTGAGGAGTAGTACTCGTCGGACGCGGCGCCAGACCTTGGACCGGTCGTGCAGGTGGCGGATACCCATTGACTGGAGTATGAGGATTGCTCGGATAGCTGACGGGCGTAGCTCTACCAGATCCAGGCTGTTGTTGCTGCGGTTGCTGTGGCGCAGGATACATGGGCCGTTGCGCGTTTGCTGGCGGTGCTGTAAAGGCTGGCTTGGCAGGAGAGACTGTACGATTGTACGTCTGCTGCTGCGCCATATTGGGCTGATAATTCGCCATGATGGGCGCGCGCGCGTACTGCTGATTTTGCATTGGGGATTGTTGGTATTGCTGGTTGTAATTATAAGTGGCGGGGTTCTGCTGCGCCGTGCGCTGGCCATAGTATTGCTGAGCATTAGTCTGACCATATCCTGGCTGCGCGGCTCCAGGCCGAGTGTACTGCTGCGGCTGGGCGCCATAAGATGGTCGCATCGTGGAGTATGTGGATGGGTTGCTTTGCTGCCTCTGGAAAGTGGGTGTCGCAGCCACTGGTGCACGGCTGTTGTAAGAAGAGCCATACCTCGTGTGCGCCGCTGCTCCGATGGCCGGCGTCCCTTGAGGAGTTTGGCTGTAACGCTGCGCAGGCGTGGATGAGCTGGGCCGGGTCAGATTGGCGATGCTGTTGGCCGTTGTCATCGCGGCAAGCTTGGCTTGTCTGGCGACAAGGTCTTCCTCCATACTTCCCCTGATATCCTTGGTCTCGTAAGGTATCAGTGTCTTCACTCCAAGATCTGCTAGTTGATCGCCGTCGAGTTTGGCAACAGCGTACGGGGGCAACTTCAACAATAGATACGTCAGCTCCCGACGCAGGTTGTGATATGTCGCGGTCTCCTGCTCCGATGGCTCATCGGGCTTGCCAATTTGAGATGCAACGATGGGCCCGGGGCTGATTGGCGTGCGCGCTGCTGTGGACGATGATGATAGAGTCGTGTTGCGGATGCGTTGATGAGAAGCCAGCGTTTCTAAGAGTTCAGACACCTCTCGCAGCACTTGCTCGACGTCTGTCTTATCCTTGTGGGCCTGGGTAGGTTGCTCGTCCTCGACCCTTTCCAGTTGGTCCAGGTCCTCCCACAGTCGGCTGAACTCTTCTTCTTTCAGCTCGCCAGAAGATTCGAGTTCAGGTGCTTTGGTTGCCTGTGCATCCTCATCCAGCAAGGCCGGATCAATGGCAAATGTTTCATGGTATCTCCTCTCGCCAACCTTGTGCCACCACACCATATTCTTGACCTCTTCTGGGACGATGGCGTTGGAGTTGTCCTTGGGTGGGGCGAAGCTCGAATACGCCCTTCGAAAAAGCGCCTCTTCCTGTCTCTTCAGCGCCTCGCCGGAGGGCTCCGCCGCGTCTTTTCGCCGAGTACCATCGCTCGAGCTCAGGGCTCGGTCGCGTTGTTTACGCTTTTCTTGCGGCGAAGCTGCGTCCGAGAGATCTACACCACCATAACCCAGCCATGTGCCCGTGCTCAACGGCTGCACTGTATAGCCTCCTCTCTTGTTCCGTGGGATGGGGTCCTTGAACTCCCACGTCACGGACTGATCACGAGTGGCCGACCGTTTGTGCGTCTTCGGCGGCTGTAATGGCGGCAGGCTGTATGGTAGAGCAAAAGCCTGCTCGAAGGCAGGAGCTTTCTGTGCTGTGTCCTCGGCGACAGGCGCAACCTTGGTTGCAGATATCCCATTCGGCAAACTCAGCTCTTCCACCGGAAGTTCCGTCTTGATCAGAGGATCTCGCCGGTCGCTGGGCTGCTGCAGCGAGGAGAACAGTTGCTTCGCAGTCAGTGCGTTGCCATACAGCGTGAGCACCGTTCCTCCTCGGGTACTGTCTGCAGGCGCAGCGTGCCCATTCGCGAGCCCACTGTCCTCCTTCTTGAGCTGTTGGTCCTCGCCATCGCCCGAGCGACATTCCCTGTCGACAATCTCCTGCACCAGATTGTCCACCGACTGGATCTTGTTGATCTGCTTCAGCTCTTCCACCGTCGGCCTCCCCGCAGTGAAGCCGGTTCGTTCTCGCGCCTTCGTCCTGATGGCAGTGACAAGATCATCGCTGACGGAGCTGGCATCCTTGCGCAGGTCGTGGAGGGAGGTGTAATTCGTGCTGCGCAGTCTGGCTGCTATGGTGGTATATTCGTTGGTCGCAGCGGACAACTTCGCCTTTTTCCGGGAGGGTTCGGCGGGTGGAACATCGTGATCGAGGAAAGACGGTTCCGTGTCGTGACTGGTAGCTGTCAGCGTGCTTCTTTTCCATCTCGTGCCTTGTCCACGGACCGTGTGAGCACATCCAAGATGTCCTTTTGTAGTCGCTTCACCCGCGACGCCTCTTCTCCGCTGGTCGTCTCGTCGCGCCGCTTGCGCTTGTTGGTCACGGCGACGGTGTCGGCGGGGGCGGCGTCGCCATTGGCGAGGGTGGCCATGCTGCAGGCGCGTGTGGGTGCTGCTCGAAGCCTGGGCTCGCGCGCGTCTGGCTGGTGGAGGGTTCAATCAAGCAAGCCTACTTTTCTGCCACTCCATCAACAACACGTCCTCGCTGCGCAGTGGTACACGTGACTTTTGCGCGATTCCACGCACGGCGCTCCGCCAGGAACCAGTCGGCGGTGTATCGGGTCCGAGTATGTGGGAGGAAGTGCGGCGGAGCGTGGGCGGCGGTACGTGTGCGTGAGAAGATGGCCTGGCTCTGGCGTTGGTCCGAGTTTGTCGCTAACTTAGCGGGAACGAGACGGACAATGGGCTGCGGAATGTCAGAAGAGACGATGTCCAACAACAATCATCTGCCGCACCACCGCGCAAGTCGATGGAGGGAATCAGATGCAGAATCAATCGTTCATCAAGCACGATTCGCACGTCGCAGAACAACACCTCCTGGCGGGAATTGCTTTCTGGGAGTCCAGCATGAACGGCGAAAGTCGTGTCCGCCGCGGTGGTGGAAGTTCGCGTCGCGAAAACATTGATCGGAACAGCTCCCTTCGCTTTTCCCTCCCACTCACGCTCTCACCCGCTCCGCATCTGGTTGATGCATGCCACATGGACGACTGACGCCGCTCGGCAAGCAGCTGCGTTCTGTGCTTGTCAGCTTGTCCGCACGCCGCCGCCCGCCGTCCGCCAACCGCCCTACACCACTTGATCACCACTCTCCGCGCACGAGAACTCACCTTGGCAATGGCTCCCTCGTCCTCAACGTCCCCTCGATTACCGGAGCTCGGTCAATTGCGACAGTTGCTGCTCCCGATTCCGAAAGTCAAGATGATGGATCCGTTGCAGAGGGAGCTCTCAGGTCCAGAGTCAGCGCCCGAATAGTGCGCCGCCGGACACGCATCGACCATGTGGGCAATGCTCTGAGAGCGGCGGACAAGGGAGACTTGTTCTACCAGCAGCCGTCGACTAGGCCCAATCTGACCTATGCGCATCCTAGGAGACCGGACGCATATCGCAAAGCCATCGGGAACCGCAAGAGGCACATGGAGAAGGATGGGCCCAATGCTCCCCACTTTACTGCTCTCTCTCTGCAAAGCATCTTGGGCGCATATGTGAGGCATCAGGCCCTGCAATCAGATCGCTTGACTGCAGATTGCGAAGCTGCATACCAACCATCTTCACGGGAAGCCCAGCTCTTGCACACCAAAGGCCATTCCATGGAAGATGTCATCGCATGGGCTGATATTGTGGCTGCAGAAGACTCTGTCAAAGCTGCCGAAAACTTGCAAGCCCGAAATGACACCCAAGGTGTACTTGCCACCCCCTTGTTCGTCTATCTCAAGCTTCTGCAAAGGCCATACATCTCTGCTCCTGCACTGCGCCTTCTACTGATGCTGGCCTGGTCCATATTCACCCAGCGCTCTGGTGTGCTGGCCAACCCTGGCGTGGATAGCGAGCCGCGCTTCACTGCCGTTGTCCGTCTACTTCGTCACGCGCGAGAGGTCTGGCCTGCTTGCATGCCCAGCATTGTGCAGTTCATGCTCGAGGAACCGAACGTGCAGAGCGACGAAGCCGACTATGCGCCGAATGAGAAATTGGCTTCGAAGGCTTTCAAGCTGAATAAGCTCATGGGTCTTGTGTCGCTAACACTGGCTGAGCAGCCAAAGAAAGACAGTGATTACCAAGAAGCATCGGTGGTACCTATACTTCGATACATGTCAGAACACCAGCCGCCACTGCATATCAATCGAGAAGGCTATCGAGCTGTTGTCCGCATTCAGCTGGCGCAACGCAAGACCCCCCATGAACAGCAATGGGCAGAGCTAAAGACACTTTCGTGGCCCCCATGGAAGGAAGATCGCACGGGTATGGACGTGTTGGTTACGAAAGAAGAGCATGGCATTTCAAGAGCTGGTCAGACTCTGCTGCGTATGCGTGAGGCCGGGTATGCTCCTGGCTGCTGGGAGCAGTTGGCTGGGATTTATACCGGGTGGGACATTGACAACACGCCAACGATACAGACACGATTCACCCTCGATCAAATTGGTATGCGTGTTTACGATCATATTCATTCCACCACCGCCGCGTCACTGCGCTGGGCAGCACGGATTACATGTACGCGCACGATTCAGGAGGCTTGGGCATGCTACTTGGCGTGGGAGGAGCAGCAACTGCCCGCTTGTCAGGACGTCTTTCTAGCCATCGCCATCAAGCTGCGAGAGGAACAGAGGCGACCGCATATTGAGCGCAGAACAACACAACAATCACGTCCCGAGTCCTGGCCACTCTACCCCGGCGATATGAAGGAGCTCTCTCCCCTGCCACCCTCGACACATCTCGAAACGTATACGCGCACACGGGCTCCTACCTTGGAAGGCTTCTATCTTGATTTGCGCAGACGAAATATCGCTGTCAAGAACCACACTCTGGCATTTTTCGTTCGTCACGCCCGCACGCTTCCATTCGGCTTGGCTATGCTCCGGGATGCTGTTGCGGTACATCCCGGTATTGCCGACATCCTCGGACATCGATCTTCACAGGCCCTACAAAACGTACCTGTGTCAGTCTACGTGGCTGCTATCACGTTGTTCACGCGCAACGCCAAAATAACTCAGTTTTCCGACGGCGTTTCACTGTCAACCGCTCGCAGCCTTGTTGATACCGTTCTTGCCGGTGATTCTTATGATGCCTACGAGGTGAATTACAGGAGCGGTATCGTCCGTGCTGCTCAGCTCCTACGCCTGCGACCGCAAGCCGATCAGAGCGCGTGGAATGCGGTGTATTCAGGCTTGTGGCGCGAGTTCAACGTCCCGCACTTGGCCCGCCTTGTTGTTGCGCAAGAAGGAGTGACAGCCGAGCTCCCAAGGGCCCCGAACGGATCTGCGTTAGATCTTCACTTTTGTGCTGGCGCATTCCTCGCTTATCGCTTTTTCTGGTCTGTGAGCAGGCTACAAGCACATCATGGCGTCGAACTAAATGCTCTTGGCTTCTACAGCTTTTGCCACGTGGTAGAGAACAGAGCCATTGCGACCTGGCTAGTTCTTCAGCTCGCCGAGGGCAGACAGATGGAGGAACACAAGCGTCGAGATGACAACGTGGTCGACAAAATGGCATACACAGCCAAACAAATGTTTCGAGGCGGGAGTGATCACCGATTGCGTAGACACCCTCACAAGCTGTTCTCTCGACTGGTCGGTGCCGCCAATCGCGAGGAATTCGCGCACGACTTGCCCCGTCTGCTGACCGTTCCGAGCCCGGCTCTGCTTCATGCTTACGTGCGCGCGATTGGCTGGCTGAGTCGATACGAAGATATCCTTCATCTTGCAACATGGATGAGGAATTATCGCGAGGAATTGCTACAACGCAAGAAGCAAGATCGTGGCGGCGATGCTATGATGCGTCGAATTATTGTCGCGATGCGTGTGTTTCTGGAGAGAAGCTGGCTGTCCCGAGAGCAGGACAGGAGTAAGCTCCACGTCGACAACAAGCGCGAAAAGGAAATTCGAACTTTTGTCACTCCAGCGAAGCCGCAGCTGATAGAGAGCGTCAAGACTCTGATCGAAGAAGTGGAAGAGTGGGAAGGCTGGCCGACAGACGAGGAAGTCGGAGTTTACGCGAGTGACGAGAGGTTCAAGCCTTTTGCTGAACACGAACAGAAGCGGATCGCGGAGAAGTAATGACATGCCCTTTCAACAGCTGAACCGTAGATCCGGAGGCGGTTTGCTATCTCTCGGAATTGTCCACAGGAGCGAGTGGAAGCTGCTTGCGCGATATTTAAAGTCCTCGGTCTCCCAGTCCTGGCTTCCTTGTCGCTTCTCGACCGACCGTGTCAGCAGGCTGAGCAATGTAGGGATTGCTTCAGTCACTGATGATAGGCTAGCGCTTTGCATTATGACGTCCAGGCATATTCTGAGTACCATGTCTCTGTTGTCAGAGCTGACAATGACGTGGTAACAGGTCCAGGCTCACTACCTAGGTTACCGCTGGCCGTGGCTGTCATCAGATCTTCCATTTTATGCTTCTAGCCATGGCTACATTGTTTACTGCACGCACGTGAATGTTGGTTGTAGACAGACACAGGCATTCACATCACCGGATCTCTCTCCTGGTACCGTCCGGATCGTCCCTTGCCTTACCTTGCCTAGTCAGTAATTCGAAATCACCAAAGGTCATGTCTTGCTTTGGTGCTTCGCAGTGGCCAGCCATGCTTTCCCTGTCCAATCCGTTCCTTGGCAGCCCATGCTCTGCGTGCCAAGCCTCGTGTCTCGTGCCAGCACGGGCTGAGAATAGAACTGCGTGCTAGTTCTTGCGGCACAGTTGTCAGTACTCGTACGAGATCTTCAGAGGGATATATAAGATCATCTGTTGCCACCTCTTATTAGTGCATAGTATGGTGCAGCCATCACGAGCAAAGTCTAAAGATTCTCGAGAGTCGGTGAATACTCGAAGAGTCTAGACTTCTCGTTGTGACGACTGGGATTCTTGTCTTGTCTATACACAGTAGTATCTGTACTGGAGGGTTTTTTCTACGATCGATACTCTTCTCGCGTCGGACATACGACCGATTCTTTTATCAACAGCGAACTCATCCCCAGACACAAAAGAAAAGAACATGGCTCTCAGATCTTTCGCCCTCGCCTCGGGCTTGCTGCTCGCGCTGGCATCTGCTGCACCGCAGGGAGATGGAAGCTGTACCCTTTGCGTCGACAAAGTGAACGATTGCGGAAAGTACGTTCCCTTTCCTCCTCCAGATCGAAGCGGGCTGCCTGCCCAACTGGCCAAACGTATGCTAATGTTCTCCCCTTTTCTTCGAACCACAGTATGTATGGCGCGTGCTACGACTACTGCACGGAACCGCAGAAACAATTCCTGGTGCCGGCATGTAATGGACTCGGAGCATTCAACGAAACCTGTTACTACGGACCCGCGAACGAAGGTAGTCCCTTTGCCGGTCAATGTTATGCTTCCAATACCACGGCACCGCCCGAAGGACCGGACGCGGATTGTACGGTGTGTGTCGATCGGGTGAATGATTGTGGACAGTAAGTGAAACCGGGTTCCAAATTTCTTTCTGTTCCGATTATCACATCCGCCGCCGCAGTCTTCGACTGACTTTCTGTTGTGATTGAATGTAGAAAATACGGCGAATGTCGCAATTTCTGCAACGAACCGCAATTTGAGCTCAGCGTGCCAGACTGCAATGGTGTCGCGGGCCAGAAAGTCTGGTGCACGTTCAAGAAGAATCAAGAAGGAGAGACGATTGGCGGATGTGTTCCTTCGACACAGACAACACAGCAGTCTTCCCAGGGGAGCCAGAATTGTAGAATTTGTGTTGATCGCGTAAATGATTGCGGACAGTAAGATCATCACCCTCTCCCTGCACACTCTTTTGCTGCGACCTCGAATCGGCTGACTTTGTTTTTCTTTGTTTAAGGATGTATGGCGGTTGCTACAACTTTTGCAACGAGCCGTCAAAGACTTTGGATGTTCCGGAGTGCAACGGCGTCAAGAAGACGGAGGTCTGTGAGTACGCGACGAACGAGTGTGGAAAGGTGTATGGTGGATGCTACCCTGCAGAGGGACCAGTCCCTCCTTATGAAGTGCCGTCTTGTCCTTAGATCGTCTAAGTGGCGGAAGAGAGAAGGGAAGTTTGAAAAGCAATGGCCAGATAGCGAGGCAAATGATTCCACATCGTTCGCGCCCAGGTGACTCCCCACCCCGGAAAACTGAGTCCCGAATGAATCCCGCCGTCCCCCCTGGCTCTCACATCTTCCCTCCATACTTCCTCGCCTGACAATACCCCAACGCCCGACAACTCATCGCGACACTCGTAGAATCACAACTCGCCACCCAATCATTCCTCTCTTCGGTCCCACACGTCTGCTTCAGATCCCTCGGTTTCGGATTCTTCCAGTTCGCCAGCATATTCGGATCGCTCCCAATACCCGTGTATACGAGGATATCGTCTTCTGGCATCGCAGACGATGCCGTCGTGGACATTTTACTCAAAGATTGTTGTGTCGAGATTCGATTCCACGTTTTGAGTGATCGCTCTTCTTGTGTGAAACGGGCTTTGGTGAGGGCTTCACCGCGGGCTGTCGATGTGGTGCTGAAGGCCGGGCCGGTGGCTTGTCGGGTTGCTTTCCAGAGGAGGTGCATGATTTTTGTGATTTTTGGTCCGGTTCTCCTTCTTGAAGAGTTTGTGATGATTGGAAGACGTTTGTCAGATGTCGATTTGTGGATATTTCTTGGAACTTTTGGTAGTGTTGTTCCAGAGGAGATTAGTGTTACACCGTATGTTGAGAAACTCTCCTCTCATCACATCTGCCGGTCTGACAGCACACGGGACTTTATCGGCGACGGAAGCCGTGAGTAGCCGTCACGCGACATTTCGGCGTGTTTCACCTCTGGACAACTCATCTTTTAGAACGAACGTCACCGGTTCTGATCGCGGCATTCAATTGTCGGTGCTGCGTTGTCTCGTCGATAGACTCGTGGTGCATAGACTCGGTCATGTGAACTGCTGCTAATCAAACGGCCCCGGACTGAACAGGAGGTGCTGCGGAAATCGGGAAATGCAAGGGACGTCGACATCGAAGCGGGCCAGAATATGGGTTGATCAGTAGCACGAGTCTGGTCTCGTCGACATAAGACAAGTAGCCTGTTGTCGTGGAAGAGATAAGTTGTCGTCGGCGCAGAAAGCGAGACCGAGTCGAAGGAAGGAGAGAAGGGTCATCAGATTTGCCAAGGCTGAGCTCCTTCAAGCCATCTTTGCCATCCCGAGCGTCTTTTATTGAAATACCACCTGTGAATGCACAAATGGAAGGCACTGTCCATAGAACTAACTAGCTGACTCACAACCTCGTCGTCTCCAAACGTAGCCTGAGGTTTCAACGCCAAGAAGTCACTCGTTGTGACTCACCTCGACACACAGGACATACATTTACCTCTCTCGAAATCGACACGAATGCCTTGACACACCATTGAGTACGCCAAGTGCAACAAGGTTGTTTGAGTCGGCAGCCGCGGGGAGCACTTCAACCTCTTCCTATCAGATGCTCCACGAGATTGTGCCAAACAAACAGCGCCTACGGCGGTCAACTGTTTGGCGGGCGGGAAACAGATTGAGATGCAGCGCTCCCTTCTGATCCTTTCGGCATTGATGCCGACCGATTCGCCCAATAGCTTTTCGACCCTTCTGGCTCTAGATGCCGCGGTCCTCACTACCCGGTCGTCATCACAGAAAGGCAAGCTTAGATCGGAGAAATTTGTCCACGAAGCATGATCCTGAATCTGGACAAATCGCTTGTGAGGCGAAGGTATGCGCTCTTTGAACTGGCTGTTTTGCAGATCTGTTTATCTGCCAAGTGGTTGGGGTGCATGCTGGAGTCTGAAGCGGACATTTTTTCGTTTGTATTCATGCTGGTTCTTCTTTCGTGTCGCGGAACATTCTTTCGTGATGGGTAGCGTGTGGGTTGACTTCATCAGTCATGCGCGGATGGTGTGGCATGGAATCTTGTTTTTGCTGACGAGCCCAGACAAGCATCGCTTGGCGGAAGCACTTGCCTTGCCATAACGTCTGCCGTGCTGCAGGGTGGGGAGGTCGAGCAATGCAAAGAGGATCACTGCTTCGACTATCGGCGCGGATGCAAGAGTACTACAAGTTGATGCGGTTACAGGTGAAGGCCAAGTAGTTGAACGTCAGGATGGATATCTTGTACGAGCGTGATCATGATCTGGGGGGGGGAATGTATATGTATTTCACACAGCGTCCAAACGTCATCTAGAAAGAAGGTGCGTTGAGAGCCATAAGACACAGCAGCCCAGACATGAGACCAGCAGCGGGGAGAGTGAGGACCCAACCCATGAAGATGAAAGCGACCTGGCGCCAGTTGACGGCACCAAGATCGTAATTCATCAAAGCCACACCGACGGCAGCACCAGTCAAGCATTGTGTGGTGGAGACCGGCAGACCGAGACGAGACGCGAGCAACACAGTGATGGCTGCACCAAGCTCGATAGAGAAACCGCGGGTCGGGGACATCTGAGTGATCTTGTTTCCCAGAGAGCGGATGATGTGGTATCCGAAAAACCAGAAACCGAGACCAAGCAGCAGACCACCAATGACGAGAATCCAGATTGGTGTTGAGGACTCCGTGTCGACGGCGCCAGTTTGGTAGGTCGAGTAGACGGCTGCCACTGGGCCAACAGCGTTGGCAATATCTGTGAAGAGGTCAGTCGGAAAGCCGATGCGAGGTCTCGTGGAGAAACTTACCGTTAGAACCGTGGGCAATAGACATCAGCATAGCAGAGACCACTTGGCAGTACGTCCACAAGTGCTCAACACGAACATCGTAGCGATGAGCGCGCGCGTGAATGTCGCGGAGCTTGCCAGAGTCGTGGGTGACACAGTCCATGAAGACACCACGGAGGAGCAAGAACTTGAACCATGCCCAGACTGGGCCAGTGCTTCTTCGGGTTGACCCAGGAAAGATCCTTGACTGGCACGATCCATCGCTTGTAAGGAGAAACACAGGCCCTCTTGCGGTGGCGTTCCTCTCCAGGGTTGGCGGCTGGGTCAAGATGTTGATCTATGCGCTTGTACATGAAGTGGGCGTGTAGCAGTGTGAGAAGCTCAAATCATTGCAACCATTCGGCCTCAAAGGGATGCCAAGCTCAGTCCCAAGGACCCAAGGCATGGCAGATGTTAAACACTCACTCTGCACTTTCTCCACGTGGGCGAATGTGCCTCCATGACTGGCTTCGCCCTCTGGCGGCGTCTGTCTGCTTGTCTGCCACGCGTTGATGAGCCAATGTCCAGCGGCGAGCATTGACTTCATCCACCTTCTTGGCTCTACCTGTATGCACATTGCATACTGAAGGAGGTATTTGCGTCATTGCCAAGGCGGCCAGGCACGTCTCCCGACGCGTGCACACGGAAGCTCATATCGCATCAACATGACTCTTCCAGACACTTCCCATCCCGAGACTAACCAGCAGCAGAGCGCAGGTACAGTCGAAGGCCACACCGAGCTAGTGCCACCATGAAAGCTCATCTTCGTGCACAGGACCTGCCTCCAGCGAATCTCCCTTCACCTTCTTCAACATATCCCACCCCTCAGAAGCCAGAAGCTCTCAGTATCGCACAAAAGTCCGCAGTAATGTCACCAAGAAACAGCATCGCAGCAGAAGACCTCTTACCACCGCCAAGAGTTTCCGCCCTTTCCAGCCCGATGCAAAGACAGGTCCCGAGAACAAACGACAACGTGTGGCCATAGAGCACATCGATCCAGCATCCGCAACATGTTACAGCAGACCCAAACATGAGAAGCGCAGAAAAATCTCACTGAATGCTGTCCACGAAACTGCTATCGGCCACCATGACTCCGAGACTAGCGAGGCTACTGTTCCCGAGCAACCCCCAAGCACCCAAGACATGGTCCATCAGCAGCGGGTGCCCACTCCAGACAGCCTCAGCGTCGCTCGCCATGATCCCTTCAACAGCTATTCCACCCCATGGCAACCATGGTACGACGGCCTCCTGCACTACATGATGACAATCTTCGCCCCCCGCGCCTGGCCCACCCTCAAAATCACCTCCGCCGAAGGCATGAAATGGGAAACCTTCATGACGCAACACGCTATGCAAGAGCCCGCACTCTTCTACGTCCGCCTGCTCTTCGCCTCCGGCGAACTCGTGCAATCCGGCTCTCTCCGCCGCGAACGCTCGCACTGGCTGCAAGCGCAAGCAATCAAAGTCATCAACGAAGCACTCTCCCACCCCGCACGCTCAATCTCCGACGGACTCATTCTAGCAGTCGGCCGCATTGCTCTGCACGAATGCATGTATGGCAATCGAGATGCAGCGAACCACATCCATCGGCCCGCGCAGAGACGTATGATTGATTTGCGGGGTGGGATGAAAGAATTGCATTTCCCGCCTTTGGTCAAGAGGTTGATGCGCTGGTCGGATCGCGTCATGTCCATGTATGGGAACACAGAGCGCATGCTACCCGATGCAGATGATAGCGATGGAGGGACGTATGGTATGACGCAGAGTTTGAATGCTTTCGAGGTGTGGGCTCCGGAGCCGGGCAAAGCTTTGCGCAGGAGAATTGCCATTGACGGTCTGATCAATTGAGTATTCGAAGACTTGAGATACAGCAGAGAATGTCAGGAAAGGTAGGGACATGATGCTGGCCACTGTGCAGACAGATTGACTCAACCCAGACTCATGATTTGACCATAGAAAGAGCAAATATGAACAAGCTCGAATGGCAGATATAACTGAACCACGAGCTGGGGAACTCGGAATCCGAATAATCGTTGCTGGCCAGCTGGAATAATGCAATCAGTTCACACCACAAACCCAAACTCCCTACACCAACAACACACTACGCAATTCTGACCCCGTCATCCCTTCCCAGCACCAACCACCCCCAAACTCGGAGTTCGAAGCATATCCGACGAGAATCTCGAAATCGGCATGAGAACTGCACTATGGCCTCTTGAAAATTTCTCCCGACGTTCCATTCCGCAGAAAGGAGGCGGGGAACGTGAAAGAGACGCGCCATCTCGTCTTGAGACCCGCAGAAGCGGCCTTAGAAGAGGCGAGCATAGTTCGCCAGCACTCTGCTCATTTTCCACAAGCGGAAAGGGAAGTTCCTCGCGTTTTGCGTAGCTGCTGATGATAGAATCAGAGAGCGATCTCAAAGTTTCGGCTCGGTGGATCGAAACTTTGTTGTTGTTGTGCGCTGGAGCCGACGGAGGGAGTGAAGCCTGCATGCTTGGATTTCCACTTGCGTGTGGAGGAGGAGGAGGAGGAGGCAATGGGAGCTGTTTGTGGACGCTGAGAGGAGTTGTGGTGGCTTGTCGGCGCGGAGATATGCAAGTTGGCGTTGTCGTCGCTCGGGCATTGGATTTGGTGGGCTGCAGCCCGGAACTTGCGTGATGCGAGTAGACCTGAGCATCGGGTGTTGATGATGAACGCTGCTGTGTCCATGATATACCTAGGCCGGGCCGCTGCTCTAACGAAGATCTCGAATCTCGTTCGAATGGCGCGTTGTCCTGGTGGCTGCGATGTCTTTCGTGAGAATGACCTCCCGCAGTCGTGCTGCGAAGTTCTGACTCCAGAGACTCGATTCTTGCAGTTGCCAGCTTGAGATGTTTCTTGTAGCCTTTGACATCAAGCTTGTGCATGATGATTTCCTCCACGCAATGTCGCAACTCTTGCTCCCAGGCTTGGTCTCTTGCAGAAACGTTGTCACCGGATCCAGGTTTTTTGGGGCCTATGGATGCAGAAGTACCATTGAGCCTTGAGGCCAGCGAAGCGGATACCTCTTGTTGGATCTGAGGTGTAGCAACCTGCCCTTTCTGCACAACAGCCTTCGATTGGCGTCTCAATTCTGTATGTAGTAGGGTGTTGTAGCGCTCGCGATCATCTTGCGCCGCCTTCAGGTGTCCTTGGCAGCTCGCGAGGTGTGCCTGCAGCGTCTTGACGTTTGTCGCTGCGGTCTCGAGCCGCCTTCGTGTCTGTTGGCACGTTTCACGCCGACATTGGCCATTTCCACCGAGCACCGCAAGCTCGTTTGTGGATGCGTGTAGGACAGCGGGATCATGCTTCGTCAGATCGAACTTGCCCCCATCACTGTGAGCGAGCTCTACCACGGGTTTCGGTGTGCCTCGGACCGACAAAGCAGGCTGCATGTCTTTGGTGGCGTTCAAATGACTCTGCAGCTCTTCGCAACGCCCTCGCAAGACCGTTTCTCGCTGGTACGATGAACGGAGATCTTTGTAAGCGTCGTCCAGCCCTGCCAGCACATCGACCCGCTGCATATTCGCAGCAGCGAGGTCCGCCTGAAGGCTGGCTACTGCAGTCTTCTGTGCTTGTTCACTTTCCTTGGTTTTGTTGATGATCTCTTTCAATTGCGCAATTCGTCGTTGTTTTTGATTGTCGGAGTCTTTCAGCCGGTCCCGTTCGCGTCGCACATCGCTCAAGTCAGCATTGGTCTTGTTTGCCAGATCCAGTTTTCGCTTCAGCGCCTCATTCTCAGAGATTGATCTCGAAGAAGACCTCGCTGAGCTTGTCGACAAGGTTTCTAGTGACTGTAAAGCACCTGTACGGCTGGCATTTGATCCACCGATAGCTCTCCCACAGTGCTGCGTAGTGTCAATTGAGAGCAGTTGTCGAGGTTCAGCGAGCTGCAATTGATTGTGCTGTCGCTCAAGAATCGCAACGTATGCACGATAAGAAGTGATCTCTTGATGATGTGCAGCCTTCAAAGTCGCGATATGGGCCTCGTGTGCAGCTCGCATATTTGCCACTTGGGCCATCATTCCTGGTGCTCTGGAAGTATTGCCTTCCAACGAATCGCAAGCTTCAGAGACAATGTACGAGCTGCATTGAGGCTTCACGCTCGGTGTACAGATCTTGGTTGCTCTTGCTGGGGACACGGTCTTGCGGTCATGACGAGGTATCCGTGGTATATGCCGCTGCGGCGTTGTCACGAGGCCAGAAGTATCCGATTTGACCAAAGACTCTCGACTTCCGTTAGGTATCTCGGAGCGATCCTCACTCTTGCCGCATAACGTAGAATCGAGTGAAGCACGCACTGCGTTCGAGTCTTGGTGGTGGACAGGAAGCTGGATCTTGTCATAATCAGGCGGTCGCGTAGCCCTTCGCGGAGATGTACTTTCTGCACGCGTTGCTTTCAATTCCTGTCCCTCACTGGTCAAAGGGGGTGCCCTTGCCAATGCTGATACGGCACGCGGTGGCAAAGTAGATTGAGTCCCCGGAAGTTCAACGGGGTCGGGGTGCGGTGCCTCGACTAGTGGCGTTGCTGGAGTTGGTGGTGCAGTGTGAGCACGTAACCGACCTTGGGGAGGACGCAGCTCGCTTGATGCAGGCCCGCCGTTGAAATGCGGTGATTTGAGCATATCGGACATGGCTGCGATGAGGCTGGTAGCAGACTGCACAGCGGCCTCGTGTAGGATGAAGGAGTCGTGCGATTGTGCGCTATAGTCTGACCTGGTATCAGAGAAGCTTAGAGGCAGAGGTTTGCGCCTTTTTTTGCGCGAGCCCTGTGACAAGGTTAGTGCTGCCTTGCGCCGTGGTTGGAGACATTGGCATCGCTATTCTCTCCTCCGCGTAAGGATGCACGGTTCACCTATGTGAAGCGTGATTAAAGTCTCGTGCAAGGGGATTATTACCCGAGCATTGCGTCCATAGCTCATGCCCTTGATCTCGATGCACTCGACTGGTATCTGAACCATTCCGTCGGAGCCATGTTTGCGATCGCCCTTTGTCCATGTGAAGAACTTCGATCCTCCCGGCGTCATACTGTTCTGCTATGCATTCGAGGCGGACTCAAGGGCCAGTGCAAGCCATGTCCAGGACGTATCCGCTCTTTAGGCGAGAGACAGAGACCGAGACCTGCGATCAGTGGTTTGCCAGCAGATACAACTGCGTTGAAAAGGCAGGCCTGGGGCCTGGTTCGTTCCGAAATTGCTAGAGCTCTTGCCACCGAGAAGTGAGCTTGTTATGATGTAGGGAGAACTTGGAAATGAGGATCATGGGAAGGCACTAGCAGAGGTGGTCCAACATTGTTATTTCAAGCAGGCGACATCTGCATGCACGATAGCTATCCTCTGGCTCGGTACTGCAGGTACGCGCCAGCATCTTGAGTGGCGTGCGCTGCAGACTCCTGCTGAATTTCATGCTGCAGGTGTCGTTCGCGATGCGATTGTGCATATCGCAGGAGTTTGCCTCGAGCTGGTGGTGAGGAGTTGAGGATTCGACTGTATGTCTGATCTGTCGAGGCTAGCGGGCATGAATGGCCATTAGAGTCGGAAATGTCGTTTCTGAAACATCTGCTACGATTCTTCGGACGTATCGGCGTGAGAGGTGGAGCCAATGGACGTCGTGTTTACGCGCTGGAGTCTTTGGAGGAGTGAGGTGGATTTCCTGTCAGTGACAGAAGTCGTGTCGCTATCGTGACAACGATTTCTGACGCGCTCCCAAATTTGCTGCAGCTCTCTTTACAACGGCAACAACAACCAGCGACTCACCAATCAGAAGAATAACGCCTCAAGTCGGGCAAAGAAGCATCACCCGAGAGATTCAAGCGCGATCAAGTTGCGAAAGAGCCACGCGCCACCCGACCGCCGATCCCCCCAAACAAAAACCAGTCCTAGACAAGAACATATCGCCGACTCATGCTCGTCAGAAGACTTGTAGAGAATGGACTTCGAAACCAGAAGCCACAGACGACGTACTCGTGATGAGGATTATCGGCTGGGCAAGAGCAGAAGCTCGCAGCACAAACGACGAGACCGGTCTGCCTCTTCTGAAGATGGAGACAATCCCCGAAAGCGAAGATCCTCGAGCTCCCGGGATGAGAGGCGCCGTCCAAGGTCAGAGTCGCGTTCCGAAGCAAACTCAGAAAATGAGAACTCGCGCCGCCGAAAAAGGGCAGAAACGGACGAATTCCGCGATCGTGGCAAAGACCGCCGGCGTGAGCGAAGAGACCCCAGCGAAGACTATGCCTCAGACGATCGCAAATCCTCCAGACGTGACCGCAAGTACCGCGAGCGTTCGCAGTCGCGCTCACGCACTCGACGACAAGACGAGCGCAGCACTAGCCACGGTCGAAGATCCAGGTCTCCCACATCCAAAAGACGCCGCCACTCCCGCCCTTCTTCACCACCACAACAACAAGCCCATTCGTCCCGAAAATCCCGCGCCCCTCTCCCCTCCCAACTCGACTCGTTCAAAAAAGACCACAACCTCCCACCCAGTGAACAACCCATCGAAAAGCAAAAACCCAACTACAAACCCACCGGCCTCCTAGCCAAAGAAGCCAACACCGTAGCCGGCACAACCACAGTCCTCAAATACCACGAACCACCCGAAGCCCGCAAACCGCCCTCCTCGGCCCAATGGCGCATGTACGTCTTCAAGAAATCCGACTTGGTAGATACAATCCAACTGCACACCCGCAGCGCCTGGCTCGTAGGCCGCGATCCCAAAATCACCGACCTCCATCTCGAGCATCCGAGTATTTCGAAACAGCACGCTGTGATGCAATTCCGACACCGCACGACGACAAACGAGTACGGGGATAAATCGTCGAAAGTGAAACCGTACGTGATTGATCTGGACAGTGCGAATGGAACGAAAGTGAATGGGAAAAAGGTGGAAGCGAGTCGGTATATGGAATTGCTGGATCAGGATGTGTTGCAATTTGGAGACAGCGAGCGGGAGTATGTGATGATGTTGCCAGGTGCTGCTGAGAAGTGAGCTCTTTAAGGAAGTTGAAGCAAGAGTGTTGCGCCAGAACGTATCAGGGTAGAAACGTAGAACGATGTACCGTCCTATTATTCCCTCCTTCTGAGCTCGATCCCGCGCGGCGCTCACAGCCGAGTCGCGGTATTGAGATCTCCAAAGAAAAAGACAATCGAAATGCACAGCAGAGTTCATACTCACTCGCCACGAATCATTTCACCACACCACTTCGCTATGCCACACAACCTTCTTCCCATGAATTCTGCGCTCTCCGACCCCACACTCATCCTATCCACTTCCTCAAAACAAAACCAAAAAAAATGGCACCACTAAAGTCCCTAGTCATAACCTCGTAAATATGAACGAAGAGGAAGAAGAAGAAGAAGCAGGAGCAGAAAGAACCCAGAAAATGCCACAGACGCCACCTCTTACACCTATACAATCCAAATCTTCCCCCCTCTGCCCGAAGATCTACTTGCAGAATATACAACGCGTTGAGCATATATATGTTGTGTCTTGAAAAAGCGCAGCAAAGATATAGTATCCAGAGGTGACAGGAGTCAGAGAGCAGGCAAGCATGCGCACCGTCGTCGAGTCCCAAGGCGATGAGGGGAAAACAAAAGCCCGGGAAGGTCTTTGTCAAACGCAAAGATACGCTTTCCAGCAAAGATTGAAAAAAGATTTCTTCATCGTCAAGCGTCGTCCTCGTCAACCTTTTTTAGAACGCCCCACGAATCTTCGCATAAAGCTCAGTATCCAAGAAATTATAATGCGGATCGAAAATGCAGAATGGCGCTCGCAGTAACGTGTCGGCCGTTGGACGCTCACCAGGATCACTAGAGGAAAAGCGTCAGTCTCACTTTCGTATCCCCAACACCATCGCTGTCCTTAAAGACTTTAAAAATACTCACATCGTGAAACAGTCATACATGAACGACAGTGCTGCAGGTCCCACGACCGTAGACACGTCATCCGGAATTGGAGGAGCCTGATTCAGACTTCCCAGTTTATAGATGGCGCCAATGGCCTCTTCTTTGCTCCATGGACGTCGTCCCGCGAACATTTCCAAAACGACGCATCCGAGAGACCAAATGTCGACTTTGGCAGAATATCCCTGGCTAGAGATAGGATCCATATTGCTGCCACTGTTACCACCCGAGACATTCAAAGCCTGTGATTGAGCGCGAATGACCTCCGGTGCCATCCAGAAGACGGATCCTTGCATGGAATTGGTGATGTCGTTGTTGTACGGGTTCGCGCTCCGTTTGCTGATACCAAAGTCGGAAATTTTGCAGGTCCCGTCGAGATCGAGGAGGATGTTGTCGGCCTTGAGATCGCGATGCAAAATGCCTTCGGAGTGTAGATATGCGAGGCCGCAAAGGGTTTGTCGAGTGAGGGACGAGACAACTGGCTCTTCGAATTTGCCATGCTTTCGGAGACAGGAGCCAACAGAGCCACCAGAAATGTACTCTAGGAAGATGGAAATGGAGTACTCTTTTCGTTCGCAGCCCAGGTATTGTACAATGTTGACGTGGTCGAGATGCTGCATGGTGTCGATTTCCTGATCAAGTGCTTTGACCATCTCACGGACCTTTTGTGGATCAGCATTCTGGGCCTTGGGGCTGACTTCGACCTGTTTGACAGCGAGCAGCTCCCCTGTAGTTGTGTTCATACCGAGGTACACTCGGCCAAATGTACCTTTGCCGATGAGTTGACCTCGCATCCATTTGAATGTAGGCTGTCGCTCGGGCTTCATAACACCAATGTGATCTTGGGGAATGGTCTCGAGGTTGTTGATGAGGCGGCTGCCTCTTTGCGGTTTCACCTGTTCGATCTTGGCGCCAAACATCTTGGTGGACTTCCGCCGCACGATACTGCTGGAAACATCGTTGCGCAGAATGCTGATCCTATTCTGTAGCGGCTGCTGGAAGGTGAGATTCGACACACTCGGGTGTCGGCTAGACGCGTGCGAAGACATTGATGCATCGTGCGACAGCATGCCCTGGGCGTAGTTGTTCTTGACCACGTCACGGATACTCTTCGTGCGACCCAGGCCTCCGGACTTGCGCACACTGCGATGCGCTACAGAATTGTAGTTGCTCTTGAGTGTAGACTCCTCACTGCCCAGAGTGCCGTCTTGATCATCAATACTAGAGGCGGGTGTAACACTGCGGCTTGCGCTCGTGTCGGACGACAGTGCCTGCGGGTCCAACCCAGCCGGTTTGTCTTCTGACGCGCCACGTCCTTCAGCCTCTTCGCCTTCCTCTCCCATGGGCTGATCAAGATCAACATTCGGGAAGAAGTTGTCCAGCTGTTCAGCAATGTCTTCAACGGGTGGACGGTTGGCCCAGTTGTTGCTATCGAAAGCAATGCTACCACGACGAGGATCGAACTGCGTAGAGTCTCGCGGAGACTCCGCAGACCATGGTCCCGTTGTTGATGCAGAGTGCGGATAATGACTGTCACCACTGTCGGTGCCTTCGCCGATGGAGCTGAGTTTGTCGATCGGCGGTAACTTGGGCGACTCGAATTTGACTGTTGCTTTCGAAGTCTGTATCTTGAGCGGTGGCCTATTCGGTGATCGTGCTGGAGAGACTTGAGGCATGCCGAGGATTTCTCGAGCCTTCTTGTCTGATGGCTTCCGGGTTGACATTTTGGTCGACAGTCCTGCAGACATCCCCACTTTGTCCTTCTGCTTAGCAAGAGGGATGGCGAACAGACCATCGTCGGAGTCGTCGTCGGAATCGTACAGACCCACATTGGGCGAGGGAGCAAATTCAATTGTGTTCTCGGGAACATCAAAGCTTGGTCCCCGTTTGCTGACCGCCCTGGTCAACCCACTCGGCCCAGTGTGCTGAGAGCTTGGGCTGACTGGAGGACTGCGACGTACAGGTTGTTCACGGAGTCTGTCAAAGGCTGGGTTCGATGGCACTCGCAATTGTGGCAGTCCGGGTCTCTGATTCGCTTTGAGCGTATCTTCATCGTCTTCAGGTTCAACATAGTCTGGCACACGGAATGTCTGGCCTCCCTTTGACCTGGTGTATGGACTCCGAGGTGACGCAGAACGACCGTTCGGGCTCGCGCGCCGGAAGCCAGAATTTGCCAGTGACCCAGCAGGATTGCCATTTTGACCTGTGTGCAAATCGGCTGCAGTCGACGACTTCTGCAAACCAGAAGGAATCGCAGCTGCATTGCCGGCAGGTGCACTGCGAGGGCTAGTGCTCGGGTGGGCAATGGCGCCAGCCGCTTTGCCAGCGCCAGTCAACGCTGCACCAATGCCTTTGATTCCTGGCTTCTTGCTTTCCTCTTCCGGTATCGAGCCGTTCGAATTGCGCTTCCACTCATCGCGTCGATTGGGCCAGCTCGTTCGCGTCGTGGTCGGCGCCTTCTTGGTTAGGCTGTTCGCCTTCACCAGCGTGGCAGTCGGTTCGGGTACAGGCGGAGCTCTGCGAACGGGCTGCAGATCCGTCCGCCGCTCGAAGTCATTCGAGGCGGAGCCCGAAGACTCGGGACGAGGAGCTGCTGGAGGATGTTGCTCGTACGGCGTCCGCGGTGAGTCGAAGTCGTGCACTTTCTTGCCGTTGCCCATGTCGACCAGCCTGCTGGATCGTTGAGCTTGATAGTCCTTTCGCTTGCGCTCCGTTTCCCGCCTGTGCTCTTCAGCGCGCGCTGCAAGCAGCTCTTGCTGCTTGTCTTCCGGTAGCATTTGAAAATGATTTTGCAAGAACTCCTCTTGACGTTTGACGAGCTGTTCGCCGTCCTTCTTGGGAATGATCTGAGCAAGCCTGTTGCGTTCGGGGCCCGGACTTTCTCCCTTTCTGAGCGCAGGTATCGCAAATGGGAAGTCTGCAGTGCTGGCTCCCTGCAAGCGCAGCAGCGTGTCCTCATCCAGGGGTTTGCCGGAGACCGTGGGTTTGGCAGAGGCTTCTTGTTGGACGCCTGACAGGCCTAGTACAGAACTGGCAGGGGCAGGCTCCACCCCAGTGTTTGGTCCACGAACGTACAATTTCAGGCTTCCATTCGGGTCGGCAATGCGGGACCTGGCGGCAAGCAACATGTCGTTGTTCAACTCCTCCTCATGCTCCTCCTTGCCTGGTGAGGTAATGTGGATGGAGATGCCGGCGCTTTCGGGAATGCCAAGGTTGTAACAAATAACCACTCGCAGCGCTGCAGCATCTTCGACGTCCGTCACATCAATGAGCCGGTAGTTCCAGCCGTCGGGTGTGACGAACACGTATTTCTTGTCATCTTTCCTTGCAATGGGCCGTCCACGCTGCGCTGCGACACTGTCAAAGTCTACATGGGTTTTGCCCGACGGCCGATCGTTCAATGAGATGTCAGAACCCACAACCAGCTGGCCATTCTTGTATACGCTGGGGCTCCTGGGGCCATGTTCGTCCTCGGGTGAGGGGTGGTCGGCATCTTTGCCCTTGCGATCACGCCGGAATTTTGCCCAAAGACCGCTACGATGCTCGCGGGCGGTCGCGCTCTGTGGTGTATCTCGACTGCTACCACGCCCGCTGTCAGATGTTGGGGGGCGATGGCTATCGATGCCTGTCCTGGGAGTGTACTCTTCGCTGGGCCCGTTGCCTGACCTGTCACTCATCGCGCTGATACTGGTGCCTCTGAAGTGTCCACCAACACCACTGTTCGTTCGTGCGTGACCATTCGGCTGTGGCCGGACATTTGTCAGGCCTGGACTTTGTTGCGGGCTGGCTGCAAGAGCTCCACTGGGTGAATGGTGTCGCTGCTTCAGATCTGCCGCGGCTCCCAGAGCATTGCGGGATTCTGCACTTCGCTTCTGATCGTACGAGTCCAGTGTGATTGATCGAAATCCTCCGGTATTGCCTTTCGTGACATTGGGCATCCTTGCACCTGGAGAATCGTCACCACCACCGGCCGTGGAGGGGGTCGAGCCAAAGACGGTGTTATCGGTGCGCGACATGCTGGGCGAGCTCTCGGCGTTGCCCTCGGTGCCCGCGCTTGTCGAGTTGAGATTCTGCTGAGACTCTCGACGGTTCGCACGCAGAGGTAGACTCGCAGTGCTACTCGTCGCTGCCGTGTGTGGTGTTCCTCCCCCGCCGCTCCTGATGACTTCCCGCACTAGTCTTCGTAGCCTCTTGCCTTCGTCACGCTCTTTTGCTTGATCCCACACAACTCCATTGGAAGTACATTCTCTCGCGACTTGCGGGAGGATCGTATGCGTCATGAACCCGATATTTCTCTGGCCTCCACTCCTGCCAATGTCCAAAAATGCGCTACCATGCACACCCAAGTGTTGAAATGCTGCCTGCCACTCTTTCGAGAAGCTGTGTGCCACGAGCCAGATTTGTATGCGATCTGCGGGCCAGTTCTGGTCTGCTGGCGAAGCAGGGATGTCTCCAGATGAGGAGTGGTCGCGATTCGTGCTCGTCAGGCCACCGCTGCTCTCCGCATGCTGGCTGAAGGTCGAATGAGAAAATGCAGTCCTGGCATCGTGCGCGGGCGATACATGCTGTTCCGTCTCTTTTGCAGGGGCAATCAACGCTTTCGGTTTCCCCGTAGTTGGAGTGGGAGGAGGAAGGCTGCTCTGCGGAGGCGCGGACGCTGCGAGCGGCGGTTGTTGCTGTTGCGTGTACCCTCCGGAATACCATGATCTCTCCGCTGCATCCTGCTGGCTGTAGAAATTTGCGTATAGGGGTTGAGAAGAGTTATGCGCCGTAAAGTCTTCTGATCCTCCTCTATAATAGCTCTGGGTGTGTTGATGGGGAACTGGCACTGGCCGAGCGGGCTGATGCACGGGCGTCCTACTGTCGTGCAGAGGAGGAATGCCCACACCAGGGCCGAAGCTCTCTCCACCCGGAATGTATGTGGCCGAGGTCAGAGGCTGATCTGGAGGCGGCATGGGTGGTAGCTGAAAGTACTCGGAATATGCACTGGGATCGTACGCTCGTGGTTCTCTGGGCTGGTTCTGGGTCGGCGCATAGCCCGGACGCATTTGACTCGGATAGCCATAGCCCGTGGGCGGGGGCGGAGGAGGGTGGAAGGCTCCGAGGGGAGTTCGCAATTGTCCTGGAGGCGGAGGAGGCCATGGCATGCCTTGCGACTGCGGCTGGAGGGGCGGTGGAGGCGGGGGGAAAGCTCGCTGCGCGTCCGCGGGGCCATGCCTCGAGCCGGGCGGCGGCCATTGGTGTTGCTGCTGGCCATGGCCGCCGGGCGTGGACGGCTGCATTACTGGGTCTGCATGGGTATGCGCGGCGAATGAAGTGCTCGGCGGGTATGGCGAGGTGGAGGGGAGCGGTGGCAGCAGCTCGTTGGCGGCGAGACGGTGTGGCAGGCTCTCGGAGAGCAGGGTGCCGTCGGGCGCGGAAGGATAGAAGTATTTTGCGCCTCTCGCGGGCGGAGGAGGAGGAGGGCCTTGTTGGAGGAAGCACAGGCGCATCATGCCGGATACCCTAACTAGTAGAGAAGCTGCATACAACAGGCGCTTACGGGATCCCGCACCGGCACATCATTATCATCATTCGTGGCTCGACGATCTCCAGCACCTCACTCACCGACTGACAGTGACTGCACACGTCGCCGATGTCGTCCGCCGCGGCCGCGATAGCAGACTGATGATGGATGTGCTGCAACGGCCGCCACCAGCAGAGGCAATTTCTCCCGATGTCCTCACCCCAGCACGCGCGCTTTGTTCATTCCGCGCATCAGCCACCGTTGGGAGATGTCGAAGAAAAGAGCTGATTGCGGTGCCTATTGCCGAAATCCACACAGCTCAGGTCCAATCTGCCAGCGAGCACGTTGACGAGGTTGCCACCGAGTCGTGCCGCTACCACCAGACTTTGCCCTGTGTTTCCTCGAACTATCATCAATCGAACCTCTCCAGCACGCACAACTCATCACATAGCTCATCACTTGCACCAGCCACAGCAGCAGGCCCGTTCCATGTCGGCGATCTCTTTGGAGCAACCGGCCGGCGGCTCGACTTCTCCGCCCTAGACTGTGCCTTTCCATCTCCTCTTCGTGCTCTCTTCCTCGTTGGTGCACCCAGCGACGACTGCACGCGTTCCGCAATCACCAGCGCAACCGGAGAACGTTATCGTCTCGCACCTTCATCACTAACGAACATGACGAAACACCATGATCCCGGCACAACGTGGCCGCCACACGCGCCAATGAAAATCATCACATCAGCAGCACAATCCGAACCGTGCCCTCTCTTTCCCAATTTCCAGAATTCCAAATGCCAATACATCAGACTCCCTCGTCCTCTGATGAAAGATGACAATTGTCGGTTCTTCGTCCAGCACACGTTGTACTCGCCTTTCGAAAATCATCGACTCCGCGCCGTTTCATCACACGAAGCTGCCTGGACATCTCCCTCCACTTGACAGGCACCGAAAGAAGTGGCCCTAGTCCTGAGATGTCTCCATGCCATCATC
This sequence comes from Cercospora zeina, assembly GCA_022702355.1. Lineage (NCBI taxonomy): Eukaryota > Fungi > Ascomycota > Dothideomycetes > Mycosphaerellales > Mycosphaerellaceae > Cercospora > Cercospora zeina. The sequence continues at coordinate 4,055,463 of JAKLWX010000005.1, forward strand.
GTAGCAGCAGTTCATGCATCATTGAGCTTTAATCACAACACGCTTGCAACGCTCACTGCCCTCTTCCTATCGCTCCAACAATCTGCGACATGCGTCAAACTGCTCGTCGTCTCACACGACCTTCAAGCACTTAGGGCCGGCCACTGTTTCTCAAAGTCTAGATCGCTGACGAAGTGGGGAACGACGACCAGAAAAGTCACAAAGTTCGAACATGAGCTAGCGCGTCAGCAACGTGCCAGGCTGTGCTGTGATGAGATGATGACTGCTGCGATTGATCCTGATCGGTACGGTCTGGCCAATGCTGCACATATACCCCGGCCCCATTGGGCATTGCCAAGACTTTTCACCAGGGCATTCCACGCCGGTATACAGCATACAGAGGCGACGCCGTCAAATATCAGTCGAGCCGGGTGGTACTACTGGACATATACATCGCCATGACTTGGTTTACCACAGGTTCTGCTAACCACCGCGCGGACAAGGATACGTTATTGAGCTCCGCGTCTAGCAACCCGACTCCGAGAGACATCGTCAGCAGACCAGCATTCTTCTGCTTCAAGCATGCAAGTCGACAACGTGACAGGCGCAAAAGCGAACACCTTCCATTAGAGTTTCAGATGCCGACAAACACCACTGCCGCCACCCTGCGAATTGAGAAACAAAAAGAACAATCACTGCTGCCTCCGCCCCGCCTCCAGCAAAAGAGCCACTTGTTCAGCGAAGAATTGCTGAGCAGATTTCGGCTGTTGCTGCTCTTGGACCGCCGACCTCTGTCGCTCTGCTTGTCCGGACCTCATCGCTTCCTCGCGTAACCGCTCACGCATCACAGCCCGCTGTTCGTTCAACATCTTCTGAAACGGTGTTGACGAGGGCTGCGGAATTGCAGACTCTTCTGGAGCCCATGGTGCCTGAACAGGGAGAGCTCCATTTGTAGAATCTGCGCCGTCTTGGTAGAAGGTCGCCCAGGGATTGCAAGGCTTCTGTTGATGATTGTACCGATCGCGCACGCAGTAGTGCGCTAAGTTCTCCAAATGCAGTGCCCGATGCGCCTCTGTTGGCTTTTGCGGCCCTGTTGCGCGATGTTGGTCTGGTGCTGTCGTGGGCAGGGCGGCAGCGTCATCTAGCGTCGACGCCGACCATTCAATCTCTCTGAAGCCTTCAAACTGATTCCTGTGATGTGCTGCTGCGTGGCGCGAATCCATCGCAGCGCTGCGATTTCTTGGCGACACAGGAGATGTTCCCCGCAGTGCATGCTCTCTGACTCTATACTGAGGAGTTCTTGGGCGTCTCGCTCTCGGCGAGGACGACCGAGAGCGGCTTGCGGCCGTCTTGTCGGCGTCTGTCCCTCGTCGGGCATCAGATCGCGGCAAAGGGCATTGCGTGCCGGCTGAGCCCTGGTTTGATTCAAAACGACCAGAGGCATCGCTTGACGCAGTGTCACGAGGACTGGACACAGCCCCAGACTCTGTCAAATCAACGCGCGCTCTGATCTTGGCTGGTAGTCCCATCACCTTGCGACTTTCATCCTCGTCCATCGGTTCAAACGTGATGGAGTCGCCTGTCAGATCGGCAAATTCCCGACCCGGGCGAGTTATGGTGTGCCCGTGCGGGACTTCGGTCCTGGAGTTCAAGCTCCTCGCCATCATGTGGTGCTGTTGAAGTGGTAAGTTTGGAGCCTCTTTGACAAAGCTGTGCCCATGTCGACAAATGCGACAGCAGGAGACGTGTGAAAGTACAGCGTTTCCATTTTAGGTCTGCGTGCTTCTGTCTCGTGAGCAAGTGATTGCTGCCTTTGCGGTGTTCTGGTCATTGTGCACTTTAGTGAAGAATGGTGAAATGGAAACGTGGAGGAGAGTCGCGAGCTTTCGCCAAGACGCGAAGTAGATTGTTTTGCTCTTGCTCATTCGGGCGGACGTTCCGCTTCGATCCTGCTGGCTGGTGTAGGAAGATAAGTTGAAATCTTGCGCAGACCTCACTTGCTTTCCGCTGAATGGAGAGAACGTCCATGACCACTTCAACGGTAGCCGAGACAAGTTCGAATCCGAATGCAGCCCAAAGGAGGGTCGCGGCGAGTGTTTCGGCTTTTTCGTCTTGCTGTTGACCAGCTTGCGCCGCGCAGAGGTGAGATGCTCCAGACTTTGCGATCTTGCACCTCGATACTGGAAAGCGCATACACTACTGTTGGAGCATGTACTGTGTTGCGCTGGACGCTGAGCGTCGTTGAGAGCTGGAGCCGGCAGGTTGGCAAGCTCGTGGAGGATGCTTAGCAGGCATCACGACGCACCCCGGCGTCCATGTTGTCGGTGTTGCTGCACCATCATAAGGTATCGCCTCTGCATCAGTCAGCATCTCGGCAGTACCCCGTGTGCGTTTCTGCGGTCAGCAAGCTCGTAACATCTCGCCCATGCACAGAAAGCGGTACTGGAGGCGACAGAGCCGATGAATGATGACGAGCACCGCAGCGTTGCGCTCCTCTCAAGCTGGAGCCGCACAGGCGGTCTTGCTCGAGTGCAGCACAGCGCTTGCCCTGCTTTCGGCGAGTTGTCCAGGACTCCAGGATGCCGATGGCTCCGGCCCATTCACTTGGTGTGGTGGTGGAGGAAGACGACGTCTTCCGGCGTTGTTCTCTCCCGGCCTCCCACTTCTTCCCCAGCAGTGCGATCGATCTTGCAGGTGGAACGCCCAAGTGGAGTCTCCCAACACGCCAGCACCTCGCACATTGACGATGAAGTGATGAGAGATTCTGCGAGTCGCGCATGATCGGCTGCGATTTCCTTGCGGCGAGCCGACGTTACAACAGAGGAGAAATCGGCACTGCATTCCTCCGCTTCATCGCTTAGACTTCCACTGGGTCTCCGTCACCTCATGCGCGCTCGATAAGCCGACGACAACGCGAATACTGAAGCCGGGAGGGATCTGTGTGCTTTCACTGAGCTGTTTGCGGCTCAACGCTCTCACCTGTGATATGCAGACGGCGAGCTCTGGCATCGGTACTCGTTCGGCCGTAAAGCAACCACACGCCAGCCCGCCAGACATTACTCCTGTCGAAAATGGACAACTGGATGTACGCGCCAGCCGATAGTGGACATGCCACCTCGTCCGGGACATACGGCTCTGGTGACATTGCTGCTTCGTCAAACTACTCAGCTATGCAAGCTGCAACATATCGAGAGTCGACCTCACCAACAGAAACTTCCCCCAAGCCTTCGGCAAATGCAGCGCCAAGGATACGCAGGCGGAATAGGCAGATCACATCATGTCTTGAGTGTCGAAGACGCAAGCTCAAGGTGAGGATGCATGCCATGGTCGGTTGACGTGAATACTGACCAAGTCAGTGCGATAAACAAGCACCATGCGTCAATTGTACAAGATTCCGCCGCGATTGTCTGTATCTGGCACCAGCCATGGATCCGCAGGCACAGCAGAAGCTAGCGGAAATCAAAGAGAAAATGGGCATGCTAGAAAAGAACCTCGAGAGAGAAGTCGCTGCTCAAACGCAGAAAGGCCATCTGGGTGGCGGCAAAGTGACCAAACTTACTGCAGAGGAAATCAAGGCTCAAGAAGAAGCCGAAGAAGATGAAGTCAACGAAGACGAAGACAATCTGGAACCAACTCCACTGGCCACGCTGGACAATGTATACGAAGACAATAACGACGATGAGCTCATGGATTTGGGGGTGCAGATGGGAAAGATGCGAATCTCTGAGCGTATAGGAGGCTGGATTCGTCCAAAGCTTGTCGATGAGATTACTGACACGCTGGAAGACGTGAAAGCGGGCAAGTCGCGTTTTTCAGAAACGCCATTGGTGAAGGATCATCGGGACTTGCGGCCTGCCATGGCACCGAGAATCCAGGCCACCCCAAAGTCCTTTATTGGTCCGGGTCCTGATTACATTGCTCCCGCCTCGAGTTTCTTCTTTCCTGGCACGAATATGAGCACCAGTCTCGTCGACTATCTGCCAAGCAGGAATGCTGCTGACCACCTCGTGGCGCGATATTGGCATGCAGTACATAACATGTGCAAAATCCTTCACCGGCCAACATTCGAGCAGCAGTACACTATATTCTGGTCCGATATTATGATGGGCACTGAGCCTCTTGCTTCGAATCAAGCCATCGTCTTCGCCGCAATGTTCACTGCTGCTGTAAGCATGACAAACGAGCAGATACTACAGAGATTCGGCACTACAAAAAATGCTCTCATAGATAGTCTGCGGTCTGGAACAGAGTTCGCACTCGCTAAAGCGAACTTCCTGAGGACGACCAGGGTCGATACAATGCAAGCTTTTGTGATGTATCTGATACCGCTGGTGAGAGCTGAGGTGTCGAGAGCGCACTCCGCATTGGTCGGCACCGCCATTCGACTGGCGGAATGCATGGGGCTTCACCGGGACGGAACACACTACTCGATGACACCAGTAGAAGTGCAGGTTCGCCGCATGATATGGCATCAACTTTGTTTCTTGGACATGAGGACCTGCGAGGCAACAGGCCCTCGACCACAAATTCGCGCTGATGACTATGACACTAAAATGCCATGGAATGTGGATGACGCAGATCTCATCGGAGACTACCCAGTGACAGAAGACCGTGATTACTGGACCGACACCACCTTCGAGCGGATACGAGCTGAATGTCAAGAGATGCGGAGAAGGGTCTGGTACGATATCGTGGCCGTGGATAAGAGAAAGAAAACCCTCACTTCCGTACTGGTCAAGATTCAAAAATTCATCACAAGCACAAAGGAGAAGTATATTCCCATGATTGACAAGTCGATGCCATTGCAGCGCATTGCGTTCTTGATGCTGGAAACTATGCTCGGCGGGCTGCATCTCCAAGTTTTACATCGTTACCTTTTCAGCACGACACAACGCATGCCCGATCGGTTGAGGCAGGTCCTCATCCAGGCTGGTCTGACTCAGATGGAGTGCTCTGTGGAGTGGGAAAGTAGTCCCGAATTGGCGCCATGGCTCTGGTATCGAGGCGCTTTCAACCAATATCATGCAGCCCTGCTACTCTTGGTGGAAGTGTATGCTTACCCCATGCGAAAAGAAGCAGCGAGGGTATGGAAATGCCTGGACTTCATCTTCGAAATCCCTTCCCATCTAGCCCCGAAGCAGAAGGCCGAGCTCGTCTTGACAGATCTGAGAGATCGCATGGAGACATTCCACCAGACTCGCAAAATGAAAGTGTCGAACCAGATGCTCAACCGCACTGGCGGTGGAGAGAAACTGCACGTGCGACATCCAAGTGGCGTCAGCAGTGATTCCGCTGTGCACGTGCAGAAACAAAGCGATGGAATTACCGGTGTGATGGCTATGTCTGTGCCACCTCAAAGCTTTTCACCACCACCACCTCAGCCGGACTCACAGTCAAGTGAAAGCGACAGCAGAAACGGCAGCGTGGCTGCAGCTCAAGCACAAACACAACCGCCACGCGGCACAGACGTGGACATACACATGCAGGAGATCGATTGGGTTCGTATTCCGATAAGTAATAAACTTGTATGAGACACGGCACTAACACACCACCCAGGCCGAATGGGAAAAAGTATTCAACCCTGCCGTGTACACAGGAGACCTCAATGTCCCCGACTTCGACATGTCCAATTTCACCGGACCAAGTTTTCCCGGATCATCCCTCGATACCTACGGATACAACACCGCCGCTGCTCCCACCATCAACGCCATCAGCAACGCATCCTACGCGGCCCCCGGGGCAGACGCGAGCTTCACTGCTGCCGCACCCGCCGCCGACACCAGGTTCCGCGCCCCGAGCGTGGCCGACATGGCGAATGTGAACATGTCCGGCGGGCCAACCTTGCTCCCGGCAGTAAGCTGGCAGAAGCAACGAGAACAATACCAACGACAATTCCGACCCAACACGGGAGGAGGAGGAGGAGGAGGAGGATATTAAAAAGAGCAAACCAAAGAAAAAAAGTTGCGCCCAGTAGTGCTGGATCACGAATTGCTGGATCACGGATTTTTCCGTTTCGCAATATGTATGAACTCGTCAAAAAAAATCTCCGTCTGCGCTGATTGTTGCAGAGAAAGGTTGATTATTACATGATACCGATTCTTTCCTCTCTCCGACTCTTCACCACGCTCACAGGCCCGCTAGTGGCCCCTCAAGACCGGTTCATCACCCCGAAGCGTAAAACTTTTGTCATGACCGACATTCGATCTACATACATGACTCTCGCGTCGAACATCAATAAAAACCTCTCCCCCCCTTTCCCCACGGCAAAGTGCTCTTCGCTCCTGGTGCTGATGAACGCGGCATATTGCAATGCAGGCAGACTGCGCTGCGCATCTGTCCCTTTCTCATCCTTCTGCCATCTGATGATCGTTTTTATCCTAGTTTCCTCTCAAGATCTTTCGCGGAAGTCGATATACTCGTAACTTCTCGTCGAATCTGGTGGAAAAATCATTGCTGCCGCGCTGCGTGGTGAGCAGCAGCGCCATCGTAAACCCCCCGGTGGTTCATTTCCCTGATGATGATGATGATGATGATGATGATGATGATGTAGATGGAGGAAGGAGTAGTAGTCGTTGAAATGGCTAGGAGGTCATGATGTCGATAGAGAGAAAAGATCGTAATCTGACGATTTCGATCATGATTGGATGCAGAGTGTTGTTGGAAGTCGCACCGTTTTTTTTTGTGCCGAGTAGCAGGTTTCGTGTGGCTCATCAATGTCTTTCTTATCGCGTACATGACATTGTTATTGTTGTTGTTATTGTTGTTGTTGAGCTCATCTTCGAGGAACAGAACGGAGTGCCAGAAGTCTTCTTTTCTTCCTTTTTTAAGGTCTCGTACGCGTTCTGCCGGCGTGGACTTTTCTGACGAGAATTCTTCCATGGTTCCATCCAGTCAGTCATCATCCAGATCCATCCTCATCCACTTTCACATTCCCTCCCCAAGACCTCATCATTCGACCCAAGCCCATTTTACGTCAACAAAACATTCTCTGTTTTCTTAATAAAAAACTTCCACCTCTGCTCCATCCCCATTTTCCAACCCAATTGTAGTTTCCGTCTCTCCCCCCTCTCTCCCTCACCTCGCATCACCCTTCGACTTCCAACACATATTCCCATAACAATCCGACCCATCCAACCCCCTCATGACCGAAGCATTATAATACTGCCACCTCCCATCGCGATGCATCCACTCCACAACCGAAACCGACTGCCTTCGCACATTCGCCGGTCGGCCTTTGACAGATAAGAGGCAAAAGACTATAATAACCATAGTCAGAAACTCCGATTCAGCCCGATCATTGATTTGTCTCGGTCCTCCTCAAAAACACAAAAAAACAAAAAGAAATTCCCAAGAAAAACGACATCTTCCCATTCTCAGACTCAAAAAAAATTGTGGAATCAAGAATAGAAGCGGGAGAAGAAGATGGAGGGGGGGGGGGGGGGAAAGAAAATAGATAACTCACCAATCGCATACCCCAACCTCTCATCTACATCAGCACTGACATCCACCACATCGATATGATACTCTGGATTCGCCTGTGCCACGGCACGGAATTCGTCTTCTTCGGCTTTGTAGCTGTTAGTTTTGGGCAATTCGTCAATGTCGCCTTTGTAGTTGTCCGCGACGAGTTTTTTGGTTGCGACGAAGGAGCGGTTGTTGATGGAGAGGATGACGGCGCGGGAGAGGGTTTCGAGTTCTTGGGCGGCGGGGGAGGGACGTTTGGTTCCGGAGGACGGGAAGGATGGTGAGGCGGTGAAGGAGGCAGTTGAGGTGGAGGAGTTGGTGATGAACAGATTTGGTGTTGGATCGGATGATTGGTCTGGAGGAGGGTGGTGTTTGGCGTCGAAGATATGGCGGGAATTGGGGAGGAGGATTTGGAGGGATGTTGACATCGTTGTGGGTGATGATGATGGTGATTGATGGTGATCGCGGTATGATGTTGAGATATTTCGCCTGGGGCGATTCTCACGGCACCTGCGGTTCGTCTGGGAGGTGTGTCCGATCGGCGTGAATTCGATGCGTTCGTTCTTGCCAGTGCTATTGCACAATCATGATCATGATAGATGACGTTCGCCTTCAGCTCCAAAGCACACAATAGAAAGAGACAGGAAAGCCAGAGCCCGACAAAAAGACCACCAGCAGCAGCGACTCAAGTTCCAATCAAGTCCAGACGTCAACACAGGCTTCCAAGCTACCCAACCTTACGACATCCGCCGATCCATCAGTTTATTTAGTTTGGGCAACCTGCTTCCAAGCTCCTCGGTGCTCTTCGATCTCACGGCCTCACAGGGCCTGGCCCCCAAGCCCTTTGACCAAGAAGCCGGACTCCTTCGCCTGAACTTTCCAACCCCAGTCAGGCAGAACAACTGAATCGCAGCTTGCACAGCTGTGAGTTGTCACCCAGAAAATGACGCCAATTCAAGCCACAGTCGTCGACCTCCGAAAAGCGCTGCCCCTCTTCACTCTTTTCGGCAGATGCCAATGTCGATCAATCCAGATCTGGGCGGTTTTGAGAAAGGATAGGATGGCGTAATCCAGGCAAAAGGTTAAAAAACAGCTGGTGTGTTTGGCCGACCGTCTCGTTGATGATGATGTAGGAGGTAGGAGTGGATGAGGATAAACTTTCCAGTCAATGGACTGATCGTCTGTTCATCGTCATCACGGCACAGTCAAGTCCCGGGTTTCTTGCTCTGATGATGCTGTCCTGTCCGTCTGCTTCTCAGCCTCACACCGGCGGTCGTCGCGTGGCGCTGTTGGGGTTTGCGAAGTACACGTAATCGCTCGCGTTGTGGTGTTTGTTGCAAGGAGGGAAGTGACAGCAGAGTGTCGGACCGGAAGTGACTCGTTCGACATTTTGTCCGAAGGCGTCTGAGGAGAAGGCGCGAAGCTGGAATAAGAGGCTGTCACGAGCGCGAGTGGTTCAGTTGGACGCCGAGCGCCCGAGCCTTGCCATTTGGCAGTTGGTAGCACGGCCAGCTCTCGTTGATCTCGACGAGCCTTGACCTATATATGGCCTGAGGTTTAGGTGGGCACGAGAACGCGTCTCGACCGAGAGTGTCTTCATGAAACCTGCGAACACAGCAAATCCATTCATTATCCATTCCTCAACCAGACTCCGCTCCGTCACACTCTGCCCGCAGAATGCTCATGCTCATGCTAGATCCAGTTCTCCACCCCTCCATCACCCCTCCCCTCCTACTCCCCTCCTACTCCCCTTTCATCCCCTCCCTCAAATTCTTATACCTACTCATCGGATAATCCAAAACATTCCTCTGCTGCACCAAACCCCCAACCCCCTCAAAAGAATCCACCACCGTCCGAATCAAACTCTCCTTCCCCGTCTCCGTCCCATTAACCGGCGTATCCCCACTCAACTCCCACCACATCGCACCCCCCAGACACAAATCCTTCACAAACTCCGCCTTCGTCCTCGCAGTCTCCGGCGTATCGTACGAAACCATATAGCAATCACTCGAATTATACGCCCACGACGCAACGATTCCCTCATCGACGTGGACTTGTCCGAACGAGGCATTGCCGGCGAGAGCTTTGTAGTCCCACGTCCCCGGCTCCCAGCTCCCGTCTGTCGCGGCGCTGAAGGGCTGGCCGGGGCCGGAAGTGTTGGCGAACGAGTGGCCGTAGAGCGGCATGCCCAAGGTGAGCTTCGCGGGAGTCCAGCCGGTTTCGTTGAGATAGTACTGCAGAGCGGCTTCGGTGGAGAAGTTGGTGCTGCGAGGGTTGTCGAGACTGGGGTAGACGTTTGCTGCATGGCCGGAGAAATTGGAAAAGGAGCCCGCGTAGTCGTATGCCATGAGGTTGATGAAGTCGACATAGGGTGCCATGGCTTGCATGTCGAAGTAGGGGAAATGGTCGGGACCGGCGGGCACGGCCAGGGTGAGGAGGAAGTGTGGGTTGCCGGTGAGGTTGCGGGAGTAGTTGTCTAGTTCTTTGCGGAATTCTTTGCAAGTGTCTACGAGGTCTTGGGCTTGTGTGGTATTGTTGGGGTATTTCCCAGTCGATGTCGAGGCCATCGAAGCCGAGGTCTTTGAGGAGTTGCACGCTGGTACGAGCGAAAGTCTTGCGGCCTTGTTCATTCGCGAGGGCAGGCGCGAAGTATGTTCGGAGATTCCATCCTCCGATCGAGAGTAACGTCTTCAAGTTGCGATTCTTCTTCTTGAGGAGGTAGATTTGTTTCAAGTTGCCGTAGAGGTTCGATGTACTGTTATCTTTTGGATCGTCTCCATCGAACTTCTTCTGGACGTCTGCAAATGGATCGGTCAAGGAAGCTTCGCCAGTCTTGTTGTCAAGGCCTGCAAACGCATACAGCAGATGGGTGAGTTGCTCGGACTGGATATTCTGGGGGCGGCCAGTCGCGGGCATAGATCGACCAGCTGTGTGTGTTATCAGTCGGTGTGTCGAGATCGATACTTCCGACGCTCACCTTGCATAATAACCAACCGTCATGAAGCCTGTTTGGCCCACATTACCCGCCGGAGCTTGCGCATTTCCACTCCTCTTAGGCAAGTCCACAGCGGCATGTCAACCGATTGTGGTTGACGGGGTGTCCTCTGAGCGGCCTCACGGCGTCAACGCACGCGGAGCTCAACAAGAGAATAGGTATCAACGCCGATAGCGAATTCGGCAAGAGGCAAACCATCTTGTTCTCAAAAGTCTGTTGAACGTACTCCGAGTCTTGAAAAAATTGCTGTCGTTTTTGCGGGGCCAAAACAAAGCCAGATGTCCGCGCAGTGAGGCCTTCTCAAAGGAGTGTATAGCTTGCCAGAAGCTAGAAAGGTCGTTGTTGGAATGAATGTGCAGGTGCCCAGCACCAGAAATATAGGTCTTTGCGCTCGCCATGGTCGCAAGTTGCGCGGTACCGTTTATTTTTCATTAGGAGGCAACTTGCATCAAACGCGCTACGGTCGGACGGCAGACTATGCGGAACGCGCAAGTGGTGGGTTCACGCATGTATGGTCCTCAAGTTCGAACATCCAGTCAATTTCTCATTCTCGTGCTCTCAGCGCTCTCACAGCGTGTCGTTGTCTGGTGTCTCACCCATGGCGCGTCGAGCTCTTTTGCAACCTGGTGAGTCCGCAGTTTTACCGGCTGGGGTGATGGTGATCTGCTGGAGGAGAAGTGCAGTTGGCCAGAAAGAGTTTGTGCTAGACAGGGACCGAATGTCGTCGCCGGCAACTCGCCGCTGTGTTTCATCAAAGACCAGGGCTTCGTGCAAACAGTCCCTACTTCTTGTACCTCCAACTCCTTCATCACACTCGCCGCGGTTCTCTGTGGGCGCCTGCCTCGGGTCACACGCCAACGCCTGTTCTGCGTGCCTCGAAGTATCGGTGTTGGTTGCCTTGCCACGCAAGGACTATGTCTGTTGCGGAGATCATCTCATCATTCCAGAAATGGGTGATATCACGGCCTTCCTCAGCGCAAATAGTCTGGAGCAGATCTCACTGAAGCAAGCATAGTTGTACTCAGAATTGATCTTGACGCACAAATTTATAACTGACGACTGGCCGACCCAGTCACACAGAGTTGGCTGTATTGTAGGTGATCGACGCGTGCTGGTCAGCCAATCAGTGTGTACGATGGTTTCTGAAACGAGTAGTCCTCCTGGTGATACCGGATCGGCGGAGTCGCAGTCGCCGTTCTCAGGAGCTCGCAGCTTTCAGGCACTCGGCAGGGTCAATCCGCGCCACGGTGCAAGTTTGCCACGTTGGGGACAAGGCACCGTCTCTGTACAACGAGCATTGTCGTCTTGTGAGAATTGATAGCGTAGTCCATTCGAAAGGAGACAGGTGATTACCAACGTCGTAGCATTGTTATGATAATGTAGTATAATGATACAAGGGGTATACAGCTAGATGCCCAGACACATCGTCCCGCCATTATGCAGATGCGGTCGTTAGGTATGCATTGGTCACATTTCGAAATCGTGTGTCCTGGTCGTGTCCTCGGAAGAACGTGAATGTCGTGTTTGTTGTGGTCTACTCTTTGGTCATCTCTGTGAAAGATAGGTGCGCCGTGGTCCGGCTGTCGATGATGCCAGACTGCAGCCGTGTGGCGGACATGTCGGGGTCTTCTCAAATCAAAGGCGCGTTGCAAACATGCAGTCTATCGCGCAAAGGGATGCGGGCCAAGGACGTGACCGGGGGCGTACCAAGGCATCAATGATGCGAGTGCACACTTGGTCGTGGCGAGTCACAGATGTGGCACGATCGCAGTCAATGCGCGAAGCGGTAGGAGCGAGCATCAAACCAAAGGTTCCCATGTCGTGTCGACCGGGCTGGGATCGTAAAGCACGGCGGTCGAGTGCGTAAGAATACAGGGGGAAGGGGAGGGTACGAAGTGAAGGTGAGCCCGCCTCATGTTGGATGCCGAGGCGAGTCGATCACCAGCACTGGAGGAGACGTAGCTTGTGCCACCAACGCTTGCGGCCTAGCTCCTCGCCAGGCTCCCAATGTTGGTGGGTATTGTAAGGGTCGGCGGGCAGTGATTTCTCGTTGGGCGATGGTGGCAACGGATCGAGTGGTCTCGTCTTCGAGCTGTACGAGGGCAGATTGGGCGTCAGACCTTCCAGATGTTGCTTGCGGGCTCCTACGACGCGTCGGACGAGAACTAGGCCCACGTTAGCGGGGGTTCGCGAATGGCACTGGCAAATGGCACTGGCAAATGGCACTGGCAAATGGCACTGGCAAATGGCACTGGAGTGGGGACGACGAACGAGCAAAGGTCTCTTCAATGTTGACCATCTCACGAGCACTGGTTTCCATGAAGCCATAGCCTCGACCTCTCGCCCAGTTCAGCCCCTCTGTTGCGCCGACCTGGCGGAGGCCTTGCAGATCGCATTTGTTGCCTGCGACGATGCACACGGGCAGCACCCTGCCCCGCTCGAGTCGGCGCTCGCGTTCTTGCTCGATCAGCTCGTTGAACCACTCGAGAGAGCGCAGGGTGCTCTGCTGGGTGATGTCGTAGACGAGGAGGAAGGCGTCGGAATGCAGATTCGAAGACGACCAGAGACTGCGGTACTCTTCCTGGCCGGCAGTGTCGGTCAGAGCCAGGGAGAAAGTGGTCCCATCAATGCTCCTCGTCACGGAATACGAGTCTTCGATGGTCGGATCGTACCTGCAGCAGCACATGGGCATTAATTCGTGTGGAATGCGAGGGCTGGGATGTGTGGGACACGCACTCATGCGTCCACTCGCTGCGCACGAGACGCAGTGTGATGGAGCTCTTGCCGCATCCGCCGTCACCACAGATGGTGATGGAAATCTTGTTCGCGTCCTCGGCCATGGTGGTGGTGGTCGAGGATCAAGGGATCGATGTGCCGGCGAGCGGGCCGAATCGCGGGAGGGTCGTCGAGGAATGGAGGGTGCAGCAGCAGGTGCGACTGGCGAAACCCGGCAGTCGGCGGTGGTCGTGAGTGCGGTCTGGCCTGCACGCGCGGCAACGCAGCACCGCGGATGGCTCGAATCGGCGAATGTCTCTCGGGTTCTCGCGGCGCACGGATGTCGTGTCGTCGTGCAGCGGTGGAGGAGGTGGCGGAGGTGGAGGAGGTGGAGCAGAGGAGGGACGGCGAGCAGGCGGCGAGCGCAATATGCGACGTCGAGGCGATGTGAGAGGTGCGATGGTCAGGAGGATGGCGGGCTTGCCTCCTGGGCTGGTGTCGAACTTAGCGGCACGGGTTGCGGGCGTCGCGCAGATCGGCTCGGCGTGCAGGACGGTACGGTGGCTGCGGAAAGGCAGCATGACGGGCAGCGCGGAGCAGCAGCGGGCGGAAGAGGAGGGTGTAGAATCGGTGATGGTACCCAGCCCAGCAGCGTTCCGCACGAGACGGCGCATACACAGCGAGCGACACACATGTCCGGTGCGATGCTGTGGAGGATCGTCGAAGGAATGGTACGGAGCAGTGCCGACGCCATTGCGCGGGTCACGGTCCATTGCAGCCCACCAATACACATGTGGGCAGGATGATGCCGCATCTCACTGCTTGTACACCCTGGCAATGCCTCATGAGTCGCGCTTCTGCCAGGGACTTGGTGGAAGCATCATCAAGCATTGGCCCTCCCCACGACTCAGTTGCCCCGAGTTCATGGGGAACGTGGCGACAATCCCCCCAACCCTGCTCGTTATCCGTCTCGGATTTCACTCGCGCGCTCGGCTGCAGTGCCCGGTCGTTATCGATTCACATGCACCGATATCGAACCGGAACACGCTTCAACAAGACCCCAATGCCGGCAGTGCCCAAGATGAACCCTCACTCTGTCGCTGCCACGAAAGCTTCCCGCTCCATCCTTTCTCCATCCTTGTGCCATCGCGAAGCTTAGTGCAACCTCGCCTGCCACCACCATTATTGCACCTCGCACCTATAGACGACCACGTCTCCGCCTTCCCACCATTTCCATGACGGCCCGACGCACGAACGGGGAGACGTCAACCAACCAACCCCGATCGAATCCGCCCCCAGCACATCGCAATAAACGTCTCAATCACGAGGCGCCCAACGTTTCCTCCTCAACGTTCCCCCACGGGTGTCATTCTCCTCCCATCGGCACCGCCGCCGCCCACGCCGATACTTCGTGAATCACATCACGACACCAAGGATCCCTTTCCACCAGAATGTCCGCATCCCCAACCATAACCCACACGAGAGACCCGCAATGTGATGGAAACCGCCCCCAAGTTCTCCTGCACCTGGACCATACGCCCCTCCAAACACTCCCAAAGCCATCCAGCAGACATCGGAAAGGAGACTAAACCTTACCTGAACACACATCATCACATCACATGGCATCCTTCTTCTCCCAAGCGTCGCACATGCGACACATGTATGAACAAGTCACGCGTTGATGACGATAAGCTTTCACTTCTCCACCGCGCATCCTCTTTTTCCCATCACGGACAGAAGAAACGAAAGCTGGAACAGGGGGAAAAAACACCACATGGTGATGAGGAATCCACGAAACACCTTGCATTCATCGGAATCCAGAAACCATCAGAGCAGCAGTAGCAGCAGTAGCAGCAGTAACAGCAGCAGTAGCAGGAGCAATAGCAGTAGCAGAGCACTGGGTATCGAACAACAAAAAGTGTGCAGAAAAGAAAAAGACTGTCCGCCCGAATGCAGAATTGAAAACATGACCTTCCCTGATCAGTTCTTCGTTCCTTCACCACCCTCCTTCTTTCTATGCAAACCAACACCACCTCCTGTCCCATGTAATCTCATCTCCTCCTCCTCCAAGGGATATGCCAATCATGTCAAAAGACACAATATGCAATCTCAAAAAAAAAAAAAACAGTCAGTCCACGATCCAGTCGGACCAGTTCCAACTCTCCACAAGCGCTTCTTCCATTTCTCGCTCGAGCTCACCATCACGAACGTCGCTGGAAAATGAAGTGATCCCGTTGCAAACCAGGTTTTCGCACATGGTCACGCCTTGATTCGAAGCCATCCAAGGTGGTGTTGATGTATGATCCCGATCAATGACTGAGCAAGGTGGTGTTGATGTATGATCCCGATCAATGACCGAGCAAGGTTCACGAAGTGCCATTTCCGTAGCTTGCAACATGGAAAATTCCCCGTCGGAAATGACCGTATCTCGGGCCGATGAAGGAGAGGACGCCTCCTCTGCATCTGCGACCGGGCCGTCAATAATGAGGACCGCGCTCGCCTGTGTGCTTGCGTCGCATGGAGATGGCGACGGTTTCCTCCATCGACTGTCGTGCATTGCATTCGTCGACAACGTGCTCAGTTGCAACCTGCCGTCGCCATCGGAAGTCGCTGGAGCGCTTGTGTCTGTACGTTTTCGCATCCGCGCTGGAATCTTTACTCCCTGTGGCCCGGAATGCTGCGACAGTTCGTGCCTCTTCAGATTGTCCTCTCTCGCGGTGGAGAATTTGCACCAATCGTACCGGCATCGACGACCATCAGTGCTGTTGTGCTTTGCTTCGAGATGACGTTCGAGGCTCCTCTAGAGCTTGTACTCCTTCGTACAGCCTGCAATGGAGCACACGAACTTCGCAGTGTGAGGCTGTCGAAAGTGTCCACCATGCCGCGCATGCGCATGTTCTCTGAGATCGCCTGCATCAATGATAAGACTTGTACATCCTGGCTAAGGACACGTCCACTTTTTGCCAGAGCGCATGGCGACCATCTCGGTGAAGTCCGTCTCGCAAATGAATGATCAGATAAGCGATTGTCTTCAGAAGCGATGGCGTGTGTCCCACGACAGCGGTGTCGAGCAGAAGAGTATGTTTTCTCTCCACGGCACAAAGGGTAGCGGCATCCTGTGAAGTAGATCCTTCCTGCAAGGCTTCTCATCCTCAATCCGGTTCCACGCCTTCGTCAATCTTTCCCGGAACACCGACGGCACCTTCCATTCTTGCTGAGTGGCCGTCAGGTCCTTGCAGCGGCCTTTGAGCGGTCTTCGCGGAAGGAGACCCCCTGACTATGCCTTCACCATTGGCAGCGTTCGGGCTCTGCTCGGTCTTCACATTTGACGAAGAATTGTGGATATTGCTCGAGTGACGAGGAGATGCGGATGCTCTGCTGGCTTTGTCGCTGTGGACGCTTTGTTGCGACGACGTCCGAGGTGATACACGACCGTTCTGCTCGTGCACTTGTCAGTGTTTGTCCAGGAAGTAAGGCCACGAGACGGGAACGACAATCAGGGTTCACAAACTTACAAGTTTAGCCCAACGCAGACCGCAGCTGTTGCACAGATCGCGTTGTCCGCTCGGTCCTCTTCTCCATTCAGGTGTGACGCGGGTGTGGCAGTTGGCACAGTCTTTTTGTTGGTTGCCTGCACCCTTTCTTCGCTTCCGCTTCTTCTTGGCTGCAATCAGCGATTGCACTTCTTCGGCAAGCATGCGATTGCGCTTCTCGAGCTGTCTGATTTCATACTGCCACGACGACGATTTGGTGGTCTTCAACTCGTCAAACAGGTTGTCGTCCGAAGCCAGCGACTGATCTTGGCTTCCAAGCAACAGTCCATTGACGCCAGCGTAAGTGACAGCAGACTCGTTCGTGGTCGGATATGCGTTCGATGCGCCAGAATTAGGTGTCGCATCGCCCTCTCGTGTTGCGCCACTATTGCCGGACTGTCCACCACCAGGAGTGCCAGAAAGGACCGACTCCGACGAATCCCTCTTCGGAAACATCTGAGGTCGACCAGAGGGATGCCCTCGCGAGAACTTGATGAGTCTCGTTTGCGCAACGATAAAAGTAGGTTTCTGGCCCTCCACTGCGTCGCCAGGGTACAACGTCGTGTATGCCGACAGAACTTGACCTCGACGATTGATCAGCTCGTGCTTGACCGATGCCTTTTTGCCTGTGCGAGCATGCTCGAGGATCCTGCCGAACTGCGACTTGGATTCGGTACGCATGAGCGATTGGATGCTGACGCCGACCAGCTCATCGGGCTGTCGGTCGAGCAATTGTCGCACGTTCGAAGAAACGTACAAAAACATGCCCGATGTCGACATCTTCGTCCAGAGCTCGTTCTCGCCGATGCCGCCGGCGGTGGAGATTTCATCCTTACTCAACGCATATACAGGCCGCTCTCGCCCCACCATGATGATCGATTTCCGACCCTTGCCTTGCTCGGTGTGCAGCGACCCATGACCCTCGAACCACATGTACCCGCTGTTCTTGCGTCGAATCCGGAAAACCACGTTCACGGAGGCGCCGCTGGATGTATCCTTCAATTCTCGGGTGACGGGAACAATGTCGCTGGGGTGGCATACAGAACTGAGTGCAGTGCCAATGATCTCGCTTGGTTCGTATTCGAGCACACGCATAGCGGAAGGGGAAATCCACTGGAAAAGTCCTTTGAGTGAGAGGACGTGTACGACATCATCTGTGTTCTCGAGGAGAACCTTGTCCCACATTCGCTTGGCGTACTCCGACTCGCCACTACCGATGGTGCTCAGAATCGCCGAAACATCATCGCGTGGAACAGTCTGACCAGTCTCTGCCTTCATGGATGGATCCGGACCGTTCATGACGTAGCGCGGCATGGTCATGCCACGTTGATAGTTGATAGAGTACGAACCATCTGCAAATTAAATCAGCTCAACGCGTACACCTCGAGACAAATTCGCACATGATGATCATACCGGGATTCTTGTTCGTCACCGCATTCGGCTGCTCTACCAGATCGACCTGGAATCCGACAAAGAACTTCACCTGATCAGAGTCCCACGAGATGGGTATCATGGTTAGCAAGTTCATGAAGGGCTGGCCTCCTCGTCGATAATTGATCAGCGATATCTGGGCTTCCCTCCGAAGGTTGATCATGTTCTTCAAGTAGAGCACCGAGTCATCATCGACGTATTTTCGCCTTATGCCAGGCGCGACGTTCCCGTCTGGTGATTGCAGGAACCGACAGTTGCGGCCAAGGATCATGTGTTTCGTGTAACCTGTCAGCCTCTCAAAATTCTCCGAGCAGTACACGATGGGAAAATCGTCCTTCTCCGCGTCACACACGACAAAGGCGCAAGACAGGTCCACGGATCCAATGTTGATCTCTGGATCAGGTCTTGTAGCGACCCGCATCTAGTTCCATTAGCTTCCTGTAAGCACGAACAAATTGGCTTCACTCACAAGCACGCCAAGCATGTCAAATCCAGTCGAAGAGTAAGCATTCTTGTACACGGACTGCATATGAGGCTTGCCGCTCATGGTCGATGGCCACCCGCCGTCGGGCACTTCCCATGGAAAATTTTGATTATTAGGATTATGTTTTTGCACCTCTACCGGCACTGGCCCATTAATGCCATCGTACTGTGCCCTATGACGATTCATGCCGCGGTCGTCGTGTGAACCTGGGACCGGGTGTTGCGGTTGACCAGTAAAGCCCCCACCCGGAGGGGCATTCGAGTGTGGAGATGCATGAGAAGTTGCGTGACTGTGGAGGGGAGGGCGCGAAGCATGAGATGAAGCGTGACCACTCATGGGTGTAGCATTGTGCGGAGAAGCACCATGACCAGGGCTACTCAAGTGATCGGGCACTTGCAAGCTTTGCGTTCGTGACAACTGCCGCACCGTCGCGCACTGACTATTGTTTGGAGGACCGTATTGTGAATGCTGCCCGCTCCCTCCTCCCGGGTCGTGTGAAGGTAATCGGCCGGATTGTGGAGTCATGCCGCCCGGTTGCTGTTGTTGCGTGGGGTGTAAAGGCGAGTTGAATGCGGGTGTACTGAACTGTGAGTGACTGTACATATTCATCTGCATGGGATCCTGACTCATGGCCGAGCCGAGGCCACTCGCGTCGACGCCATAGTCTTCCATATTCATGCCCATATTGGTATCGATATACGCACTCGTTTGCATCCCTCCCATATCCATGGTCGTGGAGGGATGTGCGGGAGACGTGGCCATGGCTGAGCTAGGGGCGACCATCGAGGTGTAATTCTGTTGATGACTCTGAAAGCCGGTAGTATCCAGCTGTAAATCTCCATGGGAAGGCCGGCGGCTGCTGTGTGTTCTTCGCGGCTGTTGGCTGCCAGCAGCAGGCGTGACACCTCCCGATGCAAAACCACTTTGGTCCATGGCCGGGCTGGGATCGTACTGAAAGCTGCCCATGTTGGACGCCTCCGGTGAGCCGGAGCCATAGTCCAACATCGATATGCGTCGCATGTCTGGATTCAAGTGGTGTGGGCTAGAGCCGTAGTTTTGACCCACGGGCATGCTCTGCCGGCGGATCATCTTCGCGTTTTGATTGACGATGTCATCCAGCGACTGCCCTCCCATGCCTCCCATGCCATCCTGAGCCATCATCTGCATGGCATCGTCGTGCTGGTCCAGGGTGCTGCCGTCAAAGGCGCCATGGAAGCTGCCGTAGGCGTTCATGATGGCGAAACAGGGCGGAGCGAGGGACGCGGATTCGAGCAAAGCTGTCAGGCTCTACCCGCCAGCCGTCCGGTCTGCGGCGCTCTCGCGGCCAGAATGCCGCCGGTGGAGGGTCGCAGCGTGCAGCGCCAGCATGAACGACGGGCGCGCCGGCGTCGAGGGCGGTGGACTTTTTGATCGCGAAGCTGCGGTGGTGGTGTAACCCAGAGATCGGGACGTGCAGAAGCGAGCAACACGGGCTGCGCTCCGCTCGGTGACGAGAGATATGGGTAAGCTGACACGGCGGCGGCGCTGGCGGCGCTTCCAATGCACCGGACGGGGCGTTCGGCGTGCTGTGCGCTGCAGCCCGCGGTGGAGCGGAGGTGCAGGTGGCGGCGGGCGGGCGTGGGAGTCGGCGGAGTGAGCCACGGCGCGGTGGTGAGGCGAGTGCGTGGTTGCTCGCGGGCGGGAAGCTGTGCAGCGCAGAAGGGCTCTCGGCCAGGCAGCCAGTCGACAGGCAGCAGGCAGTTTGGCAGCAGATGGCGCGCTAAAGCAGCCCTAGCTTGCCACGGGCCTGGGAGACGTGTCGGAGCGCACGAAATACTCGAGCTCGTGCCGACCGCGTGTCGCAGGAGGTGAGGGCGATGCTGGCAGACGGCGACGACAGTACTACTTCCATGCTTCCCACACGGCGACGCATCTCCCCCGGGCACATGCCGTCAGAGGCGCCTCGGTCGGCAATGCGCCGCCGGGTGAACACAGCACCCGCCCACGGACGGTGAAACGCGAGGGAACATCGTGGTCGCCCGCAGCAGGACCGGAAACGTCTATGCCTCGTCCAACACCGCTCCGTGCTGCTGCGCGCCCAACTCCACGCGTAGACGGGCCCGCTGCCTCACACATCCGCGACCGCGTCTCTCCACGCGGCGCCGGGAAATGAGCGACGATAGCGCTGAGTCGTGTCCATCACCCGCTGCTTCGGCCCTCTCTCCTATGTATCGACACCTGGAAATCCATGACCACGTTCACCCATCTTCACCGACTGGCGTGGCTGCTGCACCGGATGAGCTCCCAGACGACCCGGCTGCACAACCGGTGACCAACCCGTCGAAACCGCTGCCCAACTCGGGCCAGTTGCGATGCAGCGCCCCACGGCCACACGAGCCGATCCCAGCGTCCTGGATATTGCGGGTCATGATCTACGGACAGGTAACACGCAGATGCCAAGTCGCAAAAGCCACGGGTCCTATCCATCGCCCACGCCTGCACTCCAACTCCCCCGAAAGACATGGCGATTCGCACCACGACTCGCGTGAAGAATGTGACATGATACATGATGCGCCCTGCATGCCGAAGCATTCGGGAAGAAAGGTCGCGGCATGGGGCGACGTCCCCGTTCGCGGAGTGGTCGAAATCCAAGAAAATTGTTTCATCCTTCAAGGAACGTGTTACCACCGCAGCAGGCAGACCTCTTGGTGCATCAGCTCCAGGATCCGCACAGGACAAAGTGCCCCACCTACCAAGGCCAAGAGGTTGTGTAGGTCCTGCAGAGAGCAGCCATGTCAACGCATCCATCGCCTCGCTCAGGCACTGCAACCCTCAGACACCGCTGGCGGCCACGATAGCGTGGGCACAGCTGCGACACAACGACGCCTCGAACGCTTGTTCGTGGCCATCCTTTCCACCAACTGATCGTAGATTGGCCCGCTCGTACATTGGGATTAGCACCTGGTTGCGTCTAACGACGACCCATGTCCGCCCCGGTTCCAAATCGCTGACTTCATCGACTTCGCGTTGAGCAGCACCACAGTCTCGTTTTACGACCACGAACAAGCATTCGGACTCAATCAGCAAGATGCATCCCCTTCTCCGCATGAAGACAGAGGACTGTGCTCGCTACAATGACTCAAAGACAATAGTACCGCGCATCTGATACCATCCTCTCCTGAAGACAACGCTGGCCAAGTTTCAGCGAGAGACGAGTGTCCCCAGCACTCCACTCTCAATCTACGGCCACGAACAAGGTCAGGAAACGATCATGAAAATGCTTCACCTCCTCCACATTGACAGAGAGGACCATGCTCGTTACAATAACTCAAAGACGATAGTACCACGAAGACCCATCTGATACGACTCTCATCTGAAGACAACTTTGGCCAAGTTTCAACGAGGGACGAGTTTTCGAGTAACCACACAGCGTCGTGAATTCCAAAGCGTACACTGTACCAGCCCCTCCAGCAGACTTCTCTATACTGCCACGATCGCAACGACCCAAGTTTGGTGTCGACAGAAAGCTTGCGACGCGGCAATTAACGAGATACCAATATTGAGTCGCAAAACGCCATTGTCGTCGTAGAAAGAGTGGTATAGTGCCGCTCAAAAGTGGTGGGATAGCTACCGCTCTTGGTATCCGCGAGATAGCCTGCCCACTGCTCTCTGCCTGCCCTCCTCCTCTCCACTCACTCGACAAAATTCATCAACGCTACATGGTGCATCTCAACATCCTTGACCCCATTCCTCAAGTAATGGAGATTATCCTTGAACGTCGCCGTCTCGCGAAACTGCATGTGTTTCTCCACACTCTCCCATCCGATGACCAACACCGCTGCTTTGCCTTCCACGTCCTTCTTCGCCGGACTCTTTACGTTGTCCTCTACAGTTAGTCCCACGGCAGCTGCAATGAACCCATCACTCTTCTCCTTCTCCATAATCTCCTTGAACTTCCCCACACCCTCTACATACCCCTCTGGAGCCCCGTCGCTACCAAAGTAAAACGTCGCGATTTCCGTAACAGGAGCAGAAAGGGCCTTGGTGAGTTCACCCGAAGGTTCGAGTTTCGCGTGCATCATTTGCAATTCTCCACCGACGATGGTCAAGAAACGGTTCAAGAAGGGTTTATATTCTTCCGTTGCCATGAAAGTCTTGTGGTGGTCGACACTGTCCCAATCTGCAAAGCACCCCCGAGTCAGCTCATCAACGTTGCGAAATCTCCACATGTTTAACAATAAGTATCTTTGCAAGACCGCAGTTTGGCCCGAAGAAATAAGCGCTTTTTTCACATGTGGCCGGGCCGGGACGAAGTCTGTCGCTGCTTGCTGCAGGTCCCGAACCCAAATGCTTTTCTCCTCGTGTGAAGAAGAAAGCCTGCTGCCCTGAATCGTGCCTCGCCTTGTCACACCGACAACCGACGCGGCGGGCCGGTACCCACTATTATTATTATTATCCTCCGTGGAAAAAGAAAAAAAACCCAATCCTCAAGAGCCGAAGGAGGAGAAACTCTCGTCACATGTTCTTAACAACCTTGAAACAATCAAAACAGCCTTTTTTGCCCTCCTAAGTGCCAAGCACCGGGCATGGCGACAACCAGGTCTCTCCTCCCCACGCAGAAACAATAACGCCGCGAAGGAAGAACAAGGGTCAAGGGAGGAAAGGGAAAAGAATGCGATCGGATCAACTTACGGACAAGCAACTGAAACACATCGGGCTTCTCCACCTGCATTCCAAACTGGATCTGCTGCACACCGTCCGTGTTGCGCAACGTGGCGCCGACTTCTTTCAGGATGTGCGAGGCTTCGTTGCTGTCGGAGCCGATGTCCGAGCCCGGGGTGAGAGGGCATACGAGGATTTCGGTGGTGGTAGGCATGATGATTTCTCGGTTTCGTGGGAGTATCTTGCGCTCGTTCGTTCGTTCGTTCGTTCGTTTGGCGGGCCGCAGGGGATCGGAAGTTGGAAGACAGAGACGAAAATTATGCGGCTCCGAAAACGTGTGTCTTGAATATCCTTGTTTGTTAGGAGGTTGCGGCAGATCGGACGAGGGCGTTTCTGAAGTCGATGGTGGGTTTGTTCTTCTTGCTCTCTACTGCAGGGTTCACGTGGTGTGGGAGATTGTGTGAGATGTAGGCTTTGTCTGGCGGAGGCGAAGTTCGTACGAGCGTGTGACGGTGAGAAGGTGGGTGGTGAGGCACACGGACAGACGTGAAACGCTTTCCCGAGGTGATGAGAGAGAAGCGTCTCCGAGGGGAGCTGTCGAGAGCTCCGAGTGATCACCGCTTACTGCTTGTCCTGAGGCAGCACCTTGTGGCATACTGTAGTCTACCCCGCGGTGCGGTAGTCCGTCAGAGAATGAGAGCTGCTACATCTCATTGTGTTGCCTTGGATGGTGCTGACATCACTTGTCCAAGTCTTGCTCGTCTCCAGTCCTGATTCTGCGTCTTCTGAACCGGGCGGTGAAAGTGGAAGCAGGCTATTTTCGCACCAGGACTTCTCTCCGTCCCTGGTCCTTGGACTCTCGTCTCGTCGTCGCTCCATCGGCCCCGATATCGGAGCTCACCGTCCTTTCCAACATGTCCCCGTCCACCGACACGCGTGCAGCACTGCTCAAGGCGTCAACACCGCCATCAACCGACTTCTTCGGAACCCTCGTCACCGCCAATCACGTCCTCCATCACCACCGTGTCGTTGACGCGTTCGGCCACATCTCCGCCCGCAATCCGCAAAACCCGCACACCTTCTTCCTTTGTCGCTCCCTAGCTCCGGCTCTCGTGTCGCGCGGAGACATCCAAGAATACAATGTTTCCGACGCCTCGCCCGTCAGCAAGGGGGAAAATGTGCCCAAAGGCTTTCTAGAACGCCACATCCACTCGGAAATTTACAAAACCTACAAAGATGTGAACAGCATCGTCCACGCACACCACGACGCCGTGATACCTTTCGGTCTCGGCAGCGTACCTCTGAAAGCAGTTCATCACATGGGCGGCGTCATAGGAGCCCAAGTGCCAGTGTTCGACATTGCGAACCACTACAAGCCTTCCGATGAATTGCACTCGCTCCTCGTCACTAACGAACACTTGGGCGCAGGCCTCGCAGCAGGTTTCCACCCCACAGGTCCCATTTCCAAAGTCTCTGGCGTGATCAAGAGCTACTTGGCAGGTTCCGAATCGACCCCTGTCGCATTTCCTTCTTGTCCTGTAGTGCTGATGCGCGGACACGGCTTCACGAATGTTGGGAGTACGATCAAAGAGGCTGTCTATCGAGCTGTATACACTTGCAAAAATGCGCAGATTCAAACAGCGAGTTTGTCGTTACAAATGAGCTTCAACCTGCGGGGCGTCGCGAATGAGTTTGGGAAGAAGGAGCACACTTCTGGCGCGAAGCAAGAAGATATCAAGTACCTCAGTGAGAGGGAAGTCCGAGATAGCTGGGCACAGATGCGAGGCGTGGCAGATCGGGCTTGGGAGCTGTGGAGTGCAGAGGTGAGTGAAGTACCGCTACACGATGCGGTAGAGGAACGGCGATGAGAGCGGCTAGCTCAATCCCTTGCATGATCGAACAACTCTCGTATGAACAGGAAGAACAGTACATCGGTCAAGTTTCAACTAATACCAGAGCTATATGTCATCTTCAGGACACCGGGAGAAGCACACCAGACATTTGCCATCAATGTAAACTAGTACCTCCATGACTCGATTCACTATTCACACATTCCGCGGAACACTGGCGAGATTGCATAGACGCGCGAGGCGTCAGTTGTTTTCATTCCTTGCTACTTGGCACGTTGAGAGTCTTCACCTTCCTCCTCGCGCGAGATCGTTGCTCAGCACAACGCACACATTCTAACTATAGTCTCTCTTTTGGTATCGACGCGTTCCGTTCTGCGTATCGACCTGCATCGCGAGGAACCCGGGAACAGCATCATGCGTCTCACTGGCGCCCTCGTAGCGCTGCCAGCCCTGGCGCTGGCACAAGTCAGCACTATCACGGTATACCCAAGCTCGTGTAGAGCCACATACACGACAGTATTCACCTACACCGGTTCCTCAAGCGGCTCTGCTACCTCGACAGTCGTAAAATCAACAGTCACAGTCGTTCCCACACCTTTTACCGACGACAGCATCAACCAAGGCACACCATTCGTAGTCGAAATCCAACCCGCGAGCTACTTCAGAAGGAACAAACGACAAGCAGCTCCCGCCCGATCTTTTTTAGACATCAACGGATACCTCACATCCGAAGCCAGTGGGGCAGTCCAATATGTCATTAACAACGGCCAACTCTTCGTCTCATCCGGAGGCCAAGGACAGGTCACAGCTAACGAAACCGACCTGAGCGTCCCATTCGCTGCATCCACGGCACTCAAGCCTATTCGCACGACATTCTACTCTGGAAGTCTGAAGTTGGGCTGGAACAATACTGCCTTTGAAGGCGGAGCAGCGGAATTCTACCAGACACGTGAAGGAAACAGAACGAGACTCGTCGTTCGTCTCAATGGAGTGGCTGATCCTTCTTGGGTCGCGGTGGACTTCAACCTGCGTCCACCTCCCAATGCGGTGCAGTCTCCCACGAGCGCTGCCATGCCATCATCGACTTCTGCTGGCGTTGGAACTGGAGGAGGAAGCGCCAGCGAAACGGCTAGCTTCTCAATCCTTCCCATCTCGACCTCTACTTTCACCAGTCCTTCAGGCAGTCTCTCCGTCCTTCCAATCTCGACGTCGACTTCTGCTAGTGCCTCAGCGACACCCTCGAGCAACGTCGACCCCAACGGAGCTTGCGGTGTTGGAACTCCGGGCAACAACTGCTTCGGTGCACCTGCCGGAAGCTGTTGCAGTCCGTACGGATACTGTGGATCTGGACCAGACTATTGTGGCGTTGGCTGCCAGGTCGGCTTTGGAACGTGTGATAATGTGGTTAGCAGCACTCGGACACAGGTCCAGACTACGATTGCTGGATCTTCGACGTGGACTTCGGTTCTGGTTCCTGCTAATTCGAGCGCTGGACAGCCGCCAGTTTATGGCTCGTCGAGTACTGTGCTGCCGCCAGTGTATGGTACTCCAAGTGTGCCATCTGCAAACGGATCTTCCTACTCATCTACAGTGGGTTTGACGATCCCGCCCATCGTCACTGCCAGCAGCAGCGACGAAGTGCCACCGACATACCAGTCCTCTACTGCTGTGCTTTCGCCGCCAGCTTACTCGGTGTCTCCACCCTCTCTGGAAGTCTCTACGTCAGTCAGCCAAGTGACGAGCACGCAGGAAACTTATAGCGGGCCTGTTGGCACTCCGGTCGTGCCATCGCAATACCCGACACTCGAATCAGAGCCTCCGATATACACGCCAACTTTCGGGACACCATCTTTCAGCTTAGAGGAAACGGCTTCCAGTTTGCCACCGATTTACTCCTCACTCGCGAGTAGCTACGCTGCAAGCGTGTCGTCCAGCCAGTCTTCTGCCCTCTTGAGCATTTCTTCGGTGCTCTCGAGTGCTTCTTCAAGCGCCAATGGGCCTCCCCAGTATTCAACTCCATCGGCAGCATTGTCCTCTTCGCTGTCTTCTGCAAGCAGTGCTGCCTCGAGCGTCTCTTCTGTGCTCTCCAGCATTTCTTCTGCTGTCCAGCCTCCGCAGTACACAGTGTCGTCTGGCGTCCTGTCGTCTGTCAGCAGCGCTGCGTCCAGCGTTGTTTCCAGCTACTCGAGTGCCATCTCCAGCTACGCCAGTGCAGTGTCCTCTGCTTCGAGTGCCGCAGTGTTGCCATCGGGATACACTGCTCCAGCCAGTTCTATCACATCTCAAGCAGCTTCCTCGACCCGAAGTTCACTCACATCTTCGGCGCCTGCACCAGCTGGAACCGGAGTGGGCCGTTGCCCCGACGATAACGGACTCCTCGCCACGAGTGCAAACGGTGTACAGTATGTCGTCGGTTGCAGTTCTGATTTCCGAGGTTATGACATATCATCCACGAGGGTCACAGCTCCATACAATTCGTGCGTTGACACTTGCGATCGAACCGCCAACTGCGGCGGCTTCATTTGGCAAGGCATTGATGGAAGCGCCAATGGCTTCGGCACAGGGTACTGCTACTTCAAATCCTTCATCGGCCAAGGCAGCTTCGTACCAGCTGGCAACACATTGGTGGCCGTGATCAGACCCGAATACATCTCGGGCTACACAGGTCCTACCAACACTCCAGCGCCTCCACCAGGATACTCCAGTGCCCCATCATCCGCCCCATCGTCCGCCCCATCACCTTCCCCCGCTACCAGCTGTGCCGCCACCGCAGTCCCCAACCCTCAGTTCTACGCCTCCGCCACCGCAAGCCGCGCCTCCTCCTGGCTCGTCCTCCCAACCCCAACACCCTGCGACTTCGGCGACCCAGAAGGCTGGCCAATCGACGACTCCTACTGCAACATCGACATCCCACAAGGCCTCCAAGTCTACTCATCCTCCTTCACCACCGCCTTCGCCTCCACTAACGGTCTGCTAGCCTTCGGCGAAGGCTCCTCCCAATACCAAAGCGTCCGCCTCCCGACCTCCGACATTCCCACTTACGCCATCGTCCCCTTCTGGGACGACACCGCCATGTTCGGCAACGAGACCATCCGCCAAGGAATCTACTACCAAAACGACACTTCCGGCGTGACATTCGAATTCTACCTTTCCAGGCCGTCCGATTCGACTGTGGTCTTCCATTACACGGTCAGCTATGCTTTCGCCAACCCCGGGGTGTTCGTTTACAGCTTCTTCGATTTGGATTCCGCGCATAATGATAATGGCATTGTCGCCACGGTGGGCATGCAAGGAGGTAAGTCGTGCTGCTGTGCTGCTATGCTGCGGTTTTCCAAATTTCATCCTTCCTCTGAGAGTCTGTATGCTAATGATTCAATTCTTCTGATACAGAGAACCCGGCGGGTACTACTCAGGCATTCATGTTCTCGTACAAGACGAGGTCGGTTTATCCCGGTTTGGTGTTGACGTGCAATACGAATTCGAATATTTGTACGCAGTGTACGCAGCAGATTTGAGGGAAGTGAGGCTTGAGAAGAGGAGGAATATAGCGATAGGGAGATGGATGATAACAGATCTGCGTTGTTTTATTATATAGCAGAGACGAGGGGACGGGAGTTTGTTTGTACTGGGAGAGGTATGGTCGAGCATTTGCATCACTTAGCGCCGAAGCATTCTCAACGCGAACAGGAATATGCTTAGTGTGAAACCATGATATCTGTCTTTTTCGACCACCCCCCACTTGTTCGCTGCTCGGATTGAAGAAGGAGAAGGAGAAAGCTAACTCCCCTCCCCACCCATCAAATACTCAACCTCCTCTAACCACCTCAACTCTACCGCCGAAACCTTTCTCGCCCAAGGCTTCGTCGTAAAGGTAAAATCATTAAACATAATCGCCTCCCTCTTCGCTCCATACAGCACCGAAGAAGGATGAACCGCCACCTGCTGCTGCTTGCCCCCAAACGTCTTGTACGACTTATCCGGGCACAACCTCGCGACATTCCCGCTGAAACCCCGCAAAAAACACTTCAGCACCGCATCCTGACATTCCTCCGACACAGTCTGTCGGATTGTAGGGTTTTTCTCGGCAGGAAGAAGAAGAGATTTCGTCAGAATGCGAAGTTGTTTCCGCACATCCATGACGGTTTGCATCGCGCGGTGAGAAATCATGTGGTCTGTCGCCCAGCGTTTGCGATCGGAATTCTCGTCTGCGTACGCGCGGATGGCGTTCAAGAGGGTAATGTGGTCCCCGCGACGGGAGAAGAGCTGAGAGCGGGCTTCTGTGGCTTTTTCTCGCGCTTCTTCTGTTTCCGCTGGGAGCCAGATGCTTTCCACGTCGAGGCCGGCGACGACGTCGATGACTTCGAGTAAACAGTCTCGTTCGGGTTTTGCAGCTTCGAGAATGACGCGGCCGAGCGGTGGTGGGAGTGGTAGACGGGCGATTTGGCGTCCGATTTCTGTGATGTTGCCCGTGTCGTTGATGCAGCCGAGTTGATGGAGTTGCATCAGTGATTGGCCCATTGCTTCGTGCGATGGTGGTGTGAGGAATGGGAAACCGAAAACGTCTTCGATGCCTCGGGCTTTCATCTTGAGCACCGCGCCTGTGAGATCGCAGTGGAGGATTTCTGGTATGGTGTTTTGCTCTAGAGACTTGTACTCCGCTTCAGTGAAGAGTCGGAAACATTGTCCTGGCGCTTCTCTGCCAGCACGACCTTTTCGTTGATCTGCTGAGGATCTCGAGATGGGCTTGATCAGCAAGGATTCAATACCCAGACGAGGTCGGAACTGTTTGATTTTGGCTTTGCCTGTGTCAACCACAAATCGAACTCCAGGTACTGTGACAGACGTCTCGGCAATGTTGGTCGAGAGAATGACTTTTCTTGTGTTCGGCGGCGCCCGTTCGAAAATTCGTTGCTGTGCGTGCTGAGGTAGTGCTGCATATAATGGAAGAACGAGCATCTTCGGGAAATCGGCTGTAAGGCTCGATGCAAACTCCTCAACTAGTCTTTGAAGACCAGTGATCGCTTCTTGTCCTGTCAGGAAAACCAGAACATCTCCAGGCATGGGCTCCTTGCAGTGTATCTGAAATATCTGTTGCAGTGCTGCGTCTATAACGTCTTCCGTCGGTTCGTTCGTGTAGTGAAGTTTCACCGGATACTGTCTCCCCTCCACATGGCATCGAGCAAGTCGGTCAGGTAAAAGCGTGTTCTCGTGCTGACGCTCCGCATCCTCAAACCCCTCCCACGACTCCTCCTCTGCTTCTGCTTCTCTCTCTTCCGCATCCGTTACCCTCTCCACACCATTCTGACCAGACACCTCGACCTCAGCCCTCGCAAAAAACTCTTTCAAACTCTCCACGTCAGCCGTAGCACTCATGACCACCACCTTCAACACCTTCCCCTTCTCCCTCCTTTCCCTTACCAACTGCTTCAAAAACCCCAAAATCAAATCCACATCGACCGACCTCTCATGCACCTCATCAACAACCACACAATTATACTGCCCCAACTTCGGATCCCTCAAAAACTCCTGCAGCAGCATTCCCTCGGTGAGATACTTAATCCTCGTCCCGGGACTCGTATTATCATCAAATCTCACACTATACCCCACCTTACTCCCGGGACTCGCAGACCCCAGCGCCGAGCCCATTTCCTCCGCGACGCGTCGAGCCAACGTGATAGCCGCGACACGACGAGGCTGCGTGACGGCGATGTTGCCCGTGCACCATTTCGCTCCGAGCAAGAACTGGGGCACCTGAGTCGACTTTCCGCTTCCGGTTTCTCCCGTCAGAATCAGAATGTCCTTGTCTCCGGCTAGCGATTTGCGGATTTCGTCTGCTCGGGGCCAGATGGGGAGTGCTGTGCGGCCTTGGAGAAGTTTTTGCTTCTTGGCTTTGTGCGGGTCGTGTGCTTCTTGGGTTTTGCGTTTTGGGGGCCTTGTAGTCTGCGCTTCTATCGAACCGTCGAGGTTTTTGAAGCGAGACATCTCGTCGGAGACCTTGCTGTGCTTGAAGTTGTGTCGTGGGTTTTTTGTTGGTGAGAAGAAAGTTGCATAGATGGGACACTCGGCTAGCTCCCCGAATTGTGGAATGGGGGTGTCGAGAAAATGAATTTGATTGGAATTTAAAGCGCGGGAGCTAGCTCGCGTTCACGGCACGGTGCTGTCGCGCATGAACCGTCCGTCATGTGAGTGCTAGCGTCGATTCAAGCCGAAAGGATTTGGGGAGACAAGTGAAGCCTACGGGATAGTTGCCCTCACTCTCCACGCAACATGAACTTGGTTTTGAAGGACGTCCGTCGGACCTGACTAAGCGACGAGACGTGGTGGAGAAGTTAATATGAAAAAAGCAACGACAGGTCATCTGCAATTGACGCGGGAAACTATCTATGTATGCTACTATACTCATAACACTTGCC
This sequence comes from Cercospora zeina, assembly GCA_022702355.1. NCBI lineage: Eukaryota > Fungi > Ascomycota > Dothideomycetes > Mycosphaerellales > Mycosphaerellaceae > Cercospora > Cercospora zeina. Next base: position 4,086,968 of record JAKLWX010000005.1, read on the forward strand.
CGAGAAGCCAAGAGATCAACTCAAGCTAATCGCACATCATCTCAAAGCGACCATCCTACAACACGGAACGCCTCAAGAACTGTGTACGCTCCGAATAATCTATGCTTCGCCCCGGTCATGCGCCTCGTCAACTTCCACTCCAATTCGTGAATGATCGCAACACGACAGACAGAAACGCGTATGTCGGTACAGTTGCATAAATGATCTTTTCTTTCCAAAAGGTCCTCCGTTACCACCACCACCACATCGTCCACCATGCACCCCTCTCGTCGAGCCGTTGAACAAACATATGCGATAATAAGCAAGGAAAACGCTTCGAACTTCCTGCCTGCTTTGCCTGGAAACAAAGTCGTGAACGCCCATCCTCGTATCATCTGCCCCTCAAACCAGAGGGCACGCAACACCATCGCCTCGTCGTTTGTACACGCGAACGCACACCACCCCCATGTCGTGACGCCCATCCGAATCCAACGCCTGGACGATCAGTTACGTCTAGAATTGCCGAAATCCGTCTCGGTCACCTTGCGCTCTTTCTTCTCTTTAATCGCAAACTCTGTCATCAGTGGAAGGTGGTCACTAGGGAAGTAGTGGTTCGGGAATCCGGGTACACGCCTCATGTACTCTTTGTCGACTTCGCCGAGAAGACCAGTCACTTGCATCGACTGTGTCGAGTAGAACTGCCAATCAATGACTTGTCGGAAATCAGGCGTGTAGTTTGTGAATCTCATCTCCCCAATGTGACTGTAAGCTGACTTGAGGCTGAATGGGTGGCTCATGCCATTCCTCGTGAAGTCTCCGTAGCTGTACTTGCCAAGTTCCTCATACGAGTTCGAGAGTGAACCTTGCGTGATCAAGTCGTAGACTCCCGACTTCGAGGTCGAGTTGAAATCACCACAGATAATGAGCGGAATGTGTGTGGACTCGTCGTATTTGAGTGAAGGACCAGGTCTGATTGGGACAATCGCAGTACCGTCCGCATTGTCCTCGCTACCGAACTCGAACATCTTCTTCTCCGCATCCTTTAGTGCCGGCCACTTGGCATACTTCTCTGACAACTTCTGGATGTGCTCCATGAGAATGGCGACCTGAATGATTTTGATGTCGCTATGCCATGGCTCCCACGTCAGATGCGTATTGGCAACGATAAGCCTCGAACCTGTCTGTCGATTCTCCAAGAACAAGACTATTGCAACATGGTCTCGCGGCATGATTCGGTTGTAGACGTCGTGCTCGCCCTTCATGTCTGGACGTCTTATGGCCTCTTGACTAAAGACCAAGAACTGCTTGTCGAGCACGATGTACTTTGTGTTGTTCCAGAAAATGGCACAACCGTCGACGTTCCTAGACTCTTTTTCGGCCATTGTCTGTGCTCGCGACTTGGGGAAGAAGACGCCTTTGTAATCGGAGTTTGCCAGGTTTGGCCGGAAGAACTCATTGAAGTTCTCCACGTCCATCTCTTGCAGACACATGATGTCGGCTGCTCTGCCCTTCATCTCGTCGAGTATCATGTCTCGTCGTCGCTGCCAGCTGAGCGCTTCGGAAGGCGTGTAACCGTACATCGTCGCGGATGCCGCACGGTCACATAGAATGTTCCAAGACAGCACTGTGAAAGAGTCGGCGAATTCAGTCGTTTCCTCGACGAGTGGAATCCATGCTCGGTCGACCGGTGGCTCAGGAGCTGCGCATGGTCAGTGAATGTCCCACTCTGATGTCTGTGCGGTACTTACTAGGTGCCTGCTCACGAATGTAGCGAATGAGCTCTTGGGTACCGTGTTCGACGAGTCGATCCTTGTAGTCGTGTCGCATGGGATTGCCCTCCAGACCAAGCATTTCCAACTGATACAACGTGCCAAACTCGTGTGGGAGATCATCCAAGTTGTTGTCATACAACAACAGCTTCTTAAGGTTAGTGAGCATGCCAATCTCGGGGGGCAAAAAGCTGAGGTTGTTCCAGCTGAGGTCGAGGATCGTCAGGAATCGCAGCGTTCCAATCTGGGGCGGGATCGTTGTGAGCTTGTTCCATGGCAGATACAGCTTCTTCAGCTTCGGATACCGCTCGAGCACAACGGTGGAGATGACCTTGAGCCCATGCCCCGAGAAGTCGAGATCGCCCCACGGGCCCATGAAATCGTCCTCATCAATTGTGCGCTTTCTCTCGCCATGCTCCTCGCTGTCCGTCTTGTTGGCGGCATTTTTCGGTGTTCGGCCCGTGAGTCTGGTAACACCAGGAGCATTTCGTGCGTAGTAGTGGACCTTGGGATCTGCCATCTTCATCGTCGAGTATTCCCTCACCTGCTCAGCCCAATGCTCGTTGTGGGGCTTGCCCAAGGGATTCTCGGGTGTGCCATTCTGGAGATGCGCAGGTGTGAAATGAGGCGTCGCGTTGGACAGCGTGCTCGTGGAGATCGAATGCTGGTGGTTGCCGAAGGTATTCGCGTGCCCACCCATGCCGTGATCGTGATGCTGATTGTTCATATGATGCTGATTTGCGCCGTGCATGGTGCTCTGGAAGCCTTTTCCCAGCGTGGGCTGTTGGGGCTGAAAGTTCTGATGCGCAGCGCCATTGAGAAGGGTGTGGTTTTGTCGGTGGTTAGTGTGATTGAACATGGTGCTGCTGTATTGATGGTGCGCCGGCGAGTTGGTGCCGGGCGATCGGTTCGGAGAGGGCGTATCGGCGGTCGAGTGGAAGAGGCGGCCGTTGTTGTTGACGGGCGAGCCGTTTCGCAGCTGCTGCCCACGCGTGTGGGGATTATGATTTTGGTAGAGATATGGGTGGCCGGGATTGAACCGGGCGAAACCATCGGCCATCACCAGCGGGCGACAGACGGAGGGGAGCGACGGCAGCTCGCGCGCGACGTCCTCTGCGCGGCCCAATGCTGCTGCGTCGCGGTTGGGCTGTGTGTTGAGGTCTACTCAGGGTGGAGGAGGATCTGGCCGGCGCACTTTGCGTTTCTTCTGCATGAGCGCCCGCGCCCGCCAACATGAACGAAGGAAAACGGCCGCCGCGTCCGGAGAGAATGTCGTGCGCTGGACTCCGTGCTGCTGCTGCTCGCAACGGAGGGATGGAGTCCGTTTGTCGGCGGGTCCAAGGTGTGACGAAACGTGGATCGGGGCTCGCGTCGGAGCTCGTCGTGCGCTGCCCAATGGATATGCCCGCAGTAACCTGTGCACGAGTATCAGATTGTGGCGTGGGAATGCGTGGATGGGCAGGCGCGGTTGCGATGAGCACGATGGTCCTGATGGTGCGTCGGCGGCAATGAGCTGTGCTTTGCGGTCGAGGTACGATGTCGCAAAAGCCGCTAAGCTTGTTTGGTTCGCACGTGACTCCTCTTGGCATTCACTTCGAGTCTTCGATCACCGTTCATGTTCTGGTGCAGTTAATGACGAACAGCGCGAGTGACTGCAAGCGTGGACGCCACGATTGGCTGCATACCTTCGCGTTGTCTGGTACGGGTGCGACAAGCACGCAGCGTGTCGCAAACTGTATCTCGCCACAATCGGTAATCTCGTAAACATGCGTCCCACTGCTGCCGTGCCCGCGAGTCAGTGGCATCGCGGCAGATACACCTCAGCTGTTGAATAAATGCACTCCTATTACCTACTAGCTGTCTCTCTTCCGCATAGAATGTCCCAACAACCTTCGGAGCTTGGGCGCCAGCGCCAAGGCACGGAGTCGGCTATGCCTGTACCTTATATCGCCCTGAGACAAGCAATCCGCCGTGCGTGCACATCCCGCATCCTCCGGCATTAGGGACCTGCGGCGCTCCTCTCCGCATCATTCAACAACAACGACAGTGACAGTATGAAAGACATTCGCCGACCACTGATGCGTTGCGATTCAAGTCTCGCTTCCGACTCCCGAGACCTCTAGGCCGTCGTCCGCCAACTAGCGGCATTCCGATGCGTCTCCGCAGACTCGTCGCGGAGCCGTACTTTGTGAATCGAACACCAGTACTCCATTGCCGGCATGAGGCACTTGTCTCACCACACAGGCAGCTGGACGCCACTGTGTGCTCAGCCCTGTCGCTGCGCGTGTCGTATCCGCCCCTTCGGAGAGCGATTATTACAAAACCTCCCCGATAGACGACTTATTGTGTCTCGCCACCGGTCCTTGCAACTTGGTTCCAAGTCTACTAAAATTTATCCGCCTCGATCCCACACTTGTGATTCGCCAGGGCCAGGCGGCAAATAACATCCATCTCAGAGTTGTCGAGACCGGAGGAACGGCCCTGCATCAATCTGCAGCAACGGCGCCGCGCTCCTAGCGTGGGTCGCGCTAGGGAAAACGTGGACTCGGCGACAGTCCTGTACTGAAAGAGGGATTACATGGGCTGCGACGCCTCGTCTAACTAGCAGGGGCGAGGGATCTATCTATTATGCTTCCTGCACATCTTATTGCTCCGCAGGTCAGCATGCATCGCGACACTACTTCGAGCGGAGCTTGCCAAAAAGTACCCAGCGCTCGTATCGGCAATCGTTCAAGCTCGTGCGCTACAGCACATCATCTGTCTCGCCCATAAGCCTCATGAGCCGCCTGCCGGAGAACTGCCGGCATACGGCACTGCACCTCCAGTCCACAGAGTATTCCTCTTCATCACAAGACACGCGAAACATGGAAGCCACGATCGCACGATCGCACCTGGCCGGCGTCGGCAGCCTGTCACTGGTGGACATGAGAGCCCTCCACAGCGCAGATTTGCTGCAGCGCCCAACGACAAGTACCCTTTCGCGCTCGGCATCGGAGTCCAGCGAGAGCAAGCTGCTCAGAGAACCTTTTGAAATGCGACATGGGCGAAGATGTTTACCGAGCACTATCCCATATCCCATGCCTGTCGATTTAGAAGAGCTTCACAGGCAGAATATAAGGACGATGCTGAACCTGGAAATATTCGGCGGGCCTGTTTGTAATGCTACACAACGACGGAAGCCTCCCAAAAAGGTTCTGGACCTTGGTTGCGGCAGTGCACTCTGGACCGCAATGTGCCACGATTGGTATGCCGCTCAAGGACACGCGAACATCCAGTTTGTAAGTCTAGACGTGGCACCTCTCCCACCCAATCTTCGAAAAAAGGGTGTCAATTGGAAATTCGTACAGCACGACATGCGACGCCCGCCGTTTCCATTCAGGGACAACGAGTTCGACATGATCATGATTAAAGACTGCGGCGCAGTAATGCCCCTGGACCCCATATCGGAGAAGATTCTCATAGATACGGTTCGCATACTCAAGCCTGGTGGCTCCCTGGAAGTCTGGGAATCAGATTATACCACCAGATCACTCCACAGTCACACTCCTCCTCCGCGATGTTGCGTGCCTGAACACCAGGAAGACGCAGACCGCAGTGGTACATTCGCCGTACCGATTGGATCCCCCTTCACGCCAACACAAAACAAATACCTCATAAGGTCAAACAAATGGCTCGAAGAGACCTTCGAAAAACGCAAAATGAGCCCTGCTCCATCTATTCGTATAGCCGAAATGCTCATGTGTGAGCCTGGACTGCTCGACGTGAACTATCGTCGCGTTGCCATTCCTTTCCGAGAACTTCCGTGGGAGAAAGAACGTGCTAACGCCGCCGCGAACGGACACGATTCGCCCTTGGCCGTGGACTCCGCCGATGAAAACGCCGGTCCTGTTTCTCGTGCGAAGCTCACTCCAGACCAATTAGCCCTCAGGCACTCGGCTTTGGTGACAGTTCTCGGTTTGATCCAGGCTCTGGAGCCCGAGTTGAAGATCGCCAGTAAGATGAATGCCGAAGAGTGGAGTATCTGGTGGGCATCCATGATGACAGATTTGCTCGACCCCTCAAACGACAGTCTGGTCGGCGAATGTCTGGAAATGGGTGCCTGGTGGGCCACGAAAGCTGGAGATACTGACGCACTCGATTTGTTCGAAGATCCCGAGAACAGGGGCGGTACTTCGTTCTTGGATATGTGATATGGTGGTCACATTGTCCATTTTCATGCGCCACCGTATTGTTTCCCTTGCTTCAGCGCGCGGTAGCGTTTGAGGTAATACCTGTCGTGTTACATCGCAATCTGTTAGAAAGAAAGAGGAGAAGCATGGTTGTTGGTAGTGAGGGTTTGAAGGGCAGGAGGGAACTGCACGTTAATGCTTTTGCTGACCGCGAATGCATGGGCTGAGAAAGGGTGACAGAGGAGAGGGAACTCATGACACCACGCAGCTGCTTCAAGGCAAGCAACTGGCAGTAGAGAATACTGCAGATACAAGTGAACCCCATAGAGTTCTAAACGGGGCCAGAGAAATTGGAAGACGTACAGAGCTTCGATCTCTGCGACAGGCATTAGCATCTTTAGCATTGAGCATCATCTTCAACTTCATGATGAGACGGCCTTCTTGTACATCATAGACGAAAGAATACAGCAATGTGCATTGGGAAGTTGAGGCGGAGAACGAATTACCTTTCTTAACGTATTCCGCTTGAGCAATGCTTTTCCGGATCTGGTCTTCGTCTGAGAGGGATGCTTTGGACATGAAGGCTTTGTGGAGGCGAGGTCGGAAGTAGGAGTAGCCTAACGGGTATTCGCGTCCAAGATAGAGGAGTTCTGCGTGTAGCGTTGAAGATCAGGATCATGTTCTTGACGGGCGACGTGTCGGGTTGCGTTGAAGGTGTCACGACTTGCCTTTGTATATACGGATGACATTGTGGCGGAGAGGATTCGATGCCATAGTTGATAGTAGTCAAGCCAGGTCCTTGGAATTGCTCGGTAGAGTTGCTCGGTAGAGGGTACAGTACGCTGTGTCAACGCAAGACTTCAATGTAGAGTGCGAATTGTGACCTGCTTCAAGGTGAGGTGTTGTCGATGACGACCCGCAGAATCACAAGGGTGGAGAGAAGGAGGAGCAAGATCTCCACAAACCACGAGCAGCACACCGTGGTCTCTTCGGCACGGCGTCCGCGGCTTCGGGTCGTTCAAACTCAAAGGTTCCCAAACAGTCTCCCAGACCACTTCTAGCCATTGCGCACGTTCAAAAAATCGTGCAAACAGACTCGCGTTCGCGATGCGCGCAGAAGGCCTCACCGCACTGAGCTGCGCACAAATACTCTTCCGATCGCCCAATATCCCGCGTGGTGCAGCGATGCAGCTCTGCCACCGGAGGCACCGCTCGACCGCGTCGCAACAATCCACACTCGCAGAGCTCAGTCCCCGATGGCTGTCAGACGTGAAGCAGAGATTGGGAGTCTGTCTCACGTGGGGTCTCAAGCCGGAACAGACGCAAGAAGCTGGAGAGATACTGCAAGAGATCGCACGCGACTGGCGAGACCTGCTCGCGGGACGTGAAGGCTTTCTCACGAGTAAGCAGAGACGGAGCACCTTTCGACAACAAGTCGTGTGGGGTGAGCAGGACTCCATGGTAAGCGGCACGTAAACACACTGCTGGTAAAACCTCTCGTCAGGTCCATCGTCAGCATGCAATTCACGTATGACTTGTAGAGACATAGGCTAAGGTATGTTTATCTTCTTTCAAGGGTCATGTCAACAATGTGGTGTACAATCGATACGCTGAGACAGGGAGAGTGGACTGGTTTTTGAAATTGGCTCGCGTCGACCCGCCGAATGCTGAAGCGTGGAGGACGATTTTGACGCCGAAGGATCTCGGCCTGCTGCTGAAGAGCATCAGGACCGACTTCAAGTTTGTGAGTAAAGTAATCCCGCGTCTACTGGCTCCTGTCATCTCTTCCGCTGACAGCCGGTGCAGCCTATGAAGTATCCCGATCACGTTTCAATATATCACAAGCTCAGCACGGAGCCCGTCGAAGGTGCCGACTCGTTCATTATGGACGTGATAATCCTGTCGGAGGTGCATCAGCGTCCAGCGGCGAGGTGCGTGGAAGACTGCGTTTTATATGACTATAGGGTGGCCAAAAAGGCGCCTCTGCATCCATTTATGCTGGATGTGCTGCGGGAGACGTGGAAGCTGCAGGAGGAGACCAAACGAATCAATAGCGAGCGAGTTGTGGCGCTTCTGGACAGGGTCCGGAAGCTGGAGAAGGACTCGTGGGACAGAAAAGGCGCTGTGGAAGAGATGGGCAGTGCGGGCAGCTGAGCGTGGTGATGATGGTCAGCCGATTGCACGGCTGCACGAGTGGCCATGCAGAGCAGACGGTCGGTAGATGAGATGTTTGTGTGAGACAGCGACCAATGTACAGTGCTCGGCACACTTGCTGCCGTCTGCAGAGGCGAGAGTCTGATCTCCGACCTGCCAATTGCGGTACGCATTTGCACACTGGAAGCAGCATAAGCAAGCTCGATCAAGCCTCAAGCTTCAGATCCTTCGTAGAGGATCAAAGCACGGCGCATGAGTTGCAGTCCCTGCTCGTAGGTGTAGTATGCTCGGTGGCTACACTGCAGATGATGAATCCTGCCTCAGCCGCCGATGCATGGAGGCCATCCACGCGTCCAGTATCAAAGTATTTATTATCTCATCCGGTGCAGTGGATCTGCTCTCTCCACGCGCCAACGCCAGAGCGATCGACCATTGGCGGTGACTCAGGCGAAAGCGCGCGCGGTGACGTTCGTGCCCACAGACTTCTGGACACGCACCAAGCAAAGCGCCGAGAGGGAGACGGAGGTGGAGTGCAGGGCGAAAAGCGCAGAGTCGGACGCAGGCCGTGCCATCTCACAGCCAATCCTGCTGCAGACGGGCCACGGTGCCCCCCGCTGTCGTCGTTGGCCTTTGCCCAAGGTGTGCAAAGTGATCTGCGGCTTGGAGCGAGCTAGCCATGTCAAAGAAGGGCCATCACTGGCCATGATTGTCCCGATGCCGCAGCGCGCCCGCTGCGAGCTGCGATGCCGACGTGTGCTCGCTTTTTTCTGTCCGGGGGAGCGGTGATGGCGGTGATGCGGGCGGCGCGGTGGTGGGCGCGGTGGTGGCGCGAGGCAGAGGCAGCAGTAGTGTGAGGCGCGCGACGTCGTTCGCTCCATAGAACCATCGCCGTGATGCCGGACCGTATGATGATGAAGCTGCGGCAGTAGCCTTCCACGCCTGGTCCTGCTGCTAGAACTAACTCACGCTCAGGCCTGCTGAAGTCTGTCTCCGTTCTTCTGGTTCTCGCACAACCCATCCCACCGCCCGCGCCCTCTATCCCTACACCACCGCGCCCGCTTGGATCTCCGCTCCCTCGTCTGGCTCGCCGTCCGTCCGTGACGAGCCAGTAGAGGGCACCCTTTTGGATCGGGCCGCCGCGCAATTTCATGCCTCCAAAGGCAAGCAAGTCGAGAAACGCAAGCAACCGAGACACCACCCACGACAGAGGCCTCGCCCCGCCCGGCAAGCGTCTACCACGCCAGCGATCGTCCGGCCAGCTGAACGGCCAGCCAAATGGCAAGTCGACCTCCGCTGCTCCGCCGCCGCCCCTCCCCTCGACGGGTTTAAACCAGGGCTTCAAGTTCCCACGCCCGCCGGGCTCCTCGACTGGGCATTGTGCCTCTGCTGCTGCCGCCAAGGAACATGTGGCCGCGGCGGAGGGCACGCAAAGAGACAGGACCCCATCAAACGGATCGCTCGACGACATCGGGCCCGGCGAAGAGATGGTGGACAACGCGCCAGAGCCAGTGACTCCACTGCTCGACGTTCCGCACGCGCCAGCAGACAAAGCCTTGCTGCCACGCACTGCTGCCGCGCCGTGCTCGGTCTCGACCATTCTGCACTACTACCCGCTCCGCGATGCCATCTCCATCCTCATCCTCCTCCTGTCTCTGCCGCCGACGCTGGTGCTGGTCATCCAAGCCCTGTTCGCCTCGCTGACCTTCGTCCCTCCTACTGCTGGCATCTCGCTGTCGACACTCCCCAACATCAAGGAGATGTTTCACTCTCCCAATTTTGGGTACCCGGCAATGGCGACCATTCTTAGTGTGGACATGGTCTTTGGTTTGATTTGGTTATGGTTAGCCGTCCTTAAGCCTGCGCAAGCCGTATTCTTGGATCTCTCGCATGCAGTCATTGCAGTCTCTCTTAGCGGTGCAGCAGCAACTCCGGATGGGCCCACGTACAGCATAGCGTGCTCCACCCTGCTCGTCTGCATCGTTCACGTGCTCCGGTATAAAGCGATACATCTCACGACGCTTGACTACATTCGCTCTGTCTACCACAGTAGATTCGGTGGTATGAGTTACGAGCCTTTGTATTCTGCACAGCAATTTCCTTCTTCGCCAATACTGGATCGCGGCATGTTCTTCAATGCCATCCGAGCCATTCTCGGCATACACATCGTTTCACAGGGCGTAACGACATACATCCGCCGCACTCTCGCCAACGCCAAAGCTAGCGAAAAGGATATTCTCATTCCTCAAATTACGAAAACCGACACCGAAGCAATCGCCGGAACGGAGGTCACAGGTCGTTCTAGCGCCAGCGCAGCAGAAACGTCACAGCCGTCGCACGCTGTTTCTGCAACAGATGGCCGTCCTCCCGGTCCGCCTCCCGCGCAGCGCGAAACCAAAGCGCGAGAGTTGAACAGTAGGAAAAAGCGGAAGCAGGCCAACCAGATACGGAGCCAGCAACCGCTTTGGGCTGCTATTGCGAGTACAAAAGTCACTTTCGTTAAAGAAATGGAGCAACGCGACGCGGCAGATGATGCTCGCGAAGCCTCTGTCATGACGAACAACACAAGCAACACTTACATTAACGCTATCAACTCTACTACCGACCGGATCTGGATATGCGAAGTCAGGGACACGGAGATTAACTTCGCTGTAGACCTCACTGCGGATGCCGCCGCCGAAAGTCTGGAAGACAAGGATGGATCGCATGCTATCCCTGCTGGGATCGATAGATCCAAGCCCTTTTTTATTCGCATAAATGGGGCGACATGGACTTCGACCAGGATCGTGTCCAACGACGAAGACGACAAGTTGGCCGGCAACAGCTTTGCCGGTGAGATCTTCGGCCTGGCGCCACTCAGTAGCTATCTCTGCGAAGTGGTGAGCATCGCCACTCATCGTACACTCTGCGCGGTGAGCTTGATTACTCAGCCTGCTCCCTCTGCGGAACAGGCAGCCGCAGTACCACCTCCAGCGCAACACTCAGCACTGCGACCAGCTTCTCCAATCACGACTCTCAAACAATCCATCCAATCCGCCGAGGCTAAACTCAATGAGATTCGAAATCGGTCGAAGAAAGCCAAGAAGGACCAACGAGGTGCCCATGCTGATATCAAGAGGGAAATCCAAAATTTGAAGAACAAGCTTACTTCTTCTTCGGATGTCGACGAAAGACAGGAAAAGCGATTGCAGCAGATTAGCCAGCACAAGAACCAAGCGGAGGAGGCCACCAAGGAGATTCGGGAACAGATCGAGGAGCTCGGAGACATTCCCGCTCAAGACGTCGCCGCTTCTAGTGCCATGCGCCAACGATGGCAGTCTGCCCTGGATTCGATGAATACTGCGCAGGCGGAGCTGGACAGTGCCAAGGCTGACAGGGATCGTGATTTGAGTACCATCAGGAGCGACATCACTGCGTCAGAAACTCGCAGAGAGAGACTTGTCGGCAAGATGGCGCAGCGCACTGTCGAGTTCGACAGGCTTCAGATTAAGCAACAGGAGCAAATGTCGGCCAAGCAGAAATTCGAGTTTGACCGCCAGCAGGCAACGAAGGAGCGGGAGAATCGGGAGAATCAATTGCGATTTATTATCGCCCAGATGGAGGAACAAATCCAGGTTGAGAATACTAAGGCATTCTCCGCTTACCAGGAATCCGCCGCTCTGTCCACGCACCCACCGCCGTATTCCTCACACACGCCACCTCTCCCTGTCGGTACCAATGGTCCTTCCGCCATTGGCCCACATCTCTTCGGCTCGCCCTTTTCTGGCAATGTGAATGGCTACGGTGCTCCACGGGGTCGCAGTTCTTCGATGCTCAGCCAGTACTCTGGCTTCACCGACAACGGCGATGAGTTCCATTTCGCGCCCAATGGGGAGACTCGAGCTCAGCAGCAACCTCACCTGCAAGCCTGGCCGGCACAATGTAGTTCCGCCGTTGTTGGCGCTATGGATGAACGCAAGGCAAGCGAAGGCGACGCTTCCGAGTCTGCTTCGCGCTCTGGTTCCACGAGCGGTAGCACCAGTCAGAACGGCAGCGGCACAGGGGCAACGGGTCTCATGGATGGTCCGAGCATTCTGAATGGTGTCCTTTCCAATGGATCGAATAGTCCTCGCCCTGAAGCGAAGCCTTTCATCCCTTCTGGTTTGCAGACGCAGCATAGGCCGAATCCTGGCGTCATTGGGCCTCCTGTCAAGAAGACTCCGCCGCAGAGTCCGACTGAACAAACGGTTTCGAGTGGTAGATAGTGTTGTTGACGTCAAATGTCATTGTGACTTTCGTGTTGTAACTTTCCGCTCTCGTCTCTTTTCGTTGACGACCTATGTGCAATGGTGTTCTTGACTGTGCTGTCCGAAGCTTGGTCGGTGCCAAGACGTTAGGGTTACATGAGAAGAAAGTGCTGGGACCCATGGCGACGATGTCCTCTTTGATCCGAGATGCTCGGGACCAATTAGTAATGGCTTTGCGATCATTCGATCGCGTTTGGAAATTCTGGATCGATCTGCCGCAAGTATGGGCTCACTGTGTGAGAAATCATGCATTCCGGGTTTTGCTGAGAACAGGTATCATCAAGAACATGCTGGAAACTGTAACATGATCTTGCCGTATTTTATGGTCTGGCAGAACCATTGGAGCAAACATATGACGAGACAGCAAGGTGAAATCGTGAAAACATCTCATACCACTTCTCATCTATACTATAGTCCAATGGCGCTCACCTCCGTCTGCCAACTCCTTTCCCTTCCCCACCTGCGTTCGCCCCGCCCCGATCTTTCAAGCTGACCACTTCCCCAATACCCGCTTCTTCCTGCTCATCCTCCAAAGTCTGAATCTCCTCTCTCACATCCCACCATTTCTGCTCAGCACGCAAGAAAGCCCTTTGTCGAATCTCTTTTACGGATCTGCTCTCGATGTTTCGCAAGTACTTCATGGCTTCGAGTTCGATGTCTTGCCATTCGGTTGACGAACGAGAGAAGAATTCGCGGAGGGACTCGAAGGGGCGCGGCATAGGGGAAGTGTCCTTTTCTGCGGCTGCAATGGAATCTTGCTCTTCAGGTTCATCGTTTGCGGCGGGTGGGATAGATTCGCTGTAGACGGATGTGGCTGGCGTGCTTGGTGGTGGATCTTCGTCTTCTCCTGCAGAGTCTTCGGAGCCCTCTTCGTCGTCTTCGTCTTCGCTGTCTTCGTCATCTTCCTCGTCGTCGCTTCCTTGCCAGTCTTGCAGTTCGCGCTTGAAGACTTCTTTCACCCCGTCGAGTCTTCCGAGATCGATGGACCACATTTCGTCAAAGGTGTACTCTTGATCGCCCTTCTCGAAGGTGCCGCCGAAGATGTAGAGCGTGTCCTCTTGGACTGTGAGCTGGGCATTGAATCTTGGATGCGGCATCTCCCACATCGTGGGCTTCTCAATTTTCGCGGACTCTTCTTCGTCGTCGCTGTTATTTGCAGGACTACTGTGTATTCCTCGATCGTCGTCATCAAGCTTGGCTTTCCCTTCGATAAGAGCTAGATTTCGCAGCAGTTCTTCCTCATCTGCCTTGCCTCGTCCACGCTTAGCACGTTCGGCGTTGGCTGCGGTTTTCTTTCCGGGTGCTCTCGGTCTTCGAAGACCCAACTCAAAGAATCGGTTGCGATCGATATTATATGCGTGAAGTTTGTTGAAGAACTCACTGTCCATGCCTTCCTCGCTCTCTTCGACGTCGTGCACGCCACCAAAAGCTATGCCTCGACCTTTGTGATACGTCATTGTCGCACCAGCCCTTGGCGGATTAGGAGCATTGACGGGACGCTTTCTCCTCTCCCATCGGACAGTAGGTGGTGACTTTGGTGGAGCATCAGCAGCTGGTTGCGTGATTTGCAGGAACCAGGTGTCTTGGTGCACCATCGGCTTCATGATTACGCGTGACGAGCCAGGCTTATTCCCTTTGGACTTCACTGCGGTGGATGCCTTGACTCTTGAGTAGCCCCCAAAGATCATAGCGCCCTTCTCATGCGGAAGCAGCGTAAAGGACGATCGTGCATCTGGCTTTCCTGAAGCTGGTGGTAACGCTGGCTGATGCCACATGAATTGCTGTGTATCGTAAAGCCAAACATCTTGCAAGTACTTTGTTTGCTGACTCGTATCTTGAAAGCCGCCAAATAGAACAATGTAATTCTTGAAATAAGTCATGCGGTGCCCACTTCGAGCAGGTGGTCCACCTTTTCCTTCAAGCTTCATCCATTCTCTAGTGGCCGGGTCGAGCTTCCAGAAGTCGTTGTAGTGGTAGAACGTGCCCTGCTTGGGACTCGAGAACTCTCCACCGAAGAGATAAATGCCGCCGCTGTTCCCGCCCTGGCACATAGCATGGCCTGAGCGAGGTAGAGGAGAATTCGGAGATGTTACCTTCCGCCATGAGTCTTGATTGATCTTGTACACGTACAAGTCATTGAAGAATTGCGCGAGTGCTCCATTGTAATACTCGCCACCGAAAAGAAACAGCTCGCTGCTATTGCTTGGCGAGGCAACCAACGTGGCTGAAGATCTCGGTGAGGGCGGCTCGGAAGGTGTCTCTGTGACCTTCAAGAACTGCTCCTGCTGCTTCTGGTATTCTGCGAGGATTGCATCGAGGTCGGCCTCATCTTCGACATCTGAATCATCCTTGTTCTTTGCAGATTTCTTCTTCTCTGACTTGGCCGACTTTTTGCTCGCCTTCTCTGCCTTTTTAGCTTTCAGAGCGGCCTTATCCTTCTTCTTATCCTTAGCCATCGTCGGAAATGTGTTGTTGATGTTCGGAACTAAAGTCCATATTTGCTGCGATATTGACGCGCCATCGGTGTTCGGGAAGTGGAGCTGCGGCAACCAGCCTGTGCCTTTCTACTCCAGCTTCACACTGCCCCGCCAAGAGATCGACATTGAACAACCACGACAACTCCAACTCATCCATGAACATTTTTCGACGAAAGATGCCATCAATCGCAGTCGCTCCGGCGAAAGTCGTGAGCCAGAAAACACACCAAGTCGCTGGCATGTTCCTATATCTCCTCATCTTCGAAAGTCATGCTGACCACAACGACAGGCAAGTTGAGCATAACGGAGCACTTCTTCGACGTTCCCAAAGACTACAGCAAGCCAGAAGGCGCCACGATTCGCGTCTTCGGACGCAGTGTCCGCAAGCACGAGAATCCCATCGTTCCCAAACCCGAAACAGAACGCCAGACGGCCTCTCAACTCCCATGGATGGTCTACCTCAACGGCGGTCCAGGTCTCGAATGCCGTCCCCCACACCACTACCCCTTCGTTCATCGACTCCTAGACGCCGGTTACCAAGCCTTTTTCCTCGACCAACGAGGCACAGGTCTCTCCACTCCCGTCACAGCATCCACACTAGGTCTTCGCGGGTACAATGACGTGCAGGCCGACTACCTGAAGCTCTACCGTGCAGACAACATTGTGCGAGACTGCGAAGCCATCCGGAAAGCCCTGACGGCAGACTACCCTCCCGAAAAGCAGAAATGGAGCACAATCGGCCAATCCTTCGGCGGTTTCTGTACCATCACCTACCTCTCCTTCTATCCCGAAGGCCTACGCGAATCCTTTCTCTTCGGCGGACTGCAGCCTCTCGTTTCGACTCCGGATGAAGTCTACAGACGTCTATACCGTAAAGTCGCGGAACGAAATGAAGCCTTCTACGCTAAATATCCCGAAGACGTAGAGCGTGTCAAGAACATCTTGTCTTACCTCTCCCGCTTTGGAGACGGCAAAATCAAACTCCCCTCCGAAGGCACACTAACTCGAAGACGTTTCCTCGCCATGGGTATCGCATTCGGCGCCCACGGAGGACTCGATTCCGTGCACGACATCGTGCAACGAGCAAACAACGACATTGAACTCTTCGGACACTTGACCAGAGGAACACTATCAGCAATCGACTCCTCGACACCGTTCGATAACCATCTCATCTACGCCATCCTCCACGAGCCCATATACTGTTCGGGCCCGAACAAAGGCGCACCAAACTGGTCCGCGCATCGCTTACAGTCCGAATATCCCGAATTCAAAATCGACGACCGCTCAGACGAGTCGCAGCCCGTTTATTTCACAGGCGAAATGGTCTTTCCTTGGATGTTCGAAGATTATGCCGAGTTGCGCAAAGTCCAAGATGTGGCAGAACGCATCGCGAAAGACGAGGATTGGCCGGCATTGTTTGATGAGGAACAATTGCAGAAGAATGAAGTTCCCGTGTATGCCGCGAGTTATGTGGAGGATATGTATGTTGAGTTTGATCTTGCGGATGAAACTGCGAAGAAGATCAAGGGAGCCAAGGTGTTTACGACGAATGTCATGTATCATGATGCGATTAGGTCGAAGATGGATGAGGTGATGAGGCAGGCGTTCGCTTTGCGGGATGATGTTCTGGACTAGAACTTGCGTGTAGGCGGAGCGAGCGAGCGTTGAATGTGAAGGTGCGAAGGTGGAGCGCCGGCTCTGGCAAGTAGAATGCGTCCGGATCTGTGAGCAGGGAGCCTGAGCTAGAGGAACGGAGAAAGCTCATTATCATTGTCCTTGATGGATAATCGTGCTCGCGCGCGTCGTTCAGGTCTTGGCCACAGTCACTCCGCCGGTGCTTCGACATTGCATTGGCGACTGGATATCTAGATGGTCAGTGTACCTAAACCCGCGGCATCGCGGGCGCAGCAAGCAATGCACAACACACAAGATAAGAAATCTTCGTTCGATGTCCACTCATGTCACACTTGTAGCTTGCTTCTAGCCACGTGTCATATCATATTTACAGTGTGATTCCCGAGAAACCTCTCTCTTCCCATCTCTTTTCTACAAGTGCATTGGCGGCGGAGCTATTGACAGCTGTGGTTAGTGGGATTGTCCATAGCAAGCGCGAGATAGAGGCCACGTACGATCCAAATTGGGGCAAGGCAAGTTTCGCTCGTACTTGCTTCCGCCAGGAGCAGTTGGTGGTCTGTATGGGTCGGGGTGCTTCCACTTTTCTAGTAGTTGTTTTGTCTCTTCGATGAGGGCCTGTGAAGGGGTATGGCTTAGCATGCGCAGAGGTTCCTACTTCTCAGTTTCCCTGCCCAATTCCTTCTCTTCTGCTCCGGGGTAGACGAGGGCGTGGAACGTACTGCTTGCTGTCTCGGCTGTGTGACGTTCTTGTTCGCTTCGAAGAGGGAGCGGATATACATGGCCTGGCCGCGCCAGATGTAGCGGTGGACGGCCCAGTCGAGGGAGAGCTTGAGGGCGCGGCGGTAGAGGGAGCTGTCGGACGAAGGTGAGGATTAGTCAAGTCATGCAGCCATTGGAGGAGGAGGTTCAATGGGCGTACAGGACTTGGGTGCGGGCGGCAGACATGGCGGCGGTGGTGGGCCGGCGCGAGGCCTCGGGGGGTGGTGGTGTGTCAGGAATGGCCGAGAGGATGCACGGCCGGTGTCTCTCCGCGGTGGTGGCGGTGTCGGTGGTGGTGTGCCGTGGATGGACGTGTTTGAGGTCTTGGAAGAGCAGCGCAGCATCCGGCCTCTTCCCGATCCCGAAAGGTTCCTTGCCGGTGGATGTGACGAAAGAAGAACTTGTGTGGCCGATCACTGATCAGCTTCAATCCTCCGTTTGGCTTGCTTGCTTGCTTCGTTGTACATCCGTACTTGCATACACACCGCAACACTTCCCACGCGACACTTCGCCTTCCTCCGCCCCCCGGGAGCTCCTCCTCAAAGGCAACCTGCCGTCTCTCGCCCGCCATGTCCAGCTCGCAGTGTTTGCGCCGTCTGGCCCGCAGCTCGCCTCGACCAGCAACTTTGCGCCAGCCTCTCGCGAGCACCACCCGTGCAACTCAGTCATATCCCAGCTTGCGCACCCTCTCCACAGCTTCCTCGTCCTCGAAAGGCCTTGCTGCAATACGGCAATCACCGTATGAACATCTCACCGTCTCCTATACCGTCCTGCAAACACTGATTCGTGGCCTCAGGAAGCTCTTCTCACCTGTTCAACTCCGCCAATTCAGCCTCTCTACACAACGATGGGGTACGCAAGCTCTGTGGAAACCGAGCAAGTAGCGCAAGCATGACACGTTACTGACTGCGCATTGCAGAAGAGCAAATGGTGCAGGTGCCGCAAATGGCCGAATCCATCTCCGAGGGCACCCTGAAACAGTTCTCAAAACAGGTCGGGGACTATGTGGAGCTGGATGAGGAGATTGCAACAATCGAGACCGACAAAATCGATGTTGCCGTCAACGCACCCGTTGCTGGTACCATCAAGGAATTCCTGGCGAATGAGGAGGACACTGTCACTGTGGGACAAGATCTCGTGAGGCTCGAGCTTGGTGGTGAGCCAGGAAAGAAGAAGGCACCGGCGAAGGAGGAGCCCAAGGATGCCGCACCCGCCGACCAGAAGACCCCTCCCTCGCAACAGGGCTCGACCGAGAATGCGCAGAGCCAACAGCCCAAGCAGGAATCAAAGCCAGAGCCAAAGAAGGAAGAGTCGAAACCCGAACCAAAGAAGGAGTCAAAACCTGCACCGAAAAAGGAGGAGCCTAAGAAGGAGCAGACAGAGTCATCTCCATACGGGTCGCGCAGCGAGAACCGTGTGAAGATGAACCGCATGCGCCTGAGGATCGCCGAGCGCCTGAAGCAGTCGCAAAACACCGCAGCCTCCCTCACCACGTTCAACGAGGTTGACATGTCCCAGCTTATGGATCTGCGCAAGAACTACAAGGATGAAATTCTGAAGAAGACTGGTGTGAAGCTGGGTTTCATGAGTGCATTCTCCAAGGCTGCTTGCTTGGCCATGAAGGATGTCCCAACTGTCAATGCCGCAATTGAAGGACCAGGTGGTGGTGACACCATTGTCTACAAGGACTACGTTGACATCAGTGTTGCTGTCGCGACCGAGAAGGGTCTCGTGACGCCTGTCGTGCGAAACGCCGAAAGCCTGGACATGGTTGGCATCGAGAAGGCCATTGCTGATCTGGGCAAGAAGGTGGGCATTACATGAAAGATGCTGCAGAAGGAGACACAAACTGACCCTGATAGGCTCGTGACAACAAGCTCACCATCGAGGACATGGCAGGCGGCACTTTCACCATCTCCAACGGGGGTGTCTTTGGCTCCATGTTCGGAACTCCAATCATCAACCTTCCACAAACCGCCGTCCTTGGCCTCCACGCCATCAAGGACAAGCCAGTCGCTATCAACGGCAAAGTCGAGATCCGTCCCATGATGTACCTCGCCCTCACATACGACCACAGACTACTAGATGGTAGAGAAGCAGTGACCTTCTTGGTCAAGATCAAGGTATGCTCCACTCTCAACTGCTTGATGTATGACATGCACTGATCAGATCTTCTCAGGAATACATTGAGGACCCCAGAAAGATGCTTCTCGCGTAGATGAGTTTAGCGTGTCACTTGATGTAGCATTTTCCCGTGTACAGAACGTCCAATTCAGCACCAGGTCAAGCTGGCCTAATTCATCCACCTCACCTCCCCTTCCGATCTCTTTTCGTGGAATGTCTCAACATTTGGCATTGTGATGGCTTCCGGGCCCCAAACAGACCTGCCAAGAGCAGGAATGGGGAGGAGTTGACTTCCACGGAACACGATCTTCCATGTCAGGCGTCAGCTTCGATGGAACATGTGGTGCTTCATTCCATGCAACGCGCCATCATTCTCATACTTCGTTGTGTTTTATCTTCAGCAGCACGAACGACAAGTGCCAAGCTGATGTTAATGCGGCTCTATTCGGCGATGAAAGTTCTCCCTGGTCAATCTCGGGGTGTGGTGCGCTCAAGCCCCGCTTACCGGTCGGTCTTCTATGTAGGCGCGCTTGCACGCTGAGCGTAGCGCCTACGAAACAGCGCGCCGGTGTCGATGGCGTAGCTGAGAGTAGTACAAGGAGTGTTCCATCGTTGTTTTCTTATTTTCTCTTCCTCTATATTCGCCGTCCTCACTTGAAATCTCTCTCTCGCTCTCATCATCCGGAGGTGTTCTGCTCACTGCAACAGAGTTGGACGAATAAGGAATGAACGGATAATCACGACACAGTAGAACCAGCAACGACAGAGGCAGAAATACCAACCATGGCCGACTCCCACACGACAACCCGCAGCAACTCCCCCATCCCACCCATCGACTCCCCGACCTCCCTCTCCAAACCCCGCCTCCTCTGCCTCCACGGCGGCGGCGTCAACAGCGACGTCTTCCGCATGCAATGCCGCTCCCTGATCAAACACCTCTCCGCCTTCCGCTTCGTCTTCGCCGACGGGCCCTGGTTCTGCGAAGCCGGCCCGGGAATCTTCCCGGTCTACGAGGACTGCGGGCCCTTTCGACGCTGGCTCCGCTGGCTGCCGCACCAGCCGGAGACCGACGACGAGACGGCCAAAGGGGAGATTTTCTACGAGATCGAGCGCTGCAAACGCGAAGATGACGAGAAGGGTGCCACGGGCGAGTGGGTGGGGATTGTGGGGTTCTCGCAGGGAGCGAAGGTCGCGGCGAGTTTGTTGTACGATCAGCAGATTCGGAGGGAGAAGAGTATCAAGGACGGAAATGGGACGGAGACGGATTATAGGTTTGCGGTTTTGATGGCGGGGAGGAATCCGTTGGTGAGTTTTGGGGAGTACAGTCATTCTGAGGCGTTGGTTACGGCTGGAGGGTTGAGTGAGGGGTTTGTGTTTAATGGGGAGAGTCCGCATATTTTGAAGTTGCCGACGTTGCATGTGCATGGTTTGAGGGATGCTGGGTTGCAGTTGCATCGGAGGTTGTTGAAGCAATACTGTGATCCGGAGACGAGTAAGGTGTTTGAGTGGGATGGAGATCACAGGGTGCCGATTAAGACGACGGATGTGAAGCCGATCAAAGATTGGGTGTACGACATCGCGAGAAGAGAGGGAATATCATTGCTTGAGACGTGAGGGAGACCAGAAGAAGAGAATGAATGATAGACGAAAGACCATGATGATCATAGCCGTGCGCGGCCAGCCTTTTCAATTTCTCTCATTCGCTGTACAGTCCATGCCCGAATGCACTTGACCAACCCATCAATCTCCTCAACCGTATTTCCCGCATGCAAACACACTCTTATTCTCTCCGTCCCCAACGGCACTGTCGGTGGCACAATGCCCCTCACCACGAACCCTTCCCGCTGACAGTACGCCGCCAACGCTTTTGGCTCACTCGACAACACCGCAAAAATCGGCGTCTCTGGCATCTTCATCGGACATCTCAACAACTGCCTCTTCTCGATCCCCAAATCCAACCCGTTCTCCACCTCTCTCAGCCTCTCATATAATTCCCTCATCAAACGCCTCAAGTTCCCCGCCAATGTGTCCCCTCTCCCAGACATCAAC
The DNA here is from genome assembly GCA_022702355.1 of Cercospora zeina. NCBI lineage: Eukaryota > Fungi > Ascomycota > Dothideomycetes > Mycosphaerellales > Mycosphaerellaceae > Cercospora > Cercospora zeina. Next base: position 4,108,366 of record JAKLWX010000005.1, read on the forward strand.
ACCCCATAACTCGCCTTGATCGTCGCCAAATTCGGATAACTCATGAACGTCGTATAAATCATCGGCCTCGCATAATTGATCAGGTACTCCCTCAACACTTCCGAAGAACATAACAGAATCGCTCCATTCGCAGCCAAAGCTTTCCCGAATGTGTGCAATCGAATCAGACATTCATTTTCCAGCCCGAGGTCGGAAACAAGTCCTCGACCTCTGGGCCCGACCCAGCCTGTCGAGTGGGCTTCGTCGATGATGATGTGGCAATTCGTACTCGATGACCCAGACTTCTTCTGCGGAAAGAGCTCGTTCCTCAACTCCACGACTTCCCGGAAAGGAACCATGTCTCCATCCATGGAATACACTGCCTCGACTGCTAGAAAGACATTCGATTTTCTGGTTTGCACATTCTCGTCTTCTTCGAGGATCTGTTCTAGAACGTTTCGCAGCGCTCGAAGATCATTATGCGGGAAGAATCTTGTTTCCTTGGCGCGGGAAAGTCGCATGCCGTCGTGCACTGAGGCGTGAATGTATTCGTCGTAGACGATGTAATCTCCTTTCTGCGGGAGGCAGGAAAAGAGGCCGGTGTTGGCGTCATAGCCGGAATTGCAGAGGAGGCCGCATGGGGCGGAGTGGAAAGATGAGATTTGTTTTTCGAGATTCTCGGCGTAGGTGCTGTTGCCGTCGAGGAGGCGGGAGCCACCGGAGCCGAGATGAGTGGTCAGAGTTGGGTCCTGGGAGAGTTCTTGGAGGTAGGCATTTCGGAGGTTGCGACAGGTCGCGAGGGAGAGAAAGTCATTGCTGGAGAAGTCGGCGCTTGTGGAGGGGAAGGTGGTGAGTTTGCGGATGGTCTGGTTCTTTACCCTCTTGGCGAGAGTCGTGGACAGTGCGGCTTCGAGACTTGGAGGAGCATCTTTCTTGTCCATTGTGGGATTACTGTATGGGCGAGTCTGGGTGCCTTGTGCTCATGCTACCGGAGTTGCTGTTGTGAAGCTATGGTGAGAAGTAGGGCATTGGGATTGGGATGTGGGGTGGCGCAGGCCATGGGCGGTTTTGAGTTCCTTGGGATACAGGATTAATAAGATCAGCCACCTTCACCCGGTCGGCTCCATCTCGTTCCATCTCTTACCGGAAGGACTGTCAGTATTGCTGGGCATGTCAGCCTGATGAGAGAATCTGCCATACTGAGACTGCGAAGGCCATCGGACGCGACGTCGTGACAGCCTCGGACCGAATCTCCACACCTTCTCGCTCGCCACATCCGTGCATACTTGCCATGCCAACAACATGAGAACAATCGGTTCGGTGCTTTGGCCGAAGCTGAGAGTCTTGCAGATCTATGGCGCCAATACTGGAGTCGGCAAGACGATTTTCAGCTCGGTTTTATGTCGAGCTTTCAGGAAGAAGCTGGAGAATGTCAAGTACCTGAAGCCCATCTCCACAGGGCCGCTGGAGGAGGCAGATGACCAGTGAGTCGAGGTCCCACTCTCTGCTTGCCATGCATGCCAGCTAATGCAAGCATAGTCACAATCAGTCTTTCAATGGCAACATTGTAGACTCAAAATGTCTGTTCCAGTTCGACGACCCCGTGAGTCCGCACCTCGCGGCTCGAGCCATGGGCAGAGACCTACCAGATGCAGAAGTTCAAGCTGCAGTCTACGATGAGCTGAGATCCTACGTCAACGCCCAGCAAGGCATTGCCATTGTCGAGACAGCAGGTGGTGTGCTTTCGCCTTCACCTTCGGGAAGCTCACAGGCAGATCTATACCGGCCACTGCGTCTACCATCTCTACTCGTTGGAGACCACAAACTGGGAGGCATTGCAACGACAATCTCAGCATGGGAGTCGCTTCACGTGCGGGGATACGATGTTCCCGCGATAGCACTTTTCACCGGGCAGCGTTATCAGAACTATGAGTACCTGAAGGATTATTTCCGAGAACGGCAGGTCGAGACGTTTGCTATTGAGGAACCTCCGGAACTCGTGCCGTCCTATGAAGCAGATCGGCAAGCAATGCGGGAATATTATCAAGCGATGAGCGAGCATTCCGAAGTCGACGCCTTCACAGAAAGCTTTCTTGAGTCTCACGAGCAAAGAATTCAAGATCTGCGAATTATGTCCGAAGTTGCCAACGAAGCGATCTGGCATCCTTTTATGCAACATACCGAACGTTCGAAGGATACAATCACAGCTTGGGATTCTGCCTATGGAGACCACTTTCAGGCTTACAGAACAGCGCACGAAGGCGAATTGAGATCGAACCCTGATTCATCTCTGCTCAAGCCAGCCTTTGACGGTTCAGCATCATGGTGGACGCAAGGTCTTGGACATGGTAATCCGAAGCTAGCACTCACAGTAGCACACGCCGCAGGAAGATATGGACACGTCATGTTCGCGAATGCCATTCATCAGCCCGCTCTGGACTTAGCCACCACCGTGATCAACAAATCTGGAAACCCCCGATTAGCCAAAGTCTTCTACTCGGACAATGGATCGACTGGCATGGAAGTTGCAGTCAAAATGGCACTTCGAGCCACAGTGGAGAGATATCAGCCTCAAGATCGCAAGAATCTGGATATTCGAATTGTTGGTCTGACGAACAGCTATCACGGAGATACGATTGGTACCATGGATTGTTCGGAGCCGAGCATCTACAATGAGAAAGTCGAATGGTATCGAGGTCGCGGCATTTGGCTTGACTTTCCGACAGTGAAGATGAGCAAAGGCCAGTGGCTAGTCGATCCGGTAGAAGGTACTGGCGAGGTGAAGCATTTCGCCTCTCTTAGTGCTATCTTCGATTACCAACAACGTCAGCAAGATGCAGAGCGATACAGAAAGCACATTCACGAGATTTTACTCCAACGTGTAAAGGCTGAAGGCGCCAGTCTCGGGGCTCTCGTCATAGAGCCAATCATTCTCGGAGCAGGCGGTATGCTCTTCGCTGACCCGCTCTTCCAGAAGTGCCTCGTAGAAGTCGCAAGGAGTTTCTACAACGAATCCTTCGAGCCTGCACAACCTCCAGCACTCTCCCCCAACAACACCAGCACCAAAGACGCACTGAACTGGCAAGGCATGCCAGTAATCTTCGACGAAGTCTTCACCGGCCTCTACCGTCTCGGCCGCTTCAGCGCAGCAAGTTTCCTCGACGTACAACCGGACATCGTCGTCAACGCCAAACTGCTGACCGGAGGCCTCTTACCCTTGTGCACCACAACAGCCAGCAACGCCATCTTCGAAGCCTTCCTCAGCAACGACAAAACCGACGCTCTCCTGCACGGCCACAGCTACACGGCGCACCCCGTCGGCTGCGCCGTCGCAAACGAAAGTCTCCGAACATTTGACAAACTCGAAAGTTCAGGCGCATGGGATACCTTCAAACAAGACTGGACTTCTCCCCACACTACAAGCCCGCCCTCGAGCTCACCATCTTCTACACAAGCTTCTTCTGCATGGAGCATGTGGTCCCAAACCTTCATCTCCACGGCCTCGCACAAAAACTCCGTAGACCACGTCTTCGCGCTCGGTTCCGTCGTGGCGATTTGTCTCAAAGATCCTTCCGGAGGAGGCTACGCTTCAACAGCAGCCACAGGACTTCGCGACCAACTTCTCGAGACTCCGGGCGTCGATGGGAGTGTGATGCATTCGAGGGTGATGGGGAATATACTGTATTTGATGGCAGCTTTGACGACTACGGAAGCTACGTTGAAGGGTATTGAGGAGAGGGTGCTGAGTGCATTGGCATAAACGGACGGGGGGAAGGAGTTTACATTTGTACAGTGTGCTGGGAAGCAATATGATAATGAAGTGGCAATCTATCTTCTTCTTCTTCTTCTTCTTCTTCTTCTTCTGGATGTGAGGACTGTGCATGCATGTGTTGAACGTGCTTATTACATGTACCTGTTATCCAAATGATGCCATGTCACTCGTTCACTTTATTAATCTTCAAAGTTCAGTTCTAATCTTGTCTATCGCGATTCTCTCCAGGCCGTCAATTCAGCTTTTGTTACTCACAAAGCCTGTGGAGAAAAAAAAAGTCCTGTCCTGAGTCACAAAAGAATCACTCATTCAATCTCTGCAGCTCCGCATGTGCATCGCTCCCAGCCATTTCCTGCTCATTCCTGTGGCATTGCATAGAATTCGATATTCTGCAATTTCCCTCTCACTTTGTGCGAGCCCTCTCTCCCGCCCTCACTCCGTGATCGTCGCATCGAGAAGTTTCCAAATCGCTGATTCGCATTCGCTGTCATCGTCGTCGTAGATTTTCACCGTGTCGGGCTACAGGATGTGTTCTTTTGGGAGCGCCAAGACCGACATTGTTTTGATCCATGACGCGACTTCTCTCGACGCGTCAGACAACTCAAAAAGGCCATCTGCCAGTCAGTCTCGTACGACAAGAAGCAGAGAAAGAGGATTGCGAGTAATTGTGAAGTGTTTGAAGTGCTGATCGATTCTTGGTATCATCATAAGCCTGTCGCCCGAAATAGCACTATGCTATGGTATCGTGGGCATAATGTACAGCCTTCGCTCCTGGATCAGATCAGAAGCCTGCGTGCATGCAAAGTAGTAAAAAAGTCGAGAGCACGCCATAACCCTGAGCTCGTGCCCGCCCGTGTCGATGAGCCCATTATCATCGCGAAACAACCCCATTCTGCGCCATAACCCATTGTGCCGTGATCTTAAACCAATGAAACCAGAATGCGCATCTACAGCTCTTGTGATGCACCGCCCTTGCCTGGCTTGGCAGCGGAGGTCTTCTTGGGCAGGAGGTCTGAGGAAGCAGAAGTCAGTGGATGGTGGAAGCGATGCGAACGGGCAATGTGGCTTACTCTGGTGAATGTTTGGAAGCACACCACCCTGTGCGATGGTGACGTGGCCGAGCAGCTTGTTCAACTCCTCGTCGTTGCGGATGGCCAACTGAAGATGACGTGGGATAATACGCGTCTTCTTGTTGTCACGAGCAGCATTACCAGCCAACTCGAGGATTTCGGCTGCCAGGTATTCGAGGACAGCTGCGAGGTAGACGGGAGCACCTGGAAGTGAGAGTCAGATGCTGCGATCAGGCAGGCGCGTTGAGAGAGTCAGACGTACCCGCACCAACACGCTGCGCGTAGTTGCCCTTGCGGAGGAGTCTGTGGACACGACCGACTGGGAATGCGAGACCGGCCTTGGATGAACGGCTGTTGGAGAAATGATGTCAGTTTGCGCCGATGGAGATTGCGGATGGAAAACGCGTTGTTTTGGATGCGGGAGAGGCATCAAACGCGATGGATTGCGATGGAGCATGCGATGCGATGCGCGGTGAGGACTCACGATTGAGCGTTGGACTTGGCGCCGCTGGCCTTGCCTCCGGATTTGCCTCCAGTCATTGTGATGGATTGTTGCGGGTGGTTTGGAACTGAAAATGGGTTGCGTTCGAGGTCGTGACAGGGGCGTGGGCGTCGCTGGGTGTGGATGGAAGTGTGATGAAAAGAAGAGGAGCGCGTTCGCAGAAGGCGGGCGTCGGCGGGCTTAAGTAAGGGCAGGCGACGTTGTGGGGTCCTGCCAGATCAACAGTTGTTTGCCGCACGGACGCACCTGCCCGCGACGCGTCGCTGATTCGCCAGCGGCCGCGACTGTTGATTGGAATTCGCGCTTTTGACTTGCGGAGTACAAGTACCCGACACTTCCCACGCTCTTGCGCAGCTTTCTCTTCCTTTTCATCAACACCAGCATCGCCCAACGTACGCATCCATCCACGCAACTCGACCCATCTCATCCGCCCCTCGCACAACACACTCCAATCCCGATTTCCACCTTCGAAATGGCACCAAAGGCAGCAACCAAGGTACTTGCACCGCGACTTTGCCCATGCGCTGTGTTCTGACGCGTCGTTTGCAGACCCCAACCACCGCCGGCAAGGCTCCAGCTGGCAAGGCTCCTGCTGAGAAGAAGGAGGCCGGCAAGAAGACCGCCGCCCCATCTGGCGAGAAGAAGAAGCGCACCAAGACCAGAAAGGAGACCTACTCTTCTTACATCTACAAGGGTACGTCGCCTCAACTCGCCTGGTCCAGCTGGTTCCGAAGTCGCATTTCGATTTCAAATCACGTCTGAGTCCCTTCCATTCGTTGAACCCTGTACTGACGCGTCCTTTCTTCTCCAGTCCTCAAGCAGGTCCACCCAGACACTGGTATCTCCAACCGTGCCATGTCGATCCTCAATTCCTTCGTGAACGACATCTTCGAGCGCGTCGCGACTGAGGCCTCCAAGCTCGCTGCCTACAACAAGAAGTCGACCATCTCATCACGCGAAATCCAAACCTCGGTGCGGCTCATCCTCCCCGGTGAGCTGGCCAAGCACGCCGTGTCTGAGGGCACCAAGGCCGTCACCAAGTACTCTTCCAGCACCAAGTAAACGCGGCGCATGACATCAATATGGCTTTGATGTAATGTTGGCGTTTGACTTCCTTCCTGCTTTGCGACACGATGACAGAAGGGGTTGCTCTGGTTTGCGGCTTTCCCTTCTGACTCACTACTACTGGGGCACAATGAGATGGCGTTCAGATAATGCGATCATGGGATGGGTTTTGGTTTGGTTCCGGTTTCTTTATTTTACGATTGCTCACAATACCACATTCGCGCCCGGTTGCCGCAGTCGGCACGCACGCGCAAGCAGAGCTTTCGGAATGCATGAATGGGTGGCGGTAGCGGTGGTGGTGGGTGCTGTACAGTAGTAACTGCGGCAGAGAGAAGCGCGAGAGAGAGTAGCAGGTCGCATCAGGCTGATACCCAAGGCTTGATATGAATGCATGATTTCAAAACCTTCACGCTGATTCCACCATCTCATTCCACCTTGTTTGACTTTGTGAATTCGCTCTACCAAGTCTACACAAGTCGCGACTTTGCACTCTGCCACATGAGATCAACGACGTGAGGTGCGCGGCCGGTTTGTTTTGATTTCCTCTGTCACGAGATTGACACGCTAGACCGGAAAGAGATGGGCATGTAAACAACTCTCGCCGGCAGTAGAATTCTCAGACCGACCGCAATGGAATCTATCCTACGACATTATTATTACAACTGTTTTTTACTAGATAAGAGAGCACTGGATGGTTTCCAGGAAGTACGAGATCATGACAAGTCTATCAGGAAAGTGAAACCTTTCGTGTTAGTGGGTAGGAAGCTAAGTTACTCCATCTCATCAGCACCCAGCCAGTGATCAACAGAGATTCGAGTGTGATACATGTATGGACACGGAGAAGCCAGCGACAGAGCTATCAATGATGAGCGCAGAATAAGCACTACAGTCCAATTCTTTCTATGTACTGTTGTCCAAGCCTCGCAAGGCGGCAGGCAAAGTTCTGCTCATCATCATTCGAGCTGCGTCATGAATCTCAATCCAGTCGTAGTAATAAACCATCGCACCACATGTTCATGTCCCTCCACACAATAACACGCAGCCGGCTATTCGAACTACATGTCCGCGTTCAAGGTATCGGTTTCCTCGGAATACTATGTTCTCGTCTCAATGGCCACCGCTGACGAAACGAAGAAGAATTGTTGTTGGTCGTCGTCGTTGAACCCGCTAAACTTCCGTCTCGCTGCGACTCTGCAGAAGAAGAACTCCGAGCTCCGCCGGGAGCGAATGCTTCGTAGGCTTGTAGGCCTTGCATTTCAGTCTGGCCTCTCTCCAATGCGGCCTGGTTCTTCGCGTTGGCGATGGCGGCTTTTTCGGCGTTTCGTCGAGGGAAGCGTGTGTCGATTTCGTTGTTCAGTGTGCCGCGGAGGGTTTCACCGACGCCCTGTTGGTGGGTTGTTGTTAGTGAGTGGTGGTGAGTGTTGAGGTGAAGAACTTACGTGCAAGCCTTTCGCCGCAGCTTTGAGGCTGCCAAATGTGGAAGCGGGTGCTGAAGGGGTAGCAGAGGGTGCTTGGGAGGCGCTGGCACTGGGCGCAACAGATGAGGTCTCGGACATGCTTTCAATCGTCGACAGGCCACCATATGACGAAGGAGGTCCGGAAGAATGACCATAGCCTTCGTGATGGTTGCCTGCGTTGCTAAAGCTTGCAGCGTGAGGTACATACTGACCCGGAGCTGCCGGTGGAGTAGCAGTATAGTTTTGGTAGTCCTCTGGGCCGTGGGGATATATTTCCGCCACTGGCGGACGTGGCGGAGGAGGGAAGGGCGCTGGTGTGCGCTGTTGAGCCTGGTTTTGCACCGAGTTGTTTCCTGGTACACTTTGCTGCTGGTATTGTGGCCTCAATCCGCCGTTGGGGCTATATCTGCTCGGATCTTGCGAGAATGGTGCAGCCGGGGGTGCATGCTCGGGCAATGGAGGTGGATTGTTCGATGGCGCAGTATCGTGTGACCTGTTGAGATGCGAGAAGTTGGGGCCGAAATTGCTGCCTATTATGGGACTCGCAGGTACCGCGTCTGCGGTTTCTCCGGAAGGACGATCAAACTCGCGTGACCGTCTTTTTGGACTCTTTGCGGGCAAATCTGGTACATTTGGTGGGAAGCTCGGAGCGGAAGTCTGCAGAGGAGTCGGTCCTGGTGGAGACTGACCACGAGTGCCTGTGGGAGACAGTGGAGTCGGCAGTACATCTACACTCGGCCTTCTAGGCGCCGAATCTGCTGGCATCTCGGAGACTACGCTGTTGTCTCTTGGTGTGTTTGGCTGCGCAATGGGTCCTGGTGCTGGACCAGATGAAGCAGCTGAACTTACGATCCCAGTCGGGGTAGTATTGACGTTCGTCTTCAGCTCCTTCCTGCCATCCTTGCCGCGCACCAATGTCGTCGTCGTTGTGGTTGTGGTCGTAGTCGTCACGGTTGAGACGACTTCTCCAGTGTCTTCATCCAAAACCTCTCCTGTCACCTTGTTCACTGCCAGATTGCGGTCCTTATTCACGCCTTCGATTTGCCCTTCGTTCGGTACGGATACGATGTTGCTGTTGGAATTGTTCGATCGAGCGTTCGACGGTGCCTCGCTACTGGCATATGCCGAATCGTGTACTGCTCCACTCATCGGTGACGTGGTTGTCGGGATGGTGCTCGAGCTGTGCATATTCTCATTATTCGTCGCTGGATCAGGATTCGGTGAGAGCAGGTCTGTAGATGGGTTTGTGGCCGTCGTGCTGCTCGGGGCAAGCAGCTCTGATGAGGTGGTATTGGTCGACTGCGAATTCCCTGTCCTGTCTTTCTTCTTGAATATCCCACTCAACCGTCTTCTCTCTTTCTTCGGCTGCATGTTGTCTGTGTCACTCCCGTCTGTGCCAGCTCTGTCGGTCGAGGGATTCCGCTTCTGTAGCTTGTTCACCATGTCGGGTTAAACTTGGGTTCGATGTCTGGGCGAGGAAGAGCTAGATGGGTAGCATGGCATGCAGGGAATGCCAGGTGAAATAATGGAATGGAACCAGTGCGAGAGGGAACACTGAGAGGGGACCTACCTCCTACCGCATGGCTACACTGTGGCTGCTCGTGCCCGCCATGTTGTCACGAAAACTGGGACAAGCTTCCATCCTCATGCGTAGACTGTGATGTCACCAACATGCAGATCGCGCATGTAGTCGGAGCTGCATCCTGAAGCGGCATCCAAAGCTGTGAAAAGGGTCTCTCGTTCTCGTCCATGCATGCATATTCTGGGGTCCTGCCCAGTAAAATGCCTCGATGCGGTGTATTTCCACGATGCTTCGTGCCTGTGAGGAGTGTCGACGGCTCAGTCGGGTCGTCTGCGAGAGCGACTAGTTCTTCCAAGCCACTTCTCTTCCCCCGGCCGTGGCGATTTCTCGATGTCACGCTTGACTGAAGTTTATCTTGGTCAAGCGGCGTGGCTCAGCATGTCAATGATGTGGCGGATGGAGGAGGTGAGGTGATGTTGTGATTGTCGAGGTCTTGGTCCGGCTGAGTCTGTGTCTCTATCTCGTTGTCGCCAAGCCTGGCCATAGAATTGATCAACTCGACAACGAGAACGCTGTGGTTGCCTGTTCGAGTATCGAGCGGTTACGGTGTCATCTCACCCGTCAACTCGCTTCTACCGCCACGATTCTTGTCCTGGGTGGCACATTATCTGACATGTTTCGTTCAACCACGTGCGATGCCGCAGGTCTTCTTGATCAACCAGCAAAACCAACATGGACCAAATTCGCCGAAAACAACCCCACATCGTGGAAACGGAACACATGCACATGAAACCACATCAACATAATTCAATGAACAGTCTCTGTACTTTAAAGGCAGTCTTGACACATTTGGGCCACGATGTTGTCGTCGCCATCTAACCGCAACTAACCCTAAGCCAACCCTAAGCCGCAGCTTTGGGTCAGGAATTCATGTCTATCGCAAACCAATGAGAATAGCACTTCTGACAGCGAGCCACGTGCAGACCGCAGAACAGGCCGAAGAGCCCAGACGAGGCAGATGACGCTGGCAATGGGACAATGCGCCGAGCAGAACCACAGCGGACACACACACCCGCACACCATCATCCCAAACCAGCAGTCCCGATCCTCATGACTTGCTCCACAGGCACCGTCCGGCCCTCATTGTCCTTTCCGAGACCCATACCCTTTGTCCAGCCATGCTTCGCCATCAGCTTGGCTCCAAAACTGGTATGACTGATCTCTGGAGCCGCAGCACCCACGACCTCACCATGTCTGACGGAAACGGCGGCATTGTCGAAGCCACCTCCCTTACCACCACCTTTGCCCGACTTCTTCGCAAACTTCCTGGCCGTAGAGCGATTCGACAAGAAACCTCTCGTCGAGGCCTGTACAATCTTGACAAATATCTCTTCCGAATATTCGCCAGTCCTCGAAGTCTTCGATATGACCGGGAAGCGGTTCTTACCCGCTCCCTGCGATCGAGAACTGAGGTTGAGCGCGTTGCAGATGTTATGCAGAGCTGCGCGGTCGGTCTTGTCCATAGGAGGGAAAGCACGCTGGTTCAAATCTTCGTCCTGCAAGAACTCACGCAGCTCGTCGTGGACGTTGCGCATGTTCATGCCGAGAGGATATTTGGTGCCGAGATGAGGTCTGCCCTTCTTTCCAGAAGATCCGAGGAGTCCCTCGCGGCGCAGCTCCTCGCGCTCGAGTTTCTTCTGCGCCTTCTTGGATCGATCTCGATTCCATTGATCGGTCAGAGTTTCCTTGAGATCTTCGTCTGAGAGAACTTCAAGCGCAGCCGGTAGCTGTCCTTTGCGTCCCTTCTTGCGAGGACGTAATGACGGCCTCTCAAAGTCCATGATGTCGAAGCCATTCTCGCCATACTGCTCAACTGTGTCAGCGAGCAGCGAGGCACTGACAAAATTGTTCTTCTTATCACGACCACTTCTTCGCGTGCCGTTCTTGTTCGGTCTGCCGGATGCGATGTTGGTGATGTTGGCAAGACCTCTTCGAGCGGCATCCACATCTCCAATTGCGTTATCAGAGCCGTACATGCCGCCGTCATCAATCATGAGCTCATCCCCGTCCATGCCAAATTCTTCCTGCTTCGCCAGCAATTTTGCGATTTGCTCGTCGGTCATCATGTCTCGACGCCGCTGTCGCAGATCTTCCTCGTCTTCCCACATTTCTTGCTCATTGTACTCAAGCTCAGACTCCAGGCCGTCGGAAGACAACTCGTCCATGTCTGGGTTGATAGACGAAGCATCGTCGTCCTCGCTGTCATCGATGCTCTCCCAGTCTTCGTGGTCGTCGTGAACTTCGGGTTCGTTGTCAACGCGCGAATGCTTCAACAGCTCATCGTCTGGCACTTCGCGGCCATCAACCACAAGTGAAGGCCCACCCAGCGTCGCATTCGCTTTCATTTCTGCGGCGAAGTTGTCGCTCGAGGCTTCCTCCTCATCCATTTGTGCGATCAGATTTTGCATGTAGTCATCGTAGGCAGCTTCCCCACCAGTGTCTTCGTCATCCGATGTCATGTTTGCACGCAGTTCGCGATTGTTCTTCTTTCTGCCACGCTTCCCTCTTCGATCCGACTTTGACGCGCTCTTGCTCTTCTTTGGCCCCTTCTTCTCTCGTAACGCCTCTTTCCAGTCAGACTGCAGCGATGCGATCGTGTCTGCTGCCCCGGGGGTTGAGTTTGCAATTGAGGGCTCTGCGAATTTCACTCTCGATGGTTTTGGTGAGGAGCTCTCATAAGCTTCCCGCTCCGCTGGCAACGGGTCCAGATCTGGTCGAGGTCGGCTCTTATCCTTGCGCCAATGTGGTTTAGCAGGTGCCGGAGTCCACTCTTGTCGCGGTCTGACAGCGAGATCGTGCCTTGAAGGAGCTGAGCCCCAGCCCCGAACCTTTGATTGCTTGCCTGCTGCCTGATTGTGCGAAGGTGCTGTGCCGCCGTTGAGCGCCTTCAGCACATCGTCGGTCGGATGAGCGCTCGCTTGCGAAAGTTGTGATTGGGAAGTGACAGGTTCGCGTGGTCGCTGCGGCGCGGAAAACGGATCATTGATGACTGTCGGCCTGTTGCGGCCTTTGAATATAACCACCTCTTCACTCGAGTCCGATCGCGCTGGAGAGGGCTCGCGGACTGCGCGCTTGCCCTGCACCTTCGTCGATCTAGAGGGGCGCGACAAGCTTTCATCCCCAACGGTGTCGACGATGAAGTGCAGCTCTGGCGTCTGTTCTCGAACTGGCTCTTCATCGACAATGATGCGTGTTTCTGTGCCGGCTGTGGTTGTCTCCATGTCAAAGTCCATGACTTCTGAGCTGTCAAGCGCCATATTTGCCACTCCGTCTCCAGTGCTGTTGATGTCCGCTTCCATTTGGATGTTCGTCTGTATCGTACTGTCGTCGATCTCGATATGATTGTCGTCGCTGTCGTCCTCGAACTCTCCGCCTGTGCTCGGTCCCGTCTCATCAAGCTGCTGATTTCGCTCTTCGACAGCAGACTGTGGCACACCTACGCTCACAAAGGTGATAGGTTGGTGGCGATATTTTACGGACGCACTCGAAGGCGTTCCGAATTTCGACGGCTTTGCCTTTGCGCCGCTGAAGCCCTTGAAGCCCACGCGGTTGTCATCGTCTGTCGTGGTTTAGCATGCGCACTGCAGCCAGTGTGTCCAATTACGAACCACCCCAATCACTGTCGTCGTATTGTGAGTAATTACGACGAGGCGTATTTTGTGCACTGCCGTTGTTCTTGACCTTCTGCTTCTTGCCAGCACGGCCTTGAGCCTTGCCTTTCTTGCCCATTGTCGTCAGCCTCAGTGGGTGGTCGTTGCAGTGTTTCGAGCGGCGAAATGTCAGCTGAGTGCTTCTTGGCTACGCATGAGTTCCGCAATCGACTTCTCCTCTCTAAAAATCTGGCGCAGAGAGTCAACGGCGCAAGGGAGCGACAATGGTCGGGATGGGCGACGTGGAGGCGTGAGAGAAAGAAAGTCGAGCTCTCCTGGTCGGCCACTCACGATGACTGCATGATCCACATGCAGCCGCCGCACCTTGACTGGACCCTGCCGCACCACTCCCCGCCCACTCCCAGGCACACATCACCACTCATCACCTTCGCGCCGTCATGCACGAGTGACTCTTGTCGGCATTCACATCCTAAGCATCTCGCACTATCGCTCCTCTGAGCTGCGGGCCCGCAACAACCTCCTCCGCCTGGAGGGCAGATCACTCCGCCCCGCTGTCTCACCTGTCACATGCTCGAACGCTAACGCAACACGCGCGTGAGCACTGCTGCTTGGGATCGAGGTTGTAGACCGGCTTCCACTTCGCAGGTTCACGTACCTTGTCACTGTAGCCATGAACGATCTTGCCCGCTTCTCCAAGCGGGCAGTCGACTATCTGTTCGATCGACCCGCCAGAAATGAAGACTCATCGACCATCTGGTGCTTGGGCCGATCCTACGACTCCGAGTACACTTCCAGCCGACCATCCTCAGCAAGCGGTGCCTTACCAGGCACCTCCCCGTCTGCCCGATCAGATGTATCTCACGCCGACAGTGCAGTGGTGACCAAACCTAGCACAAAGCCGGACGAAGTGACTGCAGATAATGATGATGAGCTGGTCAAGAGCTTCGACCAAGTCCAGCTTAGCAAGAGTATGGATGAGGAGGATCTCGGATGGCCATCAGAGTTCGTGGAAGACTTCGAGTCGCGAATATGGATCACATACAGAGACGGCTTCCCGCCCATACCCAAGTCGTCAGACCCGGCCGCGGGCTCGAAGATGTCCTTCACGACCAAGCTCCGAAGCTTTACGAATCAACAGGGCTTCACTTCTGATACTGGTTGGGGCTGCATGATCAGAAGTGGGCAGTCTTTGCTGGCAAACACCATAGTCCTGCACAGGCTAGGCCGCGACTGGAGGAAGGGCAAGAAGGGGCAGGAGGAGGAGCAGCACAAAGCCATCCTGTCGCTTTTCGCTGATACGCCTGAGTCGCCCTTCTCTATACATAAGTTTGTTGAGCATGGTGCTCAGGCATGTGGCACATACCCGGGCGAGTGGTTCGGTCCCAACGCCACCGCCAGATGTTTACGGTGAGTGCAGTGAGCTCGGTCGGCTGAGCATTACTGACGCGGCACAGAGCCCTCACAGACAAGTACCACGAAGCAGGACTGCGAGTCTACGCGCGACCGAATGACAGCGATGTCTATGCAGATGCACTCCTCGAAACAGCGACGCAAAAAGACGCAGACGACAAATTCCAGCCAACATTGATTGTGCTCGGTATCAGGCTGGGAATAGACAAGGTCACGCCAGCATACCACGCAGCCTTGAAGGCAGCACTGGAGCTTCCACAAAGCGTCGGAATTGCAGGCGGACGACCAAGCAGCAGCCACTACTTTGTCGGTCATCAAGGCGATGCGTTCTTCTACCTTGACCCGCACTACACGCGCCCGATGCTATCGCCGCAGCCTTCTGGTGAAGACATCGAAACATGCCACACGCGACGCATCCGTAAGCTGCCGCTATCCGAGATGGATCCTTCGATGCTCCTCGGATTCCTCATCCACAGCAAAGAGGAGTTCGAGCAATGGAAAAAGGCAGTATCAGAGATGCCAGGCAAGGCCATCATACATGTACACGACACAGAGCCCAAATACGCTACTGGAGCTGAGCGAGCTGGTGCCATTGACGAAGTAGAGACCATGGACGAAACTCTTGATGAGGATGACGACGACGAGGGGGAGAAGGTATGAGGTTTCATGAGCCGTGGGATTGGGATATATGACTGTGATGTGACATGATGGGTTTTTGGGTACCTGGGCACCTCTGCTGTTTGGCAATGATACGACGAGCATTTGAGCGTTTCTTGCATGATGGGGCAGAGGTTGGCGCATGTTGGGCGAGATGCACTGCATGAGTGGTCGTAAGGATCCGGCTTATAGATACCCGATATGGATGCACTCGGTCGTCAGCTTGGTTCGGTCTGTCTTGAGGGCGTTTGGAGAATATGAAGGTGGGAGGTGGGAGCGTGAACGCGAGAGTGACGCGAGGTCTTGGCGGCAATCTCAACTACGTGTTCTCGATGATGCCTTCCGGCTTCCTGTCATCATCAGCCCCCAATACATGTACCTCGATCGTCTCCGCCATCTGCTCGAGAGGCTCGCTCCAAGGCGATGACCCCACGTGCGCACTCCAATTTTGAAGGAGTCGTGAGCCGACGGAGAATTAGCGTCGTCGGCCGCATCGCCGCCTGAGGTAAGTGGAAGGGTATAAAGACTGAGCTGACAACAGGGAATAGAAATTTTGGTACTGCCCATGACTTTCGTTTCTCATTGTCTGAATTCTGGTTACATTTGATATGGCATGAATGCTGGGTCGGACGCGAGGACAGGCCAATAATGCTCTGGTTCGAATTTGGTAGCATCCAGGAAAGACCAGTCGATGTCGAGAAGCTGACCGTCCATCAGCGCCGGTTGTTGAACATTATTTACAGGCACATCAAGACATCCGGAGGACCCGATATCCAAGAACGCGTTTGCGCCACTGGATGAGAAGTTGGTGCCTTGGAGCTCGGCGCCAGAATTGTTGCAAAATGCATCAATGCCGGTACCAGGTCCACTGCAGGATTGGCTCTGGTCAGACGCAGCTGGTTTCAGTGATGCACCGATTGACTGCAGCGGCGAGTTTATCGCTCTTAGGAGCTCATCAATCTTGGAGTTGACAATAAGGTCACGAAGATCAGCATAAGCAGCAGCTTGGTTTTTGATCCCAATCGAGATCAACTTGTCCTTGACCTGCTTGAACTTGGGGTCATCTGGCTTCTTTGGCAGCAGCTTGTACCAGCTATGCGATGTCAGCTCAATTCGGGTGTGGAGGCTTGCTCGATGCTCACAACGATTCGGGCAATGCATCACCAAGCACAAAGCACAGACCCGGGCTGGTCAGTTGCTTTTCAAGGGTCATATATCGATGGCCATCATCGTCCATGTCCTTGATCTTTTGCTCAGCCTCCTTGCGGGTCTTCTTACAAGAGTCGTTGCTGGTGATGAAGACTTTCGCCATGTCCGAAATCGATGGCTTTTCCAGTCTCATTCTCAACTCCGCAAGCACAATAGTAGCGAATCGATGATGCAGGCGGGACTACTGGTCACCATCTCTGCACCGTCGGAAAACATCCATTAGCCGTGCACGGGGATCTACGATCGACTTGTTGGCATCTGCTTCTGGGGGCAGCCAGAAACTGAGCGGGTTTGTCTTCCAATCCCCGCTGTGCGCCTCCAGCAAATCCACTGTGTCTTTGTCTGGACCACTGTATTTGACGATCCCTCGGAACCGCCTAGCATCTTGGTCGCCACTTTTGACAACGCCGTAGCCCAACTTGGACCTCAGCTGTGGACGCTTCTCGAGGGCCTTGAATATGATCCGAAGATGATGTCTGAGATCGAGGGCGACCTAGGTGTCTTGTGGTCAGAAGTGACGTAGCTGCAGAGAGATCGCTGTACCTCATCCTCCTCTCCGTTCATCCAAAAGGACTCGCGTGCTGGGTCCGGCGCCAGGGTTCGTTCTGGACTGTTCGTTTTCGTCATGCTCCGGACCAAAAACTTGCAATTGGGTGTACTGGGATTGGCTCACTCCCCAAAAATCATCACAACACGACCTTTCGGTCGCTGGTGCACGCGTTAGCCCCGCGCGGCCGGTAGACGATGTTTTGGGGCAGCCCAGCTCAATTGACTTCATGCCAAGGCCGACGCTAATTTTCCCTACGGCTGCAGATTGCGACCTCGCTGCATGAAGCTCGCACGCAGAACAGGTTTTTCGTCATTCACTGTCGTCAAATATGGCTCTAGATCTCTGGCCTCGCTTTTGACATGCATGATTTGACGTCGTACTGGACGAGATCTTTGCAGTTGACAGTTCTTGGCACAGCCCTACTCGCCCAAGCGAGTTGATCGCCTTGTTGAGCGCAAGGAAGTGGCAAAAACTAGGCACGATTGACGTACTGTTCGGGCGTTATTCATCGAGGAAGATGGAGACTGCACATGTGCGTCACGGAATCAAAGCGCCACGAAGCGTTATAAAAGCTCCCAGGAAGGAGCATTATGGCCCGAACCACATGCGACGGAAAGTTAGCGCAAAAATACAGTTACACGACCGACCAATACTTCAGCCCAAGGCACCATGTCTGATAGTTTCAAATCAGCTGAGACCTCGCAGCCACAAGGCTTGACATCGTCACATGTCGAGCGGCTTTCCGAAACCACCAATGGAGATATTCCACACGCTTCACCTCCTGCGAAGCTCGAATCTCATTGGCAGCGATACTACGGCTTTGGCAGACATTTCTTCACCTACGCCTTGGCTGAGCCCTTGTACCGTACAGCTTTGCCTACAGCTACTGGCCCGCAGCTCGATGTAGGCAATAAATTTCTGGTCATATTGGTGAACGCTAACTCGATTCTGCTCAGGCTGAGTTGCAGAATGCGATAACAGAGTTTAACTACGTAAAATGCGTACCAAAAGCACTTGCAATCGCACAGTCCGCTGGTCTTCCCTTGCCACCACAAGACCGACCAGGCGGCCACTTTGCGCAACTGATGGAAATTATTGGCCTTATAGCACTTCATGACAATCCAGAAGCAAAGTGTGAGCTTGCAGGTGCTATCAGAAGCTCAAGCTCGCGAGGGCCTGGCAAAGAGCGACGTTTTGAAGGGTTTCCGCCATCTCCTCCGGAATCTGTGGGCTCGGATGAGCATGAGACCATTCGCAACAACGAGCGCCAGCATCAATGGGCTCATTCGGGAGACTCGTTTGATGAGAATCGACGCCGGCAGCCTCTTCCGCAAAACAGACGGACTGGCCAGGAAATGATCAGGCGCGATGAGCCGAACATGGGCACTTATGCCACCAGGCTATACGAGTATTGCCAGCAGAATGGTCGAGGTCTCGATCATGAAGCCACGCAAGCAGGCCAGACCGCTGCAAAATGGAGGGAAGTGGTCAATGTGGACGGTCGCACCTTTGTTGGCGAAGCCAACACGAAGAAGGCTGCCAGACACGAGGCATTCCGCGATGCGTGCATTGAGTTGGGCATCTAAAGCTTGAGCGGGATGCGTTATGGAGACAAGTCCCAGACCATTGTTGCTGTGCCGACTAGCTCTGGAGCTCCTGCTGCAGATTGCCGATCGTTCAAAATCCTGTTTTGCCACTGCGAAGCATTGACTTTTACATACCGTCAAATGATCACTTCATCTACTGCATCAGTCGCCATGTCTACGCAAGCTGAGGTCGAAGATGCGGTCCGGCTATTGCACGACCACATAGTGGCAAAAGAGCTCGTCCAATATGTTGCTGTCGAACACGTCACCTCTTTTATAAGACCCGGCACTGGCATCCCTTTCAAACCGGAACAGAAGACCTGGCATCGCTTCCTCGATGAAATATGTCATCTATGTGATTTCAAGAGTGGCGGCAAGACTGTACGATCGATCGCTGTCGAGAATGCGAGCAACGGAGATGTCATTTTCTGGGCTGCCTCAATCTACACGGATTCAGCTGCTTTCAAAGCACACTTGGAAACCTTGCTTGAGGAGCTGAAGAGTCTAGTCAGCAGAAAGAATCGTACAGAAGAGACAGCGACGGCTGTTCATGATCTTTCTATGGGCAAGGCATCTGCAAGGATTCGTGTCTACAGTGCTCTGTTTGTAGAGTCGGCGGATCAGGCTATCAACAAACTGTCGGGAGGCGAAGCCATTTCAGGTCTGTGGGCGTTGACTAACAGGTGAATATTGTTGACCCTGTGAAGCAGACACGAGCTTGCTTGTGGAACTAAAAGAGCTCAAGGCCGTATCAGACTCGTATCAAGCGTTGTGCCATAGGGCATATGACAAGTTTCGACACACCGACGCCCAAGGCCGACTCGAATATCTCATCGAGCATGACCATGATACGCTGTGGACGCATCTGAGGCATCGTATCGGACGTCTCGGCTCATTCAAGCGCGCCTCGAGATTTCTGGCCAAGAATGCTCCTGAGTTCGCGAATGCGATCCGCAATGCAAAGGTCAAGCTTATCGATCCTCAACCCCGAGTAAGGACGCCGATCTCTGTCGAACCAGACATCAAAGTTCTGCTTACTCGAGTCTGTCCTTGGCTCAAGCAAGAAGACGTCCTCGCGCAAGCTGCAAAGAAGCTAGAGACTGCCGAGAAAAAGCTCAAGTCCTTTCGTGAGCACACGTTGATGCCCAGCGTGCACGCTGAAGTTATCGTCCTCAACCACTTCTTCAGCCAGGGTCTTCGCTTCGCCGACGATGATCGATACATCGGCTGCAGCAAACCTTCTTGTTACTGCTGCTCGCTGTACTTTGACGCACACCCGGGGGAGTTCGTACAAAGGCCTTGTCATGGGAATGCTTATGTGAGATGGTCTCCGCCACGATCTCGGAATGGCAAGCTGAGCACTGTTACGGTCGAGGTCCTGCAGAGCATGACTCGGGATGTTCAGGAGGAGCTGAGATGCCAGATTATGAACAACATCTATGGACGAAAACGAAGTCGCGATTCGGAGACTGCCCAGACTGTTTCGTGGTATAGTCAAACGGAAACTTTGGCATGACCTGCATAGAAAGTAGTGGGGAGAACTAGCATGTATCCTGTGTTCTCCTACGTCTCCATCTGGCGCCGGAACACTCGACAACATAATCGACGCTATCACAAGGATCTCGATTCAACTGGCGACAGAAAGCGATATGGCATAAGAGCAGAGGTCAACTTCATCGCGGGTATGCAGCGACGCTGCGGACTGGAAGCTTCTGGTTATGATGGGTGAATGGCTATTCACCCGTCTCCGTACGGGACTTTAGCGCCGAGCTTATTTGCCTCCTGCGCCCAACTTGCAACTTTTGCCGAACCCTCGTCTGTCAACTCTGCAGCACCAGATCTCTCTCGTTTGCCGCACACACCTGATTCCAGTGGCCAGCTCCGCAGCGCCGCGGCATTCGCGAGGATGTCAAGTTTCAAGGAGTAAGACCACACATACCTCAAGCGATAGCCCGTCACTGACTGTCTGTAGCATCGCCAAATCCAAGCCAAAAGCGTCTACTACGTGCCCCCAGCTCTAATCAGCGAGCACTCGGAGGTTCTACACGAGCTGATGCACGAGGATGACGGGGAGACTGTGAAGACTTGGATCGCGTTGGAGGATGTCGACGAAGACACGTTCGCGCGTTTCGTCGAGTACCTCTATACCGGCGAGTACGCAGCCGCGAAGCCGATGCCCCGTGTGCAGTCGATCGAAGCACTCGCTACGGAGAACTCTGATTTCGAGCTCACCCCCGCGACGTCGAAGGTGGACCCGCATGAGGGCTTTGGTTTGCAGCGAGGGTCGCTCGATGAACCGAGGCAAGATTTTTGGTGTAACCAGGTTTTCAGAGTCGGAGACTCTGCCCCGCAAGCTCCGCCCGAGGCGATGAACGATGAAGTCTTCGGATTTGCCCCGTCGAAGAAGGTAGTGAAGGCGGGCAAAGTTGCAAAGAAGCCTGAGCCTGAGAAAGCTACCATTTCTGCTCAAAAGAAAGCCTGGGAGACCTTCAAAGCGCTATCTTGGCCTGTGGCAAAGAAAGAAGCAAAAGGCCCCGAGTACTTCGCGCGGCCAAACGAGAATGGGGACGAAGACTACACCCGGGTTCTCCTTTCCCACGCACGCCTACACGTTTTCGCATGCGTCTGGGACATCACCCGTCTCAAGGCTCTGACGCTCAAGAATTTGCACAAGACTCTTGTTGCGTTCACGATCTTCGACGCTTGTGCACTAGACATTGCTGAGCTGATGGTATACAGCTACAGCGAGCAAGGGGACCGCAGCGTTGCTGAGCTGCGCGAACTGGTCAATGACTATGTGGCATGCAACGTTCAGAAGTTGATGAAGGTGTCGGCTTTCAGAGATGCTGTTAAGGGCTGTGAAGGGGCTTCTTTTCATCTGTTCGAGCTTGTCGTCGAGCGAATGCAACTCCAAGAATGAGATCTAGTCTACTGGGGTGCGATCGTATTTAGCATCGGAACTCAGACCAAGGCGGGATCTGAGGCATGATTGTTGTCAGTCACTGCATGAATAAGGCCGTATGGAACGTTGGCGATAACTCTGCGCCGTGTTTCAGGAGAGTGGGAGACAATATACAATCCAGCCATCGACCAAGAGTATTACGCATGCTTCCAGTACACGTCTAGTCGTGCTTTCTCTTCGCCATCACGCACGCGAGGAGGCTGCTCGACTGCAAATATGAGCTCTGACCATACAAAGTGTGTAAATCGAATAATCTGCCGATGGTCAACAACTGACGCTAGCAGAATTGTTAATGCTGCTCGATCTGAAGCAATCTTGTGCCTTGTTGGAGTCGCAAAGACGAGGTTCTTCGTGCATAGGGCTCTACTGAATAGCGAGGACGGTGGACCTTCGTGCCCTATCAAAGTGATCAGTGACAGAGAATCTTCGTTGCCCGTCAGAATCAAATATGTCGATGCTGGAACTTTGTCGCCTTACATCGAATACCTCTATACTGGAGATCATACAGCAGCAGAGTCAAACAGCCGTCTCAGCTCATATGCATGCTCGGCGAGTGAGTGATCTGATGGCGAGGTCCTCACTCCTTCGATCTCACCAGATGCCAATTTCCAGGACATGTCAGGGAAAGTGTCGCTATGTTCTGGAGAAGTCCCGTTCATACGAACTGAGCCGTCCACGAATATGAAGGAACGATCAGTACAGCCGAAAGTGCAGATGTCTCCAAGCACATGGAGACTGCCATGGAAGAGGCAAAAACCTTCTCTGCGACAGCAAGTGTGGGATAAGTTCGTTGCTGCATCGCCTGCTGGCTCGGACGAAAGTGAGAAAGCTGCCGCGTACATACTCAGCCTACACCAAGGTGTTCCTCTCTCATGTAGAGCTGTACATCTTTGCCGCGATGTGGTTAGCAGGGAATCCGCAGAAGCTCGCACTCCAGAGACTGCATGAAACCCTGGTGAACTTCACGCTTAATACTGAAGCGGTGAGCGACATTGCTATTTTACTCCGCCATGTCTTTCAGGACGCGGATTCTGTTTGCGATATCTCCGAGCTGAAAGCTATCGTTATCGGCTATGTGGCTTGCCATGTGGAAAAAGCTGACGCAGAATACCATCTTCCAGCAGACGATGCAGGGTTCGAATGAGGCTGCGGTGGATCTCATTCAGACTTTACTTTGTAGACTGAATACTTGACGCCAGGGAGAATGCCACTACTTTGATCGCTTCTCATCTTGAATCGATGCCAGCCGACCATTTTGAACAAGTGAAGTATTTGACCTGAGATTATATACTCGTCATGATTGTACCGCCATGATGCAGCCTTTCAGCGTAACTCTGTTGCGTGAGTGATGCCTGTGCCTGTTCCTGCATACAACGATATCCTTGAGAAGAGCTTCTGTAGCTAGCACATGGTCGCAGGTTCGAGCTTGAGCTCTCATCACAACCTATTTGCCGAAAGTCAACCGTCGAACGCTCCCAAAGCTCCATTGTTGTCGCTTCACGGACTTTAGCAAACATCTCTTCGGCGAGACAAAGATTTAATAAGTTCAAACAATTCGACAAGCTCGATCCCCAAATCCTAGAGAATTAGTCGATTATCCTCGCTCAACAGTCCCGTCATGGCTGCTTCATATAAAGAGTACGCACTCACTACCATACCCTCTTCGACGATCCTCATCGTTAACACTGTACAGAATTGCGACAACGAAGCCATTCCGTTTCATCATCGGCAGCAATGCCACAGAATTCTTCGCACATCCTGCCATTATCGCACAGCATTCGAAGCCATTGGCGAAGCTCATGAATGGGAACATGCGAGAGGCTCGAGAAGGTCAAGCTCGTATTGAAGAGGTCGACGAGAACGATTTTGCCAGATGTCTGGAATTTTGCTACACGAAAGATTATTCTGCGGCGGATCATGCAATTGTGCTCGATGCGGCTTCGGTTGAACAGGAGAAGGAGCCAGCGCAGGCTTCTGGAGTGGACATGGCCATGGAACTGGATGATCTATCGCAAGCAAAAAATTTGATGGGTTTTGGAAGCTCACAAGCTGAGCCCGTCGTCGACATCGACGAACGACCGAAGCAGAAGCTCAGGAAGTTACGACCTTTCGGCAGCGCATCCCCACTCCCCAAGTCTACCACTTCATCACTTCGCGCAAATGCATGGAGCATGTTCCAAGACATGTCCTGGAGCTCAACTTCCGATAACAGAAAAGCAGCAGCAGCAGATCAACCTCGACCCAACAAAGAAGCCTGTGAAGACTACACAGATGTCTTCCTCTCCCATGCCAAGATCTACGTCTTCGCAGACACCTACGCGATCGAACCACTCCGTATCCTCTCACTGCAGAAGTTGCACAGAACTCTGTCGCTCTTCACTCTGTTCCCAGGAAGAGAAGACGACATCGCTATACTGCTTCGGTATACTTATCAAAACACCGCTGAGCGCGAAGTCAAAATGGACGAGCTGCGGGAACTGGTACTCCGCTACGTGAGTTGCAAAGTAGAGAAGGTGCGAAGCAGCAAGATTTTCAAGGAGACACTCCGAGCTGAAAATGCTTCTTCGGTGGATTTGATTGAGATGCTACTACCACGCTTGGATTGAGAGTTGGGATTCCCAGGACTTCGTGCGATGACTGGGTTGTGTTATGATGGGAAGCTCGATTGGACGTGTTTGAAAGAGTGCTATGGATCATCCTGCTGCAACGACTGATTCTCTATTCATTTCACCTCACGACACCACCGCTTGACCCGACCCCATCTCCATCTCACCGTGATGAACAGTTCTGCTCAATTCTTCTTCGAGCCCGAGTTGGAACTGCCAGAATTGCCGCCCTTGCTCGCAGTATTGACATTCTTGTCAGCAGCGGACTGAGCACGCTGCGCGAAACCCTGGTCGTTGCCCGACTTGGCCTGCAATGATGTGAGCAAGAAGTTGGTATGTGATACGGGTTGAGATGCACATACATTGGCGGACTGGATGCGAGCTGCATCATCTTTGGACATTTGGCCGGACATATTGATGTGTGATCTTGATTCGAGTTCTCAGTTCTGGTTTTGTAGAGTTGCTGACTCCATTCGTTTGCTCCGTAAATGAAATCACAGTCCATTCGATCCTGGTTGACTATTCTGCAGATCGATGGCTCTGTGCCGACTCCGGCTATCAGACCAGGAGGAGTTGAGCGGAAGAAAGCGAACGATGTACCACCGCGTAAGCAGCAGTTCTCAGTGAAGAGACGAGTTCCTGAGTAGTCACCGCTGAAAGCTGTGAGGTGGCATTCTGGTGAGAGCTGGAAAAGTCCGTTCTCGATATCCTCGACTTTATTACGTGTGCTGAGCACAGGTCCGTAAATGGGGTTCGATCCGCCGTGATCTACGACTTCCGCGTAGAAACGTTGATTGGCTATATCGGATGCTGTAGGACGTAGTGCAAAAGTCGGGTAGACGGTGTAGGGGGTTGTGGAGGTGAATATAGTACTGGTAGCTGTTGATGTGGTTGAAGTTGACGCGGTAACTGAGACTGTGCTGGTTGTAGTGATGGTTAGCCGTGCGGTGATGACGGACACTTTGGTGGTTGTGATAGTAGTCGTGTCAACTTCTGTCTCTGAGTATGTGGAAGTGACTGTACGCGTTGCTTGAGAAGTGACCAAGCTTGTCGTTGTAGAAGTAGGTACTTTGAGTGACAAGCATTTGCATGCGCCGCCTAGTGCCTTTTTGAACGCTTTGAGACATGTTGGGAGAGGGACTGGTTGCTTGTTGGTGGGGGCAGAGCGCTTCTCTTTGGCGCGAGGAGAGCGAGTGGTGTAAACGGACGGTTCGCAAGAATACTTGATGCTGGGTACCACGGTGGTGGTGACGGAAGTGCTCTTCGAGGTGCCGACCGTAGTCGTGAAGCCGACCAAAGATGTTCTGATTGAGTCAGCGTTGCTTCAAAATAAGTTTACAGCGAAGTTCTGTCCACAACATACTCGGTGGTTGTGCTCGTACTGAGACTATGATTCCATTAGCATCCGGACTGACTCCCAAGAACGAAGTTCCTACCTAAGGACTTCTACAGTCGAGGTTGTTGTTTGTCTTGTAACTTGAGTGGTCGAAACTGTAGCGATCCCAGTAGTGGTGGTGATCGACGTGACAGTCGATGTAATAGGCTTGATCTGAAGGTATGACGAGCAATATGCAGAAGCGGTAGAAGACGCGCGGAGCACCTTGATAGCCCTAGAAACACTGCTGCAGATATGAGCAGGGGGGTTTCCACCAGCGCGTGCCTCTGGCGCAGGGCTCGCAGCTGCGATGCTCGAAAGCAATGTTAGAAGAAAACTGATTGACCGCATCATGAAGCGGTCTCTTCAAGGAGAAGAAGAAACACCAGACTCTCGCAGGACTGTTCCGTGCCAGCGGGCACCTCTGCATCTTTCACTTGTACCAGCATTCTGTGCCGCGGGCATGGCTGAGAGATGCCAATGGCTTCTGGACTCGAGCATACCACTCGTGCGACTGCTGTCCACGTGGACTTGACGCCCGTGTGGCTTGTGATTGGTGAAGTCTTCGATTCAATCCCTCTGAACTCTATGCACGACAGATGCGGTTAGCAAGCACAGGACTCTTTCCCAACGCAGTCAGTATAGACGAATGGGCTGCGACCATTGAGGAAGCTGCTATCAATGCCGTCTCTTGTATACCACCCTTTCGGTCTGTGCATCAGCTGATAGCCGTGTCGGACCAAGCTTTCGTGAACACAAGAGAGAGAAAGAGAGAGCAATGCGAGAGCATATACCTGCAGGCTATAGTGACGCGCCGGCAAGTGTCGTCCAATGACCAAAGAAGTTGTGCTTTTCATGTGTTCGAGAAGGTGGCCTTAATGCTCCTTAGAAGCCGCCCTGACAGGGGCTTGGATCCTTTGGCCGGGTTCGATCTCTCGTATATTCGTGGCCAAACAACGAGCCCATCACGTGACACGCGCCAAATCTGAGAACAATTCCTCCGTCTTTCAGCTGAGTTCTCAGAGCTGCAAAAGAAATGCAAAACTTAAGTCATGGTTGCCCTCGTCTTCACAGCCCCACAGCCCTAAGTTAGTCCCCTCCTACTTGCAGGATCGCTGCATTTTACGCCACCACCAAACCTCGGCCTGATTTGCATCAAACGAGACTGAAAAGGATATAATGACCTCGCTCGCCAATCCCTGCGCACCAATATCCAGGATACAATACGCAACCAACCAAACAGAAAAGAGACGATGAATCGTGGTACAAGCGCACGCACCCCGCATCACCATACCGGCAACATGAAGCTTGGCAGCGGGTGCCCAAGCACGGGTGGTTCTAAGAGTCCGCCCTACGACACCACCACGCAGAAAATCGAAGATCTCATATCTCTATTCGCCATCGCCATCAACGCGCGCAACTTCGACGCCCAGACCTCCCCCTGGAACAAAGCCACGCCGCAGTTCCGCGCACAGCCTCTTTTCGCAACAGATCGACAACTAGATATCAACGAACTGATGACGCACTGGCGAAGCGTCTTCGAGGAATTTCCGAATGCATATATGCAGACGATTGATCGGTATACGAGACTGCTGGACGCTGGAGGGAATTTGGCGGAGAATTACGAGACGTCGGAGATCATGAATGCTCCCGAGGGGGTGGTGAAGCAGATGATTGGCAGGTGTACGTGGGTGTTTAACGAGGGGGAGTGGAGGATTGCGAGTTATAAGGCCATGGATGGGATGAATCCGGCGTAGTTGAAGAAGCTGATGATGAGTTTGATTGTGTCCGCCTGCGGGGATGGTTACTTACTCGAAAGGTCCGATCTGGAGAGTGCTTGTGATGAAGCGATATAAGCGGGCCAGAGAGGTTGATTCGATCTTAGCACAGGTCTTGCCTGGCGAGATACTGGAGTGCTGAAAGATGTTGGGAGCATTCGAATGCAAACCCCGCTCTGTCAAAACTCCCCCGAGGAGTGTGTATCGCTGCAGTGGCAGCAAGAGTGAAGAAGTGCATCTCAGCGAAGTGAACAAAATGACCAACGAAAAAAGATAAAGGACACTTGAAAGGATCGTAATACGGGCATTTGGACAGCAAGGCAGATGCGTTCTGGCCCTGCAGCACGACTGACTGCAAGCTGTGGTCGCAGGCACGTGTCGCGCCGGACTGGTCCCTCCTCAACCTGAGCTCTTGAGCTTGCGGTTTGCGACAATGGATTCGTCAGAGGCGGCCACCAATTCCGAGCGGCAACTCCTTCTGACAACCGCTCCGGCCCAAACGGCGAGCTGCCTCCGCATTGTATGTCGAGCCACGCGACTCTGGTGACGGAGGCACAATCAGAGCAAGCAATCGACAGCAGATGCGACTTCCTGGTAGTCCAAGCGCATGAACCACGAAACCTACCTGACCTGACCGTGGGACCACGCGACGACGAAAGTTTATTCTTGGGCAGCCTTCTTCTCGTCGCCATAGCCCTGCCTCAACCCAGCAAAGGCGCCACAATGGCTTCGCCGACGACAGCGCAATCGTCGCACAGGCCAAGCTGGTACTACAAACGTGTGCATGAGATGACCGACGATGAACGACTGGAATCTCTCAAAGCTTGGGCAGAAGAGAAGAGGTTCGTGACGCCAGGCGAGCAAGGCACCTTCAGCGCGGGCGTCGGTGGGACCGCTTCGCTCGCACTCGGCGGACCTTTGCGAACAGTTTCGAGCGCGAGACAAGCCGAGGATAAGTATCATGGCCAGTATGAAGCGCCAATCGGGCCTCCTTCTTACCAAGTGGCGACGACACAAGAGCGAGGGCGAGAGCCAACCGTGTTGAAGAGATGGCTGGAGAAACGGCGATCGAAGAAGGCGGCGAAGCGGAGCGAAAGTGCTCCAGAATATGTGCGATGAGTCGAGGACCTGAGAATCCAGAACGTCAGAGACTGAAGTTGACTGGAGCATCCTAAGAGATCTGCTCATGCGCAGTCAGCATTGGCATCCAACACAAGGTTTCCAGAAAGGGCGCAGTGATGGTATGAAGATCATACAATTGGTGTAGTTGTTTCTCATCAATCATGCTCATGTCAAAACCCGAAGGCGAAGACGAAGCATTTATGAGTGGTGCATGAAACAGTTGCTAATCATTTCAAAGGAGATGAGGAAGGCGGAACTGGACTTACACCGCGAGTCAAGAAACGTGGGCTCACGGGGCTTTGATGGCGGACGCACCATCAGATGTCATTCTCAGTTGGCGCGTTCACGTCAAGTCCCGTGTCCTCTCTCCAGCCGGCCTTGTCTTTGAGCACGTTCTTCCGGTCCTGCTTCCACTTCTTGTCCCATGCCTCGATCCTCCCACCTAGCACGTCCACATTGCTAGGCGTGAGCATGATGACGCCTCTCGATACAGTGAAGTCCTTGAGTATCAGCTTGGCACCAATTCCCAAAGTGATATCCACTTTGTCGATCTTGGTCATTTCGAAGGCGTACGCCTTGCTGCCCTTCGCATCTTGCAGTAATAATTTGTGTGGACCGCCGCTTTCAGCCGAGTTCGCTGGCGGGTTCATGTCCGTGTTGTCTTCATCATCGGCCACGACGCGGATGACCTCGTGACCTTTTCGCATTTCGCCTCGCTCTTCCATCTCGATGGCCTCGACCTGGCTCCATCTGCTGCGACCAATGTCCTCAATGTCGAGGACTTGAACAGGAACCGGACCAGGCACGCGCAGCTCTTGGACTTCTGGGCTCGCCACACCTGCAGGAAAGCATGAAGCCGCGGTGTATTGCAGGGTAGTCGTGAGGTCTGTGGTTAAAAGACGCGACTCGGCGGATTTTTGCTGCACAATGGGCGGAGTCTGAAGTTTGATGGACGGCTTGTAGGATTGCAGCCATTGTGCAGTGGGCGTCAGCGACTTGGAGGCGAGAAAGTTGCGTATGGCATTGACTGCAGCGTCAGCCATGTTTGGTCGTCTCACATCTTTGTTGTTTTGGTGTTGAATGAAGAAGAGAAATGCGAAAGAGAAATGCGAAATCGAAAGCGCGTCTTTCACGATCTGCCAAGACAAGACCCATAGCTTTTCTCCTGCGTCACAGCACCGGCACGATAGCCCTCTCTCTATCGCTGCACGTACATTGGTGCATACTCCCGATATCGCCATGTCCATCGCATCGCCTCGACCATCAGTGACTCTATCCTCGCGCCGCACATCAATTGATACGACCGCCTCCACAACCTCCAGAACTACAGGCCAAGCAGCCGAACGAGGCTCCCTCCGCCGCAATCGCGCAGCTCTCCGAGATTACTACAACCTCAAAACCACCTCTCTCCTGACCACACAAGAGTCCTCCACACCTGTCGCACCTGCCACACCTGCTCTCGACCCCGACCAAGAATCCGAGCTCGACAAACCCGGCTTCGAACCCGAGCAATATGTCCAGAACCTCCTCACCACCGAAGACCTCTACGGCGTGCTCCGGATCGAAGCCAGTCTCGTCTCCGACATTCGCAACCTCGACGGAGAAAAGAAAGCACTAGTATACGATAATTATTCCAAGCTGATAACAGCTACGGACACGATTAAGGCTATGCGAGAGAAAATGGATCCCATGATGCCTGGCACGAGCACGCTGGGACCGGCGATTGGGCATATCGCTGAGACTGCGGCAGGGCTGAAGAGGGAGATGAGGGAAGCGAGTGCAGGTGGGGAAGTGGCGAGAGTTGAGGAAAGGAGGAAGCAGCAGGAGTGTGTGAGGTGGGTGTTGGGGAGTGCGGAGAGGTTGAGGGAGCTGAAGAGGGATGGGAGGGATGAGGATGCACAGGACGAGTGGGACAAGGTCAGCAGAGTGCTGGAAGCATGGAAGGGCGTGAAGGGCGTGGAAGGTGTGAAGAGGGCCTGTTTGGAGGCGCTCGAAGTGGGTGAAGAAGGATGAAGCCTTTTCTGGATGATGGACTGCGTCTGAAAACAGACATTCTGGAATCGCCGCGAGGAGACGTGATCTCTTGGGTAAGCTACGACACTGCTGCTTAGCAGTCCTGGACACGATACAACATGCCACGTTCATCATTGCCGTTGGCATCGAGTCGCTTCTTTGCGGTCGGCGCTGCGTTCGCAATGTAATTTCCAATTTGACCCTGGCCTACGCTGTTATTGATACATGTCACCAGGCTTCATGGTCAATCATCTTAAAGGATTATGCCCAAGCATACTGGTCTACAATGCTGCGCGCGGCCACGATGAATGGCGGCTCTGATTGCTGCGATCAACATCGTGCCAACGCGGAGAATGATCTGTTCACATGCAACAGCGCAACTATTTTGAAACGTCGCGGGGCGTCAAAGTGGCAGAGCTGCAAGTCGCTGCGCTGGCCATTGCGGAGCCTGGCCGAGCTACATGAAACGGCGCTGTGCCCTTGGCAACCATTCTTTGGCGTGATGGAGTCGGTGATTGGGAACACCATCAAGACCGAAGGGGCAATAATATTGACCTGCCGAATGGAGAATGGAGCAGATATTCCATGATTCGGACCATACTCGTCATGCGGTCGGTCGTCGGCTGCTCGTATGCATTGCCACCTCCGTAGATTGCAAAGATTTGTCCCCATTTTTCTTACCCCCGCTAGTCAGTGGAAGTGAGGGGCGGGCATTGGCCATGCTCCAGTATGATCTGCCAAGATAGAGTCCATTCCATGCTGTAGATACATAAGTGAAGACGGTACACCATGGCGAGTATGCAGCCACGGGGCCAAATGCTGGAGACACGCTCATTGTTCTAGACGTGGTGAACAAGACACAACCGGCAGGGCGGCGTCACCATGCATGCGAAGGGCAAGTGTACCTGCAGATCTGGCGGCTTTCATCTCACAAGCGAGCGAATGGATGGAGCTTTGCTGTTTAGCTCGCAGCCCCTGCACACGCGCCAGGAGGCGTTTGCGCAACGCTTTTGCGACGAGGATACGACCTCTTCCACCGCCGCACCGCACCACCGCGTCTTCACGCACTTCACGCTCATTTTCGTGCAGAATCGCACTGCAGCCACTCCTTCAGCAGAAGCGAAATCCGCTGGTCGGATCGATCCTCCACGCGCCACCACCGCCACCCGCGTCTGACACCCGAACATCAACCATGTCTCGCCGTCTCGCGGGGCTGGCCAGCATTGCGCTGCTGGTCGCATCTTCCCTGGCGCAGACCTTTACGGACTGCAACCCGAATAACTCGTCCTGTGGTCCCGATCCAGCTTTGGGGACCACCTTCTCGGAAGAGTACAACAAGACATTCAGCGAATTCGATCCGCGCTTCTGGAATGTCACGGCGGGCAAGCAGCTCATCTCGTTTGGCGACGATGGCGCCGAGCTGGCGTTGAACAACGAGGGCGAATCAATCACTGTCAGATCCAACTTCTACATTTTCTGGGGACAAGTCGAGGTCTTGTTCCAGGCTGCGCAGGGCAATGGCATCATCAGCACGGTCATCACTCTCAGTGACAACTTGGACGAGATCGATTGGGAGATCAAAGGCGGCAACCACACGAGCGCATCGAACAACTACTACGGATGGGGCAATCTGTCGCAGTTCAACTCGGAGTATCCCGCAATGAACCCGGGACCCCAGGACGACTTCCACAACTACACGATCGACTGGAACCAGGACAGAATCGAACTGTATCTCAATGGCGAGATGGTCCGAAACATTCCGGCCGGCGTGGCGGGCGAGTACCCACAAACACCAAGTCGTGTCCAATTCGGTCTGTGGTGTGGTGGGTGCTCCGACCAGCCAGGCACTGTCGAATGGGCCGGCGGATCGCCCACCTGGGACGAAGGTCCCTACGTCATGAAGATCAAATCTCTTCGCATCACAGACGGGACCACCAATGCCACCGAATACAGCTACGGCGACCACAGCGGCACATGGGAAAGCATCAAGATCGTCGACGGCGTGTCCGATGCCTACAAAGAAATGAACAAACTCAGCACGTACGAGAAAGCTCAGAAACATTGGGAAGGTCTATCGACTGGCGGCAAAATCGGCATCGCGTGCGGTGTCCTCGGTGCGCTTCTCATCGGCGCAATCGCCTTTGCATTCTACTGCATGAAGCAACGAAACGAAGGCCGCTCCGAAGCTCTGTTGCAAGAGAAAGACTGGGATGCCCACCAGTCAGAGCTCATGGAGTACCGCACCATGATGGCCAAGGGCAATTTCGCAGTCTCGAGACAAAGCGTCATGATGGAACCTCTCCAGCAGCCCAAGCAGAGTCGGTTGGCGAGGTTGAGCGAGAGGTTTTAAACCCCATGAGACAACATCATTCTTTGGAGATTTTTTTCTCCAAATGTTTCATTCGCAAATCGACAGCCATGAGAACAGAGAGACGCGGAGAGACAGTAGAAGTCTTGCATGCGTGCTTGCATGCTTGTGAAAAACTGTACAGTGCAGAGGAGCTTTCACGAGCCCAGGTTGAGAGATTAATCTTTCGGATTGTTCTTGGGGATGTTTTGGGTAACGTGCATCATGAGATACCAGTCTTTCATTCATTTTACTATCCAGTATTTCTGTCATCTTTCTCTGCGCCTCTTTTGTTGATATGATGGTGATGTGGGATCAACGTGGCACCTTTCATCTGCAGAGAAAGGGTCCCGCTCGATGTTGGAGCTTTTGCTGCAGCTGTATTCCGCTGAGGCGAAGACCCAACTCTCCTGGGCGCAAATCACACAATCGTTTAGGACACCGCAATTCACCTTGAGCGGCAACAAAGTCCTTCCGGACACGCTTTTCGCTACAAACAAACGTTCGATAAGCACTCAATCGTTTCACCAAGCGAGTCCGCAATCATGGCAAGCTTCCTAACAGATTCGTCGCCGATGCTAGAAAACATCCCAACAACCCCCTACCTCATCCTCTTCATCATCACAACAGCATCCATCCCTCTTCTACCATATTCTCTTCCCTCGCAAACGCTCGCCTTTCCCAACGATCAACTCCTACCCCTTCGACTTCCTCAACCGCAAAGCCCACAGGAACTACACCCACAACCTCATCACCCAAGGCCTCGAAAAATACAACAA
Organism: Cercospora zeina; assembly: GCA_022702355.1. Lineage (NCBI taxonomy): Eukaryota > Fungi > Ascomycota > Dothideomycetes > Mycosphaerellales > Mycosphaerellaceae > Cercospora > Cercospora zeina. Next base: position 4,141,798 of record JAKLWX010000005.1, read on the forward strand.
CACTCCCATCACGCTCTCCGCCCCTTCTGGTCCTCTCATCATCCTACCAGCTTCCCTAACCAACTGGGTCCGCACGAACAAAGATCTCGATCGCCAACAACTCAATTTTACACCAATATTTTGGCAATTTCCCCGGTTTTGAAGCGAATCGAATCATGCATGCTGATCCGCGGATAATTTAGGTATTAATCTGATCAAGAAGAAACTCTCGCAGAATGGGAGACTGGTGCCGATTTTGAGTCGACATGTTGGGCAATCGCGAAGATGCAATTGCTGGACAGCGTCATGGAGGAGTCGCAGAGGACTGGGAGTCCAAGAATTGGTAAGTCGGATCATGATGCTGATATTGCACTTTGATTTCTCGCGCTGACTTGGTGGCAGCTGGTCTCGAGCGCCTCGCAATACGCGACACCAGACTGCCCGACGGCACTCTCCTTCCACGCGGATCGCACATTGCAGTCGACCAGTCTGGCATGCGAGATGCGAAGCATTACTCGGACCCCGAAATGTTTGACGGGTTTCGATATTACAAGAGGGCGATGAAGGTACGGCCTTCGTATCACCGACTCAGGAGCATAGCGTGTTTGGCATGGGAAAACACGCCTGTCCTGGAAGATTTCTTGCAGCGGTTGAGATCAAGCTATGTCTGGCGCATATTCTGCTCAAATAAGACATCCGGTTCCGGGAGGGTTACAGCCCACTGCCTGCGAAACTAGGAATTGTGGTCATGGTGGAGACGGTAGTCTTGCAATATACAATGCGCTTGTACAGATAATGAAGGTAGAAGGAGAAGGTAGATTGATGCAGACCACAACGGCGATGCGTGCCGCGCTGTGCCGCTGATGCCGAATCTCGCCCGATCTCCACGACAACGCCCGCACACAACAAGCTTCCGCTCTTGGACTTTGGCATTGGCACCTCCACCGCCACGACATTCGTTGATACAGCCTTATCCAGCGACTTCGAGACTATTGTACATATTTCATTTCATCATGGCTAGATTGCGGCGGGCTGCCGGGGATATCAGCGGCGGATGTTTGCCAGCTGCGCGCGAAACAGTGGAGACAGATTCACCACCGACCCGGCCAACCAGACGGAAGCCAACAGCCAGATACATTATTGCGGAGGACTCTGATGAGGAAGAAGAACCTGTGATACGGAAGAAGAAGCAACCAACAGTGCACATCCGAGAGAAAGCAGCCTCTCAGATTCGACTTGCTCCATTGCAGTCCTTGAGCAGCCTCAGCGATTTGACGATCCAGGATGACACACCAGAGAAGACGAGACGAAGATCTCCGCTGAAGCGGGATGCGAGAAGAATGATACAAAAGAATGGCTCCGCGACAGCGAAGTTTCTGGAAGATATACCATTGCCCGCTCAGGTTCTTTCCGGCAGCACGAGCGAAGGTCGCGACGAAGAATTGGTCGAAAGCGAACAGGACGTGGATGAAGAAGTGGATGTCGAGGAGAGTATTTGGTGTGGCTCAGAACCCAATGCGTCAGCCTCAGAAGGTGAACTTCCCAGTCCGACCTCGTTCTTCCCAGTGAGGCGAAAGGGAACAGATCAGAAGCAGCCTGACTTGGCGAGACAACTGGAGGCTCTAAGCATCTTCGATGCCGATCCAGGAGAGGCGCCCACGAGGCGATCCGCGGCGAAGAAGGACACATCAGAATCAAAAGTACGACCTGGCAGTTCTTCAGATAAGGAGAATCAGGATGCGATCATCAAGTTCTCGCCACCTCGGTTTAAGAAGCCAGTCGTTGCACGAAAAGATGAGCGACCATCGACGCCACCTCCACCCCCAGCTTCACCCACGAAGCTCAGGTCTCCTACCAAGCGACCACCCCGCATACCCACCCCACCTGGCCGACCGAGCCTGGAAGCATTTTGGACAGCATCGGCAGTGAATGATTGGAATGATCAGTACTCCCCACAGAAGCCCATTCGATCACCTCGCAAGCTCTTTGAACCCCAAACGAAGCTCTTTGACGACACACCCATAGCATCGCCAGCAAAACTCTCCAGCCCCACCAAACGCTCCAAAGCCGAACTCGAAGCCCGCAAAGACTGGGAAATCCGAAAGATCTTCCTCGCCCAGTCCTTCCTCGACGAGCTCGACCAAACCATCACGCAAGGCCGCATCGCCGCCCTCTCAGCCTCCACCGGCGGCGTCCAGATCATCTGGTCCAAGACCCTCAACAGCACCGCCGGCCGCGCAAATTGGCGACGCGAAACGACAAAGTCCCACCACTCCAGCAACAACAACGAACCTACAAAGGCGACCATTACCACGCACAAACACTTCGCCACCATCGAACTCGCCTCCAAAGTCCTCACCTACTCCCCCCAAGCCGAAACGCAACTCCTCAACGTCCTCGCCCACGAATTCTGCCACTTGGCGAACTTTATGATTTCGGGCATCAAAGACCAACCGCACGGCACAAGTTTCAAATCGTGGGGGAGGAAATGCAGTCAGGCGTTCCAAGACCGAGAAATCGAAGTCACGACGAAACATAGTTATGAGATTGAGTATAAATATGTGTGGAAGTGCGTGGAAGAGGAAGCATGTGGGATGGAGTTCAAGAGGCATAGCAAGAGTATTGATCCGAAGAGGCATCGGTGTGGAGGGTGTAAGGCGACTTTGGTTCAGGTGAAGCCTGTTCCACGACGGGGAGGGGGAGCAGTGGCGAAGAAGAATGCAAATACGAAAGTGGGGCATGGCGGAAGTGGGACATCTGCTACTGCTGCTGCGCCGAAACTCAATGGTTATGCGGCGTATGTGAAGCAGCATTTTGCCGGATTGAAGAGGGCGATGGCTGGAGCGAGTCATAAGGAAGTCATGGAGGCTTTGGGAAGACAGTACCGGGCTGAGAAAGCAGCTGCTGTGGAAGAGTCGACAGCTACTGCTGCAGATGCTGACACTATGGCGGAAAAGTTGGCCAACGTGAAGCTGAATGTCGAGGAGATAATCGTACTGGACGATTAGCTGTATTATCAAGCTTTCTCGAAGACGACTTGGTTGATCTTCCATGTCGACTACTTCCAGATCACTTGTTCTTCTCGAGCACCCTGTATACACTGACATGCCCGCCAATTCGTTGCCCGACGGAACTTGCCCGCAATTCGCACGTTTCTGCTGGTTCAGTCGTCTGTATGGTAATGCCAAAGTCTGGGGCCAAAAAAGAAAAATTCGTAGTGAGAGGTCATCGTATCATCATGTCATCCTTTACGTACTAATTGTTCCATCCTCTCCCTGCCTTCCTTTGCATCCCAATCGCATACATTTCCTCAAAGTGTAGTGCTCTTGTGGATAACCTCATGAGTAAGGATCGTGCCGAGTCTATGGCAATTCGATGCCCGATGATGCCTTCTGCTCTTTTTCGAAAAAAGAGTGTCTGCTGGTTTGTAAAAAGGATTGCGTGTGTTCCTCCGAAGCTTTCCAACCAGACCACTCCCTCTTTGCGCCATTGAACTTCAGTCTCAGACTCCAGATTCTCCAATACAGTTTGTCATGACAAGTCGTGATTGATAGCCGTGGTCAACACAGGAGTCAATCTGCTGCTGATGATGCCGGGGCCGCTGCGTCTAGAACCACCAAGAGTCATCGGGCCAGGAATCATAGCCATCATCTGCCCTCTGCCCAATTGAAGCCAAAATAGCTGGGACCGTAATAGCCGAAGCCTGTCATGTAGTTGAACGGAGAGCCCCAGAAACCCACATTGCCCCAGTAAGGCAACCAGCTCTGGCTGCCGAATGGGTAGGCCCATGCGAAGTCGGCACGCTTCTGTTGCTTTGACTGCATGGCGCTCTTGAGTTGTTGGAATTCTTCCTTGGTGGGAATCTTCGCGCCCTGAAGATTATTCAAGTTGTAATTCGACTGCCATGCCTGGTTGAAGGCTTCGCCCATCTGCGCGAAGATGGCTTGATCGGCATCCGCGGCTTGTCTGTCCAGTGATCTCAGCTGGGACATCTGGGCTTGTGCGGCTTGTTGGGGATTCTCCTCGCGGGCAACAATGTTCTGGTGCTGATTAGTATTGTGAATGATATAGAGCTGCGAAGGTCGCTTACCTTTGTTGGTGCTGCCAGAACGCCAGAGACAGCCAAAGAGGCGACAGTAGCAGCGACGAGCTTGAACTGCATTTTGATTGTGTCTTCGGTTGTGCTGTGATGAGCAACGCTTGCTGGATAGCGAAGCGATGAGCTTCTCAAGAGTGGCGGAGTTGGTTGTACTGAGTGTTGTTATGTGCAGATGTTGCTGGTGATGAGTTACGTGTCGGGCGACCTTTGACCCTTATATCTAATCTCTGTAGTAGCCCAAGGAAGCCAAGAGCATAACCTGTGAGGTTTTGAATTGCCCTTCATAACGACAAAGTTCGTAGACTTCCGCATAGGGCAACGACCGGGATTGAGGATTGGTGCTGCGGGGGACATGCCTATTGACATGCACTATTCATATATTAGCAACCACTCTTGGCAGTTCGGGGCTCATTTGTAGTTGTTGCTCTCCCCAAAGCGGTCTCTCCCCAACTCAATATCTGGATTTGACGAGTCGGAGCATAGCAATTCCATCCGCCGTCAAAGTCTGTTGCTGTTCTCAATGCTGGACTGCTCAGTTGGCCTGACGTTGACACTTCTTCACCACACCAACTATAGCATCGTCCCGTGCCGAACCTCTTCCCGCGAGATGAATGCGGCTCTCAGCCTCTTAGGGTTGTAGCCAACCCAACGATCGATCTGCTGTCGAACTGGGAGGTATTCCTCACATGCAACGAGCAACGCCAGGGACTTCTTGTCAGCCATGCCCCAGACACCAGCTTCGTCCGACGTTGGAAGTGAGTGCGGCGCCGAGCATTGATGACAGGCACGAAATGCTTGCTGACAGGTCCATCCTCATCGACACTGAACATCTCATCTTTGGCCCAACTGGTTCAATCCAAACCCAGCTGATATGAAAAGACATCGACGGGGTGGTCTCCGATCATCAGCTGGGTCTTTTCCAACTTCATCTTGCCATGCGTGAGGGATTGTTAATTGTGGCTGGGCGGACAAGATCCAGAACCACTCTGCATCCTTGTACTAACAGGAAGGCTCTTAAGCTTTCTATAGGCACTCGTGCAGGGACTGAGCGCCGCAGTAACTGTCCTGTTCGAGCTACATCACTGGATCGCCTGATCATAGCCTCATGCTGCTTAGCACTACCTGCTTTGTGAGACTGTTGTTGCTGTACCATCACGTCATTCGAGTCTTTGCAACTCACCAGTGAGATTCATTCTTTCTGCTCCGATGGACCCGACGTCTACAATCCATCATATGCATACAAAGAACGGATAGCAGGGCGCTTAGCTTTATCCAGGCCCTTTTGAACTTGTTCGATACAGTAGCGATTTCGACCCATGTTTTCCATCTAACCTTAGACCGTGGGATCCGCGAATGCATACTGTGTGAGTCAGTGTGACAGTATGACGAACTGTACTGTACTGTACTGCAGGTCTCTCTCTCCGCGGAACAATCCTCGTGGCACGACACTCTATCTTTAGCAGATCGACCAAGGGGCAAGATGAGGCATCGGGTGTTGTATTGTGGTTGGGGGTTGTCTCCGGTGGAGACTTGGTGTTGAGGTCTTGCGAATTCCGTTTGTGATACCGCCGTCCAGCATACGGATCTTCGATCTTGGCTGCACGTCACTCATTCTTACCACCATGCTCGCCAGATCAACCAAAAAAGCCCTTGGCTCCTCTGAGAAAACTCCCTGCGATGTAGTCAACACTGATCATCAGTCCTTCTCAAGGCGCCCAAGTGTACAGACGCCGGCCATTGCCGGTTCTGGCGGGAAATCTGGAAGAGGATACGAAATGTCATTCCACGCTGTGCATGCTGACGAGGAACACTTCTCCGAGCACGATCGCGCCATGAGAGGACCGGCGTGGATTCGTCCGCGACCTCTCGTGCGTCAACTCAAGAGCACCAGTATTTACCCAATCATGGCCTGTTGAGCGACCGCTTCCCAACCATAATGCCCAGACGCCATCAATCAGTCCGTCATGATATCCTGTTCCCCCGGAGAGAATGCTGAACATCATTTCCTCGTCAAAAGTCAACTCCAGGGGTATTTGCTACGTGGTCCTCATCTGTTACGTTCAATGCCGCCGCTAGTGCGGAGTCTGCAGAAGCCCAGCATCTTGCGCTCCAGTACCCGCTCTCGCTTGCTGCATCGTCCGATGATTCGGATCAATGTAATCACGATTCTCCACCGTAACACTCTTCGTCTGCAGGGCAAGTCAGCACCAAACATCCCTGAATTCCACATCTGCGGGACAGAACTCACCATATGATTAACCTTGTAAACCCCCACCAACCTCGCCGCCAGCTCAAACATATTATTCCTCAACGAGATGACAATGAACTGCGCATTCTTCGTTCTCTCCTTGATGTACGCAGCCACAATACTGACATTCCTGAAATCCAACGCCGCATCAATCTCATCCATGACATACAACGGCGTAGGCTTGTAGTGGTGCAGTGCGAAAACCAACGCCAGCGATGAAAGCGTCTTCTCACCACCAGACAGATTGCCAATGTTCTTCCAAGACTTCTTCGGCGGCATTACAGAGAACAGAATGCCTTCGCTGAAAGGATCCAAAGAATCGACGAGTTCGAGCTCCGCGTTGCCACCCATGGTGATCATTTGGTACATTTCTTTGAGTCGTTGGGAGATGATGAAGAACCCTTCCATGAAACCTTCGAGTCGCAGACGACGGAGGTCATCGGTGCGTTTCTTGGCGGAGTCGCGCCCTGCGAGGGCTGCGTTGAGGTCTTCGAGGCGGTCGCTGTATTCTCGGACGCGTCTGCGGTATTCGGCGAGCACCGAGAGCTCGACGGCCTGAGAGGTGCGGTCTTCCAGAGAGGCGATTTGCGCCTTGAGGTCGTTCTTGTCGAGATCTTGAAGTTCGTCGCGCGAGAGCTCAGGGACAGGTTCGGGTTCCTTTTCTTCGCCTTCTTCGGAAACATTTTGCAGAGTGAGCTTGTCAAGTTTCTCTCTCCAGTAGGCTTGTTGCTTCTGGTTCGTGGCGAGATGTTTTTGGCTTTCTTCCAGTCTGTTGCGCATCTCGACTTCAGCACCTCGCGTCTCGTTGAGCTCGGCCTGCATCTCATCAATCTTGTTTTTGAGCTCGTCAAGCTGTTCTTTCTTCTCCTCGAGCGCCATCTTGCCCTCCTCGTACTGATTGCGCAGATCGGAGTTGCCGTTGTTTTGGTTTTGCGCACTCTGTTCGACAGTCTCGATTTCAGCTGCGATCTTTTCTAGCTCGGCCTCAGCATCTGCGAGTGCCTTCTCATGCTTTGTACGGGCTTTGTCTGCTTTGCTCTTGGACACTTCTGCAGCGTTCAGACGCTCAGCGAGGAGGTCGATCTGCGCCTTCAGGCTGTCTACCTTGGCCTTCTGACTACGCATCTTCATACCGCCAATCTCCATAATCTTGTCCTGGAGTTCCTTGATCTCCGATTCGAGACCTTCCGTCTCAGACTGCAGCTTCTCGATGTCCTTCTCCATTGTGGTGATGCTAGTCTCGAGAGAAGCAGTCTTATTCTTGTCGGTCTTGGATCCTCGCTGTTCATTGGAGAGTTCTGACACCCGATGTTGCGCGTCCGCAATGTTGCGGTCGATGCTTCCGACTTCCAACTCCAGCTTCTGAGCCTGTGTCTCGAGCTTCGGTATTTGATTCTGCAGCTGTCTGATTCGACTCTCAAGCTCGCGCTGCTCATCTTGAAGCGCTGAGAACTCCTTCTCAAGAGCATCGCGATCGACTTCATACTTTTGCACTTGCTCTTTCGTGGTATCTGCTGCCACTTTCGATGACATGGCCCCCTTGGACACCTTGTTACCACCACCACTCATGGTACCAGATTTGTCGATGAGCTTGCCTTGCAGTGAGACTACACGCCATCTCTTAGCCCCGTAAGCAACGCGGTCTGCCTGCTGGGAATCATCTGCGACAAGAGTATTCTGAAGCACACTGTAGAAGGCTGGGAGGAACCGCTCGTGCTTCGCTCTGACCAGGTCGTATAGTCGTGGGCAGTTTTCGGGAGTTTGAATTGGAGAAAGATCTCGTTTGGGCAGTTTGTCGAGACAGATAAAGTTGGCGCGGCCCAAATTGTTCTTGCGCAAGTATTCGATGCATTGCTGAGCAGCCTCGACAGTGTCCACCACCATGTTGTCGAGAGAAGGGCATGCTGTGGAAATGGCGACATCATACTTCGCATCGATGGCTCCGAGATTGCCTAGACGTCCGTGAAAGCCATCAACGCGGCCAGACTCCTTGAGGCGAGTCAAGCCAGCAAGGACGTTGCCTTGACTCTGCGTTGCCGATAGACTAGCGCGAGCCTCGTCTGCCTTTGAACGTGCATTAGACAATTTCGCTTTCAAAGCAGGCTCTTTCGCTGAAACATCGTCGAATTGCTTCTGGACGACTTGGACGTCCTTCTCCGCAGACTTGCGCTGCTTCTTGCAGGCCTCGATCTCGGCGGCTTTGCCTTCGCGTTGCTCTTGTAAAGCTTCGATCTTTGCTTGCACCTCAGCGACAGCAGTGGCGCCGGCGGTTTCTCGCTCCCGCAGAATATCAAGCTCGGACTGAGCGACAGTAATGGATGACTGCTTGTCGCTGATCTTTGCTGACCATGGCTCCAGCAGTCTCTGTTTAGCTGCAATTTCATCGCTGATGCCTTGGGTCTTGCCCTTCAAGGAGTCTCGAATCTTCGCAAGCTCCTCATCGTCCACTGCTTTCTGCTCCTCAAGTTGCTGGATCTCTCCAGTCAAACGCTCAATGTCGTCTGCAGCCTGCTTGGACAAATTCCCGGCCTGGGCGATCTCGAATTTGGATGTCTCACGTGTCTTCTCCGACTTCTTCTCCTTGTTCTTGAGATGCTTTTTCTTTTCTTCGATCTTGACACCGGCCTTGTCCATATCGTCAAATTGCTTCTTCACAGCGGCCAGCTCCTTCTCCGTCTTGTCATAGACTTTGGACTCGCTCTTGTGTTGCTTCTCAACCGCCTTGATTTCTGCTTCAGCCTCCTGATGTCTGCCAAGCTCTGAATTCAACTGTCTTTGGACCTGAGCGATCGATTCCTCCGACACTTGGATGTTGTCGGAGCACTCAGCGATATAGACTTGATACAGAGCCGATTGCTTTGACGCGAGCTCATTCTCGTCGCGCAGATATGCCAGCGCCTTTTCTTTCTTGTCTTCCAAACCATTCTTTTCCTTCTCCACGTGCTGAACTCGCGTGCTCTTCTCAAGACACACTTCGTTGAGAGTTTCAGTCTCTGTTGCCGCCTCTTCGATTGGCGTCTTGTATTTGGAGGTGCCTATGATATCCTCAAGGTACTCTAGCAACCCATCATCGTGCTCATTGGCTGCCTTGGGCTTCATTTGTGCGATCGATTCAACCTCACCCTGCAGAATCAGGAAACGCTTGTGGTCCAAGTCGATTCCTCTGTCTTTGAGCAGTGTTGTGACTGTGGTGAAATCGGACGTCTTGCCGTTGATGTAGTATTTGCTGCTGTTGTTCTTGAACGCTCGTCTCGAAACGACCAATTCTGAGTCCGGGACCACCTCTGAGCCTCCGCCTGGTAGATCCATGACCATCTGGAAATACACTTCAACCTCGCAGTAGTCTAGATCTGGATACTGCGCGCTGTTGTGTATCAGGGCAGAGATCTTGCCTTGTCTCATCTTGCTTGCACGGAAACCAAAGACGAACAAGAGTGAGTCGATCACGTTACTCTTGCCAGATCCATTGGGGCCAACGACAGAAGAAAAGGAAGCATGGAAGGGACCGACTCTCTGCTGGCCCGCATACGACTTGAAATTGGTGAGCGTGAGCCAGGTAATGGTCATTCGTGGCTTCTGTTCCGCAGGTTCTTGTGACACAGGCACGCCCAATGCTCTGCGCTTCACCACAATGTCCATTGGTCTATCCAGCTTGGTCGTACTCGGATCGACCTTTTTGAACGCAATTTGTGTTGCATCCGGGCCCGGTGCGCGCTGCGGAGCTTCGACCATGTTCGAATCGTCGTCCTCCAGTGGTGTCTCGGGACCTGGTGCATCGCCATCCTTGGGCGGCGTGATCGGTGCCTTCGCAGCCTTGGGCGTCGCAGCATTCTCATCCATCGTTACGTCCGTCATGTCCACATCTTCCTGCATTGACGACTGTCGTGAGCGCTGGCGCGGCGTCTGCTCGTTCGCTGAAATCTCGGTGAGCGCGCTCCCTCGTCGCGACGAAGCTTCACGTGGATCTGGAGAATTTGTTGGTCGCGGTGTTGGAAGTAGCTGCGACTCCTCTTCCTGCACATCGGGCGCAATGGAAACGCGCGATGCCCTACTCTTGCGCGCGCGCGCATCCTTGACACTGCGTCGCTTGGGCGCTGTTTTCTTGGTTGGCGATTCCGGCTCTTCGGGCGCCTCATCGGGAGGGTTGAACACTTGCGACGCTTCGAGGGGGGAGTCTGCCGTCACCCGTCGCGCGGCTGTCCTTCTCCGCTTTGTCGCATCTCCGAGTGTCTTGCGACGCGGTGAAGCCTTTGCAGCTGGTGTGAATTCTTCTTCGTCCTCCTCATCCTGCTTGCTGACCACGCTCTGCTCTGCGTCCGACTCGTCGTCTTCGTCGACGATAATTTTCCTCCTTGACGCAACTCGTCGCGCGGGTCTGGTGGACGGCTCGGCCATGATTGTGGTGCCCGACGGTGCGCTGTTTGGTCAGTATATGCAGTCAAACACCTTCTGTTTACTGCCGAGTAAACACGGGGCGCGCTTGCCCTGCAACGCGACCCCACGTGTCTCGGTCAAGCGCGATTGCCACAAGTCGACGTCAAACCACCTCTCCAGAGTCTCCACCCCTCTCTCTCTTTCTTGTCGATCGTGTCCGTGGGCGATCAAGCTTGTGGGAGGATGTTCCCGGTCGACTTCTTCGACAGCTCCAGTTTTGACATCACCTTGCTGAATTGTTCCTGAACTTTACGATGTTCGCCTTGTCACAGAGCCGCACACACCGCACCATGCACCGCTGCTCACTCAAGCTTGGTTGTATCGATGATACACTGCTGTCAACATTGCGATGCAGCCCGCGGAGCCTGCAGCTGACGACACACGAGAAGCTTAGACTCGGAGTCCTATACCATTTGTGACGAACTGGCGCTGCAGGAAGCCGGGGTATCCGCGAAGCGTCGCGACCGCCTCGAAGTTCTGCTCTGTAATCGAGATGCATCGCAGACCGGTCTGTGCGAATCATGTGGGCTCACACTGCTCCGATCAGAGTTGCCTGCCATGGCAAGTACAAGTTTCCTGCCCCCATCCCGCTCATTGCTACGTGTAGTGCTTCTGAAGTCTATATAAGGCACGTTTTATCGCATCGCGGCAGCGACAGCTGAAACAAGATTAAACCACAGACCGTCGCGCAGAGTTTCTTGAAAATCCTTATATATCAGGACTTCTTCCCTCATGTTGTGGCTCATGACAACGATGATCAACGACTAAAGAACTACAGCTCATCGACCGCAGCACAATTCGTACCACGAAAAGACGGAATGGGGACCTACACGCCAGCAACATTCCCTCGACGACCAGAGAACAGCAACGTCTTCACAGACGCATATTATCATTGGCAACTGGCGTATTACCGATATCAAGTCCACACAGGACTCTATGTCATGACCGCGGCGGAGAAGATGGCATTCAACCTCGTAGTGTTTTCACTGCTGGCGCTTTGCTTTGCCGCAGTGTACTACTGTCTCCCACGAGCAGCGATCAAATCACTCCAACGGTTGGCCTACTACACTACTGGAACATACAAGATGCCGTCCTCAACAATAGACCCTGAGCCCGACATGGCGCAACGCATCTTATTACATGGCAGTGGAGAGGCCATAGCAAGCCTGGGCAATACTGGTGTCGCCGCTCTGAATGCGAGCATGTCACTCATGCCGTGAAAGGGCTCATCACGATCACAGTCTTTGGAGACCAATGCGAAGCGAACAAGATCATCCGGCGCATTGCAATGAAACAACAGAGAGGTGAAGAGAATGTGACATTGCTGCAAACAGTTGGACAACTTGGAGGGCACTGTGGACAGGTCTAGGCCTTATTGACCAGGCCTAAACATGTGAGAGACCGGCATCCGCTACCACGAACACATTCAACAGCGACAGCGCATTGATCGCCCAGAGAACTCGACACACACGAAGACACTTTCAGCAAGCGATTTTCTGCTTTACGCGAATACCCATTACGATACAGATGTACTATGACTATCAAGATACTACTATGAGAACTCCGTCAAACAAAACACACTCCTCGCCATCGTAGATGCATCATCATGTTTTGTTGCAACTGACCGCTTTGTTCGATCGTGACATGTAAACGACGATCGTCTGGTGACCTTCTGAGACAGACCTGACGTCTCGATAAGAAGGGCTCTGACGTCGTTCTGGATCAGCACTTTTGACAGTTCCAAGTTCCCTGGTTGTTTGTTGTCTAACTAGTGGATCCGTATTGATCCGTTCCGAGCGATCGGAGCAGGGGTCTGCGCCTAGGTGATGTTGATGTTGGCTTCAGCCTTCACAGCTTGATTCTCATCTTGCCCGAACACGCGATTGCACAGCATGTGAAGGGCAAAAGTCGAAGCCTGCGGAGGCAAGTGACTTGACACCATCGAGAGCCGTGCCTAAGCATCACCCTCCACTGTCGCAATAATGCGGCTCTTCCGCTCGGCGTGCTCGCTTGGAGGAGTCAGCCTCGCAGCAGCACAGCGTGTACAGCAACCACTCCAGCAGAATCCTGCTTCCGGCACGCCGGTCCAAGTCGCCATCATCGGTGCTTTCCACAACACATCGCTCCCACTTGCATTCAGCTAATACTGTCGTCCCAAGGCGCTGGCGCTGCAGGCTCATCTGCTGCGTACCACCTCTCTCAATACGCCCACAATGCCTCTCTTCCCATCAACATCACCATATTCGAATCTAACGCCTACATCGGCGGCCGCAGCACGACCGTGACAGCCTACAACCTCTCCACGACCGACCTCGAGTCCCTCGCCTCTCCATACCCCTACTACACCGAACTAGGCGCGTCGATCTTCGTGACAGTAAACCACATCCTCGTTTCCGCCGTCTCCACCTTCAACCTCAGCACCTCCGACGACACTCCCGACAGCCCTAAGGGTCACCTCGGTCAAGAACTCGGCATCTGGGACGGAAACGTCTTCCTCCTCCAGCTGGACACTTCATACCTCAATGGCTATTGGTCGTATGCCAAACTCCTCTACCGCTACGGTCTCGCTCCCGTCCGAACGTACAGGGCAATGAAATCGGTCATATCCAAATTTCTCAACCTCTACGAATCTCCCATATTCCCATTCACATCGCTCACGGCCGCGGCGCAAAGCGTGGGACTGTCAGCGGTGACCGCGGCGACGGGAGAGCAGTATTTACGAGAGAATGGCGTTACGGGAGACTTCGCGAGGGAGATCATACAGGCGAGCACGCGGGTGAATTATGCGCAGAATTTGGAGTACATTCACGGGTTGGAGGCTATGGTCTGTATGGCCACGGAAGGAGCGATGCAGGTGCAAGGTGGGAATTGGAGGATATTTGAGGCGATGGTTGAGGCTAGTGAGGCACATGTGAGGTTGGGGGAGAGGGTGAGTGGGGTGAAAAAGCTCGACGATGGGACGTACAGGGTTTCGAGCAGGGCTGTCGTCGACGAGGATGCAGGAGAAGAGCAGCACCGATTGCGGGAGGAGCAGGATGCTGGAGTAGCATTCGATCACGTCGTTGTTGCTTCTCCCTGGCAGTACGCCAACATCAATATCTCGCCGTCTTCCTCCGACTTCCGCACACCGGAGGAGATTCCCTATGTCCAACTACACGTCACGCTCTTCACAAGCCCTCACCTCCTCGATCCGGACTACTTCAACTTACCAAAAGACCAAGCCGTTCCTCAAGCCATCCTGACCACGTTACCCGATGGCGAACCCGCCCGTACCGGTCCCGAGGGCGTCGGTAAACCCGGCTTCTTCTCCATCTCGCTCTTACGGCCCCTCACGAACCCGAGAACTGGAAGCGAGGAGTACTTGTACAAGGTCTTCTCTCCGGTGAGGATATCCGACGAGGATCTGACAGAGATCTTGAATGTCGACGAGAGCAACAGTAGCGAAGCTCTTCGTGGGAGTAAGAAGGAGAGTGTGACCTGGATCTACCGCAAAATGTGGAACTCCTATCCTTATGAATCTCCGCGCGTCGCATTTGAAGATGTGGAGTTGGGGAGGAATGTGTGGTATACGGGGGGCATGGACAATTTTATCAGCACGATGGAGACTAATGCCTTGATGGGGAAGAATGTGGCGAGATTGATTGTTGACTTTGAAGAGAGAGGCGTTGAGAACGGGAAGGGGTCAGAAGAAGAGGAGGATGCTGCGGTGGGGAGAGCGCAGGTGGATTTGTAAGGGAGATGTATCGAGGGTACGATATTATATGCATGTTCTTGTTTGGCAATGTGACAGGTCGAAGACTAATGTTGGTCGTGCGGAGTGAATACCGATGGCGAAGATGCTCCGCGGACTGTGGTGTATGGGTTTTGCGAACCTTGTATATTATCTGATGGACAGAAAGCAGGAAGTTCGCTTCGAGCGTGCCACCTCGTCGACCGTGCTACGATGCAGTCCAGCGTTTCCGCCGTGAAACAGCGTACAGTACACGTATGTATATTCGTGTCGAGGCACATGCGTTTGGGGAGTTTTGTGATACTGAAGAGCCATTGCGGCTGGATACGGGATCAGTCTCTTCTTAGTCGTTGCTGTAAGCGATACCGTAAGTCAGTTGCCGTACGTACCTCTTGATGAGCCGACTCGATGCGCGATGAAGCTTTACTTGTGCAGCAGGCTTGGCGCAGAGGGATCGGACAAGGCCTGCTCTCTCCCTCCACCAACACATCACCGATACTGGACTCGGGGCGGAGCTTACTCCGCGACGAACGCCTGTTTGGTACAAGCATCGGCGTTTTGGCAGAGAGAGAGGGAAGCGAGCTGCTGTCCGACTTGATTGCAGCCACACGTCGTGGAAGCCGCTGCATCTGCACCATGCAAGGCGCCGGTGCTGCGACTTTCAACACCTCGATATGAGTCCTGGCCACTCCCCCACATCCACCACGGCCGTACCTTGGCGCGCGCGATGCGCATCTCCATCCGCCAGCAACTTGCGCTTCTCCTGGTCCTGTCCTCCGTGGTAGGCCTGGCCGCTCTTGCCATCGCGACATGGATCACCAACCACAACTTCGTTCTGAACGTCACGTCTGCGCGCCTCCGCACGACCGCCGTGCTCAAGGCCGCCCAGATTGCCTTCAATCTGGAGTTGATGCACACTGCCGCCACCTTCCTCACCACCCGCTCCACGATTCAAACCGCTCTGGCGCGCTACAATGATGGCTCCAACACCACTGCGCAAAACTGGTTCGACGCGGCGGCGGGTTTGGAGGCAACCCTCGGAACTGTTGGTCCTCTGAACAATCCGCTCGTCCTCCAAGCTCGCATTTTCTCCAGAAACGTATCCGGCCCCGCGGGACCTACCAGCGTGCTGAACAGTACGGGCACCGGCATCAATGTTCAGCTCCCGTGGCTGGATCCGCAAGGCAATCCTGTGTTCTTGGGCGACAGCCAGTACGGCTATCCCTCTGCGCTGTATCCGAATCTGACAATCTCGGACACTGGAAGCGGTGCCACATCTGGTTACAGCGCGACATACAACGGCCAGTCGTTAGGCCCGGGATCGACTCTCATACTAGGCCCTCTGTCTGTCAACAAATCTTTTGCACTCCTCTCACTCACGCTGCCTATTGTCAACAAGGATGCTGCTCATGATGACGTCTTGGGCTGGGCCACCGTCGTGACCGACGCTCGGCTGATTCGTCTGGTTCAGCAAGATCAGCGAGGCCTGGGAGACACGGGCCAAACGCTATTGATCGGACCGACCAATACGACGAACCACTTCTCCAAAGACATCATCGGGAGCGAGGAATTGGCTTCGCAGGCTGACGTCCAATACCTGATGCCGCTCAACACCACCGCAGCATCTCGCCATCCCAATCGTACGGCAGGCGCTCCCAACCCGCCGTTCAAGGCAGGTGCATATCCTGCTGTTGTAAGTGCCATTGTGGAGGACAACAGAGGCGTTGATGATGTCAATAGCATGCTGCGCACACACAACGAAGCCGGCCACAGTGTTTCTGTAAGCTACTCGGTCCCGCCAACGACTTTGGTGGACTGGATTGTGGTAGTGGAGCAGGCTAAAAGTGAGGTCTGGAAACCGATCAACGATCTCCGAACCATCATTCTAGCATGTTTGCTCGCTGTGATGGGATTCTGGTTGCTTGTGTCGTTTCCACTCGCACATTGGGCAGTACTGCCCATCATCCGACTTCGTGCCGCCACCGAACAGACCACCGACCCGCCGAATGGTGCAGGATCTCCTGATAATGTCCGTAGCTGCAAGACGGGAGACGCGAAGTCTGCACACTCCAGTCGTGTGCACGAGAGACGAGCTGGCCTGGTCGAAACGATCATTCGCTGGCGGGGCCATCGACGCGGAGGACTTCGCATCGAGTCAAGAGACGACCATCGCTTTCGGATTCCGGGCAAAGTGCCAGAGAAGAAGAACTATTGGATCCATGACGAGATGACCGACCTCATCACGACGTTCAATGAGATGACCGACGAGCTCTACCTGCAGTACTCTAAACTCGAGGAGCGCGTGCGGCAACGGACGATCGAGCTCGAACACAGCAAGAAGGCCGCCGAAGCAGCAAATGAGAGCAAGACCCTCTTCGTCGCAAACGTTAGTCACGAACTCAAAACTCCTCTCAACGGCATTTTGGGCATGTGCGCCGTGTGTATGGAGGAGTCAGATCCGAACAAACTGAAGCAGTCACTAGCGATAATTTTCAAGAGTGGAGACCTGCTTCTGCGGACACTGACAGACCTGCTTACTTTCAGCACTAACCAGGTTGGCCGCCAGGTTCTCAAGTTGGACGAAAAGGAATTCTACCTCCGCGATCTGGAATCGCAAGTGTTTGCCATTTTTGCCGAGCAAGCTAAAGATCGAAAGATTCATTTGAGTGTGATCTTCGAAGAGACGCCCATGGAACGATTCTCGTCCCCGGATGAGGCGCCTCTCAAGGACACACCTCTATTCGGCGATGTTCACCGTCTACTGCAGATCGTGATTAATTTCACTTCGAATGCCCTCAAGTTCACCCCAGCAGACGGCAGCGTGACACTTACCATCCGTGCACTGAAGGAGGAGCCACCGAGACGTCAGTCGATCGACGGCAAGCCAGTGAGGTTCTCACCCGGACACAAAAGTCTGGATTCACAACCTGCGGCATCGCCCAATCCAAGAGGCACCGCGAACTTCATCAACCCTCAGGACTTGCCTCACGAGCGATCGGAGTCTCCTCCGCCCGGATACGATATTTACATTGAGCTGGAGGTGAAAGACACTGGCCCTGGCATTCCAGATGAGCATAAGCGAACCATTTTCGAACCTTTTGTGCAAGGCGATGCAGGTCTGAGCAGAAAGCACAGCGGCACGGGTCTTGGTCTTAGCATATGTTCGCAGCTGGCAAGTCTGATGCGAGGTGCCATCAGACTACGCAGCCAACTGGGTGCCGGGAGCACCTTTGCGGTCAAGATCCCGCTTCGCCGTGTTACGGGTCGAAAGAGTGCGCGCAGTTCGCTGTCACGAAAGTCACCGCATGAAGTAATTGTGCGTGAGGGTCCTCAAAATCTGCGCGTCCCGACCATGGCCAGCATGACGGCCCAGCACTACATGTTTCCGCCTACGCCACCGATAGTCAACGTCTCTCCTGCACCAATAGAGTCGGCGTCAATCAGTGGCAGTCCATCTGCGCAAGCCAAGACTATCAGCAAAGCGGGCAAAGAAGTCAAGGCGAGTAAGGAGGCCAAATACGATTTCAGCAAAGTCAGGATATTGGTTGCTGAAGACAACCAGGTCAATCAGCAGGTCATTGTCAAGATGCTGGAATTGGAGAAGATCTTCGATGTGACCATCGCCGGCGATGGACAGATGGCCTTGGATCTGGTCAAGACGAATTCGAATCCGAGTGAGCGCACAATTTCGTCCACGGGAGACGACTCATCAACGCTCGTTGAGGATTCGTCGACTTCATCTATGTCTCCGCGGGTTCCCTTCGATCTCATCTTCATGGACGTTCAAATGCCAAACATGGATGGATTGACTTCCACGAAGCTTATCAGACAGTACGGCTATTCGGGTCCCATTGTCGCACTGACTGCATATGCTGAACAGAACAATATCGAAGGCTGCTACCAGGCTGGAATGGACTTTTTCTTGGCAAAACCGATCAAGCGACCGCTGCTCCGAAAGGTCTTGACCGAATACTGCGCGCCTGCTCCCGACGATGTTGACGAGTCGGGCGGAAGTGCATCTCGACACATCGCCACAGACTCGCAAAGCACGATAGGATTCGATAGGAAAGACGCACATTCTGAGCCGCCTTCGCCGTTCGAAACGAAAGAGACTCGTGAGGGGACACAATTGACCCACCTCGAGAATAACCCCCTCCAGGTTCAGGATCCTACATTCAGGGCAGGCTCACTGGCTGTGTGAGAATTCGGCTCATGTAACCCTTTTTTCTCCCTTCGATTCCTTTTTGCATCACTTTTTTTTCTTGCGCGTTTAGCGTCGGCGTTGGGGGAAAACAGACGCTCGGGAAAAGAGCTGTCGTGGTGCTCGAGCACTTGGCCATATATATTTTTCTTCATGCTTACAAAGTTCACCATAGCGAGAAGGCTCTCGATTCTCGAAAGCTCAGATAGTGGACGAATGAATATATATACATCACAGTCTGACCTCCCCCACGTCTCTCAGCTCATTCCGCATCCTTGCCTAATTGTGACCACAACGCGGTGAGCACAACGAATGTGCTGAGCTGTAACTTGGAACTGTGGCTGGCTGACAATTCGAAGCTGCGAGCTTGTCAGACGCGCTCACTCTATCTTTTTGCTACGTGGTGCAGGATGCAATAAATAGGCTTTAGGGCTGCATTGACCCATGCTCCAGCCCTGATTTAGACTCTTCGTTGTTTGGGAGGCGCTAGCTATGCTGCGCTGCGTGTGGAGCGAACGCAAGCCATTGGGTTTCGATTGATGCAACCCCACTTATGCCTAGCTGTTACTGCCAGAGCTGAAAGAAAGCGAGAAGAGAGAGAGAGAGGGTGTATAAATGTTGGACATTTTTTCTTTTTCCGTTGTGGTTTTCTTTTCCTCACGATTTTTTGTAACTTGTTTGGAAAGTGATATTATACAACAACAACAACAACAACCAGAACAACAATTTCTTTCTCCTCTGATCAAAGAGAGAGAAAAAAAAAAGCAAGAAAATGACTTCTCCTCCTCCTCCTCCTCCCCCTCAACTCCACATCCTCTTCCTCGCCTTCCCAGGCCTCAACATCCTCGACCTCTGCGGCCCTTCCGAAGTCTTTGCCAATTTTGCCCTCGGCCCCCACGCCGCGAAAATCACCATTGCAGCTTCGCAAGAGCTCGTGACAAGTTTTGAAGGTCCGACTGTGCAACGTCATCGGTCTTTGAAATCCTTTTTTTTAGACTCCCCATCGGCTTCGTCTGCTGCTGCTGCTGCTGCCGCCGACCCCGAATATCCTCTCCGCCCACTCGAGAAATTCGACGTCCTCGTCCTTCCCGGAGGTCCCGGAGATCGCGTCCAAGCTGCCATGGAACGGGACACGGATATCGCGAAAATTGTGAAGAAATGGTCGGAACTCGACCGTTCTGCTCCTCCCGCAGAAGATTCTGCTGCTGCTGCTGCTGCTGTGAATCCTTGGAAAGGTCGACGGCCTCTGCTCACGATTTGTACGGGTGCCGCGTTTGCCGGGTCGGTGGGGTTGCTGGGTGGTAGGATTTGTACGACGCATTTTGGGTATATTCCGACGCTCAGGGAGATTTGTAAGAAGGCCGGGAAGGAGGCGAGGGTGGAGAGGAAGAGGTTTGTGGATGCTGGGGAGACGGGGAAGGGAATGAGGATTTTGACTTCGGGGGGGATTAGTTGTGGGATTGATGCGAGTTTGTGGTTGGTTGCGCAGCTGGTTGGGTTGGAGGAGGCGAGGGGTGTGGCGAAGATGATGGATTATCGGTGGGCGTTTGATGAGCAGGGGACGGTTACGGAGGGGGAGGTGGTTTGATCGTTCTTTTGATTTTTTGCGCTCTTGAAATAAGATGTAGAGGACGGGGGGTAAGTCTGCTCGGAGTGGATTGAATGACTTAGAGCTTGCTGTTCCGAGTGCGTTCTTCTTCCACTTTTGCTACGCCGATGCTGCTGCTGTCCCAACCTGCGATCAAGTCTTCCACGACGGCGATCTCGTCTTGGCCCCAGACCAGGTCTCCAGATTGCTTCCAAGTGCTGGCTTGTGGACCGAGCTTTTTGTGGAACACTCTGTATGTCGGTACTCCGCAGATACCAGTGTCTTTGGCTTCTTTCGTTTGAGCACGGAGTTCCTGCTTGACCTTTTCGCTGTTGGCCTCCTTCAAGATCGCTGTTGCATCATATCCAGCTTCTTGTATTACTTGCTTGAGAACGTTGTCATCTGACATATTCAGGTTCCGTTCCCAGCATGATCGGTCTGTCACAGATCAGCTGAAGACTATTAGAAAGGTGTATGTGATACTTACACAACACATCGCACAGCCCTGGCTCGACCAAAACTGCCTTTAGAACCGTCGGCGTGCGAATGGGAAAGATGTCTGCCCAGTGGAAGTCAATATTCTTGTCTGGTCTCCCTTCTTGTACGTTAATGGCATTCCACCACCTCACCCAATCTCTGTGATCGAGCCGCGAGTAATTCCGCTTCTGCTCGGATATCGCAGCCATGGGCAGATTCGGCGCTCCGATTTCGCGGAATAAAATCCCTAGCAGGAAGGGCTTCATCTCAATTCGCAAGCGGTCGCCGAATTGTCGCTTCAAACTTGCGAGTTGTGTCCGTCCGAGAAAGGCCCACGGACTGCTGAAGTCATACCAGAACTCGAGCTTGACTTCTTCGTCTTTGGGAATCGTTCCTCGCACACACCGAGGTGTCAGAGACCGTAGTGGAGTGGTGATGGTGCTCAGAGAGTTCCCGTCTTTGCCCTCGTTGAGTGCGAGAAGAACGGCTTCGACGAATTGCATCCTGTCTTGACCCCAGTAGAGCCGACCTTTATGTTGCTTGCCATTGGTGTCAGTCCAGACTTCCTCAGGAACCCAAAATCCGGGTACACCAGGAGTTCCGCGTTGGACAGCAAGATCTGTTGAAGTCTCTAGTTGCTGTCGTTGTTCGGCGCCTTCGATGCTTCCGTCGTCGATCGCAGCAAGTACGCGGTCAGTTTCCGCTCCGGCAGGAAATTGACAGCGTTCAAAGGCTCTCTTTAATGCAGCTTTATCGCTCACCGGAGAATTATCCACCCAGTAGAGCTTGAATAGCTCGTGCGTGAGCTTTGGTCTGGATTGTTCGCTCACGAAGTAGAGTAAACGCAGTGCTGCTGTGGTCTTTTGTGGATGTCGATCTGGTTGCTTGTGAGGTATGCCATGTCTCGCGATAGTTCGTTGGAGTGCTCTGCCGCTGACTGCTTTCTTGGTAGGATTGAAGACATCAGACGCTGATCCTGCAGCGCCTTGGGGCGCGTTTGTCGCTCGATAGATGGCGCCAAGAAGAACTGGTCTCCAGATGATTTTTGCACCTGTTCGGGCAGCAAGAGCCTCGATTCTGAGCCGACTTAGTTTGGGGTATAGGAAGTTTCCGCGGAGACGTACTTTGTTGATGCTATATACGCAAACGGGCAGGATATCTAGGCTATGTCAGACGAGTTCCTGCCCAGCCGTGGATTCAGTGCTTACATCGTAGTGGAACTCCACCACATGGCCAGAGCTTCGAGACATTTTCTGGAAGCCCGTCACCTGTTGCATCAATGCCTCAGTTGATGAATGAATTGTTGGTATGAAGTGAATAGACGTCGCTGACTCGTTGCAAGGAAACAGCCAAGAAAGAATGAAGTCCCTCCACGTGCCTCGCGACCTCGGCTACTTCTTCATGAGGACTCGCACTTCGCTTCATCGACGTTCCATTGCCATAGCCCCGCGATGAATATGCATCTTGGTTTAGTGCTGTGCGCATGCAGCTGGGCTGGATTCGCGCATGCAAAGAATGCTTTCCAGCAGATTCAGCTGCCGAATCTCAGCGACCGGCAGCAAGTGGCAATTCTGCCCGATCCAATATTCGCCGATTCCGCATCTCTGCCGACGGTGGTTCCAACTATTCACGATCCTTCTGCGCCTAATCCTCAGAAAGAATGTCCTGGCTACAAGGCTTGGAGTGTGGCCACCACCGAACATGGCTTCACCGCCAGCCTTTCCATCGCCGGAAAGTCTTGTAGTGTGTTTGGAAACGACATTCCAGACCTCACGCTGCAAGTCTCGCATCAGACTGCATCTCGGTTGAGCGTAAAGATCGTACCGACATACACCGGACCCGAGAATACCACCTGGTTCGAACTTGGAGATGATTTCATAGCCCAGCCGAGTTGGGATGGCAGCACAACTGCTGAGACGAGTCATCTCCAATTCGAGTGGAGCAATGAACCCTCGTTTCAGTTTTCTGTATCTCGGCAACAGGATGGCGAGGTTCTCTTCTCCACCTTTGGCCATAAGATAGTCTATGAAGATCAGTTTCACGAGCTGATTACAAACATGGTAGACGACTATAATATCTACGGGTCAGTAAGCCATCTTACCAAACGAGAATGCGCATTGACAGAACAGCCTGGCCGAAATCGTTCGCCCATTTCGATTTGACACAGACTTCAATGCTACTCTCTTCAACGTCGACAATGCGGATGCCACAGACAGCAACTCGTATGGCAGTCACCCGTTCTACCAAGAGACTCGGTATCGCAAACATCGGAATTCGTCCTCTCACGGTGTATATGCCCGCAACGTGCATGCACAGGAATGGCTGATGCGAGAAAAAACTCTTACCTATCGTGCAATTGGCGGCAGTATTGACCTTTTCCTCTTTAGTGGCCAGCCTGATACTGCTCCCGATCAGTCTTCAACAGCTCTCGAAGTCATTCGTCAGTATCAGAGAAGCATTGGCTTTCCGGCAATGCAGGCTTATTGGGCACATGGCTTCCACCAATGCCACTGGGGCTGGGGCTCGGTCCAGGATCTGCGCGATGTGGTCGATAACTACCGACGCGCGAATGTCCCGCTGGAAGCTATCTGGACAGACTTGGATGTTTATTACAAAGCTCGGTCGCTGACACATGATGAGAAGAAGTTTCCTTCTGCGGCAATGCACAAGTTTGTAGCCGATCTGAAAGAGGATGGGCAGCACTTTGTCCCACTTGTGGACAGCAATGTCTACATGCCTGACAAAGAAGATCCTGAAGATGTTTATCTTCCGTTTACAAGAGGCGATAAACTCGGTGCATTCATACGCGATGGCAAGACCGGCGACTATTTCGTGGGCAAAGCGTGGCCGGGCACATGGTGAGGTTCTACGTGCCTTGTGTTAGGTGTCTGCTCACTTTGCGCAGTGTATGGGCCGACTGGTTGATGCCGTCTACCCACGACTGGTTTGCGAACGAACTTCGTCTTATGCACGATGCTACGCCATTCAGTGGGTGAGTCCACGAGGTCGCGGCTCAGGAACGCTGGGAGTGGCCAGCTGACTTTAGTGCAGAATCTGGATCGATGTGAATGAGCCTTCTAATTTTGATAATGTTCTCGTGGATAGCACTGTACATTCCCAGGATAAAAAGGACCCACGCGAATTAGATTTTCCACCTTATAGGATCAACAACTTTAGGTCAACGCACCAAATAATCGATGGTACGATAGCAATGAGTGCGACGCATAATGACGAACATGTGACACGGGAGTACGACGCACATAACCTGTGGAGCCTTGGAATCACTCGAGCGGCATACAATGGACTGGCGACCACTGTACACCCTGGGAAACGACCGTTCATCATATCACGTAGTACTGGAATCGGTATCGGCCAATATGCAGGACACTGGGGTGGCGACAATGAGAGCAAATGGGGCGCTCTTTACTTGTCAATATCTCAAGCATTCACTTTTCAAATGGCCGGGGTACCCATGTTTGGAACCGACACTTGTGGATTTGGCGGTCCAAACTCAAACGAGGAGCTGTGTGCGAGATGGATCGAAGTGAATGCTTTCTTCCCGTTCTTTAGGTATGTGTATCAGTGAACGGCCCACACGACACGTTTTACTCACTAATCGCGTTGCAGAAATCACTACGGCGTCATGCGTGCTCCCCAAGAAGCGTATGTCTGGCCAGCTGTAGCCGAGGCAGCGCGACGAGTGATTGCCATTCGATACTCGCTGCTGACCTACATGTATACGCTGTTCTATCATGCACACACCAGAGGCGACACTGTTCTTCGCGCTTTGGCGTGGGAATTTTCTGATGATGAGAGCTTACGAGCTACGGACAATCAATTCATGCTTGGATCCGCTTTGCTCATCACACCGGTCTTGAACGAAGGCTCGACGAGCGTGAAAGGAGTTCTACCTGGCATACGCAAAGACACGAGATGGTACGATTGGTACACCCTGCAAGAAGTCAAGGGGAGAAAGTCGGGTCGGAATATCACGATGAAAGCACCGCTCGAGCACGTCAATCTGCACATTCGAGGAGGCTCGATTCTGGCATTGCAGGAGCCTGGCTACACGACCCGTGAGACGAAGGACGGTCTGTACAGCATCGTCATCGCTCTGAATGATCGAGATGAAGCTGAGGGAGACTTGTACCTGGATGATGGCGAGAGTATTGAGCAAGTGGCTACGAAGATGGTCCAAGTGAGATATCTTACAACTTGATCGTATCCCGGTTCGTGCTAATGGTATTTGCAGCTCAAGTACTCTTCGAATGAACTGACTGTCAGCATCACCGGACGGTACCATGCCGCTCCCGCCATGGCTACAGTCACAATCGCGGGACTCAGGCGTCGGCCCAAGAGCATTGCTTTGAACATGCAAAAATCTCAGCATTCACTTCGAGAGTGTGCGTTTTATAACGAGACCTTGCGCATCCCTGATCTCGCACAATATTTCAAGCAAGGAGCATGGGAGCATGAATTCAAAATTCAACTGTCATAAGTGACAAAGACAAGGGCAAATGATAAGGGAAAGCGGAACTTGTCGCCCTCGTATGCCAGAATCAATGTCATTGAATTCCAATCTCACATTTGATCGCCTCTACTCCTGCTTATGCAATTTGCGTAGATCAAGGTGATGGGAACAGGACCTAGTTGGTGAGAACGCCAGCGCCCGTAGCCTTGACTTTCTAAACTCGACACATTCTGCTGAGCAAATCGTCGCGCCGATCATGGCAGGATTCCAGACCTCCAAGGCAGAGAGTACATGTCCTGTTTGCGCTTGGGGACTTCCTCCCGCCGCGCCTTGAATCCTATATTCCCAAAAGGTGGGTTCGACGGATCGGCGCCGCACTTTGACGACCCTATGGTGGTGCATCGCACCGGTTCACGCTTATCTGGATGTTGACGTCAGAGAGACGGTTCTGTCAAAGGGGTAGTGTGGTAGGAAGTAATATACCTTCGATTGGAGTTGAGGTACCAGCCAGGAAGGCGGCGACGGCGATGAAAGATGTGAGCTTCCATTTTGGATTGCTGTTTGGAAAGCCTGTAGAAAAGTTATCGGTCGTGCCGACTGTGCACACCCTTTCTCACGACACGGATTGCATAGAAGAGCCTGATCTGATATATCTCAGTGCGATCTGATGATGGAGGCAGGCGGTTTCGAATGACGCCCCAGGAGTCAAGGGCGATATCTCGTCTCGGCGAAGCTTCACCACTGGCGACGGCGACAGCTTCGAATGGAAAGTCTGGTCGAGACATGGTGATATCGAATGCCGCTTCGTAGCAGAGTGATGTGGCTGGCAATGGTGTTCTGAAGGTGAGGACAGTTTACGAGACTATCAACATTTCACTTTTGGTGCCTCAGGCCGTGAAGCTTTCTGGCAACGACATCCGAGCCCATATAGCAGCGACAGCGACATCATGACCCAATGCATCACGTATGCCATTCTTGCGCCTCTCATACGACGCTCTTTGTACGGATCATTCAGACGCAGATTGTGTCACTGCCAGAACTCCACTACATAGCTGGCATCGACGGAATATCAGCTGAGCGGGAAATGAGCGTAGGCTTGGGCAAGTCAATCAATACCATGATTCCTCATCATCCCGAACCACTCAATGTAGATTTGTAAAGCCCGCATATCATATCGCCTCCAAAATCGGACATCAGTTTTTGAACGTGTCAAGTCGAAAAAGAGGCTGGATGAGTAATGGGTAGACCAGACGAGACTGATGTTCGTTATCTTCCTCTATATTCACGAATATTATTTATCACTACTGTCCATGTATCATCAAAACCAGACCACTATCTACACAACGCCTTCGCTAACATTCATTCAAAATTCAACAGAAGATTCCCCGCTTTTTGTGCCGTTCGTTGTACGGCCAGTAAAACACACAGAAAATTCGAAACGGCTTGATCCAGAATGAAAGTAGTCTTCTGTCCATGGTAGGGCAATTGTCAAATAGTTGTAGTTCGTCAATGCCTTGAATGGCAAGAACAAGAATGTGAGTGTTTGTGCAGATCGTCGCCTTTTCGGCGACGACACCGGAATTGGTGTTATGGAAGTGCGGGTGGCCTGCTTTGACTCAGCTCCTGTGTCGAAGGCTAGTGAAACACTGTTCGGATCGCAAATCTACGCAGTGGGCGCTTCAGGAGATAGAGGCTCTTGCGGGTGACGCTGGGTCCATCGGTGAGCTGCCTACCGTCTTGCACCGCAAGCATCTAGTCCAGCTCGGCGACATCTCCTCCGTCGTTTTGAAGTCTAGCCTCAGGCTCTCCTGCGGGCTCCTCAAGGCGCTAGAATCTCCGCAAGCAAAATGACGGTGCAGGTATAGAAAGCAATCAGATGTATGCCAACACTTTGTATTGACGCAGAGGCAAGTGAATGTTTGCCGTTGTGTCCGGACGAGGTTCCGTTCGATGAACCACTTCCGTTCGAGCTGGATCCTGAGCTCCCGTTTCCAGAGTCGTTCGATGAATCGTCGTTGTCGGAATTGGAAGATCCGCCAGATGAATTGGTATTTTCGCCAGACGGACCTTGTCCATTCCCTCCAGACGAGCTACCAGAGTTGTTCCCAGAGCCTTCACCACCACCTTGGCTGTTGCCTCCAGATCCATTTGCTCCACCATAACCTGAACCCGAGCTCTGATCATGATTGTTGGACGAACCACCACCTTCCCCATCGGTCGACCCTCCGTCGCCGGTCGCAGAGCCTCCATTGTTAGAGAATCCTCCATTGCCTGAAGAACCCCCATTGCTAGAAGGACCGCCATCGTTTGCCGATTCCCCACTGGCAGAGTCCCCGTTGTTCGAGGAATCTCCGGAGAGTGAAGGCTCAGAAAATGGCGAGCTTTCTCCATTGTTTTCCGCTCCATCGCTCCCTGATGGCCCGCTGCCGCCCGACGCTCCATTGCTCGAACCTCCTCCATTATTTCCCGATTCTCCATTGCTCGAACCTCCTCCATTATTTCCCGATTCTCCATTGCTCGAACCTCCTCCATTATTTCCCGATTCTCCATTGCTCGAACCTCCTCCATTATTTCCTGATCCTCCACCATCCGATCCTCCTCCATTCTTTCCCGACCCTCCCCCATCCGATCCTCCTCCATTATTTCCCGATCCTCCCCCATCCGATCCTCCTCCATCATTTCCGGAGTCTCCAGTATTCTCTGATCCACCATTTCCACCCCACGACCCACCGCTATGAGGCAATGTCGGACCAGCAACGCTGCCTTCGGCGGGAAGATTATCTGGGAGCGCAGTCGGTCGAGCAATAGGAGGAATTTGAGGCATATGCCCAGGCAGGGGAGTTTGAGGCGTTTGACCCGTCTGCTCAGGACCTTGAGTCGGCTTGTAGCCGCCGCCACCGGGTAGAGTAGGTCCATCAGCAACCGAAGCTTCTGTCAAAGCGATGGGAGGATCATACACTCCGTAGATGACGGGAAAGCAAGACTTCCAGGCTCCCTGGATTCCAGTAACCTCCTGCGGCAGGGAAATCAGTGCGCGGTAAGCTCCCTCGAAGATTGTAGAGCATTCCGGCTGCGGGGCAGCTACGTCGCATCCCGGAGCATTGTCCAGTGGTTGCAGGTAGTAGGCTTCTGGTGGCGGATGGATGATATCGCTCAAGTTCAGTCGTTTGGCAGTCACGTTGTAGTTGCCGATAACTCGTGCCATGACATCGGCGTATCCCGGCAAGTTGTGGGCCATTGTACGGATGATGCTCGATGCCTCTTGTTCGTGGAAGTCCAGCACGATGCTCGAGACCTCTTGTGGAGCCAATGAGATCAATTGGCCCGCAATCGATGTCCCTTCCACCTTTCTTGACTGTCCACCATCCACCCCACTCGTCGTGCAGCCAGTTTGGTCGCATTCAGTGCAATAAATTGCATCATCCGCGTTGACCACTCGCTCTGCAGAGAGGTAGTCAAATTTGAGATAGATGGAAGGCGAGGTAAAGGTGGTCCCCGGGGCGTATTCGTAGATTACTTCCGGTGGCTTTGTGATGGTGGCAGAAGGATCTTGGGTTGGGGTGGTTGATTGAGTGGGAAAGTAGAACAGCTTCACGCTATTACCCATGATTGTGCAGTCATTGGCATAACTCGTGACGAAGGACTTTTGACAGGTCGAGAATGGCTTGTAGAAGTAGTCCGGACATGGTGGCGAATTGGTCGGGGCAGGCGTGACCTTAGGGACGGATGCATTGTACGGCAGTCCAAGGCTCGAGATGTAATCAACGTAGAGTTTACTGCATTCCTTGGGTTTGAGGAGGTCGCAGGTCGGTGTTGCCTTGGTCAGATTCTGGTTCCGTGTGGACTGGGTAGCCCATTTGACGGTTGAAGTGATATTCAGAACACGTTGTGCGGTGCTCGTTGGTGTGAAGTTGCCGTGCGCTACTGGTATTTTGTACGCAGGTTCCGTGGAGTAGACATCTCCGCGACCGTAAGTCAGACTTGTAGTCAGCACTTCATACATAGTGGTCGTGACATATTTCCAGACCACGTTAGCAGAGCTTCGGCTGCGGTAGCTACTCCAGCTGTTTGAGCATGCGGACGCGGCGGCCAGCTCCTGGCTGGGCGGTGGAGGCGGCGGACCAGCAGTGACAGTGACATGTTCTGTAGTCGTATAGTATTCGTAATCTGTTTGTATTATCTGGACGGGCCCGTCATAGCCAAGCCCCGCCCGAATGTAGTCTGCGCATCCGGGAGTAGTATTGTCACAGCTCGTCAGGCCAGCATTCAGCGCTACAGTCAGTGATAGCAGTATTGCTGAATCCGCATTAGATATGCGTATCCGCAGAATTTGGGTGAAGACCGAAAACATACCAGCAGTGGCCTTTGGACCCGTGCGACCGAAGATCATGGCGAGGCGAGATGTTCCGTAGCGACCGTGCGATGCAGAGCGTCGTGCGCAGTCTCAGGCTTTTCCAGTGGACTTCACTCGCATGTTCGAGCGCCAAGACTGCCAGATGAAGTCGTTGGAGAGGCCTCGAAACGCGATGTTGACGATGGGGAGTAATAATAAGAGGCTGGCCGTGCGGTGTGTTGACGTAAACCTTGAACCGTACCAAAGCCCAGAAACATGAAGCTAAGGTTACGCCGTTCTCTGGCGAACCGTAGAGGGAGAATGAATATTTTGCACAATTGTCCTCCAGCACGAGATGTCGTCGCCGTCGGTCTCGGTCGTCCGCGATGCAGTCGAAGCGTAGGAGGCGCCCAAAAACGAACAACGCATTGTCAGCGTACGCAAGCCGCATGGAATACAATAGGCTAATGATGATGACGAGGACATCACAGGGCAGGGTTGCTGCTAAGGTTTAGAACACGAAAGTCTAGCGTGCTCGGCAGATGCGGGAGCTGGAGTGCTTTGGGAAAGGCGCACATCACTCCCCTATTCCCTCCCTCGTTCATTAGACGGACATCTTTCTACATAGTCGATTCGAACTTCAATCTCATCGTCTCCCTCGTTGTAATTGTGCTGTAATTGACAGAATGGGCTAAGCAACTCCAGCAGATCTTCCTCACAGATGTTTTCAATGCGCCCCAAATTAGCAACTCAACGGCGAGGGCACAAAAACTCTATGCGCGAGCCACACTTTGACCGCGGAAGATCGACAGGCTCGTGGGCCGATGGCCGCACCATACCATCCTGGTCAATTCTTCAAGGTCAAATCTTGGATGAGCCGGGGCTTCCACGACAAGGTCAGAATTTGCAAAGCCGGCCCAGGCCCGTACACAGCCATTCACGTTGCGCAATTTTCTGTCACATGCTTGACACCACGCTGCGCCTCAACATTTCGAGAAGATGCATCCATATGTACAGTCTAGTGTAAGCACCATGCGGGAACGACGCGCGAGCTTTTCGGAACAAGTTTTCATCAAGGGACAAACTGTATGTGGAAGCGGATGCCCACAACGTGCAACAGGAACTGAAGAGAACACTGCAGATTGCGATACCATTGCCGAGAGTATACAGTAGTAAAGACTTCCGGTTCCATCCTGTGTTTGCCACTATGCTTGCACAAGTATCATGCATCTTGAATGCAACTCAAGTCGTGATCATATTCCGCAATGTTCGCCGCCTCGTCCACGGAACCTCTACGAAGGGGAACCACATTGAGAGTCGCGATTCGAACTTCTCGCCATCCATCTTGCGGAGGCATTCCACAGCCGCGGAAACAAGAGTTGCCAAGACCAAGGCTTGATCACACTGATTGTTGCAGTAATTCCCCTCGTACTGCAGGTGGAAGCCGCCGTGATTGACGACCCATGCAGAAAGGATGTTCTCTTTAATGGCGCAGCGACCTGGATCGTCGGAGACCATGTTACCAGGCAGAAGAGGTGCATCGCGCCAAGCGTGATAGTTTTCGAGGAAGCGGTTGTCCTGCTCGGTGTCAGTGGAGTCTCGAATGTAAGGTAGTCGTGGCCTGGTCTCTGGAGTGGTAGAATGCCGAAAGTCAGAGTACTGAGTTCTTCCTCGGAAATGTCTGTTCCTTCGCTGTTGTCGAGAGTGGGAATGTCATCGCATGCCGGACAAGTACCGTTTCCCTTCAGCCAAGTTGCAATGCAACGATGGCAGTAAGTGTTTGGGCAGATGCATGCTGAGATCGTGACCTTTGTCCAGTCTCAAATTATTTGAAAGGA
This sequence comes from Cercospora zeina, assembly GCA_022702355.1. Taxonomy (NCBI): domain Eukaryota; kingdom Fungi; phylum Ascomycota; class Dothideomycetes; order Mycosphaerellales; family Mycosphaerellaceae; genus Cercospora; species Cercospora zeina. The sequence continues at coordinate 4,173,196 of JAKLWX010000005.1, forward strand.
CGCCACCTATCCTTTGTATTGCTGGTACATCGTTGTCTCCATCGCTCTTTCAGAGAATTAGAGTTCTCCCAAAAGCTGCTTAGTATATATCGGTGTTGAATAGAGGAGCGTCCGGTGAACGATGGCACTGAAATCGGACTGCGACATCGGAATATCAAAACCCAGTGCAGAGCCATTGCTGTGAGAGTGGGAGAGGGAAAAGAACAGCTTCTATGGGATCGTATACTAGCGTAGAGCGAAGCACCAAAATCGGTTCTCTAACGAACCATGCGCAAAGCTCAACACACGTGAAATCGATGTGCCAACTCGAATTCATCTGCTTTCCCTGACATGCATCCTTGTTCGTGTGATTCCTAATTCCGGCTGAGAACCTCCGCCCATTTTCTAACAGTTACAACTACACTGCGCGAATTCGCTCAGCGGACCACCACAAGGCTCCTGATCCAAGACGAAAGTCGCAACAGTACAGCAGTTCCTCCTCGTTCCTTCAGCAATACACAAGTCTCCGCAGTCCTCTCCAGGAACGTTTGGAGTGCCATAAATTCCGCATTCACCGCCGACAAAGAAGCCAGAGAAACACTGGCGTGCTTTCAGGTTGCTGACAGCTTCGGATTTGGTGACAGGAGTGGCCAGTGTGAGGGTGGAGGAGAGTGTGGTGAGGAGAAGGGTTTGGAATTGCATTTTGTTTTTGGTGAGTGGTTGTTTGAGCTTGCAAATCTCCCTAGAAGTTCTTGGTGTGACCTTTCGGGTACGGTCTGCTGGTGTTCGGTGACTGAAGAGGGTCAGTGAGAATCTTGAGTCGAAAGGGTCAAGCAGTAGACCTCGTGGAGGTGGGTCGAGATATAAGTACTTCGCTGAGCACGAGTGCAACGACGATATAGACTGCTTTTCGTCTCACGATGCCCTCAGCTCTTTCCTCAACTCTGATAGCTCGCGATCAAATCGATCCATGACTTCACACCTTCCCTTCTCGTCCTCATCACTCAATTCTCCTGCAAATAACCACAACAATCACCTCAGCATCCCGCAAATCCTTCGACCGCAATGTAACCTCAGCTCCACACAACTCCCATCGCAACCCTTCTCATGACGTTCTTTCATCCCGACCCATGTCATTCACGAAGCAACTACCAAAGACTAACTATACTAGCCTTCGAAGACAATCTCTTGGCAATTATCGAAAGCGCGAATGCGAAGCAAATTATGAAAGCTGCGCTGCACACATACCGCTTTAGGCAGAGAAAATACCTTCCTAATCGGGACGATTCAGACTTCAGAACTTCTGCTCTCTGTTGTGGTTACCCTTAAGCGCGTCATGCTCTGCATTGAAGGATTTCTTATAGTGGTCGTCGCTTCTTGGCATCGTTGTCGTTGCCAGTACCAGTGAGTTTGTGGGGGTGGAAGGTAGATCTTAAGCTTATTGTAGCCGCGTGTGATCCTTCCAGCAGTGGTGGGTGTGTGAGTGGTTAGCTGAATGTTTCCGTTTGCGATCAACAGGTAACCGACGTCAGATTGTTTGAGAACACAGCTGCAGAGCGTGACTCTCTCGTTGTTGCTTCACTTGCAAAGTCAGCCGAGAGAGTAGTCGATGCATCGGGTAGTTGACTGGTTCCTCGGCGTGTAGCTTGATTGCAAGTTTCTGATAGCCAGCCGAGTGCTCTCGACCTGTTCAACAGTGATTCTCGGAGTTACTTTGTGCTGCGCACTAAAATGTCAGCCTAGAAAGACGGACGTTTGCTAGTAACACGTCGCAGTCTGCATCATCCCAATGGCCCATAATCTTGCCGATCATGATTCTCAGACATTTCCACCTCAGCTGAGAACCACGATCGACATTCATCCCTCGTCAGCCAAGGAGAAGCGATGCAACGTCGCCATATGTGTCCTCTGAGATGCGGCTTCTTCTCCATCATCGAGGTGACGAGCGTTGCATCGAATCTATCGATCATGCATCGGTCGGTGACCACAAGCAGGAGATCGGTGCAGCCACTTTCGTCGATGCCTTCGGTCTGTGTACAGAACTACCAGTTTTGGAATGTGTGCCGTGATGATCCAGAAAGATACTGAGCGCCTTTCTGCAGTTATAAGCAGCTCCCCGAAGAGCCTCTCCACTTGTACCTACTGTAAAGCCCCAGTTCCAAAAGTATTCCGGAACTACTACATCAGCCAGCTTCCAAAGATGCAACTCACGCTCCTCACAATCTTGGTCACCTGTGCCACACTCATCACCGCGAATCCTGTCGAAGTCCACGAACGTCAACGTTTCCGTGGAACATTCCCGGGCGGAGGCTGTGCAATCTATTCCACTGAAGCCAACCCCAGCGGACCCAATTGCGGAGACCAGTACTTAGTATTTCCTATCAACAGAACGTCCCGAGGATTGGTATGCTAACATTTGCGCTTCCGCCCTAGATGCATCGCCGAAGGCATTCGCAGGGGATGTTGTCAACAGTCCGGATTTCAAATTGTGCCCGCGAATTGTTTTGAAGGATTCAGTGCGTGTCAATGCACTTGTACCTAGAGAGCGATGATTGGGAGGACAATCTCGACCTGGAAATTAGCCTGTGGGGTCGCAGCAAAGCCAAATGACAATGATCGTTTGTTTCGTGTTCAGTCCTCACTCATACACACATCGAATCTTTTCCTCGTCCATCTAACATTTCATATTCACGCCCCTTCTCTTTTCTGCCTCTCTCACTTCAAACATGACCTGCGCACCAACAAATAATGTAGCCATCGCGCCGAGAAGGAAGACTCGCCCGCCCCAACCTCCAATAATTCCATCAACTAGACCCTTGAGTCCGTCAAGTCCCACTGCGAAGCCGACAAGATTCGCGGCCATCATCATAAGGATATTGCCCACAGCTCCGATTCCACAAAGCCAGCGATACTGATCCGGGCGGTCCTTCCACTTTTTCGCCGGGAACGCCAGCGTAGCCAGAATTTCTGGCAGAACGAAAAGGGTGATGAGCCAGCCCCACATCAAGAGTCGGAGGTTAATGTCGTGCCATAGAGCAACAAAGGTGAAGACGGCGAGGAAATTGAGGATCCCACGGACTTTGCCTTGTCCCGACCCTCCAAGTGGAACATAGATATATCGTACGACAAAGCGATTGAAAGAACGATGCCAGCCTCTCCAGAATGCAAGCGCAGAATAATTATCCGACATGCAGCGGACCATATTCTCCGGAGGATCGATACCGTCAACGAGCGACCACAGACGAAAGAAGCGCCAAGGAAGCAGGAGCTTGAGCCAAATGACATGGAGGTTGAAGTAGCCGAGCATGCTGAGCTGGAAAGGAGAGTAGATGCTCCAGTCGGGGTTGGATTTGGATATGGCCACGGCGTAAAGGTAGTGGAGAACGAGTTCCATGCAGAGAAGACAGAGGATGAAGCGGATCGCGTATGGGATGATGCGCGAGCGGGAAGTGGTTGCCATTGGGTAGCGAGATTGCGAGATGTAGTCGTTGAAGTTCACGATAGGACCGGCGAGATAGAGAGGCGAGTAGAGCACGTATGCGAGGTAGTTGCGGAAGGTGAAGTCGGAGGGCTTGGCGCCGACGGAGGTGCGTTCGCGTTCGGAGAGGTTGGCAGGATCGAGACCTTTCTTCTAGAGTTGATCAGCAGTACATTGCGACGCAGGTCCAAATGGATGTGCATACCTCAACAGGACTGCTAGCTCTTCTGTCGAGCATCCACAGATGATCAAAGTTGAAAGCGATCAAACGCAGTACTGTGATGTTGAAGAGGATTTCCCAGCGCGGGATCAAGCCTCCATAGCCGTCAAGCCAGATGCCCCAACTGTCTCCGGATGGCTTATCTGCGCCGATGGCTGTAGGAGGAAGTGTCACGGCAGCAATATCAGCGAACTTGTAGCCTTGACATAGCTCATTGGCGAACAGGACGCCGATATTAAACACCCAGGTCGTAACACCCACATACTTTTTTGGCAAAGCCGTGGCGATTTGGTAATTGAGGTAGAGGATGAGCAGGACTTTGACCGCAGATATGCCATGCAAAGCAGTGATGAAGATCATGGCGAAGAACAGGTCGAATGTCACACGGTCCTGCAAGTGCTGATCTGCCTTTTGCGCTGGATTCCCGTCTTTGCTGTCAACTTTCTCGCCAGACTTGACAGCTTCGTACGCTCTTCGTAGTAACGGGTGTAGGATCAATACAATGGCCATGTAGAGAATGTTGTCTCGAAAGCCAGCATATTGGGCGTCAGAATTGTCGACCTTTCGTCCGGGGATCCAGCCAGGCTCGAGGAGAGGCTCCAGTTTCTGATAGCCCGGATGGCTTGGCTTGGAAACATCATACACGCTTTTGAACATCATGAAGGGGATCGTCAGGAACGCCAGATAGTAGACATAATACTCCGCCGTATTCCTATTGACCTCATCAGTCTTGCGTTTATGCTCGTGCTGCATCTTCCACTCACTGCGGACAGTTAGCCACGTTTCTCGAGCGATAGTGTTAGCTGACTTGCCCATTTTGACGGCAGTGCGGCAGGCAGTGCCTGACCGGAGCCTGCGAAACGCGTGTCGAGCGTCTCGACTTTGTACAAATCGCGTATTCGCATGGTGAAGAGTTGATGGAAGGGAGTTGGTCTGGCTGCAGGGGCCCAGACGTCCACAAGGACGCCGTCTCGGATAACTTTCCCGCGCCAATTCGAGAGCTTCGCGAGCGAGTCGCGTTCCGTTCCTCGCAGCCAAACACATTTCCACGCATGGTTGTCGCAAATCATCTCGACATTCACCCCGATCGCACGTCTACCGCCTAATCGCATCAACCGAATCGCGCGCCGCTGCTCTATCGCCTGCCGACTGAAGCTGTCCAGGCCCACATATATTTGGCGCATTGAGCGCAACATTCTCCCCGCAACATGTCGACGCTCCAACCCACGCAAGCGCCAGGGCAGCAGGAATACGCGGGCGATGAGATCAATGCGCTGGTTTTAGATCCCGGCAGTCATAGCGTACGCGCAGGCTTCGCCGGAGAAGACACGCCCAAGTCAGTGGTGAGCAGATCTCGATCCGCGATCAAGGAACGCAGCTAAGGCGAGCAGGTCCCCACGAGCTATGCGAAGACGGCCTCAGGTGATAAGCTATTTGGCGAGAACGCGATTCATCTCCCGAAACCCGAAGTCGAAATCGTAAATCCATACGATGCGGAGGGGATTGTGGAGGATTGGGAAACAGCATCGAGCTTATGGGAATACGCAGTAACGAGCAGACTGACGGGGCATCGACAAACACCACCTTCGAAAAATGGCCTCAACGATGGCAACACGGACGAGAATGGTGACGTGGGCATGGACGAGGCAGCAGAGCAGGCGGACGAGCAGGAGAAAGTACTGGGCGAATATCCGCTGCTCATGACAGAGCCAGGCTGGAATCCGCTCAAGGCGCGAGAAAAGACGATGGAGATCGCGATGGAGCAGTGGGGCGTGCCGGCCTTCTTCCTTGCAAAGACCGGGCAGCTGGCTGCATACTCGCAGGGCAAGGCAACCGCGCTGGTCGTGGACATTGGCTATCAGAACACTTCGGTCACGGCACTACACGAGGGCATGGTGCTGAAAAAGAGCATTCAGCGAACACCGCTCGCTGGGAACTGGCTCAACGACCAAATCCGGCTCATGTACAATCAGCAGAGCGTTCCTCTTGTACCGCACTACATGGTCAAGTCAAAGCTGCCCGTCGATGCTGGCGCACCCAGCAATGCCACATATGTCAAATTCGACAGACCGCCCACGGATAGCTACCGCAGACTAGAAGAAGAACGGGTCCTGACCGCCTTCAAAGAAAGCGTTGTGCAAGCCTGGCCTGGCCCCGGTCGTCTCGACCAAGCCAATGGGCCCGGCGGCCAAACCAATGCCGACACCGTCAAACAGCTCCCACCTAAGCCCTTCGAGATGCCAGACGGATGGAACCAAGTCTTTGGCGTAGAACGCTTCCGTGTTGCAGAAGGCCTCTTCGACAACAAAGCCGCCTACACAGATTCCGAGCACGCCGCTCCCCAGCAAGCCCAAACAATAACGCAAACCGTTCGCACTGCTGTCGAGAACGTCGATGTCGACCAACGGCCAAGTCTCCTTAACAACGTGATTCTGACCGGTGCGGGCTCTTTGATCGATAAACTGCCTGAGCGGTTACAAGCCGATTTGGCCGCTCTCTTCCCCAATCCCAAGGTCAGAGTCATCGCCAATAGCAGTAGTCCGGAGCGAAAGTACGGCGCGTGGATCGGAGGGAGCGTTCTGGGGAGCTTGGGCACGTTCCATCAAATGTGGGTCAGCAAACAAGAATATGAGGAGTTTGGGTCGAAGATTGTGGAGAAGAGATGCAAGTGAGGAGAGGCGCTCTGCACTACCTTTCTGTGACATTCGGACGAATAATAATTCAAAAGCGACTAGACTTGGACGATGTACGAGCACGACGCTTCGGGCACTGAACGACCATGCCGTCAGGATGGAGAGAAATGCCCAGCTTGAACGGGACGTGCTCACAAAGAGAGGCCAGCACATCAATAGCAGGTGTTATCAGAGAGCATGCTAAGCCTAAGCTGGGTTCATAACCGCATACTGAACCTGTCTCTCACCTCACCAGTGCACCTCTCCTGTCCTTGTCGTTCTGCGCCAGATTTTGCACGTCTGCTCTATGACACTTCTCGCGGATGAGCCCTTTTCACGCGTCTCATGCATCTCCTAGGCTTGCTGCATTGGCGCATTATCGAACGAAATTCAGAGAACGTGTCTGTGCTCCTGCCGTCGATCTTTGCTTCCTACTTCTGCGACGCGGCTGCTGAGGTGGCCAAAGCCGAGCTCACTGCTCGAGTTGGTAGGCGTGAGGTCTTGCCACCAATATGTTGTGCTGAGGATTTATGCTTCCGTCAATCAGATGATCGGGTTTCAAGTGCGTCCCTTGTAAATTCTGGGACAATCGCAGACAGCACAAGATCAAGCGGAGGAGCTTCCTGGCTTCGGCATGTGGACAATACCCAAAACGAACGAATCGCCATCCACTTCTCCCAATCGTGTCGTCTTTCAATCAACAGAGTCTTCACCGCTCAAAACGTCCTCAAGCAGCGTCTTCGCCTCCTGCATAAGCTCGGCTTCTTTCTCAGCACCAACTTTGTTGCCGCGACTATTCAGCCAGCCGATATCCAAATGTCCCAGACCTCCATTCTTGATCCTGTCCGGATCCAATTGCTGCTCTTTCGGCACCGGCGCGAAACCTCTCGGACTCGCCTGGGCCGGCGGCTGTACTGTTTTCGGCTGCTCGGGCGACGCTTGCGGATCAGGTGTTATGATGCCGGCTTCCTCGAGAGCGATCATCTGGCGGCGAAGTACGGCGAAGATGGACTGTGCGTGGACGAAGAAGGACTCGGTGTTGTCTTTGAATTTGGTTTTCCGATCCTCGATAGTCTCGTTACTGTTGCCGCTCATTCGCTCGTCGTCATCGTCTTCGGAAGCGTGGAGGTTCAATGGTCGGTTTGTGAGCGCATGAATGGCCTGTCCGGCTGAGGTGACGAGTTTGGAGACATCTTGGTTGATTGTTGAGAGCTCGTCGATGCGCTGTCCCGGCGTGAAACCCCGTTCTTGTGTCATGATCACGGCCGTTCTGTCCACGGCGTCGTTCATTGAGCTCCCGTCTCCGACGCGACAGCCCAGCACAGTGAAGCTGCAAGCTGCACTGCTGCAGGTACGGCGTAGCCGAGTGCTGCGGGCCGGGCCGGGCCGTGTGAGCCCTGCACAGCTGCACTTCGGACCTCGATTTCCACCGCAGCGACCACGCGATTCGCGGGTCCTTCCATCTCTCCATTCTTTCCTACTTCGAATGTGACCGCCTGTTGCGTCTTCATCATGGCGTCGCAGCCTTTACCGCCATCGCGCACGACGAGCGTTGGCCCTTCGAGTGCAGGCGGCATGGCCGCACCTCCTTCAAACGCGCCTGGAGGCGCGGGTGGCCAGAACCAGCAACAGAATTTGAATCAGATTGTAAGTGTCCAGTGGTTGTCGCGTTGACTTTGTCATGTCAACGGAAAGCACCGTACTCTGCTACCCCCCTCAGGATCTGGCTCGGTCGCTCGTTCAGCAAATCGAAGTGAATGAGCCCGACAGCCTGCGCTTTCCTGTCATTTCGATCGGGGCGACCTCTCGAACGACGCGGTTTTGACCACTTCAACGCAGCACCTCTTCTACTTTATCACTGCGCAATCGCCAGACTAGCACCGGCATCACGACTGACCTGCATTCTCAGGTCCTGGAGTATCTCTCCAAGAAGGGCTATAGCCGTACCGAGGCCATGCTCCGCAAGGAAAGCGCCAATACCGATGCAAACGGCAACATTGTCGCCACTTCGATAGATGAAGTCGGCGGCAAGAAGTATGGGCGGGCCTTCGACCTCGTCGTGAACTGGGTCGACAATGTCCTGGACATTTACAAGCCAGAGCTGAAGCGTCTCCTCTGGCCGCTCTTTGTGTACTCCTACCTCCGATGCATCGGCGAGTACTATTCCCGAGATGCAGAGGAGTTCTTCACACGCTTTCGGAGCCACTTCGAGCGCGAACGAGCTGATGATTTGCGTGCGCTCTCCCGACTTTATGAGCCGGAGCACACGCAGGACAACGCTGTCGCGGACTTGTATCGCAACAGCAAATATCGTCTGACTCTGAGCAATATGGCATTCCAGACATTGATGATGCATCTGGAGAGTAAGGATAATGAAGGCGGCAAGGTCATCACCCACATCATCTCACAGCACCTGGATGTGCGCGTAGTAGATCGCGCAGCGGCTGGCACTGAGCGAAGTCTGGCGAAAATGCTGGCAACGCGAGATGGACAAGAAGACGTGCCAGCTGAGGATGAAGGTATTCCTGGTCACAATCCAGGTTCTGCCAATCTCGATCCTAAAGCACCTGCTGTCTTGTCAAAACTTTCCCTCGGCCCACTGCCGATGGAGAACGAGTTGCTCGAGGACGTCAAGGCAGAACTACAAGAACATGACGCCGCGCACCCACCTGCGGCAGGGCAGAATTCCCTGATTGATGAATTCGAGCAGCGCATCAAGCGTGAAGAAACCGATGATGCGGCGCCGTCAAGAGACGCGCTGCCCTTCCCACCTTCGACAGCACGAGACGTGGCTATGGAGGTGCAGCGAGTCAAAGAGAACCGCGATCGCTTCCGCATCGAAGGCAAGACTGGTGGTGTCGGGCCGGGGGTCAGCGTGACAATGTTCACGTTCCATAACACATATGACAGCGTGAACTGCATCGAGTTCTCAGGCGACAATTGCCTGGTCGCTATCGGCTCAGCGGAGTCATACGTCAGAGTCTGGTCGCTGGATGGGCAGACTCTGACCTCACCTACTGATCCGCCAAACTTCCAGCCATCGTCATCACGGCGATTGATAGGACACTCTGGACCAGTTTACGCTCTTTCATTTTCGCCATCGATCGCTATTCCAGAACCACATACAAATGGCCACATTAATAACTCTACCTCACCTGACTCGCACCCAAGATACCTGCTATCGTCCTCGGCAGACTGCACCATCCGCCTGTGGTCGCTGGACACATGGACAAACCTGGTGGTGTACAAATCACACAATCTGCCGGTTTGGGACGTTCAGTTCTCACCTTACGGGCACTATTTCACATCATGTTCTGCAGACCGAACAGCTCGCCTCTGGAGTACACCGCAGATTGCACCGCTACGACTCTTCGTCGGACACGATGCAGACGTGGATACGGTAGCATGGCATCCAAATAGCGCGTACATTTTCACAGGATCAGGTGCGCCGGATCGGACAGTGCGCATGTGGGATATCCAGAGAGGGCAGGCTGTGCGCATCTTTACTGGCCACGTCGGCAACGTCACAGCTCTTGCTTGCTCGCCGAGCGGGAAGATTCTTGCCAGCGCGGATGATCGAGGAGAGATTCTGCTCTGGGATCTGGCGCGTGGTCGTTTGGTCAAGCGTATGCGCGGACACGGTCGCGGAGGGATATGGAGCTTGGACTGGAGCATCGAATCGAGCGTGCTCGTCTCTGGCGGCGCTGATGGAACCGTCCGCGTCTGGGACGTGCAACCCAACAAAGAAGCCCAGGGCAAGGTTGTTGGCGAAGGCGGAGCGGGTGCCAAAATCGACGGCGCAGCGACCGGAAGCGCTGTCACCAAGGGCAAGTCTAAGAAAGACGTCGTGGTGTCGCCCGACCAAATTTCGGCTTTCCCGACCAAGAAGAGCCCAGTCTACAAGGTCGGCTTCACACAGATGAATCTGGTCGTTGCGGGTGGTGCATATTTGCCGTGAAGCGTGACCCAGCACGAGCATACAGAGATTGGAATGAACTTGATTGGGGTATTAGCAAGGCGTCGGGATTGGTAGAGCTACGAGACCATTGACACAATGGTCAGAGAATGGATTTGTGAATGTTTCCCAGCCACACCTCGTCCCACGTCACTGCCTGTCAATACTTGCTCTGAGGTCCATGTCGCTGGCATAGCCACTTCGATCTCGACGCTATGAGGCACCTTATCTGCAGCTGTGGCTGGTCGGGATGGCAGCAGTTGTGGCTCAGCAACCACATCAGATAACGCATTATCCGCATTTCGCAGTCGAGCTGACGCTGGGCTCTATTTCAATTCGCGTTCGCCTAACTCATTTGGGATAGAGATCTGCCCAATGTCAAGCCTCCTGTCAAGTTTCACGCACGATATGACGTGACCTGACAGCACAATTCGGACCCTGACTGCGTTCCAGCAAATCCTTTGTCCAGGATTCCAACTTCCCATCCACACCATCACCACGCTCGTCTCCACATTCGATCCTCCGCCTGACGTCGTTCTAGATGTTTGGGTCGGCCACGCGAGCTGTTGTGGCACGCCGCGGAGTGGACGATGATGTAGTCCCATCTCGTGAGCTCGCATCCCCTTTGTTGTTGATGCAATCAGGTATTGTGATAGCTTTATCCGTAGATCTAGAATAGATATATGTGATGCCAGCGCGGACGGTTTTGGGATTCCCTTCTTACCCTTCGCAGCAGAGCACTGAACAACAGCCTACTTTTACAGAGTACGACCTCCAGAATAGACGTCACAAGAAGAACAACCTACAACAACCACAAGAAAACAACAGAATGGCCATCACCCGCAAACACAACACCACAACCCACGCCTCTCGCACCACCGCAACGGGCAAGAAGCCTTCTCTCCTCTCCCGCCTTCGAAACAAGAACCAAGCCAAAGTCACCACCACCCAGTCGACAAACCCCATCACCGGCACCACAACCACGACTCAAAAGACCACCACCCACCCCAACGGAATCGGCTACCGAGGCCACGGAGGTCGTGGACCAATGGCAGGCAACCACGAAACACACTACACGACAGGCTCGACAGGACCAGTCCACCACCACAAGAGGAAGACCAGCATGGGCGATAAGATCTCGGGCGCATTGTTGAAGTTGAGAGGCAGCGCTACAGGGAAGAGTGGAAAGAAGGCAAGTCTCCCTTGAACTTGATGAAAATTATTATGACGACGATGTGCGAATGCGGTCGCTGACTATTGTTGTTATCACTAGGCTGCCGGTACGCGAAGAATGCATGGTACGGATGGAAGGGGCTCGAAAAGAACTTATGTCTAAGCACTATTACGAATCGAACTTTGTCCGGTGGCGTATGATGATGACGATGACGATGATGAGGTGATGATGGACGGTTCCAATTGTTGTACGATTCGTGCTGTATGATTAGGCGATACCCTTGTTCTTCATTTTTGTTTTTGCTGTTTGGTGTTGTTGCGTGAGAAGCGATGTAAGGAAATGATGAAGTTGATTCGAAACTATCTTGTGAACTTTCTTCCTATGCAAACAATTTGCACGCATATCCTGAAGATGTGGAGGGGAAAAAAAGGAACAGAACTCGTCAGAAAGCGAGAGAGTGAGCGCTCGCTGCTTCGCCGCAAAGTCGTCAATCATCAATCACAACGCGCCACAATCACGACTGATCAAGGATTTCAGTGAATCAAGTTATTTTCAATCCCGTAACATCAATTCCTTCCACCTCGTCCGGCTCGCGTCCGTACTCGTCGTAATACCTCTTCCTTTCCGGATGCGTCAGGACATCGTAGGCTTTGTTGATCGCGATCTGTTGGGTTTGCATGTGGTCAGCACCTTCGATCGGAGATTGAACTACCAGGATGCTAGCACAAGGCGATGGGATGGTTTTTGTTCTTCACTTACCCATCTCGTAGGAGCATCAGGATCCTGCGGGTTTCTGTTCGGATTATGGCGGAGGGAGAGACGTTCGAGTTGTCTGTTCAGCAAGACGACGTCAGTAATGCTGTCCTTCCATTTTGGCTGCTGCTTCCTGCGAATTCGTGCTTTTGTGGAGAATGTGGACTTTCGTACCTTTTTGCGAGAAGCAGGAGGACATCCGGGTCAGTAGAAGGGTTGATGTCGAGGATTCGGTACAGCAATGGCCAGTCTGTTTTGCTCCATTCGGCGTGAATGGCTTCGTCGTCGCTGTCGTCGTAGTCGGCATAAGAGTAAAATTGGTATTCGCCTGTTCCGGTCGCTGAAGCGGGTTTATTGTTGCTGCTGCTGCTTGCGTATGGTGGGTGGACTGCTGGTGCGAAAGGCGAGGGCATGTTTCTGAATGATCTCGGAGATGGTGGGATCGGTGGAGTAGAGCTGGTCGGAGGAGCTGTTGGGCCAACAGGTGATGTCGGGGGAGGTGGGAATCTCGGGCTCGTGGATTTCGTTGGTTGCATGAAAGCCGGTGTGCGAGTGCGTTCTATGCTCTTTCGACTACGACCTTGACTGCTGTCTACCCGCTCTAGTGAATGATTGCTGGACCGCGGTGATTGAGACGAGGGTGGCGTTAATGTTGGATCACTGCCGCTCGGGCTATAGGTGGCGGTATACGGCGGGGGCGGAGGTAGGTTGCTGCTTGGCCGTATTGTATGAGGAACCTCTGCCGGTGTATACCGTACGCTGGCCTTGCTGAATCTGCGAGGTGCGCCACCCAAAGGCAGAGGATCTTTGAGACCGGAATCTCGTCTTCTGTGGCGAAGCTCATCTTCCAGATCCCTCAATTCTGCGAGTTTCATTCCTGACTGATCGCACTTGGCAAGCTGAGCGTTTAGTGCTTGGAGGAGTTCTCGATCAGTGGTCGTAAGAGCGTCTTGGGATTCTATGTTCTCAATTCTCTGTATCAGCTCCCTTGTCATGTCTTTGTTGAGATCTTCCATCATTTCCACTGTCTTCTCTGGCAAAACTCCTCCATTTCTCAGGTCTCTTCTGAGTTTGTCTGTCCGTGACTGCAACTCTTTTGTGGCTTCTCTGTCCAGCTTGATAATCTGCCTCAATTCACAAACGTTAAGGCCCGCCGCTTGTAGCGCTGCTGTGGTCGGCATTTTGCCCTCCTTTCTGATAGATTGCATCGGTTTCACAAATGCGAGTTGTGGCAAAATCAGTGAGAAAGGAACGAGCAGGCGCAGAGCGTATGTTTGCGAGGCGTGTTCCCTCTGTCATCCACCAGGAACATCCTCGCAAAGTGGCATTCCTGCCAACAAAGCCGACATACACGTCAGCTGCGGATACAGGGCGACATACCACACTCCTGCCACTCTACACCACCCTGCGACCCGTTCTTTGGATGATGTGTGCATGAGAATGCTCGGCGAGGCCTCCGCAGCGACTCAGCATTCTGCACTTCCACGCGAACGTTGTGGAACCGGTATATGCTGGGGTACACCGCCATTGTGACCAGACGATTGGCCACAATGTATGCGCTCCTCGTCACCTCTCTTGCGCGCAATATAGAGCACAGCAAGTTTGTCGTGGCGAGCTGCTGCTGCCTGTGTACGGAACGAAATGCCGTATTGGGCGCAGAAATCTCAGATGCTCGTCCGGTATTGGGATATCCCGGCACAGAGGGTTTCTATGCGTGGAAGTCTGAGTCTTCACTCGAGCATTGTCTACCGTAAACAAGTATCACGTCTCACCCGCGGACTCTTGTTCGTGCTGTAGCCGAGGTCTCGGGGAGTGCAAGGCGTTCTAGGCGCTGAATAAGTGAAGGATTGTAGGTACATTTGTGAGACCATCCCTGGTTTAACGTCCTCCAGATCCTCTGTGGCTGCATGATCCATCAAGAGCGATGTATTTGGAAGGATCATGCCATCTTCGAATACACACAAGGACTGACCAGCTACGAAGGTTCTGCTCGAGAGTGCCAATGTACCCGTCTCTCGACGTGGCTGCCGCAGGCGCTTGTTCATGATGACCGATCAGTATGCCGCGCAGGAGGACGTCTGATGCTGCAGTGATGCACAGTCGCAGCGGAATGCCTGCCATTCGCGCCTGCGATAGGCATCGATCTTCAGTGCCTGCCAGGATCAATATCCTCACGTCGCAGTGAAGGTTTGTCGGGCCTCATGTGTCCTGTGATCTATTCCTATTGGCATCCGGAGTGTGCGGAATTTCTCGTATCTGCTCTGTAAGTCCCTCACAGGCTCTTTTGTGCAGCTGCCGCCATAATCAGTCCATCCCGCCAGGACGACCCAACGAGCAAGACTCACAAGCTCAGTGATAGATGAAATTCAAACCAAGGAAGCGCGACAAATTAATACACCAGATTTTAGAGCTGTTCACAGGCAGCCAGCCAGAGTGTCTGCTCCGGAATCCCAAGCGATGGCCAAAGTCAAGTCAGATGGGTTGAACTGGCGGAGCTAAAGTCTTGTTGTCCGCCCGAGCGCATAACCTCTGACACGGAGCTGGATGTCCACAGCCCGTGTGAGCAGTATTGGACATGTGATGCATGCTACAGTGTCCGCGGCACCACTTGTCGTTGCTTCTTGCACTCAAGATGCCATCCCTCGGTTTGCGCAGATCTAGTCTTAGATTACGACTTCTTCTGAGCACATTCGTCTTCCCAGCAGGGGATGACCAGCACTAATAGATCACACAGGCAAGAGCACGACCCTGACCATGGCGACCACGGAGCGAGACGGAGAACTTTTGTGAATGGAGGTCGATACGCCATATACTCAGCACGATGGCCGAGTGCCAACCGTCGAGACACCAGTGCACAGGTAATTTCAACGCTTTAACCACGAAGACTGACCATAATATTGCATGTATCTGATATGCCTCACTACCTCACGATGATGCTGTTGCTTGCAAGCGGGAATATGCGGACGCTAGCCACACGCATGCACGTGCGGAACCGCTAGGATCGAATGCCAAGTATTCACATGGCAACGGAACTTGTGGCTCCGCGGCAGCGTCTGCGACTTCGGCGATTTTGTGTCTGCGAGGACTGTCTCGCATCGTGGTGTGCAGCTACGCGAATTCACCGAGGCCTGTAGTGGTTGTCTTGAATTGTCACAGAGTCTCCTAAGGCTTTGATGGCCTAACATATCGTTGTTGTGGAGGACAGCCGAAGCGGACCAGAAATTTTGTGGGTCCAGCATCCATCGAATTTGTGCAAGTCACAATGCAGGAATGAAGCCGCAGAAATATTGAGGCGGGTAGTGGGTGTCCAGAAGTTGCTCTAGAGGTCCATGATGCCAGTCCGCGGCGGATTAGTGCAGCGAGTAGCATAGCAGAAGATTTGTCGCAGCCCGCGCGCGGCCTATCATCGAACATCTTCATCGGTGACATCCTCCATCTCCTCCTCTATAATCTTCTTGTCCGTGTCCGTCCGCAGCCCAATTGCCGCTTCTGCTGCCTTCTGCGTATGCGGTTCCTCCTTCAGCTGCTTGACGCGTCTCTTATGTGGCTTGCCTTTGCTATGGCGCTGGTAGTTGGTCTCTGACTCGAACCACTTCGCGCATTCCGTGCAGTACCACTCGCCGAACCCGGGCAGATCCTCCAACGCTTTGGTGTCTTTGAACTGCTGAAGATGCTTCTCGTCCTGCTTGTCGGCGTAGATCTGATCGATATCGCGGATCGCGGCATAGCGCCTCGCCTTCCTCTTGCTATTCGCGCCTCTGATTGCAGGCATGGCGTGCGATGGTCAGCGCTGCGCCGCGCCGGTGTCGGTCTCGAAATGGAGTCTGTGGTGGTCGAGCGCCTGTGTCGGTGCTGCAACAGGAGTTCTGATCGCGTCTGGAAACTTTGGCTCACACGCAACACGGCGCGCTCAGCGAGATCGGACCGCGTGCTCGTCTCGGCTGGGCGCGACGCAAATTCTTCTTGACCTGGAGACCAAGCCGTGCCGGGGGGTGTAACTTAGCCGAGGAAAGGAACGACGGAAGACCGCTGGCCAATCACATTGATGCTTACTTTTGAGCTCTTTCTCTACTCTTCACCGGCGTCTTGTTACGTCTTCTCTTGATATCCTCACTTCCCGCACTTCAGGTCTGCCGTCCGACCTGACAGTCCTCTCCTCTCTTGCAGCTTCGTTGGGACACTGTCTCTCGGCTGAGCGTCTTTCAGGATGTTGGCGCAACGACTCGCAGCGCGACAGCTGGTATGTTTGCTTCTGATAAGAGCTTGCGCACCCACACCACCACGCCATTGAGCGGCCGGAGAAGGTACTGACACGAACTGTCTACAGCCCCGGCTGGGTCGCCGGACCTTCGCTACCGTCAATGACTCGCCTCTCACCAAGAAGGTCGAAATGACCAACTGGGAGAAGGGCCACTACATCAACTACGCGGGCATGAACGAGAACCTGAACGTTGTCCGCAAGCGGCTGAACAGGCCTCTCACATACGCCGAGAAGATTCTGTACTCGCACTTGGACGATCCTCATGGGCAGGAGATTGAGCGTGGAAAGAGCTATCTCAAGCTCCGTCCAGACAGAGTTGCTTGCCAAGATGCCACCGCTCAGATGGCCATCCTGCAGTTCATGAGCTCTGGTATGGATGCTGTCGCCACACCCACCACCGTGCACTGCGATCATTTGATTGAGGCGCAAGTCGGTGGCGAGAAGGATTTGGAACGTGCATACAACATCAACCGAGAGGTCTACGACTTCTTGAGCTCTTCATGCGCCAAGTACAACATTGGTTTCTGGAAGCCAGGCTCTGGTATCATTCACCAGATTGTGCTCGAAAACTATGCTTTCCCAGGTGGTCTCATGATTGGTACCGACTCTCACACTCCAAACGCCGGTGGTCTTGGTATGGCTGCTATTGGTGTTGGTGGTGCTGATGCCGTGGATGTCATGGCTAGCTTGCCATGGGAGCTGAAGGCACCCAAGGTCATCGGTGTCAAGCTCACTGGAAAGATGAGCGGATGGACTGCACCAAAGGGTGAGATTTACATCCGACGTGGTTTGCCTTGGTCCAAGACTAACCCTTTGTAGACATTATCTGCAAGGTCGCTGGTATCCTCACTGTCAAGGGTGGTACTGGTGCCATTGTCGAATACCACGGACCTGGAACTGAGAACCTCAGCTGCACTGGAATGGCCACTATTTGTAAGTCTAATCATTTGTGAGTTTTCGCATGAGCGTACGTCTAACGAGAGGGACAGGCAACATGGGTGCTGAAATCGGCGCCACCACCTCGCTCTTCCCATTCAACGACCGCATGTACGACTACCTCGCCGCAACCAAGCGCAAGCACATTGGTGACTTCGCTCGTGGCTACGCTGCCGAGCTTCGTGAGGATGAGGGTGCCGAGTACGACGAGCTCATCGAGCTCAACCTGAGCGAGCTCGAGCCACAAATCAACGGTCCCTTCACACCTGATCTTGCTACCCCAATCAGCAAGTTTGCAGATGCTGTCAAGGAGAACAAGTGGCCACAAGAGCTCAAGGTTGGTCTTATTGGATCCTGCACCAACTCCTCGTATGAGGACATGAGCAGAGCTGCCGCCATTGCTCAGGATGCGCTTGATCACGGCCTCAAGGCCAAGTCCCTCTTCACGATCACACCTGGTTCTGAGCAAATCAGAGCTACTTGCGAGCGTGATGGTCAGCTGAAGACGCTCGAGGAATTTGGTGGCATGGTTCTTGGTTCGTCAAATCGCTTTCTCTGACGAAACGCGGCTTTCAGCGCTAACAGGTGTGCAGCTAACGCATGTGGTCCATGTATCGGACAATGGGATGTCAGTATTCCCGATCATTTTCTGCTGAGAAGTATTGCTGACTCTAGAACAGCGTCGTGATGTCAAGAAGGGCGAAGCCAACTCGATTATCTGCTCGTACAACCGGAACTTCACTGGTCGTAACGATGCCAACCCAGCCACCCACTCTTTCGTTGCCTCTCCGGATATGGTCGTTGCCATGACGCTCGCTGGCGATCTTACTTTCAACCCGCTCACCGACACGCTCAAGGACAAGGATGGCAAGGAGTTCAAGCTCAGGGAGCCAACCGGTGATGGACTGCCAAAGAATGGCTATGATGCCGGAGTTGATACCTTTCAAGCACCGCCTGAGGATCGCGCTTCCGTGAAGGTCCAGGTCTCGCCAACTTCTGATCGTCTCCAGCTTTTGGAGCCTTTCGATCCATGGCACGGCAAGGACGCCACCAATGTCCCAATTCTGATCAAGGCTCAAGGCAAGACTACTACCGACCACATCTCTATGGCCGGTCCATGGCTGAAGTACCGTGGCCACTTGGACAACATCTCGAACAACCTGCTCATCGGTGCTATCAACGAGGCCAACGGTGAGGCCAATAAGGTCAAGAACCAGAACACAGACGTCTGGGACGCTGTGCCAGCAGTCGCTCGCCAATACAAGAAGGAGGGCGTCAAGTGGGTCGTCATTGGTGACTGGAACTACGGAGAGGGTTCATCCCGTGAACACGCTGCTCTCGAGCCTCGCCACCTCGGTGGTCTTGCTATCATCACCCGATCGTTCGCCCGTATCCACGAGACCAACCTGAAGAAGCAGGGTATGCTTCCTTTGACCTTCGAGAACGCAGAGGACTACGACAAGATCAAGCCAGATGACCGCGTCGACCTCAAGCTCACAGATATTGGTGTTGGCAAGCCAGTCACCATGACTGTGCACCCGGCTGCTGGTGGCAAAGCTTTCGATGTCACACTTGTACACACCTTCAACGAGGGCCAGCTTGAATGGTTCAAGAACGGCAGTGCACTGAACACCATGGCCAAGAAGGCAGCTCAAAAATAAGTTGGTGCTGAATGACGACGAGGATGAGGAAAAGAGGCGTGAATGACAAGAGGAATGAAAGCAACGACTTTCGAAATCGTCGTGATGATACACAGAACGGGCGGCATTCGTCGCCTCGTGCATTACATGCGTCGGGAGGCAGGGCCAGCGCGGTCAGCGACGAGACTGTAGCATTGTGCATATTGATTTCAGGCGCGTTTGGTCGTTCCGGAGGGGGTTATGTATTGTGACAATGAACTTGAACACCAAAACTTTCTCTTTGACTTGTGATTTTCGCCATTTCTCAAGTCTCGTAGCCCGCACAGCGTCTGTCCAGCCGGTGATACCGTGCGTGTGTTCGGGTATTGCGGCCTGAGGCCAACAGTCTAGCGGGATCATCACCGACTTGGCGCCAAGTGGAAAATCAAGCGCACCTGCCGCAATCGCACAGCCAAAGCTCACCTCCGACGACAGAACCTCGCAGCACGTTCGCACAAATACCGTCGCCATGGCCAGTACGTACACCGATACAGGTGTGTGATTGGGATTGTACTGATCCGATGCGCAGAATCAAAGAACTCGTCTCAGCACAACCAGGCTAAGAAGAACCACAAGAACGGGTACGAATGAAGCACACCGCGACCGAACGACGATGCACCGAGCATGCGAGCTCCGCGCAGAGGATGAATGGCTAGCCTGGGAAAGAAGCAACGCGCTGACGGAGGAATGTGAACAGTATCAAGAAGCCAAAGACCAACAGATACCCCTCGCTCAAGGGAACCGACCCTAAGTTCCGGAGAAACCACAGACATGCTCTTCACGGCACCATGAAGGCATTGGTGCGTGCAGTCCATTCGGACCTCGAAGTGGATGCGCAGCGCTGACAATCGGAACAGAAGGAGGTCAAGGAGGGCAAGCGCGATGCGGCATAAACGAAACCGGCCCATTGAGTTTTTCACTACTGCTGGGACCTGGAGCATATCGAACGGCGGTCTGACATTACGGCTTCGACACGAGAGCATGCCATGGCGCAAAAGCGGGAGGAAGGATGAACATCGGCATCGCGGAGGGAAGATACCTGCTTGAGAAAGGCCCTCATGACGAAGGTAGCTGAATTGCATGCCCGAACTGACAGCCCGCCTTCTCCACCCAACAAGATTCCATTCCAGGTGAGCTGGCTCAGCGCTGCGAGCGTCTGACTCTTTATCCGCGATCTTCTCTCCCGGATGGCTGGTGTCCCTCTCCCGTACCTCCTTTCTGTTTCATTTCACGGCAGCAGTGTGTACAACGCCTCGCACATTCTCCATGCTTCAGCGTTGAAGGAAAAAATTATCATGCCAAGATCGAGTCTTTTCGGAGCATACCATGTCATTACCAAACACGGACGCTGTTCTCTATCGGCGTCTGTGCATGAAGACTGTGGTTACAGAATATTTCGTCACGATTGTCCCTCATTCTATGAACAAGATGAACCAGGATCAGAAGAGTAGGTAGCTACGCAATTTGAAGTTGTTGATTTCAACCTTGATTGGTACTGCATGTTTTGTTTCTCACTGCCGTTGGCAGCACGCTATCGTCATTTCAAATGGATGCTTACTTGTATGCGTGCATCGGGCTGCATGTGCAATGTGGAACACTGGTATCACTGATTATGAGATGTAGACATTCGAGTTTCGAAAGCAAGACCGGGCACTACTGCGCGAAAGTACCGAGAATGCAGTATTCCATTTTAGAAGACATCACATTGAATACGAGCCGAGTCAGCTGTTCAGACGTGTTGTTCACTTCATACCATAAAGTCGATGGTTCTCGTTCACAGGTGACATCGTTCTTTCCCTTCCCCAACTAGCGCGCTTCACTTTAGTTCGAGCAAACGGCGGCAGCGACGAAGTGCAGCCAACGCCGCCACTTTGCTCTTTCCACTATCCACCTTCGTCTGATTCAACCACCGCAGCGCTTTACTCGCACGCCAGACTGCAACACCCATCTAACCCACCGCCGCTATGGCTGACATCCAGCAATGGCGACGCAAGATTCAACCAACACGATCTCGCACTCCTGCCACGCCTTTTCCCGATCACGAAGAACCCGAGGACTATCTCTTCTCGACGACGCCAAAGAAACGCACCAAGCCGAAGCTCTCGTCCTACTTCGGCAATCATCAAAAGTCATGTCCGCAAGAAGAAGTGACGACATCCGCTGAGCTGCCGGCATGGCCACCAGACCAATTCTACCCCGAACCAAAGCCTGAGGAAGTGCTGGATGAGATGATGTGCACCCTCATGGCCGCTCTGTACGAGCCACTCGACCCCCGCCACAACAGCTCACTCATGTTGGTTTTCGAGGGTTACAGAGACTTGATTGACGAGAAAGCTCTTCTCCAGCAGCGCCTCGCAAAAGAAGCTGCTTCTAACAAGGCCTTGGTTGCGAAATTCAACATGGCCGAAAAGGACTGGGAGGACGAAAAACAAGACTACAAAGACGAAGTCAAGCGACTCGAGGTGCTCCTGGCAAAAGCCAGCAAGCGCGGCGTCGCGGAAGTGACGCTCGCGCGTGAAGACAGCAGGCTCCATGGCCGGCAGTCGCGCGGACTCCGCAAAAAGGAGACGATCTTCGAGTTCCTCGAGAAGTCAAGTCTATACGATGACAAGGCGTGGGGCAACCAACGAGGTCAGTCGCAGATCGTGGTCACCGCAGGCGAACCGCGCGCTGATATGATCGCAGCAACGATGAAGCCCATCGTTCAGTCCCCGTCCAACAAAGACATCCAGGCGTCGCGACAGCTCGCACAGAAGAAGTCCATGACGCACCTCCACGCAGAGCTACCGTTCGGCACGCCACCGACTAGCGATATTCGATTCTCGTTGACGAATCCATCGTTGGAGCAGGACTTACGCAAATTGACCGGACGAAAGCGTGCTGATACAGTGTCGACAATACAAAGCACCTCCGAGGACACATTCTCGACGTTCAGTTGCGAAGAGCTCGCTCCACCAGAACAATCAGCGCAGTCGGTGTTGTCGATGGATGAAGACTACGCATCTATTGCAAAGATTGCTGAGTCGCTCGCTCGCCGGCGCAAAATGGATCCTGCTCACATCATGCCCCAGCTCCTGCTCATGTTCAATGCACAGACGGTCGGGTGCGCCAAAGCAGGCAGCATGCCCACGGCTCTTTGTCCCACGGCTCCCTGGCCGACGCGGACCACATCGGTGATGGCAACAACAGACAATGCACCATCCAGACATCGCACTGTCATGTCGAAAGCGTCGGGCTTTCTTCAGAAGTTCGTGCCGCAGCTCAATACGGACCCGAGCGCAACCCCTGAAGCCATTCGAAGATTCTCTTTTGAGCCAGGAGACGACAATCAGATCGAGGCCCCATGCTCGGACAGCAAAGAGCGCATACTGCGAAAGAGCGTCTCGGCGTATGCGTTGAGAGGGCCTGATATGGTCACGCCAGCTCGCTCGTTGTCGCCTGTGGCCCAGAGTCCAACGGCATCCACGTCGGCTGACGCCCGATGTGGTCCTCCTTCGAGGATTCCGACACCGGTCTGCACTCCTGGCTCACTCGCCAGGCCACGACAAGAAAGGGAGGACTCTGCGGCCAGTCTACTGACTGTCATTCAGCAAAACGATGAGAGACGTCGTGCCGGTTCGGTGAGCAGCTCGAGCTACAGCTCGCCATCGAGCAGTCGCGTCAGTCTCGCTCGTGCGGCGCAAGACGCGCTCACGATTCAGAGCCCGGTACCTCGACCTATCTCGAATGGTAGTGACATTCTGCGGGGTCACTCCCACTGCCTACGTGGCTCCAGTCTGACTGCAGGTACAGCCCGTAGTGTGCACATCGGGCCAGACGTCTCTCCTCGAGGACAGTTCAAGAGACCATGTACGCAGCAGTATCGCAACAGTCACCCGGTGTCTTCGGTCAGCAGTGGTGTTCGCCAGGAGAATACGCGGCCCGGAAATTGAGTTCTAGGCCAGTGAGAAGTACACAGCGGTGCCAACAGCGGCCGACAAGATCCGGATTTGGTCGATAGTATGCAAGGCTACGAGGCATTGTGGCTTTGCTCATTGGCAAAGGCGGTAATTGCCACTCGCATACCAGGCGAAATGAATGTCCCGCATTAGCTCCTGACGTGAGCATCCAATGATTGTGTCGGCGCTGCTCCAATAGTTCGCCATGCGGCTGGTCTGGAGCAGCGATTGCCAAGCGTGCAGAACGGGTCACGGTGTCAAGTGTGTGTTACATTTGACCGTCAGGCTAAATGCCCTGGTCAACGGGTGACGTTCGAGGCGTTCACCAGCCACTACGATGGCTCAGTGCATATGCAAACGCAGACATGCAGCACTACCGCTGGCGGTCAACGGCGGCAGTGATGGAAGCTGCGCTGGCGGACACGGCGTGGCGTTGACGTTGACGGGGTCGCGTCGACCCGCTATAGGCATGGATGCGTGTTATCGGCAGGGGTCCATTCCGTCAAGCGTGTTTCAGCATAGGCCCTCTGATGACAGCATGTACGTCGAGCGAAGACACAATGTTGTGCAAAACGTTCTGCCTGAACGACGTCCGTATGGAGCGAATTGCTACGTTTAGTTTGGACCGCACGTGCGAGCAGTGATCGCTACGAAGTGCGGCCGAAGAACATGTCCAATGCTTGCCACTCCTTCCCTCTCGGCGGGCGTCACCAAATGTTGCGCACAGTAACTAGTGTGGCTGCTGCTTGAGACCACGGTGATGAATGTGTGAAGACGCAGGCACAGGCACACTGATCTGATCTTCGCACGCGTTGCCACATCGTGTCGAAGATCAGCACCAGGTCGTGCAGTCGTGCTGGGCCACCACGTCAGCAGTCGGCGCGGACACACGGTCCCGATGGTCGTACTGCACGGCACTGTGGTCATCATCAATGGTGAATGGTGATGTGATGGTGATGGCAGTTGCCTAGATGCACACCACAGAACACGCGGAACGTGAGGGGTGGGAAGGTGGGGGGAGGTGCATTGCATTGCATTGCATTGCATTGCATTGCATTGCACAGCCACAATCGTTGTTGCCACACGCGGCTGGGGCCAGCGCTGGGCCAGGCAAGCAGGAATGTACTGTAGGAAGGAAGCGGGCGTGCTTCGGGCCGGCGTGTGGCAGCTGACGGCTTTTGTTGGGTGACGAGTGACGACGACGCGCTGCGCTTTGCTTGTGCTTTCCAAGTCCTTTTTTTTTCTTTCTTGTCGGGTGTCGGGTGTCTTTCTTGCGGCACATCCAGTGATGAGTGCCATCGTACTGTATGTAGTTCTCGCCGGTGGTCGGCACGGAATATCTGGCGACCCCCACATCGACGATCGCGTCTGGCCATCTTACCATCATTATACGGTACTGTTTTCCCAGTGGTTTAGTACTAGTAGTAGTAGTAGTAGTAGTAGTAGTAGTAGTAGTAGTAGTAGTAGTAGTAGTAGTAGTAGTAGTAGTAGTAGTAGTAGTAGTAGTAGTAGTAGTAGTAGCAGTAGCAGTAGCAGTAGCAGTAGTAGTAGTAGTGTGCCCCAGCGACTCGGCTCCGAGGTGCTTGTGTTGTGGTTCCTACACGCTCCGCATGCTCGTCATGCAGTTGCACTCTGTCACGCGCGCACCAGCAACTCGTCGCAGAGGGTCAGCTCGTACTGTGCCGTGGTAGAGCAGCATCGTGAGAGGTACTTTTGTACAGCGGCAGCCACAGAGGAGAGTTCCATCACGTGGTGTCTCTCTGATGACGGTAGACTATGTGAGAAGGAGGAGGAGGAGGAGGAAGCCAGACAGCAGCAACCAGTCACAGGTAGGGGTTTCGCATGCAAAGCTTCTTTCTGCAGCGTCACGGGCGACTGGTATGTATGGAGCGTGCCATGGGCCTGGGCGTCAACAGCGTCACTCATCACAGACGTCTTGTTGCAGGCTAGACTAATTCTACGGGCGACCCGATCACGTCGGCAGCCGCTCGTGCAACGCCGACAGACTACCGGGTTGGCGACCCCATTTGTTGTTCGCCGGGCGAAGATTTGATGGGACCGCAGCAAGTCATTGCACGTCACAGCTTTCTTTTCACTGCCTCGTGCGCGCGGATGGGTTGATGCCGATGACATTCTCGTGCGCGACGAAGGTGCTGCAGCGCTCTCACGGCGGCACGAC
Organism: Cercospora zeina; assembly: GCA_022702355.1. Classification (NCBI taxonomy): domain Eukaryota; kingdom Fungi; phylum Ascomycota; class Dothideomycetes; order Mycosphaerellales; family Mycosphaerellaceae; genus Cercospora; species Cercospora zeina. The sequence goes on from JAKLWX010000005.1 coordinate 4,198,420, forward strand.
TCCGAAGGCCACGGCCACGCTTCCGCCCGGCAGATGGCCATGCTGGGAAGGATGGCAGCTCCCATCACACGGCACGGTCTGGAGCTGGCACGGCTGGGCGTGGGCGTGGGCGGGAGTTGCAGCAGCAGTTGCAGCAGCAGGCGCAGCAGCAGCAGCAGCAGCAGCAGCAGCAGCAGCAGCAGCAGCAGCAAGCAGCAGATCGTCAAGTCGTTGGGCGGGGACGGAGCAGACATACGAAACGAGCCACAGTGCGCACCAGGACATGCCACTAACGCCCCGCTAACGGGGGCGTGCAGATCCTGTGGCGCAGGCGCGCGAGAGCTCGCTTGCACGGCGGGCAGCGGTGTCGCGGCCGCGAGGGCAGAGGTGCGGGCGAGTGGCATGGAAGGGAGTGGAAGGGACGGCGGCGTGTCATTGCGTGTCGCTATAGGCAGCGAACCCTGATCGATCGGGACTTCGCGCAGAGGATGTGAGAGGTGCCGCGGATTGTCGAAGCGTTGTGACCACGCTAGTCGCGACCCCTGGCCAGCTCCAAGGGAAGCCGCTGCCCGTCTTATTCAGAGCCCATCTGCTGTGGCTGAACATAATCTCTCGTCCAGTTTCACCACGGCGTAGAAAGCTCTGTCCTTTGCACCTTCCCGCCCACGCGCCCTCCGACACCCACATGCTCATGCTGCCCCGAGTCTGCGAGCGACGGCGACGCTGCTGAGTGCATCTCTGCCGGCCATGTTCCGGAACCGGTGAGTGCTGAACGAAGCCCGCGTCGTCCAGCTGGTCAGCTCGCCAGCCCGCGGACAGCCTCCACTGCCACACAGATCGCCTCCGCGTTGCGCAACGGGAACTCTATTCCTGGGCGCCGCACGCACGCTTCATCTGCTAACAACAGCACCGCAGCACGAACGCGCAGAAGCCCAGCGACGACCTGTACCGCAACTTCAAGGCCAATTTCCCGACGCTCGGCGGCCACAGCGCCCCGCCGCCGCCGCCCTCGTCTTCCAGCGACGCGGCCCCGGCCACCGCGCTCGCGGAAGCGCTCGACATCCCGTCGAACCCGCGGTAGGCAGCTCCCTGTCGGCGCGCTGGCCTGCCTCGCCCACCCCAGCGCGCCATCATCATCGCCTCGCCGTCTGCGTGGCAGGCAGCGACCCTTTGTGTGTGAACGGGCACTGACTGGCGCTCCAGACCCTCCGACCAGCAGAGTCAGCCGCCCGATATCAAGGATGCCGACCCCACCCCGCGAGGCTCCCATGAGCCGTGGACCTTTGGCACTTCCGGACTGACTCCCTCCCTCATGGATCCCAATAGCCATACCTTCAACATGTTCGCCAACCACATGCCGGCCTACTACGCCTCGCCCACCCCCGGCGCCACCACCGCCTCCGCCCTCTACCACCCGCAGCCCGGCGACCTGCACACTCCCACCTACGCCGCCATGGGCCTGGGCACGCCGCTGTCCATGCCCACGTCGGAGAGCGCCTTGCATGCTGGCCAGCAAGCCGCGCCTTTCCACGCCTTCCAGCCCGGCCTGCCGCAGCACATGCAGCAACCGCAGCAGCAGCCGCAGCACTTCCAGAGCATGAACCCCTTCCACATGCACCAGCAGGGCTTTGCGCCCTCGCACTTCTCACACCAAAACAGCTTCGACGACTTGCAAGGGCCGGTGGGCGAGTCGCCCATCGACGACATGGGTCTGGACATGGGCTTGCCGCACCCTCACCAATCGCCCGACATGCTCTTCCGCCCGCACAACATGCAGGCCGCCATGCACCCGCCCCCGCTGCATCCGTCCGCCGAGAAGTACGTACCGCCGACGAGAATACTGTGCAACACGAGCGAGACTAATACATCTCCTAGGTTCCGCTACCATGTCACGCTGAATGCGCCCACGGCCATGATCAAGCATTCCGACGAGATCCCCGTCACCTACCTGAACAAAGGCCAAGCCTACACCTTGAACGTCGTCGACACGCACACCCAACAGGCCGCGCCCGCATCGCGCTACCGAACCTACGTGCGCGTGTCCTTTGAAGATGAACAGCAGCGACAGAAACCAGCCGCGTGCTGGCAGCTCTGGAAAGAAGGCCGCGGCACCAACGAAGCCCACCAACGCGGCGGTCGCTTACAAGCAGTCGAGTACGTCGACTCGGGTCAACTCGCAGGCGCCGAAGACCCGTCCAAACCCAAGGTCGATCTCGAATGTTCGTCGTTTGATGGCTTCTGCGTGACCTGGTCGCCCGCCAACGGTGCTGCCGAATGTCCCATCTCGGTGCGCTTCAACTTTTTGTCTACCGACTTCAGCCATTCCAAAGGCGTCAAGGGCATTCCCGTCCGGTTATGCGCGAAGACGGAAGCACTCGATGAGGCGACTCTCACTCCATCGCAAGCGACCGGGTCCGAAGTATGCTACTGCAAAGTCAAGCTGTTCCGAGATCACGGCGCGGAACGAAAACTGTCCAACGACGTCGCGCACGTCAAGAAGACCATCGACAAACTCAACCAGCAAATTGCACAGATCGAGTCCGGGATGCGAGATTTGAGCAAACGAAAACGAGCTGGATCTCTGGCACAGAAGGCCGGTATGGACCGACCGGGAAAAGTGCCCAAGCACCGGAGAACGTGGTCAGTGACTTCGGGGACGTCGAACGGTGGCAGAGGTACCGCCGAAGAAGACCTGCACATGAAATTGATGACGCTGCAAGACATGTTCACGTCGACGCGACCGGCCAGTGTACTGTATCTTCGCGGCGAGGAAGGCGACGACCCTGATGCATATCCCGTCAAACTCACCGGAGACATTGATCTCGTACGGACCGACTCTGCAGACACGGTGAACTGGGAGAAGCACGGCGATGGCAAGAACGACTCGTCGATGGTATCGCCCACGCCGAGTTCGAATTCGCTGATTGGGAGTCGCAAAGACTCCGCCATGCAGCAACCAACGCCTGTCGGTGGACCGTCGCGACAATCATCGAACGAGTGGCGGAATCACCCGCAAACCGCGACCATGGATATTCAGCCGACGATACCGGAACAGCTCCACAGTCCGCCAGAGAATGTGCCCGTGAAGGTGCAGATCAAGTCATCAGAGGTTGGCGCCGTATCTGGCTGGGTCGAAGCGGTCGGAGTTGATCCCAGTTACCGGCCACCTCCACCCAGGTCTGTCAAACCGGTTGCGTGCTTCTACGTCCAGCCACATGTCGCCGGACGCGCGCCATCCGACAACCACTATCGCGCCATCTACCTGATGAAGCGAACGCTCAAGGATTTTACCAGTGCGCTCGCCCGGAAGTGCAACATCGAACCGACCCAAGTGTTGCGCACATACCGCATCACCGAGAACGGCCTCAACGTTTTCTTTGACGACGAATGCATCGAGGAACTCGCCGAAGGTCAGGACATGGCCGCCGAGTTCCGCGAAGTGCACCTGGACGACGATGCACCGGTCAAGGCCGAGCGAGAATGGGACGCTGGCCCCACCGACATTCAATGCGACGGCGAACTTTCGACGACGGAAAACGTCAACTCTCACGGCTACGAGCTCAAATTGCTATTTTGATCTGGTTTGAGCGATGAACTTTGCTCTCTACTCCATCATTGAGGAGCCCACCCTCCTCCGCTCCTTGTTTCTAATCGGCACGACACGAGCAACACGACGAACGACACCACGCATATCTTGCATGAAACGGGGAAGCGTGTACATGAATTTGGGACGGCTTTTACACCCTGCAGAAATTCTATTCCTGTCCTGTCCTCCTTTTGGTTAGGTGACCACGATTGAGAAGGCAACCTCTTTTTTTTTCCTCTTTACTTCTACTTTCCGAGATACCACAGGGGGCCTATGAGAGTGGGACAAACCCGCGTTTTTCCACTTGTTCACCGTTTTTGCCCCACCATTCCCAATTTTCAACTACTACCGGAGATACCCACACCTGCGAATACCGGGATGGCTCTTGCAAGAATTCGTAAGCTTGGGTCAGGAACGCACGCGCGCAGAAAAAGAGGAGATTTAATACATGGATGGTTTGGGATGGCCGGGGGGAAATAGGATCGGGGATCTTTTTGGTGTGTGTTGTTTTTGTCTGGCGGGCGCTGCTCGTATACCTCTCATCGATGATTCATCAGCGGTGAGGCGGGCCTCTACTGCTTGCCGCTGCTGTGGGCAGGAAGAATCACACACACAAACACACGGGGCAGCTATAATGCTACTGCTGCTTACGTATGCTACTTGCTACATATATTTGGCATCAGAATGGATCATGGATTGTTTTTGTTCCACTAAAAGAAGAAGAAGAAGAAGAAGAAGTAGAACAAGACATGGAACATGGAGGTTTATTGCACATGCACACGCACAGACAGACAGACGGAGATACACGGACACGACGTATATTCTAGGTCAACTGGCGGAAGATGGAAGGCGCACTGGCTATTTGGTAGTCATGGCGTTGGAACATCTTTTGTGAGTAGAGGCCAGACAGACACACACACACAGAGAGCGAGAGAGAGAGAGAGAGAGAGAGAGTGTGTGTGTGTGTGTGTGAGAGAGAGAGAGAGAGCGATACCGAGTACAGGATCCAGAATAGGAAAAACGATGCCTTTTTTTTTTCTCTCTCCAACAGTAAAAAAAAAAAAAAAAAACTATTCTCTCCATTGCGCTTTTCTTTCTGGAAAATCATCAAAAAGGAAAACATGAAATTCCAACGAGGACACCCCCGACCGTTAAATAATCGCGATGAGCGTCATCTACGCGTATACTACATATGTCCACGCGCGTTGGCGCGCTTTCTTCAACTTGAGCTAGCAGGCATTTTCCTTTTGTCGCCGCCATCTGATGTCATTATTCATCTCATCACAGAGTACTGCTGTCTACAGTTTTGCCGTCTGTGCCGTGTCAGTTGTCAGCTGTTGTTGGCGTGGCCGTGGCCGTGGCTGTGGCCGTGGCCGTGGCTGTGGCCGTGGCGAGGGCGAGGAGTGGCGTGAGAGTCCAACGCCACACTTTTTTTTTCTTTTCGCACGCATGATGACAAGAGCTTGTCGAGCTGTCGTCGTTGCTGTGTGTGTGTGTGTGTGTGTGTGTGTGTGTGTGTGTGTGTGTGTGTGTGTGTGTGTGTGTGTGCGGCGGGACACCGACAACACCTGCCACGGCTGTGCGAATCGGAATTTGAGCGAGTGGGCGGGACGGGACGGGCGGGATGAGGTGGGCGGGCGAGCTACGATACGATAATACCACCGATACGATAGTACCACCGATACGATGCACTTGGACTGCTGTTGCTGCTGCTGCTGCTCAGCCCGACAGAACCAGCTTTTTTGTCCCGCCTCGCGTGTATGGCATGCTGTGGCGCAGGAGATGCCCCCAAAAAAGGTTGAGAGTTCATGAGAGTGAGGCGATCGGTGTGGCTCAGGTAGGTGTGCCATTCTAGACCGTCGGGTCATGTGATAAGAATAGAAACTACAGTACTTCCATGTGTAATAAGCTGTAGACGAGAAAGGTGTTGATCTTCTACCAACGTGGAAGGTGTTGCAGCTGATGAGTGTTTGTCTTCGCTGCAAGATGAGACCCGAGACGATGGAGACGCGGAGCAGCCCGTAGCGTTGTGGCTTTCTCCGGGGGCTTGCTCTCCCACCACCGGCCTCGAACATGAAACGCAGCCGTGTTACGCGTTCGAAGCACGCTGTGTGCCGGTGCTGCCCTAATCAGAGAAGGGTTCGGTGTTTCTATAGACAGTAACAACATGAGATAATGGATCGATGCTCGCCTGACGTGGAAGATCCGCCCCCGACAGGGCCTGCGATCGCCGCTCTGCACAGCCACACTCGCGCGCGAGCTCTCGGGGGTTCAAGACGGAGAAGGTGCAAGGTCTCCCGTGCCACGTTGGCAGGCGTCGGGCTGTGGCGTGGCATGCATGGATGCAGGCGTAGCCCTGTTCGACAGCCGCCGGACGCCCTTTGACGTTGCGTCGATTGGAAGGGCCGTGTGGCGCAAGGCGGTGCGCAATCACAATCCGCGCACACACACACACACACACACACACACACACACACACACGCGCTACAGAAACGGGCGCAACCCGGGTTGCCGGGTCGGATTGCAGACGACGACATGCCCGGTTCTCGCGGACATGCAAGGTCGGCGAATGTCTGGCTGGGAATGGGCACGTGGCGCGTGGACAGCAGCAGTTGGCAGGTATGAGAGCAAGCGCCCCGAGGATGGAGTTCATGCTTTGCCACATGCATGAACGGCGGTTTCAGCTCATGCACTCGGCACTGCCCGCATCACTTCTGTTCGCTCGGCCACAAATCACGTCGCTTTGAAGGACACGCAGCGTCGGACCGTGTCCCCGTATGCGCTGGCCGGAGAACATCACCACGACGCGCGCCTTGGAAGTCCGAAGAGCACCTCGATCGTGCACGACGCTACTTGGCGAGCCGGTGCGCTGTTGTCCGGCGGCACGGCATCTGAGATCTGACATGTGCGAGTGTGTCTCGGCTTCTGGATGAGGCGTTGCGGTGATGGATGCTTTTCCGCCGATCCGGAGCATAGCCACAATGCTTGATGCCACATTCCGCAAGCGAAGAACGCCATGTGGCTGATGGAAGCATATGTGATGTTGACGAGGAAGCGCCGCCGAGACCAACAACCACTGCATGCCGAACGATAGCACGAATCATCCCACACCATGGAGCGGGCATCAGCGACAGAGTTAGACACAAGCTCCAGCATGGATCCCATTTCTTCGCATCCGCATACCAGCTCTCGCTATGGCCAGGCATGGAGGATTATGCCCGGCATGCGATGCTTCAGACCACGTTGAGCGAGATAACAGGCGCCACCGCAAAGGTGATCTGTGAATAGTTGGGCACCAGCTAAGTGTCGAATTTCTCCACCCTCGTGGCCTGAGCTCTCAACCTATGAGCATGGTCGGGCAGCGACACGAGGGCTTTGAGACTGTTGCGGTATGGAAACTACGGACCCTTCTCGCTGATGCAATACAATGGGTGCGCTCGCGGCCGTGATCTGGAGGGGAAAGGGACTTCTGGTCTGAGCACGCATGGATTTCCATGACGCTGTGATTCGGCATGCGCATCGTGTCTTCTTTGACTTCAGTTCCTGCGCGTGAATGCCGTGCTTGTGACCGACCCTGTTTCTCCGCACGGCAACTTTCAACGCCGCGGAGTTGTTGGATGTCGAAGGGAGAGACTTTTGCAGCTCCGGAGGATGTGAAGCTATGCGGGCATCATATCAGCGTGACTCAAGCACACCTTCGGCTTCGGACATGCCCCAACTCAGGTGCCCTACTTGAGCCCAAGTCATGAAACTTCCTGAGACATGGCGTTTGGGGGCCGGTGTGCTCGCCGTTCATCACGCCCAAAGTCAATGGTTGATGTCTTGCATCTACGAGGAAACTCAAGCTCGGAAACATTGCCGCCAAGCACGGATGGAAAAGTCCTGATCGCTGTGAATGTGGAATGCCTCGATCTGTGAAGCTGAAGCACCCGCTCCATAACAGACGGTGATCGTGGCGATGTTTCTCAGGCGTAAGAAGCACCGCCTAAGCCGTCAGCCGTTGACTTAGCGATACATTTTGTGAGCCATCGACCAAGCCATATCGTAAGTCAACTTGGGTAACCGGTGGGCGATGCCCAAATGTAGCTCAAGGCAGCATAGTCCACCAAATGCCACGGATCAAGGTGAACAATTCGCATCTCTGTGGTGTCGATCAAGCGAAAATTGCTTGGCAGTACTGAATGCCCTCCACCAGGACAGTGTTCCACAGTCGATGAGAGGCTTGCATCCTCACTGCCTGCTGAATCTTGACAGTCTCTCAAAGGTTTGGTACAGGTAGACATTTGATCCATCGGGATGCACTGGTGACCGCTGGAGTCGGACTCATCTGCCGAAGGTACATCGCTCTCATCATCGAATGAGTATCGGGACAGGCCGCCATCTTCCATGATCTTTGCGATGAAGACTTGCAAAGGCTTGAGGGGACAGTGTGAGATGGTGTTGTTGAGGGGAAGATGAGGTGGGCGCCGTCGCCGCTGTTGCGACACCATCCAAAATTCCTTGGCGTTTATTGTACGAGGTACATGTACTCGATTCGGAAAGGACGCAATTACATCCAAAAGCAGAGTACTTGGGTTCTTGACTAATCCTCTGGCCACGCACGCTGCTCGGAGAGCTGAAACAATAGCCGGAATATCTCTCGGTCTACGAAGCTGCTCGCCTTCGCTAAGCAGAACCGCACCATCAGCTCGCTGACATGGGAATCTCTTCTTTTTCAGATCACAATAGCTGCTCCTTATGCATGATCACAAACTTGTACAGTACATGCGCGACTCATCTTCCCCGCTGCAGCTTGACCCCCTTTGCACTAAAAATCTCTCACCAGCTATCTATCCTCATTCCACTGTTCGCTCTTGATGCATGGTCGCGATCTAGACCAGAGGCTTCTTCGCAAGTCTGAGCGCAACATTGATCACGCTAGAGGTCGCGATAACGTGCGCAAGCGTTCGTGGAGTGCCCACGTTGAACACGTAGCATGGGTAGTGTCTGTTTGGCCCCCAAAGTCAGCTCCCAATTATCATTCACACCTCCTCTCGAGACTCAATACTCACACGAAGCACTTGGCAATCACATGCAAGCCCAGCAAATTAATCAACGTCTGATCGCCTGGAGCCATGGCCTGGGCCAAAGCTGCGGTGATCGCAAATCCCGGGAACATCTCCATCAGGTTGTAGTGCGCCGAATGCAGCCTCAGCGGCAAACCACGCAGGTTCTTGACTTGTGCTCGTGGGTGGTCGTTGTCTCTGCCTTCTTTGTTGCCCGCTGCTACGCCCGCCGCGCTGCCTGCTCCCGAGAGCGCATAGGTGACTGTGACGTACAATCCTGCCAATGCGGCGATCTTGCCAGACTGAGGGATGGAGGAGGTGCTTCCGGCGGACGAGAGGAACCCAACTGTGCTGATGACGCCGTTGACGGCTTTCTCCACGAGGCTGTTGGGCTGTGCGACCCAGGACGTGAGGGGAATTGCGGCGAGGAAAAGGCCTCCGAAGCCGAACATTGCTAGGCCGCCCGGGTTCTCGCTGGCGGAGCATCGATGTCAGTTTGGCATCTCTTGTTGGGAATGATGGCTCCGCCATAACTCACACGCCATCATCTGCCAACTTGTTCTCGACCTTCTGCCTGCCCTCCTGAGCCTTGGCCTTGGCCTCGTCTGCGCTTGGGAAATCGCGTCGGTTCGACATGGTGTAATTCGTATGGCTCCTCTGCTATTCTGGGTACCGATTATGCTGAGAGTGATGAGAAACTGTTGGACCCTACCGAGGGCATGGCTAGCCTATATCATGACTGCCCATCATCACTCTCGGCAGTCATACTGCCGCTCGACCCCGCTCTAGACGAAGCCACTGAAGCGTAAAGGTGATGATCGTGATCCATGGTCAAACGTAAACAAGCGTTCAGCCAGCGGAGAGACGGATACTCTGTAGTGGCCTGGATGCTGCACGTGTGACGTCCGATCGAGAGATCGTCGGCTGCTTCCATCTTCGCTTTTTTGCCGAGATAAGCGGTACGAAGCCGAGAGGTTCAACCTTGGCATGAGAATCATGAGGATGGAGGATCAGGCGACGCACCTCGCTTTGCAATAATGCCCCGAAGGGCGAAGTAATTTGTACAGAGATAGTCAAACTGCGTCAGAAGTTCCATACTCTTCGATCCTCGTCCCAAAGCTGCCGCATCTTCGAACGCTCAATGTCCTAGCGGACTTGACGTTATCTCGGCCTCCACACGTCTTCACCTAAGTACAACTCGTCCTTGACTCTCGTGCTTGTCACGAAATCGTCCTTGCATTCGAAACTGGCCGCATCATTCTCGTCATCTCCAGTGAATGCAGCAACCTTGGGGTAAGGACATAGCTTCCGAGTGAACTGCTTGAATGTGCTCATGTCTTGTCCAGGGAATGGCAAGTTCTGTGCCAGAATGTGATCTGGAGCTTCACCTTTCTCAACCCACTTGACAAGATCCAAGAATGCCGCCACAGGGTAAGCACCTGGGCCTCCGATGCAGTGCGCAACCCCAGGAGCCTCAAAGTGTCGATAGAATTCGTTGATGTTTGGTCCAACAATCGCCTCGACGCGGTCATGGTAGCTCGATGTGCCATTTGGTGGAATCAACTGATCTTGCAGACCGTGCCAGCCCAAAAGCTTTCCGCCCGCCTTTCGGAATCGTCGGAGATCAGCATCAGCAGAATTGATTGATGAATAGTATTCTTGATAGCTCTTCACCAGGAGCTCATCGAAGAATTGCTCATCGTCAACGGTGCCGAGGTCAAAGTCAGGGTTCTTCATGACCCATGTCTTGATCCAGTCTGCAGAAATGCCGAATGGCGAGGACTTGCAATTCTGCGACTTCTCATCGCACTTTGTCGTTGCGAGGCCTCCGAAGACGGGATCAATGCCTGGCATAGATGCATCAGGAGTGGTGCCATACCAGACCGGCTTACCACTCTCGGGATCGATCGGGCCGCTCCAAGCGTAGGACGCCACCTCAGCAGCTTGCTTGGTAATCTTGCGTGTGTCGGTGCCGCAGGTGTACTTCTGGCCGACGACTGATTTGGGATCGAATTTGCACTGGCCCGGAGCAGAGACGATCCCATCTTTGACGCCATCGATCTCATCGCAAGCGGCGGTCGCTGCGGCTGTGATGGCATCGAGCTCGCAGGGTGCAGGGTAGTAATTCAACCTCTTCATAACAACATGAGGATAGAACTCAGTCACGAGAAATATCACCCAGTTGAACGAAGGCGCGGTGGAAATAATGCCTTGGTACAGCTTTGGGTATCGTTGAGCCAGGATCATACCCTGGCGTCCACCTAGTAATTCAAAACATGAGCAAATATTTGGACAAACTCTTCCAAAGGGGGACTCACCTGTACTGCATCCATTCCAATAAGAGTATTGAATCTTCTTGCCATAGAAGTACTCAGTAATATGCTTGGCAAGCATACCGAGTTCTCCCACAGACCGCCAGCCATACAACTGCAGCAAGTCGTAGTTAACGTTTCCAGGACTCTTCACTCCCCACCAGGTAGAGTCGAGTGCAACGCGCACGACATCGCCTGCGTTGCTATGACCACCATCGGTATTCGCTGCAGCGTAGCCCATTGATACTGCTGGCGCAAGTGCGTCAGGAATCCCCGATTCCTGGGCATGCTGTCAGTCATGCAGTCCAGTGCGTAACAGGATAATCACCTACATGGCCACTTCCTCCTTGACCCAAATACCGACCGTTCCACTCTTTCTCTTCCGGTAGCCAGATGTTCACGCGTACTTGGCCATCAACGCCTGTGGTCGTGAGCACAATGCTGTGGGCTGCAATAGGACAATTTTGCACCTACCAGGATGCGAGTAAAGAATGGTGATATTGCAGAAATCCAATGGCTTTGATGCAGCTGGCAACAGAGGCAAGGCTCTCGGCATCGGAGCTGGCTCTTCGACCCATCCTTTCACAGACTCCGCGATGACTTGCTCAATCTTGACCCCGTCCAAATCGACAGGCTGCCCCGCTGCTTCAAGTGATTTGGACGAGCGTGTTGCTGCTGACGATCCCACAACCAGTGCTGAAAGGGAAAGGGAACCGAGCAAGAGGGGTAGCATTTGTGCAGATGAGAGTGTCCGCTGCACACCAGTCGAGGTCGGGAAGGAAAAGCATAATATACCGAAATGCTTCGGTAGTACGGCCTCTTGAGTGAGGAGGTGTACTTCCGACCAATTCTAACTTAGATGCTGGAGCTTGGGTAGATCCTGAACTTCCAAACCATTGTTGTCCGCCGAGTGCATAGACAGAGCACCGACTCGGGAATCAATTTCCTGCGAGGGGGAGAGGCCATCGACGAGTGAACGAATGGGTAGAAATGCGATACTTAACGCCGGGCTGTACCTGATACATCCAGGCTTCTCCAGAAAATCCCATGGTCCAACCCTGACGAGGACAATAAGCATTGCGGAGGCCCACGGGCATGTCGTGGTGAAGTTCTCTTTCGGAAGGAGCTTCGGCTGTTGCCAATATCAGCTTCGGAACGAATCGGAAGTGCGCTATTCTAGCCGAGCCGATTTCACGCCAAGCGCGTGGACCTTTCGGGCAGCGTGAGGAAAAGCCCGGCCATCACTCATGTCGCATCACTTCCGAAGCCGGAGAGAACGTTGCTGCCGACAGACCAGATAAAAGGGCAAAAGCTGGCGCGACGGCGAACCGCTCATCCTGCCGACGCGACGGACTCGAAATGGTTATTTCCGGATCATTGTCTTCGGGAGTATCGGAGCGACCTGTCCAGCCTCGCAGGGGTGAGTGGGGAAGTGACACAGTAGACGTCGATAAAAGACTAGAATATCAAGAAGCCATGGCGTTCCTGAGATCTATACTGCTTTGCCTGGGTCTGGTGTGCAGCTCCAGAACAGCACGCAAGGCCACGCGTGATGGGGCACCTACACAGCAGCCAAATATCATCTTCATCTTGACTGATGACCAAGACCTCCATATGGACTCGCTTTCTTATATGCCCTATCTTAAGAAACACATCACCGAGCAAGGCACAACATTTGGTCGCCACTACTGTACTGTAGCCCAATGCTGTCCTTCGCGAGTGACTATCTGGACTGGCAAGGCGGCTCATAACACAAACGTCACCGACGTGAACCCACCATACGGTAGGTACCCATATCAATTTCCACTTTGCCTTTCTTTGAAATCGCATCTCCACCCGAACGACACACATGGCCTTGGTTCCTCTGAACAGCTTGCTGAATTTACTTGCACAACACGCAGGCGGCTGGCCCAAATTTGTATCTCAAGGTTTCAATTCCGCTTACCTTCCCATCTGGCTCCAGGATCTGGGCTACGCAACGTACTACATCGGAAAACTCTTCAACGCCCACAGTGTAGAAAACTATGGATCACCGCGAGCAGCCGGCTGGACTGGCTCGGAGTTCCTGCTGAATCCATATACGTACGAATACCTGAACGCCACCTTTGTGCGAAACCATGACGGACGTCCGGTCTCCTATGAAGGGCAGTATAGCACAGATGTGATTTCGGACATGGCGTTGGGCTTTCTCGACGATGCTTTGAACGAGTATGAGCAAGAAAACAAGCCTTTCTTCATGACCATCGCGCCTAACGCCCCCCACTCGAATGTGCACATGAACACATTGATCGATGGGAACTTTTCCGAAGGCTCGAACACGCAGTCTCCACCGGTCCCTGCTGCACGTCACGCGCATCTATTCGAGGATGTAGTCGTTCCCAGAACATCCCATTTCAACCCAGAGAATCCCCATGGCGTGTCTTGGATCGAGAAACTACCGAGGCAGAATCAGACAAATGTCGACTTCAATGACCATTTCTATCGTTCGAGACTGAGAGCTTTGCAAGCCGTGGATGAGATGATTGACGCAGTGTTCGCGAAACTCGATGAAGCGGGCGTCACGGAGGAAGCGTATGTGTTCTTCACCACGGATAATGGGTATCACATCGGACAGCATCGGCTTCAGCCCGGGAAGCAGTGTCCTTTTGAGGAAGACGTCCATATCCCGATGATTGTGCGAGGACCTGGGATTCCGAGGAATTGGAGCACAGAGATTGTAACGACGCATACTGATCTTGCGCCCACGTTTGTGAAGTTGGCAGGTGGAGTTCTGGAGCACGGATTTGACGGACAAGTACTTCCACTTCACGGGCTCGACAGAACCGAGACTTTGGAAGCCAAAGGTTCCAAGCTTCTTGAGAACGAAGCCGGGAAGTCGTTGAGCGCAGACGTTGAAGACTGGACGACAGAACACATCAACATTGAAGCCTGGGGAGTCGTAATGTCCGAAGGCAATCACGGATCGATTCTCTATCCCAATCATACATACAAAGCCCTTCGCGTAATTGGACAGGGCTACAGCCTACTGTATACAATCTGGTGCAGCGGCGAACACGAGCTGTACAACTTACTTCAGGACCCACACGAGATGGAAAATCTGTACACTCAAAACCACTTCAGCACACTCGTCGCATTCGACAAGCCATCCTCCGAACAAGACTATCACAGCGACATCTCCATCTCCCATTTGACTCTCGCTCAGTCTCTGCTCACCGATACAACCTCGCACCACTCAAATGTACGTCGAACTTACTCCATCGCTCGCATTCTCGATCGTCTGGACACTCTCATCATGGTCCTCAAAAGCTGCACGGGAAGATCTTGCACTCATCCTTGGGAAATCTTGCATCCTCGGCGCGATGTGAGAAGCTTGAAGGATGCGATGCGGGACACATTTGATGTTTTCTATGCTAAGCAGCAGAAAGTGAAATTCGATAGATGTGAGAAGGGGTATATCTTGGACAGTGAAGGGCCAATGTATGGAGGCGAAGCTTGGACGTGAAGAGTGGAGGGAATGTGAGTACAATGACTTTAGCAGAAGATGAGAAAATTGTATCAGGCATGAAGGCCCTACTACTACGTATGGACATCAAAGGCATTTATTCTACACCGCAAGCTTGCGCACTTTTGAGACCTTCCTGACGGAACTTGTCGTCGTAATTGTCTCTAATATCGCGTATGACGAACGAGCTGGAACCCACCGGTTTTCTTTTCTTTCCAACATTGCGTTTTAATGAAGCCCACTGACCCCGACGTCCAATAGAGAAGCCGTTGCCTTAACTTCTTGCTTTTCCTCGATTTAATCCATGCTTCATCCATGGCTTTCGTTCTGCATCTCACAAACACTCAGCCATGGTCGAGTGCTGAACGACATGTACTGAGTGCCGGGTCTTTAAGGACGCCAGTCTGTGGCTGTCCAATTGACTACGCCGATGATTTACCACTCTTCCACTGCTGATCGTTTTGCTTTGGTTTTTTTTTTGCATACGCTTGGAATCTCCCTTTGTCATTCTGCTGCGTGATATGATCATTCCTTTGTTTCCCCATTGCTGTTGCTCGTGTCAGTTGACAGTCAAAACCCATGCACATGGAGTCGGGCTTTCCTCTCTACTTGCCTGCACAGTGAGACAACATGTTCAGTCTTCCCTCTCGGTTTTGCAACGATCACCAGTGGTCTCGTGGCAGGAGTCACAAGTCACAATTGCCCAGCAGCATGCTGACTGCAAGCTGCTTGTCGTTGTTGAGCTTCGAGGAGCTTACACCAGATGATCTTGAAAGGGACCAAATCACGAGGTCATCGGTGATTGTCCTGCCTCCTACTTTTTGACTCGATCCTGAGGCATCCAAGGCTCTGAGATTTTCCGGAATGGGTCTGCTTGTTGCAGCTTTTGTCCTCATCTCCTGGCAGTTGACTCGGACTTTTAACCTGTGGCAAGGGACTTTGTCAGGAAATGCCCTACTCGATAAGATGCACGCGCGTAAGTCTCTGCACAGATATAGACGCAGTCAAAGAAGCCCAAATAAGTCGGTAGGGTGAGGAAGTCGAAGACGCCAAAGTGCATCTCAACACTGCTGCGTTGTGCGGGAATGCTTGGTTCCTCTCTTGAGTTCTGGGATATTCTGAGAGTGACCTAATGCCAATTTTGCAGCGTTTTCCGTCACCATGGGTGTTGGAGCCTACCTTTCAGTTGGCAATTCTCTGTACACTAGGCCTTCTCTTCCTCTTCTTGTTTATTCCACGTACACTCTCCACCCATATGCCCTCCCCAACCACTTCCTCGCCAACTGCGCTCCAGCTGCCGTGGGCTGGGAGAATGCAACATCCTGCTTCCTTTCAACCTTTCTTAAAGCGTCGCATATTTTGTCTCGTTCCTCTTTCCCGCTATCCGGTTTCTCCTGTGCTGTCCGCTGCTCAGACCCAACTACGGAGTTGTGCCGATTGATCGCCGTGTTTAGAAGACATCTTGCGATACCTTGTCCTCTCACAGAAGAAGAAGTCCAGATCCTCGAGATTCCCATGACGGCAGGATGTTTGGTCTCGGAGAGCTCCATAGAGTGTCCCGCGGCTTCCTCAATCTCATCCTGAATGGCCTTGGCAGCATCTGCTTCTTGTTGCTTTCGAGCTTTGAGCTTCTCCAGCGCAGACCGTGGTTCTGACCCGTTCTCCCCATTCTCCTTCGCAGGCGTCTTCAACCTTCTATCCCTCCCCAAAGCTCTCGGCTTCACCACTTCAAATGCTTCTCTAATACTTTTCACCAGCAGAAATCCCACACACTTCGCCCCTCTAATGTATAAATAACTCTTGTACACCGGCTCCTTCAGCTCACCCTCGCCAGACCGACTCCTTTCCTCCCAAAGTTCTTTCTCCAGAATCCCCACAGCGCCCAACTCCCTCTGCACGACCTCCAAGACCGCCTGTGCCTTTCTCCTCCGATGTACCGAATTTCCGCAATCCACATGAACAATCGCGTCTCCTTCTCTCACGCCCTTGAAAACGCAGAAATTCTTCCCTTCTTGCCTGACCTTGGCCACAAAGTCCTTCCCTATTTCATAGCCATCCACATTCTGCTTATGGTACTTATCATGCAGTTTTCGGTCTTCCGTTGAGGAAGCGATATACTCCATCCCACATGTAAGACATTTCTTCTGGACTTTTTGGCCGAGGCTCATTTGCATCTGCTGGAGGCCATTGGTGGTAGAAGAGGGAGTAATTTTGGAGGTTTTGGAAGGACGCGGGTTGTTGGTGGAAGGTGTCAAGGGTTTGCGCTTGCCGAGTATAGAGAAGACATTCTTGAAAGGCCCTGCTGTTGTTGGTGTTTTGGGGACAACATTGCTGTTGTTGATGGAAGCGGACTCGTCTCGCTGGCGTTCCCAAGGAAAGGCATCTGGAGGGCTGCTTGGAGGACTACTGACTCGATTGGCAGCGGAGTCACTAAACACGGCAGGTTGGCTAGACACGCGCGGTGGTGTCGAGCTCATGATGGATGCGTTGTAGTCGGATGTGAGATGGAGTGGAAGTTCTCAAGACGCGTCGAACGTTCACGCGTCAATGAGCTCATCCCTGTCACCTCGCTAGTTAGCCGATCGAATAAAGCTTTCGCCTATCGCACTGACCCCACCTGCACTCACTTTCCTCACCTCTCCGACCGGAACATGTCTTCTTCGAAGTCCGAACCCACCACCCCCATTGGCATCTTCGAAGCTCATCGCGTGGCTAAGAAAGACTTTCATCCGACCTCCGAGCGACGGCTACAGCCCCAACGGTCAAACTGACATCCTCGAGCCTCGACACCCTCGTTACAAATCTTAGTAGTAGAACAATTCCAAACATGCGCTCCCAAGCTCCGAACCGCACCATCTCCGTCTCTCCTCTTACGCCTCAAGCTTTCGCAACTTTCGGTGAAGTCATACAAAACCCTGCCACACACGACGAATTGGACGGCAACGGGGAATGGAGGCTACAACACCGAACCGCAAATCAAGGGACTGCAACGAAATGGCTGGATGTTACGAATATGAAGAACCATTACGATCGCGCAGCAAGTCGAAAGGCGGGAAAAGTGGTTATGAACATGTTTGTGTGCAGGCCGAGGACTTTGTCGAGGAGGAAATCGGACGGGAAAGAGGTGTTCACGGTGGGAATTCTGGAGAGACATCCATATACGCCGCAGACGTTTGTGCCAATGGGTCTGGGTAAATATGACGAGGGAATAAGATATCTGGTTATTGTAGCCCCCACCTTGCCTGCAAGGGCGAGGGTTGAGGGCGAGACGCCGGACAAGGCATATCCGGTTGATGCACCGAGGAGAAGGAGAAGTCTGAAGGAGAGATTGCTTGGTGCACGACAAAACCCTTTTACAAATGATTACGCGTCCTCCACTACGCGTTCTGTGACCGCGCTACCATCATCGCAGCGACCAAAAGGAACCGGTCTGCCGGACCTGGACAATCTGCGAGCTTTCATCGTGAGAGGCGATCAGGCTGTGACATATGGCCCTGGAACTTGGCATGCTCCAATGGTGGTATTGGGGACGAAAGAGATTGAGTTTGTTGTTGTGCAATATGCGAACGGCGTTGGGATCGAGGATTGCCAAGAATGTGAAATATATGCCGATGGCGATGGAGGGCTGGAAGTGGATATCGGGATCCACAGACCCACAGATCACGAAGAGGACGCGAGCAAGCCGGGTTACATGCGGGCGAAGCTGTGATATTGCTTATTGAATCCGCCGCTAACGACTGCCCCGCTCACGACTAATATGAAAACCCGCAAACATCTCCAGGACTTCCGTCTCAAATGCCTCTTATCATTCTTCAGGCGTGCCACGTGCCATGATGACACCAAATCTGAACTGCCAAATAAATCGTTCTCTGTCATCGTGGTGCCCCGCGAAGCGGACAATGCGCAGTGTCCGGCAAATTTTTTTGAGGCTGCCTCTGGCGCAAGGCATCCAGCAACGGGAGGAGACAATGGCTAAGAGCTGGAGCGCGTAGTCCAAGGAACCAACTGAATCCAAGGTTCAATACGACAAGATCGTGAGCTGGTGCCATGGTCTCAAGCCATGTGCCGAAGTATTCGATCGCCCGAAGTCGGCAATCGCGCAGTTCAAACCGTCCACCAGACCCGCTTATCCTAACGCGGACCTTGTGCTTCTGCCAGACTCCGAATCATACCTCACAGCTTCTCGCAAGCGACTTTCACGGACCCGCCGGTCAGCAAGCTTCAATTGCCCGTTCCTTGAGAATCTCCATCTTCTTCGACCACTTCTACACAGCATATTTGCCCTGCGAGCCTGCCTGGCCGTTTTCACAATGCAACTTTCGATGGTCCATGTCAACGATTCGCATGCACTCCATGAAGAGACACAGAGGCGGGTATTCACGCAAATCTGCTAGCATCTGCAATTGATTTTGCTCAACAAGCGTGGATGTGTTGCTCAGTTGGAGCTCGACGACGATGCCTTTCATCGCTCGCTTGTCGCTTGCGGATAACGAATCGATCCAATGCACGAGTTTCATGTTGAATTTGTCATCTATTATGCAGCGGAAGGTGTTGGAGGCGTAGAAAGCTGACATTGCTTCTGTTCGTATCTGTTGACAAGTGTTCATAATCGATGGCAGGACCAAGCTCATAGAGCAGGAACCTGATTGTTCAGTCTTGCTGCAGTCATGAACTGATTTGGGCTGTCCTTTTCGACTGAGGACTTGGATGTCATGGTCTTGAACGACGACGTATCGCCAAATCTGTTCTCGCAGCTCACGGGGAAGTTTGGACAGACGCACAAAAGAGTCTGGTTGGCATCCGATGGAGCTGGTATTCGATTGAGAGGAAGCTGTGCCCTTGATGTCCCTGGCGAAGATGAGAAGCTGCATGTTGAGCGCCAACCTCAACTCTGACGGTCTCTGCTTCATAGACCTGAAGGCCACCCAACGTCTGATAGTCGCTGACAGCATGCGGGCGATTACAGTGAATCAGCGTAGCACACTCGTCTGCATATTCCTATGCAAGTCTCGTGAAGCTGCACTGCCAGCAACCTTGAGGTACGTCCCAAACTCGCACAACTGTGTTGAGAAGTGGTTCCTCATCTGACAAATCGCAATAGATCGTGGTATCTCTCATGGGGATGGAGACAGCACTGCGTGTATCTAGCGACAACGTGGTACAAGCAGGCAGGAGAATGCCAAGGGAAGCTCAGTGTGATAGGGGAATTGTAAAATCCTCCTCCGCTTCACCTCGTGCCTCACTGCCAGATCTTCGATATGTTCGACATTGAGACAGCTAGTTGACGGCCTAGGCCAAGCTCATAGCCCCCACGACTTGAAATTTGTGCGAGAAGCGATGACATGTGGGCTGGTCGCGTCCGCCCGCTGAGTGATTGTGGTCAGACTTCATCTGCTTATGACAAACCATGGAGCAGTCTCCTACAATCCGACAGACTGAATGACTTGAGAAGCGGCAGAGAAGCTCCTGGTACGACACCATCTTACGAAGTGGCAAGGTGTAGAATGTGTTCATCAGCTTCGCCGCCCGGATCACTTGCCATGAGACGACTTTGTTGCAGACTGGAGCACGATGTACGCGCTCGCCCGGCGCTATGCATGAAGAGAATGCGCGAACTCCTTGCGAATAAGGCTTGAATCCTGGCTGCCGCCAATAGATGCACTCTCGAGCGCGTTATGCTGGGGTGCTGGAATGTGCATTCTTACCAGGCTCAGACCTGGTCTTGAGCCGCTCGTCGCACAGAGGCTGGAGGGACGGCACGGCCACACCTCACAAGTGTAGTCGACAAATTGGATTACTATATCAATCGGGTCGGGCGAGCCTGTCCTCCGTCCTGCATCTCACGATCGCTCCACCAGTCCAATCGCCATGGCTCGCAAGCTGCAGCAAGTCTTAGCAGTCTGGTGTTTGCTTTTCTTGTCGACATTCGCCTTCCCATGGAACATATCTCGCTTCCATATAGCGCGCCAAGATGATCCAGACGACATTACACGAGGTGGACTTGGGCCTCCTCCAGGGCCTCCACCTCCAGGGCCTCCACTCACTCGCACTGTCACCCTTAGACAGACCACAACCGTTGGAAGGTAAGTGTGTCAAACCAAACTCCAGAGCAGATGCTAATAGTGATTGAAGGACTACTATCACGGTAGTGACTACGTCTGTCCGCACATCCACGAGAACTTTCACTGAGACGTCCACTGTTGCCCGATTGAGCGCTGTGACCTTCACAGAGCCAGCTTCGCCCCCGCGGACAATTACGCGCAACAGAACGCTTCCCGGCCAGACCATTACAGAACAAGGGGAGGTGACAACGTTTTACGATACGGCCACTGTGACTCGCGTTGCCACCATCACAGTCGATGGAGAGCCATCCACGATCTACGAGACTCTCCCAGCCGAGACTTCTACTGTCACGGAAGACGGCGAGTTGTCCACGACCACCATCGTTGAAATTGCTCCGGTGCAGACCGTCACGATTGACAGCGGAGAGGAGGCGTCTACTGTCACCTTTACGGAGCCTCCTACCACTCAGACCGTCACGATCCCGGATGCAGCTGCAACATTGACCGCCACCGTTTACGTCACTCTTGACCCAGAAGTCAGTACAACAACAGAAGCCGGATCAACAGTGACGGTTACCGAAACGCCAGACGCCTTGCCGGCTTCAACCCAGACGATAACTCAGACTGTGCAGACGACCATGACGGAGCAGCTTCCTGCGACCGAAACTGTGCCAGTAGACTCTGAGCCAACTCCGACTAGTACGGAAGTCCCTCCAGAGGCGACGACGACGGCCAGTCCTGAGATTGAGGATGGGGAGGAAGTGTTGACCAGCAGTACCGAAGACTCTGCCGAGCCCCAGACTACATTGCCAGAAGACGCCTCGGTGACAGTTGCGCCAGAAGTTACTACAACGGACGAAGCGGCCGAGGCGACTATTACCAGCTCGGAAGACCTTGTGACCGCAACGACAGCCGCAGAAGCTGGGCCTATCTTGACCGAAGACGTGCAAAGTGACTTACCGACAGAAGCACCTACGCCAATCGAGGAGACGGTATTGCCAGCTGGAACGACAGTGCCCGTTCCGGAGGAAACAGCAGAAGTGCCAGAAGTTCCTTCGATCCCAAACCCAGAGGAACAAACCGATCTGCCAACAGAGACGCCCACAGCAGAAGAGGGACCTGAAGAGACAGCAGCACCAACTATTCCAGATGCCCCAGAGCCAACGGAAGAGATCGCAGAGCCGATCGTGGTAGGACCCGAGGAGACGACGGTACCTTCCACTCCGCAACCCACAGAAGAAAGCAGTGTACCCGTAGAAGAATCTACCCCAGCGGACGAAATCAACCAGCCAACAGAACCGACTCCGGAAGAGGCCACAGGAAATCCAGCCGATCCTGACACCACAAGGCCAATATCAACACCAACACCAACAGACGAACCCGAAGACCCAATCTTCTCTATCCTTCCCTTTCCCGAAGATATCGAGCCTCAACCAACAGCCGAACTCGAAGATCCAATTTTCTCCATCCTTCCCTTCCCCAACGACTCAACAGACGACGTACCGTCTGAAGAACCGAGCATTCCATCTGCAGACGGGGAAGAAGAGGAAATCACAACGCCAGCTACTACTCCCGTTGGAGAAGAAGAAGAAGAAGAAGAAGAAGAAGAAGAAGAAGAAGAAGAAGAAGAAGAAGAAGAAGAAGAAGAAGAAGAAGAAGAAGAAGAAGAAACCGCAACGCCAGCTTCTACTCCTGTCGAAGAAGATACCACAACAGCGACCGATGAAGCAAGCACTCCAGTCTTCACGCAACTCGTCGTGCCGATTCCAGCTCCTGTTCAAGGAGAAGCCGGTGTTGAAGCCGAAGCTGGTGTTGGAGGGGGTGTAGAAAGAGAAGGAATTCAGCTCAAGAAGCGCTTTACTGGTTTGTTTGGTGGAATTCTCGCTGCGTAGGATGTAAAAAAAATAAGCAAGAATCTTATAGTATGGTAGATTGTTGTTGCGAGAGAAGAAGAAGTTTGGGGGGCAGGCCGATGATGACTGATGGGGAAGGGATGTAGAGAGGGAGTGAAAGCATTGCGATGCGTGAAACTGCCGCGATGGAAGGTTGGTCTCGAAGATCGAATTCAATGAGTACTATCATCCATCCTGTACCGAACGCCGTCGCTAATCTCAATCTCTACCGCATGGGAGCTTTCACGCGTGCTGTTCGTCCTAAGTCGTAATCGTCGTAAGCTGGCTTCTGTTCGCCCAGCGTCACAGCACTTCATATTCCGAGCCCATCACTCAATCCACAACTTTCAGCATACGATACGCATCGTGCCCAATTGCTTTCTGCAGCGTCGCAAGTGGGTCGTCTTTCTTCTTGCTCCTCTCCCTCACCTCCCCATTCTTGCCAATCTCGACCATATCCTCATCTTCTTCATTCCCATCAAAATGCCCATTCTCCAAAAACATCTTCAACTGTCCCTGGCTGTAACCCGAAACCAACGACGTGCCCTCCTCAGCAGCAGTCACAGGCTTTGGGGCCGTAGGGTTCCCGCCGCCAACCTGCCCAACACTGTTCCCGTTAACATAACCCGCGCGTCCACCCGCCAGATTCCAGAAGATAAGCTTCGGCATCTCATACCCATGCTTCTCGAACTTGGCCTGGATTCGCTCATACGAAGTCATCCAGCGAACTTGACCACCGCCATATTGCTCTCGCATGGCATGATCAAATTGCATATCCGAGAAGACAAAGACCTGCTTAACCATATCCTCAGGCTTGAGCTTGTGGTGAACAGCCATTGGTAAAATCAACTTCTCAAAGACTGCCACAAAATCCGTGTTCATACCCCAGGGCGCAGATCGGATGTAATCGACCTTCTCCGCGAAGCTTCTCGTATCTTTCGCTCCGCCGACGCGGAAGACCTGCGGGTGAGAATGGAATGTGATCATTGCGCCGCCGAATGGAGGTTCTGTGACTTCGGAAATGAGGAGGGAGAGACCGATTGCGCTGTCCATGGGGCAAGTCTTGTCGCGGAAAGTGGGGCTGGACATGCTACTAGAGACGTCACAGACTGCGATGGAAGAGGATAGAGTCCCCGAGTCTTTGATGCGTTGGACGAGAGTGTTCCACTGAGCCCCGACGGACTTGACGGCGATGGCCTCCATCTTCTGAGCAACGAGGGTGTCGCTGGGCGAGATCTTGGAGCGGCGAGGAGATGGGGCAAAGCCTTTAAGTCCTCTGACAAGAGTGGAGGGAAGGAGAACGGCGCCGGAGATCTTTGCTTTGCCTTGGGCCACATTTTCGATGTAGGCGTCGAAGTGGTCAAAGTCCTTGCGGGCGAAGAGCGGGGTGTACTGCTGCATGGCGAGAGATGGAACACGTTCGTACTTGATTTGGTCGAAGGTCTTGGCTGTTAGCTTGCGCTCCACGACATCAAGCTGCTTGCGCAGTATCGACAAAGTCCTGACTTGATAGGCATTGCGAGCGTGCTTGATGTAAAGCTCGCGGTCTGCAGGATCCAAGTCCGGGCAGACGCTGTCCAGCGGATGGAGCAATTCCGCGATACTGGTCACGATGGTGGTGTGCTGATCGTGCAGGCCTTTGTTTGAGGGTGCCCACTTGCCAGCAAGCGTGACCTTCTTGATCTCTTTCTTGTCGTTGGACTCCAGACGTGCAAGATCGAGCTGCAGCTGATCCGCAAACAGACGTGCCACGCAGAGATGTAGCATCTTGTATTTCTCATCTGATTGAAGCTTGGATAGGACAGTTTCGTGGCGTGCCTCGTTGACCTTCTTCTTGCGGCCCTCGGTCCAGTCGCGCTTGAACTTCTTGGTTTTCGACTTCTCAGTGGTAAGGATTCCGCTAGGGTTGCCAGCATGATTCAACTCGTCGTTGGCGGCAAGGGCGAGCAGGTTTAGGAGATCCTTCCAATATCCGTGTGCAACGCCATACCTGACGTCAAATTCAGCATCGGCCGACTCGAGCTCAGAGAGCTTGCGCTTCTTGGATTCCACCGGGCTTGCAGGATCCACCATTTCGAAGTCACTGTCAGCATCCTTCTCATCGATCTTGACAGCCTCGTCCTTTTTCTGAGCCGACTTTCCATCCTTCTCATCGACTTTGACAGCCTTGTTCTCCTTCTGAGCTGAGTTGCTATCCTTCTTATACACTTTCTTCTGAATGACCGGTCGCACGAGCCACTGCAGGTTGCACAAAAGAGTGACGGGGTGGTGTTCATACAGCCAGCCCAAAGCTCTGTAGAAGGCGTTGCGATTGCTCTTGCCAAGATGAATAGAGCGCGCGTTCCAGATGATCTTCAGCGTTGCGTCGGCGTCCTCGGCCCACGCCTTCTCCAGTCGCGCCTGCAAGGCAGATGCGGAAATGCTTTGCTCGAGCTCGTAAAAGAGGTCGACGAGTGCGCTGCCGGATTTACTGTAGGCAACGTCGGCGTTCTCAGTAAGCATTTTGTCATCGTGGTCGTCGAATGAGGGCACGAGTCGCTTGTTGAGCAGCAGGGAGTCCATGAAAGCAGACTGTGGCACTGCCTCCTCGTTGGCGACCTCTGTCGAGTCATCCTTGTCGCTGTCGACCGAAGGCTTCTGCGATTGCTTCGTGACCAAGGTCTGGATGTAAGCGGCGAAGTCATCCTTTGACAGCTTGAGTTGGGGCATGTCGGGAAGGGAGACGGGGAACTTGGACTGCAGCAGCGAGTGCTGAGGGTGCGCGGCGTCGGCCATGATTCTGGTGATGTTGCAGGCGGTGATTGAGATGGAGGAACGAGTGGGGGATGTGCGAGGCTGTTGATGACCAGGGAAGAGAGCGGAAGGCGCGCGCCGTTGGTGAAGTGAAGCGCGAGCTGCAGGAAGCAGGGTTTGCTTGCAGAACAGTTGCAGCAGATGTTGTACTTACTGCATCATCTCTGCTTGACTCATGTGGACGGTGTGTTGGTGAAGCAATCGAGACACCGCCTTCCAGGAGTTGCCTGACCGGTCGCCCGGAAATGCGCAGAATCGAGCGGGATTGGAAGTGCGTCGTTGAGACCTACTGCCGGCGAACATGTCGCATGGAATGTGAAGCATGAAGCCGTTGTTGTCATCGGATGGGTGTGGAGGACGCGTCGCAAGTTGCACATCGGAGGTATGTGGCGACTGGCGGATGTTTTCGCGTCAAAAGAGAGAACGAAATGGCAAAATTGCAGCAGACAACGTACAGAATAACGTAGGAAAGGCTCTGATGCACAACGAGTGCTGTTGTAGAAAAGTGCCAAAAAACGGCAAAAGGTTCGAGTTCTCGAACTGAGAGATTCCAAAGATTGAGAACGCGGCATAGTGCGCTAGCCCACGGATTCATCTGGTAAAAGGCAAGGTGAATGGTAGGTAGACTAAGCGCGCCGTCAAGTGGAGTCCAATTTTTGGTACAATATATTGATTCAAATGGACCCTCTTCTGTGAGCTGCACAGGTACGCACTGAACACATCCCCGAACACACCTCTCGGCACCATCAAGGCTCGAAACCAAAGTCCCTCAGTGGCGTCTCCACCTTCCAGGTCCATCAAACGGCATCAACCTCCTCCGCGGCCTTTGATGGACGGCTCCTGATTGGTCCATCGCACCCATGTTTATCAAAGTGCAGATAAGATAAGCTCCCACCAGCATGGCTCGCTACCACGTTACTACTCAGTGACATGACTTCTCTCGCAGCATCGCTTCGACCCTTCGCGGCAGAGCTGCGGCCAACATGATCGCCCGGCATGCCCTATATCGCCCAACCAGGTGCAATGTTGGCCGTCGGCGACCACGGAAAGCGGACAGAGCGACATCGCTTCTACATTTTCCGTATGCTCTCCTATCGTCCTGTCTCTTAAGACTGGTGCACTCCGCGCGAACTGCGCCAATCCCATGACCATGTCTTCACTGGACGGCGACACCAAACTTCCAGCTCTCGAAGCTCAGAAACGACTCTCGAGCGACTTCGAACGCAGCGCTTCCATCACCAAGGGCCCCAACGGCGACACAGTCATTGTCAAGGAAGATGGCGAGTCCTTCACCATTTCAGCGGCCGCCGAAAGACAGTTGCTGTGGAAGTTCGACCTCAACATACTGCCACTCCTCGCAATGATGTATCTGTTTAATTCACTGGACAAATCCAACCTGGGCAACGCCAAGACGGCAGGTCTAGAGAAAGATTTGGGTTTCGCGGGCACGAACAAGTACAACATCCTGCTGAGCATCTTCTTCGTGCCATATGTGCTCACAGCCCCATTTTTGGGAGTTCTGGGAAAGATCTATGGTCCAAGCAGAGTCCTGCCATGTATGATGTTTACGTTCGGAAGTATGACACTGTTCGTCATTGCTGTTCACAACTGGAGTGGCTTGATGGCCTTGCGCTGGTTCTTGGGCATGGCCGAGTCAGCATTCTTGTGAGCATCGCTCCAGACTGTACTGACGTTTGCTACTAACAATGCTGTCGCAGCCCACTCGTCATTTACTATGAGACTCAATTCTACCGTCGTGGCGAACTTGCCCGTCGACTCGCGCTATTCTACGCCGCCTCAAACATCGCCGGTGCCTTCGGTGGACTTCTAGCATACGGCGTCTTCCAGATCAAAAGTGGCTCACTTCCGAGCTGGAAATATCTATTTGCGATTGAAGGAAGCCTTACCATCATCGGGAGCTTCATCGCCTTCATTTTCCTCCCCTACAACGCCGCTTCTGCCAGGTTCCTCACTCCCGAGGAGAAGAAACTCGCCTTCTACAGAATCCAAGTCGATTCATCAGCCGAAGTCGAAACAAAATTCAACTTCCGCGAAGCCGTCAAGATTTTCAAACACTGGACGAGTTGGGTCATTCTCCTCATCCAAATGTGCCTTGGAATCCCTCTGCAGAGCGTCAGCTTGTTCCTCCCTCAAATCGTGGCACGTCTGGGCTACAGCACGATCAAGACAAACCTTTACACCGTCGCGCCAAACATCACCGGAGCAGTGATGCTACTCATCCTGGCCTACAGTTCCGATTTCACCCGATTACGCTTCCCGTTCGTCATAATGGGTTTCCTCTTCACCTTCACTGGCTTCGTCATCTACGGCTCCATCTCCGACGTACATGCCAATGAGCGGCTCGCCTACTTCGCATGCTTCATGATGACATGGGGAACCTCAGCTCCATCCGTCATCTTGGACGTCTGGTATAACAACAACATCGCCGACGAGAACCGTCGAATGATGTTGACTTCCATTGGCGTTCCGGTCGCGAATTTGATGGGCGTGGTGTCGAGTAACATCTTCAGAACTCAGGACGCGCCGAATTACATCCCAGCGTTGGCGACAACAGCTGCATTTGGAGGCTTCGGAGCAGTCTTGACTCTGTTGCTGGGCAGCTGGATGATTTGGGACAATAGGAGACGCGACAGCCGACAAGGCGGCGTCAAGATCCGAGCGAAGGATGTTCCGACAGAGCGACTGAAGGACGGGCAGGATTGTGAGGAATTTAGATGGTTTTATTAATTTTCGTGTCGATTTATCGGCTAGTAAGCTGCGCATATAGAGCCTTCGCAATTAATTCAGTATGCACATCACCAGCATCTCGACTCTCTTTTCCTGATCGACTCATCACCTGCATCGTTGACCCTTCTCCGATGGCTGCTCCCTCGCCGTGCTTCTCTGCCTCCCAATGCCTCAAGTCTTTGCTGTCACAGACTCGCAGAACATCCAAGTTGCATGGCCCTCCCAAACTCCACAAGCATCGTTCCATCTCAGCAGCCCAAGATCTAACACACCCTAAAGCAAAGGCGCATTGAACCCAAACCGATTCTCCGGATCCCACTTCATCTTCAACCCCCGCAAACGCCTCAACCGCTCTGCATCCCACCCATACATCTCCCCCAAACTCTCCGTCCCACCTCCCACAGCATAATTAACATACATATGATGTCTATTGTCCTCTCCCCCCACCCCCTCCCTTCATCAACACTCCCGCCGTTCTTGCCACCTTTTCCGCCACCTCTTTATCCCGCCTTGGCCGCACCACTCCAAAACAACGTCACAGCCGGCAAAAGATGTCTCTCCCTCCCTCCCCTCGCCACAGAAGTCTCTTCCAACAGACTCGAATCCCACCACACTTTTCCACGCCCATAACTCTCCATGAGCCAACAAACTCCCTCTCAAAAATTCGTTTTTCTGTCGTGAAATTTCTCGTAGAATTCCCAACAGGCTCTCAAGCTCGTCACGTTCCATGTTTGCAGAGAGAGGGAGATGGGATGAGGTGCATATTCATGTTTTAATTGACAAACAGGCGGGGCGCCCAGGCCCATTTTATCGTGGATGATCTCCCATGGGATGGAAGGTTCGTGGTTGAAGAATTGGGGGCCGAGGGCTTGGAAGGCGGAGATGTAGTCTTCTGCGATGGGGTTGGAGCCTTCGTGGGCGATGATGAGAGTGATCATGGGGGTGTTGGTGGGGTCGAGCAGAGGGTTGCGGTTGAACATGCCGTGGAGCAGTAAGAGGTTGGGGGGATTGGGATGCTTGGTTTCGAGGTCGTTCCAGGTGTGGAAGGAGGGTTCGAGGACGGATGGGGTGAAGGTGAGGATTGTGAGGGTCCAGAGGCCATCGGGATTGGATGGGACATCGTAGATTTTGGTTTGGAAAGAGGTGACGATGCCGAAGTTGTGGCCTGCGCCGCGCAGGGCCCAGAAGAGTTCGGGATGTGAGGTACGGGATACGGTGACGGCAGTGCTGTTGGCGAAGACGAGGCGGGCGGAGACGATGTTGTCTGCTGCGAAGCCGTGTTGGCCTTGGAGCATACTGTGTCCGCCTCCCAATGCTGGACCGATGACCGAGGTGCATTCGCAGAGACCTGCTGGACCGATGACCGAGGTGCATTCGCAGAGACCGGTGACTACATACCAACTCAGCGTGATCACTTGCTAGGCTTCGCCTTGTTGGCTGATTCTTACCCGCTCGCTTTCCAACCTTCGCAAGCGCCTTCAAAGTCGTATTCTGCGTAGCACCGCCACCAATAACGGCCGTCTTCTCGTCCTTGCTGACCTCCACGCTCTGCAACTTTCTCATACTGATTTGAATTCCATTCTGGAGATCATTCATACTCGTTGTCCAGCCATGACCTGTCGACACAGCAAGGAACTGCAAGTTTTTGGTATTGGCATAGTGCACCTAGCACTCATCTTAGTCTTCAGCTGATCTTGTTCCAAACTACTTCAGTCTTCGCCAGCCCTTCTAGATTCGTACAATACTCACCACACTCTGCACGTCTTCCTCTGTAGCGACTTCAACGATAGCAAGATACCCTGGATTGACCCTTGGCCAACTAGATCTTGCCGTCAATCGAGCCCAGTCATCTTTGTCCTCTGGCAAGACAACTACAGCAAGTTCGGAAAGAAATGGTCTAAGCTCGGCTGCGATTTGTGCTGGAGAAAGTGCAATGGCAGTCAGACAAAGCAGAGGCTGAGGCAAGCGGGCAGAAAACTAGAAAGGGGAGGGCAATTCTGACTGCGAGTCGCAAGGACGTCTGGAATTGCATGATGATGCCTTTGCCTCGTAGGCAGATGTGGATGTCGGATGCTTCAGTAGAAGCACAATCTCACGCTGGGCCGTCATCTCCGAATCGGCGTCCGCTGAGCGATGGGATAGCTCTTCTGCTGTGTGACCTCGGCGGAGTCGCAGCTGAATGGGCTTTAGCAGGACTCGCTGCACATCTGATGTGCATTGGTCTTCGTTCTCAACGTGGATCGTAAAGATGTCGATCTAGATGCTGACTTTTGAATCTGCTGTATGCTATACCGGTTCTAAGTTGACCAGGATCGCAGAAGCTGAAGAGGATGTGCACAGCGTGGCAGCTTCTTCATGCAGGGAGCGCTGAAGCTACTCAGCCATGCAGCTCTTGCTTACCTTATTTCGCAACAGCCCAAGACTCTCCCTTTCTCACAACGTCACCACGACTCTCCATATCTTCAAGCAACCACTTCACTTCATCATCACCATAGGTAAAAGTTGGTAGCACCATCTTCATAATACTTGTGATGCCCATCGTGCCACCAATCTCTTTGGCGCCCCCATTCCGTAGCATTTGCTCAATGAATGTCTGGAAAGTGGGAGCATTCTGCCGCAGCACGGCTTGCTCAGACATGATGCCTCCAACATCTTCCTCGATGTCCAGCTGCGAAGGGTCCGCGATACTTGGAACATCCATTTCCAAATTGTCCAGAACCGCATACATGCCCGGAGACTTTTCGTAAAGGATCCGTTTATTCATCCAGTAGCTGATCGCACTTTGAACGTAGTCTTCTGGCATTTCCAGGGCCTCAGCGAGATTCGCGACCGACAATCCTACGTTCTTGTCATACACGATTGGCGGTACGTCGGAGTCATCACGGCGCTCTTCGGCAAAAGCATCAACAACAGTTGTTTTCCAGACTTCCACGTCCTGCACCTCTATACTTCGATCTGAGAAATCGAGCGTTATGTTTGTCATGTCCAAAGCTGGTCTCCATTCCAGTCTTCGCTGGCCACTAGTGCGTGAGAAGGCCTGCTCGTACCTCTCCTTTTGCTGAGCAATCTGTTGAGGCACTTTGAAGTCACCTTCGCGTAGTGGAGGCCAAAAGTGACTTGACAGCACCTTCGTTTCGAACAGGGTCTTTTCCTTTTGCTGCGCTTGATTTGCCATTTCTTTCGTGCGCTCTGCCGGTAGCCGTGTCCGCTTGGGAAAGTATAAGTCGTCGCGCTTGTTCGCAACCATTCTGAGGGTGGCTTGGAATTGCGTGCTATCCACACGATTTTTGAAGTGCTCGTATAATGAGGTCAATGTAATTCCGTCATCAGGTATTGCATTTTGCAGCTCCTTTGGCGTTGGTGGAACAGAGGGTGGGATTTCCTGATCACCGGGGTTCAGTCGTCGATTCAGAGTTGCAGACTCCTGCATATCCTTCAGCATGACCTCAGCATGCTGCAGCATTCCCGGCTCCAAGCGAGACTTGAGCAGCTCCACCGCCGAGATCTCCTCGAAGTATCGACGATCTTTGGTCTGGAGCAGATGCTGACCAAGAGCCGTAGAGAATGCTTTCACAAAGTCCTCGGGCTCAAACAGACCAATGATATAGGCCACAACATCATCACTCTTAGATGACTTCCAGTTGGGCCCAGCATCGATCGGATCGGGCACCCAGTTCTTCTGCAGCCAGTGCATATCATTGCTGCCTCGACCTCCTTCGTCGTAGTTGCCGTAGTCCTGGGTGTTGTTAACGGCCTCGGCAACGGCGATACAGACCTTGTCTTGGTCATGATCTGAGGGCTTAGTATTGCGCGTGTCAACCAAGAAACTAGCAGCAATCGTTGAAACTGTATCCTCACGACTCCGTAGATAATTTCGAATGGGAATAGCAACCTTCTCTAGCAGAACTCCACGAGGGTCCAGCAAGCGGAAGACGTGAATGACATTGATGTACACACCGAGTATCTCAGTAGTGCTCGCACCTGCGTGGAACAGACGACGATGGATCTGCTCAGAAAAGCTTGCGCATAGATACGCCTTCTCACTTGCGCCGTTGGAATGGAGATACTCCTTGATATCGAACAACGCGCCCTGGCTTGCAGGCCAAGTGCTGACATAGTCAAAGAGCGCGCTCGTGCGCAGGCGGCCAAATGTATTCACAGCCGCGGATACGAATTGGTGAGTTGGAAGCTTCATGCTCTGCCTCCCGGCCAAGGTGGCTACTGCATTCTCCAGAGCAGGCACCATGCGGTCGTGCACCCAGGCCCGTAGTCGCTCCACACACCCTGTCCGCCCATTCCAGTCCACTTGAAAGCAGCGTCGCTCTACGGCAGGTCCTTGAAGCAGGCGATGGACAGCATGCGCGAACGCTCGCTCACCTAAAGCACCGCCAAGACCAACATCCTCGAGCTGACCT
Organism: Cercospora zeina; assembly: GCA_022702355.1. Classification (NCBI taxonomy): domain Eukaryota; kingdom Fungi; phylum Ascomycota; class Dothideomycetes; order Mycosphaerellales; family Mycosphaerellaceae; genus Cercospora; species Cercospora zeina. Next base: position 4,230,754 of record JAKLWX010000005.1, read on the forward strand.
AGAGCACTGAGATCGAGTTCTACGCTGCAAGAGCAGACATCACGCTCGACGCACTGCTCAGGCTGGCCAGATGACTCAATGCTGTTGGTCATGCACTGGAAGAGGTAGCTCGCCAGAGTCTTCTGCACGCGCTGTCGTGGCAGGGAATGGAGCATGAGAACGTGGAAATCGTGTTTGACGTGGGCAATGAACTGCCGGAGAAGGCGGTTGAGTGCTTTATCGAGCGACTCGCCAACCGCAAAGTAGACCTCCGATGCATTCTGCAGTATCGTCACGGTGTCGGAGAGAACTCGACCAGCTTCACTGACCGCGATTGGCTTCTCCCAGGATCGCAGGTACGGCAAGACGAAATGGCGAAAGTGGGTCGAGATCTCATCGTTGTACCATTGTGCTAGCTGCTTGCGAGTGGCCGTTGCCGAGAGTAAAAAGTGAAGGGCATGTTCGACGTGTCTGCTCGGTGTGCTGCGCGAGTCTCGGGACTGCCCTTCCGATGCATGGGGCAGTGTCAGAAATCGCGTGGCGGTGCTCCATTGCCTGTTGAACAGCGCAGTCTGCGTGACCGGGTCATCGGGCAGGTTGAAGCCTCCGAATGCTGCGCCCGGAGAAGTCAGAGATCCGATGTTTGGCGTGGACTCGGGCGTCGCGGTGATGTGGTGTCGGGTCGGGAAGACGGCATCGAAGAAGGCATCATGGCGGCCTCGCGTGCCCGTCTGATGAGCCACGGCCGCTGCCATGTCGCATTACTGTATGGACGTCGACGTGATGTTTTGGATCGGATGCCTGATTGAGCATAGCCGCGTTTTGCCGCGTCATCACGTGCGCCCGGAAAGGGTCCGCAATGACGACAGGCTTGTGCGGTGCTGTGCTGTGCTGCGAGAACACGAGAAGCCGGGTTTCTGCAGTCTTCTGCTCGGCCTGCGAACAAACGTCTTCCTGTGCATGCTTCTCTTCGCTCCTGCAAGACTCCTCGTCGACCTGCAACATCTCTCTCGCCTATCCCCTCCCCCGTCTCCGCCATCATGTCCCGACGCAATGGCGTCCCGCACGAGGTCGAGAAAGAAGTCAAACAAGTCGCGTCGGAACCAGGTGTGTTGCCCGTCACTGCATTCGCCCGTACCGAACAGGACTAATCTCTCCCCCAGGCAAAGACAAGCAAGAACGCCTCCTCAATGACCCCAACCCGGGCCACTTCAGCCTGATCCGCGCCTACCATCTTGCCGACCTCATCACCCTCATGAACGGTTTCTGCGGCGTCATGTCCGTGCTCTCCTCCCTCCGATACTGCGTCGGCCAGCCCGAAGACACGGGTAATGCCTGGGCTGCACTGGCGCTCATGCCACTGGGTCTATTTTTCGACTTTTTCGATGGCAAGGTGGCACGCTGGAGGAAGAAGAGCAGTTTGATGGGCGCCGAGTTGGATTCGTTAGCCGATCTGGTAAGGCAGAAATATCCACCGCCCAGGATCCCACTTGTTCCAAGAGCTGACAACGATATTGCATAGATCTCTTTCGGCGTCGCTCCAGCAGCTTGCGCCTTCTCTCTCGGAATTCGAACTCCCCTCGACCAGCTATTCCTGACCCTCTTCGTGCTGGGCGGTCTCGCGCGCCTCGCACGCTTCAACGTCACAACCGGCAGCGTACCGAAGGACGCCACAGGGAAAGCGAAATACTTCGAAGGACTTCCCATCCCCACGAGTTTGAGCTTCGGCACCGGGCTCGTATCCTTCTGGCTCTACAAAGGCTGGGTGCACGAACAGATTCCCTACGGCACAATTGCCACAGGAACCATGTTTGAGTTCCACCCCGTCGTAGGGCTGTATTTGGCGCATGCTTGTTGTATGTTGTCCAAGACGCTACACATCCCCAAGCCGTAGATGGTGTCCGAGACTGGAGTGAGCAATCCTTTCTATGACGATGATGAAATGCATGAGGCAACGAAGAGCGAGAAGAGAAAAGCAGAGCGGAGCAGAACGAAGCGTGGCGTCAGGTACTCGGGACAAGGCAAGCGATTATTGCTTTTGAGTTGTTGAAGATACCCAATTATGCATTCAACACGGTTCGAACACTTCCCATTCCAACTCTCTTTTGATGCTCCGAATTGCGCATGCAAAAACAAAAAATTACTCATACAACTCATCCTCATCTAGATCTCCTCCTCCCTCCTCCTTCCCCCCACCATTCTTCCCCATCGGCGCCCTCTTCTCCTGCTTGCGATACAACTCGGCCAAGAACTCATTCGTACTCGCCTCCTCAATACTCTTATCCTCTCTCACTTTCAAGAACCTAGGAAACCTCAAAGACAATCCTTTGTCTCCATGAACCAGACCGATCGCGGACGTATATGTTGGACTGATCGTAACATCTGCAAATATCATCTCCCACACCTCTTGCGGTTCAAACCAGACATCAGGAGTTCCCACATAATCCACGTACGTTGGACGCGAAGAGAGCGTGTTCTTTCCGATGGGAACTCCGTCTTCGTCTTCGAAGTCAGGGTCGTATTTGGCCCGGTTGGCTTTGTAGAACGCGTCCGTGAATCCTGATATGCATTTCGTCACGACCTGGAGTGAGCCTGTTGATGGGTTGCGGCAGGCGAGGAGAATGGGTGACCACCAAGCATTCTTGCGGCCTTGCCCGTGCCATGCGCCGACGGGTATCAGGTCGATCGTGTCAGTTGTTGTGTTATAGTCCTTTTTGACTTTGAGCCATGAGTCGAGGCGTTTGTCGGGCTCGTAGGTGGAGAGGAGGGCTTTCCTTCGAGCACCAGCCTTTTTCTCTTCATTGCTACTATTTGCAGTAGCCTGAGCAGCTTGTTCAGCTGCGTATTTTGCGGCGCCGCTCTGGAGAGGGTCCACGACCTTTTTGGTCCGTTTAGCCCCGCCCTTTTTTGTCTTGGTTTTCGATGGCGTTGCAGGAGCCGATGGAACGGCCTCGGTAGTTGCGGGATCAATGTCCATTTCGGCGACCAAGTCCGGATTGACTGCATTATCAAGCACCTTGATCATGATCCCTTCGCACTTGATGTCTGTCGCTTGCTTGAAGAAGTCACTTACGGCCTCGACATCGTTCGATGTGGCATCGAGGCTTTTGACCCAGGTAAAATGGTTGGGTATTTCGACGAACAAGCTGCGAAGCAGGCTTCTCCTCTCACGGAACGGCCGATCAAGGAGCTCCTCGCCATTCAAGTACATAAGATCGAAGGAAAAAAGACAGACATCCACAGTGACAGATTGGATAACCACGTCTTTGCGCGCGCGATTGGCCAAAATCTGGAAAGGCTTCAGATCACCAGTCTCACGATCGACTGCAACGACTTCTCCTTCGAGGATGAAACTGCTGACGCTTTCACCTCGAATCTTCGGCACCAAGCTAACAAGATCAGGATATTTCTCGGTCATGACTTCTAGATGTCTCGAGAAGATTGAAACTTTGCCATTGGCATCGCAGTGAACCTGTGCTCGTTGGCCATCGTACTTGAACTCACATGCAAAGTCGCGACCCTGAAGCTTTGTGAGCATTTCGCCGAGATCTCGCGTGATGCTGCCCAACATGGGTCTTAGAGGAATGTGCATTGCGAGTCCACATCGAAGTAGCAATTCGTCGTCAACACCTATTTCCAGCATCGTTGGCACGAGGTCATTGTAATTCGGCCTTCGGGCGAAGCATGCTTTGACCAGCTCTTCTGGGCCTTGGTAGACAGCCGCAAGGTCCTGTTTGTTTAGCTTGCTCAAGTCTTCGCGGGACTTGATATCGAATTCAGCCCCCGGCGGCCTCGAAAGGAGGAAGGCTCTCGATAGAGCTATGAGCATTGTCGTCTTCACGGCGCCGATCCGCAGATGTTGTACAAGTGTCCGCACGACGTATCTGCTTTCTTCGGCACCTCGCGCATCTTGCACAAGTCGTTCTACAATGCCTTGCTTCACCACTTGGGAGCCCTGTCCTTTTGCTGCGGCGATGTTGTGGAGACTATCATACACACCTTGAATGGTGAGAGGCTTTGGCTTTCGCAGCGTGAAGCTTTGTTTCTTTTTGGCCTCATACGCGACATCTCCAGCGTCACCATGCTTGTTGTATAGAGTCTTCAACGCCGAATTGTCCAAACCGCAGACCTTTTTCAACGCCTTTGAGATTGCAGATCCTCCGAGCCCAAGTTCGATGTCGATATATGGTGGCGATATCGAATTAGTAGCAAGCCAGACTGCAGGAAGGAGCGATTCAGGGTCACCTTCGATCAGGGTTCGTAGCATGTTGACGAGGGTATCTACGGTCTTGATGCGTGACGTTGTGCTCCCGACCAGTACGAAGCAGTGCGTGAGTAATGCATATGTGCAGCGCCCACCTTCTGGCGCCCATTGTTTCTTGAGCTCAGGGATATACTTTTGCGGGTCAAATGCGAGTGGCGACTCGTCGAATGGTATGTCGTGCGATATGGTATCCTCTTCTGCCGTGGCGGATTGCAGGCTGAGTGTATTCTTCTTCCCCATTGCCGCAAAGGCATTATTTGTATTGTCAGGCTGCTCTTCTTCCTTCACCTTGACCTTCGCTACACCTTGCTCGCCATGTGTCTCCTCATTTCGAGCAGCATCACCATCTTCGTCAACGGTACCTTTCGGAGGGGGCTGATCTTGTGCCTGCTTCTGCTGCCGTTGTCGCTCCTCCTCGTCCCATTCGTCTTGTAGCTTCCTTGCCAGTTGTTCGTCGGTCAACTCTGCTTCCTCGGCCTGCACATCGCTGCCACTGCCTTCCGGCACTGCATCATGCTCCGGCTCTTCCTTGACCTCCTTCTGCTTCTCGCGCTGCTTGCCAAAGAAGAAGTCCAGGCTCCTCACGGGCTGCACTGGCGACCGATGGTGATTTGTCTTGCGCCGCTTGTTCGGCGTGCTCATTTTGTCATTCACATACCCACTGTGCTGAAGACCAGGAGCTTCGATGTCGCAGGCGCGACACGCGAACGCGACTGAACATGGGATGTCGTCATTGGTCGTTTCCGCCGATCTACATGTACATTGCATGTAGCACAACATGCCTTCCTTCCCGCCTGTTCTCCTCGCCCACACAATCGTGCACATGCTGTCTCCTCCTTCCGAATGGGCAATTTGACAAGTGTGATGCACGGATGTCGTATGCTGGGTGCCCGAGAACGTCTTCATCGCGGCCAATTGCAATTTGACAGGAAGCACGTCCTCACGTGGGAACGCGAAACCACCACGTGCGACGCGCGTAAGATGTGCTACAGCCTGCAGGTGGTCATCCCTGGTTCGGCAAGCACTTGTACGCAGGCGGCTACGTACACAAGGTAATTACCTCCAGCGTCTCCGCCTCTGGGCATTGACAGCGGGAGAGCGCGGCGTCATGTTACGCTTGCGTGTGCCAGCTCTGCTCCTCGTCACAGCATTGCTCCTGTTGTTCTACTCTCAGGCGCCGGCGCTGGTCACGCATCTCAATCAGCTGAGTTGGCGTGTTGAGCGACGGCTTGTCCAGTGGGACTGGCAAGATACTGCGGAAGAGAAACTCTGCCGTGCTGCGGATGGCGCGACCCCAAAACATTCGAAAGATGCCATTCCGAACGTCATCCACTTCATCCTACTTGCGCGTCACGGTGCTCAGGTGGATTTGACCTATGCCCAGTATTTGGCAGTCAAAGCAGCTATTGTGCGCATGAGAGCCCGTGAGGTGAAGATCCACACCAATGGCATGGATACTGGAAATCAATGGTGGCAGGAACTAGCACCAAAGGTCACGCTGGAAAGAGTGGATGCTACTCAAATTCTGGACCATCGCGGCCTCCCAATCACCAATATGGATCTTCCACATCAGACCGACATCCTGCGCATAGCTATTCTCTTGCGCGAAGGAGGCATTTACATGGACACCGACGTCTATGCCTTCAAGCCGTTTACCGACCTGCTGAACAGCCATCGTGATAGTCTCATGGGTCACGAAGGAGGCAATCGTTACGGCCTCTGTAACGCCGTGGTTGTGTCTCGACCGGGGAGCGAATTTCTTGTGAAATGGCAGAAGACCTACGAGACATTCAGCCCGAAGAGATGGAACGAGCACTCAGTGCTCATGCCCAAGAAGCTTCAGGTCATGCACCCGCATTTGATTTGCCCTCTCTCGCCTTCCGTGTTCTTCTGGCCAACATGGGGAAAGAATCACATTCGCTATATGCATGAGCCCATAGGCCCTGCCGACACAAGCAGCTTGCTTAAGAACATGACAGCCTTTGATGGAGCCATGTATAAGAATCAGCTAGCCCTTCATGCTTGGAGCACCAGTTCCAAAGAGTACCTTCGGCGATTGTCTCCGGAATATATCAAGAACACGGACACGCGCTTCAATATTCTGCTACGGGATGTCGCCAGTGCAGCTCTTTAGATGCGGAATGCGGTGGAGAACAAATGTGACGCTCAGAATCCCGCTATCCTAATCGAGACATGAACAAGATGGCAGCATCAGTGTCAAAAGTATCGGGGAATCCGCGTATTCTGACCTGTCACTCATCTTTCGCAGATGAGCGCAAGCCGACCGAAGTAATCTCTTAGGATGGCTTTCCAACCACTACCGTTGAGACGTGGCAACACAAGCACCATTATAGCCCCATCACGCCAGGCACTCGTGGCATCCCAGCGCATGCGCACAACCAACGCCCACTGTCGCAGTCGTCGATGAGTGGCGCGTGTCCCTACGTCTTAGATTATGCCTTGCAAGATATTGCAAATACTTGTTGGCAAGGATACATTACGAAAACGTCAACTACAGCGTTTTTCTCCCCCTCTGACTCTACGCCAGATCATATAAGGCGTGACCGTCAAGACTGCCGCGAGAAGCGTGCCCGGGAACAGGAAGTTTCTGGATCAATCGTCTGAATACATCTCACGACTAGGCTGTCCGACCCGGCCACAACTCGGCTCTGATTCCAAATTACCATTGACAGCGGTTACGCAAAGCTTGATTTGGTGCATTGAACTGGGGATAGCGACTTGCTGTTGGAGGCCATAAGAAATGAGAGTTTCCTTCTCAACAAATTTAGACTTCCGACCGGACTCGATAAGACCCAGCGTATCATGCAGCATTCTTGGATGCTTGCCAACTAGTACCGACGCATGTATCCTTCACTTTCATCAGCTTCAAGCACGGTGGCGTTTGAGCCACCCCCTATCAGAATGGGCCGGCCGTATGCGTACCAGCTGCTGCCTTATGGTTCTGTCCAAGTAGCTGCACGCAAAATCTGTATTTATCCTTTGGTCAGTCTCGTGAAGTTTCCCTTCTGCCCCAGAGACCCGGTCGAGTTGTAAAATAATCCGCCTGGGACGCCGAACCCGATCTCGTAACTTGGACCCGTCGTTTGGTCAACCAGAGGATCTAGCCTAACACCCTACAACCAAGGTGCCCATCGTTCAGCTTCATCCAGTTTTCGTCGACCAGATACGGCAGACAGAGAGATACATCTTGCTGCTACGCTGCACGAACCCGAATTCCCAATCAGAGCTACTGCAAGTATATGTCAAACAGCCTGGCATTATGCTGTGACTTGAAGTATGCAGAATCTGGCACTTTCCTCCTTGGTTCTCCAGCGGGTGCATTCACAGTCCATGCCGGCTCGTCTGGCCTGGGCGTCAATTTCTCCCAGTCGATTCTAGGATCCCAGAAGCTGGCTTCGCCTGTGCTGGCTTCAAAGTAGTGCGGATTGTACACACCACGCTCCGGGTTGAGACGCGGCACAACAGTAATGCCTTCTGGCAGCGGGCCCAGCAAAGCCTCGCCCCAATTGTAGCCATGCATGAAGCAAAATCCAACGAGCTGGTGATACTGTTGGCTTGACGCTGAAGCCCTCTCCGCTGGCCGCAACAAGGACAAGTTGGTGCTTCCGAGCAACGCGACGACCAAGTCTCCTGGCTGTGTGCCGTCTGCACCTATACCAACTTTGCCGTCTTCCGTAAACACGAATGGCAGTCGGTGCTGCATAAAGAAGCGTATGCAACTCTGGAAATCATTCAAAGACTTAGAATCCTTGAGTCGGCCGGACAACCCGTGCTGGAATCTCTCGGGATGCATTGCCGCCTTGGCCAGTTCGAAGATATCTCTTCCCTTGTGGTCCAAGTGTTCGATTGGAACTCGGAGAGCGTTCAGCGGGCAACACAGTGCCCTCACAAAGCCTTGCATCTGGCCTGCATTTTCTACGTTCAAACTGGCCCGCATCAATCGCGACAGTTCTGCATATGCTTCGTTGAAGTTGTCGGACGATAGGTCACTTACGAGGCGCAGACATTCGACCTTGATGATCTCTGCCGCAAAGCAGCCTTTCACATGTAAGACCCCAGCACCCATGTATTCTGCTTCTGCTCGCATCCCATGCGATACAACAAATTCCAAGCTTAGGTCCAGCTTCGCAAAGTCCTCCAACCAATCCGGTACCCAAGACGGCCCATTCAGAGCGGAACGCTGACAGAGCCCTGCATCACGGAGTAGTCTGGTTGTGTTAAAACGTTCGAGGTACCGCAAGAAGAATGTCTGAAACAATTCCAGTTCGTGGGGATAATTGGTGGGAATCATCGACGCAAACTGAGAGCCAGAGGCAATCTTGATCATTCCCAAGCAACCATAAATCTTGTCTTGAGGCTTTGCGCACTGACCAGCACGAATTTGATCCATGATGTTGAAAATACTCGTATATTCTTGCTGGCATACGGACAATACAAGCGTTAGCCGAGCAAGGTCCGCGGCATGAGTAGGGCTTCGAACATCCAAACCTCGCACGGCGAGGTACTGCACTGCGTTGCGGAAATCAGTCAGTTGGATGCTGCTTGCCCCGCATCTGATACAACTAGACTGTGATGCAGCAAAGGCTTCCTGACGTATCCAGACCCGCCCGAACCAACCTCTGCTGAACAATGCGCATATGCTCATGTGCTCCGGCGAATCCCAGGAGAAGTTAGCCCAGTCTGCGTGGACGTGAATCGCCCGTTCTGCGGCACCGTCGTGCACCAGTGGCTGATATGTAACGGGGTCGAAGACGAACGCGCGACCGAGATCCTTCAAGAAATTCATTGCAATGTCGCTATCTTCATGAGCATCTCCGAGCCAGATTATCGTACTTGCCGCAGCGCGGTAGATATCGTGCATGATCGGAATCTGCCAGGCTTTCTCCATCTTCGACTGCTCCGTGTCGCTTTGATCCATGCATATGGCGTCTATCCACAGCCTTCTGTCGACATCTGTGTCCCGAAGCTGCTGTAGAGCTGTGTGAAGGTTCTCTCTGACTTCGAGAGTGGTTGTTTCGTTGTCAGAATCGACGAACATGTCGCAGCGGGGCTGGCTCTCTTCGCCCCAGGTGTACGAGAGAGCTTCCCATCGCTCCAAAGGCGAGAGAGCCTCTGAGTTTGAGCCTTCCATGAACACCTGCTTTGTGAGTTTGACATGGATTTGGTCGCCGAAATCGCCTTTGTACAGCGTGAGGACTCTGATCTCGTACGAGCCATGCTCAGGCTCTTTCAAGGGCGTATGCTCGAATGTTTTCATGATTGCCGTGGACAAGTCAATCGACTAAAGGAATGTGTATTCGCCTCCACTTCTTGCGAGTCGTCAGCTCTGAATATGATGCTCTGCCAGCGTAAGCGGAGGATGATCCTCATGACTGCCCATTGCCCGTAGCTATGCCCACTATACCTACTTTCGGTCGCCCCACATCTGCTGCAGCCATGATGCAGAGCTATGCGCTGACAATACATGTAGTGATGTATCCTGTGTCTCTCCGCCACGTCAACGATACGTCGCAAGTGCCGTAGATGGAACGTCTTGTGGTCCACTTCACAGATCTACTGAGCATCTAGATAAGCCATTAACCTCATATACAAGCCTTCTGTGCGAAGAAGGCTTTGCAAGATAGGATTGTTGCAGTGAAGCTTTGAGGCTGAGTTGTAAGACCTCTGGTCACCTTGAATTCATGGACGAGTTTAGGCATGTTCGAGGTCTTGACCAATGGCCGCTCAGTGCGGGTCTCAACAATTGTGTAGGGGCGAATTTGAGCTGACTTCTTTGGCTGTAGGCAGATGGTGAATCTTCTCGCCGGAAGCTACAGATTCCGGTAAGACCGTAGACCTGAATTGATGTTTTGGCAGATACAATCGATATCAGTAACAGATTCATGGGCCTGGTCCGAGCAACCGTGATGATAATAAGACTGTACTTTGTAGCATGAAGACAGTTGTGTTGTAGTCCATCGGTAGCAGAGAAGCGGGCCGTGCGTTTCAGACTTCCGACATCGGCCGTGGTGTGACAATTGCGTTCAGAGGAACTGGCGCAGGAACGACAAAACCCCATTGGATGTGATAAGTGGTTAAACAGCATACCAAGAAGGTGCCATCATAGATCGGGCCGGTGCGCAATGCTATATTTGCGCATTGATTGACTATAAGTTGAGTCACGCGATTTGCTCACGCCCTGAACAGTTGCTTGAGCGCCATGATTCACCCGCACCATAAAAAAAACATCAAGACAAGTCGATAGGACAGATGCTTTCGTACGTCTTCAAGAGAAACGACCCTCATGGCCACTTCTTCCGCGCTGAGTGAAGACCAACTGGCAGAATACCTCTCTTATATCGGCCTGCCGTCTAGTTTGCGACAACCAAGATTCAGTGGAGATCCAGCACAAGACTTACACCTCCTGAGACAGCTTCATATCCATGCGATATCATCCATCCCATACGAAAATCTCAGTCTACACTACGACGCGACCCACACGATCACCATCGATCCACAGCTCACCTACACGAAGATAGTAGGCAATGCCCGCGGTCGTGGAGGCTATTGTATGGAAAACTCGATATTCCACAACCACATCCTCCGTGCTCTGGGATTTCCAGCATACCTGGCTGCAGTCAGAATTCGCTATCGCGTCGACGGCATACCTCAGGGCAATTACAGTGGCTGGGTACATCTCGTGAACCTCGTCACTCTGTCCGATGGCACCAAATGGGCAATCGATGTAGGCTTCGGCGGTGATGGGGCCACGGCGCCTGTACAGCTCGTGCACGACAAACCTCAGGCAAACCTGGGCCCGCAGGAGATACGCCTGTATCGTGATCACATCCCACCGCAACTTCACAGAACGGAAAGAACGAAGCAGTGGATATACCAGTATCGCAACGGTCCTGAACAGGAATGGAATGCGTTCTTTGCGTTCAGCGAGACCGAGGCAACAGAAGCTGACTTCCACAACATCAATTGGTACACGGGATCGCATCCTGAAAGTTTTCAAACTTTCACCTGCATCATTGTGCATTTTATGCGTCGGCCCAAGGAAGGTAACGAGGACGAGCAAGAAATTTACGGGAAACGCATGCTCGTGAACGGAGTCATCAAGGAGAACCTTGGCGGTAGGACGGGGATCTTGCAGGAATGTACGACTGAAGCGGAGAGGCTCGCCGCGTTGGAGAAGTGGTTTAAAATGACCTTTACCAAGGAGGAAGCCGAAGCTATCAGAGGATGGTGTACAGAGCTGCGTGAAGGCAGCGAACAGCACAGCGGGGTCAGACCTGAAGTGTGGCATGCGAAGAGAGGTAAAGGCGGAAAGATGTGGTATCAGCGCAATTGAGCAAACGAGTGAACGGTCTTGGTCAATGTTAAGACTCTGGTCAAACATACACATATACAGAATAGAGGCGATAGAGTTCCAATCGTGATTGGAGTCTAAAATATTGAAAATGTCCGTGCCAGAAGTTCCGATGAGCCGAAGCGAGCTTCCAGGTCCTCGGACCCCTCACGACACGTCCACGTCCACGACGCGTTTCAACCTACCATCTCACACCCGGCACACGACCGATCAGCCACAAGAGCACACAGCATGGCTCTCAAGCGAAAAGCAGCCGACGCGGCCATCGACGCCGTCAAGAAACCCAAAGCCAATGGCTCCATCACCGCCTTCTTCGGCCAGCCGAAGCCCAACGGCTCAACATCCTCCACCAACCCGGAACACCCGAGCACATCCTCCACAGCTCCAGCGACAGTAGATCCAAAATTCGACAAAGAAGCCTGGCTAGCGAAGCTCACCGATGAGCAAAAAGCCCTCCTCAAGCTCGAAATCGAAACCCTACACGAAAGCTGGCTCGGCGTGCTCAAAGACGAAGTCACAAGCAAAGAGTTTCTCGACCTAAAGAGATTCCTCAAGCAAGAAGTCGAATCCGGGAAGAAAGTCTTCCCGCCAAGCGAAGATGTCTACAGCTGGTATTACCACTACACGCACATACCCTACAGCCAGCACTTCGGCTGAAAGGCATGCATGCGACAAGATTCCAGATTTTTCATTCTGACCTCTCAACAGGTCACGACATACTCCTTTGCAGAGTGTCAAAGCTGTCATCCTGGGCCAGGATCCATACCACAATATCAACCAGGCCCACGGACTTTGCTTTTCCGTCCGTCCGCCGACCCCGGCGCCTCCGAGCTTGAAGAATATGTATATCGCGTTGAAGAAAGACTACCCGGATTTTACTCCTCCGCCGAAGAACGGCGGGCTTCTTACGCCGTGGGCCGATCGTGGCGTTCTGATGCTGAACACATGTCTCACCGTTCGCGCCCACGAAGCCAACAGTCACTCGAAGAAGGGCTGGGAGAGGTTCACGCAGAGAGTCATCGAGGAGGTCGCCAGGCGGCGGACTCGCGGAGTGGTATTCCTGGCTTGGGGCAAGCCGGCGCAGGATCGGTGCAAAGGGACCAATAGCTCAAAGCACCTCGTACTGAAGAGCGTGCATCCCAGTCCGCTATCCGCGCACAAGGGTTTCCTCGATTGCGGGCATTTCAAGGCAGCGAACAAGTGGCTGAAGGAGAGGTATGGCGAGGAGGGCATGATTGACTGGAACCTGGATGTCAAGCCCGAAGAAGCTGGCGTGTAAAATTCCAACGGCGCGAGGGATGGGATAAACACTGCTGCCTGGCACTTCAACACGCGCCTAAAATTGCAGCGAAGCTCTGCGACTTGACTCAGCCTTCATCTCGCCCAGGAGGAGCCCAGGCGTCCCAGAAAAAGGCCGCGTGGCCGAAAAATGCGTGATTGTAACACACTGTATACTAGCTCAACTTGTAAATGGACACTGGGACACTGGAAAGACTGCACAGTATGATAGTAGCAAACAACAAAAATTGATCGTGCTATGCATTAATTCTCTGTCGCTAAAATTGCATACTTCAGGATCGCGTTGCTGCTATTATGTTGCCGCCCAACAGCTCTCCAGCTGCATGGACATGGTCAGCTCTTTCGATGAATGCAGGCATCTTCAATTCTTCAGCAATTCCAGTGCCGTGGCTTACGCACTGCTGTCAGTGTAGACTACCCAGCCATACATATCGATTTCATCAAGGATTATTTTTCAATTCGAGCCCGGCAGAGAAAGCAGAAGGTTGACCAACACATTAAATTTCCTACGAAGAGCCAGTCCAGGCCAGAATGCACTCCTCAATCGAGCGCGTAGTAAAGTTGTCGAGGACGCAACCAAATCCCCAAATTAGGGAACCCCAGCTTTGCAAACCAGTCCTTGCGCCAACTCGGCGTTTCTTCAATCGCTCGCTTCGCCCGCGCGCCGTCTCAATGTATGCAGTCCTGCTGCCTTAAGAGGCAGAGATTATGTTTATGCTTTGTGTGTATATTCGAAATGCTGATCAGCCATGTCGTTCTGCGCATGGCCGAGGACCTCTGTGTCGCAACGATGCCGAATGAAGTAGCATGCGGCTAGAGGAAGCCTGCTGCTGTCGCCAAGCGGTCTATGAGACAGTACCACCAGGCATATGCCAAAAGTCTCAGGATGTGCAAGTGTTATGCAATCAAACCTCCCAGTGCACCATCTCTCACTTGGAGATAATGAGCCCGAATCCGTCAAGCCATGGTCCGCAGCTCCCGTAAATGCCAGCAATGTTGTAACCGCGGGGTGGAATCAGGATATGTCTGCGCAGAGCATTAGCATTGTTTGGTCACCACGTCTCTTTCAGATACTCACCCAGAGCCTCCCGTGGCTTTGCCGAAAATCTCACTGCGCCTGCCTGTCGTCGTCATGATCTGTATAGCATCAATCCAAGCCCCTGCTCTCAGGTAGAAGCCCAGGAGCAGTTCTCCCCTTTGGAAGTTGAGCGAGAACTCGCTGCCACCTGGCTTGCCACCCCGCTTTCCGAACAGTTCGCTGATTCCGTCCTCGTAAAAGAACTCCAAACCATCCACCATGTCTCCGTGGTACACCCGAATTGTCATGAGGAGCTTCTTCTGATCGAATTTTCCTTGTTTTTGGAAATTGCCAAGTATCAGTTGCTGCGGCTGCGAGCCGTCAAGTTGACTGAAGCCCAGTCTCGAGCTCTTGAAGCCTGGTCGGCCATCGGGTAGCTTAATCTTCGCATCTTTTGAACAGAGTCGTGAGAAGTCCTTGACCTCGCGTTCTTCTCCTCCACAGCTGAATATCTTCAAGCTGATCGTGCGTTTGCGCTTTTCCTTTGGCACTTGAGCTTGTATGGTATCCTCAGTGAGCGTCACCAGTCGAGGCGCGCCACCTGAGCCGCTTGCTTGATCGATGTACTCGATCCAGTGGTGGCATACATCATCGCCCTCGGTATAAATCTCAATCCATGCGATGCCTGTCGCGGCGGTAACAAGTATGTTATTGTTGTCCACGCTCCACACCTGCACACTTCTGTCCGCGTTCATGGCTGGGTCGTTGGGCAGCTGGAATGTTGGGTGGAAACGAAAGCGCAATGTGTCAAGCCTATGCCAACTGCATTCGTCTTTCGGCAGACATAGTCTTTGACCTTGCTGCTTCGTCCTTGTGGAGTAGGGTTCTCTGCACAAGAAAGTCCTGTTCAGAGTTGTATAGTCTCGCAGCATGACACCATATTCTTGATGAGGGCAGCCCAGCAGGTGTCCGGTCTCGTGAAGATGCGCGCCAATGCCGATATTGGCTGCCTCCCAGTTGCTGCCTGCTTCGTTGCAGTCGTTTGCCACGTAATTGGTGTCAGTCCTAGTGCAATCCGACAAGGCAGGCACGACCTCTTCTAAGTGTGCTGGGTACGACTGCAGGCAATGGGAACCAAAAATGGCCAGCTTGACTGACCCGTCCCCGCCTCCCAGCGCGGCATGCCCCCGAATGATCCCCGCTTGCTTGTCCCACTGCGTGTCGAGGAACATGCACGATACGTATTGTACCTGTCCTGGCCTGGTACCGAAATAATTCTTTACCGCGTCCATGGCATACCCGTACAAGTCGCCCTTCTTCTTAGCCGATTCATGCTGCTGGGCAAGATCGAGATCTCGGATTTCAGCAACAGTCCTGTCCATACGGATAACGTGAATTCTTGCCTCGTTTCGCATTTGGCCCGTTTCCATATCTTTCCACGTCAACGTGCCTGGTTGCCATTCCTCCTCATACCTGTAGCACCTCCTGCCGAAGCCGCTGCGGTTCATTTGCTCTGCTGTGAATGCTTGCCAGAGATATGCGGCCATTTTGAATTTCCTGATCGCTGTTGGCAAGCCATTGCCCTCCTTTTGCATGCGCTCGGGTACCGCATCGTACGTCTCGGGCGAGTCCTTGGCGACGAGAATGCAGAGCTGAATGGGTGGTGCTGCATTGAGGGGAAGGAAGTTGATGTTAATCCACGAGGAATGCGCGGGGATGGACGAGCCCGTGGATGGAAGCTTCGGCGAGGTGAAATCGAGGCGGAGTCGGTTGGGACCTGGCTGGAGATGGACCAAGGCTTTGAAATGCGAGTCGCACACGGGCCACGAGATGGGTGGGAAGTTGTCATTGTGGTGGCAGACGGTCAGCGTACCATCAATAGGTTGCGATGGTTCCGCGCATTGGCCAAAGATGAGAAGCACTTTTTGGTGCACCTGCATACACGTCGTCAGCCCGCCTGTGCCACGCAGGTTCCTTGTGCGCCCTCACCCATGAACCGTCCGAAACTGACAAGACGCGTGGCGCCAGTGGAGACGTCGCCGGCGTTGGTCGTTCGCCATTCTGCGCGGGCATTCCCTATGTCGATTGTTGTGAGCCATCTGATCCGGCGTTCCTGGGCGTTTGGCTCTTTGTCCTTACACTGATGCTGTAGCGATTGCTCTGCGAGCTAGTCATGCGCGGGCGTGCTGGCACAGGCGGGGCCTTGCCATTGGGGCCGTGAACGGACAAGTTCGTGTTAGATCTTGACGACGACAGCGTGGTGGGCGGCGAGATCTTGGGCTCGGCGTACGAGGCAAGCGTCGAGGACGACTTGCTCAACGCGTTGATCCGTAGGTTCTCATCGTTGCCATTCTCGGAGCTGTTTCCACTGCCGCTGGCACTTGTCGGCTCTCTGATGGACGCTCGGCTTCTCCGTCTGAAGCTCAGGTGATCCTTCAGGAACGAAGGCATGACCGCGACTCGACGCGCCCGCCTGAGGTGCGGTATGCAGGTGGTGGTGGCAGAGAGGGCGACAAAGTGGCCACACCACCCCGGTGGAATCGGGTCTCGTTAGGAGGAGCGGCCGATGACGACAAGCCTGCAGGCCAGGAAACGGCGGGTCACGGTAGAAGAGTCGTTGTGCGCTTCCCTGTCCCGGCAGTGAGGGCAATTCCAGCTGCGGCAACAAACAGCACAGCAGGACGTTCCCAAGCAAAGCAGCGCGAAGCGAGTGGTGAAGGGCGACAGTGAAAAGACCGAGCAGCCGCAGCAGTATGACCTCCGACGGTGTTTGGTGTTTGGCAGCTCCACTGCCTCCAGCTCCGAACCTTGAACCAAGGAAGCCATGCGCCGTATCCACTTCCGTTCAGCGCGGAACAAGATGTTTCAACCAACAAGCTTCTGCCAGAATTCCCTTCGATAGCTCCTACAGTAGCCTCCTTGCACGCCTCCCACCCAACTTCGGCCCGTCATGGTTAAGTTAGTGCCGTCGACTGGATGCTTCGGCTAGGCGCATGGGACATGATGCGTCGTCAATCCGTACCAGAGATGCGCTTATCTGGGGCAGCACAGCATGCTGTTGAGACGGTGACGAGCAAGCAGAAGATAGCATGCGCCCTTTTGTATGCCCCAGATGCGACAATCACCCCTCGCGCCTTCACCGAACCCATCAGCTCATGGTCGAGCCGTTGTTCATCTGTCATTTGATGCAGCGCAAAGCCTATATCTGTGCCGGCTGGCCAGTGAGAGTGGAGGAAACAGCTCAGATTGAAGCGGTCGTGCAGTGTGGACACATGCCTTTGACGGGTCGCCTGAGGCATCATGAGATGGTGGTAGAAGATGCTCGCTCATCAATGATAAACAACAGTGCAGACGGAGAACACGACGTGTTGTGTCAAAGTAGCGAGTCTGGTTATTCAAATGACGTTCAGATCTCGCGTCAATGTGTTAGCGAAGGCGTTGGCGAGTGGCTTTGGCGGGTAGCGCTCGCTGTTCAATGTCTGGTTCTGGCCGAGATGGAGGAATAAATGCACCCCATCACGTCGTACAGCCTTGCTGCCACCACCATTTTCTCGCCCTTCACTTCCGTCGTCCGCCAAGTCAGTGGGAATTTCACGGCGCAAAACTCATAGCACTCGCCTTCTATATCTTCGTTGCCCACTCGGATGAACTCTAAACGCATCTGCACCAAGCCTCCGAGCGCTGGATCGCCGATTTGTCCAAGTCGATCATCCCAGCACCCGCCCTACGCCTGCAATCCTCCTTGCAGCAGCTCTCAGGCTCATTAAGCCTGGCTCTCAGACTGCAGGCACCACTACTGCCATCAGTCGACTCCACCATTGCTCCGAGCGCCATCATCTGAGCGGAGTGGCATTGCGCCTTGTCTGTCTGGAGCCCCTCTGCTGATCAGCTGCAGACTTCAACATGGCGGCTACAGCAGCAACGGAGCGGCCTGAAGATGTCGCAACCAAGGTCTTGCGGCGAGTCCAGGTCTCAAAGGTGAGCACACGAGCGACCATGTCGACGATTGCTAACGTGCCATCGCCGCTCAGATGACCCGGACGTTGCAAGACCGCCTTGCTTTAGCCAATGTTAAGATTCAAAATGGATGGCAGAATCTGAGTCTCGATGCTATCGAGCCACGGGTCGAACAGCGGATGAGGAGGAAACGACCTGCATCGAGCAACGATACCATTTCAGATACTGCGTCGACCACGTCCAGTCGACTGCACTCCAGCAATGGACTCGCTTCATCCCCCATCACCGAACCACTCTTCTCCGATGACCTGCCTAGGTCCGGCGGCGGCTCTAGAGTCAAGCGTATCAGGTCTGCAAACACACAACAGCATGCCTCATCGGGAGCTGCTACCGGACGGCGGACAAGAGGCGCAGCTGCTCGACAGGATACATGGAAGAAGCGAGAGGGACTCCCGGAATCCTCGCCTATCAAGCACACCAAGCATGCACGCTTCCAGTCCACGACCACCAACCTCTCTCGCATATCACAACTATCTTTCATCATCGAGGGCTCGGTGCAGAGTGACGATCCGCCGTCGCCGCAGTCCAGCGAAGATGATGATGCCGACCTGCCCATCACCAGCTTCAGCATCAATGCGTCCACGCGCATCACATCCTCGCCTCCGCGCACACCACCCCCACAACAACGCCTACGAAGCATCAATCAGGTCTCTTGGTCTCGTACGCCCAAGGCCGACGACGACGGGGCAGACCTGCTCATGTATCTCGCCACGTCTCCTTCCCCAGCCGTCGGCGCTTCCAACGCCAAGACGGTGATTCAGCCACCAACTACCCCACCCTGCAAGTCCACACCTCTGCCGTCCTCACACATGACGCCTGGAACGAGCGGCAACGGCTTCCTCGGCTTCGGTCCTAATACACCGGGCATGAAGTTCGACTTCAGCGACTTTATCAATGTCACTCCGTCGCCTGCACAAGGACAGTGGAATCGCACGCCCGGCGCGTCTGCCCGACGCAGACTGGACTTTGACAAGCTCATGCCTCCCGTCACCAGCCCGAGTGTTTCCCGCAACACTCGCAGCAATGCACTCGGAATGGATCTCGGGGGCGAACTGCGAACATGATTTGGACATGCGATTCCCTTGTGTCAAGATTCATGACATGCTACGATACGATTCACGATGGTGCTCACCGAGCGCACTTTTTCCCTGGAGACTACCAAGTCTACGGCATGCAAAGCGCCGCATGCAACAATCTACATGAAGCGATTCTACTTTCCTGGCGTACCTGATTTCCTATGTTGAACCGCGAGGGCTCTGGATGGACAACTTATACCCACCTACTGTCCGCTGCGAGCTGATCGCGAGACGAACATACAAGTGCACGGATTTCTTTTTTTTGATGCGCTTTGACCACGATGAGGGCGGGAGCCGGGTTCTGCGTTTTTTTGGCAGCTTTGCTTCGCATGAACACGAATGGCGAGAAAAGCTGGAAGAAAAAGCTTTCGGCAACGAAGAGAGGCGCGTGCGTGACGCGAACGCGTGATCCCTGTCAGTGGGCGGAGTACCTGGCACGACGGGGTCGACGAGGAGTTGCAGTAGTGAATGGTGCATGAATGCGTTACTAGCATCCGTAGGTAGCAATCGTAACGTGCAAGCATGTTGTATTGCGTGATGGTGCCGCTGTACGCGACATGATGGCCTGAAGGATGAGGCGTGGACTACGCGTCGGACGTCGCGAAATTGGCGCGCTACTGAGAGTGGAAAGCCGAGCTGAGACATCAGACACGGCACGCGATTAGGGTTAAGGGCGTGCGTGAGCTCGGAAAGCTGACGATTCGACAGACATTGTCTCTCGTTGATTTGAGATAGCTCACGACCTGCCACCAGCTGTAGCTTCGGACTGGGCGGAGTGGAGAAGGTCTTGCGGAAACGGCATGGGAGATTTGAGGCATGGTTGTTGTCGCTGCCGACGCCTGGAATGCCAACTCTTCCAAGATTGTGTCCGGCATGTCCGCGGCGGTGGCAGCTGAATGACATGCTGCTGTCCTGTCCGGCCCTCGGAACACGAATAGAAGCGCGGGAAATGGCTGGCTTTGCAAAGGGCTAAAAGTGCTTCCCTAAGCAGGCCATGCCTTCGCGGGGCTTTCTGACCTTGGTGCGCGACGCCATAGCTCTTCGTCGGACTCACGATTGCGAGTGTCACCGTTCACTGATCAGTTGGCGCCTGAGCCGTGTTGCATTGCCATGGTCAAATCACACCAACGAGGCACGCCAAGAAAAAAGCCTGACGCAGCGACTCGCGATTCCGACACCGCCGACCTCAAAGCTTCCTGGATGATGATCTTTTGAAACACGGAATCTCGAGCGCCGACCTCAGCAAGACACACCTCTACGGACACTAGACACGATCCGGATCCGAAAGATGCGCGACTGACCGGCAGCGTAACGACCTGGCATCCTCCCCACCCCAGCACACCCGGCACCCCTGACGATGAACTCGACATTCGCGACTCTACACGGCGAGTTGCCAGACTCCGCGCTCGCCTTCATCGACAGCACCGCCTCGTACCTACAGCAGATACCCGGATCAGCAATAGTAGTGCGCTACATCCGATCCTCATATCAGAATGATCCTGTCCGTAGCGCCGTCGAGCTATTCCTGTTCATCTTCGCCGTGCGCTACCTGCTTGCGCCAACATACAGCACCAAGAGGAAGAAGAATGTGCCTCTGACAGAAGATGAAGTGGACGAGTTGGTGGAAGACTGGACACCGGAGCCGCTGGCCGGCGAACAGACGGAATTCGAGAAACTCGCCAACGAAAAGTCCCCCGTCATCACCGGTATGGCAGGGCCCAAGTCGAAACTCGCGAATGGCAGGACGGTGACGAATCTGGCGAGCTACAACCACTACAACTTTGCCGGCAACCACGATCTCATGAACAAAGCTGTCACTACAGTACGAACGTATGGCGTCGGACCATGCTCTCCGCCAGGCTTCTACGGAACACAGGATGTACACATGAAGAGCGAGGCAGATATTGCAGCACACATCGGCATGCCAGCCGCCATCATCTATGCACAGAGCTTCTCCACAATCAGTAGCGTCATCCCGGCATTCAGTAAGAGAGGCGACATCATCGTGGCAGACAAGGCAGTCAACTATCCCATCCGAAAGGGCCTGCAGATCTCGCGAAGTACTGTCCACTGGTACGAGCACAACGACATGGAGGATTTAGAGCGTGTGTTGCAACGCGTCGTGAAGCAGGGACGAGGCAAGCCGCTTACGAGGAGGTTCATTGTCACCGAAGGCTTATTTGAGAACATCGGAGACATGGTCAATCTGCCGAAGCTCATTGACTTGAAATTCAAGTACAAGTTCCGCATCATCTTGGACGAAACTTGGTCGTACGGTATCCTCGGACGCACTGGCAAGGGCGTGACCGAACATCAGAATGTTGACCCTACCAACGTGGACATGATTATTGGAGGCCTCGCCGGGGCAATGTCCAGTGGTGGTGGCTTCTGTGCTGGAAACCTGGAGATTGTGGAACATCAGCGTCTTAGTGCTGCCGCCTACACATTTTCTGCAGCCCTGCCGGCTTTCCTGGCGACTACCGCATCAGAGACGGTGACGATGCTCCAGGAAGATCCCAGACACATTTCCACCTTGCGAGAGAACATCTCGGCCATGCGTGCACAGCTCCACCCGCGAAGCGATTGGGTGCACACCAACAGTGCTCCCGAAAACCCCATCATTCTCCTCGTCCTGAAAGACCAACACGTCCACGACCGAGGCCTCTCACGAGCGGAACAGGAAGCTCTTCTCCAAGATTGTGTCGACGAAGTAAGGCCCCCTTCCCACATTGACCTGTTCTCTGCGAAATTCAAAGCTAATCTTCACAATAGTGTCTCAACAATGGCGTCCTCATCACGCGCTTGAAATTGATGCCGGGTGCCCTAGGCCTCGCGCCCAAAGACCTCGAAAAGGAATGGCAACCTCAGCCGGCTCTGAAGGTTTGCGTGACGTCGGGCTTGACCAAGAAAGAAACGGAGAAAGCTGGAATTGTCATTCGGCATGCCATCACTACTGTCATGAAGAGCAAGAAATGGCAGAGGTAGTGCGATTGTAGACATTGTATTGAATGCCAATTGTAGTAAATTCTCTTCAAAGCGCCGCACCGCAATCGTACGGAAGGGCGTTGGCTTTCATTGCAATCTGTCGTGTTGCTGTACGGTCTTAGGCCTATATACAAACAGCCAGAAGGTGCATAAACCCCCCCGATGAGCTTTCAAAGCAATGAGCATTCTCCTCAATCTCCCCATACAATGTGAGTTCGACCTTCTGCGCCCTTGCTGCTTCGAGCTTTGCCACTCAGACGGAAAAGCGTGATAGTCATCTACACGAGGAGCTACAATTCCACCAAAACCCCAATCGAATCAATTGTTTCCCGAAGTCGAAACCACCAACTCAATACCGCTCCATCAACCAACCCCTCTGCTGGTCCTCCGACATCCCAGCCAAGATTTCCACCGTCGCCTTCTCAACCGCAATCCAATTCATCGCAACTTCGCTCCCAAGCAGACTTCGAAACTCCTCATCCTCTTCCAAAGCACCCAAAGCTTCATCCAGCGATCTCGGCAAGCGCCGCACAATACCCAAATCCTGTTTTTGGTTCTCACTCAATTTCGTCGGGTTCACGGTACAGTCTTGCAGCGGCAATTGTAGGTCGGATGCTATACCGCTCAGACCTGCGGACAAGAGAGCGGAAAGGACCAAATACATGTTGGCGAAACCATCGAGACATCGAATTTCCCATCTTGTGTCGGTGACGCGACGAAGTGGCGTTTCGCGATTATTCGTTCCCCACGCGACCCAGGTCCCGCCTGTCCAGCTGTCGTCTGCGACACGATTGTAGCTGACGGGCTGCGGCATGGTGAGGGCACAAATGGCAGGTAAATGCTGTAGAATCGCAGCTGCGAATGATTCGGACGAAGCTTTGAGTTCTGCAGGCGGGATGTGGTCACTGTTGAGAGAAATGTGGGCGTGAGCCGCGGTACCAATACCGGGGAATGGCATGGGATGACATGTCGCGCGGTGGCCGTGGAGAGCCGCTATTTGCTGAATGCACTGTTTGGTTTGGATGAGTGTGTCCACGGCTTTGATGGGAGGTAGAGGCGGCAGGACAAATTCGTACTGCCCTGCGCCGGCTTCCGAGTGGAACTGGTCAACCTCAATGCCGATCTGGGCGAGAGCTTGCACGGTGGATGTGATGAGCTCGAGGGACTGCGCGTATTGCTCATCGGAGAATGTACCCCAAGCATGGTTGATGTCTAGCGGTGAGAAGGACACCCCGTGATCCTGCGATCCATTTCGGCGGCAAAAGGTGATCTCGATTTCGAAGCCGACGAGAAGGTCGACATTGTGCTGAGTCCTGAGTTTCTGGACCACGCTTTGTAGGGTAGCCCTTGGACAGAGTACAAGTGGCTCACCCTTGTCGTCCGTAAAGCTCGCCATGACGGTTGCAGCATTCTTGACCGCTCCAGTGTCTTGCATGGATCGCAAACTTGTCAGGTCAGGCTCAACGTATATCGATCCGACTGGATCACAAGCTGCCGACATGTGATCGTTGGGAGTAGTACCAAGGTTACCGCGCGATATCGAAAACCGGCCGTCACCATTGATGAGCTTGTTGAAAGATTTCATAGGGAACCATCTTGATCGTAGCTGAGCCATGTAGTCCAGCCACTGGACGAAAACATATTGCACGTTGTGGCTGTCTGTAAAAGACTGCCTCGTGCGAAGCGGTGATGGTATGGGTAAAGCGCCCATTTTCTGCACCATCTCAGTGTTCTATAAGCAATAATCAGTGCAGTACTTTGCAGTCCAGCTCACCATGGAAACATGATGGCCGAGTGATCCGCCCAAGAGTCTATCTACTCACGTTTGCAATTGAGTCTTCCACTCCTGCAGCAGCAGACTCGTCACCCATGCCATTTGATACTTTCAGCCCGAGCTGGTAGAGATCGTTTGAATTCTCGAATAGTATGCGCTTCACTGCCGCAACGGCCTCGTCTGCAGAGAGATCGCCTTGTTCGACATATTCACAGAAAACCTTTTCGAACATAGCTCTGCCCTGCACATTGCCGAGATAGTAGGTTTCAGGAAAGTGATGTGCATCTGTGCTCCAGAGTAGCTTACTCGTCGGCGTGATTTCAAGAGCCTGACGAATGATCTGTTCTTGCCCGTCTCGAGAAACCTGTGGGAACACCTCACCAAGATCGAGAAATACGTTCTTGTAGACTGTCGCCAGATATCCCGCTTCTCGCGTGTAAGGATATGAAGAATGCAACAGCACGATTGGTACCTCGGAATATACCTTAACGAAGTCTTGCATGACAGCGGGATTGCTGTCCAGAAGCGAAATGTCGTTATCACCAAGTCCGGTGTGGAATTGTAACGGCTTTGCGAACCCATTCTGCTGAAATGAGGCCTGCAACAATTTACACACACTGATCACGAGAGCGTCGTTCATGCCCTTGGTTTCCACTCTGAACTTGTTCTCAACGCAGCGCGGCAGAAAGTGGCGTGAGAAACTCCTCAGGGCAGTCTCCGAGACTTCGAGATCGCTGCCGAACTCGATGTCCAAACCCGTGCGATAGCAGATGACGCTCTTGAAGCCCACAACTGCATCATCTTCGAGATATGCCACTATGGCTTCCTCAAAAGCTGTGATGAAGGCCACCCAGGCCAGCGAGCATGCCTCCTCGTCTGCAATTGCAACGCCAATGGGTAGCTTCTCAGCCTTGTGCAAACCGTACAGGATCTCAGAGGCAATGGCTTCGATCCGAGCTATGCGCTTGCATGGCGAGGCTACAAACTGGTCATGCCAGTCGTAAGGATGGAAGTCGCCGATCAAGCCATCATCAATGAGAATGGTCTGAGTGCCAGCTAAACACTTTCTTATCAAGCCATTGCTGTCGTGATCTAGCAGCTCTTGTCGTTTGGAGAGGACTGCCTCCCAATCTGCGTCTCTCGACAGGCCGTACAGCTCGCGGAGCTGTCTCAGTGCTCGCAGATGCGGAAGAGCCGTGGCATGGTCGTGCAGAGCGCTTCCTGTCGCTTCGCTGGTCGCACTCAAGAAACCCTCTCGTTTCAGCTGTTCGAGGCGGAGGAGGTTATGGGCGTGGTTGTCGATGACGGGAGTCGTGCGAATCACGCGACGGAGCTCGTCGATAGTCGCGCGTTCAGCCGCCATCGTGAAGGTGTAGACGTGTTTCGCGCATGTTGGCTACGAAGAGGATGCTGTGCGTCGGTGAAGGAGCAGCTCGGCCAGAGCTGACTGAGGAGAAAGCCGCAGCGAGCTCGACGTCATGCAGCTTCTCATTTCCTTCTCAGTTCACGCCGGCAACGACATTGGAGAGAAAGAGCCGCATCGCCAATAGCATTGCTTGTGTCAGTCATGCTCCATAGCCTCGTAACTATCGAGGTCGACTGGATCCACGACATTGTCAATCTCGTGGTACTAGTGTTGGGCCTCAGTTTTAGTTACAAATTTGTAACTAACTTAGGTAAAATGGCGTAACTAAGCTGTAACTAAGCGTTTTGCCCTATAAACGGCTTGTAACCGGTATAACTAAGATTTATGCGTATCTCCTGCTTTCGTTACTACTCGGATACTACTAAAAGTCTTATATATAGTGCGTAGTACTCTATATTTTTAGTTACTAGTCCTATATATACGTAGACGAAGTATAGCGGATAGTATAGAGTATTCTATAGTCTATAAAGTATAAGGGTCGAGCGAGCGAGCTCTTAGCTTAGGGTCGAGGAAGCTTATAGCTTAGGGTTATAATTGGGGTTAGAGCTACTAGGGTTAGTTGTAGCAACAGGTATCGAGATCCTAGATCCTAGCCCTATCAAATTTCATTAGTATCCTAGACTTTTTAAATTAATCGACATCCTAGCCCTTTAAAAATTAATCGAGTTGCTACCTAATTAGCGGATAGTCCTTAGTTACCTAGTTACAAGGCCAGCCAGTTACATAGTTGTTACGGTAACTGGCACATCACTACGTAGTACATTGTGGCCATCCATGTCCGCCGAATCGATCATGCTCTTATTAAGAACGCGATAGAGGGAAGTGCCAATGACGACACGGCAAAGCCTTCGAATGCAGAATGTAGAGGTGATCCATCACAATCAGGTGAGCGTGTTTGGAAGACGTGATCACAGCAGGCACGAGCTCGAGTCAAGCTCATCTTGCACGTCATCCCACCATCAACATTGAAGCTCTCCATTGAACATCGAACTGAACTCTCCGCAACAAATCATCGAAGCAAGCAACAGTCATGGCCGACGAGAAGAAGAGTAAAGTACTGATCGTTGGAGCGTCGCGAGGACTCGGAAAAGCATTGGCCGAAGACTACGTGAAGCATGGCTGGCAAGTATACGGTATGGCACAAGCGTTGCAACACGACATGTGTGTCTATCGAACAGTAACTGACGAACTCCATCTAGGCACTCTCCGCTCTGACTCTCCTCCCGATATCAAAGATGTAAACTGGATCTCCAACATCGACGTCGCCACTCCCACAGCTGGCCAAACACTCACCAGACAACTCCCCAAGAGCACCACCTTCTCCCTGGTGATCATCTCCGCTGGCGTCTTCATCAAAGAATCCTTCTCAGAACCAGACTTCGACGCTCAAGTCCAAATGTACAAGATCTCCGCCATCGGGCCCATTTTCCTCGTCCAGGCACTATTCAACGGCTCTCACCTACCTTCGGGCTCAAAGATAATCCTCATATCCTCCGAAGCAGGCTCCATCACTCTCCGCCACGAGCAAGAAGGCGGCGGAAACTATGGCCATCATGCATCCAAAGCAGCTCTGAATATGGTTGGAAAATTGTTGAGTTTGGATTTAAAGGAGCACGGAATTGCGGTAGGCTTGGTGCATCCGGCGTTCATGAGGACCGAGATGACGAAGAATGTCGGGTTCGATAGGTACTGGGATGAGGGTGGCGCTGTGACGCCCGAGGAATCGGCGAGCAGTCTGAGGGAGTGGGTCGATAAGGAGTTTGATATTTCCAAGACGGGGGAATACTGGGCGCCACGAGGGCCAAGGTGAGTCTTTGCGCTGTTCTTATGCGAGATTTTCCTGTTCTGACCTTGCGTTAGGGATATTGGTACTGCTGAAGCTGTGCTGGGGAAGGACAGCGATGTGCTCAAGACTCCGATGCATCTTCCGTGGTAAGCTGCTGGGCTCGCGTGTTGATAATTGTATATGCGTGATCGTTGCCACCAAAGTTATTGATCAATGCGGTGTGCCTCGATCAAGATGCGAATTGATCCTGATTCCGCTAGACATATCCACCTACGATTCTTTCTGTGGTATCACAGGCAGCAACACGTAATTCTCATATCCTGTCCCAACATGCAGGTGATTATCCCCACCGAACACCGCTTCCACTCTATCCGCATTGGACTTGTGCTGAAAGATGCCACTGCCTTGAGTATCACCACTCGCCACTTCAAAGACCACCCTTCCGCCCTTCTCAACTACAACATTTGTTGGCCAGACCTCGACGTCAACGGTGTATACCTCCCCAGAGTCGACACTCTGGACATCATCTGATTTGTACTCGCGATGAGGTAGGTACTCTTTATGCTGAGGGTGCGAGGGATTGGTCTTGCGTAGGGAAACACGAAGCCAGCCTTTTGTGAGAGGTACTGGGTCTCCTGCTGTCCCCGTGTAGAATACTTCCTTTCCAGAAGGTGAGATGTAACGTAGAGTGAGGAAAAGGTCGATATCTGATGGTGTCTGTGAGGGTTGCTCGGCGGATGCAGAGCAGGAGACTGAGAGGCGAGCGACAATGTGACCAGTGATTTCTGTTTCTGTTTCAAAGGGAGCGGTCGTGAATTGCACAGCTTGAGGATCGTCAAGAGTTCCGAGGGCTTTGTAGGAAATTTTCGTAGGCTCTGATTGTGACGCACTCGCCACGGCAAGAGATTGATCTGCTTGAAGATGAAATTTGGTGTACGTCGTTCTCGCGATCGGCCACTCGGTCTCAGTCCGTCTGGTGTAGGCCTTCTCTGCTTGTGCATCGTTGAAGCCTACGTCGCCTTTCCTGAGTACGAGATCAACTGAAGGAAGTTTACCCTTCTCCGTCCATCCTACGCGATCGTCGTTCCTCAAGAAAGCGTCAAGGAATGAACGCTGCAACTCGACCTCTTCTTTGTAGTAGAATGGCAGATCGTGACGACCAGTGATGAACCGGAGATATTTCAGATCGCTTCCAGCGTGTAGATAGCCTTGGACGTTGCCGCGAAGGTGTAAAAGTATGCCGCCCCAGTTGGCGACGGAAAGCAGAGGCACCTTGATATCAGACAAATTGAAGTCCTTGCTCGCGTAGTAGTCTTCATCTCGAAAGCGGTACTTTGCATTGTCGATCGTTTGATCTTGACGATTTTGCGCCCTTTCCTCCTCCGAAAGGTTGCCTTCAAGCGTATCCGGTCCCCAATTCCGCGCTTTGCGGCCAGGCCTGCCATATTGATTGGTGATGACTTGACGGTTCCACCAAAAGTCGATAAACTTGTCACTCAGAATACCGCCATGTCTACATCGATCCCGATAGTAATCACTCATGCCCTCCCACGGGATGATGGCAGAAAGGCCCTTGGGTTGGCGTGCTGCGACGCGCCATTGTGTTCCAGCATAGTATGAGATGCCGAGCAGACCAGTCTTGCCTGATGACCATGGTTGCTCAGCACACCATTCTACAACTTCGAAGAAAGCTTCGGATGTGCCTCTGGACATGGTGTCGAGGAATCCCGGCGACTGTCCAGTGCCACGCTCGTCAGCGCGAACCACGGCGTAGCCCTGGCTTGTCCAGTATCCTGGGTCCGGAGTCTCCCATGCTGAATGTGCGGACTTCTGTTCGGGGTTCACTTCTGAGAAAGATTGTGGGTGAAACGCTGCGTATGGAATGTCTTTGCCGTAGGGGCCGTACGTCACGAGCACAGGCACTTTCTCATTCGTCTTTGGCCTGTACACGTTGGCACGCACGAGCCCATCTGACGACTTCAGCGTGATGGTGGCATTTTCTTCGTAGATGTAGGGGTATGTATTCTGGTCGACCTTGTGGAGGTCCAGGATTTTGTTGGGCATCTTTCACGATTCGGAGGCTTGTAGTGGATGAGAAGCGAGAAGTGCAGAGGACGTCAACTCCTACCTACGATGACAACTAGTGCCAAGCAGAACGAATGTATGCTAGAACAATGCCGAGATGTTCCGCGGTAAGAGCAGTCCACGCTGTGTCCGCCTGTCCTGAGCAAGATGAGGTCGCAATGCGGAGGGAGCTGCCTGCCACCGGATCGACCACCGGATCTCTTCCGGTGGGCGGCGTCTCGGCTGCCTGAGGCTCCCAGAGGGTCCGCTTCGGACCCGAACCGACGACATCCTGATGATGATGAGGACACGCGCCGTGCATTCGACACCAACCTCTTCCGCCTCTTGGTCAACGGCTACGGAGCGGAGGCGGGCACAGCACCTCGCGTGCAATGGCGCTCTCGAGACGATGCGCTGCATCAACAACTCCGTGTCGACACTGATGTATGTCGCTACATAGCATATTCCATGCCGTGCATCCCGTCATCCCTTCCGATCTCAACCAGGAACCACCTTCTCGTATTGACATAAGATATACATCAAATGCCTCACACAAAGCCATTAAGGATACTGGTCGTTGGAGCGGGTATTGGCGGCCTCACAGCTGCTATCGCTTTACGCGAACAAGGCCACGATGTCGAGATCTTCGAACAATCAAGGATGGCCCAGGAGACCGGGGCTGCGATCCACCTAGCACCAAACAGCAATGGGCTGCTACGGCGATTCGGCCTATATGCAGAAGAGTTTGGAGCTGTGGAGTGCGTCGGCTTCATAAACAATCTACCGAATGGCCAGCCTCGCCTCTCGGTTTATACTGGCCATGCGGCTGAGAGATGGAAACACCCGTGGCATCTGGTTCACCGGGCTCAGCTGCACACGATCCTGAAGGAAAGGGCCGTGAAAGATGGTGCCAGGCTCACACTGTCTAGTCGTGTCGCTTCGGTCGATCCCAAGACTGCCACATTGACATTCGAAGACGGGAAAACCATCAGAGGTGATCTGGTCATTGGAGCCGACGGTGTCCACAGCAAGACCCGGAAAAGTATACCTGGTGGAAATCTCCAACCTTTCGATTCAGGCAAGAGTGCTTTTCGATTTCTCATACCAACAGACGCGCTCCGATCGGATCCCATCACAGCTCCTCTCGTGGAGAAGGAAGGGTATTTGACAATGTGGATCGGCGACGATCGCAGACTGGTCATGTACCCCTGCAACAGCGGAACGATGATGAACTTTGTTGCCATTCATCCAAGCCAGGAAACTGCGAATGACATTTCCGGACAAGAGGGCTGGCAAGAGCTCGGCAGCAAAGAGCGTCTACTACAAGTATACAAACAATTTGCGCCGTCAGTGCAAAGCATTTTGGAGAAAGCAGACGGCAGCACACTCAAAGTCTGGAATCTCCTGGATATGGCTGCAGTGCCTAGCTTCATAAACTCACGACTTGCCATCATAGGCGATGCTGCTCACCCTTTTCTGCCTCATCAAGGTCAGCGATCGAAGTGTTCCATTTGAAGAGCCATTTGCTTACAATAGACAGGGCAAGGCGGCGGCCAGGCAATCGAAGACGCGGTCTCTCTCGCAACCTTACTCCCAACCAGCACCAAGGTCTCTGATATCCCTGCCCGATTAGCCCTCTACGAGAAGTGCAGATATGAACGCTCTCACAAGATTCAAGAGTACACTCGAATCGCAGGCATGGATCTCTCGGAATTGGCCAAAGTTGGAAAGAAGAACGACATGCAGGAATACACCAAGTACAACTTTGGACACGACGAATACGAAGCCTCGTCACAAGCATTGAGCAGGTCTCTCAGCACAGCGAACGCCAGATTGCAGCTTTGGTCGGGATGGTTGCCCAGACTGGGCAGTCTGTGGACTTGTCTCTCTTGGTTGCGATCGATAATTACGGGGAAGATGAAGACTCTGTAGAGTCAGGCGATGTATACTTCAATCACTCTATGAAACAATATCCAGAGTGAGCTGGACTTGGAACAACAAGAATGTACCACCAACACCCCTGCTCTCATCGCATTCGAATATGTGAAGATGCTAACACTTAATCGCGTTCACGAGTCACAACCAATATTGCCAGAACTATACACCTAATGCGCGCTAACCGCACTCGCATCACTCTTCCAGCTCCCAATCATAAACTGACTATTACACATATTCGTCAACTCCCAAGTCTCCGCCTTCAGCTCCCCACCCTTCTCATCACAATCCTCCCAATCCCCCGCAGCACCCGCCACAAAGCACAACGCCATAAAATGATCATCCGTGGCATGCGCATCGCGAAACTGCGGATGCTTCATCAACCTCGTGATCGCCCTCCTCAACGCCGGTCCGCGATTATTCTGAAAAACGTCTTCGACGCTCTGTCGGAATTCCAACGCCCAGCCTTCTGGCGGCGTTGGCTGGGCGAGATTGTCGCGATACTTGAGCATGGGCCACCAGACGTTGCGGAAGAGATTGTGCACCGCGCCTCCGGTCCCGATGATGAGATAGCCTTCTTTGCGCAGCGGACGAAGCGCCGCTCCCACGCGCACATGGAAATGCGGATCGAAGCGGGCGTTCATGGAAACGATTGTAGTGGGAGGACATTTGGCGGGAAACATTCGGATCAAGATGAGATAGGTGTCGTGGATCCATTCGAATTTGTCGTTGGGGCTGACGTCGAAGGCTTCGGATGTGAGGAGTTGCATGCAGCGTTCGCCGGTGGCGAGGTCGGGCTCGAGTTTGTAGTTGACGTATTTGGAGGGGTCGACGTAGGCTACGGGGGATTTTCCTGGGGTGGGATTCATGGCGACTTCGATGCGGTCGCCCGTTGCGTCCCAGTGGGCGCCCATCATTATCACGCCTTTGATTCCGTTTGCGAGGGCGTCGTCGCCGGCTTGCTTCCAGAAGTCGCCAGAGGTGGTTTCTTCGCCGAGCATCATTGTTGAGCCGTGCGAGAAGAAGAAGACTGGTGTGAGACCTGGTACAAGATCAGTGAGGGAATGCGTCTGAGTGAAGGGTTTGTGTCGTTCTTACCCATTGTTCCTGTTCCTATTCCTGTGATGTGACTAGAGAGTTGTTGAAGCTCCAGCAAGACGATGAACTATCTGGTTTGCAATATTCACTCTGCAATCTCATCGTTGGCCCGATGTGTCGATGTTGTCCGGCATGTGGCGGATAGGCTATCCATTTCAGCCCACCCACATGCTTCCGTTGCACTTCAGACACTCCTCCAGCCGAAATCACACGCTCCGATTGGACGAGTGCGACGCTGCCGATTGTATGGTTCATCACTCGAGCTCCTGGGAATGCGAGCGGTCCGGAGAACTAGTCGCACTTCCTGCTCATGAGGCTATTGAATAAAATATTTGTTCAACGCTCGGCCCAGCTCTCTAGGTGCTTTCTGTCGGCCACAATAATGTCAGACTATTTCGGGTGAGTTTCATGTTGCAGCTCAATAAATCGAAGAGCCTACAATCAGTACTGACATAATCGCACAGATCTCATTCATTCATGACCGCGCCCGCACTCATCATAGTTCTTCTGCAAAATCCCAAGCATCAGCGTCCTTCAAGTTCGACTTGATAACATCCTTCTCAGCTCCTTCAATAGCCTTTGCAAACTTGGCCGCACCCGCAGGATCGTCTTTGAACAGATGATCTCTGACATTACGCTGCGGCGTCTCTCCCAGCCACTGGAAAAGGGAGAAATCCTGGAATTCCGATGCTCGAAAGATCTCCAACACCTCCAAAGGCTCGTCTTCGCTGAGGTTCTCGATGAAATGGCCCATGTTCTTGGGCACGATTCCCACGTCTCCGGCAGTATAGTCAAATGTGCGAGCTGTGCCTTTCGCACCAAAAATTGTCACGCGAGCTCTGCCGCTGATGACGAATGACCATTCATCAGCATTGGGGTGCCAGTGCATCTCTCGCATTGCGCCAGGTCCAATGTCGAGGTGTGCGGCGGCGACAGTCCTGGAAATGGGGAAGTTTCGGCTGTCCGTGATTCGGACTGATCCTCCCGTAGCATTGACTGGTTCCTGGGCCAGCATCTTATGCGTAAAATTGAGCTTGGATTTCTTGAATGTTTTCGGTTGCTCCTTGTCGATTGGACCCGGCAGTTCACCTTGAAAAATGTACTTTTCCTCCTTCGGCAAAGTGTCGAAGATCTCTGGTGGCAGTCGGAAGTTTTCTGCCTTGACGGATTGTGGCGTGTGCGCCAGCCAGTCTGTCAGCAAGAAAGTGCTCTCCTCGCTGAACGATCCATCGTCGAAAATCAACAGGAACTCCGTGCCGTTTGGAGCCAGGCCTTGGAGAGAGTGTGGATGACCTGGTGGGAAGTACCACAAATCTCCCTTTTCGACGTCATCGACAAACGACCCGCCTTCTGTGTCAAGTGCTGTGACGCGGACCTTGCCTTCGAGCACGTATGCCCATTCTGCTTCCTTGTGCCAGTGTAGTTCGCGGATGACGCCCTCGTCGAGACGCATGTTCACGCCCGCAAGCTCCACAGACGTGGGAAGTTCCTTGATGGTGGTTTGTCGTGTCCAACCGCCCTCTTCAATGCGAACATGTGAATCTGCGAAGCTCCTGCGAGCCAGTCAGATCGACTGGCACATGTCACATCGATTGAGTACATACCACCGCATATTCTTGAAGTCGCCATGGTCGGTCGACGGTGGCCGAATCATGTCAGGATTCTGCCTCTCTCGATCTCGGTTTCGAGGACCCAGCACGTCTGTCCCATCGCCATTTCGCAGGGGCTCAGGGTTTAGACGACGTCCAATCGAGTCTACCTTGTGATCATACGGATCGGAATAGCCCTTTCGATATGGATTAGTCTGCGAGTGGACCAGCGGGTGTTGTCGTGCTGGCGCGGCCGCAGACAATGCCGAGAGCCATGAGGCTAATATCAGGCTTGACAAATGCATGACGAAGATGTGCTGGTGGTATGGAAGCGATGATGTTGTGTGCGTCGTTGGCTTCATATGAGAAAGCAATGATAATGCTTCGGTTACATCGACACCGACGCGTTACCCGTCCGTGCCGACACACATTGTGTTTGACGGCAGGACGCAGCATTGTGTGGACGGGATAGTGCGGGTGCTGAGGGCCGACGGAGGTGCAGCCGATGTCGTGGAAAAGCAACGCGTGCGGCAAGACATCATTGGCGGCTAAGTTATTCTAAGTTAGAATCGTTCTACTTACCCGACGACATCTGTTAGAAGAATATATTAGTTAGCCCGCTCCATCCGCCAGCACCTTGGGACACGCTCTCTCATCACGACCTCGCCATCGTTGCAGACAAAGCCGCGCGCTGAAGTGCGGAGCGAGCCACAAAGATTTTGCCGGATCCGACATTGCCACCCTACTAGTACCCGCATCATCCGATACCATGTCCGACGCCAACTATGGCACACTGAACGGCAGCTCGCGACCAGCGTCCAACCGGCTCTTCAGCCGCACAGACGAAGAAGCCGTGCATTTGCTGCACAAGGACGACAAGTCGCCCACCCTGTTCCACCGAACCTCGGCCCATTTCAACCAGAATGTGCGCAAGGACTGGGCGGATCTGCTGCTCTTGTCCTGCTACGTGATCACGGGACTCCTCGACAGCAGCAGTGTCTACACGTTCGGATCCTTTGTGTCCATGCAGACGGGCAACACCATCTACCTCGGAACGGGCATTGTCGCGCCAACACAAGATGATCGCTGGATCCGAGCTCTCACTTCCATCGGCTTCTTCTGTCTCGGCAGCTTCGTGTTTGCGAGATATCATCGCCATCTGGGCGCGAAGAAACGCTGGGTCATTGTGCTCTCTCTGATCCTGCAGACCATATGCATTGGAATTGCCGCGGCCATGGTCACCATAGGGCCCACAATCACTCCCCAGGGAGAACTGAGTCACTGGGTCGTTGTCCCTCTAGCCTTGATCGGCTTCCAAGCTGCCGGGCAGGCCTACTTGAGCAGGGTCCTCAAGTTCAATGCGTTGACGAGCGTCGTCCTCACATCCATCTACCACGATCTATTCGCCGATGCCGAGCTGTTCTCGATGCCGAAAAGCAATATCGAGCGTAACCAGCGCGCGGGAGCCGTAGTGCTTTGTCTCGTCGGCGCTATGATAGGCGGCGTCTTTGCCCACAGTTCTATCGGGCTGGCGGGAGCGTTGTGGACAGCCACGGGGCTGAAAGCCGTCATTGTCATTGTATGGTCCCTATGGAAGGCCGAGAGTTCGGCTTGAGCGGACAAGTCTTTGCCCCTTCGGTAGCATTAGCGCTCGAATCGATATATTGGTACGGCCTACATGAAAGGACCAGACGCGATAGCTCCGTACAGGATTTTGGCTGTCAACGCCCAACCGGGAACGCCGGAAACGCCCAACATCGCTTGATGAGTAGTGAACACGGACAAGTACTTTCGTCCCACACGCTACAAAGGCCGAGACCATCTCCAAAGGTAGTACACCCCCGTTGCGGACGCTGTCAGTGTACTGGCCAAGATCAAACCAGCACTGATCAGAAAGCCTTGTTCGAAATATCCAGTCCCGCCTCCCGGATTTCTCTTGGATGCCTTCAATGGCAAAGCAGCTTCTGCGATGAGCTTCTGTGCCACGTCGCTGCTAGACCTTGCCAGAATATTGGCGATGCGCACGCTCTGCGATGAAGCATTGATTTGCACAGGTCGGGATACAGTAAAATCATCGATCGAATACCGACTTCCTGCGACAGAACTCCTTCCACTCGCGGCCGGCGGACCGAGCAAGAGCTCTCGAGGAACGTGATTGACGAAAGTTGCCTCGGAAGCGATGAACTGCGAGAGATATTTCGCAGTCCGAGCATTCGAGAAATGGTACGCCGCGAGCAAAGGCTTCGTCCCTCGTGAGCCTACCAAGTCAATCGCGTCGTCCAAGCTTTTGATCGCATGAATCGCAAGCACAGAAGCAGGAAGCTTCGTGCTCAGAACCGCACTTCTCGAGCTGATCTCGACCACTGCGAAATTGGTCTCTTGCGAAACGAGGCGCAAACTTTGGTCGGATTCCCTCAAAAGATCGATCGTGTGGTTGATATCGGTGCTTCCTATCGTCCTGGCCTTCGTCTCCGCGACGCGATCCAAACCGACAGCAGCGCTCAGTACGGCCTGGAGAAAGTCTTTCTTCGCGAACTCGTTGACGAGTACGATATCTGGCGCATACGAGCTGGATCCTCCGAAACTGGAACGAGCTGCGACGAGTTCTTGAGCTGCATGCTTTACATTTGCTGTTCGATCGACTACAGCCACCACGGGAGCGCGAGCGGCGGAAGTAAGCTGGTTCGCGTTGGGAGAGCCTTCTACGCCGTTCTGTAGAACTCGAATCGCAGTTTCGGGCAATTCGTCGTCGGTGACAGGTTTCGAGGCTATGGCGAAGCCGTCCGCGTCCAGAGATTCCGATAGCACTTTGCGAAGGAGTCCGAGCACCGCTCGTAATGTGTTTTCCAGCTGTACAGAGTCAGTACCTCCGTTTCTCTGTGCATTAAATTCATACTTTATCACTCACCAGCACAATCACCGCATTCCCAGCAGCCAACGCCGCGCTCAGAGGCACAATCGTCGAGTAGAACAACGTATGAGAAATCGGCTCGATGTACACAACCCCAACCGGAACTCTTCGCTGCGGCGCATCTCGCCCATTCGCAATCGAATACTCTTGCTCATGAGCAGCAGCAGGATTGAGAGTGGCATAATCCCGCTTGACAGCCGCAAGCGTCTCGTGGTATTCGACAGCAACTTCTGCCAAAGAATGCCCCGAATCGGCGGCGATGGCATTTTTGATCTCGTTGACATTGTCGGTCAATGCTTTGCATAGCTTTTCGAGCTGTACTTGTCTGTGAAAGACATTTTCGTATCGCCCGTCGATTGCTGCTGCTTGGATGCGCGGGAATGCTGGGGCCATTTTTTTTTGGTGATTTCGGTCAATTCTGTTTGACGGTTGACTACAACAAGAGCCAGTTGTTGATGATGATGATGATGATGATGATGAGGTGAGGTCGTCCAACATCGCGCATCTTGTGCCAGAACCGTCCTGGACGCGTTCCATGGACCGCGAACGCATTCGGTCCGCGCCGGCGTGCAAGCATGCATGTGGGCAGTCGCAGTGAGTGAAAGCCCGGAAAAGTGGCGATCCGGTGGGGGGCAATGGATGGATCACGAACGAGAGCCTCTCGATCGACCCAGCTGCGCTAAGCAACTCCAGTCCATCACGACGTCACGTCAAGCCTCAAGAGCGACAACACCTCGTCGTCCTGTTTATTATATTGATTATACTACCCACTCCCCCCCCCCAAAAAATGTCCGCGACAACAACAGACAACGCTCAAATCACCACACTCCGCCACACGCTCGCCGACTACGAACTCCACCACAGCCAGCCGTCTCCCGAGCCAGCAAGAGAAGCTCCGAATCCAATCCCAAACCAGCACGGCGAACAGCAGCAGCGGCAAAGACTAGAGAATCCTCCAAATTGGGAAGACAGATGGCGGCGAGTACCCGCCTACCAGCCCGTGAGGCCCGAATTGATCCGCAGCGGTGGACGGAATGAAGTGCAAAACGAGATTGAAAGGACTTTCATCAGGGTGATGTTTTCGGGTGTCTGGATGCAATCTGTGAGTTTTGTGACAGCTTAGTGAGGAGTTGGGGGCCGCGGGGGGGGGTTTCTCTTTCGGGAGGGTAAGCTGACGATGGAACAGACGGCGAGTCATCTCTGGAGGTCAACGGGCGGGAAATTCAGAGATGATATTTTTCGAGTAAAAGTTGGGGGTGAATGGTGAATCGCATGTTGCTTCTCCAAACATGGAGAAGAGGGGTGCATGGCATGGCAGTCGGGAACTGAGATCGGCGATACCCAGGGAATATTGAATAGTCCAGCTCGATATTCCATGAACGATCTGAGTGATGCACACAGTATTCTTGATCCCGAAATGTGTGCTTGGGAAGTCTGATGCATATCCCTAGAGCTCTTCAACAGGGGATGATGGATGTCTTCTTTCACTATAGCGGTCTAGCAGGCAACAACGTTGCAACACATTCACCAAACCCAACACCCTCTGCACAATACCCTGATAAAGTGACAGTATCTCCATCCTCCAAGTAGCCCCGAGGTGGAGTGGTGCCTTGCTTCATGAATTCGAGAAGACATCCGTGTTGCTCGTCACTCTCGCCACTTACTGTGCCCGTGGCTAACAGATCGCCTGTCCTCAAGCCACAGCCACCGATGGCTTGGTGAGCGACACATTGTGCTAGCGTCCAGTACATCCAGGAACTGTTACTCTGACACAACGTCTGAGAGGTGAGTTCGTCTCTTCCGGAGGTGATATCCACTCGCAGTCCAATATTCAAAGCGCTGTTGCTGGTGCTGTGCTTCAGATAAACTGCCTCCGCTTGATTCGTTCTCGGCGGCGAGGAAGTCTGGAACGCTTGCAAGGCCGCGCTTGTGACGACCCAAGGTGAAATGGTAGTCGCAGCATTCTTGCCATTGAGCGGTCCAAGAGGGATCATCTCCAATGCTTGAATGTCCCTTGCGCTCCAGTCATTGACTAGTACATAACCGAAAATGTGCTGTTCGGCTTGCTCGGCCGTGATTCGTTGATTTCTAGGCAACGGCTTTCCGATGATGGCGCCGAGTTCGAGCTCGTAATCCATTCTTTCACAAGGCCCAAATACCACATCGCTTTGCATGGGCTTGCCGCTCCAGTGCTGTCCTAGCGGGCGTTCGACCGGCGTGCCAGATATGTCGATGCTGGAACATCTTCCTGCGTAGCCTATGGGCAAGTGATAGAACGCCGGTGGTGTAGACCTTTGGCCGGTCATGGCTTCTGAAGCATTCTGGACGTGATGTTCCGAGCAGGAGAAGTCGGTGAAATCGCCAACGTCGACGGGGATGTGCATGACAACTTCTGAGATGTGCTTGACGGAATCGGTGGGAAAGCGTTTGGTCCCATTGCCTTTCTGGATCTCCGCCTGTATTCGCTGTCGGACCTCATTCTGTACTTCTTGCGAGTGAGCGGCAAACGAGTTCAAGGTTGGCTGTTCGAAGACTTCGGTCCTCAATTCCTTGATGTCGGCAAAGAGATGCTGTACCTGAGCCAGGAATATTACGCTATCCTCATACCGTGTGACTACGGTCGGGTTGGTGCCAGCTTCGGATGAGGCGATGCCGAAGGGGATGTTCTGGAATCCAAAGTGAGATGCGTAACCCGCAAGTGGCGCTGCCATGTCAACAGTGTGATGCTTTCGAGTTCAAGTTGAGGCGCGTGCTGATCCGCGGGTCAAGGTTTGCCGGTATGGTTCACGTCATGTTGTCAACAGTATGATGGAATGGGTGCTGCCGTCCAGTCAGTGCCCACGTCTTCCGTAGCCGGCCGGAACGACACCCATGTCCACTCCGTAAGTGTGGGATGCACAGCAGTGGTGGTCCGCTGGCACCCAGCCCCGCAGGCACGCCAGTACATTTATCTTGATCGTGCAATTCACCAGCTTTGTATCATCCCCGGAGAGTTGTTGACTGGCAGATCAGCGATCGTCCGTCCACCATGTCACCACAGCCACTCACGCCACCAACGGTGATCCGAACGACACACAACGAGACCGGCAAAGCCATCGTCTCCGACTCGATCCCAGAACAACCCACCGCGCAAGTCGTTTCCAATGGCGAGGCATCTTTCTACCTCGCGTACACCACCGCGGAGTTCCCCGTCGACATGAACCAGGACAAGGACTTGGCGGCGTACCAGAAATACGCGAGCCAGCCGCCGGGACTCGTTGTCCGCGGCGGGACCGTTCTCCGATACGTCGACATGGCGCCGGGCGTGACCAGTCCGATGCACCGAACGGTGTCGATGGACTACGGCGTTGTGATTACCGGAGAGATTGAGCTGGTGCTGGACAGCGGCGCGACGCGGCTGATGAAGCCGGGCGACGTGTGTGTGCAGCGCGGCACGATGCACGCGTGGCGGAACACGAGCGCGACGTCGTATGCGCGCATGTTGTACGTGCTGCTGCCGAGTACGCCGCTCACGGTCGGCGATCAGACGTTGGCCGAGGATTACGGAGGCAGCATGGACGGCGTGCGCGCGTCGAGCTGATGGACCCGGGAAGGACCGGACCCACGCCACCGCCACCGACACGCGGGGGAAGTCGGGGACTCGGGGTCGACCAGTCGGAGTCAATGGTAGATAATTAGCACACCGTCGCCACCCGCAACGACGGTCAATTAGGGGACAAAGCGCCCACTTCTCCGGTGCACTGCACGGCACTTGCCCGTCGCGCCTGCCCACCGTCCGAAGCACAATCAATGTGCAGCGACCGATTGCAGTGCGAGCGATGAACGTCGTCGTCGTCGTCGTCGTCGATGTGACGGCCCACTTAGCCGGCCAGCATGCCCGACGAAAGCAGTGACGCCCGCCACAAGTGCCCTCGCTGCAACCGGACCTACGAGCGCCACGACCACCTCAGCCGCCATCTCAAGTCGCACGACAACGAACGCGCCTACAAGTGCGCCGACTGCGGCAAGGGCTTCAACCGCGCCGATCTGCTGAACCGCCACCGCGCCGCGCACGGAAAGACCGCCGCCGGCGATGTCTTCCGGAAGCGCACGCCGCGGGCTTGCGAGGCGTGTATCAAGGCCAAGACCAAGTGAGCGAAGTGCGTGGTGGCCGTCGTCCTCATACTGACCTTCCGCTCCCGCCTCCAGATGCGAAGACGACCGGCCGTGCAAGCGGTGCAAGACGCGTGACATCCCGTGTGTCGACACGGATGCGCGGAGCTCCCCGTGGGACGATGGCTCTGTCACCGCTCAGCATCCTACCGCGCCACCCCCGTCGGCGCACCTCACCACCCCGGCCTCCGTGCCACATGTGCTGAGCCATGGCTCCACATCCAATGTCGCCATCAGCGACCTCACGCCGTTCTCGGTGCGCCCGGACGACTTTGCCAATGCCATTCCCATGAGCGACTACGGCTATCCCGACTTTTTCGAGCAAATCATGATGCCCGACCTCAGCAACATTTCCCACTTTCATCCTCATCACAGGCCACCAGACCTCTCCCATCTGACCCAAGACATCAACCTGGATGGCCTCGATTTTGACTTCACCTTGCTCGCGAGTGGTCTCACCCGGCCCTCCACGCCACAGGGTGACAAGCCCGACATGCTGGAGACAGATGCCGGTACATCGTCTGAGGTCCGGCTGAGGACGGAGGCGTTCGATAAATCGCCGTGGTCGTGGAACCATTGGATCCCCGAGAGAAACCACACGACCTTCACCGGCCAGGAAGAAATCAACGTCCCGCAGGACGGGATCAACACCAACGATCAGCATGTCAGTCCTAGCGTCAAGCGCTTTGTACATTGCGACTTGGATCACGAGGCGCGAGACCGGATGATACGAGTCGTTACCACCGTCGCCCAATCTAAGCTCGCCATGCCCTCCTTTCCTTCTCTTCAGCTGCTGGAAGACTTGATCGACGTATTCATGCTACAGGATAGCAATGCAATCGATACATTCGTGCATGCAGCCTCCTTTTCTGCAAAAGAAACGCGGACCGAGTTACTCCTTGCCATGGTCTCCGGTGGAGCGCGATACGTCGCCCTTCCCACCGTGTGGAAGATGGGGCTTGTCTTGCAGGAGGTCGTGCGTCTCGCTGTAGCCGAAGTGTTTGAATCAGACAACAGCTCCACGCGCGACTTACAACCGATCCAATGCTCTCTCATTTGGGTCAATGTGGGAATTTGGAGCGGGTTTCGCCGAAAGACCGAAATTGCTAGCTCTTTCCTACAACCTACGGTGACCATGCTTACCTGGGCCAATGCTTTGACTCGAGCTCGCTACTCGGACATCAGCCCGTCAACAGAAGACAATGACGGCGCGCTATACCACAAGTGGCGATCATGGATACAGGAAGAAACGTTGAAGAGGGTGGTACTGAACACCTTTCTCCACGATTCTCAGGTGGCCACCACCCATCTCAGGAACAAGTTGGTATCTCCTTCTCAGCTCTTGCTTCCCGTTCCAATGGCTCTCGACTTATGGCTCGCTCCAACGGCTCAGATATGGCGCAATGTCTGGCTTTCCCGAGTGCGACCCTCTCAGAACCAGATGCCTTCAGTATTGGAACTTTTCACGAATCTTGGGAAGCTCGATGAGCTGGCTGGTCTCGTCGACACTCGCTTGTGCTTACTCGTGGTATGCCATGCGTTCGCTCACCAAGTCTGGCAATTCCGACAACAGTCGATACTGCTAAGCAATTGGGAGACACAGGGACGACGAGATCGCTGGCTGACCCACCGAAACCGCCAGCGAGACATGATGGACGATTTGACGACAGTGCATACTTTTAGCGAAGCGCAGGAAAATATTGCACCCGAGATCCTGTTCACGATCGAATTCCTCATCATGTCATTGCACGTTTCCGTCGAGGATATCCTACTGTTCGCGGGAAAGTCTGGAGAGGACGAGGCGAGAAAAGTCTACCCTCGCGTCCAGAAGTGGACGCAGGATGCCGAGGCCAGGACTGCCGTGTGGCACGCCGGACAAGTTTTGCGCGTTGCTCGAACCTTTGAGCACACAAAGTTGCGCGACTTCTACGCTGTTGCGCTTTATCAAGCTACACTGACTCTTTGGGTGTACGGCATGATCACGTCCAACACCGCGAGGAGAAGTGGCGATAAGACGCCTACTCCTGGACAGCTGGGAAGCAATGCGCCCCCGGGGAGTCGGGTGGTCCTCGATGATGACAACGACAAAGCAGCCAAGTCTTTCAAGCTGATAGGCACCGGCGTTGCTGGACTTACAAGCACGAATTCCGGCCCACTCGATCTCGATCGCTGGAATGGTCGATCGAATTTCTGTCCCTTGAGCAACTCAAAAGGTGTCATGCTCGTGTCTAGAGAGATCCTAAGGGGCAACTTCCCAGACAGCAAAAATGGGCTTCCACCTCTTGTGGAGAATTTAGTCAACCTGATCAACGAGCTTGGTAACCTCTCTGGCAAATGAAAGTATTAGGATCTCACCAAGAAACAGGATGTACAAAAGAGTCATCCAGGTCAGGTCTGTTGATCGATCGACCTATCTCAATGCATGCAGTGCTCTCAAGAGCACCGAAGCTGATTCTTCTCTATATTTCAATGTCCGCCTCTTCCGTCACCCCTAGCGTGATCGTCAAATCGAAAAAGATGCCTCTACTCATCATCATCCACAGACAACTTCACATCCTTGTTGCCGGGGATGCCGGATGCTTGCCAGCCGGCGCCTACTTCGGTTTCGTTTTTGGTAGGCGGCTGCGGTGTTGCTGTGGCGGTAGCCTCGCTGTAATGCGGCTTCGACGGCTGTTTCGACAGGGCCTGGGCAGGGGATTGCCATGTTCCGAGGCCGGTGGCGGGGAGCTCGGCGCCGGTGTTCAGTTTGGAGGTTCGTCTGTTGTTGTTGTTGTTGTTGTTGTTGTTCATCATCACGTTGTCAGATGGCGATTCTGTATTGGAATAAATGAAGGGAGCCTTCTCAACTCACTTGGTCAATTGAGGTGCAGAACCCAAGTTGGTGGTATTTGTCAATTCGATCGCAATTCGATTGCGACTGTGGGCAGAGATGGAGGAGTCTTTTGAAAGTGTGAAGATCTGAACCAACAGCAGAAGAATGATTAAGTGTCGATCCTGAATTTCATACAGACCCAGGAACTCGAGGCCTTGAACGCGATGAAGTCGCCAGCGATCATGCATTAGGGACAATAAGCGTTCTCGTCTACTCCGACCCAAGAATGATCGCACAGATCGAGCATGTACATCCGCTGAAGGCTTGAACGGCAACAAGTTCTCTTGCCTGCATGCGTATGGAATCCGCAACACTAAGTACAATAGTCAGTAACCGTTACTCACCTTTACGATCGTCAATGGAAGCAAGGCGAAGATGATTCTATTACACACGCAGTTTCTGTGCCAGATATTGCGTTACTTTTGTGGCCGAATCGCGCATTCGCTCGCTCATACATTACACGCACTGGGGTATCTTCCTGTGCTCAATCAACAGCAGAGCACGGCCTATGCGGACTCAGCTGAACGGAATCAAGTCTCATCCTTTCCACCCCGCTCTCATGTACGCCGTCGCTATGCTGTCGAGATTCATCAGATTCCTCTTGCTCTTTCGTGCTACGTGTGATCTTTTCGTCAGCGGATGCGCTCTGCCGACAATGGCACTCTATTCGCTGGACGTGCACTCCGCTTCTGTTGTCCGAGAGGTCCGCGAAATGCCCTGGCGAGTTCAATCTCGCACGCCCTACTGCATCGTCCAGTCCGATGGTGATGTCTTTGTGCGCATCAGAGTGCGCGGAAGGATTACCAGTAGTCGTTTCGGAAATTTGGTCCCGCTTTTCAGGCCTCGCCTTCAACGCGAATGAAATATGCCTTCGCCAGCTCATATGCCGACCAGCAGATAGCTGTTGAAGGTGCAGCCGTTACGACACGGGCCTT
Source organism: Cercospora zeina (assembly GCA_022702355.1). Taxonomy (NCBI): domain Eukaryota; kingdom Fungi; phylum Ascomycota; class Dothideomycetes; order Mycosphaerellales; family Mycosphaerellaceae; genus Cercospora; species Cercospora zeina. The sequence goes on from JAKLWX010000005.1 coordinate 4,275,306, forward strand.
CATTCCTCTAAAGAATCCATTGACGCCTTCTCTTCTCCAAATAATGCTTGCAGCGGGCCACAAACCTCGGCAATTCCGAATTTCGGCATCCTGTGCAGTTCCTCGTGTTTGCAACAGTGTTTTGATAACGTCAAGCGGTGTTGTAGCAGCTGCGGCGAAGCCGCCCGCAATACCTCCTGCTGCGCAGTGCGTCAGTGGGTCGTAACCAGGTGCTCGTTTCTTTTGGAAGACCTTGGTGAGAGACTCGTAGACGGTGAATTGGAGCGCAGTGAAGGGCACGGTCATCGCGAGGGTGGTTGGGTATGAGACGTAGAATGCTCGTATTCCCTCGGTCCGCCAGACTTGGCGCGCGCAGTCGACGATGGTACGGTGTGTTGAGCCATGCAGTTGCATGCGCTGCTTGATCACATCGAAGGGATTCATGAAAGCATCGCTGGCGATTGTCGCACACGCACCACTTGAAGCTGTCGCGTGAGTTGTCAGCAGAAGGCCTCGTCGTGGGGAGGCGGTAAGACGGACCTGCGGCGATGGGGTGGTGTCCAGAGGCATTGCCTCCCATTGCTTGCTTCACGACTTCGTACGTGGCAAAGTAGACTGCATGTGCAGGCCCTATAGGTTGCGGTCAGGTCCGACTATTCCATTTCTCGGAGTGCTTGTGTCTGCGCACCTGCTCCCACGACGACGGAGGAGACGCCTCTCCAGAGCGCCATACCGCCCTCGGCGCGCGATATTGTCGCAATGGCATTACCGATACCTGTGTATACCGCTGCCGGCGTCGGGTTGACCACTTGCATGCGCGTCTGTTTTGTGCCATCAGCCTGGGGCGTTCCTCATCCAGACGTCCCCGGAAGTCCGAGCATACCTTCAACAGGTCGATGGGATACATGACCGAGTGTTCCTGGTGCCCCGTCAGCTCCCATCACCCCCAATCTCTTGCTTGGTATACTCACGGCGATTCCGGCGAAGGCACCGGCCGCCATGTTGGCAGCCAGCGAGAAGTTGGGCGGGAGAGACTCATAGCTGCCAGTGCGTTAGAGCCGGCGGCGGTGTGATTTCTGGATGTTGTCGGGCGTACTCGTAATCATCCGCCTCTTCAACGACCAGCTTGTCGTGCGCCATGCGCGTCTTGTCCACTATCGTATCCACGATAGCTGGTGTGGTGGCCGAGGGAGACGACATGTAAGTCGCAGGCGTCGAGAGCGGTAATGGATGGTGGAGTTATCAATCAATCTGATTACCTCGCGATCGCTTCTCCTCGTGAGTGTCGGACAGTTGGGCCGGAAATGACGACAACAGCACGAACAACGACAATGCAGCCGCGCGAAGCCAGTCGATGTGTGCTGCAACGAACAAAGAGGAGGCGTGAAAAGATGGCAAAAAGAGAGGTGGGCACTAAAAGGTCTCGCGCTCACAGAGTTGCCTGCAAAGTTTACGACCGCGGCTGTTCGCCTGCCTGCCCAGCAAGGATGTCGGTCATTACGGAAGTGGCAGAGCATAAAATCGTCTAGTCAAGTCAATAATACTTCACCATTACCATCGTGCTGCATCAGGCAATGCTGCACATCTGCCAAATCCTCTACATCGCGTCTTGATCTCTTCTGCCACTCTGCACCAGCCCTACACATGCCGGACGTCTTCCAGATGACATGATTCTCACCGAATCCGCGGACGCGATGCACTCTCGCTAGCTGACGCTTCCGCGATGTCGGAGAGCGTCGTTGCGCTAAAGCCTCGATCGCTGATCTATTGCCTGTACAGGAAGGAGACGTTGCTGTCAATTGTATTCTAGCCTTTAAGCCTCCGTGGAATACTGGTCATTTCAAACCGTACAGCTACACCATCGCGAACACGGCGTGAGAGCAAGTTCGAGGAAGTGGTTGCACAGCATGAAGCAGGTTACGTCCGGTGGGATTTGGTGTACCAAGGCAAAGTCAGATACAAGTGCTCCGAACCTTTGGCATGCATTACCTCGCTCGCGGTGTTCTGTTCTGCCGTCAATGCGAATGCATCATCTGCCATGCACATCAGGCTCCCATCAGCAATCGCAACGTCCGTACCATCTGGGGAAGGCAACAATATCGCGGATATTGCCCACGCCACTGAGATAGCATAGCAGTCGATCAAATCCCACTCCGAACCCTCCATGCGGAACACTGCCATATCTGCGCAAGTCCTGGTACCATTCCATATTGTTTCCAGCCACTCCCTTTGACTTCATCGCGTCCAGTAGCTTTTGTGAACGATACTCACGCATCGAACCGCCCGCTAATTCGCAAAGGTCTGGCACGAGGAGGTCGAAACAGGCGACAGTATCAGAAGTACCTCTGCTGTTGGCTGTCGAAGTAGACGGGGACATGTAGAATGGCTTTTGCGCAACAGGATAGTCTGTGACGAATATTGGCGAGCCTTTCCCCACCGATGTCGCAAGCCAGCGTTCATGCTCGGCCTGTAGGCCATCTTCCAGGGTAGGCTTGAATTCGAAAGCAGCTTCATTGTTTGTTACGCCATTCTGCAACCGCTCAACAGCCTCGCGGTAAGTGATCCGCGGCCAATCTTGAGAAGCCATGCCGTGCCAGCGCTGGCGAAGCACTTCTGCCCTAACGGTGTCGTCTTTCTCCAGCTCGTCGTCCGTTGACTGCCTCAGCTCGAGAAGCTCTTGACCGACTCTGGATGCCACAAGATAGCCTGCGACAGTGCGCAGCATGGCTTCGACCAGATCCATGATTTGCGTCATGTCGTTTGCGAAACACACTTCTGCTTCAAGCATGTAAAATTCGCTCAAATGTCGAGGAGTGTCACTCCTCTCCGCTCGAAAGGTTGGCGACAGTGTCCAAACACGATCGACAGCTTGCGCAAGAGCTTCCAAGTGGAGTTGTGCAGATACAGTCAGGTATTTTGGTGATCGAAAAAAGTGCTCTACGGCGTCTTTTCCTTCATCCTTAGTGGGCTGGCCGGACTGCTTTGAGTCGTTAGCTGAGACTGTAAAGACCTCACCAGCACCCTCGCAGTCCGAAGAGGTGATGATCGGAGTGTGCGTCTGCACAAAATCTTGATTGTCGAAGAATTGTGTCAAGGCGCTGATGACCTGCGATCGCAATCGCAGAAGCAGTGCATTTGACGGTATCCGGGGGCGCAGGTGAGGAACAGTTCTCAAATACTCTGGCGTCTGGTATTTGGGCTGAACAGGATTGCTCTCGGCATGGTTCTCTCCCAGAACTTCAACACTGGACACTTGCAGTTCGCGTGCTTGCTTGCCACCTTGCGACGGTGTCCATGACCCGGTCAATTGCACCGCACAACCATGTGAAAGACTGTGCCAACATCAGTGTGAACGGCATGTAGGAGTTTCATGCGCCTACCTTGCCGCTTGCTCGGGCTTCAAAACTGCCTGCAGGGGCTTAGTGGTCGTCCCATCTCCAATATGAGCAAATGCTATCCGCTTCTGCTTTCTGACGGACCGCACCCATCCAGCCACAGTGACATTCTGCTCCGTCTCGCCTGCCGCATCGGGATTGAAGCTGTCATACTCCAGCAGGTCTACTATGAGAGCACGCCGTTGTGAAACACATGCTCTCGTGGAAAAGCGCAGCCGGCACGCGGAGTCGAGTCTTCTGACCGCGCACGACGCTGGTCGCCAGACTTTCATCGCCTGCGACACTTCTCGATCCCCGCAACACCCAGCCTGGTGAATCGTTGACAGAGCAGGCGTGCGCGCGGTGCGTGTGAAGAGCGAGGCTGCGCAGCGCGTCCAGGGGTTTTGTTAGGAGAAACGCGCTGGTGAGCAGGCTAGCAGACGTTGGCCGCCCTGGCACGAGCCACCAACAGTGAGGTCATTTGTCTGGCTTGCGCGCTGCTGCGGTTGGGCGAGCACGACGACGATTCGACCTCCTCGTGTTTCCCATGACCTGCTGCTCGACTCCATCACCACCGGGCTGGCCTCTCGAGAGTCCTGCTCGCGACACGCAGACACCATGATGCGCAAGGCGCCGGCCACCTCGATGCAGAAGACCTACGACGAATGCTACCTGATTTGCTCCACGGCCATCTACTTTGAAGGCCAGGTACGTACGCGCCGCGCTAGTCGTCTGCCCTCCGTTCCCAGCTGATCGCACACCACAGAATAACGAGGCCGAAGCCCTGCGAGCCTGGCGCAATGCCCTCGACCAGATCTACTACCACAACGCCTACAAGATTCCCTCCAACTATGTTCCCCGCTCGGAAACCGAGAAAGCATTGGCAGATTCGCTCAAGGCGATGGAACTGCAGTGCAAGGAGCGCGTGGATCTGCTAGAAGCACTGAAGAAGAGCAAGTTGGAAGCGGCGAAGGCGGAGAAGGAAGCAGCGTCAAGTGCATCTGGGAGTCCTTTCCGCAGTAAAGAATCCCTGCTTGCTACACCATCTGCCACGACCACAAACTCAAATGGCCAGGGCGGTACCTGGCTGGGGAACAATACAGTGCCTCCCGCGACGTATGCAGATATTCCGCGACCAACACCGACACCTGAACGCAGGCCAGCGCCGCCACCTCGACCAGCATACGTGACCAAGAACAGCAGTCAAGGATACGACACGCCGCGGAATTCGAGTCTGCAGTCTCAAGCTGTACCCGGACCTCGATTGACGCCACCCGTACCTGGCTCTTCTGAGAGATCTCGAGATAGAACCCCGAGCCCAGATAAGAAGAACGGCGGCATGCTCAAGACGCTTCGCGCAGGCAATGCCAAGGATGGCAAGTCGTCAACGTCGAAACTGACAACTACGTTGCGACCGAAGCCGCAGCCTGCGGCGGCCAGCGCGGCGGCCTTGAGCTGGACGAAGCCAGCCCCAAACAATGGGAATGCTACAGGGCCTAGTAGCTCAATTACGACGTCTGCACAATGGGACCCTGTTTCGCGGACGGTCGTCAGAGGGAACTCGTCACAGCAGGAGCACAGACGAGCCTCTGATAATGTTTTCATGCAGCCGCCCAGCCCATCCGACTTCCAGCAAGGACGGCCTTCTTACAATCAACCTCCCAGAAGACGTGGACCACCCTATCCCGATCATTCTGCCGGCAATCCATTCGCAAATTTTGATTCGAGCAACGATTTTGATGATACCAGCATGCCGCCCCCTCCACCACCACATCAATTCACATCCTCGCCCCCGCCCGCGAACGGTCCGTCACAAGTCATCCCGAGTATAGCACAGATGCCTGCCACTTCCTTGTCGTATATGCAAGAGTACCCGAACTACCCACCGATAGGGAAGAAAACGCCACCTGCCGTGCCGTTGAAGCCGAGTGAGAGAAAGTCGGATTCCGAAAAACCATCGCGGAAAGCTAACAGGATCATCGAAGCCAGCTCAACTGGCGGCATCCCTCGCAAAGCAGTCGGCAGAGCTGCTGGTGTCGCAGCTGCTACCGCGGAACGACAGGAAGTGGACGAGGTACAGGCTGAGCTGAACGATCGAACACGACTAGACCCGCGAGCTGGACCGGCGAGCTATTTGAGCAGCCCCGACAATGTGCCCAGACGTAACGCAACGAAGAAGAAGATCGAAGGCCGAACCATACCAGCTCGAGCTATGACTCCACCAACAACGGACGATGCAGATGACGATTCTGGCGAGAATCAAGGTGCTCCCAGCGCGAAAGATCTATGGGACGCGCGCGTGAAGAAGATCATGAAGAACCTTCCGAAGGGAATCGACGAGTTTGCAGCGAAGCAAATTTTCAATGAAATTGTGATTCAAGGCGATGAAGTGCATTGGGATGACGTTGCCGGGTTAGAGATCGCAAAATCAGCGCTCAAGGAAACTGTAGTCTATCCATTCTTGCGACCAGACCTGTTCATGGGCCTACGAGAACCTGCGCGCGGCATGCTCCTCTTCGGACCTCCCGGGACAGGCAAAACCATGCTGGCACGCGCGGTCGCGACCGAGAGCAAGAGCATATTCTTTGCAATCTCAGCTAGTAGCCTGACGAGCAAATTTTTGGGCGAGTCGGAGAAGCTTGTCAGAGCACTGTTCGTGTTGGCAAAAGAGCTGGCGCCGTCGATCATATTCGTCGACGAAATTGACTCTTTGCTGGGATCGAGAGGTGGCAGCAGCGAGCACGAAGCTACAAGGAGGATCAAAACGGAATTTTTGATTCAGTGGAGCGATTTGCAAAAGGCCGCAGCAGGGAGAGAAGCCACGGAGGGAGACGCCAGTCGTGTATTGGTACTTGCTGCCACAAATACGCCGTGGGCAATCGACGAAGCGGCGCGACGACGATTTGTGCGGAGACAGTATATCCCACTGCCGGAAAACTGGGTGCGGGAAAAACAGCTTCGCACGCTATTGGCGGCACAGAAGCACAACCTCCGGGATAAGGACTTGAAGGTTCTTGTCATCCTGACAGAAGGCTTCTCTGGTTCTGACATTACAGCACTGGCGAAAGATGCTGCGATGGGTCCTCTTCGATCACTCGGCGAGAAATTGCTGCACATGTCTCCTGACGAGATTAGACCAATTGGGATGCAGGATTTCGAGGCATCACTTGTGAATATTCGACCCTCGGTGAGCAAGCAAGGTCTGAAAGAGTTTGAAGACTGGGCCAGGGAGTTTGGTGAGAGAGGAGGTTAATTCCTTTCACTGCAAATTTCAGAGCTGGGTTTGGACGAAGAGAATATGAAGACACACGAACACGCGCTTGATTGAATAAAGAACTTGCGTAAAGGGCTTGGCCCATGACGACAAGGAGCGTGGTACACGAGCGCGGTGCGATAGGCCTGCAGCGCTTCGTATGACATGTATGTAACTTGGGTGCCTTTGTGAGTTTTTGAGATACCGAATCACACAATTCTTGATCCATTGCGAGCCATATGCTGCTGGCTGATTGGTTGAAAGATTTGGCCTCCTCGTCCTTTTCATCAGGTGATGTACTTGGCATAATGAGGCTGGTATTTGCACGATCGTGGCTTGGTATCCTGTGCTGCGTCTGTACTTGCCCGGCGTCTTTTGGTGTCAATGACGTGGTTACCGTATGACAGCGAATGGTAAGAGTTGTGATCCAAGGGCGTAGAGCTACTATACAGTGCATACTTTGAGATACCTGACCATGGGAGGCTTTGGAATAGTTCAGCTTGGCTAATTGCTGTGGCGGACGCCATTTCTTCTTATTCGCAAAGGAGAAGAACGCGGTACGCGCGGGGCAATGGGCTGATTTCAGGTTTGTTCTCTGCTGCTGCTCGGGCAGTTTGGTATGGGCATATAACACACGAGAAGGATTTGCTGCTCCTTGATACCAACAGTCGACGAGTATACTGTAGTTGAAAGGTTGTGTGATGTTCAGGCATCCTCTTCTCTCAGAGCCTTCGAGCGTTTGCACCACGTGGTGCATTCCTGCGCTAAATCAGAAGGTCCAAAAGGAGCAAGGCGCGTTCTAGATTCGCATGCCAATCATGCGATACTACCTACATAGGTCAAACAATGTTGTTAACTACGATTCGCATTCCTGCCTCGCTCTGCGTCTTGCCTGCATCAACTCCAACGGCCGTGGTTGTTCCAAGACATTCAGCCTTCGGCCCAGACCCTTACTGCTACGGGCTAGAACACTGGTAGCCACAACGTGCAATATTGTACACCGCGGGCGCATCGCGTGTTCAACCGGCGTTTTTGATCGGACTTGTTCTTACACGGGCGTCACTTGGAAAACATGTTTCGATTGCTTCGCCTTGCAGCAGCGCTATGCTTTTGCATTCTTGCGGCCACATCGGATGCTCGATCAATTATTCCTCAGCGAGATGAAATGATTGTTCAGCAGCACCATGAAACTCCGGTCGGCCAGCAACCACTTTCCATTCGTGATCATGAGGCGTCCTCGTTGTCCCGACATAGCATACCGGCTCCGCAACACATCAATGCCATGGAGCATTTCGATGCGCGAGAAAACTCCGTGGGCGTAATCTTTACGAGGGCCGCCGGAGAAGGGGAAGCTTTGCACTTGTGGTTGCCTCTAGGAAAGAGGGTATATACTCGTGGGTCCATCCTTGATCATAGTGGCATGCGACACCGCTGACAATTGTTGCATTAGGCGATTATCCGGTCCTTCCACTGCATCCGGTCACAGCACAAATGACGACGCTGATCACCACCAACCCTTCGCTTGCTAAGCTTGAACGACTTCAATCGGTGAACTGCGAACTGTGGACGACAGCAACAAATGCCGTTGCCGACCCTCGCCTTCGTATCTGCGAGGCCAGGAAAGTGTCGTTCACGCGTCAAGATGGCCTTGTCCATTTCGCGAGGGAGAAAGATGATGATTTTTGGTTGGCTGGGAGAGAGCTCGAAAGCTACGAGTGCCATTGATAATCGCAGCCTGGAAGACCTGAGTGGAAGTGTAGATCCTAAGCATCCTTTGGTAATCTTGCATCTTGTGCGGCGCACACCGATATGGGCCCAAGACAATATTGTCGCGCGACAGGCCAACCGCATCCGCATTGCCGGACCAGGCCCTGTGATCAAGGCTTGTGCCTCGTTGTATGCCAAACATGTAGCCGCATCTTTCCTTTCATCCTTCGGGCTTGTCCGATGCCATGCCGACCATTTCATATGTGCCCGCTCCGTCTCGTCCCGCGCCTCTTCTTTCGCCCATTTCGAAGCCCTCTCCTGCTTCCAATTCCGGGCCGCGGCTGCTTGCGTCGACAGCCGGGCTTTCATTTGATTTACCGCCAAATGCCATCGGCTTCAACTCTCTCCACTGACAGGCCCAAATTCCGAGGAAGATCATCAGAGCTGCAGAACAAGTCTGCAGCAACCACCAGGCAATCGTGGAGGGTATCGTCCGTGTATATAGAGAAGTGATTACCAGGTTAACAAAGTGGACCGTGAGTGCAAAGTCCGGGACCAGTTTCGATCGCGCAATAAGGAGAAGAAGGGGAACGACCCTGCAATCCATATTGTCAACAAGTGGTCTTACAGCCGGCTGCGGTCATGATACGTACATTCCCAAGCTATCCAGCATCCAGCACAATCCGAGCGTCCATCCGGTCGTGACATCTCCTCGCAAGTTCCGCCAATCAAAGATCATGCCCGGGTTGACATGCTCGCCTTCTACGAGCGTTGTGAAGACGATCAACACGACTGCGATGCCGTAGTAGATGAGTTGGAGAACTAAGATCTGGGTCAAGATGCGCAACGGAGCTAAGTCGGCGAGTGCTCCTGGCCGAGGCGGACGACGACGGCGTAGGCCCGGCATGGTGTGTTCGATTATGCAGTAGGGGGATCGACGCGTGCTATCGGCGGGTCATCGCTGCGTCAACGTATAGGAACAGAAAGAGCATGTCGGGAAAGGTGGGAGAGGACATGTAATGTGCTTGTGAAAGTGCCGGCAGCCTGTGCCCAACTTAGATGCAGCAACGCCGGAGTGAGAGAGCTCCCATCCGTATGCGGCTCTGCTCAGCCAATCACGACGCAGAATCCTCCATTGACCTCACATCCCCATCACCCAGACGCCGATCCTCTCACCCGCTCCCAATTGCGCGACCACAACACGTCTACCATGGAGGGAGCCGGCCAACTGACCGCCCAGGCTCTCACTGGCGACCACACCGACGACTCCTACCACCCTCAAGATGCTGTTGGCGCTGCCATCAAGGCCACAATGGTCACCACGACCGGAGGAGCTTTGGTGTCGGCCGTTCAAAACACCCTGACCAAGCAGAATGTTGGCGCATGGGGAGTTTTCACGAAGACTGGAGGCACGATTAGTACTTTTGGTGCGTGCGCCCGTACTTTTAGCAGAAGAATAATTGGGCGGGCAAGTAGAGGTGGAGAAGAGCTGATCACATACTTCGTTCTTTAGCTGCCATGGGAGGTGCCTACGCATTCTTCAAGTCCGCTTCTGCAAACCTGAGACAAAAGGACGACACATACAACCACGCCATCGGAGGTTTCTTTTCGGGTTCCATGCTGGGTCTGAGGTGTATGTTTTGCACATCCCGCTTGAAGCGGCAGGGGAGGCAGAGATTTGGTGGAGCTAACGTGGTTCGCAGTCCGTTCGGCACCAGCAGTTCTAGGATACGGCGCGTCGCTCGCTGTGATCCTCGCAGCATTCAACTATACAGGAGGTCGTCTAGTGGGCGCGCAAGTCGACCCAGAGGTTGACGAGGTTGCACGGAAAGAGTACTTGCGAAAGAACAGACGGCGGAGTATCGAGGAGACAATCAATGAGCTTGGAGAGGGTAGAGGTATGTGTCGGAGAAGCTACGCAGCAGAAACAACACCCGTATGTGGGAGCTATGTTGGGCTAACATATAGTAGGTGTACATGGTCCAGGTTACGCCGAGCGAAGAGCGGCCCGCCTGAAGGAGGCTTACGGCATCGATGTAGTGCACTCACCTACTGTTCCTGGTCAAGCGCACTAAAAGCTAGAAAATCAGGCTTGGTAGGCGACTACGATGAACGTGTATATATACTCACAGAACGCAGATTCCCATATGTGCAATTTCGCTCTCGAAGCCTGTTTTGAAGCTAATGCTGCGGCTGTTAATGCGAGAACTAGGTGGCATACCTCGGACCCGTCCATCACTTACTACTCTCTGTCCTCACCAGACGCTCACAAGACTTGTAACCGGTAGCCTCAAAGCCCCGCTCTGCTTGGCGGGAATATCACTGAGTTTTGTTCCGCGCAGGGCCTGTGTTTTCGCGCATCACTGCACAGTGAATTGACGGAGAGGTAAGGATAAGGGTACGAGGTTGTACGGACGGTATTGTGGCTCAAAGGTACGATACGTACAGCCTGGCGAGCTGCTAATCATGGACGTACAGATCAAGATGCGTTGAATACCTCCCAGCAAGGGGCTCTATCATCGTCAAGCGTCGTATCTCGGGTTATCGTTTGGAAGATACCCTCCTCCGCGGGTACGTGCATGTTCAGCGTGCCGTGCCCGCACCTCCGACCAGACCTCCGTTCACTACCTGTGCCAATCACTACTGACAGTCAGCACCTGCACAAATCAGTACCAACTAGTGACGGTCAGTCCCTTCACCAATCTGTACCCACTAGTGACGGTCAGTACTTGTGACAGTCACTACAGTGGGAGAGGCTTTGCTGGCGCAATGAGTATAAATTCTCCACTTGGGACATGTCTCTGGTTTCTGTTCAATCTGCAACACAACACAGCGATCTCAACCACGCGAAACCAAAACATTACTCGAACACGTGAAGGCCATCCAACCGATCCATCTACCAACCACTTCAAAGCCTGAAAGATGGCGCCTTCAAGCAAGCGCAAACGTGTCAACCAAGCTCAGTCAGGAGATCGACCGGAGAAGCGCGTCAAACTCAAAATGATCGCCCTTCGATCCCTTGTGCAGAAAGCCTTCGACACTGAGGCTCTTGAGCTTCTCGATCAGCTTTTCAGTGGCGCTAAATTGCCTGCTACTGTCAACGAAGAAGCTGCACAAGTGTGGCTAATTCGTCTCGAGGACTTGTTACCCCAACTCAGAGAAGACGAAACCCGGGTCGAATATTTCCTTGTCAAGGTCATCGAAGACCGCACGGGCGACAGCACAGACGAGCTAGTTCCAGAGGAGCTCCGCGAGACGCGCGATCGGTGTCTGCGCGACCGAGGAGTTCGCGAACTGGCCGCCACATTAGCAGACACTCCTGAATTGAAGAAGTGGCTTGCGAATTGCGCAAAGAAGCTTGCAGACGATTCTGAAGCTGACGGCCCTGACTGTGATTCGGACAGTCCTGACTTCACATCCGAATCGAAGCTTCAGGAAGGGACTGGTCCTGGGCAGATGACGAATAAGCAAATCGATAAACCAAGACGTAATTATTGGTTCGAGTTTGTGCATGGAACACAACCATCACCAGCCTACAACGATTAGAGTACGCCAAAAGCGGCCTACCAAGTCCCTTCGGGAACCCCGAGATATGCTCCTGTCACGCCTGTCACCCCTTCAACCGCTCCGCGCGGCTGGAGCGTCCCGTTGGAGCGAGGCATTCCAGCCTGATCAGTCTGTTGGTGGAGCTGAGTCATAACGCTGACGATATTCGCCCCCACGAAGACTAAGTCTGATGCGGCCACAGCGTGGTCTTCGAAGTACTGGAGCTTGAATTGAAAGATGAGTGGGCAAAAGGACATCGAATTGCTGCTGACTTGTGATGTACTTTCAAATTTTGAATGGAACCAGGGTGGAATGGCGATGGAGATGCGCCTACATATATTGCAGAATTCGATTCAGATGATCTCCAAACTTTCCTGTATATTCTCGTTCTGTCACAGTCGAGTAAGGCACTACATGTACATGTATGTACCTCCTTTCACCCACGAGCCAGGCAGAGCGGTGACGCCATCTTGGCGATGCGGAAAGCAACCGCCTTTCAGCTTCCTCGGCCTCAACCACTTCTCCATTCTACGCTTCTACAAAATGAGCGAGTGCGGCGATGCGTCGAAATCCGGTCTCCTGTGCTGAGATCTTGCAGTCGTTGGCTATATCCATCCGCGAGGGCAAGACAGGCGATCTCGAACCTGCGCGACGTATGGTCGCAGCGTGAATAGGCGACGGTCGAAGCTGCCCTGGATGATGAATGGGCAGCCCGAAAGAAGCTCGCGAAAATGCTAGGTCAAGACGAAGGATGTCATGTATTCGCGCTGAAACCTGTTCATCGTCAGCCCGGGGTTGCCGCCAGGCAGTATGGGACGAGGCGGGCGCATAAGAAGTCTCGTGCTGGCTGCTTGACGTGTCGGCAAAAGAGGATCAAATGCGACGAGAGACACCCATCATGCATGTACTGTTCGCGCCGCAATCTCGATTGCACATACGAGACCAGCCCACCTGCAGGGCGAGGTAGCGAGGGTTCTTCTAGCGAGGAGCCGCATTCGCCAGCGTCGCCAGCAGAAACTTGTGCATTGATACAAGTCGAGAGTCCGGCAAGACCATTGGAGACCGCGTCTACAGAGATGCTCTTGTACAGTCATTATGAGATCATGACAGCTAATGGACTGCTGTTGGGCGTCGAGCACGAAAAATATCACAGAAGGGTGCTATCACTGGCTCAAGATGTACAGCAACCTAGCACTAGACGCTGTGTATGTACTGACTGAGAACAGCATTCTTATCTTCGACATGCACAACTCGCAGTTGCTGCGCTCCACCTTACGGCATGTGGCGTGAAGCTCTACGAAAAAGCCCAATTCTACAACCTTTCCAGAGCACTCCAAGAATTCCAGAAAGCCATCGAGAAGCCCATTGCCAAAGAAGACTCTGACCCACTGGTCATGACATCGATGATGATCAACATTCTCTATTTCTTTTGCGACCAAAGGGGCGACGAACAAGAATCCTGGTTATGCTCAAAGGATCCGCAGCGCCTGAGCTGGCTTTGCGTGCAACAAGGAATGGGGGCAATCCTGTCCCAAACGCGTCCATATCACTGTCGTAGTGGCCTACTCTCATTCTTCGCTGTAGCTCCGAAGCCCGTAATACGCGGCCGACGACTGCCCAAAACTTTTTGGGACCTTTGCAATGTCACAGATCCCATCGGCCCTCGTGGCGTGCATCCAAATCCGTACCACGACATCCTGCACTGCTTGGCCCTCTTGATGCCTCTGGAGCCAGGTTTGAACAGCTTGATCAAGTACATGCACCTTTGTGCTAGGATATACCCATCATTCATCGCATTGGTGGAGGACAACGATCACATGGCCCTGCTCATTCTCGGCTACTGGTTCGCTCTTTTGACCAGCGTTGGCGACTTGTGGTGGTGCACACTCCGAGCAAAGAGGGACTGTCTGGCCATTTGCACATACCTGGACCTCTTGGGAAACGAGGACATTAGGAGCCTCTTGGAATTTCCAGCTAATGCCTGTGGATACATGCTGCAAGATAGCGTCTGTGTTGAAGAGCTCGGAACGTGTTCAAGTGTGCTGATTGGAGGGTCACCGCGGCAATGTGTCGAACTCTCACCTTGGTTGGACTGGACTTGAAAGGCGCTGGAAAATGTCAAGCGACAATCGACGCATACTTCTTCCTCGATCATCTTCGAGATGCACTCATGCTGAGCTCAGGATTTTGCAGCAAGCCAACAGTGCTTGACCTGTGTCGTACAAGTCGTGATTTGTAGGCTCTAGCGTGGAATGAACGACCTGAAACTATTGTGCCCAGATCGGACTTCCATGAGGCTAGGTCAAATCAAGAGTACCGTACGTGGCCGAGAGTCGTCTACTGGACCTAGGGACTTACGTGCACTCTCCACCCCTGCTTCATCGAGCGAATGGCCCAGTAAATGCGCTGCGCTTTATTGTAGAAGCGCCGGAGCGTCTGAGTAGCTCGACATCCGGCTGCTCCTCGAACCTAGCCGACCAGTCTCCCATTTCTCGTGGTCTAAGGAGAAGCACGACGCTGCTTAGCGCCAGTACAGAAAACTTCGGCGATTGTTTGCAGGCTTCCAATCCAGTGTTATTGAGTTCTGAGGTACATGGGGGTCACGGTATGGGAAGTGATGAAAGATCAATAGTAAAAGTTGTTCGTAACATGCTCATGAAAGCACGAGGCATCTCAGTCGATCAGCCCATGCTGGTGACTGTGACACTGCAACGCCACGTCGCGAAGTGTGTTCGCGAATATGCCATACTCATACACATGCTCTTTGCCGATTCCTCAACAAGAGCAGCACTCTCCTTCGTCACACATCTACGCATCCACCTCCATCTTCTCCCCCACACCAGCTTCCCCGTCACCAATATCCTGCACTGTCACATACTTGCTGATCTCCTCCTTCGTGATCACCTTCTCGTTCAATACGGCCGTCGTTCCCCTCTGGAACTTGTAGTTCCTCTCCTTCTTCCCTCGCACGTTCGGCGTAATGTAATTCCTCATCAATGTTGTCTTCTCTTTAGTGATCACGCACACGTCCACATTGCTTCCCGACCCCAAATCGTTCCAGATACCCGCTTCAATCGCGTCGGCGCACAGCTTGACTGCTTCGTCTTTGGTCAGATCCGGCTTCCATTGCGTTTCGAAGACGCTCATGGCTGCTAATGAGCCAGATCCCATCGTCACATATGGGAGCTTGTCAGTGGAGCCGTGGGCGTGGACTGTGAAGAGATGGGCACCAGTAGGATCGCAGCCCGCAACGACCAAGTAGGCACCGATGTGGCCTTGGTGGCGGAAGAGATGCTGTTTGAGCATGGTCATGACGGTCACGACGCGGGGTTTGCGGCCGGTGGAGAGGGCGTGCAATTCGAGGTTGGAGGAGACGAGAGCGGTGGTGAATTCGGTGTCTGCAGCGGTTCCGGCACCGGCGCACCAGATTTGAGGTGAGATGTAATGGAGTTTTTCGCAATTCTGGAGAGGGCGGGCGTTGTTAGCGGACTGCTGAACAGCATTGGGGATGGGCGGAGGTGCGGTGATACCTTGTCGGCTACGATGGGACCGCTGGTGGCTCGGGTATCTGCTGCGATGACAACTCCGCCATCGTAGAGCGCGCCGACGATGGTGGTACCGGTGGATGTGGCTTTGGGGAGAGGAACACCGGCGGCGTGGAGAGCGAGGTTTCTGTTGTGGTTGCTAAAGTCGAAGCCCGGCATGATGGTGATTGTCGTCCCAGTCTATGGATTGAAGTTGTCGGTGATTGTTGGAGAAGATGTTCGTGCGATGGAGCGGCGTTGCGATGCAAGTGTTGGTTTGGCGTACTGTATGTGAAGCTCAGGCAGCTGGAGGATGATGCAGCTGTTCGCGCCTGCTGGAAGCTGCGCGGGAGTGGCACAAGTCGACGTGAGCTCGATTGCAGCACTTCCCGTCTCAAACACAACCTCGTTTGCACCCATCTTGACATTCAAACTTGAACGCAATGCTGTGAGGAGTCGAGCTCTCTTTGCGACTATCACTTGTCTTCATCTCTCGACCGAGCCCGACCCCATCGCTCTTGCCTCTCCTCCGTCCCACGACTTCCGCGCCCACGACGCGCCGCGACTGGCGCAGACGCGATATCACGGGCGGGCTGTTTGCGAGTGAATTGTCAATTCCCAAACGACTGGCCGGTGCCTAGAGCCGCCTATCGCGCTCGCCACGGCCACACGACACTACTCTGCTCTCCATCCGCATCGGTCTTCAATCAGCCAAACTGCCTCCAGAGCAATTCCGCTCTTGTTCTGCTGCTTTTCGCACATCCGATTCCGAAGAGCTCCAAACAGCCCTTGTGAGCGACGACATTTATCAATCGGTCAACGACGAATACGACGAGAGTTACGGTGAGAGTGCGCGAGCTGTGGATGAGGGTGCCACGAACATGAGCTCCGGCAGTCAGGCGCAGGCTGGTCAAGAGCTGGAAGAAGTCCTCTCTGATGAGATCGCTTTGGACGATGCAGCGAGCAAGCCTGGGGACAGAGTACGCGTCTCGCAGGCATGGAATCCTCCACCGCAACCATGGGCATCGCTGGTTAGCGTAGCGTCGGGGAAGGGGCTGTTGGCAGTGGCAGGCCCGGAAAAACTGGTAATCGCGAGCACCAAGGATGTCCGCCAGAAGCAATATATTCCCAAGCGCGAAGACGATGTGACGGGAGACGCTAGAAACTTGCCCATCCACGCATTGAACACGCTGCAAGTGCCAAGGTTGTCCCACGTTGCCTTCAGCGCCGACGAGAGCTGCCTCGTCATTGCTTCTGAAGAGGGCGGAGGTTTAGCGGTTTATGAGACTGACGTCTTGACCCGCGGAACCAAAGACCCAGCCTTCCAGATCTCCACTCAGAACGCTCCCGTGCGACATTTGCTGCCGAATCCCAACAAGGAGGCCGATACCGCGCACTTCTTCGGCGTCGTATTGATGAACGGGCAGCTTGTGATTGCTAATCTCAAAAGCCGCGACATGGTTGATGGCCAGAATGGGAAAATCTTCCACAACGACGTTCTCTCCGCATGCTGGTCGCCGAAGGGGAAGCAGATCGTGGTTGGCTTGCAGGACGGCTCGTGTGCACAAATCGATCCATCAGGTGCCGTGAAGGGCCGAATCCCTCCGCCACCACAACTGCCCGAGATCAAGAACTCGGAGTATGCATCTGCTAAAGCTATCGTTCCTTGTGCGATACAATGGCTGGAGACTCACAAATTCTTCATCGTGTACACGCCTTTCTATGGTACAAACACGAACGAGGACGATATGCTCATCCACGACTCTCTCTACTTCATTGCGGAGCGGAGTGGCAAAGATGCGCCTTTCGTATTCAGTAAGTCCGCGCTCGACCCGTGCATGGTTCCAGCACAAGGGCAGGACCGTCTTCCGGCTTCCCATTTTGTTCAGCGGCTTGGATCCTGGGACCCAAAGGTGAAGGATGTTCTCCTGGTCACTTCGACCGCCTGCAGCGACGGAGGATCATTCGTCCAACTACAGGGTGAATCCAACTTCGTTCTTTCGACGCCCTTGGATGAAAATCGGAAAGTCACTATACCTTTCAGCACAATTGATGACGAGGAGTCGTCCCCGATTGGTATGGCCTTGGATTTCAGCTCGCAGGAGCTCGCGCCGAAACCCATCCCGAGCGAACTAGACCAATTCCCAAAAGCGACAAAACCTATGCCTTGTCTGATCGTTGCAACGACTGATGGCATACTTTGTATGTGGTGGGTCATCTCGAGAGCAGCAGTGCAACAGGAGAGCATGCACGCGAACATGGTCCACCGCGAAGGCCCGTACCCTGACTACGCAGACCTTCGCCTGACAAAGGATAAAGCAGCTGTCGATGGCCAATCTACTTCCGCATCCACAGGCACGACTTCACCGCAGCCAAGCCAGCCAGCCACGACAATTGCTGCACCAAGCCTCTTTGGTTCTAAGTCCACGGCACCATCTGGTCTACCCACAAGCAGGCCCGCAACCTCAGAATTTGGTCAAGCTGCATTCGGCAAGCTAGCAACACCGACGGGGACAGGTTCTCAAAATCCAGCGCCCACGTTTGGCCAACCTGCATTTGGCCAGAGTACTTTTGGTAAACCATCGACCCCAGCCACCAGCTCGCAGACTGCGGCTGCTGCATTCGGCAAGCCTTCGACTCCGGGAGCGACTTCTGCTCCAGGTGCTGCTGCGTTCGGCATGACGAGTGCTCTAGGGGGTGCCGCCGGTTCTGCTTGGGCGACCAACGCCGCTCAGTCGCCTCCAGCTGGCGGTGCGACGTTCGGTTCGACTTCGAAAATGGGCACCACTGGGGGCTTTGGCGGCGTTGGTGCAATGGGGCCAAAGAAGCCGAGCCCGTGGTCAGCGACAAGCAATGGCAGCAGCACGAGCCAGTCGCCTTTTGGGCAAGCAGCTGTCGCTTCTTCTCCTTTCTCCAAGTTCTCAAGCACGAATGCGTTCACGGCGAACGCTCCTAGCACCGCGAGCCCCTTTGCCCCGCAGGCATCGAACCCAACTACCAATCCAAGCACGGGCGGGTCTTTCTTCAGCAACGCACAACAAAACAATACAACCACCTCGTTCTCCAGCTCATCATTCGGCAAGCCGTCGACGCCTTCTTTGTTCCCCCAGCAGTCTACAGGGTCCACTGCCACGCTGGGATCGAATGAGACTAGCAGTTTTGGCAAGCCCTCCACGCTGTTTGGTGGCACTCCATCACTGTCGAACAATCCGAGTGGCCTGTCTGGACTCGGCGGTGGTTTCAAGCTCGGATCGACGTTCGAGGGCGACGGCACGGCCAAAGACGACCTGCCCATGCCCAAGAACGTAGGCGCAGGCCTTTTTGGTGCCGACCTCTTAGGTGGCGCGGACGACAAGAAGTCTGGAATCAAGACGGAACCCGGAACTGAAAAGCCAACTTCCCTTCAAGATATCCCCCCGGCGAAATCACCAGCGGATGACGGCTCTGGCCTTCCACCCGACCCGTCAGTCTTTAATTACAAAAAGGCCCAGGCAGCCATGGCCCCTCCCCCAGGCGTGAAAGAAGCGCCGAAGCCACAATCCGATGACGCTGCAGCTCCACTGCCACCTGACCCATCCACTTACAACCATAAAAAGGTCATGGCAAGTTTGGGCACGCCACCAGGGGCTGCTGATAAAGCAGAAGCTGGGAAGGATGTCCCAATTGCGGGCAGTCCTCCTGCGGATATCACTCACAGCCAGACCTTCTCTCCAGCAAGTTCGGAGGCAGGACCACCAGACGATGGCAGCGAAGAATGGGACGACGATGATGAAGACGAGGACGGCACTGAAGATGATGATGAAGAGAGCGACGAGGCGGAGTCTGATGAAGACGATGAAGAAGCGGAGGAGCAACCTCACCAACCGGAGGATCCAGTCGGGCTGGCCAAGTTCATGTCGCGCATAGGTGGTCCTGAGCGTGCAGCTCCTCAGTCACCAGAGGCTAGCAAATCGAAGGCAAAGTCGACCACGCCCCAGTCGTTGTTTGAGCAGAGCTACACACCAAAAGAATTGCCGCCGGGTCCAATCCTGCAGCCAGGAGGCATGCGGAAAACAGAGGACAGTCCTCGGTCGCCTAGTCCTCAACGGAGAGCACAGCAGCAGCGTTCAGTCACCAGTCCGGTGCGAGGAAGGAGCGCGATGACCCTGCCTCCGCAGATCAAGGCCACTGTTGTGCCCCCAGCCAAGCCAGTGGAGAAGCCCACTGCAGCCTTGCAGCAGCAACCTCGGGAGAAGACTGCAGCTGAGCTGGCAGATGAGGCGTCTGATAGATTGAGAGAAGAGCTTGCTGCCCCGATCATTCCAACCAAGGAGCAGCCTCAATTCTTCTCACATCACGACTACGTCGGTGACGTTGATACCCCGGGCATAGGAGGCGAGGTCGAGAAAGTCTTCCGTGATGTGAACTCTATGATCGACACCGTTGGCCTCAATGGGCGGTCGCTACTCTCTTTGCTGGAAGGTCACGAGCAATTGAGGAAACCTGGTCAACGAGATGTCCGAGATCTGGATGACGGCGATGCTTGGACTTTGGCAGAGATCAGGGAGCTCAGCCGTGTGATGGACAACATCGACCGCCAATTGCAAAATGGCAAACTTCTAAACGTGCCGGAAACACTTGCGAAGCTGAAGCAAGACGAAGAAGAAGTTCTCAAACTTCGAATGCGCACAAAGGAGATGCGGAAGCAAATAGGACAGCATGTCGATCCTGATAAGATCGCGGAACGTGACGCTGCACCCCTCTCTGCCGAGGCCGCTGCACAGCAAAGTGAGCTGAGGACAAGTTTACAGAATGTCCAAAAGCTCCTGGCAGAGGTCGAGGAAAAGGCAACCATGCTCCGTGCCGAGCTTTCTTCGTCACAGTCTCGTGACAGCAAGACCTCAACCGCTCCTGTGCCCACGGTTGAAGCAGTTGAACGCACGATTCTGAAGATGACAGCCATGGTTCAGCAGAAGTCGGGGGATATCGATCTACTTGAAAGTCGTATCCGACAGCTACCTGGTGGTCTGGCAGCTCTACGCCTTGCAGATGACTACGAGGATGACCTTGCATCTCGACTGGGCGGCTCGAAACTTCTCACCGATTCACCCAGTCGGCGAACTCCGCCCAAATATCCTCGCATGGCTGCAAACGGAGACGCGTTGGGAGCAAGTGCCATGTTCAGTGTCAGTAGATTTCAAACCCCGCCAAGTGCTAGCGCGAGAGATAGCCCGAGCTTGAGAGCGAGCGCTTTGGTAAGGAGTGGTGGCAGCGCGTTGGGACGCAGCACGGGAAGCCTGAATGGAAGTGCGAGGAAGAAGATGCGCGATGTAGGGCCGGAAGAACTTGAGGCTTTCAAGGCGAGATCACAGAGGAGGAGAGATGTGCTGGGCGCCCTGCAGGATAAGCTTGAAATGAGAGGGCCAAGGGTGGTGAAACCAGCCCAATAGGCGTGATTAGATAGATTTGATCATGTTGGTAGGGAACGACGTTGGATGTGTAGGATAGGTCAGCACAGAGAGCGCAAGAATAGCGAGGGTTGTGAGCAGCGCAAGCACGAGAAAGCATCATGATTACAATTTGGGACAAGACTGGTAAGACGAAAGGTCATTTTCCGAACACTAACGTCCATACTGGCTGCCACTACGGAATAAGCGTCATACTGATCTCACTTGGATCTAAATTCAATCGGAAATCCTTCTCTCATCATCATCTTCCTCGTCATCCCCTACTACTCTTCCCACCTGGAAGACCTTCTCCATCGCCTCACCAAACAACTGCGGACCCCATATTTCATCCTCTCGACCCTTTCCTTTCCGGCTCAACTTCTTGCCTCCCCCTTGTCCATCACTATGTGTATCGAAGAATTCCTCATAACTCATTAAGACCTGGTCCCTCACAGCCGCGACCAATGTCTCTCTGGTGCGGGCATCGTCCACAAATTCTTCCAATTTGGCGCGCAGTAACGGGACATCTTTTTCCGCGAGACCGCGCACAGTACGGATGGCTTTCATGCCGTCGAATCCACCATCATCGCCTTCCCCTTCTCCTTGCTTACCTCCGTGCTTTTTCTTCTGCTGGGCGATTGTCACGGGGTCCACGGGTGCGGTTATGTGGCTCGCGTAGCTCTTGACAAAGTCGTTGATGACGGTTCGTAAACGTCCGTCCAGCTCGGCTTTGGCATCGAGCATGTTCTCGACGACTTTGGGTAGGAGACCTCCGCCTACGACAGCGCCGCTGACGAGTCGAACCCAGGATGCTGGGTTCCAAAGACTTCCGCGGTCGCGAAGCTCGTAGAACGTACTTGTGACGGACGAGAAATCGAATTCGACTTCGGGCGGGATGAATTCGATGTCGAAGGCAACGATTTGCTGTTTGAGGTGGAGGAGATGGACAATGAGAAATAATTGGCCGTCTCGAGGGGACTTGTCTTTTTGAGATGTCAATAGATTGCTGGCGTAGAGGAGAGAGGCGATTGTGGAGTGGACGATCCGGTGGGCCAGGTCGTCAAAGACAGTACTATTGACGAGTCGATAGATGCGGCGAAGGAGCCAAATGGCTTTGCGGAGTGTTGGATACCACTGTCTTTGCCCAGGCGCTTTGGGCTCGGGAGTAAAGCGTTTGCTGAACATGCTTTCCGCATCGTCAATGTCATCATCCACGACAGCTAATGTTTTGGGGGCTTGCGTTGACGGCATTGTCGGGTTCCGTTTACCAGACAAGACTGGTCCCTTCTTGGTGCCATTGCTTCCTGTAGCCGCGGCTCGCGGTGAGAAGTCAAGATCTTCGGGTTTGGGTTTGTAGTTTTCGATGCCGTCTCGAAGCACGTTCAATGCAAGGAAGACTAGTCTGGTCTGAGCATCTTCAAGCGCCGGGTGAATCAAGTTTCCAAAATCGAGCTTTCTCCCCGCAGGCCGTCCATTAGACGAGGGGCTGAGTACCGAGCTTTCGATGTCATCTTCCTCCTCGGAGTCTACTTCCATGTAGCGACCTTGTATCATGGTGCAAAGATCACATAGCTTCTCCATTTTGGTCTCGTGAATGGTGCGTGGGCGGAGGTAGTCATACATGGGCTCGAGCAAGCTTTCCAGGAAATCGTACAGAGCGCCTTCCGTCTCGAACCACTCAAACCACAGGTCGTATTCATCCAGACATATACCTCGTGCGAAACTGAGGCATGATTTGGCAAAGGATACGACGTCTGTTTGCTGTGGGTCTGCAGCAAGATCTGCCATTTTCTTCGCAACCAGTGGCAGAATCAGCCGCCCTCGCGTGGTTGAATACGACTGATAGAGCTCACGAAGCAGACTGAGATACTCCGGTTCTCGCCCTGCATCAACATCTTCTGGCGTGGGGACCGCTCTCTTCTGAATCTCCAGGCCAAGATTTTTCAATTCGGGAGCAGGTACGCGGAACTTTGCATAGAGGATCGCAGAATGAGTTGCCTCTTTGAGTTGCCCACCTTGGATGCGCTTGCTGATATCTGCAGCTATTTCACCCAATGATTTTGTAAAGTAATGCCTGATGAGCGTGAGACCTCGAGTAAGCAGTAACCGATACCGGCTTCGGTACGTGGCGGACTCTTTGTGCTTGGGATGCGATTCCATATAGGCCAAGCAATTATCGAGATTGGACAACATATCCAGAAAATCATTCGCTTTCACAAGATTCGCGGCGCCAGGTGCATTCAGTCTTCGGGTCATGGGCTCGAGGTATGCGTAGTACTGAACATTCTCGTCGATGGCATGGGCAAGCCCACTCAAACGTCTTTGCTCAAGCACGAGTTCTTCACATTGCTGGCGAAACGCTTCAGTCTGTGCCTCTACTGCCTTGAAAGAATCCGAGAGCGTGGACAGGAGTCCGAGAGTGCTTGCTGTGGAAGCCAATAGATTGTCCAGATGCGCATGGGAGACGTCCAGCTCGTCGAGATATGCCTGATGCTCGGCATGACTCTCGTCCAGCAGCAGCTCCTCTACGGCGGCATACTCGGCCTCGAGATCCAGCTCGGTATCCTGTCGCCGGCCAATATCATGCGTTGCATCGCAGCTATTCTTCCGACGCGCGTGATCCTCCTTTTGGCTGTAAGCAGTTGCTGCATGGTTGAAGTCGCTGTAGCTTTGAGCTCTGCGGGCGATTGAGGCGCTCGGCGGCCCACTCCACGCGTCGTCTACCTCGTGTACCTCCTGAATGGGCTCTATCGCCACATCAGCTTTCTCTCCGGCCTAGCGCGCTATCAGAAGAGCGAATATGACTGGCGCTGGCGCTGCTTACAGGCTGTTGCAGCAGCGTGGGCCGGCGAGTGTGCTGCGACCTGTCCCGCGCGCTGCCGGTTACCGGAGCTGCAGTCAAAGTATGGAACCAGGCGTCGTCCATGTTGGCAATCAATACGATGGCTGGAGTCCTGGCGCTGTGCCGTTGGAGGCGGGCATGGGGACCAGACAGCCAACGTGTCGTGCGGATTTCGATTGCCTGACGGCCTGAAACAGCGGCACGGCTCCAGTAGGCGAAACCTTGTGCCTCAAAACCCACCTCACTCTTCGCGCCATGTATACTAGCTTGCTACCGTTGGCATGCACCAAAAGCCGCTCCGCATGCTGGTCTTTCACACCCACTTCACACCCTTCGACACCGACTCGGCCAAACTGTCGTCACATCCACATCAGAGAACCTAGAACCTGGAGAAGGACCGTTGAGTCCCGAGAAACGAGCATGTGCATGCGTGTTATTACACAGCAGCAGCTAGCCACGCTCCACGGCACCCGATCTCCATACACTCGCGGCTATGTAGCGCGATGATGGGGTCATAGCGAGTCCCAATCGGTCTTGACCCTGCAACCGCCTCACACCATCTCCAGAGGATGTGCCGCATGGCGCTTGCGTGGGCTCGTTATCACCCAGTCAACAGATCACCCACCTTGCGCCGCACACGTTCTGGCGCTCCCTGGCGCTTGCCGAGCACATGGGCTGTCGGCCAATTGTCCTCGGGTCCGAGGCGAACTGTCACGGTCTGCGGAAACCCCACGTAAGGTCCTCATGGATGACGGTAACGCGTTCTTCGTGCAACCACTGGACGTAGGAGGTAGCTGACGAGTCGTATCTTATTCGCCAACTGTCTCCCGATATGGCCGTCTTCGATCAAAGCACAGAGACCAAACGGACGCCACGCCGAGCCTGCCGAAACGTCCGATTCGAGCTTGGCTCTTCTTCACGCTGACATGTGGCTATTCTGCATCACACTCCCATAAATCATGCTCTATGCGCACTGTGCACGCGGGGCACTCGGGATACGCACGCATCTAGCGAGACCATGCAGCCACGTCTGTGTTCGCGAGATATGCTCGTCGGACAAGACTTCAATAATTGCATTCGCGTCTTCTGGGTGGAAGCAGGACCGGGATTGCCGTTCTGCACATGGACAGGCTAGACCAACTTCTGGACCTCTAGGACCGCCGCTCAAGCATATATACTACTGCAACCGAAACTGCAAAGCGAGGCGCGGTCCAGTTGACCCACATGCGACATCGCCTCCGTTCTGCAGAGCGGCTGATAGCTTGGTGATCAGAGAGATGACAAGAGCTGATCCTTGACATCTCTTGAAGCACAGATGGTCAATGAGGTATTTAAACAGAGCCTGGAAATGCTCGATTCCATCCATTTCCATTCGTCTGGCATTCTTTTGCTCTGAGCCTCCCTCCTCCCTCGGCTTCCAAAAGTTTTCATTCGCTCGAGTTCATATATCCCCAGCGTTCGCTACCGGGTCAGAGAGCATCGTTGACGCAGCGCCGCGGCCCTCTTTTGTAAAATTTCTATTCGGAGGCTATCTGCATCATGTCGAATTCGCGTGGGAGCACTATTGGCGGCCCTTTTT
Organism: Cercospora zeina; assembly: GCA_022702355.1. Classification (NCBI taxonomy): domain Eukaryota; kingdom Fungi; phylum Ascomycota; class Dothideomycetes; order Mycosphaerellales; family Mycosphaerellaceae; genus Cercospora; species Cercospora zeina. Next base: position 4,300,536 of record JAKLWX010000005.1, read on the forward strand.
ACGTCCACATTGAGGGGGTCAGCCATCATTGCATACAAACACTTGCTGCAGCTAACGTGTACGCAGCTTCCACCCACCTACACTTGGCAAGACTTGAAGGACCTAATCAAGAACCGAGCTAGACATGGCCTCTGGGCAGACATGATGGTAGCGCCCGGGCGGCCCACTGGCGCAGGTGTTGGTTACGCCCGACTGGAGAGGCCAGACGAAGCTCTCCAACTCTACCGTAAGCTCTGCAATGGCTCCAGACGTTCAATCGCTGACGAGCTTATGAGATTGGCTTGCATATGACAGGGTCGAAAACAGAGCACTCACGGTTCATCTATGGGACATCAGCGATGCTCGAAGAGCTCGCTTCGTACAGTGCAACTGCGGGCGTAGCTCGCAATGTGCTCAAACAGCGAACAGCGTACCGCAAAGGATGGCAATGTCGCTGCAGTGGCAGCCTTTGACGCCGGTCATGCCTATCGCTGCGCCGTTCGCGAGTCCACTTCCACTTTGTCCTTCTGGTCCGCAGTTACCTGCTCTAGTTCCCAGTGGAGCGCATTTTCCGCAGAGTCGGCAGCATCTGGCCGCAGCAAGGTATCAGTTTGGGAACAGCCCCCAAAATCATGCCTATTTGATGCAACTACAAAATGCGGCACCGCTGGTATCCGCACCGAGGCCAGCCCGCACCGCTGCCGGCCTTCCGGTCAATACAAGCAACGGGACATTCCCGACAGAATCTCGAGGCGTGTATGTGAGCGGCCTCCCTTGCAGTGCCGGTGAAAAAGAGATCAAACAATGGTTCGGCCAGGTCGGTCGTATCGTGGAGTTTCGCCTCAAAATCGACAAAGCCACGAAGAAATGGAAAGGAAACTGTACCATACAGTACAGCTCAGCGACCGAGGCGCAAGAAGCCATCAACGAGTTCGACGGCACCAAGTTTATGGAAATGAAGCTACTGGTTCGACTTGACAAGGTAGAGAGACCGACGATGCAGCCAGCGCAGCCCGCACGCGGCGTCCGCAGTGCAGGCAGTCCCACGATCGTCGATGGCAGTAGAGCCTACACACGGCAGATCATGGCATAAGGTGGTGTTCACTGAGGCATTGGAAGTACATAATGAAGCGGTAGCAGAGCTTCTCTTTTGGCGTTGTTCGGAAGCGTTTACGGATCACGGAGCATACAAATGACAGGTGGACTTCATAATGTGCACAAGCCAGTGTGAGCTTCCTCGGAAAAGTGGAAAAGCCAGATTTTTCGAATGACAAAAACTTGCGTAAAGCAATTGCAAGAGCTATGGGCCGAGCCGGTTGTGCTACGTAATAATGTGCAATGAATCCCATCTCAATTCTCATGTCGATACCCGCTGTCATATCGCCGTGCGACGTGGAGTTGACGATTGCGTGGGGTGTGCGACCCGCCCGCTTTGTACCACGTCGTGCCGCGGACTGTACAGGCTTTGGCATTTTCCTCTCCGAGGGTGGCCTGATGTTGCTGTATGACCTCCAGTGGCCAACTTCAGACTTAATCGATAGGAGGAATTCTACGCAAGACGCTGCTTCGCGCCAGCGACGTGCCTCGAACCTGAAGGCCGCAACATTCTCTCATTTGTTTTGGAGTTCCGAGGTTCCGGTAAGAATGGCATCAGTACACCAACATCGCGGCTGCGGCATCTCCACTGCATATGACCAGGTTCAGAGCTCTCTATGTGTGCTACAACGCGGCAATTGACACGCGAAGCGATGGCAGTGGGTGCCGCGGTCTAGAACGTGACAGGTGAGGCCGTGAAGCCTCTGTGGTGCCACGACATTACAATTCCTGAATCGGGTTGCAATTGCTAAGAGCAATGTTGTAGCTCCAAGAGTGGTTAAAGTGGAGCAATTGGCTGTGCAGAAAGTCTGCGGCATGAAGTGAAGAAGGTGCATGGCCAGCATACCCACTGGCGTGCAGATCACGCGGATGCAGACCACGCGAGCTGGGTCACCATGTAAAGGGTAGTTACTGCGCTTCTTCATGCAAGGGAGGTATGCTTGCGCATATGTGCACAAATGCCAGACTTTCCTACTTGTCCAGTGTCTTCATCTCCTTGGCGTATATGGATCATATGCGGATCCGCCTCCTGTCTGGACAGTCAATGTTACACATCTGCGTGTGATACACGTACCGTACCAGGATACGCCCACATGCATCAGGAAGTGGTGCGCGTTATATGTGACGAGGATCGGGTTTGTTCGCGAGCCGATCTCCAACTCGAACAGGGAAATTTGATCATTATTAGAGCAGCAAATTGTAGTTCCACGAGTGTGGGCTCTTGAGTTGCGTGAGCTAGTTCGGCCCCGTATAAACCGCCAGTCCCGGGACCAGTATTCGGCATTGTCGGCATTGCTGCCGGGCTGCACGTACGTTGTCACTTCCCAACCCACTGAAGCGACGAGAAGAGACTGCAAAAGCGCAGAAGTGTCCGCAAATAGCGCATGCTGCCGCGGCTACATGTTGTGTGATGTATGCGCGTCTTTGGGTGTTGCGAGACCATGGTGTTGCCGAGGAGCGCTGCTACAACCCAGGATTGCATACATACAGCATGCATCGGTTGCATGCTTACGGCTTGGTGACTGCTTACGCCCATGAAGAAGATGGTACAAAAATGTGATTTGCATGTGCATAGCGATAATGCTCGACTCGGCCGGACATCTGATGACGAGCGGATCCACATTATAACCTGAAGGTTGCATGTGCCATTCCCAGCCTCCTAGGAGGTAGGATCTCCGCGCCACGAAGAACCGATACTCCACGTCTGGTGGAGCTCGCCTCGCCAAATTTTGGGCACGGCTGTGGGGAAAGAAAGCACTTGGCACATACGGTCACACCAGGAGGCGACATCAACGCTGCATTTTCTCGCTGCTATGGGGTAAACGCTTCCGGTTCGAAGGCTGGACAACGCACAGATGATTCAGATCAATCACCGCGCCACTTCCAGGATTCGCACTCAAAATTGGCGTAGCACCTGAACTCATTGCTGAGGCCTTTGCTGTGCTCTGGCTCGAATGTGGTCGTCTTCACGCCAATCCGCGCGTAGAGTCGAAGTATGGTGGACTCCATCCTCTCCCCGGTGCAAGATATAAACCGCAGCGCTTCCTGCGACTCATCATCAGACCAGTTCTTCGCCAGATAGCGTGCAGTAAGTGCCGTCTTGGTCTGGCAGTCCGCAGACAGGAAGGGGGGATCGCAAATGATGCGGTCAAACTTCCCCTTTAGAGCCGGTGATATGCGGAGTGGATGCTGGAAGTCATAGAATTCGAAGTCTGATCCTACTACCTCGAATCTTCGGTCATACTCGAGCAGACATAGCTGCGGCCTGGGAGCTTCCTCGTCCTTTGCAATGATGTTCCGCAGCGCGACATAGACGCTCGGAGCAGACACGACAGCGATTGCGGAAGAGTTGGTGGCGCCTTGCAAGAGCTGTCGTGCAAGCACGTCAGCAGTATGGTCGTTGTACCAGAATTGACTCGCGTTCCAGTCTTCACCAAATAAATCCATGGTGAGTTTGTCGGAGCCATTTGCAAAGTTGTCCTCAGCCTTCGTCTTCAGCTCTTCGAACTCCTTGGCTTTGGCATCGCGCTCAGCATGGAACTCTGCTAGTGCTGCGAGAGTATCGGCGGGAAGTTGACTGCTCGTGGCGTGAGTGGTTTTTCTTCGACGAACCCACAGGGAACGGCGTACAGGTTGTCATCATCGTCCATGATGTGTCGAGTGATGCGGTTCGATGACTTGTTCACGGTTGTATCCTGACATGAGCGTTCCTTGTTCAATGTGTTGGAATGCTCTTGTCGCGGTGAATAGTTCGGCCGTTGGCTCATCTGACCACCATGTCGTTGTTGGCTGGGCAAAATTTAGAAGGCGTGGCGTGACTGCGGCAGGCGCGATTTGGTTCCAGGCTCAGGCATCCCTGCATTTAACGACTCCGCCTCATCTACATCATCTGTGCCATCACCTATCTAATCTTCGCCAACACCTCACTCCTCCAACACCGCCGACAACACCGCCGGCGCCGCCGCCGCCTCCGTTTCGACACTTCAACGCGGTCTGAAAAGTCACGACGACCACGTCGTGAGCGCCATGAGCTCGCAGCGCTATGAACGGGTATGTAAGCGCCGAGGCATTCGCCTCCTGCTATCTAGGCTGCCGCCACGGACACGACTGACATGGCGTATGCGCAGGTCGCTGGAACAGACGAAGGCGACCTCGTAGCATCAAACGCTCCCATCGCCCTTCCCAACTCGCCGCCACCATCCTTCCGATCGCGCAACTCGTCCCGGCGAGCGTCACGAGACAACCACTCGATTGAGGACGAGCGCGAACTCGATGATGCCTTCGGCGCACCTTCAGACGATGAGGACGACGACGATGACACACGCGACCGGAGGCGATTGATACTAGCGGACGAAGGACCCTCTGGCCCAGCGCCGCCAACCAGACGACCCGACGCGCCACACCGAGTGGCCACCGAAATCCCCTCGTACGTGCCCGCCGCAGCGCCCGGCTCGTCAAACGGCCGGGTAGTGGGCGGCGGACAGAATGACGGAGTGTGGGCAAATCTGAATGCAAAACCTCGACCTGGGGATGACGTTGACGAGAAACCACCGACATACGAACAGGCTGCGGCGGATGCAACACCACCGTACTGGGAAACGACCGTACTTTCGCCTTATAACATGACTGGCAATCCGGACGACGTTTTCATCGATGGTTTGCTTGTTGGCAGCATTTTCAGTTTCATCTGGAATGCGCTCATTTCAATGTCCTTCCAACTGATCGGGTTCTTACTCACATACCTCTTACACACTACACATGCTGCCAAAAACGGGTCAAGAGCGGGACTGGGCGTGACACTGGTGCAGTATGGCTTCCAAATGCGATACGCGAGCACAATAGGAGGAGGAAACTCCGATCCTGCGCCCGGTGCTCCTACAGACGGCATACCCGACGACCCGAACTCACACGACTTTGATCCTGGACAAGTCACAGGGGGAGATGCCGGCTCAGGTTGGGGTGGATTGAGCACAACAGATTGGCTTTCATATGTTCTGATGATCGTGGGATGGTTCATCCTCATCCGAGCTGTGAGCGACTTCTTGAAAGCCAGACGGCAAGAGGCCCTTGTACGGTCCTCACCCGATAGAGGGCTCGGTGTTGCAGTCGTGGCTGAGAACGAGACACCTGTGCAGGCCGTATGAGAGGATTGTTTTGAAATTAATTGCAGCGAGCGAGTCTTTTCATTTTTGGAGTGTGCACTCTACGAATTATGCAGGGAGTCTGCGCTGGCATGGGAGAGGCGTCCGTCCTTTACATTGTGGCACGCTAATACGCGCAATATCCCTGAGTAAACGGCTTTCGTACATGTGCCTCTTCTATCATCTTGAGCTTTCATGGCATTGACCCTTGGGGAAGCCCATTCGTCTTGTGTCCTTCTGCTCAACAAAAGTCTATCACTGATGCTGTGACCTACCCTTATCAAAGATTCCAATCAGCAATTCGCCTCTATTACGCCAATGCAAATTCGCTGCCGCCTGTCTGGCTTGCCGGCTACCTGAGCCTCTGTAAAATGCCACGCCGTATCATATGCTCTACCACAGTCCAACAACCTTTCATCGCCTCAGAGCGAACAGCGTTCCGCTTCTGCCACACCCAAGCGAATGAGAACATGCCTTTGGCCTCGCTTCTTACAGCTCAAAGGTGCACCACTCCCTCTTTGGCGGAATTTCGGGCATGATGATGACCCCATCCCTAGCAAACGTCCCTGCCTGCGCAGCCCATTCATACACATCCTTCAACTTCGGTCCTATGCTCGGATCTTCGTACACGGAGGCAGGAGCTTGTGTCATGGCGTTCAACTTTTCCGATATCTCGGGAGGGCCTGTTGGGAACCAGATTCGCTCAATACCTCTCTGATCGGGCTTTGTTGGATCCACGACTTCGTAGCCAGCAGTGTCGTTCTTGGGGTTTACGACCACGCGCTTGCCTTTCCATGTTGGGGGTAGGTTGATTGTTTGGGTCCCCGGTGCAAGATTGTTGGCGCCGAAGGTCGCAGTCCCTGGTACTTCCGTGGGTCTCGCAGCGAAGGGATTGGGTCTTACCAGATTGGCCTGCTGCTGGGTAGAGGCAGCAAAGGGTGACGGTCGGTTCGCACCGAACGCAGAGGGAGCACCGAATCCGACCCCGGATGTCTGAGCTTGCTGTGTGCTGCCAAAAGGCGAATTGTTCGTTGAAGCTGCCGGATGTTGGCTACCAAAAGGAGTGCTGTTCGTTTGTGTTGTTGCTGATAGGCTACCGAAGCCGCCACCAGACTGCGATGCTGAGGCAAAGGGACCCAAGTTGCTCGATTGTGCACTTGCTGGCGCGAAGGGACTCACTCCTGGTCTTGCTGCAGCTGAACCAAAGCCAGTGGACCCGAAGGCTGGCTGTGATGGTGCACCAAATCCTCCTGAAGATGGCTGCTGAGCTCCGCCAAACGGGCTGGGCTTTGGTCCCAATGTCGATGGTGCCCCAAATGCTCCCGTAGCGGGTTGTTGAGCTCCTCCAAACGGATTTGGCTTTGCACCCAGTGCAGAAGGGGCGCCGAAGCCTCCGGAGCTTGGTTGTGCACCAAAAGGGTTGGGTCTTGCACCCATTGCTGAAGGTGCGCCGAAACCAGTGCTGGGCGCTGCACTCGCACTTGCACCGAACGGTGAGGGCTTGGCACCTAACGCCGACGGAGCGCCAAATGCTCCGCCGGTAGGCGCTGATGGCGCGCCAAATGCGGGCTGCGATGTTGCGCCAAATGCTGGCTGCGATGCTGCGCCAAATGCTGGCTGAGGCGCTGCGCCAAATGCTGGCCTTGGAGATGCACCAAATGCTCCGGAAGGCCGTGAAGCTGAACCAAAACCGCCAGGTGCTGTACTCGAGTTTGCTCCAAAGCCGCCAGACGTGGTGTTAGTACCTTGGCCCATCCTCCACGGCCAAGTTCCTGGCGCCGGCTTGATGACACTGTCGTTCCGGTTCGGTTGTGATTCATCGGCGGCATATCGTTTCGCATCTTCGGTATTGGTAAGGATATTTTGGATCTTGCTGCTCATCAATTGCTCCAGCTGGGCATACTGTGCTTCCTACGCGTGGTGTCAGTAGGCAAGATGAGTAGACGCGAAGAGAAATACCAACAAACTGTGGCCGTGTGCCATTTGCTTGTGCGAGATACGCTTGTACTCGCAATTCCTCTGGACTGAGCTCGAGTGGGCCTTCAATCAATTGCTTGGGTGCGCCTCTCCCAGGGCCATATGCGCCGAAAGGGTACGCAGGGCGCTCGCCCTCTTTCTTGTCGCGGACGTAGGTCACATCGTTCTTGATATCTTCCGTGTTTAGGTGGTATGGATTCTCGTCCACTACACTGCCGTTAGCTCGCTCCTTCGTGACTGTTACCGAGGCCTCGTCTGCGCTGTCCAGACTGGCGGCGGTACGACATCGTGCACTCTTCTCCATCTCGATCACAGGACTGTGAAGTGATGAATTACTGCTGCCACGCGCAAGTGGATGATGGAAAGTCTCACCGTTTCCCGGTCGACCTCGCGAGCCAAAGGCGCCACCTCCTCCCTGATTTGAGAGAGGAGCGAAGCGATTCGATTGCGGTTGCTGAAACGAGCCTCTTCCGGGATGCTCATTCCGACAGCTGTCTGTACTGGCGTTTAGCATTTTCCCGAACGGTAATCAGCAACTCGTCCCTACCTCCATATCTGCACCTGCCCTCCTGGAAGAACTTGCAGACCACCATCGTGGCCGCCGCTACTCGATCACCGCCGCCCTGCTCACCATGCGCAACGAAATGTCAGTTGTAGTTGTTGTAGTGGTCAACGACACTGCAAATTTATGGCCGATGTCTGTGGTGTCGATAGTGCAGACGTCGAGGCAGAAATGTGGCGACCAGCGGCACTTTAAGACAAAGACGCGTCTCGTTCACGCGTCACTCGTCGGCCCGCGGGCTCGAAGGTGAAGTGTAGGTGAATATGTGACGTTGATGAGGCGGTCCGAGCGGATCTCGTCACGGCCGCTTTTTTGGTGGTACTGTAGAGCGGTTGGCGGCACTGAGGCCTGAGGTGCGCGTCGGCACATCTGAAGGCCCGAAACCTTGTTTGCGCTTCTGTGTCTCGTGTCGTGTTCGCGCGCACGCTGCTGTGCAGAGACCGAGCGAGCATCGTCGGGCATGCGATGCGATGAAAATGCTTTGCTCGGCCGCGGCGACATTGGCCGGCACGTAGTTCGTTCCGTCGCGTCGCGTCGCGAATGTGGCCTGCCTGCTTGCCACGCGCAGACCTTCGGTCGCTAGACACCACCGACGCCTCTTCTGCCCGCCCGCACCCTCGAGAGCGATACTCCACTCCTCGACGACCTCGAGCATGACCCTTTCGCCTGATGCACCCCGTCTCCGTCCTCACATTCGGCATCTTCTTGGCCGGATACATCACTGCGCGCTGGGATCTGGTCACGCGCTTGTACGAGCTCGCCATCTTTGCCTGGGACCACGGAGTGATAGTAGGTGCAGCACCTCCCGCCGGGCACCATCGTGGCTAACGAGCGTCTCCGACAGACCCGCGCCGCCAAAGGCTTCGCCGTGCTGTCCATCTTCTTTGTGCTGGTGCTCATACCCATTGAGCGCATCGCCGCCCGCGAAGCCGAGCTTGTCAGTCACCGACGTGTGTGCAACGCTCGAAGACATCCATCTAATACGAAGCTTCAGCACCCACGCCAGCCAGAAGCCAGCATATCAGCACGCGAGCAGCTGAGACGCCGAGGGTCCTTCTAGCCTCTGCTTCGACGCAGGAGTGCCCGCAATGGGAGCATGCCCAGCCACAATCATGGGTTGATGCGTGTATTCTGGCCTTCGGATGCGCCAAGGGATATCCTCCCAGGAGTGCTGGTGGGATGGAGGAACTCAGACTTGGACATTCTCATCGTAGCCATCCTGCAAGGCGTCGAGGTGAGATTCGGTGCGTGACTCGCACGGCGCCGATGCGCTGACGAATGCTAGCATCGCAACGTTGAACATGCCCTGCGCATGCGGACGCTCTTTCGCGGTAGCCCGTACTCGATCGACAAGCTCGTAGCGCACTGTGGCAACCAGCAGTTGCAAGTTCTTGGGACCCTCAACACCGAACCCCTCGGCACGCTCTTCGACCCGAAGCTGCTATGTTTGCATACTGTGCCTAGGAGCGCAACACCGCGCGTCGAGCGCTACGAGAATGCCCCAGTCACTTTTCAGATCATCACCTTTGATAGACCAGACCCGCGGCGGATGCAATACCTCTCCCTCACTCCCATCTCTCTGGCTCTTGGGGACAAGAGAGGACCGTATGGCGGCGACGCTTCGTTCAACCGAATCGACAAGGACGAAGCAGACGTCAAAAAGAAGAAGGCGAGACTCGTGGAGAAATTAAAGCAGCACAGTGTCATTCGACGTGCACGGTCCGAGAAAGAGCTAGCGTTGAATGATATCGTGGTACAAATCAACTGCTCCGCCGAGCTGGACGCTCTAATGCAGTCCAACATCAGCTTGGTTGGAGTGCGGGCGAAACGAACGATGAGCGTGGGAGAACGAGTGGTGGAGTCGGCCACAAATTTCTGGGACTACGTGCAGCTGGAATCGAAAAGGTCGTTTCGGCATCACATTTGGCCATTCCTGAGACAAGTGGTCGTACTATACCTGATGGTGCTGCGAATAGCGGCCGAGGTCCTACTTTCCCTGTTGGACTGGCGGCCTTTCGGGCAAGCAGCTCTCAAGGACATATCGGCTACGGCGCAACAAGTCGACATCCGCCTGCAGCAGTTCTGTTACTGGCCCGACCAATACGTCACGTTGAACAGGAGACGCAATGACTGGGAGAGCATCACCAACAGCCATCCGGACTACATCCGCTTCTTCAATTCATTGTGGCTCGTTGCGAACGATGTGATAATCGGCATTGCGCTGGGGTCGTACATCGTCGAAAATGTCGACTACGTGGCGCACCTTCTTGACACCACTGTAGCCGAGTATTCGGTAGCTGGGCTTCAACAGATGCTGACATGGCTCATGGACTATCCTGCTGGATTGAAGCTGAATAACGAGCTCGCGACTTTCCTGGGCGATCTTTTCCTCTGGGTCATCGAATACTGGAACGGTTGCATGATGGAATTACGCCCGGCACTGCCTTCTTTGATACGAATCATCGGCGTCACAAGTTTCGCGGGCGCCAGCCTACCCATATCTATGTTCTCGGACTTGCTCTCTGTGCTCACCATGCATATTTATTGCTTCTACGTTGCTTCCGCCCGGATCTACAATTGGCAGCTGACAATCATCATCTCGCTCTTCCACCTCTTTCGCGGAAAGAAGAGGAACATACTGCGAAGTCGTATTGACAGCTGTGATTACGACCTGGATCAGCTCCTCCTTGGTACGATATTGTTTACGCTCCTGTTCTTTCTATTGCCGACGGTTGCCGTTTTCTATGCGACGTTTGCAGGGGCAAGGATGGCCATCATAGCGCTGAAAGCTGCGCTCGACACGTGGTTGGCATGTCTCAACCACTTTCCCCTTTTCGCTCTGATGCTTCGCGTCAAAGACTCCCGGCGTTTGCCAGGCGGCATTCAATTCGAATCGCAAGATATCCCTCGCGCGTTGTTATTGGCTTCTGAGAGCTCCGATGAGTTGGCAAAGGTGTCGCCGACATCTTACGTTAAGCTCAAGGTACTATCTCGCTTCAATTGCCGGTGGGCTGTCTAATTCGTTCGCAGTCCATACCTCTACCTCTTTCGCAGACATTCTCGCAGTACGCACAGCTGGGGCAGCGGCTCCGCAAGCACTATCTCTTGCCGAGGGTGTTCTTGTGCCTGGTGTCTGGGCAGTTTGTGCCTCCGATACATCGCAAGAACCTTTACAGCCTGCAATACAGCATGCTCCCGGTCAAGCGAATCACAATCGGCGAGCTATGGCAGCTTCTGATGGAGCAGAGACCAATCGAGCACGGACAAGGGAACGGCCAGCCGACCGCCAATGGCCACATTGGCGGAGGCAAGAAGATGAATGGACGAATAAAAGGTGTCAGCGGTTACTGGTGGAGCAAATGACGGTTTTAAGATGAACGATTAATGTATAGTGTGCAATAACGAAAGCAGATTCGAGAATGCGATCGCACCGTGAGGCATCGAAGTGGTCCTGATGAGGCTCTTTGCACGTGGCGTGTAATTTTAGGTGCCTGTTTCATAAGCGTCGTTGGGGGTGGGATTGCATCTGCTAGACTGCTATCCGATCGAGACATCCATGGATGATGGCTTGGTTTCAACGACAGCATGTGCGGGAGTGAGTTGTTCATACCATACCAGCTTTTATGTCCTCGGCAATAGACTTGCATCATGCCTACCGATGCAGACTTGCCGCCGCTGGGCCATCAGCTACGTGGTCTCCGGAACAAAGAAGAATCAATAGAATGGCGGGCGTAGCGAACGAGATGTCGGTTGTCTTGAAACTAGCCGTGGGACGAGGCAGCCTCAGCAGCTAAGTTAGACAAGCCATGAGCTTGGGCTCGATTTACTACCGAGGCATGGAGTCGGGCCGTGAGCCTCCGGGGAACGTTTTGCAAAGTATGTGTCGTATGTGTTTTGCATGAGCCAGGCCGCGAGCTATAGATGAGCGCAAGGGCCTAAGCAGAGGATCGATACTTATGCTCAAGCACCTGGGACTAACTACGGCAGGTTATGGGTCTGGTGCATCATTTGCCGTCAGCGCGTTGTTCTCTGTCATTGACAGATATGTATGAGCGATGGAGTCTATCACGTGGCGGCAATGTGCTCGTCGGTGTCATGGCCGTGTTATGCGTGTTTCGCAGTGTGAGGTAGTGTTTCGTATTTGGTTGCGACGTCCGTTCATAGTCACGGACTTACGGTTGGCCTCAGCAAATTGGGGAAAAGCTTCCAGACTCCTTTGCACTGCGACACACACCCCTCGACTGATGAAGGTCGTCGCGCTCGACGGGCAACGTTGGCGTAGTCCATGGCATCGTTCGTTCCTGTATACAACCTTGGCGATAGAGGAACTGGAGATTAACACCGTGGCACAAGCTCTAATTATGTTTCGTGCAGTGGCAGTCACAGCACGGCAGGCATATGCTGTCCTCGATGCGGTTTCGTGTTCGGTGACGTTCTGTCTCCCGAGGATGAGAAAGGAGGCTGTGTTGCGAGACAAGAAGTGACCGCAGCAGAGACAACAACGCTTGGGACTTCAGCCACCCAAAGATCCTACGCTGCTACGTACACCATCCGCACGGGCGACGACGGCGGCCAGTGGATATACTCCTATCGGAGGACACGCGGAGGACAACGTCTGTATCGACTTTGATTGGGGCTACTGGCGAGGTACGTACGTCAATCACGGCGACGCGAATGCAGCGGGCACGTGCGGGCAGCGCGAGATGAGCTTCATTGCCAGCGACCTGGACCGGTGGAGCTCACCCGCCGGGATTGCTGTCATTGCTGCTGCTCATCGCCCGTCCATGCACATGCTAAGAGACACCGCGCTGCTAGACCGTGGGTGACGAGTCCCGCGAACCTCCCACTCATCACCGGGCCCCGAACGCTCTCCACCGAGATCTACTCGCCCGCACCGCCGCTCTTCTGCCACCATGGCCTATTCTCCCAACTACCAGGCGCAGAACGACAACATGCGTGCGACCTTCGTGCCGGGCGGCAACGACGACTACTACATGCCGTCCGTCAGCCCGCCCTTGGTGCAGCCGGAGCCACAAAGGTATGATGCCCACTGGGGGAGAGATCTGGGGCGGGGCAATCGCGGTGCACGTCGCGTGCTCCCCACGGCCAAGCTCATTGTCACGACAGACAAAGAAACATGGTTCCACGAATATATGTGATATGTGTGGCTGATGGAGTGACACCGTAGGATAAACCCAGAAATGTCAAACCAGATCAGCGAGGGCTTGAACAATCTCGACTTGAATAGCCGCGCGGACGACCTCCCCCACCTCTCGCCCTTCCCAAAATTGGTCAATCCTGGTCCCAATGTGCCTCCCTCCGACGATGAGCTCGAGGCGCGCCTGGAGAACGCGCGGATGCCGGTGCTCAACTCCAACGATCCCGAGATGCAGCTGGCATGGGCAGCAGACGCCCTCGTATACGCCGGGGTGTGCTCCGACGAGGCGGAACGATTGGCAGCGCTGAAGCCGCAGCAAGCGCGATCGTCGACGCCGAGGGTAGAGCACCAGCTCAAGGTGGACGCCATGAACATTGTGACCTTTCTCGCAGACCAACATCATCCGCGAGCAGAGTTTCTGCGGGGCATGTGGCTAGAGTGGGGTCGCTTTGGCCAGCGCGAGGACAAGAAAGAGGCATTTCGATGTTATTCGCGCGCAGCAGATCGAGGATATGTTCGAGCGGAGTACAGGATCGGGATGCTGTACGAATCGTACAATGACCCGGTCAAGGCTCTGCGGCATTACAATCGCGGCGTGGATGCCGGGGACGCGGCATCGTGCTACAGATTGGGCATGATGACTTTGCGAGGGCAGCATGGGCAGCAACAGGACTGGGCGAAGGGCATTGCGCTGATCAAGCAGTCTGCTGATGCCGCCGACGAGAACGCTGCCCAGGGTGCCTACGTATACGGAATGCTGCTCGCAAGGCAGCTGCCCCAGATCGAAGTCCCAGAGGAGTTTCTACCCTTTGACGAGATGCAAGCAAGAGTCAACATTGAAAAGGCCGCCTACATGAAATTTGCAAAGGCGCAGTCGAGAATGGGCTCTGCATTCGAGCTGGGTTCCATGGGCTGTGAATTCAACCCGGCTTTGTCAGTACACTACAACGCCTTGGCTTCGAAACAAGGTGAAGCGGACGCGGACATGGCGTTGAGCAAATGGTTCTTGGTCGGCTCAGAAGGCTTGTTCCCCAAGAACGAAGAGCTGGCATACAACTATGCCGAGCGAGCTGCGGCTACCGGACTGCCAACTGCTGAGTTTGCGCTCGGATACTTCCACGAAATCGGCATGTATGTGCCGGTCAACCTCGGAAAGGCGATGGAGTGGTATGAGAAAGCGGCTAAGCACGGAAATGAAGACGCAAAAGGGCGGATCGACGGTCTGAAGAAGAAAGAAGTGCTGAACAAGCGCGACCACGAGGATGTGGCAATCAACAGGATTCGATCTACGCATGGATCCATGCGTACACAGCGACCAGATCGATTCCGACAGAAACAGGAACCCTCGCTAGGCACTGTTGCACCAAGCTATGCACCCTATGCAAATGGCTATAATGCTGTGCAGCCTCCTGCAAGAGGAACGACGCCATACCCGGCTGACGACGGCCCGCCCAGTGTGGACGTCAGACCAGCTTCAGTTGCTCCATATCCCATGGCAGATGGTCCGCCCGGATCACAGTATGGAACTCCACGAATTGGCGGTGGACCCACGGGCGGTTTCTTCAACGCGACTCCGCATCGACCAGCAACTACTGTCGGTGCTGCGCCTCATGATCGTCCCAGCTCTGCTTTCCAGCTCAATCCCGCCCTCATGCAAAATCAATCTCAAGGTGGATTTCGTCCGTATTCTGAAGCTAACTTCGCGCCGGGTCCGCTACGACCACTCAGTGCACAACCTCTTCCTCTTGATCAGCGCCAGTCTTCTGCGCCCTCTGGGTCTTACAATGCATTATCACTGCACCCTAACGATCCAGGAGCAAGACCTGGTATGGGCGGTCGTGTCACATCGGGCCCAGCTGACTTGCAATCACGACCTCCCCAAAACGGCATGCCTCCTCCGGGACCTGGTTACCTCCAACACCAACACACAGCACCGCTCGCAGCTCCAGTATCAACGCCACAACCGCAACAAGCTGTTGGCCTTGGATATCAAGCACCATACGCCGAGCGACCGCAAACGGTGGATCCCACGTGGCGTGAGAAACCTGACCGACGAAGGAGAGGCTCTGGAGAAGACAGAAGACCATATGGAGCTGTAGCGAAACCATCTCCTGCCGGACCCTCTTCGAAACCAATGAACGCGGCCATGGGCGCAGGTGGAAAGGTTCCAATTGCGGGAGGTGTGCCTCTAGGGGCCAAAGGCGGTTCTGCACCCACTCCACCACAATTGCAGAGCCCAGCTTTACCGCCAAGCAAGTCCGGGACGCCGAGACCGGCCGGAGCCCCTGCCGCTAAGCCGCCCGGAAAGGGACCAAAGACCTTTGAGGAGATGGGTGTGCCTGCGCATAATCAGGACAAGGATTGTGTAAGTTTTGTATCATCCATTGATGAAGTAAAGATGAACGCGCTAACGGGTCACGACAGGTTGTCATGTGATTTTCCTCCGATGTTGGTCTTGGATATGGGCATGTATGATTCAAGTGATACCAGAGAAATTTGGGATGGAAGCGAAGCAGAGACATCTCGGCAGCGTCTTGTTTTGGGCGTTCTGGCAAGGGGATGGAAGCGTGCCGTGAGCTTTATGCCAATTGCCAAGAGATCCTTTCTAGCTTTTAGCTGCTTGTTGTGGTGTCCATGGGGGGTGGTCTCTCCGCATAGCGTGGTGTGGCGCACAGTTACGTATCAGCGGACTCGAACAGTTCAAACCCAATTAAAGGACGATAACCTACTGAGGATGACTTGTTTTAGGTTTTGGCAGTGGTGAATGTTGCATTTGTCTGCCGTGTGAGTAACGAGGGCTTTGCAGGGTTTAGGAGACAATGTGCCAATGCGATCAAGAATTGAAGTCCCCTTTCATTTGTTGTATTGTACTTTGTATCTCGAATGCAACCGAATGAGGATGAAGTCTCCCCTCATTTCTTGTATCGTATCTCAAGTACAACTGGCCGAGTGGGGGGTGAGTTGCTAATCGTTTGATATGATGCCCAGGAGAACCCATACTCACTAACCGAGACGTGCTTCTCACTTTAGAGTCTTCCCGATGACCGCTTTGACATCAGCTCTATACTTGGCAGTCATCTGATCGGCTGCTTGCTGAGACTTCTGCCCGCGCCATGCGTCAGTCCAATGGACAATGTCAAGGACTTCGTTCTTGTCGATTGGCTTGCGCTGTCTCCAGATGTGACGCATCAGTGGCCCAAGCGATCTCGCGGCCTGCTCGACATGCGTCGGGCTACCGCTGTAAACCAAGCCGACGTCGAATTCGAGTGTTAATTTGCGCAGCTTGGGGGCCTCTCTGAGCCTTGGTAGGAGACGCATCATTGTGGTCTTGTAACACATTGCAGACCGGAGGCTGACGTCTCTGATGTGTCTGACTGATCCGGTGATTTGGAGGAAGAATGGCCGTCCTACATCTAGGTCCTGGATGTGGAACACATTCTCGCCGTAGAGGATCGAGATTGCTTCGTGTTTGATCTGTTTGCAGCTTCGGAGCAGGCCGGGGGCGAAAAGGCTTGAATCTGTGTTCGCGAATGTGGTCTGCGCGTCTATGCGCGGCTCCTCTGTCTCGGGGTTGGCTATGATGTGTACCGAGCCTGGCGCTACTAGGCAGAGCCGATAGATGTTGTTTCGCAATTCGGCGGGCAGGTCCAAGAATGAGGTCTTGCTATGCTCTTCCGCCTGTTCGGCCATTTGGGTGAAGTTGCTGCTTCATGTCAGCTATAGCTAGCTCTGTTAGTGTGAGAACACGAATCGCCTACCTCTGAACTTTCTGTGCCACTGGTTGTTTGATCGCTGGGATGGCGTTGCGCAGAGTGGCGCTGACCTTTCTCCCCTCTACATGCCCTCAGGCTTTCAATGGTGAGTGCCTTAGGCGAAATGAAGCACAGTGGATGAGGTTCCACTTTCAGCTTACTTCATTGCAAAACTTGCAAGTGCCAATCAACTGAGATATTTTCGGTATCGATCCCGCCTTCCACCGATCAAGAGAAACACTTAAATGAGGCATTCTGCTCACATTAGCCCATCACCTGCAGTACATGCTCTTCTGTTCCAGAGAGTGTTTTCCAGCCTTTGGCAGTCTCGGCCACCAAAAGGTGCATTCGGAGGCAGATTCGACATCTGTGGCCAGCGCGATGCAATTGTTCACGCAAAGCTGCACGGACATGCGGTGAATATTCAAAACTGCATCGGGTTCGGTGCAGTCTGGTTTGCAAGAACGGGAAGCTGAGTGCTGGATGAGTATAGAATAGTACTTGGATGTTGCGAAGGGAGTGACCGCCAAGCCTCGGATGTGATCGGCCCGCGGTGCGTTCTTGGTCAGCAGATAAGTACTTTGTACAGCTCACTGTTGTGAAAGAATGCTTCATCCTCGTCCAAGGCAGCTTTGATGAACGAACTGGGAACATCGCTAATTCTGCACAGTAGCGGTGAAAGTGCATATGGGCTTGATGTCATGTACACGCACGCGTTGCCCTTTCTGACGATGGACTTTACCTGACACACGGCGAAGACAGCACCAAAATCACGACATTGCAGCTAAGAGTTTCGCCATGTTAGCAAACAACGGCCGGGACCACCTCGAATCCCCGCCGAGCCCGCGCACTGGCACGATACAGGCACGATGCAGGTACGATGTTCGATTAATAGGACCACGTGCAACGGTGAGCCAAAAAGGGACGATAAGGTATGTCCACGGCCAGTCTTTTTTCGGGAGAATGGTCACGCCATGCCGTGCCCGTAATTGCAAAGAGAGGGAGTCAGAGCATCGCTAGACTGTGATAAAGACCTCTTCTGAAATTTCCATCCTTCTTCTGCACCCCTCCAGCTTCCCTCCTCGCTTGACCGCACTTACTCCGCATCGTCCACTGACTCCCAGCGTCACGTTATGGCACCCTCAGCAGTGGAGGTCGAAGCAGCCCCTGCCGTGGCCGATGTCACAAATGGTGTGAAAAAGCTTCTGTCCTCTGACAGCAAATCTTCCTCTCTCCAGAGGAAACCACTGGCATACTCTGGATCTCTGGACGAGTACGAATCGTTCGACGTGACCAATGTCATCGGCCGAGAATTTCCTCATCTGCAGCTGAGCCAGATCTTGCACGATGACAGGAAGATCAGAGACCTTGCAGTCACTGGTATGCGAGCTTCATGGCCTTCATGTCGTATGGTTTGACAATTTCTAGTTTCCCAACGCGGCGTTGTCTTCTTCCGAAACCAGGACCTCCATATCAATGACCAGAAGATTCTGGGCCAAAAGCTCGGCGAACTGACAGGCAAGCCCAAGACATCTGGATTGCATCGTCATGCCCTACTTAATGGCAAATCTCTTGGCATCAAGCTTGGCGAGAATGGGGAGGAGCTACCAGATGATGACGAGATCTCCATCATCTCATCTCAGGCGAACAGGAAATACTATGAGGAGCGATACAAGGCAGCTTCCGTGTACCTTGCCTCCGACGGCTGGCACGCAGACATCTCCTTTGAGCCAGTCCCATCGGACTACGCTATTTTGAAGATTGTCCAACCTCCAGAGGATGCTGGCGGTGACACGCTGTGGGGTATGACTCTAGATGCAGCTTGATTGATCCACGCGCTGACTGCTTCATAGCATCCGGGTATGAGGCATACGACCGCTTATCACCATCCTTCAAGAGCTTGGCTGAAGGCTTGACTGCGACACATCACACTCCTGAATTCGCCAAGACTGCAGCACGGAACGGCCTTCAGCTTGTAGATGGCGAGCGAGGTGCTCCAGAGAACGTCGGATTGTCCTTTGCGGCCTCGCATCCCGTCATTCGAACGAACCCGGTCACGGGCTGGAAGTCTTTGTATGGCGCCGCAGGGCAAGTAAAAGCCGGACATATTGATAACGTGACGCCTCGCGAATCGGATCTGTTGAAGGACTACTTCCTATCAGTCATTGCAAACAACCACGACTTGCAGGTGCGATTCCGCTGGAACAAGAATGATTTGGCGATTTGGGATAAGTAAGTGTCTTGAAGCTTGGGGAATGAAGCATTTGTCTGACAACGCGCAGTCGAAGTGCCTTCCACACTGCGACAAATGATTACTATGGCGCTCGGCAAGGTAACCGTGTGGTGTCGCTTGGAGAACGACCTTATTATGACCCTGCTTCCTCGTCAAGACGAGAAGCATTGGCCAAGGAGGCCAGGAGGTGATAAAGAGGTGTCAATAAAGCCTTGCGTGCGATCTTGAGTAAAGAAGTCTGATCATGGCCAGAGCTGAGCTCGTGTGGTGTTCGCTGTGAATGGCGAGATTATCTTCAGCGTGTTGAATACCGCCTCTATACCTGATACCGAAACTCAACGAAGTCTTCCAAGGAGTTCTACGAATCATGAATGGCATTTTGCTGCGGGGCCTTCTTGCTACATAGTATCTCATCTCTTCAGGATCGCATCTGTTGACGCACAGACACGACTATGACGTCTCAAGGACGAGCTTGGCACTGTGGGGGTGTTCCAGGAACGGCCAACATCCTGCACATTCCCTCACCCCGCACACTCGCGCCTTCACTTCACCTTCTAGTTGCCTGGCTGAAATATGTTCATGTCATGCGGCACGAGTCGTAGCCAGGATCCACGTTTCTCTACAGAACGATGGCCTACGATACCAACTAGCTGACCCTGCTCAGCTCTCGGCTAGTCTATCGAGCTATTATTACGACGAGCAAACAAGGATCCCCCAAACTCAGCTCCGCTGGACTCGTTCCTGTGTGGGGATCCTGCCACGCCCGGAGTCGGCCACCAGGGAATTGACCGCAGAGTGCAGTATACAGTAAGCCGATAGTCCAATTCGATTGCTTTGCTGGCGCCTTGCTGCACCATTGAACAGACGAGTGCCCCAGTCCACGGATCCGCTCGGAACGGGGTATGGAGACCGTCCAGAACTTCAGATGTCCTTCGTACGCGCTTTGATCAGTCATGCCTCGGCTTCTCCATCTTAGTTGACTGCTGCTGCTGCTCTACAGATCTTTCAATGTGTCATGTTGTCCTAGCGTTGGAAGCGCTGGTAGAACATTATATGAAGGGCTTATAAGTAATCGAATCCGTTTGGCTGAATATGACGTCCTACTTGACAGAAGCTCTCATCACAAAAGCATTTGCATCTGATTAACGACAATATCATGGGTTCCATTGAGCAGAAAGCCGAACTCGATGCGATCCAAGCTGATGTCCTGGTAATTGGTGCTGGGTTCACAGGCGTCTCAGCCATCCATCGGCTGCGAAAGGAAGGCTACAGCGTCAAGTGCTTTGAGCAAGGCGAAGGATTTGGAGGTGTCTGGTACTGGAACAGGTACAGTCGCCAAAGCCTGTTGGTTGGCGCGGACCGATGTTGACAGATAGTAGGTATCCTGGCGCCCGAGTCGATTCCGAATGGCCGTTCTACCAGCTTGACATACCTGAGCTGGTAAATACATGGTCGTTCTCGGAGCGCTTTCCGGGCGATGAAGAGATTCGCAGATATTTCGAGCATGCTGACAAGGTGCTCAACTTGTCAAAAGATACTTACTTCAATGCAGAAGTAATCGAGGCAAAGAGAGATGACACTACGAATTTGTGGACAATCCGCACGAAGCAAGGCCATGTTGCATCCGGCAGGTACCTTCTTCTTGGAACCGGCTTGCTTCACCGCACTTATATGCCAAACTTCCCCGGTCAGGAAAAGTACAAAGGTGCACTATGTCACTCGGCACAATGGCTCAAGGATTTCAATGGCAAGGGGAAGAAAATTGGTCTGATCGGAGCAGGAGCAACCGCAGTGCAGATTACTGAGCAACTGGGCAAGGTCGCTGACGAGCTGGTCGTCTTTGTTCGCCGACCTTCCTTCTGCATGCCAATGATGCAGCAGAAGCTGTGTGAGAGGGATTCAAACGGACTCAGACCATACATGCCGCTGTTACTCAAAGCAAGCAGAGACTCCATCAGTGGCTTCCCAGTAAGCAGCTTGCCAGGAACTCGGCTTGCAACCCCAGACAAGGAGGCAGAAGCCCACCTCGAGCGTCTCTGGAGCATTGGCGGCTTCCATTACAACTTGGGTTCCTTTAGTGATACGTTCGTCGATCCCGAGGCGAACGAGTTGCATTACCAATTCTGGCGCAAGAAGGTCGTGCAGCGCCTCACGGATCCCGAGAAACAAAAAATCATGGCTCCTGAGAAGCAGCCTTATCACATCGGAACGAAGCGCACCCCACTCGAACAGGACTATTACGAGGTACTCAATCAGCCAAACGTCAAGCTCCATGACCTCATCGCCGCACCTTTTAGAGAGTTCACTGAAAAGGGCATCATCACAACCGACGGCAAAGAATACGAATTCGATGCCGTAGTGTTCGCCACAGGCTTCGACGCCTTGAGCGGCTCTCTCACCAAACTTGGTCTCAAGAATAAAGAAGGTGTGGATTTGAAAGACATCTGGGCGAACGGTATCTCAACCTACTTGGGTCTTGCCATTTCCGGGTTCCCGAATGCGTTCATGGCATACAGTCCTCAAGCGCCCAACACTCACGCAAATGCCACGACAATCCTCCAATGCCAGGTCGACATCATCGTTGATATGATCAAGAAGCTCGAGGCCGAAGGACTCAAGTCCATCGAGGCGACGCCCGAGGGAGAATCGCAATGGAGAGCCATCATCGACGAAACTTCGAACCAGACACTCATCCCTCTGACGGACTCGTGGTGGAACGGATCGAATGTCCCGGGCAAAAAGAAGGAATTTACAGCTTTCCTCCCCGGAGTTGCCATTTATGAGCAGAGCTGTCGGGATACGCTTCAGGATTGGAGGGGCTGGAATGTTGTTAAAGCCAAGTGAGTAGTAAGAAAGGCTTTGGAGATGAGGCGTTGTATACACATACCATGCGCTCTGCGGTCATGATTACATAGTATTATGCTTTACGAAGATATAGTCCTACTGAGCACTCCTCATCTTATCTCTCTTGCGAAGTCGCTGCTGGCGAAGAAAATACATCATGTCTTCGTGATCACGGCAACATGAAACCATCTGCATCCGCGCCCGGGATGCTGTTGCTCGTCCAGACATTCTGGATAGCGTGTCTGTGCATGCCGAGATCAATATCACGTCGTACAGGATGCTGTTTCTTCTTCAGGCCGCGCTTCGATAATTTGTAAGGCGGACCATACAGATCATCCGACATGCTGTGGAACCCTGTTCCGGCAACACAGTGGTTGATCCCGTTGAAAGCCGTGTCGGCGACAGTTTTCCATTGCGCTGTCATGTCGACCGTCATTTGCGGAGTGTAGAAGATTCTACAATCTGCCGGTTCGTACTGAAATTGCAGCGGAATCTTCGAGGTGTCGTTTTGTCGATAGCCGTCTCTGGCGTTGACGCCACCTGCGAGGAGGCGATATAATAAGAGGTTATTGTATTTGCCGAGGATGGTGCTGTTCTGGTAGTAGTCTCGGGAGTGGCGGTACTGGTATTGGAACGGCATCAGAGAATAGTATAAGAGACTGGGCACGGTCATGCTGTTGACTCCTTTGACGCCTCCTATGGCTTGTGTCAGATCTTTGTTCGGCCGACCTCCCATGTTGATGAACTTGACACCGCCTTGTGTTTTCATTAGCTCGGCGAAGATGGTGCATGTCGATGCACAGTAGCCGTCAGTCACCACGACGATGTTCTCAGGCATAAAAGGTTGGGTCGTAATGTTGGAGCGGTTCGCGTAGCCAGACACTTCGATGCCACCAGAATTGATCGTGGTGAGGCTGTCGCTCAAATTCCAGCGCTGCATGCTAGTGAAGTTGTCTGCTCCGGGGCCGAAGGTATCTGGCCCGAACTTTTGCGCCCAGCAGTCGAAATTGGTGTAATTTACGGTCGTGTCGGTGCGATAGTTCCACGATGATGAGACATAATAGACGGCAGTTTCATTGAGATCCAAGCTGCGATTCTCGACACGTCCCGAGAAGTCACTGATCTCTTGTCCCAAGATGTCCATAGCTTCGTGTGCGCGAAACCGATGTCCTCCGTACGGAAGAATATGGGGAAAGAGCTGTTTGAACAAGTCATAGCCTTGAAGAATGGTCCCTCCGCCGTTCGCAGAGACATCAATGATTAGTTTAGTCTTGTTTCTGGCCTTGGCTTCGTTGATGAAGTAGGTGTTGACAGCCTGGAATGGAATCTGCTCTTCGATCAAGGCAATGAAGGACTGAGCACTAAGCACTGCCACATCATCGTATCCTTCACCTTCCAAGAAGAAACCCGCGTTAGTGTTGTTGCCTTCACGAACGAATGGACGAGGGAAGCCCGGCGCCGGGAGTGGTGGCGTAGCCGGGGCCGTGGTTGCACTGACTGTCGCTGAGGTTGATTTTGAGGTCGCCTTGGGTGTCGTGGAGGTGGACGAAGTCGTCGAAGACTGTGCTGAGGTCTATGAGCCGAGAAATTAGCTCGAGGTTCTCAAAATGAAGTGTGAGATGATTGTCTTACCGCAATCTGATACGCATTCAGCAAACTTTCCGATGGCGGACTGAAATACGTCTTGTAGATGTCTTCACCAGTTCTGATGCTGTCAAAGGCCTGCAGCACCCTGGCGTAGTTCTGTGTCGTGACAGAAGTGCCGTTGACAAAGGTGAGCGTAGTGTTATCCCCGGGGTAATGCACCCGCCCGCGACCTCCGCCAGCGAAAGAGCCAAGACCGAGTCCGTGTGATCCCAGTGCCACTTGAGGCAAGCTATAGAAAAGGCCGTTCCATAGTGCGTCTCTATCTTGCAGACTACCAATCTGTGACCAGTTTAGCAAGAATTCCGTGGTTTCCTGGCCGTCGATTTGAACTATCGCGCTAGGTGTATAGGTAGCGTTGCCGACAATGGTCTCCAAGATATCCTCATACACAAACACCTCAGGAATGGACATGCCATCTCTTGACACGGACACGATTGGCGTAGTGCGAGCGAATGCGAATATGCCAAAGACGGAGTCTGGGATCACGTAGAAGTGGCCATCATGAGTCCGCTGGAAGCACGTATAAAGATCAAGGCCGAATTCACGTTCGTTGGCATAAGATCCAGCCTTGGTGCAATTTTCGATTCTTTCAAATTCGGCCAGTACATCATATGGTGGCTGGATCTTCTCGGCGTACTCCTTGGGCGGGCTTTTGATCCATTGTATCGTGCTTTGCCATTCCAAGTATGGGCGAATGGAGTCTAACAGTGCGACTAGCAAAACATCAGAGCTGCACAGCACGCGATTCGAGAACAGACGTACCGGCTGCAGATTGGTTGAAAGGCACGCTGTTGATACACTCATATGCTAACGTGGCGGGTACAATGGGAGTCGCCTTCGGCTCGGTTGCCGAAGATGCCATCGCAATCGATCGGATACTTGCGCAGGCATTTTCGGATGTCGCAGAGGAGTTGACACAGGCAGTGGAAGTCCAAAATGCTGACGACAGGCCAGGTGGGCTTGTGATGGCGGAGTGGAAGCTGCTGGTTGTGTTGGTACCTTTCGTGTGCGAGCTGTCGCTTGGTCTTGTGGAGGTCGGTTCTGGGAGTCCGAGCCAAGTTACGGAATCTTGAGAAGGCGTGTAGACAGCGGGACCTCTGCAAAGCTATCATCAGTATTCCTGACAGAGTCGAGTCCTACATTTGAAGTTCTTCGCGACCACCGCAATTAACGACTCACTTCGGCCATCTTTCCTCCCAGTATTGCCACGACGGCTCATGATCCGGCGCCCGTGGAGCAGCATGGACGAGTGGAACCACTGCAAAAGTCACTGCTGCGATTCGCCACATGGCTGGAGTATGTGAAAGTCGAGCCCGAAAGCCCACCATGCCGCCGTGATTGGCAATGACCCCTAAAGCCAAAACGCAGCAACTCTGCAAGGATAGTCCACGAGACGGGATCAAGGATATGAGAGGACGAGCGTCGATGCCAAGAAGAAGGAGAAAGAGAGGAATATGGTTTGCTTGAAGTAGTCGTCTTCATCCACCGTCCGTCGCACCCGTGATCGCGCGTGTGTTGGGAGTGTCGCATGCACTCGGGTTGGATACCAACGAGGAGGCGATGATGCATACATGCGAGCGGCCATTTGGCGGGCGCTGCGGTGGGCAACGGACGGACAGCATCGCGTGCGTGTGTCTCCGAGAGGCGGCTGTGCGATAGTGGTCGAGATGGCAGCAGCGTTGAGTGGGCGGAGCGGTGAGCGGGGCGGGCGTTGGGTGGGACAACCGCTCGCTCGCGCGTCCGACGTGGTGGAGAGTTCAATGGTCGGCGGAGGTGACGAAGTTGGGACGGAAATCGAAAGTGGGCGGGCGGCGCCAAGGCTCACTTCCGCTCCGCCCTGTCCGCTCTCTCCGCCGAAGCTGCCCTCTCCCATATACTTCAGCCTCGAGTGCAGCCTCCGCACACATCCACGCCCGACCGCATGCGTTTGCTCCACTCCATTCGCGGTTGCCTCAGAACGCCACAAGTCACGCAGCCGACAACATCGCACTCCTCGTCGTGCTGCGCGCAATTGCACTCGAGTCGCACGCATGGCGCATACGGTGAGGCCAGCAGTCCGCCGTGCTCAGCAATCTCATCGCCCAGCACAGGAGACGCCCGCAACGAAGCAAACCTCGTCTCGTAGCAAACCTGGTCCCCGACTCAAACCACGTGCTTCGGGAGAAGAGCCATACTTTTCCACTGCGTCGTCTGAACTCAGCCTGGTTGTCGGGAACCGAGCTCCAGGCCATTGCTGCGCGAAGCACCACTTTTCTGGTCACGGCCGACTGCATGTATGCGAGCCGTGTTGTGTTCGATGAAAAGAGAGGGCCAGTGCATTCCAGGCGTCTGGAGATACATACGCTTCTGGCGATGACTGCACACGAGGGCTTCTGTCGTGCCCACAGCATGGAGCCGCAAAAGTACACATCTTTTGCTGCGTGAACGTCGATCAGTGGTACAGCCCCGCATCGAGCTGACTTTGTCCCGCGAGAATCGCTCATTTTTATTAGTTCCACCAAGCATACCGGCCGAGGCGTAAATCCCGCATGATGACACACAACATCAAGCGGCACTGCTCGAACGGTGAAAATGCTGCGACCGAGAAGAAGGACTCGGCAGATGTTGATCTCTTCTTCGATACAGCGAGTGTCCTCCGAGGATGGTCGGTCATTTTCTGGATGCAACAACCTGAACCCTGATGATGTTGGAGTCTTGTGAGAATAAGCATATTCAAACTTCAGCCATGATGTGAGGCTCGTCTTGGAGGCGCCTGCGGAGTGCAGGTCTTGCGACGCCACATAACGATAGTGGCGTACACCTGCGATGCTCATGGGACAGCTCCCCCCGCCAAGCCTACAAGTATCAAGTGGCAGACACCACATTCGAACCCTTTGTCGGCCTCTTCTTGTACCGCTCAGCGCAGCGGTAGCATGCCGTCGCTTCAAGATTCCTTGATTGTGGCCAGATACCAATAACGGACGACCAACGCAGCCACTGTCTTGCGTCGTGAACTTTTGCGTTGGGACTGGGCGGACGCATCTTCTCCCGCGTTCTGTCCTTGGCTGAGCACGTACATTTAGCGGCATGCCATCACCAGTGAACCTACATGATGGAATTTACCGTCCCGTTGCAGCGTGAGGGGATGGTGTCGACATAAGAGAAGGGATGTCTCCTGGCTGGTACTTTGTAGTTCACGCCTCGTTCAACTTCTCGCGTCCAATCCCGCAAACCTCCGAGAAACAATGCTCTTCTCTATGATATCCTCCTTGCTCCTGGGCGCTTCAGTCGCCTTCGCTGCACCGTTGGAAGAGCGTCACGCCTGTCCTACCGGCATATCAGCTGCCGAGGCCTCGCGCGTTCAGAGAAGATTCCGAGAAGATGGAGTCATCCCCACTCTGATCCCTGAGATCGATCCTAGAGTATCGCTACGCATCACCTACCCGACTGTCAATATTGATCTTGGAACACGGACTACAACGGCTCGTAAGTTCCAGCAGTTACGAACCCTCTCAACCACAAATCACTAACCTTCTCGCACAAGAAACCCTCAACCCCCCAACATTCTTCTTCTCCGCTCGTCGCGGCGCCCGCCAAGGCGCGACATATTCCCTCTTCCTCATGGACTCGGATGTTCCAGGTCCCGATGGCCCTCCCGTTCTAGGCTCACCGCGCTTCAACTTCTTGCACTGGTACGTCAGCGGCATCCGGCCCTGTACTTCCACAGGCAATACCGTCACCATCTACGAAGCCCCCACGCCATTATCTCCAGGAGAGCAGCATCGATACACTTGGCTTTTGTATGAAGAGCCAGTGGGATATGCTCCCAATGTCCTGCAGGCTCAGGTCCGGCTGGGCTTCGATTTGAGTGGTTATGTGAGAAGAGGAAGTTTGGGAACACCGATTGGAGGCAATTTTATGAATCAGAGTATTACCAATGGGATTGTGCCGTCTGCGATGTTCTAGGGCTGGTGGATCTGGTTGATTTGAGAGGAGCTTTTTCGATTTCTGTTGGCCACGTTTGTGAAGAAGGAAATTGTACATGATCTCGCAGATAAGCGTGTTGTTGCGCATGCACAGTGCATGCAGTTTGAGTTCGATATTACTTGCACTTATCGATTCCATCAGTCTAACGCACGTCTGAAAATCAGGCTCCCCATATCATTTCCCCCGAAGATTCCACCTTGGGCACTGTTGCTTGCAGCTCTGCACAGCGTGGCTGGCTGCCTACGAAACCGGCGCAAGGAACAACATCATCTCATTGCGCGCCATGACATCTGACTAGATATCCACAAACCGTCGACATTTTATGCAATCCTGTGTGCTAGAATCAACGACAGCGACTCTTCATCAAGCAACCCTAAAGCTCTCCGGCGGGCCCAAATAGCTCGGCTTCAACCCACCAAAGTCCACCCAAGCACTCCCCAAAACCAACGCCGGCTCCGACGCCCAAATCGTCAGCGTATGTTGACCTGGTCCGGAATAGGCGAACGTCACGGTATTCTTCCATGCCATGTCCGCGACGGCTTGTTCCCAGCCCCGCGGGTTCTGGCCATTGGGCTGGTCGATGACGGGCTGGACGGTTTGGATTTCCTCGGAGTCGAGCTGGACGGCGTACCGGAGCGGTCGCGTTGGGTTTGTATTGAGGGAGGGGGTGGTTAGGATGGTGATGTTGGTGGTGTTGACGTCTTCGGTGAAGGTGTAGAGATTGTATCGCAGAGCAGGGCCTGTCGCGATGTCCTGTGAGTCGGCTGTGACGTTTGATAGGGTCACTCCACTGCCTGATTTTGTGAGGCCGGGGATGATTTCGTATGTGATTGCGTCGGAGGGGTTGATGATTTCGTTCCAATGCTCTAATTGGATTGATAGGACTGAATCGCTCTCTATGAAGCCGTTCGTGAAATCTTCGGGGGCTTGGGTGTTGTTGATGTGTAGCCATAGCTGGGGCATGTTGAACTGCGCGCCGTACAAAGCTTGTCGGAGGTACTGTGTGGAATTGTCTTCCGATCGCGAAATATTCACCTGGATAAGGTGGTGGTGCTTGCCGGGTACATTTTCCCAGTCGATGTTGACCCAGACGCGGACATCAGAATCTTCGGGAGCTAAAGAGCCTGCGCTCTGCGAGAAGTTGACCCAGGTAGCGTTAGCACTTATCGTCCATTCAAAGGGCAGCGTGCCGACTTGGAAGATGTCGATCCATTGTGGCCGGCCATAACGATCAAAAGGTTCCATCGTCAGTGCGTTAGAGCTGAGACTGTGCCAGCGATCGTCTCCTGGAACTGAGGCATTCGATCCCTGGATGGCGACCTTCATATCACCCACCAGCGATCGCTCCATATTGGCTACGTACTTCAGTGGTGGAAGTGTCTGTCTCATGGGTTGTTGCCAGTACTGATACCCGATGTGAGTTTGATCCATCATATGGTTCCACTTCCCGTCAAGCAAGCCGTGGTACTGCTTCGTCAGTAGCTGATCCTGCGTAAACAGTTCTCGGACACGATCCGCGAGATCATTCGCACTGTTACGTCCCTGGTCTGCGTACAAGTTGTTGAGAGCGGCGGAAATCATGATGCCGTGATAGTTGCATCCGGCCGTGACTGGGTAGTAGACCAGCTCGAAAAACGCTGGCTTGGCATCATCCGACAGAGTGTCGTAAATGGCTTGGGCATGGCGTTGTACTTCAAGCCACTCCTCCAAGACGCGATCGGCCTCGCTATAGTCGAAGATGCTGTACGTGGTGGGATCCACCAGCTCGAACTTTCGGCGGCTTGATAGCCTTCCATAGGCATACATCACCTCGGCGGTCTCTGCTGCGACACTTTGCCCAAACTCACGAGCTGCCCATTTTTGCAAGTATGCTGGTGTGCTGTCTTTGCCAAATTTTGTGATGTCGTACGCCATGTCAAGGAAATGGCTGATGGGTAGTTCGACAGGCTTGATATCACCAACATTTACGACCCTAGAACGTGGTCAGCATTTTGAATTGAATGACACAAGGACGTATGATCGACTCACCAGATCTCTCGCGCCTGTCTATCATATGCAAGTCTCATCTGCTCCCAAGTCTTGGTCAATTTGGTAGTGCTGATCCATTTGTAATTTCTTGGATCGCCGACATAATCAAAGTGATAGTACACGCCAGCTCCCCCGCTGCGTTCGGTCTCGTTGCCAACAGGAAGACGTCTGATGTTGCCGTAGTTGTCTTCGGCCCAGAGCAAGGTGATGTAGTCCGGCACCTGCATGCCTTGTTCGTAGTAGCCCTGAACTTCCTTGTAAAGGCACCATGATTGGGGAACCGATGACGCATCGCCACGGAAATGTTCGAGAATCTCGGTCTGAGCAGACACGACGGCTTCCAGAAGTTCGATCTGGATATCGTCACCAATAGGCGTGTCGTGATACCCTCGCATACCGACGGTCACGACATTGTCATAGTTCTGGCTTCGCTCTATGCCGTCGGCGAAGAACTCATAAATGGATGCGTTGTTGGTACCCCAGAACCACTCGCCCTCGCCAAAAATCTCCCACTCCTTTGTTGCTCTGGTCATCGGTTCGGTGTGCGATGTACCCATGACGATGCCATAATCGTTGGCAAGCGGCTGAGTCCTTGGATCATCGACATTAAACATACTGTTCCACATGGCAGGCCACAGGTAGTTTGCTCGCAACCGCAGAAGCAGCTCAAAAACTGTCGAGTAGAACTCGGCATTGAAGCCAGGCCCATATTCGCCTCCAGGAAACTTGTCCATTACCCAGCCCGTGAGACTCGGTGCTTCATCATTGATGAAGATGCCCCGATATTTGACAGATGGTGGCCCTTGGACAATCGAGACATTGCTCGCATAGATCTGTTCATGCTGTTGGCCGGGAGAGTCCGCCCAGAAATGCCACGGCGAAACTCCAATCTGTTCGGAGATGCTGTAGATGCCATAGATCGTCCCACGTTTATCAGAGCCTACGCAGTATGAGTTTGATGTGCGTTAAAATATCAATTTGATCACGAACCTGCGATAACCAAGGCCTGCGTCAGATCATCTGTTGGGGCGTCGACCAGGACTGAAATGTACGACTCCCAGGCACCCTGGACGTCACTGACATCAATAACACCGCGCTCGGCCAAGTCGTCAATAATGCTAGAATGGCCGATCGTGCCGGCAACAATAGCGGCCCCATGAGCAGAAGTTCCATCAAGCTCAAATGAAGGTTTGTTGTTGACAGTCAGTATCAGACTCGAATTTGCTCGGAGTGATTCGTCTCCGGCAACGAGGCGCATGCCGGCATTATTTCCTGTGACTCGGCCAAAGTCGATCGCTAGATCATTGCAAGCCTTTTGAACACCCGGGTAGTCATTTTCAGCGCATCTAATCTGGGGAGCAGTGCCCGGAGCAGCCAACTCCACGCCATCGCCGTCAAAATTGATCGATGCCTCCTGCCAAATGGCCTGCGACGTGGACAGGAAGGACGCCAAAGAGAGCAGCGAAGACCGTACCATCGTGTCAATAGATCGTCCGTGCACTCACCGTGCTATGCTGTGTACAATATATAGTGCTAGAACTAATTCCAGCCTGCGTCACGATACTATGGGCGAGGAGACGGAGGAGGTTGCCACGGCTAAATCGCACGCCCGGACGTATGGCATTGGCGACAGAGGAGACTCTCCCAGCTGGAGTAGCTCTTGACACATGCAGGACCGCAGGTTTGGCGCGCCGATCACCAGAGAGGTCGCAAGTAGGTAGTGGATTGTTTGCAGATTCGGCGGTGTGACGTCATATCTCCAGGCTTGCCAAGTGTGGATTTAGCCGGCAGATGTTGAGCTGGAGAGATCACGCCGGTAACTAGCGGATATAGCGCACGATCTCGGATGATCCGACTCCGTGAGGCGGAGAGAGGCGCAGCTGGTGCAAAATAGAAGTCACCAGCCGCATCGCCGGGCCGCAATCCTCCGATGGTCGGAACCGCGCGATTGCACTTCTCGAATCTCACATCTCACCTCTTCTTATCGCAACCACCGACAAAGCATCGATTCCAGCCCTGGCCATCGTCGGCGAACACGAACTTCACTGACACTGGTCGACTTGGCGTGGCATGTGACGGCCGTGTCCTGATCGCACGCCTGTCGCGCCCACCGAGCGACAGGCTGAAAGAACAGAATTCAGCATTGTTTCCCGAGCCTGACATCAGACGCGTACCGGTTACGGGCTCTGTGCCGGCGACGCATCGGCCCATCCGTCGCTGGCTCTGCATCCACTGCCTTTTCGCATCCCAAAGCAGCGTTGGCCGGCCACAAGCGACCTAGGGCTGTCGCGTATTCGCTGGAGGCTGACGGCGATACGAAGCCTTGCCAGACGCAATGCTATGGGCCTATGGCGACGCACAGCGTGACATCGGTTTCGGTGTACAAATATAGACCCCGGTCTCGTGAAAGGCGTGATATCGTCTAGGCTCTGGAGGCGTGGAGTGTGAGGGACTACATGTATATCTGCACTCATCGCGGCCATGGGCAATGCTTCACACGCACCAAGCACTCTCCTCTTTACACAATACGAATATGCAGCATCTGATCACAGCTTTTGCCTTTCTCGGCGCTGTGCACGCCTTTCCGGGCGGCATGCGTGATGGCTATGGTTCCCCCAGCTCGAACACTACCAAGATTACCACAGCGGCCAACACTGCGGCCTCAAGCTCGACCTCAACATGTCTTGATGAATCGAGCAGCACAGCCTCCTCAAGCTCTAGCAGCCGCAACCAGCCCTCGGCTTCTGCCATTTCGACTACTGCATCAGGGGCCACTTCGACTACTGCATCAGGGATGGCGTACACTACAGCGACGATAACGATACCCGTCACAAATACCATAACAAGCCATGTCCCTTGTAGCACGGAAGTCATCACCAACGGCCAACACTGGTGGAGCACATACCTCACCGTTTCCTACTACACGACCAGCTACGTGACAACATCCACGATTGTCGCGCCGCTGGCAACAACATCCCCAATCATCGCACCGCAGGCAACAACATCCCCCATCCTCGCACCGCAGACTACAACAACGCCAGCTCCATGGCACGGGCAAGAGCCAATCCCTCAACCATCCTCTACTCCCTGGTATGACGAGTGTCCACCGCATGCTACAGTCACCGAAACAGTCACCCAATACATCACATTGCCGTCGTCACAGCCCAAGACGCCAGGCCAGCCTTTGACCACAAAGACTCTGACTTTGACTCTCGACCATGATCAAGTAACAATCATCACTGTTTCTTACCCGCTGGCAACGCCTACAACTACGAGCACAAGCAATGGTCACAGTCTTCCGCCATACCCGATCAAGAGCAGTAGCATGACTGATGGAAGACCTTACTCAACAGGCGGCTACCCTCTCGGAACCGGAACAACGACGCTTGCTACGGCCTCTAGTACCGCACCGACCGCGAGTGGGTACCTGCCTTCGAGTTCAAGCACTGCATGGGCGAGCGGGTATGCCATGCCACGACACTATTGATTGACGAGCTTCGGATATTTGGCAGTATGATACATGAGAGCCGCACGATGGAACGAGGCATAGACATGAGCATTGCGAACGGCGTTCATGGATGGAGATGAATACATCCACAGAATAGCTAGAAGTAGAACAGTGCATCATCATAGCACAGGATAATAATTGTAGTGTCTTCCACCAGTCTACAAAACTCGGCATCTTCGCTCACCTTAACCTTTTGCACCTCAAGCACGCCTAACAGAGTCATTCTGAGGTGGTAGCAAGTGCAGGTCTAGACTGCGCGTCCATTTGCATCAAGCAGTTGACGCTGTCGCGCCAAGACACTGCGACACTGCCTACAAGGGTGGAGTCTGTTGGCCGAACCTTCGAGAATGCGGTCGGCCAAGAGCGAAGCCAGACGCAGTCGCCTTCCTTAGCAGACGCCACGGCTTCCAACATGCCAACTCAATCGCTGGCCAACTCTGCCGTACAGAGATCCGCTCTCCATCAGCCTTCCGAAGTGCAAAAGGCCACGACATTGTCGCGCGGCAAACTCAAGCGGAACTCTAACGCTCTCAGTCAGAGCAAACCGCGGAAACAAGTCAAGACCACCACATTTGCAAAGCCATCACCACCTGCCAGTGTAAAGAGTGTTCTCACCAAGCCGAAGACACAGGCTGTCCGGTGGTATCGAGCTAGCTGTTGAGCACCACACGTCGTCTAGCACATCGCCAGCGTGTCGGCGAAGCTGGTTGATGTCGGATAGTAACATGTTCAAATTCACCAGCTCTGTGATATCAATTTCCACTAGGGCTTTGGTGGTACCTTTAGTATGTCCTGGCGGATCCAATCAGCGCCAGGGAGGACATTGTCCATGCCGTTGCAATGTGAAGGCGTCTACAGCACTCGCTCTTGCTCCAAGTGAGGCCAAGCTGCATTGATCGCATTACGTTGTGGAGATGAAGATGCGCCGCTTCGAGTGACATGGTGCGCACTTCTGCCTGGACTGTCACTTCCGCCGCCTCATCGAAACACTTCGTTGCCTCAGCGTTCTTTGGAGTCTGGACGAGAGCTCACGGCGACTTCGAGCTCTTCGCAGCCGCCTTCACATGCAACGCTGTTTGTCCCTTTGCGCCACGCGCTTCACCGGCGTTCTCGCGTTGCCGCGTCCGCGTCACGAGCTGCTTGTTTGTTCTTCCAGCTTTCGCACTTCTTGACTCGCACCAACATCTCAGTGGGCGCAAGACGCCAGAGCTTCTGGCAGCCCACTCTCGCCTGCAGCAAGACACATCTTCTCGACGACCTCTCGGCACTGATACAGTCCGAGCGACGACGAGCACCACCGGAGGCCAGCGCCTCATCACCCGCAAACGATGGCGCACGGAGTCTGCCATTTCTTCGAGGCTGGCGTGAAGTGTCCGCGCGCCAAATGCAGATACAAGCACAGCGCCACCGGCACCTCTGCACCTGGTCAGAAGCGCTACGACGACTCGAAGCCTAATGTTCCGTCGACCTCGCGCAGTAATGGCGCCAATCACGTGGCCATCAAGGACGAGTTCGCCGACGTGCGCAAGAAGTGGCTCTTCTGCATCCCACAAGATAAACGCAAAAGCCGACCTTTGGGCGACAAAGATCTCCGGAACTTCCTGGCGCACGCGTTGAGCCTGATTGACTCCAATGTCGATAACATGCAGCGGGTCATCTCCAAACTCGGGGAGGAGTGCGGTCTGATGCGAGTCCTTGAGACGATTGACCGGGACTTCGCAGCGATGAACGGCGACGAGCTGGGCCCTGCTGTGACCACTCTTCTGATGCCTTGCTTCAGAATTCTTTCGCATGAAACTGTGATGCAGTCTACGGTTATCGAGACTCAGCACACAACACTTCTCAACACCTTGTACGGTGGCAACGGCACGCGAGGCTCGAACATCTTCACTGCACTGGCGCGCCATCTCTCAACTCGAAACGAACCCGAGTACGTTGAGGTGTCGATCGCTGTGCTTGCCAGCATGATCGATCGGAACCGATCAGCTATTGCAAACACAAGCCTGCAGGCCGCGGCTAAGGAGTTGGTCGCGCTTCTGGACCTTGCGAATCTCAGTCGAGCCAATGAGCGCCATCTGCGCACCATCAACACTGTGCTGCAGCTCGCGATAGATCTACCAGAAGCACGCACAAACGCTAGCCGTGCCGACCCAGGTGCCCCTGTCGCCACATTTACGATCGCTCAAGACTGGCCTGGAGCTATGTCTGCCCTGGGGCCTCGTCATGACAACGACAGCGAGGATATTCAGGACATTGAGATTTTGCCAACGCTAGAAGAGATCTTGAGTGAGCGGACAGAGTATCTCCCACGTGAAGACCCAAAGCTTTGGCACATTCCCGGCCTGCCAGGGCTAATCGATCGTCACTTCCGGCTGGTGCGAGAAGACACCGTGGGACAGCTGAGAGATGCCGTCAAAGCCCAACTCTCTCATCAGCGGAGCGCGGGACAGCAGACTCGTGTCTCAAAGCAAGGCATTCGTACGAACGCTTACGATGATGTCTTTCTCTGCAACGTGGTATTCGATGACAAGAAAGGCGTGCTGTTTGTCCTGCAGTTCAAGCAGCCTCAGATGCTTCACGACAGATCCTCCAGGAAGCGTGAAGAGTGGTGGAAAGAGTCGCAACGCCTTGGCCCTGAGTCTTTGATATGCTTGCTGTGTTCGGGCGAAGACGGGAGGGAGGAAGTCACTTTCCTCGTTGTGCACTCGCCTGAATTCGTTCATCCAAATTCAAAGACCAAGACGATGGGACCTCCCATTCACGAGCAGCACACATTGTGGGACGATGGTGATCAGGCATTTGTCATCGCTCAGCTGGCTTCGAACGAACCAGACGCAGCTTCAGAATTTATCAAGAGTTGCTCGTCTTCACGGAAGGTTCGTCGCTCTCTTGTAGAATTCCCGGGGGTTCTGTTGCCGACTTTTGGACCAACTCTCTCCGCGCTCCAGCATATGGCCGCAACCCTCGATGTGCCATTTTCAGAGGCGTTGGTACCTGCTGGGGATGCAGTTGAACCACGTCCGCCTGCCTATTCCGTGCGCGGAGACTTTCAGTACAACTTGCGTAGCCTGATACAGGAGGACCGACGCGACCAGTACCACAATACAGGCGACGCAAAGCAGGATATCGCCTCCGCCTTGGAGCTCAGCGGTCTCGATGAGTCGCAGCGAGAGGTAAGCGCTCCGAGGGTGGCAGTCTCACGAATCCCATCTAACCTGTCTTGTAGGCTGCACAACATGCACTCACCCATGCCATTAGCCTTATTCAAGGCCCTCCCGGTACAGGAAAGTCATACACTGGCGTCAAAATCGTCCAAGCGCTCTTAGAGAACAAGCGCACAGGCAACCTTGGACCTATTATTTGCGTTTGCTACACCAACCATGCTTTGGACCAACTTCTGGAGCACCTCCTCGACGCTGGAGTAACCCAGATCGCTCGGATTGGCTCTCGCTCCAAGAGTGAGCGCCTCGCGGGCGTCAACGTCCGAGTGCTAGCTCACAACCACAAGTTCTCGAGCATGGAAGGCAAGCAATGGTTCGAATCAAAGAAGTCAATCGAAGATTCCGGTGGACTCATCAATAAATTAGTGTGGCGCCTTGATCGCATCCTGCGCAACAACGAAGACGAGCTCATGTCTTTCCTGCTTGAGAAGTATCCGGCTCTGCATGCACATTTCTTGCAGACTGTGGACGAGGATGGATTCACCACCGTGTACAACAGCAGAAAGAATGCGCCATCTCTGGAGATGTGGTTGAATGGAGGCGCACCTCCACGCTTTGCTCGACCCCGGGGTCTCGCAGTCCTGTGTAGTGGAGCAGTGAGACCGACTGACATGACCCGCGAGGAGCGCGAGCTGATGCGCGACTCATGGGTTGAGGAGCTCACTTCGAGCATCTATCTTGATCTCGAGGTCGAGCTTTCGACGTTCAACAACTGCAGAGCTGCAATGGATGCTCTCCGCGGTGACCGTGATTTGCGAGTTCTATCGGATGCCAATGTTGTCGGAATCACTACCACTGGACTGGCTCGTCAAATCAACACGCTATCCAAACTTCCGTCCAAGGTTCTTGTGGTGGAAGAGGCTGGAGAGGTCTTGGAGGCTCACCTGCTCACTGCCATGCTGCCATCGCTGGAGCATGCTATTCTCATCGGAGACCATCAGCAACTGAGGCCGAAGGTGCAAAATTACGATCTTTCGGCAGAGAATCCACATAGTGCCCAGATCGCCTTGGATATCTCTCTGTTCGAGCGACTTCTTCATCCTCGCCAGGAGGACGTGCCAGCTCTGCCTTATGTCACTCTTGAAACGCAGCGACGAATGCATCCTTCCATATCGCAGCTTATTCGATCCACGCTGTACCCCGACCTGCAAGATGCTGAAGCAGTGAGCGCTTATCCTGAAGTCCTAGGGCTGCGCAAGAGATTGTTCTGGATGGATCATCAACACAAGGAAGATGGCCAGGATGGCCAGCTGCAATCAACGTCTCGTACCAACAGCTATGAGGTTGGTATGGCAGCTGCCCTCGTCAGTCATCTCCAGAAGCAAGGCACCTATGCTGCAGATGACATCGCTGTACTAACTCCATACTTGGGTCAACTGCGATTGTTGAGAAAGAAACTCCAGAGCTCGTGCGATATCATTCTCAATGATCGAGACGTGGACGAGCTGGCCCGAGATGATGCTGCAAAGGACGAAGCAGCAGCTGAGACAAGCGAATCTTCTCCCAACCGTCCCGCTGTGACCAAGGGCACCTTGTTGCAGGCGGTTCGACTTGCTACCGTCGACAATTTTCAGGGAGAAGAAGCGAAAGTCGTGATCATATCCCTGGTCCGCAGCAATGACAGCAACAACTGTGGGTTCTTGCGTACCCCAAACAGAATCAATGTCTTGCTCTCTCGTGCGAAGCATGGAATGTACATCATCGGCAACTCGAAAACCTCATCGACAGTTCCAATGTGGCAACATGTCCTGGAAATCTTCAAAGCGAATGGCAACATCGGGCAAAGCCTCGAATTGTGCTGTTCTCGCCATCCAGAAACTCCAATGCAGGTCATCGAGCCCGAACACTTCACTCGTGTAGCACCAGAAGCAGGATGTGATCTTATGTGCGGCAAACAACTGCCCTGCGGCCACGCCTGCCCCTCAAAGTGCCATGCGGAAAGCCTGCACAACGGCGTGTACTGCTTGAAAGACTGCATGCGGCCGAGGAAGGGTTGCAAGCACCCATGCGAGAAGGTCTGCGGTGATGAGTGCGATGAACAATGCACAGTCATTGTTGATTGCGACATTACTCCGCCTTGTGGACATCACGTCACTAAGATGCCTTGCTGGCTGTTCCAGGATCAGGCCAGCTTCAAGTGCGTGGAACCCGTTGAGCGACTGGTTCCTCACTGCGGGCACGAAGTTGTTGTTGCTTGTCACGTTGATATTAATGCCCTTGGGTATCGCTGCAACGAGCCATGCTCGTCGATGTTGGAATGCGGCCACACCTGCACAAAAGCATGTTACCGATGCCGGCCAAAGGATGCACAAGAAACTGTTGCGGAGGCTAAGCATGGCAAGTGCACCCATAAGTGCGGCAAAGGTTTCAACAGCTGCGCTCATTCGTGCTCGGAGAACTGTCATGTCGGCGAGCCCTGCCCGCCCTGCCCGAAGCCGTGCGAGGTGTGCTGCATACATTCTAGATGCGTCAAGCAGTGTCATGAGCCTTGCACGCCTTGCACGGAAGAGCAGTGCCCTTCTCATTGCGAGCACTCCCAGTGCCGGATGCCTTGCGGGGCCCCTTGCGATTGGGTTCCATGCTCCATGCGTTGCCAGAAGAAGATGGATTGCGGTCACCAGTGCCCATCTGTCTGCGGCGAGATGTGTCCCCCTTCCAAATTCTGCCAAGTTTGCGCTGCAGATGAAGTTCGAGGTATCATCGTTGATCTGTACACGATGGAGACGTACGCAGAACTGGATCTGGACAAGATGCCTTGCCTCTTCCCTCAGTGCGGACACATCTTCACCATTGAGACCCTGGATGCGCAGATGGAGATGTCTAGGCATTACGACACGATGGAAGTCGACGATTTGAGTATGCCAATTTCCGTCAAGGGTGATCTGCTTCCGCTCTCCTACGACAATCTCAAGACGTGTCCCAACTGCCGCGGATCCCTTCGCACCATTGCTCGGTACGGACGCATCATTCGTCGCACATTGCTTGACGAGAGCACGAAGAAATTCATCACGTGGTCGAACCAGGCGTACGTCCCTATTGCCAAGCAAGTCCAACAGCAGCACGACGAGCTGCTAGAGACTGCTGGCAAGACACCTTTGATCGAAAGCATCTCGTTCAATGGCCCGGATAGGCTGCGCGCCATCCGCGGTGCGACTGCTGGTCGCTACTCTGCGCTCATGACCCTTCGACGTTCCATTGCAAAATACATCAGCAAAGTTCGCGCAGAAGAGCAGCCATTCCAGCGTGTTCGCGATCTCGTTGAGTCTGTCCGACGACGCCAAAACGCAGACGTGCCTGAATTTGAGTACGACCAGAGCATCCTGCAGACTCGGGGACTGCTTCTGGCCGTCGCTCTCAGCCTTCGGTGTGATCTTGT
This sequence comes from Cercospora zeina, assembly GCA_022702355.1. Lineage (NCBI taxonomy): Eukaryota > Fungi > Ascomycota > Dothideomycetes > Mycosphaerellales > Mycosphaerellaceae > Cercospora > Cercospora zeina. The sequence goes on from JAKLWX010000005.1 coordinate 4,340,024, forward strand.
CATCATCACGGACCTGATGCGAAATTGGGAGGGCATGTCGTTCCAACAGCGGAGTGCCAAATCGATATCAATGGACCTGCACAAGTATCGCGTGCAGTGCGATGATCTTATTGAGAGCGCCACGAATTCGAAGTATCCTCTTCAACAAGCCGAGGGCCATATCTTCTGGGCGCAGTTTACTGCTCTCGAGTGTCGCGCCATGGCGACATCAGGTGGAGACAGGTAAGTTGCCCCTCTTCTCTTGGATAAGACATCACTGACATGTAAAAAGCTTGCAGAGGAGTGAGGATCTCAAGCGCGAAGCCATCGTGCATCTCGACCAAGCTAAGGTGATCTGCCAGAAGTTCCCAGGCCAAACGAACAGCATCTCTGCTGACGTTGAGGGTGTTCGTAAGATGCTGGAAAATTCCATCAGCAGCGCCGAGATGCGCATGGTAGTGGCTGTCATGTCCCAAGAGTTCGGTGTGTCGGGTCATTGGTACTGCTGCGTCAACGGCCATCCCTTCACGATTGGTAAGATGATCGACTTCCTTCTTCAGACCATAGAGGGCTAACAATTTCGATAGGCGAATGTGGTGGAGCCATGCAGCAAGCTCGTTGCCCGGAGTGCGATGCTCCTATCGGCGGCCAGGACCACCAGACTGCTGCCGGTGTCACTCGGGCTGCTCACATCGAGAGACAGTTTGGCGGCTTACGTGTGGAGGAGTAAAGAAGGAAGCGCTCGGATGGCGCCACACCAGGCAGGCAGAATTTGCTTCGACACGCGGTGTTTGTGGTCAGGATGTGCATAAGCCTGATGGATGCAAGTCGATGGGAATCTCGCCGCTTTCCGCCAACATGGAGCGTAGAAGCAGTCGGTCCTCAAACATTTTCCGATCGCGTGGGACATTGTTATATCAAGTCTTTCTGCCCAGCCGGATATCCTCCCCGTAGAGCTGACGGGAAAATGATGGAAATGGTGTCGTGGGCAGACAAGCGCAGTGCAAGCGCAACCGAGCCGAAGTCGTGTCAACGCCAAGACACTGTTTTGTTAACCCTTGACCGCACCCTCCACTCCATCTCCATCTCTGTTACATTCAACCCACAAAACAGAAAAGATGATCGTATGCTATGACCGTCTTACAACTGCTTTTCTAGTCCGAAGTCAAGACGTGTAATCAGAGAGTCTGGTGCGAAAATCGAACTCATTGAAGCCAACGAGACTGCACAAGGAGAACCTCAATTCGACCAACGACGGAGAGAAAACATCAGACGGCCTGAAGACGCCCATTGCAGTCGCAAACACACCTGGGAAGATACCACCAGATTTGCCTGTATCGGTTCGATCAAATTGGAGCGGTTTTTGTGCCAAGACATTCCCTCATCTGGTGGGCAAGATTTCGATGGCACGCCATGACGACGACCACGATTGATACAGTACGCCCACCAATTCCAACTCTTGGATCTCTACCTCTAGGATCTCTGGCAGAACCAAGTCATAGAGACAAATATGCCGCCGTGCCGTCTCTGCCAGTGTCCATGAACCGACTCTGGCCAATTCCATTCCAAGTAGCTCTTTACGAGTAAGACTGCTGGAGTGAGGGACCAAAAAAACCCCGTCTTCACTTTGCGCAGGAATGCGATAGTGTGTACGCCGAGGGTTGCAGCTACACCGCCAGACAGTCGTCCATATAATGTTGGCACAGCAACCTCACAAGGACAACCCTATCAGCAGCGGCACACCCTTCCTTCGCCGAGAATGAGCGGTGATGACTTGGAGAATCGTCCGCATCAGCGCTTGCTGTATATTGAGAGGGCCCGAGATTCCGTCAGACAAGAAGAGTAAACCAGACACATTATGATTCGGGGTCGGAAACGCACAAGAAAGGTTTTCAGGTCTGTGGAAACTGCATTCCGGGCTGCGTGACCATATCATTATCCATCCTCGGCTTCGCGTCTCTATCTGCGTACGCAGACAGATGCAGAGTGCTCTTGAAGAAAGGCGGAGCCCACGACGTGGGGAAAGATTTCTAGGAATCCATGAAAAGATTTTCGAGTCCTAGTAGTTGCATTCTGAGATCGGCACAGTGCTTGGCTACTGATCCCAAAAGAAGACAACGTACGGACCGCAGATTTAGGTAGTCCTTTCTTGTCGATGAACAGTATGACTGAGCCGTGTAGCCTTGCAGAAGCATCGCAGAGTTCGGAATGGGTTGACACGAAAATTGTCTCACTACTTCCTCATCCAGGCCGGCTCTTCAGCCTCCTCTCCAGCTCTCTTCTGGGTGCAGGATACTGCACTTCGGTGTCCCAGTCCTCCAAACTCTGATACGGACTCCTCAACCAGCTTTCCATCTCATGCAATAGGAGACTCGCATTATCCCTTCCCAAAAATTCTGCCACCAGATCTTCCGCCCTGCCATCCGCGCCTCGAAGTTCGTGACTCTTGAGCACAAACACGATGTAGACATTCAAAAAGTCTCGGCTGCTCGCTCGAGGGTTGTGGTCCAGAAAATCAAAGACTTTGAGTTCTCGACGCAGGAACTGCTTCGCTTTGGTCTGCAGCTCATCCGATGTGAGAAAGTCTTGTTGGGTGAAGTCTTTGTACTGAGATATACGGTTTGCGCCGATGTGGAGGCTAGGGAGGACTTCGCGGTAGACTCTGCGGCGCCGTTCGAGGATGTCGTCGACGGGTGGCCGAATAGGACATACGGTCCGCCTGGGTTGGACGCGCCTTCGGTATGGCTGGTGCGGATGCGCTGAGCTGGCTACCAATTTGGTAGAGTCGTCCTTGAGCGGGACATGATATGTTTTGTAGTCTCCCGGACTCCGCCAATCATATTGAACCTCTACCACTGTGGCTTTGCAGAGAGGACATGATGATTGCTCTTGTAGCCACGACACGAGGCAGAGGAAGTCGAAAGAAAGATGGTTGCAGGGTGTGGCTACCGCTCGCTCGGTGATTGGGTCGAGACAAATGGTGCATGCATCCTGCGCTTTCTTGGAGGCGGCGTTGTTGCGGGTTGCAAGAGACGTATCGGTACTGTCCATGCACTGTGCCGCCGTGATTCGATGGGCAAAGTGTCGGGCAGTGTTGTGAGCAGCAGAATGGTGATGGATTGTGCATACCGTAGACTCCAGTCGGCTAGCGCCTGAACGTTATCCCGCGGCGTCATCGGTCTTGGCGTTGTTGCCCCTCAGCAACACGGAACATCGAAGCGTGTGAGAAGCATTGGAGGTCTAGACGCAACACATTGTCCATCCGGAATCGAATCAACAACACCAACACATCATGGCAGCCAACTGCATCTTTTGCAAGATCATCAAGGGTATTGTTGAGCAGTCGGGAATCCAATTTCAGCTCTGATCCGTGGCCAGGTGACATCCCGTCGATGAAGCTCTTCGAAAGCGCAAAGACGCTCGCATTCCTCGATATCAACCCATTGGCGTAGGTCGAGAATATCCCCTGTCGTTGTTCATCTGGAATTGAAGCTAAAAGTGTACAGCTACGGCCACGCAGTATGTCGTGCAGCACCCCACCCACCATGATGGCCACCGAAATCCACACCCGAGCTCGACCAAATGATACTAACTTCTACGCTTCAGCTTATCATCCCCAAACACCACGGCGAGAAGCTTACAGATATCCCGGATGACTTTCTCACTGAGCTTCTTCCCGTAGCCAAGGTCAGTCTCCAAACCCATCAGCCAAGTTGTCACTCCAATCTCATGGTTCATGACAGAACATCGCCTCCGCCCTCCAAAAGACTCAAGGTCTCGAGAATTACAACGTCTTGCAGAACAACGGCAAATTAGCACACCAGGAAGTCGGACACGTCCACCTCCACGTCATCCCCAAGCCAGACGAGCAGCAAGGCCTGCAAATTGGCTGGCCGCAGCAGAAGCCAGACATGGATAAACTGAAGGCTCTGCTGGAGGAGGTCAAGAGTAAGATGTGAGAGGACCAGTAGAATTGTTTGTTCATAAAGTACGGCCATGACTCCAATGGGATGCAAAATGTCTCGAGAAACGCATGCTTACACTTTCATCCCTGAATGACTCACGACAACGATAGGACGTGTCAGCTATCGCGCGTGCACGCGTCCACACAGCCTAAGATCCACACCTTTGATAACCTCTTCGCAGTGGCGTGTCGTTATCAGCACACTGATTGGAGTAGACAATTAACGTCAGCAAAGAGGTAGTCATTGGATGCGGTCCTAGAATTGAGGCGATCCCGAGTACATTGTCCTCTGCTTAAGACTACAGCTCTACGGGCCAGAGTGTCATGAGCAGCCTTCAGTTTACTTCTGTACGGCTTCAACCTTCTGTACAAGATCTCCTGCCAACGTAGCAATCTCCGCAAAGATCGCGCTTTTGTTGATCGACGCCTGTACATCGTCCTCATCATCCTTCTCTTTCACGGGTATCGTCGAGTAAGCAAGATTGACCTTCCACGCCCTTCTTGCAGTCACCGGACTCCAGAGCCCAGTGATGACATTTCGTTCCTGGCCGCCATAGAAGAACAGAATCGCAGACCCGTAAATATTCTCTAGTTCCACGACTAGTTCGCGTACAGGGTCGAACCCAATGAGGGTTGTATCGTCGAGCGATGACAGCTCGAGATTCTTAAATTTGCCGCTTGACCTTTTGGCTTTCCCGCCAGAAGCAACATCGGGAGACAAATGCAGCACAAAGTCAAAGTCCGTGAGCGGCGAGGAGAACAAACTCGCAGGCTCCAGGCCAAGCTGCTTCTCAGAGACTTCCGCGCACGCTGCCTTTGCAAGGGCCGTCATACGCCCAGCTATGACTTTGAGCGGTCGTCCATCAGTCCACGTCGTGCCCTCCTGGTCCAGATTCGAAGCAGCGAACAGTGCGACGCGGTTCATCGCGGGATCGAGCTTTCGCCATGCCTCAAAGTTTGTCTTGATGGCATTTATTCCAGCCTGCTTGAGCTCGCCAGAAGCAGAGAGGTCCACCACAAGTGGCTCCGCACGCCAATCCCAGCGCGACAGCCAGAATATGGTGCGAAGAAATCCTGTTTGCACTGATGATGGAGTGGTCCAAGGTGCTGGCTGTGTGAAGGTACGAATCACTAGGAGCTCGATAACTTCGTCCGAGATGTGGTTAGACAGTAGATGTGAAGCGAACCACTTCTTGGTCAGTCGGACAGATCCTGAGAGCGCCGGGAATCGCGTGCATAGACGCATTATAGCTTGTGTCTGAGCAGGCGCTTTCTCATAGTCGCGCCTGTACTTTGCAAGACCTATTGTAGCCAACTCTCTCGTCTTCGGGTCCGCGGTCTTGTTCTTCATTTGAGTTCTGAGCAATGACTGTTCGCGATCGTGGTATATGCGGAGACGGAAAGTAGCATCATTGTCGTATGTGACATCGAGAAAACCCTGATTGAGCACATCTCGTCCTTCATTTTCAAGACCAACACGCGTCGTTGTTGAGTCCACGTTGTCTTGAAGCATCTTGTCAATCATGAGCAGAAAAGCAATCTTGGTGCGTTGTATGGCCGCAAGATCGTCAGGCCACCGCCCAGATCCTTCGAATTGTATCGTGACGTCTGCTGGAATAGGTCGACCCTTGCCGTTCAGAGGCGCTCGAATTGAGCTATAGCATAATTGTGGGTTGGCGGGCATGATCTGCCGAATAGAGAGTGGAAGATCCGAAAGACCTCTGATGTCCTGCTCGAATTGCTTGTACCTTGACACGATCGTGCTGAAAGGTGCGATATCGCCACCGGCTTTGACCAGCCTAGCGAACCCATCACCGGACAGAAGTAGGTCATCCGTCGTCACAGCTCCGAAGTGGTGACCCAGGAGGTGGCGAAGAATTTGTTCCAATACAGGTTGTCCGCAATCCTGCGGGGACGCCCATACAAGACTTTCGAGAATGCTTCCGTCCTTGAAGCGGCGCAACTCGGCTTTCTCACCCCAAAACTTGCGGAATGCAGCAGCATCGCTTTTTTTCTCAGCAGAAGGGCCATGATCAACAGTACGCCTGACATTGTCCGGATTGACCATCAAACCAACAGTGACAAGCCTCTTAGACTTATCGTTCGGCTGCGTTGAGCCCAGAGCCCAATGTGCGGAGCCGTCGGATGCAATGCTGAGATGATTCACGCGATCCCCCAGACCTCGCTTCAAGATGTCGTACAGTTTGCCAACGTTTGATAGACCTTCGTGCGTTGAAGCTCTGCTTCCAGCGGACAGTAGATTTCGTGGAAGCTGCACCACATAGTCGTAGCGGTACAGTGGCTCGTGAACTCTCATAATGAACGTGACCTCGAAGCCATCATGAAGCTGATCGCCCAGAGCGGCAAGAGTTGATCTCGCTTCGTATCGTAGAGTCCTGTATGACCATTCGCCGAGCTTGTACAGCAAATTGTGAGATCTTTCCACGTCCCAAACAACGGGCTGCGCAGGCACATTGACAGAGTCGGAATTATTGCCAATTACCAAAGGGTTCTTGACACAGTCTTTCATGGCAATCAGCTGAAGTGTCGCCTTGAAAAGCTGATAACTGCTGTAGCCATCGCTTAGCAGCGATTTGCCATTGGGTGCGCCTCCTTGCAAGCACAATGCGAGCAGCGAGGCCCACTCAAAATTGCCAAATCCGCCTGCATCTAGCGATGAGGCAAAGCCACGCTGGCGCAACCAGATACTTCCCAGGAGACAAGCATCCTTGAAGCCTTCGCATCTCTTCGAAGCAGAGTGAACGAGCTTGAGGTAAGCAGAGGTGAGCATGTCTGCCCGGAGTGAAGAATTGTAGAACGAGGTTGCGGATGACTCATCACTGACGGGATCGGCACTGCGTACACAATTCTTCTGCGGCTGCAGCTTCCCTACGGCGAACTGAGACTGGCCGATGCATGGAATGATATTCACGGCCCACTGGGCAGCGGCAGCTGATGTCTTGAGCGGCGTCACCGCTAGTATCGGCTTCAGTGGATCATTGTGCAATAGCTTGAAGCTGATTTCGAACTCTGCTTTGTGAGCAGCCTGCAGTCCTGCAGCAATGCACGCCAAATAGTACGCCCGCTTGTAGTAGTAGCGATGGTTCAGGTAGTCCTTTTCTTCAAAGATGCTCGGCGGCATGGCAACGACCATGTCGACTTCCACCATATCTCGCAGTCTGCTGGAGGTCTTCAGGGCGAAGCTGCCAACAACGTTGACGTTCGCAGGCTTCGCATAGCTGAATTTGTATTTGGCATCCTTCGGCGGTCGAGGCTCCGAGAAGGGCACGGCAACTTTCTCCTTGAGCAAGCCTCTCTCAGCCTCATTGATCAGGTACGGTCCCCGCGACGGGATCTGCTCAATCGTTTTCTTGAGCTTGTGCAGAGCAGCTTCAGCAGCTGCCTCCCTCTGGCCGTGTCTCGGTCTGATCTGTCCCAGCAGCTCATCCACCTGCAGCTTGAATACATTGCTTTTGAACGTCCCGCTAGCAAAAGCCGTTGCGCCTACTTGTGCTTTGCTATCCGACTTGCGCCTCGCGTCGCGTGCCGTATTCGATGGCTTCGATGTCGTGGCTGAAGACGTTGGTACGGCTGATTGTCGCGCCTCGTCGTCGCCGTCGGTCATGTATTCATCTTCGTCGTCCTCGTCGTCCTCATCTTCGTGATCTTCAGCACCCTCCACAGCATCTAGAGATTCGTCGTGAGAGCTGCTGCTGTCTGCCTCCGAGTCCTGCTTTTCAGCATCCTGCCCGTCCTCGCCGAAGGAGGCGAACGAGGCCGCATCGTCGCTCTCTTCGCTCGATGAGACATGCTCGACCTTCCGTCTCTTGAGTGCTGGAGGAGCCATGAAGAGTTTGCCAGAGCAGCATCGCATCGCCGACTGGAGCTTCGAACTTTTTGATTCGGGGAGGGTTTATCCGATCCGATGAGTATCACCGCCCGGGAATCGGGATGTGGCGACGATAGCCGATTCGTGGTGCACGAGCCCTGCAATCTTTCCTGTGACTCTTGGCCCGCGCCGAGATCGCTTTCCGAACACTGCTTCGTTAGTCACACATTTCGCTCTGTCATCTGGTTTGCTGGACAATGTTTGCTGTCGAGTAGCAAACGTAACGGCTTGCACCCTCATTCTGCCGTTCAAAAGCGCTTTGGAGTTCGACGTGGGATTTGCAGTCATCATGGCAGCAGCAGCCATTGGATCGACAGTGGCGTTGCCGTTCAATGACAACTTGGGCAATACGATTCCTCCAGACACGCCGCATGTAAAGCTGCCGTGTGGCGTGACATCTCTCGAGGTACCCCAACTTACTTTTGCACTAGGCTGTGAGCGTATCACTCCCTACATGGAAGTCCAATGTTGGTTACGAAGAAGGCGAAGCATGGGTCCTCGATAAGATGCAATGTGGTTATCCTCGGTATGTCAATTCCAGCTTCACAATCCGCATGTAAAGGACTGATCGTCGACGTAGCTTCTTCATCCACAAATCCATTCAGAAGTTTGCGAGAAGCATTGTAGCTGCACATGGCGACAACGACACTGAATATGCTATGCTGATGCCATCGACACGATGCGCGATTCGTTGCAAGGACTTTATCAAACGGCAGTCACCAGGCGCCGACTGCTCAACGATTCGCAGCATCGACTTTGTGCCCACGCCAGAGCACGTGGCGGCTCATACGACCAGGATCTTGCCCCGAGCTTCTGCTGTGATATATCCTCAGACGTTATGGCCAGCAGCAAAGGCCTTCTGGCAACACAGCGGTGAGGGCATTTCCAGTCGACGAGCTGAATTCTGCCAACGAGCCTTTGATGAGGGCTACCTCGTCGATCAGTCCTTTCTCACACCGCAACCGCAACGCATGTCCAAGGGTCCTAGGCGGTACCAGCAGAATACGTCTGTTGATCTTGGAAATTATACACATGGCCAGACTACGCCCCCCAAGACACCCCCGATATCAAATGGTGATAGCGGCCATGTCAACGGCGAAGACATTTCCACCTCGGCAGAATTTGTCGAGACGAGGTTCGGTCGAAATCTGAGCAACGAGCTCGCAGCACAAGCAAAGCTCGCCATCCGCAAGCGCATTGCAGGCTCGCTCACTGCAGATGTAGAACTGCACGAAGTTCTCAACCGGTCTCCAAACCCAGCCACGGAAAGAACACGCGATGTTCCAGGCTTCTCGGTGGACGATGTCTACCTTTTTGGAACAGGCATGAATGCAATCTTTACAGCCCATCGATCCCTTCTCCTCGCTCGTGGACCAGCCAAAAGTATCATGTTCGGGTTTCCTTATGTCGATACACTCAAAGTGCTGGAGAAATTCGGACCCGGAGCACAATTCTACGGCCACGCGGACGCGAATGATTTGGACGATCTCCAACGACGTCTCGAGAATGGCGAGCGATTTCTCTCGCTGTTTTGCGAATTCCCAGCGAATCCTCTCCTGAAGACACCCGATCTCCAACGTCTCCGCTCCCTGGCAGATCAATACGAATTCGCCATCGTCGTCGACGAAACAATCGGAACCTTCCTCAACGTTCACGTGCTCCCTCACGCTGATATCGTTGTCTCCTCCCTTACCAAAGTCTTCTCCGGCGATAGTAACGTCATGGGCGGAGCCATGATCCTCAATCCCCGGTCCAAATGGTACACCTCCCTCAAAGCCGTGCTCGGAACCGAATACGAAGACAACCAGTTCGAAGAAGATTCAGTCTACCTCGAGCGCAACAGCCGCGACTTCGTAGAGCGCATCCGCCGAATCAACGTCAACGCCGAAGCCATCGCCGACGTCTTACGATCATCTGCCAAAGTCAAACAAGTCAATTACCCCAAATACTCACCTTCAAAAGCCAACTACGACGCATGCAGACTGCCCGATGGAGGCTATGGAGGTCTACTCAGCGCAATGTTCCACTCTGTCGAAGACGCCGCAGTATTCTATGACAATCTCAATACACACAAAGGACCATCTCTGGGGACCAATTTCACGTTATCGAGCCCCTTCGTGCTACTGGCGCATTATTTCGAGCTAGATTGGGCCGCGAAGTATGGCTGCGAAGTCAGCCTCGTGCGTTTCAGCGTGGGTTTGGAAGATCCCGATCAATTGATCAAAGTCTTTCGGGCAGCGCTAGACGCGATACCGGAGAAGGCTTCTTGATTGTACACAGGTTGTCACACCAAAAGCTGAGACGCTTTGATTGATGATTCAACTAAGTCGTTTACGAATGTGGTTGTACTAAGACTTACCTGCCAGGATGGCGGCAAGAAAGCAATCGGCTTTTCGCGTTGCATTCATTGCCGCATGCACAACCACGGCTCAACAGAGGGAAACCCGATACAAGGAGGAAGCTATGAATTTCTGAAGTGATTGTTCTTTTGCTCCACTAGTTGTACTTATCGCTAATCATGAACACACTCGCGGCCAGTGCAAGGACCTGTACGGGCGACGTGCTGCAGAATGGCGAGAATGAACGTCTTCAGGAGGAGAGAAATGGCGACCAGATAGATGATTCTAGCTCTAATCGCCGTGGTAGCCCAAGGCGCCGAGTTCCTTCCTGACCTGCTCCTCCGTGCCAATCTTCAACACTTGAGTACCCTCGAGCTTCTCGCCACCAGCCTGTCGCATTTTCAGATCATCAATGGCCCGCAGCTTCTTGAGAAGAGATCTAATCTTCTTCTCGTGCGGCGATCCGGCGGCTGGAGACGTGACCTCGACCTGAGGCGCGGGTGCTGCAGGTATAATCGTGCCATTGGCTGGTGCTGCAGGCTGCGATGCACCCTTTGATTGTTGCTGCTGCTGCTGCTGAGCCGCGGCACCATCACGTCGTCGAGATTGTGGCCGCGACCCCTTAGATCCGGCATTTGATCGGCTGCGTGAGCGCTGGGCACGGTCTGGCGAGGTGCCGTTTGCGTAACCATCGCCATTCTGTGCAGGCGCAAGTCCAGCAGCCTTAGCTTCAGCGTCCTTGGCTTTCTTGGCTTCACGCTTCTTCTTGTTCTTCAAAGCGGCCTTGCTGAGGTTCTCGTCACCATCTTGAGCCAATGTCACTCCACCACCGGGTGCAGCCCCGGGCTGTAGCTGCTTCTGCTCCACGGGCTCAGCGCCGGGAACATGGCGCACTTTCGGAGCGCGAGGTCCAAACGCTGTGGTAGGCTCCTTTCCAGACATCATCTCACGTACAAAAGCTGCGCCACCCTCATCCTCGCGCTTGAACGACAGAGGCGTTGCGGTTCCGCGAGCGCCGGGCGGACGATAAGCCCCAGCAGGCTTGGAAGGAGTCTTTATTTTGCCCAAAAACTCAAGAGCCGAAGGATGCGGCGGCCCAGCTTGAAGTGGGCTGTCCAAAGGATGCTGGGAAACGGGCTGCGGTCGCCAGACAACGTGGTACAGCTCGTGAAACTCCTCGTTGTACATGAGACCGCCTCCCACATGCCAGATGCGAATCCCATTGTCGACTCGGAGTCGAGGGCTGGTTGTAGCGGTGAGAATGTGCTTTCCGTCTGGGCTCCATTCGCAGACAGAAGTGTTGCTGGCTTCGATAGTGCATACTTTCTCGTAGTTCTTCTCCAAATCGTAAATGTCCATCTGGCCTGCCAAGTTTCCAAAGCCGGCCACCAGCACAAAATGACCATGTGGAGAAAAGATGATGGTGTTCCGGGGCGCAAGATTGAAACTGTGTTGAGCCACCGCTCGTTGGTTGAAAATGGTGGTCTTGGCCGGCATGTAGCCGTAGACAACGCCGAATTCTTTCGAGTTGGGCGACCAAGTCACGTCATGGATGGGACCTTCCTTGTCCAGAGTGATGCGAGAATCAAAGCCGCCATTCGCGCTCAAAATGTACATGTTGGTCTCGCCATAATAACTTTTGTTGCTTTTGTCGACCTCGGTCTGCGCAAGGACGATCAGACTGGAGCCTTCCTGGTTCCACTTGAGCTGCACCTTGTCGCCTTTGAAGAAGGTCTTTTGCGACACCGGGGCTGCGAACTCGGGAACCTTGAAGACCTTGACTGCAGCAGGCTGGCCCTTGCGCTCCGGAACAAAGACAGCAACTGAATGTGTCTTGCCCTGGGTGATGGCGAAGTCGCTGACGCCCTCAACGCGAAGCTTTTGCCAGACTGTTCCCAAATCTTTGCTTTCGTAGAATTGCACCTCGTTCGTGACCTGACGCGCGCAGAATTGCTCGTCTGGGCTGTACTGTAGATTCCAACCCGTCTGGCTCTTCTGCACAAACTTTCCGACCACGCTTCGCTCGCCGCCAGCGCCTGCATTGTCGTCGATAGTGCGCCAGACCTTCAAATTCTTGGTCGCATTGCCATCCTCGTCCTTGGAAGGGCGCTGCCAGGTGATAATGAAGGTTCCGAGGGGCGAGAAGCCAAGCTCGTATACATTCTCGGCTGGCAGAGTGGTGACGAGGTGTCCGGTCGACGCATCAGTGACATTGACGTTTTCGGGCGAGGCGAATGCGAAGAAGCGGCCATCGGACGAGTAGACACAGCAGCGCAAATTGCCCTCGGGACGCGCGAAGCCCGGAAGGTTGGTGTAGACGGGCGTGGCATCGAAGATGCCGACGGTCTTTGACGTGCGGTCTGGGCAAAGTCAGTTGGCGTCGACGCGTGGCATCACGTGGAAGAAGGCTCACACGCAAGCTGAGTGGGCGCCGCCATGGCTTCTGATCCGCAAAGTCGGATGTTGGAAATGGTCCGGATGGTCGGCGGGGGCAGCTCTGGACGGGCGCAAGCTCGTTGTCGTGCTTGGGAGGAGGAATTGGGCGGCAGGGCTGGAATCGCTGGACTGAGAGAGATAGTGAAATCCACTCAGTGATCAAAGTGACGGGGCAGCGAGTACAGGCTGGCGAGCAGCAACAGCGAGACGAGCAACGGGGACGCGTTGGCCTTGGCGGAGGGAAGAAGAGAAAAGCGATGCAAGAGGGCGAAAGAGCGTAGTGACGCGAAACGCCCAAAAATACAGGTACCTTGGCGGCAGCGGCGACGGCGGCGGCACGACGGGAGGGGAGGGAGGGCCCGCTAGTTGCTCGGCTGATCGCCACGGACCTAGTACCTTGATGAACTTTCGACGCACGTGGAAGGATGATGGTGGAATGAGTTGCACATGGGCTCACTGGCGGGAGCATCAGAGTTGGATGAGTGCGCGCACTGGACTATTCCTACAACATGCTAACTAGTGCTACGTATCGACGGCTTGCAGCGCCATTCATCTCACACATCCTCCACGAAACCCTCGCATATCCAGACCCACCCGTGCTACTGGCTTTAGGTTAGCCGCTCGGAACGACACATACACTCCGCAGCGCCTCATGACGGGACACGCTTGACGCTGTCTATCTGCGCGCACGACTCGAGGCCGTCGGCCTTGACAACAAGTTTCAGCTTCGGTCCACGTTGCGGAATACACTGGTCGCTGGAGCTTCACGGCCAGTGTATGATCGGTCTCCACGATTTCCGCGGCGCGTCGGCGTGAAATTGTTGGTCACACCACAGGTAGCTGACATGACCTGAACAGTATAGGATCTCAGGCAGGCGATGGATCAAAGTTCCATTGGGTCCCAGCGGAAAGTCCGTGACCATGTCCCCTGCTTAGATGCGCACAGAGTCGCCAGAGCGAGCCCCGTAGCCCTTTAGCAGCATGTCACATCTTCCAGTCGAGAGCATTTGGACAACGGCAACCCCGGCGCGTACCCCGTTCCCATTCCAGCGTCTTCGCCACCGCTATCCGAAAGTGCTCGCTCACCATTGCGAACATAATGAAGCCTGGTAGATTGCGGAAGAAGCCGTGAGTCTTGTAGATCGTGTCGAATCCACGTATCTCTGTCATATGGGGGCTCGTCGAGCACCCAGCTTGCCCAGGATATAACCCAGACGCCGACGTTCCATAGTGCCCGACCAGGTCGCATGGAGGTCGTCCAGGAGGTTGATGATGGCGGCTCATCGAAGATGAGGGCCTCCACATCGAGCACGCTGCCCGTCATAGCATAATGCGTTCGCAAAAAGCTGCATACTCGATCCACAGCTTCATGGCCGAAGATATGCAGCAACACCTTCCCGCGAGATCTTGCATAATTGGCGTCTTTCGGTTGCTTCGTGTCGCAACATCGGAGCGTCTCGAATCTTGCGTTCGGATATCTGGTTTGATGCTGTCTGATTAGTTGGGCTGTGTCCGCAGCAGTCGCACTCGGCCATAAAGCCAAAATGACAGTGGATACCATGCTAGGACGAATTTGAAGCGAAGAAGAAAGTTGCCCAGGACCACATTGCCTGCAAATCGCCTGCTTTGTATGCCACTGGCCTCCTGTCGCCTGCCTCTGACCTTGTAGAATCACGTCCGGCAGCTGGTCGTCGGTTCCGTCGCTGGAACGTAGACTGTCAACGGCTCTCCGCCACAACCTCCGGCCCCTTCATTTCGGTCGCATTTGCACGCGCGCCTGGGGCACTGATGGCACCAGCCGCCCGGGCGAGAGTAGACATGTCTTGATTTGCGAGAAATGTGCAGGACGTGGAAGTCATGACTCGCGTAGGTCCTCTACAGCGAATAGCACAGCAAGTTGTACATGTACTGATTTGTGGTGGAATTGGGGCTGGCGGAGTTGCAAAAGACGTGGTTGATGACGACAGAATACCAGCACTTCTCCCAGCAACACTTCGCGTCAGACCACCTTCTCCGTTCACCGACAGTCTCCAATCATCGTGATACATCACATGCCATAGTATACACCTAGCCAAGCGCTGGCGCATGCGGCGATAGCAAACGCACCCTTCTCCTCGTTTCTTGTGAGGAGTCGAACTAATGATTCACCAATGTGCTCGTCCTCGACGCCAACACGCCAGCATCTGTCAAGGAGATCAACACTCAACAAGGGTCTCTTCGAAAATCTGTACGCAGGTTCATGAAGAGTCGGATGGCTCGACGCAGAAACGATGACAGCCAAGGTGTCGAGCGAGACCAGCATACAGATATGGCAAGGATGGCGTCCGCCACCCTCTTTAGCCTTCCGGTCGAGCTTTGGGCAATGGTCATTACAGATCTGTCGTTTACAGATCTTTTAAACCTTCGTTCTACTTGCTGTCATGCACGAGATTTGCTATCCAAGGGCGACTTGCTGCAAGGCTGGATGCTGGCACAATGTTTAGAACGGTACGAGAGTGTGCTGGGACATCACATCCAGCTCTACCTTCAACTTTACCCACCACCCGATGCAATAACATTTGAATACCTGCTTGATCAGCGACGACGAGTGCTGTCTGCCATTAGGCTCGCCGACGCATTGGCGGATCTCGTGGCTGAATGCAACCTGCGCTCACCTGACCGTGGACATCACAGCAGCACCTCGCCCATTTCATCGCTGGTTTTCAATTCGTGCCCCGAAACTGCTCAAGTGCAAGGCAATCATGTGCCAACTCTCCTTGTCATTCAACACTACTTCGAAAATGTCCGGAAAGCGATGGTCGATCTCTGCGCATCAAAGTACTCGGACTCGTCCGCCATTTGGGATCGCCTTCATACCGTCACAATACACATGTACGAGAAAGAAGTATTTCTATCAGCTCACCGAATGTTTGAGGTACTATGTTGGTTCATGGTGAGACTGCTGGACGCCTCCGGCACTCATGTCGCTGCCTTCACCAGGCGGACAGTGTCTGATCAGGACGCGCGACGTTTCGTCATACTGGGCAATTTGCGTGGAATCGCGAGACTTGCAGGTCTCAAATCGCCCAAGGAGCGCCAGACGCTCGTCAAAGGGCTGGTTCGCAGCCATGATCCGGTGAAGAACAAGCACTGGCAACAGGCTTGGCAGACTTGTAGTCTCGAACACCGGTCCAGCATGGAGCCCCCTAGACCGATCAACGTCACGAACCTACCATTCGGCTTTCAGGACATATGGATGCGAGAAGCGATGGACAATCTCCAGAGACACAAGATTCGGCCGCCAAGGATACCACTTATGCCGCTTAGCATGCCCATCCGCAGAACAGTCGACGCGTACACCGATATTGCCGGATATCATTGTGTGCAAGGCCCTGGCGCTTGGTGAGACTTCATTCCATTCCCGCTGAGCTAGCAGCGAAAGGTGTCCTGGTCCGGCTCATCAAATGACAAAAAGTAGGAGCAGGGGGAAGAGCACAAGCGATGCGGCCGGGTCGACGTACTCGCTTCTGCGGGAGTGCGAAGAGCAAAGTCGCACAGCAGAGGACACAGCGAATGTCGTCCGCGGAAATGTGAAGAAGCTTTGGATTTTCGTTTTCGTACTCATCGCTCAAACGCTGGAGCCAAGGAACGGGACGCGCATTACGACGCGATTGGCTGGCGCACCTGAATCCTTTATGAGTAACGGCAGTAACTAGCGTCATAAGTCATGAGGACCACGTCTGCCTGCTTCACCTCCTAATAAGTATTTACACAATGGCAGATGCAACGTTGTTGAGTGCAACCCATCCGCCGGACGACATCCCAACTTCACGACAATGGAGCTCAAGAGAACCATCACGTCCGCACTCTTCCACCGCTTTGCCTTTTACACGCTGTACTACCCGATCCTCACAGTACTCGGACTCGTCCTCTTCATCTTCACTATCATACTCGTTCTCACCTCGATCCGCATATCGCATAGCCCAAAGGACATTCCCTGGACTGGGCTGCAGAACAAGAAGCTATTTCCCAAACTACGTGCCTGCCTCTGGGAGATAGTCGCAGGTCGCGAGCCATTCAACGAAGGCTACGAAAATTTCTCCAAGCACGACAAGCCTTTCATAGTTCCGAATCTCCTGTGGACGACTGTCGTTATCCCACCTAGCCAGACGGCATGGGTCGCGAGCCAGCCAGAAAATGTCCTCTCGGGAAATTCCGTCCTGGATGAAGCGATGGGGCTGGACTATTTGGCGCATGGTCCCAATGCTGACAGCGTGAGAGACTTCACTGTGATTCGTCGTCATTTGACGCGTCATGCCGGGAAGCTGGCGGGTGAAGTTCTCGAAGAAATTGAACTCAGCCTGGACGAAGAACTCGGTACAAAACTTGATACTGCAAAGGGAGTAGAAGGCGGAGACATCAACGCAATGGACATACTACAAGCCATTGCTTTTCGAGCCGCGAACAGGATCTTTGTAGGCGCCTCCCTGAGCAGGAGCAAGAGTTACAGGAAACGCATTCAGAGATGGACCGCGGCATACGGGGCCTGCACGATCGTCATGCACTTTCTTTCGGCTTCTCCCATGAAACAATTCTTCATGCGAGTGGTGGCAGTACCGACGAAGGCTATGCAATGGCTGGCCACCAGCGAGCTACGAGCGATGGTGAAGCAGAGGCTAGAGCAGACGGAAGAAACCCAGGAGCAGAAAAATGACATGATGCAATGGATCATCGCAACAAATGCAGAGAAGAATGATGCTCGGGAAATGGAGCCGCAGAATATCGCAGGCAAAATGATTCTGTTCAACCTCTTCGCCACTGGAACGACGAGCGCCATGTCAGCACTCGTCCTCCAGGACATTCTGCACTACGAAAACGGCACAGCATTGATGGAAACGCTCCGCCAGGAAGCTCTCGAATATCTCCCACAAGTCTCACACGATCCTGCAACAGCGTTGCGATCCATGACAAAATTGGACTCGGTCATCCGGGAGTCGTTGCGTTTCAACCCGATGGGAGCACAATCCATGCTGAGAAAAGTCGTCGCCGAAGGAGGCGTAAAGATCAAAACTTCCGACGGCCTCGTGCATCTCCCTCAAGGCGTTCACGTCGCAGTCCAAGCCGCTGCTCTACATCGCGATTCGGAAAAGTTCGGGCCCGACGCAGCAGAATATCGACCTTTGCGGCACTATCGCGAGCAGATTCCTCCGCAACCCCGAACCCTCACCGATGAAGTACCATCCGACGACTCTCAACTCAATCAGAAGCTTGCGATCCAAATCTCCGACTCGTTTCTATCTTTTGGTCTCGGCCGCCACGCCTGTCCTGGAAGATTCTTCGCCATCAATACAATGAAACTGATCCTCGGATCGCTGCTTGTCAAATTCGAGATTGTGCCTGCGGCGAAAGGCGAGGAGAAGAAGTCTCTCAAGATCGGAGAGGCGATTGTGCCGAGCGACAAATGGGTGGTGAAGATGAAGAGGAGGGCACAACAGGAGAAAGAAGAACGCATTTGAGTCGTTTGCCGACAAGGCGGTAAATGTGTATCATCACCCTCCGCTTTTGTATGGGATGGAGATCTCAACTTCGAATTCTATATTGTATTATTCAAACCCCACTCTCGATGCGCTGACTACGTGCAGCTGGCCAATGTCCTGCGGCGCGATGCACTTGTCTGTGAGGAGATGGCCACTTCATGATCCGAAACGATTGTCATTATACAAAAGCTCATCGCTAACCTGAGGGAGAAGGCTCTTCCTGTGAGCCCATGTATTATTCATCACTGCCACATTTGTACAAAAGAGTTATCCAGACTGAAACTCAAAGCCTAGACGGTCTGATGAGCTTTCTCATTACTCATGTGCTCCCGCTCCGAAGAGTCCTGTCGAGCAACGGCAGCACGACCGGACAGGACTGGATCGTATTGGGGGGTACCGGGAACCTCACCAGCAAGTTGCTCAAGTGTCAAACGCTTGGTCTCGGGAATGAGGAGAGTGGTGAAGCAGCCCAGCAACATGAAGAGGGCGAAGATTTGGAGGACGTGGTTGAGCCATGGATTGGCGTTGGTCGCTGTGGCTCCGCGGGTACGTAGAGGAGCAATAGCAGCTTGAGCGATGATGGAGCCGATTTTGCCGGAAGCGGCGGAGATACCGTGGCATGTCGAACGGTAACGAGTTGGGAAGCATTCTCCGGGGACGATGAACGTGGTTGCGTTTGGTCCAAAGTTGAAGAAGAATTGAGCGAGTACGTAGCATGCCAGCAGTCCACTTGTTCCGATTTGGTGGTACGCGAAACCCATGATGCAGAGCAGAATGGTGAGGATGATGAAGCCCATGAGCTGGATTGGCTTGCGGCCGATGGTGTCAACTGTAGCCACCGTGACCCAATAACCTGGTATCGCACCAGCGCAGACCAGGATGACGTTGCCCACCGCGATGTTGTAGAGGAACTCGTAGGCATTCTTGCCCTTACCATAACCAATGGCTTGGAGAATCGTGGAGCTGTTTAGACCGACGCCGTAGAAGGCAACATCGAGGAGGAACCATGAGGAGGCGGTGCCGAGCAAGACTTTGCCGTACTTCCACTGTCCGATGTGTCCTCCAAAATCTCTCCACGAAGGCTTGGGAGTCTCGAGCTGAGGTGCAGAGTCACGCATGGTCGAGACACGAGTGACTTCGTCTGGGACGCCCTCGGCGGTGCCAGAAAGGTAGGCCTTGACATCAGAGCCAGCTTTGACGACATCGCGGGACACATCGAGGGTGTAGCGAGGCGTCTCGGGAATGGTGAGGCGGAAATAGAGGGCGATGCAGCCGGGAACGGCGCCCATTCCAATGACGATACGCCACATCTTGTCGACAGCGAGATTGCACACGCCATCGCAGGTGGCCTGGCTGCTGGCACTCTGAAGGGACCCCTTGAAACCGACGGTGACGATGAGAGCAACAATGCCAGCAGCGAACTGGCCGAGACCTTGCTGCGCGAAGACGGCACCCATCATGGCGCCTCTCCATTTGGTGGTGGCGAATTCGGATGTGATGATGGAAGACAGCGGGTAGTCACCGCCGATACCGATACCCATGAGGACACGCCAGAAGATGATGACGCCGACGATCTCGACGGCAGGGGAGTGAGCGGAGAGGGCTTGAGCCAGAGTGTTGCAAAGATGATGAGGATCAATTCGAGACCGTACATCTTCTTCCGTCCCACGACATCGGCCAGGAAACCAAACCCGAGCTGGCCAATGACAGTACCACCCGAGGTTGCGACCTTTATGGCTGGCATTCTGTCAGCATTGGTCATGATGGAAGCGGGCGCTTCTATTCCCACTCACCAGTATCGGAAGAGACAGGCAG
Organism: Cercospora zeina; assembly: GCA_022702355.1. NCBI lineage: Eukaryota > Fungi > Ascomycota > Dothideomycetes > Mycosphaerellales > Mycosphaerellaceae > Cercospora > Cercospora zeina. The sequence continues at coordinate 4,359,962 of JAKLWX010000005.1, forward strand.
TTTGCCTTGTGCGGCTGCCGGAATGCTGGAATCTTGGTAATACACCATGCCCAGCATGGTCGTCACGATGCTAATGGCAAAGATGTCGTATGTGTCGGTGAAGAAACCGATACCGGCAACTGCGACCGCGCGAACATGGTACCAGCCAAATGGAGCCTATCCCGGAACGATCAGCTTTTGGATGTCCGACCTGCCGATGAATGCGCCCCATACCTTGTCAGTTTCAGCGAGCGCAAGGCGCCGTCGCTCGTTGGGGTCTTGGATGTGAGCATAGTCGTTGTGGAAGCTGGGATGAAATGAGCACTGGTGCGATGGGTATCGTTGCGGTCATACTGACTTGTGGAAGGCCGAATTGCCTCCGGCCTGGAGAGAGCGAGTGGTCAGTCAGTGCTTCGGAATGTAGTGCTCGCAGGCACTGCTTACCGTTCTCGCCACCATGGTGTGGAAGGCGAGTCTTGAGTAGATCTTGGAAGGAAGGACTTGGTACAGCTTGGTGCGCGTAGCGAGTGGGCGGGGGCTTTTTGAAGCAGTGAGGAGGAATGGCAATTGTTGGTGCGATGTTGCTGGTGTCGTGTGAAGAGTGCTTCTGGCCGGGCGTTTGGAAGTCGGCGTGCATTAGCGCGGCGAGGGCATGGCCAGTAACGCGATCCCATCAGCGCACGTCCAGGGTCAGTTCGCCTTCAGATGAATGCCATCACGCATCACTGCCACTTTGGGGCCGCGCCTGCACGCCGCATCGTCTGCATCGACATCGGCCGACGCCGTGTCTGTCATGGTGGACACAGCGATGACTCCCGGGTGCTGTTCGTCTGCGTCGACGAATGTTGGGAGGCGGCCGTCTTATCATTGCAGTTCGCAAACCACGTTCGTGGTGGGCTGCCAGCATCTGCCCGTTCTCACCGACCCATGGTCAAGCTGATCGTCGTCTGCTGCACTTTCATTCGGCCGCCGCGCCCTTCCTCATCAATTCTTGCCTACATCTACCGCACCGCATCTCACTCTGATTCCTTCCAGCTCGCCCAGAACGGCCATGTCAGCAACTCCGGCCCCTCTCGCGGCCGTCTTGCCCCACAGTCTTGCTGCTCGTGCAACCGAGAAGTCACCTCGCCCAGCGTGCCGCCGTTGCCAAGTGAGGAGAAGCAAAAGCAAGCCATTTCGTGTCAATGCTTGGCCTGGAACGAGCAACGGTGGGCATCTCGCCAACAACTTTTCGCTTCTCACACAAAAAGATGGGCCGAATCTTCGAAGCACGAAAGACGAAGCACAAGGTGAAGTCGTTAGTCCACAGCCAATCATAGCCGACACGTGGGTGAAGAACTGGCTGTTCACGAGCCGGCAGGAGCCGCTTCCTGCATCACTAGCGGCATACCGTATCGCGAAAACGCCACGCTCTCCGTCTCGTCACATCGCAAGTCGTCTACACATGCTTGACTTCCATGTGGCGAGGAAGCTTAAGAACTCTGCAAACTATCAATACGCGTCAGGCACACACGGCTCTTGCCTCGCATGCCTGTGCCGAATGGGGAAGTGTGTGTCCGGCATGCTCGAATGTCGTTGCTTTGCAGCGTCTGCCACCAAATCTCCCCATATACCTTTTGTTGAAGAGACTCGCTCGGGTCCGATCCCAACCTCAAGCCCTACACAGCCGAAAGCTGATGGGTTCACCGCCGGCAGTGTCGATACCGTCGATCGCTGAACCTGCGGCAAGGCGCTTCCCATGGTAACTTTCAGTGGAGAAGTCTCGAGAGCGTTCGTGCTTAAGCGGGAGGAGTGTAACTTCTAGTCCGTCTTGTCCTGTGAACGCCGTTGCATCTCCGCTTCTCTGAACGCCTGGCTCTCACTATATCGGCAGATCTGAGATGTAGGTAGATCATGCGCTCGATCGTTGGCCACATCGTTCCTTCCGCGTACTGCTTTTCGCAGCCTCGTGCCACAATCTGGAGAAAATCGTGAAATCATTCCACGTAGCCGTCCACGTGTTTTGAATGACGCAGTCCCATTCGTCGTCTTCTCAGGAATTATCTTTTCACAAGGATCGCCTTGCACCTTCGCACGATCTGCTTCCTGCCTGCACACCGTCTTCATACCCCGAGCAAGAGACTGGAGAGAGGCAAAAGAAGCGATTCATCCACGATGATTGTGGGTGGGAGAAGATTTGTGATGAATCTTGGAAGTGAATGTTAGGCGAGGAAGTCCTCGTACTCAGAGAATTTACCGTGCTTCTATGTATGCCGGAATCGGTAGCGGAAGGCTACTGGTCAAGCATAATTCATACGCACAGCAGCTCTCCTGCGAAGGTCACCATTTGTAGACCACGATCAGCTTCCGGGCAACGTCGTGACCTGGGCTCTGAAGCAACTGCAATGCACCCGCAGATCCTAGTATCTGTTTCTACTGCGACCGGGCTCCTGTATCTGAAGCTGATGACACAGCCATCTCTTCTGCGGCATGCCGTGTGCCCAGATCTCTGCTGAGCATGTTCAATGTATCGCGTCATTCTCCTCCCATCCAATGTCCGAGTGACTGTCCGCATGGGCTCGAGTCTTGCGACTAGCATCGGCCGTTGCTGCTGCACGTCGACTCTGGCACGCGATTCCATCGCTGATGTCTGTTATAGATGGGGCAATTCGGGTTGCGGCGAGTCGATGTGTTCAATGTGGGAGTTTTAGTGAAGAGGAGAGGGAAAAGAGGTGCAGGGTGGAAACGAAAGTTGTCGCCCGGAAGTCCATCTCAGGCATGCCGATCCACGCCCCACTTTCCAACGTGCACTTCACAACATGAACCTGATCCAGACCTCCAACGCCGACATTGTCCTACAGCGTCTAGCTCCGACATACGACTCACCTCGTGAATCAAGACGAGTCGCTGTAAGCCTACGATGCGGCTCACCTTCCTGCGATTTCTTCAAAGTCATCTGGACCTCGAATGATGACTCGGCGCCGGTGTCATATTCCTCGACTTTTCAGCACTCGAATATCGTAAGAAGGCTCTACGATCTGTTGCGTCCGTGATCACTGGTCGAAGATCGATATCCTTGAGCATCACGCGACGCGCTGCGGAAATGCAAAGCCGTTGAAGAAGACCTGGCTTACACCGCCGTCGCATGCGACCGGACGCGTCTCGTCTTGAGAAGGAGCACGGCCACTGAACAACTCAAGAGCGCGAGCATCTTCCTTCCGTTCTGCATGTCGATGAAGTCTTCGCCATCTGCAAAACGAAAGAGTCTTGCCCCAGACGCCGAAGGTCCATTTCTCCCGGTTGGCGCTTCGCCTGCTTCGGCTCACGCCTTCTTCCCTATACGATGGCCGAATTCCTCAGTCCTCGGCAATCTTTCGCATAGAGCCCGCAATCCATATACGGATGTCCTCCACCCTTTAGCAGATGATATTCACTCCAGCGCCATCGGCCACCCCTACTCAAGCAGCAGTGGGCGACCAGCTGAGATGAGGGCCATATCGAGCGTTCCCTCTGGATTTGAAATGACCGGAAGCGGATTTGGAGAAGAGCGAGCGGAGTCTCATCCCGCCATTTCATCGAGAGTACATATCCGTGTTTTGATTGCTCCAGATCTTCAAACGTAGCTTGGAGAAGCTCGCAGCTTCAGCTTGTCCGAAAGGCAGAGAGCTGTTTTTGCAGTCGTGTACCACCTGCCTAGATCTTAGGTTGTAGTATCCGGAGTTCAATGCTCTGTAGATCCAACGATCTGCACACCATCCAGAGGGCTGAACCCATTGTCGCCGCTGTTGCGGATAACAGCGGACTACACTGAGCACGATCTCCACCCACTCGCTCCGTTGATAGAGTCCGGGGATGGTCGCACTCATATGCAAGACTTTTTGCTTCGTTGCAGTGCTGCGCTGGCGGCCTTGCGCGTTAGTAAGCACTGCGAATCGCTTGAGAGAACAGCGCTTGCATGCTACGATCGCACAGGTCGTTGCTGGGTGCGCTCCCAAGCACCACACATGCGTGGCAGTAATAGGACCTCGTTACGATGAAGGAACAACTGGGAGCACAAACGCCTCGGGCTTGTTGCCCAAGCGGTATCCTGGCCAGTCTGGCCCCACATCTTGAATCAATTTGAAGACTGGTGCCTCTGCTTTGTTCCCAAGGGAAAGAACTTTCGAGCAGAATGTCACGCAGCAGTGCACATTCTCTCAGCTTTTGGTGTGTCACAAAGCAGTACCATCTTTCCAGAGATGAGTCTTGTCATATACAAGATCGTACAACACCCATTCCTTCATGCTGGGCAGTGATGGCATGCGCTGCTTCGATGTTTGGCTCTTTCCGCGCATGTAGCTGCCGGCTCTCGTTGCGAAACCTACCGGCGTCTTCACAGCCATCAATCCACTGCTTTCCCCACTGCTTTCTAAGATTCTGGAGAAGCTTGGTGCCGCGCAGAGTCTGGATGGGTCAAGAGTGGTATGGCGGTGTGATTTGTCTGCCCTCTGCTCTGACGACGATTTCGAGCTGTCGATGCCCACCTGCTTCGCGAGCAGAGTATCTCAGGCTGACACATGGTTCGCCATTGTGGTGTACCGATTTCCGAGCCGCACTGGGGTCATCGGTCTGTTTCACAAGTGCTTCGTGTATTCTGTGGTGCAGTCTCCGGCACCGGAAAGATCAAGAGCAAGTCCCAAGTCAGGATGAAACGTGGACGGAGTGGCGAGCGCGCTTTCAGTGGGATGCCTGCTGCCCTTCGTGCTAAGTATCCTTTGAGAACTATTACCACAGCAGCAAGCAAGTCGGTCTTCATGGTCGGGCAACATACTAGCTGGCTAGGAATACGAGGTCTCAGAGCAGAAGCTGTTGGCGGTTGCGCTGGCTGCTACTACGCCGGAGAAAGGAAGGCAAATCGAGAGTGCTATCAAAGCTGCTCGCGTAAGCCCGACAATGTCCATGGGCATTTAATGCTCCAATACTAGACTCTGGATCTCGCGTCAATGGAAAATAGGCTTGTATCCTCTCGGTCCTGTTGCCAAAGGCTTTCACCATGCACCCAGACTTCCTCGTCCCTGCCATTGGCTCAGCCTTCCCCGAAGCCTGTCCGTCCGTCGAAGGCACATGTCACGTCGACGCCTTTGCTAGATGGTTCTCCTCCACACTAGGGTGAGGGCGATCGGGGAGAGAAGTGACCAGACAAAGACTGCGCTCTTGCTCTTCCTCACTTGGCTCGTTCAACAAGACCCGACCGTTGCGCAGCACAACAAGCCTTCTTTGTCCATCAGCAAACACTTGCCATCCTCCGCGCTGTCCTTCCGACGCGTCCAACCCCGTTTGTCACGCATGGGCCGTCGTTGCCCCCGGCGCCTGCCAAGCCTTCGCGTCAAACACAAACACGGCTGTTCCTGCCTTCGCACATGCTCACTTGAGCTCTCAACAACAATCAAGGGCGCGTGCAGCACGCCTCACAAGCAGCTTCACGGGCATTTGTCACCGGTGAGCAATCTCCGCAGCATTCATGAACATTCACCCGAGGCTCCACTCGCGAGCACAAAAAGGCCTTCCCCTTCCGCCCTCAACCTGAACTTCTCTCCACACTACCAACCACCATCAGCACCCTTCCGCCACCTCCGATCATCAGCACACCCATCCACAACCACTGACATCCATCAGCACAGGTACGCCCTGACTCCTGTTGTCGGCGCCGCACTTTGCGGGTACCACACCAGCGCACGCCTTTGCGCGTCTGACTGTGCGCGCTGCCTCGAGTGGCGGCGCCGACCAACTCCTTCGATGATCATCACAACCACAATACTGACGTCCCTCTTAGAACTCCAACTCCCCCAACACACATCTTCACCTTCTCCCATCATCACCATGGGAGGTCCGGCCAAGAACCGCGTCAGCGAGGAGCAGCAGAAGGCCACCCCTTCTCGCCTGAATCCAGCGCGCTCAGTCCGCAGCTCGAGCGGCGCTAGTTCGTCCTCGTCCTCTGGTCGCACCACTGCTTCTCCAGCCGTGTCCTCGCGCTCCGGCCCCAACACCGGTCGCTCGACTCGCTCCAACGTCTCTCGCGTTGGCGGCTACGACGGCAACGCCGACCCTGCTCCACAGCAAGAGCGCAACCCCAACACGGCCAAAGTCATCGTTGACCCTCGCAACTTCGACTTGGGCATCGCCGGCTGGGCTACTGTCCGCGGCACCGACCTGATCAGCAAGCCGCCTCGCGTGGCACCCTCCAAGCTCGGCCAACCGACTAAGATTGGCCTCAACACCTATCATGTCGAGTCGTTCCCCAATATTGTTGTGTACCAGTACGAAGTCATGATCGGCAGCGGCGAAGAGAAGCGCGGTGCTATTGACAAGGTGTGGAACTCCAAGCCAGTACAGGCCGAGGTGGGTCCTTTCACCATCTTCGACGGCAACCGCTTGGCCTGGTCCGGCAAGCCACTCTCTCGTGAGGTGCGCATCACCGTCGACCTGGACGTCGAGCAAGGCCGCCAGCCAAAGGTGAAGACCGACAAGAACACCTTCCGCGTCATCATCCGCCAGACCAACAAGGTCGGCTTCCAGTCGCTTATGGCCCATCTCCAGGGCCAGGCCTCCTTCGACAACACGTGTCTTGAGGCCATCAACTTCGCAGACCACCTCCTGCGCCAGACACCATCGAAGAAGTTCGTGTCTATCAAGCGCTCTTTCTTCCCTAAGGGTGGTCAGCCAAACGATCTTGGTGGCGGTGTCAACGCTCTCAAGGGAGTCTACCAATCTCTTCGACTGGTCCACCCAGGTCGTCTCTCGGTCAATATGGACGTGGCCAACGGTACCTTTTGGCAGGCCATCTCATTCGTGCAGTCTGCCGTCCTCTTCTGTGGCGCTCGTGACGTCGCCGACCTTTCCTCACAGCTCCGTAATGGAGAGAGAGGTGTGATGGGCAAGCAGCTGAAGCGTATGCGCAAGGTGCGAGTCTTGGCGAGACACCGTGGCAAGGCCGAGATTGACGAGTATGTCATCGACTCCTTCATCTACACTTCTCCGAAAGACTACAAGGTCCAAGTCACCAACCCCGCCGGCAAGCAGGATGAATTGACGCTGTACAACTTCTTTATGAAGAAGTACAACATCAACATCAACTATTGTGGCCTGCCACTGGTAAAGATGACTAAGGGCAAGAACACGGTTCTGCCTATGGAGGTTCTCACGGTCAAGGAGAATCAGCGCTATGCCTACAAGATGGATGAGCGCCAGACTTCCAACATGATCAAGTTCGCAGTCACCGCTCCTGAGCTGCGCTACAAGCACATTCAAGATGGCATGCAGATGCTGAACTGGGGCAACGACCCAGTGCTCCAGAAGTACGGCGTCAAGATCAATCCCAACAAGACTGTCGTCGATGCTCGTATTCTGGTGGCACCTACAGTCAAGTTTAGCGCTGGCGAAGCGAAGCCTGGCACCTCTGGCCGCTGGGATCTCAAGAACAAGAAGTTCTTGACCCCCAACACTCTTGCTTTGAAGAGCTGGGCAGTCTGTATAGTTCCTGGCCGTCGTGGTGGCAAGCCTGACAAGGCCGTTGTCGACAACTGGATCCAGAAGTTCGTCGCCGGTTACATCGCCCATGGCGGTAAGGTCGAGCAGAAGCAGCCGCAGATGATCCTTGCAAACGGCACTGACGTCGGTGCTTGGGTTACGCAGACTTGGAACCAGGCCGGCAACCAGGCTCAGTCCCGTCCTCAGATCCTGATGTTCATCCTCCCAGACAAGGATAGCCAAGTCTATGGGCGCATCAAGCGCTCGTGCGAGTGCCGTTACGGTGTGGTTTCCCAGTGCGTTCAGTACGCCCACGCCCAGAAGGCTGCCCCTCAGTACATTTCCAACGTCTGCATGAAGTTCAACTGCAAGCTTGGTGGTGCTACTTGCCGCGCTATCGGCCCGAAGACTGCTGGTGGTATCTTCCAGGTACCAACCGTCGTCATTGGTGCCGATGTCTCTCATTCTGCCCCTGGTGTTGACGCTCCTTCTATGGCTGCTATGACTATCTCTACCGACAAGCTGGCGACTCGTTACGCCGCTCTGGTGCAGACGAACGGCTACCGCGTCGAGATGATCAACACGGACATCATCAAGACCGAGCTCAAGCCCATGCTGCAGCACTGGGTTCAGCAAGTTGGTCTCGGCAAGCTTCCACACCACATCATCTACATTCGTGATGGTGTTTCCGAGGGTCAATACAACCAGGTCCTTCAGCAGGAAGTTACAGACATGAAGCAGCTCGTCAAGTCCGCCGACCCAACTGCCAACGTCAAGTTCCTCGTGATCATTGGCTCCAAGCGTCACCACGTTCGGTTCTTCCCTGAGAAGGGTAAGGGTGACCGCAACGGCAACGCCTTCCCAGGTACTCTGGTCGAGACGGGTGTGACTAACCCGTTTGAGAACGACTTCTACCTGTGCTCGCACGCCGCCATCAAGGGTACAGCGCGCCCAGCTCACTACTATGTGCTCCTCAACGAGACTGGTATGGAAAACAACCAGCTCCACACCATGCTCTACGAGCACGCATACCAGTACCAGCGCGCATCCACCCCCATCTCGCAGCATCCGGCCATCTACTACGCTCACCTGGCAGCTGCTCGTGCGGCTCCCCACGATCCGAAGTGGGCTGGCAGTACTGACACCCTATCCAACGAGAAGAAGCAGCAGCAGCAGTCGGCTTCTCAATCTGGTTCGCAGGCGGGTCGTTCGGGCACCACTGGTGCGAACACTGTGTTCGACAAGCTCATGCCCATGCCGAACCAGGGTGGTATCGCAACTTCTATGTGGTACATCTAAGGGCTGCATGGTTCGATCACTCGCTCGTACGACGGGTATCACGAAGACATGAAGGTTGGCGGTCTCGGTCTAGGCAGGTGTTTCTTTCGGTGATGCTCACGGGCGCCGGGAATTTTGCATGACCGAAAGTGTATGGATGAGAGAGGGCTCAAGAAGAGCAACACGATGTACTAGTAGCATGAAGAAAATGGATGTCTGCCCGTAGGGCACATCACCACTTGTCGTTTCCATTTGTCTTCTTCAATCCTCCTCCAAATGCCTCTGGATCTCGCCGAACTTTTCTCACTGAATATTTCGACCGGTGTACCTTGCAAAGGATGATGGTTCTGGCGATCACATAGCAGTGCAGTTTTGGAGAAGGTCGCAGATCAGCACACTCGAAAGAAATTAAGTCGACGGGAGTGACGGTCGTGCGTTCATCACAAACTTCCCTTCTGGCTCACAAGCATGGAGCATGTCTGTGCATGAAGCAAGCAAGCAGCGACTTACTGCCTGCAATTGTGCAAGAACATGACTTGTGAGCAGATCAACAAAAGCTATTGACCAGCGAGTGATGTTATGCGGAAGAGCTACTATGGACATCGCGAGCGATCACTGTTCCAGGCTCCAGCTAATCGAGTTGGAGAACGTTTTAAAGCGAACAGGCAGGTGAACTGTTTTGCTAATTTGCCATTAGGTTTCCACCAAGCGCCAGCTGCAGCTACAAAACTTCTAGTCTTCGACTGCAAAGACAAAACCTGCACCTCACAACTCGACCGAAGCACTGCCCACAGCATTCGCCGGCGTGTCCGCAACACGGTAAACAAACTTCTTCCCAGAAGCCTGATCATTCTTCAAATCCTCCAAACCCTTCAACGCTCCCGCCAAACCTTCTCCACCCACCTGCTCCGGATGCGTCTTCAGCCGACCCTCCTTCAACAAATCCTCTGTAATCTGAAAGAACTTCTTCGCAAACTCAAAATCCTCCGGAACAGCCGGGTTGTTGCGTCCAGCTTTCTCGAAAGCCTCGTTGAAAATCGTGTACATGAACGTGAAGGTCGTCGTCACATCGGTGCGACCGGGAAGCTTGACGGGCAAAATGGTGCCGTATCTCGCATCTTTCGCGTCAGAAGAGAGGGCTTCAGCGCAGACTTTTGCCGAGGCTTCGAGGGAAATGGTGTCCCAGATGAGCTTGAGAGAGTCGTTGGTGTCGCGGTTGATTTGCTTCCCGCAGTCGGCATCGCGGTAATTGTAGACTGCGTCGGCGCCGAGGGATTGGACAAAGTCGTTGTTGTGTGGGGAGCAGGTTGTGAGGACTTTGTAGCCGGAGAGTTTGGCGAATTGGATGGCGAGGGAGCCCGTTGCCGTGGAGCCGCCGTAGATGAGAACGGTTTGCGAGTCTTTCGGGATCGGGTCGGTGGGAAGGTTGAGCTTGAGGGCTTTTTGGTAGAGGCCCTGGCCGACTGTGCTGACGCCGAGCGGGAAGGTAGCTGCTTGCTCGAAAGAGAGGTTGGAGGGGATCTTGACGAGGAGATCGGCTTTGGCTACGGCGTACTCTGCGAAACATCCGTCTTCGGGCTGGCTGAAATTGGCGCCATGTGTAGTGCCCGCAATGCGGTCGCCGACTTGGAACTGCTTGGTGACGTCTGTTTGATCATCAATGTATTGGACCAAGGCTGGCTTTAGTTCATGTGGACAACTCACCACTTCCGACTTCCACGACGGTTCCTGAGAAGTCACAGCCGGAGAGGCCGTTGTCCGCTGCTCTCTTGCCATTGATGTGCTTCCAATCAGTGGGATTCAGTGCAATGGCTTCTACTTTAGCCAATAGGTATGTCGGCCGGACTTTGGGGAGGTTGATCTCAGAAACTTGAGCTTTGTTGCCATTGATCGTGATGGCTTTGATTGTGGATGGAGGAGCCATTGTCACAACGTGTGTCAGATATCTGTTGGTGTGACTTGTGGGCAATTGTTTTGACGAGAAGAAGTCGTGCGGGACGAGTGAAGAAAGAGTTGCAGTGGGTTTGGAGTTGAAAGCATTGGAAGCTCTCGTCGTGGAGAGCTACCTAGAAGTGGCCCCGGCGTGCCGCCCCACCCGCCGTGCCGCCCTAAATTCAGACTTCTACCAATACCTTAATTATAGAATATCTTAACAACAACATAATAGATTAAGCTAAAACTTAGAATATAGCGTGTCTATATATGCAGCTTGTTAAAGTTACATTTTAGTGCAATAATCTTTAATAGTAGTAGTATAGTACTATTAGGCTAAGAAGCTAGCTATCTTAGCTTAGGTAGCTTCTTTAGCTTACTAAATACTAGCTATACTACTAGAGGCTTAAAGGAGACGGTTTTACTACGTATTCGTCTTACTAAAGCTTATAGTTCCTTGTTTAGTAATATATTTATACTACGAGTATATTTTCTATGCTCTCGCTTAATAGCGGCTTAGCGTAGTTTCTCTGCCTTTACTCTCTTATTATTTTCTCGCTTAATCTTACGCTATTTAGCTATAATACGTTTCTCGTTATTCTTTAAAGCCTATTCTTACTTCTTAGTAGCCTTATCTTTAACTACCTATTATTTAGTATCGTTACGAGCCTTCTAAACTAATAATATATGCTAAATCTTAGTAGGTACTATATAATACTACCTTAGCTACCCTAGGCTCTAACCTCTTTAATAACTATTCTACTACGCTTACGCTTCTTCTTCTCGTTATTAAGAGCTCGTTAGAAGCTCTTATTCTTAGCCTAAAGGATAGCAACCTTCGTAGTAAGCTAGTAGATAATTAAATCTAGTTTCTTTACCTTCTTATTATCGTATAAATCTAGAACTTCCTAAATTAAGGTTCTAGCTTACCTATAAGTTATCGCTAATTATACTAAGCTATTACTACTTAATAGACGAGTGTTAGGCTAGCTTAAGCTTATTAGTAGGGGTGGCTCGATTAGCTTAAGATTCTTTAAAACTACGCTAGAATTAAGTAGTATTAAGCCTATAGCTACCTAGCCTAATATAATATTCTTCGTCGTAAACGTAGATATCTATATAGGCTAAAATAGCCTAAAGAAATCGCGCTTTAAGATAGTAGATAGCCCTTAAGACTCTACTATATACTATGCTAGGTTTAAGGAGTAATATAATACTAATAGAGCGAATAACTTAATATCTAGCGGCTATAGGCGGTGTATTAAATAAGGTAGAAACACTATAATTATAATCTTATAATCTAGGGCCTAATTAAGGAACTCTATAGTTAGGTAAGAGCTATAGCTATTAAGAATTAGAAGCCTCTACTACCTTCTAGCCTTTAGAGCGCTATAACGCTAAAACACGTCCTTTAGCTATAGTAATCTAATAGAGTTATTAGTCTATCTATTAGGTAAGGAAGTAAAGTATATATAGTGCTTAGTTAGCTTAAAATCCTATAGCTAAGTATCCTATAAATTGCCTATTATAGCCTTATAAATTAAGGTAGGTAGAATTACTATTCTATTAGCGTAGATATAGGCTAATATAGTAATCTATTTACGATTGCTATCGTATATATTACCTAGTAGTTTCTTAGCCTTATTAGAGCCCTTTATAAAGATACGTATTATCTTCTATATAATACTAATTATATAGCCTTTCTCGTTAATATTATATATATACTTAGGTAGAATACTATATTCTTTAATCTTAGAGGCTAGCGTATAATAGAACAGCTTAATATCTTTATAGTTATTAGCCTTCTTACGTTCCTTATTAAGGTTCTAAAGGTAGCGTAACTCTAGCTTATTCCGGTGCCTTTTAACGAATTAAGCTACCTAGTTCTTACTAGGCTCTTTATAAACTATCTCTATAGCTAAAGAGCGAACTATTAATAGAGTTAGTAGAATACCTCTTTAAGTAAGTATATTAATATGTTTTATAAGCTCTCGTTCTTATATTAGCGATAATAGCTACTATTTCTAAGCCTTCTTAGCTATAGTAGCTTAACGGCCTTTAAGGCGCTTATTAACTATCTAACGCGATATGCTAAGCTGCCTCGCTTTCTTAGCAGTATCTTTATAATAAGGGCTTTCTAATGCATTAAGAATCGTCTTATTAGGTGCTATAGTTGCAGAGATATTACGCGACAAAGTTGTGTTGGAATACGCGTTTTGGTGCGGCACGCCGGGGCCACTTCTATGTCATCCATCTCCCTCGGCCGAATCTTCGCCGCTTAGAAATTCTGGATTTCCAACCACACCTGAGGCAGACTTGCATTGGGTCCCAGCGTCGCTGCTGTACAATGAGTACACAACACCTTCAAGTGCTTGAGGATGACAATACTGCCACGATGTGACTTGTTTGACTTGCATTCACAGCTACCTATCTATGCAGTCAGCGCAGCATGAGCTTTTGCCTCCCTCTTGGCTTTCTTCTCGGCCTTTCGCCGCCTCCTTTCCTCCTTGCTCAGACCGTCTGGGGTGCTGTTCGGCATGGAAGCTACAGGTGCAGTTCCGTTGCCCATTTCGACGTCCGAGTCTTTCCGCTTCTTCTTTGCCTTCTTCGGTGTCGTTGACTGCGCGTTCTCTGCCTCGACTGCCGCGCCATGAACTCCCAGCGTCTTTGGGAATTGAAATGCTGTTCCGTTTGTCTCCGCTACAGTTTTGTCATCCTCTTCGCTATCCGAACCCAAACCGGCATCACCTGCACCGAAACCAGCTGGCTTGTATCGCATGCGCATCCCCTTTGGCTGTGGCCGTATACTGTTGACTGATGGACGAGCGATGCTGGCTGCCGCGCTGCTGCCCGTATTCGTGTCGGCTTGTTTACTGCTGAGGGCCGGCAGATTTAGTTTCTGTTTGAGGTGTAGGGTTCGCGCGATCGGCTGTGGTACAGAGTCGTAGCTGGCACTGCTCGGCACAAGCACGCTGTCGAAGCGGGTATTCGGACTTGGGTCCTCACTGAGGGTGTATTCGGTGCCTTTGTGGGTGAAAACCGTAGCTCCGGACTGAATCGCATCTAAAGTGATCTCGCCGAGCGACTTGAGGGACACGTTGCTAGGAGCTACAATATGCCATGCCTGCTGGCCGGCGAAGCTCTTCGCAGAGAATGTCGCATCTGATACAGAGACTGCCGTGTAGCCACTTGGAGGCTGGAAGGGTTGCACAGGTATGCTCTCGAAGTGTCCCCCATGCGCAGCAGGTCTACGTGAAGGTGTTGTGTCGGCCGCAGGTTTCGCTGATTCACCCTCATCCGCGCTCTTGCCATCCTCGCTCTGCTCTTCCGATGACACCTCTCCCACTTGTTCAGCTTCTCCGGCATCTTTCAATGCAGTTTTGACCCGTTTTGCGTCTGGTTTGCTCTCGTCGCTACTCGGCTCACCCTCACTCGACTCTCCATCGTCCAGTGAACTCACACTTTCTGCTTTCCTCTTTACGCCATTCACCTGCACAGGCACTGTGTCCGGCTTTTTCAGTGGCGGGGCATCTGCCACTTGCTCGTCTTCCTCGATCTCTTCTGATTCGGACCCATCGTAACTCTCGTCATCGCTGCTAGGATCGGGCTTCGTGGTTTGTGGCGGCATTGGCGCGCTCTTTATCTTGGCTGTCTTCCCTGTGGCGCTTTTCGAATTCGATTTGGCAGTCGCAGTCTCGTCCTGGTCAGAATCGGAATCCACGACACGCTCTTCGCTTAGGCCAGGCGTTTTGGGCCTCGCAGCAGCAGCTTTCTTGCTCTGCTTCTTCGCTTTCTCCTCCGGCTTTGCCTTTCTCGAAGCCGCCTTCGCTTTGTGTTGGGCCATTGCGGCTAGTGGTGCGAGTTCAAAACATACTCTGGCATCTCCAAAGAGCTTGCGGAGCAGCAAGTTCAACTGTGCAATTTTTGAATTAAGGTTTGCGAGCTAGGAAAATAAGCTTCTGAAAATCGTTGTGCCGGGATCAGCACTTCTTCCGCCTGAACATCATGGATTCATGGCCGCCAAACGAACAGCACGAGAGGCCTTCGGGAACAACAGGCCAGAGCGCCAACAGAATGCAACTCGGCAACTCAGCGCCTTCGCGGCCGCGCATGCGATAAAGTCGACCACAGACCTGCACGCATCGGAACAGGCTCCTCTTCCGCACACGCCAGGAGATCTGAATGGCTTCGGCGACGTTGACGGGCGAGGCGCCCATGACCAATATGGAGTCGATCCAGTTGCGGATGCCGTTTCTATCTTGACCGTAACACCTGACCAAGAAGATGAACACCAAGCGGACGCCACGAAAGCCATTATCACACTCTCGACCATCGAGCATAAGAGTGCCAAAGTAGATGAAGATGGTGCCGTGGTGGTTTCCATGCGACTCGATCAGAGCGTCACATTCTTGGGCGAGTTCGACTTGCAAGTACTGACGGGTGTCGTTACGATATATGGAGCGATGCTCCATCCCGACCGAGGCGTGCAAAGAGTCTACGCACCGGCTGTCTCTCCACTCCCTGCTATTATAGCTCGCAAGCAGGAAACTGTCATTCGAGCCACTTCTGTATCTTCTGGACTTGGAAGCATGGAGAGGCTGTCTCCAATGTTCCGCAATGTTGGCACGCCAATCGAGGACGAGACCTGCTCGTTTTGCATCCTTCACACCTCCAGCGACGGACCAATGGGGCGGACACTAAGCCCTCTTGACATCGACGAAGGGATGAGGAAGGCTCTTTCCAAAGTCAATTCTCAATTGGATGCTGGCGAACTTGCACCTCGAATCTTGGCTATTGGTGGGAAGTCTTCCGGAAAGTCGACTTTCAATCGCATTCTCTGCAACACCATCACCAGCCGAGCGAGCACGAGTAGCTGTTTCTATCTTGATTTGGACCCTGGCCAACCGGAGTTCGGACCCTCTGGTCAGCTCTCACTGATCAAGGTTACTGCGCCGATCTTGGGACCAGCGTTCACGCATCCGGCGTCCACATGTAGCACGAAATATCGCATTATACGGTCGCACACAATCGCGTCGACATCATTCAAGGACGATCCAGATCACTACTTGGCCTGCGCTATCGATCTTTGCAGTCACGCTCCCAAACATGCACCATTGATCGTGAACTCATGTGGATGGGTGAACGGTCTGGGCGCGAGCACGATTGTTTCGTTTGCATCTAAGCTGTCAGTATCAGATGTCGTCAGCCTGGAGCCCATAGAAACAGAGCTTATCGGTGAAGTTGAGGCAGTAGTAGGCAGCATGTCACTCCGCATCCCACGAAGGCAGCGACAGCAGGCATTACGCACACCAGCAGAGCTTCGCGCCATGCAAGCTATGGCATATTTCCACCAAAGATCTATCAACGACTCCACCACATGGGTTCGGAGGCCTATTACCGAGCTCCGGGCATGGATAGTCTCGTACTCTGCGGAAGTTCCAGGAGTCACAGCGGTAAGAACCCGCCACTGTCTACTTATCACGCATTCGTCTCCAGAGTAACTCGTGTTACGAGGAGTGGACTCTTACTCATGCTGACTTTGGTGCTGACAAACCGCTGCAGGTCCTCAACTACGGTCAAGCTCCACATCCGGACTTTCTAGGCGAAGTGCTTGATGGTTCCGTAGTAGCCATCACAGTCATGGATGATCAGCCGATCGATCAAGAAGCAATTTGCCGCACAGCCACGGAACACATTCCCTACCTGCCGCAAAGTGCACAAGGTCACACTCCCTCTCTCGATCCTCGGCGCAGCTATTGCATTGGTCTTGCGCTGATTCGCGGCATGGACACAGAGGACGAGACGTTTCAGCTAGTCACGCCCATCCCTGAAAGCGAATTGGCAACGATTATGGACAAGCAAGTAGTGCTGATACGAGGCGGTTTTGACTCACCAGACTGGGCCTATCTGGAGGATTGGTATGCCACAGGAGGGGCTACAGGTAGTACAGAGGAGCGGCCGTGGGTCGGCCTCCAGGAACAGGCTGGCGTGGAAGGCGCGATTTGGCGCATGCGACATCCTCCTATGTCGAAGGATGCAAGGTAATTGTACAAACGTGTGTTCAGAGTGAAGCTTGCCTACGAATGTCCAAAGTGGTCCCCAGATAGCATGCCTTTCTTTCGTCCGATGGAGGCTTCATTGCCTAGACTACTGGAGACCACCCGTGTTAGGACAAGACGGGGATCTTTGCTCACTAGCTTGACCAAAGGAGAGGAATTTGTTGCACACTACTATCGAACCCATTGTTGTTCACCTTTTGTCCATATTGTCGGGCGCACAGACGTGTTTCCTCGGCAAAAACTCGGATCTCGGTCTCGATGTTTGTCATCAGCAGATTCCAATGGCCGTGTGTGACTGGACAGGACAGGTCATTCAAGCGCTCATCGCATTTGTAAGAACTCGTTGCGTCATTTGCAAACCGACGGCTATAAGGGCTCCAAGCGCGCCAGCAGGTAAGACAGCATCACAGCGCTGGTAGGCCACTCCTCAGACTCTTTCCTTGGTACATGTACGTGCGATCGTCTCTGCGATTCATTACCAGCAAGCGAATACCATCGACCACGAGCGGATCGTATAATCAAGTGCAGAGCATATCGCCACCGCCACAGACTGCAAATATGACGACTGCGATCTTCAAACACATCGATACCACCACGTATTCTGGGAAGCCTTGGGGCAAAGTCGATGCAGATGCGACATCGTTCAAACTCGAAGATGTCGAGCGCAAAGTGCACAACATCCGGGGACGCGAGCAGGAATTCACTACCGACAACTCCGGATTCGCCGTATATAACTCGCCCGCGAAAGAGAAGCTCTTCACCGACGACAAGGCGGTGCGTGAAGGATACTATGCCGAGGTTGAAAATTTGCTCCGCAAGAACATCAAGGGCATCAAAAAGGTGCACATTTTCGATCACACAATCAGGCGGAAGGATAAGGCTTCTCCACGACAGCCGGTGCAGCAGGTGCATGTGGATCAAACCGCAGGGGCCACGGACATCCGTGTGCGACGGCATGTCTCCCACGAGGCAGACGAGCTGCTGAAGGGCCGCTACCAGATCATCAACGTGTGGCGGCCCATTGGAAATCCGGCATCCGACTTCCCTCTCGCAGTCGTGGACTGGAGGAGTACCGAGCCCAAAGACTTCATCCCCGTTGATCTTCTCTACCCGGTCCGTCCTGACTCTGCCATGGACGATGACGACCGGGGCAAGGAACGACTTGCAGATCCAGCGACTCTCCAGTCGACGGAAGGCTACGAGGCTCGAGGCGAGACTCTGGGAGTCGCAGCCAACGAGAATCACAAATTTTACTACATGAAGGATATGACGCCCGACGAGGTTATGCTGCTGAAGTGTTATGACAGTTTTGGCGTTGGAGAGAAATTTGAGCATGAAGGCATCGCCACTCGGACGCCACACACGGCGTTCTTTGATCCCAATACTCCTGCAGATGCGCCAGGAAGACAGAGTATTGAGGTCCGATGCTTGGTGTTTTACGAATAGTCATGAGTAGAATGGTTCTAATGAAATAATGAGAGAATTACAGCAGCTACGCTCACAATTCAGAACACGGCAAACTTTGTGTGATGGCAATTCTTCCGCCTTTCCTGACGTGTTCACTGCATCTGCGGCCATCACCACATCCCTACAATTTCGCCCTTGGCCAAGACCGCGATCCTCTTAACACGGGCATAGCGGGCTTTCAACAGCCCGTTGTCGTACCATGTGGTACCGTCAACCGCGTTAGAGGCCTGCAATGCCTGCCGCATATGTTCAGGTACTACATTTTTACGTACTCACGTCATAGCTTAAACATCATGCCTTCCACTCCAGGCGAGATGGCGAATCCCCAATCCAGCATGGCTAAGAATGAGAGTAGGTCGTAGACGAAGAACAGTAGTCGGTCAACTTGTAACTTTCTGCTGCCGGTCCCTTCACATCACCCACGGGAGGGCACTGCTGGACACACAATAGCCACCTCCGGGCCACGCAAGGCAGGCATCGCTTGAAATCAAAAGTCCGTCTACACCTCTACCAGAAGCCGAATTGCCGCGTTGCAACTCCTGTAAATGTCCAGTAGTGCCGAGCCGCTGCACGAAGTACTTCCCCTTTGTGCAGTTGGGACAGTTCGCCCGATACATCAGTAAGTACTGAGGGAAGCCGTGAAGCGCTGTCATCACTACGGTCCATGGCCCGGAGAAAGGGGAAATGCGAGATATGCAGACAGTTGCACTCCAGTTGCGTATGCAAGTATTCCTAGTCTCCCTGATTACTCCCAGGTGATACAAGAATATCGCACTTCTAACAGCATGCTTGCTGGCCCCAGAACTGGCATAGTTGCCCGCTCCCGAAACAGCGGCTGATTGGTGGCACCGTCGAACCGCAATGCTCCAATCTGCCGACCAGTCTCGCAAGTACAGCTATATGCTGAGTATGCTCATCACCCAGGCTGTACACCGCAGCAGGTTCCTCAGAAGATGGACACTCCAACTGCCATGTCGAGCAAAGCGAAGCACAGCAGAACTACATCAAACATCAAAGCTGCATGCGAAGAATGCCGGTATGTTAATCCGAGTGCATTGCGGGAATTGTTTTTGGATTGAGTGCTAACATCAGCCCGCAGAAACAGGAAAACAAAGGTGAAGCTTGGTGAAACGGCTACAGAGGTCTCTTTGAACTGACGATATCTGCACAGTGTGATGGCGGCCGTCCCGCTTGTTCGCGATGCATCAACAGGAACAAGCACTGCGTGTACGATGCAGAGCCCGATGAATATCGATCAGCGACCATGCGACGGAAGTGCAAAGTGTTTGAGCAACGAGCACTTGCCGGTGAGCGCTTGCTATCAGCGATGCGAGACCTCCCTGAAAGCGAAGCCCTCGACATATTGCGAAGACTGCGCGCTCAAAAGAGCATCGAAAGCGTCGCAGCTTCGCTTGCAGAGCCCGGCTCAAGCAACGATCGCGAGTCCTCGCCCTCTGTAATGGGCTCTCACTCCAGTGCAGCCAGCGCGGCACCGACGCATTCGGCCATCGAGGACTTCGCTCGATCGCGTAAATCGGAACAGCAGCAACGGGATGCCAACCCACATGGCGCAGATGCTGAGATGTCTGACCACAGGCCACCATCAGATCAGAGGCTTGCAATATCGTTCCTCGTGGGTGCTGCAGCCGTTTCACAGTCGGACGCTTCGCAGCAAAGGGAGCTACCGAGGAACATGAACAGCCAGGCCGCTGCATCGATCCCTTCAATTCTGAGAATGGCAAGCTACCCCCCAATGGCCACAGCGGCCATTCAAGCAAATCGTCGAGCATCCACGCCTATGCCTTTCGTTATTGCCGGCACGCAAGCGATAGCTGAAGGCGAAGGATCTAGAGCGCCACCCGACCTCGGAACGATGCAGAGTGCCGGACAGGCATCTGAGCCAGGAGCCGACTGGGACCAGTACTTTACGAATGTCTCCTCTCTGCTCAGAAGAATAGGCGAAAGCAGTCATGGCGCAAGCCAATGAAATCGCCATCGCTCACACCATCAGCACATGCCGCGGATTCCAAGGGGCGTTTGGCAAAGGCTTCAACGAGTACATACATGGTATTCGAGGACGTGGGGGCCGAAGGTGTGAAGCCTGATCGCCTGGCTTCTCTTCCATCGGACAGGAACTTTCCAACGGCTATTCCAAGCGCGAGGAGAGCGCGGGTCAGGGAAAGCCGTGCGCGGGGCGTGCGGCACTGCCAGGGCACACGAGAAAACGCAGAACAGCAGTTGGTGTTGCAGTTGCCATTGCAGCGTACGCAAGCGGCCAATGTGGTAATGCGATTGCGTGACGCCGCCGCTTTCTTCATCGCCGATCTCTCATCACTGAATCCAACATTAGAGACTATACATTGTCGTCATTCTTGTGCTATGCAGTAGGAATGTCCAGGTGGCGAGAGCAATAAACATGATATCGGCTCGACACACGCCATCACAAATGTTGTACAGCAGGAGGTGGAGATCACGAGGCTGATGAGGGTTGGTGCCACTTCCAGGATCCTGTTGTGAAGGGGCAAACGAATTCGTTGCCACGGCGCGAAATGAGAATACATCTTGTTGTCATGTCCGGTCCAGTCCAAACGTAGCCGCGTGTCGACTCGCAAGCCGGAGATTCTCATCACGGCACGCCACCCTGGACGGCATCGTGCTCCTCTAGAGAGATGTGGATCACGGAACGATTGTCAAGAGCCACCCACCCACCCACCCACCGCCGACTAGGGGAGACGCGGGCAGGCGGGACGCAGCGGTCGATCGGGACGCAGGCCGCTCTGCAGACCCCCGTGCCCCCCCCCCATCATTGCACAAGCCAACAACCGTCTTGCCGTGTCGTGCATGTGAGGGCGATGTGCAACTAGGATACGCCGCGCGATCGAACCACCACGGACGGACGTGCGGACTTCGTTCGTCAGACGGAGGGACGGTCAAGTCACCGTAGGCTGAGACGAAAAATCGTCATCATGACTGGCTTCTTCGTTACCCACACACTTTGCACCACCGACGCGAGGCGTTTCGTCAAACAGCCTGCAGCATCGTAAAGAGTGTCCTTTCCCGCTAATGTGTCCGTGGAGATGTCGGAAATCTGTCCGTACTCCCGGCAGCCGTGTGAGCGGCGGCCAGGCGGTCGATATTACCAAGCACACACGGCGAAAAGCCCCTTGACAGCCACCCGGTTGCGCGTGGAGATCATGGAAACTCGATGCAGCTCGACAATATGGCGACCGATTTAGAATCTGAAAGCAGTGCTGAATTCGCGTTGCCGTGAACTACTCCAGGACACCAGCTCCAGGCCTGTGTTATGCGTAGAAGGTAAAGATTGAACGTTGGACGTAGTCGCCTGATTTCTTACAGCATTCAGACTGTTCTAGACAAGATTATACCGGCTGAACGTGACCATAGTCGTACAATAAGTAGGCGCCGCAACTCCTCGCTAAGAATCTGCCGCCCGTGCGGTGCTTCCAGTCATTATACCTTTCCCGACCGACATCAACGCCGTACATTGAATGGCCATGGAACGCGGTCGGAGCCTTAATATAAATATGACAGAACGCGCCAGGTCCGATGTGCCCTGGCGTAGAAACACGGCGAAGCGAACGTTAGTACTGCATGCCGCCGCTGCCGTAGCCTTGCCCGACATTGTCATCGAGACTCTTGTAGCCTCCGCGGCCGCCTCCGCCTCGTCCGCGGGGTCCTCCGCCACGAGCATCGCGTCTGCCACGCTGCGGCGGAAAACTGCCCCGCGCTCCACGATTGGCACCGGCGCCACCTCCGCGGGGTGGATTGCTGAAGTTGTTGCCATTCTGTTTCGGAACCCACGACCCGTCGTTGCGATTGCTGCCAAAGCCGCCACGACCACCTTGCGTCTTCGCAGGCTTGTTGCCATGCTGTCGGGTCGAACCAAGTGGTAGGAATTCTTCTTCGCGTGGATGCTTCTTCGCGTTCTTAGCGTTCGGAAAGCTCGCTTCATACTCGTCCTCGTTCGAAAACTCCTGTTCAATCCTGAGCAGTACCTTTTCGCCAACTGTGGTCTCGAATTCGAATGCCTGGTGATCAGACACAGGTTGCCAATTCTGTATGCGGCTCGCCTCGATTGGTTTGGCCTGACGTCGCGTGGCCAAAACGACACAAGGCGTCGCATTTTCAGTGTAAACCTTTGCATTGGCAGGAACAGGTTGTACGCGTACAGCCCAAACTCGTTGCTCATAGATAGCAAAGCCGGTCACTTTCCACGTCATTTTCGCGCCGATGCCACCGACTTTGTTGAGGATGCTATGTGGTGCAGGCCGAGGTGTGATCAGAATGTTGTTCGCAAGGTATTTGAGTTCGTGTTCCGGGCAGTTTGGCGGTGGCCTCACAAGCGAGCGGAGCCGATCAATATCTGCCTGCTCGATGAGATAGCCAGTATAGAACACGGATCGCTTTATCTTATAAGGGACTGCGTTGCGTGGCGCTGTGCCGTCGAGGATGGCTTGGTTGTGAACGTTGATCATCTTCTGGACTTCGGTCACCTCCGCGACGGAGTCCATGAAGCTATCTTGCTCTGTCACCTGAATCACTTCCGCCGTGATGGGATGCCGCGGAACAGGCACTTGTGCCGTCGGCACTCCTGCCATCAATGTTTTGTTGAAGTCGGCGAAGAAGTCCCTGAATCCTTTGGTGTGCTTGACGCGATCCTCGTAAATGCGCAGCTCTGCGGCCTGATGATATGTGTAGACGATGTCGCGCAGCAACGCCTGCTTGAAGAGCATGGTGCTGCCAAAGACCTCGCCACTCGGCCCACTCGAGGGCTTGAGGCAGACCATGTCGAAGACGAGCTCCTTTGCCCGGATCATCCTACCAATCAAGTCGGCAAATTCCTGCTCTTGCCTGCCCGTCAACAGCACCGTCAACGCATCTTCCTCGGCCATGGACAGCTGCACCAGCTGCACAATCGATTCGTTCCAGCAGCCCTGCCAGGCCCGGGTCTCCTCTTTCTCGAGTCCTTCGCCAGTGGCCGCCAGAATGCCCGGATTGTGCCACCAGCCGCCATTGTGCAGGAACTCTTGCGCCTGCAACGAGCCACAGGTTCCGGTATTCCAGACCTGGCGGTTCGGGAGCGGCGACTTGAATACTGCGCGAGGTTAGTGCGGTACCAACCGAGCAATGCCAATCGGCCTACAGGTGTTGTCGAAGTCATAGACGTGAATCGCCTTGACCTGGTCGACGGATGGCAGCTGCCTGTCCTGGCAGCTCCAGCGCTTGAGCGCCGTGGGCGTGTGCGACGACGCCATCATCCACGCCTTCAGCGAGCGATTGCGAGCAGAATGACTGAATGGTGCGCGAGCCTGCATGTTCAGCCCGCGAACGACTGCAGATGACACGCGCGGTCGGTGTGGAACAACAAAGCCCCGCCTCCGCCAAGACATAGATGTCCCCATCCTCTTTGCATTAATGCAGAATCAATTCGATCTAGGCCATGACTGTACCGACGGGGCTCTGGAGTTGCAGTATCCCGTCACTGGCGAGCTGTTAGGTCTCGGTGACCAAGTATTCAGTCTTGAGGAAGTCGTTGAAGCAAACGAAAAGATGCAACTGGTTACTGCTAGCAGTCGATGCTCAATTGCTCATTGAGGGCAATTTCACAGCGCGCTGAAGACGTGGTCATTACTGACTTCGCCCCGACGATCCAGAGCCCACGATTCCGAGGGAAAGAAAATCCAGGACAAGGAACGTACGAATCTATCCCGCTAAAACACAAAGGGATATTGGAGATAGTTTGGCCGCCTCACTCCTCTGTTGGTCCTATGTGCCGTCCTTTGGCTCTTCAGACTGCGACTATTCCACTCTCACCACCATCCCCTCTGCTGTGCCTTCGAAAGTATTCTCTGCCATGACCTCACGCATGCCATGAAAACCATCTCGCTCTTGCACCACCAGCTAGGACACGTGCTCAGCTCAGAAGCCTCGCGAGCTCCGCTTTGACATCTCGCTCATAAGCCTCGATCTCCCCACCCTTCCATTGTATCGCTACTCTTGCTGTTCGAGAGGAACCGTGAATCTTCAAAACATCCAAAACGTCACTCATTCCAGGCCCTTTTCCAGTGCGCGCGAGAAGGCCCTTGACGAAGCTCATCAGGTCGCCGGCGAGTCTCAGGGCACAGTAGTGCTTGTTGTGTGGGATCTCCAGCCTCGAGAGACCGAGGATCTGCGCACCCAAAGGCTTCAAGAGAAACGGATGGCACAGGCTGACATATTGCAGGCCTATCCGACGAACTGTCCGACTGTTCTTGCCGATCGCGCGTACCCAATCTGTGAAGTGGTCGGTGTTGGCGAATAGGAATGCGTTGTTGCCGTAAAACACTGCCGCAGTCTCACACTTGGTCATGGAGTTGCCGCGAAGGAGATTCAGAGCGAGTTGAACGCCCGGGGTATCAAGGCAGCCTGTCTTGGAACAGTATGTCTTCGCTGCGATCTTGCCCCGTCGCTGTGATACCAAGATGACCTCCTCTGAGATCAATGCGTAGTGGTACACATGGTTTCTCACTTCTGCAGGTAGATCCGTGAGCGTGGTTGGTGCCGGGTGCGACGACATGGCTTCTCGTGCTAAGGTAGAATCGGCACAATGCACGGTGATGCGATCTGGATGCGATGGGTTTGCCAGCACTCAATGGCAGTCGCGAGTGGATTTGGTTCGAGGGTTCGGTGGCCGGGAATGTCGGCAGGCACTTTGCGCGACCGCGCGTACGGAGTTCTTCGAGATACGAGTGTTGAGAGAGGACGTGACACCTCTGCGGGCTCAGATATCTGCCAAGTGCGCTGTTGGAAGTGAGAGTTAGCGTATTTGGCCATCGAAGAGGGCGATATGCCTGCCAATCAACTGATTCTGCGTTCACTTCATCTGTTTACCACCATGTGATTCAACATTCGACCACCGAGAATGGGCTCCTTGCCGTCAGGCGAGCCCACAGTCTTGCTGCCCGTGTGTGAATACTCCTGAACCCAAGGCTTTGTATTAGAACCACTTTCGTGATGGTCGACAGCGCATGTGACTGACCCCGATCGCAAATCGGCTACGCATGTCTCTTCTATGTCTTCAACTCCTCAGGCGCACGCTACGCGGTCCCCCTTTTTGCTGTTGCAACGTCGCTATGGGTCGATAGGCCGTGTGGTGATGTTGTACGTGGTAGAGAATGCTGTAGTGTAGTCATGTTCGGGATTGCCCAACTGCCTCCCTAGGATACTGCCATGGCAGATTCTTTCCGTCGTATCGGCGGTCAGATGCCCTTCGCAACTTCCTTCGCAACTTCCTTGGCCATGTGCTCGTTGTATCGATGAATGGGCGTGCATGTGCAGCCTACGGTCGGATCGTGCGATAGCGCGCAGTATCTGAGTGACGAGAATTCATCTCGAAGGACACGCACCTCTTGGTGAAGTAGGGTGTTAGTCTGCTCGATTTCTCTGGCACGCTCTTCAATCTCTTTGGCGGAGCGTTTCTTCTTGCGACGTGTTTTGGCCGCCGCGATGCGATTGCGCTCTCGACTGATTTTGAGTTTCTCGTCCTCTTGACTGCCTCCATCTGAAACACTGTCGGCGCGCTCATCGTGCGGATCGTGGTTTCGCTTGCTTGCTGTTGGAGGACGCGTGCCTCCACGGCTCGTGGGGCAATCCGAGAGAGGCTCGCGCAGTGCCGACGTGTTGACGGCGCTCTGAACGCTGCGTGATCCATGGACACCTTGTCCATCCGCGACGGAAGATTGTGGCTGAGGTTGGCTCCAGTCGCTCAGAGTCCGCTTGGCGTGCTGGGTGCGCAATCGTGATGTAACCGGAAAAGCTGTGCTATTGCCCATCAAGATTTGCGGAGGGGATAGTGACATGGGCACATCACACAAGGGGATGGCCGGCGTCGAATGCGTCGGCGCGGCGAGCTCTGGCGTGGCGGAAGCAGATGCAGCGATCTGCGCCAGAGCGACATTCCAGTCCGTCGCGGCAGTGGTTTGGTCGTCCAGGGACGGTGTTCGCAGGTCAAGAGGGATACCGCAGACTAGCTGCTCATCCGCCCAGGTGGCAGCAGTTGCCATCGGGCTGCCGCTCAACGACACGCCGGCCTGCGGCAGCATGAGATGCGCCAACGCATCTGGTGGAGGGCATTCATCGTTGCTATCGTGGTCGCGTCAGCCTCTCGCCAACGTGAACGAGGGCAATCATCCAGGCGGATCGTACACAGACCTACCCTGATGGTACGCCGTAGCGCTGCCTGTAAGCGTGGTTATCCTGGGGCTCGCGTATCTCGTCCATCGATCGCTCCCTGACATTCCCATGCGTGGAGAGAGGATGAAGGGATGAAGGGCGTGGGCAGTCGGGCGCAAGAATGTGCTATGTATGCGAAGAAGGGAGTGGCGAAACATTAGCCATTGCAGCGATCCACAGTACTCCCGACCGCTGGAGAAAGCGAATGACAGTCGAATCCACCCTGGGCACCATGCGGAGTTTTGTCGTACCGCGCAGAGAAGGCGCGAACACTGCATGCACCTGTACGGAATGCGACGTCTTCGCGGACACGGACAGCACTCGCCCCTCGGTTGCAAAGCACAGAAGCCAAGGAGAAAGGATGGATAGAGGCGTGTGAGGGACCCAAGGCCACGGGCTTACTCGATATCTGGCGAGCTATGCGAACGTCGACGACCTTTATCTCGTGCAGCTCGCACACTGCTGCGCCATGATGGTACGCACGGATTCCAAGCATGAGCTACAGCACATTGAAATGGGCCAAACGGCGCTGGTGGAAAAACGTCTCGCCATCTGTTGCGAGCCAAGAACCCCACTTGCCACCGAACTTTGTGGACGACGGCCGGACGATGCTCCGAGGCTCTGGCTCGGTCAGGTATGGATCGGCCGACAACAACAACACCAACGTGCTCTGCCGATGCCGTCCTCATGATCGCCTGCGGGAAACTGCCGTGCGTTTGACGAGGCCCTCTATGAAAGCACAGCTCGCATGTTGCTGCACGCTTGTATCCACCGCAAGGCACCGCCAAGCCATGGCACGCCCATGCACATCCTCAGCAGGCCGCGACACATGGGGCGGAAGCTTTGCGTCGCAATCGCCAGCGACGGCGGGAGACTCGCGAGCGGGCGCTTCGAAAGCAGCGCCAGCGCCAGCGCGGGGTGACCAAATCGAAGGATCGAAGTGGCGACAGCGAGCAATGCTGCAATGCCTCGATCGGCAATGACGTCGAGCAGAGACATCCAGGGCCGCGGCCAGAGCTGAGCCAGCGAAACGGCGGAGATTGGGCGCCAGAGAGCGTGGACGCGCACACGCACATCGATGTCGAGGCGCCCATCGAAAAGACATCTCAACAGAGTGACCTGAGATAGCTCAAGGCCTGACGTCTGTCTTGAGTTGCAGAGAAGCGGTACACGGTCCGGCCAAGGTCTGGCTAGTCGCAACTCTGTGCCAGCAGCTGGCAGGGTTCGGGGCGTCGGACTCGTCTCCGCCAGATCTCGATCGTGCCGAGCGTGTTCGCTCTGATGAGAGCTCCGTGTCGTCCATGCGAGCCATGGCCGGGCAGCCCTATCAGAGGAGCCGCGCGCTGCAAGCAACTCGTCTGCACCCGCGTGTCTGACTTTGGTGGGCCATAGTAGCATCGACACCGCGGAACCGGCCGCGGAACAAAGGCGGCGGACTCCAGTCCGCAGAGCCGCCAAAAGTCTTTTGTAGTCTAGAGCGCCAGCAAGACGCGAAAAGTCAAAATCGGCTTCATCGGTTGCGCTGCTCCACCGCGGTGCCGTCTTTCGTCCATGTCTTGCCCTGAGCTGGAGTTCGACGATGCCGGATGTCCGACATGCCTCGGCTCGACGTTCTGGCTCCCTCCGACGCGTGAAGCGGGATGATGGCAAAGGTCTGCGAACATGGTCCAGGTATACCAGAGTCAGCCAAGGAAGTCACAACGACGTCAACGTCGAATGCCTTCCTGTATGCGGCCACCGAAGGAGCCGAGACCTTCCTCGGGCGGCCACGCGACCCGCCCAGATGACCCCAAGTGAGGCTTATTAATTGCCTTGGGTCGTCCGCGTCTTCACATGACAGCAGCGCCGGGCGTGGTGTCATAGAAACCCACCTTCCGCCATCATTGCGGAGCTGCAGCAAGCACCTTTTGCCTGAATGCCTCGTCACATGCCCGCCTTCATGCCTGACGTGCCTGCCTGCCTGCCAGATGCAAACGCCGCCCCACTTTGTGTGCTCTGCAAACGTCGTCATGGCTATGTCACAACGCTGTGATGCCTCACAACAGCAAGCGCCACCTGCCGCCTGCCCCTCTACTTAAACACTTCTCCAAGCAACTCTCTTCTTCTCTCTCTCATCCACAACACAAGCCACATCAACCCAACCACCGACCACCGTTCACCAACCCAACCACCAACCCATCTCCCACAACTTCATCATGTCTGCGCCAAACGCTGACAAGCCAAACGAGGGCATCAGTATGTCTCCCCCTTCAAACCCACCCCACCTCGGTCACTTCCTTGCTAACATCAACGTCAACAGTCGGCCAGGCTGCCAACTCGGTCAAGAACGCCGCCAACTACGTCTCCGAAACCGTCCAGGGCAAGTCCGCCGAAGCTTCCAAGGAGGCCAACAAGGAGCAGGCCAAGGGCAACACCCCAAACGCCAGCATTGGTGACCGCGTCAGCGGTGCCACCGGCGCCGTCAGCGACAAGCTCACTCAGGAGAAGCACGAGGGCTCTGCCAAGGTCAACAAGGAGGCCATCTAGGTTGCCTGTTGGTCCCCACACCACACAAGAGGTATGTCGACGTGCCGGAGAACTGCACACATGAGCTTTTGCTGATCCTGTGCCACAGCACCGCAATGGGTCGACCCGAGTGATGGTTCCATACAGCACGACTAGGCATGACTGAGTTACGAGATTACGGCAGTAATTGTGAGCCTGCCTTGAACGGCATGGCCAGTTCAGATACCCCAGAATCCAATTACGTTACTGAGCAATACATCTTCCCCGCCTTTCCTTGCTTCAGTTTTTGCAAATGCGTTCATGTCGTGCGACTCGTCGAATTGTGAATGGTCTCGACGAGCGGAGTTTATGCAGCGATCAGGTAGCTGTCACGCCGTCCTGCTCACTACAATGATATCGGATTTGCGGACCGCTGCCCACTGGCCCGGTCACTCAGACATGCTGTCCGCCGAATCCCTCCAGACCAGCCGGTGCACGATGCCAATTTGAAAATGTACACACACTCAGAAGCCTGAGAGTCGATCGTGGGCAACGACCAAATGGCAGATTTAACCTGTCGTTTCCAAGGTCATTGAATACAAAGCAATACCCAATTCTTACTCCCGCGCCATGCACGCGCTCTCTGCCTGCGTACAGGACAGATCTCAGCAAAAGTCCGCACCCCTCGGCGTCCTGTTGCAAGAAAGACATCTAATCAATATCTGCCGCCTCGCCTTCACTACGATGCACGCCCGTGAAGTATGCATGGGCCCAACAAGCAATACTTGCCCTTCCAAAAAGAGCTTGCTCAGAATTCGCGCAGCACGTAGAATAGCATGTACGCCTCGGCATTCAAAACTTCCTTCTCGTTCACCAACACGACCATGCTGTCGTCTAGTCGGAACCATTCGTCATCCTGCTTCGAATACGATATGTAATGCCCGCTGTCAATTTTGCCCTTGTGCACGACGACAGACGATAGCTCGTAGATTGGACATTCGGGCTCAACGGGCGCTTCGTCGCTGGCATCTTTGTCTTTGTTGGCAGTTTTGTCGTTGCTGGCTCCGTCGTCGTCACCGTCCTTTTTGGAACCGCCGTTGATGGCTTCTGTGCTCCCCGCGGCTGCGTGGGTAACGTATGGGGACATGTCCAGCACGAACGGGAATCGGACTTTGGTGTCGACCTTCTGGCTCTCTTTGCTGGATTTGGAGTGCGAGAAGCGCTTGAAGTGGATGGGGATAACCGGCGGCAGGCGTGTCAGCGAGAGCTTCTTCTTGGCTTCTTTGGGTCCATCGCACTTTCGGCAGGTGTAGCTGTCACTCGACAACGTCTCCGCTGATGTGTACCGATCCAGACATTCGACCAGCTCCACCGGTAACTGTTCCTTGACCGTCTGTATAGCGCCCGTGAGTGCAAGCTTCTTCTTCTTGACCACGACCCCGGCGCTCTTCACGTCGAGACTGAGGTCCATGAAGGCTTCTGAAGTGCTGTTGGCAGTCTTGCATGTGCTGCACGTCACGGTGCTTCGCATCATTCCTCCGAATGTTTGGTGCACCACGCACTCGCAATTCTTCGTGTCCTTCTTCTCCTCGTCTTCGGTGTTCGCCTCGTGTAGGCTGTTGAGTATAAATCCAAGGTATTCATGCGCATCTTGTTGGCTGTACCCGGCAAGATTCCCTCCATTTTTCCAGCACCCTTGTAGCATGTGCACCGCCCCATATCCTTCGTGCTTTTCGGTGCCATAAAAATCGGTAAACATATCGTCCAGGGCACATGAAGTGCATGCTTCGCGCTCGCATTCGGACGATCGATGTCCCTCGGAGAGATAGTATGTGCGGATGAACGGGTTGTGGATGAGCGATTGGAGGATCACGGACATGAAGCATGTCTGGCCCATATTATATAGCCCTCGTAGTCCTGTTGCAGCACATGGGGTTGTTGCGGTATTGCCTGAGACCAGCTTCTTGTCGTTCTCATCGGTGAGAGCAGAGAACTTTCGCTTCTTTGACGGGGCCGATCGGATGGCCTCGAAAGATATGTCGTAGACAAAGTCCTTGCACATATGACAATATAGGAAGCCATTCGCAGACTCCACGGCTGTGCTCTGTCAGCCCCGTGTATGCATATGCTCTCCAAATTACCCACCAAAGAGATGATCTTTACGATGCGGCTCTCTCGTCACGCTGACATTGGGGCATTGCAGGCAGAGATATGTCACCTGGCCTGTCACCGCAGAGCCATTGGGGCCTTTGTACAACGCCCAGCTCAAGTTGTCCTCTTTCTGGAGCGATGTGATCGCTTTCTGGTAGCCCGTGATGGCCCCTTGCCGTGCACTCGTCAGCAGGCTCTTCGTATGAGCTGTGCATGAGGATTAGTGGCCCGCCATCGCCGTCCATTGCAGCGCAAGACACTCACAGCACCCAAACTCGGTCTGCGTGGGGGTGAGGGCTTTCGTGTCGGTGGTGCTGGCCTTCTTCAGCAGCTTCGGTGCGGAGGAGGATTCGGAGGCGGCAGAGGGGGTTTGCGCCGTCGTCGACATGGTGTTGATGCCTGCTCAGCGGCTCTGCGACGACGTGCGCGGCCTTTCACAAGCTCATCGCCGGGCCAGCAATGCCGTCCGCTCAGCGCATGGCATGCACATGTGAGTGAACTGATGATCGGCCGTGCCTGCCCTAACGTTAACTAACTTAGTGCCACACTAAATCCGGGGAAAGGTGCGACACTGCAACGCCTGCCGCCACCCTGGTCATAGCATGACGACAGTGCATGTGAGTACATGTACATGAACCTCTTCCACGCCGACCATTGTCGTCCGCTGCCACAGTTCTAAGCATCGCCACCAGCCCTGCCATCAGGTGCCTCCGTGGCGCACTCCCACATGCTGCAGCGTCGCCGATCGCATAGCATCAATGAAGCCCCCATCCCCTGGGCGACGCATACATGTAACCCACTTGCAGACGAAGAGCACCCGCAGCGATGAAATCATCGCTGCTTCTCGGAATCCCGCCCGAGCTGCGCAATCAAATTTTCGAACATGTGCTCTGCAACAGAAAAATCCACGTTGGCATGCGACCCACGCAGGCTGAAGAGTCGGGAGGATTTCGTCATGGCTCGGAGCCGATCTGGTTCACGGAACGCTACAAGCCCATGTATTGCGTCTGCTTGAACGCCGACGAATGGGACGAAGCATATGAAATGAGCAAAACCGACCCCACAGGGGAGAGTGTGGCGAACCTGCGAGCGAAAACGAATGACCACAAAGCTTGCGAGCGGGTTCTGAACGACTTGCGTTGGCAAGACTTCATGCACATGCCCACCCCACGGCCTTGCAAATGCGTGACAAGACCTTGTCCACACTTCTTCGAGCACCGAAGAAGTACGATCGCCAAGTATGGTGCCCCGCCGGAAGGCCTGAAGGTCGCCCACGCAAATACCAAGCTTGACCTGTCTCTGCTGAGTACTTGCAAAACCATATACAATGAGACCGCTCTCCTGCCATATAGCGGCAACACATTTTGTTTCCACGTTCCAGTGGATCTCAATGCTTTCCTGGATCAAGTTCTGACTCAAGCACAACGCGACGCCATACAAACTCTGCAGGTATACATGGGTGCGCTGAGCCGACCTACGCTACCGAACAACATTCCAAGAGACCTGAAGAGGCTGCAGTGCTATGTTGCTAGTCTCACGCTGGCCGTCATGACTGATGACATGCATGAAACGCTCGGACCGTGGAGTCGGAAATTCGAAGAAGTCCAGGTAATCCTTGGGGAAATGGGCAGTAGGCCTCTTGGGGAGCAACAGGTAAAGGGTCGAAGGGACTTCTCGAGAGCTCTAGAGGATCTGTTGACTAATCGCCCCAGCTTGTCGACCTAGGCATTAGAGTAGCTATCTCTTCGTGCGGCTCTACTACTAGAGGCGATGTTGCACCGAGAATAGAGCCCAGCGGCCTCTAATATCTAGCTGTTTAGATATGCAAGTGGTTGCACGCGCACGTCCTCGTGCATGGCTAGGTCTGAGATTGTGATGTTTAGCCAAGACTACCATGTATAGGTTGCACTACTGCCTATGCCAGTGTGATAGCATGCTCTTTTGACCATGTCATCGCTTTTAGATATATAGTTCGCACCTCGACACTCTTCTCTTTTGTACTACATAGACGACTCTCTGTAATAGCGAAATTATGCGAGCAACCTTGAATATAGAAGGGCATTTCCGCGATAGGTGGGGGCGTTCGGAGCTACGCAAGATTAATCTTCGAGCGGTAGCCGATATAATCTGATCCGGGCGAGCTTGCTACACAAATCTTGACCGAAGCGTGGTGTCGTTGTGCATATAATACCCTCCTCACCTCTTTCGGGGCCTGACCGCTTGAATGCTAACCGTCTCGGTAGCTCTGAGGGCCTCTACATTGTCTACTACTTGGGTGATGCCGTCAGCGAAGCTCTCCATTCTCTTAAGCAGCTACGGGATAGAGACGCTCCGAGTCCACCTTCTGTGGTATCCTGAGCGTGGTCGAGATATCTCGCTATGTGCCCTGAAACTATAGAATATCGCCTGCCCGAAGCGTTCAAAGATGGGATGTATGCCGGCAGGGCAGCAAATAATCGTCTACTGTCGAGTGGCAGTGTGCTGCACAGCGGGTCCTGGGCGGGATTGGCACTGGCTGGCAAGCTTGACCGATGTCGGGGAAGATACTAGCGATCATATATTTTCCAAAACAGCTCAATCCATCCAATCGCACAATACCATTGCCATCCGAATTGGTGTATCGGGTCAGTGTTCCTGTTCACCTTGACGATAGAGGCCTTGCGCTGACAATAGATAGCTAGCATCTTCCGCTTTCATACTCACCCTATGAGCACCGGAAAGAGCCGGGTTCGACTCCCGGATTCGGAATGCGATCATTTTTTGTCCGTCGGAATTGTGCACTCAAAAAGTCTTTTGGCCGAGGTGCCCAACCCTCGCAAAGAATTACGGGATACCGCCAGCGGCTCACATTTTTGCTCTCTACATAGGCAATTACAGTGTTTGATGCGTGTTCAACGCGTGAATTCGGCGACGGTTGGGCTGCCGTAAGGGATAG
Organism: Cercospora zeina; assembly: GCA_022702355.1. Classification (NCBI taxonomy): domain Eukaryota; kingdom Fungi; phylum Ascomycota; class Dothideomycetes; order Mycosphaerellales; family Mycosphaerellaceae; genus Cercospora; species Cercospora zeina. The sequence continues at coordinate 4,393,964 of JAKLWX010000005.1, forward strand.
ATGTTGCATTATCATGGCGAAAGAGTCACAAAAGCTTGGCAGAGTGAAGTGAAGCTTAATTAATGGCAATACTTTAACATACCCGTTAATTTTGAAGAGCGCGATCTTTTTGCATACTATTTTCTACTTACCGAGCAACTATCTCGTTATACTAACGTAATATCTATCGCAACTACTCTCTCGAGCTTCTACTATAGGAATTAGTCGTAATTCTATTACTACGATTATCTATACTATTAATTACTTCCTAACTCTAGGTTTTAAATCCTACGTAGTCTCTAATCTCGAGTAAGACTAATAAGGCAGAAAAGCTAGCGTCGTAGAAGTAGATATACTATATTCGAACTAGCGCTATATATAAGAAGGCGAAATATAGTAATTAAGAATCGGGCTTTAAAGCGCGTGCCTAGACTATTCCCTATATAATTAGTATAAGCCTCTATCGTTATATTATATACTATTCCCTCTCTTCTATTCTATTAGTATACTCGCTACCTATAAAAGGTTAGTATATAGTAATATATTAAGCGCCTCTAACTATACCCGTTAGAGATATTAAGAGACTAATTCTTGCCGATTCCTCTATATACGTTTAGCGTACTTTTATCTTGCGCTAAGCATACGCGGCGTAAGCTAGATACTTCGGCGTCTAACTTAGACGCCCTCCTAAGCTATTAGCTCCCTAAGCTATCGCTCTTATAATTATCTCCTCTCTCTTATAGAGCTGCCTTAGCTCGTAGGAAAGTCTATATTAATATAGTAGCCGGCTGCTTACGTTCTTATTACGTTACGGTTACGTTACTCTACTACTTTATAGTCGTGCGCGATTTTTAGTAGTACTATAGTAACGTACTAGATCTTAAGAGACTTTTATATTATAGATCCTATATAGGCCGCGCGTCGATTATAAGGTAGGTACGGGCTATAAGTTCGCGCCCTATTACGTTAATACTTATTCTAGTATACTATCTTTAGATAAGCGCCCTACTCCTGCCTTATACTATTTATATATCTCCCTAGCTCTTTCCTAGTACCCGATCTATAAGTATTATACCTTCTAAGAAGATTACTACTCTTATAATCTTAGCCGATCCCTATACTACTACTAACTTCCTCGCTATAGAGAACGACGACTATTATCGTTACCTCTTATATTTAGTAACGGGTAAGTCTAGCGTTCTACGTACGTATTAGCTACGAGTTCCTTACTAATATAGTACGTATAGCCGGCGTTTAGCTATGCGATAGAGTTATAAAACTAAGTAAGAAGAAGAATTACTAGCGCTATAATAACGATAACTACTCCTACGAGCGCTATACTAACCCCGATATTATTACGTAGGCGAGGCGCTTACGTTTCTACCTCGCTAAGCTAGCCGAGGGCAGGCCGGCCGTACGCGCTATATAGCTCCGCTACTACTATACTAATCTATAGGCTCTAATCGCCGATAGCCTTAAGGTCCTATAGTCTAATAAAAGTAAGTCGGCTAGGGTCTTTAAGACCTTAAAGAAGGGCGGGGCTAGCGCGTTACTAGCTAGTAGCGGTCCTTCTACTACTAAGCTACTTATAGCTAGTAAGTAGATCGCTCTATTCTCTAGGCTCTTTAAGCTTAAGTATAAGGTATATCTTATAGGTTATATACTCCTCGTATACGTTACTAATATTCTTTATAGTATCTACGCCTACTTAGCGCCTCGAAAGAGGCGCTCGATATAGCGGTCTATACTACCTACGCCGACTACCTTACTAGCTAGGTAGAGGAGGTCTTCGATAACGAGGCCTCTATAGTAGAGAAGAAGGAGGAGGATAATAAGAAGGATAAGAAGAAGGAGAATAATAAGGAGGAGAAGGACGAGAGTATAGAGGAGTAAGCTAGCGTATCGCGCGCTCTTCTTATACTCTCTTCTTACGCTCCTTCTACGCTACTTATATAGTCTACTGCCTTATTTTATACTTCTATTCTACGCCGGCGCTACGGCCTGTTTGCGCTACGCCTATAGGCGCTATAAATAAATAATTTCTCTCTACTCTATATCCTTTATTCTCTTTAGTAGCTTTTCGTAACGTAACGTTTCGTCGTAGCCTTAGCGCTTAGCGTATACTCGTCGTAAATTATAATAGTCGCGACGGTTAATTAGTAGTATAGTAGCTGCGATAGTCGACTTTATAGCTTATATAAGCTCCTCTTACTCTACTCTTACGCCTTAAATTCCTTAAGCGCTTTATATTCCCTAATATATTCGATCGGTTCCTACGTATCGTATTCTTCTAGCTAGCCTTTCTACTAGACTAGCTACTTTCTCTTACTCTTCTCGACTTAGGTTTCTAGTACTTTCTCGACTATTTACTCGCCCTTATTATCTACGAGGAGCAAGCTAGTCTCCTAAGATTCGCTACTATACTAGAGTTCTAGGAGGGATACGTAGAAGATATTATAGATATATAATCCTATTAGAAGGGCTAGGCGGTACGCCTACTTCCCGACTACGTCGATTACTTTAAATAGTCTAGCGAACTTATCTACTAGCTTCTTTAATAGTACCTTTAGTTTTAGGTTCTTCGTAGATAGGAGGACTATATCGCTAACCTTATATTCCTTTAGCTAATACTTCTAGTTATAATACTTAGCCTACGACTCGCTTACTTACTACTAGCACTTTATTAACTCCTCGTAATTCTACTTTAATCTTTCTATAGCGTCCTTTACTACTAGTACTTCTTCTTATAGAATCGCGTCTTAAGATTTAGTTGCGTCTCTCTTATAAGTCTCTATCGTTAGGTCTAAGTCGAACTTATAGATAATATAGAATAGCGATATCTTTAGTATCGTATTTAGGCTATTATTATACGCGAATTCTATAGAGGCTAGTATAGACGCCTAGTCGTCTTAGTTCTTCTTATAATAGATACGTAAGTACTACTTAAGCGTCTAATTTACGCGTTTAGTCTAGCTGTCCGTTTGCGAGTAAAATACTATACTTAGCTTATATTTTACGTATACCTCGAAATAGAAGTCTAACTAGAACTAGCTAGTAAATATAGACCCTCTATTAGAGATAATACTACTAGGTACGCCTCGAAGTCGTATAACTTTATTAAGTAGGATGTCTATAAGCTCTACGCTTATATAGCGCTTTATTATTCGAACGAAAGTTACTATCTTAGAATAGCGGTCGATAATTATAAGGATCGCGTTAAATATACGACTATTACGCTTACTTAGTAGAAGGTCTATAATAAAGTCTATAGATAGATCTTTCTATAGCTATTCTAGTAGAAGAAGCGTAACTATCTCGCTATAGGGACAGTAGCGCCTCGCTTTCGCCTTCTAATAGCTACTATATAATTCGACGTATTACTTAACGTCCTCGTTAACCTCTAGCTACTAGTACTTTCTCTTAACGAGTTCTATAGTCTTATCCTTATCGAAATAGCCGGCTAGGAAGTCGTCGTAGTATATACGAATTACTTGCGTTCGTAATATAGGGTCGTAGGGAAGGTATAATACCTCTTCGCGATATATATACCTATCTTAGATAGTATACTTATCGCTTTCTCCTCTATTATTCTCTACCTATATATATAGCTCCTTCGCTATCGGGTCTAGCTAGACTAGCGTAGCTACGTACTTAATTACTAGGTCTAAGGTATTAGTATATAGCCGTTCTTCTATAATAATAGCGCTAGCGACCCGTATTAGTAGCGCGAATCTATACGGGCCCGGCTCGTAGCGTTCGGAGCTAGCGGACTACGTCCTATTAGCCGCTATCGTTATATGCTAGCGGTTGCAGGCGGCCTTAATATAGTTTATAACCGGTCTACTTGCTCGGAGGTCGCTCTAAACTTAGAGTTTCTACTATAGCGATAGCAATATATTATTTATCGCCTATATATCTTTTATATAATTGCTACGCCTTAATAGCGCGTTAGCTACGTTTAGCTTGCCTACTCTATAACTAATTATAAAGTTATATAGGGCTAAGAACGTAGCCTACCTAGCCTATCGGCCCGTTAACTACTTTATGCCTATAAAGGCCTTTAGGTTAGTATAGTCGACTAGTACCTCTACCTTATACGTAGCGCCTTCGAGGTAAGGCCTCTATATCTTAAAGGATTCTACTACTACGAGGAGTTCCTTATTATAGACCTTATAGTTATACTTAGTATTAATTATCTTCTATAAGAAGAACGCGATTAAGTACTATTCCGACTCGAATAGCTAGCTTAGAATGCTAGCGATAGCGAAATTAGATATATCGGTCTCGACTCGTAGGCGTAACGTAGAGTTAAAGTACCTAAGAAGTAGCGCGGTCTAGAAGCGTTCTTTTAACTTTAGGAAAGCTTACTCCTCGGCTTCGCCCTAACTAATAGGCTCTAGCTTCCTACTATTCTTCGCGCTCTTTAAGAGTATAGTTAGTAGTACTACGACTCTCGAATATTCGAAGATAAAGTAGTAGTAGAAGTTCGCGAACCTAAGAAACGATTAAACCTCTATTAGAGTAGTTAGCCTTAGCTATAAGGCGATTATAGCTACCCTACTAGGGTCTATCGCTACGCCTCTAGTTATAACTACGAACCTAAGGAAGTTAACCTATTTCTAGAAGAACTTATACTTAGCGCGTTATACGTAGAGTTCGAATTTATAGAGCCTTTTAAGTATAGTATATACGTCTCGTATATAGTTCTCGCGAGTCTTACTATAGATTAGGATATTATCTAGATATACTACGTAGCTTATATCTACTAGCCCTACTAGCGCGTAGTTAATATATATCTAGAACGTTACTAGGGCGTTCGTTAAACTAAAGGGTATTACCTAGTATTAGTAGTAACCGTATCGCGTACGGAACGTAGTCTTCTAGTAGTCGCTTAGTTTAATACGAATACGATAATACGCGTTTATAAGATCTAGCGACGTAAACTATATAGCTCCTATAAGTCTATCTAGCGTTTCGCTAATAAGAGGTAGTAGGTACTAATTCTTAATTATAATCTTATTTAGCTCGTAGTAGTCTACGTATAACTATAGCTTACTATTCTTCTTTAGTACGAATAGGATAGGCGTACCTATCTTACTATTAGAACGCTCGATCTAATTATACTCGAGCCTAGTCTTTAGGTACTCCTTAAGCTCTTCGAGCTCTCTACCTAACTAGTAGTATAGCGGCCTAAAGGGTAGTATAGTGCCTAGCTTTAGGTCGATTATATACTTAGCGCTATTAATAGGTCTACTTCGTATTTCCTCTATTAGGTTAAGGACGTCGTTAAACTAATAGAACTCCTCTAGTATTAGAGTAGGCTCCTCGCCTATCCTACTTAAGCTAACTATAAATATAGCGGGTGCCTTCTAGAGGTCTTTAAGGAACTTATAAGCCTCTCGGACTTCGAATCGGCCGAAACGATCGTTACTATAACGCTATTTATCTATACTACTATCGATACTTACCTATTATATACGTCGCTATAGATAGCTAAGGATAATATTAGGATCTAGTATATTATATACGTAGAAGATCCCTCTAGTTACGCGCTCGATTCTCGAGGAGTCCGCGAGCCTTATACGTATATAGTACGTACCGTAATAATAACCTAGTTTACTCGTAAAGGTAGTAGCTAGTAGTAAGGCTACGTTCGGCCGCAAGGGCAACTTATACTAGAGTACGAAGGCTCGTAATACTATATTAATATCCGTAGTATTATCGAGAAGGAACTCGGCTAGCCTACGGCCCTCCTAAGATTTAACTTCTCCTCGTACTCGTACTACTAGTACGTATTATATAGGTAGGTACCCTATACTATCTACTTTAGTAGTAGAGACTTACGTAATATCTCTATCGCTTCTACTTTTTTCGACTTACCTACGGCTACCTTACGAACCGCCGGCTTATTACTATCCTTATTCTTATTTAGATAATCTAAATAGATATAGCCTACCTCGTTATAACTATAATACCTAGGTTACTAGTCCTTATCTTTACCTTTATACTTATCCTAAGAGTTCTTCTCCCTTAAGCTAGACCTATAACTACCTTTAGAGGTATACGCGTTACTATCGACCCTCTTACGCTTTAACTATTAGTACGACGCGTCCTTATTATAGTCGCGTAAGCCTATATTATATAGTATTAACCTTTCTACTTATTTAAGGCGTCGTACTAGGGCGACGAGGTCGGCGCGCTTCGCTAAGATAATATAGTTCTTAATAATATCCTTTTATAGCGACGGCTTTAACTTTATAAGGAGCTAGCGAACTAACTACGCCTCGGTATAGTCGCCGAGCTATACCTCGAGGTTACTAAGGTCTATTACGAATTATCGTATACTTTAATTTTCGCCTTAGTATATTATCTCGTATTTAATAGTTACGAGTAGCTAGTAGTTCGCTTAATCCTTAACGATATCGTATAGGAACTTATAGAACTACGCTTAAGTATACCCTACTAGAAGTATACTAGGGTACTCGTTATACTAGGCTTCTTATACTTTACCTACGAGGAATATAATACTAGCGATTACTTTCTAGTATTCTATTATAAACTTCCTTAGCGCAGCTATAAAGTTTACTTTATATACGCGGACGTATTCCTAGGCTTCCTTAATAGTCTCGCCCTTAAATAGCTTAGAAGAGCGGAGCTTAATAGATTCGTAGGGCATATATTCGTCGCTACTATAACGCGTACTATCCTTAGTATCTCTAGTAATACTCGTTATACTAGAGTGTCCCGAGCCGAGGCTTCTTACCGTCGTACTTAAGCGTATTAGTAGAGTAGTCGTTCTAACTTCTCGCGTTAAGCGTTTATTCTCTACCTAAAGGGCATAGAGTTCGAGCTATTCGCATAGCGTAGCGTTCTCTCGTTCGAGACGCTCGCGCCTTACCTACGTATTATTAGCGTCGTTTATCTCCTCGTCTTCTTTAGCTTTAGAGTCTAGTAACTCTCTTATATAGCCTAATAGTAGTACTACGAACCTAGTACGTTCGCTATAGTTACCTAGCTATATAGATGCTTCTCGCGTAAGTATAGTAGGCCTTAATAGATCGCTACTCTTAATAAAGTAGAAGAATTAGTATTATAAAAGGTTAGTATATAGTAATATATTAAGCGCCTCTAACTATACTCGTTAGAGATATTAAGAGACTAATTCTTACCGATTCCTCTATATACGTTTAGCGTGCTTTTGTCTTACGCCGAGCATACGCGGCGTAAGCTAGATACTTCGGCGTCTAACTTAGACGCCCTCCTAAGCTATTAGCTCCCCGAGCTATCGCTCTTATACTACCTCTATTATTACTACTACTACTAAATCGTACGATTCTACTATTATTTATTATATTCTTACCCTTAATTAATAGTAATTATCCGTCTTTTAATTCGTCTAGAATCGCGTCCGCCGCCGCCGCTACTATAGAGTTCTTTAATTTTAATACTACTATAGAGTATTAAGATAAGATAGACGCTATAGTAGCCTTTATCGAACGTAGCGAATTCGACGATCTATTTAGTAAGGTACCTATCGCGCCTATTAATATAGATATTAACGCGCTTAATAAGGACGACGATTTATAGTTAACGCTCGCTAGAATAGACGCTAAGGCGCGTATTAATAATAAGCGAGCCGCTGCCGCTATCGAGTTACGTATTATTATCGAGGAAGAGCTAGCCGCCGCTACTAAGTCGCGTATTATTAATAAGCGAGCCGCCGCCGCCGCCGAGTCGCGTATTATTAATAAGCGAGCCGCCGCCGCTGCCGAGTTACGTATTATTAATAAGCGAGCCGCTACTACCGTATCGCGTATTATTAATAAGCGAGCCGCCGCTACTACTAAGTCGCGTATTATTATCGAGAAAGAGCTAGCTACTACTACTAAGGCGCGTATTATTAATAAGGATAATAACGCGCCGCCGCGACCGCTTAGTTATAATTAGTTCGCGGCCTCGAGATAGACTAGCGGAGAATATCGTAGTAAAGGCTCGTCGTTACTATATAAACTGCCTAATCTCGTCTTATAGCGTTAGTAGATATTTAAGGCGTATTAGGAACTGCGCGAGATTACGCTATTAGAGATATTAACTTACTAGCCGTAGATAAATAATATCTAGTACGCTAATAGTACTAATTATTTATCGAAGGTAAAGTTAACGCGTACGTATAAATTTAAGTGTCGGTATAGCTATAAATAGTATAAATTATAGGTAGATCTAAAGAAGAAGAGTAATAATAAGATACTAATTAATACTAGAGGCGATAGTAACCTCTATAAGGCGCGCCTAAATATAGTTACTATATACGAGCCTTACGATAAGAATAAACCTAGCGCTATAGAAATACTAGACTCTAGTAAAGAAATACGAATTATTAAGAAGGTATCGTACTATTTTAAAGCGCCTAAGGATACTAGGAAAGGCTATAGTTATTAGGATTATAATTATAATTTAAAGGCCTCTAACCTTCGTAAGTTAAATAGCGTAATTAGAAGTTATATTAGTAGTAAGGTTAAGAAGAGATATAGTACCTCTTAAGTAAAGAATAATATTATAAGTAAGAATTCGAGGGTATAGTATTAGCGTCTTCTAGATATTAGTAGCGTAGGCTTTAATCGTATATACGTACGTAATACTACTAAGGGATTTATAAAGAAGTTCCTTAATAACTAATATACTAGAGGCAAGGATAGCGTTAATATCTAGATTACTAAACTTACTATATAGTATAAAGAGAGTAAGTTTAATTTTAAAGTTCGAAAATTTTTACGTGCTTTAATTAGCTCGCATTCTCGGTGCGACCTACTAGCGCCGCGCTAGAACCGCGCTAGTTTAGAATTAGAACTTTACTAATTAACTCTATAGAATTACTCTATTACGAATATATTAAAACCTAGTATTATATCGATAAATACGATACTAACGGCTTCGTATTTACGTCGCGCAATAACCTAGAGGTTCTAGCGAAGTTTAGTAGCCTCGTTTTAATAGACGCGACGTATAAAACGAACTACTTAGACTAGAAGCTATTTACGCTAATAGTACGCGATTCTACTACGTACTTATAAAAGGTTAGTATATAGTAATATATTAAGCGCCCCTAACTATACCCGTTAGAGATATTAAGAGACTAATTCTTACCGATTCCTCTATATACGTTTAGCGTGCTTTTGTCTTGCGCCGAGTATACGCGGCGTAAGCCGGATACTTCGGCGTCTAACTTAGACGCCCTCTAAGCTATTAGCCCCCTAAGCTATCGCTCTTATAATTATCTCCTCTTCCTTATAGAGCTGTCTTAGCTCGTAGGAGAGTTTATATTAATGCGGTAGCTAGTCGCTTGCGTTCTTATTACGTTACGGCTACGTTACTCTACTACCTTATAGTCGTACGCGATTTTTAGTAGTACTATAGTAACGTACTAGATCTTAAGGGACTTTTATATTATAGACCTTATACTAGCCGCGCGTCGATTACGGGGTAGGTATAGGCTATAAGTTCGCGCCCTATTACGTTAATACTTATTCTAGTATACTATTTTTAAATAAGCGCCCTGCTCCTGCCTTATACTATTTATATATCTCCCTAGCCTTTTCTTAGTACCCGCTTTATAAGTATTATACCTCCTAAGAAGATCGCTGCTCCTATAATCTTAGCCGATCCCTATACTACTACCGACCTCTCTACTATAGAAGACGACGACTATTATCGTTGCCTCTTATATTTAGTAATAGGTAAGTCTAGCGTTCCGCGTACGTATTAGCTACGAGTTCCTTACTAATATAGTACGTATAGCCGGCGTTTAGCCGTACGATAAGGTTATAAAACTAAGTAAGAAGAAGAATTACTAGCGCTATAATAATAATAACTACGCCTACGAGCGCTATACCGATCTAAATATTATTACGTAGTCGAAGTACTTACGCTTTTACCTCGCTAAGCTAGCTAAGGGCAGGCCGGCTATACGCGCTACGTAGCTCCGCTACTACTATACTAATCTATAGGCCCTAATCGCCGATAGCCTTAAGGTCTTATAGTCTAATAAGAGTAAGTCGGCTAGGGTCTTTAAGACTCTAAAGAAGGGTAGGGCTAGCGCGTTACTAGCTAGTAGCGGTCCTTCTACTACTAAGCTACTTATAGCTAGCAAGTAGATCGCTCTATCCTCTAGGCTCTTTAAGCTTAAGTACGAGGTATATCTTATAGGTTATATACTCCTCGTACGCGTTACTAATATTCTTCGTAGCGTCTATATCTACTTAGCGCCTCGAAAGAGGCGCTTAATATAGTAGTTTATACCGCCTACGCCGACCGCCTCGCTAGCTAGATAGAGGAGGTCTCTAACGACGAGGCCTCTATAAAGAAGGAGAAGAAGGAGGATAATAAGAAGGATAAGAAGAAGAAGAAGGACGATAAGGAAGAGAACGAGAGTATAGAGGAGTAAGCTAGCGTATTACGCGCTCTTCTTATACTCTCTTCTTACGCTCCTCCTATACTACTTATATAGTTCGCTACCTTATTTTATACTTCTATTCTACGCTAGCGCTATAGCCTATTTACGCTACGCCTATAGGCGCTATAAATAAATAATTTCTCTCTACTCTATATCCTCTATTCCCTTTAGTAGCTTTTCGTAATATAATATTTCGTCGTAGCCTTAGCGCTTAGCGCGTACTCGTTATAAATTATAGTAATCGCGATAGTTAATTAGTAGTATAGTAGCTATAATAGTCGACTTTATAGCTTACGTAAGCTTCTCTTGCTCTACTCTTACGCCTTAAATTCCTCGAGCGCTTTATATTCCCTAATATATTCGATTAGTTCCTATATATCGTATTCTTCTAGCTAGCCTTTCTACTAGACTAGCTACTTCCTCTTACTCTTCTTAACTCGAGTTTCTAGTACTTTCTCGACTATCTACTCGCTCTTATTATCTATAAGGGGCAAGCTAGTCTCCTAAGATTCGCTACTATACTAGAGTTCTAAGAAAGATATATAGAAGATATTATAGATACGTAATCCCGTTAGAAGGGCTAGGTAGTACGCCTACTTCCCGACTATATCGATTACTTTAAATAGTCTAGCGAACTTATCTACTAGCTTCTTTAATAGTACCTTTAGTTTTAGGTTCTTTATAGATAGGAGGACTATATCGCCGACCTTATATTCCTTTAGCTAATACTTCTAGTTATAATACTTAGCCTACGACTCGCTTACTTACTACTAGCGCTTTATTAACTCCTCGTAATTCTACTTTAACCTTTCTATAGCGTCCTTTACTACTAGTACTTCTCCCTATAGAATCGCGCTCTAAGATTCGGTTACGTCCCTCTTATAGGTCTCTATTATTAGGTCCGGGTCGAACCTATAGATAACGTAGAATAGCGATATCTTTAGTATCGCATTTAGGCTATTATTATACGCGAATTCTATAGAGGCTAGTATAGACGCCTAGTCGTCTTAGTTCTCCTTATAATAGATACGTAGGTACTACTTAAGCGTCTAATTTGCGCGTTTAGTCTAGCCGTCCGTTTGCGAGTAAAATGCTATACTTAGCTTACGTTTTACGTATACCTCGAAATAGAAGTCTAACTAGAATTAGCTAGTAAATATAGACCCTCTATTAGAGATAATACTACTAGGTATACCTCGAAGTCGTATAACTTTATTAAGTAGAATATCTATAAGCTCTATACTTATATAGCGCTTTATTATTCGAACGAAAGTTACTATCTTAAAATAGTAGTCGATAATTATAAGGATCGCGTTAAATATATAACTATTACGCTTACTCGGTAGAAGGTCTATAATAAAGTCTATAGATAGATCTTTCTATAGCTATTCTAGTAGGGGAAGCATAACTATCTCGCTATAGGGATAGTAGCGCCTCGCTTTCGCCTTCTAATAGCTACTATACGATTCGACGTATTACTTAACGTCCTCGTTAACTTCTAGCTACTAATACTTCCTCTTAACGAGTTCTATAGTCTTATCCTTGCTAAAATAGCTAGCTAGGAAGTCGTCGTAGTATATACGAATTACTTACGTTCGTAATATAGGATCGTAGGGAAGGTATAATGCCCCTTCGCGATATATATACCTATCTTAGATAGTATACTTATCGCTTTCGCCTCTATTACTCTCTACTTACGTATATAGCTCCTTCGCTATTAGGTTTAGCTAGACTAGCGTAGCTACGTACCCGATTACTAGGTCTAAGGTATTAGCGTACGGCCGTTCCTCTATAATAATAGCGCTAGCGACCTATATTAGTAGCGCGAATCTATATAGGCCCGGCTCGTAGCGTTCGAGGCTAGCGGACTACGTCCTATTAGCCGCTACTATTGCCGCCCTCTAGTTTATTATATACTAGCGGTTATAGGTAGCCTTAATACGGTTTATAACTAGTCCGCCTACTCGGAGGTCGCTCTAAACTTAGAGTTTCCGCTATAGTAATAGTAATAGGTTATTTATCGCCTACGTATCTTTTATATAATCGCTACGCCTCGATAGCGCGTCGGCTACGTTTAGCTTACCTGCTCTATAACTAATTATAAAGTTATATAGAGCTAAGAACGTAGCCTACCTAGCCTATCGGCCTATTAACTACTTTATGCCTATAAAGGCCTTTAGGTTAGCGTAGTCGACTAGTACCTCTACCTTATACGTAGCGCCTTCGAGGTAAGGCCTCTATACCTTAAAGGATTCTACTACTACGAGGAGTTCCTTATTATAGACCTCGTAGTTATACTCGGCGTTAATTATCTTCTATAAGAAGAACGCGATTAGGTACTATTCCGACTCGAATAGCTAGCTTAGAATACTAGCGATAGCGAAATTAGACGTATCGGTCTCGACTCGTAGGCGTAATATAAAGTTAAAGTACCTAAGGAGTAGCGCGGTCTAGAAGCGTTCTTTTAACTTTAAGAAAGCCTACTCCTCGGCTTCGCTCTAACTAATAGGCCCTAGCTTCCTACTATTCTTCGCGCTCTTCGAGAGTACGGTTAGTAGTACTACGACCCTCGAATATTCGAAGATAAAGTAGTAGTAAAAGTTCGCGAACCTAAGGAACGATTAAACCTCTATTAGAGTAGTTAGCCTTAGCTATAAGGCGATTATAGCTACCCTACTAAGGTCTATCGCTACGCTTTTAGTTATAACTACGAACCTAAGGAAGTTAACCTATTTCTAGAAGAACTTATACTTAGCGCGTTATATATAGAGTCCGAATTTGCGGAGCCTCTTAAGTATAGCGTATACGTCTCGTACGTAGTCCTCGCGAGTCTTACTATAGATTAGGATGTTATCTAGATATACTACGTAGCTTATATCTACTAGCCCTACTAGCGCGCGGTTAATATACGCCTAGAACGTTACTAGGGCGTTCGTTAAACTAAAGGGCATTACCTAGTATTAGTAGTAACCGTATCGCGTACGGAACGTAGTCTTCTAGTAGTCGCTTAGTTTAATATAGATACGATAATACGCGTCTATAAGATCTAGCGACGTAAACTATATAGCTCCTATAAGTCTATCTAGCGTTTTACTAATAAGAGGTAGTAGGTACCGATTCTTAATCGTAATCTCGTTTAGCCTACGGTAGTCTACGTATAACCGCAGCTTACTATTCTTCTTTAGTATAAATAGAATAGGCGTACCCGCCTCGCTATTAGAACGCTCGATCTAATTATACTCGAGCCTAGTCTTTAGGTACTCCTTAAGCTCTTCGAGCTCTCTACCTAACTAGTAGTATAGCGGCCTAAAGAATAGTATAGTGCCTAGCTTTAGGTCGATTATATACTTAGTACTATTAATAGATCTACTTCGTATTTTCTTTATTAGGTTAAGGACGTCGTCGAACTAATAGAACTCCTCTAGTATTAGAGTAGGCTCCTCGCCTATTCTACTTAGGCTAACCGCAAATATAGCAGGTACCTTCTAGAGGTCTTTAAGGAACTTATAGGCCTCTCGGACTTCGAATCGGCCGAAACGATCGTTACTATAACGCTATTTATCTATACTACTATCGATACTTACCCGTTACGTACGTTACTATAGATAGCTAAGGATAATATCGGGATCTAGTATATTATATACGTAGAAGATCCCTCTAGTTATACGCTCGATCCCCGAGGAGTTCGCGAGCCTTATATATATATAGTACGCACCGTAATAATAACCTAGTTTACCTATAAAGGTAGTAGCTAGTAGTAAGGCCGCGTTCGGCCGTAAGGGCAACTTATACTAGAGTACGAAGGCTCGTAATACTATATTAATATCTATAGTATTATCGAGAAGGAACTCGGCTAGTCTACGGCCCTCCTAAGATTTAACTTCTCCTCGTACTCGTACTACTAGTATATATTATATAGGTAGGTACCTAGTACTATCTACTTTAGTAGCGGAGACTTATATAATATCTCCGTCGCTTCTACTTTTTTTAACTTGCCTACGGCTACCTTACGGACCGCTAGCTTATTACTATCCTTATTCGGATAATCTAGACGGATGTAGCCTACCTCGTTATAACTATAATACCTAGGTTACTAGTCCTTATCTTTGCCTTTACGCTTATCCTAAGGGTTCTTCTCTCTTAAGCTAGACCTATAACTACCTTTTAAGGCATACGCGTTACTATCGACCCTCTTGCGCTTTAACTACTAGTACGACGCGTCCTTATTATAGTCGCGTAAGCCTATATTACGTAGTATTAACCTTTTTGCCTATTTAAGGTATCGTACTAGAGCGACGAGGTCGGCGCGCTTCGCTAGGATAATATAGTTCTTAATAATATCCTTCTATAGCGACGGCTTTAACTTTACGAGAAGCTAGCGAACTAACTACGCCTCGGTATAGTCGCTAAGCTATACCTCGAGGTTGCCGAGGTCTATTACGAATTATCGTATACTCTAATTTTCGCCTTAGCGCATTGTCTCGTATTCGACGGTTATAAGTAGCTAGCGGTTCGCTTAATCCCCGACGATATCGTATAGGAACTTATAGAACTACGCCTAAGTATACCTCGCTAGAAGTATACCTAGGTACTTATTATACTAGGCTTCTTACGCTTCGCCTACGAGGAATATAATACTAGCGATTACTTTCTAGTATTCTATTATAAACTTCCTCGGCGCGGCTATAAAGTTTACTTTATATACGTAGACGTATTTCTAGGCTTCCTTAACGGTCTCGCTCTTAAATAGCTTAGGAGAGCGGAGCTTAATAGATTCGTAAGGCGTATATTTGTTGCTACTATAACGCGTACTATCCTTAGTATCTCTAGTAATGCTCGCTATACTAGAGTGCCCCGAGCCGAGGCTTCTTGCCGTCGTACTTAAGTATATTAGTAGAGTAGTCGTCCTAACTTCTCGTATTAAGTATTTATTCTCTACCTAGAGGGCGTAGAGTTTAAGCTATTTGCGTAGCGTAGCGTTCTCTCGTTTAAGACGCTTGCGCCTCGCCTATATATTATTAGCGTCGTTTATCTCCTTATCTTCTTTAGCTTTAGAGTCTAGTAACTCTTTTATATAGCCTAATAGTAGTACTATAGACCTAGTACGTTCGCTACGGTTACCTAACTATATAGATGCTCCTCGCGTAAGTATAGTAGGCCTTAATAGATTACTACCCTCGATAAGGTAGAAGAATTAGTATTATAAAAGGTTAGTATATAGTAATATATTAAGCGCCCCTAACTATACCTATTAGAGATATTAAGAGACTAATTCTTACCGATTCCTCTATATACGTTTAGCGTACTTTTGTCTTACGCCGAGTATACGCGGCGTAAGCCGGATGCTTCGGCGTCTAACTTAGACGCCCCCTAAGCTATTAGCTCTCTAAGCTATCGCTCTTATAGTACTAGTAGCTTACGGCTTACTTCCTAACCTATAACGAAGACGGCGATATTATTAGTACCTACTTACGAATAATTAAGAGATAGTACTATAAAGTTTAGGTATAATAGTAGCCGCGTTACTTTATTACTAACGATAGCGGCGCTAAATAGCGTACTATTAAAATAGCCTTCTAAGAGCTTTTAGAAGGCAAATAAGAGGTTTCTTACTTCCTCTATTATAAGTATATTAACGCTACCCTCCGCGAATAATTTAATAGCGATAGACTAAATAAGATACTCTAATACCTCCTTACTATACTAAAGGTTCGTAAAACTAAGGCGGGTTATATAGAGTTACTAACTACTATAGTAAACGCGCTACTATAAACGATAAACTCCTTCGGCGAGAACGTACTAAATAAGGCTAAAACTAACTATATCGCTAGAGAACTATATACTACTATAGCGTTATAGGCTAACTACTACCGCGAATTCTTACCTATATTACTTTAAAACAAGATAACTAATACGCTAGAGTCGTTCTATTCTAATATTAAGCGAGGTAACCGTAAGCGCATAATAAATAACTTCTTATTACGTAGAATCGCTTACTATATAATATATATTAGCGCTAGCTACTATTACTATACTAAGGTAGCCGTATATATCTTCTAGACGCGCTTATACCCTATTATTATAACCCTTCCGTAGACGAAGACCTTACTATATCTAGTCTAGGCGCTAATTATACGCGAATATGCTAAGGGCTAGGTCGATTACGATAATAGCGAAGTACGCGAATTAGACGATCTAGCTAGCTACTAGTATTTATTTTACTAGAAGTACATCCTACTATACCGTTATATATTTACGAATAATCGTATCTACGACTACCTAACGTAGGCCTATTACGATAAATAGACGTATAGTTAGAATAAATCCGGATTCGAGCTTTACTATACGCGTAACCGTATAATAATTAAATAAGGCGACGACGAGGTAGTAGCGGAGGCAGTAGCGCGAACGCGTCGTTTAAACGCTATTAAAGAATACTATTTCTCGCTAAAGGATCGGTTCTACGCCTATTAAGATTAGCTAAATTCCGAGGGTATTAATACTATAACTATAGATAAGGCTATTACTTACTAGCTTAATATAGTTAATAAATTAGTCGCTCGGCTAACTACTATAATACTAGATAAACTAAAGGCCTACGTAAAGGCGGAGGGTATTAAATCTATAGTTTAGCGATAGATTATACTATTATATACGCCTCTACTAGAAAGAACGCTAGCTAGTTCGTTCTATACGCTATAATAACGTAAAGCCTTAGAACCGTAGTTAACGTAGTAGCGAATTAATAACCTCCGAACTAGCCGTATATTATAATAATAGCTAGTTAACGCGTTATAGCTATAGAATATAGCGATATCGAGCTCGTAGCGTATAGTAAGATAAGACGGCGGAACTAAGCGATAGCGACGCGATATAGTAGAAGCGAGCTAATCGCGCGGCGAGAAAGAGCTTAGAGTTATAAATAATAATTAATACGAAGATAATAGTATTATACGAATTAGTAGTAGTAGCGGCGAGGTTAATAGCGATAATAAGATTAAGAAAGAGATACTATATATAGTAGGAGGTGCGACGGAGTATTATACTAATTTAGTAGTAGGGCATCTAACCTTATATAGCCGAGATTATATTCTAGTAGCCGATTCCCTTAATTACTATATTTTGCCTTCTTATATATAGCGCTATCTAAACTAGTACCTTATTACGAACCTAGTCTAGTTAGCTATAACTTTTAATCTGCTCGAGCTAGTTTAATAAGAGCCCGTTTAGTTATAAAATCTAGTCCGTAATTTAGTAGCGCTCTATACGGCCTTTATTTACTTTCTAAGTTTTATTAGCGTACGCTACGATAACTAGATTAAATAATAGTGTCTATCCGGTGCCTCTAGTTTAATTTAATAGTTATAGCGATTACTATAGATAGTTAGAAGGCCTCTACTTATAGAATTCGAATATTCTGCCGCTAGCGTAGTAGTAAGAGCGATAATAATATAGTAGTTATACTACGCGAGTTCTTTAGAGTTAGCTATACTTAAAACTAACGTAGCCGTACTTAAGCTATATATAAAACGATCGCGAGAGAGTATTATAATAGTAGCGTACCTCCTTAATATACCCTCGGAAGTCGTATAATCGTTTAACTCCGACGATATTACGTAGATTCGCGACTCGCTAGCGTCGGAATACTAGCCCCTACCTCTATTCTACGTACTAGCGTAGCTTAAGCTATAAACTAGGTATTTAAGACTTTATACCCCTATTAATTAGCTAAATCTACTAATGTGTTATAGGTAAACTTAATTAGTAAATAGTAGCGTTATTTAATAATAAGATTAAGGGTAGTCGAGCGAGCGAACCGAACACGGCACCGGATGCCAGTCGATTTTGAGATTTTGAGATTTCAGAAGTCAATAACGCCACTGGATTACGGCGAACCGAACGGGCTCTAAGTGTTGAATTTCGGTGGGGAAATGAGGTTTGCCAATTTCACAAAGAGGGCATAGAGTGACCTGTGCGATGCTTGCGAATTTACCTTCGGGATTGCCGTGAAACACGGCTGTCTGCACGGAAGAACCTTTGCCATATTCACTGCTACTGCCTTCCTTTCGATTAGAGGGACATGTCTTGCTACAGTAAAAAAGAAATCGCAGCTCCACCACAACACCCTCACTGACTTTATTCTCGCAATTCCGATGTCCTGCTATCAAAGCGCACAGCATCTTCAGCCACATCCTTGGAAAGGAACAGGATACCTGAGAACAATTGCTACTTGCTAGATCTACTATGATCTGAGCCGCCACTGTGACGTTATATACATGTTTCTTCTTCGTGTGAAATTGCAGAGAAGAGCTGAGAGCAGGTTTAGCAATAGCCTTGCCTACGGCAGATGCTCCAAGTCTTCTGGTGTGGTGAGAGTGGTCTTGATTGCAGCCTGTTCCGTTCTCCTCACAGGTTCTTGATAGCTGCGTTGTCTTTGGCCTGGTCGTCCAGATTGCCATAGGATTTTCATTGTTAGCGAATGATACGGCATGGATGGTGCATATCAGTGAACCCAGTGATATCCTGTGCCATGTCTGGCCGATTATCCATAAATTCATGCACGCACATGATCCTGTACGTAACCCTCGCTATCTTGCTCCCGCCTCGCTGACGTGCTGGCCATGAGTTGGTGGCGAGTCTCAAGTGACATTTCCCGACAGCCGGGTTCAGGTTCATACGTAAAGTGTCATTTCTCTGCTCCCTCGCACCTGGGACATCGGATCCTGGGTCTGTTTCGCTGAAGCCATCTGGTTTCCGCCACAACGTCTCTGCCACAGATCACATTAAGCCATCTCGATACAGGACGCGTCAGGTCATTTCGCGAAGTGTGCGAACTGCTGCGGACCGGGGTGCGTGCGTGCCTCGGAACACAATCGGCTCGGCTCCTTTGGGGGTATTTCCGATCTTACAGCTGCACCATGCAGCTAACGGCGCACGAGTCGCCGGGTGCCTGGAGGCGTTGTGTCCTCTTTCAGGAACAGCGAGCACCTTTGGAGCAGAAGAAGCGCGTTCGAGCAACGAATGAGGTCGCTGGCGGACGTTCATAGCCGGCGTGATGGATGTGACGAGTGCTGACGAGCGTATAAGGCCATCAACGCCGCCGTCGATCTCCCCCTATAACCCTGCAGGCTCATGCAACTCTGCATGAGCCCTGGAACGAAAGCGTTTCAGAGTTTGGGCCCCGGTCGCGGATATGGTGTATGGAGCAGCAGCGGCGGCGGCGTGATGCGGCGCACGGCGAGAGCAGCACGAGAGGTATTCTACGCACCGCCGGGTCGACAGTTGGAGTGCCGACGGAAGCAAGTGCGTGGCAGCGTTCGGACAGCGCGCGGAGAGGTGGGCGCGAACGAACGGCTCAAGCCACGGAATGTCTGCCGATGCACCGCGAAGGCTAGTCGACCTCGCAGCGAACCAGGAGCACAAGTTGTCTGGAGGAGACTTTCTCTCCCAGCCTCAGGACGAGACGGGCGGTCCTGTCTGTCTGTCCGTCGTCCACCGCCCGCCGTCCACCTGTCCACCATCACACCACCCCCGTCGCCGTCGCCGCCCATTTGTCTGCAGTGCAGCGTCGGTCCGTTGTGCCACGAGCTGTGTGCATCGTCGACAGCGGGCAAACAGCAGCACAGCATTCCCTCGCCAGCCCGCGCCCAAACGCCAGCCAGCCAGCCAGCCAGCCACGACCCCGTCCACGCCGCTGCTCAGCCATCACCCAACCCGCCGCGCTTCGCTCGCACCGCCGACCCTCCATCCTCCTCCGCCTTCCAGCGCTGCACAACGGCGAGCGCGCGCATCGACGAGCCGGGCTGGATGTGTGCGCACCGCGACTAGCCTCCGTCGCCTGACCCGCGCTGCGCTACTTCTCCTGGCCGCCGCGCCCATTCCACCACCACCGCTCCCTCCCAGAACATGTCCTTCTTGTTCAAGTCGTCCAAGAAGGGCGGTTCCGGGCCCGTCGCGAGCTCCAATGCGCCCTCACTACATGCCGTACGAGAGCACAACCCCCGAGACCCGGCCGCGCCGAGCCAAATACCGACGCTGAACGGCCATCAGTCCAATGGCGCGAAGCCGGGCTCGCCCACACCACCGCAGAGCGTCAACAACAGCTTCAATTCGATATCGGGCCTCGAAAAGCCGTTGCCGCAAGCAAGGCCGGCCGATGAACGGGCGCACGCGCCTCGAGACGAAGGTGCACGGCCAGAGCAAAAGTCACTGCGCGAGCGGAGAGAGACCAGCCAGGATGCTGTATGTGGAAGAGCAAGCCTGTGGTGGACGGCAATGAGCTAACATGCAGTGTAGATGGGCCAGAGAACGCCGTTGCAACAAACGCGCCCCTCACAAGACACGTCGCCGTACCCGTGGTCACAGCGCCGCCTGAACTTCACAGTCACGCACGCGAATCCCTTCCCACGCTATGGCGCTGCTGTCAACTCCAGCTCGAGCAAAGATGGCTCGATCTATCTCATGGGCGGACTCATCAATGGTAGTACCGTTAAGGGCGATCTATGGATGGTTGAGTGCGGCGCCGCGGGCATGGGAAGCATGACATGTTTTCCTGTCGCAACCACGAGCGAAGGCCCCGGGCCACGTGTGGGACATGCGAGCTTATTAGTCGGCAATGCCTTTATCGTGTTTGGCGGAGACACCAAGATGGACGATGGCGATATGCTGGATGATACGTTGTATCTGCTCAATACTTGTAAGTGGGCAAGCACCGCTGGTGCTGATGTAATACTGACATTCTCGCAGCTACCAAGCAGTGGTCCAGAGCGTTACCTGCCGGGCCTAGACCTCCAGGACGATACGGCCATACTCTGAACATTCTCGGCAGTAAGATCTATATATTCGGAGGTCAAGTCGAAGGCTACTTTTTTAATGATTTGGTGGCCTTCGACCTGAACGCGTTGCAGCAAGCAACGAACAAATGGGAGATCCTCATCCAGAATACCATCGACGGTGGACCACCGCATGGCCAGATCCCGCCCGCCCGCACGAATCACACCATGATCACTTGGCAAGATAAGTTATATCTTTTCGGAGGTACAGATGGCATACACTGGTACAACGACGTCTGGTCATACTCCCCGCACACCAATACGTGGACTTCGTTGGACTGCATTGGCTACATCCCAGCAGCACGCGAAGGACACGCTGCGGCGCTTGTTGGCGATGTCATGTACATCTTCGGAGGACGGAATGAGGAGGGCAATGACTTGGGAGACCTCGCGGCTTTCCGCATCACTTCGCGCAGGTGGTACACGTTCCAGAACATGGGCCCGAGCCCAAGTCCTCGATCCGGCCACAGCATGACCACCGTCGGGAAGTCCATTGTCGTTTTGGCTGGCGAACCCAGCAGCGCACCTCGCGATCCAGTGGAGCTCGGCCTGGCTTACTTCCTCGACACCAGCAAGATTAGATATCCTCCTGACACCACATCTGGTACTCCGACTTCGGGTAGGCGTCCAAGCGGCGAAAGATCGGGGTCGCTAAGCAACATTCGTGGCCCGGGCCCAGGTCAGAGAGCAGAATTGATGGACCGGGAAAGAAGCGGGAGCGCTGGGGACAACCGCATTCGATCACCAGACAGCGGTTCAAGACTTCCACGGCCAGGACAGCCACCACCCTCTGGCCCACCACCCCAGGCGCCGGGACAAGTTCGTCAGATCGGCCCACCCGCAACCACACGGCAGCCCACACGATCCGCGGAGCGAGCGCTGAGTCCTACGAATGAGAGCAATCGACCTCAGCAACGGTTTGATGGCGTGGCTGCTGTCGCAGGGTCCATGCAGTCTCGTAACTCCCCGGTCCTCAAAGATCGATCTGTGCCCACTTCGCCCACATTCGAAGGTCATCAGGCTACTGCCCTGCCGCAAGCAGGAGAGCAGTTGCGATCAAAGCCCGAGACGTACACTCCTTCCCAAGAGCTACCCGGATCGTTTCCACAAACTCCCGGTCTGGAGTCCCGCAACGAGTCGCGGACCGGATCGAGGAGTGCGTCGCGACAAGCGCAAAACCGTCCCGACGAGTCATCCAGACCGTCTGTTGACAATGAACCTCTCTCCCGCGTGCGCAAAATCTCGGAAGAACACGAGAGGCCGCAAGATTCGGGGCTTGGTTCATCGCCTGCATTGACCTCCCAGTATGAAGAGCTGGCAAGGGAGCTTGAGCTGGTGAAGCAAAAGAATGCTTGGTATGCATCCGAGTTGGCCCTGGCAAGGAAGTCGGGTTATCAGGCGCGGTCCACGGATTCGCCTGTGTTTGACGAGAGCAGCAAACAAACTTTCAACGACGATGACAAGCCTTTGATTGAGGCCCTGTTGAAGATGCGTGGTGAATTAGCGAAGATGCAGGAGACGATCGACGAGCAAAGCAAGAATGCAGCCACACGAGTCGCTGAGATTGAGCGGCAACGGGACACTGCGATCAACGAAGCCGTCTTTGCAAAGGCGAGATTGGCTGGGTCAGCAGCTACACAACCAGACGGCGAGACGAAGCAGATGGATCGCAACAACGATATAAGCCGCCGACTCGCAGCTTCCCTTGAAGCGCAAAGCGAGCTCAAGCGACAAATTGACACCTTGATTCAGGAGGCTGAGGCTGAGAGAAAGGCACGCGAACTCGCCGAGGACACGGCTAATGCCGCGCAGAAACGGGCCTTGGAGCTTGATCAGTATAGGCAACAGCACGCTTCCGAAGTCGAGAGCCTGCGGTCTGAACTGCACGAAGCACAGAAAGCACACCGCGAAGCTGCGGCAAGCCACACGGAGATTCTGACGCAACGCAAGATCCTCGAGGTGGATACGAATGAGCTTCATCAAAAGTTGGAATCCCTGACGAATCAAGGCAGCACTCAAAGTGACATGCTCGCATCCTTGGAGAAGGCCGTGCAGGCGTCGAAGGAGAAAGCAGATTTGTTGCAACAACAGCTCGGTGACGCACGCAGCAGTCGAGACGAACTTGAGTCCAGTCTTCGCGAACTCAAATCTCAGCACGATCAGCGCGTGGGAGAGCTCGAGAGCACCACGCGACGCCTGCATGAAGCTGAGGAACTGGCTGCGAAGCACGCAGAGGAGGCACGGACACATCGTGAAGCTGTCATGAGTGGTTTGCAGCAAGTCACGAGCCGCGACGTGGGAGCTACTGGTGTGCACGATGAGCGTGTTGAGATCCTTCAGCAGCAAGTCGAGTCTGCGCAAGTCCAGGTTCGTCAGAATCAAGCAGCTGCCGATGCTGCTTCCGAGCAACTGCGACGTGCAGAGGAGCGCATCGCGGGTCTTGAGTCGTATCAAGAGCAAGCTAGTCGCGAGGGTCTCTCCATCAGGAAACAACTGCAGGTTGCAATGAAGGAGAACCAGGCTCTCAGCAGCGGAAAAGCAGAACTGGAGCAGAAGCTGGAGAGACATATGCTTGAGACGAATGCCCTGTCGGTGCAGCACGCCTCTCTCAAGGACATCCTCAACGAGCGCGGGATCAGCGCCGCAGACAAGAGGCGATCACGAGGAGTGGACTCGCCTGGCAGCAACAGGTTCAGCACTCCAGACACTTCTCGGGTACGTGAAATGGAGCAGCAGCTCGAAGCTCAAGCTAAGAACCACGAGGAGCTGAAGCAGCAGTTCGACGAAGTCAGTGGACGAAACGATAAGATGAAGCGCGAGTATGAAGAGAAGCTCGCGGCCCTTGACAATGACCACCAAGCAGCAGTCAAGTACCTTCGTGGCACGGAGAAAATGCTTTCTAAGATGAAGCAGGAAATGCAACGTGTCAAGAATGAGAATGCTGATCTGAATAAGAAGCTCACCACGGCTAAAGAAGACATGGAGTCAAGCGCCAGGAGCACTCCAGCGACAAAGCGCAAGAATGAAGATTGGGAGGGCGAGCGTCAAAAACTGAAGCAAGAAGTTGCGACAGTGCAGACCAAGTTGCAAGGGTCGATCGACGACCTCGAAAGCCGAATCACGAAGATGCAGGAACAGCTTCGCACCACTGAGCAGGAGCTTTCGCAGAGCAAGACGTCGCAGAGTACTGCACAGGCTGAGCTTGAGAACTTGCGGTCGACGATCGAGAGTTCGAAAGCAGACATGGAGCGATTGCAAAAGGAAAATGCCTTGCTGGAAGAACGAGCTCGCGATGCCGAGAACAAAGTCCAGCTCTTGCTGGATCAGGTTGAGTCGAGTGTCGACAACTATCGCCGGCAATCGAGGATGCGCAGCCCAGGTGGCACACCAACACTCAATGGCGTCGTTCATCAACGTGCACCCAGTGTCAGCGAATCGAGCGTCGATGCTGGCGAGCTGCCTGAGCATCTGAAGAGGCACTCTCGAGAACTATCTACTGGCGGTGATTCGACCTACTCCGCTTCCGATTCCGCAGCTGGCAATGACGGTCGCAACTCCATGGCTCTCGATTCTCTTGCCTCGGAGCTCGACGCTCTGCGAACGCATTGGGAGACGACGAACAAGAACTACCGCCTGTCTGATCGCTTCGATTATGATAAGACGCCCACCACAGCTGGCCCTGCTACGGCGGGAGGGAGCAGTAGTCTCATGGACTGGAGAAGGGGACTGGAACTCGATGATGACGATGATAATGCTACACGACCTGGCACCTCGAATGATTCCAAGACGAGTACGAGCCCGGACTCAAAACGAACGCCGAGTGTCGACGACGCCACTCCTACTGCTACACCCCGGCTCGGTGTGGCAGGTGGGATGCTGTAAAGATGAGCCACCTGTACGAAACAACCTATCATTGTGGCGTAATAGAAGGCGTTTCCGGTGACTTTGTACTGCTGGACTGGATCCCCCAAGTATACTGCGACGATTGTAGAGAAAGAATGGAGACAAAAATGAGACGAGGCGCATTACTTACTTGACCTGGTCTCGACGATTACTGTATCTTCTTCTGTGTGGGGGGATGCGCGAAGGAGGCAAGAAGTTGATATTTGGGGGCATGTTTGGCTTGAGTTCCGAAAGACACGAAACTCCGTACCCGTGGGCGGTACTTGCTTTTTCTGCAGACATATACCCTCTGATTGTTGTGCTCGTATGCATTGTTTTGTTGTTTTCTTCGCTGCTACTGCTGCGCCTACCAGAGAGTGCGAGTCGTGAGTAAAGGGGGATGAACGAGTAGTGTATAGTATCGTTGCAATCGACTTATTGTCTGCGGCTTGCATTCTTATCGATTGTTACCTCATGAATTCACAAGATTGTACCCGAGCACATGCGAAGGCTCATGTGACTCGCATCTTACCATCACTTATTACTTATTGTGTTGTGGTTGATGCTACACCTCCGGCATCGTCCGTGCACCATGCGCTAGTGGAGCTTCACGTCATCCAACGCTCTTGCCGCTGGCTGGCTCGTGAAATCCAAACATCGACACAACAACATTGAAGCTTCCCATCGGCTTACCCCTCACATACCGCGAGACTGTCCCCATCACTCCAGACATGTGCACCGTGACGACACGCCGGCTATGACTCGTCAAATCCTTGAACGAAGACGCACCATTCCCGATCTCCGGAGCTCGCCTCCCATACCCAAGCAGCACGGCTTCGGAAAGATGGACTCGAACACTGCTTCAAAGCGCAATGGCAGTTCCCAAAACGAAGCCGGTTCCTCCAAGGATCCGTCCGCGACTCTTAAGCTTCACCAGCTCCCAGAAGAACTCCTTCAAGATATCCTCGAACGCCTCGATCGGCCCGCTCTAAAGCATCTCAGCCTCACATCAAGCTGGTGCTACAAGATCTCCGTCCCGCACCTCTGGCGCGAAGTCGACCTCGTAGACTGCAAAAGCTCTACTTGTTCAGCATACCTCGATACACTGGATCAACCGAGCCATGATGATCACGACGACACGCCACTCATCAAGAAGCTGTTCCTCCTTTCCACGAAACCGCATCTCGCGGAGCAGGTCCAGATCCTGACGCATCGGTGTCATATGCCGCCTCCGGCCATTTTCCATGAATTGCCGCAGAATTCGTTTTCGGGAATGACGTTGTCATCGGATCCGAGAACGATTGCGTTGTGCAAGATGGCGGTGGGACATATGACGAGGGTGCATACTTTGCGGATCATCTTGGGGCATGTCAACTTGGTGGATGTTCTGTTGAGAGGATTTTTCGATGAGAACAGGATCGGGCGGGAAGGGGTGGTGAGGGTGAGGAGATTATGGTTGGAGAATTGCAGAATATCGGCGGGATTGACCATGCAGATGGATAGGAGAGTCGGGAATCCGTTTGGGTTGCCGGAGAGATTGGGTTTTGATGGTCTGGAGACTGTTCGGCTGAGAAGGTTGCCGTTCAGGACGAGTAGTTCGGCAGAGGTCGCGGTGGCGAAGAACATTGTCTATGCAAGAGATATGGCTACCACGCCGCTCCAGGATGGAGTTGGTGGGAGATTCGAGGCAAGTACAAATACTGTACTTGCTGAAATCAGACCGGGCGAGAACTATGTCAGGCAGATGGAAAAGCGGAAAGCCTTGGAGGATGAAGGATCTGAAGGCACTATCGAGGATGGACTGGCACTCGACGACGAGTATCCGCTGGTTCAGATGTTTGAATCAGCACACAACTATGACGAACAGGAGTACTCCGCGCTAGAGGCACAGATCGAGCTACCTGAACAAATTCGCGACCTTGGCAATTTAACCCGACGAGAGCGGGCTGTCATGGCATATCGAGGAGTACAATTGGATGCATCATTCGAAGAGGAAACAGAAATCGCGATACCTGAACCATTACTGAAAATGCAGCGGGAGACGATACCATCTGCAGATGCTGGCATGATGATGCTGCGAAACGCAAGCAATACTTTGACTTCGATCAATCTTGACTGGATTATGGGTGTATACGACAGGAAGTGGTATCCACTGAAACATTCTCGGGAGTATGAACAGTACATTGGGATGTATCGCAAGTTCTTCGACCTTCGCTTCCCGAATTTGAGAAGCTTCCAGCTTCGCAACTGCGTGGTAACAGGGACGACGATACCGTGGGATGTACTCTTACTCGATTCGAGCCCAGAATTCTCAGAACAGCGACTGACCAAAGATGAGGCTGATGGCCAGGATGAGAACTCCCCAGCACTCGCTCCTTTGGCTTTCATGGAAGCACATCCGGATATCAAGTGCCTGGCATGGCCGATGAGCAATTTCTTCTCGTACAATCCTTCAGAAAAAGTCCGAAGACGGGCAGCCGTGGTCATGGACAATCTGGCGCGCAATTTGGTGGACTTGCGTATTGATGTGAAGTTCAGCGACCATGGAGAACCCTTGACGGAAGAGGGCAGCCTGGAGTACACTCTCGGCTGTGAGCGACGGAGGCGATTCATTTCGGAGTTTCTGCCAAGATTGAGAAAGTTGGAAAGCATCAAGATCGAAGGCGGAATGCCTCGCGACGAGAGGAGAGAAATCGTGCGCGCTCTGCATGCATGCCCACTTCAGAAGATTGTGACGATAGGAATTTGCAGTCCAGTCGGCAATACCTGGGGTCGAAACGGCGTCGATGTGGTTGGGGTGGTAGATCGACACGATCGCTCAAATCTGGAAGCTGAAGACAAATCTGCTGTCTATGAACTGGGTCCTAGTAAACTTGTCCCGCCCAGCGACAATAACTTCGCCTTTGAACCCTTTTACGGGTGGGACGGTCAACCTCCCATGCTGCATACCCTCGCGTCCTACCACGCACGCACCGTTCGGGAGCTCAAGTTCTGCGGCTGGAAGGGCGCTCCAGTCCTCTTGCAACCAACAGCAATCACGACTCCCCTGCTCGCGCCTCTCAAACACTTCCACAAACTCGAATCCTTCATCATCAGCATCTGGCTTTCTACCCATTTCGAAGGCGACACTCGCGACAGCGAAATCATATCTTACTGGACCGATGCCCGGTCTCCGACCTCCACTGCTCTCATGCTGATCGAGGACGAAGCGCCTCAATGGGGATGGTACAAAGAACTTCGCACAAAGTACGCTCCAAACGCGCTGGCGTGGCGAGTGACGAACTTTCTGGGGCCATTTCTGAGTGAGGAGGCGAAGGCGAGGAAGGGAGGTGTCAATGTGAGAGCCAGCTTTAGTGTCGGAGACTGGGGCGGGATATTCGATTTGGATTTGGGGATTGGAAAGGGGGCGATGGGTAGTGATGTGTGTTTGGGGTTTGAGGGGCCGAGGGAGGAATTGGAGCCTACTAGGAGAAGACAGAAGTTGGACAGCAGACGATGGTTTTAGGATGGCTGTGGCATCAGGTTACATGAGGTGAAATGTGAGGAGTGAAGGTTGTCATGGTTTAGACAGTTTGGATAATTCTGTTGGCAGATAACGAATCGATTGCATACGAATGATGTTGTTTTATAGGGCATGAACGAGGAAAATGGGCACTGTTTTCATATGGTACTGCACTTTGCATTGGACGTAGTTCCTCTGCTTCAATTGTATGTTTCTTTCGATGTTGGTGGCAAATTGTCCTTCATGATGTGCTCATGCGGGATCGGGATGATATGACGACCTTCGATGGACACTGCCAGCGGAATTTACAACACTTTCCTATCGACTTTCTTCATCGCCACTTTTGTCGGCCTGCCATTCTTTTGTCACGTGTGACGCTTGTCATTCGTTGTACTTCTCAATCGATCCTCTTTTTGCTCGGGCATTCCATCGTGCTGTTTGCCTCCAGCCCGCGCCGATCTCGGCACTGCCTTTCCCGCCAAGACTTTCTGAAAGAACATCGAGAGGCGAAACCAATTCACTGTCTCATTCCACGCTCCATGCCCTTTGCACAGCGCAGACTGGGCCACGAACGATAGTATTCAAGAAACGATCAAACGAAGACAACACGCTGATTTGCTTGTTTGGCCACGCAAGCTTCGGACCTTTGCTCGAGACACCTTTGTGACACCGCTCTCCGAAACCCTTCCGCTTGGTCGCGGATCTCAGGCAACGCGTTAGTTAGCTTCAGGCATTCCGTTGCCATCTCGGGTCGTCGGCAAAAAGGACTTGCTGCACAAGACAAGACAAGCCTCCTTATCGTCGTAACGGAAGCCTCGAGATCCTCGCACGCGCGTGCAATTTGGAAGCAGCGAGCGCGTCCGGGTCTCGCGTATCCGGGGCCTCTCGTGGACTTCCTCTTTTGGTGCTACTGTAGCTTTTCGGGAGCCCGTATTCGTTGGAACGAGGTTTGCAACGTGGATTTCCTTTCATCCTTTGCTAGGAGGTTCGATTGCTCGACCGATTGACTGATTGGAAAAATCGAAGATTCTAGCAAATATGGCGTCTACTGCGCAGAGAGGCGTGCTGGGAGGACGTGCGGTGAGGAGTGCTCACCAGCGGCAGTATGGGGAAGTACGGAACTCGTTTCTGCGGCAAACGAGGTCTCAAGCTGCTGCAGTGGGCTTTTGCGTACGGCAGTGCGTCGGAGTTGGGAGTGAGAGGAGGGGGTTGGTCACGTTTGCTGCTGCTGCGGGTCATCGCAGACCGCTTTTGTCGTTTTCCGGTGGGCTATCTTCGAAGGATATAAAGCCTCGAGTAGGCCGTTCTTCCAAGCTTGAAAGGACGTCGTTTGCTACTCTGGATTCTACGCAAACGAGGAGAACGATGGCGACGCATGTGAATTCTACGGCGCAGCAGGTCCGAAGGGACTCTGCGATGTCGAATATGGAGGGCACCTACGAAGCTGTGGTGGTTGGAGCTGGGCCAGCGGGCATTACGGCTGTTGGGAACTTGCTGGAACAAGGCATTGAGAGGATTTTGTGGGTTGACGAGTACTTCAATGGCGGGAGAGTGAATCAGTATTACCGGGAAGTGCCTTCAAACACGAAGGTCAAGCTCTTCATCGACTATGCGCAAGCGCTATCGCCTTTCAGAGAGATTGTTGGCGGGACACAGTTGCAAGACGGGACAAGTACCGCAGCCACGAAAACCAGCAACGAAGACAAGCTTCGCGCGCTCCGCCAACTCGATCAAGAAAAAGGGTGCAGTCTCGGCCACGCGGCGGACATGTGTCTCATACTCACCGAAGGCCTCAAGCAACATCCTGCGATTACAACACATCTAGGCCAAGTCTCTGAAGCTACGCTCGATTCCACCTCTCAAATCTGGTCTCTCAGCCTCCCCAACTCAAGCAGCCCCGTCCAAACACAACGTCTGGTCCTTTGCACAGGCTCTTCGCCAATTGATCCACCTCTCCCCTACTCACCTCCAAGCGGAATCCGCCACATCAACCTGGACGACGCCTTATCACCCACCAGCCTCCAAGCCCTTCTCTCCCCTCTCGGGCCCACGACCGTCGCCGTCATTGGCGCCTCGCATTCTGCTGTCTTGGTCCTCATGAACTTCTCCCACATCGCTCTCACATCCAAGCCCGACCTGCGAATCAAATGGTTCACTCGCCATCCTTTGCGATACGCAGAATACTACGATTCATACATCGCCAGAGACAACACCGGACTGAAAGGTGAAGCAGCAGACTGGGCCAAGCAGAATTTGGAAGAGGGAAAATTGGAGAAGAGCGACGTGGGCACGGTTGTCGAGAAAGTTTCGTATCAGAAGGGCGAGGAAGAAGATGTATATCGCCAGCATTTGAGCGACGGGAAAACGGGGTTTGTGGTGCAGGCCATTGGGTATTCGCGGAATCCGATTCCCGAGTTGAAGTTTGTGGACGGAGAGGAGATTCGGGATGTGAAGTTTGATCATGATCGGGGATGTTTTTGGTATGGAACGGAAGGAGAGAAGAAGGTGTTACCAGGGGTTTACGGGGCGGGGATTGCGTTTCCGCAGAGGGTGGTGGATCAGAAGTATGGGCACGAAGAGTTTAATGTGGGATTTTTCAAGTTCATGAAGGCGGTGAAAGGATGGGTTGGGGGGTGGAAGGATGGTGTGAAGGTTGAGGCGTGAGAGAGGATGAAAGGAGGAAATTTGTTGTTGGGAGAATAGAGCTAGAAGTGTACGAATGGGGTATGTCTGCATGTATACTGATAAGTTCTCTAAACGAGTTTCATGGTTGGTTTCGATGTGCGGGTATGAGCAGCATACAATGATTCAATGAATGATGATATCGCTTCCACGAAATTGACAGCTTGGCATTCACATGCAACAGCTCGGATTCGATGAGGTGAAGAGTGTTGGCCATGTGGTGAAGGAGCAGCAAGCAGGTAGAGTGAGGCATGGCGCGAGGAAGAGGGAAAGTTGTGTGGAGCAGACTCGCCATTGGTGCTTGGCGGGGGAGAAATGCGGGGAAGGCTCGGCAGGCAGGGAGTGGAGGTTAGTTAGTTAGCTGGCTGACGTGCATTGAGCAAGCTTGCACGCAGCAGCACCAGAAGAGGGGAGATCACTGGAGGTACACACTGTGAGGAGCAAACGCACCTATCCGGACCGACTGTCGAGCCGTCACCGTCTTCACCACCGCCCGCCCACCACCACCACCACCACCACCACCACCTCCACGTCCGCCAGCGCGACGTCTCCAGTACACACCACCCTCAGGAGACGAGCCCACCGCCGCCAGCGACCCATTGACACGCCTTCCTCCTTCCTCCACCATGTCGTGTCGCTTCGTCCCCCGCCTCTCCCAACTGTCCGCCGCCTCAACGAAGACGACTGCAGCAAGCACCGTCGGTCGCCCCTTCACGAGTTCGTCGGCAGCATGGAGCAAAGCACCCTCCCTCAGCGACATCGAGCCTGATACCAGCCACGTCTTCGATAAGAAGCAGAAACACTTCCGCGACAACCTCGCCGAAGCCCACCGCAAGCGTAAAGAACAAGAGCGTGCGTCCTCACAGTCTGCTATGCCCTCTTCCTCCTCCTCTTCTTCTTCTTCCTCTTCGAGTGATGCTAAGTTGTCCCACTCCCTTTCTAACGATGCCGCCCACGGCCTTTCTGAATCTGCCTCGCATTTCTTGGGCTCACTCAGTTCCGTTGCAGGGGAAGCCGCGCGCAAAGCCGAAGAAGCCAGTGGCGACAAGAAGAAGGGCACCGGCCTGCTCAGTCGTGTCATCCACGGCACCGAAGAGGGGCGCGAGATGGATCGTGAGATTGAACGCTCTTTCTCTCAGGTCCTGGCGCGAGGCAAGTATGTGCACAGTATCGTGTTTCACGAGGTCAAGCCCGATAAGGTGGAAGAGTACGTCAAGCTCGTGGGCAGCTGGTATCCAAAAGTGGCAAAAGATGGGGACAATCATGTGAACCTCGTGGGCAGTTGGAGAACAGAGGTGGGAGAGTGTGATACCTTTGGTGAGGAGCACTATTGCATGGGATTCACGTGGTTTGGCTAACGTGTCATAGTTCACATTTGGGAGTACCAGCGCTATGCGGGTTATCACAAGTCGCTGCACCGCATCCAGAACTCACCCGACTTTGCCGAATTCGACCGCAAGCTGAAATCTCTCATCACGTCTAAGAAGACGTCGCTGATGCAGGAGTTCCGTTTCTGGCCCACGTCACCGCCTCGTCAGCTGGGAGGTGTCTTTGAGTTGAGATCGTATACTCTTCACCCTGGAAACTTGCTCGAGTGGGAGACACACTGGCAAAAGGGTCTCGCGGCAAGGAGAGAGGTCATGGAGGGTGTGGGAGGTGAGTGACAACAACGCCTCTCCAATGTGATGATTAATGGGAAAGTCGCTAACATACTTGGTTCTTAGCCTGGTTCGTCCAGATCGGAGCCCTGAACGAAGTCCACCACCTCTGGCAATTCGCGGACCTCGAAGAACGCCGTGCGCGCCGAGAGCAAAGCTGGAGCATTCCCGGCTGGGGAGAGACGGTCCACAAGACTGTCCCGCTCATTCAAACGATGAAGAGCCGCATCATGGTGCCTATGCCATGGTCGCCAATAGCATAAGCGAGGCAGGGCAATAAATATTTTTTCACGTTTCGGCACATGCAAGAGACGAGCTTGACGTTGCGAACGGGGTAGATGGGGATGAGTAGTCACAACACATGGCTGACAACCACGCGCAAACGACAAATGAGAATGAGGAGGGAGTCTAGGCTTGCATGCCGTTTTACCATCCCTGAATGGGACACACACACAAGAGAGCACTTTCTGGGCGCTTTTTTTTTCTCCACAAATGGGTGAAGCAAAACCCGAAGAATACAATTGGCAGGTCTATCTGGCTGGTCGGGCAAGTGAGTCTTTGGGCGTGTGTAGCTTTCATGGAGTACTACTGGTAGCAGCAGCAGCAGCAACAGCATTTCAGTATTCGTTCTTTTCCATTATGCGGGAGAAAGAGAGACAAATGAGCAAAGAAAGAAAGAAAGCAAGCTAGACCTGTTTCCCTTTTCTCCACTTGTTTTCATGTATCTCTGTATGCTGCTGGCGGCATGATGGCAGGAAAGACGGCGCGAACAAAACGTGGCGTAAGCTTTTTAGAAGAATGACCAAAAACCAAACCAAAAGAAAAAAAAAAACCAAAGAAGAAAATCATCAGTTTCTGTTTTAGTACTATGTTTCTTGTCGTGTCTTGTCTTGGCCGTTTCTGCCCTGTCTTCACGATCTTATTAATTTCTCGTTCGAAGTGATAAGAAGCTCGGTTAGAACGGGGTCGGTCGTGCGGGTCGTGCGGGTCGGCCTAGTTATTATTAGTTAGTTATAAATAGGTAGGGTAGTAGAACGACGAAAGTAAAAAAAAAGAGAAGAAAGAAGAAAGTTAGGAAGGAAAGTTTTTTTTTTTTTTTTCATCTTTCCTTTCCTTTTTCTTATTACTTTATACTACTCTATCCGAAACCAAAAAAAAAAAATCCCCAAGAAAAAGGATAGTTTTTTTTTTTTTTTTTTTTTGGTAGAGTATATGGTGTTATATAGTATAATATACTATAGCTAGTAGTAATTCCGTCCATCTTTTTTTATTATTTTTTTTTGCTTGTTCAAGAATTCAGAGAAACAAAAAAGGAGGTTTCCCCCCCCCCCTCCCCCCCAAAAAAAGGGCCCAGCCGGGCTTAATCTAACCCCTCCGCCAGCCAGCCCATGCATGATATTGTATGATGCTATAGTAAGAACGGAACAACACAAGAAGAAGAGAAGAAAGCGCCACCAAAGAACGAACAACATCGCTTGTCGCTAAACTGCACGATGGAAAAAAGGAACGCGCGGGGTGGGGGAACTTCCGCGACGTGGATATAAAAAAAACCCCCCTCCAAAACTGCAAAGCCCGCCGAGATTGATGAGACAAAAACATACAATCAAGCAGTAGTGTATGCCCATCATGAATTCCAAAAAAAAAAGACTTCTCACCCAACGGCATGCGCAGGCGGAATTCTACCCGTTCCGGTTCCCAAGACCGGCACCACCATACCGGGCCCTTCAACCGAAGGCGCGGTACCAGGCACAGGAGCAGCGGCAACATCTGGCGTGGGATATCTTCCCGCAGGAGTGAAGCCCAAAGCCGAGCCACCCCTTCCCCTTCCTCCACCACCACCACCACCTCTCCCCCTCATGCCTGGTCCGCCACCACCTCTGCCGCCTCTCCCCATGCCCGGAATGGGCAGACTGAAGTCGGGATTGGCGCTCAATATGACATCTTCCTTTCTTCTCATCTGTGCAGCAGCCTCCGATCTGCCACCTAATCCGTACCCAGGAGGTCCTTGGACAGGCATCCCGGGGCGCCAATTCGGGTTCACGCCTCTTTGAGAGACCGACGTAAAATGACTCGATTCGGATGCTGCGCCAGGACTTCTCGCTCCATCTGGTATGATCTCCAGTGGATACTCGGAGCCCGACATAATTCTCACACCGGGATCTGAACCTGCGTAGCTGGAACGTCGTTCTTGCCGTGGGAAATGCTGATATTCGTCGGGAGGGGTGATGTTGTGCTCAAAGTGCGTATGATGGTGATGATGGTGATGATGCGAAAGATTCTGCAGCTGATGATGATGATCATGTCTTAGAGATTCGTCGCTGTCATCCTGGTCAGTGGTGTGTCGTGCATCATCTGCAGCTTCAGCTTCTTCAGCATGAGGCGAGAGTGTCCGCGTGCTATCTACAGGAGGAGGGGAGTGCATACGATAGTGCTGTGCACTGCCGTTTTGATAGACGGGCTGATGTGCGGGGCCGTCGTGCAAGATTGCTCGTTGTGATGCGCCTGGCGTGAGGGCGTTGGGGATTCCCGACAGTCGATGTGCGGGATGGACGGCCGACGATTGCTGCGGTGCTGGGTCTTCGGCGAAGCGGGGATCAACGTCTTCGTAGTATGACTGTGATTCGGAGCGGTCGTGACGCGCTCGTGGTGGACTTCGCGAACCTTGCCCAGGCTCGGGCGATGCTGGCACAGGACTGAGCGACAGCGTTCGGGACGATTGCGCAGCGTACGACTGGTGTTGCATCGAAGATCCGGTCTCGAACGTGGCTTTCGAGGCTTGTGCATCTTGCATCTGTAAAGGAGCGTCGTGCTGTGCTGAGAGTGGCGATGGTTGGCCAGTCCACTGTTGCCGTGGTGTAACGTAATTCCTGCTCACTGTTAGCAAATCGACCAGTGCCGTCATGAATGAGACTCACTGTTCGCCAGAGTAGAAGCTCGACGGCGATGCAGGAGGTTGATCGCCATGCGGCGCGTGGGGTTGTCCCTGCATCAGGCCAACCATTCCTGCGACATCACCGTCGCTATCACGCAAGCCGTACGCATTGTGCAATGGCGAAGGACTACCAGTCCGTTCGTCCATCTCGATTGCCTGTCCAATGGGCCCCGCGACAAACTGATCGTCCATAGGCGCAGGTGAGGATGTGTTTCTTGCGGTACCGTAATACGGGTCCGCTCCATATCCAGGCGGAGGCATTGGCCGCAGCGACCCCCCTCTGCCCATCATGCCGGGCGGCGGAGGCCCATAACCTCTGCCTCGGCCGTTGAATCCAGGTGGCGGCGGCCCGTATCCTCCTCTCCCACGTCCGTTGAAGCCAGGTGGCGGAGGATAGCCGCCTCTGCCTCGAGGCGGGCCATACCCGCGGGGTGGAGGGCCATAACCTCTCCCTCGGGGAGGATAACCATTGGATCGACCACTGCCCATGCTGCCCTCGGAGTTCTGATGTCTCAAGCCACCAGCTGCCGCGGCCATTGCTGCACCTTCAGCGCTTGGATTTCCATACTGATCTCTGCTGGGGAGTCTCTGCACGCCATTGTCTTGACTGGGTCGTGGCATTGGTGGCACGCTCTCTTCGAAAGTAGGTCTTCTGCCATTCGTGCTCGTAGATCGAATGCTGGGATCGCGATGGGGGTTCAGAGGTACACGGTCGTCGGCATAGCCGTCGCTCGTCGTATCCTGCCTCTTCATTTCAAAAGTCGTATAATGGGCATTGCCCTTTTCCACAGCAGTGCTTCCACTCATGGGAGGAGGGCTCTCCGCTCTGGGCAACACATCTCCTTTTGGCAAGGTATCAACCAATATCCGGTTCGCCGCGAGGTTTTCGTAATAATTCTGGCCATTCATATCCGCATTCTCCGCAATGCGCTTCTTCCGCGCCTTCCTGCTCACTAGTGTCCTTCGCATAGCACATGTTACAACGCTGGACGCGACAATGAGGATTGTCGCCGCGAGAACAATCCAGCCGCCCCATTGCATGTGCGGTACAAAGAGTAGAATGTCCACCAGAAAGGCCAGGAGCGTGATCAAGAGGGTCGGGAAGGTGAGGATCAACAATGCGAGGAGATAGCGCGGCGAATGCGACGGTCTGTGGAAATGCGCCGCGACAGCAAGTCCAAAGCAGATTAAGGCGAAGAGAGCAGCAATGGGATGCACGATTAAGATCGAGGATAGGCTATTTCGTGTCGAAGACGGGAGGGAGAAAGCTTCGTCATTGGCATCGGAGCCGCCGGAGAAGAGTCCATCTGCGCAAGACATTCGTGTTAGCTCTCCGCCACGTCCCAGATCAAGGCGGGCCTTCGATTCTCGCACGGAGGTGGAGGGACAAACCTGTACTGTACCCAATGACTGGCCCTTCGCAATTCCCGTTTTCACTGCACCATCCGAGCACACCGAAGTTGTAGCCCTGGTAACGGCCGAGAGGAATGCCTTGGATGACGGGAGTCGACAACGTGCTGAGCAAGAGCAGCACGAAGGCCACGAAGAAAATAATAGAAAGCGGAGTCGCCGGGCGCAACATCTTGTCCTACGCGTGGTCGGGGCGAGTTTAAACAAACGAGTGTGGTGTAGGAAGAATGCGCCGAAGAAGACGACGCTGCCGCTACTGGCTCGCAGCCAGCGTGCCGCCGCTGTGTCTCACTCTCCTCGGATTCCGATCCACCACCGTATCGTCGTCGCCGGTGGTGTGGCCAGTCGATCCGTAGTTGCAATGGTGGTCGTGGCGGGCGGACAGTGTTTGTGACGTTGTTGTCGCCGATGTCCCTGAGACAGACGATGCTTCTGTGAGGCGCGTGCAGGCGGGATTGACCCCAGGCCTCTGTATCCCGGAACCCGGTCGCTGATAATGCGTATAAAAGTCTATGTCCGAAGCACGCCTCTCTGTGGACGCCGGCCCTGATGAATCGAATGTCGGCCGGTGCACTCCGCAATGTCGTCGATGTCGATCGCGCAGGCGCTATTCTAGTGGGTGTCGAGTGGGTGCGTGGCGACGGGGGCGCAGGCAGGCCAAAGGGATGCGCGGGTGGATTGCGACGGCGGCGTGGCGGAGCGAGCGCGACGGTGGACGAGCGCGATGGAAGTTGAAGTTGGCAGCAAGTGAGGGGAAGGATGGGTGTGGCGCTGGTGTCGCGCGATCGACTGGCTGGCTGGCTGGCTGGCTGGCTTAAAGCTGATGGCGACTGCAGACTGCAAGTGTGCCACGCGAGACGGGCACTAAAGTTACGGCACGCCTGTCAATCGTACCACGTGCACCCGAACGACAGCTCTCAACGAAACGGGGGAAAACAAGAAACGAGTGGAGTAACCATGCTGATGCACAACACGAACAACAACGACAACCACGAAAAAGCAACAGCCAAAATGCACGAAATGATGAAAGACAGACTGGATGCAGGCAGAAGCACCACAACCCGAACGGAAGTCCCCCGACTGCTTCCAGGGACATCTACGGCTCCATCTCGCAAGACCACGCACACACATAATCGCCGCCCGTGAAACCGCTTCGCTCCACAATTCCGCTGCTCTTCTTCTCCGCCCATGAAGCGAACAACACGCGCAACGACTCGCACCCTCTTCTTCCCAGCCAAAGCGACCAAACGTGCAGTCGCCGCACGCAACACCGATAATCCACCAATCGCCACCATCAATCACTTTTCCAAAGATTTATTACACATCGTAAAGACGAGGCCAAAAAGAAAACTAAAGGAAAGCGTCCCCGGAAATTGCCAATTCGCAAGTAGACCAGGGTCATCCATGTCTCATCACCAGCTTGATGAAGGATACGGCCAACGGCCACGCTCCGGGGAAACATCCGCCAAACGCTAATGACCGCCGCAGACCCTTTTCCTTTTCCGCTGCAGACATGTTCATCACCGGGTACGCACTGGGAGAAATGTGATGGCTCAGCAGCAGTAGACGAGTGCCATTCGTTCGCACGAGTGCATGTCACGAGAGGCAGGTCCACTACATCAGTCTCAACGTTCTGCTGTTACGATTGCCTGCATCATTCCATCATTCGGCCGTTTCCTCCTCTCACCATGGACAGCGTCAAAGGGCGTGAGCGACGAACGCCATGCTGCTGGACAAGGCCATCGAAGAAGGAAAAGAATATCCTACAGAACCCTCAAATCTTTTGAGACCACCAAACGCTCTGACACTTGTGTGAAACCACCTCTCCCGTTTTCACGTTTCTCCCTTCCCCACCCTCGTTCCATTCGCCAGTTGCAAAACGAATCCATTCAAGTCCGCCTGGTATCCATTTCCCAGTGTGAGGTTCGACTTCGATGCACTACTGCCATCCGCAAGACTCCCATCCCGCAGGTAACTCTGTAGATTCTCCTGCGCATCGGCCGCAGCTTGCAATGTCTTGGTGTCCTGGAAGACGTACAAAACAGCGACGCGGGCGAAGTCGATGGTGCTGTTGCCGTCTGTCAAAAGTGTTCCTGCAGCTGTCGCCAATGCCGCAGTCGATGACGACGTGCTCGCTGGTGTGGGACTCCCCGTGGCGACGAGAATACCGCTACCAGCGCTGCTCGATGCGTCCTGTCTCTTGCTCTTGCTACTCTTCCCATCGAACGTGACGAGCTGGTTTTGCACGTTGCAGCTCAAATCGGCTCGGGAAAACAGCCCAAGCAGCTCCTGCTCATTCAGCGGAATGCCAAATTGCGACTCCGAGCCGTCCAGCAGCCGCGGAAGCGCCTCGCCAATCGTAGCATTCACGGAAGGACCTGTCGACATCGAAGTACATCCGGACTCCTGGTATGTCGAGCATGTCGGTCCTGTGTACCCATTGACACACAGACACTCACAATCACCGTCACTGCCAAGGATATTAGCCCCTCCGTTCTCGCACGTCAACTGGGCGGCGCAGCTCCCAACCTTTGTCGCTCCGGAGTTGTTCTGATTGGGGATCACGACGACGAGCATGACGGGAACGACAACAGCAGCGGCAATGAGGAGCAAGAGCAGGAGAAGAAGGCAGATGAAGAGCCATTTCGGCATGCCACAGCATCGTCTGCGCTTGAGTGCGCCAGCGTCACTATCACTGTGCAGTTGCGAATGACGATTCTTGGATGAGAAGGCCGCGAGACTCCGTCGGAATGCATTGCGTGATTCGGAGGGCGTCGATGAGGCAGGTGGGGGAAATGCGTTCAAAATGTCCGACATGCTTCCAGATCGTCGCTTCTTCTCGTCCACATTGTTAGCGCCCTCGAGCCAGTTCATGCCCATTCTAGAGGCAGTCTTGCCACGGTCGAGGTTGGATGCAAGTTTGGTCGCTCTCCGGATGAGATCTGGTAAGCTGGTGAGCGATCCTCGTGCTTCGGCATCTTTCACAGCATCCACGTTGAGGCGGGGCGGCCTACGCCTGCCTTCGCGTGCTGAAAGTCCCCCCA
Organism: Cercospora zeina; assembly: GCA_022702355.1. Classification (NCBI taxonomy): domain Eukaryota; kingdom Fungi; phylum Ascomycota; class Dothideomycetes; order Mycosphaerellales; family Mycosphaerellaceae; genus Cercospora; species Cercospora zeina. Next base: position 4,434,335 of record JAKLWX010000005.1, read on the forward strand.
GGGGCCGCTTAAGCTCCTGGGCTTCTTCCATGCTGAGCGCACCACCTTTCTCGAGATGATCCACGATTGACTCTCTTCGCGGATCGTCAAGAGGCACGAGTGGCGATCGGGGCCGAGAACGCTGCGGCCGCGGCGGCATGGTCGCGCCCAGAAGTTCCTTAGACTGTCGTGCTTCGAGCATGCGTTTGGGGTCGAGGGATGCGGAGTCCAGAAAGCCGGTGCCGGAGCGGAATGTCTCGCTCGGCGTCGTTCTGCTCAAGCCCTCCTTCTGTTGCGGATGAGCCTCGTGCGTGTTCTGTGCAACGGCCGCTGCAGGAGTACTCTCTTCTTCCCTGTGCGCATCGGATTCCGACCCTGCAGTCTCAGCACCAGGCTGCGTATGCCCTTCAAGGATATCCTGAGCCAGAGCTCTCGAGCGCTCTGTGCGTTCCGGGCTATCAGCAGTCGCCGTGGAACCTCTGACGCTGCTTTGCCGCTGACCGATGCCGGTCGCGACGTCGCTCTTGGAGTCTTCAGTCGCTCTCTTGATATGATCTGAGCTGCGGACAGTAGTCAATGTGGGCTTACTGCGCTTCCCGAGACTGGCTTGCCGGACGACACCCGTCTCCACGTTTGCAGGTTCAACGATAGTGGCAGGGTTGGGTGTCCTGATCTCGCCTCGCGCAATCGCAGGTTCGGTTGGTGAGTCGTCGTATTCAACCTCCTCGGACTCTGTGTCAGAAGGAGGTGCTGGACGCTGAATAGGCGGAGGGTACGGCATTGCCCTGCCTCGGTCGAGGTGATTCTGGGTGATTCCAATGGGGATGGCGTTGCTACTGGCGAAGGAAGTCTTGCTATCGTGGCCGGCAGTGTGCGCGCTGACAGTGCGAGTGCTGCCCCGCATGCTGTCGGTCTCCTCCTGGATAGGGTGCACGGGAGCGACTTGTGGATAGTACGATGGAGGTCCTCTCCGCGCCGACGGAGGAGGTCCCAGCGGCGGTCGACGGTTCTCCTGCTGACGGTATGTTGCTTGTTGATGCATTTGCGGCGGAGGATACGGCGGGATGGCAGAGAAGTCGTCATGGTCTCCAGAAGCCGTATTCGGATGCGGACGGTCGGGAAGAGGGTAGTTGGGAGGCGCAACATAGCTGTATCCATCGCCAGTCCACTGGCCATTGCCATGATGCGATCCCATTGGTGATTGGTAGTGCTGTCGACTGGCCGGAGCCACTGGTATCATGCTTCGAGGGGGACCGCGGGCCTGACGCTGATAGTCGGCCCGGGCAGGAGACTCGTCGGGTCGTTGAGGTCGCGGTGGTGCGCGACGGGGACTATTGCTGCCGTCACGCGGCGGTCGTGCTGCAGGCGGTTGCGGAAGTGGCCATTGATCGTCCTGTCCATAGTCTTCTTGGTAGTCGTATGCACTGCCGTCGTACGCAGTACCATCGTACAAGTGCTCCGACGAATGCCACGCGGGGTCGGTTGGGGGATAGTAGTGCTGCTGCGGTGCATGCACTCGTCTTGGGTCGCGTGCAGGAGGAGGCCCCGGATGATCTGGTCGCATTGCGGGTGGGCCGCGCATGCGGTCTGCTGAAGGAGCGGGTCCTGGTCGAGGACTACTGCGACTCGAAGGGTGGACGTTCTGACGTTGTCGAGGCGGCTCATATGGGTGATGGTAACCGGGTTGGGACTCCCCATAGCCTGGGTCATAGTAATGGCGACTCATCGAGGCGGGTGATCAGCAGGCAACGGACGACGCACGTCACCGTGGCTGTCGGTGGGCCAAGATGGCGTTTTCGTTGCGATCGTGCAAAGCTGCAAAGGGCCGTCGAGAAACGTTGCCGCCGTCTCTATTCCAATGGGTTTCGCGCACAGGAGGCCGGGCATCTGCAGGCACGCTGCGGTGTTCTACGCGGGCGTCGACCTTGCGGTGGGCGGTGCTCGTGGTCAGTCGGGCCCGCAGCTGGCACCAGTTCCGCAAGGCAATCTCCTCCGCATGCAACAGCGGCGGGCAGAGTGGAGAGTCGAGGTGCGGTGCGCGCGTGGCTGAGTGTGGTACACACGAGTGTGGTGCAGGTGGTGGAGCGTCAACGAGTGGCGGTCCTTGCCTGGAGGTGCAGTTAGCCATGCAGGTCGCGCGGCGGTTGACCATGCGCTCACCAGAGGACAGACTAGCCGCAGGCGATCACCAACGGGCGTGGGCGATGAACGAGGACATGCGGGCGAGCGGTGGTATGAATGCCGGATTGCGGTAGCGATGGGTTGGCCGTTGACTGCAGCCGCTGCCAAACGGTGGCCGTGGGAGGTCGATTGCCGTTGCGTGTCGCCGAGGAGGGCTTTGCACAATGGCCAGCGGTGCGTCAAACGAGAGGTTGCAAGGTGCGTGCAAGCCCCCGGCCGGCCAGAGAGCAGGAGCTGCTGCGGATGACGACGACGCGGAGGAGAACAGAGAATGTCGTGAAGGGCTGGGCTGGGAAAGGGAAGATGGGTGATGAGAGATGTCGTGTGGAGCTTCGCTTATGTTTCTGGAAGCTAGAACTATCGTGAACCTTGTCGGGAAGCAGAGGCAGCGACTCCCTCTCATCTCGCGAGTCTCACCTAGACGAGACGACCCTCTTGCTCGCCACGCTCTCCTCCTCCTCCTCCTCCTTCTTCTTCTTATCGTCGCTGCGTGTCCTGCTCCTCAACACTGCCCCTTCCCGCCGCGACGCCAACTTCCGTCGACTCCCGCCGCGGTGGTGGCGATGCGGCGCGCGCTCTCCTGAATCAGGCAAATGGCAGACGCGACGCCGCAGAAAGATCTTGGCGCGGGGATAGGCGAAGTTAGGATGAAACGGGGCCAGTCGAGCGGATGTTGCGTGTGGCGTCGGCGCTGTGCGAATCCCGTGTCGAAGCCGCTCCAACTTCCAAGGGTGCCGGGGTCTTATATACCGCGCTGTGAGATCACAACACGCTCGAGACGCGACTGGCATGTGCTCTGGACATCTCGTCGTGCCATGCCGTCAACATGAAGTCTGATTAGAGTACCTCTAACTAGTTTACCGCATTCCTCTGCCCAGAGTGTCCGTGCCATTCAGCTTTCGTCCTAAAACAGTGTGATGAGACTCACGTCCAAAGTCATCACTTCCGCAGAGCGATATCAGTCCTGCGAAATGGCAAGCTCAAACAGCAACGCAATGCTTCTCGGGATGTGAGGGCAGGGCCAATCTGCGTTGTCTACATCTCTTGAACTTGCACTGACCTTTCTTTTGCGCTGTGTACCAACTCACACACGACTAAACTTGCGAGCAATAGACAATACTTGATCAAAGACACCGACCCACACACCAAGCAGCATGGATTCTCTTCCGTATGATATCTCGGAGAAAGAGAATGCTACGCCTGGTAAGTCACGGCCCACGATCAACAAATACCCCTCGGCTTTCATCTGACGTCTCACCACTAACAGCCCGTCTTTCAGCGAAAAAGTCTCCTCCAACATGGTCCCCTCGCCATCGACCAGCATACAGTCCCGGTGGCGCGCATATCTCCAAGCCTCCACGCCGATCCACGACAGCTCTGCGGGACATCCTGGCGGAAACGCCTTCGCGACTTTCATACCAGCGTCAGATGACGAAGCATTGGGCCAATACACCCCGGGTCGCTCGATCCCGCAGCGCATCGCCCAGAGGAACGCTCGAAGCGGCGGCTGGCGGATCTTGTCATGGAGAAAGCCGCTCATCTACCAGACCAGAATGTCACTCCCGGATTCCCATACAGTCCGATGAATGGCGGGAGCTCACACGAACGACCACCGCGGAGTGCAGAGCCGATAACAACGCGACATCAGCAAGCTCACCCGAATCCGCCACAAGCGGCTGCAAAGGCGGTGTTCCGGTACCCGCATCCTCTTCCGCCACACGCACCGAGAATAGCACTCGACTCGGATGCGATCATGAGATTAAAGACGAAGAGTCGACAAGAATACAATCGTCCGAGACATCGTCGACTGGTTCAGCAACGTCATCAACGTCAGGCGGCGGCGGCGCCGCCGTGCCTGCGAGTGGACACGACCACGAGCTTTCCAGGATGAACAACCTCGAAGCCGCAGTGGCGAGATGCTTCAACGATCACTCGCCTTCAGCTTCGCGTGAAGAGCGCAGAAAGACGTTGCATATCGTGGATGGGGGTGTGCAACCCTCTTCTCCGCGGACACAACGGAGGCAAAAGGTACAGACAAAGCAGCAGCTTCCGCCGGGACGTCACCAGCTCCGTCATACTCCTCCCGGGCCCGAAAAAGACCGTGCATACTCGTCCTCCGCATCCCATTCTTCTTCCGCGGCCTGGACAGGGGACGATGTTTTTCTTCGACGACGGCCAGCAGCAGAGTCGAAGACCACCTCACCTTGTCGGTTTCGGGTTCAGCAGAAGCGCAACGGTGTTCCTCTGCAAGCACATCTACAGCAGCATCAGCGCTCTCCCGCTCTCAAATGCCCGATTGGCAGTACTTGTTCCAGATCAGCTTTGCCGCTAAGGCAGAGAACGGATAGCGCGGTGCAGGTTGTCGATGTGAAGACCGAGTCGAGGTGCAGAAGCATCGGAATCAAGCAAGGTGAGTTTCAACTGTCCTATCCCGTGCGGAATTGTTGTGGAGCACACGAACTCATGTGCGACGAATAGCCGCGATGCACGAAATTCCGCTGCGGCCAGCGAGTGATGCCGATGACGAAGATGAAGGGTCGGATGGGAGCTTGGGCGGGACTCCTTCTTATTCCTCCTCCTCCTCCTCCTCCTCCTCCTCTTCTTCTTGTTGAAAGAGTCGAGCTGGGCTGGCCAAGGTATTCCTCCACGAGTATGGGGCTGGATCGAGTAGCGCATCGGTCATGATTTTGCATAGCAGCAGCCTGTAGCGCGCCGAAGTCATGTCGTACTTCCCACCCCGCGTCGATTGAGAGCGTTCTTTGCCCTCTGAACTGCCGTTGTGCGCTGCTCGTGTTCTTTCGCTTCACACCCCATGATGATCAAGAGCACGAAAAAAATTTCTTCTCCCGTTTCCCACGAGCGGGAAAGCTGATTGTATCTACATAGTCTGTGCTTGATTCAATGACTTTCACATCACGGGCGCTTCCCTACCTACTACTACCTTATTTATTACTCACCCTTCGTCGTTTCCCCCCCCCCCAGCGAGAATGCTCGTACTCGTATCGCAAACTCACAGGGCGTTCCTGGATGATACGGGGGCGCGGGATTCCCGCTCTCCTTCTGTGCCAGCCCCCCACTTGCGTCCGTTTTGTAAAATCATCAAGAAGACACCTCCCCGCCCCAACCCCAAAACTTCCCCACAACTTCCCTCACATCCTCCACCATACCCCGCGGAGCCTCCAAGCAAGCGAAATGTCCTGCGTCATCTCGTTCTTTATACCAGACCAGATTCCCCGTGCTTCCCGCTGCCCGCTTGCTGTTCGGCGACGTATCGTATCGCATGCTCGTGTAGCCAAAGGGACATTTGATGGCGTTCTCGGGCGCTCCGCAGTAGGCGGCGAATTGGTCGTGGCGGGGGTTTTCGTAGTAGAGTAGGGCGCTGGTGCCGATGCAGCGGGTGTGGAAGTAGAGGCATACGGTTGTGAGGATGTGGTCCAGCCAGTGCGGGGTGGAGTGGATTGTTGGGTTGGAGGCTTCTTCGTACTGTTGTATGGAGTTGTTAGTTGGTTGGTTGGTTGGGGATGTTTTCGTTGGGAGATTTGGAAGGTTGGATCGCTGGTGCTTTATGTTCTGGTGCTATTGTGTGATGCTCACCTTCTCTCCGATAAAGGTCATCAAGCCGATGGGATTGTCTTCTAGCATCCAGCTGAGACTTTGCGGCCGGGTTCGCATGAGGACTGCATATCCTCTGATAAACGGATCAGCCCAATACCAAATGAAAAGAGAGAGAGAGAGAGAGAGAGAGAGAGAGAGAGAGAGAGAGAGAGAGAGAGAGAGAGCGCCAAAACTCACACATGCTCCGTCCTCCACTTCCCCTTCCTCTCCTCACACCACGCTTCCCTCTCGGTAACATCCTGCACCCCCTCAGGCAACGCCCCAGGACACCAATTCAAATGCATCACCTTACACCTTTGCGCAAAAGTCGCGCCCAACTCCCTCGCCACCATGGCGCCCCAATCCCCCGCCTGCACGGCATACTCCGTATAGCCCAAGCGCAGCATCAACTGATCCAACACCCTCGCCGTATCCTTCACCGTCCAGCCCTTTCGCGGCGGAGCAGAAGAAAAACAAAACCCGGGCAGACTGGGGACGACACAATGAAACGTTTGCCCTTGTTCCCCTTGTGTCAAAGGTTTGATGACTTCGGAAAATTCATAAAAGCTTCCCGGCCAGCCGTGAATGAGCAGAATCGGGTTTGCATTGGTTTCTTTCGCTTGCTGATGCACGAAATGTAATGTGATTTCTTCGATTTCTGTGGTGAAGTGTTCGAATTGGTTGATGCGGGCCTCGGCTGTGGGCCAGGAATATGTGTTTTGCCAGTAGTTGAATAGTGCGGCGGCCCAGTTGTGTGGGATGCCGTAGGCTTTGTCGGCGGCGGGTAGGATTTCGGTGATCGGGACGCGGATGTCTTTGAGTTTGGCGTGCAGGCGTTCGGTGCTGCGGATGTCGATGTGGGGGCGGAAGGGGATGATGGACATTGTGGATGAGGTGGTGGTGGAGGAGGAGGAGGATTTGGTTGTGGTTCCCTTTTTCCTTTTGTCTGTGGTGATGATCTTGTGGGCGTTTGGACGAACGAGGACTTGTTGTGGGCTTGAGTGAGGGAGGGGTTGATTTGTTATGCCGCGTACGGTTGTTGCTGTGTGTCGTTCGCGAAGATGCTTTCAAGTGTTCAATGCCATGGAAGTGCTTGTTCCTAACCACACAGTCCTGCTCGATGATGAACTCGAGTCTGTACGGGGCAACATGAAGGCGTGAAGGTGGAGCTTAGCCGCTCTCGTGACATGACCAAGCTTCCCCACTTCGGCTGATGTACACGGGCGATGTGTATGGCTTGGCATATTTTGTGTCAGTGTATTGCAGTAGATGAATTGAAGATGTGTAGGATGGAACAGTCGTTCACACTGTCACTCAGGTACCTTCCATAGATGCAATACGATTAGTAATACCACTGCCCACGTGCATCCCTGCTACGCATCTCAAATCCAAGACATTTTCAAGTGGCGCTTCACGTGGCATTGAGACGGCATTTGCGGCGCAGTACGGTACTCGGCCCTCGATGACGAAGGGGTGGAACAGCAGCGAACGTTAGCGTCCGACGGTGCGCAGGAGTCACGGTGCAGTGAATGAAATGATGAAAAATGTGCGCGTCGTGCAGGCATGAAGCTGTGGCGTCACGGAATTGGGCTGCGCATCCTTTCCTGTTCCTGAACGGCATTTGGAGAAAGTTGGCCGGAGGCGTTGGGAGGTGGGAGAGGACTGGGTTTGGCGGGCGACGATGGAGCGGCGTGCGGCGTGGCCGGGCGTGCCACGAGGGCGGAGGATCGCCGTGTGGATCATCATGGACGGTATGGGGAGATGCGATGACGGTGCGACGCGGCAATAATGGAAGGCAAGGCAAGGCGTTCGCGCATGTCGTACAGGTGTCAAGCAACGCTCTCGCATCGCCTCCATTCGTTTGCCGCGTAATAAGGCAGCTCTCCATCCGGCAAGGGAGCTCGGAGGACAGTGATTGGACCCGTGCTGTCCGACCCAACCATCACCTGCCTGAGACCAGACGTGCGACGGCGACGCAAACGCGCTCGTTTTGCGCCTCCTCCTCCTCCTCCTCCTCCTCCTCCTCCTCCTCGTCGTCCGTCGCCGCCCAAGCATGGCATCGCCTGCGGATGGGCAGCATTCATCTCCGCCGGATGGCAAGGGAGCCGTCCCACGAGCGCGGCCGCTGCCAGGATCATGCACGCCTCCGATGCGCTGGCAGTGTGTGGTGAGCGAGCGAGATGCGGTGCTGTTGTGTCGCGCGTCCTCGCTGCTCCGCCCTCGTGCATGATGAGCATGAGCATGCGCCATCGACCATCAGCACCACGACGAGCATCGCCACCACGAGGCCAGGCCATGCTGCAGCGTCACACAACAACACCCGCCTGGACGCAGTACGGCCGGCGCAGATGAGAATGCGGACGACGTCGACGACGACCACCTCGCCCACACGACATCGACCCCAGCATCCTCTCCCGCACGCACCACCGGCAAACCGTCCAGTCCCGCGCGTGTTTGATCGACGGCCCGGCGATTCGGTGCCCGCCAGCCAGCCAGCAGAAAGCGGCAGCAGCGCGAACCCGCGGTGAAACGGCCATTGACCTCGACCGACGCGCGCTTGCAAACACCAGCGGCAGCAGCAGCAGCAGCATCACCAGCACCAACGACTCCCGCGGCACGCTGGAAATAGGCAGGTGAGTCTGGGTCGCGTCGTCCGTTTCGCTTTGCCCGTGCGTTGGTCATGACCAGCCTCGTTTTCTTGCTATCTGCACCATCCATCATCACGGCTCCCAGCCTCCTCGGCTGCCCTGCCCTGCCCTGCCCTGCCCTGCACGCGCTACACCCGTCGTCTCGTCACGTCCCTGCCCCGTCACTTCGCACTTTTTGGTCGCGTCTTCTCCTTCCCTTGCAACAGCATGGCCGTGGGCTCACTGTCCCTACCCCCAGCTCCGAGTTACATGTACTGCTGCTCTCGTTGTCGCGCTTCTGCATCATCGCCAGATCTGACCGCGTCGCCGCCTGCTAGCGCATCGCACCACCCCGGTCCCCACGACCACCCTCCACTGGCGGCTTCGGGAACGGCCATTGGCACCCCAATCCCCCTCACCGCACACCGCACTCGCCGTTGCGAGCTCGCCTGCGACGACCTGCGCACACAGTAGTCGTGTCGGCCCTACTCCGCGGCACTCTTAACGACCGCTACGATTCACACGACCGTCACGACCAGCGAGCTGCCGTGTACACGACCTCTTTACAATCGCGTTTGGAGCACGCTTCTGCCGTTGAACGTTTACGATTGCACGACCTCTCGCGACCCTCGAGCTCTTCCGGGAGCATTGGAAGTCACAGTCTCCGCCGCACTGCGCGCTTTGAACCATCCAGGCCCTCTCGTTTGCGATCGACTTCGGTAGAGGCTCCCGTCCGGACAGAGCCCTCGCCCACGCGCTCACGCGAAGACTCTCCACCCCCGCGAGCACAGACAACTCCGCCCAAGGCGGCCTACCATCGCAGGGCAACCAGCGCGCAATACAGTACTTCGACACCGCACCCGGCACTTCGCATCTCCAAACGAACCCACGCGGCGATCCTCACCGCGCTTGAAGAGGCCATTCGCAAGCCGAATCCCTTCACCCCCGACGAGGAAGAGGAGGACGCGCTAATGTCAGATCTCGGCGGCGGCAGTGCCGGTCGAGCATCCAATGGCGGAGCACGAACAGCAGGACCAGTGCCTGTGGCTGGCACTTCGCAGATCCGAACTCCTCGAGATGTCATGAGAGAGCGGAATGCTCGTGAGGCCAGAAGGCAGGAACAGCAAAAAGAAGAAGAGCAGAGAAGGTTGGCGGAGGAGAGGAAAGGGAGTGCAGAGAGGAGAGCCGCGACAGTGCCCGGCGCTGCACCCCGATTCAGCAACACATCGTCACAGTACAGCCCTGATGTTCGCGCGCAGGCCCGCTTCGACGACCCTGCCGGCGAGAGAAGGCAGAGCAGGGTCGCGGGAGACGTGGCAGGCACGAGCATGCTCGGCGAGCCGACTGGTAGAGTCAGTCAAGACCCGTCTAGCAGCAGAGATCGAACACAAAGTGCCTCACGACCCGAGCCCCTGCGGCCTACGCCCGCGGCCACGAGGAGAACGCAGCCGACGAGCCAACCCAGGACTGCTCCTGCTGCCACAGCAGGTGCCACAGCAGGCCCATCAGCATCATTACCTGGGTCGAGTGCGGCACCCGGTGATGGCGCCCAGCGAAATACTCAGTCCTCCTTCCCACACGCCTTCGAGAGGTGGGAAACACTGTCATCACATTGGGAGGGTCTCACCTCGTACTGGCTGCATAAGCTGGAGCAGAACACTGAGGAGATCAAGGACAAGGTTCCCACAGCATCGACGCTCGCGCGACAAATCACGGACTTGTCGGCCGCAGGTGCAAATCTCTTCCATGCCGTGGTGGAGCTTCAGCGTCTGCGTGCCAGCAGTGAGCGCAAGTTTCAGCGCTGGTTCTTTGAGACACGTGCCGACAATGAGCGGAACCGTGAGCTGCAAGCCGGCATGGAGAGACAGCTGAATATTGAGCGCAAGGCAAGAGAGGACACAGCGCTCCAACAAGCAGAAGCTGCACAAGCCGTGGAGAACGCCAAACGTGAAGTTGCCGAAATGCGACGCGAGCTCATGATCAGCAAAGATGAAGCACGACGCGCTTGGGAAGAACTCGGGAGGCGGAACCAAGAGTCGCTCGACACCGCGCAGAGCCTTAAGGAGGGCCGGATCACGGTCGTCAGCGGAGTGCAGGTGGTGCCTTATTTCGGACAGCCGAGCAGAACTGGCAGTGCGAGCCAAGGAGGGCAACGGCCTGTCACTCGGGATGGTCCTCAGCCAGGTTACGCCAGCACAGGCTTTTCTGCAGGCGCCGCCGGACTGGCCACTCCTGGTGACGACGAACGGCAGTACTATCGCGAACAAGGCCCGTCGCCGACCAACACCGATCCGTTCACAGAGACGGGTCGACAGCAGCAGCCTCTGCATCACGAGCATGGCAAGCCGTCACTTGCGCAGGGGACCTACTATCCTCCTGGTGGGTCATCTACCTCGCAACCACCATCGACCTCGGCAGCGAGATCGGGTGCAGCTCAAACATCGACAATGAGTCCGGAACGCTTCTATCAGCAAGGTGGCCCATCGACTTCATTGCATTCTTCGCACGCAGAAACGTCCAGGCCCACTGGAGCGGCAGCAACGATGCCGCCGCCAGCTCGAGCCGCCGACACCAGATCACAACCTCGATCGGAACCCGAGTCATACGTTTCTACAGAGTACGAACTCGACCACACTGGTTCATTTCGACTTGACAATAACGGGAACAGAATTCCCTACGTGGCCCGTCCTCGGCAGGGACCCAGCGACGTACGCAGCGAGACTAGCGAGGATGATTATGACACTGAACAGGCTGTGCGTCGAGAGCGAGAGCTTGCAGCTCAATATGGTGGGGGCATGATTCCAGAAGCGCCGTCCATACCTTCGACAAGTGCCGCGGCGATGGCTGCCGGCTATGTCCCCACTACAGGTCCATCCGAGCCTGGTTACGAGGGAGCAGGGTACGAAGACTACCAGCAGCAGGTGCCGTACCAGATGCAAGGACGCCACCATCATCCCACGAGACTCAGCGATGTGCTCGAGGAAGAAGAGGAGCGAAGCAGCCGCCGCACTGGAGATTAGTCGTCTTCAGCACCCAATCCGACCGCTCCAATCCTCGAGAGTGAAAGTCATGCCCAGGAGATGACTTGGCAACAGGCCGTGCACTTGCGTCAGCCTTACGATCAGCAGCAAGCTGGTGACGATCAGCCAGGAGAGGTCCAGCATAAGTGCATGATCTGTCAAGACGCACTCACACTTGCGCCGACTCCCTCGCGAAGAAGAGCTTCGGCTTCAGCGGCCCATCCAAAGAAGAAACGGGTCATTGTCAATGATCCGAGAGAGTTGTTGATGAGCTGGCAAGATGCCGTGAGGAACGGACCGAAGATCGATCGACGGACCGGCACACCCAACGTCACCATCACCAGTGCTACTGCGACTTCTCCTCGATCACCAGAGGGCTCGGCGGACAATGCCAATTCGACATGTTCGAGCAGTGATCGCGTTAGTTGTTCTTTGCTGCGACCGTCTGCTGCTCTGCGGATGATGCATGGGAGAAGTAAGACGATGGGTTGAGGCGACAGCTCATCATACCATCCCTCGCCCCGGCGCCACCATGGAATTGGATCGAGACGGATCTGACACACCAGACACACCATTCTTCTTGAGTCTTTTGCTTCTCTTTCTGTATGTCTGGTGGATTCAGCGCAGCGCATGTTTCGAGTGGATTTCTCTGGCTTTTCGGTTATTGCTCTGCATAGCGTTTGCTTGCTTCTCTTTCTTTCGCCCGTGCATATGCTGGATGAGCTGTGGCTCGGGCTATGCTTTGTGGCTTTCTCTCCATCTTTTTTCTTCTTTCTTCTGTTCTGTTTTCAGAGCGCAGCGAGCGATGTGGGCATACGCGAGATACCTCTGATGCGAGCGAGAGGTTGTTGTCGTTGTCGTCGTTGTTGTACGATGGGTGTATGCATAGCGTGGCAATGCGGGCGAAGGGGAATGATGCAGTCAGTACAAAAGGGGCCCAGCGTGGGGGAAGTGTTGGTTTTAATAATGCTTGTTTGTTTGTGTGTGTGTGTGTGTGTGTGTGTGTGTGTGTGTAGGAAACCGAAGTTGTACAAGGACTGTCGGGGTAATTTATGTATATGGACAGTTTAATGCGAAGCTGAATATTTGAATGTGCAGAGGCTCATCCGAAAATTGCGATCCTCGCAAGGCGATGTTGCCTCTCGCGTATGCGCCACGTTGGGAGAAGGGTTTCCTGCAAGGCCGACGACGAACAGCTGTGGAGCTGATGGGATGATATTGCGCTCTCGTGTTTCCTTCTGCCACGGCGCATACATCAAGCACAGGGTGGGGGTCGTGGCCAGATATCCAGATGGTCTCCGTGAATTGAGTGTGTTGGCGACCGCTGGACCAATACCGACGGCCGTTTCGCAACCTGCGAAGAGGTGTGTCGTGCCTTGCCGGGACGCTTGCACCGTGCGCTCAACAACGACGTCGTCGACCTCACGGCCATCTTGCAAGAAGGTCGAAGCTGTAGATAGCTGCTGACCCCTCGCGCCTGATTCGCACTCGCGTGAGACCAGCATTCCACCGACCCTCGACAGGCTCCGAGAGCAATTACAAGAGCTTCCTCCGCGGCCCCAACCTTCTGTCGCTTGCTGCGACGTACGCTGATTCCGAGACGATTCGGTTACTGACCGAAACGGACCACCTACGTCTCATGTACGATGACAAATATAGCAGTGAAGATTCATATCCAGCTCCTTCTTGCACGCCAAGATGCCAATGAGAAGCTTCTCGAGGCATTCAAGGGTCTTTTGGGGGTGGTCAATTTCTTCACCAGTGGATGGATGGTGGGATTGGTTTCGTGGAGGGGAACGGATAGTGGCGCGCGTAAAGGGAGCTGCGGGAGGAGAACTTGAGGAGGGCTGTAGGTTGTCTGCGCTCTCATTTCTTCTCTCTAGAATCGTAACCGAATGCCGTGTGAGCTGCTTGAGGAGATCCGTTGGCAGTGGGGGTGGGACATTTGGACAGTGAGAGGCATTATATGGAAAGAACAAGAAAATGAGAAAAATGAAACTTTCACATTTAGATGTGTGTAGAATTGCCGTGAGAGGCGTATGTATCATCAATGCGCCAATTAAACTTCTGGAATTCGTGGAAATGTTTCCCCTTTCCCTCCCTCAAACATCTTCTTCTCTGTGCGGTGTTGCTGCTTGTTCTATCCTAGAAGTCAACGCCGCTACGATCACTATACCAGACGATTTAGACCAGTCAGACCAGTCCGTCAGTCCCCCTCCCATCACTTCCCCCTCGCCCTCTCCCGCTCCATCTCCTCCTCAAGCCACTCTCCCGCTTCGAGTTCCCGCAGGAGAACTTGCCATTCTGCTTCTCTCGCTGCGGTCCATTCCGCTTCGGGCAGCGCGGAGAGCTCGTCGTGTTGTTTGTCGAGCACGCGGAGCTTGGCGCGGAGGATGGATTTGGGGGAGAGTTGCAAGGTTGTTTGGAAGAGGTGGATGTAGGGTACTGAGGCGAGGAGGTCGGTGGCGGTTTGGTGGTCCATTTCTTTTGGGATGATGAGCCTGTCACGGGCGGGGGGGTCTTGTGGTGGTAATGGTGGCGGTGGTGGTATGGATGTCCTCTGGGTCTGGTTGTTCCCTTGTGATCGCAGTTTGGGGAGTTTGGGCTGCGGGTTTGGAAATCTGGCAGCTTGGATGGGATGTGTGATTTTTGGAGAGAGAATGGGGAGAGGAGATTCAGGAGGGCGGATTGTGGTTTATAGTGTGTTCTTGCGTGCGATGAGAAATGTTTCTTTGGTTCTCGAGGACATTTGTGCACCAGTGGGAGTTGTTTGATATTGAATTAGAGTTCGCGAGGACAAAGTGAAATTGATGAAACAGCAGGTGAATTTTTGAGGAAATGGAAATTGACTGGCGAATGGGACGAGATGCGTTTGCGATACTTGCTTGGATGCTGCTGGATAGAAGGGCCCGGCGGCTTTTGAATACGCACAGAAAGATTCGCGATACCTACTGTTGAGCTGAGATGAGGCTTCAAATCGGGATTACACTTACTGCATGTCGAGCGCGTTGTCTGGGCAGTCAAAGCTGATCTCCGGATAAGCGTTCTTCAAGCCCTTGTTGATGTTTTGCAGGTTCTTGTCGTCCATGTTACTCTTGATCTGGATGACGGTGTTCTTGTTGTCTTTGGCACCTTTGCACGTGAGCCCGTCCACGTGGAAGAATTTGGCAACCTTGTCCTCAATGAGGCCGCACCTGGAACCGCCTAGATATGGACGGCCGATGGTGATTTGAAAGATGGATTGGTTGATATCCCAGAAAGAGTTGCGGTACCCTAAGCATTTTGCAGTGTCGGGTGCGAGTGCCTCGCCACGTGCGACCAGCGCAGATGGGGACTCAGTCGTGGTGTCGAGGACAAATGGTGCGGCCAGCGCACCGGAAGCGGCGAGGAGAGTCGTGAAATCGAAGCGCATCTTGAATTGGTGAGTGTGGGTATCTGGCAGAAGTGTGCTGATAAATGTGGGTTCAATGGAAATTGACGCGTGGTAGGAGTGGTGGAAGGGCTTCAACATTAATGTATACAGATCTGAACAAAGACGCAATACAATGCGTTGTGTTGACAAAGCGGCCATCATGCGCTTTTCTCGGACAACAAAGGCAGAGAATAGTAGGCGATGTATGAGGAGTCGCAGCTTTGTCTGGGTAGATGATAGTAGAGTGAAGTGAATAGCGGCTGTGGCGGCGTGTATTGTGGGTGCCTGAGGTTCGACGGGACGGGTGAGACTCGAGAGAGTGACGCAGGGAATGCCAAGGCGCCTGTCCCGCCAGCTTCTCCCCTCCTTCATTCGCTTTGCTTCCGCCATCCTGCACCCGAACAACAACACGCAACCACAACTCCCCGCTCCACCGCCGCCACAACACGCCGCACCGCACCGCTACTTCGAGCAGCCTCCTTCACACCACCCCACCCGCGACACCGACGACACAGCTGCGTATGTCCGGCCAGATCGAGAACCTCAAGTCTTTTGGTGAGTCGCCGCCCGCACGCCCACTCAGCCTCGCGATAAGCACGTCGCACATGACACCTCGCCGCCGCGCGCCTCTCCGCCTCACCGCCCACGCCGTTGCAGTGTGGTGTCGGCGACGGGCGACGATATTCCGTCGCCCATCGCGGCGAGTACTCTCGCCTCGCTCCCCACAACACCACGTATCACCTCTGCGAAATACGAGACTAACCGCGCGTGCGTTCTAGACCCCTTCGCCGAGGCAGATGCCGACGGCGACGGCGAGACCAAGCAGTCGCAGAATTACATCCATATTCGTATCCAGCGTATGTATTGCCTACACCCCTTGCGCGGCACAACGTCCACCTGACACACGCGTAGAGCGCAATGGTCGCAAGACCTTGACTACTGTGCAAGGACTCCCCAAGAAGTTTGACCAGAAGAAGATCCTCAAGGTCATCAAGAAGAAGTTTGCCTGCAATGGCACCATCGTCAACGACACCGAGATGGGAGAGGTGATTCAGCTCCAGGGCGATCAGCGTAAGGATGTGCAGGAGTTCTTGGTCGACAAGAAAGAGGGACTCGAGCTAGATGCCAAGACCATCAAGGTCCACGGTTTCTAGGCTCATACACGTAAACCGTCTGCGGCGCGTCGAGGATATCGCGAGGTTGGAGCAATGCCTTTTCGGCGGCGACTACATATCGCTTCCTACGTGCACTCGGCAGGCCGGCTGCGGCAGGTGCAACTCGCTGCCCCCGGCTGGTCCGGTGCACCACGACACGACTTCACGATGACGAACCCGCTTCTCTGCGAGAAGCTACGACGACATGTGCAGACGGACGGATGGGTCCCTTCTGAACGACAAGCGAGGCGAATTGCTATTGGGCACGCTAATCCTGCTTCATTTTCCTTCTTCAAAAACCAGCACAATTTCGGCTATGGCTTCTTTGACGCTACGAGCAACGAGGGATAGGCTGGCTGGGTGTGGTATTGGCAGTAGCATTACGTACCACGAAATGTAACACATGAGCTTGCTTCTGCCACCGTGTTACCTCTTCATATGCACGATGATACCTGGCATTTGTGTAATTTACGCGATGATACCTATGTCGAGGGAAATCGTATTCCTGTCAAGCTATCGCTCGGCGGCCCCTGTATGGTCTTCACTACAAGTTTCATGTGTGATCTCACCCACCCCTGCCCGTTGTGCAGAGTTTCATGATCGCGGCGAGGCCTCTCATCTCGGACCACCCTACTAGCTCAGCTAGAAAAGGACGGCGTCCGCAATCTCAGCGTGTCCGTCGTTCTGGAAATTTGTACATTTGGAACAAGTGTGTGATTGCGGACCCAAATCCGAGGTCTCAGTATGCATGCTGTGGGAAAATGATTTAGATGATTCTGTAGATGGGAGCACGGATCGTACGAGATTGACAAATTTTTCCAGACCGGATAGTGAGGACAAGTGTTTTTTCTTGGGAGAGAGTTGGTTTCGGACCACGGGCTAGTGCATAAATGATTGGAGAGTAAAAAGATCAACTTTTCTGCTTGCTTCGCATGTCGGAGGTTGGGCTTTTTTTTTTGGCTGATATCTATGCTAGGAATACTGTCCGAAAGAGCGACCTGGAAATTATGTCGGGAGTATTAATTAACTTCTTCTTTTTCTTTGACGTCAGAGTCGCGCATTCATTATCGATTTCCAAAAATTAGAACCATTTATTGTCAGTGCCATGAGGTCCATAATCGTCATCTGATATCTAAAGAACATATCTAAAACTCCTTTGCTCCTGATCAGTCAAATTCTGCCAGTCACTTGAACCATCGTCGGGCGCGATGGCCGTTGCTTCCGAATCGACCGAAGTTTGCCGAGGCGACTTGCCATATTTGCGGTCCCTGTGCCGGTTTACGAGGAAATAATAAGTCGCCAGTAAGGAGAGCATGATGATCGGTAGCCCTTTCGCTCCGACGAGAACGATTTTGCCAGCTTCGTAGTATGGGGCGTCTTTGGGCTGCACGGCGTATGGCGCGAGCAGGTGGCCGACGGAGAAGGTGCCCGACATGATGGCTGAGGCTGCGGCGCGTTTGGTGTGGCCGGCGATGTTGGCGGTTATCCACTGCAATTTGATGCCTGAGGTGAACGTGCTGAAGTATATGAGGTAGATTCCAGCTAGTTGGGCGCCTTGCTTGTTGTGTGGGGAAAAGGCTACCAGACAGGCGCCAGTCAAGGCAACGCAGAGGCCCAGGCTGGAGATGAGGTAGCGGGGCATGACATGATACCGGATTATAAAGGCGGAGATGAAACATGTGACGATAATGATTGCTCCGCCGGGAGTGTTGAGAAGGGTCGCCTGTTTGGAGTCGTAGCCGAAGGATTTAATCATGGTGGAGGAGTAAGTGTTGAGGATTCCTGAACCGAGGGAGACGGAGATGTTCAGAAAGGCGAGGAGATACAGCTGGGGGTCGACAGCTAGTTCTCGAAGTTGGTGCCACTCGATTTTGTGGCCTGTGATGCCCGTCTGATTGACCGACACATGGTGGATGAGTGCGGTCTTCTCGTCGTCGTTAAGGAATTTCGCACACATTGGGCTGTCTGGCATAAAGAAAAAGCAGATGAGTCCCACTGTCAAACTTATCACGCCCATGACGAGATACATTATGCCTATTTTCTGTTAGGTTCCTGCAGCTCGTTGGGTGCGAAGAGTGGAACTTACGCCATGACTCCAGCGAGGAGTGCGTGACATGCTGAAATCCATAGGAGATCAAGCCACCGATGATTTGCGCGAAACCCACGCTGGAAAACCAGACTGCGAATCTTGCTGCTTGTTCGTCTTTCCTATAATAATGGCAGCTTATGAGCATAAGTGCAGGTATCATAGCAGCGTCGCACAAGCCCAGGAGTAAACGGATCGCAAGCAGTTGCCCAAAATTATTGACTGCCGCAACGCATGTCGTGATGATCCCCCATACGCTCATGGCTACACCCAGCCATTTACCCAGGGGCACTTTGTTCATGGCCCAGGCGATGAACGGTGAGACTGCGAGGTATGACCACCACAAAGACGATGCGATGTTGTTCAGGTCATTGCCTTTGAGCTCCAGATCCTGGGGAAGTCCCATGACAATTGCGTAGTTCAGCAGGGACTTGTCCAAATATTGTAGTCCCAAGACAAGGAACATAATGGGTATGATGCGGTAGTCCACTTTGCGCCGCAGCTTCTTGATGTCGACTTCTTGCTCAGCAACAAAACCTGCCCGGCTATGGAGGAATTCGTATGCATCATCGACGTGTTTGCTTCCCTTTCTGTTGTTGTTGGTGGTGGTATTGGCACGCTCCAAGTGGAGCTGTTTCTCTTCTTCGGACGCCATTTCTTTCTCAAAGTTGAACAGAGAAAGCTCGAGGGGAAAGCACATGGGGTCTGATGCTAGGGGCACGGCGAAAAGTCATATAGTAAATAGCCAGCAAGCTAATGCGCATCAATCAAGCACGGTGAGAATGCGAAACATCTTCGATACATCAGCGATTTGGTTCAACATTGCATTGCAAGCAGAATTTGGTGATATCCGCCCGCTTCCATAGCCCGAGGCTGGGTGCAAGTGGACAGCGTGGTACGGCTTCCATGCCGTCTGGGAACTTGGACAGAGTGGATAGTGGCCGAGATCCGGGGCTCCGATGGGTGTGACGCCAGGTGATGCATAGTAAAATGGCTGTTGGTCATCGATAATGCATGGCTTCTTTCTGATGCAGGCGCGACTTCACCCAGGGTTCATCGAAACCTAGCAGATTGTACCAGCGGCAGCTTGACAGACATGGGTAGCCTTTGAGGATGCATCTTCGGCCGACTCAATGCAAGGAATAGTGCCATTTCTGGCATCCGCGGCCGCCAAATATGGTATTACCAGCACCGCAGTGGTTTCAGCGACACGCTTCTTGCAGAGACAGATGCAGGGTACCATTATGACCACAAGGCGCAGTCCTCCCGGTAGTCATTAGGGTGTCAGCGGATGACCTGTAGCGCCTGGGGCCATGGCCAGCTGGCTGGTGAGATGAAGTCAAAATTGAGTTGCTAGCCTGCCGGCCGCGGATGGCGTAGCGTAGTCAATTTCCCCATATTTACCCAAAAGGAGGAGCAGAGCATCGATCTATCCCGGGTCATTGGTAGCAGAAACCAGGCGGGCACCCAGGAAGCTCCCGTCAAACTGCTGTACTTGCGGCGGGGTCTCTGACAGCTCGCGGTGTGGTTGTTGGCCCATGAGTTGGTTGACATCCGTTCCTCTGTGACGATGCCCGGCTGGTGCGTTGGACAGTAGGAATGTCGAAATCAACGTGTGCTGCGTCAGTCAGAAATGAAAATCTTCCAAGGGAGACCAAGATGCCAAGATGACAGCTGTGCCAAGCCGGGAGCTCCGCCGGCACGTGCGCTGTCAGCTTATCTCAATCATGACCTTCGATGTTCGTTGCCCTGCGTCTTGCAGTAATGACGATGGGTCACATATACGGCCGGCGAATACTGCCAGCACGAAAGCCAGACGGGGATGGGCAGAGAGCAGAAAACGTCACCTCCCGAAGCGATTTCTTGCTCAGAGAGAAGTCTGCCCGCGATGACCACGCAAAGGACTGCTACTCTACGCCCTTCGCATCGTCTCCTAAGACTTGCTGCGTATGCAAGACTGATTTCGGCGGGATACCGTGCTTCGCAATGCCGACCACCTCATTCTCCGCAGAACACCTATTGGCACGGGACGGTAATAGCAAATGAGGCGTGACAGGTATGTCCTGGAATCATTATCATTATATCTTGGCAGAACACCAAGGACTATGCGGCAAGCCACATGCTGCTGCCTACCATAGAAGTCTCATTGGTACCAAGAACGACATCGTTCAAGCCTTGGAGGGGCTTGCGCGACGCTCAGTCTCTGCTTCCGGATCCGCAAACTCGTACAGCGGCTCAAAAGGCGCGACGTCGCGCCGCAGCACCTGCTTGTTGAAGTACCATGGCAGCTTCTCCGCGTAGTACTTTGAGTGCTGCCGATTGCCAACGTTGAACACATTGTCCAGCTCTTCAAGAGTGAGGTTCTTGGTCTCGGGGAGGAAAAAGTACGAGAAGACCCAGCCAAACATATTCCATCCGGCGTACCAGCAGAATGCTCCTGTGGGCGTGAAGGCGGCTCGCAGAGCTGGCCAGGTCAACGAGATGATGAAGTTGAAGCCCTAGGACAGAGTCAGCACCGTCTTTGAGCCTGCGCAGCCAATAAACCTTACCCAGGTGGTAGCAGTGGCAAAGGACATTCCGATATCACGGATGTACAGAGGGAATGCTTCCGCGCTATAAGTGAACGGCACGGGACCCATTCCGGGACTGTAAAAAACCATGAAGAGGTAAATGGACGCTGCGATACTGCCCAACTTTCCAGTACCGGTGATGAAGCCATCCTCGGCCGCAGGCGCAGTGCTGGGCGTGTCTGGAATGAGGAACGAGAATCCACACCAGAACAAACAGATGGCCATGAGTGGGAATGTGGTAAGCAGCAGGTTTCGCCGGCCGAAAGTGTCAATCTTGGCGAGCGTCAGTACTAATCTGATCATCAAAGTGAACACAACTTACGGTGTAGACTGCAGGAATGGCGAACAGCCAATTGACGACACCAGTTCCAAGAGAAACGAGCAGCGCATTGGGCTCAGAAAACCCGCCATCCACGAAGATCTGTGTCGAGTAATATGCAATGACCTAGGGCTGTCAGTATTTGTCACCTCAAAGTGAATTTCAACGCCAACGACTCACGTTGACACCGCAAAATTGCTGCATGAACACTGTTTCTGGTCAGCAGGTACCTAGATTTGCCATCAATCTTGGGTGTACTCACTGACGAAGAACGAACTCTGGGCAGCGCGACGGTTGCGGCGGACCAAGAAGAATTCCTTCCACAAGCTCTTGCCCTCTCGCTCAGCTGCTTCAACTTCGAGCAGCTTGTACGCGTAGTACATGTCTCGTGCAGCTTGGATATCGTGCGACCTCAAGCGCTGTAAGGCAGCGAAAGCCTTGTCGAACTTTCCCTTTTCCATATACCAGCGAGGCGATTCTGGACAAAGGTAGACCTGGCACATGACGATGAGCGGAGGAATTGACGTGGAACCCAACATCCATCGCCATTGAGTGTCTACACCCAGAAAATCCACGCTTTGGAATGCGACAGATGCGACGAACCCGAGCATGATGCCGAAAGCGGTCCACATTTGCCACATCATGGTGAGGGCACCGCGAATGTTCTTTGGTGCCGACTCGGCTGCGTATACTGGAGTAGTACTGGACTTGGCTCCTACAGCGAAACCAAGAGCAAATCGAGAGATGAGCAGGTTGTACCAAGTGTTCGCGGCTGCCATCCAGATACCAGCAACGAATGAGATGAAGCAGGAGATGAAGATGGTGCCTCGTCGCCCAAAGAGCTTGTTGAGAGGCGCATTGGTCCAGCAGCCGATCAGAGCAGAGCAAAGATATGGCGCGCCATTCAGTAGTCCACGCCTCCACACCTCTTCCTCTCTAATGTTGAACGTTCGGAAGTAGAACTGTTGTGCTCCATTCACGGCAGTCTGATCCATGCCTTGGACAATAGCAGAGCCGGCACAGAGCACCACGAGGAAGTACAGCATGAACGGCTGGCGCCATTTGTGATCATTTTCCTCCTGCAACCAGCTCTTTTCCTCGTCCGACAGAGCCGAGATTCGCATAAAGCCCGTCTCTGGCGAGCGCTGAGATACGCGAGCAACAAGCGCGCCTTTGCGGAAAGCCTCTCGAGAGTCTTGCAATCCACGAGCATCAACGAATGCGTCTACATCCTGGAGCACTGCCTCCTCGGTCATGCCTGAAAGCGGGTTGCGAAGCTTCGCAGCCACGCTCGCTTGTCGTGGCGGCCCAGCGTTGATTTCTTCATTGTATTCCTTGCCTCCGCTGGAAGAAGAGGCTTTCGAACGTCTCTTCTCGATATCGGGCTGTCCTCCGTCCGGGTTATCGAAGTTGGGAGCGGCCATCTTTTTGTGTCCACGGAAATGCCGTCAAAAGTGGAGCGCAGCTCAGAGAGATGGAGAAGCAAAACAAAACAGGGAAGAAAGACAACGATAACACACCGTATACTTCACACTATCGGTGTGGAACGTCGTTCGATGAGACTTACCACCCTATGAGAGGGCGAATCCTACTCAACGTAGATGGCGTTTCGCTCGCGTGTCACTGCAACGGCAGCAGCAGCCTCGCGTGCCCAGAGGCCGTTGGCAGACGTACGCCAGGCCTTGTAGAAGACATGACAAGAAGTCTTGGTTGTTGGGAGAGTGTGGAAATCGCGCGGAGTAAGGCTTGGAGCGGCGTCTTGATATTGGTTCGATGACGCAAAAAGAACGAGCTTGAGCCTTGGCGATCAGAGTGTCGAGAGAGTGCAGCCTGTGGAATGCTTTCTTGTGGTGGAGCCCCAATAATGACAAGAGCATTGGCATTGTTGCACCACGTGCTTCTCAATCGTTGATGAGGCGAGGACATTGTTTTATGTTGTGAGATGTGGTTGTGGTTTCAAGGAAAGCGCCAAGCGAGCAACACCTTGCGGCTGGTGAGTGGCGTTCGCGGCAATGTCTTGTGTGTGGAGGCTTTTTTCGGATCATGGGCCGAGTTGGCAGCTTCTTTCTGTCGTCTGGTGGTACGAATGTTCAGGCGATCAGTTTGTCAGGATCTCTGACAAGACGGTCCGCCTCTTGGGCCTTGGCTATGGCCGTTGCATCGACTCCCAGAGGTGAGGTTGCATTCGACCCGCATTTATGCTGGAGGCCCGTGGGAAAGGCTGCAGGGCTTGAATCCATTCAGCAGTACAAACTAGGAGGTACGAGGTACAGCATGCAGTTTGGCTTGATGAGAACTTCAAAATGAGACTCAGCGGACTGGTCGCTCTGGAAGTGGACTGCATGAAAGGTATGTAGGTTACGAGCTCAATGTGCTCCATGCTGACGGTAGACAACGCCTCGTCCGAGCGAGTTTGCGTCGCGTACGCGCTGAAGCGGCAAGGTCGTATATCGCTGACAGGATGTCTCTGAGCAGCTCACGGGGCTAGACAGTGCAGGTCACTTTGAGCAAGAGCACGCGTGAGGAAGCATCGGTTCTTTCCATCGAGAATCGTCTAGACATCGAAAGAGAAGTACCTTCCCGGCGGAGTCCTCTTCGTTCAAGACAGGCAATCGGCACCGATCGACATGTGTAAGTATGAGAGCTTGCCAGCCCTCTTTTGCCGAGTATAGATAGCTCCTTGTCGGTTGCCGTCTATTGGAACAGAACAGAACGCATACATAACGGCGCGACTATCTCAGGTCGTTACTACAGAGCACTGCAATATGCTGCACTATCTCGTCCAGATCCTGCGGTGCCTCTTTTGCAAGCGCTGCGTCCGAAGTATGCTTGGGCGTCCTCGTCGCGGTATAATTCCAGGAGCATAATGCCGAGGGTGAGGAGGATTACCTGAGACGAAGCTGACATGGCGCTGTGGCAGAGATCAGTACCGCGTTGCCGATCAACCATTCTGCTACTTACCCCACTGCCATTTGCTGGGCGAATAACTCTCTCCTGAGATACACTGGTTCTTTGTCCAGCATTTGACCGGGTCCAGTAAGAACGCCAAAATCGTTCTTGTCGTAGGAGCTGTCAAGGAACGGAGTGCCAAAAAGTGCCCTGATGTAACTGGCTATGGTCAAGGCCAGCTGAAGTCGCCTTTCCAGAACCACATCTTTGCCGATCAAGAAGGCGACACTTTTGAGCTCAGGCTTGGTATCGGAGAAAGAATGCCGCCGTCCAATCCGGGTCTCATATGGTCTACTGAGGCAGCTTTGAGCGGTGAGGTCCAGATGCATCTCTAGACATGGCACGAGCTTGGTACTCGAAGATATTAATGGCTGCAAATCGTGCACGGATGGAGAGACTGCTCGCTTGCCCTAGAAATGCTGTTGTTCTTCCGCGTCGGACACATGAACGACGGCTCGTTGCCAGCTCACATTATTCCTTAGGACAACATGGTACCTGTTCAAACTCAGTTAATGGATAGCTCAATGCTGCTTCAAGAACTTCCGATATTTACCTCACCTGTGTTCGGACAATTCGTCACAGGGTGCGGACCATAATAAAGAGAGACCCAACGCCATAGCCAGCGGCGAACTTTTCCGAACGGACTAAGTTGTTCGGTCCAGACAATAATACAACGCCTCCAGATGGTGCTTAGCCCGGGATGACTGGGCGGAACTATTCATCATATTGGCTTTTTTGATGCGCACCCGCAGCTCCGCGTTATGTACCAGCCTGTTGCGTAGTTCGCTAATGCGCTAACCCAGGATTTCCAATGACTTTTCGCCACGTTCTCGTTGAAGAACGAATCGAATACTAGCGATAAAATCCTGTACACCATTCTGCGGAGCAGGAGCCTTGTCTAGAGCTTGCAGCAATTCTTCGCTCGTTTGCTATCGCAATTAGCTCTATCTACGAAGACAGTAAGATTTAAACTAACCAATTTATTAGCAGATGTCAGGCCTAGTCGAATTATAAGACGCTTCAGTTCCTCGTAATAGTCTTGCAGAAGCGCTTGAAAGTCCGGCCAAATATCTCCGTGCTTCTTGATGAGCTCCCGCAGCATCTCGGCATGTTTCTCGTCCTGCCAATCTTGCTTCAAAAATTGATATAGTTTCTCTGGATCAGTAGGTAAGTCCGTGGTCCCAAGAAGTAAATCTGTCAGAAGCATCTCGAGGTCGCGTCTACGAGAAGCCAGCAGGCGTCGATGTTGATCGACCCTCATCTTCCGTCGCCGAAGTGCTTCCACGTGTTCACCTGCCTTGGTACAGCCCTCCAGAAGTCCACCGGTTCGTAAAACTTCACATCATCGCCAGCGACTCAGCGAGGAGGGGAAATGATGTGGCCATCCGAGGCTTCCAGAGCACAAGAGCATGGTACATCGAATCTGTACAGGAATTCAACCGCTTGGTGAAGTCCAGAGACTCTGGATCGAGCATCCAACATCGGCGTGTGTCCGGATCGGCAGGACGGTGCCGAAAGAACCACTTCTTCATGGAGCCAGAGACGCGTCGAATGGATCCGAGATCAGCGCAAGTTTTGTCAATTGACATGCTGTTTTGATAGTCCCTTGATGAGGGCTGCAGACACACAATAAACCTCACGAGCCGCGTCTAGGCCATTTCAATATTGAATAACGCAGTGCTCACTCGCGTTCGGCAAGGAGGAGTAGGTAGTTCTGGGACCTGGATGACAAAGCACCGCCAAGCCTCGGTTGGATCAGAATCCCGTTCCGCGCCGATCCACTTTCCTCCTTTGCAAAAACTCGCCTACTACTGGTCACAAATTAACAATCCTCCTCTGCCTCTCACGAGTCTCATCACAGGCGACGACGCAGTGGGCCTGACGTGTCATATCCGCGATTGATCTTCCATCAAGTTATCAACTCCTCGAAGATTTGACGAGCTGTACTACGCGCCGAACAGTCTCACCGACCGCCACTCGCACGACTTCTCCTACTGCATGCGGCAATTTGCGGAAACACTATCGACTTAGCTCAGTGAACAGGCCTTCTTTCGACCATCTCTGCAAGTGATCTTCCTTGTCGAGCGCCCAAAATGCATCCTCGAGCCCTCAATGACGCATCTCAATGGCTGGGGAGACATACCACGCGAGCCTCGCAAGTATCTTTTTCGCAAAGTGGGAATCCCACCAGTGGGTGCTCGTTTCGCACCAACGCGTAGATTGCGAATCGAGAATATCCTACTCTCAGCCCTGTAGTGAGGCACTCCCTCCAGCGAAGTATGCTCTTCTGATCTTGGCTCCTTGTCAATTCCAAACGAACGCTTGTTCTTACCCCATCCCCTTCCCTTCGGTAGTTTGTCGTTTGGTGGAGGATCGACCGTCTTCGAGGCGTGCTACTGTGCATTGACTCCCGTGAATCTTCATGAACTAGCTCCAAGTGGACACGAAGTTTCGCACGCCTTCAGCGGTACCAGCAGCCCAAATGGGGACATTCATCTTCGAGGACCATGCGCCAAATGTCGCTGCTACAATCATCAGCCTATTCGCAATATCAGCGGTTGTATTTCCACTGCGAGTATACACCAGGATCAAACACAAGGCTTTCGGTTGGGATGATTGGACGATTTTGTCCGCAGCAGTAACGTCTTTCGAATCCCAGGTCGTCACCATGTCACTGCAGATCCAGCTGATAATATTGTGCAGATACCATACACGGCGCTGACAGTCTTTTGCCTCGGCTCATCATTCCTGGGCGTCGGTGTACACAAAGAGAAGCTCAACGATGCGCAGACCGAACGAGCGATGATGGTGAGACCTGTGAAATCGCTTCACAGCGTCGGTTGCTGATTGAGTTCCAAGTGGTTCTTCTTCTTTGAGATTTTCTTTTGCCTGGCCATCATTCCGATCAAGCTCAGCATTTCACTCATGCTCATTCGTGTCGCTGGCCCGAAGACGAGATACGTCTGGGCACTCTGGGCAATGTCCGCATGCTTCGTGCTCATGAACGCAATCTCATTGTTCTACATCATCTTCCGATGCAGGCCGATTAGCTACGCCTGGAACACGGACATTCCTGGAGGGAGCTGCTTGCCTAGCCAAGACCTTGCGGATATCTACTACGCCGACACTGCTGTGAATATTGTTACGGATTGGTTCTGTGCGCTAATGTGAGGCAACATTTTTTATATTGACGTATATCCGTTCTCTGCTAACACTTCAGCAGACCACTCCCGTTACTGTGGAATCTCAAACTCAACAGGAATGCGAAGCTTTCAGTCGGCTTTCTACTCTCCCTCGGAGTCCTGGCCTCCTTATCCGCTTGCATTCGACTGAAATACACTGTCAATCTGCTTAACAGCCACGATTATCTCTACAGTGTGGCCGACGTCATGATCTGGGGCTACGCTGAAAATGGCGTTGGCTTCATCGTTGGGTGCATCTCCACACTCCGGCCGCTTTTCCGGACAATGTTTCATCTTGGTGGCAGCGAAACGAACGCGGGACACCTTGGTGGCGGGAGCGGGGAGCTGTATAACAGAGATGGTCTGGCATACAACCGAGATCCAAATGCTTTCCGTGGCCGCGAACGAGGAGACATGAAGACGGACGTGACATCCAGTCAATTCGGGAGGAAGCTCTCTGGCGAATCTGCCTCCACCAGCGAAGAGTATATCTTGCAAGACATAATGGGCGTTGACAGGCGGCAAGACGTGCGTGGGATCCAAGTGCATCGCAGTGTACATCAGACCATAGATTGAGCAGGTGCGACTACAACGCTTCAAGGCCGACATGTGCTGTGCTTGTACGTACAATGCGGTCTTTGCATGCTCATTGCCATCCTTCCGGAACTGTCCACGCGCTGCGTACGGTGTACTGCATGTTGCGTGCCTCGATGAGAGCCAGTACATCGTATTCCCCTGCTTCTGCGATCGACATATTGTAGAGAGATCAGCTCATATCACCCGTGCACGTGGCGGCCTCAGAGCTGCAGCGCCGTCGGCGGGCGACCGGGAACGTGGGCGTCTGGTAGCGAGGCGACGGAAACGACTTTGTGCAAGCTGTGTGCTCTTCTCACAACATCATAGGACGCCGAATTCCGGTATTCATCGCACGAAAGAGCCGTGTGCAGCGCTAGAGCTCTACCCCGGATTTCCCGCATTCATCATCAGTACTGTGTACTGCATAGCAGTCAGAACAGATGTGGAGGGACGGAGGAGAGATTCGCCTCCCCATCGCCAAGCAATGGCTGTCGATGACTCTGTTGCTGTGCACATGATCCTGGTAAAGTAAGTGCATTGCAACATTGCAATTGTTGGCGGCCCCGCATAGGATTGCTCACGCGTCCACTTTGCCCAGAAACCTCTCCCTGCGCATCTCGTGTCGCTGGGCGCGATCCTTCTGTGCTTCTCTGCGGGTTGGCGAACACAAAATTCCTGGAGTAGCGATCGGCGCTGGAATCCTTGGTCTGATTCGTGGGAGCGTGGTACTGTCGGGAGAGTCTCGTCCGACTGGACACGGGATTGCGTGTGAGATGAGCTGGGCTCCCGATGTGGAGGTGTGCACATGGCAGAGTACTTATCAACTACCCAGCGTGATGGAGCCGGGTTCCATGCGGCGTTACGGCGTGGCGGTGTCGCACTGTTACGGTGAAGATCAGTCCTGCTAGGTTTGCACGGCACCAAGGGAGGGGTGTCACGCTAGCAGCTGGAGTGATGAGGAATGCGTTGCTGTTGTGTTGTTATATACTGCCTTCTGCCCTCAGTGCCCTGATTGTTGCGAAACCTTTGGAACATCTTCGCCTTGGGCGTCGTTCTCTCTGTAGTGAACTAAGGATTAAGTGAAAAGCTACACCATGCCGTGGCGCGTGGGCAATATTTATGCGATCACCGCCGTGGCAGTCGTCGGCGGTGGGCTTTTTGGTAAGTCGCATCTCTTTACGAGCGATTTATGGTGGAGGCCGTTCGAGCACAAATGCTGACACAAGTGAAAGGGTTTGATATCTCGGTTTGTCCTTCGACACTGTAACCATCCAAATCGAATCCTGAACTGATGTTTTCAGTCTATGAGCGCTATCATCTCTACACCATCCTATCTCTGCTACTTCAACCAAGGTCCCGAAGGTCCTCCATTCAACGATAATGTCGACTGCTCCGGGCCTCGTGCTTCCACCCAAGGAGGCATCTCTGCTGCGATGCCAGCTGGTTCTTGGGTCGGCGCATTAGTTTCTGGATATCTGTCAGACATTCTCGGCAGGAAAAAGTCCATCATGATCGGCTGTATCATCTGGGTCATCGGCTCGGCTATTACCTGTGCCTCGCAGAATATCGCCATGCTTATTGTGGGAAGAATCATCAATGGCTTCTGCGTGGGAATCGAGAGCGCTCAAGTCCCAGTATACGTCAGCGAAATCTCACCTCCGTCGAAACGTGGGAGATTGGTAGCTTTCCAGCAATGGGCGATTACTTGGGGAATTCTCATCCTCTACTATATTTCCTATGGCGCCAGCTTCTTGGGAGGCACGACGTCAACCACTTACGACACAGCCACGTTCAGAATCCCATGGGGCTTGCAGATGCTGCCTGCTGTGCTTCTATTCTGCGCCATGTTCTTGCTGCCAGAATCCCCTCGCTGGCTGGTACGTTACTTTTCACTGTTCAGATCGAACGTTGTGCTTACTGTAGCTTAGGCTCGGAAAGACCGCTGGGACGACTGTAAATCAGTTCTCACGCTTGTTCATGGAAAAGGAAACCCAGACGCTCCGATCGTTGCGCAAGAATTATCTGATATTCGTGAAATGTGCGAATTCGAAGCCCGCAATTCCGATGTCACTTACTGGGAGCTTTTGGCGCCACGATACATCTTCCGCACGCATATTGGAGTGTTTACTCAGGTGCGTACCTGCATAGTGGTGCTCACTTTCAAGAACTCTGAGCTGATCATCACATCTGAAAACAGATCTGGTCTCAACTGACAGGTATGAACGTCATGATGTGAGTCAATCCAGTTTCTGGGATGCTTTCCTCTGTATTGACATTGAATGTAGGTACTACATCACATATGTCTTCGCCATGGCCGGATACAGCGGCAACGCAAACTTGCTTGCCAGTTCAATTCAGTACATCATCAACGTGTTGATGACAATTCCGGCTCTCATCTGGCTCGATCGCTGGGGTCGACGACCTACTCTCATCGTAGGCGCGACTTTGATGATGATCTGGATGTTCACGAATGCTGGATTGCTTGCCAACTACGGAAGAGTTGTCCCTGGAGGCCTCAATGGTATCGAAGCTGTCTCCATGGAGCTCTCGGGAGCACCAGCGAAGGCCCTGATTGCTTCAACATATCTGTTCGTGGCTTCATTTGCACCGACGTGGGGTAAAATCTTCCTGCTTTTGACTGTCGCGAGCGAGAGAATTCTTATATTGACCAAGATGCGCAGGTCCTGTGTCGTGGGTGTATCCTCCGGAGTTATTCACACTACGTCTCCGAGGCAAAGCTGTTGCTCTGTAAGTGTGAACCTGAGAGATTGTTTCCAGGATTTGATTCACTGATATCGATTAGCGCCACGAGCGCCAACTGGGCTTTTAACACCGCACTTGGAGCTTTTGTTCCTCCCGCTTTCGTCAATATGTAAGCTCAACCCCCCTGCACGAAGCACACTCAATCTCTAACGTTCTTTCCAGTCGCTGGCAAGTCTACATTGTCTTCGGCGTATTCAACCTCTGCATGCTCATCCACTCTGCACTCTTGTTCCCAGAGACTGCAGGAAAGACTCTCGAAGAAGTGGAATTCATGTTTGAGGATCCGAATGGAATTCCCTATATTGGAACTCCGCCTTGGAAGACTTCTGTGCAGTATCATACCGCTCTCGCCATGGAGCATGGAGATTTTGAGCAAAGGAAGCTACGCAAGCTTGATGAACAGAGCCCAGATAGGACGATGGAGAAGGTTGCTGAGAGCGTTGAACAGAAGGTTTAGTCTTTTGAGAGGATGAAGTGCAGTCTGTGATGTCCAAATTGATGATCAGAGTATGTAAGGCACAATTTGAGATATTTCCCCCAGGAGCTGTGAACAAGACGCCGCACATGGTAGAGTCCAGATCACTCAATCAATGGGATATTTTCGACTCCTGGCGTCGCGATCTTATCGTCCGTTACATGTGGCTCGGCTGTCTGACGTCCGTGTCGCGGACCAGCTTATAGATCGTGCTATCCCTGTGTCAAAGCAAGGCCACAATAGGCAAGGACGCCGCTGCAAGGTACCCTCACTGATGCCTAACAACCCTACTCTTCACACTTCCCAGCTTACATCACAGCATGTGCTGCGGCTCCAACATTGAAGGAAGCCGGAATGTCTTACCACGGTCTGAGTGAGACATTCCAGCCCCTTCCGAGACCCCACTCCGATCCAGACAGTGCAATGATATGTTTGTTAGAATAGTGGTGGATATTGAGAAAGCATTAGAATTCATAATCATGTGGTATCTCTTGCAATGTGGACGCTATCTGCCCTTCGTCTTCGAACGCTCATACGAAAATAGAGAGACCCCGTCATTCCTCGTGCTGTAACCTGTGACAAGTAAAGAATCGCTTTCGTGACATCTGCAGATGCTTTCGCTGTACACCAAAGTCTGAGCGAATGTTTTTTTTTCTTTTCGCGCTGCTTCCGCTTATCCCGCAGCGAAAGTGCTCTTTTTTCTCAATGCTTCTCCAAACCACCAGAGAATGAATGGCGAGGGAATACCTACTGCGATACCCACGAATGCCAGAGTGGTATTGCCCCAGCCGTAGCCGAGACTACTGTACATCGCGCTCGCGAAAAGAGGGAAGGCAAAACCTCCCAAGGATCGCAAAACTGCTGTTGCGGCGATCGCAGATGCGGCATATCGTGTGTACGAATCGACAAGATATGTTTGGCAGTTCTGGAAGACAAGTTGATTGCCGGCTGCGAAGATGGCCGTCCCAATGTTTGGCACGATCCAGTGAACTCTGAATTGGGCACTCCAGCCATAGATAAGTAGTCCGACTGGCACCATTGCTGCACCAGGAAACATCAATGGTACGCGGAATTCGGATCTGCCAATGTCGTTGTTTTTGGCCTTCAGTCGCTTGTAGATTCTGTCTGCAAACTTTGCAGCGATTTGTGTTCCGATCAAGAAGCCAAGACCTAGTGAAATGTAGTTGAGACCGCCCATGCTGACGCTCATGTGGTATTGTTTTCGCCATACGTTCGGGAAAGACGCAAGGACCAGGTAGAGAACTCCATACACGTAGCCGATATAAAGAGCCAGAACTTGAACGATGGGTTGAGTGAAGAGTAATATGAAGGGTCGCTTGAGCGCCACTCCGAGATGATTCGCGAAACTGCGCGATGGATTGTCGAACTCGGTGTGCAGGTCTTTATTTTCGGTGATTTTGATGAGTCTCTGCTTCTTCTTGGCCAATACCGTAGCGGCGTATGTCTCTTGCAGGTAGAAGAATCCAAGAACTTCGACGAAGACCGCCATGATAGAGGTAGCCCAGAACACCCATCTCCAGGTGGAATATTGTGCGACGAAGCCTCCGGCAATGGGGCCGATTGCTGGACCGAGAAGAGGTGCGAGAGAGTACAAAGCCATTGCTCTTCCACGTTCTGTCGGGAGCCACAGATCTGCGAGAACACCACCGCCAATACCCAAAGGAGCGGAGCCGCCGAGGCCAGCCAAGAACCGAAAGGCGACAAGCTCGCCACTGTTGGTAGCGAAGCCGCAGGCGAGGTTGAAGGCAAAGTAGAACACATTGCTGGACAAGAGCACAATGCGTCTCCCGAAAAGTTCCGATAGTGGTCCGAGGAGCAATGGCCCTAACGCGAAGCCAAGGATGAAGACGGATAGCGAGAGCTCTGCTAAGAACATGCTGTTCATCTTGAGGTCTTGACGTACTTGGTCCAGAGCTGGTGCGACCATCGAACTCGACACCGGCGAGATGAACGTAAAGAGCGATACGGTGATTGTTGCCATCCATCGCTTGCGTTTCGACCAGTTCTTCGGATTTGTTGGGTCGTCCGCTCCATCCCAAGTCACCAAGTTGAAGTCCTTTTCGCCTTTGCCCTGCTTCTGTGAACCTCCGCGCTTGACAGTGCCGTTTCTGCCCATTCTTGAGGCATCACGAATGATTTGAATTTGACCAAACGTGCTGCCTTCTTCGCCTTCGGGGCGCTGCCAATCGCCGAACCCCTGTTCTTCGTCCCATCCCTTGAGATCGTCTTCGAATGATGCTTCCTCTTCGGCCTGGTAATCGTGTACGGCACCAGCGTAGTAATCGAGATCAGACACAATCAAATGCAGATCGACAATACTCTCACGAGCACCGCTTCTCCCCGTACGACCAGATTGCAATGAACGT
Organism: Cercospora zeina; assembly: GCA_022702355.1. Taxonomy (NCBI): domain Eukaryota; kingdom Fungi; phylum Ascomycota; class Dothideomycetes; order Mycosphaerellales; family Mycosphaerellaceae; genus Cercospora; species Cercospora zeina. Next base: position 4,467,609 of record JAKLWX010000005.1, read on the forward strand.
GTCGAGATTTTCCGATTTGTAGTTTGTCCTTCTCGAAACCATTGCGGCGGCGTCCCTGTCCTCGCATCTTGCACCGCTCTGATCGGCTCAAATTCTGATGATAACCATGGGAAGTCCTCGTTCGAAGTCCGTGGTGGCCTCAGCTTTGCTCGTTCTACTTCCTCCATTCCTCTGTTTTGCATGGCGTAAGAATCATCGGTCCATCCTGAGTAGCGGCTGTTCCAGGACTTGACGGTTCCCACCGTCGACCTGGGCGTTTGTGACATATTGATTAGCAATTACTGCATATGAGCGAATGGATGTTGTGTGGAGCGTGGGAAACACGCAAGGCGTCGTTAGCACGCAGCCCAGCCGGCTGTCGTGTATATGATGAGAGGAGGCCCCTCGTGGGCCGCAGCGTTGCTTCCGAAACCATGGCAAAACCTTCGGCGTATGACAGCGGCATCGCATGCATCCTGCTGCTGCACGCTGGAAGCCTCGCCCGAAACAGCAAATATGTCTGCTATCCTTGGTGAAGTCGCGGGTCAGGGCCGCAGATGGTGCTGGTAGACAGCCGAACAGGGTTTAGCGCGGCCCGCTCAACGCTATTTACATCAGCTCCGCCGCCATCTGACAGGCTGCGTCTTCCTCCAATCTTCCACCACCGGCGATCGCGGGGCCGATGTACATCTATATTGTGGTACGGCTGCACCTTTGCTAGGCGAGGTAGGGAGTGCGGTATTGCCGCCCGAGCAGCTTCACGCTTCCATGATGACACCACTTGAGGGCTTGGGCTTAGTAGATGCAAGGAGCACCATCAGGATGTCGCATGGCCACCATACTGTCATTGTTCTGACTGCATGCGAGGCTGGGACGTTGGCCGGACATCTCTGCGCAGTGCGACACCATGGGTGGTACACTGCAGCAGGCCAGGAAGTCAGTGTCTCCCCTTCGGTCCGGTCGCATCATCCGCTGATCGAGAGATTCGGATTCGAATTTAACTTGACACTGTGCAACGTGTCGACTGGTAGAGACTGTTGCTTCGCCTGTCTTGAGGACTCTGCGGATGGCCATAGTGAGGCTGCATGGAAAGGACGCAGAGATGTCACAGTATTTGTATCAAGACATGAAGTCAAGTTCTCAAGAGTGGCGAGTGCGTCGATGAGCGACCAGTTGCCAGCATGTCCCCGACAGCAGAGTATCGGACTTTGCCAAGAAATTCGACCAGTGGCTGTGCAGGAACTTTCTCTCAACACAAGTTCTGATTCGAGCGACAATACATCTCTGTTCGCTTTGCCGGCCATCTCGAATTGTCTGTTCGGCATGCTGCTCAGTCAATGCTGCATCAGTCAACTTGCGATGCAACATTGTCGTAGCTGAATTGTCCTTTGTCCAAGCTGTGAATCTGTGTATGGGTTTAGTGAAAGCGAATGACTGCTGTATGTCAATGTTACTCATCATTGCATTCTGTAGCTTTTGGCTCAAAGGTTCATGCAACTATGGTTGCATACACTCTTGAATGGAAGTGTTGAGATGAATAGATGTGCACAGATTCACTTGACTGCACGGACCATCTTGGCGCACGAACTGTCTTGGCATTCTCGCTGGAAGCTTTTTGGCCAGATCTTGCCAGATCAAGACTTGTGGTAATGATCGACAGAGTTGAATGGCTTCTGTCAAAGCAGAAGCTGGCAAAAAGTCAAGTAGAACAAGTCTCCCTGATGGTTAGGGACAATCTGTGTATCGTTAACATAACACACTCCATTCGACGTTAATTGAGAGAAAACATCCCAATGCATTTTCCGCGCTGGCAAAACGGACTGTGCGCTTTCTAGATTGTCGCAGACAACGTAAAAAAGAGTGTACAGACTGGAATGTCGTTGCAGAGGAGCAAGTACATCGAATTACTGCCGTAGATTCCGTAGACTTAAAACAAAAAAGTCTGAATAGCCAGATAAAGGCGCTAACGATGGTCAGAACGAACCTCGACTGGTCAGATGGGAGAATGCTCACGTATCCCGGGATTGAACCGGGGACCTGATCAATCGTTAGCTTCAAAGCACGCAATTATAAATTGTTATTAATTTTGCATACCTCTCGCAGATGAAACCTAGAGTAAGCCCTAAGCGAGAACTTTATGCTGTGAGTTCTTTGCATCTTCTACTAGTAGAGATAATATAGTACGTACTCATACCACTAGACCAACACCGCCCGATGTAAAAATCTCAAAATTTTCTATATATGTATTTGCAGTTCTGCTCCCTAGAAGTGTAAGCTCTGTTTTACAACCAGAGAGGATATTATTTTTGGATTGAACAATTCGAAGCTGACAATTGTCATTCGACAATGATATGTGCTACCATGTCTCAATCATTTCTTGGCGCTTACTCCGCGCCTCATAAGTATGTACTCGGGATACCTGTCCACGAAGCACACCCAGCACAATTCACCGTACCAAGCAGACCATTGATAACCGACAACAGTCTGCTCGTGAAAAGATTTACATGGATGAAGCGTAGAACAATTGTCCACGAAATTCAGGACGATGATCTAGCCCGGGCCAGGGAGCGCCCAGCCGTAGAACGCGATACACCGTACCAACCACAGGAAGCCAGCACTTCGCAGAGCACACCTGAATCTTCTTACGACAATTCGATCGGAGCTTGCAATGCGACAATGAGAGATGGTAGCTCGCTTTTAGCTGAATGGGTTTCCGGCTTCGAGGCATCTCGCACAACCAAGCTGGCACGAGTATTGCCTAAATTCTGATCTTAGAGTCGACTACACGTAGGAAATACAGCTAGGCCCAGTCTTGCAATAAGCTCTACGAAGAATTATAAGGGATACGCTAGGTCCATGAGAAGTGTAGACAAGAGGTGAAGTCAGGACAACAAAGAAGAACACTCCACATTCCAAGCTTCTTCTGCGTGCTGAGATATCTCTCTATAGGGCTGGCGTGCAGGAGAGCTATCGACGTAGCATGTCAGCAAGTTCAGAGCGTGGCATCTCCATCACGTTGCCCATGCAATTCTAGCTGCAGTGCGAGAAGCGCGAAGCAGCTGCATCGTGCATTCGTGCTGCTGATTGTACTGCAAAAAAAATACTTGACCGCTTGCAGTTCATTGCGCCGTTGAGCGCGTGACGACAGCTGAGTTATGCCGGCAGGGTGCACATCGTGCCTTTGCGCATGAGTCCAACAGGGTGTTCCAATGCTCAAGGTGTGCTTCAATGGGCTGGACATGCCGAGAATGAATGCCTTGGTAGGATGAACGTGGTGTGGTCGCGTATCGCAAACGGTTTTGACGAGGTGACGTTGGAATGCCGTTCTTGCCTTTGTTGCATGGACTTACTTCGTCGGGTCAGAACAAGCTTGACCGCCGATTTCACCTGCACAGCTGATCTGTTCGAATTCGCGAAACATCGAAGCTGTACACCGGTGCCTTGTTCGTTGCGTTGCGAGCACACTTCCAGCTGCCTGCTAATATTGATTGCACAGTAACTGCTGGATGACTGAAAGGAACAGCAAATCGGGTTCGTACTCTCCGGCTCTCCATCATCAAGCTATCACTGACCACGTTAATAGTGTTGGTCTAGATACCAATTTTTGGTGCGCGACTCAACCCAACCTTTACACACGTCGCGAAAATTCAGGTAAGCCTTCCAGAAAATGCTCTGTCGCATATCAGGCACTCCGACGAGTGAAGCAACGACAAATTCTCCGTCCATTATCAGCGCATCCGTCAATCTGATACGTCAAGGATGTGCATCAAGCTCCCGAGGAACCGTATACCCACGACGCCTCGTGATACATAACATCCCACGTAACGTCGGGCTGTCGGGGTTTAGTCCAATATTGCAGGATGATAATTCACCCGTTCGAATTCCTCAACCGATCAACGTTGCTCGTCATTGCCAGCAACGACGACGATGCCCCAGGTCTGAAGTCGATCAACTCCATGCGGCCCAGACTAATCTCAGGTCGCTGGAGCCGGAAGTCATCAAACTTGCAGAGTCGAAGTGCCAAACCGAGAGACGATTTCGATTCTGTCAATCATTCCTTTTCCTAAACCGCGGCGGCACCAGTCTCTGATCTCGCCGTACATGTCATTTACGCAGTCTTCCCGATCTCTATCAGTCCAGTGATCGATCTCGCCGATTTTCGAAGGATAGTGATCGGCTTCAAAATCGAGCTCTAGTATAACTTTCTCCACATAGAATCGAGTAGAGTGTTGCAAACTGACATCTATCAGAGGGTCATAATTGAGCATATGTCTGATGATTTGATAAAGCTTGCAGTGCAACTGGGGCGCGTTGTATTCATCGCGCCATAAGTTGCGTCGATAGGTCCGACGCTTTTTCGGTATGCGCATCTTGAGATGTAGCACGCACAGGCTATGAGGAGCGCATGGTAGCCGTTGCCATGTCAAGCTACCAAAGCGATAATTCAGAGTCTGGGGAATCAAGGTGGGTGTTGGCAAAAGAGGAAGATTTAGCTTCCAAGTCCTATTCTCGAGATTGTTGACAATGGTCCCAGTGCACATGAAATCTTTGAGTTCGGAGTATGTGGTTCTGCAGGTCGATTGCATATGGATCCAAGGCACTGAGAGCTTGACCGATCCCCTTTGAGGGTATGCCCGCTTGCCAAATCTGTGTCCATCCCGCCAGGCTTCAAAGCGATCGCAGCTCAAGTCCATCATAATGATGTATTCGTATATTTGACATCGTAACTCCTTTGGTAGGCCAAGCAAGCACGCAGTCTCTGAAGATGCCATGGTCTTATCGTGGTGATGTTGATTTAGCGAGTGTCTGTATCGGATCAGAGGAAGGAATTAAGAACAGAAAGTGGTGATCTTTGAAGATATTCGGTCAGGTGAATTTTCATGGACACGTTGTAGGTCTTTGGCTATATATTTCGAAGTAAGTGCTTGGTTACGCCAAGAAGAGTACCACAGGATGGAAGCCTGGCTCAGCTGGTCTTTTGAGGTCTACCGCACAGCCTCGGTCGGAGAGAGTCACAACTGCCCAAACCGATTGCAGGTGAATGGTTTCATGTCTCGTGGCCATTCAGTGTTGTATGCCACACATGCAGTACTGCCTGAGTGTGCCTGAAGTCTCCATCCGAGCTGGACGGTCCTTGATCAGTAGGGTTGGCACAACAAAGTAGAGCAAGGAGGTGCTGAAAACTTCAGTCCCGAGGTTGATGAGCTATGATAACTTTTCAAATGTCAGGTGTTGAGAAGAGCGAAAGTGATGTTCGCCGTCTTGCCAAGGTGTTGCAAGCACTGACCCGCGGTGACGTCTGCACTCCCAAACATCGACCAGATCTTAGCGCGATCGCATCGTCAGGAACCATCTGCAATGCTGCATCATCCACCCGCCAGCTGTGTGAAGCTGCTCCTCCGCAGCTCTCGCGCGCCATGACATCGGTCTTCTTAGTTGGACGGACCGCCAATGGCTGGCCGGTCAAGTATCGTTCTCTCTTCTTCTTTCATGCCTCCTCTCCTGCATCAGCGGCCACTGTTGGCAGCGATAACATCCCCCAAAGCGTCCAGAATCTCTTTGTTCACATCGCAGCACTATTGCTACTCACTACAGTACTCTAAGATGGCGCCCAAGAAGCATGCGCGCTCCGAGTCGAGCGAGAACACGGACGGCCTCCGGCACCCTTCCACGAAAGTCGCCAAAAAGGTTGACCAACATCCTCCATTCGAGAAACTCACGTCCATCCTCGAAGACACGCCATCTGACTCGAAGCCCAAAAACGTGCTGCACTGGTTCCGGAGCAAAGACTTGCGCATGCAAGACAACAAGGCGCTGTTTGCGGCGTCGGAAAAATCGAAAGATGGCGGAAGTCTCATCACAGCATATCTGCACAGTCCCAAAGATCTGGAGTGGCATGGCACGTCGCCAGCGAGGACCGACTTCATTCTTGAATCATTGTCCCTGCTACAGAAAGAGCTCGCTGAAAAGAATGTGCCTCTCGCAATTCTGACCGCAGAAGGACGGAGTCAGAAAACGGGTGCTGTCCTGGAATTTGTGAAAGAGAACGACATATCGCATGTGTACGCCAACTTTGAATATGAAGTGGATGAGCTTCGTCGCGATATCGATCTGGCTGAAAAGCTGAAAGAAGAGAGTATTGGCTTTGAGCTCTTTCATGATCAGACTATTGTAGTGCCAGGCGAGCTGACTGGTAGTGGAGGTGGACCGATGAAAGTATTCACGCCGTATCACAAACTGTGGCTCGGCGAAACGAAGAGCGATCCAAGCCTTCTCGACTTGGCTGGCGAAATTGAAGGCAATGATGCTTCGGCGAAGAAAGGTCTGTCGGAGCTGTTCGATAACAAAATTCCCACGCCGCAGTCGAACAAGCAATTCGAGAGCGATGAGGAAAAGAAGAGGGTACGGAAGCTGTGGCCCGCTGGCCACCAAGCCGGAATTGAGAGACTGAAGCACTTCCTCGACAAGAAAGTGAAGACTTACGCCGCGCATCGCTCCGAACCAGCTCTCGACCCCACTTCTCGCCTCTCACCCTACATCGCCGCAGGCGTCATCAGCATCCGCGAAATCCTGGACCACGCAAAGAAAGCCAACGACGGCGCCCACTTCGACGAAGGCGATCGAGGCATCGACTCTTGGGTTCGCGAGCTTGTCTTCCGAGAATTCTACCGCCACATCACAGTCATCACGCCTCACGGCAACATGAACTTGCCGCAAAATCTCAAATTCGATTTCGTACAATGGGAAGACGACGAAGAAGGCTACAAGAAATGGGAAGAAGGCACGACAGGCATGCCGTTCGTTGACGCCGGCATGCGTCAACTCAAACATGAAAAATACATGCACAATCGTTTGCGCATGAATACCAGCTCGTACCTTCGAGCGAATATGCTGGTTGACTATCGTCGGGGCGAGCGATATTTTGCTGAGACGCTGATTGATTGGGATCTGTCGAATAATACGCAAGGCTGGGAGCCGAGCTATACGATCTTTAATCCCGTTGTGCAAGCGGAGAAATGTGATAAAGATGGAGATTACATCAGGAAGTGGGTGCCAGAATTGAAGGACCTGAAGGGGAAGGAAGTGTTTGATCCGTATAATCGGTTGAGTAAGGAAGAATTTGAGAAGTTGGGATATCCAGCTCCACACGTGGATTTCAAGGAGAGTCAGCAGAGAGCAAAGGTAAGCAATCGCAGATGGAATCGTAGAGAATCGAGGAAGATTGTTTGCTGACAGTTTGAGCAGGAAAGATACAAATCTGATCTAGCGAATGCGGATCCGTAGACGAGTGCACCTGGGTGAGCATACGATATGAGCAGTCACAGTCTTCCTGTTTGCCTCTAATTATTTGCGAAACGCGTGTCTGCGTGCACTGCTCCTTCTCATGTCACTAATGCTAGGGACGATGTTACTCTTCGTCCGCATGACTTCGTTGGCGATTAAGAAATACAACATCAACGATGTGCACCCCTGGCAATCGCTCTATGAGAGAAAGCTCGAAGGCTTTGTCCAGGTTTGCGGCAATTAGAACTGGAATGTGCAGGTGGGGACTCCGGCCGAAGATGATAAGAAGTGGCATTGGTATCATCTCCATTACCCGCTGCTGAAAGCTGAATCCATCGCTCCCATCCCTGCCCAACCATTAGGCGGGCCACGGCGATTCGTCCGATTCTACACAATGCGCTGGTAATGCGGTCGTTACAATTCCCTTCGGTTAGATGGCCGCAATGTTTGGCCACATCTGCTCCTTCAGTGCGTCTGTGTGTATCGGAGAGAACGAAGATGCTGGTGATTACTTTGAACTTGGCGTGCGATAAATCGCGACCTCATCGACGGCTTTCCAAGATGTCCTCAAAAACAGCTTGCAAGTTTGGCGGTCAGCCATGGCGCTGTTCGCATGGCTCATCTGAATGCGACGGGTAATCGAATTGATGTCTCAATAGTGGTCGAGACACCTTCTGGCCGGGATTGTAACAAGGAGGTCTTTGTTCATAACCGGTGCAAGCAGAGAGACAGCCTCAAGAACGCGCTAAGCCGGTTTCGTACGCCAAGACGCGGATACCGCCGCAAAACACAAACTTCACCTGTGTGTTGCAGTTGGCCGTGGTGATCACTGCAACCCTTCGCCTTCGTGTGTTGCGATACGGAGATGTCTCAGAATACGAGAAGGTGTCTTAGGGTACTAGAAACCTGAGACATGCAGAATCCTCGGATATTAAAAGGGGGATTCAAACTGCTAAGGCCCCGATTATATATAAGCGTTCCTATAGTAAATTCTAGGAATAGACAGAGATCGCTTCCCGCTAATTCTATATTATATAACTTTAAATAACTCTCCGGAAGGTACCCGTATACTTCCGTAACTACGCGCCGCTTAGCGCGATAGTTATAAGCCCGGATTACTAAACTAGCTTATTAATTATTATTATCTCTACGTATACTATAGCCGCTACGATACCTATAGGCACGCTACCGCGCCGGCAATACTATAAGTAGAAAGACTAGGATAAATAGAGTAAATAGACTAAGTAGTTATTTACCGAACTAGATATATAGATATAAACTAATCTATTTAGAACGAAAGAATAACTACGCCTAATCTCTAACTCGGAATAGCTAGCTAATATAGAGGAAATATCTTTAGAAATAGTATAGGCTTTCTAGTAAAGGAAGACGATATATAATATAAAGGTTAAGAAAGTAGAATATAAGATTAAGAAGTATAAGAACTTTAAGACTAACTTCTACTAAGTAAACCTTTACTTTAAGGAGTTAGTAACAACTATAACTAAACTCCTCCTTAATAATAAGACGACCTTCCGAGAGCGATTTAAGGTATTTAGAGATTAATTCGAACCTTCTAATATATAGAAAATTAATATATACTTAAAGAAGCTAGTAGCTCTTAAGAAGAGTTATAATAGATAAGAAAGTGTCGAGAACTACGTAGCTAGCTAGCTAATTCTTAAAATAAGAATAAAAGTAGCTAAATATACTACCGATAATAACCTAGTATAGAAGTTCTTAAATACTATCGCTAAATATAACTAATTACTAGCTACTAGCTTATATACTATCGCTATAACTCTATTAGATAATAATAACCTATAGTTACTATTAAAGATAGTTAATTACTAGGTAAACTTAACTAAAGATATTCTTTTAATTAGCGAAGAAACTAGAAATAGCAAATCCGCGTTCGCTATATATAAGAACTTATCTATAGAGGATTAAGAGAATTAGCTCTAAAATACTAATTAGAGTAGTAGCGAGCTATAGTAAAAACAATTTAAAAGTAAGCGCTATAAGTATATATAAGAGTAAGAGGCTTAAGAGCTAATAGCTTAGAGAGCGTCTAAGTTAGACGCTAAAGCATCTAGCTTATACTACGTATACTTAGCGCAAGATAAAAGTACGCTAGACGTATATAAAGGAATTAGTAAGAATTAGTCTCTTAATATCTTTAACGAGTATAGTTAGAGGCGCTTAATATATTACTATATACTAACCTTCTATAATACTAATTCTTCTACCTTATTAAGAGTAGCGATCTATTAAGGCCTACTATACTTACGCGAGAAGTATTAGTATAGCTAGGTAACTATAGCGGAACTACTAGGTCCGGAGCGCTACTACTAGGCTACGTAGAAGAGTTACTAAACTTTATAGCTAAGAAAGAAGAAGACGAGGAGATAAATAATACTAACGATATATAGGCGAGGCGCGAGCGTCTCGAATAAGAAAATACTACGCTACGTAAATAGCTCGAACTCTACGCCCTCTAGGTAGAAAATAAACGCTTAACGCAAGAGGTTAGGACGACTATTCTACTAATATACTTAAGTATAATAGTACGTAGCCTAGGCTCGGGATATCCTAGTATAGTAAGCGTTACTATAGATACTAAAGATAGTATACGCTATAGTAGAGACGAATATACGCTCTACGAGTCTATTAAGCTCCGCTCTTCTAAGCCGTTTAAAGGCGAGACTATTAAGGAAGCCTAGGAATACGTCCGCGTATATAAAGTAAACTTTATAGCCGCGCCGAGGAAGTTTATAATAGAATACTAGAAAGTAATTACTAGTATTATATTCCTCGTAGGCAAAGCGTAAGAAGCCTAGTATAACGAGTACCCTAGTATACTTCTAGTAAGGTATACTTAGGCGTAGTTATATAAGTTCCTATACGATATCGTTAGAGATTAAGCTAACCGCTAGCTTCTCGTAACTATTAAATACGAGATAATACGCTAAGGCGAAAATTAGAGTATACGATAATTTATAATAGACCTTAGTAACCTCGAGGTATAGCTTAGTAACTATACTAAGGCGTAGCTAGTTCGCTAGCTTCTCGTAAAGTTAAAGCTATTACTATAAAAGGATATTATTAAGAACTATATTATCTTAGCGAAGCGTATAAACCTAATCGCTCTAGCGTAGCGCCTTAAATAGATAGAAAGGTCGATACTACGCGACTTAGGCTTACGCGACTATTATAAGAACGTAGCGTAAGAGAGTTAATAGTAACGTATAAGCCTTAAAAGGCAGTTACGAGTTTAACTCGAAGAAGGATAACTCTTCGAATAAGTATAAAAGTAAGAATAAGGAATAGTAACCTAGGTATTATAGCTATAATAAGGTAGGCTATATCCGTCTAAACTATTTAAATAAGAATAAAGATAGTAATAAGCTAGCGGTCTATAAGGTAGCCGTAGGTAAGTTAAAAAAAGTAGAAGCGACGAAGATATTATATAAGTCTCTACTACTAAAGTAGATAGTATAGGGTACCTACCTATATAATATATACTAGTAGTATAAGTACGAGGAGAAGTTAAGTCTTAGAAGGGTCGTAAGCCCGCTAAGTTCCTTCTTAATAATACTATAGATATTAATATAGTATTACGAGCCTTCGTACTCTAGTATAAGTTGCCCTTCCGGCCGAACGCGGCCTTACTACTAGCTACTACCTTTATAAGTAAATTAGATTATTATTATAATACGTACTACGTACGTATAAGGCTCGCGGACTCCTTAGAGACTAAGCGCGTAACTAGAAGGATCTTTTACGTATATAATCTACTAGATCCTAATATTATTCTTAGCTATCTATAGTAACGTATATAACGAGTAAGTATCGATAGTAGTATAAATAAATAGCGTTATAGTAATAATTGTTTTAGCTAATTCGAAGTCTAAGAGGCCTATAATTCCCTTAAAGACCTCTAGAAGGCACTCGCTATATTTATAGTTAGCCTAAGTAGAATAGGCGAGGAGCTTACTCTAATACTAGAGGAGTTCTATTAGTTCGACGACGTTCTTAACTCTATAAAGAAAATATAAAGTAGGCCTATCGAAGGCGCTAAGTATACGATTAACCTAGGTACTATACTACTTTTTAGGCCTCTATACTACTAGTTAGGTAGAGAGCTTAAAGAGCTTAAAGAGTACCTAAAGACTAAACTCGAGTATAATTAGATCGAGTATTCTAATAGCGAGGTAGGTACGCCTATTCTATTCGTACTAAAGAAGAATAGTAAACTATAGCTATATATAAACTACTATAGGCTAAACGAGATTACGATTAAAAATTAGTATTCGCTCTCTCTTATTAGCGAGACGCTAGATAGACTTATAGGAGCTATATAGTTTACGTCGCTAGACCTTATAGACGTATATTACTATATTCGTATTAAACTAAGCGACTACTAGAAGACTACGTTCTATACGCGATACGGTTACTACTAATATAAAGTAATACTCTTTAGTTTAACGAACGCTCTAGTAACGTTCTAGGCGTATATTAACTACGCGCTAGTAGGGCTAGTAGATATAAGCTACGTAGTATACCTAGATAATATCCTAATCTATAGTAAGACTCGCGAGGACTACGTACGAGACGTATACGCTATACTTAAGACTTAAGAGGCTCTATAAATTTAGGCTTTATACGTAGCGCGCTAAGTATAAGTTCTTTTAGAAATAGGTTAACTTCCTTAGGTTTATAGTTATAACTAGAGGTATAGCGATAGACTCTAGTAGAGTAGCTATAATCGCCTCGTAGCCGAGGCCGACTACTCTAACTAAGGTTTAATCGTTCCTTAGGTTCGTAAACTTCTACTACTACTTTATCTTCGGATATTTAAGGGTTATAGTACTACTAATTATACTCTTAAAAGGCGCGAAGAATAGTAGGAAGCCGAGGCCTATTAGTTAGGGCGAAACCGAGAAGTAGACTTTCTTAAAGTTAAAAGAACGCTTCTAGGCCGCGCCGCTTCTTAGATACTTTAACTCTATATTACGCTTATAGGTCGAGACTAATACGTCTAACTATACTATCGCTAGTATTCTAAGCTAGCTATTCGAGTTAGAATAGTATCTAAACGCGTTCTTCTTATAGAAGATAATTAACGCTAAGTATAACTATAAGGTCTATAATAAGGAACTTCTCGTAGTATTACTATATTAGAATCCTTTAAGATATAGAGACCTTACTTCGAAGGCGCTACGTATAAGGTAGAGGTACTAGTTAACTACGCTAACCTAAAGGCCTTTATAAATATAAAGTAGTTAATAAGTTAATAGGCTAGATAGGCTACGTTCTTAGCCTCGTATAACTTTATAATTAGTTACTAAGTAGGTAAGCTAAATATAGCCGACGCGCTATCGAGACGTAGCGATTATATAAAGGACGCGTAGGCGATAAATAATCTACTACTATCGCTATAGTAGAAGCTCTAAGTTTAAAGCGACCTCTAAGTAGGCGAACTAGTTATAAACTATATTAAGGCTATCTATAACTTCTAGTATATAATAAGCTAGAAGGTAGCGGCTACGAAGGTAGCTAATAGGACGTAGTCTACTAGCTTAGAACGCTACGAGCCGGGTCTATATAGATTCGCGCTACTAATACGAGTTACTAGCGCTATTATTATAGAGGAACGACTATACGCTAATATCTTAGACCTAGTAATCGGGTACGCGGCTACGCTAGTCTAGCTAAACCTAATAGCGAAGGAGCTATATATATAGGCGGAAAGTAATAGAGACGAAAGCGATAAGTATACTATCTAAGATAGGTATATATATTACGAAGAGGCGTTATACCTTCCTTACGATTCTATATTACGAACGTAAGTAATTTATATATACTATAACGACTTCCTAGCTAGCTATTTTAGTAAGGATAAGACTATAGAACTTATTAAAAGGAAGTACTAGTAGCTAGAGGTTAATAAAGACGTTAGGTAATACGTCGAATCGTATAGTAGCTATTAGAAGGCAAAAGCGAGGTACTATCGTCCTTATAGCGAGATAGTTACGCTTCCTCTACTAAAATAGCTATAGAAAGATCTATTTATAGACTTTATTATAGACCTTCTACTAAGTAAGCGTAATAGTCGTATATTTAACGCAATTCTTATAATTATCGACCGCTATTCTAAGATAGTAACTTTCGTCTAGATAATAAAGCGCTATATAAGCGTAAAGCTTATAGATATTCTACTTAATAAAGTTATACGGCTTTAGAGTATACCTAGTAGTATTATCTCTAATAGAGGATCTATATTTACTAGCTAGTTCTAGTTAGACTTCTATTTCGAGGTATACGTAAAACGTAGGCTAAGTATAGCGTTCTACTTATAGATAGACGGCTAGACTAAGCGCGTAAACTAGACGCTTAAGTAGTACCTACGTATCTATTACGAGAAGAACTAAGACGACTAGGCGTCTATACTAGCCTCTATAGAATTTGCGTATAATAATACTCTAAATACGATACTAAAGATATCGCTATTCTATATTATTTATAAGTTCGACCTAGATTTAATAATAGAGACTCGTAAGAGGGACGTAATCGAATCTTAAGGCGCGATTCTATAAGAAGAAGTAGAGGTCGGAATAGGTCCTTAACTTTAGGTCGGTTCTAGGTCTAAGTTAGTTCCTAAGGGAACCGACCTAAGACTTAAATTAATAGGGTACCCGACCCGATACGAAATCGATAGGTTAGGTCTAAATACTACCGGTTCCTATATAGGTCTTTATAGAGACTTAAGTTTAAAAAGATAGGTCTAATAACGTAGAATAAAACTAGGTCGCCGTAGGAATAATAGGATTACTCTAATACTAAATATACGTATATATAGAACTAAGCGTAGTAGTATATTAGAAGCGCTAGTTAAAGTAGCGACTATAGTTACGAAGAAAAATAAGGCTATCGACTATACTTACTAACTACGAGATACGGAATTAAATACTATATATAATATTAACTACGAAATCTATTCTACTCTATAAGTATAACGTAAAAGCAAATACTTCCTTTACTAAGTACTATAGCGAAGATATATTAGTACTATATCCTCTTCGTTATTACTAATTAAGTCGAAGTTACTCTATTTAGTACTTACTAACGCCTCCTAATCCGCCTCTAGCTACTCCTACTACTAACTAACTATATTATTCGAAGGCTCGAACGTAGTTAATATCGGTAGCGCCTTCTTTATAAGCAAATCCCGAGCCTATTACTACGCGTTACGCCCTTAGAAACGATAGTATATAATATTACTAAACGTTAAGAGATCGTAGGACCGATTATATCGGCTCTAATAACGCGCTATACTAAAGTCGCGCTTATAACTAGTTCTAGCTACTAGGATAGAGAGGATATCCCGAGCTATTAGCGCGTAACCTAGATATTCTAATACTATTATCTTCTATAACCGGAGTAGATACTCTATAGAATAGGCAGCCGAGTCCTTAAATCTAGCGTAACGATAACGAGATATCTCGTCCGAATTAGCTAATAGCTATACGGTCTACCGCGGCCGTCTAAATACTTTTTAATTAGAGTTAGAGTTATTACTATCTAATCTACTATAGAGACCTATTACGAATAATATCGTAGAGCAGTATAAGGCCTTTTTCGGCCTAGACTAGGACATAGCTACGAGAGGCTTATATCGCGCGTATTCGACCTAGAATTTTAACTAGTAGTAATTCTTAAAGAAGGAATCGAGCCTCTTACTAGAGAACGCCTCGCGGTCCTAGAACGCCTATTTTATTACTAGATTAAGAAGAATCGTAATACTATATATATTGCCGAATCGCTCCTAGGTAGTAGTATAATACTTCTCGAGCTTTATCTATATAGCTTATAAGGCGGAATAAATCTTCTTTTACTAGAATTATATTTTATATTTAAGTTTCCTATCCGTAATATCTAGGATATCGAATAAGGTATTATAGTAGCTAAGAACAAGATAGATTATTAGCCCCTTTATCGTCCCGATCTATATCGTAGCCTTAGTAAAAGAAGTAGTAAGGTTAATAATATATTTAATCTTCTTCTATTCTATAGTAGTTAGCTTAAGTTCGGGCTAACCCTCGTTCTTAATATACTCGTTAATAATATCTCGTAGTTAAGAACTATATATTAGTATAATCGTAGTTAAGCTTTAACGGATCTTTATATCTTATATTAGGCGCAAAACTCTATTAGGCGTCTTCTTCTACTATTTATACTATTTCGAGTATAGATATAGATCTACGATCCTCTTTTACTATAGTACTATAAAACTCTCGAAGCGTTAAGTACTAGAGTTTACCTTAACTATAAGTTTATAGAACTTTATAGGGAGCGGTTATTAGTATAGCTTCTACCGACTACGTTTACTAACTATATATACTTCGTAAGGAGAATATATAGTACCTTTATTAGAACCGTAGCTAGACTTCCTACTTTAAGCCGACGTAAGGCGTTCGTATCTATCTTCTCGTCTTATCGTTCCTATTCTTCGTTTCTTAGCTCGATCTTAAGAGTAGTAAAGAACTTCCTTAAGGAGAGCTAGATTATATATATAAAGTATAAGAACTATTCTAGACGGGAGAACTCGTAGTCTTTAGTATCTAATATCTCTCTTATATCTCTATCTATTCCTTAAAGGGGAAGTTATTTAATTAAGACTAATAGCTTCGCTATATATCCGCTTATAGGAGCAAATATTAATAGCCTCGACGCTAGAACTTATTAGTTAGGAGGTATATATATAGGAAGGATACGTATATAGTAGTATATAGTATATTATTATTAGAAGTATTATCCGCTATTAGCGCTATAAGCCTATTAGAGATTTTAAATAAGTAAGTACGTCGAATAGTAGATCCGCTAGGACTTCGCCTATATAATAGCCTAAAATATATAGAAAGGCTAGTATAGCCTTATACTAGGCCTACTCGCTATTAATCTAGTAGCCTCGTATCGTAAGAAATAATACTCGGAGTACCTTAGCGTACTAACCGTCGAGAGCGATAGCTACCTAGAAGGTTCTAGATAGCTAACGTTTTAGATTATCCTTAGAGTAATTAACTACGTCCTAGATATATAACTTAATCGTAGCGGCGCTCTTAAAGTCGATAGATCTAGTCTCCTCTAATAGATATTCGTAGATATACTAAACTATAAGACTTTTAAAGAAGTTTAAAGGTAATCTAAGCTAGGAAACTATAAGCCTATATAACTCTAGAAACTTTAACTAGTCTAGGTGCTCGGTTCTAGTAAAACTTTTCTTAAGCCGTTCCTATAAATAAGAACTATTAGTATATCTACGTTATATATCTCTATAAAGCGTAGTTAGCGAGCGTAGTCGAGAAGTAGAGTTAGTAAGCGTAGTCGGCACCTTATTTTCGTAATAATAAATACTAAACTTATAAATTAATCTTTAGTAGCCTTAATAACTTCTCTAGTAACTCTACGCTCCTAGGAGGTATCTTCGTAGCCTACTAAATCGAGGTGCTTTTATAGAGCCTTTATTCTATTACCTAGTCCTAGGTATTTAATAACTTTATTATATCTCTTATAAATAACTCTTAGGGCGTACGTTTCCTAGTCTATACCTTTAACGAAAAATCTCTAGGCCTATAACGTTCGCGTATTCGAGTTCTATTTTATAGGGTTCGAAGATATTCTACTATACTTATTATAATACCTCGCCTCTTCGAGCTACTAATAGTAGTAGTAAAAGCCCTCGAACGACTAGGTATACTCCCGCCGCTATATCTATATACTATTAGTTTTAACCTAGTCCTTAGAATCTTCTAGTAGCTTAGTAAGGTTAGCTAAAAGTAGTATTCTATCTCGTATACTAGCTCGACTACTCGAGGTATTCGTAATCGTATAGCGTCCCTTCCTCTACTATTATACTACCTTCTTAATTAGACTAGAGTCGACGAGAGATAGCTATAATTCGGAGTTAGTCTATCGTTCGCGAAGCTATATACTTATATATCTTAAGAAAGAAGGAAGTATAGTACTACTACGTCGTATTAAAGTCGTAGGATATACTAGTAATACTATAATATAAAGTATATAGTACTTAGAAGGAATCGTAAAACTAAAGAGTAAAAGCTAGTAGAGTAATAGAGGTAAATAATATTTATAAAGGCGATTAAGTTTTATTAGTATAAGTACTAGCGAGGTATCTCTATTATAGGCCGACGGCCTATCCTAGTAGCGTTATAGAGATAGGCACCTCTAGTACTCTTATTAAGCTCGTAATAGTCGCGACTAATAAACGTACTAAGTACTCTTTAATTATAGTAACGCTATAGTCGCCTTCGAGGGCAAGTATCTTACTAGTATAAGAGGCTAGTAGCGTTAATAAAGCTTAAGTTAAAAAAGTAGAGTTAAACTTAGCCTAAGTAGATAAACCTTTTATAGAAAGAATTTAAAAACTACTTAAAGACTACGTAAAGCGATATAATACTATATAGTAGAAGGCTAGAAATAATACTAAGAGTAAGAAAAAGAAAAAGAATATAGCGAGCTAGAAGTTTAAGGTATAGCTAGAGCTCCTAGATCTAGTACTAGCTCTAAAGAAAAGGTAGTAGTATATCTCCGAAGGTATAACTACTATATAAGAGAATAAGGCTAGCATTAAATATACTTAGCTATCGAAGGTAAGACTTAAGCCGTCTATAAGAATTATAAAGAAGAATTATATATTCGGTAAGCTACTATAGATCGAGAGGTAGAGATAAGAGATATAAGTTAAAGAGGGCCGGCTAGTACTACGACGTAAACCGTAGACCGATATACTATCGGCGGCTATAACTAATCTTAACTTACGAGATATAGTAGTACTAATTAGCTATCCGTATTCTACCTAGCCTAAGAGGAGTTATAGAGCTTCTATATAAACTCTATCTCTAGCGACTAGAATTTACGTATAAAGGTCTTAGAGATAGCGAGCTTATCCGTAGACGTACCTAGAAGCTACTCGACGATATTCTAAAAGCTAAGTCCTCCTTCCTACTTAGAATCGAGCTATATTTCTTATAGAAGCTCTCCGTATACCGACTTCTTTATATTAAACTTATAAGCGTATAACTAGAACGCTAGCCTATTTCGCTTAGCTTATACTTTAGACGTAACTAGCTTCTAGAACCTATTACTATCCTAATCGTATCCTAATAAAATAAGCTAATCTAGGACTTCTAGAGTCTAAGTAAAGCGATTAGCTATATTAAACTTAGAGGACTTCTAGGAGAGATAGTTACGATATACTACGTAGTAATAGGGTAGGAAAATTTCTATTATAGTTAGAAGACGGCCTTCTACTATTAGCTCCTACTACTAGTTAGTATATAGTCGGTAGGCGTAGTCGGTACTAATTTACCTTCGCTTTCGCTATAGATACTAATATATAGACTAATTTTATAAGCTCTCTATAAGGCTCTTTAGAGCGTAGAGTATACTTCTAGTCTAATTAGAGGTACTCGAATACGTCCTAAAGAAGCTATTAGTTCTAGTAGTAATATACTCTTAATAAGAGCTACTTATATCTGCTCTAGATACTTAGAATACGTATCTCCTCTTATTCCTAGATTATAGTCTCTTAATAAGGTCTATTTCTTACTACGAGAAACTCGGCCTCTCCTTTATTAGTTATATAATAAACTCGGCTTAACTCTTATATTATACGCGTAGTATCGTAAGCGTATATACCTTCTTCTTAAACTATTAAATAGCTTTATTCTAAAAGGCGTAGACGGCGTAGCTCCTCTATACGGCCTACTCGCTCTTAGTAGTAACTCGAAGGCGGAGGTTAGTTATTTTATAGCTAGTACTAGCCGACCTTACTAGTAATACGTAGGGTGCCTCTAGACCTAACTTAGACTAATTAGTATTATACTAGTAGTTATAGTTATTATAAGAGCGAGAGGCTCGAGAGCTACTAGCTTAAAGGGCGTCTAAGTTAGACGCTAAAGTATCCGGCTTACGCCGCGCGTACTCGGCGTAAGATAAAAGTACGCTAAACGTATATAGAGGAATTAGTAAGAATTAGTCTCTTAATATCTCTAACGAGTATAGTTAAGGGCGCTTACTATATTACTATATACTAACCTTTATAATACTAATTCTTCTACCTTACTAAGAGTAGCGATCTATTAATACCTACTATACTTATACGAGGAGTATTAGTATAGCTAGGTAACTATAGCGAGACTACTAGGTTAGGAGCGCCGCTACTAGGCTATAAAAAAGAGTTACCGAACTCTAAAGCTAAAGAAGAAGAAAACGAGGAGATAAACGACGCTAACGATACGTAAGTAAGGCGCGAGCGTCTCGAATAAAAAAACGCTACGCTATGCGAATAGCTCGAACTCCGCGCTCTCTAAGTAGAAAATAAACGCTTAATACGAGAAGTTAGGACGACTATCCTACTAATACGCTTAAGTATAATAGTACGTAGCCTAGGCTCGAGGTACTCTAGCGTAGCAAGCGTTACTATAGATACTAAGGATAGTATACGCTATAGTAGTAACGATTATACGTCTTATAAATCTATTAAGCTCCGCTCTCCTAAACTATTTAAGAGCGAGACTATTAAGGAAGCCTAAGAATATATTCGCGTACTTAAAGTAAACTTTATAGCCGTACCAAGGAAGTTTATAACTAAATACTAGAAAGTTATCGCTAGTATTATATTCCTCGTAGGCGAAGCGTAAGAAGCCTAGTATAACGAGTATCTAGGTATACTCCTAGCGAGATATACTTAGACGTAGTTCTATAAGTTCCTATACGATATCGTTAGGGATTAAGCGAACTATACGCTCCTTATAACCGTCGAATACGAGATAATACGCTAAGGCAAAAATTAAAGCGTACGATAATTCGTAATAGACCTCGGTAACCTCGAGGTATAGCTTAGCGACTATACTAAGGCGTAGCTAGTTCGCTAGCTTCTCGTAAAGTTAAAGCCGTCGCTATAGAAGGATATTATTAAGAACTATATTATTCTAGCGAAGCGCGCTAACCTCGTCGCCCTAGCGCGACGCCTTAAATAAGTAGAAAAGTCGATACTATGCGACTTAGGCTTACGCGACTATTATAAGGACGTATCGCATTAGTAATCGAAGCGTAAGAGGGTTAATAGTAACGCGTAAGCTCTAAAGAGTAGTTATAGGTCTAACTTAAAGAAGGATAACTCTTTAGATAAGCGTAAAGATAAGAATAAGGAATAGTAATCTAAGTATTACGATTATAACGAGGTAGGCTACATCCGTCTAAACTATTTAAATAAGGATAGTAATAAGCTAGTAGTTCGTAAGGTAGCTATAGGTAAGTCGAAAAAAGTAGAAGCGACGAAGATATTATATAAGTCTCCGCTACTAAAGTAGATAGTATAGGGTACCTACCTATATAATACGTACTAGTAGTACGAGTACGAGGAGAAGTTAAGTCTTAGGAGGGTCGTAAGCCTACCGAGTTCCTTCTCGATAATACTATAGATATTAATATAGTATTACGAGCCTTTATACTCTAGTATAAGTTGCCCTTCTAGCTAAACGCGGCCTTGCCGCTAGCTACTACCTTTACGAGTAAACTAGGCTATTATTACGATGCGTACTACGTGCGTATAAGGCTCGTAGACTCCTTAGAGACCGAGCGCGTAACTAGAGGAATCTTTTACGTATATAATATACTAGATCCTAATATTATTCTTAGCTATTTATAGTAACGTACGTAATAAGTAAGTATTAATAGTAGTATAGACGAATAGCGTTACGGTAATAATCGTTTTAGCTAGTTTAAAGTCTAAGAGGCCTATAAGTTCCTTAAAGACCTCTAGAAGGTACCTACTATATTTGCGGTTAGTCTAAGTAGAATAGGCAAGGAGCCTACTTCGATATTAAAAGAGTTTCGTTAGTTTAATAAAATAATAATATCCTTAACTTTATAAAGAAGATACGAAGTAGGCCTATTAAAGGCGCTAAGTATACGATCGACCTAAAGCTAAGTACTATACTACTCTTTAGGCCTCTATACTACTAGTTAAGTAGAGAGCTCGAAGAGCTTAAAGAATACTTAAAGACTAGGCTCGAGTATAATTAGATCGAGCGTTCTAATAGCGAGGCGAGTACGCCTATCCTATTCGTACTAAAAAAGAATAGCAAACTATAGCTATATATAGACTACTATAGGCTAAACGAGATTACGATTAAGAATCGGTATCTACTTCGTCTTATTAGCGAGATACTAGATAGGCTTATAGGAGCTATATAGTTTACGTCGTTAGACCTTATAAATACGTATTACCGCATTCGTATTAGACTAAGCGACTACTAGAAGACTACGTTCCGTATATAGTATAGTTACTACTAATATAAGGTAATGCCCTTTAGGTTAACGAACGCTCTAGTAATATTCTAGGCGTATATTAACCGCGCGCTAGTAGGGCTAGTAGATATAAGTTGCGTAGTATACTTAGATAATATTCTAATCTATAGTAAGACTCGCGAGGGCTACGTACGAGACGTATACGCCGTACTTAAAAGGCTTCGTAAATTCGAACTCTATATATAGCGCGCTAAGTATAAGTTCTTCTAGAAATAAATTAACTTCCTTAGGTTCGTAGTTACGATCGGAGGCGTAGTAATAGACCCTAGTAGGGTAGCCGTAATCGCCTCGTAGCCGAGGCTAATTACTCTAACCGAAGTTTAATTGTTCCTTAGGTTCGTAAACTTCTACTACTACTTTATCTTCGGATATTTAAAGGTCGTAGTACTACTAACTATACTCTTAAAAGGCGCGAAGAATAGTAAGAAGCTAGGGCTTATTAGTTAAGGCAAAGCTAAGGAGTAAGCTTTCTTAAAGTTAAAAGAACGCTTCTAGACTACGCTGCTTCTTAGATACTTCGACCTTACGCTACGCCTACGAGTCGAGACTAATGCGTCTAACTACGCTATCGCGGGCATTCTAAGCTAGCTATTCGAGTCGAAATAGTACCTAATTACGTTCTTCTCGCGGAAGATAATTAATACCGAATATAACTACGAGGTCGATAATAAGGAACTTCTTATAGTAGTAGAATCCTTTAAAGTATAGAGGCCTTACCTCGAAGGCGCTATATATAAGGTAGAGATACTAGTCGACTACGCTAACCTAAAGGCCTTTATAGGTATAAAGTAGTTAACGAGCTAATAGGCTAGGTAGGCTACGTTCTTAGCCTCGTATAACTTTATAATTAGTTACTAAGCGGGTAAGCTAAACGTAGCCGATACGCTATCGAGACGTAGTAATTACGTAAAGGACGCGTAGGCGATAAATAACCTATTACTATCGCTATAGTAAAAACTCTAAGTTTAGAGCGACCTTTAAGTAGGCGGACTAGTTATAAACCGTATTAAGGCCGCCTATAGCTCCTAGTATATAATAAGCTAAAGAGTAGCGCCTATAGAGGCGGCTAATAGGACCTAGCTTACTAACCTAGAACGCTATAAGCCGGGTCCGTATAGATTCGCGCTACTAATACGGGTTGCTAGCGCTATTATTATAGAGGAACGGCCGTACGCTAATACCTCGGACCTAGTAATTAGGTACGTAGCTACGCTAGTCTAGCTAGACCCTACTATAAAGGAGCTATACGCGTAGGCAGAGAGTAATAAAGGCGAAAGCGATAAGTATACTACCCGAGATAGGTATATATATCGCGAAGAGGCCCTATACCTACCCTACGATCCCGTATTACGAACGTAAGTAATCTATATATACTATAACGACTTTCTAGCTAGCTACTTTAGTAAGAATAAGACTACGGAACTCGTTAAAAGGAAATATTAGTAGCTAAAGATTAACGAGGACGTTAGGTAATACGTCGAATCGTATAGTAGCTATTAGAAGGCGAAAGCGAGGCGCTACTATTCTTATAGTAAGATAGTTACGCTTCCCTTACTAGAACGGCTATAGAAAGATCTATCTATAGACTTTATTATATACCTTCTATCGAGTAAGCGTAATAGTCGTATATTCGACGTAATCCTTATAATTATCGACTGCTATTCTAAGATAATAACTTTCGTCTAGACGATAAAGCGCTATATAAGTATAGAGCTTATAAACATCCTACTTAATAAAGTTATACGACTTCGAGGTATACTTAGTAGTATTATCTCTAATAGAGGGTCTATATTTACTAGCTAGTTCTAGTTAGACTTCTATTTCGAGGTCTATATAAAACGTAGATTAAGTAAAGTATTTTACTTATAGACGGATAGCTAGACTAAGCGCGCAAACTAGACGCTTAAGTAGTACTTATATATCTATTATAGGGAGAACTAAGACGACTAGGCGTCTATACTAGCCTCTATAGAATTCGCGTATAATAATAGCCTAAATATAATACTAAAGATATCGCTATTCTACGTTATCTACGAGTTCGACCTAGATCTAACGACGGAGACCCGTAAGAGAGACGTAACCGAATCTTAGAGCGCGATTCTATAAGGAGAAGTACTAGTAGTAAAAGATGCTATAAAGAGATTAAAGTAGAATTATATAGATTTAATAAAGCGCTAGTAGTAAGTAAGCGAGTCGTAGGCTAAGTATTATAACTAGAAGTATTAGCTAAAGGAATATAAGGTCGGCGATATAGTTCTCTTATTTACGAAGAATCTAAAACTAAAGGTACTATTAAAGAAGCTAGCGGATAAGTTCGCTAGACTATTTAAAGTAATCGACGTAGTTAGGAAGTAGGCGTACTACCTAGCTCTTCTAACGGGATTACGTATCTATAATATCTTCTACGTATTCCTTCTAGAACTTTAATATAGTAGCGAATCGTAGGAAACTAGCTTACTTCTCGTAGATAATAAGAGCGAGTAAATAGTCGAGGAAGTACTAGAAACTCGAGTTAAGAAGAGTAAGAGGAAGTAGCTAGTCCGATAGAAGAGCTAGCTAGAGAAATATAATACGTAGGAACTAATCGAATATATCGGGGAATACGAGGCGCTCGAGGAATTTAAGGCGTAAGAGCGAAGTAAAAGGAGCTTATATAAGCCGTAAAGTTAACTATCGTAGCTACTACGCCGCTAAGCATTTTATAATAAGTACGCGCTAAGCGCTAAGGCTACGACGAGACGTTATATTACTATAAGAAGGTCGCGAAAATTACTAAGAGGAATAGAGAATATAAAGTAGAGAGAAATTATTTATTTATAGCGCCCGTAGGCGCGGCGTAAATAGGCCGTAGCACTAGCGTAGAATAGAAGTATAAAATAAAGTAGTAAACTATATAAGTAGTATAGAAGAAGTATAAGAAGAGAGTAGGAGGAGAGCGCGCGATACGCTAGCTACTCCTTTATACTATCGTTAACCTCGGTACTATTCTTCTCCTTACTCTTACTAGTATTAGCTCCCTTATTCTTCTTATTCTTCTTCTTCTTCTTTTTCTTTTCTACTATAAAGACCTCGTTATCGAAGATCTTCTTTACTTAGCTACTAAGATAGTTAGCGTAGGTAGTATAAACTACTATATTAAGGGCCTTCTAGAAGGCGCCGAGTAGGCGTAGACGCTACGAAGAATATTAGTAACGTATATAAGGAGTATACTACTCGTAAGATATACCTCGTACTTAAGCTTAAAGAGCTTAAAGAATAGGGCGATCTACTTACTAGCTATAAGTACCTTAGTAGCGGAGAGGCCGCTAGCCGCTAGCGTAGCGCCGGCTCTACTCTTATTTAAGGTCTTAAAGACTCTAGCCGACTTACTTTTATTAAACTATAGGACCTTAAGGCTATCGGCGATTAGGGCCTATAGATTAGTAGAGCGGCGGCGGAGCTACTTAGCGCGTACGGCCGGCCTACTCTCGGCTAGCTTAGCGAGGTAGAAGCGTAAGCGCTCCGCCTACGTAATAATATCTAGGTCGGTATAGCGGTCGTAAGCCTACGAAGTCCTATTATACGCCTCTACGCGGCCGTAGGTAGAAATAGATACTCTTAAGTATACTAGTAAAGTATAAGGGTATATAAGACAATCCTACTTCGCTACTACTAGCCGTATACTCGATAAGATAAGAACTACCCGAAGATAACCCTAAGACTACCTAACTCGAACTAAGGTAGAACTCTACTATAGAAGAGGTAGAAAAGAGAGAATAGAATAGAAGTAAGTAGGATAGGAGTAGAGAGAGGAGGTAGCTACTAGGTAAGAGATTAGCTATTTACCTACTAAAAAGAGCTATAGAAGGAAGGGAGAAAGGTAGACCCTTCCTACCTAGAATATATATTCCTAGAGACGACTCTCTAGGTCTAAGACGAATAGAAATAGAGGCCTCTATATCGACTCGATATACTATACTAGCTATATCTACTACTAGAACTAATTTTAGATGCTAAAATTCTATGCGTAGGGCTTGGCGCTTAGCGCTAAGGCGCACTAAGCGAAATTCTAGTTCCCCTAGGCATCGGCCTATAATATATATTTTTAGCGCGAATAAGACACCCCTACTACTAAGAGTTTTTTAGCCTAGGAGGCTTTTCTCTCTCTTCTACGACTAGTTAGGCATTAGGCCTACCCGTACTATATAGTCTTCGACTCCTATAGCACGTTAATAGAATAAACAAACAAATAATAATATAGCGGTCGTAAGAGTAGTTATCGTTATTATAGCGCTAGTAATTCTTCTTCTTATTTAGTTTTATAACCTTATTATACGGCCGAACGCCGGCTATACGTACTATATTAGTAAGGAACTCGTAGCTAATACGTACGCGAGACGCTAGACTTACTAGTTACTAAATATAGAAGATAACGATAATAGTCGTCGTTCTTAGTAGCGGGAAGGTTAGTAATAGTACGAGGGTCGGCTAAGATTATAGGCGCGGCGTTCTTCTTAGAAGCTATAGTACTTATAGAGCGAGTACTAGGAAGATACTAGGAAATTATATAGATAGTACGAGGCGAAGGTAGGGCGCTTATCTAAAGTTAGTATATTAGAATAAGTATTAATATAATTAGGCGCGAACTTATAGCCCGCACCTACCTCGTAACTAATATATAGCCTATATAGAGTCTATAATATAAAAGTCCCTTAAGATCTAGTACGTTACTATAGTACTACTAAAAATCGCGCACGTTACGACGTAACCGTAACGTAATAAGAACGTAAGCGACCGGCTATCGTATTAATATAGACTCTTCTATAAGCTAGAGTAGCTTTATAAAAGGGAGGAGATAATTATAAGAGCGAGAGGCTCGAGAGCTACTAGCTTAGAGGGCGTTTAAGTTAGACGCCGAAGTATCCGGCTTACGCCGCGCGTGCTCGGCGTAAGATAAAAGTACGCTAAACGTATATAGAGGAATTAGTAAGAATTAGTCTATTAATATCTCTAACGAATATAATTAGAGGCGCTTAATATATTACTATATACTAACCTTTATAGTTATAGTACGAGTCGTCCGCGCCTTTCTCTCTCTTAATATTAAAATAGAAGCTTTCCTTATCTTAGTTCGCTATCTATATAGTAGGCCTATCCTACGCGCGCTTATATTTCTTATCGTCTCTATTATACGTTAGTACTACTAACTATATTAGCCGACTATATAGATTATTACTTACGCTATCTAGTCGTACTAAGCGTAGTACTCCTCTCTCTAGGCCTTAATCTTCTTCTACTACTACTTCTTTAATAAGAAGCTCTATATATTATTAGAGCCGATTAAAAGCTTCTTCTACTAAGTAAAGGACTTATTTCTAGCTTTGCGCTACTTATTTACTATAGCTCTCTTAGGCGATATATTTATACGCTAGCTACGCTCGTAAAGAGTATTAGGATTAGAAGAGTAGGTATCTATATCTTTCCTTATAGCGCCTAGTTATATCTAAAGTATAGAAGTACTTATACTATCTAAATCCTTATTTATAAGGTAGAGACGCTTCTATAGACTATTAGAGGGCGCGGTACTTATTAGACGTCGCTTTTATTACGCTATTATCGTAAGTTTAGTCGCTAAGAAGAGATAAGTATCGCGAGGTATATAGTAAATATACGCTTAAAATATAGTAGTAATACGAGTATAGTAGCGGTTAAGGTAGTAGTTATTATAGTAGGAGCTAAGTACGACGAATTCTAGCTTTAAGTATACTAGAAGCTTAGTACGTAGCTATTCCTACCTAGCTACTAGCTTACCTCTATACGTAGAGTTTAGCTTCTTATATCGTAGTCGGCTACTATAGTCGGCGATATTATATAATATATTGCTTGCCTAATATAGCGTATACTAATATATACGACTATATACGAATAGCGATAGCTATAGACGTACTCTAGAGCTATAAGCCGTCGTATACGTTACTTAGATTAACTTTACTATCGCTAGCCGAAAAGAGTAACTACTATATACTTATACTCTTAACGACTACTCGTCTACTTATTACTAATAGTTACTTCTTAGCTTATACTATCGACGACTACTTATCTTCTTAGCATAGACGGCTTCTTCTTAGCTTATATTACCGACGACTACTCGTCTTCTTAGCGTAGACGATTACTTTTTAGTTTATACTATTAACGACTACTAGTCTCCTCGGCGCTAATAGTTACTTCTTAGCTTATACTATCGATAACTACTTCTCTCCTCGATATTAAAGTAGTATTAATAATTATTTTTTCTCTTCTACTATTATAACGACTTAGTTCCTCGATATAAAAGTAGGCTAGAGAGTCTATTTTTCTATTCTACTACTATATTATAACTACTTAACTAGTAATACTATAGAGTACTAGTAAGTCTAGCTTTTTCTCTTCTATAGTCTTTTATATATTCGTAAAGAACTTCGAATAACGAAATATATATACTATAGTCGATATTATCTATATAATGCCCGGATATAATCTATACTATAGTAAATATTTGCGTCTATTACTATATTCTATAGAGTAGCGAAAGCGATTATAGCGTTCGCGTAACTATAACTTCTACTAGATAAAGATCGGTAGAGGTATCCTAATATAGTAGTAGAATGCGATATAGTTCTACTATATAGCGCTATTAAACTCTAACTCCCCTTCCTATAGGCCTATATATTCTAGTAGTCGTATACGATTTTCTAGTACTCCTATCCGCCCTAGCTCTTCTCTCTCGTACCTCTATCTATCCGCTCCTTCTAACTCTTTAATATCTCTATCTATACTACTCGATACCTTCTTTTATTTCTTAAGCGAACTCTAATATAGAGTTTAACTCGAGCCCTCCTCTACGAGTATATCGTAATATAGATACTAATATACCGCTATTAGTACTATCTCTACGCGTAGGAAATAAGGCTACTAAGTAGTAGCGAATACGGCTACTAAAGGCTATAGTACTAGACGACGAGTCTCGTAGGAAGGTAGTAGTTCTATAGAAAAAAGCGATAGCTATAAGGACGATATAGCGACGAACGAGAGCTAGTAAGTCTAGTATCTCGAAAAAGTAGTTAAAGCTAGAGATAGTAGCTTAACGAGAGATTCGAAACTTTAGCGAACGATAGCTTTATATATCCGAAGGATCCCTTTTTAGCGCGTTATCCGCGAGATTATAATAGATAGAAGTAGTAGCGATATTATTAGAATTTAGGTAGTAGTACTTAAATACTTATAGGAAGCGGCGGAGGCATTTCTCGTTATAGAGTTCGAGATTTCTAACCTTCTAGTAATCTACGCGAAGCGCGTACGGCGTTACTTTATAAGCGAAGGATATATACTTATATAGTTATCTACGCTACTAGTTTACTAGCTAGAATAGAGGAGGGAATAATAATATATATATATAATACTAGGTTACCGACTATAATTGCCGACTATAAAGAGCCTAGTATACGTTACTATACTTAGAAGCTTAGAATTAATATATACGGCGCGGGTAAAGCCGTAGCTAGCGCGCTAGCGAGCCTAACCTCTACCTTAGCTAACCTATATACTCTTACTAAACTATTAGTAATACTACTATCTCTACCTTCTTAGAACTTATTAGCGGTCGCGCTTTATTAGCCTATTACTATCGCCTTCCTTTTTTATATCTTCTAACGAATTTTCGTATTATACGTATAAAAGACACTACCGCGTACGTTAATCGTAGCTTAATCGACTACTTTTCTCTCGCCTCTTCGCGTATTTATAATAGCTTAACTTCCTACTAATAAGCCTAGCTAGTTCGCCGAGTAATACTTCTCTAGCTAGGATATAGCGTCTGCTCCTTTTTTATTTAAAAACCCTCCTTTACTTAAAAACCCTCCTACGAGTAATAGTAATATCGACTTTAGACTTCTTAGTAACTAGGCGCCCTCTTCTAACTAACGTAGCGCTTCTACTCCTCCTTCTTTAATTTCTAACTCCTCTACTTATAATAGTAACGACTAAGGAGCTACTAGTAGAAACGACTAGAATAGTTCTCGCGGAAACGCGAATAGTAATAATAGAAATAACGAAGATAACGGCTTCGTTATTAATATCGATAATAGTAATAGCGACGAGAGTAATATCGACGAGAGTATTTTACTACCTACCCCTCCCTCTTAGCTTTCTAGTAAGGCTTTATAGAAAACTATACTAGGCGGTCGGCCTCGTCTCGATAAGTAGAAGCTCGCTTACTAAATAGCTCGTAAGAGATAGATCGAGATAGATAATATAGTAATAGTAGTAGTAGTAGTAGCTAGAAATATAGTAGATAGAGACTTAATAGATAGAGATATAGTAAATAATAAAATAAATAGTAGCGTAGTAACTAGAGGAGTAGTAGGTAGAAAACGATTACTAGGTAGAAAACGAGTAGCGAAAAAGAAACTAGCTAGAAAGAGAACGGCTAGAAAAGTACCGGCTAAAATACTAGTAGTAAGTAAAGGAGGTCTAGCTTATAGAGCTAATATACGGAAGACTTATTACTATAAGCTAGGTAGTAAGTTATATAGTCGGTACTTATAGTCGGTATTACTAACTTATACTCTAGCTATCGCGCTCTAAGAGATCTATAAGTACTAGAAGTCTACGGATCTACTTATACTAAAGCTACTCTTTAGCTATCTCGTTTACGAAGTTTACTACGACGTTTCTAGAGGCTTAGCTATTTCTTAAGAAGGTTACTATTAGTAGGCGAGCGCCCTTAGTACTTTATAAGAAGCCGCCGAGAGTGCTCTAGTCTACTTCTTCTCGAGTATATATATTTCTAGTTATTCTATATTCGATCGATATTAACTATATTATAGGTACTAACGTTACTACGATTTACGTAAAGCGAGTAACTATTTAGTAGAGGAATATAAAGTTTATTATTAGCCTACTCTTATCTTAGGGAATTAATATATTTAGTAAGAGATAAATCTCTATAGTATATATAAGGAAAATCGTTATAACTATAAAGAGTATATATAGTAAAAATTATTATAAGTAGAGAGGTTACTATAGTTAGTATTCGTAGTTAGTATGCTTATAGTTGCACTAAATCGTATAACTTGCCGTATTAAATTAAATATACCTTTAAAACCCGTCGCTTTCTATACTTTCTACTTCCTTTAGTTTCTATTTATTTATAACTCTTAATTTTCTATATCGTATTCTATCGAATCTTATATTTCTATTAGGACCTATCTTTAGACCTATTATTAGACCCGAGTCGGACCTATCTAATACTTATATTTATTAAATAGGTCTAGAACTAGGTAGGAACCGGCTAGGATCCGACCTAACTATTATAGTTCTATATATTTAGGTCCTAGACCCGACCCGGACCCGTTCCGGCCTATTCTAACCTCTACGAACTATATTATACGCCTTCTAGGAGTTTCTTAAGATAAGAGGAAACTATAATCCTAGTACTATATACGCGTAGACTAATTACTAGAACCTATTAATTTATATTAGAAAGGCGACTACTCCTACTATATCTACGCTATCTATAGCTTTAGACGCTTCTTTAATCTTCTACTTCTCGCGGTCGATAAGGTTAAGGCCGAGGCTTTTCGCTAGGCCTACGTTAATTATAGCGTAATATTAGTACCTTTTATTAATAAGAATAGATATTCCGACGTTGTTCTATAGGACTACGTCGGTATATATTAGCTCCTTATTTATCTTTCTTCTAATCTTCTTTAGGTTCTTCTATTTATAATATACTAATACCTCCTCTACTCTCTTCTTTTATCTTTAAGAAGGAGTTACGCTTTTCTCGTAGTAGATACTACGGAGTCCGAATACTCTATATCGCTTTCTAATAATAGTTTAATACTTGCTATATTAATCGTCGTAGGCTAAACGACTAGTACGTAAGAGTATTCCTTAATACGATATCTATTACTTCTATAGCGGAAATAGAGCTTATTTTTGCGGCGTCTCTCTCTCTTCTCTACGCTAACCTACTTAGCCTATCGCTTTCCTTAGGTTTTCGTACGATCTACTTAAGATTTCCTTTATCCTTCTCTCGTACGCTTCGTAGTTATTAGAGTATCGCTATTAGTATTAATCGCTAGAGCTACCTAGGTATTCGGCGTAAGTATCGCGCTATTACTAATAGAAGCCTTCCTCTTATTCTTAGCCTACTTACGATTCGCTATCTTAAACTAATCTATCGTCTCGAAGTTAGTTATAATTCTCTTAACCTTCTTAGAATATACGTAGTAGTCCTCCGTTTTTAGTATAGACGCTATATAAAGTTTCGCGGCATTCGAGAACGTATTCTTTAGCGTCGCGATCTTCGTAGCGTCTTCTTAGTTCTCTCTACTTATACTTAGTAGAAGTCCGTAGAATTCTAGCTAGTATTCGTACTATAGTTACCCTTACGCGTACTATAGAGTAGTAAGTTACTCTAAAGCCTTCGACTTCTCGTTACTATTCGTAAAAACGTACTCGAGCTCTATAAAGAAAGCCTCGGAATCCTTATCTTCTATCGCGCTCCTTCTCTTCTAGAAATATCTTATTCTCGCTCTCTCTCTTTATAGTAGTATATCGTACGTAGTATCCTAGTAGTAATCTACGAAGAGCGTTAGTATTACTACGAATCGTATATAATAGGAACTCTAAAGATATAGTAAGTAGTCGCGAAAGGTTTCTAAGCGTCCGTCTTAGGTTAGTAGCTTCTAATCTCTAGAGCCTAATAGTTCTTATCGGGCCTCTAGTATAGATATAGCTAGTAGCCTTTCTAGTAGTACGCGAAGAGCGTCTACTACTACGCTTAAGTCCGTTCTTTATATAGTAGATTCCCGAGTATTTCTATCGCGAAGCGCGTTTTCTAACTCGCTCTTAAGCCTACGCTACTAAGTATAAAGCTCTCCGACGATACGTTATATCTCTACTATAGCTATCTTTAGTATAAGAACTACGTTCCCTAGTAAGTTTACTATAGCCTCTAGCGTTACTACTAAGAGCGTACTATTAGGTAATAGCCTATTTATTTCTACGAGTAATTAAACTTAATATTACGGGCGAATAACGCGTACGTAGATAGTTCGTAGTAGTATTTAATAAGTTCGATAAGAAGAGAGATATTTATTCTAAGATATTTAAGAGATATTAGTCGGTACGCTAAGCCTTCGTACTAGAGAAGCTAGTACTTAGTAACTAGGGCTTCGCCCTTTATACTTAGTTTATAGCTAGTTCTAGACTATTTATATTTATACTTTAATAAACACTTAATTATCTTCTTCTATATAAATAATATCGCGTTATTATACTATAAGCGCTACTAGAAGAAAATAAATAAAATAAAGGCTAAATTAATAGAACGATACGAGCTTACTTAATAAGGCCCTATATAGTAGTTCCTCGGAATTAGAGTAATATATAATTATAAGCGTAAACTCCTCTAGCTATTATAAAGTAACTATATTAAGTAGATAACGTACCGTTTTAAGATTACTACGAATACTTTAAAGAAGGTAGTAATACTACTACTAGTAAATATAAACTAGACGATTCTAGAAGACTATTAAGCTACGCTAGCGGAGGTTAAGAGGTATTAAGAACGAGTTAGTAGTATAAACTAGGTAGTAATTAAGACTAGACCTAATATTACTAAATTAGTATTAGTATTATTACGCTATCTACTAAACCTAATAAAATAATACCTCCGAGCTACTAATAACTATATTCGCTATCTCTATAGTATACGCTAACTATTACTAGTTTATAGTCGAAAGCTATATTACTCGCTATTAGTATACTATAAACTACTACTACTAGTATACGTATAAGAGGAGTTCCTCGCTACTATAAACGCCTCGTTTACTAATAATACTAACTATAAATCGTCTAAAGGATAGCTATTCTACGCCTTTAGAGGTCCTGTCGCGTAAAAGGCCGCTAAATAAACTATAGTTATAAAGTTATCTACTAAGGCTAAATTAATAGCGCTATTATACGCTAGAACCGAACTAATATAGTAGTAGTCGCTATTTACCCGCCTTAGAATTAAGTTTATAGAAACGCTAACCCTATACTATAATAACTAATAAACGCTAAGGTTATTATCTAAACTAGGTTCTATTAATAGTAAACTACGACACGTTAATATCTATAAATACTAGCTACGATAAGAGATTTAGAATAGACGTATTTACGTTAAATATATTAAGATAACCTCTATACTAGCTAATAGATTAACTAAACTACTACCTGCCTAGAAATACGCTAAATTCGTAAAATAGCTAAACCTTTACGAACTAAATAATTATAGCTAATTAAAGGACTAGAAAAGCCTATTAATTATTAAAGGCAACGCGGAAACTATAGAAACGAGCTTAAACGCTAGCTACGCTACCGCTATAGTATCGGCTTTAATAGACTAGTTTACCT
Source organism: Cercospora zeina (assembly GCA_022702355.1). NCBI lineage: Eukaryota > Fungi > Ascomycota > Dothideomycetes > Mycosphaerellales > Mycosphaerellaceae > Cercospora > Cercospora zeina. The sequence goes on from JAKLWX010000005.1 coordinate 4,501,692, forward strand.
TATAAGGTATAATTAGTTCGACTTTTAGAAGTATCTTCTTACTTCTTATTATCTAACCTAATAGTAGTTTAATAGCTATTAAGCTAAAGGAGTATATTGCGATACGGAGATGTCTTAGAATACGAGAAGGTGTCTTAGGGTACTAGAAACCTAAGATATATAGAATCCTTAAATATTAAAACGGGGATTTAAACTACTAAGGCCCTAATTATATATAAGCGTTCCTATAGTAAATTCTAGGAATGGACAGAGATCGCTTCCCGCTAATTCTATATCACATGACTTTAAGTGACTCTCCGGAAGGTACCCGCATACTTCCGTGACTACGCGCCGCTCAGCGCGACATCGTGCGAATGGAGGCAATATCGGCCATCGCCATGCCCGCATGCGAATTCCCAAGAATAGCTTCGCAAAGCGGCTCTTTTGTGGCTACCAGGAATGTAATCCACTTGCCGACCTCATCTGTACGACTTCAAATCTTCTTCTCTGGCCAAAATCGAGCAAAAACAGTTTTTGTCATCATCGAATTATATTAAAACAGTGTAAGTGCGACGCCTTTTACCTTGGCACAGCCGAAAAGGAGACGGTATGCCACAGTAAGGCAAGTCGAAATGTAACCTTGAGATGGCATGCCGCAGTCGCTTCACACAGCTCACTTCCCCCGTCCTCCTCCTCCTCCTCCTCCTCCAATTCCTCCTCCCCTCCCTCCTCCTCCACCACCACCACCAACAACAAAAACAACAACAAAAACAACAAAAACAATAACAAATTCTCCCCCATCATCCTTCACGCTCTCCGTAAAAAGAATACTACATCTATTCGCAACTCGGCCCGAAACAACGCCATAATTTCCATCTCGGAAGGAGGAGAGAAAGGATACGCATGTTCGAGAGGAGGAGAAGGAGGAAAGAGTACAACAACAATAACAACAACAACAACAACAACAACAACAACAACAACAACAACAACAACAACAACAACAACAACAACAACAACAACAACAACAACAACAACAACAACAACAACAACAACAACAACAACAACAACAACAACAACAACAACAACAACAACAACAACAACAACAACAACAACAACAACTTGCGGATTTGTAGATGGGACGAATTTCAACTTGACGGCGGTGTACTCCGGTGCCGGTGAGAGATGATGTTTGTGCGTATTATGTCACGATCATGAGAAGGTGGAAAGATGGTGCGAGTCCATGATTGTAAAGGGCGCAGGAGGGGAAGATGGCGGGAAAATGTCTTGGAGAGGAGAAGAGGAAGCACACCATGTATCAACGATGGGAATCGAAACAACTGCGACTTTGATAAGTAGTTCAACCTTCGTTTCATGTGTGACTGCATGCTTGCTCCTCCATGTTGTACTTCTGTCAAGTTAAATCGCACTGCAGAGCTGCCGCCATGTGCCTCCGGCTGTCACAGGGCTAATAGACAGTCACCTCTTCATTTCATCCTTCAGCGCCACGCTTGCTGTTCCTCTGTTCCATTCATCAAGGCAAACTTGTCCGACTTACTGTCCCTCCGGCCGCCGATCTCCTAGTATCTTCCATAAGCGAAGCGACTCATCCCCATGCCCATCGAATGCATGCCAGGACTGCCGATCGTGTTCTGAGACATCGGCGAGAGACCTCCAAATTGAAGATCACCACGATCACGACGGTATCGTGGATCACGACCGACTCGAGCTGGTGGCTGGCCCCAACTGTCATCGAAGAAGGACTTGTTGCCGTTGGGTCCACGGTCGATGCACCACTCTGGAGGCTGCGACCAACGACACCAGTAGTCGCGACGCTGCTCGATTGGTCCCTGCACATAAGAAGCCAAGTTCTCGTAGACTGGGATGAGGATGCGCGTGTTGGTCTCGCTGAAGCATGAAGAGGTGCTCGAAGCAGATGTAGTACGTCGACTGCCTGCTGCGCCGGAGTGCGATGAAGCTGCGCTGCTCGAGATGCTGGAATGCGAAAGTTGTGGTGTGCTGTTCATGACAGCACGGAAAAGTTCTTCCTGGCGGGTAAACTTGGTGCCTCCCGTCCACCAATCGCGGAGCTCGTCGTCGTAGCTCTTCTTTGCAGGCTTCGCAACTGGCTTGAGCGGCACGACCGGTCTCAATCGTCGAGTATCTTGTGGCTTTGGAGTCATGAAAGGCTCGACGTCCACATCCGGAACGCTGCCAATAGTGAGGACGCTGGTTTTGCGGTCGGTGGGAATGTGAATATCTCCGCCAGAAGTCCTCTGAGAATCCTGCCAGTTCCAGCACAACTGATTCATATGAGCTACAGTATATGTTCGTCCCGTGGAAGAGGAGATGGCACTCACGTTGTTGACAGGGAAAGCTGGCGGGCTCATGCTGTGGAAATGATCATCCCGCTCAGCAGCTCGCATAGGATCGTGAAGCACAGTACGCGCGAGGTTGGCTTGGCTGAGACTGCGCTTCACCGCAATGTCGACAGTCTTGTGCAACTGATCGCGTAGAGCTTCGCGCGTGGGCGTGGACTCTGCGAGGTTGTCAGTGCGCAATCCGGTACTGACATGGGATGCAACTACAGACCGGGACCTGTATCATGGCGGCGCTCTTGAGTGGGAGGTATCTGCTGTGAGTCAGCCATTGATATGCACGTGTTGGTTTCTGCCGCTGCATACGTGGTGCACACCCGAAGCCGTCGATTTTTCATGGCTGAGGCTCGGCTGCCAATTGAACGCGGAGAGGTATTCGTTCGCGTTCGTGCTGAAAGGGTCCTCCTGTCTCGAGGTGAGCGCCATGGGTTGTGTAGGTGGTCGTTCCTGCGCTGAAGAGATGCGGGAGTCGGTCGGTGGGGCGACTCTGGCAGTGAGAGGTGCCGGCTCTGCATGGTCGCTGGACGTGCTTGGCGCATATTTGAACGCGGTCTTGCTCCCATCTCGCTCCGGAGATGCTGCTGGCGTGGGCTCGGGCAGTGCCGACTTGATGTTGTCCTGACCAAAGGGCGCGCCCGTCACCGAAGCTTCGCGTTGCTTGGCGAGTACTCTGAAGTAAGCAAGAGTGTGCTGCTGCAGTTTCTGATACGCTGTTTCCCCCTTGAGACGATCCCCCGCCAGCTGGCCTTCCGTCTTCTTGCGGATATTGCTGAAATGACCGATATTGTCCCAGGCAAAGTTGGCGAGCGACCACATGTGCGCAGCAACATCACCGTTGGGGTGCTGGACGAACTGCACATGGCCATTGGTTACGCCGCCGGTCGTGCCCAGAAAGTCCGGAGGAGGCAGCTCTTGGCGGAAGACATCAAGGATCTCTTTCTTGTCATATGCTGCCTCGACAGTCTTCTGCTGCTCCATCTCCGGCCTGTCACCATACGTGCTGACATGGACCGGGGCTTTCGGCGCACGAGGGCCATGGCGAGTCATGAGCTGGAAGCCCGACCCGTCATCCCGAGCGGACGTCTCGCGCAAGTCGGCGTGGCTGGAAGGCGCGAGGTACTTGTTGATGCGCACCTCGACACCGCTCTCGCTGGCGTCGACGGGCTTCCAGGCGAGCTTTGCTTTGTTGCGAGATGCATCGTTTCGAGCCTTCTCGAGCTTCTCGGCGGGCGGCGGATTGTACAATGCCGCTTCGGCTTGCTGGATGCGCTCCTGCTGGCGGCGGAGCTTCGCGTGGGCGAGGGCCATGTCCGAGGTCGACATGGCGGCGCGGGGAGACGATGCGCGCGTCGACTCGTGGAGCTGGGGCGTGTCGGGGATGTCCTTTGAGGAGGAAGGCGCACTGCTGCGCGACAGGGGCCGAACGGGGTCGAGTTCCGGCGTGCCCAGCGGCAGTCTTCTGATGGGCAGATGTCTGGCCTGCGGCGCGGCGCGTCGTGCTGGCATCTGCAGCCTGCCTACGAACGGGCGTCTCGTGTTGGAGCGGTGTTGGTGCAGCGCGTGCTGGAGAAGTTGCAGCGGCAGGCGCTAGTGAGCGAAGCCGCATCGACAGGTCGAGTCGAGTCGGGAAGGCGCGCGTCCTGCGCGTTGGTCGTCCGCCGCCGCATGGATCGGTCGTCGCCCATCAACGATGGAGTGAATGCGGCCATGCTTCTTGACGAGGCCCATCCGCGTCGCCTCCTCTTGATCGTCGCTGGTCTGGAGAGGCGCGGCGTTCATCTGCGATTCTCCGTGGCAGCAAGCGCGTTCCACGTGCCGCCCGCCCGCCCGCGTTCGTGAGAGCGGAGACGACTTCACGATGAAGACGGCCTTCACCATGCATGGATGCATTGCTGATGGAAGCCGTGTCGAGAGTCGCGTGATGTGGAGTTGTATTACTAAGCCCGCGTCTCATTTCACGGGTTATCCACGCCTCTTCCCACCACCGTGCGACCTCGCATCCGCAACGCATCAACACGCGCGCAATGTCCTGCATCACGCGCTTCTCGCCACTCGCCAGGAAGCTCTTCGTCTGCCCTCCCGCCACGCGCCTGCTTGCACGCCACTTCGCTACTGCACCCACAACAACATTCACCGCTTGCGGCGGCCACGTGCATGGAAGGCGTCAAATGCCCATGACTGACAACGACTACGAAAATATCTCGGCGCTGCGGGAGCAAGGTCTCAAGTGGCCGGAGATTGCGCGCCGCCGTACGCTGAAGGCCAGAAGCGTGCCAAAGTTTTCTATGACAGGTGCACAGCAATCGAGGTCCGCAGGCGCTGGACCGCTGCCGAAACTGCCGCGATGCTCCGGTTGCGCGAACAGGAGCATCGGTCCTGGCGTGACATTGCCCATGCGATGAATCGCTCGTGGCTGCCGGTCTACTACAAATATGACAGGCTCCGTTCAAGTGCCCGTCATGGCAGCCGACCTGCCCCGAGCCCGTGGACGAAAGCCGAGGAGGAAAAGCTGCCGCATCTCGTCAAGCAGCATGGGAACAGGTGGCATAAACTGAGTCGTCTCATGACGTCTCGAAGTGCGACGGCCTTGAGGCTTCACTATGACGCCATCATCGACGCCTCGAGTACGCGGAAGACACCTACACCTACTCGTACACATAGCAATACCTCTCCCCCTCCAAAGTAAATATTCCCTCCCCGATCGTGATGCCCCGAAACCCATCATTAACCCCCAAATCAAACCGATCATCCAACCTCGCGTCTCGACTAGGCGGAGAATTCAACAACGTCACCGTCCCCGCAATCTGTTTCCACACCTCCCCCTCGTCAAACAAATGCAAATTCTGCCAGATCCAATACACCCGGTCGACTTGTGCATGATGGAGATAAAACCACGGATCTCCGGGAGATGTGTAGAAGTCTCCGCCGGGGTCTCCGCCGACGATATAGTGCCCGCTGGCGTGGGCGCCGTAGAAGCGCTGGGGTGGGGAGAAGGCAAAGGGGCCTTGAAAGACGTTTTGGAACGTGGCGATGTCGGGAGAGTTGGCTAAGAGCGTTGTGACGTTGTAGTCGGATGCCCCCGAGGCCGCTTCTACGGAGAGATCGCGGCGGAGGCAGCGAGGGTTGTGGCCGAGGCCATCGGTCCGAGGGTTGGGAGTGATGAAAGTTGGGCCGTAGCCCGCCAGACCCACGGGCCCCAAGTTGACGCTCATGTTCTTGAAAGGGCCGCTGGTGACGCAGCCGCCGCCTCCGGCTGGAGAGACCACTGTGACAGGAGTCGTCTCGTTCGAGAATACGATGGGAACCTTGGCAGGCTCCGGAGCGCCGTTCCCGCCGAGCGACGAGTCGGAGCCATCGAAGATGGGCGCGTTGACGACCGAATTGGAGAGACGGGGCCAGTTGATATAGGGATGGTAGCCGCGGTATCCACACTCTTCGCGCAAGGCCTTCTCATATGTCCAGACGAAGTAGCGATGCCAAGTGAGGAAATTGCCCTACCATACTCGATCAGTCACCATTGAGAGACTTGCAGCTGAATATTGGAAAATCTCGAGACAAACCGTGTTATGAATGCTTATGGTCTGGTTGACGTGAGTGGCGATAAAATCATCATATCGACTCTTGGCTCCCGGTGCGATGCTCCCGCTAAGCGCAGGCTTACGCTGAAGACATTGCACGGCCTGGATATAGGCTCGCTTTTCGTCCGGCTGGAGCGAGTCCCAATCTTTACGTCGATACGCGTTCTCGAGCGTGCAAGTACTGTTTGTGGAATTACTGCTGCTGCCCACATATTGTTGCAAATTCTGCCAGCTTTTGCGCGCCAGGGCATCGGTTCCGCTGGTCGATCCGGGTATCCATTCTTGAGGCTCGTCAGGGGTTGGGGGAGGAAGGGCTGCGAGAGCTGCCGTGGAGAGCAAGAGCCACGCCGTGAGAATTAGTTTACACATTATAACGACCGGAAAAAGGTTGGAAATGCGAGGGGCCGTCATCTGGGAGGAACGTGGCACCTACGTTCTGACCTGGTGTTACTTGTACTAGATGGTGCACTGCAGGATTGGACGCTGGCTCCGAACGAGGGACGCCTGGCCGTGGGAAGCGGCAGCAGCGGCCGCGAAGACGGCTCATCAGCGAACAGTCGCATCGTTGCGGCGCCAAATGTCGTAGCGCGCAGAAGGAATTGCAGCTGGGTGGTGATTTGATGTGGTGAGATCAGCTCGGTTCTTGGCTGAAAAATTTGCCTCGTTAGGCGTAGTTAGTCCAGAGCTAGAGCAGCGAGCCACATGCAACGCGGAATGATAGATCGGCCTTGCATTCGCGGAGTATGGGGGAACCGACGAGCTTTGGCGAGCACCGGATGTCCAGGACGCCGATGGCAACTGCGAAGACATCGTTTAGCGTAGCAAGGAGGTGGAGAGTAGGCAAAGGCTTGCGGCCAGCAACGCCTGGACGAGACACCGCAGAGGATACACCTGGAAGTGCAGTCAGATCCTTCCCCGCCATCGTCTGCCGATAGTCCAAGTGCGGATTGGAGACGCCATCTTGTTAGTTATGTAGCCGGTGGACCCGGTCAGAAATAAGCAAAACTAGAGTGAGTTCCTATCCGGGGTATCCGGGGCTCCGTCATAACACGTCTTCCCTCGTTTCGAGGAGTTCGCAGCCAAACGTAGAATCTGAAATTTGCAGTAGAGCTATACGTCGAACTCGATATTCTGCTTATATATCGTCTATAAATTCCTTAGAAATTAGAGAATTCGCTCGAGGCGTATATAGCGTACGTACTACGATTGCTACCGCTACTCGAGCCCCCTCGCTACCGCGTATATAATAAGAGTTCGACGCGCTTGCCTTCGCTTAGGGTTTATATACGTCGGATAGAGCAGGATAACGTAGTAGCTTAAGGATAGAATTAGCTATTTCTACGTAAATTTAGTATAATATTAAATAGATCTGCCCGGCTATACTACTATATAATACTTAGTTACTTTATAACCTTCTAGGAAGAAATATTCCTATATATAGAGGTATATATACGCGGATTATCGAATTTAACGTAAGGCTTACTATAAAATTTAGATTCTACGTTTAGCTATCTAGTTCTTAAAGTAGCGTACGACTAATAGTACTCTAAAGATTTATAGCTATTATAGACGAATATTACTATAAGTAGTAGAATATTATTATAACCGGCTAGAAATCGCCGTAATTACGCCTTACTAAAATTACTAAAATTACCTTCGTAGTATTTAAGACGCCTAAGGATCCTATATATCTTAAAAGCTATATAGTCTTACTTATTTATAAGTATATAGATTATATAAAGAGATATTACGGGCGAATAACGCGTACGTAGAGAGTTCGTAGTAGTATTTAATAAGTTTAATAAGGAGAGAGGTACTAATTCTATAGCGTTTAAGAAATATTAGTTAGTACGCTAAGCTCTTATACTAGAGAAGCTAGTACTTAGTAATTAGACCTTCGCTCTTTATATTATCTCTCTTCTTCTCTTTAAACTATACGCGACGCGTAGTAGTTTATATAGAGTACTTCTATAGTAACTTAAGAAGCGTTCTTATTAGGTAGTTAATAATAGTATAGCTTCTTCTACTATAAAAGTATAAAACGCGTTACTTCTACTATTATTACCTTAGCTACATTATTAGAGAGCGCGACTACTATTATTATAGTTAGTACCTACTACTATTATTAGATATATATTATCGTACCTTCTTATTATTATTCGTAGAGATATAGGCGCTTTCCTTACTTACTTCTTTTTTTTTTCTTTTTTATAGATATATATATATATATATAAATATAAATAGATAGATAATTCTTATACGCTAGTCTACCTCTTTTATATAAAGTAAGTAGTACGCTCTATATATTTTAGCGAGTAGAAAAGCTCTTATACTATATACTCTAGTATAAAAACCTCTTTATATTCTTATATTCTATTAGTAGGCTCTATATACCTACTAAACTTCCTTAGTGCCTACGAAGTCCTATTATATACCTCTACGTAGCTATAAGTAGAAATAGATACTCTCGAGTATACTAGTAAAGTATAAGGTATATAAGATAAATTTATTTCGAGCGTATATAATAAATAAGACTCTATAGCCTCGAGCTATCTACCTAATATAGAATAATATAAAGTAGATCTAGTAAAAGAAAAGTAATAAAAGGAAGTAAAAAGAAGATAAATAGAAGGAGGTAGATAGAAGTAGTACTTATCTAGGAAGAGAAAACTATTTAAACTCCTATATAGAGCCTTAGAATAGAGGAATAAAGGTAGGCTCTTCTAGACTAAAGAACTTACTACCTAGGAGAGTTAGCTTCTAGATACCTCGCGAATAGATAAGAAGACCTACTATATAGTACTATATCTCTCTCTTTTTTTCTTTAGCTTATCTATTTACCTACTAATTTAGATACTAATTTATTTGCTATATATAGGGCTTAGTACTTAGCGCTTAGCACTAAGGCGTATAGCTATAGAATTATAGTTTCTTCTTAGATATTAGCCTATAATATATATTTTAGCGCGAATAAGGCACCTTTAAGACTAGAGAGTTTTTTAGCCTAGGAGGCTTTTCTCTTACGACTAGCTAGGCTTTACTAAAGCCTACCCGTACTATATAGTCTTTAACTCCTATAGTACGTTAATAGAATAAATAAATAAATAAATAAATAAATAGATAAATAAATAAATAAATAAAGAAATAAATAAGTAAATAAATAAATAAATAAATAAATAAATAAATAAATAAATAAATAAGTAAATAAATAAATAAATAAATAAATAAATAAATAAATAAATAAATAAATAAATAAATAAATAAATAAATAAATAAATAAATAAATAAATAAATAAATAAATAAATAAATAAATAAATAAATAAATAAATAAATAAATAGATAAATAAATAAATAAATAAAGAAAGAAATAAATAAATAAATAAATAAATAAAGAAAGAAATAAATAAATAAATAAATAATAAACTTTCTTAGTCTTAGTTTCTTCTTAGAACGTAATCGAATTATCTTAATAGCTATAGTTCCCTTACTCTATATCTTCTTAAGTTTTATATATCCTTAGTACTTTAAGAAACCTATTCTCTTATTTTTAATAGTTTAGGGATTCTAGTCTATATAAGTAGCCTTTATCTCCTTACTAGCGTCTATTAATCTATACCTAGCTCTTTCTACTAGTTTCTAAAGTAGGTATCTTCTTATACTAATCCTAATCTAATTCTTACCTTACTTAACATCTAGTTATATAACTTATATTTAGAGAAATTCTAGTATTATAGAGTATTTAGAGTAGTAGTATCTTAATAGATAGTACTAAGTATAGTATAGTAGTAGCTTATATTAGATACTCTACCTTTAGATTAAATATTTTTAAAGAGCTCTTTAGTAGAGAACTAATTCTACCTTAGAGCCTCTAGTTAGAAATTAGAATAGGTCGGGACGGGTCTAGGTCGGGTCTAGGACCTAAATATATAGAACTATAATAGTTAGATCGAGTCCTCGCTAGTTCCTTTCTAGTTCTAGACCTATCTAATAAATATAGGTATTAGATAGATCTAACTCGAGTCTAACGATAGGTCTAAAGATAGGTCCTAATAGAAATATAAGATTTAATAGAATACGGTATAGAAAATCGAGGGTTATAAATAGATAGAAACTAGAAGAAGTAGAAAGTATAGAATATAACGAGTTTAAAAGGTATATTTAATTCGATACGGCAAATTATACGATTTAGTATAACTATATATATACTAACTAAGTTATTATTATTATAGCGCAAATATATACCTCTAGTAGGCGAAGAATTAGCTACTAGGAGGCCTTAAGGCCTTATAGTATACGACTATCTATCTAGAGCGATAGAAGAACTTTAGAGAGGGTATAGCGCCCGAGAGAGAAGAGGCTAGCACTCTTAGAACCTAAGGATAGCGACAACCTATTAGAAACTACTAAACTAGCCCTTAAGGCTAGAAGATACTACTAAAGACTAATATAATAAGCACCTAGCTCTAAAAGAACCTAATAACCCTTATAGAAACTATCTAAAAAGCCCTTAACTCTCCCTACGACTACTTTAACTCCTCTCTCCTTTCCTTCCTCTAAAGAGCCTAATAAGCCCTTCTCTATTAAGCCTAGACCTAAGCTATCTCCTCTACCCTCTAGAATATCTAGAGAACTCTTTAGAAGAAGCTAAATAGCTATAATATAGGACAATTATAGGCCTAAAAGGCAGCCTAAATCTAGACCCCGATATAGATAATACCTTAAGTAACTATAGTAATTATAGTTAAGATAAGCATATAAGAAGAAAGAGATAAGATTAGAGGAATAAGTAAGAAGGAAATTAGAGCAAAGCTTAGAATCTAGTAGGTAGCTATAGTCTAAAAGCTATCTAATAAGGACTTTAGAGTACTTCTTTATAAGGAGCAAGAAAGAGTAAAGCTAAAAGAGAACTAGGATTAAATATATATAGCCTAGCCTAGAGCCTAAGTTACTAAACATCTATATAAAGTACTTATATATAGAGTTAAAGCAAACTAAAATACTAGAGCTAAGGAATATATTAAAGTAATAAAGGAGGAGAATATCTTATAGTTCTTAAATATAAGGATTAAGTAGGCTATATAAATAAAGAGCCTTAAAGCTAAAGAAGGCTAGAGATACTTTATAATAGTTATTAAGTTTTAAGATAAGTAAATAGTAAGGGCTATAGCTTAGAAAGGATTTATTATTAAAGCAAACTTCTACTTAATAGAAATCTACTACTTATAATAAAGAGTTATATAGTATATAAAGTATAATAAGTTTAAATATATTATTATATACTATAAAAAAGCTAAAGATAGATATAGAGCCTACTTTATAAACTATAAAACATTTAATTATACTATATAAGAAAGGAAATACTATAACTATAAACGAGACTACCTAGTATAAGCAAGAATATATAAATATAAACAAGTAGTAATAGCTAAGGCTAGAATATTCTTAGAGTTCTTAGAGGAAAGTAAACTTTAATATAACTAACTTATAATAAAGAAGGATTTACTATAGTAACTAATAAAAAGAGGAAACTAATAAGCCTAGTAGAATAGCTCTAAGCTAAGGAGGTACTATAAGGCAGCTAAGTAAGATAGAATAAGCTACTAAGAAAGCTATTAAGATCTAACTCTACTATTATAAATAGTAAGAGGCAGATAAATAAGCTCCTAATATATATATAAGCTAAGAGTATATAAGAAGCCTAATAGAAAGAGGGAACTAAGCTAAAGGAGACTATTATAACTAAATAAGATAAATAGATATAACTTATAGATCTACTAATATAACGTAAACTATATATATACTACCTAAGTACTACTAGTAGATAGCCTAAACCTAAGAACTACCTAGATTATAGTACTATAAGAACTATAGATTAACCTAGCAAATAGGAAAACTAAAATAAAAAAGGGTTACTACTAAGTCCTTCTAACGAATAGGTACCTAAGAGTTATATTCCTAGTATTAAAAGAGCTAGATATATTAAAGTAGGATATTATAAATAGCTAGTTAGGAGACCTTCTCTCTATTATAGTAATAACCTAAGGGAAACCTATTACTATCTATAACTACTATAACCTATTAGGCTCTAAATCCTATAATATAATAGGTATACTTATATAGCTAGAAATAGCTATCTAGGAGGCCTAGGAAGCAGCTATAGGTAAGACTATAGTAGTTAGAGACTTTAATCTCTATTACCTACTATAAGGAGGAAACCTAGTCTAGTTATAATATAATATAGCAGATACCCTTATCTAGATAGCTATATAGGCAGGCCTATATCTCCTATTAGAACTAGGAACTATTATATAGGAGAGATATAACTCTAGCTACTAAATACTTAACCTAATCTTAGCTAGCTAAGCTATCTAATAGAGACTATAGAGCTATAAAGTAATAGCTAATAATATATTTAGATTAGACTATATCCTAATTCTAACTATTATAGACTAGCCTATAAACCTATACTAGAAAAACTAAAGCCTAAGACTATAATAGATAAAAGTAAAGTAAAAGAAGGTAAGGTAGAAGGTTTAAAAAGCTATAAAGAAGCTAGAGCTACTACTACTTAAGAACTACTAAAAGCTAAATAAAGTAGTATAAGCTCTCTAAAAAGCCCTTTAGAAGGTAGTAAAGGAGGCAGTCCTATATATAAAGCTATTATAATATATAAAGGTAGAATAGCTAGTAGAGTATAGTAAAGCAATTAAAGCTACTAAAGTAGTAAGAAGAGCCTAAAAGGCTATAAAGTCTAAAGAGAACTATAAATACTACCTAAATACTAGCTATAAGAAGAACAAGCTAGTTAAAAAGGTAATAAATATATCTTAGAGATAAATAGTTAATAAGATTACTAAGGACCTAAGTAGAATATAGAAGCTAGTAAGATAGGTAAAAGAAAAAGTATAATAAGGATATATACTACTATAATTTCCTATACTAAGTAGTAGTATATACTAAAATAGTTATATAAACGAAGGTAAAGCAAGAATCCTTATAGACTACTTCCTCCTACTATTAGTTAAAGTAGACCTAAGAGATATCCTAAATATAGACCTCCTAGCTTAGTTCTAGATAGAAGAAAAGGTATCTAAAAGAGAGGTCTTTATAATACTTAAAAAGATCCTAAGTAAGAAGGCTCTAGGCCTAAACTAGATCTAGAATATACTACTTAAGAAATATTAATAGGAGATTATACTATTCCTAGCTAAGCTCTTTATAGCCTATATTAGCTAAGTATACTACTTAAAGCTATTTAAATACTCTATTACTATAGTTATTAAGAAGCTATAGAAGCCTAATTATACTAAGCTAGGAGTATATAAGCTAATAGCACTTCTTAATACTCTAGCTAAGGCACTAGAAGTAGTAGTTATAAAGAGAATATTTAAAGTAGTAGAAGAGAGAGGCCTACTACTAGAATTATAGATAAGTATAAGACTAAGAAGATCTACGATTATAGTACTTAATCTTATTACTAAACAAGTTAGAATAATCTAGAAAGCTAAGCCTAAAGTAGTAGCCTTAATACTCTACCTAGATATATCTAAGGTATTTAATAAAGTATCCTACTAGAGACTCCTTTATAATATTAAGATATAGAGCTATTTAGACTAGCTAATTAGGTTTATCTAGTTATTCCTCTAAGATAGAATAACTTGCCTTAAGCTAAGAGAATTTAGAGACTAAAAGAGAAAGCAAAATACTAGAATCTCCTAAGGATTAATACTATTACTAATCTTATTCCTATTCTTTATATCTATACTTCTCTTATTACTTTAAGAAGGTAATACTATAGTAATAGGGTTTATTAATAATTCTAATATCCTTATATATAGTATATCTATAAAGGAGAATTATAAATAACTAAAGAAAGCCTATATTAAATATATAAAATAGGTAATAAGATATAGAGCAGCCTTTATACTATAGAAGTATTAGCTTATCTACTTTATAAAAGGAAGGAACTATAACCTTAAGGCTATAGTCTAGATTCCTAGCTTTAGAAGTAAACCTATCCTATCCTTAAGACTATTAGGAGTTTAGGTAGATACTAAACTTAAGTAGGGCCTATATATTAAGAAGGTAGCTAAGAAAGGTATATACTAGATCTAGTCCCTATAGAAGCTATATAAGTCTACCTAAAGAGTATTATTTAAGAAAGTAAGATATATTTATACTATAGTTATTAAGCTAGCCCTAGTATTTAGATGCTAAACCTAGTCTAACCTAAAAGGAATAAAAGAATATAATAAAGGCCTTACTAAACTAATTAAGCAAGTTTAGAACTAAGCTCTAAGGAATATTATAGGTATATATAAGTTAGTTATAGCTATAGTCCTTTAAAGGGAAGCAAGCATCTCTCTAATCTAGCTTTATACTTAGAACCTTACTAGATAATATATAAGGAATAAAGTAGACAACTTAACCTACTAGTATATTAAGTAAGTATATAAGAGAATTACTTAAAAGAAATAAAGAGTAAGGAGAAGAGGCAACTAGTATAGTAGGCAATATAAGATAAGAGTATAGGAAATTTAAAAGATAACTCTAAGCTAAAAGCTATCTTAAATAAGGATAGAAGTTAAGAACTAGTAAGAGCTTACTAAATAGGACTAAGAATAGGAGAAGGCTAAATAAAAGAAGAGTATAATAAGGGAGTAACTAGTAGTATAGGCTATAGTAGGACAATTTAGGGCTAAAGAGATCTATAAGGAGGCCCTAAGGCCTATAAGCACGATAATTACCCTAATTAAGATAGGATATATTAGACTTAGAGCATATCTAATAAAGAAAAGAGTCTTAAGAGTTATCCTAATATACTTATATAACTAAGGTATCTAAGATACTAAGTATATTTATATATCCTACTAAAACTATTAAAGTAATAGATATTAGCTATTTATAGTAGTAGGAACTAGCTTATAGGAAGATATATACTTAATACTAAGAGGCCTTAATACTATAGCTAAGTAGCTAATCTAAAAGGGAGTATTAAACTAGTTCTCCTTAGCTAAAGAAGAGATTAATAAGAGAGAACGAAGTTATAAAGAGATAAGAAGATAAAGAGGAGTCTAAGAAGGAGACTAAGGTAATAAGAGAGCCTAATTTTACTTAAAGAAAGGCAAGATAGAAGAAGTAACTACTAACTATAAAAATAAAGAGGAAGATAAGGGGTTTTTTATAGAATTTTCCCTTTTATATAATACTAGAGCAAAGCTACTTACTCTAAATAAAGAGGTAGACCGGCAATAAGATTAATCTATCTATCTATATATACTAACTATAAATACTAACTACTATAATCTCTTTAATTATAATAATTTTTACTATATATACTCTTTATAGTAATAATAATTTTCCTTATATATACTATAGACATTTATCTCTTACTAAATATATTAATTCCCTAAGACGAGAGTAGGCTAATAATAAACTTTATATCCCTTTACTAAATAGTTACTCGCTTTACGTAAATCGTAGCAACGTTAGTACCTATTATATAGTTAATATTAATCGAATATAGAATAACTAGAAATATATATACTCGAGAAGAGGTAGACTAGAGCACTCTTAGCGGCTTCCTATAGAGTACTAAGGGCGCTTACCTACTAATAGTAACCTCCTTAAGAAATAGCTAAGCCTCTAGAAATATCGTAGTAAACTTCGTAGACGAGGTAGTTAAAGAATAGCTTTAGTATAAGTAGATCCGTAGACTTCTAGTACTTACGGATCTCTTAGAGCACGATAGCTAGAGTATAAGTTAGTAATACTAACTATAAATGCCGACTATATAACTTACTACCTAGCTTATAGCGATAAGTCTTCCGTATACTAGCTCTATAAGCTAGACCTCCTCTACTTACTACTACTATTTTAGCTAGTACTTTTCTAGCCGTTCTTTTTTAAGCTAGTCTCTTTTTCGCTACTCGTTTTCTACCTAGTACTCGTTTCCTACCTATTACTCCTCTAGCTACTACGCTACTATTTATTCTATTATTTACTATATCTCTATCTACTACGTCTCTATCTACTATATTTCTAGCTACTACTACTACCGCTACTACTATTACTATATTATCTCTCTTAATTTATTTCTTATAAGCTATTTAGTAAGCGAGCTTCTACTTATCGAGACGAGGCCGAACGCCTACCTTTACTAAATCTAGTACTATTTTCTATAGAGCCTTCCTAGAAAGCTAAGAGGAAAGGATAGGTAGTATAATACTTTAGTCGCTATTACTCTAGTCGCTATTACTCTCGTCGCTATTAATAATAGAGCCGTTATCTTTATTATTTCTATTAATACTATTCGCGTTTCTACGAGAACTATTCTAGTTGTTTTTACTAGTAGCCTCTTAGTCGTTTATATTATAAGTAAAGAAGTTAGAAATTAAAGAAGGAAGGGTAGAAGCGCTACGTTAGTTAAAAAGAGAGCGCCTAGTTACTAAGAAGTCTAGAGTCGATATTACTAGTATCTAGAGAAGGGTTTTTAAGTAGTAAAGAGTTTCTAAATAAAGAATAGGCGGACGCTATATCTCGGCTAGAGAAGTATTACTCGGCGAACTAGCTAGGCTTATTAGTAGGAAGTTAAGCTATTATAAATACGTAGAGAAGCGGGAGAAAAGCAGTCGATTAAGCTACGATTAACGTACGTAGCGGTTTCCTTTATATATATAACGCGAAAATTTATTAGAAGGTAAAGAAAAGTAAGGCGATAGTAATAGGCGAATAAAGCGCGATCGCCGATAAGTTCTAAGAAGGTAGAGGTAGTAGTATTACTAATAGTTTAGTAAGGGTATATAAGTTAGCTAAAGTAGACGTTAGGCTCGCTAGCTCGCTAGCTACGGCTTTACTTGCGCGATATATATTAATTCTAAGCTTCTAAGTATAGTAACGTATACTAGGCTCTTTATAGTTAGTAATTATAGTTAGTAACCTAGTATTATATACCTATATTATTATTACCTCCTTTATTCTAGCTAGTAAACTAGTAGCGTAGATAACTATATAGGTATATATCCTTTGCTTATAAAGTAACGCGCTTCGCGTAGATCGCTAGAAGGTTAGAAATCTCGAACTCTATAATAAGAAAAGCCTCCGTCGCTTCTTATAAGTATTTAAGTACTACTACCGAAATTCTAATAATATTACTACTACTTCTATCTATTATAATCTCGTAGATAACGCGCTAAAAAGGGACTCTTTAAATATATAAAGCTATCGTTTACTAAAGCTTACTAATCTCTTATAAGGCTACCGTTCCTAGCTTTAACTACCTTTTCGAGATACTAGACTTACTAGCTCTCGTTCGTTGCTATATCGTTCTTATAGCTATTACTTTTTTCCGTAGGACTACTACCTTCTTATAAGACTCGTCGTCTAGTACTATAGCCTTTAGTAGCCGTATTCGCTACTACTTAGTAGCTTTATTTTCTACGCGTAGAGGTAGTACTAATAGTAGTATATTAGTATTTATATTAGGATATACTCGTAGAGGAGGGCTCGAGTTAAACTTTATATTAGAGTCTGCTTAAGAAATAAGAGAAGGTATTAAGTAGTATAAATAAAGATATTAAAGAATTAAAAGGAGCGAATAGATAGAGATACGAGAAAGAAGAGCTAGGGTAGATAGAAGTACTAGAAAATCGTATACGACTACTAGAATACGCAGGCCTATAGAGAGGTTAGAGTTTAATAGCGCTATATAGTAGAACTATATCGTATTCTACTACTATATTAGAATACGCCTATCGATCTTTACCTAGTAGAAGTTATAGTTACGCGAACGCTATAATTGCCTTTACTACTCTATAGAATATAGTAATAGACGTAAATATTTACTATAGTATAGATTATATCCGGGTATTATATAGATAATATCGACTATAGTATATATATTTTAATATTTAAAGTTCTTTACGAATATATAAAAGACTATAAAAGAGAAAGAGCTAGACTTACTAGTACTCTATAGTATTACTAGTTAAGTAGTCGTAATATAGTAGTAGGATAGAAAAATAGACTCTCTAGCTTATTTTTATATTAAGGAACTAAGTTATTATAATAGTAGAAGAGAAAAAAATAATTATCGATACTACTTTAATACTAAGAAGAGGAGTAGTTATTCGATAGTATAAGCTAAGAAGTAACTATTAACGCTAAGAAGACTAGCGGTCGTTAATAGTATAAACTAAGAAGTAATTATTCGCGCTAAAAAGACGAGTAGTTATCGATAGTATAAGCTAAGAAGTAGCTATTAACGTTAATAGTATAAGCTAAGAAGGAGCTATCGACGCTAAGAAGACTAGTAGTTATTAATAGTATAAACTAAGAAGTAATTATCTACGCTAAGAAGATAAGTAGTCGTCGATAATATAAGCTAAGAAGTAGCTATCTACGCTAAAGAGATAAGTAGTCGTCGATAGTATAAGCTAAGAAGTAACTATTAGCGACGAGAAGACGAGCGGTCGTCGAGGGTATAAGTATATAGTAGTTACCTTTTTCGACTAGTAGTAGTAAGGTTATTCTAAGTAACGTATATAACGAGTTCTAGCTCTAGAGTATATCTATAGCTATTACTATTTATATATAGTCGTATGAATTAGTATAAGCTATATTAGGTAAGCGATATGTTATATAATATCGCCGACTATAGTAGCTAACTACGATATAAGAAGCTAAACTCTACGTATAAAAGTAAGCTAGTTAGTACCGAATTATATAGTTATACCGCCGTAGCTCTACCGCCGTATCGAACCCCGACCTTAAATATATACTACGCGACTCGTCGCATCGAAAGCTTTCTTTTAAGCTACCGAACGCCTCGCTAGCCTCTAAAACTATCGAGATATCGCCGTCCCTTTCTACTACTACTCCTAGTATATCGCGATACGTAAATTCTTCTCGCGGACGGCCCGCCGGCCCGGCGCGCACCGAACCGTTCCCGCAGAGCCTTAAACTTAGCTTAATACTACCTTATCCTACTATAAAACACTCTAACTTCGAACGCTAATTATAATACGAAACGCTAACCGATTCCGACGCTAAGTATACCGTTTAAAAGAGCTTGTTCGCCTCTATAAAAGATATACTAAAGTCGAAACGGTAGCGCTAACTACGACGTCGCTATTATAGTAGAAAAAGCACGACCTATAAAACTAATAAACCTCTCTCTCTCTCGTTATATATTCTATACTAGAGTAACCTATAGTCTACGATAGGGTCGGATAGAGTAGATTAGCAAAGGAATAAAGGGTTAATAGGCGGTACTTATACTACTCTACTAGGAGGTTGCTCTACTCTTACTTTAAGTAAGGTATTAGTCGTAGAGGATCGGCTTACTAGAGAGTAAGGGTTTATATTTTAATCTTATTTATACTAGGTTACCTACGTTTAGCCCCCTAAACTATTATATAGACGAAACGTCGCCGTAGACTAGCGTACTTCTCCTAGAAGTATACCTTCTTTTACTCTAGTAAGTAGAAGAGTATCCTAGTATTATAAGTAGGCTAGGACCCGAACGCGATTAGAAATAGAGTATATAGGTAGTCCTCTCGGCGTAAGACTATTATACGAACCTCTTTTTACCCCCTACTTTAACTAGAAAGTATAATACTTCTTATATCGAACCTTTACTAAAATAGAAATAAATAGTAGCCTCTAAGGAGGTACGGCACCTGCCCCCGCGCTACGGGCAAGGCTAAGCACCCCTATTAACCGTATCTACGTCTAGGATACGTAGAATAATATCGCGAACTTAGAAAACCTAAAAAAGTACCTAAATAGAGCCCTTTCCTAAATATAGTACTTAATAGCTTTTCCTTCCTCTAGAGAACTCCCTAAGCTACTAGCTCTAGGAAATAATAGAATTAGACGCTAAAGAAGCTACTAAACGCTAGAAGAAAGCCCTCGTCTCTTAAGTCTCGCGTAAATAATAGCTATCTCTAATAAATAACGAACGTACTACGCTAGGGTAGCTAATAAATAACAGGAAACCTCTCCCTCCCTTTACGAAGTAAATCTAATATAAATAGATTACGAGGAAACTCTAAGAAGCCTATATACTACTCGTCGAAGTAGCGGGACTCGCTATAGACCCCTTAGAAAAGATAGCTCTCCTAGATCTTATAGAGATCTTTCGGGACTATACCGAACGCTTAAAGCTTCTAGTACGACCGGTCGAGGCTATTATAAAGCAAGTTACGTCCCTTAAATAAGCTACGAAGGCTATAGTTTATAATACGGCCTAACTATAATAGACGTCCTAAAACTAAGCGCCTACTTAAATAGGAGCAAAGTAAGGGTACTAGAAGTCCTATGCTATAGTAACGAAGGCAAATACTACTTAAAACCCGATAGCACCTACTAGTATACCCCCTCGGAATACTACTTCTAGGCTAAATATAATAGAATAAACTATAGTTCCTAAGAAGATAAAAATAACTCTAAAGGTAAACTAAATTTACCGCCTTATCTTCTAGCTAAACGAGGACCTCTAGGCTACTTCTAGATAGATCCGAGATACTATTAATAACTCGTTCCGAGTAGAGGAGCACTAGGACTTTCTTATTATTGCTACGAGCTAGATAGTAAAAAGGAACTTAGTTCTTTACTTCTAGAACTAGAAATTAAAGACGACTGCACTTAAAAACTAGGTACTACTATTCCTAAATACTCTAATTCTCGCTCTTATTAAGGATACTACTTAGTATAAAGTAGTAGTTTATAGTATCTCTACTCGCGACTTCGATACTTTATAAAGCTTAAAAGAAGTTAAAAGAGATATCGAAGAGTATAACCTAGGCCTTCGTATTTAGAATATATCTATTTAGCTTACGAAAGCCGAATAGTATAAAGAGATAACCGCCGGCTCTATACTCCTCGTATTTATTATACGAGAGAAGATAACGAAGGTAGTCTAAAACTAGCTATTTATAGAAGGAATTAGCTATAAAGTAGAGCACGTAAGAGATAAACTAAAGGCAAACGTACCTCCGAAGGAATATTAGAGACACCTCTACGTATTTTATAAGGCAATATAAACCGAAGCGCTTAAGTATAGGAGTCTCTTCTCGAGATTAGAATTCGAGAAAGAGCTAATATTATTCTAGTATAGGAACCCTAGATTCTATTACTAGAAAGCTAAGGTACTACTAGGACAATCCTATACTCGAGCTTTACTCCTATACTTCTAATAACTATAGAGGGAAAGCGCCTATAAACGTATATCTATACTCGACGTACTTTAAAGATAGAGGCTAGCTTAGACCCTCTCGACGACTCTAATATTTAATCGATCCGCCTATAAGACTCTATTAGCAACGTAATACAAGTCCTAAACGTATATAATAAGAGGAATAGCGACGGGAACTAGATAGTAGAACGAAGCCTCTATATACTACGCCTTAGCTACGACGTATTCCTAGCTAGGGATTTTAATATTTAATACCCGAGTTAGGATATAAACGGCTAAGATACGAGCGCTAGAGCGCTCCGCTTCCTCGAGTAGCTCGAAGAATCCGACCTTCTCCTCCGTAATATAATAGGCGTCCTTACGTTCTATAGATCTAATTTAAGAGTTCTAAGTACTCTAGATCTTACCTTTACGAAGAGTAGCTTATCCCGTACTAAGATTAGCTAGAATACGATTAAATTTAGCTTAGATTTTTCCGCTATACTTACTTATATATCGAGGAAGGATAGTATAAGCTAATAGACCCTAGACTTCTACTCGGCGTACGATACTAAGAACGTAGACTAGGAGGCGTTCTAGAACCTCCTTATTACCTACGCGAGTACTCTATAAGTAGGCGACGACCTAGAGAAGGCCGCGGAAGAGTTTACTAGTCTTATTCGTAAGGCGTATAATAGTATACTATAGAAACGCTACTCTAGCCTAAAGTTAAAACCCTAGTAGAAACCTAAACTCCGAGGCCTCCGATAGACTATATAACGTATATATACCCGGGTATTTAGCTACGGCCGAGAGCCTATAGCTAAAGAAAAGGCAGAGTATCTCTTAGCGAAGAATATATACTTTCTCGCTATTAAATAAGTAAAGCGCGAATACTAGAATAAGTTCCTCGAGGGGACTAATTCTAAGATAATCTTTAAAGCTATATCGTATACGAAACCTAGAATATAAGTTCTCGTACTAATAGTTTAAGGCGAGACCTTATTTACTAGTAAATATAATATATTTTAAAACGAGCTTTTTCTATAGCTCTCCCTAATAATAGCCTTTAGGCTCGTTAGAGCTCGTATAGAGTTAAGGACTAGGACTAGGTACTAGTAACGGACGACGAGCTACGCTTAGTATACTCTACTACGAAAGTAAAAGATAAGACTCTAGAACTAGATAGTATTACGTAGGAGATTATTAGCTACGCCTACGTAGCTATCTCGAAGGTATTTCTCTCGCTATTTTAAGTACTTATAGGACGCGGTTACTATCCTAAGTACTAGTAGAAGGCAATAGGTATTACTCTAGCGAAACTAAAAGAATAAGCCGAACTACTCGATTCTAAAAGTATACCGGATTATCTCTCTACTAAGCTACCTAGATAAGATTAGCGAGCGAGTTCTCGTATAAAGACTCGGGAAGTTTACTAAAACGAGCCCGCTTCTATACGACTCTTAGATAGGAGGGTATAAGAAATAGTCCGCGATAGATACTACGTTACTCCTTACGAACTACGTCGAGAAAAATAAAGATAGAGGCCTAAAAACCTTAGTCGTTTTCCTCGACGTAAAAGGAGTATTCGACTACGTATTATAGACCTAAACCTATATATACTAAAATCGGTAGCTTATTATATATACGCTAGTTCTAGTAAGAGTAGTAGTATTATACGATATTCGCCCTTATATTATATTATCTCCCCGATACTAGAGACGCCTAAAAGACCTATAGACGACGCCGAGACCTTATCCTACGTCTAGAAGACGCTAATTTCTAACCTAATAGTAAGGTAAACCTCTCGATACGTTACTTCCTAATATTAGGCCTTATACGCTCGACTTTCTAATTCGTTCTAATCTTAAAGTTATAAGATTTAAGTAGCGGATAGTTAAGATAAAGGCTAAAAGGTATAGGTGTCCTATTATTATAAGTAAAAGGAGGAATTATTATACTAGAGGTCTTTAATAATACGACGAGTAGTAGATAGAGAGGCAAATCGCTTTCTTAAAGTATCTAATCGTAGAAGAAAAGTCGTAAAGAGTATAGATAAAGTAGTAAGGTGTCTCTAATCTCCTTAAGTCGCTTAAAGGCTCGTCGTTAATCTCTTCTTTCTTTTTCTCTTATTCGATATCCTTTTTCTACCTTTGTTCTATATTCTAAGTACTCTTAGCTTTTTAGAATCCCTATTAGAACCGTAGTAGGCTACTAGTTAACATATCTTTCTCTTACTTAAATATCTCTTTAAAGATATAGCGCGGATCGCGAGTAACGACGTAGTTCCTATCTACTAGCCGTATTAGCTCCGAACGATAGCGTATACTTTCTAAAGAGCGTAAGTTACTCGAATATCTTCCTAAAGATATAGCGCGGATCGCGAGCAACGATATAGTTCCTATCTACTAGCTATATTAGCTCCGAACGATAGCGTATACTCTTTAAAGAACTCGAGGTAACCTAAGGAAATACTACTACGCCTTCTTCCGCGCGCCTAGAACTAGTTTAGAAGTCGTTAGAATCCTTAGTAATACCTTCTAGATTTAGAAGGTATACCTAGATATATAGTCTTAGAAGTAGTTAAATCTTAGAAGGGTTAAGAAGTAAATCTAGAGAGTTGTCTAGGTCGTCGGATATTCGTAGAAAGATAGAAAACGAAGCTCTAATTATTCTAGAAAGAGAAAGCTAGGAATACTATATAGTATTTTATATTTTTCGTCTATAGTTTTAAGTCTTTACGGACACGTATACTACCTAGGTATTATATTCGGCATTGTCGATTTGTTTTATTTCTAGGAGATTAATTCTAAGTTCTAGAAACTTAAAACTAGTTAAGGTTTTTAGTCTTCTTTATATAAGACTTAGTTTAATATCGTTTCGGACTCTAGTCGATATATTTTCTAAAAAGGGTAGAACTTCTAATTGCTTCTAAAGACTATTATTAAGCTATATCGCTAGTTTAACGTCGTCTCGGACGATTACTCTCGTTAGAGATTAATTTTTTTTTTTTTTTTTTTTTAGTAAGGTCGGAGCTTCTAACTATTTCTAAAGACTATTAAACGCCGGATACCGCCTATTCCTCCCTACTAAACGCTAAAATAAGAGTTTTTATATTCTTTCGTATTCTTATAGTTCTTCTTCTAGAATATATCGGAGTTATACTATTATAGGATATCGTTCTTCCTTATATTCGACTTCGTTAACTATATTCTCTCTACTCGAGATTTTATAGACTCCTCCTAGAACCGGTTCGATCTTATTTTCCTCTTCTAGATTTTAAGACGCCTCCCTTACTTAGTATCTTACTAGGTCTTCTTACTTATAAAATAGAAGTATAGCTCTTAGATTGCGCTTATTAATCGTCCTATTAATTTTAGCGCTACTAAGCTCTTCTAGATAGTAAGTAGAATAGTTCTTCGTATAACCTAATACTTAGTAAGGGCCTTTCTACTAGAAAGAAAGCTTCTAGGAATATAAATCTTTAATATCTCCTCTTTAGAGAACGATAAGCTAGCCTTTCGTAAAGACTATATCGGTTACGTTCCTCTTATTATTCGTATAAAGAGAGGCTTATTCCTAAAGTCGTTCTTCGCGAGCTAGCGCTTCTACCTTTATAACGTCTATAGCTTCTAGAGCTTCTACTCTCTTCTAAATAAGGTCTTCGTACGTTCTAACCTTCCTCTAATCTAGAAGACTAAAGGTCGTAATAGAGAGCTCGATTAGAAGGACCGCTTCTCGGCTATATATAAGTAAAAATAGAGTTTAGCTAGTTATACTATAGATAGTAGTCCTCTCGGCCTAAAGTACCGCCGGAACGTACTTTATCTAGCTCTTCTAAGTGCTATCTAATATCTTTATAAGAGCTAAAAGGATAGGACGATGCCTAACTTTAACGTAGCTATTTAATTCTAGATTATAAGGCGAGATCCTAGTACGCCTAACGTCGTACGAGTTTAGAAGGTCTTCGACTTCTTTTAGATAGGCCTAAGCGCCGTCTAGAACTATTCTATATAGTAGACCCTATCTATAAAAGATCTAGCGTCGGATAAATTTTACGATCTACTTAGCTATTAAGTCCTTCGCTACGTAGGAAAACGTTTTACCTTCGACCTATCGGCTAAGGCCTTTACGGGTAATAAAGAGACAACCTTTCTTAACTCCGGTCTCCGGAATATCGCCTATATAGTAGACTATATCGCAATACTAGACTTCTTTAATAGTTTAAATCTACTATAGGACTATTTATATAGGACGGCGCCGACTATCTATTAGATTACAAGGTCGGTATCTTCGGATATAATTAGAAACGTCGCCGTATATTCTAGACTACTAGTATATCCGCCTAATTATCTACTAGTATAAATCCTTACTTCTATATCTAGAAACGTCGTAGATTTCTCGTATAATCTCTAATCGTTTCTAGGGGTTATTAACGACTCGAACAACTAGTAAATTTAGACGTTCTTATCTCTAGAGACATCGTCCTCGAATAAAGAAACGGCGTAATTCTCGAGTATAAGTACGCTATTTTCTATAGCTAATCGTACGGACTCTCTAACCTCTAAAAAGGATATAAGTATAGACTAGAAAGTCGTAGAACTATTCTCTATCTAGCGTAGAGCTATTAGGTTCCTCTAAAAGATTAGTAGAACCTATTAGATTATAATCTCTAAAGCTAGCTACCGCGGATATTAGTTCCTAGTCTTAGAATAAGTCGTTATAAATTGCCGACTTATATTTACTCTTAGATTCTATATCTATATCGGGATTTAGTAGTCGTCGAGATAAGGTATTTAGTCTAGTATACTTTAGACTTAAAACGTATTAAATAGTAAAAATAATAATCTAACGTATCTAAGCGGAAAAAACATATACCTCTAGTAGGCGAAGAATTAGCTACTAGGAGGCCTTAAGGCCTTATAGTATACGACTATCTATCTAGAGCGATAAAAGAACTTTAGAAGAGTTATAGCGCCCGAGGGAGAAGAGGCTAGCACCCTTAGAACCTAAGGATAGCGACAATCTCTTAGAAACTACTAAACTAGCCCTTAAAGCTAGAAGATACTACTAAAGACTAATATAGTAAGCACTTAGCTCTAAAAGAACCTAATAACCCTTATAGAAACTATCTAAAAAGCCCTTAACTCTCCCTACGACTACTTTAACTCCTCTCTCCTTTCTTTCCTTTAAAAGGCCTAATAAGCCCTTCTCTATTAAGCCTAGACCTAAGCTATCTTCTCTACTCTTTAGAGTATTTAAAGAACCTTTTAAAAGAAGCTAAATAGCTATAATATAGGACAATTATAGGCCTAAAAGGCAGCCTAAATCTAGACCTTAATATAGATAATACCTTAAGTAACTATAGTAATTATAGTTAAGATAGGTATATAAGAAGAAAGAGATAAGATTAGAGGAATAAGTAAGAAGGAAATTAGAGCAAAGCTTAGAATCTAGTAGGTAGCTATAGTCTAAAAGCTATCTAATAGGGACTTTAAAGTACTCCTCTATAAGGAGTAAAAAAAAGTAAAGCTAAAGGAGAACTAGGATTAGATATATATAGCCTAGCTTAGAGCCTAAGTTACTAAACATCTATATAAAGTACTTATATATAAAGTTAAAGCAAACTAAGATACTAGAGCTAAGGAATATATTAAAGTAATAAAGGAGGAGAATATCTTATAGTTCCTAAATATAAGGATTAAGTAAGCTATATAAATAAAGAGCTTTAAAGCTAAAGAAAGCTAAAGATACTTTATAATAGTTATTAAGTTCTAAGATAAGCAAATAGTAAGGGCTATAGCTTAAAAAGGATTTATTATTAAAGCAAACTTTTACTTAATAGAAATCTACTACTTATAATAAAGAGTTATATAGTATATAAAGTATAATAAGTTTAAATATATTACTATATACTATAAAGAAGCTAAGAATAAATATAAAGCCTGCTTTATAAACTATAAAACATCTAATTATACTATATAAAAGAGGAAATACTATAACTATAAAGGAGACTACTTAGTATAAGTAAGGATATATAAATATAAACAAGTAGTAATAGCTAAGGCTAGAATATTCTTAAAGTTCTTTAAAAGAAAGTAAACTCTAGTATAACTAACTTATAATAAAGAAGGATTTACTATAGTAACTAATAAGAAGAGGAAACTAATAAGCCTAGTAGAATAGCTCTAAGCTAAGGAAGTACTATAAGGTAGCTAAATAAGATAGAACAAGCTATTAGGAAAGCTATTAAGATCTAACTTTACTATTATAAATAGTAAGAGTAAGATAAATAAGCTCCTAATATATATATAAGCTAAGAGTATATAAGAGGCTTAATAAAGAGAGGGAGCTAAGCTAAAGGAGACTATTATAACTAAATAAGATAAATAGATATAACCTATAGATCTACTAATATAATATAAACTATATACCTACTACCTAAGTACTACTAGTAAATAGCCTAGACTTAAGAACTACTTAAATTATAGCACTATAAGAACTATAGATTAACCTAGTAAATAGGAAAACTAAAATAAAAAAGGGTTACTACTAAGTCCTTCTAACGAATAGGTACCTAAGAGTTATATTCCTAGTATTAAAAGAGCTAGATATATTAAAGTAGGATATTATAGATAGCTAGTTAGGAGACCTTCTCTCTATTATAGTAATAACTTAAGGGAAACCTATTACTATCTATAACTACTATAACCTATTAGGCCTTAAATCCTATAATATAATAGGTATACTTATATAGCTAGAAATAGCTATCTAAAAGGCCTAAGAAGTAGCTATAGGTAAGACTATAGTAGTTAAAGACTTTAACCTTTATTACCTACTATAGGGAGGAAACCTAGTCTAGTTATAATATAATATAGTAGATACCCTTATCTAGATAGCTATATAGGCAAGCCTATATCTCCTACTAGAACTAGGAACTATTATATAGGAGAGATATAACTCTAGCTACTAAACACTTAACCTAGTCCTAGCTAGCTAAGCTATCTAATAGAGACTATAAAGCTATAAGGCAATAGCTAATAATATATTTAGATTAGACTATATCCTAATTCTAACTATTATCGACTAGCCTATAAACCTATACTAGAAAAACTAGAGCCTAAGACTATAATAGATAAAAGTAAAGTAGAAGAAGGTAAAGTAGAAGGTTTAAAAAGCTATAAAGAAGCTAGAGCTACTACTACTTAGGAACTACTAAGAGCTAGATAAGGTAGTATAAGCTCTTTAAAAAGCTCTTTAAGAAGTAGTAAAGGAGGTAGTCTTATATATAAAGCTATTATAATATATAAAGGCAGAATAGCTAGTAGAGTATAGTAAAGCAATTAAGGCTACTAAGGTAGTAAGAAGAGCTTAGAAGGCTATAAAGTCTAAAGAGAACTATAAATACTACCTAAATACTAGCTATAGGAAGAATAAGCTAGTTAGGAAGGTAATAAATATATTATATATCCTAAAGGCAAATAGTTAGTAAGATTACTAAGGACCTAAGTAGGATATAGAAGCTAGTAAGATAAGTAAGAGAAAAAGTATAATAAGGATATATACTACTATAATTTCTTATACTAAGTAGTAGTATATACTAAGATAGTTATATAAACGAAAGTAAAGTAAGAATCCTTATAGACTACTTCCTCCTACTACTAGTTAAAGTAAACTTAAAAGATATCCTAAATATAGACCTTCTAGCTTAGTTCTAAATAGAAGATAAGGTATCTAAAGGAGAGGTCTTTATAATACTTAAAAGGATCTTAAGTAAGAAGGCTTTAGGCCTAGACTAGATCTAGAATATACTACTTAAGAAATATTAATAAGAGATTATACTATTCCTAGCTAAGCTCTTTATAGCTTATATTAGCTAAGTATACTACTTAAAGCTATTTAAATACTCTATTATTATAGTTATTAAGAAGCTATAAAAGCCTAACTATACTAAGCTAAGAGTATATAAGCTAATAGTACTTCTTAATACTTTAGCTAAAGTACTAAAAGTAGTAGTTATAAAGAGAATATCTAAAGTAGTAAAAGAGAGAGGCCTACTACTAAAATTATAAATAGGTATAAGACTAAGAAGATCTACGATTATAGCACTTAACCTTATTACTAAACAAGTTAGGACAATCTAGAAAGCTAAGCCTAGAGTAGTAGCCTTAATACTCTACCTAGATATATCTAGGGTATTTAATAAAGTATCCTACTAGAGACTCCTTTATAATATTAGGATATAAGGCTATTTAAACTAGCTAATTAGGTTTATTTAATTATTCCTCTAAGATAGGATAACTTACTTTAAGCTAAAAGAATTTATAAACTAGAAGAGAAAGTAAAATACTAGAATCCCTTAAGGATTAATACTATTACTAATCCTATTCCTATTCTTTATATCTATACTTCTCTTATTACTTTAAGAAGGTAATACTATAGTAATAAGGTTTATTAATAATTCTAATATCCTTATATATAGTATATTTATAAAGGAGAACTATAAATAACTAAAGAAAGCCTATAATAAATATATAAAGTAGGTAATAAGATATAAAGTAGCCTTTATACTATAAAAGTATTAGCTTATCTATTTTATAAAAGGAAGGAACTATAACCTCTAAGCTATAGTCTAGATCCTTAGCTTTAGAGGTAAACCTATCTTATCCTTAAGCCTATTAAGAGTCTAGGTAGATACTAAACTTAAGTAAGGCCTATATATTAAAAAGGTAGCTAAGAAAGGTATATACTAGATCTAGTCCCTATAGAAGCTATATAAGTCTACTTAAAGAGTATTATTTAAGAAAGCAAGATATATTTATACTATAGTTATTAAGCTAGCCCTAGTATATAGATACTAAACCTAGTTTTACCTAAAAGGAATAAGTATATATAATAAAGGCCTTACTAAACTAATTAAGCAAGTCTAAAACTAAGCTCTAAGGAACATTATAGGTATATATAAGTTAGTTATAGCTATAGTCCTTTAAAGAGAAGCAAGCATCTCTTTAATCTAGCTTTATACTTAAGACCTTACTAGATAATATATAAGGAATAAAGCAGATAACTTAACCTACTAGTATATTAAGCAAGTATATAAAAGAATTACTTAAAGAGAATAAAAAGTAAAGAGAAGAGGTAACTAGTATAGTAGGTAATATAAAATAAGAGTATAGGAAATTTAAGAGATAACTCTAAGCTAGAAGCTACTTTAAATAAGGATAGGAGTTAAGAACTAGTAAGAGCTTATTAGATAAAACTAAGAATAGGAGAAGGCTAAATAAAAGAGAGGTATAATAAGGGAGTAACTAGTAGTATAAGCTATAGTAGGATAATTTAGAGCTAAAGATATTTATAAGGAGGCCCTAAGGCCTATAAGTATAATAATTACCTTAATTAGGATAGGATATATTAAACTTAGAGTATACCTAATAAAGAGAAGAGTCTTAGGAGTTATTCTAATATACCTATATAACTAAAATATCTAAGATACTAAGTATATTTATATATCCTACTAAAACTATTAAAGCAATAGATATTAGCTATTTATAGTAGTAGGAACTAGCTTATAAGAAGATATATACTTAATACTAAGAGGCCTTAATACTATAGCTAAGTAGCTAATCTAAGAAGGAGTATTAAACTAGTTCTCCCTAGCTAAAGAAGAGATTAATAAAAGAGAACGAAGCTATAAAGGAATAAGAAGATAAAAAGGAGTTTAGAAAAGAGAGCAAAGCTATAAGAGAGCCTAATTTTACTTAAAGAAAGATAAGATAGAAGAAGTAACTACTAATTATAAAAATAAAAAGGAAGATAAGAGGTTTTTTATAGAATTTTCCCTTTTATATAATACTAGAGCAAAGCTGCTTACTCTAGATAAAGAGGTAGACTAGTAATAAGATTAATCTATCTATCTATTAAATAGTAAACGTAAAGAGCTATATCTAGGCTACCTATCGTACTATCGTAGAATTCGAGAGATTAGAAGCAGGTCGACTAAGCTAGTAAGCTAGAGTCTTTATATCTACTTCTAGAGTAAAGTAGATACTAAAAAGCTAAGGTTTTAGCTTTTTTAGACTTTTTAGAACCGCGAGGCATTTAAGTTTTCCTATATCGTATCTTTTCTCTATATTATTCTAGAGGCCGCTTTTAAAATATATAGGGCAGCGATAGCCGTCGGTAACTTATATAAGGATATAGCTATATCTATCTTCGCTTATATCTATAGCTAGAATAATTTCGCCGCTATTAGGTCCGTAGTCGATAGAAACAAGCTAAGGATAGTTAACTAGAGCGTATCCGAGGGCTGCCTTTGCCTTCTAATAGGCTTTAGTCTAGATAAACTTAGTATTCTTCTAAAGGAGCTTATAGAGAGGCGCTATAATTAAGCTATATATCTCGATTAT
Source organism: Cercospora zeina (assembly GCA_022702355.1). Lineage (NCBI taxonomy): Eukaryota > Fungi > Ascomycota > Dothideomycetes > Mycosphaerellales > Mycosphaerellaceae > Cercospora > Cercospora zeina. The sequence continues at coordinate 4,533,206 of JAKLWX010000005.1, forward strand.
AAACTTAAAGTAGACTAGAAGCCCGAGATATACGCGAACATCTTTCTAATAGGTAGGGTCTAGCTAGTTTAAGATCTTCTATACTCGTTGTATATTTAGCTACTATCCTTTAGGCCCGCTAATATACTCGACGACTTCTAGCTATTCGTAGAAGACTTTAAACTTTTTAAATGCTACTATTAGACTAGCTCGCTCTAGATCCGTAAGAATAGAATTAAGTATAGTAACCGCTTCTATAATAAACTAGCAGATTCCTAGTTTAGTTTCTTTATTATTATAGCGACTTTTTAGCCCTTTAATCGTAATATCGTCGAGGAAGGGAATAGCTATATACGAGAGATAGTCGTATAGCATAATAGCTATAATCTAGTAGAACTAGGTAACTAAATTCGTAGCTTCTTAAAGTAGGGTCGTCTATCGAACTAACTCTAGAGGCGTTATAAAACCTATTAGGTTACGGCTTCCTTTATCTAGAGGAATCTAATCGTATCTAGAGAAGATATCGGTAAGGCTCGAGACTATATAGCTAGCTATCTCTTCTAAAAAGCTATCTATATCTAGTAGCGTATTTATATCTTAGATAGTAACCTCGTTAATCTTCTAAGCGGCGTTTATTAAACGATACTTGTTCGTATCTACTTTATAAACTAGAAAGTAAGGATTGCTATAAGATCTATAGTAGAACTCGAGCGTGCTAGCGTCTAAGCGCTACTTAATTATTTCTTCTATCGTCTCTTTTAGAGCCGGATTAAGCTAAAAACCTAAGTACTACTATAGCGAATAAGGTACTATCCTAATCTTTTAAGGTAGCGCTACTTCTAGATTTAGGCGTCTAAGATATCGAAAGTCTAAAGCAAAAATAGCTTCTCGGTTAAAGAGCATCTTATAGAGTAGATGTAATTCGTTTTCTAAAAGTTCTATACTAAGGTCGAGAGTAGATAGAACTTATAGCGTTAGCCGGCTACTTCTTTCTATTATCGAGAACTTCTAAACGATATACTTCTAATCGAATAGTCTAGAACCTTTAAGTAGAAGGAATTCGTAGTCGAGGTATTTTTATTTCTACTTTAGATTTGCTTCTAAGGCCTTACTATCCGTTATTAAGATATCTACGTTAACTAGTTTAACTTTATTAGCTACTCTTTTATAGAGTATATTATAGAGAACCTTTCTTATTAGCTACTAGGCCTTTCGAGTAAGTTTAGTAAGATAGAAGGTAGACTAGAAAGTAGACTCTTCCTAATCTTAGTAGTAGAGGTTATCGACGTCCGAGACTAAGTCTAAAAAGTTTTCTTCGACTAGTTCGTCCTTATCGTTTATATAGGCGCGCGCAAGTACTCTTCTAGATTCGTATACTATAAGAATTCGAAGTTAATAAGCGAGGTCCCCCCTCTTTAGAGCGCTTAGTTACTTAAGCTCTTTTAGGCACTAGAGGTAGTAGTAGCGCTAGCCTTCTAATAACTTCTAATAGCCTACGAAGTCCTATTATACGCCTCTACGCGGCCGTAGGTAGAAACAGATACTCTCGAGCATACTAGTAAAGTATAAGGGTATATAAGATAATCCTACTTCGCTACTACTAGCTATATACCCGATAAGATAAGAACTAAGACAAGAACTACCCTAAGACAACCCTAAGACTACCTAACGAACTAAGGCAGAACCCTACTATAGAAGAGGTAGAAAAGAGAGGATAGAATAGAAGTAGGTAGAATAGGAGTAGAGAGAGGAGGTAGCTACTAGGTAAGAGATTAGCTATTTACCTACTAAAAAGAGCTATAGAAGGAAGGGAGAAAGGCAGACCCTTCCTACCTAGAATATATATTCCTAGAGACGATCCTTTAGGTCCGAGACGAATAGAAATAGAGGCCTCTATACTAACTCGATATACTATACTAGCTATATCTGCTACTAGAACTAATTTTAGATATTAAAATTCTATATATAGGGCTTAGTACTTAGTAGCTTAGCGCTTGGCGCCAAGCTACACTAAGTAAAATTCTAGTTCCCCTAGGCATCGGCCTATAATATCCGTTTTTAGCGCGAATAAGACACCTCTAAGACCGAGAGTTTTTTAGCCTAGGAGGCTTTTCTCTCTTATACGAACGGTTAGGCACTAGGCCTACCCGTGCTATATAGTCTTCGACTCCTATAGCACGTTAATAGAATAAATAAATAAACAAATAAATAAATAATAACTTCTAATAAAGTCTATTTTCCGCTAAGGTAAGTAGGGCTATAGAGATCGTTATAGCTTCGATTCTCGGCCCTCTACTTTTCCTAATAGCTAGTCGAGAGTTATATAGCCGTCGTTGCCGTCTAGAGTAGTAAAGGTAATAAGTTTACCTCCCGTAGTAGTAATAGTTCCTTCCTAGGAGCCGTCGTCGTAGTTTCTACTAGTAAGTTAGGTTCTACGAGTCTAAAGACGCCCGAGAATAAGCTAGATCGCCGCATCTACTTCTCCTCGTACGACGATATAAGAAAGTTTAATAGATAGATAGATAGATTAATCTTATTGCCGGTCTACCTCTTTATATAGAGTAAGTAGCTTTGCTCTAGTATTATATAAAAGGGAAAATTCTATAAAAAACCCCTTATCTTCCTCTTTGTTTTTATAGTTAGTAGTTACTTCTTCTATCTTACCTTTCTTTAAGTAAAATTAGGCTCTCTTATTACCTTACTCTTCTTCTTAAACTCCTCTTTATCTTCTTATTCCTTTATAGCTTCGTTCTTTCTTATTAATCTCTTTTTTAGCTAAGGAGAACTAGTTTAATACTCCCTCTTAGATTAGCTACTTAGCTATAGTATTAAGGCCTCTTAATATTAAGTATATATCTCCTTATAAGCTAGTTCTTACTATTATAAATAGCTAATATCTATTACTTTAATAGTTTTAGTAGGATATATAAATATACTTAGTATCTTAAATACTTTAGTTATATAAGTATATTAAGATAACTCTTAGGACTCTCCTCTTTATTAGGTATACTTTAAGTCTAATATATCCTATCTTAATTAAGGTAATTATCGTACTTATAGGCCTTAGGGCCTCCTTATAAATCTCTTTAGCTCTAAATTGTCCTACTATAGCTTATACTATAAGTTACTCCCTTATTATACCCTTCTTTTATTTAGCCTTCTCTTATTCTTAGTCTTATCTAGTAAGCTCCTACTAGTTCTTAACTCCTATCTTTATTTAAGGTAGCCTCTAGCTTAGAGTTATCTCTTAAATTTCCTATACTCTTGTCTTATATTGCTTACTATACTAGTTACTTCTTCTCCTTGCTCTTTATTCTCTTTAAGTAATTCTCTTATATACTTACTTAATATACTAGTAGGTTAAGTTATCTACTTTATTCCTTATATATTATCTAGTAAGGTTTTAAGTATAGAGCTAGATTAAAGAGATACTTGCTTCCCTTTAAAGGACTATAGCTATAACTAACTTATATATACCTATAATATTCTTTAGAGCTTAGTTCTAGACTTACTTAATTAGTTTAGTAAGGCCTTTATTATATTCTCTTATTCCTTTTAAGTTAGACTAGGTTTAGTATCTATATATTAAAGCTAGCTTAATAACTATAGTATAAATATATCTTACTTTCTTAAATAATACTCTTTAGGTAGACTTATATAGCCTTTATAAGGACTAGATCTAGTATATACCTTTCTTAGCTATATTCTTAATATATAGGCCTTACTTAAGTTTAGTATCTACTTAAACTCTTAATAGTCTTAGGGATAGGATAGGTTTACCTTTAAAGCTAAGGATTTAGACTATAGCTCTAAGGTTATAGTTCCTTCCTTTTATAAAGTAGATAAGCTAATACTTCTATAGTATAAAGGCTACTCTATATCTTATTACCTACTTTATATATTTATTATAGGCTTTCTTTAATTATTTATAGTTCTCCTTTATAGATATATTATATATAAGGATATTAGAATTATTAATAAACCTTATTACTATAGTATTACTTTCTTAAAGTAATAAGAGAAGTATAGATATAAAGAATAAGAATAAGATTAGTAATAGTATTAATCCTTAAGGGATTCTAGTATCTTACTTTCTCTTTTAGTTTATAAATTCTCTTAGCTTAAAGTAAGTTATCCTATTTTAGAGGAATAACTAAATAAACCTAATTAGCTAGTCTAGATAGCCCTATATCTTAATATTATAAAGGAGTCTCTAGTAGGATACTTTATTAAATACCCTAGATATATCTAGGTAGAGTATTAAGGCTACTACTCTAGGCTTAGCTTTCTAGATTGTCCTAACTTATTTAATAATAAGGTTAAGTACTATAATTATAGATCTTCCTAGTCTTATACTTATTTATAATTCTAGTAGTAGGCCTCTCTCTTCTACTACTTTAGATATTCTCTTTATAACTACTACTTCTAGTACCTTAGCTAGAGTATTAAGAAGTGCTATTAGCTTATATACTCCTAGCTTAGTATAGTTAGGCTTCTATAGCTTCTTAATAACTATAGTAATAGAGTATTTAAATAGCTTTAGGTAGTATACTTAGCTAATATAGGCTATAAAGAGCTTAGCTAGGAATAGTATAATCTCTTATTAATATTTCTTAAGTAGTATATTCTAGATCTAGTCTAGGCCTAGAGCCTTCTTACTTAGGATCTTTTTAAGTATTATAAAGACTTCTCGTTTAGATACCTTTTCTTCTATTTAGAACTAAGCTAGGAGGTCTATATTTAGGATATCTCTTAGGTCTACTTTAACTAATAGTAGGAGGAAGTAGTCTATAAGGATTCTTACTTTACCTTCGTTTATATAACTATTTTAGTATATACTACTACTTAGTATAGGAAATTATAGTAGTATATATCCCTATTATACTTTTTCTCTTACGGTCTTACCTATCTTACTAGCTTCTATATTTTACTTAAGTCCTTAGTAATCTTATTAACTATTTATCTCTAAGATATATTTATTACCTTCCTAACTAGCTTATTCTTCCTATAGCTAGTATTTAGGTAGTATCTATAGTTCTCTTTAGACTTTATAGCCTTCTAGGCTCTTCTTGCTACCTTAGTAGCCTTAATTGCTTTACTATACTCTACTAGCTATTCTGCCTTTATATATTATAATAGCTTTATATATAGGACTACCTCCTTTACTACCTTCTAAAGGGCTTTTTAAAGAGCTTATACTACTTTATCTAGCTTTTAGTAGTTCTTAAGTAGTAGTAGCTCTAGCTTCTTTATAGCTTTTTAAACCTTTTATATTACCTTCTCTTACTTTACTTTTATCTATTATAGTCTTAGGCTCTAGTTTTTCTAGTATAAGTTTATAGGCTAGTTTATAATAGTTAGAATTAGAATATAGTATAATCTAAATATATTATTAGCTATTGCCTTGCAGCTCTATAGTCTCTATTAGATAGCTTAGCTAGCTAGGATTAAGTTAAGTGTTTAATAGCTAGAGTTATATCTCTCCTATATAATAGTTCTTAGTTCTAGTAGGAGATATAGGCCTACCTATATAGCTATCTAGATAAGGGTGTCTGCTATATTATATTATAACTAGACTAGGTTTCCTCCCTATAGTAGGTAATAGAGATTAAAGTCTCTAACTACTATAGTCTTACTTATAGCTGCTTCTTAGGCCTCCTAGATAGCTATTTCTAGCTATATAAGTATACCTTTTATATTATAGGATTTAGGGCTTAATAGGTTATAGTAGTTATAGATAGTAATAGGTTTCCCTTAGGTTATTACTATAATAGAGAGAAGGTCTCTTAACTAGCTATTTATAATATCTTACTTTAATATATCTAGCTCTTCTAATACTAGGAATATAACTCTTAGGTACCTATTCGTTAGAAGGACTTAGTAGTAGCCCTTTTTTGTTTTAGTTTTCCTATTTACTAAGTTAATCTATAGTTCTTATAGTACTATAATCTAGGTAGTTCTTAGGTCTAGGCTATCTACTAGTAGTACTTAGGTAGTAGGTATATAGTTTATATTATATTAGTAGATCTATAGGTTATATCTATTTATCTTATTTAGTTATAATAGTCTCTTTTAGCTTAGCTCCCTCTCCTTATTAGGCCTTTTATATACTCTTAGCTTATATATATATTAGGAGCTTATTTATCTATCTTTTATTATTTATAATAGTAGAGTTAGATCTTAATAGCTTTTTTAGTAGCTTATTCTATCTTGCTTAGCTATCTTATAGTACTTCTTTAGCTTAGAGCTATTCTACTAAGCTTATTAGTTTCCTCTTCTTATTAGTTACTATAGTAAATCCTTCCTTATTATAAGTTAGTTATACTAGAGTTTACTTTCCTCTAAAGAACTCTAAGAATATTCTAGCCTTAGCTATTACTACTTGTTTATATTTATATATCCTTGCTTATACTAGGTAGTCTCCTTTATAGTTATAGTATTTCCTCTTTTATATAGTATAATTAGATGTTTTATAGTTTATAAAGTAGGCTCTATATCTATTCTTAGCTTCTTTATAGTATATAGTAATATATTTAAACTTATTATACTTTATATACTATATAACTCTTTATTATAAGTAGTAGATTTCTATTAAGTAGAAGTTTACTTTAATAATAAATCCTTTTTAAGCTATAGCCCTTACTATTTACTTATCTTAGAACCTAATAACTATTATAGAGTATCTCTAGCCTTCTTTAGCTTTAAGGCTCTTTATTTATATAGCTTACTTAATCCTTATATTTAAGAACTATAAGATATTCTCCTCCTTTATTACCTTAATATATTCCTTAGCCCTAGTATTCTAGTTTGCTCTAACTCTATATATAAGTACTTTATATAGATATTTAGTAACTTAAGCTCTAAGCTAGGCTATATATATCTAATTTTAGTTCTCCTCTAGCTTTACTCTTTCTTACTCTTTATAGAGGAGTACTTTAAAGTCCCTACTAGATAGCTTTTAAACTATAGCTACTTACTAGATTCTAAGCTTTGCTCTAATTTCCTTCCTACTTATTCCTTTAATCTTATCTCTTTCTTCCTATATACTTATCTTAATTATAATAGCTATAGTTACCTAAGGTATTATTTATATCGGGGTCTAGATTTAGGCTGCCTTTTAAGCCTATAATTATCCTATATTATAGCTATCTAGCTTCTTTTAAAGAGTTCTTTAGATATTCTAGAGAATAGAGGAGATAGCCTAGGTCTAGGCCTAATATAGAAGGGCCTATTAAGCTCTTTAAAAGAGAGAAAGGAGAGAGGAGTTAGAGTAGTCGTAGGGAGAGTTAAGGGCTTTTTAGATAGTTTCTATAAGGGTTATTAGGTTCTTTTAGAGTTAGGTACTTATTATATTAGTCTTTAGTAGTATTTTCTAGCCTTAAGGGCTAGTTTAGTAGTTTTTAAGAGGTTGTCGCGATCCTTAGGTTCTAAGGGTGCTAGCCTCTTCTCCCTTAGGCGCTATAACCCCTCTAAAGTTCTTCTATCGCTTTAGATAGATAGTCGTATACTATAAGGCCTTAAGGCCTCCTAGTAGCTAATTCTTCGCCTACTAGAGGTATATGTTTTTTCGAAAGTTTAATAATAACGTTATAAACGTTTACTCGAATATCTTTAGTAAGGCTAACGATCTATATGTTTCTAATAGTACTATATATTATAATACTCTACTTCTAAGGAATAATCGCTAGCTTATACTATTTTTTAAAGTAATCTATAATAATATAGTATTTAGAACCTTCGTCGATAAGCGTATTAACCGTTCTAGTAGGTATTCCGACTTCTACTAGTACCTAGATTAATAGTACTCGTACGAAATCTTCGAAGATAGTAGATAGATCGATTTCTTTACTAGGGCTATAAAGATCCTTAGTAGAGAGAGCCGATTCCCGACTTAGAAGGCTTAATACGTTAATTAGATTTATATTCGTAGATAGTTTAGATCCTTTAGGAACTTCTAGACTCTTAAAAATATCGGTATTCCGGACGTCTATTATATAAAGCCTCTAAAGAAGCTTCTAATCGTTTATTACTCTCTTCTAAAGGAGTTTAGAAAGTATATTATAGTAGGCTAGTAGCTTACTAACTAAGAACTCGACCTTCGCTTATATAAGCTTACTTAGAGTCCGAACTTCGCCGATATTATAGCCTATATCTTCGTTAACCTTTTTAGTCTAATCTTAGAGATAGTTCTTAAGAGAACGTTTCTTAAGAACCTTTCGCTTTAGTAGATTAATAGGCCTAGGCTCGTTTTCTTCGCTTTTAAGTATATCTATATCTTTAATATCGTCTAGAAATTCTTAAATAAATAAAGGAGTCTTCGTAGTTTCTCGGCCTTAAGTCTAGCTTTTAGGTTCCTCCGATAACTCTTCTATAACTTCTAGAATTATCGGGGTTTTAATACTATATATAATTTCTTCGAGACGCTTTCCCTTTACTTTCGTAGTACGACTCTACTCTCGGAGTTTTTCTTATACCGTTTTTCGGTCTCTCTTAGAGATAGCCGCGCTAGTAGAGCTTACGCTAGGTTTAGGTAATATACGACTCCTTATTTAAGTAGTAGAGAAGACGAGAGAAATCGGCAAACTCTCGAACTATAGTATTTAGTAATAGCTTATTACTAAAGCTAAAGACTTTATCTCTAATTCTTTTTATCGCTAAAGAATAATTAGCTGCTTACTATTAGAATAGTTAAGCTTTATAGCGGGGATCTAGTATCCTAGATTATAAGGCGTATCCTAGTAGTAAGATATATCTCGTAGCGACGGCTAACTTTCCGTAATCCTCTTAATCTCCTTAGGATACGTCTACTTAATAGGACTTCTAATTCGTTCTTAGATCCGCGTAGTAATAAACTTTAGCTTTAGCGTCTTCTAGTCTTAGCTAAAGATAATCTTCTTTAAATAGCTAGTATTCGTACGGCCGAAGTATAAGATATTCCGTTCGCCTTTATATATATAGCCTCTATTAATTAAGTTAAGAGTAGGACTATATTCCTCTTAAAAGTAAGACCCTTCGCTATATATATAGTATTTTCCTTCGATAGAAGAGTCGACTTTTCTCTTCTAGAAACTAGTAGCATAGGAACCGAGGTATGCTTTAGTCTAATTAGTCGTCTAGGCTTCTAATTAGTTCTAAAGGGAAGTATAGTACGAGTTAAGCCTAAGAGGGTTAATAGGTATAGCCGCGGTAGTCTTCTAATTAATTTACGCCTAAAGAGAAGCTTAATTTATTACTAGATTCTTAAAGAGTTCGGTAAGCTTAGAGACTAGTAGCGAGGGTCTTATTTCTATATTAAACTTTAGTATAAAGGTTAGTCGCTTCTAGTTAACGACTTCTTAAATCTTTTCGAGTATCGATCCTTAACTAGTCCGGAACTTTCTAAAGCTATTATCTTTAGTCGCAATCTTATAAGCTTCTTTATAAACCTTAGTAAAAGGTTTAAAGAGCTTTCTAGTATAATCGATTCGAAGATAGTTAAAGACCTTCTTTATAATCTAGTCTAGAAGTCTAGAAAGAAAAAGCTAATACCTCGTATAGTTATCTAGTTCTTTAGTAGGAATCGTAGATTAAATTAGCTTAAATTACTTATAGTACTTAAGTATATTCGTATCTTTTCCTTTCGCTTAAGCTCTTTTTAATAAGGTCTCGAGGCTTGCGCGTATCTAGAAAAGTATCTAAGTATTAAACTTAGCCTACCTATCTAGAATTAACTTATAGAGGATAGGGTAGTTATTATCTAAGTACCCGTCTAGAGTCTTAATCTCGATTTTAATAATATAGTCGCAGTTATCTAAAAGATATTTAATCCTAGTAGAATCCTCTTAGTTTAAACGATAGTCCTCGGTAAACTTATCTATTCTAGAAAGCTATTCTAATACGCTAGCGCCCGAAAAACTTAGATTTCTAGGCATATCCTTTTTTAGAGGTCGAGCTAATAGAGTTCCGAGATTTTTAGCTAATCCCTTTATAATATTAGGTCTAAGATTCTTAAGCGAGTTATATAAGGCTTTAATAAGAGATTACGTAAGAGCTATAGTGCGTCTATCTTTAGCCGAAATTAGCTAATCGTAATTATTTCGAGAGTCTAATATATTTATAGTAGAAGTACTTATCTCGGGGATACCGCGGAGCTAAGCGTCTTCTAAAGAAAGTAATTCTAGTAAAGGAAGGTTTTATAGATTAATTTTAGTAGTATTAGAGTCGGATAAATCTAAATCTACTTTCTTTAGACGGATTAGTAAGTTTATTTACTAATTTATCTAAAGAATAGGTCGTATTTAGAGACGTCTAAATATAAAGGAGAAAGAAGCGAGAAGATAAAAGAAGATTCTTAGTCCGACTAAAGAATTAGAAGGTTTTCTAGAGGTATAGTTAGATCGCGAGGGCTATAAGAAGGAGTCTAGTAAAGAGAAGAGAGTCGTCGTTATTTCGTAGAATAGGGGAAGAAAAGATTAATTTTAGAAACAATTAGAAGCTTACTAGCCTCTAAGAGTACTTAAAATCGAAGAGGGAAAGGTAGTAAGTAAGCGTTAGTTAAGTTAAGAAGAAGTAATTAGGTTCGTTAGTATTAAGAGATCTAATATAAGGAGTAGGAAGCCTAGAAGCAAATACGAGAGCCTAATTCTTTTTTTTTTTTTTTAGAAGAGTACGAGGGATCGCCTCTTTTTATACTCTTCTCTCTATCTTTAAAGTAGTAAGTATATTCGTAAGACTTGCCGTCGCGATTAATTAGAAGGTTAGGAAAGTATATAAGTTACTAGAAGGTAGTAGTACGTCTCCTAAGTTCCTCTAATAAGAGTAGGAAGCTCCTTAGTCCTTAGAAGACTAGTTAGTTCTTAGAGAATACTCTACTACCTATCGTATATCTAGAAGTTAAAGAAGTTCGTTTAGAAGCTAATAAACGCTAGTAGGCTCGTATCGAGTATATATATAGGCCCTTATACCTATATTATAGGACATCTTACTAGAACGCTACTTCTAGAAGCTACTACTTAGTATAGTACGCCTTAGAAGTAGAAAAAAGTCGTTAGAAGCTAAAGGGTCTAGTTTCGATCCTAAGGTCTCTAATCGTATCTAGGGGATCTAGCGCTATCGCCTAGTCGTCTAGAAAGTATTAGAAGCCTTAGAGTTAGACGGAAGAAAACTACGTAAATAAGATTCTTATTTTCCCTTCCTAAGGTACTATATCTAGTACTCGAGAGAGGCTATATCGTCGTAGCTATAAAGTAAGGCTAGTCTAACTAGGTCTAGAAAAGCAATCTAGTAGTCTTAAATAGTAGCGATATTAAACGCTCTCTACCTTATAGTTTAGATAAGTTTAAAAAGGCAATCTATTAATCTTAGATAGTAGCGATATTAAACGCTCTCCGCCCTACTATCTAGAATTAAGTCTCTAGAAGTAATTAGCTAAGAGTAGAGCGTAGCGAGGTTAAACGCTCTCTACCCTACGTCTCTTAGCTCTTCTTAAAAGAAAAAGCTATTAGAAAAAGTTCGTATTTATATAAAGTCGTACGATTTTCCGCTTAAGTATAGCTTCTAGAATCGGATAGTAGCGAGCTATTGCGCTCGTTAGAGTCTTTTATATACCTACTACGAAGCTTAAGAGAAGCCCGGCTTCTTTATAGTTTTCCGAGGTCGTCGTCGTTTAGAAAGTAGGTTCGTAATAGTTAGTAATAAATATCGTTCTTCTAGAAGATCCTTTAAAGTAAAGTAGGCGTTTATATTAGTTAGGCCCTACCTTAGGCTCTAAAAATATAGACCTAAACCTATATATACTAAAATCGGTAGCTTATTATACGTACGCTAGTTCTAGTAAGAGCAGCGGTATTATACGATATCCGCCCTTATATTATATCGTCTCCTCGATACTAGAGACGCCTAAAAGACCTATAGACGACGCCGAGACCTTATCTTATATCTAGAAGACGCTAATTTCTAACCTAATAGTAAGGTAAACCTCTCGATACGTTACTTTCTAATATTAGGCCTTATACGCTCGACTTTCTAATTCGTTCTAATCTTAAAGTTATAAGATTTAAGTAGCAAATAGTTAAGATAGAAGCTAAAAGGTATAGGTGTCCTATTATTATAAGTAAAAGGAGGAATTATTATACTAGAGGTCTTTAATAATACGACGAGTAGTAGATAGAGAGGCAAATCGCTTTCTAAAAGTATCTAATTATAGAAGAAAAGTCGTAAAGAGTATAGATAAAGTAGTAAGGTATCTCCGATCTCCTCGAGTCGCTTAAAGGCTCGTCGTTAATCTCTTCTTTCTTTTTCTCTTATTCGATATTCTTTTTCTACTTTTATCTTATATTCTAAGTACTCTTAGCTTTTTAGAATCCCTATTAGAACCATAGTAGGCTACTAGTTAATAGTATTTAAGGGCCGACTTCTTTAGACGATAATTAAGCTACGGCTACTATACGCTATTATTAAATAGATAAAATCCTTCTTTAAATATAGAATAATCTAGCTCTTCTTCGACGAGTAGATCGAGATAGAGACCGAGATCGATATAGGTATACTATAAGGCAGCTCTATCTCTCCGATACTTTTTCTTATTTATATATAAGACTTATTTATAAACCTCCGGGACGTATACCCTCTCTTATATATTAACGATATAAGACTCGCTACTATATCGACTAGCGTATAAAAGAATACGAGGATCCTATAATAAGAAGTAGAGAAGCTTACGAGAGAAGGAGCGCTTTAAGAGGTCGAATTTAACTTAGCGAAGATAGAGCTTCTTTACTTCTCGAAAGATAAAGGCGCGGAGGCTACGATTACTCTTCTAAGCGAAGATATAGTCTAGCTAGTAAAGAAAGTAGTCTAATAGCTCGGAATATAGTTCGACGTATACCTATTATTTAAGAAATATATCGCTATTAGGATAGTAAGTATAGAGGCGGCGTTTAACCGAATACTATGCCTTACGAATATAAATAACGGCCTAATAGTACGCTCTCTACGATAGCTCTATACGGCGTATATTACTACGATCGTAGACTATAAGTCTCCTATCTAGTAGCGATCTAAGAAGTCTATTCGACCTCTAGAAGTAATCTAGGCACGAGTAGTAAAGCGGATCCTAGGCGTATTTTAAACGTCTCCTACTATATCGGCTAAACTTAAAGCGAACCTACTCCTAGCGAAGATTAGACTTAAAAGGTAGACGATTCTATATAGCTATAAAGCCGATAACCTCTCGTTTAACTTTTTAATAATAAGAGCGCTCTAAGAGATAGATATCTACTTAGTAAGGCGTTAGATACCTACTAGTATAGAGATTATCTAACCGAGCCTCGGTATACTACTTTAGATAATAAATACTTTTATAAGACGATTCTAAGGCTCCGAAAAGGTAAGAGTATAGTAGGATATACGGGAATATATCTAAGAACGATATAGAAGATACTACGAATAATAGAAGGTACGAAGGACCTAATAATAAGATAGCTATTTTAATAGGTTCTCTTAAAGTATAAAGACTAAAGTCCTAAAAGGCAAGCGAGAGATTATAAGCGCGTACTACTCGCTCTACCTAGGATATAGCTACTTCTATAGCTACCTTAAGTATATTAGAAAGGCTCCGAACGATCGATACTAGTATAGCTCCCGAGAAATATTAGAATACCTCCTATTCTCGTACTAGTTCTATAGAGATAGGCGCCCGAACGTACTAGTAAGAGCATAGTCGCTAGAAGAAGTACTTAGAGATAAGGTACTACTAGAGCTAGTACTAGCCTTTCTAAAAGAGATAGAGATAGGAACGAGGAAATAGTACTTATAGAAAGAGGACGACGAACTCGAAAGCCTAGCCTAGCGTAAAGATAGTCTACGACCTAATACTCTCGAAGGCAACCCTATAGTTTTTCTAAAAAATCGAGATCTCTTAGCGACGACTACCTCGATCGATATCTTCTTTTAGTACTACTCTTTAGTACCTTCTTCGTAGTAGACTTTTAAGTTTAAGCGAAATCGATAGAAAGACGAGCTCGCTATTACTACTTAATAAAGTATTAGGTTATAACCTAATATCTCTAAGAGTAGCTCTACTATTTTTCTAAAAAATCGAGATCTCTTAGTAATAACTACTCCGATCGATATCTTCTTTTAGTACTACTTTCTAGTACTTTATTCGTAGTAGACTTCTAAGTTTAAGCGAAATCGATAGAAAGACGACCTTACTATTACTACCTAACGAGGTATTAGGTTATAACCTAATATCTTCGAGGGCGACCCTACTATTTTTCTAAAAAATCGAGATCTCTTAGTAATAACTACTTCGTTTATTATAGTTTCTTAGTACTACTCTCCGATACCTTCTCTACGGCAAACCTTTAAGTTTAAGCGAAATCGATAGATAGACGACCTCGCTACTACTATCTAACGAGGTATTAGGTTATAATCTAATACTCTTAGAAGCGACCCTACTATTTTTCTAAAAAATCGAAATCTCTTAGCGACGACTACCTCGTTCGTTATAGTTTCTTAGCACTACCCTCTAATACCTCCTCTATAGTAGACTTCTAAGTATAAGCGAAATTAACGTAGAACCGACCTCGCTATCGCTACTTAAATAGCGATCTAATAGTTTTTAGGCGTTAGGTTACTACGGGCCGCCGTTACCTAATACCTCGAAGATAACCTCCGATTAATATTAAACTTAGAGGTCTAATAGAGCGGTCCTTACTTAGTTTATACTCTAAGTTTTATATATTAATCGGGCTTAAATAGAGCTCGAGGGAGTACCTAACGCTATAGCCTAATATTCTTAAAGGCGACCCTATTATTTCTTAGAAAAAAACTAGGAATTCTCTATCTACTATTAGACTAGCTCCGTCTAATATAATACCTCCGAGAATCCTCTCTTTTCTTATATCCTTACCTATACTCTAGAAGAGTAAATTTATAAGTATCGGCCTATAATATATATTTAGACGCGAGTAAGATACCTCTAGATAGAATACGACTAGTAGCTACTTACGGCTCCCGTCCTATATAGTCTTTAACTCCGAAAGAACGTAAATAGAACAATTAATTAATTAATTAATCGTCTCGCTTACTTTACTAGAATATTTTAGGTAGTAATAGTATAATCTTATATTTTAGGTACTATTTAATAACTAAAGCTAGTAATAATAGCGTACGGACTATTTTTCCGCTCTACTAAATTATTAGAATTATTCTACTTATAACTATAATAATACTACTACTACGACCTACGTATCGCGTATACCTACCTTCTATCGTATTCTCGCGCGCTCGACTACTACTAATAGCGATATTAGAGTAGCCGCTTACTAAAAATCTACCTACGTATACTCTTCCGCTACTTCGAATAATATAATTTACGCTCGTAGCGCGCTACCGAACTCGCGCTTCTAATCGCGCTATCGCGTTCTCTTACTTTACTTCGCTAAGATAGATAATCTCTATCCTCGTATAAGAAATAGCGAAATCGCTAGCTAGTATACCGTCTAAAACTAGCTTACTACTAAGTATAATAAGAAGGATCTCCTTAATTCTAGCTATAACGAAGCTAAACTCTAGTTAGCCGTAATAAGCTTAATCGATATTCTAGAATATAAGGGCCTCTTACTAGCTAGTATCGCGTATACTAATATAGCTACGGTTATAGCTATTATCTTAATATATATAGAAAAGTACCGTATAGAAGTCTTAGATCCCTTCTTCTTTTAAACTTACGAAGTAGTTCGCGCTAATTATAACTTAGCTCGCGCTATAGTACTAGTATATTACTAGTATAACTAAAAGGAGGCCCGGGAAGCTCTTAAGTTTTAGCTACTAAATATAGAGTAGTAGCTAGATATTACCTAGACTATATTCGATTAGGAGGCTACGCGTAAGGCTACTATAGCTACTAATAAGGATTATAAAGATCTCTTAGCTACGTAATAGTTCGAGAAAGACGCCTATACTAAGGCTAGAAAGTAGATAGCGGCCCGCTATAAGGACTAGATAGACTTTAATCGTAACGAGGTACTATTCGAGGACTTCGTCCCTCTCGCTCTCTTAGCTATAACTACGCCAGCGTAGATTGCCCTATAGATATAGTTCTATATCTAGTCCTTATATACTAAAGCGCTAGAAGCTACTACGAGTATATACTATATAGCTAACTCGTTAGTATAGAAGTTTCTACTTAACTTAGACGCGGCTTATAAAGTTAAAGCGGACTAGCTTAAGATTATTAGTAATACTAACGCTATAGCCGAGGCTATAGGCGTCGACCTCGGCCGCTTTTAGGTATTAGAATTCCTAAGCCGTTCCTAAGAGCTATACGTCTAGTACCTTACTAATATAACTATACTACGGATAATATTATATCCGTCTACTAATAGATAGTCTAAAGGCCTATTTAAAATCCTAGCTCGTATACGATATTATAACGCTAGCTAATTAGTACTATTATTCGACGTTCGTAGCCTAGCTAACGAATAAGTCTCCCTATTAGTACTATTCGTAGGCGCCGATACTAGTATCTAGCGCCTATCTAGAAAGGCGGCGCAGCCGTATATAGTCCTATAGATCGTAGATTATATATATTAGAAGACCCGCTAGCTAGAACTACGAGCTAAGCCGGTAGGCGCTCGCCTTAAGACTTATAAACTATTCGCCTCTATCGCTATATATATTCTAGATAACCTACGCTTAGTAGACGACCTTTCGCCTATCGCCTTAAAAGAGCTACTACTTAAGACTAAGGTATAAGTTATCGCTAACTAGAAGGCTACTAGCTAGTAGTACGCTAACTTTAAGGCCTAGGTAGTACGACTTTAGTAGAAAAGAGAGGAAGAGATAGCTCGAGTATAAGTAGCTAAGGTCGTATAAGAAGCTAGAGCTACTATAGAAGCGTAGGCGGCTAAGGACGTATAAGCGGCTAAGGCTAGAACTACGAAGGTAGATAATATTTAGATAGGTAATATAATAACTAGCGGCTAATCTAAGTTCCGAGATCGCCTAAAGACCTTACGGGCGTAGTAAGTAGCTAAGAAGTTAAAAACTAGCGAGTTAGATACTAACTCTATCTAGACCGAGGACGACGGTTATACTACTAAGAGTTAGCTAATACCGCCTCTAGCTACGACGCCTATACTACTACCGCTCTAAGCTTCTACTAGTACGGTTTTCCCGAGCCTAATAATACTACTATAAGCTCTACTATACGACTAGATAATGCCGCCTCTAGACCTATAGACTTTAAGTATAATAACTAGCTAGACGCTTAACTCGCGCTTATTTACCTAGGATTTCGATAGTATAGGCGTCCTATCGCCTAGATATAACTTCTAGCCTAACGCCTAGGTATAATAGTTTTTCCTAAACTAGCCGCTTCCGACTAGCCTACTATTCTCGCCTAAATATAATATACGAGCTACTTCGATTAAATAGTCCGTTAGTAGCCTCCTAGGTATACGTCCTACCTCGATTAAATAGTCTAGTCTACTTATACCCGATAAGTACGTAGCTAAGGACGTAGTAGAGGAACCGGCTAAGAGGAAACCTACTTTCTAGATACCTACTAAGGCGGAGATACTTAAGTATATATAAGAAAAGGAGTATACCTACCTTCGCGCTAATAGTAATAGTAACGGTAAGGTACTACTACTTAGTAGCTTCTAGTACCTAGGTATAAGGATTAACGTTAAGGCTACTACTTAGAATATTAATAAGTATACTTATATAAAGGCCGGCCTAGAGCGTACTAATCGGCTACTACTATACTACGCTCTTAGCTATATTTTACTAGATAGTCTACTACCTATAGGCGTCCGACTAGACGATTATATAGTCGAAGCCTTACTAGAACTTAAGGACTATAGTACCTTTAACCGCGACGACTTAATAAAGATATAGCCGGCTAACTTCGGATCTAAAGACTTTATACGAATATAGCGCGAGCCGGCTAGCTGCCCTTATATCGTAAAGAAGAATAATAACGCCTTCTACGCTATCGCCTATACTACTTATATTCTATATAGGGCCGGCTAGCTCGGTATCTAGGCCGAGATTACCAGTAATAAGCGCTAGGCCTCTAGTAAGTAGATTCGAGCGTCTAAACTTCTAGTAGTAAAGAATAAAATTCTATAAGCTATAGTAGTAGACCTATTCGGCTTCTTAAGATCTATATATAAAAGTATCGATACTACTACGGCTACTAACTAGGCCGTCTAGTATCTACGAGATACTTTAACTTATCTCGACGAGGTCGAAGATAATAGCTAGCGTAAAGAGGCCTCTTTCTAGCCCTCTAATAGACTAATAGTTAGGCTCGGCCGCTACTCTAAATAGATATTAGATAAGCTAGCTAGCTATACGCTATAGCTATATTAATACTAGCTATCGCTAACTAATACTAGCGTCTCTATATTAGCGAGCGCCTTAACGCTACTCGCTATTTACTATTTTTAACGGGATTATATCTACGGCTAGCTCTAGTAGATAATTCGAAGACTAAGAGTAAAAGTAAAGCTAAGAAGAAGAAAGTTATAGTAATAGTTACGTTATTAGATAATAATAAACCTACTAGGAGAAGTTCTATAAAGAAGAAGGCCTCGGCTAAGAAGAAGGCTAAGAAGAAGTTAGATACTATAGTAAGAGAGGTTAATAGTATAATAGTATCTAAGTCTAAGAACGAACGAGAAAGGAGGTATAAGTATATCGGCTACTAAGCTTACTAATCTACGTTATAGTTAGGTAATACGCTCTAATCGCTTCCTCGTCTCTCTATAATAAGAGCTATTTACGGCGTACTATAATCCTTAGTACCCTACGCTAATTCTATAGCGATAACTATATCTATCTTAAGTAACTCCTTTAGTAAAATACTATACTAGCCTTAGGGTACTATATAAGCAGCCTTAAGAAACTCTATATCTAAGACTATACTAGGTTAGATTCTAAGCGTAAATACGATAGACTAGTAGCGAGCCTTTAGGACTAGTACTAAGGTTAAGTATTATAGTAATAGTAATTATTAGGTAGCTAGATACCCTTTAATAGCTATAGAACTATATAATTCTTAACCTTAACTACTAGTTCTATTAGGTTACTAGAATAGCTATAAATAGAAGGTTTATCTAAAGCCCCTATAAAAGTTATAAAACTACCTACGATAGGAGTATTTCTACTCTTAGAACTATTTAGCTAATTACGCCTCGTAAAAGACCTTTAATTCTATATACTAAACTCCTCCTTTTAATATTAAGTTAGTTTTAGCTTCTTTAGTTCTTCGGTAGAGGTTTACGAGGTTCGAGAGGCGGTTATTCTATACTAGTATATAGCGAGTAAAGGCTCGTAATTCCGAGGTTCGTACGGTTCGTATAAAAGGTGCTAGTATATAGCTTTATTAGTAATAAAGTCTATATATATATAAAATAACTATATATAGCTAAAGCCGAATACGGCCTTAGTAATTCCGACTTTACCTCCTAATTAAGAATAGTATAGAGTTAGGTTTCTTAGGTTTCTAGCTAATTCGAACCGTAACTATTAGGTTAATTAAGAATAGTACTACGAATAGTAAAAAGATATTACTAATCCGTAGTAACTAATACTCTCTAGCTTAGCTAAGTCTAAGGTTTATACTTAGAATAGTCGGTTACTAAACCCGTTTCTAGGTAAGGTCGTTACCTTAGACCTAGTCGTAGTCTCGTTATCCTCTTATTTATACTAAGAACTAGATAATAAGACGGGAGTATATAACGGTTTAGGTCTACTATTAGACTAAAGAGTATTTTAAAGTAGAGGTTTATTTATAATTAACTAGCTGCGCTATAAATTAGTATTCGTATCTTAATACCTATTAAGATAGTTTATAGGTAGTTCTATATTAGCTTTAATTTAAAGGGGCTATAAATCGCTACTAAAGCTTTACTACTATACTAAGCTTATATACGGTAGCTTCTATTATAATTAGTCGAGCGCGTCGTATTAGCAATAGTATATAATAGTAAACCGGCTAGCCGTTAAAATAGTATAGCTCTAAGTAAGGTTTTTAGTAGAAAGTTAAAACGAGAGTTCCCGTAGTCGGAGGTAGGACCGAGCTTATTAGAGCTTAGAGAAAGGACGCTAGTACTTCGAGAATTTATAAATATAGTATAGATTCTAGAAAATTTAAGGAATTAGAGGAATCTTAAGCGTATCGCTTAGGTTACTTCTACTTTAGCTTATATTCTTCCTTTATTATACGTTTTAGGTATAGTATTACTAGTATAAGTAGTTTATTATTATTCTCTACTAGAACGCCTTTCTTTAGACTAAAGTACTTAAGTCTATCCGTAGAGTAAACTTCTCTTAACTATACTCCTTAAAGAGTTTTTAGTATAAAAGATAGGCTAGAATTAGGTAATTAGCTAGCAATTTTAAATACTCTAGTCTACGGTAGCTATTAACTCTTATTCTTAATATTAGTATTATATAGTATTACTAAGTTATCTATTCTAAACGGTATAGTTTTAAACTACTTAAACTTCTTATTAATAGTATTAGCCTATTATTACTTCCGCTTATTTAATCGCTTAAGGGCCTTTAGGTATCGCTTAGTCTTAGTTACTAGTACGTTAATTACTCGGAGAAGTTTCTAGTTATCGTTATCTGCCTTAATTATAGCTATAACTACTTATCGCCTATTCTCTTCTTCTTCTTAAAGAGTAAGAGACCTAAATATTAGTTCTATAGAAGTATACCTAAGGTAGAGAATATAGTAATAGTTCTAGTTACTAGCTTAATTATACGCTTATTTAGGCTAATCCTTAACCTTTATAATAAAGTAACTACGAGCCTTAGTTCTAAGTTCGCTAGCTCGCTTAATATAACGTCGTAGTAATTAGTTAATAGGACCTATTAAGTACGAGAAGAAACTAAACATATACCTTTAGTAGGCGAAGAATTAGCTACTAGGAGGCCTTAAGGCCTTATAGCATACGACTATCTATCTAGAGCGATAAAAGAACTTTAAAGAGGTTATAGCGCCTAAGGAAGAAGAGGCTAGTACTCTTAGAACCTAAGGATAGCGACAACTTCTTAGAAACTACTAAACTAGCCCTTAAAGCTAGAAGATACTACTAAAGACTAATATAATAAGCACCTAGCTTTAAAAGAACCTAATAACCCTTATAGAAACTATTTAAAAAGCCCTTAACTCTCCCTACGACTACTTTAACTCCTCTCTCCTTTCCTTTCTTTAAAGGGCTTAATAGGCCCTTCTCTATTAAGCCTAGACCTAGGCTATCTTCTCTATCCTCTAGAATATCTAGAGAACCCTCTAGAAGAAGCTAAATAGCTATAATATAAGATAATTATAAGCCTAAAAGGTAGCTTAAATCTAGACCCCGATATAGATAATACCTTAGGTAACTATAGTAATTATAGTTAAAATAAGTATATAAGAAGAAAGAGATAAGATTAGAGGAATAAATAAGAAGGAAATTAGAGTAAAGCTTAGAATCTAGTAGGTAGCTATAGTCTAGAAGCTACCTAATAAGGACTTTAGAGTACTCCTTTATAAAGAGTAAGAAAGAGTAAAGCTAGAGGAGAACTAGGATTAGATATATATAGCCTAGCCTAGAGCCTAGGTTACTAAATATCTATATAAAGTACTTATATATAGAGTTAAAGCAAACTAGGATACTAGAGCTTAGGAATATATTAAAGTAATAAAGGAGGAGAATATCTTATAGTTCCTAAATATAAGAATTAAGTAGGCTATATAAATAAAGAGCCCTAAAGCTAAAGAAGGCTAGAGATACTCTATAATAGTTATTAGGTTCTAAGATAAGTAAATAGTAAGGGCTATAGCTTAAAAAGGATTTATTATTAAAGTAAACTTCTACCTAATAGAAATCTACTACTTATAATAAAGAGTTATATAGTATATAAAGTATAATAAGTTTAGATATATTACTATATACTATAAAGAAGCTAAGAATAGATATAAAGCCTGCTTTATAAACTATAAAACATCTAATTATACTATATAAGAAAGGAAATACTATAACTATAAAGGAGACTACCTAGTATAAGCAAGGATATATAAATATAAATAAGTAGTAATAGCTAAAGCTAAAACATTCTTAGAGTTCTTTAAAGGAAAGTAAACTCTAGTATAACTAACCTATAATAAAGAAGGATTTACTATAGTAACTAATAAGAAGAGGAAACTAATAAGCTTAGTAGAATAGCTCTAGGCTAAGGAGATACTATAAAGTAGCTAAGTAAGACAGAATAAGCTACTAGGAAAGCTATTAGGATTTAACTCTATTATTATAAATAGTAAAAGGTAGATAAATAAGCTCCTAATATATATATAAGCTAAGAGTATATAAAAGGCTTAATAGAGAGAGGGAGCTAAGCTAGAGGAGACTATTATAACTAAATAAGATAAATAGATACAACCTATAAATCTACTAATATAACGTAAACTATATATATACTACCTAAGTACTACTAGTAGATAGCCTAAACCTAAGAACTATTTAGATTATAGTACTATAAGAACTATAGATTAACCTAGTAAATAGGAAAACTAAAATAAAAAAGGGTTACTACTAAGTCCTTCTAACGAATAGGTACTTAAGAGTTATATTCCTAGTATTAAAAGAGCTAGATATATTAAAGTAGGACATTATAGATAGCTAGTTAAGAGACCTTCTCTCTATTATAGTAATAACCTAAGGGAAACCTATTACTATCTATAACTACTATAACCTATTAGGCCCTAAATCCTATAATATAATAGGTATACTTATATAGCTAGAAATAGCTATCTAGAAGGCCTAGGAAGTAGCTATAGGTAAGACTATAGTAGTTAGAGACTTTAATCTCTATTACCTACTATAGGGAGGAAACCTAGTCTAGTTATAATATAATATAGCAGATACCCTTATCTAGATAGCTATATAGGCAGGCCTATATCTCCTACTAGAACTAAGAACTATTATATAGAAGAGATATAACTCTAGCTACTAAACACTTAACCTAATCTTAGCTAGCTAAGCTATCTAATAAAGACTATAGAGCTATAAGGTAATAGCTAATAATATATTTAGATTAGACTATATCTTAATTCTAACTATTATAGACTAGCCTATAAACCTATACTAGAAAAACTAGAGCCTAAGACTATAATAGATAAAAGTAAAGTAAAAGAAGGTAAGGTAGAAGGTTTAAAAAGCTATAAAGAAGCTAGAGCTACTACTACTTAAGAACTACTAAGAGCTAAATAAGGTAGTATAAGCTCTTTAGAAAGCCCTTTAAAAGATAGTAAAGGAGGCAGTCCTATATATAAAGCTATTATAATATATAAAGGCAGAATAGCTAGTAGAGTATAGTAAAGCAATTAAGGCTACTAGAATAGTAAGAAGAGCTTAGAAGGCTATAAAGTCTAAAGAGAACTATAAATACTACTTAAATACTAGCTATAAGAAGAATAAGCTAGTTAAAAAGGTAATAAATATATCTTAGAGGTAAATAGTTAATAAGATTACTAAGGACCTAAGTAGGATATAAAAGCTAGTAAAATAAGTAAGAGAAAAAGTATAATAAGGATATATACTACTATAATTTCCTATACTAAGTAGTAGTATATACTAAGATAGTTATATAAACGAAGGTAAAGTAAGAATCCTTATAAACTACTTCCTCCTACTATTAGTTAAAGTAGACCTAAGAGATATCTTAAATATAGACCTCCTAGCTTAGTTCTAAATAAAAGAAAATATATCTAAAGGAGAGGTTTTTATAATACTTAAAAAGATCCCGAGCAAGAAGGCTTTAAGCCTAAACTAGATCTAGAATATACTACTTAAGAAATATTAATAAGAGATTATACTATTCCTAGCTAAGCTCTTTATAGCCTATATTAGCTAAGTATACTACTTAAAGCTATTTAAATACTCTATTACTATAGTTATTAAGAAGCTATAGAAGCCTAACTATACTAAGCTAAGAGTATATAGGCTAATAGTACTTCTTAATACTCTAGCTAAGGTATTAAAAGTAGTAGTTATAAAGAGAATATCTAAAGTAATAAAAGAGAGAGGCCTGCTACTAGAATTATAAATAGGTGTAAAACTAAGAAGATCTACGATTATAGTACTTAACCTTATTATTAAATAAGTTAGAATAATCTAGAAAGCTAAGCCTAGAGTAGTAGCCTTAATACTCTACCTAGATATATCTAAGGTATTTAATAAAGTATCCTACTAGAGACTCCTTTATAATATTAGGATATAGGGCTATCTAAACTAGCTAATTAGGTTTATCTAGTTATTCCTCTAAGATAGAATAACTTACTTTAAGCTAGGAGAATTTATAAACTAAAAGAGAAAGCAAGATACTAGAATCCCTTAAAGATTAATACTATTACTAATCCTATTCTTATTCTTTATATCTATACTTCTCCTATTACTCTAAGAAAGTAATACTATAGTAATAGGGTTTATTAATAATTCTAATATCCTTATATATAGTATATTTATAAAGGAGAACTATAAATAACTAAAGAAAGCCTATAATAAATATATAAAGTAGGTAATAAGATATAAAGTAGCTTTTATACTATAAAAGTATTAGCTTATCTACTTTATAAAAGGAAAGAACTATAACCTTAAGGCTATAGTCTAGATCCTTAGCTTTAAAGGTAAACCTATCCTATCTTTAAGACTATTAAGAGTTTAAGTAAATACTAAACTTAAGTAAGGCCTATATATTAAGAAGGTAGCTAAGAAAGGTATATACTAAATCTAGTCCTTATAAAGGCTATATAAGTCTATTTAAGGAGTATTATTTAAGAAAGCAAGATATATTTATACTATAGTTATTAAGCTAGCCCTAGTATATAGATACTAAACTTAGTCTAACCTAAAAGGAATAAGAGAATATAATAAAGGCCTTACTAAACTAATTAAGCAAGTCTAGAACTAAGCTCTAAGGAATATTATAGGTATATATAAGTTAATTATAGCTATAGTCCTTTAAAGGGAAGCAAGCATCTCTCTAATCTAGCTTTATACTTAAGACCTTACTAGATAATATATAAAGAATAAAGTAGACAACTTAACTTACTAGTATATTAAGTAAGTATATAAGAGAATTACTTAAAAGAAATAAAAAGTAAAGAGAAGAGGCAACTAGTATAGCAAGCAATATAAGATAAGAGTATAAGAAATTTAAGAGATAACTTTAAGCTAAAAGCTACTTTAAATAAAGATAAGAGTTAAGAACTAATAAGAGCTTACTAGATAGGACTAAGAATAAGAGAAGGCTAAATAAAAGAAAGGTATAATAAGAGAGCAACTAGTAGTATAGGCTATAGTAGGATAATTTAAGGCTAAAGAGATTTATAAAGAGGCCTTAAGGCCTATAAGTACGATAATTACCTTAATTAAGATAGGATATATTAAACTTAGAGTATACCTAATAAAGAGGAGAGTCCTAAAAGTTATCCTAATATACCTATATAACTAAGATATCTAGGATATTAAGTATATTTATATATTCTACTAAAACTATTAAAGTAATAGATATTAGCTATTTATAGTAATAAGAACTAGCTTATAGGAAGATATATACTTAATACTAAAAAGCCTTAATACTATAGCTAAGTAGCTAATCTAAGAGGGAGTATTAAACTAGTTCTCCCTAGCTAAGAAAGAGATTAATAAGAGAGAATAAAGCTATAAAGAGATAAGGAGATAAAGAGGAGTTTAAGAAGGAGAGTAAGGTAATAAGAGAGCCTAATTTTACTTAAAGAAAAGCAAGATAGAAGAAGTAACTACTAACTATAAAAACAAAGAGGAAGATAAGGGGTTTTTTATAGAATTTTCCCTTTTATATAATACTAGAGCAAAGCTACTTACTCTAGATAAAGAGGTAGACTAGCAATAAGATTAATCTATCTAATTAGTTAATAGATTCTATAGCCCTAGTAACTCGCTTAGAGGCTATCGCGCCTTAAACTATATATATATCTTTCTCTTTTAGCTAGTCGCTAACTATTATAAACTTAGTTCTAGAGCTATATCGAGCTAGTAGTAGGTAGGTAGAACTATAAAATATACGAGTAAGGGCCTTAATAATCGTAGAGGCGTTACTATACTTAAAAGGTTCTACTAGAGTAAACCTTAAGAAGACGTCTACTATAATAAGAAGGTACTTAAATCTACGGCGTTCTAGCTACTATATTAGGTTAATTTCTACTACCTCCTAAGGGTATAGTACTAGTATTAGTATCTATTTCTAATTAAACCTTAGTACTAAGGCCTATAGTTTATAGCGTAGGCAGCCTTTAATATAGTCGTTAATATCCGTAATTATTATTAGCTACTAGTACTTCTAATATAGTCCGGCGTAAATAATACGGCTATTAAAGTAGCCTTTCGTATCGTATACCTACTATAGAACCTTTACCGTATCGTAGTACTAGATATACTATACCTATACCTCTATACGCCGCTTTATAGAGCTAATACGTTTATAAAGAGTATCGGTGCCTTTATAATACCGGAAGGCTATTATCTTACGTAGAAATAACTTTAGCTAATTACGTCTAGTATAAGGTAGGATAATACTCTAATAGTAGTAACGAATAACCTCTCTATACTATTCTTTATTCTTTTTATCGCTAAAGGGTCGTAGTCTTAGTTCGTAGTTAGCCCTAGTAATCTAGTATTTAGTATTAGAGTTAGAGCTAGTATTAGAGTTAGAGTTAGAGTTATAGTTAGGGTTAGGTTTAGAGTAAGTAAATATTCCGAGTATTTTAAGATAAAAGGTTAACTAGCCTCTATTATAGTTTAAGTCCGTATTAAGGTTATTATAATCTACTACCTTATTAATAGTTTTAAGGCCTCTTATTAAGAAGGCCTTCTTATTAGCCTCCTTAAGAATCTTCTTTAATATATCCTCGTAACTACTTTTATTATTCTTCTAAATCTACTTAGGTCTATTA
This sequence comes from Cercospora zeina, assembly GCA_022702355.1. Classification (NCBI taxonomy): domain Eukaryota; kingdom Fungi; phylum Ascomycota; class Dothideomycetes; order Mycosphaerellales; family Mycosphaerellaceae; genus Cercospora; species Cercospora zeina. The sequence goes on from JAKLWX010000005.1 coordinate 4,560,162, forward strand.
TTTTAGCTAACTTAATCTAGTAACTTCTTCGTAACCTTATTTAGCTTATATTTCTTCGTAAAGATAGTTCTTAAAAGGCCGTCTATAACCGTATTACGGTTATCTTATATATACCTAATCTTAATATTTAGTAGGCTAAGTTTAAATATCTAACGCGCGTAGATATCGTAATACGCTACTCTATTAAGGAATTAGACTAGGGGCTAGTAATTAGTCTAAATAATACTCTTCTAAGTATTTTATAGTATATAGTCGTATTTCGAAGTAAAAGTAACTATCGCTTTAAGTTTACGCTTATATATACTATAGTTCCTCTTAGTTAGTATAAATATAAAGCTATTATATAGTATAGGAACCTTAGTACTAACTAGCTAACCTTAGCGGCCTTATTATATAAAATAGCTACCTTCTTAACCCGAAGCGTTAGTAAATATTTCTATTAGGAGTATTAGATTATAACTATAAGACTCTACTATAGTAGCTATATATTATTTAATTAGCTTAAACGCTAATATCTTAGTCTCTTCCTATCGCTAAGGTATCTTATTACTTATTAGCCTACGTAATAGCCGTATAATCCCTTCGAAGTTCTTAATATATTTACGATAGCCTATAACTACGCTATTAAACTTACGGACCTTAGCTATATTAATTAACTCTAGCTAGTTCTAAATCTTTTTAACCTAGCTATATTTAAGAGCTATCTTTCTACTAGCGTAGTATATTTAGCTAAGAAGAAGAATCTTATCTATTCTAATCTTAACCTTACTCTATAATAGTCGTAGTTTTAACTATAGAATTCTAGGTAGCAGGTAATTACGAATAAAGGTCTAATAGTTCGTCTATAAGCTATATACTAGTACTAAATCCTTAAAGAAGAAGGTTATATCCGCTAGCTAATTAAAGTAATTACTATAAAGAAACGAAGGTTTAGCGTATAGTAGAGGTATTAGTCCGAGGAATATTTAACCTAGTTTATTTATTATAAAAGGTAATAACTACGCGCCTTATGCTATACGTCGTAGTTATAGCTAGCCGAGTCTAGGTATACTAAATACTAGATAATACTAATCGTTAGAGTATATCTTAATCCCCTAATACGCGTTCTTTAAGTTAAAACTACTAAAGACTTAATAGGTTAGTAGTAATAGGAAGTTATACGATAACTATAATAGCTATATCTACGCGTTTAGTAGTTCTTCCGCTATATAATAATAGTTAAATATAGGTCTATAGGAACTATTAGGCTTCTAAATAAAACGTACGTTAGCCTACTATTCTAATAGTCTTCTATTAGCTTTAATATACCTCTTATATATTCTAGACTTAAGTCCTTTAGTAGCGTACTAGCGTAGTAACTATTCCTTATCTCTAGCTATTTAAACGGCCTTAGCTTAGTATACTAGTACGCCTTTCTTAATTCTCGTACGATATATAATTAAGTTAGTAGGTTCGCTAAGGTCTATTAGACCTTCTAACTCTAGCTAGCGGTAAGTATATAATACTTATATAACCTCTAGTTTATCCTCTAGTAGGATTATAGGACCTAGCTAAACTTTTATCTTCTTAATCTAGTCTTCTAGCTCGTACTATAATAATAAGGTATCTAGTAATAACTTAATTACGCGGCGTCTAGTTAGAAAACTAGTATATTTAGCCTTAGCTTAGTTTACTAGAACTTCCGTAGAGGTTTAATATTCCTTTAATACTACTTTATAAGGTTCGTAACCTAACTCTATAATCTTCTTTAAGTAGTACCTATACTAGATAGTAATTCTACGCTTTTTCGATTCTAACTAAGGTTTAATTTTAAACGGTTTAGTATTATACTTAGGACTTACTAAAAACCCTACTAATAGTCCCTTATACGATTTATCTAAGTACTAATAACGTTAGCTTAAATTTTGCTATCGCTATTACTATTATCCCTTACTATCTATCGTACTAGTTATTAATTAGCTATTATTATCTAATTTCCTTCTAACGTCTTTATTTTACCTATATTAAGTACTAGTAACTCTAAGCTTACTTTAAGTAGTATATAAAGATTTAATTACCTATAGATAGTAGCTAGTTTATATATTCCCTAGAAAAGTAATCTCTAATTCTATATCGAGGACAAAGCGAGTTCCCCTTATAGTAGTAATAAACTTTAGAACTATTTACTAGTAGATAGTAACTAACTAATAGGTCGAATTACTAATAATTATCCTCTTATCTAATAGCCGCAACCGTATCGTAGTAGTATCGCGGTAGTTCTTAGTATATATTACCTAAGTTATAATTATAATAACCTTAAGAACTATATAGGCGAGGTTAATAACCTTATAATAGCTAGTAGGTTTATAGTTATTAAGAGCGCTAGGCGTATCCTTATCTTTAGTTTATTCTATTTCCTTAGCTATATAACGATTACTAGGGTTAGTAACCCTAATTCTATTAATTCTTAGGTCTACGCTAAGGAGGTAAGTAACGCCTAACTTATAGCTATAACTATAGCCGAGCGTCTAATTAGTATACTTCTACTAGTAGTATATTTATTATTATTTCTTAATAGACTAACTTAGCTTCTAGAACTACCGCCTTAGTAATCTTTAAAACCTCCGCTAGTTTAGTACGTAGTTCTTTAGATAGTATCCTTCCTTTAGTAACTAAACGAGTAGCTTCTTCTAGTACTAAATAAGTCTACCTCGTAGCCTTAGTAGCCTTTATTTCTTTCTTTTAAGTAATCTTACGTTCTATCTTAAGAAATAGTTAATATATAGTAGCTAAGGTTTTAGGTATTTTATCTAGTAGTTTAGTAGCTAGTTCTTTATTATAGAAGTCTTTAGTATATCTCTTAATAACGTATCTTCGAAGGTTTCTTCCGATATTAGATTATTCTATTATATTAGAACCTCTACTACGGCGTAGAAGGTATAATAAGCGCTTAAAGTACGCTAAGTAGGTTTCTTTATCCTTCTATTTAAGATTCTTTAATTTAGCTATACTATTATCTTCTAGTACTACTTCCTTCTAACTAAATAGACTAAGGAATTTACGCTTAATAATATCGTAATTACCTTATTCTACTAAGTCTTTCTTAAATAATAGAGCTACTAAGTAGTTAAAGTTAGCCTATTAAGTAGCTCTAGCTTTTAGTAGTAAACTTAAGTCTTTAATTCGCTATTATAGTTAGGCTTTAATACTATTCTAAGTACGCTTAAGGTATAGGAGCTAGCGAGTAGCATCCTTGTCTCGTCGTTTACTTAAGAATATATTAAACTTACTAAGGTCTAGTAGCTAAGCTATAGTTATCTATACTAGTTAACCCTCTAGTAAGGTCTAGGTTATTTAAGGTTATAGTTCTTATAGGAACGCTAACTTAGCGCTAAATATAGGTATTAGTAGTAGTAGTCTAACGGTAGCCGATAGCTTTAGAAGGTTAGCTATTACTATTAGAGTTAGCGACTAGAATAGACTATTAGGTACCCCTATACGCGGCTTAGCTAGTTTAGCTAATACTATTAATAACCCTAAGCCTAAGCGCTTTAAAGGGGTTTCTAGCGTAGTCGGAGGAATCTAGTAGTAACGTATTAGTACGTTATATTTATCTAGTAGAGTTTAAGGTACTTAAGCGTAGTAAATTACGTATTAAAGTCTATAATACTTTAATACTACTTAAATAGCTACTAGTTTACGTATAGCTCGACGTAGTTTAACCGCTTCTTCTAGTATATCTAGTAGCGCGTATTTAAATAGTTTAAATAGTATCTCTATAGATACCCTTAGAGAAGGTCTCTAATTCTATATATTATATACTAACTCCTATAACTATATAGTAAGTTCCTCTAATTATTCCTCTACTCTTTCGTATTCTTTAATTAATAACTCGTTACTATTAGTATTATAGACTAGTAGGTTAGTAATCTCGTATTAGCGCTAGCGTTCTCGCTACCTCTCTTATTCTACTCGTAGAGTAGTACCTTTACGCGCTTCCTATTCTCTAATTAGAGGGCGTAGTAGTTCGGTCGTTCTAGTATTATTATTATAGCTAGGACGGTACTATTCGCTATCGGAATTAATAAGGTTATTATATAATAGCTAATAGAGCTAAGGCTAATAACTTTAGACTAGTAGTAACTATACTAATAAGTAGATAGATAGATTAATCTTATTGCTAGTCTACCTCTTTATCTAGAGTAAGTAGCTTTGCTCTAGTATTATATAAAAGGGAAAATTCTATAAAAAACCCCTTATCTTCCTCTTTGTTTTTATAGTTAGTAGTTACTTCTTCTATCTTATCTTTCTTTAAGTAAAATTAAGCTCTCTTATTACCTTACTCTTCTTTTTAGACTCTTCTTTATCTCCTTATCTCTTTATAGCTTCGTTCTCTCTTATTAATCTCTTCCTTAGCTAAAGAGAACTAGTTTAATACTCCCTCTTAGATTAGCTACTTAGCTATAGTATTAAGGCCTCTTAGTATTAAGTATATATCTTTCTATAAGCTAGTTCCTACTACTAAAAATAGCTAATATCTATTACTTTAATAGTTTTAGTAGGATATATAAATATACTTAGTATCTTAGATATCTTAGTTATATAGGTATATTAGGATAACTCTTAGGACTCTCCTCTTTATTAGGTATACTTTAAGTCTAATATATCCTATTCTAATTAAGGTAATTATCGTACTTATAGGCCTTAGGGCCTCCTTATAAATCTCTCTAGCCTTAAATTATTCTATTATAGCCTATACTACTAGTTGCTCCCTTATTATACCTCTCTTTTATTTAGCCTTCTCTTATTCTTAGTCCTATCTAGTAAGCTCCTATTAGTTCTTAACTCTTATCTTTATTTAAGGTAGCTTTTAGCTTAGAGTTATCTCTTAAATTTCTTATACTCTTATCTTATATTACCTACTATACTAGTTACCTCTTCTTCTTACTCTTTATTCCCTTTAAGTAATTCTTTTATATACTTACTTAATATACTAGTAGATTAAGTTATCTACTTTATTCTTTATATATTATCTAGTAAGGTCTTAAGTATAGAGCTAGATTAGAGAAATACTTGCTTCCCTTTAAAGGACTATAGCTATAACTAACTTATATATACTTATAATATTCCTTAGAGCTTAGTTCTAGACTTACTTAATTAGTTTAATAAGGCCTTTATTATATTCGCTTATTCCTTCTAGATTAAACTAGGTTTAGTATCTATATACTAGGGCTAGCCTAATAACTATAGTATAGATATATCTTACTTTCTTAAATAATACTTCTTAAGTAGACTTATATAGCCTTTATAAGGACTAGATCTAGTATATACCTTTCTTAGCTACCTTCTTAATATATAAGCCCTACTTAAGTTTAGTATTTACCTAAACTCTTAATAGTCTTAAGGATAGAATAGGTTTACCTTTAAAGCTAAGGATTTAGACTATAGCCTTAAGGTTATAGTTCCTTCCTCTTATAAAGTAGATAAGCTAATACTTCTATAGTATAAAGGCTACTTTATATCTTATTACTTACTTTATATATTTATTATAGGCTTTCTTTAGTTATTTATAGTTCTCCTTTATAAATATACTATATATAAGGATATTAGAATTATTAATAAACCCTATTACTATAGTATTACTTTCTTAAAGTAATAAAAGAAGTATAAATATAAAGAATAAGAATAGGATTAGTAATAGTATTAATCCTTAGGGGATTCTAGTATTTTGCTTTCTCTTCTAGTTTATAAATTCTCTTAGCTTAAAGTAAGTTATTCTATCTTAGAGGAATAACTAGATAAACTTAATTAGCTAGTCTAGATAGCCTTATATCTTAATATTATAAAGGAGTCTTTAGTAGGATACTTTATTAAATGCCCTAGATATATCTAAGTAGAGTATTAAGGCTACTACTTTAGGCTTAGCTTTCTAGATTATCCTAACTTATTTAGTAATAAGGTTAAGTACTATAATTATAGATCTTCCTAGTCTTATACCTATTTATAATTCTAGTAATAGGCCTCTTTCTTTTACTACTTTAGATATTCTCTTTATAACTACTACTTTTAGTACCTTAGCTAGAGTATTAAGAAGTACTATTAGCTTATATACTCTTAGCTTAGTATAGTTAAGCTTCTATAGCTTCTTAATAACTATAGTAATAAAGTATTTAAATAGCTTTAAGTAGTATACTTAGCTAATATAGGCTATAAAGAGCTTAGCTAGGAATAGTATAATCTCCTATTAATATTTCTTAAGTAGTATATTCTAGATCTAGTTTAGGCCTAAAGCCTTCTTACTTAGGATCTTTTTAAGTATTATAAAGACCTCTTCTTTAGATACCTTTTCTTCTATTTAGAACTAAGTTAGGAGGTCTATATTTAGGATATCTCTTAGGTCTACTTTAACTAATAGTAGGAAGAAGTAGTCTATAAAGATTCTTACTTTACCTTTATTTATATAACTATCTTAGTATATACTACTACTTAGTATAGGAAATTATAGTAGTATATATCCTTATTATACTTTTTCTTTTACCTATCTTACTAGCTTCTATATTCTACTTAGGTCTTTAGTAATCTTATTAACTATTTATTTCTAAGATATATTTATTACCTTTTTAACTAGCTTATTCTTCTTATAGCTAGTATTTAAGTAGTATTTATAGTTCTCTTTAGACTTTATAGCCTTTTAGGCTCTTCTTACTACTTTAGTAGCTTTAATTGCTTTATTATACTCTGCTAGCTATTCTGCCTTTATATATTATAATAGCTTTATATATAGGACTGCCTCCTTTACTACTTCTTAAAGGGCTTTCTAAAGAGCTTATACTACTTTATTTAGCTCTTAATAGTTCTTAAGTAGTAGTAGCTCTAGCTTCTTTATAGCTTTTTAAACCTTTTACCTTACCTTCTCCTACTTTACTTTTATCTATTATAGTCTTAGGCTCTAGTTTTTCTAGTATAGGTTTATAGGCTAGTTTATAATAGTTAGAATTAGGATATAGTTTAATCTAAATATATTATTAGCTATTGCCTTGCAGCTCTATAGTCTCTATTAGATAGCTTAGCTAGCTAAGATTAGGTTAAGTGTTTAGTAGCTAGAGTTATATCTCTCCTATATAATAGTTCCTAGTTCTAGTAGGAGATATAGGCCTGTCTATATAGCTATCTAGATAAGGGTATCTACTATATTATATTATAACTAGACTAGGTTTCCTCCTTATAGTAGATAATAGAGATTAAAGTCTCTAACTACTATAGTCTTACTTATAGCTACTTCCTAGGCCTTCTAGATAGCTATTTCTAGCTATATAAGTATACCTATTATATTATAGGATTTAGAGCTTAATAGGTTATAGTAGTTATAGATAGTAATAGGTTTCCCTTAGGTTATTACTATAATAGAGAGAAGGTCTCCTAACTAGCTATTTATAATGTCCTACTTTAATATATCTAGCTCTTCTAATACTAGGAATATAACTCTTAGGTACCTATTCGTTAGAAGGACTTAGTAGTAACCCTTTTTTGTTTTAGTTTTCCTATTTACTAGGTTAATCTATAGTTCTTATAGTGCTATAATCTAAGTAGTTCTTAGGTTTAGGCTATCTACTAGTAGTACTTAGGTAGTATATATATAGTTTACGTTATATTAGTAGATCTATAGGTTATATCTATTTATCTTATTTAGTTATAATAGTCTCCTCTAGCTTAGCTCCCTCTTTTTATTAGGCCTCTTATATACTCTTAGCTTATATATATATTAGGAGCTTATTTATCTACCTCTTACTATTTATAATAGTAGAGTTAGATCCTAATAGCTTTCTTAGTAGCTTATTCTATCTTATCTAGCTGCCTTATAGTACCTCCTTAGCTTAGAGCTATTCTACTAAGCTTATTAGTTTCCTCTTCTTATTAGTTACTATAGTAAATCCTTCTTTATTATAGGTTAGTTATACTAGAGTTTACTTTCCTCTAAAGAACTCTAAGAATATTCTAGCCTTAGCTATTACTACTTATTTATATTTATATATCCTTGCTTATATTAAGTAGTCTCCTTTATAGTTATAGTATTTCCTTTTTTATATAGTATAATTAGATATTTTATAGTTTATAAAGTAGGCTCTATATTTATCCTTAGCTTCCTTATAGTATATAGTAATATATCTAAACTTATTATACTTTATATACTATATAACTCTTTATTATAAGTAGTAGATTTCTATTAGGTAGAAGTTTACTTTAATAATAAATCCTTTTTAAGCTATAGCTCTTACTATTTACTTATCTTAGAACTTAATAACTATTATAAAGTATCTCTAGCCTTCTCTAGCTTTAAAGCTCTTTATTTATATAGCTTACTTAATCCTTATATTTAGGAACTATAAGATGTTCTCCTCCTTTATTACCTTAATATATTCCTTAGCTTTAGTATTCTAGTTTGCTTTAACTTTATATATAAGTACTCTATATAGATATTTAGTAACCTAGGCTCTAGGCTAGGCTATATATATCTAATCTTAGTTCTCCTTTAGCTTTGCTCTTTCTTACTTCTTATAAAGGAGTACTCTAAAGTCCTTACTAGGTAGCTTCTAGACTATAGCTACTTACTAGATTTTAAGCTTTACTTTAATTTCCTTCCTACTTATTCTTCTAATCTTATCTCTTTCTTCCTATATACTTATCTTAACTATAATTACTATAGTTACTTAAGGTATTATCTATATCGGGGTCTAGATTTAAGCTGCCTTTTAGGCTTATAATTATCTTATATTATAGCTATTTAGCTTCTTCTAAAGGGTTCTTTAGATATTCTAAAGGGTAGAGGAGATAGCCTAAGTCTAGGCTTAATAAAGAAGAGCCTATTAAGCTTTTTAAAGAAAAGAAAGAAGAGAGGAGTTAAAGTAGTCGTAAGGAGAGTTAAAGGCTTTTTAAATAGTTTCTATAAGGGTTATTAGGTTCTTTTAGAGCTAAGTACTTACTATATTAGTCTTTAGTAGTATCTTCTAGCTTTAAGAGCTAGTTTAGTAGTTTCTAAGGGGTTATTGCTATCCTTAGGTTTTAAGAGTACTAGCCTCTTCTTCCTCGGGCGCTATAACCTCTCTAAAGTTCTTCTATTACTCTAGATAGATAGTCGCATACTATAAGGCCTTAAGGCCTCCTAGTAGCTAATTCTTCGCCTACTAGAGGTATATGTTTAGTTTCTTCTCGTACTTAATAGGTATATTAAATAGTATTTACTAATAAGTATAACTAGTTTTAAAGGAAGTTAAGAAAGTCTATTTCGTTTAATATCTATAGTAATAATAGTAGAGGCATCTATATACGCTATTCTAAGTAAACTAAGAACGCTAGATAGTACGCTAAAGTTAACTTTAATACTACTTATATTAATGCTATAGATTGCCTACTAATACTAGTATCTATAATAGTTCTAAGTATTTTGTCTAATAGCTACGTTTATTATTCTAGAGGTATTTTAATAATAGTAAGTAGTATAGACTCTAGAATTAGTATTTTACGACGATAAAGTTAGTATATAAGAGCTATTAGTATAGAATGCTAATAACCTAATAGATACTAGCCTTATCTTCGGCTCTAGTAAGAGAGGTTAATAGTATAATAGTATTTAAGTCTAAGAACGAACGAGAAAGGAGGTATAAGTATATCGGCTACTAAGCTTACTAATCTACGTTATAGTTAGGTAATACGCTCTAATTGCTTTCTACTACGTTAGAGGAAGATAAGCCTACGGCCTCTAAAAAGAAGAAAACTATAAGTAATAAGAAACTAACTATTTAGGCTAACTCGGACTTTAACCCTAACGATAACTCTAATAATATAAACGAGATTCTCTAAGAACGAGAATAAGTAAGCTAAGTATAATAGGATACTTAGCTAACGAGTATAGCTAGGGATAGCTATTAAACTTAAAATAGCGTAGGAGGGTAACTATTATAGACAGAACGAGTAGCTAGCCGAATAGAGGCTATAGGCTAAAGGCTAAGGCTACGAGCCCGGCCGCCGAGTAAGTACTTTAGTATATATATAGCTAGATAGAAATAATATATACGTTACTAACTTAACTTAGCTAGGCCCTAACTAGGCTCTAATAAACCGGTCCGCCTACTCGGAGGTCGCTTTAAACTTAGAGCTTCTACTATAGCGATAGTAGTAGATTATTTATCGTCTACGCGTCCTTTACGTAATTGCTACGCCTCGATAGCGCGTCGGCTATATTTAGCTTACTCGCTCTATAGCTAATTATAAAGTTATATAGAGCTAAGAACGTAGCCTATCTAGCCTATCGGCCTATTAACTACTTTATACCTATAAAGGCCTTTAGGTTAGCGTAGTCGACTAGTACCTCTACTTTATATATAGCGCCTTCGAGGTAAGGCCTCTATACCTTAAAGAATTCTACTTCTACGAGAAGTTCCTTATTATAGACCTCGTAGTTATACTTAGCGTTAATTATCTTTCGTAAGAAGAACGCGATTAGGTACTATTCTAACTCGAATAGATAGCTTAGAATACTAGTAATAGTATAGTTAGACGTATCGGTCTCGACCTATAAGCGTAACGTAGAGTTAAAGTACCTAAGAAGCGGCGCGGTCTAGAAGCGTTCTTTTAATTTTAAGAAAGCCTACTCCTTAGCTTCGCTTTAACTAATAGGCCCTAGCTTCCTACCGTTCTTCGCGCCTTTTAAGAGTACGGTTAGTAGTACTACGACTCTTAAATATTCGAAGAAAAAGCAGCGATAGAAGTTTACGAACCTAAGAAACAATTAGAACTCTATTAGAGTAGTCGGCCTTAGCTACGAGGCGATTACGGCTACCCTACTAGAGTCTATCGCTACGCCTCTAGTCGTAACTACGAACTTAAGAAAGTTAACCTATTTCTAGAAGAACTTATACTTAGCGCGCTATATATAGAGCTCGAATTTACGAAGCCTCTTAAGTATAGCGTATACGTCTCGTACGTAGTCCTCGCGAGTCTTATTAGAGATTAGAATATTATCTAGGTATACTATATAACTTATATCTACTAGCCCTACTAGCGCGTAGTTAATATACGCCTAGAACGTTACTAGAGCGTTCGTTAAACTAAAGAGTATTACTTTATATTAGTAGTAACTATACCGCGTATAGAACGTAGTCTTCTAGCGGTCGCTTAAGTTAATATAAATATAGTAATACGCGTCTATAAGATCTAACGACGTAAGCTATATAGCTCCTATAAGCCTATCTAGCGTCTCGCTAATAAGAGAGAGTAGGTACCGATTCTTAATCGTAATCTCGTTTAGTCTATAGTAGTTTATATATAGACGTAGCTTACTATTCTTCTTTAGTATAAATAGGATAGGCGTACTTGCCTCGCTATTAGAACGCTCGATCTAATTATACTCGAGCCTAGTCTTTAGATACTCCTTAAGCTTCTTAAGCTTCCTACCTAACTAGTAGTATAGAGGCCTAAAGAGTAGTATAGTACTAGGCTTTAGGTTAATCGTATACTTAGCGCCTTCGATAGGCCTACTTCGTATCTCTTCTATAAAGTTAAGAATATTATCGAACTAAAGAAACTTCTTTAGTATCGAAGTAAGCTCCTCGTCTATTCTACTTAAGCTAACTACGAATATAGCGAGTGCCTTCTAGAGATCTTTAAGGAACTTATAAGCCTCTTAGACTTCGAACTAGCCGAAACGATTATTACTATAACGCTATTCGTCTATACTACTATCGATACTTACTCGTTACGTACGTCGCTATAGATAGTTAAGAATAATATCGGGATCTAGTATATTATATACGTAAAAGATCTCTTCGGTTACGCGCTTAGTCTTTAAGAAGTCCGCGAGCCTTATACGTACGTAGTACGTACTATAATAATAACCTAGTTTACTCGTAAAGGTAGTAGCTAGCAGCAAAGCTATATTCGGCCGTAAGAGTAACTTATACTAGAGTACGAAGGCTCGTAATACTATATTAATATTTATAGTATTATCTAGAAGAAACTCGGTAGGCTTACGACTCTTCTAAGACTTAACTTCTTCTCGTACTCGTACCGCTAGTATATATTATATAGGTAGGTACTCTATACTATCTACTTTAGTAGTAGAGACTTACGTAATATCTTTATTGCTTCTACTTTTTTTAACTTACCTACGGCTACCTTATAGACTACTAGCTTATTACTATCCTTATTCTTATTTAAATAGTTTAGACGGATATAGCCTACCTTATTATAACTATAATATCTAGGTTACTATTCTTTATTCTTACTTTTACGCTTATTTAGAAAGTTATCCTTCTTTAAGTTAAACTCGTAACTATCTTTTAAGGCTTATACGTTACTATCGACTCTCTTACGCTTCGACTACTAATATAATACGTCCTTATAACGGTTATATAAGCCTAAGTCGTATAGTATCGACTTTTATACCTATTTAAAGCGTTACGCTAGAGCGATAAGGTTAGTATACTTCGCTAAGATAACGTAGTTCTTAATAATATTCTTTCGTAGTAATAACTTTAACTTTACGAGAAGCTAGCGAACTAGCTACGCCTTAGTATAGTCGCTAAGCTATACCTCGAGGTTACTAAGGTTTATTACGAATTATTATATACTCTAATTTTTGCCTTAGCGTATTATCTCGTATTCGATAGTTATAAGAAGCTAGTAGTTAGCTTAATCTCTAACGATATTATATAGGAACTTATAGAACTACGCCTAAGTATACCTTACTAGAAGTATACTAGAGTACTCGTTATACTAGGCTTCTTATACTTCGCCTACGAGGAATATAATACTAGCAATTACTTTCTAGTATTCTATTATAAACTTTCTTAGCGTAGCTATAAAGTTTACTTTATATACGCGGACGTATTCCTAAGCTTCCTTAATAGTCTTACCTTTAAATAGCTTAGAAAAGCGGAGCTTAATAGACTCGTAGAGCGTATATTCGTCGCTACTATAGCGTATACTATCCTTAGTATTCCTAGTAATACTTACTATACTAGAGTAAGCTAAGCTAAGGCTTCGTACTATTATACTTAAGTGTATTAGTAAAGTAGTTATCCTAACTTCTCGTATTAAGCGTTTATTTTCTACCTAAAGAGCGTAGAGTTCGAGATATTTACGTAGCGTAGCGTTTTCTTATTCGAGGCGCTCGCGCCTCGTCTACGCGTCGTTAGCGTTATTTATCTTCTTATTTTCTTTTTTTTAGCTTTAGAGTCTAGTAACTCTTCTACGTAGCCTAATAGTAGTACTATAGACTTAGCGCGTTCGTTATAGTTATTTAGCTATACGAATGCTTCTCGTATAAGTATAGTAGGCCTTAATAGATCGCTACTCTTAATAAGGTAGAAGAATTAATATTATAAAAGATTAGTATATAGTAATATATTAAGCGCCTCTAACTATACTCGTTAGAGATATCTAGAGACTAATTCTTACCGATTTCTTTATATACGTCTAGCGTACTTTTATCTTACGCCGAGTATATATAGTATAAGCCGAATACTTTAGCGTCTAACTTAGACGCTCTCTAAGCTATTAGCTCTTAAGCCTCTCGCTCTTATACTAGCTTAGTAAATAACTACTTAGTCTATTTACTTTATTTATTCTAGTCTTACTACTTATAGTATTACTAGCGTAGTAGCGTACTTATAGGTACTATAGCGGCTATAGTATATATAGAGGTAGTAATAATTAATAAGCTAGTTTAGTAATCTAGGCTTATAACTATTACGCTAAGTAGCGCGTAGTTACGAAAGTATACGAGTATTTTCTAGAGAGTTACTTAAGGTTATATAATATAAAATTAGTAGGAAGCGATCTCTATCTATTCCTAGAATTTACTATAGGAACGCTTATATATAATCTGGGCCTTAGCAGTTAGAATCCCCCTCTTAAATATTCCGAGGATTCTGCATGTCTTAGGGTTCTCGTACCCTGAGACATCTTCTCGTATTCTGAGACATCTCCGTATCGCAACACCGACCGAGCACTTGTCACTCCCAATTACGCTGGCTCCGGACTTGGAACCTCAATGGCTAACGTGGGGGAACGGCAATACTTCGCGTGTCCATTTGAGGCACTGGATCCGTGAAGTGCCCGAGGACGGTATTGCTTCGTACCGAGGACTTGGGTGGGCGAAAGAATGGGCTGGACTTGAAGTACTGGCCTAGCTGCCTTTTTCCAGGTAAGATCGAAAGCGGTTGCAAAGTTGTAGGGCTTTTTATCCTTGCTTTCTTCATTCTTTCTTCAAGCAGCGAATAAGATGGTTCGTCTAGTGACTGCTGGCTGCAGTTTACTACTGGCAGCAGCAACAACAGCGAACGCAGCAGCTCTCTGGCTTCACTCAATGCCACAGAAGCACGATGAGCTGTCTGTCTCCACGACATCCGGTCTCGTGCACGGCAATATCGATCCAGCATATCCCAACGTCAGACAATTTCTCGGCATACCTTTCGCCAAACCTCCTGTAGGACCACTCAGATGGCTCGCCCCACAAGAACTTTCTCAACCAGACCAACGTATCGAAGCCACCAAGCTCCCACCCAGCTGTCCCCAATTCCTCACCTCCGGCGGAAATTCCATCAGGACAAACGACGTCCTCGAATTCAACATCGCAGGCCTCAACGAAACCGGTCCAACAGACGAAGACTGCCTCACCATAAGCGTCTGGACACCCACCATAGAAGCAGAAGCAACAGAACCCTGTGATACCCAAGAACAAGAACAAAACAACAACAAAACTCTCCTCCCCGTCCTCATCTACATCTACGGCGGCAGCTTCCAAATCGGCGGCCAAAACGTCCCCTACCAACTCCCCACCCAATGGCTCTCCCGCACGCCAACCCACCTCGTCGTAACCTTCAACTACCGCCTAAACCTCTTCGGCTTCCCCTTCGCCCCCTCGCTCCCCTCCCAAAACCTCGGCCTCCTAGACCAACGCCTCGCAGTCCAATGGGTCCGAAAAAACATCCTGGCCTTCGGTGGCGACCCATCAAAAATGGTCCTCTGGGGCCAATCCGCAGGCGCCACAAGCGTAGATTTCTACAATTTCGCGTACGCGCAAGATCCGATTGTCAAAGGCTTGATCATGGATTCGGGGACGAGTTTTTTGAGTGTGCAGGCCGGGAGAGCAGCGCCGTTGCCGGGGGATAACACGGGGAAGAGTTTTACGTTTGTGGCGGATGAAGTGGGGTGTGGTGGGAAAGCGGAGGGAGAGGAGATGGTGGAGTGCATGAGAGGGGTGGATTGGAAAATTTTGGAAGGGTTTGTTGCGAATCATTCGAATAGTGGGGCGCAGCCGGCGTTGATTTTTAGGGCGGCGCCGGATGGAAAGGTGGTATTTGATGATTATGAGGCGAGGGCGTTGGGAGAGGGGATGGCAAAGATTGTGAGTTTTTTCCATTGCATTATGTATGTCCTTATGGGACAGAACTTTTGCTGACTTTTTCTTTCTCCGCTAGCCTGCCGTTATTGGCACAAACGCCCAAGACGGCGTGCCTTTTGCACCCTACAATCCCGACGGGGTCAACGTCGCGACAGCGAATGGTGCCACGCTCAGCGCATTCTTCTGTCCGACTACTGAGGCAACCAGACTTAGACAGGAAACTGATCGCTTGACGTACCGCTACCTGTACAGCGGAAACTTCACCAATATCTCTCCGAGAGGCTGGATGGGCGCCTGGCACGCATCCGAATTGCCGTTGATCTTTGGGACGCATTCGAACTATCGTGGAGATAGCACGGAGTTGGAATACGAAACCAGCCATGCGATGCAAGATGCTTGGGTGGCTTTCGCGAAAGATCCAGTGAACGGATTGGCGAGCGTTGGATGGAAGCCGTATGAGGAGTTGGGGAGTTCGACTTTACGGAACTTCGGTGCAGATGTCGCAGCGAAGGATATCGATGTGAGGGCCACAGAAGCAATGTGCGATGGGGCGGTACCGAAGGCTTCGTGATGAGGTTCTGATAGACGCTGCAAAGTACCTGGTCACAGGATCCCTCTAGATCAATAGTCCTTGCTCTTCCCATTCTTTCCAGTGTTTCGCGATCTACTCCAGAATTGACTGGCAGCCATTCCAGATCCGCTTCCTATTCGCCAACCCCTTGAGCTCGCCATTTCGAAACCCGCGACGGAGGCTATAGTACAGCTTGTACCAGTTGATTCTCTTCGGGTCCAACAAATTCAGCATTTCTTCGACGCTGATGTTATTCCCAGTGTAGCCGATGATGGAATCGCAGCCCGGTCCGGCAATGTGTTCGCCATCTGCGGGCATCAGCTCGAGTCACAATGGACTTTGCTGCTCCAAGCTGTGGTGGACTTGCTGAATCCCGTTGCCAAGCAGCCCATGCCGTCGTTCTTTTCACACCGATCGTCTGCATCCTCAGTCTCGTGCCATGGAGATCTGTAGATACCGTCGTCGAGTCTGCGGGAGTAGTATGTGCAGCCAGAGTCCTTGCCACACGTGTCGAGGCTATGTGCTTCAATGCACGAGTTTGGTGTGTTGCCATCATCCCACGCAGCCGACTTGGGCTCATCTTGGCATCGGATGCGCGCAATGTTGAATGACACGCCGCAAGTGGTGCAGTACATCTCCGAGTATCCCATGCTGAGATGGGAGACGGCGAGTTGTTTCTTCGAACCGGCACGCGCTGGATGTTCTTCAAGCGAGCGTTGTGCGAAAGACAGGACGTGAAAGCGTCCACTGCGATAAACAGTGGAAGAAAGTAGCTACCGCCGCGTGGGAGGACGACTAGGACCAAGAGCGAGGCAATGTTTGCTGGTGGATGTTGAAGGCAGGAGATGCCGCCTGCTTCTCAAAGTATGTCCCGACTGCGCACTGATACTAGGAACTGCGGAGTTCGGCGATGCCAAAAACTCCGATGACGACCACGACTCCGGCATCTGCACACCATTTCCATCGCCTCTCACGACCACACTTCCTCCAGACACTCCAACCGTTGCAACCGACACACATGATGCGCTGAGGCGCACGACCTTGTCTGCCTTCACCCTGTCTTTACACCTCCACCACCTCGCACGCCGTATACCTCGGCTACCCACAGCATGCTGCAGCGGTAGCATTGACGTGGGCCGGGTGGCCGTATCTTTTCCTGCATCTCGTGCCATCGCGACCCAGCGGCGATACGGCTCGTGGTGGGGCCGACGAAATATGGCGACCGAAGCGGATTCGCATCATCAAGAGAATGCGGCCGGGAAGCAGGAGGCAGATGAACAGATGGACCCGGAAGAGCGATTGAGAGCTGCCATGACTCCCGTCGACAAGCAGTACGCCGCACTGAAAGATGTCCCGAGGAAGATACATATCGTCGGAACAGGGAGCATAGGGAAAGTGGTGGCGCATGCACTACGAGGCATTCCAGACCCGCCACCAGTGACACTCCTCTTCCACAGATACCAGATGTTGCGAGCGTGGGAGGCCAGCGAAAAGGTCATCACGGTTCAGGATGGAGACTTCACTGTTCCACGAGATGGCTTCGACGTCGAGCTTCAGCCGATGACGCGAAGACGGCACGGCCGGATACTGGAAGAGGGCACTCCGGACGTTTACGACATTTCCAGCGAGACTGGCACCAAACCGCACGAAGCGGCGAAGCTTGTGGCAGAAAAGGAGCAAAAAGAAAACGATGCGAATGTTTCGTACCAGCGCCTCGACGCCTCGAATGAGGTGGCGCGCGAATCGCTGCCGGGCGATTACGCCGTGTCAAATGAGCCTATACACAACCTCATCGTATGCACGAAGACGACGCGCACGCTCAACGCTTTGGCTAGTATAAAGTCCAGGATTTCCAAAGATACCACCATATGCTTCTTGCAAAATGGAATGGGCATGATTGATAAAGTCAACGAAGCAATCTTCCAAGATGAGGCCACCAGGCCGCAATACCTCCAAGGCATTGTCTCACATGGTGCCCATGTACCGCCCTCGAAAGCACTCGAAGATCCATTCTTCGTAGTGCACGCCGGCCACGGTACAATCGCTCTCGGTGCCGTGCCTCCTCGTGCCATCAAAGCAAATGGCCGTCCACCAACGCCCACAGGCCACGACACCGACGACACTGGCGAAATGAACGAGACTCAAGTCAACGAACTTCAACCCACAGCCCGCTACATCACCCGGACGCTAACTCGAACACCCGTCCTCGCTTGCGTAGCTTTCACGCCGCTGGAACTCCTCCAACTTCAACTTGAGAAGCTTGCTGTCAACAGCATTCTCAACCCTCTTACAGCCTTGATCGACAACCGTAACGGTTCTATTCTCTACAACTTCGCCTTCACCCGCACAATTCGGCTCATGCTTGCCGAAACTTCCCTGATCATTCGCTCCCTCCCCGAACTTCGAGGAATTCCTAACGTGCCCAACCGCTTCAGCTCCGAACGTCTGGAAACGTTGGTCGTATCCGTTGCGCACAAGACGCGGAACAATATCAGCTCGATGCTTGCGGACGTAAGAAGGGGTGCCCAAACGGAGATTGAGTTCATCAACGGATATATTGTCAAGAGAGGGGAGGAGATGGGAATCAAAGCGGTGGTGAATTACAGTATCATGCAGGTTGTGGTCGGAAAGGGAATGATGTCGCAGAGAGAATATGAGGATGAGGTTCCGGTTGCGGGACATGGAAGAAGAGCAGATCTGAACAGAGAGTAGCGCAACGAAACCATCTTAGAGATCGTGCCAGACTCTTCTATCATGGCGTAAAGTTGGCAGACAATGTACAAAGATACATTTCCTGCGACTCGCTCCCAGCGGATTCAGCTTCGGGGAGGTCCACAGCTGACGTGCAAGATATCATTTGCACGTCACACAGTCGAGCCAATGCTCAAGCATTTAGCGTGCTCTGACCTTCTGCTATTGCATAATCCTCAGGCATCTCATTCTACGTGCAGCTGCAAATCGACCAGGTGGCTGCTTCTGCCTCGCTTTGTTGCCGGATCTCCTCTGGGGGTTCGAAATAATACCACACCTCAAACGAATATTCACGTCAGCATTGACAAACCTCAGTGCTATTCCTCTTCATTTCGTCACCGCTTGCTCTTCTAAGCAGCGCTCCAGGATGTCGCCAATCTACCTACAGCTTCTAGCTTCGGTACATCAGCCCTGGACAGGAGAGTCCTGCCTCTGCTCAATGCCCAACTCTTTGATGAACAGATCAGCGGCACGTTCTCCAATCACGAACGCGGTGCCACCAGTATTCGCTCCCACATTCTCCGGCGGGATCGACAAATCCGCCAACTTGAGATTCTGCAAGCCATGCACACTCAACTTCTCGTCCACAACGCCCTTGCTCTCCTTCGGCGCCATCTTGCATGTTCCCAGCGAATGCCAAGTGGTAGACAGAATCTCTCGGACCCGCTGTTCAATCGCCTTGTCGTCTTCTGCCGAATACTCAATTCTCTCATCGCCCTTCGCAATGGGGCCATCTGCTTTTTCTACCACGGCAGCCTTGGAGCCTTCTGGGAAGCGAGGATGCGTCATGGCGAGCTCGCCGCGGAAAATTGGCATGCGGCGCCACATTTCACGTGAAACTTTGTAGGCCCAGACATGCTTCTTCACGTCGTTATCGCCTTGGTCTTTGAGCCAGCCGGTTTCGAAGTCCGGACGGTCGGCCATGGTCTTTCCGGTGATGTGGATGTGTCCGCGGCTGAACGGATAGCCTGTCCAATTGGCTTGTGAGACATATTCTGCGTCGTCGGGGAGCATGCTGTGGTCGCCATAGAAGCTGCAAGATGTCAGTCACGTTATGAGCTGACTATGGTAGCTGAGATACGCACCAATTGTAGAGAGCGAGAATCATCAGAGGACGATCTGGAACGTCTTTGAAGTCTCGGTCCCAAGCCTTACGGAATTCTGGTCCCAATGCATCGACTTCTTCTTCCGTGGGCCGGAATTTGCCCTCTGCCGCAATGTTAGCTATCAGCCAAAAGCTCTTGATGGCGACATTACTTACGACCATCCATTGCATTGGTACCGAGCAATTCGTCGTTCATCCTGATGGCTTCTTCAATCGACCATCCAATTCATTGCGCTTCCGCCACCAAGTGTTCCTCCCGAAGGTACAATGGGCTTGCGTCCTGCCAACTGCTCGGACTCATTTCCGTGCCAAAACAAAGTGATCTTGCTCGTCGGAAAGAGGTTTCGTGGGTACAGAGCCGGATGCACGACTTCGGGCATGCCATAGTTGTTTGGTCCTTGTTCGATGACGAGGATTTTGAGATTTATGTCTGCTTCGGCGAGACGACCTGCTACTACACAGCCAGCGAGACCCCCTTGGTGGCTTGTCAGCCTTTGCAAAAGACATCATGAAGCAGGACTCTGAGGTACTTGCCCCCTGCGATGATCACGTCGACTTCATTCAGGTCGCTGGGCAGCTTTGTGTGATATGGCATTTTGATCGCTCCAAGGTCCGGTATTCGTTACACTGCTCACTCGTTCCAGGACACAACCAGAAAAGCTTCAACAAATTCGCCAAACCCACATGGCATGTGAGATATTACTGTTTATACCAGCTGCGCGAGCATAACCGAGCATTGCCACGCAGCGCGTCATGCTCCTGAACGGCGAAATGGAGCGCTGGCAAACCCCTCATGCTTGGCCATCCTTCTGCTTGATACTGTAGACAAATCTGTGGGCTGATCATACTGATCGCGATTTTGGTACGACAGCAGGCTGTGGCGAGTGGTGTTCTCAAAGCGGGCAGAGCTCTGTGCTATGCATAGAAGTGGGGTGCGCGTGCCGCACGGAACCACGTGACGCTACACTTTAGCTTGATCTTTAAGGTGTTGTTTCTCAACTATTACTGTATAGAATTAGATAATTCAAACTGCGTTGCTATCGCTATATAGAGAGGTTCTTAAACTATAAATTTAGTATAGCCTTCTAGCTTAGTTATCGTGTTCTACCTAATCTTAAAGAGCTAGCTTATAAGCTAGCTATAACCTTCTAAGGCTCCTTAAATACTAGTTGTTATACTAGCTCCTTAATAACTATATATTTAAACCTTCTAGCAGCCTTAATAGACTAATTAAAGTTGTCTTAGAACTGTTTATTAGCTTGTTTTACTTCCTTTATACGTGCTACTTAATCCTTAGTCTTAATAGCTTATTCTTACTTAATATTACGTTATCTAAGCCTATCTAACTTACGCTATTCCTTCTTAATATTAGCCTTAATATTAGCTAGCTTCTTAGCTTCCTTTTAAGCTTCCTTTTTAGTATATTAAGCCTTCTTAGCTGCCTCTTATTTAGCTATAAAGTCCTTAGCTTCTTAGACTTTCTAAGGGCTATAAATAACTATACTATCTTAGTTTAACTAATACTAATTAGTAATAAGGCTCTTACTCTTAGTCTTATATTTCTTCTTATTTATAATAGTCTCTTTAAGGCTAGTATTCTTAGCTTTAAGAAGCTAGTTTTAAGACTATAGAGTAAATATTTAGCTATATATACCTTAGAGTTATTCCTACTAGCTAAAGGTAATAAATTTAGTTAAAACCTCTTTAAATATACTCCTTATAAGGTATATACTTCTAATAGAGAAGTTAGAGGAGCTAGAAGAGTTAGAAGTAGCTAGTCTTAACTTCTTAGCTACTAGCTACTATATACTAAGTATACGTATTAGATTATATAGATTAATACTAGTCTTCTTAAAGGAGCTTAGAATATTCTTCTATATAAAGGCCTAGGTAAATATAGGCTAAAATAGCTTAAGGAAGTCTCTTTTCCTTATAGTAGTTAACTCTTAGTACTTTATATTAAGCTTATTAAGCTCTTAGCTATATCTAATAGATAAGGGCCTAAATAGTAATATATCTAGTAGCTATAGATAGTAAGTACTATATAGTAGAAATATAGCAACTATAATCTTCTATTTAAGAGTATAGTTAATAAACTATATAGTTATATAAGAGCTATAGCTATTAAGAATTAAGAGCCTCTATTACCTTCTTACCTTAGCCTTAGTATATCTATTAAAGATATCTCTAAGCTATATAAAACTAATAGAGTTATTAGTCTAGCTAGTCTCTAAGGATTACTAACTAATATTATATACTTTAGTATTAAAATCTTATATCTAGGTATCTTAAATATTACTAGTTTAAGCCTTAAATATTATAGTTAGTTATAGCTATATTCTATCTATATAGATTGCTACTAGTATTATAATCTATTTACGGTTACTACTATAGATATTTCTAAGTACTTTCTTAGTCTCTAATACCTCCTTAACTAGAAACTCTCTTAGTTTTATTTATAAAGCTAACTATAAACCCTTTCTTATTAATATTATATATATTCTTAGATAGAATCTTATAATTATTAATCTTAGCCTTTAGAAGCTTAAACTACTAATTATATAACTACTTTAAATTAGCCTTAAACCTTAAGTATTTAATAGAGTTAAGATAACGAGAGTTAATAGATCCTTACTACCTCTTAATAAACCTAGCAACCTAGTTATCTATAGGCCTATAACTATATAGTTTATAAATAAAGTTTAGAACTATTAAAGGGGTTAGAAGTAGGCCTCTAAGGGTTAAAGTATTAATATAGGCGATAAGGTTAGCCTCTTATAGAGTTATTAAAATACGCTAGAATTTAATCTTTATAGCTTAGCTAGTAGCCTTCTTGTTAAGCCTCTTACTAATAGTGCTATAGTGCACATAATAGTAATTTGCTACTTTAGTAATTGTCGCAAACTCTCTATTTAGTACTCTATTAACTGCCTGCTATACTAGATCTATGTTAAGTGTTTTATAGTTGATTGTATTAGAGGGTATTTTGATCAAAGTGTGGCGTCACGTGGTTCCGTGCGTCACGCGCACCCCACTTCTATGCATATGTACCCCGCAGAGCCGCGCCGGCGAGTGAGCTCGAGCTCGAGAACAAGCTGCGACATGACGCAGGGAGTGGGAGATGCCAGGACAATGTTACCCGAATCTTGCGTTTGGGATGACAGGTTGTCGGACATGGAAGGTCGTTCCCAGACGTGGTTTGCCCATTGAAGCTTTGTTGACTGACGTCTTGCAAGGTGACTATTGCATCGCGAAAATTGGGGCTGTGCTCCTAAACCACGCATGAACAGTGCGTCGGTAGTTTGAAAAGCAGCTATCTATTCCTTCTCACTGCTCTCCCGGCACTTCTCACTCCACCTCCTGGCGGCTTCTTCACAACCATCCACATCATGACCGTCGTCGCCAGACTCAATGAAAACCACGTAAAAATGTACTGCGTGTGATTGTTTCTCAGATTCACCTCGGCTGGCCTGCCGACGGGAATGCCCTTATCCGTTCTCCTATACGTCTCCAACAAATCACTCTTCATCGTCTCTTCGATCCATACCGCCTGACTGCCGCTGTACTCCGCCATCTGCTTCACGTCCGGGAAATGCCACACGCCCTCCTGCGGCACATTGTTCGGCGTAAACATGTTCTTTTTCCACGGTTCTCTCAGTAGCCCCTGCACCACGACTTCTTCACTCGGTAATCCCTCGGGCCTCGTGGCCTGCGCAGCCTTAGCCTTCGGAATCCAGCCTCTACACACCAGGATCGTACTTCCTTCTCCTTGATCCTCTCTGACCAAAGGTGTGATGACCAAGTATCCGTCTTCCCCGTCTAACAGCCTCGGCCCAATCAACATCTCCCTCGAATGATCAAATTTTCCCCTTGCATACACCCGCCTGTAATCGAAATCGTGGATTGCATCGGGATCTATCCGCGGAGGTAGAGGCAGCGGATCTCGAATCAACCGATCCTCAAACCTTGCGATCAGGTCTGTCTTCCACGATAGCCGCTGGACTTGCCAGCAGCCAAGGATGAAAGCTGTGATGGGAATTGTCGCGAGGAAAGCGAGGCCGTAGTAGTTGTGTTTTTTGCCGGCACGGACGAGAACGGGTGGGGTATCTGCGATGCCGATAAAGTTTGGGTCATCGCCGGGTTGGTCGTATTTGGTGCTGTTGTGTCGCCGAGACTGTCGTTGGGGCTGTCGGGCTCGCTGGCGGGCGGAGCGGAAGAGCGGAGAGTGTGCAGGCGGAGTTTCGCGGCGGTGGAGACAACGTCTGCAGATCCATTGCGGTGTCGAGGGCTTGGCGGTGGAGAGAGACCGCCAAACAAGGCGTGAGCGATCCATGGAGGTTGATGCTGAGGGAGACAATGTCACTTTCTGATGGACGATGGGCGATGTTCACAGCGGGCTTGGCTCCGGCGGCCGCCAAGCCCCGTCACGACACGACACCTTCTCGGCTTCTTTGGGGAACAACAAGTCATACAACTTCTACCAACGCTGACTATCTGAACATCCTCCGTGTTGCAGCATGACTAGCAAGAACCTGCCCCGCATCATGTAGAACAAATCCGGAGAATGTCCACAAACAATGGATCCTTTACCCCAGCAACTCGGAGAATTCGTGCAACCCAGAGCAAAAGCTACTACTCCTGGTCAGCGTTAAGGATGATCTGGAGCTTTCAGCGCGTATTCTGCGCTCCTCGAGGTCCACATCGGCCAAGTAATTTCCAAGTTCGAGTCCCAGTCCCGCCTTACTCGCTGCCAGGTGATTGCACGATAAATCATGGGCCACATCGCTGCGATGCCACCAATGAAAGCTTCTTGGTCACGAGCCATCAATTCGTGAACATCACGCTTCTCGCCGCCAGTGACTGCGCGGGAGATCATGGGCCACATGGCCGCGATGCCGCCGATGAAGGCTTCTGGGTCACGAGCCATCAATTTGTTGACATCGCGCTTCTCACTGCCAGTGACTGCACGGTACAGAGGAGTGAGTTTCTAGTGTGTCATAAGTTGCAGTGAAATATTGACTCAGACTCAAGGCCTATCTATTCGAACAATGATAGCGATACGCTCACTCGTCGCAGCGAAAAGCTAGAAAGTGGGACTTACTCCACGGATAGCAGAGATCAACTCGTCCGCCAAAATTTCTCGCCTGAGCACATTGTTATCGTCGTAGTCGCCGCCAAGTGTTCTCAGATTTTGGCCTACGACTCAAAAAACACGAACTTCTTTCTAAATCATGGGCTGGGCTACATCGCTGCGATACCGCCAATGAAGGCTTCTGGGTCGCGGGCCATTAATTCTTTAACATCCTTCTCACATTCCCGAAAACCACGTTTTGGCCATGTCGCTGGCCCATTCGGCGAATCCCGACTCGGGGTCGCGGGCCATCAATTCTTTAACATCCTTCTTACATTCCTAAGTACTACGTTTTGGCCATGTCGCTGGCCTATTCGGCGAATCCCGACTCGGGGTCGCGGGCCATCAATTCTTTAACATCCTTCTCAGAATCCTAAGTACCACGTTTTGGCTACCTCGCTGGCCCATTCGGCGAATCCGGACTCGGGGTCGCGGGCCATCAATTCTTTGACATCGCGCTTCTCGAAACCCATGAACATCTTGCGGACCGCGTCGTTGATAATGTCGGCCTTGGGGTCGCGCGCCAGGTTCGCCTCGCGACGAGTGATATCCAGAGCGGGAGCCGCGTAGGCGGAGCCAACAAGGGCAATGGTCGTGATGGTAGAGAAACGCATCTTGATAGTAAGATTGAATCGGGGATGTCGGTGCTAGATTGCTAATGCTTTTTTATCTTTGAATGTTTTCTGTTGCAGAGCTACCAGAGCGTTTATCGCATACCAGTTGCTGGGGAAAGTAGGCAAGGAAAGAAGATGATGTTGTTGCTGCTGATCGTAATGAGTAGACGATGCAGAGGCTGTTTATATGCCTCCTACAGGTTCGTCGTCCTCATCTCATGGTCTGCATACGGCCATCTAGGTCGGTGTTTTCGGACATCAACGCCTTACATCCAGCTACGGCTGTTGTCTACAGGGCGCCGTATATAGCATAGTGTGTAAATATACGTATATTTAGCTAAATCTCGTTGTCGTCTAGTATATACCGTGAATGCTACATAAGTGACGTAGCGACAGGGCGGTAAGGCGGCGGGCTTTGAAGAGAGATCCTCCTCTAGGCCTCTTAAGCAACCTTGATCTTAATATGCGAGAGGTTCCGATGCCCAACTCGCCGACATCGTGTTTCTGCAACCTGACTAAAGCTTGTAAAAACATAGCATAGCTGCTACCCGTTACCCGGGGCCAGCCGAGTATATATACATAATGTACATATAGGTGAATCTACTATATATACGGACCGATGTATAAGTTGCGGTATTTTCACGGCCCTACATCAAGCGCGGTCCGCAGCTCGTTTCGCAGTATCGGTAATTCCTAATTTTTGCTAAGGAGATATCTCTAGACGTCCGACCTGATCCGTGTTGCTAACACGACTGGACTGTTCGGTGTATTCCCATGTCAAGATGGAGGCCTGTTCGATTCTCGCACGCCATGGCATCGAAGGGGTTGGGACAGCGGCCTAAATGTACAGATGTATCAACCTCGCAACTTCGTGTTTTCGGTTTTTCGTATTTTCTATATACTTACCCTATTTGCGCATGCACCTCTACTTTTATATACTTTTCTCGAATATAAAATAATAAAGCGACTCTTAATCTATCGTCTCCGAAGCTTCTATAGCTATAGAAACGATAAAGTATTCGTATTTCGAAGAAATCTCGCGATCGAGAGCGACTTTTCCTCGTCGTAAAGTTATCGTTCGGCTGCTAAGAATTTTAGGGTCTAATTAAAATTTTATTGCTTAATAATTAAAATTTAGCAAGAATCCTTTATAAGAAGGATCTTAAAAATAGTATATATTTAAACGCTAAACAAATATTAATTAATAGTTAATGAAATTTTAATTAGACCCTAAAATTCTCGGCAGCCGAACAATAACTTTGCGACGAGGAAAAGTCGCTCTCGATTGCGAGATTTCTTCGAAATACGAACGCTATATCGTCTTTATAGCTATAGAAACTTCGGAAACGATAAAAATAGCTTTCTTCTATACTAGAACTATAGTATTTAGTAGATATAAGCATCCCTACGTAGATAAAATAAAGAAATACGATAAAAAAGTCGATTTTAATCGAGAGAATTCTTCGAAATACGAATAATATACTATATATCTATATTTCTATAAGCTAGGAATCGAAGGAGAGACTCTCGACGTATAGACTAGCTATAGTATCGAATATAATAATGCATCGTTGCGTACGCAATCGAAGAAATAATCCGGAAAAGTAGCCTTTTCGCGGAAACACGAAGTTGCGAGGTTGATACATCTGTACATTCAGGCCGCTGCCTTGGCTAGTCGCTCGTGCTAAATTCAAAATTCACCGAAGAGCTAGCCCTAAGTCAGGTACACGCAGTCACTCGTTCGCTGTTGCCTTAAGCGTGTTGCTGCCTCAGATTGTCTTTCAAAAACTACTTACTGCAATCCGACTACAGTGCCTTCTACACCTTTATCGAATGCGACTCGCTAGCCATTCGACTGATACTACTATAGTGCCTTTCGTGCCTTCAACATGCCGACGAGAGCACTGATTTGGGCGATAGCGTGTTTTTCTGGATGCCCTGGACACCGTTCTGGATGCCAAAAATCAGGTTTCGGTCTGCGAAATCGCCCTTGTGCTTGGTCGCGCAGGCGCGTAATTACTGAATTGTTTTCGTCTCGGAAGTTCCTATCAACTCATGTCTACATCAAACAGTCAAAGGCCGTTTCTCTCTTGCCAAATCTTACACGAATCTAACCAAGCAAACCTCTAAATTTCACGCCCGGCAATTTCAGACAACCCATGATGTTTCATCATCTAGGCAGGTGCTTGTCCTGTAACACCGCCGGCGGTGCCTTGCTGTAGGGCGCCAGCAAGGCTAGCGGAACTGTCAACAACGCCTGAGATAGCTGAAGTGAGCTTTTCAGTAGCATTAGATGCATCGGTAGAAGTACTAGTACCGGGAGCACCACCAGCCATGCCTCCTCCCATACCGCCGCCGCCGGCTAGACTAAGAGTGCTGCTAATCACTCCAGCGATTGCGTCAGCCAACCCGGTGACAGCATCGGTAACTCCGGAAGCACCACCTCCTGAATTATCCTGACGTCCTGTGATTCATAATTAATTACCAACGATCTCCTGTTACACTCGCAACTAGACTTACCGATCACAGTGTGCAATTGACCGTCCACAGAAGATCCGACCGAACGACCAGCCATGCCTCCCCCCATACCACCGCCGCCGCCACTGACCAGACCAAGAGTGTTGCTCACCAGTCCAGTGATCGCGTCTGCCAACCCGGTGACAGCATCGGTAACTCCAGAAGCGGGCCCTCCTGAATTCTCCTGACGTCCTGCGAAACACGTCAATCACCAACGGTCTCCTGTCGAGTTCGCAGCTACACTTACCGATCATAGTGTGCAATTGACCGTGTACGGATGAGCGCACTTGGCTATCGGCCCCGAATCCTGCATCAACACCCTGTCGTACGTCCGCTAGCATACAACAAAATTCAGTCTCACAGTTTGCGTTCGGAATATCAATACGTACCTTGAATGGCCGACTTCAAGACTGGAGCAGCGTTGGCGACCAAAATTTGTCCAGCGCCAGCAACCAAGATAACAGAGAGATCAGTCTTCATCTTGATCTGGCTATTGCGTAGGACAATTGTCGAATTGTCGAAATACGAAAGTTGTGGATAGCGTTGTGGGTGAATGCTCAAGAACTGGTAAGATGCAGTGTGCGAACTTGTTAGATCTTTGAGAGCTTGGGGAACAGAGATATATAGTATCTTCTCAGTCGACTGGCGGTGGAAACGCTGACCTCAAAGCACAGAGAATGGCCCGAATCTGTCTGCTGAGGCACAATCATGCAAGCTGACGATAGCGACAGCATGAGCTTCACCCGAGCCGTGAACCCTCACTGTCTCATACGTACGCGGCTGCTGTATGCATGTCGAGTCACTGTTTCAGATGCCGATGTTGCAAGTGTAGTCGAACATGACAGCAAATCTAACATAGGCCTCGACTCCTGGGTCTTGGCGGGGATTGACGTCGAACGTGGCGGGGCATGGCATGTATGTGGTAGTATCACGCTGCGAGAGACGATGCATTAGCCTGAATTGGCTGCTTTGTGTTGGACTGTTAGAACTATACGATCGATTGTGCACTGTCAGAAACCACCCGATGGAAAAAGATTTGCAATGCTTCACTTGCCGTGCGCGTAGGCTTGCTGCACCTGTGAGCATCGATGACGAGTGGCCCAACCGCAGGTTTGGTATCGAGCTGGTCATCGAATCCATCCACGACACTTTGGACGTTTGGTTGACAAAAGGCATTTTGGGCTGCTGGTCAAGATTAGCATGACTACCATCCCTGTGGGGGATCGCTGAAATCTTTATAGTTTGATGACTGATCATTGGAGCTCTGGTACTGCCAATGGCCAAGCATCGTGTGCCCGAAGATGCTGCTTATACAAGGCTCTGAACGACTCGTTCACTGCTATCTCAGACACTATGTAAACGTTGGGAAGACTGCCACGCGACTTTGGCGTATTCAAGCATCAAACGTTCCGCTGTCTATTGCGACACCCAAAGGCTGTATCATTGACTCGCGAAGTACATGAGCTGTCATGATGCGCTAATACAAAGGGTCCTTCCATGCACACTGTGACAATCAACAAGCCAATGCATGCGGCTCCATGAATTTGCTTACTGCATACGCTTGTTTCAGGTAGGCTTCCTCAGTATGAGTGAGGAGTATCTGTAGAGCTATGTTGTGTACCTGACCCTGTGAGTGAAGCGCTAAGGTACGGTCACACAAGTGGCTGCAAATCAGTTTGCATTTCCTTCGCGGTATCTGGCAAGCATTGTATCATCAAAAGCGGTGAGAGCGATAGAGGCTTGGATGAGCTAGTAAGAACTCGGGCTCGAACTCGAAAGTCTCAATTGACTAGTCTCCACGAGTCTCCTTCGCCATACCAAAAGTTCGTACGTGCGTGGCTGTGCTGACTACTGTCGCTCCTTCGAAGGCCAAGAGGGAAACAGCTTTCTTCGTCTACGCCTAAATTTTGTTTTGAACGCTGTATGATCAAATTTGGACATCACGTTGACCGCCTTTTTCTCCATCGCGTGGGAAGCTATGAATGTCTGTAAGCTGTTAAATGGAGCCAACATATACACGGCTCTTTTTTGGAAGTTCGGGATTAAATTATCACTCGGAATGCATCGCGATAAATTGCTCACAAGTGATAACGACGCCTTAGCTCTCTTGAGATCGCAGCAGGCGCCGCTATAGATTATGCAAGCTTTGTACATCAATAGCCATCTTCCATGGAGAAAATGGCAAAGAGTTCCGATCTGACGTAGAAGCAGACAGTCCGAGTCACAGACGCTACCTTCTTGTCTACGCAGTCTTGGTCTGGCGGAAGGGACGACACGAATCCTTCCGGGGCCGGAACCTAAACGTCGACGGGACAGGATCGAACGCAGTCAGGGTCGAACGCAATCGTGGATTTACGTCACGTCGTGTCCGCGACTCAGAATAGTGTTGTGCCTGGGCCACGTCACAAAATTATGTAACCGTGTGACCGACGTGACCGAGCTGTGATCGACGCTTTTGCTATATAGCCGGCCTATAACCGAAGTAACCGAGATTCGTAGGCATTTTATCGACTATCGAGGGACCTGCTAGCTCTAGAAAGCTAGTATATACTAAACAATGCCCTATATAGTTTATATCTCGAGTTCTAGGAGCCTAGCTATAGTATAGCGTATAGTATTTAGTCCTGTTTTCGAGGTATTTCCCGTCGCGTTGCTCTAGTATCGATTTAGAGTTTATACTAAGCTAACTAGTTAAATACTTACCTAGTACTTTAATAGACTCTAATTAAATCTGCTAGACACTAAATTTTAAAGAGACTAAACTAAATTATAAACAAAGTAGGTCTTAGTACCTAGGTTCGGTTATACGGTTACAAGCCCTATTTGTAACTAAAACAGCGGTTACGGCCCGGTTACGGCCCGGTTATAGTAACCGGCACATTACTAACTTAGAAATTAGCTACGACTTAATTATATAATTTATTCTATCGACATAGTATAATTTATTCCGCCTACGTAAGAAGTCTAATGCTCGTTTAGTACTACGAAGCGTCAAATATATATCTAGAAAGACGCTTCTTAACCTAGGACTAGTAACGAGTAGTAGTATAGCGGATATACCCCGGTTGCTAGCAATGCGTTGTCCGTATATTATCTATAGCACGGAAAAGTTACTACGCGGTTTAAATCTCCTCTCTCGTATAAGAGCAAGATAGATACTAAAAATGCTTTCTTCGTAGCTAAATTTAGTGCGCTAATATCGAAATATACTTTAATATTCTTAGTATATTAATCCGCATGCCTGCTCTCTTATAATAGGACCAAGTAAGATTTGGTATCTAGATTAATATATAGAACATCGCGAGTAGCTCGTTCGATCTCGCTATTCTATAGTAGAGAGTAGAGTGCCTGTTTATAATAATTAAAGCATGATATATAGTACCGAAATGTAGGAATTTTTAGGACCAAACTAACTGCTTTAATACTAGTAGCACCCGAGTAGTATTGGCCTAACAACCGTCATACCGCTCTAATTTTTCGTCGGCCTAGCACTCGGGCTCCTAATTAATTAGCCTAATACTCTAAGCCGAACGGGAAATTTTATCGATATCCGCTAAAGCTAAGTATATATCTTTATAGTAGAGGCATCGGGGCTCGTTATAGGAATGCCGATTAAAGATAGCTATGTCGAGGTAGCTAATAATCGTAGTTAACCGTTAACTAGCAATTAATTAATTAATCGATTAATTAATTCTAACCTAACCTAGCACTATAATTAGTTGTAATTATATGCCGGGACAAGTAAATAGTTGCAACCGAGTCGTATAATTAATTAAACGGAGGCTTAGCAACGTAGCTAAGTAAATAAATAGTTCGTAGAAGGCCTCTAGAAGGCCTTCTGTTAGCTATATTAGCTCTCTTCTATATTATTAGTCTCTTATACGTTGCTATTTATAGGAGCTACTATATAAAGTAAGGATCCTTAAGGGTAGGTTATTAGACGATATAGGGTGCCGGGTAGTTATAGAGGCGCTCGGTTAGTAAGTAAAGGTACGGCCTAAATATATAATTATTAGTAAACTTCCTAATTCGGCATCGAAATTAGTTAAATTAGCTAATTAAAACCTAGGTTCTTTATATTCTTTTTGCCTATAAAGAACTATAGTTTTGCTTACTTATAATTAATCCGGCTTAATCGATTAATTAAAATAACCTCTAGTTGCAATTACTTGCCTTAGTAACTTAATTAAGGCCTTTAATTAATTGCAATCGGTTAACTACGATTATTAGATAGCGTCGACGCGTTAGATAGGGTAGCGGTAGGAATCGTAGGTAGGGAGAAACTAAGGGTAGGTCGTCTCGAGTAGGGCGCGAGAGGTAGAGGCGTTCTAGGTTATAATAGTAAAGTTAGGGTTATAGGTTTAGTAGAGCTCGGGGGCGTTAGAGCCTATAGATAGGATAAGCGTGCGGTCGAGGTATATTTCGTAGAGGTTATCGAAGAAGATAAAGTAGATAAGGGGTAGGATGTCGTGTTCTAAGGATAGGGACGGTAGGTAGGAGGTGTAGTCGTATTATAACTCTTCTCGGGCGGCGGTCGATTGTTTTAGTATAGTAGCGTAGTCTAAGGGAAAGTCGTTAAGGGAGATAGATAAGGAGTCGAGGAACTAATCGAAAGAGGCCTGTCTGCCCGCGAGATAAATAAGATAGATAAGGTATAGGATCGGAATAACTTTTACAAGGAGTAATAAGCGACAAGATCCTATAATGCGCTTAAGGTAGTCGTCAGAGCAACTTATTACGTTTGGTGGATGAACCGCCTAGATAAGTGCAAAAAATTGAAGTATTAAAGTGAAGACGCGCGATAAGACCACCGGTAAGGACTCCGTGAACAAACTTCTGCTTTGTAGAAAGGAGGATTACAGAGTTCGTTCTATTACCATTATTGCAGTCATCTAAGCCCCAACATTGCGTCAGGTGCATGATTCGCGTTTGAACTAGTGTATCTAGAGACATGATTAGAGACTTACCCGGGCCTGTATGCCAGACCATTACGGTTACTACTGCCGTCAGGCAAAGCCGATCTCAAGCCACCGCAGGAATAGATCGGTAACAAGTAGCTACGGGGGAATGTATCCCACAGCTATAAGGATTTAGGAGGATCTAAATTACGTGGCGACCTAAGATCTCCGCTCTTAAAAGACGGTGGCACAATCTACACGGGATGAGCTCCTGAAAGTACTAGCAGTTCAACCGGTTAGTAAGTTCTTAGCACGTATTATAAGACTACCGCATTGAATCCGTGGTATGCGTTGTTCCTATTACGCAAACACTATAAGGTCGCGGCCGCCGGCGACACTCGCAAAGAGGTAGTATGACCTATTCTAGGTTCTTCGACTCACGTCCCTCGGTTTCGATGTCGGCTGAAACGGGCAAGGGCAATTAGTAGAAGGATTGAGCTCATCTGGTACATAATCGATTGTGTGCTTTGTTGGTTCGCTTTCGCTCAACTCGATCATGCCTCGAAATGCCAATGCGATGAGGCTGACCACTAAAATTCTCTTGCCAAGCTCTTTATGCCGTAGAAGCTTTTCAATGTTCCTAGTATAGACGGCCTGGGGCTGTGATGCTTGTAGTATAGGACGTAGCGTTGCGAACAAGTGATCGCCGGATGTAAGCGTACGAAATATATGTTTATGAATCGGGCCTTGCGTATGTTAGAGTTGAGATGGTATAAAGCAGGAACTTTACCGTATTAAACGCCCTAGATCACTAGACTCTGCCATTCATCGAGGTGTGATTTACACGTTACAGCATGTATGTCCAATACCGCATGCGCACGCCCGTTGCACCTGCATACAGCTGCACGCATAAAATTACGTACAACTTGCTCACTCCAACGTTGTCGCGATCTTTCAACACCTGAGGGCGGGGACGCCAAGAGATATTGTGTGGAGACGCGTGGACGGAATCGGCGCAGTCTAGCGCTGGACGAATGACCCTCAGTCTAGTGAGTTCGTCTTCGGGGTAACTACTATCACATCGCGTGGCTTCGTCAAACATGAAGTGCAAGTATAGTCCATGGCGAAATGTCATTGGCTGCACCAAGCAGGCCACACGTTCATGGCATACGAGCTTGGCGTGCTTGCTTCTCGCGACTCGCCAGAAGTTGCCTCCTTCGTCATGCCTTTCTGGGCTTGGAGATCAATGTCAAGCTTTGTAGTTGCGTTTGCGCGATCGTCGTCGATGATAGGCTGACTGGTACATTTTTTCGGCAAGTCGAACTCTAGCATTCTTTCCTCGCAAACCCGGTCCAAGATGGTTAGTCTGGGAGTGGGAGCCCACGCTCGTGACCGCCTTGCGAAGCTTCTTAGGGTCTAGTGTTGGGATGTCTGTGAGATCCGCTGCCAGGTCGAATGTTGATGGGAGACAAGATTGGGAACCTAATGATGCGATAGCTTTCAGGTTGGTAGGCAGGATATAGGATGCAAAATGCCCATCCGATCTCTTTTCCAGACTTGGTGGTTGAAGTGGCAGTTCAGTCGCAACTCAAAGGTCGGGAAAAGTGCCTGAGGTGGCGTCTGGGCACGAGATAGCTGTACGTTTACCGCATGACGCCGGAGGTGTCCATTGCGGTAGGTCTGAGCCGCGGGATCCTGTGTCTCAAAAAACACGACTTATGGCCGCTGACAGCCGCAGCAGTCGACATTAAGATACTCTAACATTCTCTTCTTCGTCTTCTCTTCGTCATTTTCGACCCACCAAACCACAACGTTCTTCTTGCGTCTCTCTTCGACCGCGTAGAAAGACTCTACGGCGGCTTGACGAGGACAGCCGCGAAAAGCGAGGGCGAGTTCTATCTACTGCAGCACCCTCCTCGCCTATGTGTGTCACCCTATTCTCGTCATCACTCTGGCCAGACCAAGCGTTCTGCAGCCAAAATTTCGGAACACATCCCTAGCAGCGATCTCAACATGCAGGCGCAATGCATCAAAAGGACACAGCGCAATCATCAGAATCCTTTGCATGCTCTTCATCTATTCAGCAGGAGCATGCCTTTCGCCTCGGACGAGGCCGCACAGCCGGCCAAGCGAAGCTACGAGCATATGTCTGGATAGCCCAGGCAGCTCCGAGCCCCACCGTGGCCACACCCAGAATCCTTTGAACACCGAACCAAGAATCGAAAGCTTTCAGCTTCAGCTTGACCGCCCTGGTGACACTGTGCATCACGCAAGGTCCTGCATCTGCACGTTCGCAGGATAAGCGCCGAGAGAGGAAGGAGGTCAGGGTTCATCTTCAGCCGCAAAAGTTCGCCTGGCCGAGCGCATGCATCACATCTCCATCTGGATGTCAGCTTATGGTGATGAGAATTCGGAATGCCAGCATACGGCCTTCAAAATGTGTGGGATCCTCGGACGTCTCAGACACTACGGAGGCAATTTCGGTGATTTTGGCAAGGCGTAATTACGGCGATTTCTAGCCGGTTACAACGATATTCCGCCGGTTATAGCAATATTCGTCCGTAATAGCTATAAATCTTCGGGGCGCTATTAGTCGCACGCTACCGCGAGAACTAGGTAGCTAAACGTAGAATCTAAATTTTATAGTAAGCCTTACGTTAAACCTATTAATCTACGTATATATACCTCTATATATAGAAATGTTTCTTCTTAGGAGTCTATAGAGTAACTAAGTAACGTATAGTAGTATAGCTAGGTAGATCTATATAATATTATACTAAACTTACGTAGAAATAGCTAATTCTATTCTTAAGCTACTATGTTATTCTACTCTATCCGACGTATATAAACGCTAAGTAAAGGTAAGCGAGTCGAACTCTTATTATATACGTAGTAGCAAGGAAGCTCGAGTAGTAGTAGTAGTAATTTATAAGAGCGATAGCTTAGAAGGCTAATAGCTTAGGGAGCGTCTAAGTTAGACGCCGAAGTATCCGGCTTACGCTACGTATACTCGGCGTAAGACAAAAGCACGCTAAATATATATAGAGGAATCGGTAAGAATTAGTCCCTTAATATCTCTAACGGATATAGTTAGAGGCGCTTAATATATTACTATATACTAACCTTTTATAATACTAATTCTTCTACCTTATCGAGGGTAGCGATCTATTAAGGCCTACTATACTTACGCGAGGAGCATCTATATAGCTAGGTAACTATAGCGAACGTACTAGGTCTATAGTACTACTATTAGGCTACGTAGGAGAGTTACTAGACTCTAAAGCCGAAGAAGATAAGGAGATAAACGATACTAACTTTACGTAGGCGAGGCGCGAGCGTCTCGAATAAGAGAACGCTACGCTACGCGAATAGCTCGAACTCTACGCTCTCTAGGTAGAGAATAAACGCTTAACGTAAGAAGTTAGGACGACTACTCTACTAATATACTTAAGTATAATAGTAAGAAGCCTTAGCTCGAGGTACTCTAGTACGACGAGTATTACTAGAGATACTAAGGATAGTACGCGTTATAGTAGCGACGAATATACGCCCTACGAATCTATTAAGCTCCGCTCTTCTAAGCTATTTAAGAGCGAGACTATTAAGGAAGCCTAAGAATACGTCCGCGTATATAAAGTAAACTTTATAGCCGCGCCGAGGAAGTTTATAATAGAATACTAGAAGGTAATCGCTAGTATTATATTCCTCGTAGGTAAAGTATAAGAAGCCTAGTATAACGAGTACCCTAGTATACTTCTAGCGAGGTATACTTAGGCGTAGTTCTATAAGTTCCTATACGATATTATCGGGGATTAAGCGAACTACTAGCTACTCGTAACTATTAAATACGAGATAATGCGCTAAGGCGAAAATTAGAGTATATAATAATTCGTAATAGACCTCGGCAACCTTAAGGCATAGCTCGGCGACTATACTAAGGCGTAGTTAGTTCGCTAGCTTCTTATAAAGTTAAAGCTATCGCTATAGAAGGATATTATTAAGAACTATATTATCCTAGCAAAGCGCGCTAACCTCGTTGCTCTAGTACGACGCCTTAAATAGGTAGAAAGGTTAATACTACGCGATATAGGCTTACGCGACTATAATAAGAACGCGTCGTACTAGTAGTTAAAGCGTAAGAGAGTCGATAGTAACGCGTATGCCTCTAAAGGTAGTTACGAGTCTAGCTCGAAGAAGAAGAACTCTTAGAATAAGTATAAAAGTAAAGATAAGGACTAGTAACCTAGGTATTATAGTTATAACGAGGTAGGCTATATCCGTCTAGATTATCTAAATAAGGATAAGGATAGTAATAAGCTAGTAGTCCGCAAGGTAGCCGCAGGTAAGTCGAAAAAAGTAAAAGCGACGGAGATATTACGTAAGTCTCCGCCGCTAAAGTAGATAGTATAGGGTACCTACCTATATAATACGTACTAGTAGTACGAGTATAGGGAGAAGTTAAGTCTTAGGAGGGCCGTAGGCTAGCCGAGTTCCTTCTCGATAATACTATAGATATTAATATAGTATTACGAGCCTTCGTACTCTAGTATAAGTTGCCCTTATAGCCGAACGCGGCCTTACTACCGGCTACTACCTTTACGAGTAAACTAGGTTATTATTACGGTATATACTATATACGTATAAGGCTCGTAGACTCCTCGGGGATTAAGCGCGTAACTAGAGGGATCTTCTACGTATATAATATACTAGATCCCGATATTATTCTTAGCTATCTATAGTAACGTACGTAATAAGTAAGTATCGATAGTAGTATAGATAAATAGCGTTATAGTAACGATCGTTTTAGCTAATTCGAAGTCTAAGAGGCCTATAAGTTCCTTAAAGACCTCTAGAAGGCACCCGCTATATTTATAGTTAGCCTAAGTAGAATAGGCGAGGAGCCTACTCTAATACTAAAGGAGTTCTATTAGTTCGACGACGTCCTTAATCTAATAGAGGAAATACGAAGTAGATCTATCGATAGCGCTAAGTATACGATCGACCTAAAGCTAAGTACTATACTACTCTTTAGGCCGCTATACTACTAGTTAAGTAGAGAGCTCGAAGAGCTTAAGGAGTACCTAAAGACTAGGCTCGAGTATAATTAGATCGAGCGTTCTAATAGCGAGGTAGGTACGCCTATCCTATTTATACTAAAGAAGAATAGCAAGCTACGGTTATATATAGACTACTATAAGCTAAACGAGATTACGATTAAGAATCGGCACTCGCTACCTCTTATTAGCGAAACGCTAGATAGACTTATAGGAGCTACGTAGTTTACGTCGCTAGATCTTATAGACGCGTATTATCGCATCTATATTAAACTAAGTAACTGCTAGAAGACTACGTTCCGCACGCGATACGGTTACTACTAATACCGGGTAATGCTCTTTAGTTTAACGAACGCCCTAGTAACGTTCTAGGCGTATATTAACCGCGCGCTAGTAGGGCTAGTAGATATAAGCTACGTAGTATATCTAGATAATATCCTAATCTATAGTAAAACTCGCGAGGACTATATACGAGACGTATACGCTATACTTAAAAGGCTTCGTAAATTCGGACTCTACGTATAACGCGCTAAGTATAAGTTCTTCTAGAAATAGGTTAACTTTCTTAAGTTCGTAGTTATAACTAGAGGCGTAGCGATAGACCCTAGTAGGGTAGCTATAATCGCCTCGTAGCTAAGGCCGACTACTCTAATAGAGGTCTAATCGTTCCTTAGGTTCGCGAACTTCTACTACTACTTTATCTTTAGATATTCGAGGGTCGTAGTACTACTAACTATACTCTCGAAAGGCGCGAAGAATAGTAGGAAGCCTAGGCCTATTAGTTAGAGCGAAGCCGAGGAGTAGACTTTCTTAAAGTTAAAAGAACGCTTTTAGACTACGCTACTCCTTAGGTACTTTAACTCTACGTTACGCCTACGAGTTAAGACTAATACATCTAACTTCGCTATCGCTAGTATTCTAAGCTAGCTATTCGAGGCAGAATAGCACCTAATCGCGTTCTTCTTATAGAAGATAATTAACGCTAAGTATAACTACGAGGTCTATAATAAGGAACTCCTCGTAGTAGTAGAATCCTTTAAGGTATAGAGGCCTTACCTCGAAGGCGCTACGTATAAGGTAGAGGTACTAGTCGACTACGCTAACCTAAAGGCCTTTATAGGCATAAAGTAGTTAATAGGCCGATAGGCTAGGTAGGCTACGTTCTTAGCCCTATATAACTTTATAATTAGTTATAGAGTAGGTAAGCTAAACGCAGCCGACGCGCTATCGAGGCGTAGCGATTATATAAAAGATACGTAGGCGATAAATAACCTATTACTATTACTATAGCGGAAACTTTAAGTTTAGAGCGACCTCTAAGTAGGCGGACCGGTTATAAACTATATTAAGGCCGCCTGCAACTACTAGTATATAATAAACTAGAGGGTAGTAATAATAGTAGCTAATAGGACGTAGTCTACTAGCCCCGAATGCTACGAGCCGGGCCTATATAGATTCGCGCTACTAATATAGGTCGCTAGCGCTATTATTACGAAGGAACGGCTATACGCTAATACCTTAGACCTAGTAATCGGGTACGTAGCTACGCTAGTCTAGCTAGACCCGATAGCGAAGGAGCTATATATATAAGCAGAGAGTAATAGAGGCGAAAGCGACAAGTATACTATCCGAGATAGGTATATATATCGCGAAGAGGTATTATACCTTCCCTACGACCCTATATTACGAACGCAAGTAATTCGTATATACTACGACGACTTCCTAGCTAGCTATTTCGGTAAGGATAAGACTATAGAACTCGTTAAGAGAAAGTACTAGTAGCTAGAGATTAACGAGGACGTTAAGTAATACGTCGAATTATATAGTAGCTATTAGAAGGCGAAAGCGAGGCGCTATTATCCCTATAGTAAGATAGTTGCGCTTCCTCTACTAGAATAGCTATAGAAAGATCTATCTATAGACTTTATTATAGACCTTCCTCTAAGTAAGCGTAATAGTTATATATTTAACGCGATCCTTATAATTATCGACTACTATTCTAAAATAGTAACTTTCGTTCGGACGATAAAGCGCTATATAAGTATAAAGCTTATAGATATTCTACTTAATAAAGTTATACGACTTCGAGGTATACCTAGTAGTATTATCTCTAATAAAGGGTCTATATTTACTAGCTAGTTCTAGTTAGACTTCTATTTCGAGGTATATATAAAACATAGGCTAAGTATAGTATTTTACCTATAAACGGATAGCTAGACTAAACGCGTAAACTAGACGCTTAAGTAGTACTTATATATCTATTATAAGGAGAACTAAGACGACTAGGCGTCTATACTAGCCTCTATAGAATTCGCGTATAATAATAGCCTAAATATAATACTAAAGATATCGCTATTCTATATTATCTACGAGTTCGACCTAGACTTAACGATAGAAACTCGTAAGAGAGACGTAATCGAATCTCGGGACGCGATTCTACGAAGAGAAGTACTAGTAGCAAAGAACGCTATAAAAAGGTTAAAGTAGAATTACGAGGAGTTAATAAAGCGCTAGTAGTAAGTAAGCGAGTCGTAGGCTAAGTATTATAACTAGAAGTATTAGCTAAAGGAATATAAGATCGGCGATATAGTTCTTCTATCTACGAAGAACCTAAAACTAAAGGTACTATTAAAGAAGCTAGCGAATAAGTTCGCTAAACTATTTAAAGTAATTAACGTAGTCGGGAAGTAGGCGTACTACCTAGCCCTTCTAATAGGATTATATATCTATAATATCTTCTATATATCCCTCCTAGAACTCTAGTATAGTAGCGAATCTTAGGAGACTAGCTTGCCTCTCGTAGATAATAAGAGCGAGTAGATAGTCGAGAAAGTACTAGGAACCCGAGTTAAGAAGAGTAAGAGGAAGTAGCTAGTCTAGTAGAAAGGCTAGCTAGAAGAATATAATATATAGGAACTAATCGAATATATTAGGGAATATAAAGCGCTCGAGGAATTTAAGGCGTAAGAGTAGAGTAAAAGAAGCTTATATAAGCTATAAAGTCGACTATCGCAGCTACTATACTACTAATTAACTATCGCAACTACTATAATTTACGATAAGTATACGCTAAATACTAAGGCTGCGACGAAACGTTATGTTACGAAAGCTACTAAAGAGAATAAAGGATATAAAGTAGAGAGAAATTATTTATTTATAGCGCCTATAGGCGTAGCGTAAATAGGCTATAGCGCTAGCGTAGAATAGAAGTACGAAATAAAGTAGCGGACTATATAAGTAGTATAGAAGGAGCGTAAGGAGAGAGTATAAGGAGAGCGCGCGATACGCTAGCTTACTCCTCTATACTCTCGTCCTCCTTCTTCTTATCGTTCTTCTCCTTCTTATCCTCCTTATTATTATCCTTCTTCTCCTTCTCTACTATAGAGGCCTCGTCGTCGGAGACCTCCTCTACTTAGCTAGTAAGGTAGTTAGCGTAAGTAGTATAGACCGCTATATTAAGCGCCTCTTTCGAGGCGCTAAGTAGGTATAGACGCTACGAAGAATATTAGTAACGCGTACGAGGAGTATATAACCTATAAGATATACCTCGTACTTAAGCTTAAAGAGCCTAGAGAATAAGGCGATCTACTTACTAGCTATAAGCAGCTTAGTAGCAGAAGGACCGCTATCGGCTAGTAACGCGCTAGCCCCGCCCTTCTTTAGAGTCTTAAAGACTCTAGCCGACTTGCCCTTATTAGACTATAGGACCTTAAGGCTATCGGCGATTAGAGCCTATAGATCGGTATAGTAGTAGTAGAGCTACGTAGCGCGTACGGCCGGCCTACCCTCGGCTAGCTTAGCGAGGTAGAAGCGTAAGCGCTTCGACTACGTAATAATATTAGGGTCGGTATAGCGTTCGTAGGAGTAGTTATCGTTATTATAGCGCTAGTAATTCTTCTTCTTACTTAGTTTTATAACCCTATTATATAGCCGAACGCTAGCTATATATACTATATTAGTAAGGAACTCGTAGCTAATATATACGTAGAACGCTAGACTTACCTATTACTAAATATAAGAGGTAACGATAATAGTCGTCGTCCTCTATAGTATAGAGGTCGGTAGTAGTATAGGGATCGGCTAAGATTATAGGAGTAGTAATCTTCTTAAGAGGTATAATACTTATAGATTAGGTACTAGGAAAGGGCTAGGGAGATACGTAGATAGTACGAGGCAGGAGTAGAGCGCTTATCTAAAGATAGTATACTAGAATAAGTATTAACGTAATAGGGCGCGAACTTATAGCCTATACCTACCTCGTAATCGACGCGCGGCCTATATAGGGTCTATAATATAAAAGTCCCTTAAGATCTAGTACGTTGCTATAGCACTACTAAAAATCGCGTACGACTATAGGGCAGTAGAGCAACGTAACCGTAACGTAATAAGAACGCAAACAGCCGGCTACTATATTAATATAGACTTTCCTACGAGCTAAGGCAGCTCTATAAAGAAGAGGAGATAATTATAAGAGCGATAGCTTAGGGGGCTAATAGCTTAGAGGGCGTCTAAGTTAGACGCTAAAGTATCTAGCTTACGCTACGTATACTCGGCGCAAGACAAAAGCACGCTAAACGCATATAGAGGAATCGGCAAGAATTAGTCCCTTAATATCTCTAACGGGTATAGTTAGGGCCGCTTAATATATTACTATATACTAACCTTTTATAAATTATAGTACGTACGCTATATACGCCTTAAGCGAATTCTTTAATTTCTAAGGAATTTATAAACGATATATAAGTAGAATATTAAGTTTAACGTATAGCTCTACTATAAATTTTAGATTCTATATTTAGCTATAAACTTCTTAAAATAAGAGAAGATATATTATAACTAGTATTATAAATACGAGGTACTATAAACGATTTATAGTATATTATATACTAGTACTATATATAATATTAGGAAGTAATTAGAGCGTATTTAGAGGTTAGAATAGGTCCTTAACTTTAAGTTAGTTTCGAGTCTAGGTCGGTTCCTAAAAGAACTAACCTAAGATCTAAATAGATAGGATTCTCGACCTAATATAAAATCGATAGGTTAGGTCTAAATACTACTAGTTTCTATATAGGTCTTTA
Organism: Cercospora zeina; assembly: GCA_022702355.1. NCBI lineage: Eukaryota > Fungi > Ascomycota > Dothideomycetes > Mycosphaerellales > Mycosphaerellaceae > Cercospora > Cercospora zeina. Next base: position 4,603,266 of record JAKLWX010000005.1, read on the forward strand.
TAGGGACCTAAGTTTAAAAAGATAGGTCTAATACTAGAGAATAAAACTAGGTCGCCGCGAGGATAATAGAATTGCTCTAATACTAAATATACGTATATTTATAATAGAACTAAGCGTTATAGTATATTAGAAGCGCTAGTTAAACTAGTAACTATAGTTATAGAGAAAAATAAGGATACTAACTATTAGAAAGTATAGTCTACTTAGGCCTTCTAAGAGGAACTATATATTAGAGTTAGTTATTATAAATTATATAACTCTAGGCTATATAACTAAGCTAAGGCTATATCTTAGGAGCGAGATATAACCTAGAACTATCTAATATAATAAACGAGTTAGTTCTTACTTATTGCCTCTACTTTATCTACGTATTATACTCTCTTACTAAGTACTTATAAGAATATAATTTAATAGGTTATAAGCCCGGGTTTATAGAGAGGCCCTAAGTAGAAAGAGTTAGCCTTCTTATTCTTAAAGTAATAGGTATTACCTCTTATAGGACCTATAGTATTAACTAGATAGAGAAGTAGGAAAAGAGTATAAGAGAGACTAGAGGCATATCCTATCTATACTACTTAGAAGCTTTAAAAGATCCTAGTTATAACTAGAAGTTCCTAAAGAGTAGGTAAGATAAAGAAAAGCTTAGTAAGGTATACTTTACTTTTAAAGAGAAGTATATTAAAGAAGTATAAAGAGAAAAGAATAAGCCTTAGACTATAGTACCTAAGTAGATAAGACTAGACCTAAGTACTAAGTACTACTAATACCTTAGAACTAGCTAGTAGTACTCTTCTAAGAAGGTAGATCTTCTAAAGGTTCTCTACTTAAGAACCTAACTAATTAAATATATTAGCTAAAAGAGAAGAGTTTTAGTAAATAAGGAAGGTAGAGATCTAGAAACTACTAATTAGATTAAAAGAGCTTATATTTTCTAGAGTTAGATCTATTTATTTAATTTTATAGAAATAGATTTAATACTTAATACCTTCTCTTATTTCCTAAGCGGACTCTAATATAGAGTTTAACTCGAGCTCTTCTCTACGAGTATATTCTAATATAGATACTAATATACCGCTATTAGTACTACCTCTACGCGTAGGAAATAAGGCTACTAAGTAGCGGCGAATATAGTTACTAAAGGCTATAGTACTAGACGACGAGTCTCGTAGAAAGGTAGTAGTTCTACGGAAAAAAGTAATAGCTATAAGGACGATATAGCGACGAATAAGAGCTAGTAAGTCTAGTATCTTAAAAAGGTAGTTAAAGCTAAAGATAGTAGCCTTACGAGAGATTCGTAAGCTTTAGTAAATAATAGCTTTATATATCTAGAAGGTCCCTTTTTAGCGCGTTATTTACGAGATTATAATAGATAGAGGTAGTAGCGATATTATTAGAATTTAGGTAGTAGTACTTAAATACTTATAGGAAGCGGCGAAGGCTTTTCTTATTATAGAGTTCGAGATTTTTAATCTTCTAGTAATCTACGCGAAGCGCGTTACTTTATAAGCGAAGGATATATTATAAGAGCGATAGCTTAGAGGGCTAATAGCTTAGAGGGCGTCTAAGTTAAACGCCGAAGTATTCGGCTTATACTACGTATGCTCGGCGTAAGACAAAAGCACGCTAAACGTATATAGAGAAATCGGTAAGAATAAGTCTCTTAATATCTCTAACGGGTATAGTTAGGGGCGCTTAATATATTACTATATACTAACCTTTTATAATACTAATTCCTCTATCTTATAAAGAGTAGCGATCTATTAAGGCCTACTATACTTACGCGAGGAGCATCTATATAGCTAGGTAACTATAGCGAACGTACTAGGTCCGTAGTACTACTATTAGGCTACGTAGGAGAGTTACTAAACTCTAAAGCTAAAGAAAACGAGGAGATAAACGATACTAATAATATATAGGCGAGGCGCGAGCGTCTCGAATAAGAGAACGCTATACTACGCGAATAGCTCGAACTCTACGCTCTTTAGGTAGAGAATAAACGCTTAACGCAAGAAGTTAGAACGACTACCCTACTAATATACTTAAGTACGATAGTAAGAAGCCTTAGCTCGAGGTACTCTAGTATAGCGAGTATTACTAGAGATACTAAGAATAGTACGTATTATAATAGCGACGAATATATGCCCTACGAATCTATTAAGCTCTACTCTCCTAAGCTATTTAAGAGCGAGACTATTAAGGAAGCCTAGGAATACGTCTACGTATATAAAGTAAACTTTATAGCCGCGCCGAGGAAGTTTATAATAGAATACTAGAAAGTAATCGCTAGTATTATATTCCTTATAGGCGAAGCGTAAGAAGCCTAGTATAACGAGCACCCTAGTATACTTCTAGCGAGGTATACTTAGGCGTAGTTCTATAAGTTCCTATACGATATCGTTAGGAATTAAGCGAACTACTAGCTACTCGTAACTATTAAATACGAGATAATGCGCTAAGGCGAAAATTAGAGTATATAATAATTCGTAATAGACCTTAGTAACCTCGAGGTATAGCTCGGTAACTATACTAAGGCGTAGTTAGTTCGCTAGCTTCTCGTAAAGTTAAAGCTATCGCTATAGAAGGATATTATTAAGAACTATATTATCCTAGCGAAGCGCGCCGACCTCGTCGCTCTAGTACGACGCCTTAAATAGGTAGAAAGGTTAATACTACGCGATATAGGCTTACGCGACTATAATAAGGACGCGTTATACTAGTAGTTAAAGCGTAAGAGAGTTAATAGTAACGCGTATACCTCTAAAGGTAGTTATAGGTCTAGCTTAAAGGAGAAGAACTCTTAGGACAAGTATAAAAGCAAAGATAAGAACTAGTAACCTAAGTATTATAGTTATAACGAGGTAGGCTATATCTATCTAGATTATTCGAATAGAGATAGTAATAAGCTAGCGGTCCGTAAGATAGCCGTAGGCAAGTCGAAAAAAGTAGAAGCGACGGAGATATTACGTAAGTCTCTACTACTAAAGTAGATAGTATAGGGTACCTACCTATATAATACGTACTAGTAGTATAAGTACGAGGAGAAGTTAAATCTTAGAAGAGCCGTAGGCTAGCCGAGTTCCTTCTCGATAATACTATAGATATTAATATAGTATTACGAGCCTTCGTACTCTAGTATAAGTTGCCCTTACGGCCGAACGCGGCCTTACTACTAGCTACTACCTTTATAAGTAAACTAGGTTATTATTATAGTACGTACTATATATATATAAGGCTCGCGGACTCCTTAGAGATCGAGCGCGTAACTAGAGGGATCTTCTACGTATATAATATACTAGATCCCGATATTATTCTTAGCTATCTATAGCGACATATATAATAAGTAAGTATCGATAGTAGTATAGATAAATAGCGTTATAGTAACGATCGTTTCGGCCGATTCGAAGTCTAAGAGGCCTATAAGTTCCTTAAAGACCTCTAGAAGGTACCTACTATATTTATAGTTAGCTTAAGTAGGATAGGCGAGGAGCCTACTCTAATACTAGAGGAGTTCTATTAGTTCGACGACGTCCTTAACTTAATAAAGGAAATACGAAGTAAACCTATCGATAGTACTAAGTATACGATCGACCTAAAGCTAAGTACTATACTACCCTTTAGGCCGCTATACTACTAGTTAGGTAGAGAGCTTAAAGAGCTTAAGGAGTATCTAAAGACTAGGCTCGAGTATAATTAGATCGAGCGTTCTAATAGCGAGGTAGGTACGCTTATTCTATTTATAGTAAAGAAGAATAGCAAGCTATAGTTATATATAGACTATCGTAGGCTAAACGAGATTACGATTAAGAATTAGTACCTACTCTCTCTTATTAGTAAAACGCTAGATAGACTTATAGGAGCTACGTAGTTTACGTTACTAGATCTTATAGACGCGTATTATTATATCTATATTAAACTAAGCGACTGCTAGAAGACTACGTTCCGTATGCGATACGGTTACTACTAATACTAGGTAATACTCTTTAGTTTAACGAACGCCCTAGTAACGTTCTAGGCGTATATTAACCGCGCGCTAGTAGGGCTAGTAGATATAAGTTACGTAGTATACCTAGATAATATCCTAATCTATAGTAAGACTCGCGAGGACTATATACGAGACGTATACGCTATACTTAAGAGGCTCTATAAATTCGGACTCTATATATAACGCGCTAAGTATAAGTTCTTCTAGAAATAAGTTAACTTCCTTAAGTTTATAGTTACGACTAGAGGCGTAGTAATAGACCCTAGTAGGGTAGCTATAATCGCCTTATAGCTAAGGCCGACTACTCTAATAGAGGTTTAATCGTTCCTTAAGTTCGCGAACTTCTACTACTACTTTATCTTCGGATATTCGAGGGTCGTAGTACTACTAACTATACTCTTAAAGAGCGCGAAGAATAGTAGGAAGCTAGGGCCTATTAGTTAGGGCAAAGCTAAGAAGTAGGCTTTCCTAAAGTTAAAAGAACGCTTCTAGACTACGCTACTTCTTAGGTACTTTAACTCTATATTATACCTACGAGTCGAGACCGATGCGTTTAACTTCGCTATCGCTAGTATTCTAAGCTAGCTATTCGAGTCGGAATAGCACCTAATCGCGTTCTTCTTATAGAAGATAATTAATACTAAGTATAACTACGAGGTCTATAATAAGGAACTCCTTATAGTAGTAGAATCCTTTAAGGTATAAAGGCCTTACCTCGAAGGCGCTACGTATAAGGTAGAGGTACTAGTCGACTACGCTAACCTAAAGGCCTCTATAGGTATAAAGTAGTTAATAGGCCGATAGGCTAGGTAGGCTACGTTCTTAGCTCTATATAACTTTATAATTAGTTATAGAGCGGGCAAGCTAAACGTAGCTAACGCGCTATCGAGGCGTAGCGATTATATAAAAGATACGTAGGCGATAAATAACCTATTACTATCGCTATAGTAGAAACTCTAAGTTTAGAGCGACCTCCGAGTAGGTAGACTAGTTATAAACCGTATTAAGGCCGCCTATAACTACTAGTATATAATAAACTAGAGGGCAGCAACGAAAGCGGCTAATAGGACGTAGTCTACTAGCCCCGAACGCTACGAGCCGGGTCCGTATAGATTCGCGCTACTAATATAAGTCGCTAGCGCTATTATTATAAAGGAACGGCTATACGCTAATACCTTAGACCTAGTAATTAGGTACGTAGCTGCGCTAGTCTAGCTAGACCTAATAGCGAAGGAGCTATATATATAAGTAGAGAGTAATAGAGGCGAAAGCGATAAGTATACTATTCGAGATAGGTATATATATCGTAAAGAGGTATTATACCTTCCTAACGACTCTATATTACGAACGCAAGTAATTCGTATATACTATAACGACTTCCTAGCTAGCTATTTTAGTAAGAATAAGACTACGGAACTCGTTAAGAGAAAGTACTAGTAGCTAGAGGTTAACGAGGACGTTAAAGAATACGTTAAATCGTATAGTAGCTATTAAAAGGCAAAAGCGAGGCGCTACTATTCCTATAGTAAGATAGTTACGCTTCCTCTACTAGGATAGCTATAGAAAGATCTATTTATAGACTTTATTATAGACCTTCTACCGAGTAAGCGTAATAGTTATATATTTAACGTAATCCTTATAATTATCGACCGCTATTCTAAGATAGTAACTTTTATTCGGACGATAAAGCGCTATATAAGTATAGAGCTTATAGATATCCTACTTAATAAAGTTATATAACTTCGAGGTATACCTAGTAGTATTATCTCTAATAGAGGGTCTATATTTACTAGCTAGTTCTAATTAGACTTCTATTTTAAGGTATACGTAAAACATAAGCTAAGTATAGCATTTTACCCGCAAACGGATAGCTAGACTAAACGCGTAAACTAGACGCTTAAGTAGTACTTATATATCTATTACGAGAAGAACTAAGACGACTAGGCGTCTATACTAGCCTCTATAGAATTCGCGTATAATAATAGCCTAAATATAATACTAAAGATATCGCTATTCTATATTATTTACGAGTTCGACTCGGACCTAATAATAAAGACCTATAAGAGGGACGTAACCGAATCTCGGGACGTAATTCTACGAGAAGAAGTACTAGTAGTAAAGGACGCTATAAAAAGGTTAAAGCGGAATTATAAGGAGTTAATAAAGCGCTAGTAGTAAGTAAGCGAGTCGTAGGCTAAGTATTATAACTAGAAGCATTAGCTAAAGGAATATAAGGTCGGCGATATAGTCCTTCTATTTACGAAGAACCTAAAACTAAAGGTGCTATTAAAGAAGCTAGCAAATAAGTTCGCTAGACTATTTAAAATAATCGACGTAGTCGGGAAGTAGGCGTACTACCTAGCCCTTCTAATAGGATTACGTATCTATAATATCTTCTACGTATCTCTTCTAGAACTCTAGTATAGTAGCGAATCTTAGGAGACTAGCTTGCCTCTCGTAGATAATAAGGGCGAGTAGATAGTCGAGAAAGTACTAGGAACTCGAGTTAAGAAGAGTAAAAGGAAGTAGCTAGTCTAGTAAAAAGGCTAGCTAGAAGAATATAATACGTAGGAACCGATCGAATATATTAGGGAATATAAAGCGCTCGAGGAATTTAAGGCGTAAGAGTAGAGTAAGAGGAGCTTACGTAAGCTATAAAGTCGACTATCGTAGCTACTATACTACTAATTAACCGTTATAACTACTATAATTTGCGACGAGTATATACTAAACGCTAAGGCTATAACGAAACGTTATATTACGAAAGCTACTAAAGAGAATAAAGGATATAGAGTAAAGAGAAATTATTTATTTATAGCGCCTATAGGCGTACCGTAAATAGGCTATAGCGCTAGTATAGAATAGAAGTACGAAATAAGGTAGCGGACTATATAAGTAGTATAGGAGAAGCGTAAGAAGAGAGTATAAGAAGAGCGCGCGATACGCTAGCTTACTTCTCTATACTCTCGTCCTCCTTCTTCTTATCCTTCTTATTCTTCTTATTATTATTATCCTCCTCCTCCTTCTCTATTATAAAGGCCTCGTCGTTAGAAACCTCCTCTACTTAGCTAGTAAGGTAGTTAGCGTAAGTAGTATAGACTACTATATCGAGCGCCTCTTTTAAGGCGCTAAGTAGGTATAAACGCTACGAAGAATATTAGTAATACGTATAAGGAGTATATAACTCGTAAGATATACCTCGTACTTAAGCTTAAAGAGCTTAAAGGATAGGGCGATCTACTTACTAGCTATAAGTAGCTTAGTAGTAGAAGGACCGCTACTAGCTAGTAGCGCGCTAGCTTTGCTCTTCTTTAGGGTCTTAAAGACTCTAGCCGACTTGCCCTTATTAAACTATAAGACCTTAAGGCTATTAGCGATTAGAGCCTATAGATTAGTATAGCGGCGGCAGAGCTACTTAGCGCGTACGGCTAGCCTGCTCTTAGCTAGCTTAGCGAGGTAGAAGCGTAAGTACTTCGACTATATAATAATATCTAGGTCGGTATAGTAGTCGTAGGAGTAGTTATTATTATTATAGCGCTAATAATTCTTCTTTTTATTTAGTTTTATAACTCTATTATACGGCCGAATGCCGGCTATACGTACTATATTAGTAAGGAACTCGTAGCTAATACGTACGCGGAACGCTAGACTTACCTATTACTTAATATAAGAGGTAATAATAATAGTTATCGTCCTTTATAGTAGGAAGGTCGATAATAGTATAGGGATCGGCTAAGATTATAGGAGTAGAGATCTTCTTAAGAGGTATAATACTTATAGAATAGGTACTAGGAAAAGGCTAAGGAGATACGTAGATAGTATAAGGTAGGAGCGGAGCGCTTATTTAAAGATAGTATACTAAAATAAGTATTAATATAATTAGATATAAACTTATAGCCCGTACCTATCTTATAATTAACGCGTAGCCTATATAGGGTCTATAATATAAAAGTCCCTTAAGATCTAGTACGTTGCTATAGTACTACTAAAAATCGCGTACGACTATAAGTAGTAGAGTAACGTAACCGTAACGTAATAAGAACGTAAGCGGCCGGCTACTATAGTAATAAAGACTCTCTTATAAGCTAAGGTAGCTCTATAGAGGAGAGGAGATAATTATAAGAGCGATAGCTTAGGGAGCTAATAGCTTAGAGGGCGTCTAAGTTAGACGCTAAAGTATCTAGCTTATACTACGTACGCTCGGCGTAAGACAAAAGCACGCTAAACGCATATAGAGGAATCGGTAGGAATAAGTCTCTTAATATCTCTAATAGGTATAGTTAGAGGCGCTTAATATATTGCTATATACTAACCTTTATATATATACCTATATAGTTATCTACGCTACTAGTTTACTAGCTAGAATAGAGTATATAATAATAATATAGGTATATAATACTAGGTTGCCGACTATAATTACTAACTATAAAGAGCCTAGTATACGTTACTATACTTAGAAGCTTAGAATTAATATATACGGCGTAGGTAAAGCCGTAGCTAGCGCGCTAGCGAGCCTAACGTCCGCCTTAGCTAACTTATATACCCTTACTAAACTATTAGTAATATTACTACCTCTATCTTCTTAGAACTTATTAGCGATCGCGCTTTATTCGCCTATTATTATCGCCTTACTTTTCTTAACCTCCTTACGAATTTTCGCGTTATATATACGAAGGAAACTACCGCGTACGTTAATTATAGCTTAATCGACTACTTTTCTCCTACCTCTCTACGTATTTATAATAGCTTAACTTCCTACTAATAAGCCTAGCTAGTTCCCCGAGTAATATTTCTTTAGCTAAGATATAGCGTCTGCCTCTTTTTTATCTAGAAACTCTCTACTACTCGAAAACCCTCCTCTAGATACTAGTAATATCGACTCTAGACTTCTTAGTAACTAGGCGCTCTCTTCCGACTAACGTAGTACTTCTACTCCTTCTCTTTTAATTTCTAACTTCTTCGCTTATAATATAAACGACTAAGGGAATACTAGTAGAAACGACTAGTATAAGAATATACTATATAGGTACTAGTAGAATAGGCTAGCCCGGCTTATTCTTAGCTATATCCTCGTACGACTTATTAAGCTTACTTAGCTTAGTAGGGAGGTACTTCTTACTACTACTATCGTATCTAGAATAACGAGGTAGATATTTATATAGTCTTAATCTAAGCCTATTATCCTTCGTACTAGCCTATAGTACTTAGCTATCGATCTTAATACGCGAATATCTCTTAAAACTATATAATAGCTTAAAGGATATTAAGTAGAAGAACGCGCGCTACGTTAGATAACGCTACTATAAACTAAAATAGCGCCGTAGAGGGCACCTTATCCGAGACGCTACGCGGAGAAGGCGACGACGCTACTACGAAAGACTAAGAATATTAGTTAGAGAACGACGACGAATAAGAGCGCGAACTTATATTAGACGTATCTATAGAATATAAAGAGGTCGCGAGCGAATAGAAGAGACTACGCCTTACGAGACTATAGTAATAAACTCTTTAAGTCGAAGCTAATATTAGGCGACTAGAAGTAGAATTAGCTTAATAGAGGGCTATACTCGTCGTACTAGACCTAAATAGCCTAGCTAGTAGTAACTAGCTTCTAAAGGCTAAGGAACCTCTTATATTCGAAAGAAAGAGCCGGGTATAGTATAACGACTAGACTCGCGCTATAGAACGTTTATTTTATAGACATCTAGGTTTTAATAGTCGCGAGGACTAAAAAACGGATTATGCTACTAATTATATAGATAAGCTCTAGTAGGACTACTAGGAGCGATATATAGACTAGTTAGCGCTAGGAACTACTCTATTCTAGCTTATAATAAAAGAAGTTATAATTAACTCTATAGGTTCGCTATTCGAGCGACGTTAGAGGGCCTATAACGCGTTAAAAACGCTTAAATAGGGCCGGCGCACTCCTACTAAGCTTCGTTTATTATTTATTTATTTATTTATTTATTCTATTTACGTACTTTAGAAGTCGAAGACTATATAGTACGAGTAGGCTTACTAGTAAGCCTAACTACCTTATTTACGAGAGAAAAGCCTCCTAGGCTAAAAAACTCTCTCCTTATTTGCTCTTATTTGCGTTAAAATATATATTATAGGCCGATACCTAAGAATTCCTAGAATTTCTATAGTAGTATGCGCTAAGCTTTACTAAGGCTTGGCGCGCTAAGCCCTATATATATATAGAATTAAATTTAGATTCTAGAAGGGCTAGTAGGTTATAGTCTAAGTATAGGTAGGTAAGTAGAGTTATATAGGCCTTTATACCTATTTAGAGTAATACTTAGGGCCTCTAGTCCTAAGTAGTAGGTTATTCTAGTTAAAAAGGGTCTGCCTTTATCCCTTTTCTCTAAGGCTTCTTATTATAGTTTAAATAGTCTTTCTTAAGCTAGAGTAGTTACTTCTCCTCCTATTTATTTATCTTCTCTTTCTACTTCTCTACTTCTCTTTCTATCTCCCTCTTCTCTCTCTTATAGTCTAGTTTATATCGTTCTAGTTTCGTTATTATTTTTAGTAGTTTTTTAGGCGACTATAGTAAGGGATTATCTTATTTTACTCTATACTTTACTAGCGTACTCTAGGAGTACCTATTTCTATCTACGGCCGCGTAGAGGCGTATAATAGGACTTCGTAGGCTTCTACTAAGCTTCTTAAATAAATAAAGAAGCTTTAAGAAGAGGTATAAGAAGACTAAGAAACCTATAAGATTCTAGCCTTCTATTCGGCTCTATTACTACTACTACGATACTATATATAGTTATATCTAGCTCTCGCTAAGTTGCTTAAGGAAGCGGAATAGTAGGCTAATTAGGCCTATTATTTTATTAGAGATAGTATAGAAGATAGAAAGTAGCGCGAGAGTAGATAAGAGGCTTAAAATCGTAAACGTACGAGTACGAAGACTACTACGTCCTCGCTAAAAAGTAAGTACGCGAATAAGTAACGTTCGCCTAAGCTATTCTAAGGAAAGGATACGCTAGAACGGCCTAGATCCCCTTCTATATATTATAGCTATAGGTAGATAGGCTATAAGAAGAGGGAATACTCTAACTCTAACCTCTAAAACTATAACTTAGAAAAAGAGAAGGCCTATTACTAGAGGTTATAATAGTAGTAGGCTACGTATAGTATAGCGAAGAATAGAGGCAAGCTATAGAGCTAGGCCGGCCTAAGGCTTAGGTCTATTCGATGCTTATCGTAGTAAGAATTACGATTACTAGATTAGACGAGCCTAAAGAGGTCGTAGAACTAATTAACTCTAGTATAGTAGTAAACTTTATAGATACGATACTTATAAAAGAAGTAGAGTAGGATACTACTCTCGGTAATAGTACGCGCTTTTATAGCGCTTAATAGCTAGAGCCTCTAGGTCGCGAGTAGTATAGAAGAGCTATTATTAGTTCGGGATAGTATAGGCTAGGTTTAAGAAAGTAAGATTACTATATAAGTAGGCCGCATCTACGATTTCTAAGTTATTCTTAGAATACTATAGCTAGAGGCCTTAAACTCGTTAATTAACTTTATAACGAAGACGGTAACCTAGAGATATAAACCTCGAAAAAGATAGACTATAGTAGTAGTAGGCGCTATACGCTTCTAGTAGGACTATAGATTATTATAAGGCAATATAGTCTACGTTATATTAGTATAGGAAGTAGTAGAAGAGGCCGTAGTAATATAAGACGAGATCTCTACGGCCTTCTACGACTTCGCTACTACTTTCTTAGAGTAAAGTTTAGGAGAACTACTAGAATATAAGCTAAATAATATAGCTATCGACCTAGTAGAAGGTAGTTAGGCACCTTAGAGCCTAGTATATCTTATATCTAAAGCGTAACTATTATATACTCGTAACTATATAAAGAGTAACTTAAAGTCGGAGTTTATACGATACTCTACGTTACTAGACGGCGTACCTATTCTATTCGTACGTAAGAAGGACGGTATACTATAGCTCTACTATAAAGGTTAGTATATAGTAATATATTAAACGCCCCTAACTATACCTATTAGAGATATTAAGAGACTTATTCCTGCCGATTCCTCTATATACGTTTAGCGTGCTTTTGTCTTGCGCCGAGCGTACGTAGTATAAGCTAGATACTTTAGCGTCTAACTTAGACGCTCTCTAAGCTATTAGCTCCCTAAGCTATCGCTCTTATAATTATCTCCTCTCTCTTATAGAGCTACCTTAGCTTATAGAAGAGTCTTTATTACTATAGTAGCCGGCCGCTTACGTTCTTATTACGTTACGGTTGCGTTACTCTACTACTTATAGTCGTGCGCGATTTTTAGTAGTACTATAGTAACGTACTAGATCTTAAAGGACTTTTATATTATAGACCCTATATAGGCTACGTATTAATTATAAGGTAAGTGCGGGCTATAAGTTCGCGCCTAATTACGTTAATACTTATTCTAGTATACTATCTTTAGATAAGCGCCTCGCTCCTACCTCGTACTATTTATATATCTTCTTAGCCTTTTCTTAGTACTCGTTCTATAAGTATTATACCTCCTAAGAAGATCTCTGCTCCTATAATCTTAGCCGATCCCTATACTATTACTAACCTCCCTACTATAAAAAATAACGACTATTATCGTTGCCTCTTATATTTAGTAATAAGTAAGTTCGGTATTCTACGTATATTTTAGCTACGAGTTCCTTACTAATATAGTGCGTATAGCCGGCGTTCGGCCGTATAATAGAGTTATAAAACTAGATAAGAAGAAGAATTATTAGCGCTATAATAATAATAACTACTTCTACGACTACTATACTAACCTAGATATTATTACGTAGTCGAAGCGCTTACGCTTCTACCTTACTAAGCTAGCTAAGGGTAGGCTAGCCGCACGCGCCGAGTAGCTTCGCCGCTACTATACCGATCTATAAGCTCTAATTACTAATAGCCTTAAGGTCCTATAGTCTAATAAGAGTAAGTCGGCTAGGGTCTTTAAGACTCTAAAGAAGAGTAAAGCTAGCGCGCTACTAGCTAGTAGCGGTCCTTCTACTACTAAGCTACTTATAGCTAGTAAGTAGATCGCCCTATCCTTTAAGCTCTTTAAGCTTAAGTACGAGGTATATCTTATAGGTTATATACTCCTCGTACGCGTTACTAATATTCTTCGTAGCGTTTATATCTACTTAGTATCTTAAAAGAGGCGCTCGATATAGTAGTTTATACTACTTACGCTAACTACCTCGCTAGCTAAGTAGAGGAGGTCTCCGATAATAAGGCCTTTATAATAAAAAAGGAGGAAGAGGATAATAATAATAAGAAGAATAAGAAGAATAAGAAGAAGAAGAATAAGAGTATAGAGGAGTAAGCTAGTATATTGCGCGCTCTTCTTATACTCTCTCCTCGCGCTCTTTCTATACTACTTATATAGTCCGCTACTTTATTTCGTACTTCTATTCTACGCTAGCGCTATAGCCTATTTACGCTACGCCTATAGGCGCTATAAATAAATAATTTCTCTCTACTTTATATCCTTTATTCTCTTTAGTAGCTTTCGTAACGTAACGTTTCGTCGCGGCCTTAGTATTTAGCGCGTACTTATCGTAAATTATAGTAGTCGCGATAGTTAATTAGTAGTATAGTAGCTACGATAGTCGACTTTATAGCTTATATAAGCTTCTTTTACTCTACTCTTACGCCTTAAATTCCTCGAGCGCTTTATATTCCCTAATATATTCGATTAGTTCTTATATATTATATTCTTCTAGCTAGCCTTTCTACCGGACTAGCTACTTCCTCTTACTCTTTTTAACTCGGGTTCCTAGTACTTTCTCGACTATCTACTCGCTTTTATTATCTATAAGAGGCAAGCTAGTCTCCTAAGATTCGCTACTATACTAGAGTTCTAGGAGGGATATATAGAAGATATTATAAATATATAATCCTATTAGAAGGGCTAGGTAGTACGCCTACTTCCCGACTACGTTAATTACTTTAAATAGTCTAGCGAACTTATTCGCTAGCTTCTTTAATAGTACCTTTAGTTTTAAGTTCTTCGTAGATAGAAGAACTATATCGCCGATCTTATATTCCTTTAGCTAATACTTCTAGTTATAATACTTAGCCTACGACTCGCTTACTTGCTACTAGCGCTTTATTAACTCCTTATAATTCTACTTTAACCTTTCTATAGCATTCTTTGCTACTAGTACTTCTCTTCGTAGAATCGCGTCCTAAGATTCGATTACGTCCCTCTTATAAGTCTCTATCGTTAAGTCTAGGTCGAACTCGTAGATAACGTAGAATAGCGATATCTTTAGTATTATATTTAGGCTATTATTATACGCGAATTCTATAGAGGCTAGTATAGACGCCTAGTCGTCTTAGTTCTCCTTATAATAGATATATAAGTACTACTTAAGCGTCTAGTTTACGCGTTTAGTCTAGCTGTCCGTTTGCGGGTAAAATACTATACTTAGCCTACGTTTTACGTATACCTCGAAATAGAAGTCTAACTAGAACTAGCTAGTAAATATAGACCCTTTATTAGAGATAATACTACTAGGTATACCTCGAAGTCGTATAACTTTATTAAGTAGAATATCTATAAGCTTTACGCTTATATAGCGCTTTATCGTCCGAACGAAAGTTACTATTTTAGAATAGTAGTCGATAATTATAAGGATCGCGTTAAATATATAACTATTACGCTTACTTAGAGGAAGGTCTATAATAAAGTCTATAGATAGATCTTTCTATAGCTATTCTAGTAGGGGAAGCGCAACTATCTTACTATAGGGATAATAGCGCCTCGCTTTCGCCTTCTAATAGCTACTATATAATTCGACGTATTACTTAACGTCCTCGTTAATCTCTAGCTACTAGTACTTTCTCTTAACGAGTTCTATAGTCTTATTCTTACTAAAATAGCTAGCTAGGAAGTCGTCGTAGTATATACGAATTACTTATATTCGTAATACGAGGTTATAAAGAAAGTATAATATCTCTTTATAATATATATACTTATCTCGAATAGTATACTTATCGCTTTCGCCTCTATTACTCTCTACTTACGTATATAGCTCCTTCGCTATTAGGTCTAGCTAGACTAGCGTAGCTACGTACTCGATTACTAGGTCTAAGGTATTAGCGTATAGCCGTTCCTCTATAATAATAGTACTAGCGACCTATATTAGTAGCGCGATTTTATACGGACCCGGCTCGTAGCGTTTAGAGCTAGCGGACTACGTCCTATTAGCTACTTTCGTTGCCGCCCTCCGGTTTATTATATACTAGCGGTTATAGGCAGCCTTAATACGGTTTATAACCGGTCCGCCTACTTAGAGGTCGCTTTAAACTTAGAGTTTCTACTATAGCGATAGTAATAGGTTATTTATCGCCTACGTATCTTTTATATAATCGCTACGCCTCGATAGCGCGTTAGCTATATTTAGCTTACCTACTCTATAACTAATTATAAAGTTATATAGAGCTAAGAACGTAGCCTACCTAGCCTATCGGCCCGTTAACTACTTTATGCTTATAAAGGCCTTTAGGTTAATATAGTCGATTAGTACCTCTACCTTATACGTAGCGCCTTCGAGGTAAGGCCTCTATACCTTAAAGAATTCTACTACTACGAGGAGTTCCTTATTATAGACCTCGTAGTTATACTTAGTATTAATTATCTTCTATAAGAAGAACGCGATTAGGTACTATTCTAACTCGAATAGCTAGCTTAGAATACTAGTAATAGCGAAGTTAGACGTATCGGTCTCGACTCGTAGGCATAATATAAGGTTAAAGTACCTAAGGAGTAGTATAGTCTAGAAGCGTTCTTTTAACTTTAGGAAAGCTTACTTCTCGGCTTCGCTCTAACTAATAAGCCCCGGCTTCCTACTATTCGCGCTCTTCGAGAGTATAGTTAGTAGTATTACGACCCTCGAATATTTAAAGATAAAGTAGTAGTAGAAGTTTACGAACCTAAGAAATAATTAAACTTCTATTAGAGTAGTCGGCCTCGGCTACGAGGCGATTGCAGCTACCCTACTAGGGTCTATTACTATACTTCTAGTCGTAACTACGAACCTAAGGAAGTTAACTTATTTCTAGAAGAACTTATACTTAGTACGTTATATATAGAGTTCGAATTTGCGAAGCCTTTTAAGTATAGCGTATACGTCTCGTATATAGTCCTCGCGAGTCTTACTATAGATTAGAATATTATCTAGGTATACTACGTAACTTATATCTACTAGCCCTACTAGCGCGCGGTTAATATACGCCTAGAACGTTACTAGGGCGTTCGTTAAACTAAAGGGTATTACCTAGTATTAGTAGTAACTATATCGCGTATAGAACGTAGTCTTCTAGTAGTCGCTTAGTTTAATACGAATACGATAATATATATCTATAAGATCTAGCGACGTAAACTACGTAGCTCCTATAAGTCTATTTAGCGTTTCGCTAATAAGAGAGAGTAGGTACTAATTCTTAATCGTAATCTTATTTAGCCCGTAGTAGTCTATATATAACTATAGCTTACTATTCTTCTTTAGTATAAATAGGATAGGCGTACCTACCTCGCTATTAGAACGCTCGATCTAATTATACTCGAGCTTAGTCTTTAGGTACTCCTTAAGCTCTTCGAGCTCTCTACTTAACTAGTAGTATAGCGGCCTAAAGGGTAGTATAGTGCCTAGCTTTAGGTCGATCGTATACTTAGCGCTATTAATAGGTCTACTTTGTATTTCCTTTATTAGGTTAAGGACGTCGTCGAACTAATAGAACTCCTCTAGTATTAGAGTAGGCTCCTCGCCTATTCTACTTAGGCTAACTATAAATATAGCGAGTGCCTTCTAGACGTCTTTAAGGAACTTATAGGCCTCTTAGACTTCGAATCGGCTAAAACGATCGTTACTATAACGCTATTTATTTATACTACTATCGATACTTACCTATTATATACGTCGCTATAGATAGCTAAGAATAATATCGGGATCTAGTATATTATATATATAGAAGATTCCTCTAGTTACGCGCTCGATCCTCGAGGAGTCCGCGAGCCTTATACGTATATAGTACGTACCGTAATAATAACCTAGTTTACTTATAAAGGTAGTAGCTAGTAGCAAGGCCGCGTTCGGCCGTAAGGGCAACTTATACTAGAGCACGAAGGCTCGTAATACTATATTAATATTCGTAGTATTATTAAGAAGGAACTCGGCTAGCCTATAGCCCTCCTAAGATTTAACTTCTCCTTATACTCGTACTACTAGTACGTATTATATAGGTAGGTACCCTATACTATCTACTTTAGCGGTAGAGACTTATATAATATCTCCGTCGCTTCTACTTTTTTCGACTTGCCTATAGCT
The DNA here is from genome assembly GCA_022702355.1 of Cercospora zeina. Taxonomy (NCBI): domain Eukaryota; kingdom Fungi; phylum Ascomycota; class Dothideomycetes; order Mycosphaerellales; family Mycosphaerellaceae; genus Cercospora; species Cercospora zeina. The sequence continues at coordinate 4,620,608 of JAKLWX010000005.1, forward strand.
ACCTTATAGACTGCCGGCTTATTACTATCCCTATTCGAATAATTTAGACGGATGTAGCCTACCTTATTATAACTATAATACCTAGGTTACTAGTTCTTATCTTTGCCTTTACGCTTATCCTAAGGGTTCTTCTTCTTTAAGCTAGACCCGTAACTATCTTTAGAGGTATATACGTTACTATCGACCCTCTTACGCTTTAACTACTAGTGCGACGCGTCCTTATTATAGTCGCGTAAGCCTATATCGCGTAGTATTAACCTTTCTACCTATTTAAGGCGTCGTACTAGGGCGATAAGATCGGCGCGCTTCGCTAGAATAATATAGTTCTTAATAATATCCTTCTATAGCGATAGCTTTAACTTTACGAGAAGCTAGCGAACTAACTACGCCTTAGTATAGTCGCCGAGCTATGCCTTAAGGTTACTAAGGTCTATTATAAATTATCGTATACTCTAATTTTCGCCTTAGTATATTATCTCGTATTTAATAGTTACGAGTAGCTAGTAGTTCGCTTAATCTCTAATAATATCGTATAGGAACTTATAGAACTACGCCTAAGTATACCTCGCTAGAAGTATACTAGGGTACTCGTTATACTAGGCTTCTTATACTTCGCCTACGAGGAATATAATACTAGCGATTACTTTCTAGTATTCTATTATAAACTTCCTCGGCGCGGCTATAAAGTTTACTTTATATACGTAGATATATTCCTAGGCTTCCTTAACGGTCTCGCCCTTAAATAGCTTAGGAGAGCGGAGCTTAATAGATTTATAGGGCGTATATTCGTCGCTACTATAACGCGTACTATCCTTAGTATCTCTAGTAATACTCGCTATACTAAAGTACTTCGAGCTAAGACTTCTTACTATCGTACTTAAGCGTATTAGTAGAGTAGTCGTCCTAACTTCTCGCGTTAAGCGTTTATTCTCTACTTAGAGAGCGTAGAGTTCGAGCTATTTATATAGTATAGCGTTCTCTCGTTTAAGACGCTCGCGCCTTACCTATATATCGTTAGCGTTATTTATCTCCTCGTCTTCTTTAGCTTTAGAGTCTAGTAACTCTTCTACGTAGCTTAATAGTAGTACTACTAACCTAGTACGTTCGCTATAGTTACCTAGCTATATAGATGCTCCTCGTATAAGTATAGTAGGCCTTAATAGATCGCTACCCTCGATAAGGTAGAGGAATTAGTATTATAAAGGTTAGTATATAGTAATATATTAAGCGCCCCTAACTATACCTATTAGAGATATTAAGAGACTTATTCCTACCGATTCCTCTATATATATTTAGCGTGCTTTTGTCTTGCGCCGAGCGTACGTAGTATAAGCTAGATACTTCGGCGTCTAACTTAGACGCCCTCTAAGCTATTAGCTCCCTAAGCTATCGCTCTTATATCTACGTTAACTATAGAGGACTAAACGCGATAACGATTAAGAACCGTTACTCTCTACTTCTAATTATAAAGTCCTTAGACTAACTAGTAGAAGCTACTATATTCTTAAAGCTAGATATTAGGAATATATACTATAGAGTCCGTATCTAGAAAGGAGATAAGTAGACGACGGCATTTAGTACTAGATACGGCTACTACGAGTAGAGGTTAGAATAGGTCCTCGACTTTAGGTTAGTTCTAGGTCTAGGTCGGTTCCTAAGGGAACCGACCTAAGACTTAAATCGATAGAGTATCCGACCTAATATAAAATTAAAAGGTCGGGTCTAAATACTACCGGTTCCTATATAGGTCTTTATAGAGACCTACGTTTAAAAAGATAAGTCTAATAACGCGGAATAAAACTAGGTCGCCGTAAGGATAATAGGATTACTCTAATACTAAATATACGTATATATAGAACTAAGCGTAGTAGTATATTAGAAGCGCTAGTTAAAGTAGCGACTATAGTTATAAAGAAAAATAAGGCTACCGACTATACTTACCGACTACGAGATACGGAATTAAATACTATATATAATATCGACTACGAAGTCTATTCTACTCTACGAGTATAACGTAAAAGCAAATACTTCCTTTACTAAGTACTATAGCGAAGATATATTAGTATTATATCCTCCTCGTTATTACTAATTAAGTCGAAGTTACTCTATTTAGTACTTACTAACGCCTTCTAATCCGCCTCTAGCTACTTTTACTACTAACTAACTATATTATTCGAAGGCTCGAACGTAGTTAATATTAGTAGCGTCTTCTCTATAAGTAAATCCCGAGCCTATTACTACGCGTTATACTCTTAAGAACGATAGTATATAATATTACTAAACGTCGAGGGATCGTAGGACCGATTATATCGGCTCTAATAACGCGCTATACTAAAGTCGCGCTTATAACTAGTTCTAGCTACTAGGATAGAGAGGATATCCCGAGCTATTAGCGCGTAACCTAGATATTCTAATACGATTATCTTCTATAACCGGAGCGGATACTCTATAGAATAGGCAGCCGAGTCCTTAAATCTAGTATAACGATAACGAGATACCTCGTCCGAATTAGCTAACGGCTATACGGTCTACTATAACCGTCTAGATACTCTTTAATTAAAGTCGGAGTTATTACTATCTAATCTACTATAGAGACCTATTACGAATAATATCGCGGAGCGATATAAGGCCTTTTTTAGCCTAGACTAGAACGTAGCTACGAGAGGCTTATATCGCGCGTATTCGACCTAGAATTTTAACTAGTAGTAATTCTCGAAGAAGGAATCGAGCTTCTTACTAGAGAACGCCTCGCGGTCCTAGAACGCCTATTTTATTACTAGATTAAGAAGAATCGTAATGCTATATATATCGCTAAATCGCTCCTAGGTAGTAGTATAATACTTCTCGAGCTTTATTTATATAGCCTATAAGATAGAATAAATCTCTTTTTACTAGGATTATATTTTATATTTAAGTTTCTTATTCGTAATATCTAGGATATCGAATAAGGTATTATAGTAGCTAAGAACGAGGTAGATTATTAGCCCCTTTATCGTACCGATCTATATCGTAGCCTTAGTAAAAGGAGTAGTAAGGTTAATAATATATTTTACTCTCTTCTATTCTATAGCGGTTAGCTTAAGTTCGGGCTAACTCTCGTTCTTAATATACTCGTTAATATTATCTCGTAGTTAAGAACTACGTATTAGTATAATCGTTATTAAGCTCTAACGGGTCTTTATATCTTATATTAGGCGTAAAACCCTATTAGGCGTCTTCTTCTACTATTTATACTATTTCGAGTATAGATATAGATCTGCGATTCTCTTTCGCTATAGTACTATAAAACTCTCGAAGCGTTAAGTACTAGAGTTTACCTTAACTATAAGTTTATAGAACTTTATAGGGAGCGGTTATTAGTATAGCTTCTATCGACTACGTTTACTAACTACGTATACTTTATAAGGAGAATATATAGTATCTTTATTAGAACTATAGCTAGACTTCCTACTTTAAGCCGACGTAAGGCGTTCGTATCTATCTCCTCGTCTTATTATTCCTATTCTTTATTTCTTAGCTCGATCTTAAGAGTAGCGAAGAACTTCCTTAAGAAGAGCTAGATTATATATATAAAGTATAGGAACCGTTCTAAGTAGGAGAACTCGTAGTCTTTAGTATCTAATATCTCTTCTATATCTCCGTCTATTTCTTAGAGAGGAAGTTATTTAATTAAGACTAATAGCTTCGCTATACGTATACGCTCGCGAGAGTAAATATCGATAGCCTCGACGCTAGAACTCGTTAGTTAGAAGGTATATATATAGGAAGAATACGTATATAGTAGTATATAGTATATTATTATTAGAATTATTATCTGCTATTAGCGCTATAAGCCTATTAGAGATTTCGAAACGAGTAAGTCCGTCGAATAGTAGATCCGCTAGGACTTCGCCCGTATAATAGCTCGAAATATATAGAAACGCTAGTATAGCCTTATACTAGGCCTACTCGCTATCGATCTAGTAGCCTTATATCGTAAGGAATAATACTTAGAGCACCTTAGCGTACTAACTATTAAGGGCGATAGCTATCCGGAAGGTTCTAGATAGCTAACGTTTTAGATTGTCCTCGGAGTAATCGACTACGTCCTAGATATATAAGTTAATCGTAGCGGCGCTCTTAAAGTCGATAGATCTAGTCTTCTCTAATAGATATTTATAGGTACGCTAAACTATAGGACTTTCGAAGAAGTTTAAGAGTAATCTAAGCTAGGAAACTATAAGCCTATATAACTCTAGAAACTTTAACTAGTCTAGGTACTCGATTCTAGTAAAACTTTTCTTAAGCCGTTCTTATAAATAAGGACCGTTAGTATATCTACGTTATATATCTCTATAAAGCATAGTCGGCGAGCGTAGTCGGGAAGCGTAGTTAGTAAGCGTAGCCGGGAAGCGTAGTTAGTAAGCGTAGTCGGCACCTTATTTTCGTAATAATAAATACTATACTTATAGATTAATCTTTAGTAGCCTTAATAACTTCTCTAGTAACTCTACGCTCCTAAGAGGCATCTTCGTAGCCTACTAAATCGAGGTGCTTTTATAGAGCTTTTATTCCGTTACCTAGTCCTAGGTATTTAATAACTCTATTATATCCTTTATAAATACCTCTTAGGGCGTACGTTTCCTAGTCTATACCTTTAACGAAAAATCTCTAGGCTTATAACGTTCGCGTATTCGAGTTCTATTTTATAAAGTTCGAAGATATTCTACTATACTTATTATAATACCTCGCCTCTTCGAGCTACTAATAGTAGTAGTAAAAGCCCTCGAACGACTAGGTATACTCCCGCTACTATATCTATACGCTATTAGTTTCGACCTAGGCCTTAGAATCCTTTAATAGCTTAGTAAGGTTAGCTAAAAGTAGTATTCTATCTCGCGTACTAGCTTAACTACTTAAGGTATTCGTAATCGTATAACGTCCCTTCCTCTACTATTATACTACCTTCTTAATCGGACTAGAGTCGACGAGAGATAGCTACGATTCGGAGTTAGTCTATCGTTCGCGAAGCTATATACTTATATATCTTAAGAAAGAAGGAAGTATAGTACTACTATATCGTATCGGAGTCGTAGGATATATTAGTAATACTATAATATAAAGTATATAGTACTAAGAAGGAATCGTAGAACTAGAAAGTAAAAGCTAGTAGAGTAATAGAGGTAAATAATATTTATAGGGGCGATTAAGTTTTATTAGTATAAGTACTAGCGAGGTGTCTCTATTATAGGCCGACGGCCTATCCTAGTAGCGTTATAGAGACAGGTACCTCTAGTACTCTTATCGAGCTTATAATAGTCGCGACTAATAAACGTACTAAGTACTTTTTAATTATAGTAACGCTATAGTCGTCTTCGAGGGCAAGTATCTTACTAGCGTAAGAGGCTAGTAGCGTTAATAGAGCTTAAGTCGAAAAAGTAGAGTTAGACTTAACCTAAGTAGATAAACCTATTATAGAGAGAATTTAGAAACTAGCTAAAGACTACGTAAAGCGATATAATACTATATAGTAGAAGGCTAGAAATAATACTAAGAGTAAGAAGAAGAAAAAGAATATAGCGAGCTAGAAGTTTAAAGTATAGCTAGAGCTCCTAGATCTAGTACTAGCTCTAAAGAAAAAGTAGTAATATATCTCTAAAGGCGTAACGGCCGCGTAAGAGAATAAGGCTAGTATTAAATATACTTAGCTATTAAAGGCAAGACTTAAGCTATCTATAAGAATTATAAAGGAGAATTATATATTCGGTAAGCTACTATAGACCGAGAGGTAGAGATAAGAGATATAAGTTAAAGAGGGCCGGCTAGTACTACGACGTAAACCGTAGACCGATATACTATCGGCGGCTATACCTAATCTTAACTTACGAGATATAGTAGTACTAATTAGCTATCCGTATTCTACTTAGCCTAAGAGGAGTTATAGAGCTTCTATATAAACCCTATCTCTAGCGACTAGAATTTATATATAAAGGTCTCGAAGATAGCGAGCTTATCTATAGACGTACCTAGAAGCTACTCGACGATATCCTAAAAGCTAAGTTCTCCTTCCTACTTAGAATCGAGCTATATTTCCTATAGAAGCTCTCTATATACTAACTCTTTTATATCGAACTTATAAGCGTATAACTAGAACGCTAGCCTATTTCGCTTAGCTTACGCTTTAGACGTAACTAGCTTCCGGAACCTATTACTATCTTAATCGTATCCTAATAGGATAAGCTAATCTAGGACTTCTAGAGTCTAAGTAAAGCGATTAGCTATATTAAACTTAGAGGACTTCTAGGAGAGATAGTTACGATATACTATATAGTAATAGAGTAGGAAAATTTTCGTTATAGTTAGAAGACGGCCTTCTACTATTAGCTCCTACTACTAGTTAGTATATAGTCGGTAGGCGTAGTTAGTATTAATTTACTTTCGCTTTCGCTATAGATACTAATATGCGGACTAATTTTATAAGCTCTCTATAAGGCTTTATAGAGTATAGAGTATACTTCTAGTCTAATCGGAGGTACTAGAATACGTTCTAAAGAAGCTATTAGTTCTAGCGGCGATATACTTTTAATAAGAGCTACTTACGTCTGCTTTAGATACTTAGAATACGTATCTCCTCTTATTTCTAGATTATAGCCTCTCGATAAGGTCTATTTCTTACTACGAGGAACTCGGCCTCTCTTTTATTAGTTATACGATAAACTTAGCTTAACTTCTATATTATGCGCGTAGTATCGTAAGCGTATATACCTTCTTCTTAAACTATCTAATAGCTTTATTCTAAAAGGCGTAGACGGCGTAGCTCCTCTATATAGCCTACTCGCTCTTAGTAGCGACTCGAAGGTAGAGGTTAGTTATTTTATAGCTAGTACCGGCCGGGCTTACTAGTAATACGTAGGGTGCCTCCGGACCTAACTTAGACTAATTAGTATTATACTAGTAGTTATAGTTATAGTACGGGTCGTCCGCGCCTTTCTCTTTCTCGATATTAAAATAAAAGCTTTTCTTATCTTAGTTCGCTACCTATATAGTAGGCCTATCCCGCGCGCGCTTATGTTTCTTATCGTCCCTATTATACGTTAGTACTACCGACTATATTAGCCGACTATATAGATTATTACTTACGCTATTCGGTCGTACTAAGCGTAGTACTCCTCTCTTTATATCTTAATCTTCTTCTACTACTACTCCTTTAATAAGGAGCTCTATATATTATTAGAGCCGATTAAAAGCTTCTTCTACTAAGTAAAGGACTTATTTCTAGCTTTGCGCTACTTATCTACTATAGCTCTCTTAGGCGATATATCTACGCGCTAGCTACGCTCGCGAAGGGTATTAGAATTAGAAGAGTAGGTATCTATATCTTTCCTTATAGCGCCTAGTCGTATTTAAAGTATAGAAGTACTTATACTATCTAAATCCTTATCTATAAGGCAAGGACGCTTTTATAGACTATTAGAGAGCGTAGTACTTATCGGACGTCGCTTTTATCGTACTATTATTATAAGTTCGGTCGCGAAGAAGAGATAAGTATTACGAGGTATATAGTAAATATACGCTTTAAATTCGGTAGTAATATAAGTATAGTAGCGGTTAAGGTAGTAGTTATTATAGTAGAAGCTAAGTACGACGAATTCTAGCTTTAGGTATACTAGAAGCTTAGTACGCGGCTGTTCCTACCTAGCTACTAGCTTACTTCTATACGTAGAGTTTAGCTTCTTATACTATAGTCGGCTACTATAGTCGGCGATATTATATAATATATCGCTTACCTAATATAGTATATACTAATATATACGACTATATACGAATAACGATAGCTATAGACGTACTCTAGAGCTAGAACCTATCGTATACGTTACTTAGAATAACCTTACTATTACTAGCCGAAAAGAGTAACTACTATATACTTATACTCTCGACGACTACTTATCTACTCGTCGCCGATAGTTACTTCTTAGCTTATACTATCGACGACTACTTATCTTCTTAGCGTAGATAGCTTCTTCTTAGCTTATATTATCGACGACCGCTCGTCTTCTTAGCGCGGACGATTACTTTTTAGTTTATACTATCGACGACTACTAGTCTCCTTAGCGCTAATAGTTACTTCTTAGCTTATACTATCGATAACTACTCCTCTCCTCGATATTAAAGTAGTATTAATAATTATTTTTTCTCTTCTACTATTATAAACGACTCGGTTCCTTAATATAAAAATAGGCTAGAGAGTCTATTTTTCTATTCTACTACTATATTACGACTACTTAACTAGTAATACTATAGAGTACTAGTAAGTCTAGCTCTTTCCCTTCTATAGTCTTTTATATATTCGTAGAGAACTTCGAATAACGAAATATATATACTATAGTCGATATTATCTATATAATACCTAGATATAATCTATACTATAGTAAATATTTACGTCTATTACTATATTCTATAGAGTAGCGAAAGCGATTATAGCGTTCGCGTAACTATAACTTATACTAGGTAAAGATTAGTAGAGGTGTCCTAATATAGTAGTAGAATCTAATATAGTTCTACTATATAGCGCTATTAAACTCTAACCCCCCCTTTATAGGCCCGCGTATTCCGGCGGTCGTATACGATTTTCTAGTACTCCTATCCGCCCTAGCTCTTCTCTCTCGTACCTCTATCTATTCGCTCCTTTTAACTCTTTAATATCTCTATTTATACTACTTAATACCTTCTCTTATTTCTTAAGCGGACTCTAATATAGAGTTTAACTTAAGCCCTCCTCTACGAGTATATCCTAATATAGATACTAATATACCGCCGTTAGTACTACTTCTACGTATAGGAAATAAGGCTACTAAGTAGTAGCAAATATAGCTACTAAAGGCTATAGTACTAGACGACGAGTCTTATAGGAAGCTAGTAGTTCTACGGAAAAAAGCGATAGCTATAAGGACGATATAGCGACGAACGAGAGCTAGTAAGTCTAGTATCTCGAAAAGGTAGTTAAAGCTAAGAATAGTAGCCTTACGAGAGATTTATAAGCTTTAGCGAACGATAGCTTTATATATCCGGAGGGTCCCTTTTTAGCGCGTTATCCGCGAGATTATAATAAATAGAGGTAGTAGTAATATTATTAGAATTTAGGTAGTAGTACTTAAATGCTTATAAGAAGCGGTAGAGGTATTTCTCGTTATAGAGTTCGATATTTCTAACCTTCTAGCGATCTACGCGAAGCGCGTTACGATATAAGCGAAGGATATATACCTATATAGTTATTTATACTACTAGTTTACTAGCTAGGATAGAGGAGGGAATAATAATATAGGTATATAATACTAGGTTGCCGATAATAATTGCCTACTATAAAGAGCCTAGTATACGTTACTATACTTAGAAGCTTAGAATTAATATATACGGCGCGGGTAAAGCTATAGCTAGCGCGCTAGCGAGCCTAACGTCCGTCTTAGCTAACCTATATACCCTTACTAAACTATTAGTAATACTACTATCTCTACTTTTATAGAACTTATCGGCGGTCGCGCTTTATTAGCCTATTATTATCGCCTTCCTTTTTTATACCTCCTAACGAATTTCTATATTACGCGTACGAAGAATACTACTACGTACGTTAATCGTAGCTTAATCGACTAGTTTTCTCTCGCCCTTCCGCGTATTTATAATAGCTTAACTTCCTACTAATAAGCCTAGCTAGTTCGCTAAGTAATACTTCTCTAGCCGAGATATAGCGTCTGCTACTTCTTTATCTAGAAACTCCTTCTTATTTAAAAACTCTTCTATAGATAATAGTAATATTAACTCTAGACTTCTTAGTAACTAGGCGCCCTCTTCTAACTAACGTAGCGCTTCTACCTCTCCTTCTTTAATTTCTAACCTCTCTACTTATAATAGTAATAACTAAGAGGCTACTAGTAGAAACGACTAAAATAGTTCTCGTAGAAACGCGAATAGTAATAATAGAAATAACGAAGATAACGGCTCTATTATTAATATCGACGATAGTAATAGCGACGAGAGTAATAGCGACGAGAGTATTATACTACCTACTCCTCCTTCTTAGCTTTCTAAGAAGACTCTATAGAAAACTATACTAGGCGGTCGGCCTCGTCTCGATAAGTAGAAGCTCGCTTACTAAATAGCTCGTAAGAGATAGATCGAGAGAGATAATATAGTAATAGTAGTAGTAGTAGTAGTAGTAGTAGTAGTAGTAGTAGTAGTAGTAGTAGTAGTAGTAGTAGTAGTAGTAGTAGTAGTAGTAGTAGTAGTAGTAGTAGTAGTAGTAGTAGTAGTAGTAGTAGTAGTAGTAGTAGTAGTAGTAGTAGTAGTAGTAGTAGTAGTAGTAGTAGTAGTAGTAGTAGTAGTAGTAGTAGTAGTAGTAGTAGTAGTAGTAGTAGTAGCTAGAAATATAGTAGATAAAGACGTAGTAGATAGAGATATAGTAAATAACGGAACAAATAGTAGCGTAGTAGCTAGAGAAGTAGTAGGTAGAAAACGATTACTAGGTAGAAAACGAGTAGCGAAAAAGGGACTAGCTAGAAAGAGAACGGCTAGAAAAGTACCGGCTAAAATAGTAGTAGTAAGTAGAGAAGGTCTAGCTCGTAGAGCTAGTATACGGAAGACTTATTACTATAAGCTAGGTAGTAAGTTATATAGTCGGTATTTATAGTCGGTATTACTAACTTATACTCTAGCTATCGCGCTCTAAGAGATCCGTAAGGACTAGAAGTCTACGGATCTACTTATACTAAAGCTACCCTTTAGCTACCTCGTCTACGAAGTTTACTACGACGTTTCTAGAGGCTTAGCTATTTCTTAAGAAAGTTACTATTAGTAGGAGAGCGCTCTTAGTACTTTATAGGAAGCCGCTAAGAGTGCTCTAGTCTACCTCTTCTCGAGTATATATATTCCTAGTTATTTTATATTCGATTAATATTAACTATATTATAGGTACTAACGTTACTACGATTTACGTAAAGCGAGTAACTATTTAGTAGAGGGATATAAAGTTTATTATTAGCCTACTCTCGTCTTAGGGAATTAATATATTTAGTAAGACTATAAGAGATAAATCTCTATAGTATATATAAGGAAAATCGTTATAAGTATAAAGAGTATATATAGTAAAAATCGTTATAAGTAGAGAGGTTACCGTAGTTAGTATTCGTAGTCGGCATACCTATAGTTATACTAAATCGTATAATTTGCCGTATTAAATTAAATATGCCTTTAAAACCTATCGGTTTCTATACTTTCTACTTCCTCTAGTTTCTATCTATTTATAACCCTCGATTTTCTATACTATATTCTATTAAATCTTATATTTCTATTAGGACCTATCTTTAGACCTATCGTTAGATCCGAGTCGGACCTATCTAATACCTATATTTATTAGATAGGTCCGGAACTAGATAGGAACTAGCTAGGACCCGACCTAACTATTATAGTTCTATATATTTAGGTCCTAGACCCGACCCGGACCTATCTCGATCTATTCTAACCTCTAACTACGAATATTAATATAGTATTACGAGCCTTCGTGCTCTAGTATAAGTTGCCCTTACGGCCGAATACGGCCTTACTACTAGCTACTACCTTTATAAGTAAACTAGATTATTATTATAGTACGTACTACGTACGTATAAGGCTCGCGAACTTCTCGAAGACTAAGCGCGTAACCGGAGGGATCTTTTACGTATATAATATACTAGATTCTAATATTATTATTAGCTATCTATAGCGACGTATATAATAGATAAGTATCGATAGTAGTACGAACGAATAGCGTTATAGTAACGATCGTTTCTACTAGTTCGAAGTCCGAGAGGCCTATAAGTTCCTTAAGGACCTCTAGAAGGCACTCGCTATATTTATAGTTAGCTTAAGTAGAATAGGCGAGAAGCCTACTTCGATACTAAAGAAGTTTTATTAGTTTAATAATATTCTTAACTCTATAAAGAAGATACGAAGTAGGCCTATTAAAGGCGCCGAGTATATAATCGACCTAAAGCTAGGTACTATACTACCCTTTAGGCCTCTATACTACTAGTTAGGTAGAGAACTCGAAGAGCTTAAAGAATACTTAAAGACTAGGCTCGAGTATAATTAGATTAAGCGTTCTAATAGCGAGGTAAGTACGCCTATCCTATTCGTACTAAAAAAGAATAGTAAACTACGGCTATACGTAGACTACTATAAGCTAAACGAGATTACGATTAAGAATCGGTACCTACTCTTTCTTATTAGTAAGATACTAGATAGGCTTATAAGAGCTATATAGTTTACGTCGCTAGACCTTATAAACGCGTATTACCGTATCTATATTAAACTAAGCGACTACTAGAAGACTACGTTCCGTACGCGATACGGTTACTACTAATATAAGGTAATACTCTTTAGATTAACGAACGCCCTAGTAATATTCTAGACGTATATTAACTACGCGCTAGTAGGGCTAGTAGATATAAGTTACGTAGTATACCTATATAATATCCTAATCTATAGTAAGACTCGCGAGGACTATATATAAGACGTATACGCTATACTTAAAAGGCTTTATAAATTCGGACTTAAAATATAGCGCGCTAAGTATAAGTTCTTCTAGAAATAAGTTAACTTCCTTAGATTTATAGTTACGACTAGAGGCATAGTAATAGACTCTAGTAGGGTAGCCGTAATCGCCTCGTAGCTAAGGCTAACTACTTTAACTAAAGTTTAATCGTTTCTAAGGTTCGCGAACTTCTACTACCGCTTTATCTTCGGATATTTAAGGGTAGTAGCGCTACTAACTATACTCTCGAAAGGCGCGAAGAATAGTAGGAAGCCGAAGCCTATTAGTTAAAGCGAAGCTAAGAAGTAAGCTTTTTTAAAGTTAAAGGAACGCTTTTAGACTACGCTACTCCTTAGATACTTTAACTCTATATTACGCCTACGAGTCGAGACCGATATATCTAACTTTGCTATTACTAGTATTCTAAGCTAGCTATTCGAGTTAGAATAGTATCTAATCGCGTTCTTCTCGCGAAAGATAATTAATACTAAGTATAACTACGAGGTCTATAATAAAGAACTCCTCGTAGTTATAGAATCCTTTAAGGTATAAAGGCCTTACCTCGAAGGCGCTACGTATAAGGTAGAGGTACTAGTCGACTATACTAACCTAAAGGCCTTTATAAGTATAAAGTAATTAATAGGCCGATAGGCTAGATAGGCTACGTTCTTAGCCTCGTATAACTTTATAATTAGTTATAGAGCGAGTAAGCTAAACGTAGCCGACGCGCTATCGAGGTATAGCGATTACGTAAAAGACGCGTAGGCGATAAATAACCTATTACTATCGCTATAGCGGAAACTCTAAGTTTAGAACGACCTTCGAGTAGGTAGACTAGTTATAAATCGTATTAAGGCCGCCTATAACCGCTAGTATATAATAAGCTAGAGAGCGGCGGCAACGAAAGTAGCTAATAGAGCGTAGCCTACTAGCCTCGAATACTACGAGCTAGGTCCGTATAGATTCGCGCTACTAATACGGGTCGCTAGCGCTATTATTATAGAAGAACGGCCGTACGCTAATACCTTAGACCTAGTAATAGAGTACGTAGCTACGCTAGTTTAGCTAGACCTAATAGTAAAGGAGCTATATACGTAGATAGAGAGTAATAAAGGTAAAAGCGATAAGTATACTACTCGAGATAGCTATATATACTATAAAGGAGTATTATACCTTCCTTACGATCCTATATTACGAACGTAAGTAATTCGTATATACTACGACGACTTTCTAGCTAGCTATTTTAGTAAGGATAAGACTATAGAACTCGTTAAGAGAAAGTACTAGTAGCTAGAGATTAACGAAGACGTTAGAGAATACGTCGAATCGTATAGTAGCTATTAGAAGGCGAAAGCGAGGCGCTATCGTCCCTATAGCGAGATAGTTATACTTCTCCTACTAGAACGGCTATAGAAAGATCTATCTATAGACTTTATTATAGACCTTCTACTAAGTAAGCGTAATAGTCGTATATTTAACGCGATCCTTATAATTATTAACTACTATTCTAAGATAGTAACTTTCGTTCGGATAATAAAGCGCTATATAAGCGTAGAGCTTATAAATATCCTACTTAATAAAGTTATACGACTTTAAGGTATACCTAGTAGTATTATCTCTAATAGAGAGTCTATATTTACTAGCTAGTTCTAGTTAGACTTCTATTTCGAGATATACGTAAAACGTAGGCTAAGTATAGTATTTTATTCGTAAACGGATAGCTAGACTAAGCGCGTAAACTAGACGCTTAAGTAGTACCTACGTATCTATTACGAGGAGAACTAAGACGACTAGGCGTCTATACTAACTAGCCTCTATAGAATTCGCGTATAATAATAGCCTAAATACGATACTAAAGATATTACTATTCTACGTTATCTACGAGTTCGACCTAGACTTAATAATAGAGACTTATAAGAGGGACGTAACTAAATCTTAAGGCGCGATTCTATAGAGAGAAGTACTAGTAGTAAAGAACGCTATAAAAAGGTTAAAGCGAGACTATAAGGAGTTAATAAAGCGCTAGTAGTAAGTAAGCGAGTCGTAGACTAAGTATTATAACTAGAAGTATTAGCTAAAGAAATATAAGGTTAGTAATATAGTTCTCTTATCTACGAAGAATTTAAAACTAAAGGTACTATTAAAGAAGCTAGCGAATAAGTTCGCTAGACTATTTAAAGTAATTAACGTAGTCGGGAAGTAAGTATACTACCTAGCCCTTCTAATAGAATTACGTATTTATAATATCTTCTACGTATCTCTCTTAGAATCTTAGTATAGTAGTAAATTATAAGAAACTAGCTTATCTCTTATAGATAATAAGAGTAAGTAGATAGTTAAGAAAGTACTAGAAACTCGAGTCGAGAAAAGTAAGAGGAAGTAGCTAGTCTAATAGAAGGGCTAGCTAGAGAAATATAATACGTAAGAACTAATTAAGTATATCGAGGAATACGAGGCGCTCGAGGAATTTAAGGCGTAAGAGTAGAGTAAGAGAAGCTTACGTAAGCCGTAAAGTCGACTATCGCGGCTACCGCGCTACTAATTAACTACTATAGCACTACTATATTTTACGATAAGTATACGCTAAGCGCTAAGGCTACGACGAGACGTTACGTTACTATAAGAAGGTCGCGAAAATTACTAAGAGAAATAAAGGATATAGAGTAGAGAGAAATTATTTATTTATAGCGCCTATAAGTATAGCGTAAATAGGCCGTAGTACTAGCGTAGAATAGAAGTACGAAATAAGATAGCGGACTATATAAGTAGTATAGAAGAAGCGCGAGAAGAGAGTAGAAGGAAAGCGCGCGATATACTAGCTTACTTCTTTATACTATTATTAATCTTAGTACTATTCTCCTTCTTATTCTTATTCTTCTTATTATTATTATTCTTCTCTTCTTTCTTCTTTACTATAAAAGCCTTATTATTAAAGACCTTCTCTATCTAGCTACTAAGGTAGTTAGTATAAGTAGTATAGACTATTATATCGAGGGCCTTCTAAGAGGCGCTAAGTAGGCGTAGACGCTAAGTAGGCGTAGACGCTATAAAGAATATTAGTAATATATATAAGGAGTATACTACTTATAAGATATACCTCGTACTTAAGCTTAAAGAGCTTAGAGGAGAGAGCGATCTACTTACTAGCTATAAGTAGCTTAGTAGTAGAGAGGCCGCTAGCCGCTAGCGTAGTACTAGCTCCGCCCTTCTTTAGAGTCTTAAAGACTCTAGCCGACTTGCCTTTATTAGACTATAAGACCTTAAGGCTATTAGCGATTAAAGCTTATAAATTAGTAGAGTAGTAGTAGAGCTACTTAGCGTATATAGCCGGCCTACTCTTAGCTAGCTTAGCGAGGTAGAAGTATAAGCGCTCCGCCTATATAATAATATCCGAATTAGTATAGCGGTCGTAGAAGTAGTTATTATTATTATAGCGCTAGTAATTCTTCTTCTTACTTAATTTTATAACTCTATTATACGGCCGAACGCTAGCTATATATACTATATTAGTAAGAAACTCGTAGCTAATATATACGCGAGGCGCTAGACTTACTAGTTACTAAATATAAGAGATAACGATAATAGTCGTTATCCTTAGTAGCGAGAAGGTTAGTAATAGTATAAAGATTATCTAAGATTACGAGAGTAGCGTTTCTCTTAGAAGCTATAATACTTATAGGTCGAGTACTAAAGGAATACTAAGGAAATATATAGATAGTATAAGATAGGAGCGAGGCGCTTATTTAAAGTTAGTATACTAGAGTAAGTATTAACGTAATTAGGTACGAACTTATAGCCTATACTTATCTCGTAACTAACGTATAGCCTATATAGAGTCTATAATATAAAAAGTCCCTTAAAATCTAGTACGTTGCTATAGTATAACTAAAAATCGCGTATATTACGACGTAACTATAACGTAATAAGAACGTAAGCAACTAGCTATCGTATTAATACGAACTCTTCTACGAGCTAAGGTAGCTTTATAAAAGAAAGGAGGTAATTATAAGAGTAAGAGGCTCGAGAGCTACTAGCTTAGAGGGCGTCTAAGTTAGACGCTAAAGTATTTAGCTTATACTACGCGTACTTAGCGTAAGATAAAAGTACGCTAAATATATATAAAGGAATTAGTAAGAATTAGTCTCTTAATATCTCTAATAGGTATAGTTAGAGGCGCTTAATATATTACTATATACTAACCTTTTATACCTCTATACTAGCTAATAGATTAACTAAACTACTACCTACTTAGAAATACGTTAAATTTATAAAATAGTTAAACCTTCGCGAATTAAATAATTATAGCTAATTAAAGAATAAGAAAAGCCTTAACGTAGAAACTATAGAAACGAGCTTAAACGCTAGCTACGCTACTACTATAGTATTAGCCTTAATAGACTAGTTTACCTTATAAGTTAAAATTAGTTTAACTTTTAAAAATATCTTCTTACTTCTTATTATCTAACCTAATAGTAGTTTAATAGCTATTAAGCTAAAGAGGTATATTACGATATAAAGATATCTTAGAATATAAGAAGGTGTCTTAGGGTACGAGAACCCTAAGATATATAGAATCCTCGAAATATTAAAAGGGGGATTCTAACTACTAAGGCCCCGATTATATATAAGCGTTGCCATAGTAAACTCTAGAAATGGACAGAGATCGCTTCCCGCTGATTTTACATCACATGACCTCAAGTGACTCTCCGGAAGGTACCCGCATACTTCCGTAACTACGCGCTGCTTAGCGCCACACTTCGTCACCACTTCCCCACCTGCTCATCGACAGATCGTGCCGCTGCCGCATAGTTATCTAACCTTTCCTATCCCTTTCTCCTCGAGCGTCATGGCAATCGGTCAGAACGACTGCCGACCGACGACGTTTCCTACGCAGCATGCTGCTGGAGGTATGGTGCTTCGGTCGATCAGTCAACGACAAGGAATTGACCGGTTGGTAGCGAAGAGAACTCGCACACAAAGACACCTGCTACCACGCAAAAGTGCCCGTTTAGCGGCGCTACAAGAAGAAGATCCTGTGCCGGGTGGTCACAACTCTAGGAGCAGCACCCGCAGAGAAGTATGACAAGTGCTCACTGCACGAAAGGCATAGCTAACGTGAACGCAAAAGCGTACGCAGCAACAGCAGAAGCCAGTCTCAGTCTCTCGAAAGCGGCTAGGATCACAAACCGGTCCGGCCTCGCCCGAAGAAGCATCCGACGAGCGTCGCAAGCGACGACGAGAGTCCGCCCAAGGGAGTGCATATGTGCCAGGTTCATTAGGCAACCTTCGCGACGACGCCGAGCATCCAATCGCATACTGGGCAGCCTACAAACGGTGGCCTTCAATCTACTTTGAAGAGGGCGATGACATGGAGAACATACTTGCTCGCAAGAGATCGACTTCGGCTAGGAGTAGGGAAAACTCAGATGCAAGCTATGCAACACCTAGCTCAGCTTGCCAGGGCGAGCCGAAGTCGCGAGAGCAAAAAAGTGCCGAGTACAGGAAGCCGCAGTATGCGACTGTTCTGGCAACTAAAGGTGTTTTCATGGAGGAGTCAGAACTGGATATCTCGGACGAAAGCAGACTAGGATGCAAACGCCTGCTAGAACGAGAAGGAGAAATACCCAAGCACACTATATTCAGTAACGACATTTTCAAAGCAACTTGCAAGAAGATTCAGGACCGGAATGAAGCCCGTGTGATTCAAGATATAACCCGGCTGGTAGTTCCGTCAGCAGAGACACTTGATACGTACGGCGCCAGCGCTTTGAAGTGCCTAATCGAGAGTGTCAATGAAGGATGGAATAACTCGATCCCGATTACGAAAACGCGACCGCAGCCGGACTATGCGGTCGGCTTCCGCCGAGAGGCCTTCACGCAAGAGCAGCTTGACAGAATGCATCCAATTATCGGCGACTTCGAGGACCAGTCGTATTTCATGGCTACCTGGTACATGTACTTCCCTTTCCTCACCTGCGAGGTAAAATGCGGCGCCGCAGCCCTCGACATCGCCGACCGCCAGAACGCCCACAGCGCTGCCATTGCAGTACGCGCTGTAGTCGAGCTTTTCCGCGCAGTCAAGCGTGAGAAGGAGCTGCACCGAGAGATACTCGCATTCTCGTTCTCGCATGACCACCGAAGTGTTCGCATGTACGGCCATTATGCTGAGATTACCGACTCTGGAACGAAGCACTACCGTTATCCCATACATACATTCGACTTCACCGCATTACATGGAAAGGAGAAGTGGACGGCATACAAGTTCACGAAGAACGTCTACGACGATTGGATGCCAAAGCATTTCGAGAGAATATGCTCCGCTATTAATCAGATCCCTGCCGACATTAGCTTCTCTGTATCGCAGTCGGAGACTCCCTGCCCTACGCAGTCATCAGACCTGTCGCAAGACTTGAACGCACAGAGCATTGCTAACTCCAGCGCGGACGCTGCCTCAGCACAAGTTCAGGACAATTCACAATCCAGCATAAGCCAAGAACCCGTTGATACTCCAGGAACGTCACTGACCGACAGGGTTTTCAAAAAGCCCAGGAGGAAGCAGTCGAAGGGGATGAGATGACTCAAGGCCTCGAAATGTAGGCTGGGAATCAAGAGGGAATATGCCCAATACGTACGCGGTCTCAGAGTTCTTCAACTTGTTGTTATTTCTCAAGATATCACAGTGCTTTGCAGAGTTCTGCCCAGTGCGCTGGATGTTCATAGAGTCCCATGCAACATGTAATCGATATTTATGCCCTCGTTCGTGTACTTGTTGTTCACAACATCAGCTGCCAGTACTGTTGTGAGCAGGCTTGCGATCGCCAGAGCTGGAGACTGTCCGATAATGCGTTCTTCTTGTGTGCCTCCGATTCCTGCACCTGGCTGTAAATGTGCTGCAACGAGAATAAAGTAATCTTCTTTCGAGGTTAGCTCGCTAGGTCGTTCAACGACAGTAATCGATACGACTAGAAAATCTAATGTCCAAACTTCTAGCATTGTCAAGGCACTTAACAGCTGAAAGGCGAAGTAATAATCGACAGGGAGAGTTGCGCTGTAGCCTCGACATACGAAGTGACGAATAATGGTTTGCGAGTAGGCTTGGCTTGTGTTCTTGATGGCCTCATTACTGCCGAATAGCTGTTCGACGTTTTCTTTCACGAGCCTCCCTTATCTGCATATCCAAGCACCTCGCGGCGTTCGATGCCCTACACCCGAGGCACAAACGAGGACTGTACTGGGATCGATGCTCGAACGGCACTTGCCCCAGACTTCGCGCGCACAAAGCACGCCGCTACGCTCCCATTCTGGCGAATCTGGCGGGAGCACTTGACTGTTGACCAGCAACAGTCCTGTAGCCACGTACAGCGTTGCCAGAAGAAACATTTGTGTCACAGGGGAAGTCCTGAGCCAGCTGCAGTGATGCGTATCATGCAGTACCAGGAAATGCATTGGTTTGTTGCTAGTTCCAACTTCCAAGTATACAACTTTGACTTCACGCTAGCAACGGTACAGTCTTTGTGCTCCCGAATGGTTCTTTGTGCGCCCGAATGGTCCTTGAGCTCCAGAACGGGCTAACTTTGAAACTGTGCTCGATCGTTATGTCCTCTGTCTATTTGTCGTGAAGCACCGTCCCATGTCTGAGGCAATTAGGTTGCTTGGAAGCAGCACCAACACTGCCGAGCATGATGCGGCGCTGTGCAAGAGTAAGAGGCTGGCCAGCGTGGAGCTGACGCCTGTGCTTTGCGCAGAACATGGTAAGTCCACAATTGAAAGCTGAAGTGCTTTTGGTATGCTAATTGTACAGGAGCTGAACTCTGTACAGGCGAACGAAGGACATGCAAGGGGACGCGTACATCCCAGAGGTCTTTGCCCTACAACCTTATGTATTCCTAGAAATTGATGCCATGGTAGTCTGGGAGCACCATAGCTGTGGGCAAGCTTTGGGCGGGTTTCTTACTCGTCGTTGTCCAGCCTCTGCAGCCTTCAGTCGCACGTATGCTTGCGGCTGTCTTCTTCTTTGGCAGCGGATAGCTCTGCTCCTGAGAACATCATCATTAGCTAGCTCAAATTCCATGAGGGTTACTTACAATCTGCTCCTGGGATGGTGGCAATCCTTGGTGTTCGTGTGAGGTATACACAAAGAACTGCCCACGAGATTGGACCACCAGATATACATGCACTTTCGAATATACCGCTAGCTCGTGTGCTTTCTTACACAAAGTGTTGTTGCGCTTGTAAAAGCGATTCCCATCGAGACGAGCTTTGTAGCTCCTTTCTGTCCGTTGGGATCCGTAAGGGCGCCCAGGATTTTTAGACTGCCTATCCTGCTGATGAATGTGTTGCGACTGTCCAACATCGAAGTCGAACCGACGATTAGTTGCCTGCAAACTGCCGGCGCCGTCTGATGCGGAGCGCAGCTCACACTCGGACTGATCACTATTGGAAGCGTATTGCTCGACATCACTGCCGTCATCTAATAGAGATTTTTGGAGATAATCGCAGTTGCTGGTGGAGACTAACTCTACAGTAGTGATGTGCCAGTCACCGCGACAACTATGTAACTGGGCTGTAACAGCCTCCCCAGTTACAAAACAGGCTATATAACTAGGTAACTAAGGACTATCCGCTAATTAGGTAGCAACTCGATAAAATAATTTAAAAAGGCTAGGATCTTTATAAAATTTTATAGGGCTAGGATCTAGGATCTCGATACTTGTTGCTATAACTAACTCTAGTAGCTCTATATTCTAATCTAAACCCTAAGCTATAAGCTTCCTTAACTCTAAGCTAGAAGCTCGCTCTACTCTAATAGACTACGGAATACTCTATACTATCCGCTATACTTCGTCTACGTATATATAGTAATAAGTAGAACCTATATAACTTAGTAGGGTAGGAGCCTATAAAAACTTATTATCTAGTAGCTCTTTCGTAGAATATTATACCTTTACGATACCTTTTATACCTATTTTAATTACTATAGTTCCGTTTCTTAAAAGCTAGTACGTATATATAAGTAGCGGTTCTACTAGTAGCTATATAATTAAGTATAGGTATTTAATAGATTACTAACGCTATAGGCACGGCTATACCTATTAATTCTAAAGCGATTCCGTTCTAGCTACGTATAGATAGTACCTCGGAGTAGTATATTACTTGCTTATTAAAATAGATCTAAAGGTAGAGCTATATAATAACTTCTACGAATAAGACTATTAATAATAAGACGAAGATATTATTCGTAGCTTAAGGCGCGAACCGTAATAGACGAAGAAATTAAGCTACTAAGACGATAAGCTATTATATAGGCGTAATACTATATAGGCTATAGTAAGCGCTAGTAAGCCTACGAAGTCCTATTATACGCCTCTACGCGGCCGTAAGTAGAAATAGGTACTTCTAGAGTATGCTAGTAAAGTATAGAGCAAAACAAGATAATCTCCTACTATAGTCGTACTAAAACTACTAAAATAATAACTAAACTAGAACGATATAAACTAGAATATAAGAGAGGGAAGAGAGAGATAGAAAGAGAAGTAAAGAAGTAAAAAGAAAAGATAGATAGATAGAAGGAGAAGTAACTGCCCTAGCTTAAGAAATACTATTTAAACTATAGTAAGGAGCCTTAGAGAAAAGGGATAAAGGCAGACTCTTTTTAACTAGAATAACCTACTACTTAGGACTAGGGGCCCTAAGTATTACTCTAAATAGGTATAAAGGCCTATATAACTCTACCTACCTACCTATACGACTTAGACTATAATACTACTAACCTTTCTAGATTCTAAATTTATTTCTATATATATAGGGCTTGGCGCGCTAAGCAAAGCTTAGCGCATATAGCTATAGAAATTCTAGGAATTCTTAGGCATCGGCCTATAATATATATTTTAACGCGAATAAGAGCAAATAAGGAGAGAGTTTTTTAGCCTAGGAGGCTTTTCTCTCGCAAATAAGGTAGTTAGGCTTACTAGTAAGCCTACCTATACTATATAGTCTTCGACTCCTAAAGTACGTAAATAGAATAAATAAATAAATAAATAAATAAGCGCTAGTAAGATTAGAGGTAAGTATATCTTCTATACGAGGAGCTACTAGAACCTCGAAAAGTCTAAGGACCTTTAATCTATTACGACTTAGAACGTACTAGTAATATTACCTTATATTAGTATACTAAAGAACTAGTACTATAGTATTAGGCTAATCTTAGCCGTTAAGGAATCGCTTAGAGTTACTATACTTATATAAAGAGATTACCTAGGCTTTTAAGCTAAAAGAGGTAATAATATAAGCTATAGAAGATAATAGATAGATTAATCTTATTGCCGGTCTACCTCTTTATCTAGAGTAAGTAGCTTTGCTCTAGTATTATATAAAAGGGAAAATTCTATAAAAAACCCCTTATCTTCCTCTTTATTTTTATAGTTAGTAGTTACTTCTTCTATCTTGCCTTTCTTTAAGTAAAATTAGGCTCTCTTATTGCCTTGCTCTCCTTCTTAGACTCCTCTTTATCTCTTTATCTCTCTATAACTTCGTTCTCTCTTATTAATCTCTTCTTTAGCTAGAGAGAACTAGTTTAATACTCCCTTTTAGATTAGCTACCTAGCTATAGTATTATAGCCTCTTAGTATTAAGTATATATCTTCTTATAAGCTAGTTCCTACTACTATAAATAGCTAATATCTATTAATCTAATAGTTTTAGTAGGATATATAAATATACTTAGTATCCTAGATACCTTAGTTATATAAGTATATTAGGATAACTCCTAGGACTCTCCTCTTTATTAGGTATGCTTTAAGTTTAATATATCCTGTCCTAATTAGGGTAATTATCGTGCTTATAGGCCTTAGAGCCTCCTTATAGATCTCTTTAGCTCTAAATTGTCCTACTATAGCCTATACTACTAGTTACTCCCTTATTATACCTCTCTTTTATCTAGCCTTCTCTTATTCTTAGTCCTATCTAGTAAGCTCCTACTAGTTCTTAACTCCTATCCTTATTTAAGGTAGCTTTTAGCTTAGAGTTATCTCTTAAATTTCCTATACTCTTATCTTATATTGCTTACTATACTAGTTACTTCTTCTCCTTACTCTTTATTCTCTTTAAGTAATTCCTTTATATACTTACTTAATATACTAGTAGGTTAAGTTATCTACTTTATTCTCTATATATTATCTAGTAAGGTCTTAAGTATAAAGCTAGATTAAAGAGATGCTTGCTTCCCTCTAAAGAACTATAGCTATAACTAACTTATATATACCTATAATATTCCTTAGAGCTTAGTTCTAGACTTGCTTAATTAGTTTAGTAAGGCCTTTATTATATTCTCTTATTCCTTCTAAGTTAAACTAAGTTTAGCATCTATATACTAGGGCTAGCCTAATAACTATAGTATAAATATATCTTACTTTCTTAAATAATGCTCCTTAAGTAGACTTATATAGCCTCTATAAGGACTAGATCTAGTATATACCTTTCTTAGCTACCTTCTTAATATATAGGCCCTACTTAAGTTTAGTATCTACCTAAACTCCTAATAGTCTTAAGGATAGGATAGGTTTACTTCTAAAGCTAGAGATCTAGACTATAGCCTTAAGGTTATAGTTCCTTCCTCTTATAAAGTAGATAAGCTAATACTTCTATAGTATAAAGGCTGCTCTATATCTTATTACCTACTCTATATATTTATTATAGGCTTTCTTTAGTTATTTATAGTTCTCCTTTATAGATATACTATATATAAGGATATTAGAATTATTAATAAACCTTATTGCTATAGTATTACCTTCTTAGAGTAATAGGAGAAGTATAGATATAAAGAATAAGAATAGGATTAGTAATAGTATTAATCCTTAGGGGATTCTAGTATCCTACTTTCTCTTCTAGTTTATAAATTCTCTTAGCTTAAGGTAAGTTATCCTATCTTAGAGGAATAACTAGATAAACCTAATTAGCTAGTTTAGATAGCTCTATATCCTAATATTATAAAGGAGTCTCTAGTAGGATACTTTATTAAATGCCCTAGATATATCTAGGTAGAGTATTAAGGCTACTGCTCTAGGCTTAGCTTTCTAGATTATCCTAACTTATTTAGTAATAAGGTTAAGTACTATAATCGTAGATCTTCCTAGTCTTGCACCTATTTATAATTCTAGTAGTAAGCTTCTCTCTTTTACTACTTTAGATATTCTCTTTATAACTACTACTTCTAGCGCTTTAGCTAAAGTATTAAGAAGTACTATTAGCCTATATACTCTTAGCTTAGTATAGTTAGGCTTCTATAGCTTCTTAATAACTACGGTAATAGAGTATTTAAATAGCTTTAGGTAGTATGCTTAGCTAATATAAGCTATAAAGAGCTTAGCTAGGAATAGTATAATCTCTTATTAATATTTCTTAAGTAGTATATTCTAGATCTAGTTTAGGCTTAAAGCCTTTTTACTCGGGATCTTTTTAAGTATTATAAAGACCTCTCCTTTAGATACCTTTTCTTCTATTTAGAACTAAGCTAGAAGGTCTATATTTAGGATATCTCCTAGGTCTGCTTTAACTAGTAGTAGGAGGAAGTAGTTTATAAGGATTCTTACTTTACTTTTATTTATATAACTATCTTAGTATATACTACTGCTTAGTATAGGAAATTATAGTAGTATATATCCTTATTATACTTTTTCTCTTACTTATCTTACTAGCTTTTATATCCTACTTAGGTCCTTAGTAATCTTACTAACTATTTGCCTTTAAGATATATTTATTACCTTCTTAACTAGCTTATTCTTCTTATAGCTAGTATTTAAGTAGTATCTATAGTTCTTTTTAGACTTTATAGCCTTTTAAGCTCTTCTTACTACTTTAGTAGCCTTAATTGCTTTACTATACTCTACTAGCTATTCTACCTTTATATATTATAATAGCTTTATATATAGGACTGCCTCCTTTACTACCTCCTAAAGGGCTTTCTAAAGAGCTTATACTACTTTATTTAGCTCTTAGTAGTTCTTAAGTAGTAGTAGCTCTAGCTTCTTTATAGCTTTTTAAACCTTCTACCTTACCTTCTCCTACTTTACTTTTATCTATTATAGTCTTAAGCTCTAGTTTTTCTAGTATAGGTTTATAAGCTAGTCTATAATAGTTAGAATTAGGATATAGTCTAATCTAAATATATTATTAGCTATTGCCTTATAGCTCTATAGTCTCTATTAGATAGCTTAGCTAGCTAAGATTAGGTTAAGTATTTAGTAGCTAGAGTTATATCTCTCCTATATAATAGTTCTTAGTTCTAGTAGGAGATATAGGCCTGCCTATATAGCTATTTAGATAAGGGTGTCTGCTATATTATATTATAACTAGACTAGGTTTCCTCCCTATAGTAGGTAATAGAGATTAAAGTCTTTAACTACTATAGTCTTACCTATAGCTGCTTCTTAGGCCTCCTAAATAGCTATTTCTAGCTATATAAGTATACCTATTATATTATAGGATTTAGGGCCTAATAGGTTATAGTAGTTATAGATAGTAATAGGTTTCCCTTAGGTTATTACTATAATAGAGAGAAGGTCTCCTAACTAGCTATCTATAATATCCTACTTTAATATATCTAGCTCTTCTAATACTAGGAATATAACTCTTAGGTACCTATTCGTTAGAAGGACTTAGTAGTAACCCTTTTTTATTTTAGTTTTCCTATTTGCTAGGTTAATCTATAGTTCTTATAGTACTATAATCTAGGTAGTTCTTAGGTCTAAGCTATCTACTAGTAGTACTTAGATAGTATATATATAGTTTACGTTATATTAGTAGATCTATAAGTTGTATCTATTTATCTTATTTAGTTATAATAGTCTCCTCTAGCTTAGTTCCCTCTCCTTATTAGGCCTCTTATATACTCTTAGCTTATATATATATTAAGAGCTTATTTATCTACCTCTTACTATTTATAATAGTAGAGTTAGATCCTAATAGCTTTCCTAGTAGCTTGTTCTATCTTACTTAGCTGCCTTATAGTACCTCCTTAGCCTAGAGCTATTCTACTAGGCTTATTAGTTTCCTCTTCTTATTAGTTACTATAGTAAATCCTTCCTTATTATAGGTTAGTTATACTAGAGTTTGCTTTCCTCTAAAGAACTCTAAGAATGTTCTAGCCTTAGCTATTACTACTTGTTTATATTTATATATTCTTGCTTATACTAGGTAGTCTCCTTTATAGTTATAGTATTTCCTCTTTTATATAGTATAATTAGATGTTTTATAGTTTATAGAGCAGGCTCTATATCTGTCCTTAGCTTCCTTATAGTATATAGTAATATATCTAAACTTATTATACTTTATATACTATATAACTCTTTATTATAAGTAGTAGATTTCTATTAGGTAGAAGTTTACTTTAATAATAAATCCTTTCTAAGCTATAGCTCTTACTATTTACTTATCTTAGAACCTAATAACTATTATAGAGTATCTCTAGCCTTCTTTAGCTTTAGGGCTCTTTATCTATATAGCCTACTTAATCCTTATATTTAGGAACTATAAGATGTTCTCCTCCTTTATTATCTTAATATATTCCTTAGCTCTAGTATCCTAGTTTGCTCTAACTCTATATATAAGTACTCTATATAGATGTTTAGCAACCTAGGCTCTAGGCTAGGCTATATATATCTAATCCTAGTTCTCCTTTAGCTTTACTCTTTCTTACTCCCTATAAAGAAGTACTTTAAAGTCCCTACTAGATAGCTTCTAGACTATAGCTACTTACTAGATTCTAAGCTTTGCTCTAATTTCCTTCTTACTTATTCCTCTAATCTTATCTCTTTCTTTCTATATACTTATTTTAACTATATTTGCTATAGTTACCTAAGGTATTATCTATATTAGGGTCTAGATTTAGGCTGCCTTTTAGGCCTATAATTGTCCTATATTATAGCTATCTAGCTTCTTCTAGAGGGTTCTCTAGATATTCTAGAGGGTAGAGGAGATAGCCTAGGTCTAGGCCTAATAGAGAAGGGCCTATTAGGCCCTTTAGAGAAAAGAAAGGAGAGAGGAGTTAGAGTAGTCGTAAGGAGAGTTAAGGGCTTTTTAGATAGTTTCTATAAGGGTTATTAGGTTCTTTTAGAGCTAGGTACTTACTATATTAGTCTTTAGTAGTATCTTCTAGCCTTAAGAGCTAGTTTAGTAGTTTCTAATAGGTTGTCGCTATCCTTAGGTTCTAAGAGTGCTAGCCTCTTCTCTCTCGAGCGCTATACCCTCTCTAAAGTTCTTCTATCGCTCTAGATAGATAGTCGTATACTATAAGGCCTTAAGGCCTCCTAGTAGCTAATTCTTTACCTACTAGAGGGATATGTTTTTCTAGCTTATAGAAGATAATAGGAATAGACTAACTACGTAGATATCCTAGGATATATTAGCTCTCTTTCTTTAGAAACGCTAGTAATAGCTCTATACTATAAATTATAATTTACCTTTGTTACTATAGTATTAACTGCCCCCGAACTAGCTCTCTTACTAATAGAGCTAAGAAAAAGAAGATTCTTGCTCTCTTATATTAGTTTGCTTAAAAGGTCTAGAATTAGCTATCTAAGGAATAGCGCGCTATTAAAATAAAATAAAAGACTATAGTATAAGCCTAGAGTGCCCTTACCTCGTTCCTATTACTTTAGATTAGAAGGAAACCTACTCGCTAAAAGAGAAGAAGCTATTTAAATATAAGCTCGTTACTTACCTCGAAGATATATAGAACTAACCTTCTCTACTATAAATATCTAGAGGATACGACTTTATATAACGCTTAAGGATAATATAAGTTTCTTTTATTTATTATAGTCCTTATTTTATTCTTTTTATACTAATTTATAAGTGGTTAAATACCGGAATACGAAATAATATAAAAATAAATATCTAATTTTTTAATTAAACTAACTAGTTTAATTACTAAGTCCGAATAATAGCCGAATAATATCTGCTATACTAGATAATAAAGGAGCTTTCGAAGCGTTTTATATAACGAGTATCGATAGTCTAGAAGTAGTAGAGGTTATTTACGCTAATAATAACTCTAACTACTTCCTACTCTACTCTCTTATCTTTCTTTATTCTAGTAGAAACTAAAGATCCTAAAAGGAATAGTAAGAATACTAATAATTCTAGTAACTCCGATACTAAACTAAATAGTTAGAACGAAGCTATCCGCCGCTAGGAAACTCGTTTTAAATAAGTACTAGTAGAGGCTAGAATAGGTCGAGACGAGTCTAGGTTAGGTCTAGGACCTAAATATATAGAACTATAATAGTTAGGTCGAGTCCTAGCTAGTTCCTCTCTAGTTCTAGACCTATTTAATAAATATAAGTATTAGATAGGTCCGACTCGGGTCTAATAATAGGTCTAAAGATAGGTCCTAATAGAAATTTAAGATTCGATAGAATATAGTATAGAAAATCGAGGGTTATAAATAGATAGAAACTAGAAGAAATAGGAAGTATAGAAAACTACGAGTTTTAGAGGCATATTTAATTCGATACGGCAAATTAGACGATTTAGTATAGCTATATATATACCGACTACGAATATTTGTTTGTTTGTTTATTCTATTAACGTGCTATAGGAGTCGAAGACTATATAGCACGGGTAGGCCTAATGCCTAACCGGTCGTAGTAAGAGAGAAAAGCCTCCTAGGCTAAAAAACTCTCGGTCTTAGAGGTGTCTTATTCGCGCTAAAAACGGATATTATAGGCCGATGCCTAGGGGAACTAGAATTTTACTTAGTATAGCTTAGCGCCAAGCGCTAAGCTACTAGGTGCTAAGCCCTATATATAGAATTTTAGCATCTAAAATTAGTTCTAGTAGCAGATAATATAGCTAGTATAGTATATCGAGTCGGTATAGAAGGCCGCTATTTCTATTCGTCTCGGACTTAGAGAGTCGTCTCTAGGAACATATATTCTAGGTAGGAAGGGTCTGCCTTTCTCTCTTCCTTCTATAGCTCTTTTTAGTAGGTAAATAGCTAATCTCTTGCCTTAGTAGCTATATCCTCTCTCTGCTCCTATCCTACCTACCTCTATTCTATCCTCTCTTTTCTACCTCTTCTATAGTAGGGTTCTACCTTAGTTAACGATCGTTAGGTAGTCTTAGGGTTGTCTTAGGGTAGTTCTTATCTTATTAGGTATACGGCTAGTAGTAGCGAAGTAGGATTGTCTTATATGCTCTTATACTTTACTAGTATGCTCGAGAGCATCTATTTCTACCTACGGCCGCGTAGAGGCGTATAATAGGACTTCGTAGGCACCGACTACGAATACTAACTATAGTAACCTCTATAATTATAACGATTTTTACTATATATGCCCTCTATAGTTAAAATAATTTTCTCTATACGTACTATAAAGATTTATCTCTTACTAAATATATTAATTCTCTAAGATAATAGTAGGCTAATAATAAACTTTATATCTCTTTACTAAATAGTTACTCGCTTAACGTAAATCGCCGTAATGTTAGTACCTATTATATAGTTAATATTAATCGAATATAGAATAACTAGGAATATATATACTCGAGAAGAGGTAGACTAGAGCACTCTTAGCGGCTTCCTATAAAGTACTAAGGGCGCTTACCTACTAACGGTATCCTCCTTTTAAAATAGCTAAGCCTCTAGAAATATCGTAGTAAACTTCGTAGACGAGGTAGCTAAAGAGTAGCTTTAGTATAAGTAGATCTATAGACTTCTAGTACTTACGGATCTCTTAGAGCGCGATAGCTAGAGTATAAGTTAGTAATACTAACTATAAATGCCGACTATATAACTTACTACCTAGCTTATAGTAATAAGTCTTCCGTATACTAGCTCTACGAGCTAGACCTTCTCTACTTACTACTACTATTTTAGCTAGTACTTTTCTAGCCGTTCTCTTTCTAGCTAGTCTCTTTTTCGCTACTCGTTTTCTACCTAGTAATCGTTTTCTACCTACTACTCCTCTAGCTACTACGCTACTATTTGTTCCGTTATTTACTATATCTCTATCTACTACGTCTCTATCTACTATATTTCTAGCTACTACTACTACTACTACTACTACTACTACTACTACTACTACTACTACTACTACTACTACTACTACTACTACTACTACTACTACTACTACTACTACTACTACTACTACTACTACTACTACTACTACTACTACTACTACTACTACTACTACTACTACTACTACTACTACTACTACTACTACTACTACTACTACTACTACTACTACTACTACTACTACTACTACTACTACTACTACCACTACTACTACTACTACTACTACTACTACTACTACTACTACTACTACTACTACCACTACTACTACTACTACTACTACTACTACTACTACTACCACTACTACTACTACTACTACTACTACTACTACTACTACTACTACTACTACTACTACTACTACTACTACTACTACTACTACTACTACTACTACTACTACTACTACTACTACTACCGCTACTACTATTACTATATTATCTCTCTCGATCTATCTCTTACGAGCTATTTACTAAGCGAGCTTCTATATTTAGAGACGAGGCCGACCGCCTACCTTTGCTAAATCTAGTATAGTTTTCTATAGAGCCTTCCTAGAAAGCTAAAAGAGAAGAGTAGGCGATATAATACTCTCGTCGCTATTACTCTCGTCGCTATTACTCTCGTCGCTATTACTCTCGTCGCTATTACTCTCGTCGCTATTACTCTCGTCGCTATTAATAACGGAGCTATTATTTTCGTTACTTCTATTATTACTATTCGCGTTTTCGCGAGAACTATTCTAGTTATTAGAGTAGATAGCTAGGTACTATAAGCTAGTACGAAGAATAATAGGCTTAGATTAAGACTATATAAATATCTACCTCGTTATCCTAGGTACGATAATAGTAGCGAGAAGTATCTTCCTACTAAGCTAAGTAAGCTTAGTAAGTCGTATAGGAATATAGCTAAGAATAGGCCGGGCTAGCCTATTCTACTAGTACCTATATAGTATATCCTTATATTATTCTCTCCTCTCTTCTATAGGCGCTATTCGTAGCGCGTATTTATTACTATATAGTAGAGTTATTACTCTTTTAAAATCTTCTACTAAGTACTTTAGAATTTATACGGCAAATCTATTTAGATTAACTTAGCTAATTAGAGGTAGTAGAGGCTACGGGCCGTCCCGAAAAATTTAGCTAATTATAGCCGGCTATTAGAATTTGTTACTATTAGAGTTTAGCTATTCTATTCTAACCTAGTTTTCTTTCCTTTACTACTAACTCGCCTATATTTTAGTAAGACCTACTCGCGCTAGGTAGCGCTAGAATAGGCTAGAACTATACTAACTTAGACTAGTACGCTTAATATATCGTCCGCTACTACTAAATTTCGTAAGTACTACCTAGAGAAGGCTAAGGTCGGCTCTATAAATACTAATCCCTACTTTACTTATATTAGTTAGGCCTCTAAGTATATCGACCTACGTAGCTTATACTAGATTACTAGCGAAAAGGCTCTCTCTAGCCTTATTTATAATTACTTATTATATTAAAGGAATAAGAATTCTAACTATCTCTAGGTTCGTTTAGCCTACTCTAGTTTGCGCTATTATAAGCTAACTTTATAGCTTTCCGCTATAAGTAAGAATAAGTAGGACGCTTTTAATATAAAGATTACTAATATATTTACGGGCGGCGTAATTCGGACCCCGAGGCCCTAAATAACCTCTAAGAGCGTATTAAGATCTAGGCCGGTAGTATTATACTATAGGTTGCTCGTCCTATTATATTCTAGCTTATACTAACTACTTTCGTCGCTTAGTAGTCTAAGTAATAGTATTCGTAGGGAGGATAGCCTTAGTATATAGTTATATACCTTAGTACGAATATATAAGATAAGTTTAGCTCTAAGGTCGCTAAGAGAGACCGCTCTATAGCGGCGCTCCTTAAGAATATAGTAGGTTAAAGCGAGCTAGGTCGTTCTAGTATAAGCTAACTCTAATAGGAAATATCTATATCTAAAAAGCGTACGAAGTTTATAGAATCGAGTACGAAGTCTCGCGCTATACTAAAGGAAGAGAACTAGGCTCTTTCCGCCCGCCTAAAGGTTATAGCTACTATAGTCCGCGATACTAAGGTCCTAAATAGAGCTAGTAAGCGCCTCTCTAAGGTAGTCTTAGCTAGTATACTTCTAGAGGTAATAGATACTAACTTAGAGAGTAAGGTAGACTTAGACAAGAACGTAAATACCTTATAAGGGTAAGGACGTAGTATCTCTCGCTATTCTAGGCTAATCTAGCCTAGCCTATTTCTTCTTAGCTTAGGCCTTTATTTAGTAGCTACTAAACTACGTAAATTATATCTCGATCGTCTTTTTCTTTAAAACTTTCTATTCTTACGATTTCCTATTAAGTTTCTACTAAGTCCTGCTATATCTCCCGATATCTACTAGCCTCTACTAGTTTATTCTACCCTAGTTTAAATTATTAGGGCGTAGCCTTTACTATATCTCGCTACTTCTAGTCCTTACTAGCTCCGACTAGACCTTATTAGTTATAATTACGCTTTACTATCTCTTAATATCGACGTTCTTTCTATTTTAGCGCTTCCTATCCTATTCTTTTTTTATATATATTTATCGCGCTCTTATTAATATAAACTATTAGTTCCTAGAAGTCGTTATCTAAGTCGTATCTCTTCTATAAGACTAAGTATTCCTAATTCCCTAAGTCGTCTATACGTTACTTCTTAATCGAGGTAATCTCGTAAATTTCGCCTTTATCTACGTCGAACCTCTATATTAGTACCTATTCTTAGCTATTCTAGTCTAGATTAGCCTTTTCTAATAACGAGATATAGAAGGTTAGGTATATCTTTATATTAGATAGTAGTTTTAGGCGATAGGTTACGTAGTTTACTACCTTATCGACTAGAAAGAGCTCTATATACTTATAGTCTAGCTTCTTTAATAGCTATAGTAACTTAATATTCTTCGTCGAGAAGTAAACCTAATTCTCTACGCGAAAGACTATATTCTTATAGTACTAGTTATACGCTATTATATACTATTTACGTACGACGGCTAGTCTTAAGCGTAGCTATTTCTATATCGCGAGAACCTAATCCGCTAACGTAGCCGCTTTAAGGACTTTACTAGCGGCCTAGCGTATTCTAAGCTAGTTTAGGCGCTATAAGTCGCGGACGTAGTTTACCTAGAAGAGTATATACTTTATAGACGCGTAACGGCTATTATTATACGCGAACTCTACCGTTAATAGTAGTATAGCCTAGTTATCTTACTCGAAGTTATAGTATATACGTAGATATAGTATACTACTCTAAGGTCTAGTTCTAGCGCTCCGTCTACCTATCTATTTACGAGTAGAATATAGTACTAAGTTTCTAGTATATACCTCGGTAGTAGTATAGCGTACTCTAGTATTTAGAGGTTAGGATAGGCTCTCTATTAGAGATAATAGAGCACGGGACTCTATATAGCCGTATTACCTCCCGGAATAGTAGCTCTTCTAGCTCTTCTACTACGATATTCTTATAGTATAGAATATAATAGGCTATCTTAGTAAATCTATCTACGACTACGAGGATAGAGTCGTATACGCGGTCTTAAAGGCGGCTAGGTAGTAAGTCTATAATAAAGTCTATCGTTAGGTCTTCTTATAGACCTAAGGACGGCTTCTTTAAATATAGTAGCTCGTAGAGTAGGTACCTCTAGAGTTTAGCTCTAGCGTATACTTCGTACGTTCGTATAAAGTCCTTTACGTACTAGCGTATCTTAGGCTAGTAGAAACTTCGTTATAGTAACTCTAGAGTACGAGCGAACTTAAAATAGCTACTAAGTAGGTCGTCGTAGTACTCTTAAAGTAACCTAAGTCGTCTAGGCCCTTTCTATACGTACGCTCGGCCTTTATAGTATAGACTACTTCCTTCTAGCGACTATTACTAAGCTTATATAGGCGTATCGTCTCGGCCTAATACCTCTTATACGTATACTACTATACGATCTAGCTCTTAGGTAGGCGTACTATTAAGCGAGCTAGCGGTACTCGCTTTTACTATAGCGACGAGATAGACCGGGGTAGATTAGTCTATTAGCGTTAATACTATTTATAGAAACTGCTAGCTTACGCTAACCTTCTTTTTAGTAGCCTACTTATCTAAATAATTAGCCTTCTTATAGTTAGGTCTACGACTTAACGCGTCGGCGCCTCTATTCGCGAGCTTAGGACGATAGATCGTATAGAAGTTAATCGTAGATAGCTATTCCGCCTACCTTACCTAGCGCCTAAATAGTACCTTTATCGTTATTAGAGTTTAAAGATTAGTATAATCTATTAGGAGCTCGACTTAGTACTAGGTACCTTTAAGATAGTACCGGAAGTATTTAAAAAACGCTACTATAGCTAGTAGTTCGCTATCTTCCGTTCTATAGTTCCTTTCTATAGCGACTATCTTTTATAAGAAGTATATTACTAGAAACTACTACTTCTTACTATCGAGGTTATACTACTAGGTTATAATACTCGAGATTACTAACTCCGAAGCGTCCGTCTCTATTTAGATAGGTAGGGCTAGGTCGAAATAGCGCAAGATAGGTGCTTCTAAGAACGCTTACTTTAGCTTAGTAAAAGCTATAAGAGTGCTAGCGTCGAGCTATAGAGGTCTTAACTCTTCCTTACGCCTAGATAGACTCTTCTTACTTTTAAGGTATTAGTTAAGAGATACTACTAGTTTTAAGAACCTACTTATAAATCTATAATAATAATTAGTAAAACCTAAGAATACTTAGATATCCCTAATAGACTTAAGTATCGGCTATTCTTATACGGCTCTAATCCTTTCTAGGTTAATCTAGACCCTATTACGTCTAACTACGTAGCCTAGGAATTCGACCTAGTCTCGGTAGAACTCGTATTTACTTAGTTTAGCGTAGAGTCTATATTATTATAGGCGGGCTAGTACCTACCTTATATAGTTCTTATATTCTACCTCGTTCTTCGAATAGATTAGAATATCGTCGAGGTATACTACGTAGAATACGTTAATAAGGCCCGCGAGGGCCTAGTTTATATATCTTAAAAATACGTCTAGCGTATTTAATAACCTAAATAGTATTATAGTATACTCGTAGTTAGAGGTTAGAATAGGTCGGGACGGGTCCGGATCGGGTCTAGGACCTAAATATATAGAACTATAATAGTTAGGTCGGGTCCTAGCCGGTTCCTACCTAGTTCTAGACCTATTTAATAAATATAAGTATTAGATAGGTCCGACTCGGGTCTAATAATAGGTCTAAAGATAGGTCCTAATAGAAATAAAAGATTCGATAGAATATAGTATAGAAAATCGAGGGTTATAAATAGATAGAAACTAGAGGAAGTAGAAAGTATAGAAAGCGACGGGTTTTAAAGGCATATTTAATTTAATGCGGCAAATTATACGATTTAGTATAACTATAGGCATACCGACTACGAATGCCGACTACGGTAACCTCTCTACTTATAACGATTTTTACTATATATACCCTCTATAGTTATACGTAGAGATTTATCTCTTACTAAATATATTAATTCTCTAAGACGAGAGTAGGCTAATAATAAACTTTATATCCCTCTACTAAATAGTTACTTACTTTGCGTAAATCGCGGCAACGTTAGTGCCTATAATATAGTTAATATTAATCGAATATAGAATAACTAGGAATATATATACTCGAGAAAAGGTAGACTAGAGTACTCTCGGCGGCTTCCTATAAAGTACTAAGGGCGCTCGCCTACTAATAGTAACCTCCTTAAGAAATAGCTAAGCCTTTAGAAACGTCGTAGTAAACTTTACGGACGAGGTAGCTAAAGGGTAGCTTTAGTATAAGTAGATACGTAGACTTCTAGTACTTATAGATCTCTTAGAGCGCGATAGCTAGAGTATAAGTTAGTAATACCGACTATAAATGCCGACTATATAACTTACTACCTAGCTTATAGTAATAAGTCTTCCGTATACTAGCTCTACGAGCTAGACCTTCTCTACTTACTACTACTATTTTAGCTAGTACTTTTCTAGCCGTTCTCTTTCTAGCTAGTCCCTTTTTCGCTACTCGTTTTCTACTTAGTAATCGTTTTCTACCTACTACTCCTCTAGCTACTACGCTACTATTTGTTCCGTTATTTACTATATCTCTATCTACTACGTCTCTATCTACTATATTTCTAGCTACTACTACTATTACTACTACTATTACTATATTATCCCTCTCGATCTATCTCTTATAAGCTATTTAGTAAGCGAGCTTCTACTTTTTAAGACAAGGCTAACCGCCTAGTATAGTTTTCCGTAGAGGCTTCCTAGAAAGCTAAAAAAGAGAGGTAGGCGGTATAATACTCTCGTCGCTATTACTCTCGTTGCTATTACTATCGTCGATATTAATAATAGAGCCGTTATCTTCGTTATTTCTATTATCGCTATTCGCGTTTCTACGAGAACTATTCTAGTCGTTTCCGCTAGTAGCCTCTTAGTCGTTACTATTATAAGCGGAGAAGTTAGAAATTAAGGAAGGAGAGGTAGAAGCGCTATATTAGTTAGAAGAGGGCGCCTAGTTACTAATAAGTCTAGAGTCGATATTACTATTATCCGTAGGCGGGTTTTTAAGTAAAGAAGAGTTTCTAGATAAAGGAGGAGCAGACGCTATATCTCGGCTAAAGAAGTATTACTTAGCGAACTAGCTAGGCTTATTAGTAGGAAGTTAAGCTATTATAAATGCGTAGAGAGGCGAGAGAAAAGCGGTCGATTAAGCTACGATTAACGTACGTAGCGGTATTCTTTATACGCGCGATATAAAAATTTATTAGAAGATATAAAAAAGGAAGGCGATAATAATAGGCTAATAAAGCGTAACCGCCGATAAGTTCTAAGGAGGTAGAGGTAGTAGTATTACTAATAGTTCGGTAAGGGTATATAGGTTAGCTAAGGCGGACGTTAGGCTCGCTAGCGCGCTAGCTATAGGTTTACCCGCGCCGTATATATTAATTCTAAGCTTCTAAGTATAGTAACGTATACTAGGCTCTTTATAGTTAGCAATAATAGTCGGCAACCTAGTATTATATACCTATATTATTATTCCCTTCTCTATCCTAGCTAGTAAACTAGTAGCGTAGATAACTATATAGGTATATATCCTTCGCTTATAGAGTAACGCGCTTCGCGTAGATCGCTAGAAGGTTAGAAATCTTAAACTCCGTAACGAGAAATACCTCCGCTGCTTCCTATAAGTATTTAA
Organism: Cercospora zeina; assembly: GCA_022702355.1. Taxonomy (NCBI): domain Eukaryota; kingdom Fungi; phylum Ascomycota; class Dothideomycetes; order Mycosphaerellales; family Mycosphaerellaceae; genus Cercospora; species Cercospora zeina. Next base: position 4,658,446 of record JAKLWX010000005.1, read on the forward strand.
GTGCTACTACCTAAATTCTAATAATATCGCTACTACTTCTATTTATTATAATCTCGTAGATAACGCCCTAAAAAGAGACTCTTCGAATATATAAATCTATCGTTTGCTAAAGCTTACGAATCTCTCGTAAGGCTACTATCTCTAGCTTTAACCGCCTTTTCGAGATACTAGACTTACTAGCTCTTATTTATCGCTATATCGTCCTTATAGCTATTACTTTTTTCTATAGAACTACTACCTTCCTACGAGACTCGTCGTCTAGTACCGTAGCCTTTAGTAGCCGTATTCGCCGCTACTTAGTAGCCTTATTTCCTACGCGTAGAGGTAGTACTAATAGTAGTATATTAGTATCTATATTACGATATACTCGTAGAGAAGGGCTCGAGTTAAACTCTATATTAGAGTCCGCTTAGGAAATAAAAGAAGGTATCGAGTAGTATAGATAGAGATATCGAAGAGTTAGAAGAAGCGAATAGATAGAGATATAAGAGAGAAAAGCTAGGATAGATAGGAGTACTAGAAAATCGTGCACGACCGCCGGAATACGCGGGCCTATAGAGGGGGGGGTTAGAGTTTAATAGCGCTATATAGTAGAACTATATTGCTTTTTACTACTATATTAGAATACGCTTACTAATCTTTACTTAGTAGAAGTTACGGTTACGCGAATACTATAATTGCTTTTGCTACTCTATAGAATATAGTAATAGACGTAAATATTTACTATAGTATAGATTATATCTAGGTATTATATAGATAATATTAACTATAGTATATATATTTCGATATTTAAAGTTCTTTACGAATATATAAAAGACTATAGAAGAGAAAGAGCTAGACTTACTAGTACTCTATACTATTACTAGTTAAGTAGTCGTAATATAGTAGTAGAATAGAAAAATAAACTCTCTACCCTACTTTTATATCGAGGAACCGAGTCGTTATAATAGTAGAAGAGAAAAAATAATTATCGATACTACTTTAATATTAAGAAGAGGAGCGGTTATCGATAGTATAAGCTAAGAAGTAACCGTCGGCGCCGAGGAGACTAGTAGTCGTTAATAGTATAAACTAAAAAGCAATCGTCTACGCTAAGAAGACGAGTAGTCGTCGATAATATAAGCTAAGAAGTAGCCGTCTATACTAAGGAGATAAGTAGTCGTTAATAGTATAAGCTAAGAAGTAACTATTAGCGACGAGTAGACGAGCGGTCGTTAAGGGTATAAGTATATAGTAGTTACTCTTTTCGGCTAGCGATAGTAAGGTTAATCTAAGTAACGTATACGATAGCTTCTAGCTCTAGAGTACGTCTATAGCTATTACTATTCGTATATAGTCGTATATATTAGTATACGCTATATTAGGCAAGCAATATATTATATAATATCGCTAACTATAGTAGCCGACTACGATATAAGAAGCTAAACTCTACGTATAGAGGTAAGCTAGTAGCTAGGTAGAAATAGCTACGTACTAAGCTTCTAGCGCACCTAAAGCTAGAATTCGTCGTACTTAGCTCCTACTATAATAACTACTACCTTAACCGCTACTATACTCGTATTGCCGCTAAATTTTAAGCGTATATTTACTATATACCTCGCGATACTTATCTCTTCTTAGCGACTAAACTTACGACGATAGCGTAATAAAAGCGACGTCCGATAAGTACTACGCCCTCTAATAGTCTATTAAAGCGTCCTCGCTTCGTAAATAAGGATTTAGATAGTATAAGTACTTCTATACTTTAAATACGACTAAGCGCTATAAGGAAAGATATAGATATCTACTCTTCTAATCCTAATACTCTTCGTAGGCGTAGCTAGCACGTAGATATATCGCCTAAGAGAGCTATAGTAGATAAGTAGCGCAAAGCTAGAAATAAGTCCTTTACTTAGTAGAAGAAGCTTTTAATCGGCTTTAATAATATATAGAGCTCCCTATCGAAGGAGTAGTAGTAGAAGAAGATTAAGGCCTAAAGAGAGAAGTACTACGCTTAGTATAACCGGATAGCGTAAGTAATAATCTATATAGTCGGCTAATATAGTTAGTAGTACTAACGTATAATAGGGACGATAAGAAACATAAGCGCGCGCGGGATAGGCCTACTATATAAATAGCGAACCGAGATAAGGAAAGCTTCTATTTTAATATTAAGAAGGAGAAAGGCGCGGACGACCCGCACTATAACTATAACTACTAGTATAATACTAATTAGTCTAAGTTAGGTCCGGAGGCACCCTATATATTACTAGTAAGGTCGGGCGGTACTAGCTATAAAATAACTAACCTCTACCTTTAAGTCGCTACTAAGAGCAAGTAGGCCGTATAGAGGAGCTACGCTGTCTACGCCTTTTAGAATAAGGCTATTCGATAGTTTAAGAAGAAGGTATATACGCTTACGATACTACGCGCGTAATATAAGAGAAGTAACTCCTCTTAGGCTAGATAGAATACGAATAGCTAATTAGTGCTACTATATCTTATAAGTTAAGATAAGTTATAGCCGCCGACGGTATATCGGTCTACGGTTTACGTCGTAGTACTAGCTAGCCCTCTTTAACTTATATCTCTTATCTCTACTTCTTGGTCTATAGTAGCTTACCGAATATATAATTCTCCTTTATAATTCTTATAGACGGCTTAAGTCTTATATTCGATATCTAAGTATATTTAATACTAGCCTTGTTCTCTTACGTAGTAGTTATACCTTTAAAGACATACTACTACTTTTTCTTTAGAGCTAGTACTAGATCTAGGAGCTCTAGCTATACCTTAAACTTCTAGCTTACTATATTCTTTTTCCTCTTCTTACTTCTAGTATTATTTCTAGCCTTCTACTATATAGTATTATATCGCTTTACGTAGTCTTTAGCTAGTTTCTAAATTCTCTCTATAATAGGTTTATCTACTTAGGCTAAGTCTAACTCTACTTTTTCGACTTAAGCTTTATTAACGCTACTAGCCTCTTATACTAGTAAGATACTTGCCCTCGAAGGCGACTATAGCGTTAATATAATTAAAGAGTACTTAGTACGTTTATTAGTCGCGACTATTATAAGCTCGATAAGAGTACTAGAGGTACCCGTCTCTATAACGCTACTAGGATAGGCCGTCGGCCTATAATAGAGACACCTCGCTAGTACTTATACTAATAAAACTTAATCGCCCCTATAAATATTATTTATCTCTATTACTCTACTAGCTTTTACTCTCTAGTTCTATAATTCCTTCTTAGTACTATATACTTTATATTATAGTATTACTAGTATATCCTACGACTCCGATATAACGTAGTAGTACTATACTTCCTTCTTTCTCGAGATATATAAGTATATAGCTTCGCGAATAATAGACTAACTCCGAATCGTAGCTATATCTCGTCGACTCTAGTCCGATTAAGAAGGTAGTATAATAGCGAAGGAAGGGACGCTATACGATTACGAATACCTTAAGTAGTCGAGCTAGTATACGAGATAGGATACTACCTTTAGCTAACCTTATTAAGCCGCTAAAGGATTCTAAGGACTAGGTTAAAACTAATAGCGTATAGATATAGCGGCGGGAGTATACCTAGTCGTTTAAGGGCTTTTACTACTACTATTAGTAGCTCGAAGAGGCGAGGTATTACAATAAGTATAGTAGAATATCTTTAAACCCTATAAAATAAAACTCGAATACGCGAACGTTATAAGCCTAGAGATTTTTCGTTAAAGGTATAGACTAGGAAACGTACGCCCCGAGAGTTATTTATAAAGGATATAATAGAGTTATTAAATACCTAGGACTAGGTAATATAATAAAAGCTCTATAAAAGCACCTCGATTTAGTAGGCTATAAAGATACCTCCTAGGAGCGTAGAGTTACTAAAGAAGTTATTAAGGCTACTAAAGATTAATCTATAAGTTTAGTATTTATTATTACGAAAATAAGGTGCCGACTACGCTTGCCGACTACGCTTCCCGACTACGCTCGCCGACTACGCTTTATAGAGATATATAACGTAGATATACTAATAGTCCTTATTTATAGGAACAGCTTAAGAAAAGTTTTACTAGAACCGAGTACCTAGACCGGTTAAAGTTTCTAGAGTTATATAGGCTTATAGTTTCCTAGCTTAGATTACTTTTAAACTTCTTTAAAAGTCCTATAGTTTAGCGTACCTACGAATATCTATTAGAGGAGACTAGATCTATCGACTTTAAGAGCGCTACTATAATTAAGTTATATATCTAGGACGTAGTCGATTACTCCGAGGATAATCTAAAACGTTAGCTATCTAGAGCCTTCTAAGTAGCTATCGCCCTTAATAATTAGTACGCTAAGGTACTCTAAGTATTATTCCTTATAATATAAGGCTACTAAATCGATAGCGAGTAGGCCTAGTATAAGGCTATACTAGCCTTTCTATATATTTTAGGCTATTATACGAGCGAAGTCCTAGTAGACCTACTATTCGACGTACTTACCTATTTTAAAATCTCTAATAGGCTTATAGCGCTAATAGCGAATAATACTTCTAATAATAATATACTATATACTACTATATACGTATCCTTCCTATATATATACCTCCTAACTAATAAGTTCTAGCGTCGAGGCTATTAATATTTACTTCTACGAGCGTATACGTATAGCGAAGCTATTAGTCTTAATTAAATAACTTCCTCTTCGAGAAATAGATAGAGATATAGAAGAGATATTAGATACTAAGGACTACGAGTTCTCCTATCTAGAATAGTTCCTATACTTTATATATATAATCTAGCTCTTCTTAAGGAAGTTCTTCGCTACTCTTAAGATCGAGCTAAGAAACGAAGAATAGAAACGATAAGACGAGAAGATAGATACGAATGCCTTACGTTAGCTTAAAGTAGGAAGTCTAGCTATAGTTCTAATAAAGGTACTATATATTCTCTATATAAAGTATATATAGTTAGCAAACGTAGTCGGTAGAAGCTATACTAATAACCGCTTCCTATAAAGTTCTATAAACTTATAGTTAAGGTAAACTCTAGTACTTAACGCTTCGAGAGTTTTCTAGTACTATAGTAAAAGAGGATCGCAGATCTATATCCGTACTCGAAATAGTATAAATAGTAGAAGAAGACGCCTAATAGGGTTTTACGCCTAATATAAGATATAAAGGGCCGTTAGAGCTTAACTACGATTATACTAATATATAGTTCTTAACTATAAGATATTATTAACGAGTATATTAAGAACGAGTAACCGCTATAGAATAGAAGAGAGGTAAATATATTATTAACCTTACTACTCTTTTCGCCGAGGCTACGATATAGATCGGTACGATAAAGGGGCTAATAATCTACCTCGTTCTTAGCTACTATAATACCTTATTCGATATCCTAGATATTACGGATAAGAAACTTATATATAAAATATAATTCTAGTAAAAGGAGAGCCTACGAAGTCCTATTATATACCTCTACGCGGTCGTAGGTAGAAACAAGCAGCTTCGGCTATACTAGTAAAGTATAAGGTAACCTCTAGGCGCGGGTTTTCGAGCGTACGGTAGGCTTTAAAGCCTAGGCTCTATAGGGCGTATATCGGGCGAACTTTAACGAATACTAAGAACTAGAGCTAGCGCGGCTAGAACTAATATAAGATCTAGTACTAAGAGACTAGACTAGAATCTCTAGATAGTAAATTCTATCCTAGGCTTAGAAGCTAGAGTAGTAACCTAATACTAAAATAAGCTAAAGAGGAGAAAGGAGTATACTATAATTAAGGCTTTAAAGTAAAGCAGAAAGAGCAGAGAGGAGTATAGGACAAAGTAGCTAAAAACCCTAAGGAAGCGTCCTAGTCTAGGTAGAAGGTAGGACAATAAGCCGAATAAGAGGCCTTATAACCCTCCTAAGAAGCACTTTAGAGAAGAAAGGAAGACATACCTCTACGTGCTAGTATATACCTCTAGTACTACTAGGTTTAACTACTTATTCTAAGGGATTAGGTACCTCGCCTATAGGGCCTATTATCTACTAGGTCCTATAGCAGAATTATATAATAACTAGTAGAACTATAGGAATAGATATGTTTATCTAAGGTCTAGCTCTCTAGGATACCCTATAACTAACTCTAAAGGCAGAGCATCTAATAAAAGCAACTCTTATTCTATATTTAAGGCTGCCTATAATAGAAGGGCTAGTTTAGAATGCTACTACTTAATGTAATTTCTATAAATATAGGTTATATAACTTAGGTACTAAGTAAGGTAGAAAGTTTAAGGTAGGAATATAATATTAGAGAGAGCTCCTACTATAGACTAGTAGTAGCTTATAGGGGATATAAGCTATATAAGTAAGAAGGGGGATATAGATTAATATAGATATTAGGATAGGGATAAGGGCTGCCTATATAGCTCGTAGTCCCTAGACTAGCAAATAAGAGGATAGGCTTCCTAAAGTACTAAGGACATATAACTATTAAGGAACTAAATACGGGAATATAAACGTTAAGGCTAGCTTACTTTATCCTAAGGAGATCTAAACTAAAGGAAGTTAGTAGGAGTATAGGGACCTACTATAGAACGAGTAAAGATATAGAGTAGTTTTTATATTAGAGTGCGTAGTATAAGGGCTTTTCCGCTCGTAAAACATATAGGGCGTGCTACTTACTCGAGTATATAACGAGGTAGACTAGCGTATAAGAACTATCTATCTAGTAAAAGGAGATTTATTCCGCTCTATAAGCTATATAGATAAAGCTCGAGAAGTATTAGACTACTACCTAGAAGCAATTTAGCGATATATATAGCATTGCGATTCTTCTTAATCTAGTAATAAAACGGGCGTTCTAGGACCGCGAGGCGTTCTCTAGCGAGAGGCTTAATTCTTCCTTTAAGGATTACTACTAGTTAAAATTCTAGGTCGAATACGCGCGATATAAGCCTCTTATAGCTACGTCCTAGTCTAGGCCGAAAAAGGCCTTATACCGCTCTACGATATTATTCGTAATAGGTCTCTATAGTAGATTAGATAGTAATAACTCCGACTCTAATTAAAGAGTATCTAAATAGCCGCGGCAGACTATATAGCTATTAGCTAATTCGGACGAGGTATCTCGTTATCGTTACGCTAGAATTAAGGACTCGGCTGCCTATTCTATAAAGTATCTACTCCGGTTATAGAAGATAATCGTATTAGAATATCTAGGTTACGCGCTAATAGCTCGGGACATCCTCTCTATCCTAGTAGCTAGAACTAGTTATAAGCGCGACTTTAGTATAGCGCGTTATTAGAGCCGATATAATCGGTCCTACGATCCCTCGACGTTTAGTAATATTATATACTATCGTTCTTAAGAGTATAACGCGTAGTAATAGGCTCGGGATTTACTTATAGAGGAGGCGCTACTAATATTAACTACGTTCGAGCCTTCGAATAATATAGTTAGTTAGTAGTAGGAGTAGCTAGAGGCGGATTAGGAGGCGTTAGTAAGTACTAAATAGAGTAACTTCGACTTAATTAGCGATAATAAGGAGGATATAGTACTAATATATCTTCGCTATAGTACTTAGTAAAGGAAGTATTTACTTTTACGTTATACCTATAGAGTAGAATAGACTTCGTAGTCGCTACTCTAAATCGTATTAAATTCTAATATATCGTAGTTAGTAAGTATAGTCGGTATCCTTATTTTTCTTTATTACTATAGTCGCTAGTTTAACCGGCGCTTCTAATATACTATAACGCTTAGTTCTATATATACGTATATTTAGTATTAGAGCAATTCTATTATCCTCGCGGCGACCTAGTTTTATTCCCTAGTATTAGACTTATCTTTTTAAACTTAGGTCCCTATAAAGATTAATTAATTAATTAATTGTTCTATTTACGTCCTTTTAGAGTCGAAGACTATATAGGACGGGAGCCGTAAGTAGCTGCCGGTCGTATTCTATCTAAGAGTATCTTATTCGCGTCTAAATATATATTATAGGCTAATGCCTATAAATTTACTCTTCTAGAGTATAGGTATATTTATTTATTTATTTATTTGTTCTATTAACGTACTATAGGAGTCGAAGACTATATAGTATAGATAGGCCTAATGCCTAACCGGTCGTAAGAGAGAGAGAAAAGCCTCCTAGGCTAAAAAACTCTCGGTCTTAAGAGTGTCTTATTCGCGCTAAAAACGAATATTATAGGCCGATGCCTAGGGGAACTAGAATTTCGCTTAGTGCCTTAGCGCTAAGCGCCAAGCCTTATATATAGAATTTTAGTATCTAAAATTAGTTCTAGTAGTAGATATAGCTAGTATAGTAGTATATCGAGTCGGTATAGAAGGCCTCTATTGCTAGTATACTCGAGAGTATCTATTTCTACTTATAGCTACGTAGAGGCGTATAATAGAACTTCGTAGGCTAGAGTATAGGTAAGGATATAAGGAAGGAGAGGATTCTTAGAGGTGTTCTACTAGACGGATCTAGTCCGATAGTAGATAGGAAATTCCTAGTTTATCTAAGAAACGGTAGAGTCTCCTTTAGAGATATTAAGTTATAGCGTTAAGTACTCCCCTAGGCCCTATTTAAGCCCGATTAATATAAAACTTAGAGTATAAACTAAGTAGGGACCGTCCTATTAGACCTCTAAGTTTAAGGTTATTCGGAGGTTATCTTCGGGGTATTAGGTGACGGCGGCCCGTAGTGACCTAACGGCCAAAAACTATTCGGTTACTATTTAGATAGCGATAGCGAGGTCGGTTCTACGCCGATTTCGCTTAAACTTAGAGGTTTGCCGTAGAGGGGGTGCCGCAGGGTAGTGCTAAGAGGAGGTGTTAATTAGGGTAGTCGTCGCCGATAGATCTCGATTTTTAGGAAAAACGGCAGGGTCGCCCCTAGGGGTATTAGGTTATAACCTAATACCTCGTTAGATAGTAATAGCGAGGTCGTCTATCTATCGATTTCGCTTAAACTTAGAAGTCTACCGTAGATAAGGTGCCGGAGGGTAGTACTAAGAGAAGGTGTCGATCGGGGTAGTCGTCGCTAAGAAATCTCGATTTTTCGGAAAAACGGCAGGGTCGCCCCCGGGGGTATTAGGTTATAACCTAATACCCCGTTAGGTAGTAATAGCGAGGTCGTCTATCTATCGATTTCGCTTAAACTTAGACGTCTACTATAGATAAGGTACCGGAGGGTAGTACTAAGAGAAGGTATCGATCGAGGTAGTCGTTACTAAGAAATCTCGATTTTTTAGAAAAACGGCAGGGTCGCCCCCGGGGGTATTAGGTCGTAGACTATCTTTACGCTAGGCTAGGCTTTCGGGTTCGTCGTCCTCTTTCTATAGATACTATTTCCTCGTCCCTATTCCCGTTTCTTCTAGAAAGGCTAGTACTAGCCCTAGTAGTATCTTATCTCTAAGTACTTCTTCTAGGGATCGTGCTCTTACTAGTATATTCGGGCGCCTATCTCTATAGAACCGGCACGAGAATAGGAGGTATTCTAGTGTTTCTTAGGAGCTATACTAGTATCGGTCGTTCGAGGCCTTTCTAATATACTCGAGGTAGCTATAGAAGTAGCTATATCTTAGGTAGAGCGAGTAGTACGCGCTTATAATCTCTCGCTTACCTTTTAGGACTTCGGTCTTTATACTCTAAGGGAACCTATTAAAATAGCTGCCTTATCGTTAGGTCCTCCGTTCCTTCTATTATTTATAGTACCTTCTATATTATTCTTAGATATATTTCTATATATCCTACCGTACTCTTACCTTTTTAGAGCCTCGGAATCGTCGTATAAAGGCCTTTATTATCTAGAGTCGTATACCGAGGCTCGGTTAGACGATCTCTATACTAGTAAGTATCTAACGCCTTACTAGGCGAATATCTATCTCTTAGAGCGCTCTTACTATTAAGGAGTCGAACGGCCTACGAAGTCCTATTATACGCCTCTACGCGGCCGTAGGTAGAAATAGATACTCTCGAGTATACTAGTAAAGTATAAGGGCATATAAGATAATCCTACTTCGCTACTACTAGCCGTATACCTAATAAGATAAGAACTACCCGAAGATAACCCTAAGACTACCTAACTCGAACTAAGGTTAAACTCTACTATAGAAGAGATAGAAAAGAGAGAATAGAATAGAAGTAAGTAGGATAGGAGTAGAGAGAGGAGGTAGCTACTAGGTAAGAGATTAGCTATTTACCTACTAAAAAGAGCTATAGAAGAAAGAGAGAAAGGCAGACCCTTCCTACCTAGAATATATGTTCCTAGAAACGACCCTCTAGGTTCGAGACGAATAGAAATAACGGCCTCTATACCGACTCGAAGTACTATACTAGCTATATCTACTAGAACTAATTTTAGATGCTAAAATTCTATATATAAGGCTTAGCGCTTAGCGCTAAGGCACTAAGCGAAATTCTAGTTCCCCTAGGCATCGGCCTATAATATCTATTTTTAGCGCGAATAAGATACCTCTAAGACCGAGAGTTTTTTAGCCTAGAAGGCTTTTCTCTCTCTTCTACGACCGGCTAGGCATTAGGCCTACCCGTGCTATATAGTCTTCGACTCCTATAGCACGTTAATAGAATAAACAAATAAATAAATAAATAAATAAGGAGTCGAACGGGAGGTTATTAGCTCTATAGCTATATAGAATAGTCTATCTCTCGAGTCTAATCTTTACTAGGAGTAGGTTCGCTTCGAGTTTAGCTAGTATAGTAGGAGACGTTCGAAATACGCCTAGGATCCGCTTTACTACTCGTGCCTAGATTGCTTCTAGAGGTCGGATAGACCTCTTAGATCGCTACTAGATAGGAGACTCGTAGTCTACGATCGTAGTAATATACGCCGTATAGAGCTATCGTAGAGAGCGTGCCGTTAGGCCGTTCTTTATATTCGTAAGGCGTAGTATTTAGTTAAACGCCGCCTTTATACTCGCTACCCTAATAGCGATATGTTCCTTAAACGATACTTATACGTCGAACTATATTCCGAGCTATCGGACTGCTTTCTTTACTAGCTAGACTATATCTCCGCTCGGGAGAGTAATTATAGCCTCCGCGCCTTTACCTTTCGAGAAGTAAAGGAGTTCTATCTTCGCTAGGTCGAATTCGACCTCTTAAAGCGCTCCTTCTCTCGTAAGCTTCTCTACTTTACGTTATAGAATCCTCGTATTCTTTTATAGACTAGTCGATACGGTAGCGAGTTCTATATCGTCTATATACGAGAGAGGGTATACGTCCTAGAGGTCTATAAACAAGTCCTATATATAGATAAGGAAGAGTATCGGAGAGATAGAGCTACCTTACGGTATACCTATATCGATCTTAGTCTCTATCTCGATCTACCTATCGAAGGAGAGCTAGATTATTCGATATTTAAGGAAGGATTTCGTCTATTTAATAATAGCGTACGCTAGCCGTAGCTTAATTATTATCTAAAGGAGTCGGCTCTTAGATACGTAGTCGAACGCTCCTTTTACGTTAAGGAAAACGACTAAGGTTTTTAGGCCTCTATCCTTATTTTTCTCGACGTAGTTCGTAAGGAGTAACGTAGTATCTATCGCGGACCGTTTCTTCCGCTCTCTTATCTAAGAGTCGTATAGAAGTAGGCCCGTTTTAGCAAACTTCCCGAGTCTTTATACGAGAATCCGCTCGCTAATCTTATCTAGATAGCTTAGTAGAGAGATAATCTAGTATACTTTTAGAATCGAGTAGTCTAGCTTATTCGGTTTCGCTAAAGTAACGCCTATTGCCTTCCGCTAGTACCTAGGATAGTAACCGCGTCCTATAAGTACTTAAAATAGCGAGAGAAATATCTTTAAGATAGCCGCGTAGGCGTAGCTAATAATCTCTTACGTAATACTATCTAGTCCTCCTTGCCTTTTACTTTCGTAATAGAGTATACTAAGCGTAGCTCGTCGTCCGTTACTAGTGCCTAGTCCTAGTTTCTAACTCTATACGAGCTCTAACGGGCCTAAAGGCTATTATCGAGAGGGAGGGCTATAGAAAAAGTCTATTTCGGAATACGTTATATTTGCTAGCAAATAAGGTCTCGCCTTAAATTGTCGGTACGAGACCTTGTGTCCTAGGTTTTATATACGATATAGCTTTAAAGATTATCTTAAAATCGGTTCCCTCGAGGAACTTATTCTAGTATTCGCGCTTCGCTTATTTAATAGTAAGGAAGTACGTATTCTTTACTAGGAGATACTCTGCCTTCTCTTTAGCCGTAGGCTTATAGCCGTAGCTAAATCCTTAGGTATATATACGTTATATAGTCTATCGGAGGCCGCGGAGTTCGAGTTTCTACTAGGGTTTTAACTTCGGGCTAGAGTAGCGTTTCTATAGTATACTATCGCACGCCTTATAAATAAGACTAGTAAACTCTTCCGTAGCTTGTTCTAGGTCGTCGCCTACTTATAGAGTACTCGCGTAAGCAATAAGGAAGTCCTAGAACGCCTCCTAGTCTATATTCTTAGTATTATACGCTAGGTAGAGGTCTAGGGTCTATTAGCTTATACTATCCTTTCCTAGTACGTAGGTAAGTATAGCGGAGTAATCTAAGCCGAATTTAATCGTATTCTAGCTAATCTCGGCACGGGATAAGCTGCCCTTTATAAAGGTAAGATCTAGAGTACTCGGAACTCTTAGATTAGACCTATAGAACGTTAGGATGCCTATTATATTACGGAGGAGAAGGTCGGATTCTTCGAGCTACTCGAGGAAGCGGAGTGCTCTAGCGCTCGTATCTTAGCCGTTTATATTCTAACTCGGGTATTAGATATTAAAATCTCCGGCTAGAAGTACGTCGCGGCTAAAGTATAGCGTATAGAGGCTTCGTTCTACCGTCTAGTTCCCGTCGCTATCCCTCTCGTTATATACGTTTAGGACTTATATTACGTTACCTTTAGAGTCTCGTAGGCGGATCGATTAAATATTAGGGTCGTTAAGGGAGTCTAGGCTAGCCTCTATCTCTAGAGTATATCGAGTATAGATATACGTCCGTAGGCGATTTCCCTCTATAGTTATTAAAAGTATAGGAGTAAAGCTCGAGTATAGGACTATCCTAGTAGTACCTTAGCCTTCTAGTAATAGAATCTAGGGTTCTTATACTAGAATAATATCGGCTCTTTTACGAATTCCTATCTTAAGAAAGGACTTCTATACTTAAGCGCTTCGGTTTATATTACCTTATAGAATACGTAGAGGTGTCTCTAATATTTCCTCGAAGTTACGTCTGCCTTCGGTTTGTTTCTTGCGTGCTCTACTTTATAGCTAATTCCTCCTACGAATAGATAGTTCTAGACTACCTTTATTACCTCCTCTTATATAGTAAATGCGAGAAGTATAAAGCTAGCAGTTGCCTCTTTACGCTATTCTGCTTTCGTAAGCTAGATAAGCGTATTCTAAATACGGAGGCCTAGGTTAAACTCTTCGATATCTCTTTTAACTTCTTCTAAATCTTATAAAGTATCGAAGTCGTAAGTAGAGACGCTATAGACTACTACTTTATACTAAGTAGTATCCTTAATAAGAGCGAGAATCGAAGTGTTTAGAAATAGTAGTACCTAGTTTTTAAGTGCAGTCGTCTTTAATTTCTAGTCCTAGAAGTAAAGAACTAAGTTCCCTTTTACTATCTAGCTCGCGGTAATAATAAAGAAGTTACTATACCTCTCCGCTTAGAACGAGTTATTAATAGTATCTTAGATCTATATAGAGGTAGTCTAGAGGTCCTCGTTTTGCCGGAAGATAAGGTAGTAAATTTAGTTTGCCTTTAACGTTATTTTTCTCTTCTTAGGAACTATAGTCTATTCTATTATATTTAGCCCGAGAGTAGTATTCCGAGGGGGGTAAGCTAGTAGGTGCCGTCGGGTTTTAGGTAGTATTTACCTTCGTTATTACGGCGTAGGACTTCTAGTGCCCTTGCTTTACTCCTATTAGAGTAGGCGCTTAGTTTTAGGATATCTATTATAGTCGGGCTATATTACGGACTATAGCCTTCGTAGCTTATTCGAGGGATATAACTTGCTTTATAATAGCCTCGGCCGGTCGTACTAGAAGCTTTAAGCATTCGGTATAGTCCCGAAAGATCTCTATAAGATCTAGGAGAGCTATCTCTTCTAAGGAGTCTATAGCGAGTCCCGCTACTTCGACGAGTAGTATATAGGCTTCTTAGAGTTTCCCTATAATCTATTTACGTTAGATTTGCTTCGTAAAGAGAGGGAGAGGTTTCTTATTATTTATTAGCTGCCCTAGCATAGTACGTTCGTCGTCTATTAGTAATAGTTATTATTTACGCGAGACTTAAGGGACGAGGGCTTTCTTCTAGCGTTCGGTAGCTTCTTTAGCGTCTAATTCTAACGTTTCCTAGAGCTAGCAGCTTAAGAAGTCCTCCGGGGGAGGGAAAAGCTATTAGGTACTATGTTTAGGAGGGGCCCCGTTTAGGTGCTTTTTCGGGTTTTCTAGGTTCGCGATGTTGTTCTACGTATCCTAGCCGTAGGTGCGGTTAATAGGGGTGCTTAGCCTTGCCTAGAGCGCGGGGGCAGGTGCCGTACCTTCTTAGAGGCCGCTATCTATTTCTATTTTAGTAGAGGTTTAGTATAGGAAGTATTTCGCTTTCTAGTCCGAGTAGGGGGTAAAAAGAGGTTCGTATAACAGTCTTACGCCGAGAGGACTGCCTATATACTCTATTTCTAATCTCGTTCGGGTCCTAGCCTACTTACGATACTAAGATATACTTCTACTTACTAGAGTAAGAGAAGGTATACTTCTAGGAGAAGTACGCTAGTCCGCGGCGACGTTTTATCTATATAATAGTTTAGGGGGCTAATCGTAGGTAACCTAGTATAAATAGGATTAAAATATAAGCCCTTACTCTCTAGTAGGCCGATCCTCTACGACTAATACCTTACTTAAAGTAAGAGTAGAGTAACCTCCTAGTAGAGTAGTGCAAGTACCGCTTATAAACCCTTTGTTCCTTTGCTAATCTACTCTAATCCGACCCTATTATAGACTCTAGGTTACTCTAGTATAGAATATATAACGAGAGAAAGAGAGGTTTATTAGTTTTATAAATCGTGCTTTTTCTACTATAATAGCGACGTCGTAGTTAGCGCTACCGTTTTAACTTTAGTACGTCTTTTATAGAGGCGAATAAGCTCTTTTAGACGGTATACTTAGCGTCGGAATCGGTTAGCGTTTCGTATTATAGTTAGCGTTTAAAGTAAGAGTGTTTTATAGTAGGATAAGGTAGTATTAAGCTAAGTATAAGGCTCTACGGGAGCGGTTCGGTGCGCGCTAGGCCGGCGGGCCGTCTATAAGAAGAATTTACGTATCGCGATATACTAGAAGTAGTAGTAGAAAGGGACGGCGATATCTCGATAGTTTTAGAGGCTAGCGAGGCGTTCGGTAGCTTAAAAGAGAGCTTTTAATGCGACGAGTCGCTAGTATATATTTTAGGTCGGGATTCGATATAGTAGTAGAGCTGCGGCGGTAACTATAGCTAGGTCCCTATAAAGACCTATATAGGAACTAAGAGTATTTAGACCCGACCTATCGATTTCGTATTAGGTCGGGAACCCTATTAATTTAGGTCTTAGGTCGGTTCCTTTAGGAACTAACCTAGACTTAGAACCGATCTAAAGTCGGGGACCTATTCTAACCTCTAAATCGAAGCTATAACGATCTCTATAGCTCTATTTACTAAGCTTAGTAGATAATCGACTTTATTAGAAGTTATTAGAAGGCTAGCTCTACTACTACCTCTAGTACTTAGAAGAGCTTAAGTAACTAAGCTCTTTAGAGGGAGAGTACTCTACTTAATAACTTTAAATTCTTATAATATATAAATCTAGAAGAGTACTTACGCGCGCCTATATAAACGACGACGACGAACTAGTTAAAAGAAACCTTTTCGACTCGGTCTCTAACGTCGATAACCTCTACTACTAAAATTAGAAAGAGTCTACTTTCTAGTCTACTTTCTACCTTACTAAACTTACTTAGAAGGCCTAGTAGCCGATAAGAAAGGTTCTCTATAATATACTCTATAAAAGAGTAGCCGATAAGGTTAAACTAGTTAACGTAGATATCTTAATAATAAGTAGTAAAGCTTTAGAAGTAAATCTAAAGTAGAAATAAAAATACCTCGACCGCGAGTCTCTTCTACTTAAAGGTTCTAGACTATTCGATTAGAAGTATATCGTTTAGAAGTTCTCGACGATAGAAAGAGGTAGCCGGCTAACGCCGCAAGTCCTAGCTACTTTTAACCTCGATATAGAACTTTTAGAAAATAAATTATATCTACTATATAAGATACTTTTTAACTAAGAAGCTGTTTTTACTATAGACTTTTAATATCTTAGACGCCTAAATCTAGAGGTAGCGCTACCTTAGAAGATTAGAACGATACCTTATTCGCTATAGTAGCATCTAGGTTTTCGACTTAACCTAGCTCTAAAAGAAACGATAGAGGAAATAATTAAGTAGCGCTTAGACGCTAGTACGCTCGAGTTCTACTATAGATCTTATAGTAATTCTTGCTTTCTAGTCTAAAAAGCAGATACGAATAAGTATCGTCTAATAAACGCTACTTAGAAGATTAATAAGGTTACGATCCGAGATATAAATACGCTACTAGATATAGATAGCTTTTAGAAGAGATAGCTAGCTATATAGTCTCGAGCCTTACTAATATCTTCTCTAGATACGATTAGATTCTTCTAGATAAAGAAAGCCGTAATCTAATAGGTTTTATAACGCCTCTAGGTTTAGTTCGATAGACGACTCTAACTTAAGGAGCTACGAATTTAGTTACTTAATTCTACCGGATTATAGCTATTATACTATACGACTATTTCTCGTATATAGCTATTCCCTTCCTCGACGATATTACGATTAAAGATCTAAAAGGTCGCTATAACGATAAAGAAATTAAACTAGGAATCCGCTAGTTTATTATAGAAGCGGTTACTATACTTAATTCTATTCTTACGGATCTAGAGCGAGCTAGTCTAACGGTAGCGTTTAAGAAGTTTAAAGTCTTCTACGAATAGCTAGAAGTCGTCGAGTATATTAGCGGGCCTAAAGAGTAGTAGCTAAATATACGACGAGTATAGAAGATCTTAAACTAGCTAGACTCTACTTATTAGAAGGATGTTTGCGTATATCTCGGGCTTCTAGTCTACTTTAAGTTTATAATCGAGATATATAGCTTAATTACGGCGCCTCTTTATAAGCTCCTCCGGAAGAATACTAAATTTATCTAGAATAAAGCTTATTAGAAAGTAAAGGCAGCTCTCGGATACGCTCTAGTTAACTGCCCTTAGCTAATTTCTATCGACTACGGACCTAATAGCGGCGAGGTTATTCTAACTATAGATATAAGTAGAGATAGATATAGCTATATCCTTATATAAATTATCGACGGCCGTCGCCGTCCTATATATTTCGAAAGTAGCCTCTAGAACGATATAGAGAGAAGATACGATATAGGAAAACTTAAATGCCTCGCGGTTCTAAAAAGTCTAAAAAAGCTAAAACCTTAGCTTTTTAGCGTCTACTTTACTCTAGAAGTAGATATAAAGACTCTAGCTTACTAGCTTAGTCGCCTTACTTCTAATCTCCCGAATTCTATAATAGTAAGATAGGTAGCCTAGATACGACTCTTTACCTTTACTATTCGATACGTTCTAAGCCTAAAGTATACTAGACTAGTACTTATCTCGACGACTACTAAATCCTAATATAGATATAGAATCTAAGAGTAAATATAAGTCGGTAATTAATAACGACTTATTCTAAGACTAGGAACTAATTTCCGTAGTAGCTACCTTTAAAGAACTCGATCTAATAGGTTTCGCTAATCTTCTAAAGGAACCTAATAGTTCTATACTAGATAGAGAATAGTCCTACGACTCTTTAGTCTACGCTTATATTCTTTCTAGAGGTCGAAGAATCCCTATAGTTAGCCGCGGAAAATAGCGTACTTATATTCGAGAATCGCGCCGTTTCTTTATTTAAGAACGATATCTTTAAAGATAAGAACGTCTAAATTTACTAGTTATTCGAGTCGTTAATAACCTTTAGGAACGATCCGAGATTATATAAGAAATCTACGACGTTTCTAGGTATAGAAGTGCGGATTTATACTAGTAGATAATTAGGCGGATATACTAGTAGTCCGGAATATACGGCGACGTTTCTAAGTATATCTAGAGATACCGACCTTATAATCTAAGAGATAGTCGACGCCGTCCTATATAAATAGTCCCGTAATAGATTTAAACTATTAAAGAAGTCTAGTATTATAATATAGTCTACTATATAGGCAATATTCTAGGAACTAGAGTTAAGAAAGGCTATTTCTTTATTACTCGCGAAGGCCTTAGCCGATAGGTCGAAGGCTAAACGTTTTTCTATATAGTAAAGAACTTAAAAGCTAAGTAGATCGTAAGTTTTATCCGAAGCTAGATCTTTTACTAATAGAGTCTACTATATAAGATAGTTCTAGACGGCGCTCGGGCCTATCTAAAAGAAGTCGAAGACCTTCTAAACTCGTACGGCGTTAGGCGTACTAGGATCTCGCCTTATAACTTAGAATTAAATAGCCGTATTAAAGTTAGGTATCGTTCTATTCTTTTAGCTCTTATAAAGATATTAGATAGCACTTAGAAGAGCTAGATAAGGTACGTTCTAGCTATACTCTAGGCCGAGAGGACTACTATCTATAGCACGACTAGCTAGACTTTGTTTTTACTTATATATAGCTAAGAACCGGTCCTTCTAATCGAACTATCTATTACGACCTTTAGTCTTCTAGATTAAAGGAAGGTTAGAACGTATAAAGACCTTATTTAGAAGAGAGTAGAAGCTCTAGAAGCTATAGACGTTATAAAAGTAGAGGCGTTAGCCTACGAAGAACGACTTTAGAAATAAGCCTCTCTTTATATAAATAATAATAGGAACGTAACAAACGTAGTCTTTATAAAAGGCTAGCTTATCGTTCTCTAGAGAGGAGATATAAAAGATTTACGTTCCTAGAAGCTTTCTTTTTAGTAGAAAGGCTCTTATTAAGTATCGAGTTATACGAGAAACTATTCTACTTACTATTTAGACGAGCTTAATAGCGCTTAAATTAGCGGGACGGTTAATAAGCGTAATCTAAGGGCTATCCTTCTATTTTATAAGTAAGAAGACCTAGTAAGATACTAAGTAAGAGAGGCGTCTTAAAATTTAGAAGGCGAAGCTAAAAATAAGATCGAATTAGTTCTAAAGGAAGCCTATAAAATCTCGAGTAAAGAGGATATAGTCGAAGAAGTCGAATACGAAGAAGAATAGTTAGAGGTTAGAATAGGTCCCCGACTTTAGGTTAGTTCTAGGTCTAGGTTAGTTCCTAAGGGAACTAACTTAAGACCTAAATTAATAGAGTATCTAACTCGATACGAAATTAATAGGTCGGGTCTAAATACTACCGGTTCCTATATAGGTCTTTATAGAGACCTAAGTTTAAAAAGATAGGTCTAATAACGTAGAATAAAACTAGGTCGCTACGAGGATAATAGGATTGCAGCCGGGATTGCTCTAATACTAAATATACGTATATATAGAACTAAGCGTAGTAGTATATTAGAAGCGCCGGTTAAAGTAGCGACTATAGTTACGAAGAAAAATAAGGCTACTAACTATAAGAGTCTATCCTATATATAGGCTCTACGTTCGGTTTCCTAAAGCAAAATGCGAATCGTTCCTCTTTTAGCTAGCTTCTATAGTATAGTAGTTATACTAACTATACTTGCCGACTACGAGATATAGAATTAAATACTATATATAATATCGACTACGAAGTCTATTCTACTCTACGAGTATAACGTAAAAGCAAATACTTCCTTTATTAAGTACTATAACGAAGATATATTAGTACTATATCCTTCTCGTTATCGCTAATCGAGTCGAAGTTACTCTATTTAGTTCTTACTAACGCCTCCTAATCTACTTCTAGCTACTCCTACTACTAACTAACTATGCCTACGAAGTCCTATTATACGCCTCTACGCGGCCGTAGGTAGAAACAAATGCTCTCGAGCATACTAGTAAAGTATAAGGGCATATAAGACAATCCTACTTCGCTGCCGCTAGCCGCATACTCGATAAGATAAGAACTAAGACAAGAACTACTCTAAGACAACCCTAAGACTACCTAACGAACTAAGGTAGAACCCTACTATAGAAGAGATAGAAAAGAGAGGATAGAATAGAAGTAGGCAGGATAGGAGCAGAGAGAGGAGGCAGCTACTAGGTAAGAGATTAGCTATTTACCTACTAAAAAGAGCTATAAAAGGAAGGGAGAAAGGCAGACCCTTCCTACCTAGAATATATGTTCCTAGAGACGACCCTCTAGGTCCGAGACGAATAGAAATAGAGGCCTCTATACCGACTCGATGCACTATACTAGCTATATCTACTAGAACTAATTTTAGATGCTAAAATTCTATATATAGGGCTTGGCGCTTAGCGCTAAGGCGCACTAAGCGAAATTCTAGTTCCCCTAGGCATCGGCCTATAATATACGTTTTTAGCGCGAATAAGACACTTCTACTACCGAGAGTTTTTTAGCCTAGGAGGCTTTTCTCTCTCTTCTACGACCGGTTAGGCATTAGGCCTACCCGTGCTATATAGTCTTCGACTCCTATAGCACGTTAATAGAACAAATAAACAAATAAATATACTAACTAACTATATTATTTAAAGGCTCGAACGTAGTTAATATCGGTAGCGCCTCCTTTATAAGCGAATCCCGAGCCTATTACTACGCGTTATACTCTCGGGAACGATAGTATATAATATTACTAAACGTTAAGGGATCGTAGGACCGATTATATCGGCTCTAATAACGCGCTATACTAAAGTCGCGCTTATAACTAGTTCTAGCTACTAGAATAAAGAGGATATTCCGAGCTATTAGCGTATAACCTAGATATTCTAATGCGATTATCTTCTATAACCGGAGTAGATACTCTATAGAATAGGTAGCCGAGTCCTTAAATCTAGCGTAATAATAACGAGATACCTCGTCCGAATTAGCTAATAGCTATATAGTCTGCCGCGGCCGTCTAGATACTCTTTAATTAAAGTCGGAGTTATTACTATCTAATCTACTATAGAGACCTATTACGAATAATATCGTAGAGCGGTATAAGGCCTTTTTCGGCCTAGACTAGGACGTAGCTATAAGAGGCTTATATCGCGCGTATTCGACCTAGAATTTTAACTAGTAGTAATCCTTAAAGGAAGAATCGAGCCTCTCGCTAGAGAACGCCTCGCGGTCCTAGAACGCCTATTTTATTACTAGATTAAGAAGAATCGTAATACTATATATATCGCTAAATCGCTCCTAGGTAGTAGTATAATACTTCTCGAGCTTTATCTATATAGCTTATAGAGTAGAATAAATCTCCTTTTATTAGAATTATATTTTATATTTAAGTTTCTTATCCGTAATATCTAGGATATCGAATAAGGTATTATAGTAGCTAAGAACGAGGTAGATTATTAGCCCCTTTATCGTACCGATCTATATCGTAGCCTTAGCGAAAGGAGTAGTAAAGTTAATAATATATTTAACCCTCTTCTATTCCGTAGTAGTTAGCTTAAGTTCGGGCTAACTCTCGTTCTTAATATACTCGTTAATATTATCTCGTAGTTAAGAACTACGTATTAGTATAATTATAGTTAAGCTCTAACGGGTCTTTATATCTTATATTAGGCGTAAAACCCTATTAGGCGTCTTCTTCTACTATTTATACTATTTCGAGTATAGATATAGATCTACGATCCTCTTTCGCTATAGTACTAGAAAACTCTCGAAGCGTTAAGTACTAGAGTTTACCTTAACTATAAGTTTATAGAACTTTATAAGGAGTAGTTATTAGTATAGCTTCTACTAATTACGTTTATTAACTATATATACTTCGTAGGGAGAATATATAGTACCTTTATTAGAATCGTAGCTAGACTTCCTAGTTTAAGCTAACGTAAGGTATTCGTATCTATCTCCTCGTCCTATCGTTTTTATTCTTCGTTTCTTAGCTCGATCTTAAGAGTAGCGAAGAACTTCCTTAAGAAGAGCTAGATTATATATATAAAGTATAGGAACTATTCTAGATAGGAGAACTCGTAGTCCTTAGTATTTAATATCTCTTCTATATCTCTATCTATTTCTCGAAGAGGAAGTTATTTAATTAAGACTAATAGCTTCGCTATATATATACGCTCGTAGGAGTAAATATCGATAGCCTTAACGCTAGAACTTATTAGTTAGGAGGTATATATATAGGAAGGATACGTATATAGTAGTATATAATATATTATTATTAGAAGTATTATTCGCTATTAGCGCTATAAGCCTATTAGAGATTTTAAAATAGGTAAGTACGTCGAATAGTAGGTCTACTAGGACTTCGCTCGTATAACGGCCCGAAATATATAGAAAGGCTAGTATAGCCTTATACTAGGCCTACTCGCTATCGATCTAGTAGCCTTATATCGTAAGGAATAATACTTAGAGTACCTTAGCGTACTAACTATCGAGGGCGATAGCTACTTAGAAGGCTCTAGATAGCTAACGTTTTAGATTGTCCTTAGAGTAATCGACTACGTCCTAGATATATAACTTAATCGTAGTAGCGCTCTTAAAGTCGATAGATCTAGTCTCTTCTAATAGATATTCGTAGGTATGCTAAACTATAGAACTTTTAAAGAAGTTTAAAGGTAATCTAAGCTAGGAAACTATAAGCCTATATAACTCTAGAAACTTTAACCGGTCTAAGTACTCGGTTCTAGTAAAACTTTTCTTAAGCCGTTCCTATAAATAAGGACTATTAGTATATCTACGTTATATATCTCTATAAAGCGTAGTCGGCGAGCGTAGTTAAGAAGCGTAGTCGGCAAGCGTAGTCGGTATCTTATTTTCGTAATAATAAATACTAAACTTATAGATTAATCTTTAGTAGCCTTAATAACTTCTTTAGTAACTCTACGCTCCTAGGAGGCATCTTTATAGCCTACTAAATCGAGGGATTATCCGTACGTACTTTATTTATTAAAGTAATAAAGGAGTATAAAAACATATACCTCTAGCAGGCGAAGAATTAGCTACTAGGAGGCCTTAAGGCCTTATAGCATGCGACTATCTATCTAGAGCAATAGAAGAACTTTAGAGAGGTTATAGCGCCCGAGGGAGAAGAGGCTAGCACTCTTAGAACCTAAGAATAGCGATAACTCCTTAGAAACTACTAAACTAGCTCTTAGGGCTAGAAGATACTACTAGAGACTAATATAGTAAGCACCTAGCTCTAAAAGAACCTAATAACCCTTATAGAAACTATCTAAAAAGCCCTTAACTCTTCCTACGACTACTCTAACTCCTATCTCCTTTCTCTTCTTTAAAGAGCCTAATAGGCCCTTCTCTATTAGGCCTAGACCTAAGCTATCTCGTCTACCCTTTAGAACATCTAAAGAACCCTTTAGAAGAAGCTAGACAGCTATAATATAAGGCAATTTACCTAGATTATAGCACTATTAGAACTATAGATTAACCTAGTAAATAGGAAAACTAAAATAAAAAAGGGTTACTACTAAGTCCTTCTAACGAATAAGTATCTAAGAGTTGCATTCTTAGTATTAGAAGAGCTAGATATATTAAAGTAGAACATTATAGATAGCTAGTTAGGAGACCTTCTCTCTATTATAGTAATAACCTAAGGGAAACCTATTACTATCTATAACTACTATAACCTATTAGGCCCTAAATCCTATAATATAATAGGTATACTTATATAGCTAGAAATAGCTATCTAAGAGGCTTAGGAAGCAGCTATAGGTAAGACTATAGTAGTTAGAGACTTTAATCTCTATTATCTACTATAAGGAGGAAACCTAGTCTAGTTATAATATAATATAGCAGATACCCTTATCTAGATAGCTATATAGGCAGGCCTATATCTCCTACTAGAACTAGGAACTATTATATAGGAGAGATATAACTCTAGCTACTAAACACTTAACCTAATCTTAGCTAGCTAAGCTATCTAATAGAGACTATAGAGCTATAAGGTAATAGCTAATAATATATTTAGATTAGACTATATCCTAATTCTAACTATTATAGACTAGCCTATAAACCTATACTAGAAAAACTAGAGCCTAAGACTATAATAGATAAAAGTAAAGTAGGAGAAGGTAAGGTAGAAGGTTTAAAAAGCTATAAAGAAGCTAGAGCTACTACTACTTAAGAACTACTAAGAGCTAAATAAGGTAGTATAAGCTCTTTAGAAAGCCCTTTAAGAGGTAGTAAAGGAGGTAGTCCTATATATAAAGCTATTATAATATATAAAGGCAGAATAGCTAGTAGAGTATAGTAAAGCAATTAAGGCTACTAAGGTAGCAAGAAGAGCCTAGAAGGCTATAAAGTCTAAAGAGAACTATAAATACTACCTAAATACTAGCTATAAGAAGAATAAGCTAGTTAAGAAGGTAATAAATATATCCTAGAGGCAAATAGTTAGTAAGATTACTAAGGACCTAAGTAGGATATAGAAGCTAGTAAGATAAGTAAAAGAAAAAGTATAATAAGGATATATACTACTATAATTTCCTATACTAAGTAGTAGTATATACTAAGATAGTTATATAAACGAAGGCAAAGTAAGAATCCTTATAAACTACTTCCTCCTACTACTAGTTAAAGTAGACCTAAGAGATATCCTAAATATAGACCTCCTAGCTTAGTTCTAAATAGAAGATAAGGTATCTAAAGGAGAGGTCCTTATAATACTTAAAAAGATCCTAAGTAAGAAGGCTCTAGGCCTAAACTAGATCTAGAATATACTACTTAAGAAATATTAATAGGAGATTATACTATTCCTAACTAAGCTCTTTATAGCCTATATTAGCTAAGTATACTACCTAAAGCTATTTAAATACTCTATTACTATAGTTATTAGGAAGCTATAGAAGCCTAACTATACTAAGCTAGGAGTATATAGGCTAATAGTACTTCTTAATACTTTAATTAAAGTACGAGAAGTAGTAGTTATAAAGAGAATATCTAAAGTAGTAGAAGAGAGAGGCCTACTACTAGAATTATAAATAGATATAAGACTAGGAAGATCTACGATTATAGTACTTAACCTTATTACTAAACAAGTTAGGATAATCTAGAAAGCTAAGCCTAAAGTAGTAGCCTTAATGCTCTACCTAGATATATCTAGGGTATTTAATAAAGTATCCTACTAGAGACTCCTTTATAATATTAGAATATAGGGCTATTTAGACTAGCTAATTAGGTTTATCTAGTTATTCCTCTAAGATAGAATAACTTACCTTAAGCTAAAAGAATTTATAAACTAGAAGAGAAAGCAAGATACTAGAATCCTCTAAAGATTAATACTATTACTAATCCTATTCCTATTCTTTATATCTATACTTCTCCTATTACTCTAAGAAGGTAATACTATAGTAATAGGGTTTATTAATAATTCTAATATCCTTATATATAGTATATCTATAGAGGAGAACTATAAATAATTAGAGAAAGCCTATAATAAATATATAAAGTAGGTAATAAGATATAGAGCAGCCTTTATACTATAGAAGTATTAGCTTATCTACTTTATAAAAGGAAGGAACTATAACCTTAAGGCTATAGTCTAGATCCCTAGCTTTAGAGGTAAACCTATCCTATCCTTAAGACTATTAGGAGTTTAGGTAGATACTAAACTTAAGTAGGGCCTATATATTAAGAAGGTAGCTAAGAAAGGTATATACTAGATCTAGTCCCTATAGAGGCTATATAAGTCTACTTAAGGAGCATTATTTAAAAAAGCAAGATATATCTATACTATAGTTATTAGGCTAGCCTTAGTATATAGATACTAAACTTAGTTTAATCTAAAAGGAATAAAAGAATATAATAAAGGCCTTACTAAACTAATTAAGCAAGTCTAGAACTAAGCTCTAAGGAATATTATAGGTATATATAAGTTAGTTATAGCTATAGTCCTTTAGAGGGAAGCAAGCATCTCTCTAATTTAGCTCTATACTTAAGACCTTACTAGATAATATATAGGGAATAAAGTAGATAACTTAACCTACTAGTATATTAAGCAAGTATATAAGGGAATTACTTAAAAGGAATAAGAGGTAAGGAGAAGAGGCAACTAGTATAGCAGGTAATATAAGACAAGAGTATAGGAAATTTAGAAGATAACTTTAAGCTAGAGGCTACCTTAGATAAGGATAGGAGTTAAGAACTAGTAGGAGCTTACTAGATAGAACTAAGAATAGAAGAAGGCTAGATAAAAGAAGGGTATAATAAGGGAGTAACTAGTAGTATAGGCTATAGCAGGACAATTTAGGGCTAGAGAGATTTATAAGGAGGCCCTAAGGCCTATAAGTACGATAATTACCTTAATTAAGATAGGACACATTAGACTTAGAGTATACCTAATAAAGAGGAGAGTCCTAAGAGTTATCCTAATATACCTATATAACTAAGGTATCTAGAATACTAAGTATATTTATATATCCTACTAAAACTATTAGAGCAATAGATATTAGCTATTTATAGTAGTAGGAACTAGCTTATAGGAAGATATATACTTAATACTAAGAGGCCTTAATACTATAGCTAGGTAGCTAATCTAAGAGGGAGTATTAGACTAGTTCTCTCTAGCTAAGAAAGAGATTAATAAGGGAGAACGAAGCTATAAAGGGATAAGGAGATAAAGAAGAGTCTAAGAAGGAAAGTAAGGCAATAAGAGAGCCTAGTTTTACTTAAAGAAAGGCAAGATAGAAGAAGTAACTACTAACTATAAAAATAAAGAGGAAGATAAGGGGTTTTTTATAGAATTTTCCCTTTTATATAATACTAGAGCAAAGCTGCTTACTCTATATAAAGAGGTAGACCGGCAATAAGATTAATCTATCTATCTATCTATTAATCGGAGTAGTCGTCGCTAAGAGATCTTAATTTTTTAGAAAAATAGTAGAGCCGCCCTTAGAGACATTAGGTTATAACCTAATACTCTATTAGGTAGAGTATAGAGAGTAAGAGAGTATAGAATAGACGAGATAATATTATTAATAACCTTAACTAGCCTATATACTAAGTTAACCTAACATCCTATTAGGTAGAGTATAGAGAGTAAGAGAGTATAGAATAGACGAGATAATATTATTAATAACCCTAACTAGTTCTATATACTAATAAACTTAGTATATAGGCTAGTTAAGACCTATCTTAATAAGAATAGCGACGGAGAGGTACTAGCCTATTAGATATCTAGGGATACTAGTTTCTTTAATATAGAGGTATTAGATAAGCCTAAGTTTTAGTAGATATAAGAGCTAGCTAAGCGTATATTCCGTTTACGCGTCCTAGCCTTAGTTATTTAAGAGATAATTAATAGAGACCTTCTATAATACGAGGGCGAAGAGAGCCGTAGTAGTATAGTTTAGATAGTAATCTCTAAACTCTCTCTAGTCTAGTATCTCTCGATAGTAGTATCTATTTATAATAAGACCCTTACTAAGGTAGCTTAGCGTAATACTAATAATCTAGCTTTTATAACTATATGTCGCCTATTATAGTAGATCGAGAATATACTTACTATCTATACTACGATCCGTAAAATAGATACTAGCTACCTCGAGCGTATAGTATACTATATAGTAACGGATTTCCTTAGTTATAAGTAGTATAACTATAGAGCCGTAATAGTATATATAGTCTAGCTACTAAATATATCTAATCTAGTTCTAGCTAAAGCGATTATAGACACTTCTATTATTAATATCTCTAGAGTTCTAGGTAAGAGCGTCGCGGTAGACGAGCTAATTAAGTTATATAATAAGGAGTACTCTTAGGACCTTAAGATTAAAGGCAACTCTACTTATAATATAGCTACTATAATCTAGAAGGTTAGCTTAAACCGCGTCGCTAGTCGTATTGCCTATAATATATTTCTAAGAGATACTATCGAAGGTACGACTTACTATATTAAGAAGAACTTATTCCTAGACGTATTAAGTTACGCGAATCTTCTTATTAACGAAGGACCCTCTAAGAAGGCCCTACTACTATAACTAGGATCTAATATCTCTTCTAGTAGTAGTATCTCTAATAATATTTATATTATTAGAAGTAAGCTCCTAATAGCTAAAATCGAGACACTTAACGCCTATAATATAGCTAGATACTAAGGTCGTACTCGTAGCTTAGCTAATAATAGAGAAGGTATAGATAGTATTAATAGTACTAATATAAGAGTTTATAAGGACGGTCGCAATAAGCCTAGTAATATAGTAGATATAGAGGATCGTATCTACTAGCCGAGTATTAATAATAGCGATAATAAGGCGGATAAGAAGGGCGCTAGTATAGGCGGTATAGGTAGTATAGGTAGTATAGGTAGTATAGGCGATATAGGTAATATAGATAGTATAAGCGTCGAGGAAATAGACTTAAGCTAATTAAGATAAGATAAGATAATACGGTGCAAGCGTATAGTTCTACGAGCGTATAGTTCTATAAATTAGTTAACGAAATAGAAGTAGTAGATACGCGTATAGACTTTAACTTCGCTTTAACTACTACCTTAGTCGATTAGATTTCTATACGATTATATATAGTAGATAGTATAGCGAAGCGAAGGTATTACGACTTCTAGTACCGACTACGCTAAGTACCTATTTTTAGCTAGGACGAGATAAACTAACTATACTAAGTACCTATTTTAGTATAGTTAATACTAGAAGTCGTAACGTAACTTCTATAAGGTATATATATATATATAGGTAACCTATATAGCGCATTCTATATATAACGAAGAATATCGTAAAATTAGTATAGACCTAAACCTATATATACTAAAATTAGTAGCTTATTATACGTACGCTAGCTCTAGTAAGAGTAGCGGTATTATACGATATCCGCCTTTATATTTTGTCGTCTTCTTAATATTAGAGACGCCTAGAAGACTATTAACGACGTCGAGACCTCGTCCTATGTCTAGAAAACGCTAGTTTCTAACCTAATAGTAGGGTAAACCTCTTAGTACGTTATATTCTAATATTAGGTCTTATTCGCTCGACTTTCTAATTCTTTCTAATCTTAGAATCGTAGGGTTTAAATACTAGATAGTCGAGATAGAGGTTAAAGTATATAAGTATCTTATTATTATAAATAAAAGAAGGAATCGTCGTACTAAAGAACTTTAGTAATAAGACGAGTAGTAAGTAGGGAGGTAATTACTTTCCGAAAGTATCTAATCGTAGAAGAAAAGTCGTAAAGAGTATAGATAGAGTAGTAAGGTCGCTTATCTCCTCGAGTCGCTTAAAGGCTCGTCGTAGATATTTATTTTCTTTTTACTTATTCGATATTTTTTTTTCTTCTTTCTTTTATATTCTAAGTACTCTTAGCTTCTTAGAATCCCTATCCGAACTACGTAGGCTACTAGTTAATATATCCCTCTCTTACTCGAATATCTTTTTAAAGATATAGCGTAGATCGCGAGCAACGATATAGTTTCTATCTACCGGCCGTATTAGCTTCGAACGATAGCGTATACTCTTCGAAGAACTTAAGTTACTCGAATATCTCCCTAGAGATATAGCGCGGATCGCGAGTAACGACGTAGTTTCTATCTACTAGCTATATTAGCTTCGAACGATAGCGTATACTCTTTAAAGAACTTAAGTTACTCCGAGGAAATCTTATTACTACGCCTTCTATCGCGCGCCCGGAACTAGTCTAGAAACTATTAGAATTCTTTACTTATCTAATTATCGTAATTCTATTTACTTCTAGAAAGTCTAGTTTATTAAAAGCCTATAGAAACCTACTATCTAGCTAGTAGCTAATTAGAATATTAGTAATTCTAGAATTAAACCCTAAGAACGCGTTATATATTTACTAACCTATAATAAACGCTTATAATAATTAGAAAACGTTAATTATATACTAGCGGGTCTATTATAAAAATAGTTCTTCGCTCCTAACTTTCTCTTAAATATCTACTTCCGAATATTAACTTTAATAACCTTTTCTAGCTTTTAGAACCTTTAAGGCCTAATAGTACTCTTTTTAGAAGACTCTAGAAAACTTTCTTAATATCCGCGGCAGCTTATAGTAAGCTTTCTCTTTACGTAACCGCTTGCTTAAGTACGCTAATAGCTTATTAGAATTATCGATTAAGATAACTACTACTTCGCGTCGGTCCTAGCGTCTAGGTAGATCGTCTAGTAGGAAACTTACCGGCCTAAGCCTTAGTTCTAGTTCTAGTAGTAGTAGCGACTCTCCGAAAAAGCTAAACTAGAGCTCGCGCGCTCCTACGTACGGCTCGAGTTAGATAGAAAATCTACTAAATATACTCTAGGAAAAGTAGTTCCGCGCTTTATTAATTTAATTTCTAAACTAAAAAGATCTACGCTCTTTTCTAGAGAAAATAGTCCTTCTAATCTAAAGAGGCGTATATTAGAGCGATTTCTAGGAAATAATCTACGGATTTCTTAGTAGTACTAGTAGAAAGATATATCGTAGTATCGATAACTTCTTCGATCCGAATTTCCGTCTTATTAATCTAGACTAGCTACCGAGACTAATCTTTCCTCTAGGTTAGATAATAAATCTAAGATTAATAGAGTATTAACTTCCTACTCTTATTAGTTCGTATAGTATAGATTTAGAGTATATATCCGACGACGATATCTATATATACTACGAGAAGAGGTCTAGTAAGGCTAAGATCTATATTCGCGTTCTAGACTAGTCGTATAATCCGAGAGTCCTAGCTTCTTTAACTAATTAGCTATATCTCTAGAATAGTACTTATATAAACTACGTTTACGACGGCAAGACCTCGTATAATACAAAGATAAAATCCGGCTATTCTCTTTCTAGTCGAGCGCTAATACGCTAGTATAGCGCTAATCGCTAGAATCTACTACCTTAGAGCGCTACGACCTCTATTCCTCTAATTTCTAGTATTTCTTAGAATCTTTAGAACGACCTACCTACTAAGAGAGCCTTTCCGATTTTAGTATTCGAGCTTCTATTAGATCTATAAGGTATAGCGCTAAATAATACGAGTAATACTACGTAGAATCTTCGTCGGGAGCTTTATTCTACGCTTAATATACTTAATCCTATTCCTCGGAGTCTAGAGAACTAGACTAGTTTAGCGTATTAATATATCCCGACTACTATTCCTCTAGTTCTAGTAGCTAAGGCTATAATAATTCTAATTATTATTCGCGTGCCCGATAACCTAGGTTCTAATAGTATTTTACGTATTCTTTAAAGAATATTAATTATAATAGAAGAAGCGTTTAAGGCCGTTTTAGATACCCGTATAGAGGCCTTTATAGAGAGAGGTATACTAGATTCCGGTAGTAACGCTATCGATAGATATAGTAATATAATCGAAGGAGGTTTAGGTACTAAGTTAGAGTATAACTCTAGTAATAAGGATAGCGATAGCGATATCTAGTAGAGAAAGCGGTCTTTCTAGGTTAGTCTTTAGCGGATCTAATACTTTCTAAGTCTAGAAGTTATTAGAGAAAAAGTCTTTCGGCGTTCTATTTCTTATTTTTCTACTTATTTTAAAGAAATTAGAATATAAGCACGGCTCTTTTTTACTATAAGTAGATAGAGGGAGGTTTTTACCTAGATCTAGTAATAGAAAAGGTTTCCTCCTTACTCCTAGTATTATTTATTATCTTAGATCTACTTTAGAACTACTAGGAAGGTTTAGATACTTCGGAAGTTTCTAAGATTTAAGTTATTTAAATTAGGTAGCCTTAGCTTTTTAAGTTTCGTTAATTAGATACTAAGTAGCTAGCTATCTTCTACTACTTTAAAATTTAAAAACCTTTACTTCCTTTAAACTTTTAACCCTCCTTTTACTTCTTTTAAACTTCTATACTCTACTTTTAAATAGTACTAATAAAGTCTATCTAGAAGCTAAAGGCTAAGGTCTAGAACTTATTAGAGAGCTCTAAGGCCTCTAGTACCTTACTCTTTCTAGAGGATATTATTAAGATAAACCCTAAATACTAGCTCTTTAGGAAGGATAAGTAGGCTAGAAAGCTATTAAAGAAGATCTAGAAGAGATAGTATTCTAAGAAGGTCTAGGGCTAGTAGGATAAGACTATACTCTTTAATTAGAATATCTAGGAAAGGGCTAGATATTTCTTAGACCTATTTAGATTACTAGGTGTTCTAGATATATTTCCTAGGCTATTCCTAAATTCCTATAGGAATAGAAGGCTATACTTTAGTATTAGAGGAATCCTAAGGCTATAATACTAGCTCCTTTCTAAGATAAAGATATCTAAAGGCTTCTAGATAAGAGTTAGAAAACATAGGCCCTATAGTTCTCTCTATAGAGTAGTATCTATTATTACTTATTTTCTAGAGTAGGCTAAGGATTCTAAAGGCCCTTATAACTATTATAAAAAGAGCAAAACTACTCTATTTCTAGCTTATAGAAGAGTACTAAGACTTAGTTAGGAAGATCTAGATAATAAGTAGCTCTTTAGAGGTACTTATACTAAATACCTATATAATAGCTAGTATAATTAATCTTCCTCTTCTAGATATAGTCTAAGTACCTAGCTAAAAGTAGTTAGAGGACCTAAAGTTATCTAGAAAGAGATTCTTTCTAGTATAGCTTATAATAGAGTAACTAGATCTAAGCTAATAGAATTGTTCTAGATGCTACTAGATACTATATAGCCTTTAATAGATTTTAGAACTTTCTAGACTTAAAGAACCTACTAAATCCTACTAGTTTAGATTATATTCTAAGAATAAGCTCTTTGCCTCTATACTAGTTTTATTATACTAAGAAGAATTATCTAGATAGTATAGCCTTTAGTTCTAGCTATTTAACCTTCCTCTTTCTAGTTAATTAGAAGGTTTTAAAGAAAGAGAATTTACTTAGTCTTAGTACTTCCTTAGTAAAGTTAGCTAATTAGGTAACTAGAGCTACTAGTTCCTATTTCTTAAGCTAATCCTCTTCTAAACTTAAAAAGAAGAAAGTAGTATAAGCTAGCCCTATACTAGAGTAGCCTTCTAGTATAGTTCCTATAGCTTCTAATATAGAAAGAATATCTAAGAGGAACTTAGAGGTTAAGGTTATTAGAGACTCTAATACCTAATCTAAAAATAGTTTAAATACTAACTCTAATTCTAATTCTAACTAAGATTCTAATAACTAAGTTAAGGACTAGATAATAGAAGAAGCTAGAGAAGGTAAATCTAAAGAGAGCTAGAAAGGAGAAGTTAAAGTTTATTTAGAAGAGAGCTAAGGATTTAGGCTTTAGACTTATAGAGTTAGAAGGTATACCTAGGTATATAATCTTAGAAGAGTAAAGAAGTAAATCTAAAGAGTTATTCTAGAGTCGTTAGATATTCGTAGAAAGATAGATAACGAAGGTCTAATTAATCTAGAAAGAGAATTTTATATTTTTACTTATAGTTTTAAGTCCTTACGGATACGTATGCCGTCTAGGTATTATATTCGGTATTTATCGAGTTATTTTATTTCTAGGAGGTTAATTCTAAGTTCTAGAAACTTAAAACTAGTTAAGATTTTTAGTCTTCTTTATATAAGACTTAGTTTAATATCGTCTTAGACTCTAGTTAATATACTTTCTAAAAAGAGCGGAACTTCTAATTATTTCTAAAGAGTATTATTAAGTTATATCGCTAGTTTAATATCGTCTCGGACGATTGTCTTTTTCGGTTTCTTTTTCTTTTTTAGAAGTAAAATTAACTTTTTTTTTCTTCTTTTTTTTTCGTTTTTAGTTTAATATCTTTTCGGACGTTTATCTTAAAAGGTCGAAGTTTCTAATTGCTTCTAAAGACTATTAAACGCTAGATACTATCTATTATCTCCTACTAAACGCTAAAATAAAAAATTCTTATAGTTCTTCTTCTAGAATATATTAGAGTTATACTATTATAGGATACTATTCTTAGAGGTTAGAATAGGTTAGGACAGGTCTAGGTCGGGTCTAGGACCTAAATATATAGAACTATAATAGTTAGGTCGGGTCCTAGCTAGTTCCTACCTAGTTCCGGACCTATCTAATAAATATAAGTATTAGCTAGGTCCGACTCGAGTCTAACGATAGGTCTAAAGATAGGTCCTAATAGAAATATAACGATTCCGCGCACCTCCGCAGCTCTACTACCGCATCGACCGCCGACCTTAAATATATACTATACGACCCGCCGTATCCTTAGCTCTCTTTTAAGCTACCGAACGCCTCGCTAGCCTCTAAACTCGCAGAGAAATCACCCTATCCTCCCGTAGTACTATACTATATTGCACCCGAGAAAATTTTCTACTACGGGCGGCCCGCTAGCCCGGCCCGTGCCTTGCCGCTAAGCCTTAGGCCTAGCTAGAGCTATAATACTACTAATAAACTACGCTAACTTTATAAGGCTACTACTCTACGAGACGATACCTATTTTAAAATCCGAGTAGGCTATTCGAAAGAGTTTGTCCCCTTCTATAAAAGATCTACTAAGATCGGAACGGTAATACTAACTCTAACGCCGCTATAGTAGTAGAAAAAGCACGACTTTATAAACTAATAAAACCTCTCTCTCTCGTTATATACTTTATACTAGGGTAACCTAGAGTCTATAATAGATTTAGATTCGAGTAGATTAGTAAAGGAATAAAGAGTTTATAGGCGATACTTATACTTCTCCCCTAGTAGGCTACTCTACCTCTACTTTAAGTAGAGTACTAGTCGTAGAGACCTAGTACTTCTAGAGAGTAAGGGTCTATATTTCGCTCCTATTTATACTAGGTTACCTATATAAAGCCCCTTAAACTATTATATAGACAAAACGTCGCCGTAGGCCCGAATACTTCTACTTAAAGTATACCTTCTTTTATAAAATAAGTAGAAGAGTGCCCTAGTATCGTAAGTAGGCTAAGACCCGAACGCGATTAGAAATAGAGTATATAGGCAGCCCTCTCGGCGTAAGACTACTATACGACCCTTCTATAAACTAACTAATAGCAAAACGGTTAAATACCGAACCTCTACCGAAATAGAAGTAAAATACGGATCTCTATAGGATATAGCGCCTATATCTATATAGTAGGTAGGGCTAAGTACCCTACCTAACCGTACCTCTAGTTAGAGTAAATAGGGGAACCGAGAATACTAGAAAACCCTAAAAAAGCACCTAAACGGGGCCCCTCTTAGATATAGTACTAAATAATCCCCCCTCCTCTTAACGACTCTCTAAGCTACTAGCTCCGAGAAACGATAGAACTAAATACGAACGAAGCCTCTAGACGCTAGAAGAAGATCCTAGTCCCTCTTATTCCGCTTCTCTCCTAGAAACGACCTCTCTCGCTAATAAATAACGAACATATTACGTAGGACCGCCTAATAGGCAACCGAGCAGCGCCGGACTCCTTTACTAAGGCAGTTTAGCGTAAGAAGATTATAGAGAAACTCTAGGAAGCCCGCTCGCTACTAGTCGAAGTAGTAGGACTCGCAATAGACCTCTTAGAGGAAATAGAACTCCTTAACCTAATCGAGATCTTCTAGGACTATACCGAGAGCTATAGACTCCCGGCTAGACTAGCCGACGCTATCGTAAGGTAGGTCGCTTCCCTCGAATAAGCGACGAAATTAGTAGTCCGTACTACTGCCCGCCTACCTTAACTACCTTAAAAAACTACTTAGCTAGGAGAGGAATAATAGGAACAATAGCCTATATACGCTACTATAGCTAAGGCAAATAATTCGACTAGCCCTATACTACCTAGTAGTATACTCCCTTAAAGTACGAAGACTACGCTAGACGTAGAAACCTAGACTATAGTACTAGAAAGGATAAAAATATCCTAGAAGGCTAACTAGATCTACCGCCTAATCTTCTAGTATACCGAAGGTGCCTAGGTCGACCCTTTATAGATCTAAGAGACGATAAATACCTCGTTCTAGAAGGCAGGACACCGAGACTTCCTAATTATAGGAGTTAACTAAATATTAAAGGGTAACCTAGTCCTATACTTCTAAGACTAGAAGTCTAAGGATACGGCACTCGAGAACCTACCGCTACTCTTCCTAAATATACTAATCCTCTTACTTCTCGACGATACTATCTAGTATAAAGTAGTAGTTTATAGCGTCTCTACCTGCGACTTTAATACTCTCTACGGCCTAGACGAGGTTAAAAAAGATATCGAGGAATATAACCTAGGCCTACGAATCTAGAATAGGCCTATTTAGCTTATACTAGCCGACTAACGCAAGGAGCTAATAGGGGCTTTAATACTTATCGCGTTCTATATATACGAAGAAGCGTTTAAGGCTATCTAGAACTACTTATTCGTAAGAGGAGTAAGCTATAAAGCATCCTATATAAAAGATAAACCGAAAACGATTATACCCCCGAAGGAATATTAGAGACACTACTATATATCCTTTAAGGCAATGTAAACCGAAGCGCTTAGGCTTTAGAATTCCTACTTAAGATAGATATACGCGAGAAGGCTAATATTATTCTAGTATAAGAACTATAGATTCTTATATAAGAAGACTAAGGCCCCCTAAGACTAATTCTATACGCTAGTTATACCCCTATACTCCTAGACCTATAGGTAGGATAACGACCGTAGACCTATATTTATATAAGGAGGATACTAGAAGTAGAAGCAAGCCCCGATCCTCTTAGCGACCTTAATATCTAGTTAATCCGCCTCCGAGACGCTAATAGCAACGAAACTTAAGTGCTAAACGTCTATAACGAGAGGGATAATAATAGGACTTAGACCGTAGAACGGAGCCTCTATAGTATACGTCTAAGCTAAGACGTCCTACTCGCTAGAGATTTTAATATCTAGCACCTAAGTTAGGATATAAACGGACAAGACACGAGCCCTAGAGCCCTCCGCTTCCTTAAGTAGCTCGAGGAATCTAACCTACTCCTTAGAAATATAATAGGCATCCCGATATTCTATAGGTTAAATCTCCGAGTACTAAGTACCCTAGATCTTACCTTTACGAAAGGCAGCCTATCCCGAGTAGAAACTAGCTAGAATATACTCGAATTCGGCTTAGACTATTTAGCTATAATAACCCGGATACTAGGACGTAGTAGTCTTAACTAGTAACTCCCGAATCTATATATAGCGTACGATACGAAAGACGCGAACTAGAAAGAATTCTAAGACTATCTAGCGACCCGCGAAGACGAGCTAGAAGTCGGGGAGGACCTAGAAAAGGCTACGGAAAAACTCTCGAGCCTAGTATAAAGGGCCTACGAGCATACGCTCTAATAACGCTAATCTAGCTCTAAGTCTAAGCCGTAGTAGAAACCCGAGCTTCGAGACCTCCGACGGATAATATAGTATACGTATACTCGTATCTTCGGTAATAGCTAAGTCCCTATAGCCGAATACGGCGAATAGAAAGTAGCGTACCTTTAAACTAAGAATACGTACTTCCTAGCTATTAAAAGAGCGAAACGCGAGCACTAGAACAAATTTCTAGAGGGCACCGATTCGAAGACAATCTTTAAAGCAATATCGTATACGAAGCCTAGGACTTAAGGCCTAGTACCGACGATCTAAGGAGAGACGTTATTCGTAGGAAAATATAAGGTATTCTAGAACGGACTTTTTCTAAGACCCCCCCCCGATAGAGGACTCCGAGCACGATAGAGCTCCTACTAGGTCGGAGACTAGAACTAGGAACTATTATCGGAAGAGGAACTACGACTAGTATGCTCTACGATAAGAGTTAAGGGTAAGACTCTTAGACTAGACGGTATAACTTAAGAGATTATTAGCTACGTATACGCTACTATTCTAAAAGAATTCCTCGCTCTATTCTAAGTACTTCTTAGCCGCGGCTACTACCCTAAGTGCTAGAGAAAGGCGATAGGCGTTACTCTTACGAAACTAAATAAACTAGACTACTCTATCTCTAAGGTATACTAGATTATCTTACTTCTAAGCTACCTAAGTAAAATTAGCGAGAGGATACTCGTATAGAGACTCGGAAAGTACGTAGAGACTAGCCCGCTCCTATACGACTTCTAGATAGGAGGACGTAAGAAACGGTTAGTAGTAGATATAGCTATACTTCTTACGAACTACGTTAAAAAGAGTAAGGCTAGAGGCCTTAAAACCTTAGTCGTATTCCTTAACGTTAAAGGAGCGTTTAACTACGTATCTAAGGGACGACTTCTATAGACGATAGTTAAATTATAGCTCCTATATATAATTATCGAATAGACGAAATCGTTCCTAGAATATAGGATAGTCTAGCTCTCTTTCGATAGCTAAATTAAGGTAGAAACCGAAATCGATATAGGGGTACCGCAAGGCAGCCTTATCTTCCCGATACTCTTCCTTATATATATAAGAGACCTCTTTATAGACCTATAGGACGTCTACCCTCTCTCGTATATCGATAATATAAAGATAGCTACTATATTAACGAGCCTCTAGAAGAACGCAAGGGTGCTATAACGCGAAGTTAAAAAGCTTATAAGGGAAGGGGCCCTCTAGGAAGTCGAATTCGACCTAGTAAAGATAGAACTCCTTTACTTCTTTAAAGGGAAAGGCGTAGAAGCTACGATTACCCTCCCGAGTAGCGACGTAGTATAACTAGCAAAGAAAGCTATCTACTAGCTAGGAATCTAGTTCGATACGTACCTATCGTTTAAAGAATATATTACTATCTAGGTAGCAAAGACGGAAGTAGCGTTTAACTAGATACTACGCCTCGCTAATATAGAGAATAGCCTTACGATAAGATCTCTATAATAAATCTATATAGTATATATTACTACGATAGTAGACTACGAGTTACCGGTCTAGTAGTAGTTAAAGAGGTCTATCCGACCTCTAGAAGTAATCTAAGTAAGGGCCGCGAAACGGATCCTAGGTATATTCTATACGTCCCTTATAGTCCTAGCTAAACTCGAGGCGAACCTCCTACTACTAAAGATTAGGCTAGAGAAACAGACAATCCTATATAGCTATAGAGCCGATAACCTGCCGCTTAGTTCCCTAATAGTAGTAGTACTCTAAGAGATAGATATTCGCTCGATAAGACGCTAGATACTAACTAGTATCGAGATCGTCTAGTAGAAGTATAAGGAGAGACTATAGATAATTAAAGCGTTCGTAGAACACTTCCGCAACTTAGAGAAACTAAAGGCTAAGTAAGACATCCGGGAGTACGTCTAGAACTAATAGAAATAATACTTCGAAAGCTAGAAGGCCTAGAGAATATAGAGACTAGGGAGCTACTTTAACTGCTTTAAGTAGAACCCTACGCCCGAGATTCTAAAAGGTTAGAGGGAGATAACGAGCGCGTACTACTCTCTAAGACTAGGACACGGATACTTCTAGAGCTACCTTAAGTATATCGGGAAAGCTATAGACGATCGATGCTAATACGGATTCTAAGAAACCCTAGAATACCTCCTATTCGTATACTAGTTCTACTAGAATAGACGCCCGAACTAGCTAGCGAGAGCGAGATCGCTAGAGGAAGTACTAGAAGATAAGATACTACGAGGACTAGTACTAGCCTTTATAGAAGATATAGGTATAGGAACGAGGAGATAGTACCTTTAGAAAGACGAGAAAGAGAAAGAGGACGAAGCGACTTCTTAATTCGAATAGTCGAGGGCAACTCTATCTTTCCTCTTAAGAAGTATTAGGCCTAGACCTAATACCCCGAGGGCGACCCTACCGTTTTTAGAAAACTCGAGACTATTAGGCGACGACGTCCCCTAGTAGAACGATACTTAGAACCTACCCTTCTACGACCCCTCCTTCGTATACCCTTAAGTCTAAATAGAATCGGCAAAAACAGAGTATTAGGTTCTAACCTAATAGCTAACTAAGCGACCTAATAGCTAAGTAAGCGACCTAATAGCTAACTAAGCGACCTAATACCTAGGGGCGACCCTGCTATTTCTTTAGAAAACTCCGAATTTCTAGGCGATAACGTCCTCTAGTAGAACGCTACTTAGAACCTACCCTCTTTTAACCCTTCTCTCGTATACTCTTAAACTTAAGTAGGATCGGCTAAAGGACGACCTTACTACTACTACCTAACGAGGTAATAGGTCCTAACCTAATACCTTAAGAGCGACTATACTATCTTTCGAAAGTTCGGGAATACTCTTATTCTTATAGTTATTTCCTTTTATACGCTCCTTTAAGTACCTCCCCTAGGCATCGGCCTATAATATCTATCTTTAGCGCGAATAAGAAACCCCTACGATAGAATACGATCGGTAGCTACTAGTAGCTCCCGTCCTATATAGTCTTCGACTCCTATAGGACGTAAATAGAACAAATAAACAAACAAACAAACAAGAATAGAAATATAAGATTTAATAGAATATAGTATAGAAAATCGAGGGTTATAAATAGATAGAAACTAGAGGAAGTAGAAAGTATAGAAAGCGACGGGTTTTAAAAGTATATTTAATTTAATGCGGCAAATTATATAATTTAGTATAACTATAGGTATGCCGACTACGAATACTAACTATAGCAACCTCTCTACTTATAACGATTTTTGCTATATATGCCCTCTATAGTTATAACGATTTTCTCTATATATACTATAGAGATTTATCTCTTACTAAATATATTAATTCTCTAAGACGAGAGTAGGCTAATAATAAACTTTATATCCCTCTACTAAATAGTTACTCGCTTTACGTAAATCGCGGCAACGTTAGTACCTATAATATAGTTAATATTAATCGAATATAGAATAACTAGGAATATATATACTCGAGAAGAGGTAGACTAGAGCACTCTTAGGGGCTTCCTATAGAGTACTAAGGGCGCTCGCCTACTAACGGTAACCTCCTTAAGAAATAGCTAAGCCTCTAGAAACGTCGTAGTAAACTTCGCGGACGAGGTAGCTAAAGAGTAGCTTTAGTATAAGTAGATCCGTAGACTTCTAGTACTTACGGATCTCTTAGAGCGCGATAGCTAGAGTATAAGTTAGTAATGCCGACTATAAATGCCGACTATAAATGCCGACTATATAACTTACTACCTAGCTTATAGCGATAAGTCTTCCGTATACTAGCTCTACGAGCTAGACCTCCTCTACTTACTACTACTATTTTAGCCGGTACTTTTCTAGCCGTTCTCTTTCTAGCTAGTCCCTTTTTCGCTAGTCGTTTTCTACCTAGTAATTGTTTTCTACCTACTACTCCTCTAGCTACTACGCTACTATTTATTCTATTATTTACTATATCTCTATCTATTACGTCTCTATTTACTATATTTCTAGCTACTACTACTACCGCTACTACTATTACTATATTATCTCTCTCGATCTATCTCTTATAGGCTATTTAGTAAGCGAGCTTCTACTTGTCGAGACGAGGCCGACCGCCTAGTATAGTTTTTCGTAGAGCCTTCTTAGAAAGCTAAGGAGGAGAGGTAGGCGGTATAATACTCTCGTCGCTATTACTCTCGTCGCTATTACTATCGTCGATATTAATAACGAAGCTATTATCTTTATTATTTCTATTATCGCCGTTCGCGTTTCTATAAGAACTATTTTAGTCGTTTCTACTAGTAGCCTCTTAGTTATTACTATTATAAGCAGAGGGGTTAGAAATTAAGGAAGGAGGGGTAGAAGCGCTACGTTAGTTAAAAGAGAGCGCCTAGTTACTAAGAAGTCTAAGGTCGATATTACTATTATCTATAGAAGAGCCTTTAGATAAGGAGGAGTTTCTAAATAAAGGAGGAGCGGACGCTATATCTCGGCTAGAGAAGTATTACTCGGCGAACTAGCTAGGCTTATTAGTAGGAAGTTAAGCTATTATAAATACGCGGAGGGGCGAGAGAAAAGCGGTCGATTAAGCTACGATTAATATACGCGGCGGTTTACTTCGTACGTATAATACGAAAATCTTTTAGAAGATATAAAGAAGGAAGGCGATAATAATAGGCTAATAAAGCGCGACCGCTAATAAGTTCTAAGGAGGTAGAGGTAGTAGTATTGCTAATAGTTTAGTAAGGGTATATAGGTTAGCTAAAGCAGACGTTAGGCTCGCTAGCGCGCTAGCTATAGCTTTACCCGCGCTATATATATTAATTCTAAGCTTCTAAGTATAGTAACGTATACTAGGCTCTTTATAGTCGGCAATTATAGTTAGTAACCTAGTATTATATATATTATTATTATTCCCTCCTCTATCCTAGCTAGTAAACTAGTAGCGTAGATAACTATATAGGTATATATCCTTCGCTTATAGAGTAACGCGCTTCGCGTAGATCGCTAGAAGGTTAGAAATCTCGAACTCTATAACGAGAAATGCCTCCGCTACTTCTTATAAGCATTTAAGTACTGCTACCTAAATTCTAATAATGTCGCTACTATCTCTATCTATTATAATCTCGCGGATAACGCGCTAAAAAGAGACCCTCCGAATATATAAAGCTATCGTTCGCTAAAGCTTACGAATCTCTTATAAGGCTACTATCCTTAGCTTTAACCTCGTTTTCGAGATACTAGACTTACTAGCTCTCGTTCGTTACTATATCGTCCTTATAGCTATTACTTTTTTCCGTAGAACTACTAGCTTCCTACGAGACTCGTCGTCTAGTACTATAGCCTTTAGTAGCCGTATTCGCTACTACTTAATAGCCTTATTTCCTACGCGTAGAAATAGTACTAACGGCAGTATATTAGTATCTATATTAGGATATACTCGTAGAGGAGGGCTCGAGTTAAACTCTATATTAGAGTCCGCTTAAGAAATAAGAGAAGGTATTAAGTAGTATAAATAGAGATATTAAAGAGTTAGAAGGAGCGAATAGATAAAGGTACGAGAGAGAAGAGCTAGGGCGGATAGGAGTACTAGAAAATCGTATACGACCGCCGGAATACGCGGGCCTATAGAGGGGGGAGTTAGAGTTTAATAGCGCTATATAGTAGAACTATATCGTATTCTACTACTATATTAGGATACTCTTATCGATCTTTACCTAGTAGAAGTTATACTTACGCGAACGCTATAATCGCTTTCGCTACTCTATAGAATATAGTAATAGACGCAAATATTTACTATAGTATAGATTATATCCGGGTATTATATAGATAATATCGACTATAGTATATATATTTCGTTATTCGAAGTAATCTACGAATATATAAAAGACTATAGAAGGGAAAGAGCTAGACTTACTAGTACTCTATAGTATTACTAGTTAAGGAGTCGTAATATAGTAGTAGAATAGAAAAATAGACTCTCTAGCCTATCTTTATATTAAGGAACTAAGTCGTTATAATAGTAGAAGAGAAAAAATAATTATCGATACTACTTTAATATTAAGAAGAGGAGCGGTTATCGATAGTATAAGCTAAGAAGTAACTATTAACGCTAAAGAGACTAGTAGTCGTCGATAGTATAAACTAAAAAGTAATCGTCCGCGCTAAGTAGACGAGTAGTCGTCGATAATATAAGCTAAGAAGTAGCTATCTACGCTAAGGAGATAAGCGGTCGTTAATAGTATAAGCTAAGAAGTAACTATTAGTAACGAGTAGACGAGTAGTCGTCGAGGGTATAAGTATATAGTAGTTACTCTTTTCGGCTAGCGATAGTAAGGTTAATCTAAGTAACGTATACGATAGCTTCTAGCTCTAGAGTACGTCTATAGCTTTCGCTATTCGTATATAGTTATATATATTAGTATACGCTATATTAGGTAAGCGATATATTATATAATATCGCCGACTATAATAGCCGACTATAGTATAAGAAGCTAAACTCTACGTATAGAAGTAAGCTAGCGGCTAGGCAGAAATAGCCGCGTACTAAGCTTCTAGCGTACCTAAAGCTAGAATTCGTCGCACTTAGCTCCTACTATAATAACTACTACCTTAACCGCTACTATACCCGTATTGCCGCCGAATTTTAAGCGTATATTTACTATATACCTCGCGATACTTATCTTTTCCTAGCGACTAAACTTATAATAATAGCGCGATAAAAGTAACGTCCGATAAGTGCTGCGCTCTCTAATAGTCTATAGAAGCGTCCTCGCCTCGTAGATAAGGATTTAGATAGTATAAGTACTTCTATACTTTAGATATAACTAGGCGCTATAAGGAAAGATATAGATACCTACTCTTCTAATTCTAATACTCTTCGCGAGCGTAGCTAGCGCGTAGATATATCGCCTAAGAAAGCTATAGTAGATAAGTAGCGTAAAGCTAGAAATAAGTCCTTTACTCGGTAGAAGAAGCTTTTAATCGGCTCTAATAATATATAGAGCTCCCTATTAAAGGAGTAGTAGTAGAAGAAGATTAAGGTATAGAGAGAGGAGCACTATGCTTAGTACGACTAGATAGCGTAAGTAATAATCTATATAGTTAGCTAATATAGTCGGTAGTACTAATATATAATAGAGACGATAAGAAACGCAAGCGCGCGCGGGATAGGCCTACTATATAGGTAGCGAACTAAGATAAGGAAAGCTTCTATTTTAATATTAAGAAGAAGAAAGGCGCGGACGACCCGCACTATAACTATAACTACTA
The DNA here is from genome assembly GCA_022702355.1 of Cercospora zeina. Taxonomy (NCBI): domain Eukaryota; kingdom Fungi; phylum Ascomycota; class Dothideomycetes; order Mycosphaerellales; family Mycosphaerellaceae; genus Cercospora; species Cercospora zeina. Next base: position 4,703,047 of record JAKLWX010000005.1, read on the forward strand.
GTATAATACTAATTAGTCTAAGTTAGGTCCGGAGGCACCCTACGTATTACTAGTAAGGTCGGCCGGTACTAGCTATAAAAGAACTAACCTCTACCTTCGAGTCGCTACTAGGAGCGAGTAGGCCGTATAGAGGAGCTACGCCGTCTACGCCTTTTAGAATAAAGCTATTCGATAGTTTAAGAAGAAGGTATATACGCTTACGATACTACGCGCGTAATATAGGAGTTAAGCCGAGTTTATCGTATAACTAATAAAAGAGACGCCGAGTTCCTCGTAGTAAGAAATAGACCTTATTAAGAGGCTATAATTTAGGAATAAGAGGAGATACGTATTCTAAGTATTAAAAGCGGACGTAAGTAGCTCTTATTAAGAGTATATCGCTACTAGAACTAATAGCTTCTTTAGGACGTATTTAAGTACCTCCGATTAGACTAAAAGTATACTCTATGCTCTACGAAGCCTTATATAGAGCTTATAAAATTAGTCCGTATATTAGTATCTATAGCGAAAGCGAAGGTAAATTAGTGCCGACTATGCCTACCGACTATATACTAACTAGTAGTAGGAGCTAATAGTAGAAGGCCGTCTTCTAACTATAACGGAAATTTTCCTACTCTATTACTATATAGTATATCGCAACTATCTCTCCTAGAAGTCCTCTAAGTTTAATATAGCTAATCGCTTTACTTAGACTCTAGAAGTCCTAGATTAGCTTATCCTATTAGAATACGATTAGGATAGTAATAGGTTCCGGAAGCTAGTTACGTCTAAAGCGTAGGCTAAGCGAAATAGGCTAGCGTTCTAGTTATACGCTTATAAGTTCGATATAAAGAAGTCGGTATACGAAGAGCTTCTATAGGAAATATAGCTCGATTCTAAGTAGAAAGGAGGACTTAGCTTTTAGGATATCGTCGAGTAGCTTCTAGGTACGTCTATAAATAAGCTCGCTATCTCCGAGACCTTTATACGTAAATTCTAGTCGCTAGAGATAGGGTTTATATAGAAGCTCTATAACTCCTCTTAGGCTAGGTAGAATACGAATAGCTAATTAGTACTACTATATCTCGTAAGTTAAGATTTATTGCAGCCGCCGATAGTATATCGGTCTGCAGTTTACGTCGTAGTACTAGCCGGCCCTCTTTAACTTATATCTCTTATCTCTACCTCTCGATCTATATTAGCCTACCGAATATATAATTCTCCTTTATAATTCTTATAGACGGCTTAAGTCTTACCTTCGATAGCGAAGTATATTTAATGCTAGCCTTATTCTTTTATATAGTAGTTACGCCTTTAAAGATATACTACTACTTTTTCTTTAGAGCTAGTACTAGATCTAGGAGCTCTAGCTATACCTTAAACTTCTAGCTTGCTATATTCTTTTTCTCCTTCTTACTCTTAGTATCGTTTCTAGCCTTCTACTATATAGTATTATATCGCTTTACGTAGTCTTTAGGTAGTTTCTAAATTCTCTCTATAATAGGTTTATCTACTTAGGCTAAGTCTAACTCTACTTTTTCGACTTAAGCTTTATTAATACTACTAGCCTCTTACGCTAGTAAGATACTTGCTCTCGAAGACGACTATAGCGTTACTATAATTAAAGAGTACTTAGTACTTTTATTAGTCGCGACTATTACGAGCTTAATAAGAGTACTAGAGGTGCCCGTCTCTATAACGCTACTAGGATAGGCCGTCGGCCTATAATAGAGATACCTCGCTAGTACTTATACTAATAAAACTTAATCGCCCTTATAAATATTATTTACCTCTATTACTCTACTAGCTTTTACTTTCTAGTTCTATAATTCCTTCTTAGTACTATATACTTTATATTATAGTATTACTAGTATATCTTATAACTCCGATACGACGTAGTAGTACTATACTTCCTTCTTTCTTAAGACGTATAAGTATATAGCTTCGCGAATAATAGACTAACTTCGAATCGCAGCTATCTCTCGTCGACTCTAGTCCGATTAAGAAGGTAGTTTGTTTGTTTGTTTATTTATTTATTCTATTAACGTGCTATAGGAGTCGAAGACTATATAGTACGGGTAGGCCGAGGCCTATCTAGTCGTAAGAGAAAAAGCCTCCTAGGCTATAAAAACTCTTTAGTCGTAGGGGTGTCTTATTCGCGCTAGAAACGGATATTATAGGCCGATGCCTAGGGGAACTAGAATTTCGCTTAGTGCGCCTTAGCGCTAAGCGCTAAGCCCTATATATAGAATTTTAGCATTTAAAATTAGTTCTAGCAGATATAGCTAGTATAGTACATCGAGTCGGTATAGAGGCCTCTATTTCTATTCGTCTCGGACCTAGAGGGTCGTCTCTAGGAATATATATTCTAGGTAGGAAGGGTCTACCTTTCTCCCTTCCTTCTATAGCTCTTTTTAGTAGGTAAATAGCTAATCTCTTACCTAGTAGCTGCCTCCTCTCTCTGCTCCTATCCTGCCTACTTCTATTCTATCCTCTCTTTTCTACCTCTTCTACGGTAGGGTTCTGCCTTAGTTCGTTAGGTAGTCTTAGGGTTGTCTTAGGGTAGTAGTTCTTATCTTAGTTCTTATCTTATCGGGTATACGGCTAGCGGCAGCGAAGTAGGATTGTCTTATATGCCCTTATACTTTGCTAGTATACTCGAGAGCATCTATTTCTACCTATAGCCGCGTAGAGGCGTATAATAGGACTTCGTAGGCTTAAGAAGGTAGTATAATAGTAAAGGAAGGGATGCTATACGATTATAAATACCTTAAGTAGTCGAGCTAGTACGCGAGATAGGATACTATCTCTAGCTAACCTTACTAAGCTACTAGAGAATTCTAAGGACTAGGTCGAAACTAATAGCGTATAGATATAGTAGCGGGAGTATACCTAGTCGTTCGAGGGCTTTTACTATTACTATTAGTAGCTCGAAGAGGCGAGGTATTACGATAAGTATAGTAGAATGTCTTTAAACCCTATAAAATAAAACTCGAATACGCGAACGTTATAGGCCTAGAGATTTTTCGTTAAAGGTATAGACTAAGAAACGTACGCCCCGAGAGTTATTTATAAAGGATATAATAGAGTTATTAAATACCTAGGACTAGGTAATAGAATAAAAGCTCTATAAAAGCACCTCGATTTAGTAGATAGATTAATCTTATTGCCGGTCTACCTCTTTATCTAGAGTAAGCAGCTTTGCTCTAGTATTATATAAAAGGGAAAATTCTATAAAAAACCTCTTATCTTCCTCTTTATATTTATAGTTAGGAGTTACTTCTTCTATCTTGCCTTTCCTTAAGTAAAGTTAGGCTCTCTTATTGCCTTACTCTCCTTCCTAGACTCCTCTTTATCTCCTTATCTCTTTATAGCTTCGTTCTCCTTTATTAATCTCTTTCTTAGCTAGGGAGAACTAGTCTAATAATCCCTCTTAGATTAGCTACTTAGCTATAGTATTAAGGCCTCTTAGTATTAAGTATATATTTTCCTATAAGCTAGTTCCTACTGCTATAAATAGCTAATATCTATTACTTTAATAGTTTTAGTAGGATATGCAAATATACTTAGTATCCTAGATACCTTAGTTATATAAGTATATTAGGATAACTCCTAGGACTCTCCTCTTTATTAGGTATGCCCTAAGTCTAATATATCCTATCCTAATTAGAGTAATTATCGTACTTATAGGCCTTAGGGCCTCCTTATAAATCTCTCTAGCCCTAAATTGTCCTACTATAGCCTATACTACTAGTTGCTCCCTTATTATGCCCCTCTTTTATCTAGCCTTCTTCTATTCTTAGTCCTATCTAGTAAGCTCCTACTAGTTCTTAACTCCTATCCTTATTTAGGATAGCCTCTAGCTTAGAGTTATCTTCTAAATTTCCTATACTCTTATCTTATATTACCTACTATACTAGTTACCTCTTCTCCTTGCTCTTTATTTCCTTTAAGTAATTCTCTTATATACTTACTTAATATACTAGTAGGTTAAGTTGCCTACTTTATTCCCTATATATTATCTAGTAAGGTCTTAAGTATAGAGCTAGATTAGAGAGATACTTGCTTCCTTCTAAAGGACTATAGCTATAACTAACTTATATATACTTATAATATTCCTTAGAGCTTAGTTCTAGACTTGCTTAATTAGTTTAGTAAGGCCTTTATTATATTTACTTATTCCTTCTAGGTTAAACTAGGTTTAGTATCTATATACTAGGGCTAGCTTAATAACTATAGTATAGATATGTCTTGCTTTCTTAAATAATACTCCTTAGGTAGACTTATATAGCCTCTATAAGGACTAGATCTAGTATATACCTTTCTTAGCTACCTTCTTAATATATAGGCCTTACTTAAGTTTAGTATCTACTTAAACTTTTAATAGTCTTAGGGATAAGATAGGTTTACTTTTAAAGCTAGGGATCTAGACTATAGCCTAGAGGTTATAGTTCCTTCTTCTTAAAAAATAGATAAGCTAATACTTCTATAGTATAAAGGCTACTTTATATCTTATTACCTACTTTATATATTTATTATAGGCTTTCTCTAGTTGTTTATAGTTCTCCTCTATAGATATACTATATATAAGGATATTAGAATTATTAATAAACCTTATTACTATAGTATTACCTTCTTAGAGTAATAGGAGAAGTATAGATATAAAGAATAAGAATAGGATTAGTAATAGTATTAATCCTTAAAGGATTCTAGTATCTTGCTTTCTCTTCTAGTTTATAAATTCTCCTAGCTTAAGACAAGTTATCCTATCTTAGAGGAATAACTAAATAAACTTAATTAGCTAGTCTAGATAGCCCTATATTCTAATATTATAAAGGAGTCTCTAGTAGGATACTTTATCGAATGCCCTAGATATATCTAGGTAGAGTATTAAAGCTACTACTTTAGGCTTAGCTTTCTAGATTGTCCTAACTTGTTTAGTAATAAGGTTAAGTACTATAATCGTAGATCTTCCTAGTTTTATACCTATTTATAATTCTAGTAGTAGGCCTCTCTCTTTTACTACTTTAGATATTCTCTTTATAACTACTACTTCTAGTACCTTAGCTAAAGTATTAAGAAGTACTATTAGCTTATATGCTCCTAGCTTAGTATAGTTAGGCTTCTATAGCTTCCTAATAACTATAGTAATAGAGTATTTAAATAGCTTTAGGTAGTATACTTAGCTAATATAGGCTATAAAGAGCTTAGTTAGGAATAGTATAATCTCCTATTAATATTTCTTAAGTAGTATATTCTAGATCTAGTTTAGGCCTAGAGCCTTCTTACTTAGGATCTTTTTAAGTATTATAAGGACCTCTCCTTTAGATACCTTATCTTCTATTTAGAACTAAGCTAGGAGGTCTATATTTAGGATATCTCTTAGGTCTACTTTAACTAGTAGTAGGAGGAAGTAGTTTATAAGGATTCTTACTTTACCTTTATTTATATAACTATCTTAGTATATACTATTACTTAATATAGGAAATTATAGTAGTATATATCCTTATTATGCTTTTTCTCTTATCTATCTTACTAGCTTCTATATCCTACTCGGGTCCTTAGTAATCTTACTAACTATTTATCTTTAGGATATATTTATTACTTTCTTAACTAGCTTATTCTTCTTATAGCTAGTATCTAGGTAGTATTTATAGTTCTTTTTAGACTTTATAGCCTTCTAGGCTCTTCTTACTACCTTAGTAGCCTTAATTGCTTTACTATACTCTACTAGCTATTCTGCCTTTATATATTATAATAGCTTTATATATAGGACTACCTCCTTTACTACCTCTTAAAGGGCTTTCTAAAGAGCTTATACTACCTTATCTAGCTCTTAGTAGTTCTTAAGTAGTAGTAGCTCTAGCTTCTTTATAGCTTTTTAAACCTTCTACCTTACCTTCTCCTACTTAACTTTTATCTATTATAGTCTTAGGCTCTAGTTTTTCTAGTATAGGTTTATAGGCTAGTCTATAATAGTTAGAATTAGGATATAGTCTAATCTAAATACGTTATTAGCTATTAGCTTATAGCTCTATAGTCTCTATTAGATAGCTTAGCTAGCTAGGATTAGGTTAAGTGTTTAGTAGCTAGAGTTATATCTCTCCTATATAATAGTTCCTAGTTCTAGTAGGAGATATAGGCCTGCCTATATAGCTATCTAGATAAGGGTATCTACTATATTATATTATAACTAGACTAGGTTTCCTCCCTATAGTAGGTAATAGAGATTAAAGTCTCTAACTACTATAGTCTTACCTATAGCTGCTTCTTAGGCCTCCTAAATAGCTATTTCTAGCTATATAAGTATACCTATTATATTATAGGATTTAGGGCCTAATAGGTTATAGTAGTTATAGATAGTAATAGGTTTCCCTTAGGTTATTACTATAATAGAGAGAAGGTCTCCTAACTAGCTATTTATAATATCCTACTTTAATATATCTAGCTCTTCTAATACTAGGAATGCAACTCTTAGGTACCTATTCGTTAGAAGGACTTAGTAGTAGCTCTTTTTTGTTTTAGTTTTCCTATTTACTAGGTTAATCTATAGTTCTTATAGTGCTATAATCTAGGTAGTTCTTAGGTCTAAGCTATCTACTAGTAGTACTTAAGTAGTAGGTATATAGTTTATATTATATTAGTAGATCTATAGGTTATATCTATTTATTTTATTTAGTTATAATAGTCTCCTCTAGCTTAGCTCTCTCTCCTTATTAAGCCTCTTATATACTCTTAGCTTATATATATATTAGGAGCTTATTTATCTATCTCCTACTATTTATAATAGTAGAGTTAGATCTTAATAGCTTTCCTAGTAGCTTATTCTATCTTGCTTAGCTGCTTTATAGTACCTCTTTAGCTTAAAGCTATTTTACTAAGCTTATTAGTTTCCTCTTCTTATTAGTTACTATAGTAAATCCTTCTTTATTATAAGTTAGTTATACTAGAGTTTGCTTTCCTCTAAAGAACTCTAAGAATATTCTAGCCTTAGCTATTACTACTTATTTATATTTATATATCCTTGCTTATACTAAATAGTCTCTTTTATAGTTATAGTATTTCCTCTTTTATATAGTATAATTAAATGTTTTATAGTTTATAAAGCAGGCTTTATATCTGTCCTTAGCTTCCTTATAGTATATAGTAATATATCTAAACTTATTATACTTTATATACTATATAACTCTTTATTATAGGTAGTAGATTTCTATTAGGTAGAAGTTTACTTTAATAATAAATCCTTTCTAAGCTATAGCCCTTACTATTTACTTATCTTAGAACTTTATAACTATTATAGAGTATCTCTAGCCTTCTTTAGCTTTAGGGCTCTTTATCTATATAGCTTACTTAATCCTTATATTTAAGAACTATAAGATGTTCTCCTCCTCTATTACCTTAATATATTCCTTAGCTCTAGTATCTTAGTTTGCTCTAACTCTATATATAAGCACTCTATATAGATGTTTAGTAACCTAGGCTCTAGGCTAGGCTATATATATCTAATCCTAGTTCTTCTCTAGCTTTACTCTTTCTTACTCCTTATAGAGGAGTACTTTAAAGTCCCTACTAGATAGCTTCTAGACTATAGCTACCTGCTAGATTCTAAGCTTTACTCTAATTTCCTTCCTACTTATTCCTCTAATCTTATCTCTTTCTTCCTATATGCCTATCTTAATTATAATTGCTATAGTTGCCTAAGGTATTATTTGTTATTTGTTTATTCTATTAACGTACTATAGGAGTCGAAGACTATATAGCATAGGTAGGCCTAATACCTAACCGGTCGTAGAAGAGAGAGAAAAGCCTCCTAGGCTAAAAAACTCTTAGTAGTAGGAGTGTCTTATTCGCGCTAAAAACGGATATTATAGGCCGATGCCTAGGGGAACTAGAATTTCGCTTAGTGCGCCTTAGCGCTAAGCGCTAAGCCCTATATATAGAATTTTAGTATCTAAAATTAGTTCTAGTAGATATAGCTAGGGCAGTTATTATAGAGTATCTCTAGCCTTCTCTAGCTTTAGGGCTCTTTATCTATATAGCTTGCTTAATTCTTATATTTAGGAACTATAAGATATTCTCCTCCTCTATTACCTTAATATATTCCTTAGCTCTAGTATCCTAGTTTGCTCTAACTCTATATATAAGCACTCTATATAGATGTTTAGTAACCTAGGCTCTAGGCTAGGCTATATATATCTAATCCTAGTTCTCCTCTAGCTTTACTCTTTCTTACTCTCTATAAAGAAGTACTTTAAAGTCCCTACTAGATAGCTTCTAGACTATAGCTACCTACTAGATTCTAAGCTTTACTCTAATTTCCTTCCTACTTATTCCTCTAATCTTATCTCTTTCTTCCTATATGCTTATCTTAACTATAATTACTATAGTTACCTAAGGTATTATCTATATCGGGGTCTAGATTTAGGCTGCCTTTTAGGCCTATAATTATCCTATATTATAGCTATCTAGCTTCTTCTAAAGGGTTCTCTAGATGTTCTAAAGAGTAGAGGAGATAGCCTATATCTAAGCCTAATAGAGAAGAGCCTATTAAGCTCTTTAAAGAAGAGAGAGGAAAGAGGAGTTAGAGTAGTCGTAGGGAGAGTTAAGGGCTTTTTAGATAGTTTCTATAAGGGTTATTAGGTTCTTTTAAAGCTAGGTACTTACTATATTAGTCTCTAGTAGTGTCTTCTAGCTCTAAGGGCTAGTTTAGTAGTTTCTAATAGGTTATCGCTATTCTTAGGTTCTAAGGGTGCTAGCCTCTTCTCCCTTAGGCGCTATACTCTCTCTAAGGTTCTTCTATTGCTCTAGATAGATAGTCGCATGCTATAAGGCCTTAAGGCCTCCTAGTAGCTAATTCTTCGCCTACTAGAGGTATATGTTTTTAATATTAGCTCCTAGTATTAATATAGCTATAGTATAAGTCGTTATAATAGTAGAAGAAAAAAGAATTATCGATACTACTTTAATATTAAGAAGAGAAGTAGTTATTAATAGTATAAGCTAAGAAGTAACCGTCGACGCTAAGGATACTAGTAGTCGTCGATAGTATAAACTAAGAAGTAATCGTCTATACTAAGAAGACGAGCGGTCGTCGATAATATAAGCTAAGAAGTAACTATCGGCGACGAGTAAATAAGTAATCGTTAAGAGTATAAGTATATAGTAGTTACCTTTTTTAGCCGGCGATAGTAAGGTTAATCTAAGTAATATATACGACGAGTTCTAGCTCTAGAGTACGTCTATAGCTATTGCTATTTATATATAGTTATATATATTAATATACGCTATATTAAGTAAGCGATATATTATATAATATCGCTAACTATAGTAGCCGACTATAGTATAAGAAGCTAAACTCTACGTATAGAGGTAAGCTAGCGGCTAGGCAGGAATAGCTACGTAATAAGCTTCTAAGATACTTAAAGCTAGAATTCGTCGTACTTAGCTCCTACTATAATAACTACTACCTTAAATACCGCTATACTTATATTACTATTAAATTTTAAGTATATATTTACTATATAACTCGCGATACTTATCTCTTCTTAGTAACTAAACTTACGATAATAGTATACTAAAAGCAATATTTAATAAGTGCTATACTCTTTAATAGTTTATAGAAGCGTCCCTACCTTATAAATAAGGATTTAGATAGTATAAGTACTTCTATACTTTAGATATAACTAGGCGCTATAAGGAAAGATAAAAATACTTATTCTTCTAATCTTAATACTCTTCGCGAGCGTAGCTAGCGCGTAGATATATCGCTTAAGAGAGCTATAGTAAATAAGTAGCGCAAAGCTAGAAATAAGTCCTTTACTTAGTAGAAGAAGCTTTTAATCGGCTCTAATAATATATAGAGTTCCTTATCGAAAGAGTAGTAGTAGAAGAAGATCGAGGCCTAAAAAGAGAAGTACTACGCTTAGTACGACTAGATAGCGTAAGTAATAATCTATATAGTCGGCTAATATAGTTAGTAGTACTAACGTATAATAGAGACGATAAGAAATATAAGCGCGCGCGAGATAGGCCTACTATATAAGTAGCGAACTAGAATAAGAAAAGCTTCTATTTTAATATTAAGAAGGAGAAACGCGCGGACAACTTATACTATAACTATAACTACTACTATAATACTAATTAGTCTAAGTCGAGTCCGGAGGCACTCTATATATTACTAGTAAGGTCGGTCGGTACTAGCTATAAAATAACTAACCTCTACCTTTAAGTTACTACTAAGACTAAGTAAGCTATATAGAGGAGCTACGCCGTCTACGCCTTTTAAAATAAAGCTATTTAATAGTTTAAGAAGAAGGTATATACGCTTACGATACTACGTATATAATATAAGAGTTAAGCCGAGTTTATTATATAACTAATAAAGAAGAGGCCGAGTTCCTCGTAGTAAGAAATAGACCTTATCGAGAGGCTATAATCTAGGAATAAGAGGAGATACGTATTCTAAGTATATAGAGCAGACGTAAGTAGCTCTTATTAAGAGTATATTACCGCTAGAACTAATAGCTTCTTTAGGACGCATTCGAATACCTCTAATTAGACTAGAAGTATACTCTATGCTTTATAGAGCCTTATAAAGGGCTTATAAAATTAGTCTGTATATTAGTATTTATAGCGAAAGCGAAGGTAAATTAGTACTAACTACGCCTACTAACTATATACTAACTAGTAGTAGGAGCTTATAGTAGAAGGCCGTCTTCTAACTATAACGGAAATTTTCCTACCCTATTACTATATAGTATATCGTAACTATCTCTCTTAGAAGTCCTTTAAGTTTAATATAGCTAATCGCTTTTCTTAGACTTTAGAAGTCCTAGATTAGCTTATCCTATTAGGATACGATTAAAATAGTAATAGGTTCTAGAAGCTAGTTACTTCTAAAGTATAGGCTAAGCGAAATAGGCTAGCGTTCTAGTTATACGCTTATAAGTTTAATATAAAGAAGTTAGTATACGAAGAGCTTCTATAGAAAATATAGCTCGATTCTAAGTAGAAAGAAGGACTTAGCTTTTAGGATATCGTCGAGTAGCTTCTAAGTATATCTACGAATAAGCTCGCTATCTTCGAGACCTTTATATATAAATTCTAGTCGCTAGAGATAGAGTTTATATAGAAGCTCTATAACTTCTTTTAAGCGAGGTAGAATATAGATAGCAAATTAGCGCTACTATAACGCTACTAGAATAGGCCGTCGGTCTATAATAGAGATACCTCGCTAGTACTTATACTAATAAAACCTAATTGCCTCTATAAATATTATTTACTTCTATTACTCTACTAGCTTTTACTCTCTAGTTCTACGATTCCTTCTTAGTATTATATACTTTATATTATAGTATTACTAGTATATCCTACGACTCTAATACGACGTAGTAGTATTATACTTCCTTCTTTCTTAAGACGTATAAGTATATAGCTTCGCGAACGATAAACTAACTCCGAATCGTAGCCGTCTCTCGTTAACTCTAAGAGTCTAGTCCGATTAAGAGAGTAGTATAATAGTAGAGGAAGGGACGCTATACGATTGCGAATACCTCGAGTAGTCGAGCCGGTATATAAAATAGAATACTACTTCTAGCTAACCTTACTAAGCTAATAGAGGATTCTAAGAACTAGGTCGAAACTAATAGCGTATAGATATAGCAGCGGGAGTATACTTACTCGTTCGAGGGCTTTTACTACTACTATTAGTAGCTTAAAGAGGCGAGGTATTACGATAAGTATAGTAGAATATCTCCGAACTCTATAAAATAGAACTCGAATACGCGAACGTTATAGGCCTAAAGATTCTTCGTTAAAGGTATAGACTAGGAAACGTACGCCCCGAGGGTTATTTATAGGAAATATAATAGAGTTATTAAATACTTAAGACTAAGTAACGGAATAAAAGCTCTATAAAAGCACCTCGATTTAGCTAACTACGAAGATACCTCTATAGAGCGTAGAGTTACTAGAGAAGTTATTAAGGCTACTAAAGATTAATCTATAAGTTTTATATATATTTTTATAGAAATAAGATACTACTATACTAACTAAGCTTATCGACTACGCTCGCTAACTACGCTTTATAGAGATATATAACGTAGATATACTAATAGTCCTTATTTATAGAAATAGCTTAAGAATAGTTATACTAGAATAGAGTACCTAGACTAGTTAAAGTTTCTAGAGTTATATAGGCTTATAGTTTCCTAGCTAGGCTTACTCTTAAACTTCTTCGAAAGTCCTATAGTTTAGCGTACTTATAAATATCTATTAGAGAAGACTAGATCTATTAACTTTAAGAGCGCCGCTACGACTAAGTTATATATCTAGAGCGTAGTCGATTACTCTAAGGATAATCTAAAACGTTAGCTATCTAGAACCTTCTAGGTAGCTATTGCCCTTAATAGTTAGTATACTAGAGTGCTCTAAGTATTATTCCTTACGATACGAGGCTACTAGATTAATAGCGAGTAGGCCTAGTATAAGGCTATACTAGCCTTTCTATATATTTCGAGCTATTATACGGGCGAAGTCCTAGTAGACCTACTATTCGACGTACTTACCTATTTTAAAATCTCTAATAGGCTTATAGCGCTAATAGCGGACAATACTTCTAATAATAATATACTATATATAGCTATATACGTATCCTTCCTATATATATACCTCTTAACTAACGAGTTCTAGCGTCGAGGCTATTAATATTTACTTCTATAAGCGTACGCGTATAGCGAAGCTATTAGTCTCGATTAAATAACTTCCTCTCTAAGGAATAGATAGAGATATAAGAGAGATATTAGATACTAAAGACTACGAGTTCTCCCGTCTAGAATAGTTCTTATACTTTATATATATAATCTAGCTCTCCTTAAGGAAGTTCTTTACTACTCTTAAGATCGAGCTAAGAAATAAAGAATAGGAACGATAAGACGAGAAGATATAAACGACGCCTTACGTTAGCTTAAAGTAGGAAGTCTAGCTACGATTCTAATAAAGGTACTATATATTCTCCCTACGAAGTTTATTTATTTATTTATTCTATTAACGTGCTATAGGAGTCGAAGACTATATAGCACGGGTAGGCCTAATGCCTAACTAGTCGTAGGAGAGAGAGAAAAGCCTCCTAAGCTAAAAAACTCTCGGTCGTAGAGGTATCTTATTCGCGCTAAAAATAGATATTATAGGCCGATGCCTAGGGGAACTAGAATTTCGCTCGGTGCGCCTTGGCGCTAAGCGCCAAGCCCTATATAGAATTTTAGCATCTAAAATTAGTTCTAGTAGTAGATATAGCTAGTATAGTATATCGAGTTAGTATAGAAGGCCGTTACTTCTATTTATCTCGGACTTAGAGAGTCGTCTCTAGGAATATATATTCTAGGTAGGAAGAGTCTGCCTTTCTCTCTTCCTTCTATAGCTCTTTTTAGTAGGTAAATAGCTAATCTCTTACTTAGTAGCTATCTTCTCTCTCTACTCCTATCCTATCTACTTCTATTCTATCCTCTCTTTTCTACCTCTTCTATAGTAGGGTTCTGCCTTAGTTCGTTAGGTAGTCTTAGTAGTCTTAGGGTTATCTTAGGGTAGTTCTTATCTTATCGAGTATACGGCTAGTAGTAGCGAAGTAGGATTGTCTTATATGCTCTTATACTTTACTAGTATACTCGAGAGTATCTATTTCTACCTACGGCCGCGTAGAGGCGTATAATAGGACTTCGTAGGCTCTCCCTACGAAGTATATATATTTAGTAAACGTAGTCGGTAGAAGCTATACTAATAACCGCTCTCTATAAAGTTCCGTAAACTTATAGTTAAGGTAAACTCTAGTACTTAACGCTTCGAGACTTTTATAGTACTATAGCGAAAGAGGATTATAGATCTATATCTATACTCGAAACGGTATAAATAGTAGAAGAAGACGCTTAATAGAGTTTTACGCCTAATATAAGATATAAAGACCCGTTAGAGCTTAACTACGATTATACTAATACGTAGTTCTTAACTACGAGATATTATTAACGAGTATATTAAGAACGAGGGTTAGCCTAAACTTAAGCTAACCGCTATAGAATAGAAGAGAGTAAAATATATTATTAACCTTACTACTCCTTTTACTAAGGCTACGATATAGATCGGTACGATAAAGGGGCTAATAATCTACCTCGTTCTTAGCTACTATAATATCTTATTCGATATTCTAGATATTACGAATAAGAAACTTAAATATAAAATATAACTCTAGTAAAAGAAGATTTATTCCGCTTTATAAGCTATATAGATAAAGCTTAAGAAGTACTATACTACTACCTAGGAGCGATTTAGTAATATATATAGTATTATAATTCTTCTTAATCTAGTAATAAAATAGGCTTTCTAGGACCGCGAGGCCTTCTCTAGCGAGAGGCTCGATTCCTTCTTTAAGAATTACTACTAGTTAAAATTCTAGGTCGAATATACGCGATATAAGCCTCTCGTAGCTACGTCCTAGTCTAGGCTAAAAAAGGCCTTATACCGCTCCGCGATATTATTCGTAATAGATCTCTATAGTAGATTAGATAGTAATAACTCCGACTTTAATTAAAGAGTATCTAGACGGCCGCGGTAGACCGTATAGCTATTAGCTAATTCGGACGAGGTATCTCGTTATTACTACGCTAGATTTAAGAACTCGGCTGCCTATTCTATAGAGTATCCGCTCTAGTTATAAAAGATAATCGTATTAGAATATCTAGGTTACGCGCTAATAGCTTAGGATATCCTCTTTATTCTAGTAGCTAGAACTAGTTATAAGCGCGACTTTAGTATAGCGCGTTATTAGAGCTAATAAAATCGGTTCTACGATCCCTCGACGTTTAGTAATATTATATACTATTGTTCTCGAGAGCGTAACGCATAGTAATAGGCTCGGAATTCGCTTATAGAGAAGGCGCTACTAATATTAACTACGTTCGAGCCTTTAAATAATATAGTTAATTAGTAGTAGGAGTAGCTCGAGGCGGATTAGCAGGCGTTAGTAAGTACTAAATAGAGTAACTTTAACTCGATTAGTAATAATAAAGAGGATATAGTACTAATATATCTTCGGTATAGTACTTAGTAAAGGAAGTATTTGCTTTTACGTTATACCTATAAAGTAGAATAGACTTCGTAGTCGCTACTCTTAATCGTATTAAATTCCGATATATCGTAGTTAGTAAGTATAGTTAGTATCCTTATTTTTCTCTATAACTATAGTTACTAGTTTTACTAGCGCTTCTAATATACTATATTACTAAGTTCTATATATACGTATATCTAGTATTAGAGTAATTCTATTATCCCTATAGCGACCTAGTTTTATTCCCTAGTATTAGACCTATCTTTTTAAACTTAGGTCTCTATAAAGACCTATATAGAAACTAGTAGTATTTAGACCCGACCTATCGCTTTTATATTAGGTTAGAGACTCTATCGATTTAGGTCTTAGGTTAGTTCCTAAGGGAACTAACTTAAAGTCGAGGACCTATTCTAACTTCTAATAAGAACGATATAGTAACGAATAAGAGCTAGTAAGTCTAGTATCTCGAAAAGATAGTTAAAGCTAAGGACGGTAACCTTACGAGAGATTCGTAAGCTTTAGCGAATAATAGCTTTATATATCTAGAGGGACCTTTTTTAGTACGTTATCCGCGAGATTATAATAGATAGAAGTAGTAGCGATATTATTAGAATTTAAGCTATAGTACTTAAATACTTATAGGAAGCGGCGGAGGCTTTTCTCGTAATAGAGTTCGAGATTTCTAACTTTCTAGCGATCTACGCGAAGCGCGTTACTTTATAAGCGAAGGATATATACCTATATAGTTATCTACGCTACTAGTTTACTAGCTAGAACGAAGAAGGCAATAATAATATAGGTATATAATACTAGGTTACCGACTATAATTGCCGACTATAAAGAGCCTAGTATACGTTACTATACCTAGAAGCTTAGAATTAATATATATAGCGCGGGTAAAGCCGTAGTTAGCGCGCTAGCGAGCCTAATAGCTACCTTAGCTAACCTATATACTCTTACTAAACTATTAGTAATACTACTACCTCTACCTTCTTAGAACTTATTAGCGGTCGCGCTTTATTAGTATATTATTATCGCCTTGCTTTTCTTTACCTTCTAACGAATTTTCGTATTACGTATACGAAGTAAACCGCTGCGTACGTTAATCGTAGCTTAATCGACTACTTTTCTCCCGCCTCTTTATATATTTATAATAGCTTAACTTCCTACTAATAAGCCTAGCTAGTTTGCTAAGTAATACTTCTCTAGCTAAGATATAGCGTCTAGCTCTTCTTTATTTAAAAACTCTTCTCTACTCGAAAACTCTTTTATAGATACTAGTAATATCGACTCTAGACTTCTTAGGAACTAGGCGCACTCTTCTAACTAACGTAGCGCTTCTACCTCTTCTCTCTTAATTTCTAACTCCTTTGCTTATAATAGAAATAACTAAGAGGCTACTAGTAGAAACGACTAGAATAGTTCTCCTAGAAACGCGAATAGTAATAATAGAAATAACGAAGATAATAGCTTCGTTATTAATAGCGACGAGAGTAATAGCGACGAGAGTAATAGCGACGAGAGTATTATACTACCTACCTCTTCTTCTTAGCTTTCTAAAAAGGCTCTATAGATAACTATACTAGATTTAGTAAAGGTAGGCAGTCGGCCTCGTCTCGATAAGTAGAAGCTCGCTTAGTAAATAGCTTATAAGAGATAGATCGAGAGAGATAATATAGTAATAGTAGTAGCGGTAATAGTAGTAGTAGTAGTAGTAGTAGTAGTAGTAGTAGTAGTAGTAGTAGTAGTAGTAGTAGTAGTAGTAGTAGTAGTAGTAGTAGTAGTAGTAGTAGTAGTAGTAGTAGTAGTAGTAGTAGTAGTAGTAGTAGTAGTAGTAGTAGTAGTAGTAGTAGTAGTAGTAGTAGTAGTAGTAGTAGTAGTAGTAGTAGTAGTAGTAGTAGTAGTAGTAGTAGTAGTAGTAGTAGTAGTAGTAGTAGTAGTAGTAGTAGTAGTAGTAGTAGTAGTAGTAGTAGTAGTAGCAGCTAGAAATATAATAAATAGAGATATAGTAGATAGAGATATAGTAAATAACGGAATAAATAGTAGCGTAGTAGCTAGAGGAGTAGTAGGTAGAAAACGAGTACTAAGTAGAAAACGAGTAGCGAAAAAAGGACTAGTAAAAAAGAGAACGGCTAGAAAAGTACTAGCTAAAATAGTAGTAGCTAGTAAAGAAGGTCTAGCTCGTAGAGCTAGTATATAGAAGACTTATCGCTATAAGCTAGGTAGTAAGTTATATAGTTAGTATTTATAGTCGGTATTACTAACTTATACTCTAGCTATTACGCTCCGAGAGATCTATAAGTACTAGAGGTCTACGAATCTACTTATACTAAAGCTACCCTTTAGCTATCTCGTTTATAAAGTTTACTATAACGTTTCTAAAGGCTTAGCCGTTTCTAAAGAAGATTACTATTAGTAAGCGAGTGCCCTTACTACTCTATAGAAAGCCGCTAAGAGTACTCTAGTCTACTTCTTCTTAAGTATATATATTTCTAGTTATTTTATATTCGATTAATATTAACTATATAATAGGTACTAACGTTACTACGATTTACGTAAAGCGAGTAACTATTTAGTAGAGGGATATAAAGTTTATTATTAGCCTACTCTCGTCTTAAGGAATTAATATATTTAGTAAGAGATAAATTACTATAGTATATTATTAGCTAGTAGCCTACTACGGTTCTAATAGGGGTTCTAAAAAGCTAAGAGTACTTAGAATATAGAATAAAGGGAGAAAAAGAATATCGAATAAGAAGGAAGGTAAGAGGATATTAACGATAAGCCTTCGGGCGACTCGAGGAGATTAGATACCTTACTACTTTACCTATACTCTTTACGACTTTTCTTCTACGATTAAATACTTTCGAAAAGCGATTTGCCTCTCTATTTACTACTCGTCGTATTATTAGAGACCTTTAATATAATAATTCCTCCTCTTACTTATAATAATAGAATACCTATACCTTTTAGCCTCTATCTTAACTATCTACTACTCGAATCTTACGACTTTAAGATTAGAACGAATTAGAAAGACGAGCGTATAAGGCCTAATATTAAGAAGTAGCGTATCGAGAGGATTATCTTACTATTAGGTTAGAAATTAGCGTCTTCTAGATATAAGATAAGATCTCGGCGTCGTCTATAGGTCTTTTAGGCCTCTCTAGTATCGGAGAGACGATATAATATAAGGGCGGATATCGTATAATACCGCTACTCTTACTAGAACTAGCGTACGTATAATAAGCTACTAATTTCGGTATATATAGGTTTAGGTCTATATTTTTAGAGCCGAAGGTAGGGCCCGACTAACGCAAACGCCTACTTTACTTTAAAAGATCTTCTAAAAGAACAATATTTATTTCTAACTACTACGAACCTACTTTCTAAACGACGACGACCTCGGAAAACTATAGAGAAGCCGAGCTTCTCTCGAGCTCTATAGTAAGTATACGAAAGACTCTAACGAGCGCGATAGCTCGCTACTATCCGATTCTAGAAGCTATACCTAGGCGGAAAATCGTACGACTTTATATAAATACGAACTTTTTCTAACGGCTTACTATTAGGAAGAGCTAAGAGACGTAGGGCAGAGAGCGTTTAACCTCGCTACTCTCTACTCTTAGCCGATTACCTCTAAAGACTCGATTCTAGATAGTAGGGCAGAGAGCGTTTAATATCGCTACTATCTAGGATTAGTAGATCGCCTTTCTAAACTTATTTAGACTATAGGGCAGAGAGCGTTTAATATCGCTACTATCTAAGACTACTAGATTGCTTTTCTAGACCTAGTTAGACTAGCCTTACCTTATAGCTATAACGATATAGCCCCTCTCGAGTGCTAAATATAGTATCTTAAGAAGGGAAAATAAGAATCTTACTTACGTAGCTTTCTTCTATCTAACTCCGAGGCTTCTAATACTTTCTAGACGACTAGGCGATAGCGCTAGATCCCCTAGATACGATTAGAGACCTCGGGATCGAAACTAGACCCTTTAGCTTCTAACGACTTTTTTCTACTTCTAAGGTATACTATACTAAGTAGTAGCTTCTAGGAGTAGCGTTCTAGTAAGATGTCCTGCGATATAGGTATAAGGGCCTATATATATACTCGATACGAGCCTACTAGCGTTTATTAGCTTCTAAACGAACTTCTTTAACTTCTAAACTTACGACGGGTAGTAGAGTATTCTACTAAAAACTAGAGAGCTTCCTACTCTTATTAAGGGAACCTAGGAGACGTACTACTACCTTTTAGTAACTTATATACTTTCCTAACCTTCTAATCGATCGCGACGGTAAGTCTTACGAATATACTTATAGCTTTAAAGATAGGGAGAAGAGTATAAAAAGAGGTAGTCCCTCGTACTCTTCTAATAAAAAATAATTAGGCTCTCGCATTTGCTTCTAGGCTTCCTACTCTTAGTATTAGACCTCTTAATACTAACGAACCTAATTACTTCTTCTTAACTTAACTAACGCTTACTTACTACCTTTCTCTCTTCGATTTTAGGTACTCTTGGAGGCTAGTAGGCTTCTAATTATTTCTAAAATTAATCTTTTCTCCTCCTACTCTACGAAACGACGACGACTCTCTTCTCTTTACTAAACTCCTTCTTATAGCCCTCGTAGTCTAACTATACCTCTAGAAAACCTTCTAATTCTTTAGTTAGACTAAGAATCTTCTTTTATCTTCTCGCTTCTTTCTTCTTTATATTTAGATGTCTCTAAATACGACCTATTCTTTAGATAGATTAGTAAATAAACTTGCTAATCCGTCTTAAGAAAGTAGATTTAGATTTATCCGACTCTAATACTACTAAAATTAATCTACGAAACCTTCCTTTACTAGAATTACTTTCTTTAGAAGACGCTTAGCTCCGTAGTACCCCCGAGATAAGTACTTCTACTATAAATATATCGGACTCTCGAAATAATTACGATTAGCCGATTTTAGCTAAAGATAGACATACTATAGCTCTTACGTAATCTCTTATCGAAGCCTTATATAACTTACTTAAGAATCTTAAACCTAATATTATAAAGGGATTAGCCGAAAATCTCGGGACTCTAATAGCTCGACCTCTAGAAAAGGATACGCCTAGAAATCTAAGTTTTTCGAGCGCTAGCGTATTAGAATAGCTCTTTAGAATAGATAAGTTTACTAAGGACTATCGTTTAAACTAAGAGGATTCTACTAGAATTAAACTTCTTTTAGATAACTGCGACTATATTATTAAAATCGAGATTAAGACTCTAGATAAGTATTTAGATAATAACTACCCTATCCTCTATAAGTCGATTCTAGATAGGTAGGCTAAGTTTAATACTTAGATACTTTTCTAGATATACGCAAGCCTCGAGACCTTATTAAAAAGGGCTTAAGCGAAAGGAAAAGACACGAATATACTCGAGTACTATAAGTAATTTAAGCTAAATTAATCTGCGATTCCTACTAAAGAGCTAAATAACTATACGAGGTATTAGCTTTTTCTTTTTAGACTTCTAGACTAGATTGCAAAGAAGGTCTTTAACTATCTTCGAATCGATTATACTAGAAAGCTCTCTAAACCTTTTACTAAGGTTTATAAAGAAGCTTATAAGATTACGACTAGAGATAATAGCTTTAGAAAGTTCTAGACTAGTTAAGGATCGATACTCGAAAAGATTTAAGAAGTCGTTAACTAGAAGCGACTAACCTTTATACTAAAGTTTAATATAGAAATAAGACCCTCGCTACTAGTCTTTAAGCTTACTAAACTCTTTAAGAATCTAGTAATAAATTAAGCTTCTCTTTAGGCGTAGATTAATTAGAAGACCGCCGCAGCTATACCTATTAACCCTCCTAGGCTTAACTCGTACTATGCTTCCCTTTAGAACCTATTAGAAGCCTAGACGACTAATTAGACTAAAGCACACCTCGGTTCCTACGCTACTAGTTTCTAGAAAAGAAAGGTCGACCCTTCTATTAAAGGAAAATACTATATATATAGCTAAGAGTCTTACTTTTAAGAGGAATATAGTCCTACTCTTAACTTAATTAATAGAGGCTATATATATAAAGGCGAACGGAACATCTTATACTTCGGCTAAGTAAATACTAGCTATCTAAAAAAGATTATCTTTAGCTAGGACTAAAAGACGCTAAAGCTAAAGTTTATTACTACGTAGATCTAAGAACGAATTAGAAGTCTTATTAAGTAGACGTATCCCGAGGAGATTAAGAGGATTACGGAAAGTTAGCCGTCGCTACGAGATATATCTTACTACTAGGATACGCCTTATAATCTAGAATACTAGATCCCTACTATAAAGCTTAACTATTTTAATAGTAAGTAGCTAATTATTCTTTAGTAATAAAAAGAATTAAAGACAAAGTCTTTAGCCTCGGTAATAAGCTATTACTAGATACTATAGTTCGGGGGTTCGCTAATTTCCCTTATCTCCTCTACTACTTAGATAAGAAGTCGTATATTACCTAAACCTAGCGTAAGCTCTACTAGCGCGGCTATCTCTAAGAGAGACTAAAAAACGGTATAAGAAAAACTCCGAGAGTAGAGTTATACTACGAAAGTAAAGGGAAAAGGTCTCGAAGAAATTATACGTAGTATTAAAACCCTAATAATTCTAGAAGTCGTAGAAGAGTTATTAGAGGAACCTAAAAGCTAGACTTAAGGCCGAGAAACTACGAAGACTCCTTTATTTATTTAAGAATTTCTAAACGATATTAAAGATATAGATATACTTAAAAGCGAAGAAAACGAGCCTAGGCCTATTAATCTACTAAAGCGAAAGGTTCCTAAGAAATATTCTCTTAAGAACTATCTTTAGGATTAGGCTAAAAAGGTTAACTAAGATGCAGGCTATAATATCGGCGAAGTTCGGACTCTAAGTAAGCTTATATAAGCAAAGGTCGAGTTCTCGGTCGGTAAGCTACTAGCCTACTATAATATACTTTCTAGACTCTTCTAGAAGAGAGTAATAAACGATTAGAAGCTTCTTTAAAGGCTCTATATAATAGATGTCTAGAATACTAATATTTTTAAGAGTCTAGAAGTTCCCGAAGAATCTAAACTATCTGCGAATATAAATCTAATTAACGTATTAAGCCTTCTAAGTTAGGAATCGGCTCCTTCTACTAAGGATCTTTATAGTCCTAGCGAAGAAATCGATCTATCTACTATCTTTAAAGATTTCGTACGAGTACTATTAATCTAGGTACTAGTAGAAGTCGGAATACCTACTAGAATAGTTAATACGCTTATCGACGAAGGTTCTAAATACTATATTATTATAGATTACTTTGCGAAATAGTATAAGCTAGCGATTATTTCTTAGAAGTAAAGTATTATAATATATAGTACTATCGGAAACATATAGATCGTTAGCCTTACTAAAGATATTCGGATAAACGTTTATAACGTTATTATTAAACTTTCTTATATCGTCGTACGA
This sequence comes from Cercospora zeina, assembly GCA_022702355.1. Taxonomy (NCBI): domain Eukaryota; kingdom Fungi; phylum Ascomycota; class Dothideomycetes; order Mycosphaerellales; family Mycosphaerellaceae; genus Cercospora; species Cercospora zeina. The sequence continues at coordinate 4,725,575 of JAKLWX010000005.1, forward strand.
GGAGAAGTAGATACGGCGATCTAGCTTATCCTTAGGCGTTCTTAGACTCGCTAAACCTAACTTACTAGTAGAAACTACGACGATAGCTCCTAGGAAGGAACTATTACTACCGCGGGAGGTAAACTTATTACCTTTACTACTCTAGATAGCAACGACGGCTATATAACTCTCGACTAGCTATTAGGAAAAGCAAAAGGCCGAGAATCGAAGCTATAACGATCTCTGCAGCCCTACTTACCTTAGTAGAAAATAGACTTTATTAGAAGTTATTAGAAGGCTAGCGCTACTACTACCTCTAGTGCCCTAAGGAGCTTAAGTAACTAAGCGCTCTAGAAGAGAGGGACCCTACTTATTAACTTCGAATTCTTACGATATATAAATCTAGAAGAGTACTTGCGCGTGCTTATATAAACGATAAGGACGAACTAGTCGAAGAAAACCTTTTCGACTTAGTCTCGGACGTCGATAACCTCTACTACTAAGATTAGGAAGAGTCTACCTTCTAGTCTACTTTCTACTTTATTAAACTTACTCGAAAGGCCTAGTAGCCGATAAGAAAGGTTCTCTATAATATACTCTATAAAATAGTAGCTAATAAGGTTAAACCGGTTAACGTAGATGTCTTAATAATAGATAGTAAGGCCTTAGAAGCAAATCTAAAGTAGAAATAAAAATGCCTCGACTACGAATCCCTTCTATCTAAAGGTTCTAGACTATTCGATTAGAAGTATATCGTTTAAAAGTTCTCGACGATAGAAAGAGGTAGCTAGCTAACGCTATAAGTCCTATCTACTCTTAATCTTAGTATAGAACTTTTAGAAAACGAATTGCATCTGCTCTATAAGATACTCTTTAACCGAGAAGCTATTTTTGCTTTAGACTTTCGATATCTCGGACGTCTAAATCTAGAAGTAGCGCTACCTTAAAAGATTAGAACGGTACCTTATTCGCTATAGTAGCACCTAGGTTTTTAGCTTAATCCGGCTTTAAAAGAGACGATAGAAGAAATAATTAAGTAGCGCTTAGACGCCGGTACGCTCGAGTTCTACTATAGATCTTATAGCAATCCTTGCTTTCTAGTCTATAAAGTAGATACGAATAAGTATTATCTAATAAACGCTACTTAGAAGATTAACGAGGTTACTATCTAAGATATAAATACGCTACTAAATATAGATAGCTTTTTAGAAGAGATAGCTAGCTATATAGTCTCGAGCCTTGCCGATATCTTCTCTAGATACGATTAGATTCCTCTAGATAAAGGAAGCCGTAACCTAATAGGTTTTATAACGCCTCTAAAGTTAGTTCGATAGACGACCTTATCTTAAGAAGCTACGAATTTAGTTGCCTAGTTCTACTAGATTATAGCTATTATACTATACGACTATTTCTCGCATATAGCTGTTCTATTCCTCGACGATATATCGATTAAAGGGCTAAAAAGTCGCTATAACGATAAAGAAATTAAACTAGGAATCCGCTAGTTTATTATAGAAGCGGTTACTATACTTAATTCTATTCTTATAGATCTAGAGCGAGCTAGTCTAACGGTAGTATTTAAGAAGTTTAAAGTCTTCTACGAATAGCTAGAAGTCGTCGGGTATATTAGTAGGCCTAAAGAATAGTAGCTAAATATACGACGAGTATAGAAGATCTTAAACTAGCTAGACCCTACCTATTAGAAAGATATTCGTATATATCTCGGGCTTCTAGTCTACTTTAAGTTTATAATCGAGATATATAGCTTAATTATAGTGCCTCTCTATAAGCTCCTCTAGAAGAATACTAAGTTTATTTAAACTAAAGCCTATTAGAAGGCAAAGGCAGCCCTTAGATACGCTCTAGTTAACTGTCCTTAGCTTATTTCTATCGACTATAGACCTAATAGTAGCGAAATTATTCTAGCTATAAATATAAGCGGAGATAGATACGACTATGTCCTTATATAAGTTATCGACGGCCGTTGCCGCCCTATACGTTTCGAAAGCGGCCTCTAGAACGATATAAAGAGAAGATATAATATAGGAAAACTTAAATGCCTCGCGGTTCTAAAAAGTCTAAAAAAGCTAAAACCTTAGCTTTTTAGCGTCTACTTTACTCTAGAAGTAGATATAAAGACTCTAGCTTACTAGCTTAGTCGACCTACTTCTAATCTCTCGAATTCTACGATAGCACGATAGGTAGCCTAGATACGGCTCTTTACGTTTACTATCTAATACGTTCCGAGCCCGAAATATACTAGACTAGATACCTTATCTCGACGACTGCTAAATCCTAATATAGATATAGAATCTAAAGGTAAATATAAGTCGGCAATTAATAACGACTTATTCTAAGACTAGGAACTAATTTCCGCGGTAGCTACCTTTAGAGATTATAATCTAATAGGTTCTACTAATCTTCTAGAGGAACCTAATAGCTCTACGCTAGATAGAGAATAGTCCTACGACTCTCTAGTCTACGCTTATATCCTTTCTAGAGGTCGGAGAGTCCGTACGATTAGCCGCGGAAAATAGCGTACTTATACTCGAGAATTACGCTGTTTCTTTATTCGAGAACGATGTCTCTAGAGATAAGAACGTCTAAATTTACCGGTTGTTCGAGTCGTTAATAACCCTCGGAAACAATTAGAGATTATACGAGAAATCTATAACGTTTCTAGATATAGAAGTATAGATTTATACTAGTAGATAATTAGGCGGATATACTAGTAGTCCGGAATATACGGCGACGTTTCTAATTATATCCGAAGATACCGACTTTATAATCTAAGAGATAGTCGGCGCTATCCTATATAAATAGTCTTATAGTAGATTTAAACTATCGGAGAAGTTTAGTATTACGACGTAGTCTACTATATAGGCGATATTCCGGGGACCGGAGTTAAGAAAGGTTGCCTCTTTATTACCTACGAAGGCCTTAGCCGATAGGTCGAAGGTAAAACGTTTTCCTATATAGCGAAGGACTTAATAGCTAAGTAGATCGCAAATTTTATCCGACGCTAGATCTTTTATAGATAGGGTCTACTATATAGAATAGTTCTAAACAGCGCTCGGGCCTATTTAAAAGAAGTCGAAGACCTTCTAAACTCGTATAGCGTTAGGCGTACTAGGATCTCGCCTTATAATCTAGAATTAAATAGCCGCGTTAAAGTTAGGTATCGTCCTATTCTTTTAGCTCTTATAAAGATATTAGATAGCACTTAAAAGAGCTAGATAAAGCACGTTCCGGCAGTACTTTAGGCCGAGAGGACTACTATCTATAGTACGACTAGCTAAACTTCGTTTTTACTTATATATAGCCGAGAAGCAGTCCTTCTAATCGAGCTCTCTATTACGACCTTTAGTCTTCTAGATTAGAGGAAGGTTAGAACGTACGAAGACCTTATTTAGAAGAGAGTAGAAGCTCTAGAAGCTATAGACGTTATAAAGGTAGAAGCGCTAGCCCGCGAAGAACGACTTTAAGAACAAGCCTCTCTCTATATAGATAATAAGAGGAACGCAACCGACGTAGTCTTTACGAAAGGCTAGCTTATCGTTCTTTAGAAAGGAGATATTAAAGATTTACGTTCTTAGAAGCTTTCTTTCTAGTAAAAAGGCCCTTATCGAGTATCGAGTTATACGAAGAACTATTCTACTTACTATCTAGAAGAGCTTAGTAGCGCTAAAATTAACGGGACGGTTAATAAGCGCAATCTAAGAGCTATACTTCTATTCCGTAAGTAAGAAGACCTAGTAAGATACTAAGTAAGGGAGGCGTCTTAAAATCTAGAAGAGGAAAATAAGATCGAACTAGTTCTAGGAGAAGTCTATAAAATCTCGAGCAGAGAGAATATAGTCGACGAAGTCGAATACGAGGAAGAGCGATATCCTACGATAGTATAACTCCGATATATTCTAGAAGAAGAACTATAAGAATACGAAAGAATATAAAAACTCTTATTTTAGCGTTTAGTAGAGAGGGATAGGCGGTATCCGGCGTTTAATAGTCTTGTCCGTAATAACGTTAAACTAAAGAAAGCTCCGACCTTACTAAAGGAAAACCGTCCGTAATAATATTAAACTAGAGAAAAAAAAAATCCGATAAAGGCACTCGTCCGAGACGACGTTAAACTAGCGATATAGCTTAACGATAGTCTTTAGAAGTAATTAGAAGTTCTGCCCTTTTTAGAAAATATATCGACTAGAGTCTAAGACGACGTAAAACTAAGTCTTATATAAAGAAGACTAAAAACCTTAACTAGTTTTAAGTTTCTAGAACTTAGAATTAATCTCTTAGAAATAAAATAACTCGATAATGCCGAATATAATACCTAAGTAGCATACGTATCCGTAAAGACTTAAAACTACGGACGAAAAATATAAAATACTATATAGTATTCTTAACTTTCTCTTTCTAGAATAATTAGACCTTCGTTTTCTATCTTTCTACGAATATCTAACGACCTAGACAACTCTCTAGATTTACTTCTTAACCCTTCTAAGATTTAACTACTTCTAAGACTATATACCTAGGCATACTTTCTAAATCTAGAAGTCTAAAGGCTAAATCCCTAGTACTCTTCTACTTAGACTTTAGTTTCTCTTTCCTAGCCTTCCTTAGGTTTACCTTCCCTAGCTTCTTCTATTACCTAGTCCTTAGCTTAGTAATTAGAATCTAAGTTAGAATTAGAATTAGAATTAGATTTAGTATCTAGACTATTTTTAGATTAGGTATTAGATTTACTAGCAACTATAGCCTCTAGGTTCCTCTTAGGTATCTTTTCTATATTAGAAGATTGCTCTAGTATAGGGCTAGTTAGTACTACTTTCTTCTTCCTAAGTTAAGAAGAGGATTAACTTAAAGACTAGGAACTAGTAGCTCTAGTTACCTAATTAGCTAACTTTACTAAGGAAGTACTAAGACTAAGTAAATTCTCTTCCTTTAAAACCTTCTAATTAACTAGAAAGAGGAAGGTTAGATAGCTAGAACTAAAGGCTATACTATCTAGATAATTCTACTTAGTATAGTAAAACTAGTATAGAGGCAAAGGGCCTGTTTTTAGAATATAATCTAAACTAGTAGGATTTAGCAAGTTCTCTAAGTCTAGGAATTTCTAAAATCTATTAAAGGCTATATAGTATCTAGTAGTATCTAGGACAATCCTATTAGCCTAGGCCTCTAAACTTAAGACGTAGACTATTAGCTTAGATCTAGTTAATCTATTATACTTTGCATTAGAAAGAACCTCTTTTTAAATAACTTTAGGTCCTCTAACTACTTTTAGCTCGGTGCTTAGACTATATCTAGAAGAGGAAGATTAGTTATACTAGCTATTATATAGGTAATTAGTATAAGTACCTCTAAAAAGCTACTTATTATCTAGATCTTCCTAGCTAAGGCTTAGTACTCTTCTATAAGCTAGAAATAGAGCAGTTTTGCTCTTTTTATAATAGCTATAAGGACCTTTAGAATCCTTAGCCTACTTTAGAAAATAAGTAATAATAGATACTACTCTATAGAGGGAACTATAGGGCCTATGCTCTTTAACTCTTATTTAGGAACCTTTAGATAGTTTTATTTTAGAAAGAAGCTAGTATTCTAGCTCTAGAATTCCTCTAATGCTTAAGTATAGCCTTCTATTTCTATAAGAATTTAGGAATAGCCTAGGAAATGCATCTAAGATACCTAGTAATCTAAATAAGTCTAAGAAGTAGCTAGCCCTTTCCTAGATATTCTAATTAGAGAGTATAGTCTTATCCTACTAGCCTTAGACCTCCTTAGAATACTACCTCTTCTAGACCTTCTTTAATAGCTTTCTAGCCTACTTATCCTTCCTAAAGACCTAGTACTTAGGGTTTGTCCTAATAATATCCTTTAGAAAGAGCAAGGTACTAGAGGCCTTTAAGCTCTCTAATAGGATCTAAACCTTAGCCTTTAGCTTTTAGATAGACTTTATTAGTACTATTTAAAAGTAGAATATAGAGTCTAGAGGAAGTAAGAGGATGTTAAAAAGAGAAGAAATTAGGTAGAAGATAAAGGTTTCTAAATTTTAAAGTAGTAGAAGTTAGCTAGCTACTTAGTACCTAATTAGCGAAACTTAAAAAGTTAAGGCTACCTAATTTAGATAACCTAGACCTTAGAAACTTCCGGAGTATCTAAACCTTCCTAGTAGTTCTAAAGCGGATCTAAGATAAGAAATAATACTAGAAGTAGAGAGGAAACCTTTTCTATTACTAGATCTAGGTAAAAACCTCCCTCTATCTACTTATAGTAGAAAAGAGCCGTATCTATATTCTAATCTCCTTAGAATAAGTAGAAAATAAGAAAATAGAACGCCGAAGGACTTTTCTCTAAAAACTTCTAGGATTAGAAGGTATTAGATCTAATAAAACCGGGGAAACCGCTTTCTCTACTAGATATCGCTATCCTCGTTACTAGAGTTATACTCTAACTCGGTACCTAAACCTCCTTCGATTACGTTACTATATCTATTAATAGCTTTACTACTAGAGTTCGGTAGACCGCTCTCTATAAAGGCCTCTAGACGGGTGTCTAAAATAGCCTTAAACGCCTCTTCTATTATAATTACTATTCTCTAAAGAATACGTAAGATACTATTAGAACCCGGGTTATAAGGCACGCAGATAATAATCGGAATTATTACGGCCTCGGCTAGTAGAACTAGAGGAATAGTAGTCGGAACGTATTAAAACGCCAAACTAGTCTAATCCTCGAGACTCCTAAGAATAGGATTAAGTATATTAATCGTAGAGCGAAGTTCCCGACGAAGGTTCTATACGGCGTTACTCGTATTATTTAGCGCTATACCTTATAGTTCCGATAGTAGGTTAGAAGCTAATATCGGAAAGGCTCTCCTAGTAGGCGGATCGTTCTAAAGGTTCCGAGAAGTACTAGAGATCGAGGGAATAGAGGTAGTAGCGCTCTAAGGTAGTAGGTTCTAACGATTAGCGCCGTACTAGTATATCGGCGCTCGACTAGAAAGAGAATAACCGGATTTTGCCTTTATATTATACGTAGTCTTACCGTCGTAAACGTAGTTCGTATAAGTACCGTTCTAGAGATATAGCTAATTAGTCGAGGAAGCCGGAACTCTCGGATTATACGACTAGTCTAGAACGCGGATATAAATCTTAGCCTTGCTAGACCCCTTTCCGTAGTATATATAGATATCGTCGTCTAATATATACTCTAAATCTATATCGTACGAACTAATAAGAGTAGGAAGTCGATACTCTATCGATCTTAGATTTATTTCCTAACCTAGAGAAAAGATTAGTCTCGGCAGCTAGTCTAGATCGATAAGACGAAAATTCGGATCGAAGAAGTTATTAATACTACAGTATATCTTTCTACTAGTACCGCCGAGAAAGCTATAGATTATTTCCTAGAAATCGCTCTAATATACGCCTCTCTAGATTAGAAGGACTATTCTCTCTAGAAAGAAGCGTAGATCTTTTTAGTTTAGAAATTCGATTAACGAAGCGCGGAACTACTTTTCCTAGAGTATATTTAGTAGATTTTCTATCTAACTCGAGCTATATATAGAAGAGCGCGAGCTCTAGTTTAGCTTCTTCGGAGGATCGCTACTACTACTAGAGCTAGAACTAAGGCTTAGACCGGCAAGTTTCCTACTAGACGATCCGCCTATACGCTAGGACCGACGCGAAGTAGTAGTTATCTTAGCTAATAATTCTAATAAGCTATTAGTATACTCGAGAAAGGGTTTACGTACGAAGAAATCTTACTATAAGCTACTACGGATATTAAGAAAGCTTTCTAGAGTCTTCTAAAAAGAGTACTATTAGGCCGAGAGGGTTCTAAAAGCTAGAAGAGGTTGTCGAAGTTATTATTTAGAAGTAGATATTCGAGAGAAAGTCGGAAGCGAAGGGCTGCTTTTCTAATAGGCTCGCCGGTATATAATTAACGTTTTCTAATTATTATAAGCATTTATTATAGGATAGCAAATATATAACGCGTTCTAAGGGTTTAATTCTAGAATTACCGATGTTCTAATTAGCTACTAGCTAGGTAGTAGGTTTATATAGTCTTCTAACAAACTATAACTTTCTAGAAGTAAATAAAATAGCGAAAATTAGATAAGTAAAGAATTCTAAGGATTCTAACGGCTTCTAAACTAGTTCTAGGCGCGCGGTAGAAGGCGTAGTAGTATTTCCTTAGGTTAACTTACGTTCTTCGGAGAGTATACGCTATTGTTCGAAGCTAATATAGCCGATAGAGATAGGAACTACGTCGTTGCTCGCGATCTGCGCTATATCTTTAGGAAGATATTCGAGTAACTTGCGCTCTTTAAAGAGTATACGCTATCGTTCGGAGCTAATACGGCTAGTAGAGATAGGAACTACGTCGTTGCTCGCGATCTACGCTATATCTCTAGAGAGATATTCGAGTAAGAGAGGGATATATTAGCTAGTAGCCTACTACGGTTCTAATAGGGGTTCTAAAAAGCTAAGAGTACTTAGAATATAAAATAAAAGGAGAAAAAGGATATCGAATAAGAAGGAAGGCAAGAGGATATTAACGACGAGCCTTTAGGCGACTCGAGGAGATTAGATACCTTACTACTTTACCTATACTCTTTACGACTTTTCTTCTACGATTAGATACTTTCGGAAAGCGATTTGCCTCTCTATCTACTACCTATCGTATTATTAAAGACCTCTAGCATAACGATTCCTCCTTTTATTTATAATAATAGGACACCTATACCTTTTAGCCTCTATCTTAACTATCTGCTACTCGAATCTTACGACTTTAAGATTAGAACGAATTAGAAAGACGAGCGTATAAGGCCTAATATTAAGAAGTAGCGTATCGAGAGGATTACCTTACTATTAGGTTAGAAATTAGCGTCTTCTAGATATAGGACAAGATCTCGGCGTCGTCTATAGGTCTTTTAGGCCTCTCTAGTATCGAAGAGACGACATAATATAAGGGCGGATATCGCATAATACTGCTACTCTTATTAGAACTAGCGTACGTATAATAAGCTACCGATTTCGGTATATATAGGTTTAGGTCTATAATATATAAGGAAAATCGTTATAACTATAGAGGGTATATATAGTAAAAATCGTTATAATTAGAAAGGTTACTATAGTCGGTATTCGTAGTTAGTATATATATAGTTATACTAAATTATATAATTTGCTATCTCGAATTAAATATGCTTTTAAAACCCGTCGTTTTCTATACTTTCTACTCCTTCTAGTTTCTATCTATTTACGACTCTTAATTTTCTATGCTTTATTCTATTAAATCTTATATTTCTATTAGGACCTATCTTTAGACCTATCGTTAGACTCGAGTCGGACCTATCTAATACCTATATTTATTAGATAGGTCTAGAACTAGGTAGGAACTAGCTAGGACCTAACCTAACTATTATAGTTCTATATATTTAGGTTCTAGACCCGATCTAGAACTATCCTAACCTATTCTAACCTCTAGGTAGCTAAGAAGGCTTAATATACTAAAAACGAGGCTTAAAAGGAAGCTAAGAAGCTAGCTAATATTAAGGCTAATATTAAGAAGAAATAGCGTAAGTTAGAAAGGCTTAGATAACGTAATATTAAGTAAGAATAGGCTGCTAAGGCTAAGAATTAAGTAGTACGTATAAAGAAAGTAAAAAAAGCTAATAGATAGTTTTAAGATAACCTTAATTAGTCTATTAAGGATACTAGAAGATTTAAATATATAGTTATTAAGGAGCTAGTATAATAACTAGTATTTAAGGAGCCTTAGAAAGTTATAGCTAGCTTATAAGCTAGCTCTTTAAGATTAGGTAGAATACGATAATTAAGCTACGAAATCGATAGAAAGACGACCTCGCTATTACTATCTAACGGGGTATTAGGTTATAACCTAATACCTCTAGAAGCGACTCTACTATTTTTCTAAAAAATCGAGATCTCTCGGCGACGACTACCTCGTTCGTTATAGTTTCTTAGTACTACTCTCTAATACTCCTTTCTTAGTAAATCTCTAAGTTTAAGCGAAATCGATAGATAGACGACCTTACTACTACTACCTAATAAGGTATTAGGTTATAACCTAATACTCTTAAGAGCGACCCTACTATTTTTCTAAAAAATCGAGATCTCTTAGCGACGACTACCTCGTTCGTTATAGTTTCTTAGTACTACCCTACGGCACCTCCTCTATAGTAGACTTCTAAGTTTAAGCGAAATTAATAGAAAGACGACCTCGCTACTACTACCTAACGGGGTATTAGGTTATAACCTAATACCTCTAGGGGCGACTCTACTATTTTTCTAAAAAATCGAGATCTCTTAGCGACGACTACCTCGTTCGTTATAGTTTCTTAGTACTACCCTTCGATACTCCCTCTATAGTAAACCTCTAAGTTTAAGCGAAATCGACGTAGAACCGACCTCGCTATCGCTACTTAAATAGTAACCTAATAGTTTTTAGCCGTTAGGTTACTACGGGCCGCCGTTACCTAATACGCCGAAGATAACCTCCGATTAACGTTAAACTTAGAGGTCTAATAGGACGGTCCCTACTTAGTTTATACTCTAAGTTTTATATTAATTAGGCTTAAATAGAGCCTAGGGGAGTACCTAACGCTATAACCTAATACTTCTAAGAGAGACCCTACTATTTCTTAAATAAACTAGGAATTTCCTATCTACTATCGGACTAGATCCGTCTAGTATAATACCCCTAAGAATCCTCTCTTTCCTTATATTCTTACTTATACTCTAGAGCTTACGAAGTCCTATTATATACCTCTACGCGGCCGTAGGTAGAAATAGATACTCTCGAGTATACTAGCTAAGTATAAGGGCATATAAGACAATCTTACTTCGCTACTACTAGCTATATACCCGACCTAATAAGATAAGAACTACTATAAGACAACCCTAAGACTACTCTACGAACTAAGATAGAATCCTATCGTAGAAAAAGTAGAAAAAAGAGGATAGAATAGAGATAGGTAGGATAGAAGTAGAGAGAGGAGGCAGCTACTAGGTAAGAGATTAGCTATTTACTTACTAAAAAGAGCTATAGAAGGAAGGGAGAAAGGCAGACCCTTCCTACCTAGAATATATATTCCTAAAGACGACTCTTTAGGTCCGAGACGAATAGAAATAGAGGCCTCTATACCGACTCGATATACTATACTAGCTATATCTACTACTAGAACTAATTTTAGATACTAAAATTCTATATATAGGGCTTAGCGCTTAGCGCTAAGGCGCACTAAGCGAAATTCTAGTTCCCCTAGGCATCGGCCTATAATATCTGTTTTTAGCGCAAATAAGGCACCTCTAAGACTAAGAGTTTTTTAGCCTAGGAGGCTTTTCTCTCTTATACGACTAGTTAGGCATTAGGCCTACCCGTACTATATAGTCTTCGACTCCTATAGCACGTTAATAGAACAAATAAACAAATAAATAAACTTATACTCTAGAAGAGTAAATTTATAGGCATCGGCCTATAATATATATTTAGACGCGAATAAGATACCCCTAGATAGAATACGACCGGCAGCTGCTTGCGGCTCCCGTCCTATATAGTCTTCGACTCTAAAAGGACGTAAATAGAATAATTAATTAATTAATTAAACGATAATTAAGCTAGAAGGCTATACTAAATTTATAGTTTAAGAACCTCTCTATATAGCGATAATAACGTAGATTGAATTATCTAATTCCATGCAGTAATAGTTAAGAAACAACACCTTGAAGATCAAGCCAAAGTGTGGCGTCACGTGGTTCCGTGCGGCACGCGCACCCCACTTCTAGGTCACGAACAAATTTTCTCTTTGTGTATCAAGCCGTCAAATGCCGTCTCGGTCACATCACTGGATACAGCAGCTACGTCTGATCTCGATGGCAGCGGAAGCATTGATGTGACGCCAGTTTGTATGCATTTGACTGTCTATCCTGCTCTGCGAGCGCTGCTGAACGCCCTGACCACTGCATCATCCCATGTCTCCTTCAACCGCCAATACCAATCAGTTCGTCAATATCATCCTCGGTCATGCCTCCTCTCGAAAATGACATGCAGGAATTATCGCCCTTGTCCGACTTGCTGATTCGTTGGGGCCCATTGTTCAAATTCGTTCGACATTCGCATCCACCGTCATCAGCATCGCTGCAATGTCCTGGTGTTCGTTCTGCAGGCTGGCACAGGAATGTGACACGTCGATTCTTCTTATTTGCTTTCGCGTTGCCCATCATAGGGTAGGTCCCGAGCAGATCTATGGGGCTGAGCACTGACATCGTCACGAGAGACTCCTGATCCGGGTACTGAGGATTCGCAGTCAGTGAAGCTGAGCATCGAAGAAAGGATTCGGCACAGGACTGATCAGTAGAGAGAAAGTGCGAATAGGCATTGATACTTGGCAGGTGGACTTCGCCAAAGTGCCATACTTAGCTTTGTGTGTCGCAGGCTTCACAGCCCCAGCTACTCAGTCCAGTCACCGGATCCTCATGCGAAGCCTTTCTCTGGGTCAGTCCTTCGTTTCGAATACGCGTGGTCGTAGGCACTCGGGCATCAAAATCATCGAATGTTGGCCAACGCTAGGAAAGATATGTGCAAAAAGAGCTGGATCTCTGCAATAAGCGCTTCACCATACACGCGCCTGTGGCGATCTGCATGGGAACTGCAGAATAGATGCAGTATTCAAGGCTCCGCATTGCAGTTGAGATCGTGGGAGCGTGACCGCTCAACGAGGGTGTTGAGGCAGTGCATCCTTGTTCATGGCGGTGTTGTACATGTAGCTTGGAGATCTTGGCCACTTGACTCGGCGCATAGACGATTGAGGTTGCTGACACGCGGACGTGTAGTTCAAATACCGGTCACTTAAGGCCGAAAGAGCTGATGAAATGAAGGCAAGACGTCCAGCTCAGGAACAGGAAGGCCAACAGAATTTGATGACGGATCTCCATGCCAAGACGTTCTTGCTGACTGGTCGCTTCCAACATTCTTTCCCAGTAGTGCCATGTCACTGTTCGCGCGAATGCCACGAGAGATGATGCAGAGAGTCGAAGTAGAAGTCTTTTCTGATAGGAATTGACCTTTGGTAGGAACCACGACCGCCCAAAACAGGTGCTCCAGAAGAAGCGTGCAACCAAGGTCACCCCAGCCAGCACCAAGCATGATAGGAGAGGCAGGGTATCAGAAATCGACACACGAAATCATTGCTTCATCCACTTCCCTCGTCTTGAGCAAGAAGAAAATCATTTTTCGCACGAGAGTGCTCCTCATAACGCTTCATTACTAGGTCTATGATCCATCCGCAATTGTCATCTACTTCACGACGTGTTTCATTCATGCTCTTGACATTCCCATGGTCACCATCGGCGCCATCTGTGCAGGCAGAAAGAAGACATCCCATCTACTGCTTCGCCTTATCCTTCGCGTCCTCAGCAGTTCTCTTCGCCTGGTCCTTGACATCCTCCGCCTTGCGCTGAGCCTCCTTCGCGCCCTCTGCAGCTTGCTCTTTTGCGCGACCGGTCAACTGTTCTGTGATGGAAGCCCTGTTAGCAATTGCATCTTGCGATCCCGATGGCTCCATCTTGACGGCGAAGTGACGGTAGGTGAGAGTATCGGCGTGGATGCAACGAGGAGAACGAGAATGACTTACCGCCCTTCTCAATGCCGGCAACAATGGTCTGCGAGACATTCTTGTCGACTTCCTTGAGCGTGTCTTTGGCGGCCTCAACCGGGCCCTTCTGGACGCGGACAGAGGTGCTGAAGAGGCGGACGTTGCGGGCGACTTGTTGGCGGAACATTGTGATGAGGCTGTCTGTGTGGTCTTGGTGGCGAGAAGGTCAAGTTCTGTGTTGGAATTGGTTCAGGTGTTTGGTTGAGAAGTAAAGAGAAGCTCGAACGTGCGAAGGTGTTTGTGTGTGCTGTGATCATCGCGGTACGTCACTTCCACGCCACAGCGCGGAGCTCCTCCTTCCTCTTCAGGCGTCTGCTAGGCAATTGCCTCGGGACCGTTTGCCGAAGGATTACATTCTGCATTGGAGGAAACCAGACGCGACTGTTTCACTCTTCACGTGTTGTCTTGTGCATGTGAGAATACTGACAATAGATAGTACTTAGAGATGGTAGTCTGGTAGACTAGACACACGCCAAGCCTACACGAGCTATGTTCGACCATACATTTGGCAGTCTTGACACTTGATACAGCATGCAGTACTCCTCGTCTAATGAGCTGCTTAGTCCACGAGTATTGTCTCTCTGATCTACAGGTCATGGCATGTGGGAATCCCACGAATGATTTCATCAGCGGTACTACTTGGCCCACGACGATGGAAACGAGAGGCTGCCACCCGGTTCCACCGCTTGAGACATCCAGCATATCGATGCCTTCGGCCGCGAGAATCGGCGCGAAGCGAAGAGTGTCACTCAGCTCCCAGCCTTCGCCTGGCGGAAGCCAGTCCACCTGGCAGAAGAGGTCAGTCACCACTCACTCTACGAAAATTGTCCTTACTGCTGAGATGTTCCAGAAAAGAAGCGTCTCTGGAGGCACTTTCCGACGAATGCTCCGGGTGACCTCTACTGCAAAGCGGATGCGGTTCTCAAAGCTGCCTCCCCATCGATCAGCCCGCTTGTTGCTCGCAGGACTTGCGAAAGAGTGAATCAAGTAGCCATGAGCACCATGTACCGCAACGATCCGGCATCCAGCTTTGACTGCTCGCTTCGCAGCTTGCCCAAAAGCTTCTATGACCTCCCGAATCTCCTCTTCGGTCATTTCTTTTGGTGTCGCGTAGTTATCGTTCCACGATTCCGCGGTTGGTGCAAGAACGCCGCCAGGAAATCCTCCATACTTTTTCCGGTACAGTTCTCAATCCCAGCCATGGAGGACAGATACTTGCCTTCGGTCCTGCATGTTGGAGTTGTATTGCCGCATGTTTTGATTGTGAGTGAATGAAGTCTACAACGCGCTTGACCGGGGCTATGTGATCATCAGACCACAAGCCAGCATCTTGAACAGAATTCAGGCCCTATTCATGGTCGACCTCGTAAGCTGCTTGTCATCTACGCGAGCACTCGAACGGCCTATCGATGGTAACACGGCTGTCGCCTCCAAGGTGACTAGAGCCGCACCCCGCAAGGCGAACGGACCAGCATGAACTACGTGAAAGTCGGTCATCATGCCGTCGCCTGCACAGCTGTACATGCACATGGGCGAGACGAAGATGCGGTTGCAGAACGTGATTCCGCGGATGGTCAGTGGTCGGAAGATGGGGCTGATGGTTGTTTCTGTGATGCCATGCTCGGGATCTGGCAGTGCAGCACCAACAGGTTTTTGGCGTGAAGTACGGGATGTTCACTTCTTGCACGCTGCGAAAGTCGGTATAGTCATCGCCGTCGCTGGCTGCCATGCTTGTTTCTGTCGAGGATATCTGCGTAGTCGCAATCAGACGTATAGCGCTCGGTCAGTCTTGTTAGCACGACAGACAAGACGGGGAACAATGAGGGGGGTGAGGAAGAGAAATGAGGAACGTGCGGGGCACGAACTGATCTGCAAGAGTAGAGGAGTTCGAATGCTGAATGTTTATATCAGTTCGGCGTTAGGCTGATTCATTGTGCACAGCTAAATTACTATCAATATCGCTTTCAATCTTGGAGGCGCAGGCAGGTGAGACGGAGCCTGGTGGTATCAGTTTCACATGCATCGAAAAATTATTTGCTCCATCTGATCATAGACGAACCTCAGGACAGCCTACTGAAACTTTGGCCATTCGATACACCTCGTCTAGTAGTATAGTGCCTTCTGCCACCAATTACACTTCTCATTCGCAGCCGGATCTACAGCCTGCGTTATACTTGTGACATTCAACACAGTTACCGTCGCATTCTCGCCATAAATCGGAAAGTACGGCACACCAGTCTCGCTTGGAGATCCCATCTCGGCGAAATGTGTAATGTACTCTTGAAGCGCAATGGCGACATCCACGTTGATAACGCTGCTGCTAGCTCCACCGTCGTTGTAGAAAGTGTATGCGACATCAGTTCCGTGGAGAGCAGGAGGCACCACGAAAAAGTAAGCGTAAGTCTGATTCTTGAATGCTTTGTCAAGGAAGAAAGTGTTGCAGACGAAGGCCGAGTCTGCTACAAACGCTGCACTCCGCTCGATCGTGCTTTGGTAAGCATCGGCTGGATAGAGCGTGTTGACAAGGTAGTCCTTATTCTCAGGGAATGCTTTGATCGACGGCTGAGTGGTGTCGATGCTCTCCTCAAAGGCGGTTGAGTTGGAGACGAGAGGATTGACGAAGAGTAAGCCTTCGTCTTGATTGTGGCCCACCATGACATTGACACCCTTGGCGTATTGACCCTTTGCGAGGAGTTGGCCTGGCAATTGTGGGGCGAAGATGCCGTCCACAACTGGACCCCATGTATACTGGCCGTATCTTGATGCCCCTGTCGAGATGATATTTGCGATTTGGAGTTTTTCATATGGGAGCTCGCGAGCTTCAGTGATGGTCTTGGCGCCAGCTAGTCCGAGGAAAGCATTGAAAATGTCGTCTTGCACAATATTTGAAGGGATTGGCTGGAATCCCGGAGACTGTGCTACGACTTGCTGGAACGGCACTGGCTTCGAGCCGCCGAAGGCAGTAATCTGGTGCATTACAGAGGCTCCGCCTGCACTCTCACCAACAATGGTGACGCGCTTTGGATCACCTACACAGCAATTCGAGTCAGCAGTCGGAACACTAACCACAAGAAAGAGATGCGATCATACCTCCGAACTTGTGGATGTTCTCCTGGATCCATTCCAGCGCAAAGCGTTGATCGTGCAATCCAGCATTGGCCGTGCCATCCTCCTGGAGAGTCGGTCCGGAGAGCCAGCCAAACGCTCCCAAGCGATAATTCATGGCGACGTAAACCACACCTTTGTTCTTTTCATTCTGGGCTCTTGCGAGGAGACCTGCTGGGTTTCCTGCGGCCTGCTTCGAGCCACTCGCGAAGCCCCCTCCATAGATCCACACAAGGACCGGGGCGCCTTCGACATCTTTCTTGTCGGCCTGATCGAAGATGTGCTTTGGAACCTGCACATCGAGAAAGAGACAGTCCTCGGTAGTGCGAGGGTCCTGTGCAGGTAGGCTGCTACTGCCAGAGCTGGTGTTGAAATCTGCAGCAGTAAAGTCCTTCTTGCCTGCAAGGTACGCGGGAATAAATTGCATAGCAGTAAGGAGCCAGGCGGGGTTTGATTGAGGACAGATTCGGTCGATCTCTCCAGTTTCGACGACCGAGCGATTCTGCAGGGGTGGGAATGGTGCTCGGAATCTGAGGTCGCCCACAGGAGGTTGCGCGTAGCGGATATTCGAGAAGTTGTAGTAGTTCCCCGTGTCATTGAAGACCGTTGCTCTCTGTACCACATAGCCTAGGTCGACGATGGGCAGGTCGGTCGAGTTCGAGTTGTCTACTTGTCGAGACTCGACATTTGAAGGTCTTGCATGAGCAAAAGCAGTGAGCGCCAGTGCCGCTCCAGCAGCGGCGATTTTGATCAGTGATGGCATGGTAGCTGCCGTTTACTTTGCTCAGGCGAGCCAAAAGTGGAGGAGAAAAGTTGATAGCAAGACTGCGAAGGGAATACGGATGGGAACCAACCTTGACAAGTACTTTCGCTGCGGCCACAAACACGCATGTGCTTAGTGGCCCCAGTTGGTGTCCATCTGGAGAAGGAGGAGGTGGTACAGCTGCAGTGCTTGTAAGCTGAACCGAAACGAGTACAGTCTCCGAGAGCTACGCTGATGCCGTCACGGCCGTAGCGTAAGAACACCGGCGGTCTGTGGAGCCCAAGTCTCTTCCCTTTCCACAAACGCATGCGCCACAGCCTTAATGCCATTAAGCACCCTCGAACACGCGCGTGTGTGACCCTTTGAAGCCACCGCCCGATCCGTTATTCCGCTCAGCGTCAGACACGGCTGCGGTGAAGTCTCACGATGGACTTCATAGTCGAGCGAGGCCGAGGTTTGGCATCGACTCCATGAGGTTCGTGCGGTCGATGTCGTCGTCTCTGCCAAACACGTTCGTTCAGGAATCTTTGCTTTCACAGGATGTAATGCAATGTCGTAGAAGGCCAGCCAGACTGCGGATCGCGTGCGAAATCGGGAGTGGGCTGCACGAATGTACAACGTAAGTGGGGAGAGGGGCTGAAGTCGTCAAATCGGGCCGACCGAGTCACCGACAAAGTGCTGAACCGTGAACGTGGTGTCGTCGTGTCGAGCATGCATTGGCCTTGCCCCTGCGACCCATTCAACGATGTCAATTTCCACGACATCCGATATCCGGATCCATACTCCACTATCTGCTTCTCATGCTCTACGAGGCAGACGGCCAATATAGGGCCTACATATGTCTTTGCAAAGCGGGCGGTCGCGGGTCGGAGCAGCATACTCAGTCTGGAATTGCCCCAGCGAACACGAACTGAGACTATCGAAAATGACACCATAAGAAATCCGAGCTAACCCCAGACGCACTCCAGATTTCATCTGCCCAGTCCACCAGGGGCCAGGGTAGCCTGGCAGCGGCCTGAATGTACAGATGTATCAGGTGGCTGATTACGTGTATTCGCAATGTTCCGAACTTTACTTATTCGTACTAGTATTATTACTCTATTATTAATAGTCGCAACTATAATAGCGCAATGCCTTATAATAGCTATCTAGCGTATTCGCTAAAGCTATCTACTACTTCCTATTATTAACCGAGTTAATAATACGCGCCGCCGCGATAATAGTAGTAGTTCGATATATCTCTTCTTTGCCTCTAGTTACTTACTTACTAGTTATTCTATATTCGTAGCACCTCTAGCTACTTAGAACTACGTATAATAACTTCCTTTAAGCCTATTAATATCGCTGAGGGTACCGCGCTAGAGTAAGTCGCTTAAACCCGCTTACGAATATTAACTAATAGGTTATAGCGCTGCCTTTTATAATCGTACGTCCTTCTTTCTATCTACTATAAATACTTAAGACTAATCCGTACGCGAGCGCTTATATCTACTAGTAGCTACTACTATAACGCTCTCTCTACTACCTACGAATCTAGCTCGCTTCCGCTATCTAACTACTACTAATTCTACGAAGTTCTAGTTCTATTTATAGGCTACCTAGCGCGGCTTTATTCGCGATACTTAAAGTATATCTTTATAATTATAGTATCTTCTACTTATTCGCTAACTAAGTATATAGATCTAACTACTAAATAAAGCGCTAAAGCTAACCTACGTAAGTTCGATATTATCGGTCGTCTAATAAGACTAATAAAGGTATCTATATTCTACGAGTTTATAGTACGTTCGCCTACTAATTTAAGTAGGAATAAGAGTACTAAACGTCTATAATAGGTATATTCGCGATTCTAATACCGAGCCTTATACTATATTCGCTTCGCGTAGCGATCGCTAGTACGTATATTATTAGCGCTATAATAGAAGCGGCTACGACGCGAGAGATATAAAGGCTAAGCCTAAGAATAAGTAAATAGACGAGACTACGAATTAAGGCGCTAACGAGAATATAAGTAACGCTAGCGCTAGCGCTACTATAAATACGCTAATCGAAATTAATAATAAGAATACTACTACGAAGGATACTACGAATATATACGCTAGCTATAAAGCTAAGCTTACGAATATAAAGAGGAGCCTAGTTACGATTAAGGCGCGTTTAGCGTTTCTCGAGCGTCTATACTATAGCGTTACTAGCTAGTTCCGTAATACGAATAGCTATCTACTCTACTATAGTAATAAGTAGATATTCGTAAGGTTTAATAGCGTTATTCGTAGTATAATACCCTATATAGATAGCTCTTAGAATAATTAGAATCGATTTACGTATACTCTATATTATCTCTTACTATTTATACTATATTCGCTACCTTCTATTAGCCCTTCGATTATCCTTTCTTAGTTCTCGAACGTAGAGATATTCCTAGCTTAGGTACTTATATTCGCTACCTTAGTTATAGTTTTATATTCGCCGTAGCCTTCGAGGTATCGTTCGCTATAGCCTTAGAGTTACTATTCGCCGTAGCCTTAGAGTTACTATTCGCCGTAGTCTTAGAGTTACTATTCGCTATAGCCTTAGAGTTACTATTCGCCGTAGCCTTAGAGACCTCGTACGCTTCTAGTAGATTAGGCTTTATAAAAACCTTAACTCGTAGTTTAGCGGCTATTATAGTATTATCTACTAGATTAGTCTTTACTACTATAACCTTCGATCGAGCGTTCGCTAGAGCCTTTAATATAGCTACTTTCTTTAAGACTATATTCGCTATATTCTAAGCTATCTCGTCTATATTAGCGGCTATAGCTTTAAGAGCTCTCTTTTCTACGAATATATAGTCGAATATTCGCTACGTAGTTAGAAGATTACTCTTAAAAGATAATATAGAATTATCGTCGCTACTAATAGTTATAATAGGTATACTATTAGATATATAATCTACGAATTAAGTATTCTTTAAGCCCTTATCCGCTAGCTTTAGTCCTAGCGTTAGCGAACGAATAATCTACCGGCTCGCTACTCGTTTATAGCTTAAGCTAGCGGTTATTATTAGCTAGGTATTCGCTAGTATACCTATATTATTCTTCTCGAGTAAGCTAGTAGCTACTATTAGCTATATATTCGCTAGTATATCTATATCGTTCTTCTTAGGTAAGCTAGCGGCTACTATTAGCTATATATTTGCTAGCGCATCGTTATCGTTATAGAACCTAGTATCTAGTAGCTATTATTCTAAGTCCTCTTCTATTATATAGTTAGATACGGTCGCTTAGTTCGCTAGTCTATTCGCTACTATATTAAGCTCTAATAGAGGCTTTTCTAGTAGTAGATTTAGCTTTATAGAACGATTAACGATATAAGTAATATCGATATTCGTATAGAGCTACTATAGGTTATTCCTTATCTTATTAAAGCTTATAACTTAATAATTAATTACGCGGCTATTTATACTAAATTAGCTAGGTTTAATTAGCTAATAGTTATCCTTACTAAATCTATAGGCTAAATATGCCTCTTAATAGGGTTGCTAGAGCTAGTATTTATACGTAGGATACGTAGTAACTAGTCTTTAAAGCTAGGTAGTTAGCGTATCGAATAGCTCGATCTAAAGTTCTAAATTTATTATATCCGTAAGCTCTTTAACTAGCTACCTAGTAAGTTGTCGTAGTTCTACGAACTTCTGCTCTATAGCTAGTATTCTAAGTAGTCGCTTATAAATAGGACGATCCTTAGCCTTAAGGATCTTTAGTATTATACTTAGGTAAACCTCTCGTTTAGGTATAGCTTAGCCTTTAGCTTTATTAGCTATATTCGCTAAGCCGCTAGCTATACTAGACTAAATACGCTTAGTAGCTACCTAAGTAGCAGATTACTCTTTACGCTTTATATAATAAATCGGATAGTATCTACTATTCTTTATCTTACGAGCCTTTATCTTATTATTTAGCTATTTCTTACTATTCGTACGTTCTAGTAGCCTACGAAGTCCTATTATACGCCTCTACGCGGCCGTAGGTAGAAATAGATACTCTCGAGTATACTAGCTAAGTATAAGGGCATATAAGATAATCCTACTTCGCTACTACTAGCCGTATATCTAATAAGATAAGAACTACCTTAAGATAACTCTAAGACTACCTAACGAACTAAGGTAGAACTCTACTATAGAAGAGGTAGAAAAGAGAGGATAGAATAGAAGTAAGTAGGATAGGAGTAGAGAGAGAAGGTAGCTACTAGGTAAGAGATTAGCTATTTACTTACTAAAAAGAGCTATAGAAAGAAGAGAGAAAGGCAGACCCTTCCTACCTAGAATATATATTCCTAGAGACGACCTTCTAAGTCTAAGACGAATAGAAATAGAGGCCTCTATACCGACTCGATATACTATACTAGCTATATCTACTACTAGAACTAATTTTAGATACTAAAATTCTATATATAGGGCTTAGCGCTTAGCTTGGCGCCAAGGCGCACTAAGCGAAATTCTAGTTCCCCTAGGCATCGGCCTATAATATCCGTTTTTAGCGCGAATAAGGCACCCTTAAGACCGAGAGTTTTTTAGCCTAGGAGGCTTTTCTCTCTTATACGACCGGTTAGGTATTAGGCCTACCCGTGCTATATAGTCTTCGACTCCTATAGTACGTTAATAGAATAAATAAATAAATAAATAATAAACGTACGTTCTAGTATATTATAGAAACCTTTAGTAGTATTAGATATAGGTAGTAGCTAGGCTTATTCGCTATTATTTAAAAGGGAAGGAGCTAAGCTAAATACCTAATTCGTAGCCGTACTAGCTAGTTTAACTAGATTCGTAGCTAAACTAGCTAGTACGGCTAGATTCGTACTTAGTAAACTAGCCTCTAGTAGAAAGGCCGATCTAACCTAAGTTATATTCGTAGAATAATAAGGATTAGGTCTAGTACGATAGTATAGATAGAACTTATATTCGCTTAAGTACGGATTACTAGTCTTAGAGTAGAAGGGTATCTAGCTATTATTATTATTAGCTATTTTACTAGTAGTATATAAATAATAATAATAGGGATCTAATTTATAGTAAGAGATAGGTATAGTTCTCGATAGCTTTCTATAGTTAGTAATAAAATAATAGTACCTATAGTAGTTATAACTACTCGTTCGTAGTAGCGAATATAGCTCTAATA
This sequence comes from Cercospora zeina, assembly GCA_022702355.1. Classification (NCBI taxonomy): domain Eukaryota; kingdom Fungi; phylum Ascomycota; class Dothideomycetes; order Mycosphaerellales; family Mycosphaerellaceae; genus Cercospora; species Cercospora zeina. The sequence goes on from JAKLWX010000005.1 coordinate 4,748,265, forward strand.
TAATTACTCGGCTATAAGGATAATTTATTAGCGCGTAGAAACTCCCTTAAATTATAACCTAATCGTAAATAGTTATTAACTTAATCGCGGAGATAGATATACGCTAAACTATATAGCTTTAAGTAGCGGCCGTCGTTAGCGAACGAGTTACTATTCTTACCGCTATCGAATATATACGAATATCTACCGGCTACGAGTACTTAATTATACTATTCGAGAGTAGCTTCGAGTAGATACGAGTCGAGGTCTACGAATACTAGCGGATACGTTAGCTTATAGCGAATACGCTATAATAGCTATAATAGCTATAATACTTAGCTCTACTAGAGAGAGGAAGCTATATTATCGCCGAGGTAGTAGCGAATATATACCGTATTAAGTAGTCTTAGTAGTCTATTACTAGATTATTAGATAGCGAATATCTAGTAGCCGTCCGTAAGGCTCGCTACCTTTTAATTCCGAATAGTAGTAGTTAATATTAGGAATTCTAGAGGCTACTAACTCCGTATATTACCTACGAATACTATAGGTATTCTATATATTAACGAAGTTCGCGATTATACCGCGTATAATCGGCGTATATATTACGAGAAAGGCGATTCGGTACGCCTTCTACGAATCCTTAAAGAGGCCTATAGACTTAAGTTTATAGAACTAGTTACGCTATATATTAAAGGCTGCCTTAGCGCCTTTACTCTACTAGTATTCGATAGTATTATTACCTTTACTCGTAGTATACTAGAAGTATTTACTAAACGGTAGGTACTAGCCTTCTTACTATTTATAGAACTATAAGTATATATCCGCAAGTATAGGCGTTTCTATACTACTATCCGATTATACGATTCGTAGTATACGGCTAGTAGCGACTATAGTAGCAAGATACTATATAAATATAAAGAATTTAGTCTTTACGTAGGTTCTATAGTACTACTAGATAATCCTCTACGAATATACGTTAATATAGGCGTATACGCTAAGTATAAAGAATACGAACTTATAGAAGGCATCGATTAACTATATATCGTCTAGCCCTTTTATACGAGGCTACGATAAACGTACGAGTATTCGCCGCTTATTAATCTAACGATACTCGAATAGTATAGGATTATAAAGGCGTATAAGCTAATAGATATAGTTACTAAGAAGCGGTTAGCGAATATATAGATATCGCGTATAGTATACGCTAACTACTTAATAAGGCCTATAGTCCTACGAATATACTAAGCTAGTATCCTATATCTATAGTCTATTATCTTACCGTAATTCTAAACCTTCGCAAGTACCTAATTAACCTAGATATTCGCTTTAGGAAGCCTCTTAGTCGTAGTCCTTTTAAATAGGCCTAGCTTATAGCGTAGTTCTTAAAGCTATTATAGTAAGAGTCGATAGTAATATTTATTTAGCTAATCCGTATCTACGTATAGTATTTATAGTATCTCTTTATCGAATATAACGTAGTTATAGAATAGCTTAATAATCCGTACTCGTAGGTCGAGGTTATAGTTAGAATAAGGCGCCTTAGGAATTCTAGAAACTTCTTAGTTTATAAAGCGCCTTACGAGTATTAGTACTATATAGCGAATACTATACTCGTTCTTAAGGCGATTATAAACTTCCTATTGTGTATACTAAGGGCTATTTAATCTAAGCGTCTAGTCTGTTATCGGTCTACGTAGCGGCTCTAGGTCTACGTATTCGCTAGCTATACTAAATTAGGTATAAGGCGAGTAATAAGGAATAGATAGCGAATATAAAAGCAGTTGTAGTAGGGTAGGTAGAGTGCTAATAAGCTGCGAATACTATCAAATCGCGAGTTTGTAAGTTTGCGAATTTATATAATCGGCCACCTGATACATCTGTACATTCAGGCCGCTGTCGCCTGACTATTCAGATCTTTCATGCCAGTAGGGAAGTGCGGAGAACGAGAGACATGTGGGGTGCTAGTCCTGTAACCATTCACGTTTACCCGATCGCTAGATGAGACCAGCGTCGCATGGCCATGGTCTTCACAATAATCGGACCCGATGGCCGCTTGCACTTTTCTGTTAGTTGGAGACGCCCTACGCGAGCCGTCACGAGCCTGTAGCCTTGCACGCACTGATCTAGATTAGATGCACCAAAACACTACTGTCCTACGGTCGCTACTCCGCAGCGAAGCTGAGCTCGCAAGCCATCATTCATTAATTGCGAGATTCGATTGCGAACCCCGTAAAGCGACCGACTCCGAAGAATGATACCTGCTGTGAAATGCCTCTCCGAATTATGTTGGCATAGCTCGGATGCCTCCAAAAGCAGCGTCGTTCCTCGACGATCCCCCGCTTGCACCACCCCTACTATTGCCTGCTCCGGCTCTATTCTTGTTCACCCCGGAGCCAGATGCATAGCCGGCACTGTTGGACCCCCTGCCGCGCGCCTTACCGCCTCGCGATTTGACCGAAGCCTGCTCGCGCGCCACATAACTCTTCTTCTTTGAGGTGCCCTTGCGGGAGGCCTGCGACTCTGGAGCGGTGTATTTGAACTTCTTCGCACTTTGTGAGAAACCCGCGTGCCAATCTGCGACTTCTTTGCTGACGGACTGCGGCTGAAAGTGCCGACTCTGCTCGCCCGGTCCGTCTTCCTCTTCATCGTTCAAACCGTAGTCCTCATCATCATCGTCCTGCTCGCCATCACTGTCAATGACAATGACATTTCTATCATGCTGACGATTGTCCAATGGCTCCTCATCTTGGTCCTCCTCAACAAATTCAGAGTCATCATCTTGAATCGCGACCCCCATCTCATTGAGTCTGGCGCGAGCCTCCTTGACTAATTTGATCATGTGTTTGCCATGCAACTGGACGCGTTCGGCATCAATGCCCTGTATGGCACGCAGCTTCTCCTCTGTATCGGTGATATTGATGAACATCGTCCGAAGCATGATCTTCGTGAAAGGCATCCATGCTAGCTTCTGTTTCTTCATGATGAGCTTGAGTTTTTGTTCTGCTTCGGCGACAAAGTGATCGACGATATCACGATGCACGGGTTCCAGGTTGTCCATCATTTCATCCGTGGCAATGGGAGCTGTAAGCCCTCTGGCAGGGGCTTTGCGCGCAGGGACTGATGGCTGAGCGACACGGACAGGCGCGAATCCGTCATCGCTCTCGTCTTCCACAACAAAACCGTCATCCTCATAGCCATCGATTTGTCGCCGTTTGAGCTGTTTCTGAACAGTGGCTTGGTTACGCTTCGATGGACCTTGCAAGGGAGAAGAGACATTGGTTGACATAGGCAACTCCTTGGGGGCTTTGGTGCTCTTGGACTTCTTCACAGTGGTCTTGCTCGTCTTTGTCTTTTGGGGGGAAGTACTGATCATCATCTTGAGTCTTGACCGATCAGGTTCGTACTGGTTGCATCGCCTGCCGAGATTGACGTATTGTTGCGCAAAGCCTCTTTTGTTCATGTGGTTCTCCTCAACGAGAGCCTCTTCCCCAATCAGCTGGTAGAACAAGCGCTCGACATCGCCCCGGTTAAGATGCGAGCCTGCGCCGGCCTCAGCCAGATCAACATGATGTTTGGCCTTGGCTTTCGCGTTGCTCGCCCCTCGGAAGACATCGATGCAGTGCAGCAAGGTGACCTTGTCTTCCCTGATCTTCCTTACCAGATCCACCGCTTTTTTGGCTTCTGCTGTGAAATCAATCTCCTCGTACGTTGATTCGGAGAGGCAGTTGTCACAGCCTCCATCACAGTCTTCTGGATTGAAACGCTCGTTGAAGTACGCCAGCACTTGCACGCGTCGACAGTCACTCTTGTTCTCACAGTACTGCACCATCTTTCGCAGCATTTGATGCTGCATGTCTTTGACTTCTCGGCTGCCTTCGTTTTTGGGATCGTCAATCATGCGGCGTAGTTTGCCAGCATCCCCGTAGCCGTAAAAGAGATAGCAACGCGAAGGCTTCCCATCACGACCAGCTCTGCCAGTCTCTTGATAGTACCCCTCGAGTGATTTAGGGATGGAGTGGTGGATCACGAAGCGTACATTACTCTTGTCGATGCCCATGCCGAAGGCAATAGTAGCCACGATAACCTTGATCTGGCCGGCCTGCCATTCTTGCTGAACTGCAGCTTTCGCGGGCCCCTCGAGACCAGCATGATAGTGTCTTGCCCGTATACCATGGTTTTTGGCGAGTGACGCTGCGATGTCCTCGCAGTTCTTTCGCGACAAGCAGTAAACAATGCCAGTCTCCTTGGCGTGGGATTCTTTGATCAGACTGGCAATGGCAGCGACGTCTTGACTGCCCTTCTGTTTCGGTCGAACCTCATAGTACAGATTATCTCGATTGAAGCTTTGGGTGAAGACCTCACATTTATTCTCGCCATTCTTTTTCATGCCAAGATTGTGTATTGTGTCGTCCTTGACTCTCGAAGTTGCGGTAGCAGTAAGAGCCATCATGGGAACTCCCGGATATCTCACCCTCACCTCGCCAATGTTTTTGTAGTCGGGTCGGAAGTCATGTCCCCACTGGCTGACACAATGTGCTTCGTCGATCACCAGTCTTGCAAACCTCTTGCGACGATGTAGCCCATCGAAAGCGCGTAACATTTTCTCACTCTTCCCGAGCATCTCGGGTGTGACATACAATAGCTGAATGAAGTCCTCGACGTTGCTTTTCCAGAGGCCGTCCATGATCCTGTCCCTGTCTTCGCGAGGGGTGTCGCCGTTGATCAAGAAGGCAAAGACGCCGAGTTTGCTGAGATGCTGCACCTGGTCTTCCATCAAGCTGAGCAATGGCGACACGACGACGGTCACGCCCTTCGTTGCTCCGGATTGAATCACAGCGGGGAGCTGGTAAGTGAGGGACTTGCCTCCGCCCGTGGGCATCAACACGAAACAGTCCTTGCCACTGAGAGTCGCATTGATCGCTTGAAACTGATTCTCTCGGAATCCCTTCATCTTGAAGCGGCTCTTTAGCACTTCACAGACCTCATCTGACCAAGGGAATCCCATATTTGCACGATCGATTGCATCCACTTCAGCGGCAGACTTTGTTGCTTTCGTGCGCTTTGCTTTGGGTTGTGCCTGGCGGCCTTGGACATTGGCTGACATCTCAGCAAAGGCCGTTCTGCCGTGGTTCTCAGAAGTAGACTGACCTCCGTTGTCATAGCCTTCCACTATGTCGAGCATCTCGTCATCCATCATACCATAATCATCCTCATTGCCGTACGCTGCAGGTGGAGTGCCCATACGTGTGGTGTACGTGCCATGGCTGGTGTCGATCATGTCAAGGTCGTCGATATCATCGTCAAACGCATTGTCGCTAAACATGAGACTGTCCTGTTGCCTCGAAGTATCGTCAAACCGGACACGCGAAGCTGAATGTACAGCTTCAAACTTGCTGAACTGCAGTGCAGGTCTTGCTGGCGGCGGCATGGCGGCCTGCATCTGTGTCTGGGCAATACGGCTCGAGCTTCCCGAAACAACGGCTCGTTCAGGCATGACTCCTGGAATGGCCTGCGTCGACTGAACGGCAACATGTTGTGAGAGTAAAGGTCGAAGGTCGTCCGCGCATGGTCTGAGGAGAGAGAGACATTCTTTTTCGATGTTGGCAAGGCGCTCCTGCGCCGCGCGATTTTCAGCATTGGCTTCGTCACGCCCTTGACGAGTTCGCAATGCTTGCCGGAGATCCTCCTTAGCTTGATTTCTGGTCTCTTGTGCTTTCTGATAGGATGTTCGTTTCGCCTTAAGCGACGCCAGATTCTTCCTCTTGAGATCAAGTCCGTCCTGCTCAGCCTCGAACGACGAGACATCGTCATTGCCAGCATCCATCCATTCAGTCATTTCGTCTACGACAATGTTGTATCTCTCATCTATCCGAGACAAAGCCCGCTCGTACAGTGATCCAAATGATTCAAAAACACGGAGCATCAAGGTTTTGAGTTCTTCATCCTCTGGTGCTTGTGCTTGCGTGGTGCTAGTTGGCGGTGGCATTTGCGTAACTCCGGCATTGGACGCGACGTTGGCCTTGGCCTTGGGGTTGGAAAGGTCAGTGCTCAAGGGCTCGGCCGCAGCCGGGACTTCTGGCTGAGACGACAGTGGTGGCGGGCATGGGATGGGAGAGCTTGCCTCTACCTGATCTCGCGAATGGGACGCAGCACGCTTGTCAATCTTGGGTGGGGCTTCAACGATCGGAGAGCCGATGAGAACAGGTCCAGGCTGTCTACGGACGACTTTTCCGCCGGACACTTTCTTCGGCGGCTCGGAAACTTCCACATGCTCGTCGTAGAAATTCATGAGATCATCCTCATCGTCCTCAGAATCTTCGACGTAGGAAACGGATCGAGTGTTTGCCAATGGTGGCCTTGTAGGCGGCACTGCTGTCTGCACTGTGGCTTTGGCTTTGTCTTGCCGCGGTGGAATAGTGGAGTATGGTGGGGGCGGACCAGTTGGAACTTCATCAGGCTCGTCGTCTTCGTCGATGGAAGGGAACTCTTGTGAAGGCCGTGGAACGATAACGGGGGCTCGATTGGGTCGCTTCAAAGAGGCAGTCTTGTCTCGCATATCCGACTCAAATTCGTCGCTTTTCCGCTTCCGTCCGGCGACAGAGGGGGGAGCTGACTTCTTCCCATTCGGGCTGCACAAGTTTGCAAACTCCTCGGTCAAGTCCATTTGTTCAATTTGATCGAATTTAGGAGTTTGCAAATGCATCTGGGTCCGCACGCTTGCCGATGACATAGTTTTTGCCTGAGTTGTAGCAGGTCTTCCGGATTTGGTGGGTGTCGTGTCGTGTTGTCGAGCGCCGAAGGAAGCATTCGACTTGCTAGCCGACGTTGGCGCGGTTGCCCGCCGGACCATCTCTGGCTGTTGAGGTAAGCTCTCGACTTGTAATCTGTCCTTATCCAGCGCGATCTTCGTGTCGGAGGTCCCTCGCTCTGCTTGTTGCTCGCTGCTCCTCGCTGCCCCAGGCCTCGTAGCAGGTGTGGGCAAATTGTTGCGAGGTATCCCGTCGACCCCCGAGTGCACCGTCCTTGGTCTGTTCGCGGAGTGCGAGAGCTCCCGAGTGACACTAGAGCTGCCTTCGGTCTCAAGCTGATTCTCGTTGGGCGTAGTGAAGGATGTGGGAGCTGGCGGCAAATCAATGGTCTCGGGCGGGATGGAAGGCTTTTCGCTCAAAAGCCAGCGCAGGTGCTCGTCCAGATTGTTCCTCGTCATCGCTGGCAGACATTGCTCAGTCCGTGTGGCGTGCGAGCAATGTCTGCGAGCATTGGATCGTACCGGGCGGCGACGGTGGGAAGTGTTGTTGTTCGCGTCGTTCCACGCCACACGCGTCGCAGGTGCCTCAGTGATTGCCTGAACGCGCCATCACGTGACAAGCCCCACCAAGCTTCATGCGTCCAAAAAAGTTCGACAACTACATGCTATTGCATCGCCAACATATTCTCAAGTATTGCTCCATTTCTGACCATGGGATCAGAAGAACGGCCAGCAAAGATCAGGAAGCTCTCTCACGATGCTAGTGCTGAACTAGCTAACATCACCAAATCCACATCAGGATCGGATCGCGACTTTCAGGAAGCCATGGCCAAAGCCTGTCACTCGCAACAGGATGATCAAGACGGTGTTGCGGAGGGAGAATCTGCACACAACGGCATCACTCTCTCTGAGATTGAAGTTCAAACGGCTGGCGCGTCAATTGGAGATGCGACTGATCCGCCTCTCTCAAAATCACAGCAGAAAAAGCTCAAACGGAAAGCGGAATGGGAAGCCAAACGCGAAGATCGCAAACATGAACGAAAGGCCAAATTGCAAGCGAAACGAGAGCGCAAACGTGAGGAGAAGCAGCAGGCAATTGAGCAAGGCATCCCACTTCCCCAGCCGAATAAGGCGAACTACAAGAAGGCCACGCAGCTGCCGGTGACAATCATGATCGATTGCGACTTCGATGACCTCATGCATGACGGCGAGCGCACGTCTTTGTCCTCACAGGTAACAAGGAGCTATTCTGACAACAAGAACTCGCCTTTTAGAGCACATTTGACAATTTGCTCCTTTGGAGGCAAACTCAGAGAGCGTTTCGAGAGCGTCCTGGCGGGCCAGTTCAAAGCCTGGCGAGGCGTGCGGACTTTCGAGACGGATTTTGTCGAGACTGCAGACCAGGCCAAGCAGTGGATGGCCGAGGAGCGAGGTGGCAAGCTGGAGGGCGTTTTTTCCAAGTACAAAGACCTGGACGAGGAAGCTCGACAAAAATTGAAAGATGAGGGCGAGGTGATCTATCTATCTTCAGAGGGCGCAGAAGACTTGCTTGAGCTCAAGCCATACAGCACGTACATCATCGGAGGTCTGGTTGACAAGAATCGTGAAAAGGGCATATGCCATAGACGAGCGACCAAGGCCGGAGTGAAAACTGCGAGGCTGCCCATCGGACAATACATGGAGATGTCGAGTCGCAAGGTCTTGGCAACGAATCACGTCAACGAGATCTTGGTGAAGTGGCTCGAATGTGGAGACTGGGGCGAAGCGTTCTTCAAGGTAATGCCAAAACGTAAAGGGGGAAAGCTAAAGAATTTCCAATATGCAGAAAGCAGTGGTGAGCAAGACGGTGCAGCCACTGAAGATTTCGAAGAGCGTGAGGACGAGGTCGAGCAACATCCTACTCTGCCTGATGTTCACACATCGGAGAACAGCGCGAGTGGCAAGGCGGTCGATGCGCGAACAGGACATGATGACGGTCTCATAGAAGCTCCCACTCTCAACGGGACCGGAGCATCATGAAATGGAATTCATGGCACACAACCACCTCAGTTGCGATGACCGACGAGCGGCAAGGGCTTTCGCCGGCTAGAGCGATCACATCGACTGCGACAGGATCTATACAACATCCTGAACACTCTTCCTGAGTCTCACGCGTCCACGTCCACAAGTGTGTTAAGAGGGCGGCTTTGTGGCCATTGCCCCTGTGTTTGGTGATTGGTCCGACTGGCAGAAAGACAATCTAACTCGTCCCGCCAGCAAATCTACTGCGACGTCCCCAGTCCGCGTGAGCAACGGCTTACCCTTGATACCCTGGATGCATGAAACGTTACACGCAGATGTTCTACCTCGCTCACGATCTGAAGCTAATCTTCTTCAAGAAAGCCAACCTCTACAATTCTGGTCTAGGCTTGTTCGCGCTCGATTTATCATGTATGCTACGGTTTCGCGGGACCTAGGCTGCAAACAAGATAGCCAGCACCGAGATCTCACGAACGAGGGTCCCAAATTTCTCCGGGCCGAACAGAAATACTGACACAGATCCTGTAACGCTTCCCGCAACGGGATTAGGAGTCAAGACCGCGACTTTCGCGAGGATTTGCAGTCTTGCACAAGGATTGAAACCGTTGAAACTTAAGTTTGACCGATTTAACAGCTCCGACCAGATGGTAAGTTTGCATCGATCTGCTTGCACGGCTTTACCAAATTCTTATGAGTGTGCTCTCGGAATGATCTCGAACGTGGTCCCGGCTTCGTCAATGCCCTACAGTGAGTGAGCTCTATACAGTCATGCCTGGGGATGTACAATATTCTCCGAGGACCGCCCAAGAGGCACATCCTAGAAGGCACTCATCCCAGGACACGAGCATTTACATGAGGCAATATCAATCGTACCACACCAAGACCAGGCCAGATTAGGCCTCACCTCCTGGACGGCACGCATCCACTCAAGAACATTCAATCCTCTTCCAAAAAGGAAAAAAACAAGATTCTCGCCGCGCCTTGATCCCAAAAGACCTTCTCTCCAAGCCAAGCAGACACTATACACGCCCAGGACCAACTCCTCGTCCATGCCCCAAAAATGAAATCCTTCTCCTCCGCTGAAGATGATGGTCAAAGCCACAGCCTCGAACGAACGCGAACCAACCTCTCGATCCGCCAACCCTACTGCGCCCCAGGCATCCGCGGCCTCGCAGCCTCCCGCTATGCCCTCCTCTGCGCCATCGTGGCCTGCTTCGGCAGCCTCACCTACGGCTTCGACCAAGGCGTCCTGAGCGTCGTCCTCGTCGAACCGCAATTCCTCTCCCGCTTCTACCGCATCGACGAAAGGTCCTATCCCAGCTCCCACGGCGCGAGTGCAAGTTTCTGGGAAGGCTTACTCACCGCTTCGCTCGTCCTGGGTGCGCTCGTCGGCTCGTTGAACCAGGGCTGGATTGCGGATAAGTTCTCGCGGAGATACTCCATCGTCATCGCCGTGGGGACGTTTCTCCTGGGCTCTTTGGTGCAGACTGCGGCGGTCGAGTATGATATGCTGGTCACTGCGAGGTTTGTTGGAGGTATTGGGATCGGGATGCTGAGCATGGTGACGCCGTTGTACATTTCGGAAGTCTCGCCCGCGGAAGTACGAGGATCATTGTTGGTTTGCGAAGAATTCAGCATTGTTGTCGGGATTGGGATTGCGTTTTGGACGACGTATGGGACGTATCATCTTCAGAACGAATGGGCGTGGAGATTACCGTTTCTGCTGCAAACAATTCCGGCGGTAATAGTGGGGGTGGGGATTTGTTTCCTGCCGTTCTCGCCGCGTTGGCTGGTGAGCAAGGGGAGAGACGAGGAGGCTTTGGTGGTTTTATCGAAGTTGAGGGAATTGCCAATGGACGATCAAAGAGTCCGCATGGAGTGGCTGGAGATTCGAGCGGAGGTTGCTTTGCACGAGGAGCTCAATGTTGAGAGGCATTCGCATCTCCAGGACGGTTCACGCAAGAGCAAGATTAAGATGGAACTGGCCTCGTGGGGAGACCTCTTTCGGAAAGGCTGCATCAAGCGGACACATGTCGGCATTGGGTTGTTCTTTTTCCAGCAGTTTGTAAGAACTTGCACACACACACCTCCACATGCACTTGGCCTTTTGCTGACCACTCATCACCTCCAGGTCGGCGTCAACGCACTAGTTTACTACTCTCCCAGCCTCTTCAAATCCATGGGCCTCGAGTTCAAAACAACACTCGTGATGGCCGGCGTCCTAAACACTATCCAAATCTTCGGGATTGGCAGCACGATCTGGACCATGGACCGTTTCGGCCGCCGTCGTATTCTTCTCATCGGCATGCTCTTCATCTTCATTGCGCTCTTCACCATCGCGATTCTCGTGGGCTTGTACTCGCATGACTGGGCGGCACATCGCGCGCAAGGCTGGACAGCTGTTGCGATGCTCTTGATGTACATGGTCGCATTCAGCGCTTCGTGCGGCCCAGTTTCGTGGACGATTCCCGCTGAGATTTTCCCGTTATCGCTGCGAGCGAAAGGGTTAAGTGTCGCTGTGGGTTCGCGATGGATGTTTAATTTCATCATGTGAGTCACGGTCTTCCCCTTCCTTTCTCTGTCAAACCTGCGCTGATCCGTTCCATCACAGTGGCCTGATCACACCTCCGCTTGTGGAGAGGGCGGGCTATGGCACTTATGTGTTCTTCGCGACTTCCTGCGTCATCGGGCTGGTCTGGACATACTTTTGCGTGCCCGAGACAAACGGCAGGAGCCTTGAAGAGATGGATGAGGTTTTCGGGGATAGTAGGTCGACCGAAGACCAGGAGCGACGCAAGCGGGTAGAACGCGAGCTTCGCGGTAGCAACGACATCGGTTATGAGAGTAGGTTCTAGCAACGTGAATCATGCTCCGGTCATTTGCCGGGTCGGAAGATCTGTCGGATGCGTTGTGGAGGCGATGCCGGCAGGCCTTTGACGACGCTGGTGTTGTCTGCCGCTTCCAATCTGACGGGTCTTGAACACGTGTCAACCAATAGAGACGTGTGGAGGATGGTGAAGTGAGGATGGTGAAGTGAGGATGTGTGAGACGGATCCAACCATGGACGAGCAGCGATGCACGTGTGTCGAAAGAGGGGTGAAAAACACGCGCAGCTACGTCATCGCGGTGGTTGTGTTCCATGTTCCAGTCGTCGACCGCCACCGCCAAGTCGACGACCTCCGCCGTGTCTCCTGAGCGCCGGGCGGGAAACATTGCACGACGTCAGGTCATCAGATACAGTAACATCCGCCAACCCGCATCGGGGAAGCACTTCGAAGTCTCCAAATGTGCCATCACCCGAGCGCTGCGGGAGCTCTGCTCGCCGGCCTGTTCGCTTCGGCCGCGCTTGCAGCCGAGCAGGCCATTCTCAAACCTACGCCCGTTGCTCCCTACAACAGCATCAGAACCGGCGTGGGCCACTTCAGCGAATGGAGCCGCGCGACGAAAAAGGAGTTTCTCGTCGACTGGCAAGCCGGCAAGGCCTCAGAATGGATCTTCGTGCAAGGAAACGAGGGCGGCGACCTGGACAGTATGACCGCGGCTCTGGCATGGGCGTACCATCTGGAGCATTCGACGCAGAATACCTCGCATCCACAGAAAGCCATTGCCTTGCTGCAGACACCCACCGACGCTCTCGATCTGCGGCCGGAGAACAACGTGGCGCTGAGGAATTCGCTGATGAGCTCGGGACACAGCGATCTGCTGACCATCGATGAGCTCCCCGAGGATCCGGAGACTCTGGCTCGTGCGATCAAGGGCATCGTCGTCGTCGACCACCCTGTACCTCTGCGAAAATGGAGTCGGGCCCCCATCCTCTCCATTTTCGACCATCACGTAGACAATGGAGCAGGGCCGGATGCCAAGCCACGCATCTTTGAGAAAGTGGCCAGCTGCACGACCCTCGTCGCGCGTCGGATGCTTGATGAGCTCGAGGCTCTTCCTGAAGAGTACCATATGCCTCATGAATTGCTCGAGCTGATTCTTGGCGCCGTTGCCATCGACTCTAGCGGCCTCGAAGATGCAACTGAACAAGACCGCAAGACCGCCCTTCGAGTCTTGAAGCGCAGCAATTGGCGTGAGAGCGACCTCGATGACAAGATGCAGGAAGTAGCAGAGGCGCTGAAAGACGCCAAGAAAAGTCTGGACGACCTCAGCGTCCGTGACTTGCTCCGAAGAGACTACAAGGGAGACCTAGTCGACACCCCATCCCCACGAACGCCAACCGTCAGCCTCGGCTTCGCATCGATCCCCTTCTCACTCGACGAACAAATCGAAAAGACCGAATTCCAAGCCCTGTTCGACTGGTTCGCCATTGAAGCCGCTTGGACCGCACAAGTCGGCATGGACATCAGCGTGGCACTCAACAAGTACAAAGTCCACGACCAGCACGGCAAGAAGAAGAAAATCCGAGAAATCGTCCTGGTCGTTCGCAGTGATGTACGCATCGACGAAGACCAGGCTGACGATCTCTTCCGTACCGTCTCAAAGGCCATCGAGGATGAGCCTACGCTGAACGCCAAGCCCTGGCACCGCGCGGACGAGCTCGGAAGGCGACAGATGGTGTGGTATCACGAGCGAGAAGATGCGGGGAGGAAGGTAATTAGGCCGATTATTGAAAAGGCTGTAGAGTCATGGGTTTAGGTGGCCCTCTGGAGTAGAATGCCCGCTCGGGTGGCAACGAGTACCACAAAGGCAGTATTCTACCAGGCTTGATAATCTGGCCGAGCAAACTGCACCACAACATGGCGATGGCGACTTGCCGTGCGTGCTTGATACAGGAACCAAGGGCTGCACAGTACACGAAGTCAAGCCTTTTGCTTTGCACCTAAGCTGACCCTCTATTCTCTACCAAAAATCATCTTACATAAGAAAACCTCACTTCACCCTTGCTCTGTCTGACCGTAGAACACCTAATCTCAAGCAGAACTACATTACATTGCAGTCATCACCAATTCACCACCGATGTCCCTCAGCACCGCTCGGTCCTTCGAAGACAAACACACAAATTCCACCAATCTCGAACAAAGACTTTCCACACGGAACCTCACTCACTCCGAAGGCCAAGAACAATACTAACGCCAAGCCCTTCCGATCGCATCTTCCTCAACCATCGCACACACCAAGCCGATGTTGCCGTTCCGTCTTGCATCACGTCGTACAATTCCCCATGCTCTAGCAAGCTATAAAAATCAACGTTCCTACTGTCACCTCTCTCTCTCTCTTGTACTTCTCACACACCCAACACACACAAATTTTCGGCAACAGACGCGCAAAAAAAAAAAAAAAATCAAACTCGCAATACAGCATCAACACCACGCACATCTTTGTCCAGGCAGAAGAAGAAATGCTTCAGTACAATTTCTCCCCACCGAAGATGACGATGATGCTCAACAATGGTCTTGACCGAAGCTTGCATGAGGAAGAAGGGAATGGCGAAGATGATGGAATGGTTCGGAGATCAGATGTTCATGGCACTTATGTCTTGGGACCGAAATGTGTGGTGCAGTAGATAGAGTGGAACAGAGAAAGACTGGTGGTGGATGGATGGATGGGATGGGATGGGATGGGATGGAAGAACGACTCAGGGATGAGGGATAAAAGGTGGAAGGGAGGCATGAGGGTCGGTTCTCATCACAATATATGATCCAGCTTTCTTGTCATCTCTCAGAAACAGAAACAAGAAAAAGACCGCTCTGTCTCTGCAGGAGGAAGTTTCTCATATCATATCATCGTATCGTCGCAACACGACGCCTCGCTTCCCACCTGTCAAGTCCCCGGCGCCTTTCTTTTCTACCCCTCAAACTCATTCCCCTCTTCCCCTCTTTTCAACTCCCGCCCTCAAGTCCTGCAAAACTTCTCTTCCCAGCCACTTCATTCCCGCGTCGCGCTCTTTCTCTCCAGCATTTCTGGTGTCCGCCCTTATGCTCTCATCATCATCATCATCATCATCATCATCATCACCCTCCTCCCTCTCCGCCCAAGCAAACAGCGTTCTCAAATTCCACAAACATTCCACCTTCCGACTCCCCACCGCATTCGCCAGAACCAATCGGTCATCTACAACCGTTGTTCTTTCATCCGTATACACCGACGAGTGGACGTCGGACGGAAGTATGAGGTCCTTATCCGCGTGATCGACATTCTGGAAAGCTGGCAGAGATAAAAGATCAAACCAATGAGATTGGTTTCCAGTGCCGGCGTGGGAGCCAGCAGCAGCGGCCGATGAAGAAGGCTTCACGGACAAATTCATATCCGTCAAAGCGGCCAGTGCAGCAGAGAAGACGGAGTCATGTGCCTCAGACGCTGGGCATCGACGAACGTAGACGCGTTGGTCTTTGCGGAACGCATCGAGGTGCCGAGGGTTGCTGATGAAATCTAGCGTGACGCGCCAGTAGGCCGGATCAGCAGTTTGCACTGTCGCAATGCTGTCTAGTTCGGGAAGCAGACAAGGCGCTCGCATTTCCTTGACTTCGCCCGTCTTGAGGATGATCGTAATAGGCAAGTGGATCGGTCGCTGAGTATCCACGTCTTCGATGACGATGCAACGTGCTTCGGCAGCCAGAACCCATAGGTGGCGGAAAGCTTGCAGGTGAACACGATTGTCGTTGACTTCGACCGGCCATATCGGATGTAACGATATCATGAGAGCTGCAATTGCCAAGTCGCTCGTGCAAAACGTGTAAGTGCCGCCAGCGAGGAACAAAATCCCGATCGCAATGTGTGCTGCCATATGTGAGCCATACGGCGTTTGAGCATCCAGACGTGCATGCATGGGCCGTAGGAACCGATATACGTCCAGATCTCCCGTGCCGGCCATAACGACAGCCGCCGCGACAGCGACAACGTCTTGACAGCGACATAGCGCAGCTCGAGTGATCTTGGCATCGTACAAGAATGCGCCTGTGTTCATGGCATCGTACCACTCCAGGAGACTGAGGAGCTCGTCACGAGCGCACACATTGCCCGAGCCAGCATACTTGAGGCCGAGTGCCCAAGCAAGCCCGGCCAGAATGTAGTACAGAGGAATATGTGCACTGTTGTGTTCACGTTTCCGAGTATTGGCTTGGTAGATCCTCTGGATGCGACCATCGTTGTAGCACCGGGGCAGGTTTGCGCATATCCAGCCTTCTTCGAAGGTATAAACAGTTGAACTGCCGAAACCCATGCCACCACTGATTGTTTCCTGCACAGTACCAAACTTGAGACCTGCGCGAACTTGGATCGAGTCCCATAGGATAACGTGTTTGGCCATGGCACGCAACATGAGGACATCGGGTCTTACGTGATCGAACTGCGTCTCGGTATCTGGTATGTCGACCTTCGTCGCCACAGAGTTCTCGCCCGATTTCATGTAGACTAGAGCCAGAGCCAAGACAGCACCAGCGGTGGCACGGTCGAACACGTGCACTGCGTGGATGGGTCGTGGACCTACGGCCATCGCAAGCAGACGCTCTGCTAGCTGCATACCATGCAAGCCTCGCAAGTTGTTGCCCTTGCCCAAATTGATCAGACCCAAGGCGAATCCTGCCGCCAGGCGATAGCTTTCGTCACGCAGCGGATCGGGCCCACTGTCAGGATCCTCGACCTCCATATACTCTATCTCCGAGAGCATGATCTCAGACATGCGACGATGTTGGGTGTTGTAGTAAAGCAGGCCAATGCCCATCAACCCCGCTGTCTGTGTTGCCGGTGACACGTTGACATCCGCAGCACCAGGAGGCAACATTTTCGTGATGTGTACAGATAGCATCTTGGTAATGAGCGCGTCCATTGTGCCAATATAAGATGCCGATAGACCTAGTAGAAGGCCAACAGATGTCATCGTGTGCTTCGGTGTGAGGTATTTGAAGGAAAGCCATTTAGCCAAATGCCGTAGATGACCTGCCAGACCAAGAGCTAGTAGAAGACCAGCATGACGATTGGTGAGCTCGTTGGGCTTGTTGAATGCAATCCATGAAGTGTCGATGCCTTTGACACTCTTTGAGATCCGAATGCCGATAGAAACGCCTGCGTGAAAATACGCCCAGTTCACCTTTTCTTCGGACAAGCCACTCCGATCGGCTGTCAGCGTGTGGCCCATTGGTTGCATGAGACATGAGGAACTGAAGCCCGGCAGCTGGTACTTCTCTGTCAACAACGGCGTCTGACTGTCGTAGTGGACCATTCCGTCTCCAGCTGGCAGTGCGATCATACGGGTGGTGACATGATGCATGACCTTGCGCTGCATGTCGAAGTGCTTCTGCTCGTCCCATTCGTCTTCTTTTGCACACCAACCAACCTGGACAGTGTTGAAATGCATTAAGCTCGTCGCCTCCACCATTCTTCGATCATCACTGAATATGAGCTGTGTGATCGCATGTCGGCCAGCTTCTTTGGTCTTGGCAGGTGCATGGGGATGATCGATAGCGTTGCAGACCGAGTGGACATCGCGTGCGCCCGTTGCAGACAACAGCGCTGGCCGCTGGGGAGAATTTGCCGTTGGGCGGTCGGAGACAATGAGATCTGCTCTGCCAACCAATTCGAGTAGATCGTTGCGCCATGTGGTGGGAGGTTCTCTTTCACAGCGCACAATGGCCTCCATGAGTGGTGCAGCTATGGACTCCGGCAGAGTTTCCAGTGTGACAATTGTGAATTTCTTCTCTGTCAGGAGCTGCACTATCCTCGTTGGACTGGCAGCCAAGCCGTTGCTCGCAATGAGCAGATCAGATAGCGCTACCAGACGGGGAGTAAGTGCGTTGGCTGTAACCTCAGAAACCTTCGCATTGGTCCCATCGACGCCAAGACGCGCGATAGAATATAGAGAAGGAAAGCAATCGGGGTGTTCTGTCTTCAGCGCAGTCTCGTACCACTGGTAGACATTGACTGGCCGTTCCAGAAATCCCAACTGCGGCACAGTCGCAACTCTTGACTTGATCATTGCCCAGTCCTCCTCTTTGGCATCGATCATGCTGTAGCCACCAACGGTCGCGAAACCCCAGTCGTGAAGTCCTAACCATGATCCAAGTTGGGCAATGACAGGCGAGAGTTGCTTCGTCATGTTCCCGCCAGATGTGAGCGTGGTGAGCGTGCGTTCTTCGCGGAACACATAAAGCCCAAGCATTAATTTCGCCGCAGTCTGTGCGACGGAATCGGAGTGCTTCGTATTTCCCACCACGCTGGACGCCAGCTCGTCCGCCATCACCGTGGCCGTGACAAGAAGCTGGTCCTTTCGATTGTCTCGACTTCGAGGTGACGTCGGTTGGGATGTGTGCGGAGACGAAGGAAGCCACGACCACGTGGGAGATGTATTGAGGTCTCGCTGGTCGAAGCCATGCCCAGCAGAGACGAATTGGGTGGTACCTGTTGCGGACTTGCCAGTAGCGATTCTGGCGAGGTTGACAGACGCCCTAGCGTTGGCGTCCAGCAGATCCAGGACAAACGTGAACACGGTGGCGACCAATGCGACAAATTCACTGCTGCTAGCCGTGCTCTCCAAGCTCGATGGGTTCTGACTGACCCATGCATATGCCATGGACCACGTCTTTCGAACGGCCCGTGCGTGCGGCTTAGACAGCATCAGAGTGCACAGGGTGATGAGTCGATCGATCTCGGGATCGGAAGGTCGTAAGCGCAGCGCCCGGCGATGGTGTACGCCATCTGAGCCCACGAGGTCGAACGCACCGCCGCAGCCGACACGCTGCAGCAATAGCGGAGGATTTGGCGGTGCAAGTAGGCGATTCTTGCCAATCTCTTTGCCTTGATCTGCTGGCACCGCATAGTCAAGACCACTATGCGCTCGAAATGGCGCATCGAAAAGCAGAGGACAAGGCAACTGTTCATCCAGTGAGAATTGGACACCTCTGCCGCCGAATAGGATGGCTTGCAAGTTGCCATCTTGGAGCTTGGCCATGTCGTCGCACGAAGCCATCCTGGACTCACCCGTAAGGGCAGGTAATGGTATCTCTGGGTATCCATGAACGTCGGCATATAGTGGACGATACTTGACTTTCAGCATCAAATACTGGACTTCACTGCTTCGTCGGTCGTGCAAGTATATTCTGATCCTAGGATCATCTGCCCCATTGATACAAGGCACATCAGAATGCGTCGCAACACTGTAATTGTCCGCAAATGAGTCGCTGCTGTCACTGCCGCGAGGCAAGTTCTCCTGACCAATCGAGAACGAATGCAATTTCCGGACCACGACATCACGTTTGAAGCCTTCCTCGGCGCTGCCGAACACAGTATCCACGCCAGAGATATCGTATGTGTTCCGAATATGCTGCAGAATGGCATCAAAGTTCTCTTCCGGATCGACTTCGATCGTGGAATCGAGTTCCATAGTGTCCTCGTCTGTCCCGAGACTTTGGCTGAAAATAGTGCTGACAGTCGAGCCTCGACTTTTGCGTTGACTGAGCGACCGCCGACCTGCTTTCTGGCCGCCGAAAGATGTGTGTCGTCGCCCTGCAGTGCCAGCGAAACTAGCGCCGACAGTTGTCTGACTGGCACGCGCATCTGCGTTCATGCTGCTGACCCTGCGATTGCCTTCCCGTGCAGTTTGCTGAGAGCTAGTTGCTCGATAATCTGGATCCATCTGAGCAGCCATGTTCTCTTCTTCTTCTTGCCTGGTGGGTTTTCGCGATGTAGGGTTGTTCTGCGATGCGTCTGGCTGCAGAGTCGCACCAAAGCTCTCGCGCGGAGCATCGCGACGACGGACTGCGGGAGTCGCGGTTCCTGTGGCAGCACTTGCGCTGAGGAACGAGCTCCGCCGCCGGGCTTTGGCGGCTTTATGTTCGGTTCGTAGTTTGAGTAATGTGTTCAACGATTTCTGTTCCAGATACCAAGCGTGCCATATCGAAACGGCGTTCAGGCTTGGATTGATTGTCGCAATCAGGAGCAACGGATCTCGTTCAGAGCTCGCGTAGCTTGACAACTCGTCTTTGGGGGTAACGTAGATGATCCTCTCCGTCGGCTCAAGTCCTTGGAACTCCACGTTGAGTGTAGTCTGTTTTCCAGACCTGATGGGCCTGTGGCGCTGTACTGAATAGGTAACAACACCTATGTCCGAAAGTGCACCGGTCAAGGAGTATATGTTTGTGACGTCCTCGTCGCTCTCTTTCGCGGCCGCGGAAGTCAGGCTATTGAAGAGAGATTCCAGTTTGGTGTCGCCTCCAAGAGGGCTGGGCTGTGCAGGCTTGGTGCTGGTAAAAGTTCTCGGGAAAGTTGGAGACTGCAAGAATAGCTGCTGCGACAGTTGATGTTGGGAAGACAAAAACGAGTTGGGAGGGACGGCGGGTACTGGTGGCGACGCGTGCACGGAGGAGTTGCTCGGCGATTTGCGTTGCAGCAGAAGTCCACGAGGTGCTGAGAATGCTCTATCAATCTCGAAGGGCAGGTTGACTATGTGACTGGCACCTCGAAGGAAATGTATGTGGGCCTTGGTTTTCAACAGGACGACCAAAGCTCGTTCCAGAGCTGGCTGTGTGCGCTGTATGTGGTTTTTCAACGCATCGGAAGAGATTTTGAGTCGCTTCCTGGGCGTTCTTTGCGTCCCAGAGATGCGATCGGCCTGGATTTGAGGCTTCGAAGACGAAGGGAATGAAGTGAGCAGGGCCTGGGAAACATCTTCGCCCTCGAGGTCGAATCGGTAGACGTTTCGAACAAAGCGTCCTTGGGACCAGACGACAACGGTTTTGGTGGCAAACACTTCTTCCTCAACTTCATTGCCGTCGGACTGGGTGACATATGTCTCCCATTGATATAGATCCTTGCTGGGATCACGCGGCAGAAGACCTTCAGCAACCAAATATGGCAGCGCCACTGGAGTGTGCACGCCGAGCGAAGTGACGGCGGCCATTCCGGGAGAAGATGCGTAGAACTCCGCTCAGCATGTTTGCCGACCAAGTCCGAGGCGGAGCGGCGGGTCTGCGCGGCGGGCGAGAGTTGTTTGTGGGAGGTGGAGTGGTGGGCGGAAGCTCGATTGGGACGGAAACGCGAGCCTGACGCGAAAGTCGGAGACGAACCTTGGAGCTCGAATGCGAGACACAACAATCACAGCGAAAGAACCTGCACCCCTGCATGCAGCTGCTGCCGCGCAACATCAGCATGGAACCGCGCATAACCAAGCGTGAGCGGAAGCTGCACCTCAGGTAGGTTTACTGTCGTTCATCCTACCCTCACATGACCCGCCACGGCATTCTGACCTGGCACAGCTACGAACTCCCGCACCGCATCCACACCGCGCACATCTACCCCGTCACCGCCCCGAATGGCTCGACCGTCGTCGTGTACGGCCACGCCCGCGGTCTGCGTGTGCTGTGGCGTGGAGGCAGGCGGCGGAAGCAGCAGGCGGCACGTGGGAACGCGGACGACAGCAGCTCGATAGACGATGTATACGAGGCGGAAGAGGAGGAGCAGGATACCGACTGTCCGTTCCCAGGAATCATCCAAGATCTGGACATTGAGCTGGGCAATGGCGACAGACCACACGGAGCGATGCGGGTCGCGGTCCCGAGCATGAACCCCAGCGCAGTGCCCGTCAAGCTGCTACAGACGACCGCAATAGTTGCTGTGGGGTCCACGGATGGAAGCATCTCTGTCCTCAGCATACCTCTTGCACTGCCCACCGATGAAGAGAAGGACCAGCTGTTGCAGGAGATTGCCGAGTCCACCGTGAAGCTGCAGGACTCTGGGCCAACGCCTGCGGACTTGGCTATCAAATATCTTGCTGCGGAGCAGCTCCCAATCAGCACGCGAGCGACGGAAGGCGTTGATGGCCATCTATTCATCGCCGGCGTGTCGCGCGTCCTACACATTTGGTCCCTAGAAGTGACTGGCGATGTCATCCTGGCACTTTCGGACGACCAGCTGCTGCGACGAGCGCCGCTCCCTGTGATGGGAAGAAAAGTTCGCTTTCACCCTTCGCCTCGACTTGCCCAACTCCTAGTCACCGACACCTCGGGTGCTGCTCGCATCTACGACCCGTATGCTTCCACCAGTCCTCGGCGGCGCCCTGGCTCCAGCGACTCTATGCTCAGCCACCAGACCATTCCGGCAGGAACGGGAAAATGGGTCATGGCGTATCTCACACCCTTCTACATAGATGAGAAAAATGTGCACGCGAACGCTGCGTTCGCTCAGCGCAAATCGATTCTGGACGCGAGGTGGGCACTGTCTGGCAAAGCCGTTCTCGTCCTCCTCGAAGACGGGGAATGGGGTCTTTGGGACATTGCATCGGTTCCGACCGGAAAACGCGTTGAGGATTTCGCAATTCGCGGCTTCTTGGGCACAGCAGGCCACACAGAGGCTGCGGAGCCGAATACAAGACGAAAGGGATCGTCGAAACTTGCGCCCATGACACCAAATACAAGAAAAGCCAAAGCCGAGCAGCTTTTCTCTGGCGCGCCCAAGATTCCAGGAGTTGCCCCACAGGGCGGCATTTCTGTCGCAGCGCACCACAACCGAACAGGTCCTGGAGATGAGAGCGCTGTCATATGGTACAACAGCGACATCTACTCAATCAACAGTCTACAGTCCTTTTACCAACGCAGCACAAGCAACAGCGGCGGACTCGGCTCACTTTACTCACCCGGCCTGACACATATCACAGATGTCAATCTCTTCTGCGAAAGCATCACATCCATCTCGCAATTCCGCTCAACGAGTTCGAGCGCCGGCATTGGTCAAATGAACACACAGCGCGACCTCTTGATATCAGCTGAATATCGAGCCGTCATATTGCAGGCACTGCGGACGAAGACGCCAGCGAGGCGGCCACTTTTCCAGCAACAGCTTGCAGAGCGTGCCCCTGTGGATCGCGATCAGCGCATGCTCGATGCCGGCATGCTCGACATTGATGGAATGGACCGCATGCTCGATAACATGGCAGATGCACCCGCTGCCGTCGGCAGACGTGTCGGATTCGCTGCGGCACTCGGATAAAGATCGTCGACAGAATGACAAAAGAAAATCATGTACATTAGACGTGTACCACTAACGATACCCAGCGCCTCCCCGCGCTCCTACGATAAGCGACATTTCTTTCCAGATCCCTCATCCGTACAAGCCTTCGCGTGGCAAGGTGGAGCACTTCCTCAAGGACAATGAGACCTCGCTCAGTATTACACGCGAAAAAGCAAGATTCCTGCCCCGCCTCTGTCCTTCGAAGAACCGTAACCCTCGGGGAAATGGTGTAAGGGGACTGGAGCACTCGCTACTCAATCGCCTACGGCGAGATGAGAGCCGAGTGAGGGATGGGAAGGCCGATGAATCTGCTCCGAAGCATCGTGTCCTCATAGATACGGTGCTGCGCAGGACGATTGGTACATTTCGTTTCGTCATTCGTCTGCTGGTGTGGATGAAGGAGAAATTGCTCCAGTCCGTGTAAATTTCTTGCCGTGTCTTCTTGCGACGTGCAACAGATGAGACTTTGCTGGTGAGTGACTCCCGATCTCTGATCGGGTGCTGATGTCTGCCAGAAACGGCCTGCGTCCTCCTTTCAATTCATGTACTCTTAGACGTTTTTCTGCAACATTCCGGACCTTCTTTCAAGCATGCCGCCCGCGTCGCTCAACTGCGACCTCGTGTCACGTAGGTGATGCTTGCTGGTGCGTTTTCCCCGCCTGCTGGCCGTCCTAAACATTTGCTCCGAGCAAATCTGTTGCTTCGCTCTGCGCGCTCTTGCGTGCGACTTTGCAACTCGCGCTTGACAGTCATTTCTCTTCTCCTGTCTGTCTCAAGCGTCTCTGTCTCTAAACACCCTGTCTCAAAGCCATCTGTCGGTTCCATGTTAAAAGAGAGTCGTACCCTTTCATCAGTCCCTCCATAATCGCAGACCCAAGCGAAGCGAGCTTCTTCTCCTGTCTCCGGCCCCATCACATATTGTTCCAAGCTCTGCCATTCCGGTAATACTGCGCAGGATCCGCGGCCGTGAAACTGTTGAGGGAATTGTGCCGCCTCAGCGCGATACGAAGAAGTCCGTTGCCTTCACCGGAAGTCCGTTCCTCGTCCCTCTTGCGCAGCATTTCCTCCCGGCGTGTGCGGCTTTCATTGCGGCGGTGTTTGTACCGCTGGACGATGGAGCTGAAGGGATTCCTCATTTGAGGAGATGTGCTGAGCCGTGGTTATATATTCCCCTCGGTCTCAGGGGACAGGACTCGGCCCCGAACTCCTCTCAGTGGTGTGTGTGAGGAGTGCACCGCGCTGAAGTGCTGACTGTACCTGATGAGGTACAGGCCTAGTAGATTGCGTCTGTGTTACTGCGTTTCTTTCCTTTTTCGGGGATCGCAAAGTGAGCACACACTCGTGTCGAGTCTCTCGTGTTGCGACTTGCGAGAAAGTCGGGATGATCTTCTTGCCAGGGAACAAGAAGCTTCGTGTGTTTGGTACGGGGGTGATGTGTGAGAGTCGTGGCGACCAAGTCCTGTTTACGCGCGCCGTGCGTGTGTTCTGAAACTTGACCACTGCACAGTAAGCGCTGCTTCTGACGTCGTTGTTTGTGCGACGGGGCTTGGGACTCGGGGAGCATGTGCTAGACATGGCTTGTGACAGGGCCGCAGCTGAACGCGTAAACGCTGCGGCCGCGGACGAACTTCACTTTCACTAAGTTTGGTAAACCGAAGTTTGAGCCCCACTTTTTCGTCCCTCGGCGGGCGTTGTCGTTGGTCGAAGGCATGTCCGGTTGGACAAGGATTAGAGGCGAAAAAGTTCCGCCTATTAAAGCTAGTGGCTATCGATATGGATGACGATTGATGGGTGCGTCGGATTTGCCGATATTTTCCCTTGGTATCTTTACCAAACGATCTTCTTCAAGTTTGAGAACGATGTGAGCACTATGGTGAACGGTATCGTGCGCCGACTTCTGTCCCGGTTCCGCGGGCTTCGATCGTGCACAGGATGCTGAATTATCCGCAAGCCGAGTCGCCCTAACTAGGGAGCTGTTTGTCCCTTGGAACGTGAATGCTTGTATTGTTCTGCCCTGTTGCTCGGGCTGATCAGCTCACTGTTTAGGGGACGAGTCTCCCTTTCCCTTTAATGGAGAAGAATGGATCTGGAAATCGTCGCGAATGAAGCTCGATGGTCGGTGACAGCTGCGATGTGGGTCGCCATGGTGAGGGAGGACTTTCCGCTGCGACAGGCGTTGCGCCTAAACGAATTCCGAGGGCGTTTACTCGTCAGTTGACATTTGTCGATATTGAGAGATCAGTGACTATGTCGGGGGAGAACGGAATTTCGAGCGAGTACAGCGACTCTCTGAACGACATCACCGAGGACGGTTCCTCGGCCAATGGTAACGCTTCCGTAAATGGTGCGAAGGGCGGGGATGATCGCAAAGTTGCGGTTGTTACTGGAGCTACTGTACGTTTTCCACTGCCGTTGCGAAACGCTTCTTGAGAAGCGGTAGACTAACGTGATCTCGTACAGTCGGGCATAGGCCTCGCCCTCGCGCAACATCTACACCATTCCCAGAACTACCGCATTGCACTCGTTGGCCGCAACTTCGATAAAGGCGCCAAAATCTCATCTTCCTTCAGCGATCCTTCTTCTGCGCAGTTCTTCCAATGCGATGTCACGTCTTACCAGTCTCAGAAAGAGATGTTTTTGTCGGTATGGAAGACTTGGGGGCGAATCGATTTGTGCTGTTTGACTATGGGGAGTGCGTATGATGACTGTGATTATCGGAAAGACGGAGAGAGTGCAAAGACTTGCCAGGGAAAGGATGTCGAGGATATGCCAGCAGAGCCACAGTTGAATGACACGGAAGTGTGCTGTAAGGAGGTTATCTATGGCGTGACGTTGGCGGTGCATTTTATGCGATTCAATCCGAAGGACTCGCCTTCTGGGGAGACTCATGCGCCCAAGGGGAAGATCATTGTGAATGCTTCAATTGGAGAAGTCGTTCCGCATCACACGTATACGGAATACTGTGTTGTAAAGGCTGCGATGATTCAGTTTGTCAGAGGCACGGCGGCTTCGTGTAAGCAGGAGAAAGGAGTTTGGTTGAATTGTGTCTCGTCAGAGTCCGTGGCTGCACCGATCATGTCCGATGAATGCGTTGGGGCCATTGGAGAGGAGTGGTGAGTTGGGCGTGACTTCGCGTGCCACTTCACTCCGAAGAAGGCCATGAAAAAGCGCTGAGAGCAAGTTCTGACTGATTGACAGCTTCACATCGTCTTCTACAATCCTTGCAGCACATGGTGTCTTCATCAACGACCAAACGGGAGAGGTAGGCAAGGTCTTGGAGGCTTTGGCCGATAAATTGTGTTGGTATGAGTTGCCGGAACTCAGCAATGTGGATGGATCCCTCACCAGCATCTAATCATCCTTCTTGATCACTGTCCCTTCTCGGTTTTCAGGATCAGTGAATCCCATAATCGTCTTCATCTCGTCGTCACAGAACTCAGGAATTTCCCTCACGTAGATGTTGTTCACATTGACCTCCACTGCCCATCCGGACAGTTTGTCAGCCGAAATCCGCTTCCCATTGATCATCATCTTACGTTCCTAATGGCCTCGCTCAGCAACGCCGCTTGTAGTAAGCACCCGCGGGACCCACCTGCCTGCTTGGCGGCAGACCAGGATCACATCCGCACGCGTGCTTTTGCACCATCGACCTCCTAATTGCACATCAGACGAGCCAGCCTTCACTGCGCCACCGGTCGGAATGGGGAGCAGCTGGCGACTACGCATTACTGTACTGCCATCTCAACGCCGACTCATTGGGATCTGGAACATCTCAGGAATCCTGGCATGATCTCCAAAAGTGCCCATCCACGTGGCTGGCGCTGACCTTGTCCTGGTCAATCGCCATCGGTCCTGGGATAGCACGAGATTGTGTGTCTCACGGGATACGCGATCGCCCACGGGGTGACGCGAAATCTTTTCCGCAACTCCGCCATGTCGTCTCTTATATGCAGCCAAGTCCAACAGCTTCACGCCCGGGCAGGCGAAAGGACGTGACGGCAAGATGGCCGTAGGAAGGCGGACGGATGGTCCTCTATTCGCAGAATTGTGGATGGAGTATGCCATTTCCATGTTCTTTCTGGCCGTGCGGTTCTTTTCGCGGTGGAAGATGTTTGGGCCCAAGAACTTCGATCTCGGTGACGCCTTTGCAGGTCTCGCCGCGGTATGTTACACTCCGGCTGCTGGTGACAAGCGATTAGCTAAAATTTGAGGCCGCAGGTGATGTACACCCTCGGGACTGTAGGAATATATGTCTCTAGTAAGTGATGAAAGGTTGGGAAAAATCCCCGGGCTGGCGCTAATGAGCCTCTGCAGCGGTGTTTGGCAACAATGTTGGCCTGAACGACGTTACCGCAATGGAAATTCCTGATCGTATGATCCCAAAGATGGTAATTGGCTCCAAAGTGGCGTAAGCACCCGTCCTGACCGCATACCGTGCGCCTGTACTCACCGCAATCCAGCTTTACCCTCTGGTATTGGTACATCACGTTGCTTTGGTCCCTCAAAGGCGTACTGCTCATGGTGTACATCAAACTTGGGACTGGAATCGACCGGCAGGAGCAGATCATGCGAGTGGTCTGCACGTTTACCATCCTGGCCTACGTGGCTTCCATTCTTTGCCAGACTCTCGTCTGTACGCCGATGTCGAAAAGCTGGCAGGTCAAGCCGTACCCGGGAGGTGAGTTCATGCTGTGCTGTCCTATGCACCGCGTCGCTTATCATGTGGCCCGTAGACACGTGCGTCCTAAGGAGACTGAATTACATAGTAATCGCTATCCTGCACGGCCTCACCGAACTGGCCATCATAGCGGTCCCCATGCCGATACTGTTTCGGGTCAAGGTCAAGCTTTCTCGAAAGCTGGTTCTACTCCTACTGTGCTCGTTGGGCTTCTTCTGTATCATTGCGACGATACTCCGGGCCTATTACTCCCTACTTTCCCTGGAAACGATCGCGATTTCGCTGCGCTGGACGAGCAGAGAAATCTGCGTCGGGACCATGGTGGCCTGTGCCCCGGGAATCAAGCCATTATTCAGCCATTCGAACTGGTATCGATGGGGCAGCCCTAGATCCCGAGACAGAGCAGCCACTCCAAGTGACAGCCAATACCTCCCATTCACAAAGAAGGACATACCAGATCCGAGCGGCAAATGCGATGGCCAGATCACCATTTCCAAATCCGTGGATGTCTACCGTTCTGTGACCAGAGAGTCCATTGAGAACCCCTATAACGTGGAGATGGCACGATGGAAGTCAAAGTGTGCAGCAGGCTCTCTGGACAGCGACGAGAGAGTCATTATTGAGCATCAGGAAGAGACCATGACCAGCAGGAGCCACAACAGCCATCACAGTCACAAGAGTGCTCAGTTCAGCCTCCGAGAGTTTTTCATGAGCGAAAGCGCCAAACCAAAAAATTGAATGCGACTGTGCACGATCCTTTCCTGGAGCAAACCACTGCTCATACCTCTCCCGTTTCTCCAATCTGCGAAGCAGCCACGGCATTGTCAATGTCTTTGGAGCATCCTCAATGCATCGAGACCCGCATTGCAACCTTCCACAGCCGTGGAACAGCCAACAGTATCTGCATCAGCCAAAGAATACGGTCACTGTCGCAGACTCGCAGTGATCAAACCCGAGCTCGTGTCCCAGTCGGACCGAGACACCATAATTCACCATCAGGCATAACTGCGGCACAGCGAACCTGGAAAGACTACGGCAATGCTAGCCCGGACCCCGGGAACGCTATACTGGGCCCCTGGGTCGATCTCCATACAGCCACCACCACCCTAGGCCCGATGGCCCGATGTCCCCGATCGATAGTTGCGGACACCTAGCCCATTTAAGGGCATTGTTTCATCGTCGAAACCAGCATTATACCAGGGCTTGAGCGAATCGGAATCGAACTCCACGGGTAGATAAAGCCTCACAGGTCTCGGGAGGTGACTGCATAATTAATGCACCGCTCGAATGCCGGACAAACTACATCCGTTGAACCCGCGGACTGGAGCACCTCACACGACTCATGTCATGAGACATTGATGAGTGAGAGGCGGATCTCACGGGTCAGAGCTGTCGAGAGATGCTGGACGGCTAGTGCGTGTCCTTTGTAACCTCGCCGACTCTGCAGCAGTTGACCCAACACAATGACGACTGCCGTGGTGGGCTACACGAGGCTCAGGAACTGCTCGCATTAACCTTCCACGTTCGATGAAAGGCCTGATTTTCTTTCCGGCTCCGGCAGAGACATCCTCGCCTCCTTCGCAGAATACACCTGAAGCTGCTGGAAATTGTGAAATGCATTCTCATTGTACAGAAGGTTCGACAGCGCACAGAAGTGGACGACCGACCAAAGGGAATTCTTGAAAAGACGGACGTTGTTGAAGCCGGAGGCAAACGAACGATGACGACTTCCATGAGTTGTTCCGCATGGTCCGTATTCGACCCGTGTCGGCCTCGGTCATCTCGTATGCACGATCGTCAACTGCTTAGTACGATGCGGACTCTGTCGTGTCGTGAAGAACTCCAGGTCGCGTCTTCATTCGGTACCGGAGCCATGATGGCAGTAGATTTCAGGGAAGGGAGTCCATCGCTCGCGGAAGGCGACCACAGTTGAGAAAGTTGTCTCATGTAGCAATATACAGCATAGACTCCTAGTGAATCCGCTCCAGAACAGCTGGGTATCCATATCCTCGTCATCATCGCCATCATTCCTCCCCGCCATCTCCTTCTGTCCACGTCAACCCACTCGATCAATCGTCATCATCCCCAAAAATCTCATCTCCCTCCTCCTCCGTCACACTTCTCAGCCTCAACATCTCCCTCTCCAACCCCTCATACCTCCACTTCAACGACTCACCAATCTTCCGAAATTCCTTCCCGCTAATCTTCCCCTCGTCCAAATCCCTTCTCAACTCCCTCGCAACATCCATCAAAACCTTCATCCCCTTCTCCACCATCCTCTCAAACTCCGGCACCTGCCGCCAAAAAATCTCGCCGTATCGCGCTCGATCGAGCATTTCTCTCAGCATACGGTGGGCATTAATCGCCAAGACAATATCGGCGTGGCGTTCCAGTGTTATGATTTTCTCATTCATGGAAGTCATTTCAGCTTCGGTGAGGTACATTTCTTGGCCGTGTTCGAGGATTTTGTAGCCGCGGATGAGGAGTTCGCGGAGACGAGTGATGTCGGCTTGGTTGTTCAGGAGGTGCGCCACGCGGCGTTGGCGGATGTAGAGGTCGAATCTGCCGTTGGGTTTGAAGGTTTCATCGCGGGTCGAGAGGTAGTCGGAAACGGTGGATTGAGCGGTGGAGGGGTCGAGGATTTGGGAGAGATCATTCGTGGGGGGCGTTGTGGAGGTGGAGGCGAAGCGGCGAGCGTGGCGTGGCAGGCCGAGGATGTCGAGGGGTTGACGAGCGAAGGTTGAATAGGGGCGTTTGGCTTGAGTGTGAGGAGAGCTCGGCGTTGAGCTAGCACGCGGCGATGATGTAGCCGAAGGTTCGGCGGTCTCTGATTCTGTGGTCTTATCTTCGGTCGCTGCGGATTTCTTGTTGTGCTTCTTTTGTGCAGCGTCGATCGTCTCGAGTCCATCCTCAGCTTCCTCGCACATGATGTGGTGTTTTGTTGTAGTGAGAACTCGATAAACTGGGTCCTCGGCTAGATTCTTGTCCAGTTTATTGATCCGCCTTTGCCACGGGAGCTGCGGAGTCGTACGGGCTGCGACATCAGAATCAATGTCCAGGCCCAGCTCAAGAGGATCCAGTCCGTCACCACCATCACCCGCGTTGACGTTTGCTGACCCTTGTTGATCACTGTCTGCATCATCAACTTGCCATGCGAATACAGGCGAGTGATTGGGCGTGATCTTGCCTTCTCCGCTGTGGAACCCTCGCATTGCATAGCTCAGAGCACGCCGATCCTGGCTGCCTTCAAGACGCATCAGCTGGAAGACCTTGCCAACCACAATGACATGATCCTCTACTTCAATGCACTTGTTGAACAAGAGGTCGACCTGCAAGGCGGCCTCGATGCCGCCACCCACCTTGTCACTGAGCTTCCCAGGAAATTTGCCTCGAGCCACCGGATTTTCTACCTGGACACCCATGTCGCGTAAAGTGATGAATCCAGCATGAGGCTGCTCGTTGGGACGTGTGAGCGTTTCCGCAATCGCCGCCCCTCTCGGGTTTGACGCTAAGAAATGCACAAAGAACTGTCTTGTAGACCGGATCATATCCCAAGTGCGAGAAGGCAATTTAAGGTTGAAGCTCACCACTGGCTGTGGTTCCATCGTGACAGCATTGAATGAGGAGACGGTCGCTCCGCGAAGCCCTTGAAGATATTCCTCTGTCCCTTTGCTGCCGCCTGATGCTTTCGCCGAAGTCATGTTGCGACGGCCGGAAGTTATCAGTACAACGGGATGGGTCAAGGTACGCATGGTACTCCGAACCCTGTCCACTAATCCTTCGAGTTCTTCGGGGCCTGCTGGTCTGCGTGTCGTCACCACTTCATGTGGTGAATACCCTTTAGCCCGACGCAAGTCTTCGAGTCTCCTTCGGAAACGCAGCATCGCCGCAGCCGCAGCACCGCTGGGGCCAGTGAAAAGTACTGAGTCTTCGGTCTTTTGAATGTGGATGACTGTTTCCCCATAAAGCCTATACCCTTCAACACATTCTTGCATGAGCCTTGCCCAGAGCTTCTTCGCCTGCGGTCCATGCACAAAGATCTCGTAAGTTTGGTCGGTGGGGCGTCTGCCTACGACCTCTGCGACAGGGCTCGATGACCATTCGAGCTTGTGCGGCTCAAGGCTATGCTGGTCACAAAGTCGCTTGATCAATCCCTGGAGCTGTTGGTGGAACTCTTCAAGATGTGGAAATTCACCTGCGAGTAACAGCTCGTTCTTAGATCCAAGTCCTCCGCGCACAACCTTCTTGCCCATGTCTCCAGTCATTTCTGTATTAACAATCCCCTTCAACATGGCGAAATTCGGACCGACGATCTTTGTACAGCGGAAGATATAGGTGTCTGCGGGGTGACCGGCGATTTCAGGAGAAGCTGGCTCCGAGGATTGCTTCTCCGCCCTTTCTACGTTCCCCTCAGCATGACCTTCCTCAGGCTGCGTGTAATCCGCGAGATGCTTTATTTGCGCCTCCCGCATTCCAATCCGACGGAAGTAATCAGCCCTTGCTTGCATGACCGCATTCGAGTCACCGGAAATGATTAAGGAGCGTGCCAGGGCCTTCGTATCCGAGTGCCTTTTCATCGGCCTCTGCTCTGGCTCGCCAACAGACACGTTGACTTTCCACTTTCCGGCAAGACGCGGAATCATATTCCGGTAAGCAAATTTCGCGTAGTCGTACTCGCAGATACTCGTCTCGATTTCCACGTTAGTGCCTTCTATCTCTCGGACCACAAATTCGCGTAGTACTAAGTCACATGAACGCATTACTTGCTGCGATTGGACCCTCATATCCCCAATGGGCTTCTCCAGTTCAGGATTTTCCATGCTAGGGTTGACTGTCTTCGGCTGCGGTTGGGTAGATTCATCCAGTTGTATCTTCTCCGGCTCAGCACTTTCCAAACTGGCGCCTTCCAAGTCAACAGGCTTCGGCGCCGGTTTGTTAGACTCGTCCACTTGTGTATCGTTCACTTGCGTCTGGGCCTCTAGTTTCTGGGCCACTCGTGTCACAGAATGTGAATTAAATCCGGACAATTCGTGATATGCGCGCGCAACTTCCACATACGTGCCAGAGATCACGACAGGAATCATCATCGCGCCCTTGTGACCTCGATGATTTGCATCCGCCCTTATATCCTGCACCTGTATCATCGCTCCCATTACCAAGCTGAGTATGTCCAGAAGTCTTCCATATTTGTTTTGCATGTTCTCAAGGTCTGATTCCGGGACGCCTACTTCGATAATGATACCGGAGTTTGTGCGGTGTCTTACAATTTCGTCCCAC
Source organism: Cercospora zeina (assembly GCA_022702355.1). Classification (NCBI taxonomy): domain Eukaryota; kingdom Fungi; phylum Ascomycota; class Dothideomycetes; order Mycosphaerellales; family Mycosphaerellaceae; genus Cercospora; species Cercospora zeina. The sequence goes on from JAKLWX010000005.1 coordinate 4,780,910, forward strand.
GCTCGCATCTCGTCGAACGTTAGGACTGTGGTCGGGCGTACTGGGGCCTTCTCCCATCGCTCAATCCACTCGTAAAGTTTGTCTCTTCTGGGTTGAGGTCTGTAGATTGCGTCGTACATGAGCTGAGTCTTTTCATTGTCTTGTGCCTGTGCAGCGGCTACGATAGCGCGATGCACTCTCCGTCGTTGCTCTTCGGTTTTGTACTTCTGTTCCCGGGCTGCCCCTTTCCCGGGCTTCTTCCCAAACGATTTTCCTTTGCTTTTGTGATTCGCGGCGGTCGAGTGTAGGCCGTGGACACAACCTCGAACGGCATCCACTTCAGCGGGCGAAGTGAGTAATGTCCATTTGTAGAAAGCTCGATAGAAGCGGCGCGAAGCCACACCCATCCGTGACATTTATCCGTGGAAGATATGCAAAGCAGAGCGAAGAAACACCTCAAGCCGAAGCTCCAGATGAAGTCAGAGATCCCCCATGCCTGGATCTCGAACTCTTGGCATTCCCGCTCTCCGCAACCATCAACCATCTCTCAATGCCCTCCACCTATCTCCTCTAATGAGATATTCACCATATAATCGCCCACCATGCTCTCCTCGCGCACAACACGACCCCTCTGCTCCGCCTGCGAATCCTCCACCCGCAGCCTCAACCACCAACAAGTCCGACACGCGACTCTCCTCCGGCGACCCAAACGACCCTACACTTTCACGCAACTCGTCACGCTCTCCGACGGCTCGACATTTCTGCACCGCACAACGAGTCCTGCGCCTATATATCGGAGTTCCAAAGATACGAAAAACAATATCATGTGGAATCCCTCGAGTCAGAAATTGTTGAATGTAGAAGAGGATGAGGCGGGAAGGTTAAGGAAGTTTCGACAACGGTTTGGCAGAGGGTATGATGCAGAGAGTATGGTTGATGGGGAGGAGGTGAGTTTTTTCCCCCGTCCGTTGCATTCTGCGGTGAGGAGAAAGGAAGAGGGAAGTTGGAAGTTAGTATTGGAACTGGTATGCTAACTCTGGGGCGCGACTATTAGGTACGAGACGGCGAGGAGAAACTGAGTGTCGAGGAGGCAGAGGACAGTTTGTTGGATTGGATTAGCGGGGCTGGACGGCAGGCGGAGAAAGAGGGGAAGGCTGCGGGGACGAGAGAAGAGGCGAAGAAGAGCGGGAAGGGGAAAGGCGAGCAGAAGTGAGTAGGCCGAGTATGGGTGTATGATCTGAGAGAGGATGGCAAGCCCAGATATGGCGCGCAGTCGTCGCAGGTCTCGTCAGATGCTTTTCTAGACAAGCCGCAGTACTTGCAAAGAAAGGTAATAAGTATGATAGCAATTAAAGAAGCTATCTGATTACATACTACCTAGGACGACGCGCTCGCTGTAGTCCACAACAGGCCCCAGCCAGAAATTCGAAGACGTGAGGCCTGCCAGGGTGGAACAGCCATGAGTGTGCGCCCCCATACCTTATTACCTCCTATATTGAATCACATAAGCTTCTATTCTGATTGTGCCTCAAGTTGGTGATTGACGTCCAGGAGACATGCCTCTTTGACGGAAGCATGGTGCGAACGACCGTTGGCGGGTCATGCACGCCTCTGGAGGTGGGACCATCCAAAAGCACACAGGGAGCAAGCTGCTCTTCAGGCGCGAACACGCCTCCTTGATGATGTACAGCAGCCTCATGCGATGTGTATGCGCGTGCAGGGAGGTGCAGTTGTGTGCGGCGGGCAACAATGCCGCGACTTTACGCAGGGTGACATGGGGGTCAGCAAGCTCGTCGCGTCCGTGTCGGTGGTCAGATCGCTTTTTCTCGCACACCGTACACAGCACATAGCAGCAATATACCACGCCAGGAGAACACATTGCGCGCAAGATCGACCGAACAAGGCAGATAGGGTTCCGGCAGACACGATGGTAAGTGTAACAAGGCAGCTGCCCCACGGCCGCAGCTGCATGGCGCTAAGGAACACCTGCAGGTGCACGCGACGTCGTTTGGAAAGCGCGCGCTCTCGCTGGTGTAGAAGACCACGCAGACTCGCCCGCTGCCTCCTCCTCCTCCGCCGCCGCCGCCGCCGCCCGTCGTCCAGCAACTGCCTCCTCCGCCCGCCGGCGATGCGCTGGGAAACATTGGCTTCCACTTCGTCATGCCCACCGAAGACGCCTCGTTGTCGCTCGAGAGCAGCCAGCTGCTGGCCCCGCCCGCTCTCGACTCGACCTTTCTCGACTCCCCGCTAGCCCTCCGCGCCGCCGCCCACAATGCCGCCGCCAACGCGCCCATCCAGATCAACGGCGGCAGCAACACCCCCTCCGACCTGGATCGCAGCTCCCTCTCGCGCCTGTCGCTCATGGACCGCATGCCGTCCATGTCGACCATGCGCACTGCCTCCACCAACAACACCATGCTGCCCGAAGAGTTGGCCGCGGCCAACGACCCCCACACCCCTCGCGCCCTGTCGCCCGAACAGAAGGCTTACCGCGAGTACGAAGAAGACCTCGACAATGCTCTCGACACTGCCGTCATCCGCAGAGTGAAGTCCATCCAGGTGCCCGAGACGGTAGCACGCGACTTCCGCCTCAAGACACGCGATTTATCACCCGACCGGCGACCTGCATCTTCGGGAGGCTACGGCGAAGCACGTCTGAATGCGCGACCGCGTAGAACGCTCACGCTGAAGGAGCAAAATGCGAAGATTGATGCTCTCACCAAAGAGAACTTTGATCTGAAACTCAAAATCCACTTTCTCGACCAGGCTTTGCAGAATCGCAGCGAGGATGGCATCAGAGAACTCGTCGAGACCAATGTCCAGCTGCAGACCGACCTCGCGAGTGAGCGCAAAGAGAACGCCAGCTTGCGCAAGAAGATGCGCGACATGGAAATGCGCATGAAGCAGCAGGAGGAAGCGTTGGCAGAGGCACAGTCGCAGCGCAAAGGCTCGATGCGAGATGATGAGGATGACAATCCAACTCTGCAAGCGCAAATGCACGAGGAGATTTTGTATCTCCACCAACAAAATGACCGTCTGGAAGAGCAGGTCACCATGCTGCGCGAGGAGATCATGGACAAGGAGCTGGAGAAGCGCAAGATGGCAGAGCACATGCGCGGAATGGCTGGCAAACGTGGTCAAGATGCGAACGGCACGAAGGAAATGGAAGACATGTGGCAGGACCTGCTCAATGCCGAGACTGGTCGCCGAGAGCAAGCCGAAGATGAGCTCAGTGCTTTGCGGACCGAACTCACCAAGCTGCAGATGGAGAAGGCAACTCCCTCGACCAACCGCATCGTGGACCGCGGCCTCAAGACTCCGCGACGCCGCAGCCGTGCGCCACCAGCCGACGAGGCAGAATCAGCTGCCGAAGAAGACATGGTGAATGGAGTCGAAAATGGCCAAAACGATGTGATTGAGCAACTCAGGCATGAGAATGACGAATTGCGCCGCAGTCTCGGGGCACAGACAAGTATGTTGACTTCTCGCAATCGCGAACGCGAGCGGTTACAAGAGGAAATCGAAAGCTTGAAGCTTCTCCAGCGTAAGGGCGATGGGAGATCTGTGGCGGGCGAAAGTATCTTCGAGCGTTCCATTTCCCGTGCCCACCAAAGAGCGCAGTCTCGGCACAGCGATCACACCGCCATAACAGAAGCCGAACGAGACGACTGGCACAAGAAGGAAGGTGAACTTCGGGACGCCAACGCGGAACAGAGACTCAAATACCAAGAGCTCGACCGCAAATATAATCAGTATCTGAACTACATTCAAGTGTTGGAAAGCGACTACCAGCAAATGGAGACGGAGCTCGAAGAACAGCAGCAAGACATCAAAAATCTGCAGCAAGAGCGAGATGAGTTGCTTGCCTTTGGTGATGACAAAGAGCAGGAACTCGCAAATCTCAAGGAAGAAGCTCTGGAAGAGATCAATGCGCTCGACCAGGAGCGAGAGAAGTTGGAGAAGGATTTGGAAGCCGCATACAATAAGCTCGAAAAGACGCAGTCGAAACTGCAGACCACGACAGAGGGTTACCAGGGCTTGCAAGCCGAATTGCGTGACATCACTGCGCGCGTGATCGACTTGGACGATGTCAAGGCGCATAACATGCGCACGATCGAGACACTTGAGCAGCAGATTGCCGAGGCGGAAGAAGAAATTACCAAATGGGAGCAAAAGTGCAATGAGCTTGATCAGAAGAATCGTAAGCTTGAGATCACCGAGGAAAGTCTGCACTCGGAGATTACGTTCCTCAGAGAAGAGCAAGAAGGTGACAAGATTAAGATTGGGGAGTTGGAAGGCTCGCTCAATGCGGCAAATGCAACCATTCAGGACGAGCAGGAGAAACTGCGCGAATTGAACGAGAGTATCGAGGAGGAACGACGACAACGCGACACACTCGAGAACAAATCCAAGGAAGAAGTTCAAAAGGTGCTCGATGATCTCAATGCTGAGAACACGAGAGCCAAGGACGAGATCCGCAGGCTCAGAAGAGCACTGTCTGCCAAAGAGGTTGAGTTCAATAGCGAGAAGTCGAAGCTTGAGCAGCTGGAGCAGAGTCTGCGGAGACGTCTTGGAGACCCCGAAGGCACGCGCCAAAGCTTGCTGGGTGACATTGAGAAACTGCAACGCGAGCTTGAGACAACGATCAACGCGCTCGACAAGGCGAAGATGGATCTCTCGGACAAGGACAGACTGCTCCGTCACAGAGATGGTCTGCTTGAGAGTACCAGTCTGGAATCTAGAAGACTGTCAGACCTGCTGGAGAAAGAGCGTAACCAGCGCAAGCATGACTTGGAGTCATTTGAAAAGTCTTCACGTGGACAGGCAACGCACATGCGTGCAATCGCGCAGCAAGAGTCCAAGATGCTGGAGCTTGAGACACTCTACAACCAAGACAAGCGCAAGATGTCCGCGCTTGAACAGAAATACCGGGAGCAGATGCATGACCGGAACAACCTTCTCCTCGCCTTGTGGAACAGATTGTCCACATTGTGCGGTGCGGACTTTGCTCAGCATCACAGCTTGGTCAATGGTGAAGTACCATCGGTTGAATCTATCCAAAAACATCTGCCGGCTTTCAACAAGAACATCATCAGTGCGGTCAAGACCATCGAAGCGGTGATTGGTGGCTTCAAACATCGCATCAGGACAATCGAGAAAGACCTGTGGAAAGACTATCAGACTCTCGAACACAACTTGGATCTACGAGCCAGCCGGATGGATAAACTCGAACGGGCTGTGATCGAGGCTCAGCAACAGTTCGAAGAACAACAACGTATCGCAGCGCAAGAAGCCGCATCGCGTCCGGAGATGCAACCACGAGGCAAGTCCTACACTGCGAAGAGTAGTGAGGAAATCAGCAGACTCAAGTCGGAGCTCAAAGTCCTCAAGACAGAGCTCAAGTTCCACCGCCAACACCCCAGCGCCATGGCGCAGCAACTCCTCAACGCACACAACCAAGCTCTCTCCGGCGAACCTCTCCTTTCCCGCACCGCCTCCAGCGCTGGCAGCGGCAGCGGCTCTGGCAAAAGTCCTGCCCGCCAAGCCCTTTCACATCTCCTCCGCCACAACTCCACTTCGGCTGTTGAACAGCTGCAATATATGGCCCGATACAGTGACGAAAATTCCCAGCCTTCTCCTTCACGTCAGCAGATCATTGTTCCGCAACAGGCTGCTCCAGCACCAAATGAGACCAGATGGGTTCATCGGTTAAAGGAATTGGAACGGAGACTAAAGGCTGAACGGGAGGCGAGGCTGTTGGATCGTCAGGGGGCGAGAAAGAGATTGGAAGAGGGCAGACTGGAGAATGAGGAGTTGAAGGCTATGCTGGAGAGAGAAAGAGCCAATAATGAAAGTCGCCTGGAGAGAGAGATGGACCGGAGCGTGGGGCACGTTGTTGAGGAGAGGGCTGAGGAGGATGAACAGCAGGAGATGCGGCGAAGGGAGGTGTAGAGGAGACGAAGAAGAAGGTGGATGGTGAAGGTGAGAAGAAAACACAAGCGATATTCTTATTGTTATTCCGCGTTCGTTGCTTTGACGAATCATGATGGGTGGCATGGAAACTTGGTGTTTCTCATCGAGTTTCCGGTTTGTTTTGTTGGGCGGTGGTGTTGAAGTGAAAGATTGGATGGACGTGTATTATTATTAAATAGTACTGACTGCTACTCTTTCTTCCTCTACTTTTGTATAAACATGCGAGGATTGAATTTGAGTGCGCGCTACATTCCGTTTTCTGTTCTTGTTTCATCAGTCTTGTCGTCCGTTGAGCTCTTTTTCCAAAGGGGCTTGTTGGGTGTGGAAGAAGAACACTTCGTGGGCGAAGATGGAACTACGACGACCGATCGAGTGAAGGAGAACAGAAGTTTTTTCCCATGGAAAGGCGAAGACCTCTCGTCATCCTCGTGGCGTTCGAGATGAGCTGTCATGTCATGGTGCGTCTTTTGGGATCGTTGAAAGGTATGCCAGCGCTCCTTTGTGAATCAAATAGTGCTAGTAGGTTGGTGGACCAACGTGAAAGGAAACAAGAGCATGATGACTAAGCAGATCTTTTCAGACGGGCATAGCTCGCGCTGATCTGTCATTGAGTTAGGAGCAGGAGAATGGAGAAGAGAGAGTTGGCACTACTTTTATTACACGACAACAACACATTGCGAGAAGAAAACGTCGAAAAGTATCGTTGTCTTGCACCAGGACTTAGAATCCTCCAAACGTTTAAAAGCAGGAAAGGAGGTGGCAAAAGTATCCCAAGAGGTAGCTCTGCCTAGTTCACGATTTACTTCTTGTTGAGAGAGAGCAGTGCTAGAGGGAACGGGTGGCTGTATACGAGCCGACTCCCTTCACGATCCTTCGGATCCTCTAGTTGACCAGTCGCGCTCTTGGACACTATTTGCTACCACTGTTACATTGAAGTGGCGATAGGAGTCCAACATGATCGCAGATGGCATGCGAGCGTGCAGTTCGTCTGGCCGGGGGCTGCTTTGTTGCTCGAGTCGAAGCCCAGTGATCGACATGGAGAATCGCAGAGACTGAGTCAGTGTCACCGTGTCGGAAACTGCTCTTTAGCCAGGAGTCCCAGGACCCTGCGCACAAGGGAGGATCCCAGGTCCGCCGCCAGTGGAGCTATCTGTTCCAGCGAGGGAAGCGTATGCGGTCAGAACGTTCAAAGTCTTTGTTGCGTGGCATGTATCTTGGACAAGACAAGGCTGTTGTGTTTGAGGCGACTCGGAGCTGCATAAGCAGATTTCTGCCAGTCGATAGATGCTGCAATGGGCAGCGAGCGTCCGCCAAGTGACGTGGTTGTTGTTCGTCGTGGCAACAGAATGTGCGATGAGTAACTTCCGGGTAGATGTCCAAGGTAGGATGATCCAACGTCTCGGAGTGCAAGGCCGTCGCCAGCACGTCCGTGCCTGACATGGAATGCAGAGCGCTGAGCAATGTCCAATGGCTTGTGAGTAGTACTAGTGGCGAAGTGTGACGGCGCTTGCTTGCTGATGGCAGGGAAGCATGTCGCGGATGTAGGCATGCCGGATGGCGGGTGATGATTGACTGTGGACTCTGGAGGGTTTCACGCACGTGACTTTTGCTTAGTCAGTAGGATCGCGGCGCCATACCTTTTTGGACGAATTTGCAGCTGCACCGCGCGCCCAATGGACTCGTTGGACAAGATGGAGGCTGCTGCAGCTCGTCTCCCCGTTCGCCGGACCTGCAGCAGCTCGGCGTGGACTGGTCGGTTCCTGCCGTTTGAGATGGGTCGCGGCTCCATGTATTAATATCCCCGCATACCATGCCCGTATGATGTATCTCTGCTGCTCGTTGCCTCGCTTGCTTGCCTGGGCGCTGTAGGTCAAGACGGCGGAGAGACAGCGCATCGCTGCCCAGTGCCCGTCTCTCGCGTAGTACATGTGCGAGCACTGGCGACACGCTGCTTCTTCGCCCACTTCCCACTGACACGAGCGTACTCTGGCCGAGCCATCCAACATGTCGCATTCGAGCGTGTCCAGTTGCGTAGTCTCCATCATCTCCTCATTCACAAGCGGCCTGGATGTGTTCAGCAAGTCCCGTGAGTTGTGCAGGAGCAAGAAGCGCAGGAGGAAGAAGCAGGACCACAAGGCGACCGGAGAGGAAGTCCAGCTGGAGTCCAGCTTGCGGAAAGGGCCCGAGGACATTGGGCGAGAGTATCAGCGCAGCATTGCTGCTGTGGGCGACCACTTTGCCCATGGCGATGGTAATCGTTCATCGCTTCCCGCGCACGCAATGTCGCGTTGACTGACCCCTCTCGCAGTGGTCGCGAACACTGCTCTGGCGGAGATCTTGCTGAAGCTGAACACGGGACTGGTGACGGTCATCAACGCCTTCTTGGCACGAGACAAGAAAGAGTCCCCACTGGACTATCACGCTTTGACCGCGTTGTCCGATACTTCGCGCGTGGGCACGTGTCGCGCGTTACGGGAGCTGTGTCACAGAATGATGCGCTTCAAGTCGTCTGAAGTCCCGCAGCAAGTCAGCGGCTCTGACCTGCGATCGCCAACGAGGCGCAGATCGGGGTCGAAGCGAGCACGAGCGCGAGGTCCTGTTCTCGCCAGAGTTGTGATTGCTGACTCCAAGAAGCCGGGAGAGGTGGCAATGGTGCGGTCTGGGGAACGCAGGAAGAAGAAGAAGAAGACGCCACAGAGTGATAGTACCGACACGTCGATGGCGCCTCAATCAAACGCCAGTCTGTCTGCGACCTCGGCAACACAGGCTCCAGCATTCGCAGAACCAACGCATGCACCATTGCTGGCAACAACCAAGTCTCAGTTAGCATTGCATGCGCAGCACGAACCTCGGAGAAAGCAGTCTGCTTTACTGCTCGGTCCCAACCCGCGATTAGCAGCATCTACGCATCGTCAATTGCCGTGGGAGCCGTCGTTAGCTGCGAGACCTCAGCCAGCGCGGAGGGCGAACAAGCCAACGCCGACGTTTTGCTCCGAGGCTTCGGATGCGACGAAGCTGGGAGAGATTCCATTGCACAAATGGGCGGAGCCTGTCGATTTCGATGCCATGTCCATGCTCAATAAGGAAGCAGCCAAGAATGGTTGGCCTTTCAACGAGATGGATAACGCGGCGCCGAAAAAGAAGCGGAAAAGCCTGTTCAACCTCTTCCGACGCAAGACCGCCGATGTGGGAGGTGACTGACCCAATGGCGGCGAGTTTGGCTCAGAGGACGCGCCGGGCATGACCGCTCACACTTTGCCGGTCATTTGGCAGTACTCGTTCCATAAGGCTGATTCGGGAAATGTCTTGACGCTTCGGTATAACCCAACAAGTTGGCACCGTGCTTGGCGGATATGACTGTTCTTCTCCGGCCTGCGTTGACTTAGCCTTTCGTCTCCGCGTCACAGCCCACACTTCCGGTCCGCGATGCGCGACGATACGTTCGCATTACCACCAAACGAGCAAAAGAATACGAGACGCAGCTTTTCTCGCTCATGAAATGAGCATGCTTCATCAGGTCATACGGGCGGTCTTGAAATTCAGGCGTCCTGTGGCAGATACGCTTCGCCAGATACTGACTGGGCTCTGACTCGAGGTAGTCAACAACGACGTCCATTGCTTGCCATGTGTCTCCGCGGAATAGGAACAATAAGCATCGTGAAGCATTGCACCACGATCGTGTAGCGCGTCAACCTGTATGCCCACGGACCGGACCGGTAGCCCGCGATGTGGATCTGTGCAGTCATACTTCTGTCATCACTCTGAATAGACAGACTTCGTCCACACTCGGTAGATCGCGATGGGTTCGACAAGAGCAATGGCTTCTCCTTCCCCGTGGCGCGTTCTGAAACTGCAGCTCATCGGGCCGCCGGCACTACAGCGTACATCTACGGGCCGATACAACGACGATATCCCCGAGTGGACCGATGCACTTTCTTCACGCTGTCGTTACACGTTCACAGCTGCGCAAACAGCAGTGCGCCCGATGGCAGCCCATGGATTATTCGCCATGAGCAGCACGCACGAGGACGCCCTCGACGTCCGGATGGCCCACTGTTGAGACTCAGTCATTGGCCCAGGTTCGTTCCCGGCACCCTTCCGTGCCGTGAGCTTCAGATTCATGATATTAACCTACTCGACTCAGCTCTCTGTTTCATTGATGACTGCCACGTCAAAGGTCGCCATAGACACTTCAGTGCATATATACAAGCCCTTCATGTTCAGGTTGGTTGATGGTCTGGACCTCAATCCATTCATCATTACTCCGCCAGTGCAAGAGAGTTCGCGTCTAGCTGGGATCAGTCAAAAACATTGCACACGACCCACTTGTTCGACATAACCAAGCATCACCTCTCGCCACACCATCTTTTTCTGCATAACACTGTGCCGCATCGCGCATGACCACATCACCCATGCCGCACTTGATATAGCAGTGGCAGCCGCGATCAGAGTAGTCGTAAGGTGCACATTCCTCAACTTCCTTCTTACTTGCCTCGACCTCAGAAGACATCGGTGATGGCAACTCGACATTCGCGGCCGCCGGCTCCAAGACGGACGACAACTCTGCGATCGACAAGGACGGGGCGAACGGGTGCCAGTCACGATGGAGATTATAGCCTCGCCGGTCCGCCTGCCCAGCAGTCAGGAGATGAAGACGACCGGAATGAAACATACTACGACGACGATTATTATGCTGCAAATCCTGTGAGTATCCTCTCGGAGAGTTGCTTCCAAGCCTGAACTATGCTTACATGCCTGGGTCAGTGGATGGAGACCGAGGAGCCACAAAATGAGAGCTTTTCGCTCGCTCGTACATTTCCCCACAAAGTAAGATGGAGCCCGAAGACACCGAAGAAGCGTCAGCACCCATACCATGTCCCTGCAGAGGAGAAAGGCGAGGCCGAAGCTGCACCACAGGTTCCTGCGGCTGAACAACAAGCGGAAGAGGCTTCTGGGCACAGGCGTAGTTCGAAAGAAGGGAAGCGTGACCCTCGCGATCCGAGACCAGATTATTGTGAGTTTCAACTCACAGTCAGAATCTGACATCGCTGACCCAGAATCAGTCGAGACAGAGGCCAGCTCACTAGAGGAAATCCAAGAACAACCCACCAACGAAGACGACGACACGCAATCCCTCCGACCCTCTGAATCCAAGAGCGCACGCGTTCAAGAGCGCACATACTCGCACTACGACTCTAAAGGCAAACACCGCGGAATTCTCGCCAAGGAAGCCATAGCCGACGACCTCGACCCCCAAGACCGCCCCTTCAACTACTGGGCCCTCATCCGCCTGCACCTCCAACGTCCCCTCGCCGAATGGCTCGGCGTCACAGTCTACGTCTTCCTCGCCGTGACAGTAAACCTCAACGTCCTCACCTCAGGGAAATCCATAGGCGACACCAACTCCACATACTGGACCACCGGCTTCGCCTTCATGCTCGCCATCTACATCGCCGGCGGCGGCTCCGGCGCCTTCCTCAACCCCGCCCTGACCATCATGCTCTCCGTCTTCCGCGGCTTCCCAGCACGTCGCGTGCCCATCTACATCTTCGTCCAAATCCTCGGAGCCTACACAGGCGCCATCCTCGCCTTCGCCATCTGCCGCGACAATATCCTCCACCTCGACGGCGCCCTCGTCGCCGAATCCACCGGAAGCGCCTTCTACACGCAACCCGAAGACTGGATTTCAAACTCCACAGCTTTCCTCACCGAAATGCTGGGCGCGGCAATTTTCGGCCTCGCGACGTTGGCGTTGGGCGATAGCCATAATTCTCCTCCGGGAGCCGGAATGCACGCTTTCATTTTTGGGCTGTTGGCCACGACGGTTTCCATGTCGTTGTCGTACAGTACGGGCGGCTTCTTCAATCCTGCGCGCGATTTGGGCCCGCGGTTGGCGGCGATTTCGGTGGGGTATTCGACGGATATCTTCGCTATTCGGCACCATTGGTGGCTTTGGGGCCCTTGGGGAGCGGGGATTCCAGGGGCGTTGCTTGGAGGGTTGGTGTATGATTTGTGTGTCTTCAAGGGCGGAGAGAGTCCTGTGAATTATAGTTTTGGGAGGTGGCAGATTGAGAGGTTGAAGCAGGAGGCTGGGTTGGCGCATATGTTGGGATTGCATGGAAGGACGAAAATTATTGAGAGTAAGTTGGAAAGTGGGGAGTTTGATAATGCGCCAAAGGTGTGAGACGACATGGTACGGAGAAGTGATGCTATGTTTTCGTTCAAGCGACGGGATGTTTCGTCAAAGCGATGCGAATTGGAAAGGTTTTCTTTTTTCGGTCATTATTTTCGTAAAAGTCGTTGATTATCTTTTTCTTTCTTCGTCCTCCGGAAGTCTTTCACGAAATGTAGGATACTACGACTTTCTTTGCACTGACGCCTTTCTTCTGCGTGTCGAGACCAAGTTGCACAGAACGCAACTCTTCGCCCACGATCTGGGGTTCGGGGTAAGGAACAATCGTTTTCGACTTGAGTGCTGCAGGCAAGAATTCCTTCCAGATGAACGGGCCGACTTCATTAGTGAAGATGTTCGTCGCAGATACTAGAGAAGGCAGAATCAGTCCAGGGCCCCCAAAATCACACCATGACATGGACAACACAATAGATGGAAAGAAAAGAGAAAACTCACTCTGCCTGGTCCTAACACTCTTCGGAAGCTTCCCTTCATCCGGAATCGCTCTCACAGAAACCACGATCGCTTTTCCTTCACTCCGATCCACGATTCGCGCACAAGCTTCCACCGCCCCATCGGCTCCTACAGCATGATAAGCTCCCAACACCGTCTTCCCGTCCAACCACTTCACAATCTGATCCTCGACATCCTTGGCCCGATAATCAAATACTTCAGCCGCGCCTAGCTTCTTCACATAGTCGAAGTTCTTCGGGCTGCACGTCGTGATGACTGTTGCGCCAGATGCTTTGGCGAGCTGGATGGCGCAGGATCCGACGGAGGAACTTCCGCCCCAGACTAAAAGGACGCGGTCGAGTGGTTTGGGATCTTGGGATGGAAGGGGCAGTTGGAGGAAGGATTTTTGGTAGAGGCCTGCGGATGCTGTGGAGATACCGAGGGGAAGGACTACGCCTACGGATGTGAAGATATCGCTGGGGAGTGGACAGAGGGCTTGGCGTTGGACGACGACGAACTTTTGGAAGGCGCCTGTCGAGCCTTGGGGGAGGTCGGAGGAGGTTGGGGAGCGGACGCAGTGGCTGTTATATCAAGTTGTCAGTGAGAAGATCGCAAACATGGTTGGGTTGCATCAATTTCGTGGCATTGATTTGCAGACAAGCAACCACATCGAGAATCCATCAACAGAAAGCAATACAACTTACGCAATGACCCTCTGACCCAATCTCAAATCATCCACTCCCTCTCCGAATTCGACAACCTCGCCCGCAGCGTCGCTTCCGAAGACTGTAGGATACTCCAGATGGAATATATCATCGTCTTGCAGAATCCAGTCAATGGGATTGATCGCCACGTCAAAGACCTTGATTGCGACGTGGTCTTTCGGTGGCTTGGTATATGGCGCCGATGAGACGGTAAGAGGTCGAGTATTCGGCTTCAACGCCCAGGCGGCGACATTCTTGTTGGCTGCGAAGACGTCGCCCCAGTTCTGAGGGTTGTTGGTGCGGGGTGAGGTGGGGTTCATGGTGGGGGCACTTGGACCCGATGGCTTCAACTGCTTTGCTGAATTTGGGTTGAGGTAAGTGGTTCAAGACGAAACTCGAGATGGCATTGGGGTTGGAGAGATGCCGTTGTTGTTGTCGCCTCTGAGGTGATGTTTGATGTAACGGAGGAGGAGCCGAGCTCTATGCATGTTTAGCGAATCGGATGTCCTGCCATCTGACGAGGGAACCTTGTTCGAGGCGGCAGGAACAAGCGGGTCATCAGTAGTGAGGTGAGATGCTTCTCACGGCGTTACAGGCATATCTGTATTCTATGTCGACAATCTTTGCCCGAGCTCCATCAAGCATACCGCTTCGCGTCATGTCGAAGCTGAATGACGATATTACAATGTCATACCGGACAACATCGACCGAACACCCTACAACAATGACAGTGTACAAAACGGAATTCACATCTGTCAAAGCAGTGCCCAAGATCCTACGCGAATGAGTGCTCAACACCATGCTCTTCTTTCTAACAGCTCTTCCAGCTCAACAGACCGTCAGCAATACCTCCTACGACCTCGAGTCGTCAACCACCACTGCCTCGTCACCTTCAGGACTGTTCACGCTCCTCCGTTAAATCCATCTTCGCCCTCTTGATCTTCGGCAGCCCGACCTTCTCCCTCCATTCGTCTTCGGTAATACGGGTAGAGATCTCTTGGGCGCCGGTCAGGTCGATGAATTCCTTCGTAGTCTCCGCAGAAGCTTTCGAGTTGCCTTCGGAGAGTTTGCGCTTTTGTCCTTGTGCAGACGTTGCGCCAGAAGGAAGTGCATCTTTGTCCTTCTCGTTACGGGCTTGTGGCGTTTCTTTGTCGCCGGTCATGTTGATAACTTCTCGAGTCTGGGCGACCTCTTGAGTCCGGGCGCTCTGCTTCTGTCTGGTAGGCGATGCGGGACTGTCGCCTATGCGAGCGCTGCCCTGTTGTGATGTAGGCTGAGAAGAATTTGCGGTTTGCAGCATTCTCCTGAACGGAGTTCCCGATGTAGCTGCCTTGTTGACCTGATTGTCTCGTCCCTTCTTCTTGCCGGAGTTGTTGCCCGCCATCGGAAAGCGTGGATGGGAGCGGTAAACGATCAAGGCGGTCGCTCTCTCGTGTTCATGGCATCTTCGAGTTTAGAACCCAGGTGGAAGATAACTTGTCGATGCTGGTGAAAGGTGAATGGGCTGCTCTCGGATTCCTAGCCGAGGATCCGGCAAGTGACAAGTCTCTGTTCACCTACTCGCTGCAACATGTCCTCCCTTCGAGTCCAGCATGAATATCAGGTCGAGCGGAATCCAGACACTAGCATCTACTACCAGCATTTGCTCCGCAATCCCATCGTCGAGTCTCTTCATACTGTCCAGACTACTATCTGATTTTTAGGCGCAAGCAAGACATTCGAGGTCAGTTCGAAGCATTCTCCTCCGTGACTCTCGGTATCGCCGGCTCTCCTACCCCTTTCGATGCACTGAACGTAATACAAGAAAATGTACGGGTTTATCGCTTCTGGGATATAAGTCCCGTCAAAAGGCAATTTACCGTCATCATCGAGGTAATGCTTCGGCATGGCGGC
This sequence comes from Cercospora zeina, assembly GCA_022702355.1. NCBI lineage: Eukaryota > Fungi > Ascomycota > Dothideomycetes > Mycosphaerellales > Mycosphaerellaceae > Cercospora > Cercospora zeina. The sequence continues at coordinate 4,796,084 of JAKLWX010000005.1, forward strand.
GGGCCGATTGCTGAGAGCGTACTGACTTTCCCAGTAATGCGGAAACGAGCAAACGTGAGAGCTCAGTGGCGCGCGATCGCTTATATCATCGATGTGGACTGTCTGAGGTGGGAATATGAGGGAGTAGATGAGGCAGCGCAGTTCGGCGGAGGGTTTGATAAAGAGAGGGGAAGAGAGTTTGGGGTCGCTGGAGTGGAGGTCGATCTTGAGTGATTGTCCGTCCTGGTCTGGTCGGGGCAAGACTTCGGAGGGGTTCTTCTCTCGAACTATGGTCGGGGAAGAGCTAGACGCTGATGTTGTTGTGCTCGTTGAAGAAAATCTCAACGCGTGTGCGTGTAGGGAATGTCACCGTCATCAGACTTGCTCCTAACGGTGGAGAAGTTCCTATGCACAGACATACTCAATGCTTTACAGGGCGCAGGAGGCGGGCAGAATCGGGATGCTTGTACTTGGCGATGGACGTCAAGTCCTCATACTGGTCAGAACAGCCAATTCCGGCGATCGGAGTAACTATCATCCGGAAGTCTTCCCGGGACGACCTCTTCCATCCTTCCTTCCATCCACAACACGACGTCTGCGATTTGCCTCTTCTATTCTCGAAGGCACGTGTGAGCGATTGCACGAAATTTGCACCATGGACGTTGCCAACGCTCCCCCGGGAAGGACGCATGCTGTAACACGCCATCCCGACATCCTTTTTTCTGGGTCCAGCCTCGTACGCGGAAAGACAAATTGCATACCCGCCGGGCACGATTGTGCTAGCCTCGCCCTGCTTGCCCGCCCGTACCACCACACTGAGACACCTCAGTTGTGAACATTCATCACACCGATGCCGTGGCTCATGGCGCATTCGAAGAGACCGCCCCCACGCGCAGCCCAGACCCGCTTCGCCGTCAGCAACATCCACGCTTCCTGCTGGTGAGGAACTGCTCCCGGAACCGCAGACTTTGTGGTCCCGGAAGGCTGCGCACTAGGCGTGAGAGCCATTGTCGATCACCTCCTCTGGGACGTTCCGAATCGTAAGCCCACAGAACGGGAAATGGCGGGCATACCACAGTGCGGGGCCGCATCGCCCGGTACAGCCTTCTGTTCGACTCGGAAGCCTGCCCTCCACCCGCCTCGCCTTTGTGAGCTCCAACATGAGGCAGGGAAGACTGTTGCGGGACCTTCGGTAGGCGACAAAAGGTGCATGATCTGCCATTAGTGCAGTTCGCCCAGTTTGCGTGTCTTTGAACACGACCAGGACCACTATGTTGCGGCTTTCGATGAACCTGCTGTCGATGTATGTGGCCGCTGCAACTGCCATACTGTTTACGAGTGTGAGCGCAAATACACCGGACTCTGGACTCGTGAAGCGCCAGGCCGTATCATACCGGCCTTTCCCGACACTTTCGGTCTGCGCGGTAGGGAAGACCATTCGACACTACGCGATTTTGCTAATGCTCTGCAGCAATCATGTCTCGCAGAGGTCCTGCCGGTCTCGAATTGCAATGCCTTGACAGACCTAGCCTGTACATGTGCCAGCGAAGCCTTTGCCGATGCCACTGGCGAATGTCTAGCACGGAACTGCAGTGTTGTGGAAGGCCTCGAAGCACGACACTACTCTGCCATGACTTGCAAGGAACCGATTCGTGATCAAGGATCGCTCACGAGGTCTGTGTCCTGGGCCATGTTTGCGCTCGCTACATTCGGGACCGTCGCTCGATGTCTCTCTCGGATGCGTGCCTTGGGAGGGACGGGCTATAGCTGGGACGATGCGACGATTATACTCGCTTGGCTCATGCTCGTACCGGTCAATGGCCTGCTACACATCATGATCGACGAGGGACTCGGACAGGACGTCTGGGTGTTGACGGACCCGGAGTATCAGATCAGCAAGATCTTGAAGTTGTTCTACATTTCTGAGTGGCTATACATCCTCGAGGTGAACACGATCAAGGTCTCGATCCTTTTACTCTATCTGCGAATGTGGCCGGCGGATTCTGGCTGGTTCCGCAAGACTTGCATCCTATTCATGGCAGTTCTGGCAACTTTCACCGTAGTTGCGATAGCGACTCTCGGACTTGGCTGTCAGCCCATGGATTACTTTTGGCTTCGGTGGGATGGAACTCACACGTACGAATATCGAGAGCATCTCTCAACCCACAGAGTTTTCCATTGCTAATTGGGTGCTACAGAGGTTATTGCATCGACCAGAACGCCTTGATCTGGTCAAACGCCGGCTTCACGATCGGATTCGACGTCCTATGCATCGTTCTGCCGCTACCGCGTCTGATTGCGCTCGGTATACCCACTCGCAAAACGATTGCAGTTGTGGTGACTTTCGCTGTCGCAGGTTTCGTCACCGTTTGTTCCATCCTTCGGCTCCGCACACTCGTACAATGGGGCAACGCCACGAACATGACATGGTACTATAATCCCATCGCCATATGGAGCAATGTCGAGCTGAACCTCGGAGTCCTCTGCGCCTGCATTCCAGCCACTGCCGGGCTACTGCAACGGTGCTATGGCAAGGGTTCAGGCAAAGCACTTTCCACATATGTGCGCCGGCCGATAGCATGCGAACCGACCAAAGATTTGGAACGTGGGATTGAGCAACGATACGAGCTGAGGGTGCAGACTAGCAATGGTTCGCCAATGTACCATGCGCGGCAATTGCAAGGCTCCTCCGCTAGTCTGGGGATACACAGGACACATTGCGAGTTGGATACACGGCCTGCAACGCGGAAAGAAGATCTGAGTCCGGAGAAGGCGGTTGCGCCAGGCACGAAGTACGTGCCGCCTCGGTCGAGCGTCAGTCCTGACTCAGCTGTGAATCAGATGATCAGTGATGGGTATACCGAGTTTGCGAAGATCAGGCGATGACCAGGATACACATGAGAAGACACATATAACGACAGACATGATGCTTGAGACGAGCATCCACGATTATACGAAGCTTTGTTGCAGCAAGGATATTGAGAGCGTGACCACTCGATCGAGGGCACGGAAGTCCAGGCATCACCGACGTGGCTATGTTGATCGCCGGCTCGACTTGGTGCAAAATGCCTTTGAGCGAGCGAGACTTGCGATTCTATTCCAAGGTCGAGGAGGTGAGCACCCACGAAGTGCACTATCGGTCTGTGAAGACCACTCTGAAGCAGGGATACGAGGAAATCAAGCACGTTGGGTATCTGATCGGTGATTGACTAGTTAGCCTCAGTAAGCCTTCGATCGTCATTTGGTGCACATTGCGAGAGCAAAGCCTTGTTGCTGGAACTCGCAGACGACTGCGGGAGCAATTGGCCCCAAAAGTCATGAGCATCGTATACACATAATACATGTATTTCCCGGCGCTTTTGTACTTGCTTGCAAAACTATCAGCATTCAAACATCTTGGTCGTGCTCACATTGATTCTGCTCCACTTCCTCCCTTCTCTCAGACAGCTGAGAAACTGCATCGGCCAATAGACATGATAAAGCACGAACCAAGGTAAAGGGTCCCACAGCTCGTACGTCCCGTCTTTCCATGTCAATAGATGGACAATGAATGTCGCCACACTTCGGACGAGCTCTCGCACCGATAGTTGCAAGGTCGCGACTTCGAGAAAAGGAACCAACACGAGTGTCGCTAGGTCGTGTCCGACCCAATAGTACGCATCATTCCTCACCGGACTCGCAAACCAATCCGGCCCGTCGTTCGGGGAAATACCGTCCAGAAGCTCCAAATACCCGTGCACCATATCCTCTGCCCGATTGAACAAACAGACTGCCGTATGTGCTCTCGGATTGCATTCGATCGGATACAACACAATCCCCTCCGGGTTCTTCTCAGCCGTATCTTTTTCGACGAGGAAGTCAAACGATAAATGTCCTGTGAAACCTTCTCCGCCTGCCGTGGCATAATGTTCGGTGAATTTCAGCATTGCTCTTGACAGAGCGGAGTCCGACGGGAGTGCGCTGTAATGCATCAGCAGTTCTGCAGAAGGACAGGCCACGAAGGCTCGGACTCTTCCGTTGATCACGAGTGCGTGCGTGCAAAATTCATCGCCTCGAATGAATTGTTGCAAGATCCAAGGTTCCTGGGGAGAAATCCGCAAGCGGTCGAGATAGTTGCTCGTTTCCTGAGAGTCGCCATCTTGGGGTAAAAGCGTCATGATGTCTCCGCGAGCTTGATCGTCCATTCCGATGGTTTTCATGATGTATTTCCTGCCCTGGGGCGCGTTTTGCAAAGCATCTCCTACTTGCGACCTTGTTGTGATTGTCTTTGTTTCGGGTATGGTCAAACCCAACTCTCTTGTTTTCTCGATGAATTTATCTTTCTCGTGCAGCATCGTCGTCGTTGCCATGTCGAACTGGACGGCCTTACATGTCGTCCTCGATTCGATAATCTCTTTTGCTTCGCCATCTTCGACTGCGGACGCGACTCCCGAACAACTAACCCACAACTCCACCTTTTCTTTCAGAATCACGTCCAGCAAAGATTGAATGTAGGGTCCGGAGGACTTGGAAGAAGGTTTCCGGAGCGTGTAGAATTTGTTGAGAGATGTTGAGAATCGACCACACGCATAACCGGGCTCGAAGTCTGCGCCTATGACGATGTGGCCAGCTTGGTGGAAGGCTCGAGCGAGGACGAGACCTTTGGTCATTCCTATGCCTGTGACGAGGATCGTTTTCTTGCTTTTTGTGGAATCGATTTCATCGTCATTTCGGGTACTTGATTGGAAATGCTGTTGAGTTCTTCGAGTGCTTCTTCCTCTTCTTCTTGAAATTGTATCTTTGCCATACAGAACCCTGGTGATGTAGCTGAGTATGAGAATTGTCGTGTTCAATGGTAAGAATATCAAGCTGAGCAGGATCAAACAGAGATTCTGCACTGCGTGGGCAAGCCATGGTGATTGAGCATTGAGCACCATATTAATGGAGTCCTCACAGGCTTTGGTGAGCTGCGAAGTGCTCGACAGTGAGTTCCTTCGGCGCTGCCTGTCCTGCGTTCTCGTGAGGTGCAAGCGAGAAGGCTCTAAGTGTGGAGCAGCCGAGCAGGCTCCACGAGCTGTGCCTACGTTATGCACGAAGCTCTGACGCTGCATGCAGCAGCTATGGTGGGTAGGTGGCTGCATGAAAGACTCGAGATGACGTTCACGACTGGGGAAGTTTACTCGAAGGTATCACCCAATGGCTCTACGGGTTGTTTCGTGATACGAAGTGGGTTGGAAGGTGGCATGTGTAGGCCCACTCAGGCTGACAAGGTCAAGACGTCAACGATTGTGTTCACAGCACAGTTTAGGAAGCGGCGGTATGGTCAAATGATCGCTGCTTGAAATAGTCGTAGCTCTCTTCTGCGAGAGGCTTCTATATGGTCTTCACTATTGTGAGACATATTGTTCTATGTCTATGGAGAACTGTTTCGGCTCGTTCCATCAACGAGGTGGCCGTTCACGCCATTCTGAAGACCATCGACACCCTCCGGGCCCGATGCAGCCTTCTTTGCGGCCTTGATACCATTGACGGCGACTCCGTTGGCGTGACCATTGATGCCGTTTGCATGTCCATTGACCCTATTGGCATGTCCATTCGTACCATTGAGGATAGCTTGCTTCGTGTCATCGTTGATCACATTTATCTTCTTGAGACCAGCCGATGTGCCATTTGCGTGGCCATTGGTGCCTGCAGTGGCATCGACTGCCTTGTTGTTCAAAGTATAGCCTGTGTCACTGCTGTCGACAAAAGCCTCGACACCCAGTCCATTACGTGGGTATGTCTTGCAAATTTCTTTGTGCTTGCGAAGCGCCTCATTCATCTCCTCTTTCTCAACGTCGTTCAAGAAGACGCAGCTGCCAAGTGGGCTTGGGATAGCTGCTCGCAATTTACCATCGCGAGTCTTCAGGATGGCGGCGGTGGCCTTTTCGAGGACTTCCTCGGTGAAGTCTTCGTGGTCCATGGACAGACCAGTGCGAGAGAACAAGTCGAGCAGACGCTTGTAGTCGCCATCTGGCAGATTGCCACGCATGTGAGCAAGAGTGGCAGAGTATGCCATGTCGATGGAGATGGCATGTCCGTGGCGAAGAGGAACGTCAGGAACCAATTCATGAAGTGGTGACCAACTATATCGGCGTCAGTGGATATAGGTGGCTGTTGATCGAAGTGTACTTACGTATGACCGTAGGCAATGACACGGTCGAGACCAATCTCATGCAAGTTTGGAGTTTCAAGCTTAAGCATCTCATGAATGCCAGCTCGGTTGATCTCATCACAGGCCTTTGTAACCTCCTCCGTAGTGTCATCAGATCGGCCAAAGCCAGTCTTGATGATTTGCTCAGCGTACTTGTCGAGCAAGTCAAAGGTTGGCAAGTGTGCACACGAAGAGATCTTGATCAACTCCGCGAAGCCATTGCGAATTTGGGCCTCCGGCAAGGTGCGGAGGAAAGTGAAGTCGAGGAAAGTGTGGATTGGTGCATGGTATGCACCCAGGCGGTTTTTGTAATTGCCGTAGTTGACGGCCACCTTGATCGATACAGAGGCGTCGATCAGGCCGATCACGGTGGTCGGAATGCGAATGAAGTTTGTGTTTCTGCGGTAAGCAGCGCAGGCAAAACCAGCAACGTCAGTGACCAGGCCACCTCCGATGACGAGAACCGGCTCCTGTGATAGTTGTCAGCTTGAGAATGTTGCTCAATCGACCTCAGAATTTTTCTCACCTTTCGGTAGATGCCAAACTTGGTCATGGAGTCCACGATGCTCAGAAAGGTATCAATGCTCTTCGCCTTCTCGCCAATCATGGTCTTATGGACCTGGAGCTCAATGTTGTAGTGGTCAAAGTATCGCTGCATCTGCTCGCCATAGACATTAAAAATGTTGGTGTCCATGACCGCCAGGGCCCTGCCCCAGCGCTCGTAGCACTTGGCAAGTTCCGGCTTGCGTGTATCGAAAACATTGTCGATGAATGTAAAATCATATTCAATCTTCTCGTAACCCTCAACATGGAAGCCATTGGACGTTTCCGCCACGGTAGCCTTGAGATCCGACATTCTTGGATGGTGACACACGAAAGAAAGCGTGAGTCGATTTGAGGAGCTAAGGAAAGAGCTCGACTGTTCAATTCTTGATTTCGTGTGGAGGAAGTGAACAGCGAGCTTCTGGGCATCGCAGAGGTCTTATACCTTCTGCAAGCCTCGCGTAGTTCCGCCGCGGGCTCCTTGGACCCGGACGATTCCATGTCGATTGCGTTAACAATCCGCTAGCACCCTGAAGCTGGTCGCGGAATATTGTCTGAGCAATGGCATAATCAGCGCAGGTCCACAGGAGCAGCCGGAAGCTCAACTGGGAGCCGGTGCAACGGCACAACTAGCTGCAGGTAGACGAAGAGCAAGCGACTCAGCTTCGACCAGTGTGAGTAGGCATTGAAGGCCATGTCGACTCAACACGGCGTAGCGTGACAATGCAGTCGAGTGATGATGTCGTACAAACAGCTACATGTGACGACGCGATGGTGGGCGCGTCGCGGGGAACTCATTCGTCCACGCGCGCGGCGGCATCTAGCACGTTGCTTGGTACCCTCCCAATCACGCCATCGAACCGTGTAATACAACGGAGCCTTTCCCGGCTATGGAGGTGGATCAGCGATGGGTTGCGTTGGTTGCAATAGAGCCAGATCCTAGCGTGCTTCTCAACCAAGATTCACCGATCTCTGCAGATGGTCGTCGGCGTTGCAGGGTTTTCGTACGCTGTCCCTTGCATTCTCGTCTTCCACACCATTTTCCGAGCGCACATCTTTGAAGTTCTAGATTCCGCTTTGCTTCGGACTTTGTTCCTAATGGGTCTTGGTAGGTCCTTGCGACATCGCGAAGGAGACCTATGCTTGCAATCAACCCGAATCAATTGCGTCATGCAAGCTGCAGGACAGTTGGCATCGGTGGGTACATGTAGTTGCTCTTCGGCATCATGTTCGCATCATGAGCTCCGCTTCTCCTCAGTGAAGCGCGGGATGCAGAATGAGACTTGTCGAAGTGGTCATTGCTGTGCATAAGCGACCAGCCATAAGTCTCAGTTGTAGCCGACCTGCATAAAGCCTTGTCGCAGCAGGATTTCGTTGCAAAGCTACTGAGCTAATGGCATGTGACAGTCAGGTCCGTGGGGGAGTGCCATAGACTCAACTGCCTTCGTCTGTTGGATGCTGTGGCCTGACTAAACCGACCGCAGTGGGACCAGAACGTGGACAGCGGAACCAACTGCGTTCTTTCTGCAACTGTCTCCATTGAACCACACACCCGCGGCTGCCGGTCCCCTACGGATACCAGTTAGAGTGTGCGCAAGGAGAATGTTTAACACTGATAGTCGGACTTTCTGGGCATGGGATGTCGAGATACTGATATTCGTTGCGTCGCTTCTTGCACCATCTGGGCCATTACAGCGTCTGAACAAACCCGTTCTGAGCGTGCCGTCCACTGCTGTTGCAAGCGTGATGCAAGAAAGGACCACATCTCGTCGAGAGTGCCATGGAGCGATCCAGTAGATGCACACGGTAAACGCAACTGCGACTCAGCCTCTCTTGGTGGAGGCCAATGATGTGGCTGCTCTTGCACGTAGCATCGCTGGCGCCACTGACGACTTTGTGGGAGATACTGCGACAGAGCTAGCCAGCTCAAATTTGTATCAGATCAGCTCTGCTGAGCCGCTAAAATTGTCCCAATTTGCCCTCTTGCCCGTCAATCGAGCGGCGATATTTACACAACAGGCCTTCTATGTGTGCGGAGTGGTTGGCCGCATGGTCACGTCGACTTGTTCTTCATGGCCCATGTTCGGAAGGCGTCTAAAGAGTGGATTCCGTACCGGCTGACTTGTCTTGAACGGCGTGCGTTGCATGCAAGAGAATGTCGCTTATAAGAAGGATGGCAGGGGTTGCTCCTGAGCGGTGTGCAGCCTAACGAGAGGCTGATAGCTACAGTGAGTGCATCGCTTGTCCGCTGAACATCGTCGTTTGAGCATCGGAGTGGAACCTAAGGAGCGTTGTAAAGGGGAACGTAGTGTTGTGCCTGGGCCACGTTACAAAATTATGTGACCGTGTAACCGACGTGACCGAGCTGTGACCGACGCTTTTGCTGTGTAACCGGCCTATAACCGAAGTAACCGAGATTCGTAGGTATATTTTCGACTATTAAGGGACCTTCTAGCTCTAGAAAGCTAGTATATACTAAATAATACCCTATATAGTTTATATCTCGAGTTCTAGGAGCCTAGCTATAGTATAGCGTATAGTATTTAGTCCTGTTTTCGAGGCATTTCTCGTCGCGTTGCTCTAGTATTAATTTAGAGTTTATACTAAGCTAACTAGTTAAATACTTACCTAGTACTTTAATAGAATCTAATTAAATCTACTAGATACTAAATTTTAAAGAGACTAAACTAAATTATAAACAAAGTAGGTCTTAGTACCTAGGTTCGGTTATATAGTTATAAGCCCTATTTATAACTAAAATAGCGGTTACGGCCTAGTTATAGCCTAGTTATAGTAACTAGTATATTACTAAAGGAACGAGCCTCGTAGCTAAATCGAGCTCTAGTACTAATATCGAGCCCTAGCGATATCCTATTAAAAAACCCTTCTAGATAAGCTAGGAGTACTTATTAGCGTAAATTATATAGTAACGTTCTCTATTTACTTACGCGTATAGTCGCGTCGCGAGTATAGTATAGTTACCTTCTATTATACCTCTACTACTACTACCTCTACTATTACTACTACTATAGACGATTACGATCTTAACCTTCTAGCTTCTTAGGTACCTACTAAGCGTATTAATAACGCGCTAGTCGTTCTAATTAATATTATTATCGTAGAGTCGTCGCCGCTACCTTAGAACGATTTTAAACCCTCCGAACAACCCTAACCCTAACCTTAACCCTAACTTTAACTCTAATCCTAATACTATAACGACGAACTACGCGGCCGCTAGCGTCGTTAATTAATAGGCGGTAATTATAAGCGTCCTTAGTACTCTTTAAGATACTACTCGATATTAGCGTAGTCGTAGAAATACGCGTTTAAGCGCGTTATTATTAGTCGTAGACTACTATCTTAAGAACGCGATTTTCGCTCTTACGCCTCTCTCCGCAAATATGTCCTTAAATTTAGTAAGGATAAGGGCTATAAATTTACTACTTATAAGCCTTAGAAGAATAAGAATAGTATTTACTATCGGTATATCTATCGCTATAGTTATTACGGCACGCCTAATACTTAGAATAGCTATAGTTAAAGGAAGACTAAATTAAAGAAGATTAGCTACCGTTTTTACTTCTATATTATCGCTATTAAGGCTATACGCCCTAAGGGTACCTAGATAATAAGGTATAGTTAAGAGGTATATTATTATTATAATTACCCTTCTAATAATATTATAGCTCTTCTATAATACCGGCGACAATTACGGACTACTAGATTCCTTAAATAGCTTAAAGGCCTTTAGGGCTCGAAGATATCTACTTCTAAGCTTCTTAATTACTTCCGTAGCTATAAAGTCGTTCTAAAACGCTATAACCTTAAGAACCTTATATAGGCTCGTAATATTACTATATAGAAAGAGAGTAATTAAGCCTAGCGCATAGTAACTCTACTTAATAAGTAGAACGTATACTACGATATTATCGTAGACGAGTTAGACGGCTTAATTAAAACTATAATTACCTTATACCGGAAGTTACTAGAGGCCTTTAAACTTACGCCTTATACGCTATATATTAATACTACGTTTAGCACGAATATTTATTAGATAGAGCTTCTTAATATTATCGCTATAGAGCTAATAAACGATACTATCGAGGTAGGGGTTAGCTTTATTCGGCTAAAGCCTAATTAATTAATATAGATAGTTTTACTACGGTTACTTCGTAAGGGCTTTAAATACGCTAATTGCGAACTGCCGTTCGTAATTGCTATAGATCGCGAAGAATTACTTATATATGCCCTTAACTATATCTTTCCGGAATTAACGAATATTATCTACGAATAGTACCTTTAATAAGACGTATTAATACGCGTTCGTAAGAAGAGGCATAGATTCGGTTAAATTTAATTAGATAGCTACTAGACTAATACGCCTTAAACGAAGAAGTTCCTTAAGTTATTTACTTATATAATCTACTATTAAACCGAGAAGGAGTTTAATAATAGCGTACGTAAACTAGATAACTTTTACTCTATATTCTAGGTATACCTTTATAAGAACTAGTAGCGCTAGAAGACGCGAATTGTCGACTACTAGACTAATTAAGTTATATACTATAGCTCGAAGACAACCTTAAGAGTTAAGAGTTATTATAGCCGTATTAAGAGTTAGCTTAATTATAGTAGCCGTTACGATATCTTTACTATATTTAAATGCCTTATTAACTAGTAGTAAGAAGGCTACGATAGGCGATACGCTACCTTAATAGATAACCTTAAACGCTACTATAGCCGCTTAACTAGCCTCTTCTAGGCTAGCGTATTACGAGTAATTAGCGATTACTACTTAATAGAAGTTATCTAGCTATACCGCCGTATAGAAGAATTGCTATAGTATAGTACTAATAAGAACGCTATAGGCGAGTTAATTAAGTACTCCGCTTACTCGTATTTATATAGATAGATTAATCTTATTACTAGTCTACCTCTTTATCTAGAGTAAGCAGCTTTGCTCTAGTATTATATAAAAGGGAAAATTCTATAAAAAACCCCTTATCTTCCTCTTTATATTTATAGTTAGTAGTTACTTCTTCTATCTTACTTTTCTTTAAGTAAAATTAGGCTCTCTTATTACTTTACTCTCCCTCTTAGACTCCTCTTTATTTCCTTATCTCTTTATAGCTTCGTTCTCTCTTATTAATCTCTTCTCTAGCTAGGAAGAACTAGTTTAATAATCCCTCTTAGATTAGCTACTTAGCTATAGTATTAAGGCCTTTTAGTATTAAGTATATATCTTCCTATAAGCTAGTTCCTACTACTATAAATAGCTAATATCTATTACTCTAATAGTTTTAGTAGGATATATAAATATACTTAGTATCCTAGATACCTTAGTTATATAAGTATATTAGGATAACTCTTAGAACTCTCCTCTTTATTAGGTATACTCTAAGTCTAATATATCCTGTCCTAATTAAGGTAATTATCGTACTTATAAGCCTTAGGGCCTCCTTATAAATCTCTCTAGCTCTAAATTGTCCTACTATAGCCTATACTACTAGTTGCTCCCTTATTATACCCCTCTTTTATCTAGCCTTCTCTTATTCTTAGTCCTATCTAGTAAGCTCCTACTAGTTCTTAACTCTAATCCTTATTTAAGATAGCCTCTAGCTTAGAGTTATCTCTTAAATTTCCTATACTCTTATCTTATATTACCTACTATACTAGTTACCTCTTCTCCTTACTCTTTATTTCTTTTAAGTAATTCCTTTATATACTTACTTAATATACTAGTAGGTTAGGTTATCTACTTTATTCCTTATATATTATCTAGTAAGGTCTTAAGTATAGAGCTAGATTAGAGAGATGCTTGCTTCCCTCTAAAGGACTATAGCTATAACTAACTTATATATATCTATAATATTCCTTAGAGCTTAGTTCTAGACTTGCTTAATTAGTTTAGTAAGGCCTTTATTATATTCGCTTATTCCTTTTAGGTTAAACTAGGTTTAGTATCTATATACTAGGGCTAGCCTAATAACTATAGTATAGATATGTCTTACTTTCTTAAATAATACTCCCTAGGTAGACTTATATAGCCTCTATAGGGACTAGATCTAGTATATACCTTTCTTAGCTACCTTCTTAATATATAGGCTCTACTTAAGTTTAGTATCTACCTAAACTCCTAATAGTCTTAGAAATAGGATAGGTTTACCTTTAAAGCTAGGGATCTAGACTATAGCTTAGAGGTTATAGTTCCTTCCTCTTATAAAATAAATAAGCTAATACTTCTATAGTATAAAGGCTACTCTATATCTTATTACCTACTTTATATATTTATTATAGGCTTTCTTTAGTTATTTATAGTTCTCCTTTATAGATATACTATATATAAGGATATTAGAATTATTAATAAACCCTATTACTATAGTATTACCTTCTTAGAGTAATAGGAGAAGTATAGATATAAAGAATAGAAATAGGATTAGTAATAGTATTAATCCTTAGGGGATTCTAGTGTCTTGCTTTCTTTTTTAGTCTATAAATTCTCCTAGCTTAAGGCAAGTTATTCTATTTTAGAGAAATAACTAGATAAACTTAATTAGCTAGTCTAGATAGCCTTATATTCTAATATTATAAAGGAGTCTCTAGTAGGACACTTTATTAAATGCCCTAGATATATCTAGGTAGAGTATTAAGGCTACTACTCTAGGCTTAGCTTTCTAGATTGTCCTAACTTATTTAATAATAAGGTTAAGTACTATAATCGTAGATCTTCCTAGTCTTATACCTATTTATAATTCTAGTAGCAGGCCTCTCTCTTTTATTACTTTAGATATTCTCTTTATAACTACTACTTCTAGCATCTTAGCTAAAGTATTAAGAAGTACTATTAGCCTATATACTCCTAGCTTAGTATAGTTAGGCTTCTATAGCTTCTTAATAACTATAGTAATAAAGTATTTAAATAGCTTTAGGTAGTATACTTAGCTAATATAGGCTATAAAGAGCTTAGCTAGGAATAGTATAATCTCCTATTAATATTTCTTAAGTAGTATATTCTAGATCTAGTCTAGGCCTAGAGCCTTCTTACTCGGGATCTTTTTAAGTATTATAAAGACCTCTCCTTTAAATACCTTATCTTCTATTTAGAACTAGGCTAGAAGGTCTATATTTAGGATATCTCTTAGATTTACTTTAACTAGTAATAGGAGGAAGTAGTTTATAAGGATTCTTGCTTTGCTTTCGTTTATATAACTATCTTAGTATATACTACTACTTAGTATAAGAAATTATAGTAGTATATATCCTTATTATACTTTTTCTCTTACTTATCTTATTAGCTTTTATATCCTACTCGGGTCCTTAGTAATCTTACTAACTATTTACCTCTAGGATATATTTATTACCTTCTTAACTAGCTTATTCTTCCTATAGCTAGTATCTAGGTAGTATTTATAGTTCTCTTTAGACTTTATAGCCTTTTAGGCTCTTCTTATTACTTTAGTAGCCTTAATTGCTTTACTATACTCTACTAACTATTCTGCCTTTATATATTATAATAGCTTTATATATAGGACTACCTCCTTTACTACCTCCTAAAGGGCTTTTTAGAGAGCTTATACTACCTTATCTAGCTCTTAGTAGTTCCTAAGTAGTAGTAGCTCTAGCTTCTTTATAGCTTTTTAAACCTTCTATCTTACTTTCTTCTACTTTACTTTTATCTATTATAGTCTTAGGCTCTAGTTTTTCTAGTATAGGTTTATAAGTTAGTCTATAATAGTTAGAATTAGGATATAGTCTAATCTAAATATATTATTAGCTATTACCTTATAGCTCTATAGTCTCTATTAGATAGCTTAGCTAGCTAAGATTAGGTTAAGTATTTAGTAGCTAGAGTTATATCTCTCCTATATAATAGTTCCTAGTTCTAGTAGGAGATATAAGCCTACCTATATAGCTATCTAGATAAGGGTATCTACTATATTATATTATAACTAGACTAGGTTTCCTCCTTATAGTAAGTAATAGAGATTAAAGTCTCTAACTACTATAGTCTTACCTATAGCTACTTCCTAGGCCTCTTAAATAGCTATTTCTAGCTATATAAGTATACCTATTATATTATAAGATTTAGGGCCTAATAGGTTATAGTAGTTATAGATAATAATAGGTTTCCCTTAGGTTATTACTATAATAGAGAGAAGGTCTCCTAACTAGCTATCTATAATATCCTACTTTAATATATCTAGCTCTTCTAATACTAAGAATATAACTCTTAGGTACCTATTAGTTAGAAGGACTTAGTAGTAACCCTTTTTTATTTTAGTTTTCCTATTTACTAGGTTAATCTATAGTTCTTATAGTACTATAATCTAAGTAGTTCTTAGGTCTAGGCTATCTACTAGTAGTACTTAGGTAGTAGGTATATAGTTTATATTATATTAGTAGATCTATAGGTTGTATTTATTTATCTTATTTAGTTATAATAGTCTCCTCTAGCTTAGCTCTCTCTTCTTATTAGGCCTTTTATATACTCTTAGCTTATATATATATTAGGAGTTTATTTATCTGCCTTCTACTATTTATAATAGTAGAGTTAAATCTTAATAGCTTTCTTAGTAGCTTATTCTATCTTACCTAGCTACCTTATAGTATCTCCTTAGCCTAAAGCTATTTTATTAGGCTTATTAGTTTCCTCTTCTTATTAGTTACTATAGTAAATCCTTCTTTATTATAAGTTAGTTATACTAGAGTTTATTTTCCTCTAAAGAACTCTAAGAATATTCTAGCCTTAGCTATTACTACTTGTTTATATTTATATATTCTTACTTATACTAGGTAGTCTCTTTTATAGTTATAGTATTTCCTCTCTTATATAGTATAATTAGATGTTTTATAGTTTATAAAGTAGGCTCTATATCTATTCTTAGCTTCTTTATAGTATATAGTAATATATTTAAACTTATTATACTTTATATACTATATAACTCTTTATTATAGGTAGTAGATTTCTATTAGGTAGAAGTTTACTTTAATAATAAATCCTTTTTAAGCTATAGCCCTTACTATTTACTTATCCTAAAACCTAATAACTATTATAGAGTATCTCTAGCCTTCTTTAGCTTTAGGGCTCTTTATTTATATAGCTTACTTAATCCTTATATTTAAGAACTATAAGATATTCTCCTTCTTTATTACCTTAATATATTCCTTAGCTCTAGTATCCTAGTTTGCTCTAACTCTATATATAAGTACTTTATATAGATGTTTAGTAACCTAGGCTCTAGGCTAAGCTATATATATTTAATCCTAGTTCTTCTCTAGCTTTACTCTTTCTTACTTCTTATAGAAGAGTACTTTAAAGTCCTTACTAGGTAGCTTCTAGACTATAGCTACCTACTAGATTCTAAGCTTTACTCTAATTTCCTTCCTACTTATTCCTCTAATCTTATCTCTTTCTTCCTATATAACTATCTTAACTATAATTACTATAGTTACCTAAGATATTATTTATATTAGAGTCTAGATTTAAGCTACCTTTTAGGCTTATAATTATCTTATATTATAGCTATCTAGCTTCTTTTAAAGGGTTCTCTAGATATTCTAAAGAGTAGAGGAGATAGCTTAGGTCTAGGCCTAATAGAGAAGAGCCTATTAGGCTCTTTAGAGAAGAGAAAGGAAAGAGGAGTTAAAGTAGTCGTAGGGAGAGTTAAGAGCTTTTTAGATAGTTTCTATAAGGGTTATTAGGTTCTTTTAGAGCTAGGTGCTTACTATATTAGTCTTTAGTAGTATCTTCTAGCCTTAAGGGCTAGTTTAGTAGTTTCTAAGAGGTTGTCGCTATCCTTAGGTTCTAAGAGTACTAGCCTCTTCCCTCTTAGGCGCTATAACCTCTTTAAAGTTCTTCTATCGCTCTAGATAGATAGTCGCATATTATAAGGCCTTAAGGCCTCCTAGTAGCTAATTCTTCGCCTACTAGAGGTATATATTTCTTTCCTCGTATTTATATACTAAGTATACCTATAACGACTACCTCTTAAAGATATACGGTTATCCTTATATCTATAACTTAATACGACTACTAGAATTAGAAGGCAGCCGTATAGTTTTAAGGCCTAATAACTTCTACGAATACTAGTTCGTTAACTTCGATAAGCTAAAGATTCTACGTAATACTAGCGCTATACTACCTCGAATACGAGAGCCGAAGATTTACTATAATCGTAAACCTATAACTAGTAAGGCAACGCTTTATTCTACTAAACGAGCTCTTACTATACGCGAATTAGACGATTTAAATACTATTATAGAGTTAAAGAAGAAGCTAAACTTAATAGCGATAACCGTAAACTTCTACCTAGAACTAGAGGTATAACTAACTTAATTAAAGAAGATAATAAACTACTATAACTACGTTAAGAGTTAATGCCGCACTAAATAATACTCTTATTAATCCGCTAACCGTATATATAGTACTACCTATTACGCTACTAGATTTAAGTACTATAATCTTCGTTAAGAATCGTTATAACTAGCACTACCTTAGGCACCGTTAGAGGCCGACTTATTACGCTATAAGATAGAGGTTATACGTAAATAGCTAGCCGCTCGAATCCGTATTAATAAATAATATACTATTTAGTAGCGCGAACTAGTACGATAATAAGTAGAGTTCTATAAATAATAACGCTAATTCTATAAACAATAACGCTAGCAGGTAACGACGATTTAGCGGAATATAGCGTTTCTAGTAACATAGCCTATATAGCTAAACCTCTATTAGAATATTATCTAGTAATAATACTTCTAGTAATACTACTTCTAGCGACACCTTTAATATTAGCAGGTTTAGTAGTTCTAGTAGATTTAGCAACACTATTACTATTAGTAGGTCTAATAATATTAACTAGATTAATAGTAACTAGCTAATATATTACCTCGAGAGTATAAGGCTATAGGCCGGAAGCCTCTAGGCGGCGAATAAGACGATTAGCACTATGTTTACGATATATTAGACAGTTCTTATAGCATAAAACAGCGTTCTAATTAGCTAGTTTCTATATATATAGTTAGGGTAATAATAGTGTTAATAGCAGTATTAATAGCAGTATTAATAGAATAGGGTTTCCCGATGGCAGCCGTGATAGAATCGAGCGTAGCGTGTGTTTTGCACGTAATTTGAGATATGCTGGGGGTTATTAATGGGAATTGACTGGGGCTCGATATTGGCACTGGGGCTCGATTTAGCCACGAGGGGGAACGAGTGAAGCGGCCAACAGCGGAGAGGAGGCGCGCGAACTAGGATGAACGGGCTTGGCGAGTTGTGGTGAGGCCTCATGCAAACGCAAAAAATGGTGGGATGGCATATCGCAGGATCAGCATCCGTGATGTGGCAAAGTCGCCTTTTCCATAGTGTGTGGGCTATTGGAATCCATTGGACAAAAATGACGCTACCATGAAGGTGACCAGTCCCTGCCCATAACTCATCCACTAACAAGCGCGAGCGCACTGGTTGTGTTCTTCACTCAATGACAGAAGTCGACAGTCGCCAGCACCCATGACCAGGTAACGCAGGCGAGCCACAAACGTGATATGATGTCGAATTCTGAAACTCTTGACATCTGTATGCCGGGTCACGGTCAAGCGAGACAATGCTTGTATCTGTCGATCTAGTGCCGGATATCCTGAAGACTTCGAGCTGTCATGTGAAGATCCTTCGAAGTGATATGGGGGACGCTCGGTTTCGGTCCGATTCGGTAGTCAGTGCGCGGTCCCTCTTGAAAGTAGACTGAAAGCGACTGCATCTTGTTGTACGGGCCAAATGTACCACAAAGGGTAGGCGAGCACTCCGGCTTGGTAGGGAAAACGTGAGTCCATGATGGCCTCGGCTTTGCTAAACAGCGAAAAGTCGACCACTACGTTCCTTGCTATACAGGCTTCCTCAAGTTGACACCACACCACAGTACCGGTGCCAGGTTTGTTGCGCAATCAAATGTGAACAGACTGATGAGCCACAGGACTGCAAGCACAGGAATAGGCGCAAGCAGAACTTCAGTCCGACTAAGAAACGGCAACGCTGCGAGCAAATCTTAGCGTCGCCTCCTGCTTTATGGAATCGAAAAACTCACCATTGTAACCCAAGAACGTGATGACAAAGTAATAGCTCAATGCCATGAGATACATTGTATTTCCGAATAGGTTGGACACCCAGTAGTCCTGTGCTATGAGAGGCATGAGCAGAAATTGAAGAACGTAAAGGAATGTCCAGATGGGTAAGTATGCTCGGATGGAGACCTGCGAAGTGTAAGCATCTGCGCAATAGTCACTTGCTTGTAGACGAACATCGAAGCAATAGCCGAACTCAAGCCCTTCATCGCCAGCCCCCAAACCTCCGCCACTGGGAGGGCCGAAAAGACCTTGTCTTCGCTTCCCTAGTACACGCCCCACCAGGAAATACATTGCAGTGCTGACAATGAGACTAGTGCCAAGAAAGTGTCCAAGAACAAAGGCCAGGGCTATTCGCACTGTTCTCCCAAACCCGTCGGCGTATGCCAAGCCCCATGCAATCCCAGCCAGGAAAAGGAACAGACTCAGGAGATAGGTGAACGCCGGATCCGCTCGATGATATGAATTCTTGGTTTGTTTGTGGTAGTAGATATTTCGGAACACCTTTTTCGGCGCTATGATGAGATGTGTCATCTCCCATATTGCAGTTTCGAAGTCCATAGAAGTAAACTTGAAGAGGCGCCTAAAGAAGGGCGGTATCCGCATACTCGTGTTGGTGCGTCTTGAGGAAGACGACATGGTTATCTGCTGTGTATGTGAAGGCCTGGCGGAAGTAAGTGATGCAGGTCGAGAAAACTCCGGTGGTCCCTGTGCGTATTCTCCAGGAGAGTGACTACTTGAAGTGCGTTCCAAAAGCCTGCCGTCGCTTTAGAAGTCTTTTTTTGGCGTTGGTGTTCCTGCAGCCAACTGTTTGAACGAGGACGGAAGTGAGGTTCGCGACTTCCGCGCGGCAGCTCCCTCGGCAGCTGCGCTTTCCCTGTCGAGGCATCAACAACTTCTCGACCAACATCACCACAACATCCACATCATCGCAACCTGACTCCGCAGTACATCTTCCGATCCCACATTCTGGCTGCACGCGTCTTGTCAGCGCGCAGTGACCTCCCTTCACCCTTTCCGCAGAGGCGCGGCGCAGCGCGACCTTCCTGCGAATATTGGTAAGGCCGGCCTGCGCAAAGCCTTTGTACCTCGAGTGCGCCGCGATTTCCAGGTTGCGCCCGAGGCGCTTTCCGTCGTTTGAACATGGCCGACGAGTACGATCCGACTGCGCCACCGACCTTCGATGCCGCCGCGGCCGAGGACCAGCACGACTACGACCCGACTAGCTATGGCAACGAGACCGGCCAACAGGACGATGCCAACGACGAAGACGACGACTACGACCCCTCGAGCATGAATTATGGCGACGATACCACGCAGTCGACTCCAGCTCCGTCCAAGCCGCAGACTCCCACGCAAGCAGAACCGACAGCATCCAAGTCGCAGACCAAAGTCGCCGGCTTCATAGTGGAAGAGAGTGACGATGAGCAAGAAACGAGTGCGCCGCCGGCGCCATCACAGGTAAACGGCAATACAGGCGCTCACTCTGGTCTGGGTGCGGTTGCGCAGTCTGAAGCGCAGGATGTATCGTTAAATAGTGCGCCACATGTCGACACAGCTGAAGCAAGCTCAAGTCTCAATGGGTTCACTGTTCCAGTCCCTGCATCTTCTACCACTTCAGTTGCCCCAGAAATCACATTGCAGCAGACCGCAACAGCGTCAGGTTCTGCGGCCGCTTCTGTGCAGCCGACGCCACAACCCACGCAACAGAGTATTGCGCCGACACCGCAGCCTCCGGCGCAGCAATCTGGCGTCCCTTCAGTACCGGCGCCACCGACCAGACTCCCACATGACAAAGTCGGACAACTTGAGGACCGCATCAAGGATGACCCCAAAGGTGACATCGATGCATGGTACGAGCTCATCAGCCACTACACGGCCAAGGAACAGTACGACAACGCCAGGAGCGTCTACCGGAGATTCTCAGAAGTGTTTCGAACAGCGGTATGTTATCATTTTCCTTTTCTCATTGTTCTTGTGCAGGCGGCGCGGCAAAGGCATGATCGGGACGAGGTCAGAGTACGGTATATAACTTCTATGAATGCGATCGGTAATACACGACGGAATGGAGGAGTGAGCGGGGGTCTTTCTGGATTAAGAGGTCGACTAGTAAGGTTGGACAAGGCGGCTGCATGGGCTTGGTGATGTTCTGCGTACTCACTGGTGTAGTAGCTGATCTGGCGTAGGTCAAGCTCTATCAGGACTGGATCAAGTTCGAGAGTAATCTCGATCAGCGGGATGGTGTGAATGCAGTGGTCAACACTGCGCTTGCCAGAGAGCAGATATACCATGTGGCACTCTGGAAGGTTTATCTCGACGCTGTTCGACGTGATCACCCGCTTGTCGGTGATTCGACCGGAGCGAATCGTAATATGCATCTCGCGGCCTTCGAAGCGACCCTGAGTGCGATTGGAATAGATCCAGATGCAGGCGAGATCTGGCGAGAGTACGTGGACTTTGTCAAGGATGGCCCAGGCACGCTCGGTGGGCAAGGCTGGCAGGATCTGCAAAAAGTCGACTTGGTCCGGAAGGCATATCAGCGAGCCACAAAAGTCCCCCATTCTGAGCTCGTGAAGTTGTGGAAGGAGTATGAAGCTTTTGAGATGAGCATTCACAAGCAAACCGGCCGGAAACACGTTCAGGAGCAGAGTCCGCATTACATGCAAGCTCGAACCGCGCGCATGCAGCTCGAACAGAAGCTCCAAGGACTCGATCGGACATCACTGCCGCGGTTGCCGCCCATCTATGGCTGCGCTGGGGAAGACGAGTACGGAGAGCAAGTGGAGAAGTGGCGTTCGTGGGTTGCGTGGGAGCGCGACGAAGACCCACTCGTATACAAAGGTTCGGAAGACGAGGAATGGCGCAAACGAGTTATCTACGCATACGACCAAGCGACCTTCTTCCTCTGCTTCTACCCACAGATCTGGTTCGAGGCGGCATCCTGGTGCTTTTCTACGGGTATCGCCGACATCATTGCTCGCGGCGATGCGTTCCTCGAACGAGGTATGCAGATCAATCCCGAGTCCGTACTACTGGCCATGATGAAGGCGGACCGCATCGAGAGCGATCTGGAACCCGGCAACACGGAGGAGGTCCTCATCCGCAACGGAGAAAAACTCAACAAACCGTTTGCCGACGTACACACTGCGCTCTACGACCTTCGCAACAAGGCTATGGAAAAGGACAAGGTAGCTATTGCTCAAATCGAGGCGCACTTCGACTCGCTTCCACCGGAGGATGAAACACAGAACGTACAAGAGGAAGACGACGAGGATCAACCAACCGAGAAACCTCAAACCCGCAAAGAACAGAAGAAAGCACAGGTCGATGCAGTAAAACAAGCATCTGCGGCGCACCTTGACATGTTCAAGCGCACGATATCATACGTATGGGTGGCGAAGATGCGAGCATTCCGTCGTGTACAAGGCCAAGGCAGGGCTCCGAAGAAGAACGACGAAAACCCGAAGCCGTACGTCAAAGGTTCTAGGGCAATCTTCAGCGAGGCGCGGCCAGGCGGACCACTTTCAAGCGAAGTGTACATTGCCGCTGCGTTGATGGAATGGCAATGCTACAGGGATCCTTCTGCTATCAAGATCTTCGAGCGCGGCATGAGGTTGTTCCCCACCGACACTGCCTTTATCCTCGAGTACATCAAACACTTGATCAGCACTCAAGATGTCACCAACGCGCGTGTGGTGTTCGAGTCCACGATTCCGAAAATCATGGGCAGTACAGAGCTTACCCATGAGCAAAAGCAAGACAGTTGCCGCCCATTGATTGGCTATATGCATGACTTCGAGAGCAAGTATGGGGATCTGGCACAAATTCACAAGATCGAGAAGCGAATGGCCGAGATCTATCCTGACGAGCCTGAGATTGCTCGTTTTGCTCATCGTCTGGAGCTGCCAACCTTCGATGCCATCAACGCACAACTCATCATTAGCCCGTCGCAGGCACAGCCGAAGCCTGTTTTGTCTCTACCGCCTGGTGCTGCTGCTCAGCATATCATGGCAGGGCAGCTGGCTCCGAGCATCGAAGGACCGGTGTCACCCAAGATGGGCGGCGCACCACCTGAGATTTTGCTTGGTCCAAATGGGCCTTACCTCGCATCTCCCAAGCGGCCCCTGGAGTCTGACGATGATGGACCTAACCGCAAATTCATGCGCGGGGATTCCCCCCTCAAGAATGCTCCTGGGGTGCGCCTCGCAGCTACAACTTCTGGCTCCGGCAAAGGCGGTTTCGCTACGAAGACTTTCGTTCCGGTTAATGGCCCTGCCGCTCCCGCCGGGGTTGCTGCTCCGCCGCCAGGATTTCCGCCTTTGCCCATTGGCCCACCTCCTCTGCCGTCCGCCGTCTACAATGTGTTGGCTATCCTTCCGCCTGCTCACACCTTCATTGGTCAGAGGTTTGATCCTCCGAAGGTTGTACAGATGCTTGCCAGTATTCCGATCGAGAACACTCGCACTGCTTTCCAGAGTGGCATGCTGAACTTGAAGTCCCGACCATCGTAGCATGGTGGTGGCATGTACATATGAAGTACTGCGGCGTTTGGGATGGGCGGGTTGAATACGGCGACCGCAATGTCTCCGATTACGTCTGCAGCTTGTGGACATCAGGCTTTCACGAGATTCTTCGTCGCGAACACACTGTGCTTTCACGGTTGTCGCGACAGTCTTCGCCGTGAATCGCATAACGCTTTCACGGTCGTGCGACAGTCTTCGTTGCGAATCACGACACGCGTTCATGGTCATCGTGACAGTCTTCGTCGCGACATGAAAAGGCGTGCTTCTTGTACTATAGGGCTTGTGAGAATGACTGCACAGGGTAGTCATGGAGATCATAACAATGAGAGAACTGTAAATTCCTGCTCGTTTCTTGCCTGTTATGCCACGAGGCTTTGCTCACTGTACTCCATTGCCCTGAATCTGCGTCTAGTTCAGTGGCTTGCTGAGACTGTGACGTGAAAGTGAAGAAGACCACTCACCCCATCAGCCAACCCAACCAAGCTCACTTCGAAGTTGCAGCTGACGGACCTCGGACCCGACAAACCACAATCCTCCAACCAACAATCACCACAACTCCATCTTATTCTGTCCACGCAAACGACCTGCTCTGAACCTCGTCCTCGAAAACGTCGGATCGCCTCACAATGGCATCGAGAATACCCTCCATCGCCATGCGCGCTCTCGCCCGTCATCCGATCACAACCGCGATTCCTCAGACCTCGTCCTTCGCAGCTCGAACAACAGCACGCTCGTTTCAGACTTCCCGCACTTTGCGCGCTGACGCTGTCGTCTCGCCGAAGAAACCTATTGGAGCTTTTCGGGGATCGTGAGTAGATCATTCTATTTTCCTCCCCTACTGCAAGAGAAAACACTTGGGAAGAAATTCTGGGAAAGATATATAGCTCCACAGAGCTTCACGCGCGCGCGCGCGGAAGAGATGGGAGATGGGAGAGCTGTGGATTATCTTCTACGCGTAGAGGGATAGATCGAGGGTCATGGGGATGATGGAAGAGTTGGAGATACCACCGCATAGCACGCGTTCGATGTTACCGAGGGAGAAGCTGACATGGTAGCGTCTAGATTACTCGGTTTCCTCCTTGGCACCGTAGGAGCCGGCGGAGCGCTGTACTACTATGTCGTGGATCAATACAAAGTGTCGAATGAGCTGTTGACGGAGGATATCTATGTGAGTTTCCCCATTTTCCTTCTGCTGGGTATCAGAAGCTCCGTCAGGGGAGCTTGGTGGATCAGAGGAGTTGATGAAGAGTCTGGAGCACAGGAGGCTAACGTTTCGGTGTGCGTTCAAGGCTTTGCAATCCGCTGTGCAGCGACTGGAAGGATATGTGAAGGCGCTCGAGGCGGAGATTCCGAAGAAGAAGTAGATGACATGGCGGACTCTCGGGGATGAGGGAACGAGAGGGGGTAAGACCTTGAAGACTCGAGAAGACGGGATGTGACAGAGACGAACAGGCGAGACTAGGCGGGCACGGGTCATGACTGGAAGAAGATCATCTCTGTGTATTGTGCAGGTCCGGCGTGCAAAGAGCATTGTGGTAATTCGAGTTAAACAGGCGAGTACCGACACAAGCGCGCAAACTCTTTTGAAATAGTCATTGATTTCTGGCTTTACAAGATCAGTCACACAATGCTCTACATATCCAGAAATACCCAAGCTCGAATTTGCGGCCAGGCTCATATGCCCAATACAATGCCCAGTCCGGAGCTTTGTCAGTTACATGCTCCTTCGAACGCCGCACAATTGTCCTCCAACTTGTGCATCAACCGACATTTACGCACTTCGGTGCATTCGGCGCATCCTCCTAGGTCGACGCGATGACCTGTCAATTTGATCCTCTTCACATGATTCGCAGCTCAGACCTCACTCAAGCCTTCACAGCAGACTTGGCCTTCTCCGCTGTCTCCACCGCGACAGCCTTTCCTTGCTCTATCTTCTCCGCGGCGATTTTTGCCAGCTTCTCCAATTGTTCTTGCCTCATCTTTCTTGCAGCTCTGAACAACAAGACGAAAAGCAATTCGACACGCTCCTTGGTCATCATGAGGATACCCTGCACGAGGAAACCTTTGATGAGCTGCGGAGCAACACCTTTCCAGAGGCCGAGAATACCGTCCCGCTCGATGGTGAATTTCATGACTTCCTGGAAGGACTGGAACGGCTTGCCCATGCGCTGTGGCGGCGGCCTGGATTGCAGGCCGACTTTGGCGATGATGAGGGGTTGAGTTGCGATGGTGGCGAGCATTTTGGAGAGAGCGCCGAGGACTAAACACCACATGTTAGCAGGCTCCACACTCGAATTCTGTGAGAGATTGTTTGAGCTCACGGAAAGCCTCATGAGGCGCCAAATTCGCCTTCCCGGGAAACATCAACGCGCGTAATCTCTCATATGCGCCATAGGTGATACTCGGGTTCACTACCAACACCATCGAAGCCTTGATACCTCTCCACAGCCCAGCAACGCCGTCATGATCAACGACCTCCTTCGCCGTGGCCAGAATACTTTTCCTCTCACCTTTTCGCTGCGTCTGCTGTCTCGTCGTCACCACGGCGATCGGAATTGTGAACAATTGCGCCAAAGCACCAGCCACAGCACCCAAACTTAACTCCACCGCTGTGCTTGTTCCCTTGGAGTCTACCCGCGCATGGTACATTTCTCGCACCAAACTGTACCAGTAAAAGTATGCGAAGTTTGTGCTTACGACACCGAGCAAGTTGCCGGCCAACCCGTTGAAGAGCCCTGAGATGCCTTCTTCTTCGATAATATGTTGGATCGCGTGTATTGTGCCATCATAGTGAACGTGTCCTTCCTCGTCGACGTGCGTGTCTTTGACGTGTCGCTTGACTTGTGTCTGCAGTCGGGTTTTGACGAGATCGAGAGGGTAGACGACGCTGTTGGCTACGAGAGCTCCGGCGGAGCCTGCCAGCGCGAGACCCCACGCTGGCAGCTCTTGTTTCGAGACCGCTGGTGCCATGGTTCTGTCGTTGTCGCTGTCTTATATACTCTTTTGCCGGGGAATAGATCTGTCGTATCGCAGCGCCGAGAGACAACCGATAGTTCTAGCGATAGCCGAAGCGGGGGGTCAAGAGCTGCTGTTGCGGATCATGGGATATGGTGGAGACAGACAGGTATGCTGCGACCGGTATTGAGGGAAGGAGTAAGCAACGCAGGAGTTGGTGTTGCGTGCGAGTGAGCGAGAGCGAGTATTGTTTCGAGAGCCATGCTGTGTGCCGTTCGATAGACCTCGGCCCTTTGAAAGCGCGATGACTTCGGTCCTGCTGCCGGGCCAAAAAACCAAGCAGGGATCGCTGCGCAGAAGCCCGGCACGTCATTTCCTGCTCGCCTCCATGTCACTGAGATGACAACTTGTACCTCTCTCACTGTGCAATATCACCACTCCAGCTTTCGGACCCGAGAATTCGCATAGGCCATGTTCTGATCAACTCAACAATCTGGTCTACGAGATGCTGCTCACCGAAGCATGTTGATGGTCAACAAACCTGACAACATTGGCAACTCGGACGACTTCGGATCTCCTACGCCATGATAAGACGCGGATGCCTGCATTGAACATCAGCAGCGCCCCGGGCAAGGTAGTGCGAGGAGGCGGTCATCATGAGTACGGCGGAGGACTTGACAACACTGCGACAAGACGCCGAGCGATTGGAAGACCAGCTAAGTCATGCTGGCAGCCGGAGCGAGGCATTGGCCATTGCCATCAGAGCCGCCGAGACGTCGATGAAGGCTCTCTCGCTGATTCGAGACCCCGCTGAACGCGCTGCGTGTAGATCACGAGCGGAGCAGTACATGCGAGAGGCCGAACGTATCAAGCACGGAGAGGACTGGCGCTCACAAGCCAGATCTACTCCTGCTTGGCTCAAGGTCGAAGTGCCTCCAGCGCCCCAAACGACTGCAGCCACCCAAGCAGCGGGCGCATCCAAGGTGAGACAGTTACCAGTGCCGCTCAACTCTCGCAAGCTCTCTACGAGAGAGAAGATCATTGTCACGAAAGCTGGCTTCCTCAACGGAGTCAAGTTTCCAGAATGGAGTGGTGATCCCTCACCTGAAGAGTTCGAGCTGGCAGATGGTGAGGACCTATTCTTGTATGTCTCCTTGTGTATTCCACTCCACCCTCCTACTACTAACTGTCTCTTTCAAGCGACGAGGCTTCAGAATTA
The DNA here is from genome assembly GCA_022702355.1 of Cercospora zeina. Lineage (NCBI taxonomy): Eukaryota > Fungi > Ascomycota > Dothideomycetes > Mycosphaerellales > Mycosphaerellaceae > Cercospora > Cercospora zeina. The sequence goes on from JAKLWX010000005.1 coordinate 4,823,592, forward strand.
CCCTTGTCTGACTTCCAGGAGGATGTTCTGGACAGCTGGAAACGCCCGCAAGATGCACTACCACCTCCCCCATGGTTTCAGGGCGACAAGACCAGTCTCGGACCTACCATGTGCTTCTTTCGCAACATTGACTTGGTGCAGGACGCGGCTACAGATTGCTCTGTCGTTGCATCGCTTTGCGCTGGCCTTGCCCGTATCTCGAAAGGCCACCCAAGAATTCTCCAGACTTTCATTCATCCTTACGATCCCAAGACTGACGAGCCACTCATGTCGAAAAATGGGAAATATATTGTGTCCATGAACTTCAACGGTTGTCAAAGACGTGTCGTTATTGATGATCGAATCCCGACCAGCACAACCAATCGTGTGATTCACGTCGTTGATCGTAACAATCCCGGATTACTATGGCCTGCGCTGATCGAGAAAGCATATCTGAAGGTACGAGGTGGCTACGACTTTCCTGGTAGTAACAGCGGAACCGACCTGTGGATACTCACGGGGTGGATACCAGAGCAAATTCATCTGCAACGGGATGATCTCGAGCTTGACAGGCTATGGTCACGAATGTTCAATGCATTCTCCTACGGGGACGTACTCGTCACGATGGGGACTGGCAAGATGTCTGATAACACGCAACGAGCCCTCGGGCTTGCGAGTGAGCATGACTATGCTGTTCTCGATCTTCGTGAAGTGGGCGGACAACGTCTGATGCTAGTCAAGAATCCATGGGTCGAAGGAACGAGTTGGCGTGGCAGATCGCGAAAGAGTGACAGGAGTCGGGAGATGTCTCCGGAGGGACCGCGAGTCTCACTCGATGAAGACACCGGAGCTCTTGACTCTCCCCGAGATCTGCTGAACGACAAGGAACTTCCTCCTGGCACATTCTGGATGGACCTGGACAGTGTGCAGCAATACTTTGAATCTGTCTACCTGAACTGGAATCCAGGTCTGTTCAAATATCGGCAAGATGCGCATTTTGAATGGGATTTCTCCAAGACTCATGATGATAATGGCTTCTGCAAGTCCCGTGGACCTACTGCGAGTTTGCAGCACAACCCACAGTTCACAGTGACAGCTAGCCAACGCAAAGATGTCTGGATCCTGCTCTGGCGACACTTCCAAAACTCCGTGCCTGAAGATGCCACGGCCGAGGACATCGAGAGTGGCCGGCATTACATCGACCTCAGTGGCTACATTACGTTGGCAGCGTTTTCCGCTGAAGGTCGCAAAGTCATGGTGTCCGACCGCTACCTCCAGAGAGGCTGGTACGTGGACAGCCCGCAAACCCTCCTAAAGCTTGAAAACTGCGAACCCGGCAAGCCATACACGATTGTGCCCCTCGAACAGGATCTGCCAGCTACCAAGCACTCCTTCACGATCTGCACTTTCAGCAACTCTCCTACCATCCTCGACCACGCAACACCTCGCTACGCACACCTTGCGCAAGTCAATGGTTCGTGGACACAGCAGTCTGCCGGCGGCAATACACAAAATCCGACGTATTGCGATAACCCGCAGTACACCATTATGGTGCCCAAGAAGACCAACATCAGCGTACTGCTCGAGGCAAGCAACGCGACATACAATGTCAATGTGCGTCTCCTCCACAGCGGTGGCGAGCGCCTATTCAACATGCGCCAAAAGGATATCATCGTCGATAGCACAGTTTACCGCCAAGGATGCTGCATTGCAAAGCTTGACGAACTCGAGCCGGGCAAATATACGGCCATCTGCAGTACATTTGATCCACAACAACTGGGGGACTTTACTCTCCGCGTGGACTCTTCCGAGCAGACATTTGCCAAACCACTCCCTCGAGAAGGTGCCGGCCGAATTCGATTCGAAGTCCACGGGGCCGCTTTCGAGGAAGGCGTCACGAAAATCGCCGCGCCAATGGTGCCGCATCGTCTGGTGAATTTCTACGCCATAGCTCGACAAGCTGAGCCTTCACCCCGACACGGTCGCGCGAGCAGTCGCTCGCACGTACGACTGAGCGTCGAGCATGGACGAGGTCCTTCGCGCGTTATCAGGATTGAGAGCAATAACGGAGAGTATAGCGATACTTCGGGAGGGGCAGTGAGGACGGATGCGATTGATCTCGGGCCGAATGATCGCTTGCTGCTCTCGCAAGGCTGCATGCTTGTGCTTGATCGCATGTATGTGAGTTCGGAGAATTTGGACGAGACGTTTCAGGTGGAGCTGTTCATGGACCAGCCGAATGCGATTTCTGTTGGGCCGTGGAGGGTGTGGGATGATTGATGATGATGGGGAGTGGATGAATGCATGAGTAGAGCTGATACGATTGTCTTTCGTCCTTTGGTGATCACGTCTTCCTGTATGTGCCTGTTTTCGCCTCTGCTCGCGTGAAAAACATGTTGTCTGTTGCGCTATGGACTTTGCTGCGACGAAGGTGCATGTGAGAGACAGTACCACACGGGCATGAGTGTGCTTGGCGGCACCTCACTGATGATCAGATCATGCACGACTGCTACACCGCAAGACATGTATACAAGCTTCACTTCATGTCGTATCACCGGACCGGCGGATTCCGTAAGAGCGTGGAGTGTGAGCGCTGAGGTTGGAGTGTACGGGAGGAAGCTGTGAGGGTCCGAGGCGGAGGAGGAGGAGGAGGAGAAGGAGATGGACGCCAAGAGTTGCCGTCTCTCTGACCAGGCACCCATGCATGTGTGGCGGTGGAGGCACATGAGGTGAAGGCTGTCACAAGCCAGGCGGTCAGCACCAGCACCAGCACCTGTGGCTGGTTGGCGGGTTCCTTATACACAGGAGACATGTACATGTAGGCAGCCGATGATGGGTTCTCTCGTCCTGCGTTGATACATCGTCATCTGGTCATTGCGGTGGAGAGGCATCGACGACAAGCGAGCAGTTTGCAGTCACGCACTGCTGGGACGCGCGGGTGACGTCGTCGCAGTCGGTCAGTGCGTCGATCCATCAACCACGTCCGCGCGCTCGCCGCCATCTCTTCCGTCCACGCTGCTGTCCGTCACGCCGGTGGGCAAGGATAGACGCTGCGCCAGTGTCCTCCTCTCCTACAATCTCCCCGACAAACTCTCCGCGCCGCTGCTGCCATCCACTCTCCTGCCTGGACATCTTCTCCGACCCCGCCAAAACTAGCCCAAATCGCCCACCGCCCACCGCCCACCGCCCGCCATGGGCCTGCTCTCCCGAAAGACGGGCAAGGACACCGCCTCCGGAGACGCCACCACCACCACCACCACCTCAGCTCCCGTCTCAGGCACCGATACCAACACCTCCACGACCCCCGAAATGGTCAGCGCGAAAACCAGCTTGGACGAAGACCGCAACGGCGACAGCATTGCTCGCCCGCCCACCGCCTCCTCTTCCACCTCCGCCTCCAAGACCGAAGCCCCCGTCGTCGCCGATGGCCAGAACGTCTCTGACGCCTCCAAGCTCAAGACCTTCCTCGGTATCCTCCGCCGCTTCCTCGGCGTCACCGACATCGCCGCCGTTCGTTTCTCTCTTCCCGCCCAACTCCTCGAACCCATCCCCAACCTCGAATACTGGAACTATCTCGACCGACCCGAGACATTTGCTGCCATTGGCGATAGCGATGACCCTCTCGAACGCATGCTGGCTTGTTTGAGGTTTTGGTTCACCAAAGATTTGAAATATGTCAAGGGGAAGCCTTGCAAGCCCTATAACTCGAGTTTGGGCGAGTTCTTCCGGTGCACGTGGCAGGTGGACTCCGCGGAAGCAGAGAAGACGACGGGATACAAGCAGCCAGTCAAGGTGAACTACATTACAGAACAAACGAGCCATCACCCTCCCATCTCCGCATTCGTCTACGAGTGTCCAGAAAAGGGCATCGAAGCTTCGGGATACGATCAGTTGTCTGCCAAGTTCACTGGGACAAGCGTCAAAGTCACGCCAGGGAATTTCAATCAGGGCATTTTTATCAAGTTGAAAAAGAGAGATGGCGAAGAATATCAGCTCACGCATCCCGCGGCATATTTGACGGGTTTCTTGAGGGGCCCGTCGGGATTGTACGTCAGTGTCGCGGACGTGTGCACCATCAGTTGCCAGAAGACGGGGCTGAAGACGATTCTGCAATACCATGAAGAAGGATATTTTGGGAAAGCACAGAATCGCGTCGAGGGAATCATCTATAAACCTGCGGATATGAAGAGTGACCCTGTGACGAAGTTAAAGGATGTGCCCAAGGACCAGATCGTGGGGAGAGTGGAGGGGGTGTGGACAGAGAGGGTGTTCTATTCTCCTGGGAGCACAGAATTCAAGAAGACCAAAGAGTCGGATAGAGTACTACTGATGGATGTCACACCGTTGATTCCGGTGGCGAAAAAGTGTCCCCCACCGGAATTGCAGTTGCCGAACGAGAGTCGGAAGTTCTGGGGTGGCGTCACCGAGGCCATTGAGAAGAAGCAATTTGGCACTGCGACGGACCGGAAGACAGCTTTGGAAGAGAGGCAACGGGAACGTGCGGCCGAAAGGCAGCAAAAGGGCGAGACGTGGAACCCGAGATTTTTCACCAGTGTCACGGAGAGTGATGGAAAGGCCGTTTTGAATGACGAAGGGAGAAGGGCGTTGGAGGGCCTGGAGAAGGAGGAGTATCGGTTGGAAGAGCCGAAAGAGTACGGGGCATTGTAGAAGGAGAACATTTCGACGACGGTGGGGGTGCTGCTTTCGGCGGTACGAGTGACGATGATAGATTTGATGCACTTACTTGCACGGCTTGGCGCTACACGGCGATCTTGGGTAATGCTGTCGATGAGAGCAGGAGAAGCAGAGCCTGGGACATTATTATACTGGAGACCGGAAAACTTCTCCTATGAAGCGAGATCGGACATTTTGACCGCGACGGACGGTCATCGAAGAACGATGAATAGACTCAAGACTCAGAGATTGGGTGGATCGATGTGGGCGAAAACATAACTTTCGCCCCTGTGCGTCTTCAACATTGCAGCTTCTCCCTTGTGATTTTGTTATTAGGGCAGCATGGGAGTTCTTTTGATTCGGATGGATGATGAAGAAGATGATGTTTTGTGGTGATGCTGTAGATGACATGACATGAATCGAGGCATTTGGTGTGTACGACCCTCGTCGGTCGTTTTTCTAGATCTGATATGATTTCGTTCTTACTTTATGAAGCTAGTCGTCACTTCTCCTTTAGAACCCTAGCTCTTGCCCAACCTCCGCGATCTTCCTCACCAACTTCTCCACCGTCTCTCTCTTGGTATGACAATTCACCACCACTCGGAAAAATTTCCCTTCCTCGCCCGGAGCGTAATCGACCATGAACTCTCCTCTTCGCAAGAGGGTTTTGCAGATTCGTTCTGTCGTTTTGCTATTCTTCTTGATCGCTTCCTGCTGCTGCTGCTGGTCGTATTCCTGTTTATGAAAATAAAAGCACACTTGTAAACATGGCGGAGGGTTGGAAGAGACGAGTGAGAAGTTTCTGTTGGAGGTGACGAGGTTCGCCAATTGTGCTGCCATGTCGAATGCGTGGTCGATAGATGACTGGAAGCCCAATGTGCCTTGATATGTCCAGGCCAGAAAGAGCTTGAGACTGTCTGCTCGACGGCCGCATTGGGGTGTCAGGTCTGCGAGGTCGAAGAATTGATCTCCATGTTGTTCTTTTTCTTCGGCATCCTCATCCTCATCATCATCATCATCATCATCATCATCGTCGTCCTCGTCGCTGTTGTTATGAAAAAGATACCCAGCCGGCAACGTCATCCCCTTTTGAAACAACCTCAAATCCCTCCCCAACAAAAACGAGCACGTCACCGGAACATTCAACATCTTATGCGCACAAACCGTAATCGAATCCGCCAATTCCACTCCCCTCAACTTCCCACATTTCTTCTGCTTCTCACTGAACACCACACTCCCTCCCCACGACCCATCAACATGCACCCACAACCCAAACCTCCTCGCCACTCGCACAATCTCGTCCACCGGATCAAACGACCCCAACACCGTCGTGCCGGCCGTAGCATTCACATAAAACGGCACCTCCCCAGCATCCTTCGCCGCAAGAATCGCCCGTTCCAGCGCAGCAGGGATCATCCTCCCTTCCCGATCCACCGCAACACTCCGCACAGCCTGCGCGCCCAACCCACAAATCTGCGCCGCTTTCTCCACACTATAATGGCCATGCACGCTCGTGAAAACGACAAATTTCCTCCCCCCCCCCCAGTTGCCGGCCCCCTTGGTCTCGGGGAACAGCACATTCCGCGCAATCACCACACTACTCAAATTCGCCGCCGAGCCTCCGGGTTGCGAAACTCCGCCGGCAAAATCTCCTTGCAGCCCAAACATGGTGGCGAGCTCGCGCGCGGTGCTCTTCTCGATGAGCGTGAGCGCGGGCGAGACGGCGTAGATGTGGGAGTTGGTGTTGAGGGCGCTGAGGAGGAGGTCCGAGGCGAGGCCCACGGGGGTGTTGGTGGAGTAGAGTTTGTCGAGGAAGTTTTGGTGCCAGGTGTTGACGCTGTACGAGAGGAGGGTTTGGGCGGCGGAGAGGAGACCGCGGCGGCCGAGGCCGTGGGTGGGGAGGGGGGAGGGGCTTAAGAGGTGTTGGAGGGCGGAAGGAGAGTGCTGGGTTAATAAGGCGGAGGCGGGGTTGGTCTTGCTGGTTTGGTCGTTGGTGAAGGAAGTATCTTGGTCTGCGGAACGGATGAAGTTGATGACGAGGTCTTGGACTGCGGTGAGAAGCTGGGAGATGGATGAATTAGGATATTTGGTAGTCGATGTGCGGGTCAAGAAAGACCTTACATCCTCTGCTTCTTGCGCTCGATCTGGGGGTGTATCGTCTGCGAACTCCTGCGAACAGTCGAGGCCGTTCGCCACGCCATTCGTGTGTCTGTGCGTCATCGCAATGTAGCTGAGACGATGTTCGCTGCCGATAAATGCAAGTAGAGTACGCGCTCGTGAAGAGAGACTAGCAGCGATGTCCCAAGTTAATGAGTATAAAAATAGATAAGTAGTGTGAGACACAAGATATGGCTTTGTTGATGAGTATCCGCACTACTCTGTACAGATTTTTTTGCTCCCAAGTGATGATGCAATGCGTAAGCAAGCTAGGATCTGGGGAAAGGTCCACTAGTTAGTCCGAGTGGCGCCGAGAGTCCCTTGAATCGTTCGGCCGACGTTCAAGCAGATATCGCCACATCTACGAGCTCGCCGTGGCAGACTGCACTCGTCGTGGCCGGCTGCTGGATCCATCCATCGATCCATGACAGCCGTGGGAGCTTCCACTAGACTTTGATCTCTTCTCCTTCTTCACCTTCTTGCTGCTGCCATCTTCTGATGTCTTCTCTTTCTTGGGCTCCTTCTCCTCCTTCTCAGTCTTTGTCTTTTTCTGCGCATGGCGCTCCCTTGCCATCTGAAGCGGCGTCTTGCGCGTCCCTTCTTCCTTCCGAGCTTCAATCTCTGAAAAGGCCTGGAAACCATCGTTGCTTGCCTTGATTCTGCTCTGCCTGACCCATTCATGACGTTTTCTTTTGTAAATGTCCATCTTCCAGTTCTTCCACACAGCTCTGCCGCATGCCGATTCGCGCAATGCAGCCTCGTTCTCGGCCAATTCTTCGGCAATTCGTTCGCGTATAAATGCGAGTCCGTGAGTTCCCTCCCAAATGCAATCCACCACGTGCGATGCAGACTTGTCCAACGCCATTTCGCCAATGTTCGATTGAAAGCGCGCAATAAGCTTCCTCCTCTGAACCATCGATGCATTTTTCGTGGTCAATGCTTGCTGAAGGGTTCGCGTGACGATGTAATCTTTGGACATGTGCAAAATCACGTCTTTGTCAAGAGCGGTCAATGAATCGAGGATGAGAGCGCTGAGCGATCCTGGTACGATGAGCATAGCCTGCGCGAGAATGTTGAACTGCACTTTGTTGGTTTCCGAGGGCCGCGGAAAGAATGTTGCCGCCATGTTGGAGCCCGTGCCCATTTGGCCATTGGCCGATGCTGCTGCGGTGTCGTTGCTTTTCTCGTCCATGTGCAGCATCTTCACAACATCGAATCCAGTCTCACTCGAGTAGAACTGGTCCATCTGGACTGCGATCGCCTGCGTGTCAATATCGCGGATCGCACAACGCTCTATCATTGTTTGAGGCATTGCAGTCCAGTGCTTGTGGAGGAGACCGGGGATTTCGGGCAATAAAATCTCGTGGGCCTCGAGCAGATCATCATATCCCAAGCGCTCCAGCAGACGACAAACAACATGGGTCGCAACTTCATTCCTGACGTGGGTTGGCAAGCGCTCCTTGAAGAAGGTCCTGTACATGCTCTTGAACAATTTGGACGGGGCATGTTGGATGATCTTTTCGACCAGGTGAGATCCAACAGGGTCAAAAACGAGGCCGGAAAGGAATTTTGCACTGTCACAATCTTCTGTGAATAGCTCGTCCGGAAGCAAGGTCCGTATGATGGACTTTTCGTCTTTTCCACGCTGTTTTCCGTAGTGCGTAAGCTCCAGGGTGAGCAGCACTTGGAGCGTGGGGTTCGCATTGGGGTGCGTGGCCAATCCCCGAAGCTTGTCAGTATCGAGGCCAGCCACACTGTCGCCGATGAGCTTCTCGAGGGCCACAGAGAATGATTTGGGCACTGCTCGCGTCTTTCCTGTTGCTTGGTTGCCTCCTTTCCCGGGTGCACCTTCTTTCCGCTTACTGCGTAGCAAGGTCTTCATCGAGTCGGTGGAAATGGGCTCGCCAGCAAGCACGAGGAGTAAGATGCGCAGGGCGTGAGATGCATATTTCTCCGTCAGCAAGTAGCCAAAGTTTCCCTCGAGCTCGGCCAGAGTGTGCAGAAAGAGATTTTCCATGGAAACGAAGACCTCATCAGGGTTCACCGATCTGAGCTCAGAGGGCTTGGCTTTGAGCTCCTCGCTGACATGTGGTGCAGCGTAGGTGAAGAGGGATTCGCAGCAGTGCGATGCAAAACGATGCGACAAGAGATGGATGAAGCTGGCGGGGATTAGCGTGTGACATGCAAGTGGGTTGCAGAAATTGATCACTTACTTGCCACTGAACTTTTGAAAGAGTGCTTTGAGCTGAGCTGGGTGGGACAATTTGATCAAGCGTTCCAGCACCCGCGAGCACGACTGGCTCTGCGCCAGCTTGAGGGCTTTGTCGTCTGCTTCTCGGAAGACGCTTTGCAGAAAAGCCGCTCGCTCGTCGGAGCTGGGGAAGTCATTTTGCTCGAGCAAATGGTCGGCGTTCTTGAAGAAGTCCTGTTCCTGTTCGTCGAGCACGCCGAAGAAGGCCTTCTCTGCTCCGCCCGGGTACGCAGCGGACAGGTCTTCGCTGTAGTCGGGCAGAGAGATGGAATTAGGATCGGCCATGGCTCCGACGTGGTCGTTTGGTTTTTGGCGCTTGGAGGAAGAGGGAGACGGCGGATCTTGGTGCTCGTCGTCGTGCTTCCGCTTCATGCGGCGGCCGCGCTTTTGCAGGGCCTTGGGCATGGCAGCGGTGCGGAGGGAGGGGCGCTGCGGTGAATCCCAAATTTTCCGCGGCGAGAGTCTAGTGCGCGCGGTGCTACGGCGGCCTGCAGAGTCGAGTGCAAAGGCAGCAGCAGCGCACAGCAGGCGGCGGAGGAGCGAGCAGCGGCACGCGTGGTGGCAAGGGTTTGGCGATCGCACGACGATTGTCGAGGTTGTGTGATGTGCCTCGCTGCAACCGGCCGCGTTAGTTCTAGCTCCATCGCCGCCGATCGAGACGTCGACGCGTGCGAGATGGCCGATGCGATCTGCTCCTGCCGAAAACTCTACTTGGTCGCCTCGCTGACGTCACGCACGCCTGCTGCCTTCCTGTTGCCTTGGCTGTCATGTTCCGCTTCAATAGTCGCATCACCACGTCCCCAATCACATCAATAATCAACCGCGGCAGTCTCATCATCATCATCATCATCATCATCATCATCCTCCTCCTCCTCCTCCTTCTCGTCCTCCTCCTCCTCCTCCGCACCCTCACCACTCGCCAACCCGCATGACCTGCCGCACTCCCGCAGTCGACCGCTCCTGCACGAACACGGGCCCACGGATGATGGTGAGAGCTACGGCAGCATGTCTCTCCTCATCGAGGCGTCATGGGCAAGATGGCAGCCATGATGCGGCGGCAGCGGGCGTGCATGCAGCGTGATACCAGATCCACCACCATCTCGCCGGCACGTCGCACAACACGCCGGACACAGATCTCTTTCGTCACACTAGTCAGGGCAGCCAGCAGCTTCCTGATCGTGCGACCTGTCCCACTATGCATCGCATCTGATCATGCTGCAAGTCCTTCTGCAGCGATGCCTCAGGCCATCATTCTCCCTCCACCTTCAACGCCGCTGCTGTGGAACTCGATGAAGACACCCACCATGTCGTCAAGGATCGAGCGTGAGTTCACCCGAGCCCCGTCCTGATTACCGCTCACTCACCTCCCCCCTAGTGTGCTTGTTCTGTTCTGGTGCACCCTTCCCTTGGTGTTGGGCGTCGCCACCATCTCGGAACTGTTCCGCCTGTGGACGGATCGTCTGGCACCAGTATGGGTGTTGATCTCATCAAGCATTGCCGTCTGCGTCTGGGCGGCGCAAATGGCCCTCTGGCAACTCTGTGTCGGTAGTGTCCGCTCCAGGCCGACGCCGGACTTTTGTCCAAACACCTACCAGACTTCTTCACCTGGTATCACGCAAGCGCGTCTGCACCTGCCGCAGCAGTGCCCACAATTTTCATCCTGCACGTTGCTCAAACATCATCGTACGTACATTGCTAATACCTGCATAGCTGCCTCATCCAGATCTCCCTCGCAGCCATCGTGGTACATAAGCAACGTCGATATGCATTTCGGAAGTCAGACCTGATTCGACCCTGGGAAAGACAACATGATGATGTATCCGACATTACACTGAAACGTTGCACGCGCACTTCGAGGACAATGTCTGCCTCCGAGCAAGAGAGAATGCTGTATCCTCCTTCGCCTCCGCATTCGATGCGATCTGCATCGAGCTCGGAGGAACAATCTGCTATCAGCTCACACGCCTTCTCGGGATTTAGCGGGACGTGGAGATAGTAACGTTACGTCAGCATTGTATTCCACCACAAATTACCTGTTTCCTCGTCGATTTATCCAATCAGCCTGAGTCCAAGCAAAGTCGATCATTGATGCATGAGGCACAACGCAAGTCTTCAAGTGTCGCGCGACTGTTGCGATTTCGGTATCAATCTCCAATGAGGAATCTCGGCAGCATTCTGGGGCGCTTCTATGGCGCAAGCGGTCGAGATGTCGCATCCCTTGCTTTGCAAAATGAGTGCAGACATGCCACGGCCACAACACAACCGCAACGTCGGGATATCTGATAACATGGCCTTCTGGCATGTTGTCCGCACGCGTGCGCTCGCAGATCCTAACCTCGCGCACCCACATGCTGACCATCGACATTCGTTGCCCAAACGTGCTCGGTGGAGCGACTATGGCTGGATGCAAATGGAGCATTGCTGCTGCGACAATTCTATCGTTCGTTCTTGCGGTGGAGGGATGTAACAAGTGTGAAAATGCACAAGGTATGAAAGCAACTCGACGTGGCTTCCGTCAATGCGACAGACTGGCTGACTTGCATGTAGCGGACAACAATGTCATCACAGTCGTTGTTCACGCTTCCTGTGGTGTACCATCGAAGACAACGACCCTATGGCCTCCGCCAACACCTCCATCGGTTACGGATGTTCCTCCATGTGCACGAGATTGTGTCATGGAGGGGCAGTATGGTGGCTGCGCTGAAGGCGATGTGAAATGTATTTGCAGGAATCGAAGCTACCTCGAGGGTCTGACGGGGTGTGTGTCGAGGAAGTGTACCGGACGTGGAGACTGTCAGGGTACGTCGACCTCTGCCGTCCGATGTTCGTGACCGAGCACTCAGGACTGACTGACACGAATTATCTAGGCGTCGTTGACTTTGCGAAGAGGGTGTGCGGTAGCGTGGGCATCACGGACATCCCCATGCCATCGTGCGCCCCTCCACCACCTTCCGTCACGGACGTGCCGTCTTGCGCGCAGAAGTGCGTCGTCCAAGGCTCGTATGGAGGCTGTCGAGAGGGCGATGTGACGTGTATATGTCGCAATACGCCTTACTTGCAGGACCTGACTGGTTGCGTCACTAGAGAATGCACTGGGACGAGCTGCCAAGGTAAGCCATTCTCATCGACATTCTGTCAGGCACAGCGAACTGATGCTCATTTATTAGATGTCGTCGACTTCGCGAAGAACATCTGCGGTAATGTCGGCGTTACTAGCTTGCCAATGCCTTCTTGCGCCGCGAGCACGACTTCAGTCCGCCCGCCTACTGTCACGGATGTTCCAAGTTGCGCCCAGGTCTGCCTTACGCCTGGCTCGTATGGAGGATGCAGCGAAGGCGATGTGAACTGCATTTGCAGGAACACCGCCTACCTCAATGGGCTTACGGACTGCGTCAGCCGCAACTGCAATACCAATGGCTGCGCTCAAGTGGCTTCGTTCGCTGGAAACCTCTGCAGCAGTGTCGGTGTGACGAGCTTGCCATTGCCATCTTCTTGCGGCATTCCGCCGGTAACTTTCACGACCACTCAGCCGACAGTCGTCGTCACTACAGCGCCAGGCCAGACGGTGACTACTACTGCTCCTACGACGGTTATCCCGCCAGCGCAGACAGTAACGGCGAGCACAGCAATCACTGTGACCGTTATCTCGACTGCTCCTCCAAGCACAATCAGCGTAACCGAAACCTACCGAGCCACCACGACTCAGCAAGGGCCAACCGAGACTACAGTCTTCGTCTCGACAATTCAGACCACAGTGGAACGCACTCTGACTCTCCCGGCGAGCTCCTACACTACTACCATTGTCGAGAGTGGAACTACGGTCACGCAAGTGACGACCCTGCCGGCTAGTACTGTTGTCGAAACTGTCGTGTCTTTAATCCCGACGACTGTGCTCTCGATTCCGCCTCCAGGGACTGAGACAGAAGTCACTATTGTGCAGCAGACTGTCGTTTCGACTGCCCCGGGAGAAACCGTTACGGCGACATATCAGGTCACTTCTGTTCAGGTCAGCACTGCTCAAGGGGAGACTGTCACCGCCCCGGGCGAAACGATCATTGCAACTGCTCCGGGAGAGACGATCGTATCAACTGCTCCGGGAGCGACAATCGTATCAACCGCACCAGGAGAAACAATTGTAACTACGGCTCCCGGAGAGACAATCGTCTCTACAGCCCCGGGAGAAACAATTGTCTCTACCGCCCCAGCGGAGACAATCGTTTCCACCATCCTCTCCACAATCATTACAACAGCCCCCGGCGAAACCGTCGTCTCAACATACATCTCCACATACCGCTCAACCATAATCTCCACGGCCCCGGCCCAAACCACAACCGAAGCCTTCAGCGTAACTCAAACCATCCCCGCTTCAACCGTCACAGTCACAAGCGTCACAACCCCGCCGCCCGTCACAGTAACAGTCAGCACGAGTATCGTTCAGACCACAACTCAGCGAACGAGCATCATCCAAACCACGACGCAACGAACTACGGTTTCTGCTGAGGGTCCTCCGCCCGGCTATGCTGGACCTACGACAACAACAACGACGACCACGACTACACCGCTTCCGCCAGGCTACGTGGGTCCTACGACTACAAGGACGACTACTACGACGACGACAAGGACTTCAAGTTCTTCATCGGCTGCGCCGCCACCGGGGGGATATCCTTAGATGTGAGCATGTACTTGCGAGTTGAAATTTTCTGGAGGCTTAAGATTAGAAGCAAATGAGAGCTGAGAGCCGAGATGGCCTGGAAAGAGGAAAATCTTTTTTTTTAAAAAAAAATTCCCTTCTTGATTCGAGAAAGAGCGAGATGCAGGCTCAATCTAAAAATAAATAAAAAATCCTGCACTTCTTTTGATTTTCTGTGCTATGAACGAGAAAATAACGCAGCAAGTTGAAATTCTTCTTTTTGGCACAAATAATACGTATGCATGAGATAAGGGGGTGTGTTTGAGACCATGTTCTGATTTATGATCATGTAGGTTCGGAGGTAAGGTAGGGTCCGGACATGCGGGGCGAGAGGGGACCCGTTTGGAGAGAATAATGTTGTTGATGAGAGAGGGGGAAAAACGCAGTGCTGACGAGCGCGTCGTCTCCGTCCACGTCGGAGCCCCTATTACGGCAGAAATTCCTCCTCATCCTCCCACATCTCTCAAGGTCTTCCAAATCCACCAACGCATCCTATGCAAATCCTCCGAATTTTTCCAATCGAGAAATAAACCCGAGTGGTCGCGCGGCGGGAAAGCAGAAGGAGTCTTTTTGCCGCATATTTCCGCAGAAGCTTTCGCAGTGTACGTCAACTGGCTGTACTTTAGCAAGCTCGTGCCAAATGGGAAGAAGAAATCGTGGGGGCAAAGCACTACTACTACTACTACTACTACTACTACTACTACTACTACTACTACTACTACTACTACTACTACTACTACTACTACTACTACTACTACTACTACTACTACTACTACTACTACTACTACTACTACTACTACTACTACTACTACTACTACTACTACTACTACTACTACTACTACTACTACTACTACTACTACTACTACTACTACTACTACTACTACTACTACTACTACTACTACTACTACTAGTGCCGATTCGAACGACGACTGGAGAGTTCTTGCAGAATCGGTGGCTCGGGGGGAAGAGTTGATGGATAAAGCTTTTCAGCATTCCGTTATGGATTTGATGAATGTTCTCGCACGGCCAGAGGAAGCTGAACAGTTGCTTTGAGGCGCGGAGCTTCATGTTCCGATTCGGATTATTTATGACGGCACTCCAGAGGGTTCGGGCGCGCGAAGCCTCTTGGTCGATATTTTTAAGCACCACTCGGGGCTTCTGGAAGCTTGCGGCGAGAACGAATTGCCCGCTGCGTTTTTGCGGACCCTTGCGCTTGAGTCGCTCAAGAACTCCGACTGCCGGAAGGATCTCCTATCGAAGAATAAGTGCTGGTACCACAAGCATGGCGAAGACGAAGACTGCAATTCCACCTCGCCGGTGTTGCTTTGAATGGTCGACTGAGTCAAGGGAAGTCAACGAAATTCAGAGCAATGAAGCTGCCGCTGATGTCTCTCATATCGAGAACCAGGGAATTCTCAGGCGGTCTCCCGGGCATCAAGCAGATCGGGTCTCGCCCAGACAAAGGCGACGCAAAATCTTCTACACAACGTGGTTGTGCCTCAGCTAGAGCTCTGCGGCACACTCTATCCACGTCCAAGTCAAATCGCAGAGAATCTTTGGAGAAAGGTCCACACTCTGCGCCTTTCTGGTAAATCAAGTGGCGCGATGATGAAGCATCCTCTTTGTGATACATGTAGCAGGCACTGCAGCTCCAACTCTCGGCTGTAGACCTGCTCTGGTAGTAGTATTTGGGTATCCCAAATCCAGTCGTAACGCCAATAGCCACCTCCTCTCATGCAAATCTTACACGACGAACATGGCGCCTATCATCTCCAGCATCCTATGCATAGAATTTGAGACACTTGTGCTCATCGTGTGTATCCTTGCAGATTACACTGCACGTCATGTTGCCACATTTCATACACTTGACCCTTCCCCAGTACCCACACGTTTCGCAGAATTGGCGTGGAGGAGGTGCATTTGCCGGTGGAGGGGCTGAGCGTGCTTGATTGTAGGTCAGTGGAGGAGCATTCAGCAGTGCCTCCATCTCGGCTTGCGTCGGCATAGGATCGAGGGCTTCGTCGTCCTCTTCGTCAAGGTCCATAAGGTCGCTGGGCATGGGCGGCGCGAGTGTAGCCGGGACAGGTGGAGCAATCGCATTCGGCGCAGGACTGCCACTCGCACTGCTCTCCTCCTTCTGCAGATTTGAAAGCTTTCGTCGGGCGATCGGAGTCTTGCTCGCTCGCTGCGAGTCCGGCTTCGGTCCTGGCAGGTTATCCAGGTCTCGTCTGCCTTTCAGTGCAATTTCTGCCTCTTCATCGTCCAAGTAGTGCTGGAAAGTCTTGCCGCTAGCTAAGATCTTTTTCGTCGCTGGCGTCTTGCCCACTCGGTACCCTCCTCCCTTTGCTACCTCGCCTTTTGGTGCAGGTATCTGGACATCTCTCATGCCATCATTGTTTAGCTCCCGAATCTTTCTTTCCACCTGTCTCTGCTGCTTCGCGCTCAACGCCTCCTTCTGCGCCTCTGTCTGTCCTCCCGCGCCCGCCCCTCTCGCTCTCTTCTTATTCGTCGTTCCCCAATTCTTCGCTGGGTCTGCAACCGGACCTGCAACAGCTACCCACGCGAATCCCGGGGCTTGTTTCTGCTGTCCGAGGGGCAGCTCCTCAATGTACGGCGTTCGAAAGCGGAGTCCAGGAGTCGCCATCCTCGAGTCGATCCTCGCCCCTTCAAAACGCCGAGCGTCCAGAACGATGCAGCAGAAGGAGGAAAAAGACGGAAACGGACATGACCAAACGTCAGTCCGGAGAATGCGCGAAGAAAGTTCGACACGCGACAGCGTCGTGTCGCGCGGCGCATGTGAAAAAGAGGGTTCACTTACGCGCATCCGTGCGCACGCTAACGGAATTCGATCAGCGCATACGTCACGCGACGACGATCCCGAGGTCGAGCGCGCATTTGTGTTGCTTGCCCCACCCTGCACGATGGATGTCTCGCGCTGACTACTGACTTCCAGGCGGCCAGGCCCATCTGCGGTCGTGCGGAGTCCCTCAAGTAATGCCGCAAGCCAAAGCGTAATCCGTCACAAGCTAGTAGAGGTCTTCACAGGCAGGGAGAAAGGAGAAAAAGCATTTGCCGTGTATACCACTTCTCTCACCCTGCTCATCACCTTCAGCTCTATTTTACTACTGCTGCCCACCATTCAGAGCGCTGCTTGTTGTTTGTCCAAGATCTGCTTCTGTTCCACGGTTCCGCCAGCTTGCTGCTACTGGCTTCGGCACTTTGCTGCTTCATAGCTTCTCTCCGCTCCCAAGCTTTGGCATCATGAGCGCCGCTACCCTCAGCCACAACCCAACTCCAAAAGTCGACGACATGGACGGCATTGCTCCAATGAAGCGTCGCATGACCCTTCCGACAGAACCCAAACGCGAGGACCCAATCTATATTCCAGCTGAGAAGCCAGCTTCCGATCCAGCTCACGGTGCAGCTTTCATTCTTGTTCATGGCCTGGGCGACAACGCCGAAGGGCTACAAGGTGAGAGCAGCAGCACCGATTGCATAACTCGGATATATTTTCTAACAAAAAATCGCATGAAGCCGTTCCCCAGCAATTCCAATCCGCCCACAAACTCCCCTACATGCACTGGATCATTCCAAATGCCATGGAATCCCGCGAAGCGATGACCACAGCCTGGTACACTCCTTCGTCCTTCTCCGCTTTCCCACCCGACCGCCCCGAACTCGCACCCGAAGAAGACGCAGAGGGCATGTTCGCGACAGTCAAGTATATCGAATCACTCATCGACGCCTGCACCAGGAAAGGCATCCCACCCAACCGCATCATCCTCGGAGGTTTCTCGCAAGGATGCGCAATGGCGCTCTTGACGGACTTGACGAGTGAAAAGTATGCGGGGAAACTGGGCGGTATTGTAGGACTCATGGGCTACCTGCCTCTGAGTGGAGGGAGGAAACTGGAAGATCTGAGAGCTGAGGCAGGGCTACCGCCTGTGCATGGTCAAGTTCCGATTCTGCTGGCGAGGGGAAAGAAGGATCAGATGATTCCGGTGAGAGTTTGGAAAGAGACGCTGAAGAGGCTGGAAGAGCTGGGCGTGGAGAGTGATTTGGAGGTGCATGAGTATGAGGGTCTGGGCCACAGTTTGAGCGGGCCGGTGTTGAGGGATATTTGCACATTTGCGGAGAGGTATGTGCCTGCCTTGGAAGATTGAGGGTAATAGGTTTGTTCAAAGGAGGTTTTTGTCGGTAACTGGTCTTCGGGTTAGCGTAGCATTATGCGCAAAGGGGGAGCTCGGTTCAAGTTCAATCAATCGTGTTCCATCGGGTTGCAATAGTGGTTTCGGTTCAGATGACTGCAGCTACTCAGATGCAAATCTTGCGTTCACTTTTAGCAAAGGAGAGTCCGACCCATTCGCTCACGCAAAAGCCTCTGTTTCAAAAGTGCGGGGCTCGAACTTCCTACCTCTGTGAAACAGTCTTTCACTCCTGCTTTACAAAACACGCGATATTTCTTTCTCAGAGGAACACAACGATATCACCCAGCAGAAAGGACCACTGGCAGATCGGGCAGCGGATGTTCCTGTGACGGCGAACACATGGGTAACACCAGTGGTCAGTGCAAGTTTTAACAATCTATATCATGATTATGCTACTCCTCGTCCTATAGGCTGCAACGAATCTATGGTAGCCATGGGTAACAATGGCTCCTGCACCGATACTGTCCTACCAGGCTGGAGCCGAAGTTTGACAGCCATCTTCCTGCTAAGGCGTACTGCCGGTTTATCTATCCACTCTGTCGCGTAGTAGGCATAGAAGAGGTAAATCGCGAGCGATATGCTCAAAGACGCCAAAGGCCTCGTGCTCAGCCCCAAAGGCCCAATATCTGGAATCGCGAGCGAGCCGTCCCAAAACGTACCTTTGAGCTCCTCCGCCACCTGCCCGCCCAAAACACTATTGATCCGAAGACCAAAAATCTCATGCAGTGGCAGATGCACGAGATACAGCATGAAACTGACTTCTCCTAGGAACAAAATTGGCCTTCTGGACAGCAGCCATCGAAGCCAGGAGATTCGGAGAGTGCCGTAGACGAACGGTAGGCCACCCAAGCTGTGCCAATACCGGTAATAATTATCCTGATTGTACCCTTTGGGGATGAACGTAGACAGCCACTTCCAGCCTGGAGTTTGGTAGGTCATGAATGGATTGCCATCGTGTGCTGGCTCGCTGAGGAGATACCAGCCGGTAAAGAACAAGATATGCAATGCGATGTTCGGTATGTGTTCCGATGGAAGAGCCCGGAAAAGCCTGCTATCCAGATCCCAAACGTCGACGATTGCAATTGCCATACCGAACAAAAAGCATGCCATGCTCCATTTGAATGACAAGCTCAACATGACTCCTCCAATCACGATCATGCCTGCGGCGATCACAGCTGCTTGTTTCGGTCCTGCGCCTCTCAGACCGAACCACGATAGCAAGCCCAGTAGCCCGAACACGAGAATACTTCCCTTCAACTCGATAGGGATCGTCCAGATGGCCATGTCGTAAGTATACCAGTGGAAAAAATTGTTGCTATGAACCTGGAAAGGCTGGAAGAACTCGGCACTCTTCACGATAAAGTGCAGCAGCTCTGCAACAATACCTCCCTCTTGTGGCTTCAGAACGAGTGAAGGTATGAAAAGAGGGCCAGGTATGTGGATGATGAGAGCGGCCAGGAATGCGATCACCAGAGGCGGTAGGTATAATCTAACTGGCCGTCGTACCGCAGCACTGAGCAGCGACCATCGGAATGCCCGAATGTCATTGGCGCTCGTAGACGGAGACCATGACTTCAATTTTCGCAGGTGGCTCACCGACAGGACATAGCCAGAAAGAATGAAGAAGATGACGACTGCCGCACCACCTCCATTGAAGAAGATCCGAATCAACGGAAGCGAGACGAAATTGTAATGCGCTCCCGATTGGCCGAACCCAAAGTCATGCAGGCCAAAGGTGAAGTTGGAAAGATTGTGCTGGATGTAGACGATTGTTGCAGCGAGACCGCGCAGCCCGTCGAGATGTCGTGTACTTGAGGGTTTGGAGGATTCGGCAGGTCCATGGGATATCATCGTAGTGTGGTCGAGCGTTTGACTGGTATGACAGTCCTTCTCATTTCTGCTCTTTCGATGCTGCAACGATAAATTGATGGTATTCGTTGTCAACCCACTGGGAAGCGAGAATCGTAGTGCTTCATCAATGGTTCTTCGTCGATCCAGCCAGAGATCAGACACTGCTTGCTGAGGGATGACTCTCGTCTTCACATGCGTGAAGAATGAGAAGGAAGATGGTCGTCTGTACAAGCTTCGATTGCCTAGCGAACATATCGTTGTGGATATGGCTGTGGCTCTCGGATCCACCCATTTCTTCCCCTCCCAAGCCAGCCAGCCTCATTCTTACCGTTCAAACCTTTTCGAGATGCTCTCTCTCCAACGTCTCCGCCACATTCGCCTCCTGGGATTGCGCCAGACGCGCAGCGCTCACGGCCAGCGGAGCCGCTGAACCGGCACACTGCCCTGCATGGGTCAAATGGGCGCAGAAGCCTCGCCCCGTCGTGGAGGGTAAGGTAGATTGTGTCTCCATCTACCTCCTATCATTTGCGGAGAAATGGTACGTTCTGGCCACGCCCGTCGGTAGCGTCAACGCAGAACACGACGCGGAACATGCCATGCCGATCAGCCACACCGAGACGGCGATCAGCAATCACCACCACCGTCGTTCTGCCTCTCCACTACTACATCGGATGATGGCATTATTGCTGTCTGCCTGCGACAACACCAGCTCACGGACATGGATCCGAGAGACTTCAAGGGCGCGGCGGCGCTGCTGCCACCGCGCGTGCGAACGCGAAGATTCTGGGTGACAGCGATTTCCACGGCAATTTTCCTGACCATCATCTACGCGCCTTACATCTTCGACCGCAGAAGTGTAGATGCCGCCCAGCTCGCGGCTTTCAAGCAGACTTTGGGAGGAACACACAGTCCGCCGCTTGCAGGACCGGCTGGAGCTGCGCAACCACCTGCGCAACAAGTTGCGGGCAGCACACAGGATGCAGTGCCACCTGTGGATGATATCGATGAAGGGCCGGGAGTGGACATCTACGGGCGTCCGACGCCGCATTATCGCAAATTATACTCGATGACTTCGCCGGAGAAGAAGTATTGGCTCATCTGGTTGGGTGG
Source organism: Cercospora zeina (assembly GCA_022702355.1). NCBI lineage: Eukaryota > Fungi > Ascomycota > Dothideomycetes > Mycosphaerellales > Mycosphaerellaceae > Cercospora > Cercospora zeina. Next base: position 4,844,512 of record JAKLWX010000005.1, read on the forward strand.
TGAGGCAGGATATAACGCCAATATACTGCCTCATCCTACAGACCCTGAGAGATGGGTGGTGGTGGCCCAACACGAGAGAACGGACGAGATAACCACGGAGTTCCAAGAGTTTATCTGCACCGCTGGCTTCTTCATGGGTAAATTGGTCTGCTCAGAGGCACCGACAGTGATTCCGGTGACCAGTTCGATTGTTGGCAATTGCACAGAAGGAGACACGTGGATCAATATGGTTACAGGACCGCGAGATGCTCGCATGTTCTCCGGACCAGAAGGGCCATACTTGATGTATGGATCTCAATCCGCCCACGCATGTTTAGGGCTCTGGCTACATGACGGGAGAATGATACTCCCTCCTTTCCAGGGAGCAAGTCAAGCAGATGTTGGGCTCTTCAAGGAAGCGACGGAGTTGCAAAGACCCGAACCCTGGCACAAATTCGAGAAGAACTTCTTCATCATCTGGGATGAGAAGGGAGGAGTTTATGTTCATACCGACCTCTGGCCGAAACGCGTCTACGCCCAGCTCGGTCCCGTAGGTAACGTCGGCGACAACATGGCCCCTCAAACCGCAGAAGCCGACGAGCGCTGCATGCAAGCCTTCATGCCCGAGGTGAAGCACTACGAGTATGCAACAGAAGGCATCCACCAAGCGACCAATTCCCTCTCCATCACCATGTGCGCTCGCGCTGATTCCTCTTGCAAGCCAACCGACAGCAACACGTTCATCATGACGATCTTCCACTGGAAAGCCATGCGCGAATTCCATGCCATCTACGAACCTTACATCATGCTCTTCAAACGCACCGCCCCCTTCGCCATCCACGCTATCGGTCAACGACCGTATTGGATTCACGGCCGTGGTAATCTGACCAAAGAATCTGGCAATCCGAGATATCGTGGACACGAAGACCAGATTCCCAAGGGACATACCGAGCAAATATACATCACGAGCATGAGCTGGAAGAACCAGGGACAGACATATCATGGATATATTGACGATCCGATCTTTTTTGGATTCGGTGTTGAAGATGGGAGGCCTGGTGTTATTGATGTGCTTGCTGGAGATTTGTTGAAGGATTTGGCGGATTGTGATAAGGCGCCGATGCAAGTACAGAAGCAGGACCAGAAGCAGGAACAGCAGCAGCAGCAGCAACAACAGCAGCAGCAAACACCAGCACAAGGACAGGGACAGGGACAGGGAGAACAGCCACCTGCTGTCGCTCCACCTGCAGAAGCGCCGCAGCCTGCTGCTCCGCCTGCACAAGCACTGCCTCCTGCTGCTCCGCCCGCACAAGCACCGCCAGCTGATGCTCCATTTGCACAAGCACCTCCTCCTGCTGCCCCGCCCGTACAAGCAGCACCTCCTGACGCTCCGCCTGCGCCAGCACCGCCAGTTGATAATCAATTTGCACAAGCACCCCCAGCTGCTGCGCCCGCTCTCGCGCCGATGGCCCCTCCTCCTCCAGCTCCAGCTTTCGCTCCCGCGTCAGTGCGATGAGGCAGGAAAGTACATATCATACAAAACATTAGCATATACCCCGTTCCGTCTCGGCCGAGTGCTGGTACTTGTTGTTAGTGCAGTTAATTGCACGCACCAATTGTGTTGTAGAACTTTTGTACGACACATACGAGGCGATGATACATAGCGGACTTAATGGAACAGACAAGAGGTTCCTACCTTAATCCATATCAAATCAGGTATCTTTGATGAAAGATGAAAGATGAAGTTCATTTTTCATCTTACATCAATCGTTCGAGCACAATTTACATGTACGTTCACATGTTGACATGTCTTCACGCATTCGGCTATGTGTATATACTTTGGAGTCGTCTAACATATGGTATCCTACCTACATGTAGAATGACATGTCTACGAACATACGACTTCCAGTATACACAGCAGCTTGCACAATCCAAGCCGAACGGACCACAGGGACCGCTCGCGTAATAATTTTTCTATTGCATGTGCACTCAAAACTAGCCCCTCCTAGGTAAAGCATGTGCACTCAAAACTAGCCCCTCCTAGGTAAAGCAGAAAAGCCAACAAGTTCATCAGGTACACAATCAAATTTCCTGTCGTGTAATAGGCCAGTTCGTCAAACTTTACGGTTTTTGCCGTGTGAAGGACGAGCGTGGTTGCTGATGAGAAACGTTGTGGATGTCGTGGATGTGGATGTGGATTGTTTGGGTCTGGAGCTCTCTTCTGGAGCCTCGGTCGGAAAAGTTTGATGGAATTTGCCCAGAGCAAAGGCGGGTCTGTGTGGTTATATGCTGGATCAGTACGATAGGACGAGAGCGGTTGCTGAAAGACAAGAGTGGGCTCGTTAGCCAGCACATTATTACTGGCAGCTTTATTATTCTGTGAGGAGCCGAGCTCTGTCCATGCGAATATCATGGACGATTACGCCTCATCAGCATCCAGTGGCGGAAGCAGCTGCCATTCCATCGTCTCCAGATGATCGCTAGAACTGAGAAGCGTCTCATGAGCAGCACAACGACCTGATCGCCGTGCGGTAAGACGTTGGTGACTGGCACGACGGGGATCTATAAGCACCATTCCTCAGCTCCTAGGCGACACCTAATAATGAGACATCCCGAAGGCATGCCGCAACAGAAGAATATTTTACGCCTAATCGAACCACAGACTACAGTATACATAGAAGAACGAAAAAGAGTAACAGCCGTACGCGCACGACTGGTTATTAGCTTGAATCCGCAAATCCAATATCTCGTCCTCCTTACATAAGCGCATCCATGTTGCGCTCGAGAAAAGGGAACGAGCAGTGATGACAAGACTGAGATGATGATGATGATGATGATGAGCCCAGTGGAGGAGAACCTAAGGTGGTCTGGGCGCAAAGTCCCGTATTCTACGAGACCTAACGGATGTGCGCGGAAATTGATCTAACGCGTAAGCAGCCTTGCACCTACTAGGTAGGAGACTCTTTGCTAGCATTAACTGGACATGGTATACAGAGCGCAGCGTTGAAGCTAAGGTAAACAGTCTGCGGCAATACCTCGTTCGCTTGAAATTTGTGCTCCTCGTGGTCGACGGGAGAGCATATAAAAGTTCACGATCCTCTCCTGCTGCCGTTTTCGACGCTCCAGCAACAACTCTAAAATACGCAAAACTCGACGCCGCAACTATGCAATCAGCCAAGTTCTTTATCATTTCTCTTCTCAGCGCAATGGGCATTGTTGCTGTTCAAGCAGATTGTTCCTGGTACCCGTGCTCAAATGGTTGGCAAATTGAAGCTTGTTGCGACGAACATATGTGCACCAGCGGCAATTATCGCGAGTGCTAGAAGTATGTATCACAGCTACATGCTCTTTTTATAACCTATGTAGAAATTCCTAACACTTTCTATAGAAAGCCGCCGAAAAAATCTTCTTTCGACTAGCCAACTGCGATTCGTGTGGGCCGAAGGATGTTGAGGACATGTTAGCACTTTCACTATTGCAGTTGCATAATAACTGCAATGGGCTGCTTTGATATCTCTTAAGACATTGGGTCTTCAAGCTGCAGGACTCTATTTTGTTGTTCGTGTTGCTGTTTGGTCTGGAGGCAATGGAGGCAGATGCGGCGTCGGCCTAGCCAAAGATTCGTAGTCCGACGGGGGGGGGGCTTGTCCACCTCGTCGCCCATCGTTATGTACGGTCTTTGGTCTTCAATTCTCAGCTGCCATTCGAAATGTAAGCCTTGACAGCATCGTCACGCCTTCGCTGTGGAAGCGACTGTCTGATCCGAATTGATCCCGATCAGGAGCTGCTGCTTCCACTCAGTCACTGCAGTGATTTCTGCTTGAGATCAAGTCGGCCAACCAACGCTTAGATAATTTCGGCGCCATATCCTGCACGGTGGTCTTGAGATCACCATAACATTGCAGAGGAACTGCGGCCGAAGTGAGGTAGAGGGGCCAGTGGTGGACGTGTCGCGTTGTTGAGATTCGTGCCTCTCTCGACGTGTGCGCACTTCCCATCCCTAGCATCTGGCATAGGGAATGGGAATGGCACAGACTACTGCAAAGTTGACAGCAGATTTGAGCTGCCAAAGGTCTGACAATCCAAAATGGCTCTTACATGATCGGACTCCAAAAAATATTCCTTCGCTCAGAAGGAAGCAATGTCGGCCAAATGCTTTGCCTTGTTCTGTTGCGTTGAAATACCTTGACACACAGCATTAAAGGACTGATGCATGTTCCATGACATTGGCGGGTCGGTATCCTTTCGTTCAGCCCTCTTACCACCCGTCTCAACCCGACCGACAGGAGGATCCGGACCAAGGTCGAATTCGAATGTCCAGAGCAGCTCACGTCTACGATAATGTCGACAGCAAAGTCTCTCATCTTCTCGATATGCGCCCACTTTCCGTCGCTAAGGGAGGACATGGGATTGGCGCAGACCGTTGCAAAGTCGAAAGCAGATTTGAGCTGCTAAAAGGCCATAGTATCAACCGAAATTGGCTCTTGCATAAGCTCAGAAGATGTCCTGTCGTTCAGTAGGAAGCCACTATTGCCATCGCGATAGGCCACCGTACTCCATAGTAAGACGCGCAAGTATAACTCAAAGCCAATCCCGACCAGCTATTCGACACTTGACGATAGTTTGCTTTGGTGGGCGCCCTTTGGAACCCTCGCTTCGTCCGCACCTCGAAACGCCTGTATAGCTTTGTATAGCTTAGAAGGCCTTGTCCTCGGCTTTATCTAGGAGAAAGCTCTCGACATGAAATGCAAATTGCAGTTGATCTTGGCAATGTCGATTTCTCTAGCGCTTTATGCCTTGGCAAGAGAGCCGTGCAGCCTAAGGCGGCTGCTCACGCTGGGGCATCGGAGGATGTGCTGGTCTTTGTGTGCCCGTGCGAGGCCGGCTTGTTGTGCGTGACATCGAGGTCGACTGCCTTCAGTCATCACCTCCTCTGCCACTCCTGCGCGCGCTCTTCTTCTTGCTCTGATATTCCTTCAATTTGCGGCGGGCCCCAGCCTCGGCCTTCTGAAGCTGCTCAACACGCTTCATCTGCTCCGGGCTCGTCTCGCCAGGCACTGTCTCTCGACCTGCCTGCACGATCAGATCATGAAGTTTGCGGAAGCATGCATTGACGTTATCGCTTTGCTTTCGGGAATCGTCGGCTTGGATGACGAGATGGTCGGATTTGGCGGCATGGTAGCGGCTGTTGGAAATTGGGGCATGCATCACTTTGGGCACTTGCTGGAGGAGTGAGGGTAATGAGATGCGCATTGTCGCTTTCGACGAGACTCTATCGCGACATTAGTCATGCTCATCCCTCACCTCAGACATCGATAGAGCTCACTTGTTCACGTTCTGCCCGCCGGGGCCAGAGGAACGTGAGAAGCTCACGTCGCAGATGTCTCTCGGAATGGTGTCCGCATCGAGTTTGGAGAGCCATTGACGAGCAGCTTGCAGGTCTGCATCGTCGACATGGCCGACCCGCCGGACAGCATACTGCCTGATGATCCATACCGGCGCACGAGCAGCAGCTGTGGTGGCACACAAGGGCGTGCGCAATATCGCGGCCATGAGGTGATGCTCATCACTTGATGATGAAATGGTAGAGTAGAGTACACTTCCGCCGCGGGATAGTGCTGCCCGAAGTGAGCTAGCCGCTGCCGCATGCGGTCAGGCTGCCGTGAAATGCTTGGCGCAGAGTGAGAGGGCAAGCACGACTGCGTGGCGCGCGCGCGAGTTTTCTGCAGCGAGGTACATGTACATGCGCGCGCACGCAAGCAAACGGCGTGGGCGGAGCGGACTTGGCCTCAGCACCATCTTCCGGACATCAACAACACCTCCCACACCTCCCTCCACGCCGTCCCGTCCCCGCGCGCCGTGCAACCTCCGGGCGCTCATCTCCATACTGTGCTCCTCACGCAAAACGCCGGCCCCGCGACCACCGCCACATCGCACGCGCGCTTCCTCATCCTCCTCCTCCTCACACATTGAACACGACCAGCACCGCCATACCGCACGCACCCGCACCCGGGTAGATACCACTGCTCAGACCTTGGCCCGCCGTCGCCTCGCTGCTCGTGCTGCGCTGCGCTGTACGCGGCAAACCCCTGGCATGCTGGTGGTCGTTTGCTGTTGAACGTCTTGGTGTCCGCACACCACCCACCACCTCCACCACCACCACCACCATCACCACCTCCAGCCCCTCCGCTGTGAATCCAGTCGTCGTCGTCGTCCAATCTACCGCTCCTCGTCGCTCGTCCCCAACTCTGCCATGCTCGCAGACCGTCTCTCGAGCCGCACGTAGCATGCGCCGTTGATTCCGATGACCACCACCGACACTGGATCCTCCGCACCAGCACCCCCCGAAGAGGCCTGGCTCCGCAGTGAACCCGCCCTGCTGTCTCCGGCGTCCCCAAAGCCCTTGCACTTTCCCCAGCCCACGTCCATTCCTGTTCTGGATAAAATGATGGATGTCGGCTTCAATCAAGCTGAGCCGCACATGAACAATGCGGCCATGCACGACACCGAGCTTCGACCCGGAGCTTGGCGCGACCCAGACGAGCAAAACGTCCCCATTCCCTCGCCCTACTCGACCGGCGGCAATGGCGATGACGTGAACCGCGGCGAGAGCAGCGCGCAACAGCATGGCAATGATGCCGCCAACCGCGCCGAGACAGCTACCAACGGAGCTGATGCTCAGTCGGCCACCACAAACGGTCTCTCATATCACGCAAACTCTCATCATCACCACGACAACAAGCCTTATGTCACATCCGCTCAGGATGTCCCCTCAGATCCCAGCAATACTGCTGCGGAATCCGCCCCAAATGCCAATGCCTTGCAATCGAATGAGATGAACGCCGATCCATCGCACTCGACGCCACTCCCGGGCGCAGTCAACGTCCAAGCCCTGCTGGATCAGCTGTCAACTTCCATCGCTCCCCCGCCAGCCCTTTCCTCGCCCCCAAACAATGATCTGGCGACGGTCTCTTGCCAGTCTCCACCCCAGTCTCAAGCAGATCCCGCTGCATCCCTACCAGGTCTGGTTGCCTCACCGAGTGGTCTCCCCCCTCGACCTCCTCCACAAGATCAGCCGCTGATCAATGCAGCCTACGTCCATTCGCAACACATTCGCGACTACCACCCGCATGCAGCGCATCCCGCGGTGCAGGCGCACAGCCGTGCCAACAGCACTGCGAATGCCGCAGATTCACAGAATCACAATTCCGCACCATCGATTGGAGCCGCTTCGAACCAAGCAACATCTGGTCAGAATGATCAGTACCAAATCCAACAGTCGCCAGTCCCTGCCACCAACACTGGAGCGACTCCGTACCCTCAGCCTCAGCCGCAGCCTCGGCCCCAGTTTACACCGACACGAGAGCAACCTCGCGAGCATAGTCCGCTTGCAGGCACAGAAAACATTCCGTGGACGCCCGAAACTCAGCGCAAATACGACTATTTCATGAATGAGGAGCGACGTTACGTGAACGAAGCGCGATGGGACCAGTTCCCACCAGGTTCGCGACTCTTTGTTGGTGAGTATCTCTCCCACGAGGAATCTTTGCCGTCAAGCTGACACTTTCGCCAGGTAATCTCTCCAGTGAGAAGGTCACCAAACGCGACATCTTCCACGTCTTTCATCATTATGGAGAGATTGCGCAGATATCGATCAAGCAGGCATATGGATTCGTACAATTCTTGAGAGTTGACGATTGCATGCGAGCACTCAGCTCCGAGCAAGGCCGACAGATCCGAGACAAACGCATACGTGAGTGTAGCAGTGCATGTGCGATCACAGTGATCAGATCTGACAATTGTAGACCTCGAAATCAGCAAGCCTCAAAAGCCGCCGCGCGATAAGCAGCAGAGTCAAAATCAATCTCGCCGTTCACGATCCCCGGCTTACGATAATCGACGAAACGATCGCGCCTCGAATGGCAGGGGACGTGTAAGAGATGGTGGCAGAAATTACAACCGGTCGCCTTCGCCTCGCGACTATGGGAGGAGGCGCGATGACAGGTACCGGACGAGATCTAGATCTCCCGGTTACGGGCGAGACGACAGATACCGAGACCATGCTGCACGTCGATCGCCAGATCATGACGACCTACCGCTCCCTCGAAGACAACCTCGAGACGTGCCCGAAGTGCAAATCATCGCCTTCGAAGGGCTGGAGCGAGACTTTTTGTCATGGGTTGAGAAAGCCTTCTCTTCCCGCGGCGTACGAGTCGATGTTCTCACAATATCCGCTCGACTCAACGAAGATGCGGTTGTCCGGCGGCAGATTGTCGAAGGCGTGCTTGCTATCAGTAAGCTGAGACGCGGCAACCAGGACACTGGCAGAATCGGTCTGACAATCTTCAAGCGCATGGGAGGAAACAAGGATGTTCAGTTCGAGGAGTACGACAATCTTGATCCCCCGATTTGCGCCGAGCTGGTCATCAGGGAGAGGAACAGTCTCGCACAACCTCCCAACACACCATCTTATGGCGCACCTCCCGCTCAATACAACACCCCAGGGCAACCCCCAGCTTATGCTTACCAACAGCCGCCTCAAGCTGCACAATACGGTGCACCTCCTCCGGCATCGTATCCTCCAAATTACGGACAACCGCCCACGCCGTACAATGCCGGCCCGCCTCACGCTCCTCCACAAGGATACCCGCTAGGATATCCGCCAAAAGCAGATGCCAATAATCTTCAAAATTTGCTATCGAGTTTGAGCACTGCTTCGCCCCAAGTACCTGGCGCACATCCGTACGCACAGCCTGGCTATCCACCGCAACAGCAACAGTATCAAGGGCAGTATCCACCAGGGCCCCCTCAACCTTCAGCAGCTCCTCAGCAACCACAACCACCTTCCGGCATGCCTCCTGCACCCCCGAACATGGCGGACATTCTCGCACGACTTGGCACGTACAACCGGTCTTAGATAGCTTCGGCTTTTCATGCGTTCCCATCATGATGCATGGCAGCTTCCAGCAAGCGCTTCGCATGATGCTCCTGTGCATTTCAATAGGAGCACTTTTGCACAAGCATTGTCTGCTATGTTCTCAAGACGAATTCAGTTTTACTCGATACCACATTCTGGCTGCGTGATTGATACCGATACCACCCTAGTATAGGCTCATGTACAACGTCGCTGTTTGGGAGACATGTCAATCTCGCAGTTTTGACTCTCTCACGGGAGGTATCAACGTCTGCAGTCATTATGTCCTGTTTCTTGATGATAATGCTCCTTTGGCTTCCATTGCAAGGCGGGAGATGTGGCTTGGCGTCTCCACAAGCTCGGCACGCCAGCAAACCAGGGCCTCGGCTAGTTCGACTTGATTGCGCCTCCTTCCTCTTCACCACCCCCACCACACTTCAGCTATGATATGCGGACTGATCATTGTCGTGATTCGATGAAGTGCTCAGCTTACGTTCTAGCTACACAAGACTGAACAAGATGTGAGAATAATAAAAGAAAAAGTAGATGACTGCGCCGCTGTGTGGTTCTTCTTTTTCTTCTTCTTCTTCTTCTGCTGCTGCTGCTGCTGCTGCTGCTGCTGCTGCTGCTGCTACTGCTGCTACTGCTACTGCAAGAATACTACTTTTCGATTCGAGGAGGTTCGCCACGACCCTTTGGAAGACCAAAAAAAAAACAAAAAAACAATGACTTCCCCCCTTGGCCCCCTCCCCGCCATCACCCGTCTCTCCCCCCGCGTGATCCGCATCCTCGGCGGGAACCCTTCCAAATTTACTCTCCAAGGCACGAACACGCATCTCATCGGCACGGGCACAAAGCGTCTCCTCATCGATACGGGCGAAGGATTTCCTGTTTGGAAGGAACGACTGGAAAAAGTTCTGAGCGAAGAAGGAGGAGGAGGAGGAGGAGGAGGAGGAGATGATGTGGAGATTGAAAGTGTGATTTTGACGCATTGGCATGGTGATCATGTTGGTGGCGTGGAGCATGTTCGGGAAGTGATGCGGGAGATGGAGGGGAGAAGAGGAGGGGAGAAGAAGGAAGAAAAAGAGGAGAAGGAGAGGGAGAAGAAGGAAGAAAAAGAAAAAGAGAAAGAGAAAGAGAAGGAGAAAGAGAAAGAGAAAAAGAAAGAGAAGGTGAAGATTTGGAAACATGATCCTTCGACAGGACAGCTCGGATTCGAAGATGGAAAAGTGTTTGCAGTCGAAGGCGCGACGTTACGCGCGATCCATACGCCGGGCCACACGACGGATCACATGTGTTTCGTGCTGGTGGAAGAACAGGCGCTGTTCACGGGGGATAATGTTTTGGGGCATGGGACGGCGGTGTTTGAGGATTTGGCGACGTATATGAAATCTTTGAATGTCATGTTGGAGGCGGAGGGGTTTGAGGGACGGGCGTATCCGAGTCATGGGGAGGTGGTGGAGGATGGGAGGGGGAAGGTGAGGGAGTATATTCGGCATCGGAAGCAGAGGGAAGGGGAGGTGTCGGAGGTGCTGGCAGGGAAGAGTCCAGGGGGCGGGGATGATGAGTGGTGGGGGAGTAGGGAGATTGTGGAGGTGGTTTATAAGGAGTATCCGGAGAGTCTTTGGGGGCCGGCCGAGGGTGGGGTGAAGCAGATATTGAAGAAGTTGGAAGGGGATGGGAAGGTGAGGGAGAGAGCGGGGGATGGGAAGTGGGCTTTGGTGGACAAGGCGGCGTTGTGAGAGTTGTACGTCGCGAAAGAGGAAATCTTTGTCGAATGAGAATTGAGTTGGTGATGATTTCGGATCATCTATTTTGCATCCCATCTCCTGCCTCCGCCTTTCCGCCACAACCACACAGCTTCTGTCGCATAGGCTTTGGCACTCATGTGTTTCCCCCCATCGACTCCCCTTCCCTCGCTTTCGTCCACCAGGATCGGTATGACTTGTAGCTTTTCGACTTCTCGCCACAGACCTCGTGCTAATTCCCCAAACGTATCTTCCGGACCCTCGACAGCATCGCCAGCCAGTACATGCTCGGGCTCACCCGGATCGCCAAATTCGCCCTTGCCGAGCTTGTAGAGTATGCGACCGAGGGTCTGGAATGCAATACATCGTTGCGCAGGATAGCTGGATCGAGCGAGATGTGCTAGCTCGGCAATCGTGTAGCCTGCTGCTTCGGGCGCGTCGCCGTGATGATGGAGACCTTGGGTGACGGGGATTTCGTTTGCTTTGCTGGGTGGGATTACATCGCCTTTGAAGGAGAAGCGCACATCGCTTGCGTTTAAGGCGTCGGCGCTGGGGTCGTAAGGGTTTGGGGCGGAGGATGTTTGCATCCATTCTAGTTTGTCTGGGTCTGAAGGGAGGGATGGGAAGTATTTTTGATGGAGATCTTCTAGGAATGTTTCTGAGGATGGGTCGAGTGCGGGTGGCTGGTCTGGGCGTGGGAAGTGGACGCTGTCGTGTGGCAAAACTTCCTCTTCTTCTGGGGGGTTGGCATCTTCTTCGCCAGTCGCGTCTTCGGAAGTTGGCTCGTCCGCAAATGCGACTGATTTCGCAGGTGTTGCGCGGTCTTTTAAATCGGGCATTCCGATCTGTACAGCGTCCGATGCTGGTACGGGTGCTGCAGTCGGTCGTTCTCGGGTTTCACCCGGCAGCAGTGAAAGGTCGGTCTCCTCACTTCCACTCGCCACATCACCTCTCGCCAGAAGCTTCTGCAGCAGCGCTGGACTGAAGTGGTTCATTAGCTCTTTCCGCTCCTCCTCTATTTCTTCCGCAGACATTGCTGCCAGTCTGTTGTTGTTTTCTCGGTCTATCCGTTCCTTTTCCTCGTCCTCCCATGGTTTCGGCTCGCCATGTGAAGGCCGATGATGGGCACTGCTGATAGTCGAAGACGGCTGCGGGATATCTGCAGCTGGAGTGGATGCCTTGTGCTGTTTGAAGCGGCTCACGATGTTCCGCTTTGCGTGGGCAGGGAAGCCGCTTTTGCTCTTCAAGACAGGCGCGCCTGGTGGCTTGGGGGCGGCAGGCTTGCGCTCCAAGACATCTCCGACGAAGGCACGCGGCAGAACATTCGACTGGTGCGACGTGCCATCTTCGCTGTCTGAGCCGAGATCGAGGTGGAGCTTTTCGCCTCGAAACATGGTGTTGTTGGGTTTTGGTGCCTGAAGATCAGAGCACGCGGCTATCGATTGCGACTAGTCCAGGGTAAGGTTTGCAGATCCGACGGGAAGGACCGCGCCTGTGGGCTCGGCGCCAAACCGGATGCGTGAAACTCAAAGACGTCGACACGAGCATGGCACATGTGACGCGCAGTGAAGACTGCACGATGTGTGCCGGCGGAGGTCACCGGAACAGGCCCGCATTGGGATCGATGTGATGACACGCAGGACCACAAGGGCAACGGGTCGCCGCCACGGGTCTCTCATGCGCGTGGACAGAACGACGCTGGGCCCATCGCGCCAGCGCATCATCGCAAACTTGCGGCCAAGCCAGCGGAAGCCCCTTCATCAGCGCGGCCGCGGCCATGGACAGCGCGACAGCGGATGCGCGGACGAGCAGCGCACGAAGGTCCGCGAGGGAGGACGGAGGTGCGCATCGCGAAGCAGCACATGCGGAACGCAGGCGGAGTGGCAGCAGCACGCAGCATGAGATGGCCACCGGGTCAATCAGCTCTGGATGGCTCTGACACAGTCGTTTCCGCCGACCGGCTGCTGCCCCGCGCATTTCGCAACTTGCTGCTGGCTGGCTCGAAAAGTCGTCCCCAGTGTGCTCCGTGCTGCGTGCTGCGGCGGCGCTCCCTTATGATGCCCACCACGCTCGACACGCCCCTTCTCGACTCTTTTCTCTCGCCATCCTGCACTTCTGCCTGCATGTCACCGCCTGCCAGCCGGCGTTCCATCACCTCCACCACCCATCGCCATCACACGACTGCCCTCGCGCCCGCCATCGCCATCGCCGCACCGGCACGCAGCGCCTCCGCCACCGCACCGCCGCGGCCTGCATCTCCGCCGGCCGTGGTTCTGCACCAGGCATTGTCGTCGTCGCTGCGCCAAACCGCGACGCTCGCCGCACTCGACGCTCATTGGCCGCTTCGACGTATGGAGACGCGGCGGCCCTGAGCGAGCCCCCTCGAACCCGTCGCTGAGCCGCCCCGCCACACCACGGCGCGCACTGCGCATGTGCACCCTGCACGCCCGCACGTCTGCCGCCTAGTCTTCGCGTCGCGTGCTATACCATCTTCTTGGCGCGCAGTGCTCGACTCGACCTGCACGCGCCATGAGTGCCGCGCACGCGCCCGACGATGACGCTGCAAGCGAGACGTCGTCCCTGTCGTCAGTGCACTCCCCGCGCGCCAGCGAGCTCGACGAAATCCGCGTCACCGCCCGCCCGACTGCCGCCCCCTCCGCCTCCGCTGCAGGTGTTGTTGCCTCCTCCGCTTCGGCAACTTCCGCACCCGTGCATGCCCACGCCATCCCACCACCACCACCACCACGACCACCACCACCACCCTCTGCTGCCGACGCCACGGCCAAACCCAAGAGGACGCGCAAGCCCCGAGAACCCCAACCCGAAGGCAAAGACGACAAGCCCAAGGAGAAGAAGCCTCGCAAGCCGCGAGAACCCAAGGTCAAGACCGAAGACGGCTCTGCACCTGCACCTCGCAAGCGACAGAAGAAAGAGCCCGCTGCCACCGCCCCGGATGCATCTGCATCTACCGCCGGCCCTCGCCAATCCACTCTCGCCGAGATGGTCTCGCACTATCAACCTGCACCATCTGCAACTGCACCATCCCCACAACCGCAACACATTCTCGCGTCGCAACCTTTGCAACGACCACATCAGCCCGACATCTTCCATCGCGACGCTCTTCCGCCTGCATCGAAGCCGCCAACTCCGCGTCCATATTCGAGTGGTCGGAACTTTGATCCCGTCAGAGAGGCCATCCTCGCGGGTCCGCCGCCCACACAAACGAATGGCCAAGCATCGGCACACTTATCGCCCGAATTCTTGAACAGACCCCCCGGACCTCCGCCGGTCCCGACGAGGTTGACGAATGGTGCACCATCGCCGCATCTGTCGCATCCGTACAATCGCGCATCCGCTTCACCGTCCATCAGTAGTCTCATTGACCCTCCCAGCAAACCCACGGCCCCATTGTCACACAGCTCACAAACATCCATGTATGCACAGCAGCCGCCTAGCTTTGTTGCCTCCGCCCACCATTCACCGACTCCACCAAAAGCTGTACCTGCCGCACCGCCTCAATCGGCATCACTCCCACAACCCACTCCAGCACCTCCGCCGACACGACAACCACCTCGACCACCGATACCGCAGTCAGACGGAGCGATGGACGTCGACGGACCGACGTGTGACCCACCAATGAAGATGCAACCTTCCAAGTCGTCGTCATCGGCGCCGGCACCGCAAGTCCAGCCAAAGGAGAAAAAGGCCGCATCTCCCAAGGCCGCCGGCACGGGACTTCTGGCGAGCAACAACCTGTTTGGCGGACCTTCCACCAAACAAGAGTCTGAGATTCGTGGCCCGAATATCGAAATTCGAATATCGCTCAACCGAGATGGGGGCAACACAATCAACCTCGCCCAGGAAATCTTCAAAAAATACGGTCAGGACGCCGTCAACCCTCGAGCCGCAGCACATCGCGCAAAGCTGTTGCAGGTCGCTGCTGCACAGAACAAGCTGGAGGGAGGTTCCGCAGACGACATGTCTGTCGATTTGATGTCGGACATGGACGCCGACAGTAACATGGAAATGGGAGGCATGGATGACGAGGGCAAGTCCGCCACTGGAGCAGATGATGCCAAGCCTCGCAAGAGGAGGCGGAAAGTCGAGGAGTATGACAAAGACGACGACTTCATTGACGACACGGAGCTTGCATGGCAGGAAAAGGCAGCGGTGGCCAAGGATGGTTTCTTCGTCTATTCTGGCAAGCTGGTACCAGAGGGTACCACCGCAAATGTCGAGTCAGCCGCACCTTCTGGCCGAGGCCGAGCTGGTGGACGAGGACGTGGACGAGGTAGGGGCGGTACCACTGCTGCTTCGAGTACTACCACTGCAGCTGCCGAGAAGGCCAGAGATCCCAACGCACCGACGCGAGGTCGTGGCAGCAGAGGCGGCAAGATCCCCGGCGCACCGAGGAAGCCGAGAATCACAAAGGCCGAGAAGGAGAAGCTGGAAGCGGAGAAGGCGCAGAGAGAGCGAATGATGAATGCACCGCCTGCAAACTCGGCCACGCCCATGCCGACGACCAACTCGGCGACTCCAGCTTCTCTGGTCCAACAGCAACCTCCTCCACAGCAGCCTTCATTGGGACCACAACATCACGTGTACTCCAATGGTACGACAGGCCAGCAAGGCGTGCAGGTGTAGCACCACCACTACTCGCCATACTATATGTGTCGATGACGATGCTCTTGGCGGATATATGGCCCTCCACTGCTGTGGACGAGCTCACACGAACCGTCAATCCGCCATCCCTGCTGGAGTTACTCTTTTTGTTTTCGCGCGCCATGATACCACCGCCAACTAATGCTGTTTCCCACGGACTGCCCATAGCGTGCGAGTTGTACTGTCTCTATGCGAAGGGATATAGATCGTCGGTCGAGCGCGCGCCTTCACGATACGTCTTCGTTTTCTTTTTATGTTCTTTGCCCAACGAGAGCAGAGAAAAGGTCTATGCACAGCTTCTCTGATTATTGCAAGTTTTATATAGACCCTACGGCATAGGGATTGCTCAAATCAGTCTGTATGTATACTAAAAAGCTAGCTTCCTGCTAGCACATGGTGGCAGTTTTTGGAAGAGGCGGTTTTCAGCGTTTCTTTTTTCTTTTCTTTTCTCTCTTGCTAGTTAGATGGTAAGCGTGGCGTGCAGAAATGAAATGTGTGTGTGTGTGTGTGTGTGTGTGTTCAAGAAGAAGACAAATTCATGCATGCCCTCTTTCTTTTCTTTTTTTTTTTTTTTTTTTTTGGAGAGGGTGGGGGTGGGGGGGGGGAAGTTTTGCGCGTTTCCTAAAATCACGTTCTTCGCCTCACAGTCTCTGAACAAACTGATCATGAGCCAGTGCCGACTTTCTCTCCGCTCAATCTCAAGATTCCTGTCTCCCCCCCCCCCTTTTTTATTTATTTATTTATTTATTTATTTATATAAATCTTGTTATTAAACATGAAGTGTGTGCAAGTGAGAATGGCAATATGGACTTTATATTGGTGTGACAATTCCACTTTTTTTTTCTTTTGGTTGTTGTAGTCGTCTTTGTCATGACCATCGTAATTACACTCCTCCTCGCACGCTCAATTTCAAACAGTACCATCGGTACCAGTTACCAGCACCAGTTACCAGTAGGTTTCTATTTCTTCTGCCTTGCGTGGATAGGAGACTGGCGTGTAAAGTGGTTTATTCTGCCACTGAATACCGAACCGTGCAGACGACGCGTGACAGGGGCTGGAATCAGTGTCCATATCTATACATGTATTCTCCCTCTCTCGATGGCTTCTGCTTTTGTATGGATAACGGTATATCTACACATGTCGTTCTCCCTCCTCCCTCTACTTTCTCTTTTCGACCCGCCTACTTCTCCTCTTTCACACTATCCACAGCGTTGTCAACTTCTTTTTGACTCTCCGCATCAACATCCTGCACTTCTGAGTCTCCCTGTCCATCAGCAACGTTCACCTCCGGCGCCTCCTCTCCAAGCTCTTTCGCCACCTCTTCGGCCTGCTCAATCGTGTCGTTTGGCGTTTCGGTAGCGGCCTCAGCTTTCGAATATACGGGATCGTCAGTCCCAGTGCCAGGCTCGGCATTAATGCCAAACTGTGCCGCGTCTTCGACAGATGTGTCGGACTCGGGGGCAGAAGCGTATGTCTCATCTACAAGAGATTGATCGACTTCCGAAAGGTCGGGGGCTGTGTCGTTGACCTGGGAGAACAGATCGAGATCTTCGTCTGAAAAGGATTGGGCGGGGTCTTCGGCTTGCTGGGTCTCGAGAGTGTCCATTCCGCTCATTTGCTCTGCGGAAGGGATTTCTGCAGCAGAAGAGGCAGTGCTGTCTGCTGTTACATCCGCTGCAGGTGCTGTAGGGATCTCGTTCTCGAACAGAATCCTTTCGGCTTGGTCTAGTAGCGATTGGTCGCGTTCATGCTGTCTCACGTCGGTGCCTTCAAAGTCGTCCGGGAAGAGTGGCTCGTCTTGTTGATCAAGAGCCTGCTCAACTGCAGCGAATTGTCTGGCGTCTGATCGTGGCTGGATCTTCATTCTCTGCGCGCTGCCCACAGCTCGATGACCTCCGCCTCTTCGGTTCTGTCCCTCGCCTTCTGATGCTTGCAAACCATGCACAGCTGGATACACGACGTACCCGTGAGGACGCGTCGCTCTCGGTCGGGCTTCCCTCAGACGTCGCCCCTGCCCTTCTTCGCCTGCTCGTCCTAAGACACCGCAGATGAACTGCACGGCACGCAACGAGTCATCGTTTGCTGGGATGGGGTACGTCACCCATGTCGGGTTGGCATCGGTATCGACGATGCCCATAGTAGGAATATTGTTGACGCCGCATTCGTGCAGCAAGATGTAATTCTCCAGCGGATTCAAGCAGACTACCAAGTCCGGCTTGATGGCAGCTTTGGCGAATAATTGATCCTGGAAGCCATATTGTTCCGTCACATCTTCATCCAGCTCGTTCTTGACTCGCTTCTCGCATCGCCCCAGAATTTGCTGACCATTGGTGATGGTTCCGGGGATCCATTTCGTGAACAAATGGCAGCCTTTGGAGAGCTCGGCGGCTTTCACCACTGCACGCGCTTGTCCTTGACGTGTCCCCACGAACAAGACCAGGCCGCCTCGTTCTGCCACACCAGATACCACTTTACATGCTCTTCGCAAGTGCGAGGCTGTCACATCGGGGGAGATGATGTGGATGGGATCGTGCTCGCCTCGAATGCCGAAAATGTAGCGTGCATTGCTAGGATTCCACAGACTCGTCGCATGACCGATATGAGTTTGCGCAGCGATCAGCGCTTCGAGAGTGATGTCTCGCGGTGAAGGTGGGTTGGTGAGAAGTTCGTGGGGCTTGTAGTGTGGCGTGATAACGGATCCCACGCCGGACGTGTGCTTTTTGTTGTGCTGAAAAAAGGCATAATCGAGGGCGACGGGATGATTGGGGTCGTTCAGCGGCACACTGCGGTCGACGACGGTATTGGGGCCGATGGTCTCTTTGGCTGTCGCGGCGAAGCGTGGAAGTCCTACTCGCTCGCCAGCTTCTGCGTTGGGCGATACCGTCGATTCGAGCGAGGACAGGCGGGTCGACGATGTGTGTATGCGTCGTGGGAGGGCGATGCGGCCTGTGAATCATCAGCGTCTATACCGCAGCCCGGGACAGATGGAAGTTCTTACCATGCCGCAGTCGCAGCGCTCGTATAATCATCGCGGTGCGGTGTTTCTGATGCGTCCACCAGCGATGCACTGGACTGGACAGGACAGGACTTGGGGAGAGGTGCATCAATCCCACCTCCGCTGTCTCCGCAATCCGCGCCCAGCTTCACCCATTGACCACGACTGCTCGCGACACCAAACACCTTCAACCCGGCAATGCCATGCAGGCTCTCTCTCAGACCTGCTCCCATCGAGCAATATCTGTGGCTCACGGACGAATGCATCACTGAAGCGTGGCACCGCTTCCTACGTGCTTCCCATGCGCACCGCAAATCGGACAGACGCCATGGCAGCAACATACCCGGCCCGTTGGAGGCGCATCGAAGACTGTCAAAGCGGAGGATGGGAATGAGTGCTGCTGACACGGGTGTACAGGCGGGAGGAGCTGATTTCGGTGCCTTGTTCGGCTTCGGAGGCTATGGGGGAAGACAATTTGACCCGCAAAGAGATCTCAAATGGAAGCCGCCCGGTGCGGAAAAGGTCAAGAAAGAAGAGCATTGGATGTTTCCAAAGACTTTTCAACGAAAAGAGGACATCTTTGGAGCTTTCCTGGCCACCCAAGAGGACATTGATGCTGTGGCAGCAAGCAGAGTTGCTTTCAACGCACTGTTGGGAGAAATGCAGTCAGGCACAGTGGAGACGAGCGACCTGGACCAAGTCATGGATTTCCTCCAGAGCACGAGCGATGAGCCTGAAGCCAACAATATTCTGAGCCTGTGCCAGTGGATGGACGAAAAGGACGCGACACAGGAAGCCAAGGTCGCAGTCGCACATCTCATTGCGGAGAAAGTCCGACTGCGCACACTTCGAGAAGACCACCTGCCAGGCATCTTGACGTCTCTGCTGAGTGCTACAAAGAGCCATTCGCCTTCCATCATTAATGTACTCGATGCCATGCAACACGAGAGCTTGCAAAGCATTTGTGGGAGAGTGACCAGAAACCTTTGCGAGGAGTCTGCTACCGAAAGCAGACCGTCGAAGAACCTCATGAATTGGCTATACTGTTTGCGTCGATCATCATCCTTTCGACGGCCAAATATCGTAGACTCTTGGCGCAACGCTCATGAAGTGCTGGCATCCGTTTTTCCGGATCCCGCCGTGCTAGCTGACCACCTCTGCATTTTCAAAGCGAAACCTCACCATCTGTGCGAGATGCTGATTGAGCATTGGGTGCCTAAACTGCCGCTACACACACTTGCAAGCCGTGCCGATTCCACAGACACCACGCGTGATAACGCACACCAGAAGCCCGATGTCGATGCGATTAGGAAAGACTTTCTACAGTACCGCTCTGCGAGGACACAGACGAGAGCTGGGAGGGCTCGCCGGTGGTCGGCCGAGATCGCACTGCTCCATGCTCTGCAAAGGAATGGTGTTGCATACGCTCCGTTCACCACAGCGATATTCGCCATCTTGATGCGTGACTCCGGTGCACCGACGCTGTTCTATCGATTCCGTGAGTTGCAGAGACATCCCTGGATAAGTGTGCCGCCAGAGCTTCCCCCGCGACTCTTCCAGCACTTTCTCCGGAGCAAGAGCAATGCGGGCTTTGCCTTTGCTTTGCGGGTGTTCAAAACCTCGCCAACTCTGTCACTACAGGAGGCTCCAGCCCTGCTCATGTGTTGCGCACGAGCAGACAAGCTTGACACATCCGCGTTCTGGCGCATCGTGCATCGACAGACTGGAGGTCTTACTTGCAAGCACCTTCACACGGCTCCTTCGGAGCGGGTGTCCAAAGAGTACGCGGAGCTTATGGAATTTGCTGCTCTCGAGATAGCGAAGTCCCCAGCTGCAGCACCTCGCGTTGCGTTTCGCCGAGTCTGGGAAATTTACGCGTTTCTCCGACGTCACAAGATAGCAATCACGCCAGTCTTGACGAAAGCACTTGTCGTTGCAGGCGTCCTGCGCTACTTGGAAGAATACCGACGTCCGGCGACGTCGCAAGTCACATATATTTTGCGGCTCGTGGAGCGCGTGGAGGGCACGGAAGCCGCCGAGAAGATCGACCAGGCCGTTTCGCTATTGTGGAATAAGCAAGTGCTACCTGTGGTCAAGCAACGATGGCGGGAGATGATGGCGCGAGCTCGGGACAATGTCCGAAGCGTCCTTGAAGAATCTGAAAGGCAGCGGAGTAAGAAGTACAAAGAAGGCCTCTATATCGGACCCCGGCACAGACGTCGTGAAGTGAGGAAGATGGTTCGGAAAAGGAGGCTGTTAGCTACTCACAAGATTCTGCAGGATGCAACGTCAATGATTGCAGTCTCGTCGCTCGGATCGGTTCAAGTCGATTCATCAGAGCGTGCAGAAGTCGCTACATGCGACAAATCCACGTCAACTACTGGATACTCGCCCCTCGGAGTTGTCAAAGTTGATGCGCCAGAGCGTGCGGAGCTCCAACATCTGGTGCCTCCGTGCGACAAACACCCTGCAATACCGACCGCTTCCGACCCAGCAAGTCCTACATTCGAAGAGCCGGTGGGAACAGGCATCGAAACGTTCCCAATCGCCCCCTTCTCAACTCGCGAAAACACTCTAGGCTACAGCACACCCTCCCTGACCAAATTAGCAAAAGGGCAAAACGCAAGCACTTCCATGTTCCCAGCGAAATTGAGCCACAATTATCAGCTACGTTCGAACGCACCTCCACAAACCGTGCAGACATCCACGACACACCGAAACTCTCCCCCACAGCCACCAGCACCCATCGCCACTTTGTCAAATCGCAAAAAGCTTTTAGGCTACAGCGCATACTCTCCATTCAATCCTGTGAAAGAGCAAAATTTAACAACCTCCCCAACGGAATTGAGAGAGAATGATCAGCTACTTTCAAACACACGTCCGCAAAACGTGCAAACATCCACGACACACCAAGAACCTCCCTCCTTGCAGCCACCACCACCACCACCACCACCAGCAGCCATCGTCATCGACGAGGCCTATCTCCGACGCGAAGCCTCTCAAAAGAACAACGTAGCAATTTGTCCCACGACACGGAACGTGTTTATTCTGGCGCCATCAGCCAGACCAGATTCGACAAGCGGGGGAGAAGGCGGCGAGCTCATCGAGATAGACGTCGCATACGAGCGAGTGCGACAAGAGGCCGAAAACGCAAAATTAGAAGGGAGAGCTCCGACACAAGAAGAACGGGATTTCAAGACCCTGGTTTGGCGAGGTGTAAGGAAGACGGCGAGATGGAAAGCGGCTCGATTCGCTCACAAACTACAAGGAGCGTACAGACTTGATCAATGCGCATCGAGTAACTAGAGATACCCATTTGCAGTTTTACAAATGAAATGAACGCATTGTGCCTGCCAGCACGGGAAAGCAAAAGTAGCGATACCATTGTCATACAGAACCTATTTCACAACAAGCTACTAACTCATGCATTCAAATCCCACAGCACAAGAACCACGAATATCGCTGACAATAATTGAGCTTCCTCAAACATACCAAACACATATCCGTGATACCAAAAGAAAGAAAGAAAGAACCAGCACTTCGCGTCCCCATCAAACATGCATCGGCAGCGGCCCTGGGCAACATCAGTAAGCCACTCTGCTCTGTGGGAAATTTCAACGGTACTCACGACACAGGCAGGTCTCTTACACACCAGAATACAACGAATCCGCAAGCCATTCATCCCTCGGCTCATTCTTCCTCGGTCGACCTCTCGTACTGATGCTGCGGAACAGTTCACCGCCACGATGCAAGAAGTGACGAAGTTTCTCTCCAAAGCGCTTGAAGTGGAACTCGGCTTTGCCCATGCCTGCAGCGTCATACTGCAAGTGAATGGCGGCGCTCTCTGACCGAGCTTCATTGATCGAACCAGCGCTGTACTCGGTATTACCTTGGAGATCCAGGGACTGGGCGGTTCGAGGTGGATGCAATTCGATGCGAGGAGTCTTGTTCTTGCCTTTGAAGTGTGTGAGGCGCTTGCGGAAAGATGCCGTACGGTGACGCTCTGAGCTGTTATCCGAAAAGAACGAGCGCACCTCATCCAGTGCGGCAATGGCGGGTGGTGTCAGACTGCTGGTTGGGTACCGATCACCTGGCTTGTGAGAGAGGACCGAAGCCTGGCGAGGGACTGGTGATCCTGGTAAACTCCTGCCCACGACATCGTCGACGGCAGTATTTCGACCAGAAGTAATGCCAAACTTCTTCGAGATGGATCCGATGATGGACCTCTTCGACTTGTGTCTCAGATGCGCGGTGCTGACTCCAGTCAGCTGCTCAGTGGTAACAGAGAAGCGAGACCCTGCGGGGGAAGCAGTGATGGATCCAATGTCGATGCCTTTGCTGCCAGTTGGAGACCTCGAACTGCTCGGCAAGTCAAGAGATCGGGTCTTGCGCTCACGTAGAACGTCGCTGGCGAATGAAGTGCGAGTATGCGCTGGTGAAGGTACCGAAAGGTCGATTTCGATCTTATTGCCCGACCAGGGGTAGTTCTTGTCAACGTTCCAAGGACGACTGTTCGGCTGAGACAAGACCGCGGACCGTCTGTTGCCCAGCCGAGCAAGCGGATTCATGCCCTTCGGGAGCAGCTCCTGGACCTCTTGCTCATTTGTCGGCGCTCTGGTGCGGAGCAGAGCAGACAGTGGGCGTGACACGTCTTTGCCAAGATCGACAGGCACCGAGACAGATCCACTCAAGTACGACGACTTTCCATCCATCGAATTGATCCCGGAAAATTCGTCAGCGGATGCCGAGCCTGGTAGTGGTGGGAGATCTTTGTTGAGCAGCAAAGCATGCACAGCGCATGGAGCGACGGAGTCATGAGTGCCATTGACCACAATCTCTTCGGCGCGTTCTGCGAGTGTACGGAAGCCAGCAGAAGTGCGATTCGTGAGAACAGTCTCTGGTCTGCCGATCTCATTGCACGACGAGCCGAGTGGTGGGCTATTGTCAGACGAGAGCAAAGAGTCCAACCGCAGATTCGACAAGTTCCGCAAACCAGGGATGAGCTCAGAGAGGCGCTCCGACAAACCAGCGACGGACGGTATGGAAAGTCGACTAGCCTGATGCGCAACATGGAGAAAGTCTTCCGGAGACAAAGGACGATTGCCGTTCGCCAGCTCTTCATTTTCCACCTGCGTGTTCTCCTGGACTTGGACGACAGGCACAAGAGCCTTGCTGTTATCGATTGTTTCATCCGGTTCAGAATCATCGTCCTCATCACTGCTGTCGACTTCTTCAAAGAAGCTAAAATCTTCCGGCTTGTTGAAGAAACTGGTATAACGGTCGCGAAGAGGCTCTGTGCTCATCGGCCGCTGTGGAGAAGGGCAGTGGATTCCGCTGAAATCACGTCGACGAATGACGTCCATGGACTTGACAGGCCGGACCTCCAGAGCGTCATTCAGCTTCTCGAATAAGTCGGTGCGACTGAAGTTGAGGGACGGGAGGTCTCTGGTGTCTCCGAGAGGGCGATTGTGCTTCTGCGCAGCACGTCGAGCTTTGGATTTGTCGCCAGAGTCTTGCAAGCGCCGCTCTTGCATGGCTTTAACAGCGGCAATGCGAGCTGGCAATGCAAACTCGGCATGACCATTCCCTCGCCTCTTTTCAGGACTACTCAAGTCCTCGATTGACTCTTCCTTCAAGCCTGGGAGTTGGCGCAGATGAGCACTGCCGAAACGAGCATGGCTCGCGTGAGTGAAGTTGGGGTTGATATCTGCAGCACTGTCTCGTGAGTTCTTGAGCGACTCATGGGCATCATCTCGGTGAGCTGACTTTCGAATAATCGACTTGTGCTGACTGGATGATACTTCAGATCTGGATGGCTCCGCTTTCTTGATGTTGAGAGGCGCGATCTCGTCTGCAAAAGTAACCGAGTTGCGACGACTAGGGCGAAGGCCGGCTTGCTTGGTGAAGTGTGGCTGGAAATTGGGCGACTCCTCTTTGGGCTTGTCAGGAGTCGAACGTGGCGACACTTCGATTATCTGTGGCTTGCCAACGGTCACGGTCGTACCGGGTAAAGAGAATCGTACAGCAACATCAGTGACCATGTCAGAAGCGGACTGCAGTGTGGTGTCGCCGACGGTGCTCAAATCACCAGGCAGTGAGAAGCGATTGCTGTTCGTATTCGTGCCATCTGTAGACTGTGGGCTGGGACGGTGGATCTGGACGGACTTCGAATAGGTCCTAGGAGTCCGTGGGGTGGGAGTGATGAAATCTGACTCGCCGACGCGACAGTCGATAGTGGACTGGTCTTGCAGGCCTGTGGGCTGCGGTTCTTGCCCAGTTTCGTTGCCCGCCACGTGCAAGGTCTTATCGATGCCGCGCGGGTCTTCGTGAACAGGACTGACAGCAGAGCAGCGTTTCACTTCTTCGCCTGGTTTCAGTGGACTCACTGGGGTCAGGTCGACAAAGACGCTCTGCCGTGCCGCATCGATTCCGGGGGTCTTCTTGCCATCTCCCAGCTGATCTGTGCGAGTCGCTTCTTTTGCCGCAGCAGCCTGATGCTGCAGAGTAACAGTATCGGCGTCAAGCGCAAACGGATCCCTGGATTGAGTCTCGTCAGACGACTCAGTCGTGTCGACAGGTGCTTGGAATCGCATAGCGTAATCTGCAGCGCTTGGCAAAGACGCCTCCATGGACGCCTCCGTGATGGGCGCATGAGTGAGTTGTCGACGTCTCGCACTGACTGCACTTTGGCGCGATGAGCGACGAGAGTGAGTGTACGGTGCGAGTTCTGGCTTGACGTGCTCGGATTCCGTTGAAGGCTCTTGCTCGTCACCACGCTCCACAAGCTGCTTGATGACATTGGCTGTCGACTCATCGGGCTGTGCTTGTTCGAGCGTATTGTCGGCAGTGGAAATGCAGGACAGCTCGGCCCGAATCATGTCCCTTGTGATGCGAGTGGTGACATCCGTCGCGTCAAGCTCAGCAACTTTCACCGGAGAGGCTGGGAGTTCGACAGGTGCCTCGAACTCTTCGATGATGGTAAAGCGAGGAGTCTCGTTGGCGGCCATCTCGTGTAGCTCAAGATCGGACACTTCGCCCTCTTGCTCATTCTCCACGTCCAGCTCGTGACGGTAGATTTGCATTGGGTGTACAAGCTGCATAGCTTTCTCATGGTCGTTCTGCTGTGCCGCCTCCAATGCTGCTTTCGACTCCAGCATGGCCTTGACCCGCTGCACAAAACCAGACGGAGGGATCGAAGCATGTGGAACTTCATTCTGTTTGTCCTCGCGACCTTCTGCGTACTCAAAGTATTTGTGACCAGGCAGCATCGGCTCACTGGAGTCCGGCAGATCGAGCAGCTCAGGCTCGATAAAGGCGGGATCGATGACCACTCGCACCGTTGTTGCATCTCTTGGGGTGGGAGGGCTCGATGAATCTTGTGCAGAGCTTGCGGAAGCTGGGTCCGAGGACGGAGGTCCACCATCAGTCATTGGCGTGTCAGTGCGATGTGGTAGGTTGCGTGCCATTCGAGCTGCGTTGTGAAACATGTGATGTGCCATTGGAGCGACATTCGCGGGAGGTGGGGGCCCACGAGCCCTCGTTTGAGAAGGTGCTTGACCATACGGTGGATATGCATAACCAGGAGGATACTGAGGTCCGTAATGAGCCCTCGGTGGCATTTGAGCGCCCATGGGCTGCAGCGGATAGTGCTGTGAGTATGGCTGCGGCATTGGTGGTGGCATGGCCATTGGAGGCGGTGGCCGCATCGGACCTTGCTGATACCCATATTGTGTATGAGCATATGTTGTACCAGGCGAACTGTCTGCTGTGCGAGGCGGACCGCGCATGCTCGTCTGGGAGTTGCTATAGTCCATCATGTATGGGGCATTGTATCCATTGTAAGCAGTCATTGGTGGCGGCTGCGGTCCATGCGCCCGACGCGGCATTTGTGGTCCTCCCATCTGCGGACCCGCATAAGAGTCGCTCAGTGCAGGCGAAGGGGAACGAAAGCCCGGTCGCTTCAGTCGGGTAGGATAGACGAAAGGCGACCTGTTCTCCGGCAGCGGCGGCACAGGGCCGGGCGGCATAGCATTCATGTGTCGGGGCTCATGTCCTTGACTCTTCAAGCTGGCTGCTGAGCGCAACCTCGGTAGCTGACCATTAGGCACCGCGGAGCCCATGGAGTAGGACCTGCTGTCTCGAGGGTCGAGATCTTGTAGAGGCTGCTGCATGGGAATCGCGGGCTTGCCGGGATGTAGTGGGGGCAGAGAGGGAGGCATGCTCTGCATGCTGGTGAGCGAACCTCGACGCTGAGTCGTGGAGGCATTGTCCCACTGCGAGCTGACGCGTGAAGTTTGGGATGGGGCGTAGCTGTGATTCGATGAGAGGCTCGTGATATGAGGATGGCCTGAAGCCGACTGCTTCGAAGTGTTGGACGGGCGCCCGCGGTGGCGAGCAGACGGCATGCCGGGCAGACGGGAGCTGTTGAATGAAAGGGCACCGATATCGCCGGTGTCGGTTGAAGTCTTTAACATGCTGAGAACCCCTGCATTCGACCAAGGTTCGCTGGTGCTCGTTGGTGGTGAGCGATGCTGCGAGCGGGACTGGCCAGAGACATTGCTGGCGCGCGAGTTCCGCCCGCTCAGCGTGGAAACGGTGTCGGCGAAAGGCATTGTGCCGCCTTTGCTGTGGCTTGTAGCGGAAACGAACGACGGGGCAAAGGGGCGCTCTATCCAACTTTTCCCAAGAAGACCAGCGAGCTGGTGAGTAATGCGTGTTGCCGGAAGATGGGGGCGGTGCGAGGCTGCGGTGGGTGGGAAAAGCAGTCAACAAATGCAGCGAGAAGGAGGAAAGGCGTGGCAGGCTGCAGCGTGCTGGCCGTGGCATCTCATCGTTCCTGCAAGCGGTTCCGTTGTCAGTAGAACATTTGATGCGTTCGACGAAGGAGGAGCGAGGCATCATGCCGCGTGGAGAATGCCAACCGCAATTACGACTGCAGTTCGAAGGAGGTGCGCGGCGCTGCATAGAGCCTTCCTTTTTGCTGGACACATACATGTAGTCACCTGCACGGCCTCACAGTGAGCTCTCATCGACCAGTGGAAAGTGATACCGCACGAAGTTGCACGGTGATACTGTGCCATACACCGTGCTTACCCGACTTACACCCACCCAGTGTAATCTAAGCAAAACCTTCTCCGATCTCCTCGATCCTGGATATCGTATAGCCCTCTCCGCGCCGTCTACTTGCGCCTCACCATGCTCCACTATCCATGCTCACTGGTCATCATTACTCTGTATGTCTCTTTGGTACTCCGTCCGAACTTTTGTCGATGCTAGCTCTCTACTGTGGTGTTGGTGCGCCGGTGTGAGCTTCGGTGCCTGGAACGCGGTCTCCGGCTGGGGCTGGAGCGGTGGTGGTGCCTGCAGGGGGTGTAGCAGCCGGCGCGCCCTCGCCGGTATGGGTCTCAGTCGCGGGAATCGTGTTGGCGGCAGGCTTGGTGTCCGTCTTCTCCGTCTCCCACTTCGCTGGCTTGGCGAACTGCGGATCATGCCCTTCGTGTATGTCAGTAGCTAGTCACCACAGCCAATGCTTCACGCTGTACTTACATGGACCGGCGTCGCTGAGCTGGCATCCACCGGGACATTCGCAAGTGCCACCAAACTCCTTGGGCAGGTTCTCCGCTGGGACCTGTGCCAGCAACTCTTTCTGGTATCCGCTTCCCAGCACGTGAATCTTCGCAACAGTGACTGGGTCCAAGAAGCGCTTGACCACGTTGAAAACACCGCTGAAACCCCAAGGCGTGTTGATGAGGTACAGCTTTCCGAGTCGCTCGGGGTAGTAGTCTTGGCTGATAGCCGAAGCACGCTGAACGTATCCGTACACCTGGTTCATCTTCATCAAGCCCACATTCTTGAAGTCCATGATCGTGCAGCACGTCTCGAGCAGCTGGCCGGCTTTGCGCGAGCAGGCGGGCAGACGGGGATCGGCGACCTTTTCGTACTCGACAACGAGGTTCTCCAACATGCGGTCATCCGTGGTGATCTTCCGCATGGCTTCGAGGTCAATGTTGCCGTACTTTTCGATGTACACTGGTCGGCCATCCTTGTCGGTCTTGTGGTAATATTGTGGGTAGTAGGCCAGCAGCTCCTCCTTCTCCTTGTATTCGAATGTTCGCACAAGGTTGTCCACACCACCTCCGAAGGTCTGCCGCCACTTCTCGCTCTTGATGAACCTGGGGATGGTCTGTTAGCTGCTGCGCAATGCCATCTCCTTTTCCTGTTCTTACATCTCCTTGGTGAGTTGAACGTCAAACTTTCTGGCTCTCAAGAATCGCAGGAGCGTCAGAGTATCGAGTCTCTCGGAGTACCCCTCGGACTCGAGCAGCATTCTCAGCTGCTCGACCTGAGCATCTTGCTCTTTCGTTGTGTGGCCTGGGTGACCAGGCTTGCTCTCAGTTGCGGCGGTCGGGAAGTCGTAGTGATCATACTTGGGGTTCGGCTCGAAGTGCGGGTTCTCTGTAGTCATCTTTTCGAGTTTGGAGCGTCGCTAACGCCTCTTCCTCCTTGGCTGCGTAGGTTGGGGTCGTGGGCGTGGTCGAGCGGGAAAGTTGTCAGAATCGGAGTCGGAGCTGAGGTCGTCCCAATGATGAGTGTTCGTTGGGGGAGGCAGTAGAAAGAAGCAAGAAGACGCGTCGCCTATGACTGCAATAGAGGTCGCAGGTCGGATTTGTTGACGGGGTATGAGGCGGTGGAGGGAGGAGTTCACGAGAGATCCACCGTGGCTGATGAGGCAGGGTCGGTCGGTCGGTCGGTCGGGCGTTTCCCGCGCACCGTGCATGTGCGCGAAGCATTGGACAACATCTGAGCAAGTCACAGCAGATACGATTACGGCGCGAGTGAGCAATTCCCATTCATGTGACGCGTTATATTCTAGCAGGAGTTATGCGTACAGTCATCCTTCGTTCGTATCCTGCGCGTTCTCAATCTCACCAAGCACCCCTTTGGCCTCTAGTGCCGCCATGAAGAGGCCTCCAAGCAGACGTATTGCTCAATCTCCATTCATGTACGTTGTACGCCCCTCCCCGAGCCCGGAACACGCATCTCCGTCACTCTCGGTACAGCTGCATTGGCCCTCCCTCGACAGCATCAATTTCCGCCTCCCAGCACAATCTTCGGATCCACCGCACCCTCAGCGATCAACTCTTGCAGGCTCTTGGTGACCGGCTTGGGCGGGAAGCGATAGTCTCTCTCATGGCCGTTCTTGCAACCCATCTCCAGGCCTTTCTTGCCCTTGACCTCGTTGACCAACTTCTCCAACAAACTGCCATCAACCTCATACAGCTCTCTTGCTTCGAGGTGTGTTCGCCTGCGCACAAAACTCTCATGATCTTCAATGACCTCCTGCACGAAGTCGATCTCATCCACAGCCTCAGACTCGAACGTGAGCTGACAGTCTGCCGGGATGCGTTCCAGAATGTTCTTCAGCATGACTTTCTTGTGAGAGTTGTCGCCACGCATTCCCACCGTCTCGACGAAGCAGATGCGAAGGTTTTTGAGGGTCGTCAGCTTCTGAACCTGCAGCCAGTTCGCACGATCGATCCAGATGTTGTCTGGTTCGTCATCGACGCGGAGATCTACCACCAAAGTCATTGATGCCAGGAGCGGCAAGTAGCTGTCGGGCAGCAGGTGTGTATCGATACATGGATAAGTCGACAGCTCGATCGCAGCAGCTACGCACACGGTATTGTCGCGATACAGTATGCTCTTGGCTTCCTTGTAAATCTCCTTTGACACGCAGAGAATGTCGAGCTCGCTGCCTGACTCGACTCTGCGTGGCTTGTCGAATCTGCGCCCACAGGGACTGTCCATGCGAGAAAGAACGATGAAGCCTTTCGGTGCGAGCAGCTGGACATAGACTCGGTTGCGGAGCTCAGCGGGTAGATCCATGAAGCGAAAATGGGTCTGCTCTGCAGTGCTGTCCTCCTCATGCACAGATGGCTCTGAAATTGGCTCGTCTGACATTGAATCGTGCTCTTCCGCGCCGTCTTCAGCGCCGTCTTCAACGCCATAGACATCTGCCTCTGTTTGTTGCATGGAGTCCAACTCGCCATCACGGAACTGGTTGTCGATTTTGCGGAAGGCTGCGAGCACGGTGTCTGCCAGAGCAGGTATGTTGCCCAGTGTCGCCCAGCTGAGTGCATCCCTGATGGCTTCGTCCACTTTTGCGGGAGACGGGTCAGCGTTGTACATCTCGCCAATGATCACTTTCGCCAGTACATATGCGCCTTGCTCGTGATGTATGAAGTCCTCATCCAATAGCTTCCATTTGAGTGTGTCGCCATACTGTTGAATACGTGGGTGGCAGCGAGGAATGAGGTAGTCCATGACGCGGGGATTCTTGATCACCACATGGACATCGGCTGGCGCAGGTGTTTCCGTGGTATTGGGTGGGTCGGGCGACGGGGCGTTCGAAGACGCGTCTGGCAACTCGTTGTCGACATGTTCTCCAAAGATCGACTGGACAAATGCAAGGACTTCTGGGTCTGCCTTGCGAAGGCATCTCTCCAGTACCCAAGCCTCCGTGCCGCTCTGCACGTGGCCCTCCAAGGCCCTGTCTGCTGCAGCGTCCTTCGCAGCGAAAGGCGACGCTTTCGCCTTCTCGAAGCGGCGGAGAGCTCTGAAGAGCACGCTAATTGCCGCATCATCGAGCGCTTCATCGCTATCAGCCGTTGCGACCGCCACTTCCTTCCCTTTACTCGAGCTCGCAGATTGTGGTGCGGCGAATGGAAACTTCAATGTTGTGCCCAACGCGTAGTCGTGCCCTTCTTTGCTACCATTCGTCGCGACTGCCACTTTTTTTCCTTTACTCGAGTCGGTAAGCTGGGGTGCAGTGACCGGAACGTGAATCGGCTTGCCCAGGGCGCTGCTCTGGCCAAAAGCGACCGCAGATCCCAGGGTGGTTGGCGTAGGTGTTCTTGAGGTGGGTCGGGACGAAGCAGCCGTCGAGAAGGTAGTGAAAGGAGAGTTTTCGCCTTGCCCGGCCAGCAGCGCTGGTGGCGCGCCCGTGAACTCGAACCGCATGTCGGCTGCGATGCAGTGTGGTTACCAGGGGAGATGGCACAGCGAAGAATGGCGAAGCTCATATGTCTCCCGCGCAGGTCTTTGTTCACCTAGCACTAAGCCGAAAAGGGTTGCGGAGAAGTGAATGGCTTCGAGTCGGCTCAACGGCCTCAGAATGCACGAGTGCGTTCGCGTCAGATTGCCATGTGGTTGCCGCGCACCGTTTGATTTTGCATTCTGCTACAGAAGACGGCCGATATTCAGACCAGACGTTGAGATGCTTTATATCTGAGCTGACTCGCCGTTGCCCAGCTTTCCAGCCGTTGAAGTCTCCTTTGGGATGACCTTGAGAGAAAAGTCGACGTGCTTTACGCCCTGATGAATACTCGAAGAGCTGATGATATCGATGTCGTCGCACACATAGTCCGCCACATTCTCCTCGGTCAAACCTCCAGAGACTTCCACAAGCGCGCGCGCATTCACGCCTCTGCCCCACTTATCCTTGAGGTTCTTCGATGCTATGCGCACACCTTCTGGCGTGAAGTTGTCCAGCATGACCACATCCGCACCCGCCTCGATGGCTGTGTTTGCTTCCTCTTCAGATTGGCATTCTACTTCCACCTTCACAGCAAAGCCACCTGCCGCCTTTGCAGCCGCTACTGCTGTCGGTATCGAACCTCCGCATGCCCATATGTGGTTGTCCTTTAGCATAGTCATGGTGCTGAGATCGTGTCTGTGCTGGTCGCATCCTCCCACCAGCATGCCGTACTTCTCCACCAATCTGAAGCCTGGTGTGGTCTTGCGTGTGCCTGCCAGAATGTTCTTGTACCCGGCTTTCCTGAGCAATTGCAGCAGCGAGTGTGACTTGGATGCGATGCCCGAGCATCTTGAAAGCAAGTTCAACGCAACACGCTCACCCAGCAACAGGCAACGAACCGGTCCCCGGACAGTGGCAACATGTTGCTTCTTCTCCTTGCCTACCTCATCGCCCTCTTTCACGAACCACTCCACTGTGCAGTCCAGCTGCTTGAACACCTCGTCAAAGAACGGCACACCTGCCACAATTCCCGGGCTCTTCGCAAGCAGACGAGCTTCTGCTGGACCATCGCCAACCACGAATCCGCCGTAGTCGAAGCTCGGCGTATCCTCGTCAAGCCAAACAGCAATGGACTTTTTCCATGAGTGTGGTAGCAGGTGGGCTGGGTTGCCGTGGATCGGTGCGCCTTCCGTGATAGGCATGTTCGAGAACGGTGCAGCTGTGTGATCGTGGAACAGATTTGTATGAAGAGGAAAACGGACAGAGCTCAAGAGTTGTCTTCTCACCTACTGCCTGGCTTTCAAGTGAAATCACGGCTCATAGACTCAGTTCTGGCCGCCGATGTCGTTGCTCGGAAGAAGCACTCGGGCCGTGAGTTTGGTAGCCAAACAGGGTGAAGTGAGAGCGACATTTCGTGGAGCAAAAGTCGTGTCTCTCGTTCCGTCTCCTTCCAAAGCCTCCGCCACAAAACCCCTACGACCCCACTGTGAAGACAACACACGTCCTTTCGCTTGATGCATACTTGCGAGCGATACGACCAGACAAGGCATCGATGGAGATTCACGCAAAGCCCGCGCGTCGTAGCACGCGAAGATGCGGTCCACGATCAATCTCAGCTGCCGCAGGATTTCTCTGCTGACTCTCAGCTTCATGATGCCATATAGCTAGCCTATTCCAACATGTCTACGACACCGACTCATGTTTCCCTTGCCTGCACAAGCTACCAATACAAGCCGCTTCATGCAGCGAACAATGAAGTACGCCTGCCGAAGCTTTCGAGACCCCGGCCCATAGCTTCCTGGAACGATATTACGACCTACCGCTCCAGCAGGTCTACATACAAGCTACGAGAACAGCTTTCTTGCAAGACGAGTCATACGAGATTATGCGATGGGCGAGAGTCCGTGGTAACAAACCAGACTCGTGGTATCGCGATCATGGGTGGCCGACCTGGCTGCCACTTTGGCAAGAGGCGTACGACCGCCTGAAGAATCCATCTGGTCTGCGTTGGTGGACCTTTCGAGCTGCAAGGAACGTTGCGCCTATGATGTTCGAAACAGACCTGTGTGATCCGACCCTCCGCTGCGAAGGAGTTTTCCTGGACGTCGTAGATCAGGTCTCGGGGCTCTTATTAAGCGGAAACGTCGGAGAAGATGGCGAGCTCGCCATAGCAAAGCTTCGGATTGCTATCGAGTATGCTTTGCCGCGCGCAAGAAAAACATCGGGCATTCACCCCGGCGAAACGGCTTTCATGGCTCTCGCAGCGACTCTTGCCGCGGGCGCATTGCAAGTTGACACTAGACGCCAATTGCCTGTCGAAGCAGAACATGATCCAGCTGACACAGCATTCCGTCTTGCAGGGATGGCTAGCAGCAGCCTGACCCGGAACGCGGAAAGTACTGGTGCTGGCCAGAGCGTGAAATACCTATACCACTCCAAGTTCCATAGCTGCTTCCGCAAAATGTTCTTCACTAAAGACGGCTACATGGGTCTTGGATCGCAGTATGTACGGATCAACGACCTGCTGTTTATACCCCTTGGCAACAGTGTCCCTTGGATATTGCGAAGGGATGGCGAGCACTACCTCTTCGTGGGTGTCTGCTAGGTGCATGGCATCATGCATGGTGAACTGGTCAATGAGATCAGTGCAGATGATGGCACATATGAGCGACAGTGGATTGACATCCATTGATTTGTGCTTCAAGCGCTTTCTGTGTATGTCTGCTCGCATCTTCAAAGGCCGATGCAGAGTTCACTTTTGCCACCTGTGCAACTTTCTCAAATCGTTGGAGAACTGCATTACCACATGTGGAAAGAACGTCAGGTAATGAAACAAAGTGTATGTTCGGTCTCGTGGGACCGAGGATTCTTCGCCGTGTGGAAGGATTCGCGGGCGAACTGAGCTTGCATATTATGCAAGACGGTATGCGCTTGTTGTGGCTGAGACCTGCATTTTTGGGCAGTGCAATCGGTCCCGAATAACTTCACGTGTGGTCGCACTACATGGCTGCGGCCGAAGGATCCATTTCTACAGGGCGGCTGTGCTTTGCACTGATAGACGTGCAGGCCATGCTACTGAGTGCACACATTCGCGACGTGCTACATAAAGCCTTGCGAACGTGGCTTCGCGAGAACACTCTGTGCGATTGAGCAAGATGGCACACTCCGCCCCAAATGAGCAATCGAGTCTGTCACGGAGCGCGTGGCTCTACGATGAAGTCAACAACAATATTGATGATCGAGAACTGTCGAGGTATGCTTCGAAACGAACGGAACGTGTACGATAACTGAGCTAGAAGCTATAGCAAACCAGCGTGTTCTGTCTTGGATAACAATAGCCTATTGACCCCAGACGAAGGGGGCGCGATATTCGAAGCTGATGACACGAATGCCGAGACCAAGAAGCAGTGCGCCAGAACTTCATGGTGGTCGCGAACCAAACTTCATCGCAGACTGCAAGGTTGGCGGTTCGGCGTGGCAGTCTCCGCCATCATGACCTCTGGTGTCCTTCTCATCAACACAACTCTCACATGTGGGCGTCCCTCCGTTACGGGTTGAACGACGGAATCGGAACCGCTTACACGGGAGACTGTGGTGTCGTCAGTGCGTGGTCGCTTGGTATTCATCTTCTCGTCAACGCCCTCAGCTCGGCGTTGTCCGGCGCATCAAATTACAGAATGCAATGTTTGATGGCTCCTACACGGCAAGAATGCG
This sequence comes from Cercospora zeina, assembly GCA_022702355.1. NCBI lineage: Eukaryota > Fungi > Ascomycota > Dothideomycetes > Mycosphaerellales > Mycosphaerellaceae > Cercospora > Cercospora zeina. Next base: position 4,879,560 of record JAKLWX010000005.1, read on the forward strand.
ATGCTGCCCATGCTCGTGGAGACTGGCTTGACATAGGCGTCTCAAGCTTCCGTAACCTCATTCGGATTTCAGGCAGACGCAAACTTGGCTGGGCTCTGCTGGCGCTCAGCAGTATACCAATACACTTTCTGTACAACTCTGCGGTGTTCAAAGAGCTGGAAAGAATTGAGGGTGTCACATTGATCCAAGCTACAGCCGGGATCATTCGTCCTGAGACGATTGATTTTGGAGTCTTCCCAAAGCAAATTCCAACCGCATTGAACGATACTAAGCTGATGGACATCGGGGCGCAATCATATTTGAATTGGTATAACGGTCCAACGACGTCTCAACTACGGGATTTGTACCTTTCGAATCCGGAAAACTTTGATCGACTTGAGCCCGAGCAGTGCGTCGATCTCTACCGCGGAGCGCTTATCACGGGACACTCACACGCTTTCGCAATCGTTGACCCGAAGATAGAGGTGAACATATCATATAGGAGCCGCCTTTCTGAAGTGCCGCTATTCCGCTCATGGACTGTACTGGGGCTCTCTGAGGACGAGGCTGATGCAACTCCATTGCACTGGTGAGTGGGCGCAGCGTTGTGCTGTGAAATTTCGTCCGCCCTGCTGTGCGGGTCTCGGAGTTTTACCATAGGTGGCCGCAACAAGTTTTTGAAGAGATGCTTATGTTCGCACAGGCCAAGTCACAGAGAGGCATTTCTTTATGAAGTCCAGCGCGACAGCTATAGCCGAGCGTGGCTGCTCGAAGAGATGTACCTTGAGTATTGCCTGGCCAAGAAAGAAGAACCTCACTGCAAGCTACAATTCTCGATGAACATCCTTGTCGTCATCATCATTTGCAATTTCATGAAGGTGTTCGTCATGTTCTGGCACCTCTGGTATCAAAGCAGCGAAACATTTGTCACGTTTGGTGATGCACTAGCAAGCTGGCTCGACGATGCTGATGAGAGCACCAAAGGAAATTGTCTCGTTGAGTCAAAGCATGTCCGGGTCAAGAAGGCCGAAGGGCATGCCGAGCGACTTGCTTCGCAAACCCCCAAAGGGGTATTGATACGGAGAAGACAGGCGACACCTTCGTTACTGGAAGGAACAGCTCGCAAAGCACCGGGAAGGCGACGTTGGGCTGCTGCTGTTGACAAAATGCAGTGGTTACTTTCGCTCACACTTTGCTTAGCGTCTCTTGGTACTGCCGCAATTTTCCTGATCATGGGGAACAGCGATGGAGACCTTCTCGGTATCAAGCAAGCCATATCTGCAGGCAAATTTTTCATTGAGGACACAACCTCTACCCTGACTACAGGTCTGCCAACAGAAGGTGCAAAAGGTCTTATCGCGTCCGTACTGCTGGTCAACACTCCACAAATCATCCTTTCGTGCTGTTACCTGGCGTACAATGGACTATTCACAGGCATGCACCTTGCATATGAATACAGCAACTATGCAGTCGAACGCAAAAGCCTCCGCGTTACCGAACCCCGAGGGGAACAGCGCAGTACATATTGGCTGCAGCTTCCGTACAAATACAGCGTACCCCTGTTGATTGCAACGGCGGTGATGCACTGGCTGATCTCGCAATCGCTATTCCTCGTCCGAGTCGCGCTTTACACCGCTGATTTGGCGAAAAACACGCTAGAAGCTGACACGGATTCGACAGCGAATAAATCTGGCGTCGGTGCCAGTCTTATGCCTATCCTGGTGGGCGTCGTTCTGGCCTCTTGTATGCTTCTCGCCGTGATCGGATTGGGATTCAGGAAGCTTGCAAGCAATATGCCAATCGCGGGAAGCTGCTCATTCGCACTTGCGGCTGCAACTCATGGACCGGAAGAGGACGAGAAAGCGTCAAAGTTGCTGCTGATGTGGGGAGAGATTCCTCGGATGGGAACTGGGGAGCTTGGGCATTGCGCTTTCACAAGTGAAGCGGTTGTCGAACTGAAACCCAAGAGAAAATATGCGGGTCGACGGCAGGAATTGAGTGCTGACTTTTCGTCAACTGCGACAACTAAATAAAACGGTGCAGCTAGGTGTGACCGCGACCTCAACAGGTGAGACGGCAAATTGAGCAAAGAAGAGCAAGATCCAATAGCATGCATGCCAAGGCTTGTTCGGCGTCCGGTCGCATACATATTTGATCACAAATGTGACACCGTACAACACCGTTCAATGCACAGTCCCCCGAAAGTGCTATGTCTTCACTTTGACAGGTTTTAATATATGTAGGAATCTGCTGCTCTGCTCAATCTACGCACGTTCTAACACTCTACTCACAACTTGATCTGCTTTTGATCCCTCCTTTCCTTCCCCTATATCACTCCTCGGGACCTCATCATTTACAATGAAGTTCGAACTACTTGCTACAACTTCCTTTGCCTCACATATAGTAGCCTTTTGTTACCGCATATATATGCCCGTGTGCTTGCACCCCGGCCCACGTGTGTGTACGACCTCGAGAGTCAGCATTAAGCGAAATCGCTAATGATCCTCCAGGGCTGTGTGAATGGTGTCGATAATTCTTGCGATAGATTCAACAGACCATACTGCCCTACACAATATGGGTCCAACTTTTTTTGTAAAGGGGATGCCTGCGTAAGGAAATAGTAGCATTGCATTGATTATGTCAAACTTATTATGTATAAGGAAGGTCGTGTTGGCAACGATTGCACAAGTTGCTGAGTCAGGTGTTGCGACTCATAAAAACCTTAGTGGAGAGGGACGTTCAGAGGGGCACTTTAAGCATCGTTTGATGGAACAGCCTTCGAATCGTAAGGCAGTTTATGCCGCTCTTAGGTATTAGAATCAATTAATCAAACCCCAGACTCTTCACATTTTCACTGCCTGTAAAAGTACTATAGCTTTGCTTACTTCGAATCAATCAGACTCAGCTGGTTGACTGAAACGACGTCTGGTTGCAACCCCTAGCTTTGACAACTCAACCAAGGCCAGCCTCTGATTGATTGCAATCGGTTGATTGCGATCATTGCAAGTTTGTCTGCGTTTGTTGCAATCGCAAAGCTGTGCGCAAGTGATGCATAAGCTTCCACAGCACCCCGCAGCATTAATCGGACAATTCAGCTTTGTTTTTCCCATCTAACACTCTCTGGTGGCGATCCCAGATCCGGGAGAAGAGGTGCCTCAGGAATCTCGTCCCAACGACTCTCTCCTATCGTCCCTCTTGCTTTTCGAAACCCCACTCACATAGTGCCAATCGCCTATATTTCGTAATGTGGGTTTCCAACGGCGCCGAAACGCAACCCTCGGTCATGCGAGCAATCTTGAGCATTCGTGTTGCACTTTTGGACGAATCAAGTTACGGACAAGTCCCGGACTGCAGTGAAATCCCGGCGGGGATCAGAAGGTAAATCGATTTCATGGACTAGGCAAAAATGTCGAATGTACGATGTGTAATGTAACAACTCAAATCTAGCTATCTCTCTGAATGGCGGCATGAATCTGATATCCATCATGGCACAGCTTGCGCATCTGCAATATCCTGGAAGGTGTTATCCTGGTACGGTCGTACTTCCTGTTGATGGTAGACCCCATAGTTTTTCCATGCAGAGCCTAAAGTGGGAGGATTGAGACATTTTGGGTTCATCACTCTCCCAATGTGTGCCTGTCACGTTGAAGTTAGTTCGCCAACCCTCATCGAGCAAAATCTAGGGTGAACAAACCTCCCATGTTCCACGGTTGCCAATTGCCCGCAAACACGGAAACGTCTGATGAATGCGAATGGCGTTTTCAGTGCCGGTCCTATCTCCATCTCGAGGAGCATTGGGATCCACGTACGGGCCGAATGTATAAACTGCATCAAGCCTTGCAGTGACGTCGAAGCAATGGGGATTCCCCGGGATCGCGAAAGTAATCTTCTCTATGGCGCAGAGACCGGATTCTGACTCGAAGAGCTCGCGGTTAGGAAATGTGCCTACACTTACTGGCGCATACGCGTGCCATGGCGGCTCGAAGGGGTCGAGCTCGTTGGCGTCGCGGAGCCAGTAATATTCGTATCCATACATCGACCCCTGGTCATCTTCTTCGTAGTAACCGATGTTGGTGGCGCTGAAAGGGGTTTGAATACCAACACAGTGCAGGTTGGGCTGAAGTGTTTCATTCAACTGCTGGTAGCTAGAAAAGGTGATCACGAGCCGGAATTGGAACGCCCGGCCTGTTTGTTGAGGCGACTTGCTGGGCTGCGCCGCCGTAGCTGGGATGAAAGTCGACAGCGGCTTGGTGAATCCGCTGACCAGATCCACCCGATTGAACGTATTGGCGTGGACTGTGTTGCCAATGTCGCCTGGCCGATTATGAATGAAAGCAAAAGTTCTCGTTCGAGGGTGATAGGTAAGCTCACCAAAATCCGAGCCGAATCTGGGGTCATCAAACTCCATCTTCGTCGCCAGTGAGACTCCAAGCTTCGTGAACTCTTGTCTCCAATCTTGCAACATTTTGGGGAGTGAATGAATCTCCTGGGTCGGTTCTATAGGCCGCCTGCCAGCCATAGGCTGAGAGCTTCTATCGGAACCTCCAACGACAATGCCCACGACTTCATTGGTGGCGCGACCATTGTTCACGCGCAACAGTGGACCACCAGAGGTTCCTGTTTGCAGTGATCAATAGCTGACTATTAGAAAGTACGTATCGCAATCATCTACTTACCCTCGAAGGCATCGATATCTGCAGTGAACGTTGTCCTGTTGGCAAGGTAAGTCCGTGAGCCCTGTCGCGCTTGAGACAAATCACTCACCGTGTCCTGTCCCGGCTGCCTATGACACGAACGATAGGACACGACTGGGGTATATTGTCCGAACTGTCGTCTCTCGAAACATACTTCATGGGCAGGCCGCTCGGGTGTCCTAACAGATGCACTTCGTCCCCTGTCTGCGGCAATCTGTCTGCGATCGTGAGTTTTCCTGGGCTCCAAGAATGGTATCCAGCTGGCACGTGAACCTCAACAATGGCAAGATCGTATTCAGTTTCATTAAGCGCATGTGGGGGTGGGCTCGGCGCATCCGAGGAGGTCTGCAAATCTGCTGGGCTCTCGAAGATGCCCTTCCTGAATTCTAGGACCACCCTGTACCACATTTACGTTATTAGCATGGACGTAAAACCCCTGCTCTAGGAAAAGCATGTTCGTACCTCTTAAGCGGGCACACAGCGCCGTGTTCGACAGTACCCAAGCCATCGACTTGTTTGTAAGCTTGTTCGCTAAGCCTAGAAGGCTTTGACAATGTCGATTGGAAATTCTTGCTTGCAATCATTTGAAAGATGACCAGCTGGTCCGAGAAATCATCATGATGAATGCAATGAGCTGAGCCCATGACAAAGCCAGCCGCGAAAGCAAAACCAGAGCCGCTCGCTATGACCCTCTGTTTATTGAATCGCATGTCAAGATTTGCTGTGTTAGGGTCAGGCCAAGGTAGATTGTCCACATCCGCAGAAAGTGAGTTGCATAGATTCATCATAGCCTTTGCCGTTTCCTGCTCTTTCAGTGCTCTGGTTCGCTCCTTTTGATTGAGCTCAATGTTTCGATCAGCATCCTCGATTGGGGTTGAGCCTGCTGCCTTCTCTGCTTTCCAACGCTTGATTTCTTCGTCCGCGACGTTGATCTCGATTTCGGTGGTCACATCGTCGGCCTCGGCTTTTGCAGAGAAACGACTTAGGGCGTGTTTTAGTGAATTTTTTTTCATCTCGAGAATTCTCTCGATTACCCCTCTCCATGGTCTGAAGCCCGGCATGCATGACTGTGTTAGACTTTTTCGAGTCCACGATGCCTCCTGACACGATCGCGCATACTGATTTGCTGACATTTCTGAAAATTCTCAGCAATGGAATCTCGAATTGATGTTCACCGGACGTACTGAACCTCAACCGGTGAGTACTTGATCTCGAACTGATTACGATCCCAGCCCTCAGGTATATCCTTCCAGGGTCGATTTGCTCGTACTATCACAGGCATATTGGCGTTGTCTCACTGCGGATAATGGTCTTGCAACGCAGTCAAGCTTCGAAGAATAGTCACAGGCCACACAAGCCGCGGCTCCCAGCGAGACTTTAGATACGCTGGCATTGATAGCTCGCACGATAGCGTTCCATTCCCGACTTTTGCCAAGCGAGTCCATGTGCGTGTGGCTGGCTGAAGGCCAAGACGAATGTGCTTGGGTGCATGCGACCACTCTGGTGGCTTGCATACGCATGTGAGGACCTCGCCATTCGTGATCATCACGTTGTATGTTTTGCTTTGTGATGAACTGGAAGCTGTGGAGGTAAGGTTACTTAGCAGGCAGCTTTCTAGCCATGTTCGATCACCACAGGTCTTGGCACGGTCTGGATGCCGAAAATAGTTCTAAGTTACCTAACTAACTAGTCTACTTATCTCCGACTTCAGCTGGCCACAGACAGCTACATACTGTACGTCGAGAGCTTATGTGCATGTCAACGGGTAATATATGGCTCAACTTTACCTCGGAAGTTCAAGACAGCGGCACAATTGGGCACACCTCCGGATGCGTAGTCCAGGGCGTCATGAGCAGCTTGGTGACGATGCCGGATCGGAGCAGCGCACCTCGATCTCTCGCAGATGGACGGGCGCCTCGTTGGAACATCTCCGGCCAGCGCCCCATGGTCTGCTCGGGCACAAGGTCTCGTGTGTGGGATCATATCCCCGTCACGCCTTTCACTGACGAAGACTAGGAGGTAGTCCGAGGTGCGGTACATGCTAGACTTAGAGGCTTACCGCAGCATGCACCCACGCGAAGAGGGAGAACCAGAAAGCGATCACACAGCCCCTAGAAGCAACGATGATGACTTCTTCTTGAAGCTCTCTGCAGTCATACAAGGATTCGGCATGCTGGACAAACGATGGAGTAAGTCCACATCAACTTTGTGCGTGTTTGTGCTGCATTTGGATATTAGTTACTCTTCGCATCGAGGACATTAGCCCCGTGAAGTGGAATACGCAAGCATTCGAAGATCTTGTTATTTCAAACGAGCATGACAGTGATACTTAGGGCTCATTTCCGCGCTCGTGCAAAACAAGATTGACTCAGACCAAGGGATTGATGTTGTGGAAGGAAAAGGTACAGGACTGGTGCTCTTGTTGCATGGTTCAGTGAGAGTACTCTTTTTCGCCAAGTTTTGAGCTGGCTAGCACTCATGTAGGGCACCGGGAACTGGCAAAACTCTGACCGCGGAGAGGTAAAACATCCACTCCAACTGTCGAGCGGTGCTGAAAAGTCTGCAGCGTTGCCGAGATCGCCCAGAAGACTCTCTACCGCGTGACTTGTGGAGATATCGGCACGAAGCCAGAGGAAGTCGAAAAGATTAGGTCGTCTTCATCGCATACAATGCACCAAGCTAAATGTCGCATCCAGTATCTCGACTCTGTGTTCCTGCTTGGTCGTCGATGGGGTTGCGGTGAGTTATTCCGCTAGCACTAGAGCTATGACAGCTGACATCATCTGAGTTGTGTTACTCGATGAAGTTGATGTGTTCTTGGAGAAGCGGTCTCTTTGGAGCGGAATGCTTTGGTATCAAGTAAGTCTGGACCCGCACGTTTCGGAATACAAGTTCAAGCTGACTGTGGCAGTTTTCTTGCGCACGTTGGAGTATTGCGATGGCACGATCCAATGCTCGTCCGCCCGCTTATCGCAGCTAACGACTCTCAGGAATTCTGATCTTGACCAGCAATCGCGTAGGGCATTTCGACGAGGCTTTCAAGTCTCGCGTCCAACTAGCGATTCCGTACAATCCTTTGGACAGGAAGCAACGCTGCCAGGTGTAGCAGAACTTTCTCCGCAGATTACAAGATGTCGATGAGAACATGGATGTTGATGAGATAAAGAAAATATTCCCAAACTCGCCGATCACGAGATGAACGGCCGCCAAATTCGTAACTCTATCAATACGGCTAGGCAACTTGCTCGCTTCGCCAACAGAGAGCCCATTGAGGAGCACGCATCTCGAGCGTGCTTTGAAAGTGAGCCAGCAATTCGACAGATACATTGAGAGCGTGCAGCATCCCGGGCTTAGCGCTGAGGAAATGGCCACCGAAAGCGGAGACAGGTGAAGTCGGAGGATAGTATGTACGTCGTATTTTCTGCTATTGCTCATTCTAGCACTGCTCCGCTGCTCAAAATGATCTATGCAGCCGAGTATTGTTGCTTCAACATGGCTTTGCTTTTACATCTTCGGTGCTTCTGGCACCAACCCGCCCTTTGAGACGACTACCATGATAGATTCCACTTGTGGTTGGCTGTGCTTGGGTACACAGCATTGGGGCTGAGGCGCAGCTATTTGATAGTAAGCGAGGACTTGCAGCACATACTGCCCATCTTGCGTCTGCACATCCGCCAACAGTCTTCGCGTTTTCAGGGCAGCCTCTGTAAACACATCGGTCCCGGGGGAGTTATGGCCACTCCGCTGTCTGCAACGGCAACGACTTTCCAAACCGCTCGTAATCTCTTCCGCACACAACAGTCGGCAAACAGCCGAGCAACTCAGTGGCTCAGCGACAAACATACGCAGGCAGATGTGCAAGCCTCTACGCAACATGCGAACATGAAGTACAAAGGTCGGGCTCAAGGAAACATCCAAAAATTGTTGACCAATCTCTCGACTGGTGTTCTTTGCTACGGCAAGATTATGGACGTACTTCCTCAGCATTATTTAGAATATGTGTCGCTAGCCTGGGGAACGACCAAGCTGCTGTTCATCGTAAGTAGATGCCTGCCATAGGCCCATCGAAGCTGACGATGCGGCTTGTAGCTTTTCCAAACCACGATGAACTCATCACGGAGTTAGCCAAGCCGATGAATAAGATTTCTGACAGGTTGCCTCGAGTAGAGCAGTATATGGGCCTGTACAACCATCCTGTGCTGCAAAGCAAAGTTGAACAGCTCTTCTTACTCATCATCAGCCACTTCGAGGCGATGTTGAGGTTCTATCAAGAAGGTCGATTGAAGCATGCTTGGAAAGCATTCATACAACCTTACAGCATTCGCTTCAAGTCTTTGAAATAATACAGTGACGTTTGCTCACGATCAATCGAGCAGTACGTGCTAGTCAAGCTACACGTCGACTTGCGAGACATTCGCCAAGAACAATCAGCATTGAGTGTCAAAGTGAGCTCGCTAGACAGCTTCACAAGAGTCCAAAGCGCGAAAGTCGAGTCGATGTGTACATTGCTGTGCCAGATACAACGCAAGTGGCAACGTATTAGTCTGGCGTTCAGATACTAATGTGAAACAAGCAATATAGCTCTGCTTCCATCAATGTCGCTAACCCTGCAAGAGACACAACTCGCCGACAGGATCACTCACACCACGGACTCACAGCTTCCGTGCCCTTCAGAGTGTCTCCAATCATGGTATGCAATGTGTAGAAGACAAAGGCTCCACCACAAAATACCTCTACAAGACATCTGGGATTCGATCCAGCTGAAACAATGGAGCACCAGCCCAGCGTCTCCCACATTTATGGTCCAAGGCTCCTTACCAACCAGAAAAGAAACGTATGCAATTGGGACCTACATGACAAGATGCATTCAGCAAACCAAAACCGCAGTCCTATGGCTCCTTCCCTCAACCTTCTGGTCCCAATTCAAAACATCCTGGATCGCCACTCTTCGATATATAATAATGCAAGCTCTAAAACTAAACGCTACAACACTCTGGACCACCGCTACTGCCCGTGCAAAAGATCTCGGCATTCTCAAAATCGCCACAGCGTCTTCCGAGCCAGATTACGAGCACATTTTCATCATGGAGCTCTGCTGATGCTGCGAAGTAACTCCGACACAAAATTGGTGCTCCGCCTCACTTTCACGGCTTGCGTCAAGTCGATTGGTCAGACGTCGTCTTGGAGCTACTTCTGCCATTCATACGAAACTTGCCCAAAAGAGTCCACAGCGAAGACATAAAGCCACTTGAGATCTTCCGTCTCGCTCATATTCTTCACTCCATGTACTGCATTACCAGGAATGAAGACCACGCTTCCTGGTCGAGCAGGATGCGCGACACCGTTGATTTCGACTTCGCCAATGCCTTGAATGAAGTGGTACAACTCGGCCGGCTGATGGCGATGTAAAAGCAGCTCGCCGGTCTTGGGTGGGCATACTGCGATGCCACATGTGAAAGTGTCGGAGGGTGTCTTTGAGGAACAGAGGAGTGTTTTCCATTTTACGCCGGGTTCGGCTTTGGATTGTGCAAAGTGCTCATTTGCTAGGTTTTCGATCGAAGAGGTGTCTAGGACGATGGGCTCTGTTGTGATGTTCATGATGAGCTTGAAGTTGGGGGAAGTAAAGTCGTGGAATAGGATTGGTATGTTGGTTTGCAGTTGAACGGGAGATGTCTTAACCTTTGTCGCTGCGTGGTTGTAACGGCAGTGAGGTAAATTGGAAATCGTGCTGATGACGAGCGCTCAAAGAGGAGCAGCAGCAGCGAATTCGGACGTTGGAGGGCAGGAGCGACGCTCGGCCCCTTAATCCCAACATATATGCTGCAAACGGAGAGTTACGCGCTGCGTATATGTGTCACTAGCCCACACTAGCTCGTGCGGTCTGGACAGAGGCTACACTCTGGGAAAGCGTGCCTTGGCTTACGAGCTCGCCAATTCAGATGCAAAGGAGGAGCAACATGCAATGACAAGAGAGCACCTCATCAGAAATCCATCAGCATGCGCAGCAAACTGGATAGTCTCGCCGAGTCTGGAGCTAATTGTCGGGGTGGGTTGATTCTATCCTGACCCCGCAGTGTCCACGTAGGGCCGAATGGAACTAGACTAGGCTCGCGAGGACTTCAGCCTAGATGATCGATCACGGAGCGTCTTTGAGAACAATCCCAATTAGAAGATGAAGCAAGAGTGCAAAAAGCCTCTCAAGAACTGCGTCAACTCAAACAATGAGATACAAGATCTTGTAATGTTCCGATGGACAAGAAGACTTCTATGCTGGAGGACATGCGCCACCTTTCCCCACTGAAGTCATCACCCAGTCCTCAAATTCGGATGCTGGGTCACAGCCTCACAGGAGGGCGCCTCACATATCTGGAAATCGTCCTTCGGGCTGGTAGAACGAGTCTTCAAATCACTGAGAGAAACCGTCCGAAAGAACGAAATGTGCACTGCATTCGTCAAAAGCCGTTTCCAACCCCATTCGATGAGCTGTTCTCCGTCACAGTAGCAACATGAAGCGAAATGCGAGGATTTCGGCGCTCTCAACCGTCGCTTAGTACCATAGGCGGAAGTAGCAACGATCACAGCATGAGTATGCGAGCAACCCACGTTTCCAAGCCTGATCTCGTCGGTATTCGTTATCCGTTCCTATCACAAGTGAAACAAACACAAGCCGCATAGCGCAAACCAACAAGATAAAAATCCAGCGATAGAAATGTCCGTCGCACGACACCTACAGCTTGTAGAATATGAATAAGGAGTGTATGTGAGTTACTCCGCGTAGATGAGGGCAGGCTGTCGTGCAAGGAACGGATTTACGCGAGGATATATTTAGTTCTAATGGCAAGCGACAAGGAGCCACTTCCGCACCACTTCCGCCACAGGGGCTGCGCCGGAAGAATACGAGGGCGTGGAGGGAAGGGCAAATCCTTGGAGAGCCCACCCTTGGCGCGGAGTCGACTTTGGAGACTCCAGTACAATGTGTACATCAAACAGGACTCCGTGATATGGCGAGACAGACTGGGCTCGTGCAAGAACGCAGTTCGTGCATGCAAGCAGGCGCTGCATATAAGGAGGCGAAATGCGGCAATTGAGGGAATCGGCTACTAGAATGCAATCTCGGCTGTACAAGGTTAGACGCCCCACTACCAAATTAGTATGACACTCCGTCGCACCTCCTACTGCATATAGTATCTCTTTCCTAACTTTATTATCGCTATTAACCTCGCCGCCGCCGCCGCTAATTCGTATAATACTATCGTCTTTATATTAATTATCGTCTATAACTCTAAGCTCTTTCTCGCCGCGCGATTAGCTCGCTTCTACTATATCGCGTTACTATTACTTAGTTCCGCCGTCTCGTCTTACTATACGCTACGAGCTCGATATTACTATATTCTATAGCTATAACGCGTTAACTAGTATAACCCTAAACTATATATACTCGGGTAGCTTATATTAGTATAGATAGAGTAGGTCGTAAGGTAGGTAGGTAATAGAATGCCCTACGTAGCTAGTTCTCGGATACTATCTCGTCTAGCGTACCTATTTCTAGTAAGTATACGTTAGAAGCTATCGCAACTACTTCTCTACTATCTCCTCTATATATACGACTTCGTAAGGAATAAAGGTTATAGCTATACGTCGTCGTTACGTTACTATCTATATTAATCCTTATATTTTATTCGTATTCGAACTATAAGCTATAAGTATACCCGCCTTACTAATTAAACTCCGACTCTCGAAACTACTAAAGTAAGCCCCGAATTTAAGTTTCTATAGTAGTAGTATATCTTAATTCTCGTATTAGAATAAGTAGCTAGTTAGCGTATATTAGCCGGCTAATATACTCTACCTCTATTATAAACCTAAACCTACGATATTAGTTAAATTCTAGTCTAGTAGAAGTAAAGGTACTTATAGGAAATACTTATCGTTTATAGTCTAACTTATCTCCCTTATATTATCTACTACTATTAACTTCGCTAAGCTAGGGCTCTAGGCCTTAGCTTCCTTCTATACCTCGTTCTATACCTAACTATAGATCTCTAACTAGTTATTAATATCCGCGTCTTCGTAAAACTAAGCTATAGGCCGCTTCGAATAGTCGGCTTAGTATAGTATATAACTATTATTTCCGAAAAATATTTATTCTAGTTCTAATACTAAAGGCTAGATACGAGTATACTCTATAAGTACGTAGTTATAGTAGTCGGAGGCCTTAGAAAAGAAGTCTTCCTTAAAGTAAGTTATTTACTTATAGGCGTTCTTAATAATAGCTAGGTTATCCTATCGTAGCTAGCTTACGAGTACGGCTAATAGAGGACTCTATAGAGTAAAATAGGTAGAGGCTAGAAACTAGAAGAGTATAATACTATACTTATTCGGATAACTAGATAGTATACTAACTCCTAGAAGGAGGTTATAGTATACGTTACGTAGTTTAGTATAAGTTTCTAAAGCTTTACCTATTTCTAGGCTATTATTCTTAATATCGACCTAAGTAAACTAAGGAAGTATAGTTCGACGAGTCTTCTTAGAGGCCTTCGTACTATATAGTAAATATAGCGACGAGATACGTACTTAGAAGGCGTTATAGACCTACGGTTTTATTCTATAACCGATTAGGGTATAGTCTTCTTCTATTAGTTAGTTAGAGCTAATAGCCTCGATAAATAAGCCCTTATTATCCTTTAGAACCCCTCGCTTCTTTATATACTCGAACTAAGCTCGAAAAACATCTCTCTTATATAGGCCTCTTACTAATATAGTAGTATTAGCCTCGTCCTTATTAGTAAAGGATATACTTTCTTATATAAGATTAATACTAGTGCCTTAGTATAGCTTATTAAGGGCGATATTAATATAGTAGAACTTGCTTATACTATTCGCTTCTTTATATCTTATAGCCTTATATAAGAACTTCGTATAGTATAAGTAGGAATATAGGTACGTTATATAGTCTAGTCGAATTACTACGTAATATAGCTAGTATATAGGGTCCTAGTAGAAAATCTATTATATTAAGCTATAGTATATATTCTATAGCTAGCCGAGATTCTTACGCCTATTAGCCTCTTAAAGGTACTAGTCGTAGATATCGAACTCTCGCTTAATAGCTTCCTCGACTAGCCGAAGCTAATCGAAAAGAGTAATTATAGTCGTATTAAAGTCCTTAAAATCTTAAAGTACCTTCTTGTTTAGCCTTATTCTTAGGGCCGCTAAGGCGTTAGTATCTATAATATATTCTAGTAGAGGATCCTAGCTTAAAGTAGGTCTATATCTAAAGATATCTAGGGCGTTCGCTATAATAGAAGGGCGACGCTTACCTTAAAACTACGTAGGGTTTATTCTCTTAACCTCGTTAATATTACTATATAGGTATACTATAAAACGATCTCCGAGCTAGTTATCTATAATATTCGTATAAAGACTATATATTCTACTACTCGCGCGTCGAGAATAGTTCTTATATAGCGGCCTATAGCCGTTAGGTATATCCTATCGTGCTCGCTTATAGTACTATTTAATTAGTACGACGGTCTCGAATAGCTATACTACCGTAGTACTCTTAATTATATTAACTATACCGATAAGCTTAGTATCTTCTATAGGGTAATCCTTATACGCTCGAGGAACTTACTTCTATAGTTTCGGGGTATTACTAGTCGAGATTCTAGAGTATAAGGAACCTAATAGAACTAATAGCTAAGAGGCTATAGAGGTAGCTCGACTACGTATAGTTAACTCCTAACTCTAACTACTTTACCTATAACTTAAGAGCTCTAATCTATAACGATCCTATAGTTCTCGAGTATACGGCCCTATAAGTGCACTTAATAGAGGACGATTCCTAGTTAGAGCCCCGGGCCCTAGCTTCTATAACCTAGTCGGGGCCTTAGGCCCTAACTATATACTCTATAGTACCTACTTATAAGACCGAGTAACTAGACGACTAGTCTATTACTACTATAGGTTAATAGTTATAGAACGAGGAGCAGGCGCTAATAGGGTTAGTCTAGTAGTAATATCTCTCTATAAAGAACTAATAAAGTTCGGAGTAAGTTATAGGCCTCGATCTCGTAAGGCCTATTATACTATAGTACTATTAATATTTATACGGTTTACTTCTTCTTCGGCTTTACGAATCTTATCGAAGTTACTCTAAGTAGCCTTAGCTAAGGTAGATCTATTAGCTATTAGGTAGAGTAACCTCTAGATAATAGCCTTATAGAGGACTAGAGCGGCCTTATTCTACTTCGAGTTCTTACCTATAAAGGTAGATATCTACTTTGCTATTCCTAGGTACTAAATCGTATTTATAAGTAGAGGATACTTAGCTCGTTCTAGCCTCTAGAGACTAGTAACTATCTTACGATATTCCTCTCTTCGATCTCGCTAACTCTCTTTAGCTTTATAGGCCTTAGAGTATTTAGGGAAGTATAAGGCTACTTCTTTAGTTATACTCTTAAAGTCGTTAAGGTAGAGCGTACTACTAAACTCGAAGGCTAGGTCGTTCTAATAGAATAGGCGCTTATCGATATAGTAGATATATTCGCTAATAATATTACGCTACTCGTTATCGTCTTTAATTAAGTTAATATTCGCGACTAGGTCGCGAATATTAGTAGCTCCGGTCTTATAGCTCTACGCTTACGAAGATAGGTTCGTATTCGCGAAGATCTTAATAGCGAGAGATATAGTTTAGATATTAAAAAAGAAGGAAAGTATAAGAAGAAGAAGGTAGATTAGTAAGAAAAGAAAAGAAAGTTTCTAAAGAAAGAAGAGCTACTTTTATAGTAAAGGTATAGCCGCTACTAAGACTAGTAAATAGCAAACTAAGTAAATATTAGGTTTGCTAACTATAATTATAAGTGCGCTTAACCTCTATATATACTAAGGCTAAGGTATACGCGTAACTAGTTCGTAACTAATTATTTTCGTTATATACTAAATTATAAGCGCTTAAGGCTTATATAGTTCTATGTACTAGTTAGAAGTATTCTATCTAGTTCTTCGAGTTCGTAATATAAGGCCTTAGGTATATACGCGGCTACTCGGTACGGTCCGCGCTACTAGTATATAAGTTTATCCGATCGCGAATATTCGAGTTAAGTATAATAGATTATTACTATATCTCCTACGCGAAAGTCTTACTAGTCGACGTTCTAGACTATATTAAAGTACTCCTTTACCTACTCGTAGAACTACTTATTCCTATCCTTTACTTCTTCTATTATTTCCTATATATTCTCGAGCGCGAGTAACTATATATATAGGAGATCTTCTCGAGTCTAAACCGATCCCTAATCTACTACTTTATACGTTCGTATATCTAGTTTAATTAGTAGTACTACTTCTCTTCTAATTATAAAAGTAGTAGGTATCTAGCTAGTAGAAGATACTACGGTCGTTCGATTAGCTTATAATATAGATAGAACGTACGGAATCTAAGGTTTAGAACCTCCTTCTAAGTACTTAAATAGGGCGGCTAGTATTAGTTTATAACCTACCTCGACTAAGCTATTAGATTCCGGATAATACGGAGATACTCGTAGTCGTCTAACTATATAGCTCTCGAGAAGATTAGTAATATTCTTAAGGTTAGCCTTAGTATTATCTATAATAACTTCCTATAGAGCGCTCTATTAGTAAAAGATATCCTTATAGATAAATTTAGTAATCTATAGCGAGGTAATCTCTTTCGCGGTCTTATATATAACCTTAGCCTCGATCTACTAAGAGAGTCCTTCTCTAGCTACGATTAAGGATCCCCTCTTATCTATATATATAGGATTTAGGTACTATTTCTTGCCTACGCTTTAAACCTAGACTTCCTATATAGGAGTAGGCCGCCGTACTCTATTCCGGAAGCTATATTAAGGACACTTCCTATAGTATATAGTATATTCCGAGTATATTCTATCCTACTAGTATAGGTAGGATAGTATTTAGTATATACCTTCTATACTACGATAGCCGTTCCGCTTATATATTAACTAAAGGATCTCTATGCGGGCGTAGTCCTAATCTACTACCCTTTATAATAGTATATCTATATATCTCTAGCGATATAGCTTCCGATCTACTACTACGAACTTCTAGCTAAGTTTAAGGTACCTCTTATATTCTAATAAGATTATCTCCTCTATATACTTTCTACGAAGAAGTACGAAAGCGATAGACTTAGTCGTATGCTTATAGTCGTCTAAAGTACCTACTAGTTTATTTAGGAAGATAGAGTCTAGAGATTTAGAGGAGTCGAGGCCCTAGGCTCTAGCTTAGCGAACTCGCTTTATAAACGTATCGAAGAAAGTACGGTCGATTATATTATTATCCTCGCGATCCGGAACTATATTAGCCGTCTACTCTAGTTCCCTACGTTTAGAAGAGGTCTACGGTCGCCTTAATAACATATCTAGCCTCTAATATTTTATTCTAGATATATATCGGACCTCGAAGTCGAATAGTCGAATCTAAGCGATCTATCTAGTTATAGTTATATTAGGAAGGTCGGTTAAGGCCTTGCTAAGCTAATAAACTAATATATTAGTATCGATCTCGAGTACGAAGTATATCTCGAAAAGCTATAGTTTAAACTTCTTTAGTACTTAGAGTATAGCAAGATATTCTCGTTTTCTAGCGTTATACTTCCTCTATTATTTATTTTATATTCTACTCTCGTACCTAGATAGATATCTCTTATCGTCGACTATCTATATACGTACGGCTCCCTATCCTTTAATATTAATATCTACTACGATATAGATAACTCTCGTACCGAGGCCGTATCGTATAGTAACTAATATAGGGGCGGTAATTAGTAACTATACGTAGTACTTCTTAGCTTTCTTATAGATAACTATCTATTTAAAAATAATATTCTTACGTAGGAGCTAATATAGAGGTTTAGTAATAATAGCGAAACGAGGAATCTAGATCTAGAAGTATACGACGATCTTAACGAATATACGTACCTCCTTCTAGTTAATCGGCTATAGCTACCTTAGGAGCTTAGCTATACGAACCGCGTTAGGGTATCTACTATCTTAATCTATTACGTACTCTATAACCTTAATCTTAGTTTAAAGGATCTATAACTTCTTAATAGTAACTATTATCCTAGCTCGCTCGATATCCGCGAGAACTTAATCTAAGTCTTAAATATATTCGATAATATACCGCCTTATTCCTAGCTTAATCTCTTTATTTCTATATATAGTATATAGTCCCTTTACTCCGAAATTATTAATAAAAGGACTAGCTCTATAGAAGAAGTAATCGTATAGGACTATATTTACGATCCTCGCGAACTAAGATACTAAGTTCGTCGCTCCTTATAGTAATATAGTTATTCTTAAAAGACCGAATAGAGAGCCGTTAAAACTAGTTAGGTCTCTACTCTTCTTAGCTAAAGGAATCTAATTATATTCTAAGAAGAGGTCGAGAAAGCTAGCTACGATATAACCTACGAATTACTCTAAGAAGGAATCTATATCTAGAAGTAAGAAGGTATCCTTAATTATAACTCGGTTAATCTCTATAGCTATATTAATTAATCTATACTTCCTCGTATCTCTTTTTAAAACTAAGAAATAGGAGTTTCTATATATAGTATAGCTATATTCTAAAGTCCTAGCTTCTATACGAATTCGTAAAATCCCTTCGACCTATACCTTCTATAATAGGCTTATATAGAATCCTAGATGCTACTATAGCGTATATAGTATAGTACGGATAACTTATAGTAGAGCTACCCTTAGGTAAATACGATCTAAGTATTCGAAAGACGAAGCGAGTACTTTCTTATAATTAAATAGTATATAGATTAGTAGTTCCTTCTCCTTTAGCTAGAGCTTAATCCCGATCTTATCTAGTATTAGGCTAAGTATTTCTACTATTAGCCTACTTCCTCGCTTAATATTAAATAACTTCTTAATTAAATATCGTCTATTATATAGGCTCGTCCTAGGAGGCGTTAAGGCTTCCTCTCTTAGATACTTCTCTTTCTACTTTAGTATTCCTCCTAGACCTTCTTTAGAAGTTTTATATACGCTAGTAAGTATAGGTAGTACTTTATTAGCCTTCCTCTTATAAAGAGTATATACTTAGATAATAGTAGAAGACCGAGGTACCTTCTTTTATCTCTTTTATATTATCGTAGAAGCCGATAGTATCGTCTAGATTAGGATCGCTTCCGGATCCTTAAATTCCTTTATAGTTAAGTAGGAACCTCTATTAGCTTAAGTATCTAGTTCTATATCCTAATATAAGCTAAGGCTCTAGGCCTCGACCTTCTTTTTACTAAAATCTAATAGTATCGTAGCTACTTACTTTCTAGTAGTTATCGTCGTAGCTACGAAACTACGTACTAGTTTCTTAAAGCTAGTTTCTAAAGGTAGTCCTAGACTAAAAGGCATTCCTTAGATCCTTTCGGCCTTATAAAAGTAACTAATTTACCTTTCGTATTACTAATAGTTCCTTCCTACGTTCTATTATCGTAGTTTCTTCCTACGAGTCTTACCTTATATACCTAAGTTCGTTCTAGAAGTAGGGGTATAGGTATAGCTCCTATAACTAGTCTAGAGACGAAGACTAGTACTTTAATTTCGATACTAAAGACGCTAGTAACTAATCTCCTACTAATTTCTAAAATAGTAACTAGTCCTCCTATAGTAATTATTTTACTTTCCGGGATATTCTAGATTAAGGTAATTCCTATTTCCTATACCTAGTTCTAATTAACGATATAAGAATTCGCGCTCTCGTTAACTAATACTTAAACTTCTAGGCTTAGATTCTTGCTCGTCTTAACTATATATAGAACTTAGATAAGAGAAGCTATAATAAAATCGTCTATTACTACCGATAGGTCTATACTAGATAGAGTCTCGTATAGTTCCTCGATAGTTTATACTTTAGACCGTATAACTATATAAGCGCGATACGTATTAATCCCTTTATTCTAAAATAGTTCCTTAGAAAAAGCTTTCTTAGTATAGAGATCCTAGTTTTAGAAGGCTTTATAAAGGAATTTACTAACTTAATTCTTACTAATATCGTTTAATTCCCTAGCCTACTATATATTCTCTACTAGCTAGTTAATATTTATAGGCTCGGTTTAGAGTACGTTATATAGTTTATTATCGTTAGTACGGATCCTATCCTATAGTAACCTAATTGCTAGCTTAGAACTTCTAAGAAAAATAAATTCCTCGAAGGTAATTAGAATCTTATAGTAGATTAATCTCCTAAGTAACCTAGTCTCTAGTTTCTTAGTAAGTAGTAAGTTCTCCTCGTTCTTCTTTCTTTTTAACCTTATATAATTATCGAACTATTATCTCTTCGAAGAGTTCCTAGCCTTCCTTATTAGAGAGTTAATAGGTCTAGTAGTTAGAATATCCTTTATATCTTCGTCTACTATATTTTTATCTATATAGCTAAATATATCTTAGGTCTATAATCTCGAAGGTCTAGAGCGAGGATTATCTCGCTTATTTTCTTAAGAAGCTTAGGTTTATAATACTTAGTTAAAGATCTTCGCTCGTAGCTATCTCGTCTTCGTAGCCTCCTTCTATTTCTTAATTCTATCCTTAGCTATACGAGCTAACTACTTATCTCGGCTTAGGATTACTATACTACTAACCTTATCCTTACCTTTTCTCTTAGTACTTACGACTATAGTAGTAACTATATTAAGGCTTCTTCTAAGCTCTTCTTCTATAATATCCTTAATCTATCCTCTACTATAGTTATATTTATCCTCCTCTTTAACGCTAGCTTATCTAAACTAGTATATAGCCGCTCTAAAAATAGTAGGCGTAGGTACGAAACCGAAATAGATATCTTTAATAACTTAAGGAGGCGCGGTCGTAGTAGTATATATAGGTTCGGGCGTTAGAGAAGTTAGAATCGTAGTTAGAGCCCTAGGCTCTAACTAAATATCTTTAGGTATATACGATAGTTTCCTATATAGTATCTAATATCCTAGGTTCGAGATACTTCTAGGCGCTATATTAGTTATATCCCTTCGTATCTAAAGTACTAATAACTAATTCGCCCTTAATAGCCGGCTATAGAACGCGACCGTATAAAGGGAATAACCTTTATACTACTAGGTATATCTAAGCTATTCGTAGTATCTAGCTATCCTACTTCGGTATACTAATTAGCTAATAGTTTCTAGTAGGAGGACTATAGTACTATCTTCTCTATTTATTCTACTAGATATACCTACTTTCCTAGAGCTAGGCTAAAATTAGATATTCCCTTACGTAGTAGTCTTAGTCTTCGTAGTTAAAATACTTATTCTATATCGTTAGGTATACTAGGATCTACGTCGCGAAGGTTCTAACTATGCCTACGTACGCGAGTAGTTCGTTTTCTAAGCTTAAGGTATTTACCTAATAGGCTTACTACGTTCCTATCTCTATAGAAGAGTTTACGAGCACGGGGCTAGTTCTAGTTCGCGGAGTAAGTCCGTATAAGATCGATATCTTTATAAACTTATAAGTAAAGTCGTTATTAATAAGAGTATTACCTATAGGTACTACTAGAGCTCTTTCTAGACGGCTAACCGAGATAGAGTTCTATAGCGAGGTTATCTATTATTTATCTCTATTTTTAGTAAGCCTAAACTCTTTAGATCCTTTAACTATTTCTTCTACTAACTTTAGAATCTTATTAAACGGTCGGAAGGACTCTAGCTTCCGAGAATATAGGCTATACTTCCTATAGATCCTTCTACTAATACTATCTAGCAAAGCTTTTAGTAGTAGTATAGATCGTTCTTTATTACTTAAGTCTTCGGAATTAATATAGTTAGAAGCTAATCGAAACTATCGTAAGAATTTATTTAGATTATTACTTTCTAACTATTAGGTCTTATAGTACGACGTAAGGTACGATACCGATTTAATAATATAATACGTATTACTATTAGCGAAGTAGTCTAATAAGAACTTCCTAAATTTAGTCTAGTTATATTTAGGCACGCCCTTTAACCGCTTTAGTTCTAGTCGTAGGATAATCTTAGTATTAGCGATAACGCTATTAATCTTTTTCTAGTTACTACGCTCTTCTAAATCGAACTACTTCTAGAGACTATCGAACCGTTCGAGGAACTTAGTAGTATTCTATCCTCTAAAGAACGAGTTCGCTTTAGTTCTAAGTAATAGTAGCTTTAGCTTATAGGTATCTAGTATACTTCTTAGGACTTCTTATAAAGTTAGGAGCTACGTTATATCTATCGCGGTAGGCGACTATAAGGAGGGTCCTTAATTAGATATATTACTAATAGTACCTATTATAGCGGCGGTAAAGTCCGCTAGTTAGTTTCTTATATCGAACTTCTAGGTACTATAATAGACCCTATCTTTCTTAGTACTAGAAACTATAGTAGCTAGCCTAGGTTCCGTATAATCGTCTTAATTACCTAGTATAGCAACTCTCTCGGTTCTTAAGTAGTTATATCTTAGCGGATTCCTTCCCTCTTTTATTTATATAAGCTAAGGCCCCGGGCCCTAGCTTTAATTTCCTTACCTAATAGATATTTTATCTTACTAGGAAATAATTTATCGCGTGTTCCTAGGTTGCCTTTATCTATTCTACGTCCGGATTAAGTTAGACTACCTAGTTTTTACTTACCGCTCTTCTATAGCGGCTTCTCGCCTCGTATTACTTATAGCGTATACTTAGCCTATCCGTACGCTATTATCCCTTATCGCGAACTATATTTATAAGAACGGCGCGTAGTCTTCGTTTATTTTCGAGGTATAAGTAATGCCTACGCTGCCCGTATTCTAGTACTAGTCTCGTCTACGACTTCTAAACGCGTACTATATTAGATTCTAAGTCTATATTATCCGCGACTTCTAAACGCGTACTATATTAGATTCTAAGCCTATATTATCTACGACTCCTAAACGCGTACTATATTAGATTCTAAGTCTATATTATCCGCGACTCCTAAACGCGTACTATATCTAATCCTAAATGCTATATATATAGTAGAAGTAGCTAACTTCCCGCGAACTATATACGTATACGTATATAAATTAAATCTAAGTCTTGTCTATAGTGCCTCTTTTAGTAATATAGTATCTTTTTAGTCGTAGTCTTGCCCTACCTTCGGCTCTAGAATATAACCCTAAACTATATATACTTAGGTAGCTTATATTAGTATAGATAGAGTAGGTCGTAAGGCGGGTAGGTAATAGAATACCCTACGTAGCTAGTCCTTAGATACTATCTCGTCCGGCGTACCTATTTCTAGTAAGTATACGTTAGAAGCTATCGTAACTACTTCTCTACTATCTCCTCTATATATACGACTTCGTAAGGGATAAAGGTTATAGCTATACGTCGTCGTTGCGTTACTATCTATATTAGTCCTTATATTTTATTCGTATTCGAACTATAGGCTATAAGTATACCCGCCTTACTAATTAAACTCCGACTCCCGAAACTACTAAAGTAAGCCCCGAATTTAAGTTCCTATAGTAGTAGTATATCTTAATTCTCGTATTAGAATAAGTAGCTAGTTAGCGTATATTAGCCGGCTAATACTAGCTATTATTATAATATACGGCTAGTTCGGAGGTTATTAATTCGCTACTACGTTAACTACGGTTCTAAGGCTTTACGTTATTATAGCGTATAGAACGAACTAGCTAGCGTTCCTTCTAGTAGAAGCGTATACGATAGTATAACCTATCGCTAAACTATAGGTTTAATACCCTCCGCCTTTACGTAGGCCTTTAGTTTATCTAGTATTATAGTAGTTAGCCGAGCGACTAATTTATTAATTATATTAAGCTAGTAAGTAATAGCCTTATCTATAGTTATAGTATTAATACCCTTAGAATTTAGCTAATCTTAATAGGTATAGAACCGATCCTTTAGCGAGAAATAGTATTCTTTAATAGCGTTTAAACGACGCGTTCGCGCTACTACCTCCGCCGCTACCTCGTCGTCGCCTTATTTAATTATTATATAGTTACGCGTATAGTAAAGCTCGAATCCGGGTTTATTCTAACTATACGTCTATTTATCGTAATAGGCTTGCGTTAGGTAGTCGTAGATACGATTATTCGTAAATATATAACGATATAGTAGGATATACTTCTAGTAGAATAAATACTAGTAGCTAGCTAGATCGTCTAATTCGCGTACTTCGCCGTTATCGTAATCGACCTAGCCCTTAGCGTATTCGCGTATAATTAGCGCCTAGACTAGATATAGTAAGGTCTTTATCTATAGAAGGGTTATAATAATAGAATATAAGCGCGTCCGGAAGGTATATATAGCTACCTTAGTATAGTAATAGTAGCTAGCGCTAATATATATTATATAGTAAGCGATTTTACGTAACGAGAAGTTATTTATTATACGCTTACGGTTACCTCGCTTAATATTAGAATAGAACGACTCTAGCGCGTTAGTTATCTTATTTTAAAGTAATATAAGTAAGAATTCGTAGTAGTAGTTAGCTTATAACGCTATAGTAGCGTATAGTTCTCTAGCGATATAGTCGGTTTTAGCCTTATTTAGTACGTTCTCGCCGAAGGAGTTTATCGTTCGCGGTAGCGCGTTTACTATAGCGGTTAGTAACTCTATATAACCCGCCTTAGTTTTACGAACCTTTAGTATAGTAAAGAGGTATTAAAGTATCTTATTTAGTTTATCGCTATTAAATTATTCGTAGAGGGTAGCGTTAACGTACTTATAATAGAGAAAGTAAGAAACCTCTTATTCGTCTTCTAAAAGCTCTTAGAAGGCTATTTTAATAGTACGCTATTTAGCGCCGCTATCGTTAGTAATAAAGTAACGCGGCTACTATTATACCTAAACTTCGCGGTACTACCTCTTAATTATTCGTAGATAGGTACTAATAATATTACCGTCTTCGTTATAGGTTAGGAAGTAAGCCGTAGGCCGCTAGTACGTAGTAGAATCGCGTACTATTAGCGTAAATAGCTTCTAGTCTAAGTAGTTCGTTTTATACGTCGCGTCTATTAAAATAAGGCTACTAAACTTTACTAGAACCTCTAGGTTATTACGCGACGTAAATATAAAGCCGTTAGTATCGTATTTATCGATATAATACCGGGTTTTAATATATTTATAATAGAGTAATTCTATAGAGTTAATTAGTAAAGTTCTAATTCCGAACTAGCGCGGTCCTAGCGCGGCGCTAGTAGGTCGTACCGAGAATGCGAGCTAATTAGAGCGCGTAAAAATTTTCGAACTTTAAAATTAAACTTACTCTCTCGATACTATATAGTAAGTTTAGTAATCTAGATATTAACGCTATTCTTACCTCTATATCGAATACTCTATTAGAAGAGGAGGATAAGATAGGTATAACGCGTAGTAGAAGTAGAGGTAATAAGTAGGAACTAACTAAGTTAATTATATTAGTTAGTTATAGGTTATATCTTACTCCTAAGATAGGCATTAGCTAAGTTATGTAACCTAGTGTTATATAACCTATATTACCTAATTCTAATCCCTAAAGTATCTCTTAGAATATCTAGCTAGACTATACTTTCTAATACTCCTACTTAGGCTAGATAGTCTTCTACCTATATTTAAATCTATCCCTAAATTATAATAAGTTATTAGGTGCTATAGCTATATAGTTAGAGCTATATACCTAATCTATCTTAGTTCGATTCTAAGGTCTAGTATCGTAAAATAGACGTGCTTAGAAGTTTGTCCTCTCTAAGAGTTTATCTATTTTATTTTATCTCTTCCTTAGGCTTTTCCTTTTAGACTATATATAGATTCCTAGATTCTAATTACTTATTAAGTATAGCAAGCTACTTCTTCTATAGTATAACTCCTAGACTTAGTATCTTAATTAAGAATATTACGATAATATATCTTAATTAGGTGTCCTCTTTTACCTACTTTCCTAAGGTCTAGAGTTTAATCTATAGTTAGGGCAGGAATCTTTTGCCTTTCCTTATATAAGTTAGAGTTATCTTATAAACTCCTAAAACTATAGCCTATTCTTTAGTTTAGTTAGGCTATTAGCAACTATCTCTTTTATTAGAATATATTCTACTATAACCTTCCTCTACTACTAGAGATGTCTAATATAGTTATATATAATATTAATATATTTAGATCTCTTATAGGTATATATATCCTTAATAAGGGTTAAAGCTACCTAATTGTCCCCTATAATTTATACTAGTATTAGCTCTTTTACTATATTAGGATAGGCTTTAATAGTTAGCTAAAATAGGCATTCTCCTACTAGCTCTATATAGTTTATCTCTTTTAAGAGAGCTACTAGGAATTAAGATTGCTTTATATATATATTTATAGCTATATACTTAGCTTCTATTATTAATATTATAATAGACTTTTGCTTCCTACTTATCTAAGAAACTAGGGCTCTATAAAGGAAGAAGATACTTCTAAGGATTAAGACTCTATCTGCCTTATCTATTATATAGTTAGAGTCTAAATATCCTATTAGCTTTCTCCTACCTCTTCTAAATATTAACTTTAAGTCTTAGGATAATCTTAGGTACCTTACTAGTTTCTTTAGAGCTTATAAGTATCTCTTAGCTAGGTCTAAGATATATAAGCTTAGCCTTCTAAGAGAGAAAGCAATATCTAGTCTTATTATAACTATAGGCTATATCTAGGTACTAGTTTAGCTTTAGTACTCTATTCTGTTCCCTCTCTTATTATATAAGCCTATTAGTCTTAGACTATTATAACTATCTATTAGTAAGAGAGTTAGGTTAGCTATCTCCTTAGTTATTCCTAGCTTTACAAGGTTCTCCTAGATAAAGTATTCTTAATTAAGCTTTAAAGTTCTAGCTTATCTATCTCTTATTAACCTTATCCCTAGGATTTTCTCTAGTTCTTTAAGATCCTTAATCTTAAATACCTTGCCTAGCTACTCCTTAAACTAAAGTATATCTTCTAGCTTTAGTACTATAATTAGGATATTATCTATATATATTAGGATTAAGATGTTCCTTTCTTTATAAATAAGAAGGTATAGGTCTACTTCTAATTATATAAACCTAATCTATTTTAACTTTAAGATATAGAGTTTGTTCTAGTCTCTTACTACTTGCTTTAGTCTATATAAGCTTCTTAGAATCTATAGGACTATATTAGGTAGAATCTTAACTCTTAGTAGTAGAATTATAAAGATTTCTTCTTAAAGTTTACTCTTAGTAAATATATTATTTATATCTACTTAGTAAAGTTCTAGATCCTTCTTATAAACTATAGCTATAAATACTCTTAGGGTATTATGCTTAACTATTAGTATAAAGGTCTCTTAGAAATTAACTCTAAATTTCTAAGAGAAACCTCTTATAACTAGTCTTACCTTAAACTTTTTAATAGCTCTACTAATTAATCTCTTTATATTAAATACCTACTTAGATGTTATAAGGTTTGCTCCTTTAGGTAGAATAACCTCTATTTAGGTATTATTACTTCTTAATATAGTTAGTTCCTTTTAGACTATATCTTCCTATATATATTCCTATTTAGAATCTTAAATTACCTCCTTATAGGACTTTAGAATAGGT
Organism: Cercospora zeina; assembly: GCA_022702355.1. Taxonomy (NCBI): domain Eukaryota; kingdom Fungi; phylum Ascomycota; class Dothideomycetes; order Mycosphaerellales; family Mycosphaerellaceae; genus Cercospora; species Cercospora zeina. The sequence goes on from JAKLWX010000005.1 coordinate 4,906,795, forward strand.
ACCTCTTATCTCTATATAGAGGCTTAAGGAGTAATTGCTATAAATGCAGACTCTTAAACCTCTAATAGGGCTTCCTAAATCTACTCCTACTCTTAGCCCTAGACTTAGCTAAGGAATGCCCTATAGTACTTAGTAGTTAGCTCCTCCTTCTATTTATATTCTCTCTATCTTTTTTAAAGTACTTGTCTTATTACTATACTATAAGCTTTTAGCTCTAGGCCTAGTCCTTTATCTAAGATAGATCTCCTTCTCTTTTAGCTATAGGTCTAGTCTTAGTTCCCCTCCTAATCTCTATATCCTTATAGGTCCTACTATATAATAGTTAATACTTTTACTTTAGAATATAGTCTCCTACTAGTACTAGAAATAGCTTATCTATTAATTTCCTAGCTTAACTTAGGTAGTTTAGTAGTTCTACTTTTCTCCTACTAGGGTTATAGTTCCTTAGAGTTTTCTTCTTCTAGATTCTCTATCCTCTAGTACTCCTCCTTATCCTTTAGTAGAGGTAGTAACTATATAAAGAGTATCTAGCTAGGACCTATAGGTTTAGTTGCTATAGCTATAGGTATAGTAGTTATAGGTAGTATAACTACTATTAGCTTCTTTAGAGGTCTACTAACTAGGTTCTTAATAGGTATATTACTTACTTAGTTAAGCTTAGGAACATTTAGCTCTATATCTCCTCCTTTCTTATACTTAAACTAAGTAGTAGTACTATAGGCTTTAATAGCCCTTATATTAGGCTCCTAGAAGAGCTATATTTTAGTAGTATTAGAAACATACCTAATAAATATAGTATCTTTGCCTCTATTTATTAGTTTATCTAATCTTATCCTAGCTAGCTAGGACTTTAGATCTATATAGACTACTACTTTATAACCCTAAACTCTAAAGTATAATATAGAGGGTTAAATACCTAAAAACGCTTCCTTAGGTAATACCTTAAATCTATTAATTTCTAGGCTATTAGGAAGAGAATTTCTAATAACTATATAGGCTACTAAGGCTTCTAGCTAGAATTTAATAAGTATATAAGCATCTTCTAGTATTGCTCTTATATAATCTTTAGAGGTTTAGATTAACCTCTTAACTACTCTATTCTAGATAGAGTTATATACTTTAGTTATATAGAAGGAAATTCTATATTCCTTCTTCTACTACTTTAGTATAGTAAGAAGCTCTCTTGCTTTATTACTCCTTATAATCTAGAGGGGATTTCCTAATTATAGCTTAGCTTTTACCTTTTAGTCTCTAAGGATACTTAGTATATCTTCCCTAGACTTTATTAAGAAAGTCTACTTCTTTCTTAAGAAGTTATTAATAATCTTAAGCTACTATTTATATCCTAGTCTTAAGATAAGTAAAGGGCTATAGATATCGATAGAAATAAGAGATAGCCTTTAAGGCTTTCTCTTAGTTTCTTTCTCTTTATATTTTTTTATCTTTACTAAGGAATATACTTTATAGGGCTAGTATTCCTTTAGAATAGGAATCTAAGCCTTTAAGTTAGATACCTTATATAGGTTTCTAAGAAGACCCTCTTTAAAGTATATAAGTCTTCTATACTAAAGCTCCTACTATTCTTAGAGTATCTCCTAGGCTTTAAAGGTATAAGCTTTATTCTCTTAATTCTAATTAAAGTATAATAATATAAGCTCCTATAATATATTATTAATCTCCTTAATAAATAGTACTCCTCTTAATAGTTTTATTTAGATAACTAGTTTCCTAAATAATAAAATAAGTATAAATCTTAGTAGTTAAATACTATACTACTAGCTAAATTAGCTCTAGGAAACAAGATTGACTCCTAAGTTAGGTATAAAGAGAATATTCTTAAGTATAATCTGCTTTCCTCTCTTTCTACCTATTACTATATTCCCTATATATATAGCTATTAGATAGCTACCTCTAACCTTAATCTACTTTTTCCTCTAAAGGGGTTTTAGCTCTTTAAAAAGTAATTCTTAGTTAGTTATATATAATAAGGCGCAAGAGTTAAGTAGCTATCTTAATAGTATATACTTGCCTTTTGCCTTTATAGTTAAGTATATAACCTTATTTATATTATTATCCTCTAATAGGGATTAAAATACTTTAGATGTTACTAAAGGTTCTATATCTTCTTAAGTAGTATAAGCCTTCTTAGAAAACCTTCTTAAGCTTTATCTTTTCTTAAGAGATTAGACTTTTAGGTTAAGTTTCTTTATTATATCTTTTAATATCTCTTTATTTAGTAAGGATCTCCTTTTAAAGCTACTTTCTTTAGGTAGTATTCTTCTCTTTTCTACCTTATAGTTCTATTTTAGGTTAATAGTTCTCTTAGCTTTATTAAGGTATAGATACTTAGTAATACCTCTAAAATATTCTTAGTTATATAGGTAATATTTTAGTTTTATACCTTAGATCCCTCTTTTCTTAGTAAATATTACTATTTCTTAGAACTAGTACTTATACTATATTAACTCCTCTACTTTAAGGAGTTAGAGGATTTCCTTAGGATCTAGGTCCTTTTAGGCCTAAATAGTTTGCCTTATACTTTTATACTCTACTAGGAGTATAAAGAGTAGATGCTTAATTCTTATACTAGGAGTCTTATAGTATAACTCCTTCTTATTAATCTCTATAATCCTCCTTTTAAGGTTACTAAGGTAAACCTATAATTTCCTAATTATATCTCTTAGTTCTATCCTAAAGGTTATAAATTCTTAGATAATACCTATTATATAAGCCTACTAGACCTTACTATACTTCTTATATAGTTTTGTCTAGATGTTATATACCCTTATCTTATCTATTACCTTATCTTAGTTATCTATATTAAGGCTCTTTATTAAGATATATATTGCCCTTATATTATCCTTCTACTATTTTAGGCTAAATTCTAAAAAGGCTATAGCCTTTCCCTTACTTAATAAGGCCTTAGATAATTCTAAGGGTAGGGTAAGATTTATTAACCTCTTTAAGTCTAAGATTATCTAGAAGATTTCCTTTCCTCCTAGAATGTTTTCCTATAGCTTAAACTAAAGCCTCTAGTTCTCTCTTATTAAGAGAGGTGTCCTTCTCTTACTATTCTTACTTATTAAATCTATTTCTATAAAATTAAATAAATAAATCCTACTCTAGAAAATATAAGCTCTTTTAATCTAATAGTAGTTTCTAGATAGCTGCTTTCTCTTATTACTAAGACTCTTCTCTCTTAGCTAAGTTAGTTAGGTTCTTAAGTAGAGAACCTCTAGAAGATCTACCTTCTTAGAAGGGTACTACTAGCTAGTTCTAAGGTATTAGTAGTACTTAGTACCTAGGCCTAGTCTTATTCTTTTAGGTACTATAGTCTAAGGCTAATCCTTTCCTCTTTATACTCCTTTAGTATACCTCTCTTTTAAAGTAGAGTATGCCTTACTAGGCTTTTCTCTATCTTACCTACTCTTTAGGAACTTCTAGTTAGTAACTAGGATCTTCTAAAGCTTCTAGGTAGTATAGATAGAATATGCCTCTAGTCTCCCTTATACTCTTTTCCTACTTCTCTATCTAGTTAATACTATAGGTCCTATAAGAGGTAATAGGTATTACTTTAAGGATAAGAAGGCTAACTCTTTCTACTTAGGACCTCTTTATAAACCTAGGCTTATAACCTATCGAATACTCTATTAGAAGAGGAGGATAAGATAGGTATAACGTATAGTAGAAGTAGAGGCGATAAGTAGGAACTAACCGAGTTAATTATATTAGTTAGTTATAGGTTATATCTTACTCCTAAGATAGGTATTAGCTAAGTTATATAACCTAGTATTATATAACCTATATTACTTAATTCTAATCCCTAAAGTATCTCTTAGAATATCTAGCTAGACTATACTTTCTAATACTCTAGCGTATTAGTCGTTAGAGAACTTCTTTATAAATTCCCTAGTAGTATTACGTACGTATATACGATTAAAGCCTACGCTACCGATATCTAGGAGACGCTAATACTATACTCTTAAATTCTTACTTATAATATTATCTTTTACTTAAGAGGTACTATATCCCTTCTTAACCTTACTACTAATATAACTTCTAATTATACTATTTAACTTACGAAGGTTAGAAGCCTTTAAATTATAATTATAATCCTAATAACTATAGCCTTTCCTAGTATCCTTAGGCGCTTTAAAATAGTATAATACCTCCTTAATAATTCGTATTTCTCTACTAGAGTCTAGTATTTCTATAGCGCTAGGTTTATTCTTATCGTAAGGCTCGTATATAGTAACTATATTTAGGCGCGCCTTATAGAGGTTACTATTGCCTTTAGTATTAATTAGTATCTTATTATTACTCTTCTTCTTTAGATCTATTTATAATTTATACTATTCGCGGCTATACTAATACTTAAATTTATACGTACGCGTTAACTTTACCTTCGATAAATAATTAGTACTATTAGCGTACTAGATATTATCTATTTATAGCTAGTAAGTTAATATCTCTAATAGCGTAATCTCGCGCAGTTCCTAATACGTCTTAAATATCTACTAATACTATAAGACGAGATTAGGTAGTTCGTATAGTAACGACGAGCCTTTACTACGATATTCTTTACTAGTCTATCTTAAGGCTACGACCCGATTATAACTAAGTAGCCGCGGCGGCGCGTTATTATCCTTATTAATAATACGCGCCTTAGTAGTAGTAGCTAGCTCTTCCTCGATAATAATACGCGACTTAGTAGCGGCGGCGGCTCGCTTATTAATAATACGCGATATAGCGGCGGCGGCGGCTCGCTTATTAATAATACGCGATACGGTAGTAGCGGCGGCTCGCTTATTAATAATACGCGACTTAGCGGTAGTAGCGGCTCGCTTATTAATAATACGCGACTCGGTAGCGGCGGCTAGCTCTTCCTTAATAATAATACGCGACTTAGTAGTAGTAGTAGCTCGCTTATTATAAATACGCGCCTTAGCGTCTATTCTAGCGAGCGTTAACTATAAATCGTCGTCCTTATTAAGCGCGTTAATATCTATATTAATAGGCGCGATAGGTACCTTACCGAATAGATCGTCGAATTTGCTACGTTCGATAAAGGCTACTATAGCGTCTATCTTATCTTAATACCTTATAGTAGTATTAAAATTAAAGAACTTTATAGTAGTAGTAATAGTAGTAGTAGACGCGATTCCGAACGAATTAAGAGACGGACAATTGCTATTAATTAAGGGTAAGAATATAATAGATAATAGTAGAATCGTGCGATTTAGCAGCGGCGGTAATAATAGAGGTAGCGAGTATACTAATAGAATAGAAGAGAGGGAATAGTATGCGACGCAACGATAGGGGCTCATACTAATTATATGGGGAATGGTCTAGGCACGCGCTTCAAAGCCCGATTCTCAATTGCCGCATTTCGCCTCCTTATATGCAGCGCCTGCAAGCATGTGCATCTCCTCCGCGTTGGTGAAGATGGATCAGCGACTAGTTATAGTTAGCGCGGGCTTGGAATGCAGGTCCTCCGTCCAGCCAGCGAGACTGCCAACTGCTTGGCGAGTGCTGTCCACTTGTCTGTCGGTCGGTCGTCCACCGCTTCTCCGCCATTAACTTAGCATGTCTGTATAGAGCGCGCCGACCGGCTCCTGCGCGACGATTATCTTGCGTGAGCATCGCATACCGCACACGTGACAGCGCCGACGGGATCGGCCTGCTCGCTCGAGCTCGTGTCCACGCGGGAGTGAAGACAGCACTATGCCTGGGCGCAATCGGCGAGTGCGCCTGCTGGCTATCGCAGCCTGCATCCTCACCATCTTCTTCCTCTACGAGCGCAATGCCGCGAGCTACGGCCTGTCGCCCTCACTGGTCGGCGGTGGAGCGGTGCTGAGGAGGCCAGACGAGGACCCGAACGCCTACACTCCACCCAAGGCACCCAAACCGCCCGAGCGGGATCCCGTCTACACGCCGCCCGCGGCAAAGCCCATCCAAGAAGGCCCAGTGGTCAATCCAGATCCGAAGCCCGAGACGATCGTAGTCGCCGAAACCACATCCTCGAGCAGTAAGCCCGCAGCTGTCGACGTAGCCGAGCCGACGACACCCGATCAAGCTGTGAAGGGCACACCGCCGCTTCCCACTCTTCCGCCGGCTGCGCAACATGTAGACGACGATGAAGACACGGGATACGGCGGATATTTGGAGGAGGTTCCGGGTGGCGGTCGGTTAGACGATCCGCCATATGTACGGCCAACATACAGCTCTCCGCCCCCCGTGCACTGGAGCAAGCAGCCGGAGAAATATCCCGTCACCTCGACAATACCGTTGCCCACTGGTACCGCCGCCCCTATACCTCGGATCCAGTCTGCCAAGAAGGGCGCAGACGTGGAACGCCTCAGGGCGATCAAAGAAGCTGCCAAACATGCTTGGGGTGGATATCGCAAATTCGGATGGGGCTTCGATGAAGTCAGGCCAGTCTCTGGCGAGGGCAAGAACAGTTTCAATGGCTGGGGTGCCACGTTGGTGGATTCGTTGGATACGCTCTGGATCATGGGACTCAAGGAGGAGTTTGAGGATGCCGTCAACCAGACCTCGTACATCGATTTCACAACGTCGCCGAGGAATGATATTCCACTGTTCGAGGTCACCATCCGTTACCTGGGAGGTCTGATCGCAGCTTACGATGTGTCGGGACAAAAGTACCGCGTTCTCCTTGACAAGGCCGTCGAGCTGGCAGAAATATTGTACAGTGCATTCGACACGCCAAACCGCATGCCGGAGACGTACTACTACTGGAAGCCGCAGTTCTCGTCGAATAAGCATCGTGCGAGCACTAGGGTAGTCCTGGCTGAGCTGGGCACCCTGAGTCTGGAATTTACCAGACTGGCACAACTGACCAAAGAGCCCAAGTACTACGATGCCATTGCCAGAATCACAGATGGACTGGAAGAGTGGCAGAATCAGACCAGGCTGCCAGGCATGTGGCCAATATCTGTGGACGCCAGTGGATGCGCGAAGCCTGTCGTATTGGCCCCGAGCAAGTCTAACAGCCAGGTTCCCGTTCCAGGAGGCGATACCTGGATGTTGACTAGTGAACCACTTCAAGCAGGTGTTGATGCAGCTGAAAAGGCTGAAAAAGCGTTGGACCGTGCGAGTAGGCATACTCAAGGCTTCACCGGCGATCTATCCGAGGATGTACCCAACCTCAAAGAAGCAGCTGCAGAACTCGATTCATTTGCCGAGGATGTGACTAACGCAGCTTATGCTAAGCTGAAGAAACGCCAGCTCGACGTTGACACAGCAGAAGACGAGGTCGCGGATCTGGTCGCTTCTGGGCTGCACAGGCCTGGCGCTTCCAAAGGAAACAAAGCAGCAGGATCTCTTACGGGTACAGAAACGACAGCGAGTAGTCAGGTCGCGCCAGCGTGGGAGGAGCCTGAGTGTGTTCCTCAAGGATTACGCTCACCGAGCATGAACAGTATGGAAACGTTCACCATGGGAGGGCAGAGCGACAGCGTCTACGAGTACCTGCCGAAGGAGTATCTACTCCTTGGAGGTCGCATGGACCAGTACAGGACCATGTACCTGGACAGCATGGAGCCCACGATAGAGAAGTTGATTTTCCGTCCAATGACTGCAGAGAACCTCGACATCCTCATATCCGGAGAGTTGTCGATATCAAAGAACTACACCACCAACGAGTGGTACGAAACTCATGTACCCAAAGCCGAGCATCTGACATGTTTCACCGGAGGCATGCTGGCAATGGGTGGCAAGATCTTCAACAAGCCTGCGCATGTCGAGATCGGGCGGAAGCTGACAGACGGCTGCATCTGGAGTTACAACTCAACAGCGAGCGGCATCATGCCGGAAAGTTTTGTTGCCGCTGCTTGTGAGAGCAAGACTCAGTGTGAATGGAACGAAACGTTATGGCACGAGAAGCTCGATCCTTACAAGGAATATCGCGAGGAGCAGCGGGCCATATGGGTTGAGAAGTATGGTGAGCAGGCACTTCTCTCCTGGACCACGCCTTCTCCTGTACCCTACCAATCAAACTCCCAAACGAAATATGGCAGCCAAAGTGGAGGGCCCAACTTCCACGACTCTGGACCGTCATCTGGACATGGCCGCATGCCAGAGAGCCTGGTCTATGCCAACGATGGCCACCCCAATGTCAACACCAAAAATGGCGATGTGAGAAGACTAAAGGATGAGAACAGCTTCGGTACTGTGGAAGGTGCCAAAGCTGGAGTGTCGCATCCTTTGACCGGGGACGAAATGCAACTCAAAGACACCAGCAGTTTCGGCAATGTCAAGAAAAGGCAACTTGACGACGATGCAGCACAGCCACCGGCGCCCCGGCCGCGATATGTGCCGACCCCAGGATTTCCAACAGAAGAGAACGAAGAATTGGGCAGATCATCATTCGCGGACGACGACGACGACGACTCCTCCGAGGACAGCGTGCCCGCGCCCGCCCCCATAGCCGCACCAGAAGCCCATACGCAGAACGGAGGACGTTACGACCCCTACGAAGTGCACGCACCCATCTACACCCCACCCCCACCACCAACACACTCCGAATTCGTCAGGCAAAAAATCGAAGACGAACGCCTCCCACCAGGCTTCGCTCGCTACGACAGCAGAAAATACATCTTACGTCCGGAAGCCATCGAATCCGTGTTTTACATGTACCGCATCACCGGCGAACAGCACTGGCGCGACGCCGGATGGGAAATGTTCCAAGCCGTCGAACGGCATACGCGAACGGAATTTGGGCATTCGGCGATCGATGATGTGTCGAAAGCTCACCCGGAACATGTTGATGGCATGGAGAGTTTTTGGCTGGCGGAGACGTTGAAGTATTTTTATTTGTTGTTTGATGCGGAGGAGAGGTGGAGTTTGGATGATTGGGTATTGAATACGGAGGCGCATTTTTTCCGAAGGCCTGCGGCGTAGGCAGTCAACGTGGAGGTGAAAGGAGGATGTGTTGGATTTGATGAGGAGATGGAATTGATTGTTCTGGGAGTGAATGATTGGATTGGAAGTTGATGGGCGTGTGAGTTGAGTTGTTGGATTCGATTGGTTCAAGATTTGATCTGGCTGGCTGTCGGTGCAGCCAAGCTCCTCCGCACGAGCACGAGCACAAGCCCATGTGGACATGAACATGAAAGAGGGTTCTGTTGTTACAGCTGGAAGGAGGAGGAGAAGAAGAAGAAGAAGAAGAAGAAGAAGAAGAAGAAGAAGAAGAAGCAAGAAGAAGAAGAAGGATAGGAAGAAAGAGAAGAAGGAAATGAAGAAGAACGGATTCAAGATACCCCGAAGGAGGGAGTTGGGTTTCAATTTCTGAATGTAAGGGCTTTGGCTTTGGCTTGGCATAGCGAGGAGTTTTTTTTTCCACGAGTGGGTGGCGGAAAATTTAGTAGTTGTAGTTGTAGTAGTAGTAGTAGTAGTGGTAGTAGTAGGAGGAAAGAGTCATTATCATTATGATGAAAGAGATGCACCATGTGCTTCGGTCGGATGGTGCCAGATTATGTTGTGCGAGGACGGGATGAAGAGGCTCGCGAGTTGCTAGGGTAGGAGCGAGCGGGACGACCTTCTTCGCAATCTTGATTGCTGTGCCGTGTTTTGCAGGGGTGAAGTGGCGGGTGGACGTTTGGTTGGGATGGATGCATCTGTGCGTCGGCGGGGAGCCTGGGATGGGGAAGGAGGTGTGGTTGTACAGCTTTGGACGAGAGTAGAGAATCGTCCGTATCTCGTGGGGTCGTTTGGTTCTTGTTGATCTTCCTCGAGCAGGTGCTTGAATGTTGAGCGATTTGGTGTGGAGTGGACGGGAGGGGATGGTGGTGTGGTGTTCGGATGAGATAGGCGAGGAAGCATTTGAAGCGATGTAATAAGTGCACGCGGAGATGAAGCGTGCTTTCTGACGTTGTGTGATGTGAGAGGGAGTTCTTGGCATTCGGAGAATCGTCCGCGAGCACGTGCATGCACTGTCGCTCTGTACAACACTCCGAGGCTTCTCAGCGTTGTCGCCTCGAGATCCTGAAGAGGCAATCGTACTTCATCGTGCTGCCAGGGATTGTACATGTATTCAGTAGTCTCGAACGTGCCAAGTCGTGAGAGGCAGCTGTGGGCAGAACAGACTCATCGCACTGCGTGTCGGGGCAATGTTCTTGGGATGGACGAAGAAGCCGTCGTACCGACTGAAGAGATAGAAAGGGCGACATGGCCGGCCGGCAATAACGATGGAGGAACAGTGGTGGGTGGCATTGGCGTGAATGTGACACGCATCGCATCGGCGGCTTGTGATGAGCGCCAAGCAGCGGGTCCGATCTGACATGTCAGATAAGCGAGAAAGACTGTTTCGCGATTCCGCTCATCACTGCCGGCACGGGGCAGACGGCCGCCGCCTTTGCCCTCGCGCTGCTGCACGACGATCGAAGGTGTAATCTGGTGTCCTCCACCGGCAAGAATCAGAACCACCATCTATCGCAGAGCAGGCTCCGGTCCGCTTCCACCCGGGAAGGCTTGGCCGTCTAGCGGCATCCTGGCGAGTTCACAGGAACTCTGGCATGACGGATCGGATGAACAAAGCGAGGTCTGCCAATCTGCACAGCGCCATCCGGACCTGACGCCGGACAGCATTCACACGGCAGGCCATACATCGGGCCAGGCATTGTGGTGCAGCTCGCTGACAGAAGCGCAATGGGGCAAGGCCCAAGACAGCAAAGCGATCGAAAATCATGGAGCTTGCGGCAGTAGCGGGGACAGATCTCAAAGGCTATCTCGTGCCACGCCGCACACGCCGCCAATCACCGTGTGTGCCGCAACGCAATGTGGGACGCCGCGCACACGGCCTTTGGCCCCTCGGACACCGCGCCCGCTCGCTTGCATTTGCAATAATAACGCTCGGGGTGGAGAAGGAGAGAGACGTTAGCCCAGGGTTGTCAGAGCTCGCGAATCGCTGGCCCGTAGCCTCGTAGGAGGTAGCCCGCCTGCCCGTTTATCTCCTCCTCGCGCGCCGCCTCTCTCTCTCCCTCTTCATCATTCACACTCCACACTCACCACCACCGCCACTGCTCCAGCACCAGCACCAGCACCACCACCACCACCACCACCACCACCACCACCACCACCACCACCACCACCACCACCACCACCCATCATCACCACCACCACCACCGTCGCCGCGTCTGCGCTGGACAGCCTCTGTTATTAGACAGACCCCCGCCGTCGCCCGCACCTGCCCGATACAAGTGCACCACGGCTCGCCACCCCCATCGCCCCGCTTTCGCACGCGCACGCATCCTTGGACTCGGGACATCGCTACCGCTGCGCCTCCGCCAATCCCATCCTCCTCGTCCCCCGTACGTTCCATTCTCGCTCCTCTCATCACACTACACATCTACACCCTCCACAAACACAACACACTGACTCGCTCCGGCCTGCAATCAGCATCGCTCCCGCTGCCGAGCCATACCGGTCAGCCACCATGCCGCCCATCCGCACCATGCCCATCGCGAAGCCCGTCCGCACCGAGCGCACCCACGAAGAGAACCAGGAGAGGTTCGTATCATCGCGTCTTCCTCCCTAACACGCACACTCACACCCGCACAGAGCCTACATTGCTGCATCACGGCGGAGCGACCGCAGCTTGGAAGCCCGTGTCGAGTCAGCACGACGCGCTTCCGAGATTCACAAGAAGCGCACCGGTCGCTCACTGCGTGTCCGAGAAGAGGACGTGATGAACGAGGAGATGTATGAGGAAGAGGATGATGACCTGCCCATGCAGTTTCGAAGAATCAACGCATTAAACCCCGGCTTCGCCTACAGCGCTTTCAATGAGCGTGTCAACAGCTACCTCCAGGGTCAAATTGGCGTCCGAAACTACCTGCACCAAGCCATATACCAGGCGAATCAGAACTACAATGCCAACCAGATGTTCAATCCCATGCTGCAACAAAGCGGTCAGCAAGCGTGGCAGATGGCTATGCAAAACAATCCCTCAAACCCAGCACACGCCCGCTCGGCATCGATAGCCACTCCACAGGCATTCGCCAGTCAACAGCAGTCATCACCTGATGCGAAGCCAACCACACCGGATGCCCAACAATCAACCTCGACTCCAGTCCCTCCTGCTACGAGGCCATCGCCTGAACATCGCCGACAGAGTTCGACATCGATTGCTCCCGCACCTCACACCACACCGCCACAGACTCCTGGCCACTCAACTCATCCCGTAGCCTCGCCATCTCTCGAAGGTCCACTGACCCTCCAGCTCGAGCCCAATGTTCAGCAACTGGTAGATGGCCAGCAGGTCGCTCTTGGTGTGCAGTCGTACATGATGTCCACCGGAGTACCAATGCCGTCAATGAACTACTCGTACAACCCCAATGGCAAGTCAATCAAGCGTGATTCCCCGATTGGTCGTCATGCTGGCCTGCAACAAACACTGTCTCCGTACAACATGCACCACGATATTTCCTCGCGACCACTGTATCAGGAGCCAATGTCAGCCACAAGCGCGCCCGGTGCTCTCGACTACAACTTCGGCTTCGACATGCTCAGCGCCGATTTTGGAGACAACTTCACCCCTGCCGCTGATTCCAAATTCCCGTTCGAACTGGACTTCAGCAGCGGCCCACACACAGGAGATGCCAACAACAGTGGTCAGGTCACACCCGCAGGTCTGGAGGCGAGCTGGAACCCTGATGACTTCTTCAACTACCCAGCATCCGGTGAGTGAGACGGAGCGTGCTAGCACAATTGGACATTACAACATCACACCGCACGTACAGGCTTGCGGAGCACAATGTATGCAAAATTTCGGCGCTGCGCATGCACGTCTCACCTGGAACCCAGTGGCGCCTTCGCAAACTTCCTCACTAAGCCCATCATGGCAACGCACTCGTGCAGGAACCGAAAAAAAAAAGCCCCGGCCAGAATCTGCAATCATCGGCGCGGCTGGCTAGCTGTCGGGCAACCAAAAGTACTCGACCCCGTCCGGCCAAATTTTGCCGAATTTCCACATTGTAATTCCTACAGCAACGAAAATCGCTTCTTCGGGTTTGTATTATTACCATGAAATCTCAGGCGACAACATTTCGTCAAGAGTCCAAAAGGGCGGAGAAGAAGGATTCGCCGAGGAATCATTTGAAGAAGGATCAGGAATAATCACGAAGAAACGAATCTCTTTGAAGATACCAAATCACAACATGTAAGGAGTTTGGGGGAATGCGCAGTTTGGTATTCTAGGAAAGGGAGGAAGGGATTGTTGGCCTGCGAAAATTCCGAGGATGGTTCTCTGATATCTGTCGGCCTCAACGCCAAAAAAGAAACAATGAATCTCGATCAAATTCCGCTCTTGATACTATTGTTTTATTATTACATACCACGAGTGATGCAAGAATGAGATACTCGTCGTCGGATGTGTCTGAAAGCTTAAGAAATCCCTCTTAGGACGTAAGGTAATAAGCTTACGCGGTACCCGTAAAGAATTTCTCTGGTTCATAAGCTTTGAGGCTTGTGGGGGGTTTTTTTTGGAGATGAAGTACCGTGGTTTTGATAAGTGGGAAAGTGGGAGAGTGGGAGAATGGGAGAATGGGAGAATGGGAGAATGGGGGATGGGAAAGGGAGAAGAGAGACGGGAAAACTGGAAGAGGTGAAGAGATGAAGAGGAGACAGAAGCAGAAGCAGAAAAAGCAGAAGAGCAGAAGAGCAGACGCAGAAAAAGCGGAAGCAGAAGTAGAAGTCGAAGGAGAAAGCGGAGATGAGATTTTCCGTGTCATGAGTTCCTGGATGTACGGTCGATATGTTCGCGAGCTGCTGCTCGCGCGTTTGAGTACATGTGTATATAGATGGATGTTACGGGGAAGAATATGGAGAACAATACGAAGGAGGGAGGTAGAGGCTTAAGACGCAATGGGGGTGTCAGAGAATACAAAGAACAAGAAGTGTCGGTCGATTATAGCCAGCTGCAGTTCCAGCGAAAAATATCGTGGAGGTCGGTCGCAGAGGTTGATTCCAGGTCTGCTATGGTCAAGCCAGAGTTCTATTCAAAGTCGCTTGTATTATCCAGCTCGTAATGTCCACAGACGATGGATGCCTTCTAGCATACCCGCAGCAGGTGGATGCCGCAGACCGTGCTGCGACGCACTGCTATCACAGCTTTTTGCTTCCAACCTGCCATACCTTAACCTTCCTCACGCACGAATGCTCTATCTGCTGTCATCAAGATACTCCGCACCCCAATACCGAGTCATTGCCAACGCCAGTACCTCCAATACACGCACCTATCATACACACACCCATCACCGAAAAAAAGTACCCTCCACCCAGCTCTTATCATGCCATCCTTTCCAATCCCACGGAGGCTTCCCGACGAGTCCTCTGGCTCACCACACAAAAACAAAAGGACCTTCGTCCCGACCAAGTTCGCATTCTTGCTGACCACAAAAAAAGTTTCAACCAACCAACATCCTCTCTCGCGCACGGAAGCCCACGGAAGCGAAAGCTCATCCAGGCGCCGTCCAGCGTCGTAGTCGTAAGTATTCTTATATGTCGACCACAACTCCTCTCTTCCCTTCCTTCCTTCCTTCATTCATCGTGCTCCGCTCGCCCTTCGTGTGCAAAATTATTCTTTCTTCGCCATCAACACCAAAGACAACAGCACCAGCAGCACCAGCAAAGATGGACCACCAGACCACGAGCCTCCACTCTGGCATACCCTCCTCCTCACTCACAAGACGAGCTTTCTTTCCCGCGTTCGTCCACGTGTCAGGAAGAAATTCGACCCCAGCCAACGCCAACGACAGTCGATACGCGTTGCCCGCGATCATCGTTCCGAGCGTGCTGATTCTCGTACTCGTCTTGGCTGCTCTGGCATTAATTCTCTTGCGCCGAAGAGCATTAAACGAGCACAGGTACGTTCTGTCTCCAGTGACCCGATTTGCCATATCCTTGTGCGTGGCGCTGCGTCAGATGACAAGAAAGCTGATAATTAACGTACATAAGAACGAACGACGCCGAGGCCCAGGAAAAGACTCGTCATCTCCGCTCTCCGACAGCGACTCCAACGACACCAACTCCTCCTCCGCCGACGACTCCAGTCGAAGACGAGAAGGAGGTGGTGCAAGAAGAAAAGAAAGATCATGATGATAAAAATAATAATGATACCACCGCCAACAACGGAATCGGCATGGCATGGAGGCCTTCCCCGTCGATATGGCGGCAGTTGTCAAGCTGGCGAAGCAGACCTGTCTATCGCGCACACTGGGACAGTATTGGACCGATGGACTGTCGTCCCGAGTGGCTACGTAAGCAGTGTGCTGCTGAAGCTGAGCTTGAAAAGGGGAAATGTGGTGGTGTTAGCGGAAGTTTTTCTTCTTCTTCGTCTTCTTCTTCTTCTTCTTCTTCTCCTTCCTTTTCCTCGCAGCAGCAGCAGCAGCAGCAGCAAAAGGAACAGAAGGAACCGGTGGAGCTTCCGGCGGCGGCGGTCGAGTTTCCTGTGCCATGGCGATAGATGGATATATCGCATTTCATTTCCCAAAAGCGAGGAAGTTTTGGTCCAAGGAACTCGTAGAACGAAGTCTCGGCAGTTTTGTAATGGCGAATAGAAGGCGGTCCATGTTGAGTAAGGATGAAAAGAGCGCTGGGTGGAAGGAAGGATCAAGGCTACGTACGTAGCCAAAAGAAAAAGTAACGAGTCATCGATCTGAATCCTTTTATGAGATTCTTTTTTTTTCAATTCCTTTCTGGGGCCTCTACAGGGGGGGGATATCAGCCAGATTTGCGATTCTTGCAAAAGGAAATCCAGAACCAAGCCCACCTCTTGATCGATTTCGTCCGTATCTTGCGCCTGTTTCCCGGAATATTGCTCCCTTCAAAGCTACAAGGTGCGGTTATGGACCAGACTGTGCATGGTCTCCATATCCCAGAAGCAACCCCTTTCCCTGCTACGATTCCGGCTATTTCGCTGGACTGCCATGGTGTCTCAGCGTGCGAGCCGACCCTGGTGCGAACCAATCGTAAATTGACGGTTTGCGAATCTGATCGGGAAATACTGCAACTGTTTTCGAAGTGAATCCATTTCTCTATTGTTCCAGCACGCGATGTGATTCAAGCGGAAATCATTAGAAACGACCCGGAAAAAGAAAAGCCAAACGCAAAGCCATAACAGTCCGCCTCGAACTGCCAAGAAGTAATTTTACGCACAGTTGTTGTCTTGTGAAGACTCGTGCAATTCGAGAAAATCAACCGGAGATCGACCACATGCGTTGTGATGAGAATACAGTTCCTCAGTCGGTCATGTAGAGTATAAAAAACACGCTCTCGGTCGGAGTCAAGACCGGAAGCCGGCGGACGAGAGGGATCAACCACGTTCATCCGTATCGAAGAGAGAGAGAGAGGGAGGCAGATAAAATCCCCTCAACCATAGGGAGTTTTTAATTCTACCAACTCTTCCCAGAATCGGAACGGTAAAACCGCCATTCATTGTTCGCATATACGGTTGGACTTAGCCCTGGCCAGTTCGATTGGGGCAAGGAATGATCCGGGGCGGAGCATCCATCTCTCTTCACCAAGTCGTATCCGAGCACCGTCTTGCAAGGAGTTAGTTGGTTTGAAAATATTTTCTTTCGAGCTGCACCTAGGAGCTCTGTAGAGGTCGAAGTTCCGGGTTCCATTTTTGGACCATATTCATGTTGTTTTGAAAAAAAATGTTGCAAAGTGTTCATTTTCCAGAACCGGTGACTCACTCGAAGCGTTGCCTGATGATCATGAGTGAATCCTCGGGTTCGCGCGACAGCTTCATTCTCCCCGAATAGCCGCAACTGCATTCCGACGCAACTCATCGCAACAAACTCTCAAATCGCAACTTGCGACAAGACAACCTGAAATGGCAAAGGGTATCAAAGCTTCGTCTCAGAAAGATGGCGCGCAACCCAACCGCGGAGAAAGACGCCAAGTTGTGAAGATGGAGAAGTCGAATGCCAGAAGGACGACCATTTCAAACCCAAAATCCGCGAACCTCAGCAAGCTTCCGACGTGGATGAAAATCGTCATCGCTGTGATTATCTTTACATACTGCGGCGGTCTCGGCCTGCTCGAATTTATTTCTGAGCATTCTCAAAACAAGCCACAATACTTTCTTGCTCTCGTTCCTCTTGTGGTGCTGAGCGTTGCGGGATATGGTTGGTGGTCCTGGAAATTTGCCGACACGGCCAAGGGAGGGAAGAGAATGCTGCGGCAGGGTGTCAGGCCGATGGAGAGGGTGCATGGCAGGTGGAGGACCCGACGAGGAGGGCCGGAATCGTTTATGCCGTCACATCAGACACAGGGACAGCTGAAAGCACGAGAGCCAAGTAGGAAGCACACCATGGGTGTTCAGCAGCCGGCACAGACCTCGGTTCAAGAAGTTGGGCAGTCCGGGCTACCTCAAGCGTGTGCTGTTTGACGGTGTAGCATTCTTCCGAGCTCACAGACTCCGGAGCCGTCGAGGAGTTGGCCAACACCGGTGGGAAGGTGGAGATTTTGAAGGTCTCCTCGCGATGTAGACACAGCGAATCGAGTGACCTCTCTCAACGTACGAGCAATTCGAACACGCCTTCCAAGAATCGCGTCCAGGTCCACAAATCTCAGATCCAGTACATCATCGTGTCCTCACATCCAGATCCAATCCCAATGCCTCATCAAACCCACACCCCCTCAATCCTCCTTCTCACCACCACCATCCCCATCCAAATAAACCTCCACCCCAAAAACCCTCCCAACAACCCACGAATGGCCCCCCACCCAAACCGGCCCACCCCTCCAAAAGGGCAAAACCTCCCCCTTCCCACCCCCATCCCCATCCCCCCTAAACTTCCTCCTCCCTTCGACCTCCCCAAAAACCCTCCCCCTCTGAAAACTCCCCACATCTTCTCCTTTCAACAACCCCGTCCTCACATCAGCCCCCAACCCCCACAGTCCAGCACACTCCATCATTCCCATGATTCCCAACCCTTGCTTCCTCGCCTCACTGACCAGTTCCGAACATGTGTAATCTTTCTTCTCGTCAATTGCCAAGTCTTCGAGGGGAGTCGTTCGCCAGGAAACTTTGGGGACGTGGATGGAAAGGCTGAATGAGCTGACGTTGCGGAGGAAGAGGTGCCGGCCGAGGGCGACGGCACAAGCGACGGGAAAGTCGAGGCCGAGGGCGAGGTTGCCTTTGATGCTGTCTTGGAAGCGGATTGTTTGGGAGTCGTGGGGGTTTCGGTTGGAGTAGAAGCCGAGGAGACGGTGGAAGGGCGGGACATGGGAGTCGGTGGATGACATGTGGGCTGTTCTGTGGGTTCCAGCAGGCTGAAATGAGAAAAGTGCGGAGGGCTCGAGGGCTTATATGCGAGGCTTGAAGAAAGCGTTTACATTGCACGAAAGAGGAAAACGACAAGCCATGTGTGATCAGTGCTTCCATTTCATCGACGTCACGATGTACATGCTACGCGCCGTGATGAAATATACGCGTCGTGATACGGTGGGAACTCCGAGCGGAGAACCTCACTTCTACCCTCTGCCTATACCAAAGTGGACTGCTCTGTATGAAAGTGTGTCCTTGTATCTTCAAGCTGTGTCATTATCAACCACCTCCGTCACCTCGCTTGCCAATACAGGTCACCCGCAAGTCTAGATGCAGAACGACGCAGCGACCACGACCAGAGCCAAGAGAAGCGAAATGGACTTTCCAGCAGCACTTCCAGTGTATGGAACGATCGATTGCGACGGGTTGGTACCTGGTGCAGTGGCCTGAATTTTTGTCAGCTGTGTTCAGGTCTCAATGTGGCATTGCCCAGCAAGCGGACCCAGTGCGATGCCCATCGCGGGATAAGACTCACCGTTGACAGAGTACTGTTCGTGGTGCTCGTAGCACTGATGCCCCCGGACACAGTGGTATGCGCGGTAGTCTAGGCGTTGTCAGAATTGTTGTGTTATTGTAGCTTCGGGAGAAGACTCTTACGCTGTTGGCAGCAACGGTGGAACCACTGGCGGTGCTCGAGATGTTGGCCGGAGCAGTCACAGTGCTGAACACGAACGAGGTGTATTTGACCACGGAAGTGGTTGTAATGGCGCTCGTCGTCTCGGGCGATCCAAGAGTTGAGTGCGGTGGTGCGGGTGCAGTCGGCGGAGTCGTCGAGGAGACAGCCGTGGACGAGGCCGGCTTGGAGGGGGCAGCTGTGGACGAAGCAGCCGTGGACGAAGCAGCCGTGGACGAAGCAGCCGTGGACGAAGCAGCCGTGGACGAAGCAGCCGTGGACGAAGCCGGCTTGGAGACAACAGCCGTGGATGAAGTAGCTGTGGACGAAGCAGCGGTAGACGAGGCGGCCGTGCTGGATACCGCAGCTGTCTTGGTGACGGTCACAGTCGAACCGGCGGGGGACGGACTGCTGGCCTCTGCGGAGCTGCCGAGAGACGCGGTGACTGGGCAGATGGTGGTGGTCTGGTCGACGACGGATGTGAGAGTCGGGCAGTCAGTGACGTCTGGACCGCAGGAGAAGACGGTCTGGACGCGAGTCGAGTAGACGACAGTTGCGCCGTTGGTGAAAGCTGCATGTGGATTGTCGCCGTCAGTTTCCGCACTCAGCAGTCGTCTGGACATGCTTCTCGCACCAAGGTCCGTTGAAGCGGTGGCGGCTGCTGCGACGCCTGCAAAGAGGGCGGCGAGGAGCATGTTGAGCTGCATGGTGGCGGTGGCCTTCTGGGCGGTGGTCGGACTGCTGTGTGCGAGGAGCAACGAGAGACGAGCGAACGGCGGCGAGGTTGCAAAGAAGTCGAGCAGAGGCAACAGATGCAGCGGAGAAAGAGCGTTGTTTGCTGCGTAAACAACAACCCGGAACATACGTCAACAGATCTCGGATCTCGGCAGGCCGCTGCGCTGGCGTTGGAAGTGAAGGCAAGAACACCACACAGGCGGCAGGCCTACGTTTCGCTGTTTCTCCAACACCTCTCTGCGGCTCCATCACGTCTCTTCGCCAGGCTGAAGAGCAGGGAGCAATTTCGAAATTTTCGAGAAAGCGATGATTTCTCGCCATTCATGATGCCAAATACATGGCCATCGTCAACTGCATGAGCAGGGAACCCTCTGTTTCTTCCGAGAATGCGAGGCGAGGCGATGCTCATACCCATTCCGTCACAATGTCCACCAGATGTTCTCCCGCCGCTCTCTGTCCACCGAAACACCCGTACGGGTGTGCCCATTGCTGTATGTAGCCTGTCATGGGGCGCTCTAGAATTGCTTGGTACGCTGCGGTCGCGAGGATGACGATGCTACTCCCGACGACATATGCTGCCCCCGGAGAGTGCCTGTCCTCCCGATCCTCCTTGTAGAAAAAATGCCAAGCAAAGTCCCACACTGCGAAAGTTGTCAGTGCAAGGTGCCACAATGTCTGAGGTTGATGCGGTGGAGAGTCGCTTTCCAGCGGCGACACTTACTGACAGTGTCGTGCGGCAGGCGCGTCACCCAAAGATGGGCAAGTGAAATCAGGGTTGGCAGATCAGGCGACATGTGAGGCCAAGTTGTGAAGAAGAGGTTCTTGAAGGCAAACAAGGTGACGACCGTGAAGAAGAGGAGAGACCGCGCTCTCGTTATGAATCGGAACCAATCGCACCAGGGGCTGATCGCGGGCGGCGGCTGAGGTCCATACGAAGAAGCAAATCTCGCCGCGAGTGCTTGGAGGAGCTTGTTGCAGTTCAACCAGAAAGGTCGCTTGTGTCTTCCAAGGAAGACAGAATCCAGGCACCACGGCTTCCACAATGCGCTCGAGTGACTCGCTCCGCAGGGCATCCATGATGCCGCCCGTGATGGAGAGGCGTGGTAGAAGAGGTTCGGGTTTGTTGGGAGACGGTGGAGGATGGCGTGAAGTGACGACGTCAGATTTCAAGCCATGGCCGGTGTGTGTTGCTTGCCCTTGCCCTTGCCGTGTGCCGAGTGACTGCTCCACGCGAACAGCGCCTGCTCATTCAGGTCCCGTTTTCAGCGCTTGCATCTTGAAAATCCGAGCAGTCGCCATGGCAGCAAATTCAATCGGTTCGTCTTCTGTTCCTGTTCCTCCCATCAGCTTCCAGATCTGCATCCATCACAGTGACTATCACAGCAGTATACATCAGCAATACACCCAATTCCACTGATCGAGAACGAGTAATTCCCAACATGCATACATTCAGCATCATCGCAGCGGCTCTCTCACTTGGGGCCGCAGCCAATGATGCTCCGACCAAGAAAAGCTGTGAAAAGCAGTGCAAGGAGGTCTTTATCAATCCAAAGCCATGCTTCTTAAAGTTCTGCAAGTCTGGTGAGCTAGTCAATTATGGAATCCGGAAGTTCTGTGCACTGACAAAACCAAGACCACCCTCCGCTTGCTGTTCGCAATGACAATCCAGCCACTGTCACGGTGATTGAGACCTTGATTTACCACGAAACGATCTGCCCGACTACATCGCAGGACATCGCCATTTCCACAGAGGCTCAGCCTGCCTCGCAAAGTACGCAGACTCAAGACTCTAGCCTCTCGATGGAGCCGCCGGCCTTTCCAACATATCACACTTCTGGCGTTCCGCCGGCAAAGACCTCACCATCGGTTGCAAGCACTTCTTCTCAGGGAGAACAAATCTCAGAATCCAGGAATGCTGAAGCACCGATTGCGAGCACGACGGCGCAAGAATCACCTTCATCTCAGTCGAGCAGTTGCGAGCTGCACAGTCCGCCCGAGTCGCCCAGCAACGCGGATCAGACTCCCAAGGCCACTTCCGCCGATGGTATTGCGGTGGGTAGTGCTTCTGCGAATGGAGCGAGCTTTGGGGTCATCATTTTGGGCATCGCGGCCATGCTGTGAGCATTTTCTGGCATTCTTCTGTCATGTAGCCTCTTGACATTTGCATAGAGTGGCGCTTCTGTCCCATTTCTTCCTCATAGGCTTTTTTCGTACTCGGATGCGTGTTGACTAAAAGGCTTCACTTGCTTCGCGTGACCATGTAGGTTCTAGACATGGAAATGGAAACGGAAGTGAAGACGTGGCGTGCACGGACCAACGGCTCATTCGGGACGATGACATGGCCGCTGCAGCTGTCGATCCGCCAGCTTTCCTTTGACAAACATACAAAGCAGCTGCCTGCCTGTGCCGAACATCAACAATTTTTGGGCATATCTAGCCATCTGGACGGACCTCTTGACTGACGGTCACGAACATGAGTCACGCGAACATGCCCACAGCATAGCGACCACACGAAAGTGACGTTCACGGAATCAGCCAACAGCGCACACGATGCGACTCGCATACTATGCTGGCGCCAGCACTCTGGCGGCAGCAGCATGTCTGCTGAAGGCATTCTCACAGCGACCCAACTTCTACTCGGCGACCGTCTATCTCTCGCAATCCAATGCCTGCCTGCTCATCCTCACGAATCTCCTGCTCTTGCTGAGCACGTCCTTCCTCTACATCCTCCAGCGCCTGCTGTTTGGGCCTCTACGACCGATCGAAATCGAACAGCTGAGCGAAAAAGCCTGGTATGCCGTCCTCGATACTCTGCTCGCTATGCCGAGCTTTCGAGAGGACGTTGGTGGCAGATTACTCGTCATGTTTGTGCTTCTCCTCGCAGGCAAGGTGTGGGGTTGGATTGGCGAAGGAAGAGTTGATGTGCTAGAACAAGGCCAAATGATGGGAGGTGCCAATAGCAGATTGTTCCACATCCGATTGGCAACAAGCCTGTTCATCTCGGTGGCATTCGCATTCGGCATGTTCAAATACTGCGTGGAAGTGGTGATAGAGGACCCACGGCCCGGCATGATGGTCATCTTCACCTTCGAATTCGCGATTCTCTGTGTCTTCAGCTTGTTCACCGCCATCAGATATGGTCTCGCACTGTGGGATATCAAAGTGATAGAACAGCAGACAGCCGCCGGCGTTGAGCTGCGGAAGGCAGAAATCAAAGCTGAAAGAGAAGCGGCCATTGCGAAAGCACGAGAAGAGGGGACCGAGATTCCGACATTCGACGAGCCAATCGATGTGGATGAGAACGAGGTAGACGTGCCAGGTTGGGAGGACAAGAGGAGGGTTCTGTTTGTTGTGGAGGTGGTCACAGACTTTGTCAAGCTGGTCATCTACATTTTCTTCTTCACCGTCAGCGTCACATTCAACGGACTTCCCATGCACATCATGAGAGACGTGTACATGACATTCGCGAGCTTCAGCAAGCGAGTGACGGACTACTTGGCGTACAGAAGAGCCACTAGTGATATGAACACGAGATATCCAGACGCGACGACGGCAGAAATTCGAGGAGACGCGTGCATTGTGTGCAGAGAAGATATGGTGGCTTGGGCTGAAGGAGAGGCCCAGGCTGTACCACAAGCAGCGGGGGCGAATGGCCAGCCAGCGGCCGCGCCGGCTCCAGCGCCGGCACCGACACGAAGAAGAGATGAAGGAATGCGCGCAAAGAAGCTCCCATGCGGGCACATATTGCACCTGCGATGTTTGAAGGCCTGGCTGGAGAGGCAGCAGGTATGTCCAACTTGTCGACGACCTGTAGTAACTGCGACGCCTGCTCCTGGAAACGCTGGAAACGGCGCTGCTCCAGCTCCAAATGGACAGCCCGGACAGCAGCCACCGGGACCACGAGGCAGGATCTTCAATCTCGGCCCACTGCGTATCGGGATGGTGAACGCGCCGCGAGGGCAAATACAAAATGTCCTCAACCAGATCAGGAACGGCGACGCACAAGCTGTGCAGCAAGCGCTCGATCCGGCAGGGAACCCCGTCGCAGGCGGTGCGCGCCAGCAACCAGCCACTGCACGAGCGCCGAGGAACCCCGCCGTGCAAGTGTCGACGAGCAGACAGCTCCTCCAACTGGAGCAGAGAATGATGCGCGAAGCCTTCAATCTCGGCATTGAGCGACAGCAACTGAACACTCTAAGGATGATGGAAGCTGAGATGGCAAGACTGCGCGCACAGTACATACCTGTCCAGCCTGCTGGTATGGCCAGATACCCGATGCCTGGATTCTCGCCGCAGCACCAGGTACCACATTCCGGGCAGCTGCACGGAAACCCAGCTCAACAGATGGGCACCGGGCATGAGCATCTTCCACCAGGCATGGTGTTGCCAGAAGGCTGGACCGTACTTCCGCTGGAGCAGACAGTGAACTTCGCAGATCCCCAGCAGAACGCCGGCGTGACAGGAACACAAGACTTGAACACCTGGGCCTCCCTTCCGCTCCAGCAGACATTGCATTCTGCAGCTCTCCAGCAGAACGCCGGCGTGCCAGGGTCAAGAGACTTGAATAACGGCGGAGCCGCGCAGCCTGTATCGCAAGCTCAGGCATCAGCTTCTAGTCAACCTGAAGTTTCTGGCTCGCGACCTCCAACATCCGTGGCGCAGCATGGTATCCAACCAATCACCACACGCTCACAAGGTCCAGTCAACGATCGAGGATCGCCCCTCTTTGTGCCTACGACCGCGTTATCTACGCAAGAGGGTACAACCAGTACGCAGCAACCTGATGGTGCGGCGCTACGTGCTGCTGAAGAACGAGGAGAAGCCGCGGGTCGTAAGTGGGCGGCTGCATTTGCAAGCTCGGACGACACGGCATCTTCTCTTCCGGGTACATCGACACGTGGCCGAAGTGCAGCTGGCTCGCCAGGAACAACAGAGGTCGTATCTGAAACGACTACCGATCAAATGCCTTTACAGACTCAAACAGAATCGCAAACTCCGTGGACTGATGGAGGTTGGTCGTTCAATACTCAGTCTGAGCGCGATACTCAGTCTGGAGGTGACCAACCGACAACGTCAGCAGATATGTCTGTACCGGCTACTCAAAGCGCAGATCAGGACAACTCTGAGCGGACTCAGAGTTATACGGGCAAGGGCAAGGGCAAAGCGGTAGAGGTGGAAGACGTCCCGGATCCTGACACTTGATATGAAAGTCTTCCTGTATGAAATACCTCTTTGGCATTGGCCGTTGAAGAGTATCAGATCCTCGTGCAGCGTTCTTTCCATAGTAGAGATACCACTTTTTGAATCACGACTCGATGTGATTGGACGAATGAGTACAAAGGAACTTTCCAGATGAAATGTCAGTTCATCCTTCGGGCAGAGCTCCAGTCTCTAGTCTCAGGCATTTTTCTCAGGCCAACAAATGACGCAAGTGGTTGTGGTCCGAATCCTGACGAGCCCTGACGAGCCCTGACTTCGTTCAATTAGGTCGACACTTCTGATAAAAATCAAGTCAAGAGCCTAAGGACTTTCCACAAACGCCTACTTCTTACCCAATCCCACTGACTGATGGTATTTTGGCCCCTTTCCACTCGGAAGCATCATATCATATACATGCCATGAGAAGCATTCAAGTACAACGACGACGATAACGAAAAAGGAAAACCGAAAAAGAAAAAGAAAACGAGAAAGGGAAAAGAAAAACGGACCAACAATGTCCACAGTCCCCCTCGTAGCAATCTCCCACTGCCTCATCCTCATCTCCCTCACACTTCCCACTCTCCTTTTCCCACCCGGCGCAGCTTTCGTTTTCCGCTGCGGGATCGCTGTCGCTTTGCATTTTCTGGCTTATTGGGCGTTGGCTCTTGCTGCTGCTGCTGCTGCTGCTGTTGCTTCCGAGGAAGTGGATGAGGGGATCAATAATAATTCGAGGTTGGAGAATCAGAAGACCATACGG
Source organism: Cercospora zeina (assembly GCA_022702355.1). Lineage (NCBI taxonomy): Eukaryota > Fungi > Ascomycota > Dothideomycetes > Mycosphaerellales > Mycosphaerellaceae > Cercospora > Cercospora zeina. The sequence continues at coordinate 4,932,457 of JAKLWX010000005.1, forward strand.
AGCAGGAACGCTCGGCAGGACCTGGTTCTGCAGGATACGACGAGTCCTGTTGTGGTGATTTCCGAGTATGAAAAACGAACAGGTGCGAGAGAAATCGCGCCAGATGTGAGACGGATTGGATCTCTTGCGGCGGGGTTTACGGTGGTTTTGCCGTATTTGGTTCCGAAGGAAGGGGATGCAGCGTTGGTGGTGGAGGTTCTGTTGAGGATTGTGGGGTTCTTTTCTGCGTGTAAGGTTGTGGATTTGGTTGTCTTGAGGGCGGGGAGGAGGGCGCCGCCGAGGTTGGTTGTGGTGGCTGTAAGAAGGGTCGATGGGATGGGAGGTACTGGTGGTGGTGGTGAGGAGAAGAAAAGTGATGAGAACAAGGAGAAAGAGATGGTTGATATGAGGAGTTGGAAGAGGAAAGTGGAATATGTCATCCGGATTTTGACCGAGGCGAGGTATTTTTCGTTTGATATTGCGATTGATGATCAGACGAAGCGGAAGCTTTGGCGAGAAAGGCATTCGAAGAGATATGAGCGGTTCTGGATCTGGGGGCCGAGGGTTGTGGTGCCGATCGCGACGTATTTCTTTCCGGTTCCGGAGTTGTTGATTTTGCAGGTTCTGGTTCTGGTGAACCTTGTTTTGGAAGTCGAGCATTATATTCTGCATCCTTTTTGCGCGAAGCCGATGTTTCTTGCGCCGTTCGCGGCTTCTGGTATCGGGGAGTTTTGGGCTGTGCATTGGCATCAGGATGCGCAGAGTTGGTTGATTTCGCTGGGCTATCGACCCTCGAAGTGGTTTGCTATGGAGATTTTGAGATGCTCGAAAATTGTTGGGAGCGCGGCGGGTGTTATGGGGACTTTTGCGCTGAGCGGGCTATGGCATGCGTGGTGTGCTGCGGTGCTTAGTGAGCGGCCTTGGTTGGCTGGAACGGGCATGTTCTTGGTGTTCATATCACAGGGGGTGGGATGCTTGTTTGAGAGGATGGTCTGGAAGGAGGATGATGCGGGATGGGTGAAGAGGGTGATCTGCTGGGCTTTTAGCATCGAGTGTGGTGCGCTGTGGGTGAGATGTATGCTTCCGACACTCAAGAAGGAAGTGCTTTGGATGGGGCCACAGTGAAACACATTGGAGAACGATTTGCAGATTCCCGTCAGCTCTGGATGTCTCTCTTGTATGCCGGCGCGGACCACCAGCGGGACTTCCTTGGGCTGCCACACGCTGGTGAAAGCTTGAGATCATCATACCGATACTGCATGGAACCGTGAAGAGCAGCCAGTCCTCGCCTTGAGTTAGTCGCAAGAACCTGTCTCAGACCGCTAACGAGAATGGATCAACTTGATTGTCGACGTCCTTGTGATGTCCAAACATCGAGAGGCGACCACATCCCAACTGTACAATCATCTATCGCTTCTATCTTTGTACAGACCGGGCGTTACGCGCGATGCTCTTACAAGGATACCTCTCGTGTCTTTCTTTTTGTACATTCGTCCCACGCGTATTCAGCACATGCAACTTCTAATTCATCAAGCACTCCGCTTCCCGCCCTAAAACTTCCTCTTCTCACTCATCTCCTCATAACTCTGCACCTGATCCCCAACCTCGAAATCCTGCCAATCCTCGAATGCCATTCCGCAATCCGATCCCTTACGCATTTCCGTAACGTCTTTTTTCACGTTCTTGAGAGACGTGATCGTGCCTGCGAGCATAAGAGTCAGCAAAAGAGAATTCGGGGGCATCGATAATCGGAAGCAAAAACTCACCATCATAAACTTTCTCGCTCCCACGCAGGACTCTCACTCTCGAGCCCTTCCCAACGACACCGTTTCGGACTTTACATCCCGCGATCCTCACCTTCTTCCTACCGCCTGCGCTGATGTCAAACTCGGCGCTGATTTCCGCTTCGCCGAGTACACGCTGTGTGAGGATAGGAGGAAGTTTCTCTTCGAGCACAGCTTTCACATCATCAAGCACTCTGTAAATGATGTTGTTCTCGAGAATCTTGACGCCTTGCGCTTCGGCCCGAGCTTGCATCTGAGCATCAGGTGGCAGATTAAAGGCGATGATGTGACCGCCAGCAGCATTGGCGAGTTCGATGTCGCTTTCGTGAACGGGTCCCACTTGACTATGCAACACGGACGGTGCGATCAGGGGATTGGAGACCGACATGATGTACGCCGAAACAGCCTCAGCGGATCCAGAAACGTCGGCTTTGATGATGAAAGGCACATCGATCTGTCCAGTTTGTTCTTGCTGTGGAGCATCGATGTCTGCCGGCTTGCTTGCGACATCTGCAGTTCCTCCTTGAGCATGCGCAGTACGTTGTGCTTGTTTGAGAGCCTGTGCAGCTTCACGCTCTTTTTGCTGGCGTTCTGTGGCTTTTCGTCGTGCTTCGTTGATGGCTTCCATGTCGGCGGCAGCTTTCTCTCTCTCCTCACGTTCTTGTCTGTATTCAACTACGGAAGTCGCCTTCTGTTCGTTAGGCGCTTGCAAAACTTCATCGCCGGCAATTGGTTGATCTCTCCAGCCATCGACCTCGACTGGCATGCCGGGACCGACCTCTTGCAACGGTCGGCCGCCTTCATTATGCAAGCTGCGAACACGAGCCCATGTCTTGCCAGCGACAATAACAGCTCCTGGTCTGAGCGTACCACGACGAACCAGAACAGTAGCCACTCGGCCGTTCGCTTTAGTGGTAGCTTCGAGGATCCACCCTTCGACTGGACCGTCTGTCTCTGCACGCTGATCAAGGATTTCAGACAGCGCAACAACAGTTTCTTCCAGATCATCCATGCCTTGGCCAGTCTTGCCAGAGACAGGGACAACCTGTGTCTCTCCACCAAAGTCTTCGATCTCGACACCATGACGAGCAAGGTCCTGCTTGACGCGCTGAATGTCCGCTTCCGGTTTGTCGACCTTGTTGATGGCAACGATCATTGGCACGCCAGCAGCCTTCGCATGCTTGAGTGCTTCCAAGGTCTGAGGTTTGACACTATCATCAGCAGCCACGACCAGAATGACAATATCTGTCACATTGGCACCGCGCTGTCGCATTGCCAAGAATGCTGCGTGACCTGGTGTGTCCAGGAACGTGATCGTCTTGCCGCTACTTGCCATTGGCACACTAAACGCACCAATGTGCTGGGTAATGCCTCCAGCCTCACCTGCTGCCACGGAAGACTTTCGCAGGTAGTCCAAGATGGTCGTCTTGCCGTGATCGACGTGGCCCATGATGGTGACGACAGGGGGTCGCATCGGCAGGAACTCTTTGTCCTCAACTTCTGGTCGAGCTTTCAGATCACGTTCCTCTTCCTCTCGGACTCCAGTGTCAATTGTGGGATCAAAATTGTACTCCATGGCAATCATCCCACTCGTCTCGGAGTTCAGCGTCATGCCCGGGAACACATCGTCGTAACCAAGCTCCTGTAGTCGGTCGATGAATTGCTCGTATCGGACACCGAGCAACTGAGATAGCTGCTGAACACTGACAAACTCAGGAATGCTGATGGGCGTTGCATCTTCGGCCTTCTTGACTTCGCGCTCGCGTCGAGCCTCCTTGCGCCTCTTCTCCTCTTTGGCTTCCTTCTCAGCTTGACGGGCAGCTTTGCGCGCGCGGAAGTTGTCGCGAGCTTCAGCTTCATCGTCTTCATCTTCGTCGAATTCGCGTCTACCCCCACGTTGAGCTTTGCGGCCAAAGTCCTTGCCCTTGTCTGCGAAGACATCGCCTTCACGCTCGGCCCATCGGCTCTTTCTGGCCGCTTTTTCGCGAGAAGCACGACTTTCAGGAGCTGGTGTGTGCTCGTCGATCTCTGGATCCGCCTGCATACGATCAGACCGGCGCGCTGATCTGGTGTCTACGGTATGGTCCGTTGCAGCAGGTCTCGGCTCCCTATCGTGCTCAGTCTGCCTCCCGCCAAAAGGTTCGAAACGGCTCGTCGCGTTGGGGTCTTGGGCGGCAGCCGCAGGTGCATCAGTAACGACAGTCCTGAATCTAGGCTCTCGCTTAGGCAGATCCACTGGCTCAGTTGAGATGACTTGATCGGCTCCCCATGCTTGTCGAGGTCTCTGGTAGTCTGCAAGCTCGCGGTCAGATGACTCGCGACTCGCGAAAGGATTTCTTCTTGCTTCCGTGGGAGGATCGCGGGCAGCAAATGGGTTGCGCGTTCGGTCGTGCTCATCGACCCGAACCTCATTCGGCCTCCTGCTTCTCGCATCCATCCCGTGGTCTTCACGGATTGGATTTGGCCTGTCACTGCGACTGCTGAATGGGTTTACTTGTTTGGTGCAGAAGCGAGCAACGTGACCTCTTTCGCCACACCTGGCACACTCCTTGTCCTTGTAGGTTTGTGCTGGACCATTGTACAGCCGACGATTGTCTTCATTCTCGTGGCTTTGGACTGACTGTTCACGTTGCTGCTGTGCCTTGTGCTTTTCCTCCCGTTCTATCTGCAGCCTTAAGCGCTCCTCTCGTTCACGGACATGATTCTGGAAATTCTCGTCCACCCAGTTCTCGTCGTCAAAGTTCTGTTGAGGTCGCGGCTGTTGTGTCTGCTGTTGCTGCACTTGTGGAGGCGATGAAACGGCTGGCGGGGAAGATTGAACGGCTGGCTTTGTTGCCTGAGCATCTTTACGTCGAAGATGTTGCCAGTTCGCCGCCTTCTCCTCGTCAATATTGGAAGGAGCTTGAAATTCGTCCGCTGAGAAAGGCATGGCACGATAGCCGCTATCGCTGAGAGACGTGCTGGGAGCACTTGCCGCGGATACATGGCCGGGCCGTTCGGGTTGGGTGTACTGGGTGTGAGAGGGCGCCTCCGTGACGGGAGTAGGTGGCGGGAAAGCGGTCAACGAGGGAGGCGTGATTTGGAATGCCCATTGGCCACCGTAAGGGTGCCCGTGGATCGGTTGCCAAACAAGCTGGCCGCCAGCGGGAATCATGTACGCTGGTGGGGGGACGGCTCCCGGTGGTGGAGGCGGCGCTGGGTGTGACGAGGCGTGCACAGCGTTCGATGCCTGCTGCGATACTGCGGTATCTCCGAATGGCGCGCCTTCTTTTACACCTTGCTGAGTCTGCCGCGCCATTTGTGGTAGCGGTGAAGGAGCAAGAGCAGCTGCGGAAGTCGCAGGCTGCTGAGCATTCGGTGTCGAATGATCCTCTCGTTTCTCCGGTGCAGCACGGTTGGTCGGGATGTGTGCATACGTCTCACGCTCGGTTTGCGCAACGTGGCTTTCTGGCGACACTTGCTTCAGTGTGCTCTCTTGAGCAGGGGCGGTTTCCGCTGTCACCGCCTCAGGTTGCGCATCTTTGGTTTCCATCCGGACAGGCTCCTGTATGCTCTCTGGAGTGGGTAGCACGTCCGATGTCGACGGCTCTGCTGGGGATTCTACTTCAGGCTCAATGTACCAGAACGAGCCCACGCTCGATGTCGCAGGTACCGAGTCGACCACAGGAGGAGACGCTGACTGTTGACTGTCATTCGGCAAAGCATGCCCTACATTGCTGTGCACTTCAGGTGCCGCATGTTTGGTAGGTATTGATTCTGAACTTTCCAGTTCGATGACTTCTTCTGCAGTTGAGGGCTGCACCTCACTTGTGCCCGCATTTTCAGTCTTCTCAACGACATCTTCGGACTGAGAGGCTTCTGTCGCGTCCATCTCGACCGGCGAGGCTTGCGATAGAATGTTTTTTTCAGCGTCAATAGCCCCTGGGCCATTGGTGGCGCTGCTTAGATTGCGAGCAGGACCCGCGGAGGACTCACCAGTCGACCGGTCATCAACGAGTTGCTGCGATTGCAATTTCGCAACTTCATGCTCGCTCCTTGTTTCTGCATGTTCGACATTCTCCACAGTCTCGACATCCCCAACGTCCTGTTGATCTACATCGCGAGACGTCGGCCTGAAAGTTTTGGTGCCAAGTGAAGTTTTCTTGAAGCCATAGTTGTCTTGGATGTTCGGGTTGGTCCCATTGGGCTCGTACTCAGCACCTGGTTTCAGGACGCTCCTATGCACAACTGCTGTTGCCGTTTCACTGTACTCAAGGGGAGCAGTCTGCGTGCTTCCAATCCCCCATCCAGAGGAAGACCCAGGCTCAGGCTCCATAGCTGTTGCTTTCGTGGATGATGCTGAAGGTCCAAACGGATTCGAGACCTTTTTGACAGGCGCTTTGGTCCGCATTCGCGAACCATTTCCCTTCTCGTCAGTAGCACTTTGATCCTGTCCGCCCTTGGCCCACGAAGGGCGGGAATGGTTCGAGGACCCCTTCCATATGTCTTTACGCACGACAGAGCTACCGCCGTTGGCGTTATGTTCAGCCGCCCTTCCCATTACCCGACGGAATGCAGAGTCACCATTAGATTTGGCCTTAGTCGACTGACTGCTTTGCACCATGGCCTCACCTAATGTACTCCCCGTGAGGGTGATCTTGCGACTACCGGGCAGTCCAAATCTGCGTGCCTTGTCCGCTGCCTTGCGCCCTGCCTCGACGTCTTGCTGAGCCCGAGTCCCTTCCTCCTGCCGCTTCGTCTCATATTGCTGCCTGATGGCCATTCGGTTGGCCTTCTCCCTCTGCTCCGTTATGGAGAGAGAGGATGTTGGGTCGTACCATGGCGGGACAGCGTCAGAATCGTCTGCGATGGCTGAAGATGCCGATGCAGTCGCACTGCTTTGGAACGGCGGACGTGTATGAGAGATACTCCTTCGCTGCGAGGACGATCGTACAGGATGCAGAGGTGCAGCTGTAGCAGGCAGTTCAATGGCTCCAAGTCGACACGCGCAGAATATGCAGAGCGAGGACGCGGAGGCCGTCTTGTCGATGTTAGCATGGAATGAATGACAGTGATGGGCACACTGACCCTTAATGCGCGTTGCCTTCGCATCTCTCCCAGCAGCGAATGCCCTGCCGATGTCTCCGTCTACTCCTAATATTATTTGGCCGATGCGGAGCACACGGGAGTCGTTGCTCGCTGGTGGTTTTCGGCAAACTCCCGAACTTCGGCCGAAGCATGTGCGTTGCATGACGCCGACAATTGAATACACACGTCTCTCTGCTTGCTTCCTGTGTATTCTGCAACGTGAGACCCGATTGCGGACCCATTCATCATGTCGCGTCAAGTATGGCCGTTCCACCACCACCACCACCACGAAGCTCAACTAACAACCTTCCTAGCAAATTATCTCCCAATACACCCGCCTCCTCGCCCGCTGGCCCAAAGACATGCTGCGCCCCGAGAAGATCTTCCAACAACTCGTCCTCGAACCTCGCATATCCAAGGCTCCCTCATCACCACCCGCCGGCGTAACATCCGAAGCCATCACAAGCCCCAGCTCTCAATCAACATATCTACGAAATGAAAGCAGTGAAGTCACCGCAGCCAATCTTTTGCTCGAAAATAGCTTTTCAAAACAATTCCCGCCTGGACAGAGAGTTATGGAGCCTGCGAGTAACCCGCAGCATTACGAGATACTAAAACGAGAGCTGGAGGAGTTGCCGAGCCGCAGTGTTTTTGGGAATTTGGTGAAGAGGTTGAAGGGAATGGTGAGGTTTAGGTGAAGAGGTGAAGTCGTGGCGGGAGAATTATGCACGGTATCAGGAATAAAAAATGCCAGAGGTGATGTAGAATCGGGCTTGCTGTGACGGCCAGGACATAGCCTTGACGCAGCGCACGAGGCGGCGATAAGGCGTCGGAGCAGAGCACACCCAGTATCGCGGTGGTCATCAGCGTTCTCACTGCAATGAATCGAACACCAGTGCATCCGGCGCAAAGCTGAGATGATGCACATTGAATGTCGGCCGACAAAATGTATCAAAATGGCATGTACGCATAGTCCCTGCGGAGATCCAAAGAGCGAGCATAGCAGCATGAAGAGAGTCGGCCACGGCATTTCCAGGGCCAGGGCAAGGGCAACTGCCACCGCGCTCAACGCATCAAACACGACATCTACCAGAATTCGCTTCTGTGGGGTTGTCCTTTTCTTATCGGATTTGTCCCACGTACGAGCTTGAAATATGATCGTATTCCCTCGATTAGCTTCAGCGACGGCTTCTGCATCTCAAGTTGCCACTGATCTGGTAGCTGTAAAAGAACAAGTGATCAGGGGGTAGAGACTCCTCGACGATGAAAATTCCCGTTGCTACAGCCACTAGCGCATCGATCGAAGCGAGGAACGAAGCGCAGAAGTCCTCCTATCCTCCCTCCCACCGCATCACCTCACAGGTGGTTGGGAAGACCATCATCGTTTTATCCTCCACTTCAACACCACTGCGATCACAAACACCGAGATCCTATTCCAAAAGCCCTTCCAACGTCCCCTCATCCGCCAAAGTACCCAGCCACCTCTTCACAAATTTCCCATAGTCATGCCTCCGATGCCTCGCACGCTCTGCGTCCTGCTCTTCACCCTCCTTGGTTTCTCTCATACTCGATCGGACCTGCGTCTGCCGCGCAGCAGTCTGCTGTCTTAACTTGACCAAATGCGCGAGATCGTCATCGTCTTCCAACTTCTCCGCTATGTCATTCGGGACTTCGGCCTGATCAATATCGAAATTGAAAATGTCATATGCATCCGAAGGACCAACAAGCGTCTCCATCTTCAACTGTAATCTCACTTCGTCCAGATTGCGCCAGTCATCGTAGACATTGTCGAGCCGCTTGTCGATTGCCTGGAGGGTTTTGATGTTGGTGCAGAGTTCTTTGTGGTCATCGAGAATGGAGTCGTGAACGACAGCCAGAAGCGTAAAACTGATTTCGCCTTCGTCTTGTGCAATTTGCATGCGGTTCTGAAGAACTGGTGCGACGACGTGCATCCAATCTCCGGTTCCGCCGTCTGCGCCGTTGCCGCCGAGTCCGAAAGAGCCCATGTCGTGAGGGTGGTAGTCGAGGCCGTCCAGTTTCCATACGTGGTTTTCGATGGGCATGTAGGCGATGAAGTGGAAGCCTGACTGCTGCACTTCTGGTGCTTCGGAGACATAGGCATTGCGATTGGGCGCTTTGCGCGCTCGTCCAGAGCGGCGAGGCTGTTTTGGCGCTTCTTCGTCTGTGTCTGTATCGGGCTTGCGTGGCCCTTTGAGTTTGGTCACGCGCGGCCTTCCTTTGCCGCTGAGTTTGAAGTCGCCATTGCCATCTGGTTCGGGCGTCGCTTTTGTCGAATGCACTGCTGGGGTTGAGGCTTTTGATGACGCTTTCGTACCTGCTGTTGTCGGCGTGCGGCTTCTCCTGTTTGCACGCTCAGCTCTCGTTGGCCTTCTAGGGCCTTCCACGTCAGACTCTTCCTTGGCCTTGTTTTTCTCTCTTGTAGCCTTTGCTTTCTCAGCTGTGGCCTTCTTCTTCGCTTTGGCGATCTTTCCACGAGCGTGGACATCAGCAGTCAGAATATCGTTCTCGCGGGCGAATGAATTGTGGATGCGCTTCACAAAGTCAAAACGATCGATCTCCCGGCCACGCTGAATGGGGTCCATATCTTTGGTGAGCTCCCTAAACTCGCGTAGTTCTTTGCCCATCTGCAACCCAGGAATGTTGTTGATGATGTTCAAGGTGGCCATGGTAGCACAGGCATAATCGGGGACCTGGTTCGCAAACCAGATGTGACTCTGCGGGATTCCAGTGTCCTGGTCTTGCTCGTCTTGGGTCCTATAGCGGAAGAGGAATATGAGTGCGTGCACTGGTCTCCTGTACAACGTTAGCCGGTAGTGATAGACCGCGGCGCGAGTGGCTTACGGCAGCATTGCGAGCCCTTCTTCGTCGATGGACACCATTTCTTGCACTTTGGCGCCTCGTACTCCCATCTCCTTGAGCATGACATTGAAGAAGGCCTGACTCCACGTTAGCTCTCTGAGGCGCACACACTGGTTCCACACACAATGGTGTTCCACTCACTGGTTCACTTTCCATCTCCACCCAGCCTTGCCAGGTGTCGCGATCTGGCGGCGCGAGAGCGACATTGCCATTGGGTCCATTGCCGTTGATCGTCTCCTGGCGCTTCCGCTTCTGGCCTCGCTTGGGTGGCATCGTCGCTGCGGCACTGTCGACGTGGTGTTAGTGAAATTGTTGTCGATGGATGTGAGTAGGCAGGCACGGCGAGGCACATCAGGTTGGCGACACGAAAGGCGAGCAAACGGCAGACGTGCCCGGTTTGCTCGTCAAGGCCGCACACATCCTCGAGGGCCAGGGAGCCATTGTATTCATCAGCATCGGCATCGGCATCGCTCACATTTGCGACAGAAAAGTGAGCTGCAATTGGAGGTGGCAGGAATGCGCGGTGCGGCAGCCTCAGGCAGCAATTTTGGAACTGGCTGCTGGCCAACGCGCAGCGCGTCCCGCGAAAGAAACAAGAAACTCGAGAGTGTTTAGAGCGGCCCAAACAAAGCGAACCTCGTCACTCCCTCACCACGCCGTCACTGTTCGCACCGCCCGCCGGAACAAAGCGATTGTACACCGGCTCGGGGATCTTCTTCGCAATCTGGACACATTCACTTGTTTCCACATCGATTGCAGCACTTCTCGAACCCCGATGCAGCAGCAGCGGTAGCAGTTGTCATGGAGTATGGCACGCCGCGCCTTCGCAGCGCATTCCCACAGACGCCACGACGAGGAGACAATGATCGAAGTCCACAGCACAGAGCAAACCCCTTCCGAACTTCAGCGCCTTCGAGCCAGCAGAGACCACTGCCGCAAATTCCCACGCTCAAATCAGCGCCTGCGCAACCCGCAGAACCTTTGATCCCCGAGACGATTATCGAGGCGCCTTCGCAAAGACTATACGCCGTCGCTTTCTGGCTTGCGCTATGGGGCTGGCGGTTATTCGACTTTAGCAACCTGGTGGACGCGGAAGAGCAGAGCTTGTGGTTGTTCATGAAATGGGTTGCCATCGACGGGGTATTTTTGTTTGGTCTGCCCGGGCTGCGGATACCATGGCTAGAATGGAGCTCAGCGACCATGACTCTGATCTTCCTTGCGCACGCCGTGGCCGATGGCATGCTGATGTTCAGGATCCCGATTCCGATCATGGCAGGACTGGCTGCGGTGTGGAGAGGGGTGTGGGGAGCGTATGAGACGGCGATCAACGAGCATGGCGTCAATCCGGACACCGTCCTGTTCAACGACAGCTTGATCCTGGGTCGGCAGATCATTCACATTTTGCCTGAAGGCAGTGCGATCCTGAATCCCGAACGACATGCTTTCTGCATCGACGGACAAACAAAGAATGAAGTGCGACTGCCAATCATGATCAACGCGACAGAACCGATCCAAATCGATATCTTGCACGTGGACTTGGAGACGCAGGCGAATGATACAATCCGCATCAGCAAGAGCCAGATCAAGACCATGCACAAGGAGGCAAGCAGATTGATCACATACAGCGATAATCCGAACGAGCCCAAGACATTGTACTTCACCGTCAAGAAGCCTGGCCTGTACGTTCTAGCAAAGGTGGTCGATACGTCCAATTTGGAAGTCAGCAGGAAGAAGCTGGCGCACACGGTCGTGGTGCCCTGCCCGAGGGCTGAATTTCTGCCCGCTCAGCTGGATCGGTGTAGAGGCGAGCTGTCGAATATTGAGCTGGAAGCTGTAGGCACGCCGCCGATGAAGATCAAGTATCGGAAAGTAGTCGACAAGGCGCCGCAAACATCGACCTTCGAGAACATCCAGCCGGAAGATCTGGTGTCGCCGTTGCTCAAGCAAAACGTGGACGCGCTCGTGGTGCCGAACAAAGTCGACACTTCGTGGGCGAAATCGCACAGGGTGCGAGTACCACTGAGCGAGGGTCTTGTCACGTCTGGCACTTGGGTCTACGCAATCGATGAGGTAGTTGATGGTTTCGGCAATCGCGTTCAATACTCGAACAATCAAAAAATAGAGGATCGGAAGCATACGAAAATGACGCATCGTCTCCACCAGTCTATCGAGGTTCACGAACGGCCTGTCATCAATCTCCAGGGATGTACGCCGCAGAATCCCCTCAAGGTGCCAAAAGGCAAGCCAGGTCAGCTTCCAATTCGATACAGCTCAACTGGCAAAGGAACGATACTGAACACTCCTTACAATATTGAGTACATTTTCAGTCCGCAGGCCGACCTGAGTTCAAGCAGTGGCCATGGCCCAGCCCCACAAATCCGGAAAGAGACTGTCAAGAGCGCTAAAGAGCTTCCTTACATATCAGAGCCGGGCCTATACACACTGACCGGCGTTTCCACCGACTTTTGCTCCGGCGATGTCCTTGAGCCCGCTTCCTGCCTACTGCAAAATCCGCCCGAGCCACAGCTTCAAGTTAATTCAAAGGCCATCTACGATAAGTGTGCTGGCAGCTCGATTGGCCTCCGTGTCGATCTCGATTTAATCGGAACGCCTCCCTTCGAAGTCGAATACATCATGTCGCGTCAAGGTGACAGTCACCATGAAACAGGTCGCGAGAGGATCAATGGCCTTCGCGGACAGATGGACCTTACCCCACCGGAAGCTGGGCAATACGAGTATACGTTCACAAGAATCAGTGATTCTGTGTACAAGGACCAGCCGGTCCAGGGAGAGGACATGAAGCTCCACCAAGCCGTGAAGCCCTCGGCATCAGCGCGACTCATGCAACAAGGGAAACAGATCACGTGTATCGACCACGCTGCAACGTTTGAAGCACAGCTGAACGGCGAAGGTCCATTCAAGCTCGAGTACGAGCTGGTACATAACGGCAAGCGTCTCAAGATGAGTAAGGAGGACATCAATCTCAATTTTATCCAGCTCGAAACACCCGTCCTGCAAGAGGGCGGCGACTACACCATGGCCCTCGTCAGCATTACCGACAACAACGGATGCACAGAGTTTCTGAAGGATGAAGCCAAAATTACAGTGCGACATCAAAAACCAAAGGTCAGCTTTGGGCAGATTGAGGGTCGTCGCACAGTTGATACGTTGGAGGGCAAGCAGGTGTCGCTACCGTTGCGGCTCGTGGGCGAAGGTCCTTGGACGGTGCGCTACCTGGATAGCCAGGGGCACGAGCAGACCATTAGGCCTAATGGGCCGAATGATCGACTTCCGGTCAACCGAGAAGGCATGTACGAACTCATCGACGTTTCTGATAACATTTGTCCAGGACTTGTGGAAACCGGCGCAAAGGACTTCCAAATCAACTGGATTCCGCGACCACAATACCGGATTTCGCCAAGCGATATCGAAAGCCAGAAGAATAATGTTCTTGTGCGCGCTGAGGTGTGTGAAGGCGACGAAGATGCAGTGGAGGTGCTGTTCAAGGGTTCACCTCCGTACGAGCTCTCCTATGTGCAAACAGTCAAGCCGGACGTGGGCACTGTGGCACCACGTAACAAGGATCTCCGCGCTGCACTCCACGTCGCGAGTCTGCGCATGGAGACGGCTGTCGCTGGGGCCTACGAGTACAAGTTCTCTAAGCTCAAGGACGGGAACTACGACCACTCGCCAAATCACTTTGCTCCTCTGACTATCACGCAAAAGGTCAACGCCAGACCATCTGCAGCGTTTGCCACACCAGGCAAGACCTACAGCTTCTGCTCTGTGGAGTCAGAGGGCGAGGAAGTCATACCTGTCAACCTGCATGGAGTACCACCCTTTGAGTTGGAGGTCGAGATCAAACATCACGGCACCATCAAGCCTGAGATGGTGCATTATAGCAACATCGACACAAAGAGCTACAAAATCCACGTTCCACACTCCCGGCTGCACCTTGGAAAGAGCGCTGTCTCGCTTCGACGGGTCTCCGACGCTCGTGGCTGTTCGCGATTCCTAGACAACACGACTCCCCGCGTCCAGATTAGTGTCCACGATGCTCCGACGATCGTCAGCTTGGAGGAACGAACAGATTATTGTGTCGGCGATCGTCTCAATTTTGGTCTCTCGGGTGTGGCGCCATTTCAAGTCTTCTACACGTTCGAAGGCCGTGCACGCAAAGCCTCCGTCAGCTCCGGCAACACTTTCAAACGTCTGGCCGAAAAGCCCGGCACTTTCCAGATCACCGGGCTCCAAGACAGCGCCTCTTCCTGCAAAGCAGGCACAAATATCACCAAGCGCATCCATGGTATGCCTTCAGTCCGCGTCAGCAAAGGCAAAGACAGCTATGTGGATATCCACGAAGGTGGCCAAGCCGAACTCACCTTTGACTTTGGCGGCACACCGCCTTTCGAGTTCACTTATACCCGATCTTCCAACACTGATAGGCACGGTAAGAAGAAGGGGCAAGTGCTGGATATGCGCAGCGAAGTTTCCGACGAGCACTCGATGCGGATCTGGGCGAGTGAAGAGGGAACTTACGAGGTAGTCAGCATCAAGGACGCGCATTGTGCATACGCCAAGGCAGGCATCAATGTCGAGCAGGCAAAAGGTGCGAAGAAGAGATTGGGATACTATTAGTCTGGAAGAAGCGATGCTGCTGAAAAATGTAGGATTTGCGTACGTTTGGGAATGCTTTTGACACATCGGGAACGGTTGTTATGCAATGCATGGATGGCGAGGCGTCTGGCGTTCTTCGCTCGGTGCTGTATGCGGATTATGATGATTGTGCGCGAGAGACGAGTCTGACAGATTTCCATATGTAAACGAGAGGGTGTGACCGTCGTTTGAGAAGGGCTTCGCTGGGGTATGCGTTGTCTGGAAAGATTTCATAAGTTGCCAATCACCAAGATAGTCCGTTGTGGCTAGGTATCATATTGCAGTGTACTTCAGCCTGGATTGGCTTTTCCGCCAAAAGTGACAGCACAGAAAACAACCAACACCCCATACGAAGTCCCGTACGCCAAATTCGCAGTCGACTTCCAGCCCGCTTCTAACAACTTCTCACTCCAAGGACCAGAAACCACGCCCCCAATCCCCTTGCCCGCCGCCATAATCGTCATCACAATTCCAGTATCCATCGCACTATGAGGTTGCCATCGACTCATGGTCTTGGCACAACCCGAATCCGTCGCATTATACATTCCGGCAGGAGTTCCCCATTCTACCAGACTCGCTGTCATGCACCCGATTGTGGATGTGAGAATTACGGTGGAGGGCGATGGAGACATTGCTGATGCCATTGACGGAGTTTTGCGCGACCTGAAGCGTCGTCCGCTGGATTTCAGAATCCGTCGTGGCCTTCACAGACTCATGTTGGAGCATGACAGTGAGTCAAGATGGACGGCATTGATGGAATCCATAGCTGGGGCCTTTGTCATCCAGTTCAGCTTTCCCGCTATTCTAAATCCTTTAGCCGAGGCGTCCGATGTGGAAGAAAATAGCGCACGTCTTCGGAACGAACTTGTCGCTGCTTCGCCACATCGTGCACGGCGACATGCTGGAATATCGTCGTGCGCAGCGGAGATGTGAGCCTGGCCGTCGATATCGGACTCGTTCGGGCCGCCTTTCCCGAGAGAGGAAGCATGATTTCCCCAAAAGCGTCGGTCTCGAAGAAAAGCGTGGTTGTTGACGAAGACGAACCGCTGATCGATACGACGGAGAGACTCGAGCTCAAGTCGAAGAAGACCGACCGTGCCAAGAAGAAGCAGCAGCGAAAGCTGAAGAAATCGTCTGTCAAGTCGGATACCAACTCTTTCCTGGAGCTACCGAGGGAGCTTTTGGACGAAGTGCTGAGCTATCTCGCCCCAAGCGATGTCGTTCGTCTGCAGCGGCTCAACAAAGCGACGCAGGCGTACATTGTGGAGAACGAGGAGACCATCGCCAAGACCATCATCGCTCGAAGATACCATGTGCTCGGCCGCTGCTTCCAATGTCCCGTCCCGTTTGAGCAGCTCGATGCGCGGATTCAGTGCTCGCTGCTCAGTTCCGAGTGGCAGGACAAGAGCAGGTTGCATCGCAATTCCTACTATCAGATCGTGCAGCCGCTGGACCCAAGACAAGTCTGCACATGCACGACGTGTATGCTGGCTTGGAACAACCTGAATATCATCCTCGACCTTGCACACTTCCAAAAAAACCTCAACGAGCGGGAGCCAATTCCTCTTGTCCCCCGAGGCACATATCCGAAATGGCACACCGAGTTGCAGGAGCAGAACGTAGAAATGGTGATCAGAGCTATGTACAGTCCGATATGCTATGCATTCATTTTGCAAGTACATCTGGAGACCATCGTGGGAACTCTGACCCGAACGGCCCGTGTAGGAAAGAAAGCTGCCCACCCGAAGAGGCTGTATCACATGTCTCGAGAAGACGTGGCGTCGGGGACCGATATGTTCCTGGAGCGCAGTGGACCACCCTCATCGACAATCCCATACCATCGCGACATGTACTACAACCTCGAGGCGTATGTGCCTAACCGGTCTTGGAGCAAAGAGAAGCAAAAGTGGCTGTACGCGAGAGCGCCGCACGACAACGATCTGCAATGGATCGTTAGTCGATTCGAACCCGATCGAAGAGGAAGTGTGTAAGATCACAACCACGTTTCATGACAGCATATTACGTCCGCACTAAATAGCCGAGCGTCGAGCATGCTCACAGTCCCGCCTGGAATTGCAAATGATGAGCACGCATCGAAGTTCAATGATGGGAAGCACGGCTCAGGGCCTCGGGCAGCGCTGCAATCGCCTATCTCACAAGCATCCGATGATTAGGGCATATCTCGCGGGTAGATGCACGCATTGAGGCTGTTGATGATGAGGACAATCCAAAAAAAGTTACGATGCCATCTACGACCTGCATTCTGCAGCCGTGGAACCGCAGCCAGGATGAATACTAATTTCGCTGTTCCACGGCTGCGGAATTCAGGTTGTACAGTAGGCTTTGCTGGAGTTCTCTATCCGTTGCCCCAACGTTGGCAATCTGAATCGAATTGCCATTCAGCCACCATAAGCCTTGCTCGCCCGCGGTCCCAGGAATTCACTCAACAGCTTCTGCGGCAACACATGGGTCACTGAAACTTAGGATGGCATGACTGATCGCTGGCACCCATAGGCTATTGCTGTATTCCTGGAGGACAACTCTTCTCCACCCTCGTGCGCGTCCGCACAGGGTTTGTCAGAAACGGCAATTACGAGGGACTTCCGCAGACATGGATGGGAGTTGTGGTCGTAAACTTTATTTTGAAGCTGCTGCTTCTTTGGACTTCACGTACGGAGTACGCACCAGCAATGATGTCCGCGCCAGCTCACAGCGTACGAGAAATCTTCATTCCATCGACTTCTCACGCTGGCTACCAATTATTGCAAGCAATTCTGCAGTGGATGAAGCATATGGAACGTGGAGCGCTGGCCTGGTGTGTAACAAAGCTTGACACCCTTGACAATCCACGGTATACCTGCATCTTCGATATTTGACATGCCAGCGCAATGCAGGAACACAAATTCTACACACAGCATCCCCGCTGCCAAGCTCTGCGATCCATCTGCCTTTCTCCCGTCCCAGTCTGGAGCTCGTGGAGAATCATGTTCAACAGTGATTGAGGAACTGCGATGCTGTTGGTCCAGAAACGAAGCATTTGTCGACATTGCACAGCTTGGAGTGTAAACAAAATGCGGCTTGGCGGAGTCACCAACAGCGTCTCCACATATGGGTATCCCCGCGGCAGCGCAGACGGACCCATGCGCAACTCCTTTCTGAATTCAGGGAAAGCACTGGGTCGGGCGACGATCCGATGGCAATCATTTTCTGCATTTGGTCGGGCACGTTGCTCTCTTCGTGGCCCCGCTCTGTTCACCATGTCGTCCATCGTGGCTGATGGCGTGTGAGCAGCTCAAGAGAGCAATCTCACTACCTGGCCAGGCCTCAAGCATGTTGAGGTGCTTTGGAAGCAAGATGTTAGCATCTGATGAGCCCACGTTACGATATATAGAGATTCCTCCTGAGAGTAGAGATTTTCTCCCCACCGACAACCGCAGCTGCGGACCACCTTCATTCACACTCGTTTAGTTTGCTCTACACTCGTTCTGGAGACGATACCATGGTTCCCAAGACTGTCACTCGTTCTTTGTTATGCTTAGCTACTGTAGCCTCTGCGCTGCCAAAGGGTGACGATCGCGACAAGCAGCCGGAATGGCACCAACGCAATCTGGAGGCGATCCAATCCGTTTACGACTCCACTGTCTCCTCCACCAGCTACGCTTCAGCCAAGCAGGCTAGGAAGGCAGTCCGCGGCTTCTTCGTACCAGACGCCACCGGTCGTGTCTCTCCTGACGGCGATTTTCAAGACTTCGAAGACTCCATCGCGGACTTCTTTGCGTTGGCACCCGCTCCAAAGATCAACGCTGCCAGTGCAGAGGGGCCGTACAAAGCCGAGCTTGTCGACTTCGTCTCAAACTGTCCAGAGGTCGCCTCTTCGTTGGTCTACTTCCGTCCCTCTGCCGAGGAGATGAAGAAGACTTCCGAGGCCCACCGCACTCTCCGTCGCCGCGCATCCAACGACGACGTTGTGCTCTCGCAGGTCGCCTTCTGGCGCTTCAATGAGGCCGGCGAGATTGAGAAGTTCCAAGCTTGGCTCCCTGATCTCCAGGCCTGGACGCACGAGGAGGCTAGCTCCGATCACGGCTTCACTTGCTCCACTTCTTCCGCCCATCACTTCAAGAAGAGACAGGAATCGCCCCCTTCCCAGCCTCAGAAATTTGAACCGTCTCCTCCAGCCCCAGAGGGCCTCAATCCGCCGAACCCTGTACCAGGCCAAGACAATATTCCAGGTATGGACTGGTACGTACATTGTAGCACGCCCGAGACTGACACCCTGTAGGCGCTGGTCCTGCCAGCGGCGGTCCTGGCACAAACAAGAACCCGGCGGCCCAGTCAGCTCAAGATGCCATGAATGGTGTCACTGAGGGTTCTTCTGGCAAGCCTTCATCCTATGGCGGAAGTGAGCTGCCACCCCCTCAACCCGAACAACCAAAGACCTATGGCGGATCGGACACTCCACCCCCAACATCTCCTGACATGCCTCCAACTTCGCCGGAACAGCCTCCAAACTCGCCACCAACTTCGCCCGAAATGCCGCCAAATTCGCCATCAACCTATGGCGGATCTGACACGCCTCCATCGCCTCCAACCTCTCCTGAGATGCCGCCAACCTCGCCGGAACAACCCCCAAGTTCACCACCAACTTCGCCCGAACAGCCTCCACCCGCCGGACCGATGACGTACGGCGGATCGGACACTCCATCTTCCCAAGGCACGTCAGGAAGCCCTGGCAATAGCCCTCCAAACGGTCCCTCCAATGGCATGTCTTCTGGAAGCAGCGGTCCAGGCAACGGAATTCCTCCCCAGAGCGGTGTGGATCAAGGCCCTCCTGGTGCTGGTGGTATGCCCCCTTCAGGCGCTCCAAGCACTGCGGGACAAGGTACTAGCGGC
Source organism: Cercospora zeina (assembly GCA_022702355.1). NCBI lineage: Eukaryota > Fungi > Ascomycota > Dothideomycetes > Mycosphaerellales > Mycosphaerellaceae > Cercospora > Cercospora zeina. The sequence goes on from JAKLWX010000005.1 coordinate 4,951,713, forward strand.
ACAGTGAGTCCACCAGGAGGCGAAATGGCTCCAGGCGGAGCGACAGGAGGTAAGGATTCCATGCAGCAGTGTACAAGGAGCATAATTGACAGACACAGGCTCGACATCCGGATCCTTCGGCGGTGAAGACATGCCCAAGCGTAAGACTCTCCCCTGATGCATCGGTGTCGCTTCTGATGCTAAAGATCTTTCCAGCATACACGTCCTCTGGGCAACCTGCTGCGCCAGTCCCACAGACTCCAACTTCGCCTCAGCCCGCTTCCTACGGCGGCGGTGACATGCCACCTCCGCAGCCAGTTCCAAATACGCCAACTGGGCCCCAGCCCGCTTTGTATGGCGGCAGCGACATGCCACCTCCGCAACCCGTTCCAAATACACCAACTGGGCCCCAACCGGCTTCCTACGGCGGCAGTGACATGCCACCCCCGCAGCCTGAGCAGCCCAGCAGTTATGGAGGCGGTAACATGCCTCCCCCTTCGCCATACGGTAACATGCCGCCTCCCTCCCCACACGGTCCCGCTCCCCCATCGCCATACGGTTCCGCTCCGCCATCGCCATATGGCGCCGCCCCTCCATCGCCATACGGTGGCGCGCCCCCATCTCCGTACGGCCCTGCTCCTCCATCGCCCTACGGTATGTACCTTTGACGACGGCCTGGCGAAGTTCGGACTAACGTGCGTGCTGTAGGTGCTCCACCAAGCTCTGGCTCTGGCTCTGTCTCTGGTTCTGTCCCTGGCTTTGGTTCTTTCTTGGGCTCTGCTTCGGGTTCTGGTTCTGTCTCAGGCTCTGGTTCAGCAAGCGCTGGTTCGGGTCAGCCTTAAACACCTCATCATCGCTCCTGAACGTCTTCCTAACGAGATGAATAGCAGCGGGCGGTTTCGGGCCGACCTACCCATTCGATCCTAATGACCGAGTTGCAACATGACGACGATCACGTCCGAGAATGCAACGAAATCTGACGTGAATTCACAGAACCCGGCTTCCCATTCAACGACGCAGCTTCCGCCGCGGCGGGTGCGGCGTCTGGTGGTAGCGGCGGAGGCCTCTTTGGACTTCCCCTTCCATTTAAGGCATGAATACATGTAGTCTAGCTTGCAGCAGCATTGGCGACACGGTGGAACGTGAGTCATCTTTCCTCATTGCGAAGCCTGGTGGATAGAGACCTGCAGCTGACCAGACACGCAGAAGATATTTCCACACCGCAATCCTCGTCGACACTCGACAACACAACGAAGGACACGAGGATCACGATCTAGTCTGTCGTCGTTTCCGTCACCTTTCTGCTTTGCTGCCACGCACACGCTGGCTATTGATCCCGGGATTTGGTTCATTGGCATCACAAAAATGGCGTCGACGTTGCTGTTGCCGGAAGGGGAAGAGAAACGGGAAGGTCGAACAAGATCCCCTCTCTACCACCTCTGTCTTCGGGCACTCTTTCTACTCGTGCACAACATACACACGCACATTCACACACGGAACTCCAGCGTCTCCGCCGAAAGTATGTCATGTTGTTGTATTTAGGGTGGGTTGGGATGATTAATGTAATCTCGCGCTGTTCATGAAGGATGGTGGTGATTCGCATTTCCCTTTCCCTTCTCACCGACTCTTTTTTCTCGAATTGTTGCCCTCACGTACTGCCTGTGGTATGTGCATTGTCACCCAATGCCGTGACCAGACGCCTGGTGAGCCGATTCCGTCTTACTGATTGTGCGCACATTCGCCACCTCTTCCTACATACACGCATGCTCATGGCTCATGGCTCATCTCATGCCTTCTGACTTTGCCGGGAGTTGAAAGAAATTGCACGAACATGCTTGTTGTGTTGGTTTGTTTGCGCGCTCTGCTTCGGAAAAGTCAAGTGAGCCGAGATCCTTGTTGCCAATATTCTCGAATGAGATAGGGAGGGGAGGTGAGGGTCCTTGTCGCTTCGAATTGCTCATGGGCTTCTGGATCGAGTCGAATCGTGGAAGCATGCCTGTCCACGGTCCCGCGTTGATGGCTGCGGCAATAATTTGGCACTTCTTTCATGTCTGGATTCGACTTCTCGCAAATCTCGTATTCCACCAGTGGTGTCTCGGGCGCAGGCGTGGCGGCATGCAAGACATCGGTACTGGTGTAGCAGACCGCTCAGAGCTCTCCATTCCTCCCGACAGAACACTCCTTCCAACTTCTAGAGACCATCCCAAATGAATAGACTCCCCAGCTCAAAACTCGCTACTGTTCAACTCCCCGCTTCACAATCTGATACCTCGCCTGGTCAACTCATACATACGCAGCAGCTCGCTCGCCTTCCAATTCCGTCAAAGTCTCTCCTGCGAGCATCTTACTCTAGTTTGATGTTCAAGACATTCCATTCGTTTTCCCCTGGAGATGGGGACTGCTGTGGGTTTTCTAGCATTCTGTTTTGATCCATGAGAGTGTGCAAGTACTGTGTGTTCGAGAATTCTAGCTTTGCTTCCGCAATGGCTAGCGTGTAGCGGAAATCATCGTGCGGGATCGTTGGGGTGGTGTTGTAGGACTTTTGGTGGGTAACGGGGGTGGGACACGAACGGGCTCACTTTTGTCCGCAGGCGTGGCGGGATTTCGATCGCTTTCATGGACGACTTTGTGCGCGGCTTGTCTTGGAGCATCGGTGCTGTTGAGACTTGCTGAAGCTGGACGTGAAGAGTGAAGGTGGGTGATGGGCTGGGTTCCCGGTTCAATCGAATCTTTGTCACAGCTGCAGTAAGTTGTGCTTTACGCTCACGGGACTTGATGATAGTCAGGTCCAACAAATAATGCATTCCGTGCAGCAAATTCTCGCTGAAGTCTTCGGCGTTCCTTGGAGCTCGGTAGCGCACATTCGCATCCGGGATGAGGCCCCTTATGTCCGCATATGGCTCAGCCAGCTTCTCGATCGTTTCAATTTGTTTTTCGCGCGATGACTGCTTGGCATGAGTGCATGTACGATAAGACCTGTGGGTGAAGCGTCCAGTAGGAACCGAATAATGCATCCACCATCTTTGGGGCGATGCGCCTTTCCGACGAATGGTGGGCAATCATTGGGGTGACAAAGACCGATGGCCGTGTGAGGTCTCCCACCGCAGTGAGGTTGATGAGCTGCGGCAATAAATGGAAAATTTGCGGCTTTGGATAGCAGGACAGAACCTCACGGATACCCGCGCTTGTTGATCTCCCGTTGCGATGTTTCTGTTCTGTCTGTCTGTCACGGGATGCCTTGATGTGCTGCCGAAGGTAGAGGCTAGAGGAGCGAGGAAATGTGGACGAGGCACTATTGGGCGTAACGACCTAGTGATACAAGGTACTGAAAGTTTTGATACGTATTGCTTACATGAAGTGCGGGTGCAACCGAAAGTGATTGCTCACAAAAAGCCATCGAGACTGGATTGGTGGAGTCCGAATTTGCGCGAATCTGCGACGATTCTCGTCATCGGAACGTCGGCCCTGTCAATACCATAGTTATTTGTAGTCAAGCTCTGCCGGAAGAAAGACTGCGGGCAGCTACTCGAAAACAGAGCCGGGCAGACTGGTATGTCAACAACAGTAAAATTCATAGCCGTGGGTGCACGCCGAGGCCCGTCTCGCGTGTTCCGACTCCACGATCCCTCCAGTATATACATGGCGCAATGTAGTGCGCTGAATATCTGTAATGGCTCTACTTGGTCACGTTTGAAGGAGTGACAGCATATGTCGGCCGCACGAATCTGCTTCCCGTTAGTCTTTCCCGTGTCAACTGTGCCGAAACAGCAATAATCATACCGATCCTTGTTGTATACAGGCACTTCCTTGCCCAGCAGCTCCTTCTCCATTGCCTTTTGCGCAAAATCTCTTCGTACTGCGTCGCGGTCCTCCTCGGCTTGTAATAGTGGGATGAGGTGGATGCGCGACCACATTTTCTCTCGCGCAAGTTCGCTGTGTGTCCATCAGTACAGTCTTCTCTCCACGCTGTAAAGACTGATGCCACCCACTTTTGCTCCCTGATTCCCTGCCCGAGCCTCCAAAAGCCATATGTCATAATGCCAGCGACGCCAACGAGAAGATAGGCGGGTCTGAAGCCACGGACTGGCAGATTTCGGCGGTATTGTACGGGCTCGTAGCCGCCCGTGGGCGGCATGTCCTGTCCGACCATGATTGCGGCGTGTCGAAGGCGTTGTGTGCTGCAGCGCGGAGATGTCGATGAATGCCTTGCCCAATGGCAGAGGTGCAGTTGTGAGATGCACGGGAAACGGACCGGCGAGCGGAGGTACCCGTGGTCATGGCCCGTGCCCGAGCTCGTCGAATTTGAGCTTTGCGAAAAAGTGCAACTTCGTCGACGGCAGCCAGAGAATGCGGAGCAATTGACGGCCGACCACCTCGACACCACCATCACTTTCCTCCACCGGCCCCCGCGGCGTAAATCATTACCATCGCCGCCATGTCAGTCGACTATCTCCTCCACGAGTCCTCGGTAGGCTACGCAATTTTCCAGGTCAAGTTGCAGTCTGACTCCATCGGCGCACGCCTCAAGGAAGTGCAAGATGCGCAAACCGATCTCTCAAAATTTGGCAAGCAGGTGCAGCTGGTGTCCTTCACTCCATTCAAGGGCGCGCAGGAAGCTTTGGGGAATGCCAACGATATTTCCGAGGGTATCATGAGCGAGCTTCTGCGCACTGAGCTGGAGGCCAACCTGCCCAAGGCCGGAAAGAAGAGCAAGGTGACACTGGGTGTGGGCGACAAGTCTTTGGCTGGAAGCATCAAGGACGGTTTCTCTGGCGTGCAGTGCGAAACGCCGGAGACGAGCGAGTTGGCCGCCGATCTGCTGCGAGGTCTGCGATTGCACGCCGAAAAGCTGCTCAAGAACCTCCAGACTGGCGATATTTCTCGTGCGCAGCTCGGTTTGGGTCACGCCTACTCTCGCGCCAAGGTCAAGTTCAGCGTGCAAAAGAACGACAACCACATCATCCAGGCCATTGCGACCATCGATCACCTCGACAAGGCCGTCAACACCTTCTCTATGCGGGTGCGCGAGTGGTACGGGTGGCACTTCCCGGAGTTGATCAAGATTGTCAGCGAGAACCAGAAGTATGCGCGTTGCGCTCTGTTCGTTGGCGACAAGAAGACACTCGACGAGGACAAGCTGCACGACCTTGCTGCAATTGTCGACGATGACGAGAGTATTGCTCGTGCTATCATTGAGGCTGCCCGAGTATCCATGGGACAAGACATCTCTGAGCATGACATGGAGAACGTAATGACATTTGCGAAGCGCACTGCTGAGCTGGCTGCCTACCGCAAGTCGCTGGGCAACTACCTTGTTGCTAAGATGGGAATTGTCGCACCAAACCTGGCGGCTTTGATCGGAGAGACTGTGGGCGCGCGTCTCATTTCTCATGCCGGATCTCTCACAAACTTGGCCAAATACCCAGCTTCGACTGTGCAGATTCTTGGTGCGGAGAAGGCTCTTTTCCGCGCTCTGAAGACGAAGGGCAACACACCAAAATACGGTCTCATCTACCACTCCTCATTCATCGGCCGTGCAGGGACGAAGAACAAAGGCAGGATCTCTCGCTTCCTTGCCAACAAGACATCGATCGCTTCTCGTATTGACAACTTTAGCATGCAGCCTACAAGGAAGTTTGGCGAGGCTCTGCGCGCACAAGTCGACGAGAGATTACGATTCTACGCGGAGGGTGTCAATCCCACCAAGAATGCGGATGTAATGGTATGTGCAGCTCTAGACGTCGCTCGCACATGTTTCGCTAACATCCCTGCAGAAAGCCGCTATGGACGCAACGCTGGCCTCAATCGACATCGCTGACCCTACAGCGATAGCTGCCGACGAAGAGAACGATGCCGCGGGCGTGACGGCGGGTGCCGCTGAGCAGAAGCAACGGAAAGAGAAGAAGTCAAAGAACTCAAAGTCAGAAGATGCTGACATGGCCGATATCGACGCCGATGAGGCCGACTCGAAATCCGCGAAGAAGGCAAAGAAAGAGAAGCGCAAGTCAGATGCCATGGACATTGACCAAGATGCAGTCGCGAAGAAGCTCAAGAAGGACAAGAAGGAGAAGCGAAAATCCGAAGTGCTCACCAATGGTGAAGTGCCGAGCGAGCAAATCAAGGAGAAGAAGAAAAGCAAGAAGAACAAATGATCTCCATATTGATGGCTTGGAAATGTATGGATGGATGGCGACGGTGTTTTCAGGCGTTGACGGGCATTGCCGCATGAGACGGACGTACTGTACAGTACTGTATGCAAGAGCCTTGTGATTTCAGATTCGCTGAGTTGGGATTCCGAGAACAAAGTATTAGATCTTTACAAAGTTCTTCTCGAGGTCACATATCCATCAAGAGATAGATGCAAGTGCGACATACGGCTGCACAATAGTGCTTTGTTTGAGCACGACGGCCCCCCAGGGCGGCAAAGTTTCTCCAACGAATCGTAGACGTTCTCAACCATGTACAATGCAAAGTTTGCAGACCACGCGAGAACGTCACTCTCGTAGAACTGACTCGTGAGGCGTCGACACATCTCTTCACGACCAGTCCTCCGGCAACGAACATTATTATTGCCTCGTGCAGCAGCGGCTGGCGGATGAAAATTCAACATGCAACGCAGCGCCTCCAAGTCAGTACCATACTTTCAAACTTCACTCTTCCATGCACTGCGCTCAACTCTCGACAACGTGGCATTGTTCGACTCGTGGCATCCATGGTTGTGACTTCCGACAATGACAGATGTGTACGCACTGAACTGACACTTGACACGCTGTTCCCGCACACCAGATTTGGAGGCAGGGCGAGGAAAGAAGTTTTGATCCTGATACTTTTTCTTTTGTTTGTTTATATAATGCTGGGCCGAGGGCTGCTATGTGTGAGAGTTGATAGTACAGTGGCAGGAAGTCATAATTTCCAGGATGGGGAAAGGCGTTGACGAAGATGGCAGTTCGGTCGCGAGAAGGAGGTGCTGGCGCGAGTATGCATGAGGACGTATGTCTGGAATAACTCGGAAGGAGACTGTTGAAGAGGGTAATCGTTTGGTGTTTATTAGTCTCAGTTAGTTCGGTTGCAGTCCGGGTCGGATGGTTGTTCCCATCACAGAAAGCGCGACTGGCTTTGAGGGGTTGATAAGATGTTGTCGAAGTGGAGCAATCAGTTCGATGCATTTGGAAGTACATCCAGGAAGTGGAAGTCTCATCTGTGGAGCAGTTCTTCTGGGAGAAGTTTTTCTCGTCTCCACTGTAAAGGAGAGCGGCGCCAACGTTGAGCCCACCGCTGTGCGGTCGACGCCTTGCGATACGAGAAGAGACAGGCTCCAGTGCATCCACATGGTCACGAACAAGGTCAATGAGGAATGGATGCGCTCAAGCCATCATCGAACATTGGCAAATCAGATGGCCCTAAGATGGCCCTATAAGCCACAAACCTGTGAAGCTGTGCTTTCTGATGAGACACACAGACAGAACTTGGTCTTCATTGTGAGTTCCACGCCAATGCTTCCACGTGAGTGGTAGACCAAACCCTCGTCGTAACCGGAAATGCCTGCAAGGAATGAACGGCGCATGCATCACCAGGGGCGGAAGCTTCCTCGCACGACTTGCAATCATCACGGCCCCACTCGGCATGTTCTTCCTACATCCGCGACAAAACTTGGATTTGACGGGACGCTCTCTGGAGGCTGCATGCAACTGCAGATTATTTTATTAGAGGATGTGATTCTGATCTCTTTTCGCAGACCCTGGGCGAGGCTGTGGCGGGCGCAAACTATACATTCTTTTCAAGTATTCTTTCTTTAACTAGATCCTCGGACTTTTGTGTTTTCTCCAGTTTGGTTCTCTTGAGCTGGCGATTATGGTCTGGTCAGCGTTGTGGTTCGGTCTCGTAGCCGGTCTTCAGGCTTCCTTGATTGCAGCGCAGGGAGACAATGCTACCGCGATCAAACAAGCTTGCGATGACATCGAGTCACAGTTCTCGGATGCAAGCGATGTTTTGACGTTCCAAGGAATTCGCTTCCACAAGGCCATCGATCATTGGATGGAATCTTCTGATCAAACGCCACAATGTGTTGTCAAGCCAGCTTCTGCTCAGGATCTGAGCACGGCTGTAAGTTTGCGCGTTCTGCGGTGGATAGGCTGTGTGCTGATGTCAACAGATGAGAATCATTGGTGAAAGAGGAGTTCCATTTGCTGTCATGTCCGGTGGACATACGTCCAATCCGGGATTCTCAAGCACAACTGGAGTCCACATCTCGTTGCAAAATTTGAATGAGATCTCTCTTTCCCAGAATGGATCTACGGCGAGGATTGGCTTTGGTAATAAGTGGTTGGATGTGTATAAGAAACTGGAGGGAAGCGGCAGGAATGTGGTCGGAGGCAGGGTAAGAGTTGAACGAAGCGGACTGACCAAGTGAGACTGATCACCTTGCAGGTGCCTGGGCCTGGTGTCGGCGGGTTCACTCTTGGGGGTGGATATTCGTGGAAGACCAACTTGTATGGTCTCACCATCGATACGGTCAAAAGCTTCACGCTTGTGTGCCCCAATGGAACGATCACGACCGTGGACCAGTCTCGACCAGATCTATTCTTCGCCCTCCGAGGAGGCCTCAACCGATTTGGCGTTGTCGCTGATGCAGAGCTGTACACCCATTCCCAGGTTCCTTTGATATATGGCGGAACCAGACTTTACGACTCGACGCAAGTGGACAAAATTGTCAACGCCACCTATCAATTCGAAGCAACCAACACTGATCCCAAGGCCACTGTTATCACTTCCATCCTCGGATCATCCGCAACGACTCAGTTCTTCTACGATGGACCAGAAGAGCCGGCAAGCTTTGCAGTGTTCGATGGTATCAGGACTCTGCTGATTGACACGGTCAAAACGCAGTCATTTTCGGACTTTGTGGGTTCCATTCCCTCGGAGCTTAGAGAGGTAACCAATTTTCGAGGAACATGGGAGACCTTTTCCACGACCAAAACCACTCTGCGATTCCTGCAGGCGGTCTCAGCAGAAGCAGAGGTCTGTTCCACCGCAGTGTTCGTGTATCCCGTGCTGATTCGATGAGCAGAGACTTGGCAAACTACCGCGCGCTCCAACAGGCATCAATCTCGCCGTCGACGCGTACATTCCAGGCCTCTATGGTCAGCACGCAGCAGCGGACACTTCGTACCCGCACTCCGATTCTCAGCTTCCAGTAAGTCTGTTGTATGCAAGATATTTGCTCTGCTGACGTGAAGGCAGGTCCTGCTCGATGTCGCCTGGGCGTTTTCTGCCGATGATGATTACTGGCGTCGCCAAGTCCGACAATCTCGAGATACATTGGCACAACTTGCTCAAGAGGAGGGTATTCTCCATCCCATCTCGTACTCGAACTATGCGCAAGGTAATACGCCCGCGGCCCAGCTCTATGGCTCGGAGAACGCAGTCAGGTTGGCGCAAATCAGGAATGGAGTGGACCCGCAGAGGATAATGGACCTGACCGGCGGATATGTGATTTGAGCGGCATGTTTCCTGCGAAGAAGTATCTGAATGAGAAAGGATTCGTATTCTTCGGTGCATCTGACGCTGATATATTTCCAATGGGTGAATACGAAAAGAGGATTGCTGGACGCTATTTGTATACCGAGGGGATGCCAAGATCTCACGTAAGCGACAAAGAACTAGGACACTCGAGACAAGTAACGTGTTTGATAAGCTAGTGAGACAGACAAGCTAGTGAACCACAGCCAAATCGAGCCTTTTTGAAATGCGATTTCTCGACAACACGACGGTTTATAGCCTTAGCATTGTAATTATAGCTTTAAGAGCATTAGATTACAAACATACTAGAGTCTGGGACCGGCTACAATACCGTAGCGTCTAGAAACTAGATGTTAGCCTTAAAAAAGTCGTGGGACTGCTATATCCAAACAACTACGGAGACGAGCTACCCGTTTGTCCTATTATTTAATACCTAGAAGTCCTTTCGTCTACCGTAAATCTTATTTCAAGGCTCTATCTCTTTGTGTTGTCGAGATATTGAATTTCGAACAATCTCGATTTACCTGCAATTTTGGCCGATTCACTAGCTTGTCTGTCTCACTAGCTTATCAAACACGTTAGTCGCATTCCAGCCTAACTAGACGTTGACGTAGAACTTGCTATGACATGAGCACATTGACTGAACACTGATTATCACAGCCTGCAGATATGCAAATGAAATGAACAGCAAGTGCGTCTGGGCAGCTACAAGTGTCGCCGACTATTCCGAAAGCAGTTCAAATAGTGGAGAGTGGAAATAGGGCGATCATGCCAAGCACTACTTGGTGAAACCGGATGCTCGCCAATACGTCGGCAGCCCTAGGATAGCAAGGTCTTGGAGATATGCTTCAGGAGATCTAAGACTTGAGAGATGACGATGACTTCTCCCTCACCTTCCTGATACACATTTGCCCCGAGATGCTTTTCCAGTCGGTCTTGGTCGCTGCGGCCTGCTTGGGCTTCGTCGCAGCCGAGCCTGGCTGCAACAACTGCACGAACGATTCGCCCGATCCATTCAAGGACGTACCAGCGCCATGGGATCTCAAAGGAGATATCTATACGTTTTTTCTTCTGCCCGGCGTTGGGATTCCGCTGGACAACAAGTTGCCGAAAAAGGCCTTTCCGCCGTTGGAACGTCAGTACCCGAGCGCAATTGCGGGCGAGTTCCAAGGAGAACTAGGCATGGTGCAGATTGTGCGGTATACCGAGTCACCGGTGGGACCCTATGATGAGATGTTCATCGTGCCTGGCTTCTTCCAGTACGACAGAGATGGGCAGAAGAAGCGTGGCGTCCGCGTCAGCAGGATCTATGTTAGTCAGAAGTACCCGGCGTGGACTTCGCGGAGACGTACGTTCGACCGCAAGGACAAAACAAAACGCAGCTGACGTAGTTTGTAGTGTGGAATCAACCTAAGCATCTCGCCCGATTCGAGTGGACCGACGGGCCTGGGGATGCCACGTCTGTCAGAGTCTTTCCTTTCGGTGAGTGAATCGAATTGAAATGCAGAACACGCCAAAGCTAACACAGATTCAGACACCCGCGGTGAGGGTCTGCCAGAGGACACTCCTTCGGATAAGCCTTGGTTCCAGGCCTCGTACTCCCCATTGATTCCTGAGGACCTGCTAACCCAGACGCTGCCGCTGCTGGCATCGAATGGACTCCTATGTGGACTGCTCGGCAACACACTACCAGACCTGAACCCACAGCTCCCATTCACGACCGACCTGTTCAAACTTGTCGGCATCAATGCTACACTAGTCCAACCTCCAGTGCCAGCCGGCAACGACAAATTCGGCGCGATTGTGCCGAGCGTGCCAGAAGGAGCTTGGAAGGCCATCGATCCATTCCAGCAGAGCGGTCAGACGACTGTTGGTAGCATCAATCTGGACCAGGCAGGTGGTGATGGAGAACAAGAGGGCGTAAATGCTGTTGGAGACGAATACTATCCGAACTTCTGGCCTGGTCTGCCTCTGGTGAACATTGCGCTGAAGCTGAAAGATGCCAAGATCATATTCGGTGCGCCAGAGGTGTGGCAGAATTGATGAATGCGCGTGCCAGTGATGAATGGAGGGAGCAACGTTGGTGGATTGGGAACAGTGTGATGGGCATCGATTTCGACCACGGTTCGATCCTGCAGAGTCCCGGTCGACATCTCTGGGCGTGCGGTTCGATGATCGATTGCTGAATCGGGAATTTCGAGCACAAGAACAATCGTTCGTGGAGTTCTCGCACAATGGTAGCTTTGGTCGTCTTTGTGCGTGCGACTGTCAAGTGGAGAACCTTTCCGCACAGGGATATTCTTGGTGAGGTATTTCGGACGATTCTAGTCTAGCTTCCAAAGATTTTAGTGTTTTGGCGATTCCATCCGGAAGAGTGAAGGTCCTTCATGGTGTGCGGCCATGGATAGGTCCAGAGATCATTTCGACAAGAAGTTTCTTTCCACTGAATTTTCCATAGTCCAAGCTGTTTTCTGCTGCTGATGAGATGCAAGACGAAGCATAACATCTCACAACAGCATCCCGTCAGTCATCAATGCCCGCGGACGCTTCGAGGAGTTCGCAAAATCGGCTGTTCAGCTTGGGTTCGCAGTTCCATCGGCTCATCGGTCCGACCTCGTTGACAACCTCCGACAAAACGCATCCATCTCAACCTCGCTCGTCCATGCCTCGGAGTACGAATGTTGTAACACATAGAGCAACAAGCTGTATGTCATCAACCAGCTGCGTTCGAAATTCGTCGCAACAAAACAAGTGATCAGTGCTACTGTAAGTCCCAAAGGTGAACTCATACCCGCGAAATATGGCGTGCTTCTCATGCGAGCTCGTCGGGCCAGTCAGAAACGGTAAACGCTTGCTTGGGTGGGGACTTCTATCACAATAACTACTACACTTCTTCAACGGAACGTCGACTCTCAATTTATTCTGATGAGCTTCTGGCCACTGAAGTACAAGTCCGAAAGAGCAGCGAGCGAAAGCGAGAGAGAGGAAGAGAAAAAAAAACACAAAAATGCCCCTCCAAGCCAGCCGCTCAGAACTAGGTCTCCGGCCCCATTCTGCTGCTCCTCCCTCTCTCCACGAAACCGAGCGATCTTTCCAATCACTACGAGTCGGACTTTCCAATCCTGTACCAAGAGCCAACGACGTCCTTAAGACTGGTCGCAGCAGCAGCAGCAGCAGCAGCAGCACAACAACAACTCGACCCAACAAACTCCAAGCTTTCCGCTCCGAACTCTATTCTTCAAGACCAATTTCAAAAACTTCTCCTGAACCTCCTCCTGTCATCGATGGCGTTCGGCATGCGTTCTCCCTTGCAGTGGGCGTGAAGAATCATTCTCCTCCGAACAAATTGCAAGCTTTCCGGTCGGAATTGCGATCAGCTAATAAGACGTCTTCTGCTTCTCGTTCTGGAGAAACAGGGAAGATTGGTATGAGTAGGTCTAAGACTAAATTGCAAGCTTTTCGGTCGGAGTTGCGATCATCTAGGACTGGGTCGGTGAGGTGTTTTTGAGGGTATGCTGGGGTGGAAGGTCTTTGAAGGAGGTTGTAGAATTGAGGTATCAGGCGTTATTCTGCAGGGAGAAGGCACCTTAGGAGAGTGGGGAGCCTGGGGCGCTGCGCTAGAAATGCTTTGGGAGTTTGAGAGAAGATCATGCTGGATTGGATTGAAGAATCGGGTATGATGTGTATGGGGATCCAGCAGACGAGGGGCAGGTTCCAGAAGAAAAGGAAGGGAAAAATTGGTGCAGCTGAAGATGATGGCGGTCTCGTGTATGTCGAACCACAACAGTCGGGAAGTCAAGTTGGCCAGAAATCCGCATTCATCAACTTACCCGCAGCCAATTTATCTCACAAATCAGTCAGCTAAGCTAAACCAAAGAATCCACACTAATCAAATCCTTTCCCCCGTCTTCGACACTTTCATCACCCGGCACGACACACTCCACCACACTCTCACTAATCCTATCTCCCGGCCTGAAAACATTCGACATCCGCAACCCCGCTCTCGTAATCGCATCCCGGAATCTTGCCTCGGATCGCTCTTCGCCTCCTGCCAAGTGCATCATGGTCAAATCCTGACTACACATGAACGGATGAGGGTCTTTCTCCGGCACGACCCAGTCGTTGATCAGCAGTCGAGAATATCCCGGTGTCATGGCGTTTTTGATATTGGTGAGGATGGCGACAAGGTCATCTTGGTTCCAGTCGTGAGAGATGTAGCGCATGAAATAGAATCTGGCGCCCTGCACTTCGGCAGGGTAGGGTTTGAAGAAATCGTGCGCGCATGGGAATACGCGTGGTGGGAGGGAGGAGGCTGATGCGACGGCGCTCGGGAGGTCAAGGACCATGTATTTGCCTGGAGCGTTGGGAAGTTTCCCGCAAGTGCTGATGGCGACCGAACCTGTCCAGCCGCCGACATCGACCATGAAGACGCTGATGGGGTCTTTGTTCGCACCTTCGAGAAGACGCTGGGTGACTGGGTAGACGTCCATCCAGTGCTTGTGGCCTGCGTTGTACTGCGACATGAAGACACCTCCGTCGGCAATGTAGGGCGTCGTGGCAAGTATCTCCCAGATATGCTTACCCGGCATGTTGTAATTCTCATTGAAGATGGTTCCCGTGCCGGAAGGTGGTGGCTTGTAGCCATTGCCGCGCAGTTTGGCCGGAAATTTTAACCAGGCGGGATGGAAGAATTCTGTGATGAACGGCGGACAAGCTTCGCCCATTGGCGTAGTGAAGGCGCGAGTCATGTTTGTTGGGGCGTAAACCAGCTCCCCGGAAGTGTCAAACTGCTTCACAGCGCCGAAACTGTTCAAGCAACGCAACAAACGTTGGGTAAAGTGTTCGTCGGCATCGCACTTGATGGCGATTTCTCGAGCGGACAGAGGGGCTGGAGACTCAACGAGCAGGCAAAAAAGGCCCATCGAGACGCCAATAGTGATCGAGACGCCCTACCATGGCTGGCTTGGTCAGTCTGAGCATAGGATATCAGTCACATCACTTACATTCAGTAGGAAAATCCTCTGAATCGTGTCCCATGGCGTCTCGATCTCTGCCTGTAGCTGCTTCACTGTGTTCAACACATCCTGTCGCAGGTTTTCATCGTCTTTGACAAGCCCGGGCAAAGTACGAATCATTCCACGCAACTGCTCCAAGCTCTGATTGCCCAGGGCATCGCGAAGGCCTTCGAGCTGGACTCGTGACTGTGTCTTGGCATGACCCTTGCTTTTTGGTTTGAGGTTTTCAGTGACGACCGCGGTTGCCAGGATGATGAGTATTGATCTACGAAGAGCTCTGGCCGTTGCTCAGAACTCGTTCTTATCAAATTATGGTCGCACCACCCATCTCAGGAGTGAGTTGAGATCCTGGATTGGATATCAAGATCCTGGGCGACTGACTAGCATACCACGGTATGCCGAGACCAATTGGGAGCAGCTCCGCAGGGTCACTCGAGTTGCATCGCGACAGTAATACAGTTTGCAACTATTGATGGAAACCTAAACACTTTCACATGTGGAAAGCCGTCATTGTCGTGCAGAGCAAGGCGAACCAGGCCGGTGCTGGGTTGCAACTCGTCAAGTCATGCTTCGTGCTTTTTGAGTATGCGGCATAGACTCCGTTGTGCATGTGAGAGCTCAGGAATCGCCAATGTTAGTCAACGAAGACGCGCAAAATTGGGCAAGACCAACATGGCATTGCTGCTAAAGGCGTGGCCAGGGGGTAGTAAGCAAGCAAGAATGAGCTGCTGCTGTTGGGGGAGATATTCCCACCAGCCGGTGGCAGACTCAAATCGGATGTTGGGGGTCTCCTGGCCAGGACGGACAGAAATCCCAGGTTGTATTGCCTGATCCACGATGCGCTGAATGTTCTGGCTTCAACATCGAGACGGCCTGTCACCTGGAAGCACGTGCGTGAGGCTGCCGCAATATCATGACATCTTCGGATCGGTCTCGATGAGCATGATCGAGGTCCGACCAAGAGAGTTGGTCTGCCGTACAGTGGGCAGATCGTGGGTTCCTACGAGGTCGACAACTGAAGCAGCAGTCACTGCGGTGATTGCGATACCTCAAGCGTCCGGTGACGATGAGGTGGAAGCGGAGCGGAGCGGAGTGGTGATGGTGGTGGTGGTGGTGGTGGTGGTGGTGGTGGTGGTGGAGGAGCAGGAGGAGGGTTCTGCTTTCCGTTGGCGCAAGGCTTGGCGTGTTTGTTTTCCCCGCTTCGACGCGTCCATCTCGCGTTCCTCATCATCTCAGCTGCACATCGGATCGGCTCCTCGTATGGATTGATTCATCACGGCATGGATCTCGCAAATGGAAGCAAGTCAGGAGGCATGGAAAACGAACGAAACGTGCTATGATTGGGCGCTGCACGCGACGGTTCCTGCGGCTGCACGCCGAGCCTCGTGGAGCGAACCATGACATTGGCCAAGACCTGCATTGGCCGCAGACGTGATGTGAGAGGCGCTGTGGAGGGCGAAAAGACGATGTTGCTTCCCAGAGACGAGCTGAAGGGTTGTTTATTGCATCCTCATCGGTCCCGCAACTCGCTTTGTCCTTCATCATTCCGACCAGCGTTGAATCGGCCGCAAGCTACACCAGGAGCACCACTTGCTCCCCGCGGATACAACACTCTGGGGAAGTCTGGGGAAGTGGGCAGAGAAGCCGACTTCACTTCGCCCTTCACCTCACGCCATGAAGCCCGCAGCAGCCATTGTGGCCTTGCTGCCTGTGACGGCAGCACTGCACGTCAATGGCTCCGTCACGGCTCCCTGCGATTCACCTCTGTACTGCCAGGGCGAGATCTTGAGGGAGATCCAGCTTGCAGGAGCATTTGAGGATAGCAAGACCTATGTCGATTTGCCCACCATTCGCCCACTGGATGAGGTGGTTGCTGCCTTCAACGCGCTCACCAAGCCGCTGACAAACAACACCGAATTGAACGACTTTCTTCAGGAATACTTTGGCGAGGCGGGTAGTGAATTGGGAGAAGTGAATCCGGACGACCTGACGACCAATGCGACGTTTTTGGAGAATGTGGCCAATTCCGATATCCGCGACTTTCTGCAGCAAGTCATCGATATCTGGCCCGAGCTGACCAGAGAGTATGTTGGGAGTGCGAATTGTACAGGATGCGTGAGCTCCTTCATTCCATTGAACCGCACGTTCGTGGTGGCAGGAGGTCGATTCCGCGAGCCATACTATGTGAGTCTTCGTTGCAGGATGAGAAGTGGCCGATCACTGATTTCGCATGCAGTGGGACTCGTACTGGATTCTGGTTGGTCTGCTAAGAACCCAAGGCTCGTTCACCCAGATTGCCTTGAATATCATCGAAAACTTTGTAGATTTGGTCGGTCAATCCCACGAGCGGAGATAACCGAGACTGACAATCTTGCAGGTCGATCAATTTGGCTTCGTGCCAAATGGAGCCCGACAATACTACCTCAATCGCAGTCAGCCTCCCGTTTTGACGTTGATGGTGCAGGCATACGTGGAGTACACCAACGACACATCGATCCTGGAGCGCATTTTGCCAACATTGGAAAAGGAACACGAATTCTGGGTTGTGAATCGAACAGTCGAAGTTGAAATCAACGGAACCACGTACGAACTGAACCATTATGCCGTGGAGAATAACCAGCCTCGACCGGAGAGCTATATTGAGGACTACCACACCGCGACCAACTCATCTTACTATGCGGAATCTGGTATCATCTACCCAGCTATCGAACTGAACGAGTCGCAAATCGCTCAACTGTATAGCGATTTGGCCAGTGGTGCCGAGAGCGGCTGGGATTACACGTCGAGATGGATCGCCAACCCGCAAGACGCGATCGATGATGTCTACTTTCCCTTGCGCAGTTTGAACACCGCAAATATTGTCCCCGTCGATCTAAACAGCATCTTGTACGCCAATGAAGCAGCCCTGTCACAATTGCACAACCTGAATGGCAACTCTTCCGCCGCCGAAGCCTGGGCCGAGATTGCTGCAACTAGAAGCGAGGCCATGACTGCTGTGCTATGGGATCAAGATCAGTGGGGCTACTTCGACTACAATATGACCTCGTCAAGTCGGCAAATCTACATTCCCGCAGACGAGAATGCCGCACAGAGCGAAACTCAAGATGCTCCTCTCGGTCAGCAAATCTTCACCCACATCGCCCAATTCTACCCCTACTGGACCGGAGCCGCGCCCGCCTGGATCAAGCAGAACCCCTCAGCCATTCTCCGAGCCTATGAACGAATCGAAACCGAACTCGAGCGCTTCGCAGGTGTCCCCGGTGCAACCAATTTGGAAACCGGAGAGCAATGGGACGAACCCAATGTCTGGCCACCGCTAACCTACATCCTCATCGACGGCCTGTTGAACACTCCAGCCACGTTCGGAGCCGAAGACCCGAGTTACAACCGCACACAAGAACTCGCCTTTGAAATCGCGCAGAGATATCTCGACTCGGCATTCTGTACATGGCGCACTACCGGCGGCGCGACCGCGAATTTGCCTAAATTGGAATCTGTAGATCCGGAAGATGATTATGATGGGGCGATATTTGAAAAGTATAACAGTACAGATATCACGGCTTTTGGTGGTGGCGGAGAGTATGAAGTTCAGCTGGGATTTGGCTGGTCGAATGGCGTGCTGATTTGGGTCGGGGATCTTTTTGGGGAGAGGTTAGTGTTACCGGAGTGTGAGAGGGAGTTGGAAGAGGGTGGAGAGGCGAACGGGAATAGCAAGAAAAAGATTAGGAAGAGAGATGGGAAATGGAGGGCGAGGGGGTATTGAGTTGATGGTGCAAGACGAAAGATGAATGTAAATGGAATGTGGAACATGATAAGCATGAGGTAATGACGCCATCTACTATATGAACGTGAATGAACTAGATACAGTAATGTCCTTCACAATTTTTTCAGATGACCAAATAACTACAGCAACGCACCGAACCAAGAACGGAACGGGAGAGCTTTCAGTTTCGGTCAGTTACACGAGAAACAATCCCATTGTTCCATTCCCGCAAGCCGAGAAATTTGGATACCGCATCCGGCGTCGTAAATCGAACAAAGAATCTTTTCACCATTACGACCCTGCGACCTCACTTACCTTTTGCAGTAAGTAAGGCAGAGACTTGTCGCTTCTGACTGGTGTCGGTGTTATATGCTGTGCTTTTTCTCCAACAATGACTGCATCTCGAAGAACTCGCGCTAAAGATGGAATTGTGAAGAAGAGTTGGAAGGTGCGGGAGAATGAGGAAGAAGTACAAAAAGAAGAAGAAGAAGAAGAAGAAGAAGAAGGGATAGCGGTTTCGAGGACGAAGGGGAGGGGGAGGGGGAGGGAATGGGGAGGGAATGGTGATGAAATAGAGAAGAGGAACAAGGTTGCGTCGAAGCCGGAAAGAGGTGTCGGAATGAAAGATCCGCGAAGGAGAAAGGAGAAAAGCAGAAAGAGGGAGAGGAAGGAGAAGAAGACTGAAACTGGAACTAAGAACGAGGTGAGCTCATCGCGGCAGAGAGCGAATTCTTCTCCGCCTAGACAAAGTCGTGTCCTATCTGCGATCTCGAAGGACGGAAAGCGGAAACCAGCGGTAGAAGAACGCGAGGATGTTGAAGAAGCGAGGCCCCGCGGGAGTGTGGCATGCAATATGGATGATAGTGCTGGGGAGAGAGAGGAAGTCGAGAATTTGCTGTTTGGACGACGAAGTGGGTCGAGAGGGGGTGATGATGCAGCAGTAGAAGAGGATACACTGGAGAAGGTTGGTGGAGAAGAGCTTGGTCTGAAGCCAGGAAAGTATGAGAGAAAGAGGAAGAGGAATGTGGAGAGGCTTGAGAAGGGGGAGCAGAGCTTGGAGAAGGGGAAGAAGAGCATTGAGAAGGGGAAGACGAGCCTTGAGAAGGGGAAGACGAGCCTTGACAAGGGGAAGAAGAGCCCTGTTAAGAAGGGAAGATCAAGCTCATCTCATCAAAAGATATCAGACTCTCGAAAGACGAAACTTGTCAAGAATGAACTCCCGAGGCGTTCGAAACGATCAAAATCTGAAGCTACAGCAGAGAACTCTCATCATGGGACGAAGAAGAATCCGAAAGCTTCGGAACAGCACGACGATGTTCTCCACACTGGTTCTGGCAGGAAGAACTCACCAGCGCCGCCTCCCAGAAGCGATTCAAGTAGTCCAAAAGCCGGTCCTGCCGCACCAAAGCCCAAAGTCGCTCGAACTCCCGCGACACGGAAAAGGGCGCGGACAAGACGGCCTGGTTGTACGGAGCTCTCTCCTCGCACGGTAAGAAGGGACATGGCGCTTATTTTGCGCGTGAACTTGTCGGAGAAGCCGAAGCAGAAGCAGAAGACAAAGTCGAAGAGGGCAGTGAAAGGGGGAGAGTTTTCGAGCGCGGAAGTCTCTGTCAAGACGCCGGGTACGGGAGGTTTGGCTTCGGTATTAGTAGAGGCATTGCAGACGCCGACGAATTGAGGAGATGAGGCAGCGTTTGTTCAGATGCGATTGCATTGCGCCATTACTATTTTGTCTTCATTTATCAACGATATCCTCCACTTCCCTCTCCTTTCTCCTTCGTCCCGGCCTCATTCTTCCCATACGTCATCCCCAATACCTCCCATCTCAATTTCACGGACTCATCACATCCCGCAACAATCTAAGACCAGCAGTGTCCACGAATGGAGCCAGAGTCATAGTTGAAAGGTGGCCTGGTTCCGGTATCGATGCACTGGTTCTCCCATGGCTGGCCATCGATACCACCTAGATCCCATTTGCGTCAGCATCCTCAAAAACATGCGGGAGAAGGTTCGTCGAAATTTACCGTGTTTGTGGAAGTCGGCGCAAGCTTTGGAATTTTCGTCCCACTGGGTGTTGGGGTTTATGCGGCCCCAATCGGTGCAGGCGTCTTGGTCGAGGTTTTGATCGTCCTTATCAAGCACGTAGCAGCGGCAGTAGGTGTGGTTCTTGGCCGTGGCGCTGGGGAGGCCAAGGGGTTAGCGGGTTTGTGTTGGTTGTTTGATGGGTGGGGAAGGAGCTTACACTGCGGCGAAGAGGATGGTAGCGAGGGTGGTGAACTGCATGTTTGCGGTGTTTGGGGTTTGGAGGGGTTGCTTGTTGATGATGGAGGAAAAGTTGGGAAGAGCAGGTGTGTTTATATTCTTGGGATTTTCTGCTAGACCAGCTCTGCCCTTAGTATGACTTGAGTGCAGCGGTATGTCCCTCACGGTTCTTCTGCTTCTGCACTCGGTCTCACTTGAGTGCCGCGGCATGTCCCTCGTGGCTGTGCTGGACTGACACGAGACGTGGCCCCACCAGCTCAACGTTACTGATATCTGAGCGATGTTCATCGTGAATGTGCAACACGAGCCACTAACCAATAGGTGGGCGGTGAGGCCCTGTTTGCCTCGCAGTGATTATCGTCTGATTCTTGTTTCTTGAACCCTGCTTAGCAATGATCAGATTCACCAATCAAGCTGTGTACTTTAGAATCAAGGATCTAGTCTGGTTATGCTCTGACTCTTGCCGAGTGTCGCCAGATGCCCGCTATGCCGAAGAAGTTCTAATAATCAGGAATACTTGCAAGTATTCTGATTTGTCGTCTGATTCCCAGGCTGCGTCTGCTGAGAGGGGAAAGAGGCTGACTGCTACCCTCGTAAGACAGTCCGAGGGTAACTACGAGGGTAACGCTCTCGACCGTCTACTCTGCGACAGTGTGGATTCTAAGGGTACTCAATAGTCCTCGGAGGGTAGCTCGAATGCTGAATCGGATGCGCGTATAGAAGCGTAGACTAACGCGCTACGTACACGGTTGTTACCCTCTAGAACTACCAGAGTAGCTAAACGACGCGTCCATAGCAATTCTCTTTGTTACAGTCACAACCCTGGGCCCGATCGATGGTTGCAAATCTCGGGCACTGTGTCATCGTAACAACTAGCATTTTACAAGGGCTTAAGCAAATGGGAGTTGGACACCCGGGGTGAAAACAGCCTAAGAGGCGCTAACGGGCTGCGGCAGACCATTGATCGGGCCCAGGGTGGTAACTGTAACTCTACGTCTACTTAGGACAGGGTGATCTGAGCCGACTACATTCTAGAATCCATAGGGTAAACTGGAACGCTTACCCTTCCCTCTCTGGCCTCTCCCCCCTCTAAGTAGACGCAACCTTAGAATCAAGAACCACGAATCAAGAATCAATAATCACGCGAGGTAAACAGGGTCTAATAGCAATGGCCATACAGTATAATGCGTGCTTGAATGTTGTTACTAGCGTGTCTGATTGTGCGAACTATAGAGCTAAGCATGGATGAACAACAGTAGTGCGATCGACTGGACCTTGTCTTACGCCGGGAAAGAAAGCAGAAAAGAAGATGTTAATTTATAGCTTAGTGTTGCTTGCCTTGCTAGGAACATTCCGAGTACTGCCCTAGCTCCTCGTAGTTCGGCTTTATTGTGGATCAGCTATGGGTCTAGAACCAAGCCTTAAATCAGCTCCAAATAACTCGCTAATTATTCCCCTAAAGGGTTCTAGACTCCTCTAAGTTAGCTGCACATATACCTAATTTAGCAATACTAAGATTAGAGGTTTTAACTCTATTATTAAGCTAGTCTTATACTAGCTTATAGTTCTATATCTTAATCTACTTACCTTATATACCCTATAAGAATTTCCTCTAATTCCTTTAACTTACTCTAATTAGCTATAACCTATATTATAATAGGCTTTCTTAATAGTATCTAGGTCCGATAGTACTTTCTTTATTAAAGAAAGCTAAATAGAAAGATTAAAGCTCTAAGGTAATAGTAGGCCTCTCCGGCTACTATAAGTATCTTAAACTTAAAAACTAAGTTGCCTCGACGCTAACTCGAGCTCTAGTTCTAATATTAAGCCCTAGCTAGTAGCTCGATATTACCTTAATATAGTAAAACCTTTATAACGCGATTCTTTAAAAGCTAATAACTTACTTAACGCGATATTTTTATTAAGATCTTCTAAATTTTATAGGTAACCTTCTACCTACTAATATTACTAGAATTTAGCTAGATTATCGGCTTAGGAAGGTTATTTTATATAGCGCTAGCTCGAGCTACTTTCTAATCGGGCTACTATCTTACTTAATTTAGAAGTATAGCTAGAGCTAAGAGTAGATCGGAGAGAAATCTCGGCTATATAAGCTAATCTATTAGGCGATAACCTACGTAAGGCGATAAGATTAAGTCTAGTAAATTATATCGCGTTATAGAGTTTTTACTATATTTAATAGTACTAATTAATATTAGCGCCTCTCTCGCCCTTTAGGCTTAAAGAGTTAAACTTTATTAAAATATACTCGCTACTTCGAATAGTAAGCTATAAGCCTATCTCGCGCGGTCGAGTATCGTATATCTTCGTTCCGTAGACTACTCGTAAGCTCGTATCTCCGAGTACTTACTTTGCTAGTAGGCTCGCCTTTCTTACCTAAAGATATTTTAGAGTTTCTATAGTAAAGGTCTAAGGAAGGGCTTAATAAAGTAACTAGGCCTCGATTTAGCTACGAGGACTAACGTATATAATAAGTAACCTAATTAGATAGGTATTCTAATTAGCTTTATAACGTATCTACCTCTACTACTATAACGCGTTTATTATTCTACTTTAGTATAGTTAGATATTACTATCTAATTAAGGAAGACTTCTTATCTAAAGGCTAAGTTTAAGCCTACCTATAAGGCTATATTTACTTCTTAGAATATTAAGGTAGCCTTTAGAAGCTTAGGCTTAGTACTATTAGATCTATATGCTATATTATCTAAGCTAATACTACGTTATAAAATATTAACTCTACTACTACCTTATTAAATAGATATATAGAATACCTCTTAGAATCTAAAGTAGGTTAAGAAGTAAATAAGTAAGAATAAAACTAGAGTTATTAGTTATTAAAATAGCTTACTAACCTTAATCTTTAACGTAGTAGATAGGTTATTAAAAGGGTTTAAAAGGTTATAAGCTACTATAGTATTACTAGAGACTAAATATAATAATATAAAGACTATTATTTAAGAATTATAGTCTTATAGAGCTCTAAGGAAGAAGATTACTAAGCTTATACTTAGTCTTAATACTAATAAATTAGCACTTAGAGACAATTAATAAGCATAGGCTTAATAGGTAACTAGTAGAGCTAGTTAATTAGATTAAGAATTAGCTAAGAGCTAAACTAACTTATAGTAAGTATAGTATTTAAGGTTATAACTTAAGAGGTTATCTATTAGATAGAGTAACTACTAAGCATTTTATTAATCTAAGTTTAGTATAATTCTAACTTCTATAGCCTAAGAAATTAAGTATTAAAGTTAATCTACCTAATAATTTAATTAGAATGCCTATCTAGTTAGGTTGCTTATTAAACACGTTAAGTTTTAAGTTAATCGCGAAGTAATTGAGTTCCATTACGTAATACGAAGCGCAACGATTGGCGGACAGTGTCTACGATTCTGCGCTCGGGCCTCTGCTTCGAAACTAGAGAGGGAAGAAAAGAGATATAGCGCTGCCTACTAGCCCAGGAAGCTCGTATCTTCACCCAGAGGTGGGCCCCTCCGGACGCGCATATACCAGATAATGCCGTGTGCGGTCTTCTTCAGCTAAACGATGAGGGGAGTATGTACGAACACGGCGGTTTCTGCTCGAGCCTCCAAGTGACCCGCACCGGTCTCAGTGCAGCCTGTGACAATATCGGAATGGTCAGGTCGACCGTGCAAAGTCCGCGAACACGAGATTTTTGCTTCTTAGCGTTTCTATAGTGAAACCTCTGTAACGCGGTCCCCCGAAAGCCGATAACCTGCTTAACGCGATATCTTCGTCGAGATCTTCTGGATTTTGCGGGCAACCTCCTACCTGCCGATATCGCTAGGATTTAGCCGGATTATTGGCTTAGGGAGGTCGTTTTATATGGCGCGGGCCCGAGCTGCCTTCTAATCGGGCTGCCGTCTTACCTAATTCGGAAGCATAGCTAGGGCCGGGAGCAGATCGGAGAGAAATCTTGGTTACATAAGCTGATCTGTAAAGCGATAACCTGCGTAAGGCGATAAGATTGAGTCTGGCGGATCATATCGCGTTACAGAGGTTTCACTGTACAACCGACATGCATTCCGAGACTCGGAGGTATTGGTGCCATGGGAGGTGCATTGCTCGCATTGAGCGATTCTGAGGACGTCCGCAAGTGATGCGGCAATGCTCTACATGCTGCATACCACCGAACCGCCCATGCGACAAACTCGGTGACAGTCTCGAATATCGTTTCAAAGTGCCACCCTGCTCTCTGCAAAGTCGCGGCCGTTACTCACTTTTGCTCTCATCAGTCCAATCCATTGCTATCACCAACACCCATCGTCCACTGTTGTAATAGCTCATCCACCACGTTTTTAGTCTTCTTCACGGGCTTTCCGCCTTCGTCGGCATGACTTCGAATATTATCCTAAGTGTCGTCGTCGTCTTCTACTGATTCATACTTGGCAGGACGATACCCATATCGCATGCGTGGTTCTCGCGAGAAATGAGCGTCCGATCCGTGTCGCTCGATTGGCATTTTGCCTTTGAGTTTTGTGTCAGGGGAATCGGAAGACCCATCGAAAAGGAGGACACCTTTTGGTGCTACGCGTGGCTCACCAAACCCCATTGCTTCCGGAAATGGTTTGTTGAGGTATATATGCGGTCCAGGTGGAGAAGCAACGAAGTCCTCGCTTTTTCCAATGTCCTCCTGCAATCAGCTAGTCCTTCAAAGTCCTCCTGGGTAGGAAACAGGTTCTCATAACAGCTCCCAGGTAGATTCGTACATGGATGCTTGAGGCTGTAGAGATTGATGTTGTCGAATGCGGTGTCACAGCTTTTGAATGCTTTGCATGCTGTTTTTCGAACAGCCGCAGTAGCGAATTCGCCCAATAACTCGCGGCCGAGCTGAATTCTCGTGTACTCCAAGACTTCAATGGTAGCGCTGACAGATTCGAGAGCGGCCTCTAATTCTTCCCTGTAGAGATGCTCGTACGGAGAATTCTCAATGCTTTCGAGTGCATCGAGATGTCGCATCAGCGTTCTCTTACAATTCCTCCCAGATCAGCCGACGCACATGCTGTGCCACTTAGCTCAAAGTGGCCATCCATGTTAGCTCGGTGTCGACTGAGCGTGAAAGGGTCTGGATGAGTACTGAGCAGTGCTATACTGATGACGAGAATTTCGTCCCGCTGCATAACTTCGTCCGGCTTTTGGACGACATTGATGTAAAGCCCCTGGCCAACGTGCCTGCAAAAGTCGTCAGTCTTTCAACATCCCATGTCAGACAAGCAGCAGTGCTCGCAGTGGAGCCACGTGTCGAGAGGGAACATTTCTAGCATAGAGTCTGCTTCCTACCATGCAGTATGGCAGTGAAAGCCCCATACTCCAGGATTGTCACTGATGAGCTGGGCGCCGAGACAGCCGTTCGGCTTCAAGCTGGCAATATCACGTCTGGCCGGATTTTCAGGCCGTACGGCACTAATCCCGTCATGCCGTCCCACCCCTTCGTCGACGATGTACATATTCTGGCCATGAATATGCCAATGCCAGGTCAGCAGGTCAACTTGTGAAGATCGGACGGATGTCGATATTACCATAGGGAACATAATTCTCAAAGATGAAACGAATCGTATCGTTACGCCCGAAATTGTACACATTCCATTCCGGGTTATCGGGATAAGAAGTGTTCCCGCTGTACGTCAGATTGAGCAGTGGAAAGTTGTAATTTGCGCGGAAGGTCTGTCCGTTCATCAGGTAGTGCGTATGGCCCGTAGCATTGACCGTCTGTGTGATCCTAATCGTTGCCGTGACGTCAGGGGGATCAAGCTTGATTGGTAGAAACGGCTCTGTCTTGGTCAAATGAGCATCGCCGCAGTTGATCAGCGTAGGCTGCACGAAATCAAGATTCGGTAGGGAGTCTGGTATTCTTTGCGTATCAATACCGTCATAATAGACTGCTGCTAGTGTGCATGGTTAAGATCTCGTGAAAGCGTCGAACGCTTTGGTAAAGCGTCAACCCGCAGTATATCTTTAGCGACCAGTAGCTTCTCTACATGCCACGCGACATATTGAGTTACAGCTGTGTAGCATCCCGCCGGACGAAGAGCCTAAGCCACTCCCTGTCTAACCCCTTGCCAGAAAGAGTGCTAGGATCGGAGAGGTACGAGAAGTTCAGCAGTAAATCTTGCTCCACCCGGAGTCCTCCTACGAGCGGCGAGGCTGAAAAGTCGAACAAGTGATATGAACGTGACAAAGCCGATGGAACGGGGGTGGAGAAGGTGCGGGAGATCGCGCAGTTCGAGATGTCTGGTCATTGGTGGAAGCAAGTCGAGCCAGTCTTGAATTTTGTTCTGTGGCCGCATCTCTTCGATTGCGCGTTGAGAGGGAAACGAACGGTCTCTTCATGGCGAGGACGACAGGGAAGAGCACGTAGAACAATCTCGAGTGAGGTGTGGTAGGTGACGTCGAATTAGAAACGAGTTGCATGTTTGAGATGGCCCAAGAAGCTGTTCTCGCAATCAACTACGATATGTTGTGCTGTGCCGTACCTCGCAGGCGCTTGCAAACCAATATCAGGTTCACCACCTCAGAACCGGGCTGATTAGTACTGCGAGAAGACATACGCACAGTCTCAGGCTCTCAGCGCAAAGCGCTGTGCTTCGAGATTGAGCCTCAATGTTGTGCTGATGGTGGTCTTAGCGACTATGAATCTAGTATGGAAAGTCAAGTGGATAGGCAGTGTTTGTGAGGTCAAGTCTGCGGCACGGCGAGGCGTACGAACTTTTAGCTCCAGGTGCCTCAATCTGCTTCGCGCCAGGAGCTTTTCGAGCAGTTTCTCGCATGTTTCAACATCGCATCGTACACGAGACTGGCCAGCACGATCTGTCGCTTTCCACCAAAACTGCGATCAGTGTGCTCCGACCTCGAGATTCTCATGCCGGGGTCTCCCGAGTGACCTCACGCACCACACGACATCTTCTCAGCTGTTTGATGAGCCAATCGTTCATGGGAGCTACACACGCTACCAACTCAGTGCTTCCGCCCTCAGCCAACTCGACGTGACCGAGCAATTCGACACAATAGATGTTCTCCGACAGGACGGAGACAATTGCATCTGAGCACACCAAGAGCAAGATCACTGTCAAAAAGACCGAAGATGTACACTCGATGTTGATTACGAATACTCCGAAGACCTGAAGTGGAAGGATTTTGGTATTCTTGGAGCTCCGGAGACCTTTGAGGCGGCATGGAAGCAGAAGGATCCCCATTCAACAACATCTCTACAACATAGCCTCCTTCTTCTCATGATTGTCCGCCTTGACCTGTTACGGTCAAGGTTTATGCTGGTGATGCTGTTCATCGTGGCGGCATAGATTGCGACGACGGCAGCCTCGGAGAGGCGGGCAGTGTTGGCCCAGCCGACTTGAATGATGTTGGCTTGGGGTGGTGACATGGGGGTAACACCATCTGGTGGTTGGTGCGGGTGAAGCGATCGATGATGCCGCAGAAGAAGCGCACGAATGCTTCTGCTGGCATAGCAATGCAAGAGGAGCGCCGGCGTTGGCTTGTGGTGGGAGGTGACTTCGAAGATGATGGTGCGAGTCGTCGGCGGTGGTGGGGCGTCGCCGTCTGGTCGCTTGTGGTTGGCGCCGATGGACCAAGAATGCGAGTTATCAAACGGGCGGAGCGGAATACGAGCTATTGTTTCCGGGAACTCGAAGGGTTGGAATTCTGGGGTTTTTGGAAGCCCGACAGCGTTCAATGATGCATGGAATTGGAAGTTGGAGGATGCAAGTCAAGTCAAGTAGAGCTCTCAACAATTCAGTGCTCTGAATCTTTTTGGCAATCTGCTCCTCGACCGGTAGGCAGCAAGCAAGAAAAACGGAGACTGGCGACCTTGTGGTGCATCTCTCGGCGATTCGATGCTCTTCATGCTGCACGTCTTTTGCAGGTGCAGTGGCAGGCAAGAAGGGCCCTGAGCAGAGCGAAGGAGTGTGCTCTGCGTGTTTCCGCAGAGTGGAAGGACGAAGGTTCCGGTGCTTTGGGAGGTACGGTGGCATCCAGAAAGATAAAGGAGCTGAAGCACAAAGGCTCCGGTGAAGCTCTCTAGTGAGCGAGATTCTTCCAGTTGCAGCCGTTTTGAAGCTGGAGTGGCATTTGATGACTAGATTGCGCAGAGGTACGATGACTCGGCTGGGGTTCTCAAAGAATTGATATATCTCCGATCGCATAATTTCTGGAGTCTTAGTGGCAGTAAGGAACGAAGCACGCGGAAGTATAAACAATCGGATAGAGACATGAGCACTTGGGCAATCTCTCGAGTAAAGGATATCTCGTGCGTCGCAGCACATTCACAGCTAAGATAGCAGTGAAGGAGTAGAGAAAACAGAAGCACTAGAACTCGAGTAGCGATCTCGAGGGATCGTTATCTCTCGGGTCGCAGCATTGCTGGAGCTTGGGTGGCAGTCAAGGTGAGGAGCAGGCGGAGTCACAAGAACTTGAGTCGTCTCTCCAGAAATGAAGATTGTGCAGGTTGCAGCATTTTTGAAACTCCAGTGGCAGTGAATGGGTGGAAGTAGCAGAAGCATAGTGACTCGGACGGACTCTCAGGATATCGCAGTCCTTTGCGTCAGAGTGTTCTCGAAGCTTGAGTGGCAGTAAAGGGGTGGAGAAGGCAGAGACAAGCGATAAAAATGCAGCTTTGGACGAATTTGAACCTCACGCGGTTTTCCTCGTCTGCAGATCGAGCGGCAGGAAAGACATGACACGAGCAGAAGGACAGACAGAACATGGCATGACATGAGAAGATTGAGACACGATTAAACCTCACGTGCTTTCATTGTGTGTATTATTGACACCCGAGCACCAGAACAAACAGCAGAAAAGAAGAAAAAGCCCACAAAACACCGCCCCAACGCCCCAACGCCCCGCCCCGTCTACCTCACCCAGAGGTTGTTGACGATTTTGCCCCGAAGGGCCTCCTTGGCACGAAGGTAACTGCCGTAGCAGTAGAAGATGACGTGGCAGCCGGTATGGCGCCAGTCGGTGCGGTAGTCACCGTAGTGACCAAGGAGGGCGTCGACCTCGTGCGAGTAGGGCTCGCCGGTGCCGTCTGCGCGGAGCACGCAGAGGGAGTGCTTGGCGTGGGAGCGCTCCACGCGAAGACGGCGACCGGCGATGGTCAGGCCCTTGACTCGCTCGATGGCGAGGTCGACGCAGAAGGGTGTCTGCAGATTGGTCAGCTTGGTGCGGGAGTGGAGGCTTGAGGGAATAACATACGTAGAACTGGACGAGGGCGTGTGGCAGCACATCACTGCCGTTGTATGTGCGGGCCACATTGATGAAGCATGTGCCCGAGCCGACGGAGCGGAGGGTGTCGCCGACCGCAGTGATGAGTTGGAGGTCGGTGAATTGGGTGGGGAGGCTAGGGTGTGGTCAGCGATAGTCAGAGCGCGGGACGTGTGGAGCGACTCACTTTCCGACGAAGAGGACGGCGTCGGCGGCCAGGTGCTGCTGAGCGTTCTCGAAGCAGGCTTGGTGGTAGTCGAGCAGCTTTTGGTTGAATGCGGGACCGAAGCGGGTGTCGATTGGGACGAGAAGATCTCCGACAGACGGCATGACGATGTCTTCGGTGGGCGTGTATCGGTGGGTGCCCTTCGCAATGCTGGCGCGGAATGAGGCCGGTTGCGGGCTGCTGATGTCGGACAAGCTGGACGAGAAGGTGGCGGGGGCGGAGGCGATGGATGCTGGTGAGCGCCACAATGAATCGAGAGGCATGTCGAGCAGTGGGTTCTTGTAGGCGTCTGGGTGGTTGATGTCGTCCTCGCGCTCTTTGGTGGCGAATCTCTTCGGCCACGGGTCTTTGGGCATCTCGAGCTCGACCATGCCGTCGACTTCGCGGTGACGGAAGAGCTCTTTGTGTTTTGATTCGAGCGGTCGAGCGGCACGGCACGTCACTTCTGTCTGAACCATGTCTTCGAGGCAGCCGACGAGGTGGGTGGTGATCGCTAGCTGGTGGCGGACTGGAACGCAGGCTTTGACTAGCGAGGCGAGGCTCTGCAGGGCGCGGGCGAAGTCTTCGGGACGAGCGAGAGAGAAGTCGGCTCCGATGGAGAGATCTTTGAAGGAGTCGTCGATGAAGCGGAGCGTGGTGGACAGGTGGTTTATGGAGTGGAAAAAGCACCAGCCGTCGGCCTCGAGGTCGCAGTGCTTGGTGGTGAAGAAGGCGTGGCGAGACAGCTCAGAGCTGCCGCCGTTGTAGTAGACGATGCGGCCACCGTCGACGAAGCGGATGCTGGCTTTCTGTGCGCGGGTGTCGGCGAGAGCCATGGCGGCCATGTGGCCGAAAGTCTTGCCCGCGCGGCGCATCTCAATGAGGCGCTCGGTCTTGTTGTTGCGGTTGATGACGATGGTGAATGACATGATGACTGTGGTGATGGTGTGTGGAAGTGCTGGAGAGTGATGTAGCGACTGCGATGAGGATGAGATGAACCGCTGCTTCAAGGTGGTGAAGTGCTGGCCGTGCTGATGGTATGGAGATGTGCTAGAGAGCGATGGATGGACTGCTGCTGGGGTGGTGAATGTGCTGGCAGTGCGGATGGAGTGTGTAGTTGGTGAAGGGGAATGACGTGCGAGCGGTGAGAGTGTTGGATGTGGTGCTGGCAGTAAAGATGTTCTGTGCAGTTGGCGGCAAGCAGTGGAATGTAGCTGAGAAGCTGATGGATGGATGGATGGACGGATGAAGGCAAGCGATGCGAGCGAAGTGCTGTGGTGTCGAAGCGATGTATTGTGAAGTAAAGGAGGAAGAGTTTGACGGTGGGCGAGACGAGACTATTTATCCTCCACTGCCTGGACGCGGAGAACGCAGAATCAACGGAAGTGCGAGGACCGTGCACCACAACAACACGCAAGAGCGACCGACAATGTGTGTCACAAATCCTAAGCCCATGCAATTTTGGTACGAGGAGGTAGCGCCTGATGAGACGAGCCTCATCGTGCTTTTCATTATGCCGTGCGGCGTCTAATTGTGGAGTTCTTTATTGCTGAAGCTGGCTGGGCTGGCTGTACAGCCCGCAGGGTGAAGCTAAAGTAACTCCACAACACGACATATAGCGAGAGTGCCACTTCACCCACTGCGCGATCCAGTCACTTACTTCCAGCGTGCTCGGAGCCCTCGATTGACCTATACCGACCACCAGACGGCTGTGAAACAGCCGCAGGGATAAGAGCGAGCACCAAGCAAAAAGGAGGCTAAAGAGACTTCATAACACGACATATAGCGAGAGTGCCACTTCACCCAATGCACGGTTCATTCATTCACTTCCAGCGTGCTCGGAGCCCTCGATCGACCTACAACGACTATCAGACGGCTGTGAAACCCGCACTGAGATTAGGGCGAGCACCAAGCAAGAAGGAGGCTAAAGTAACTTCAGAACACGAACACAGCGAAATTGCCAATTTACACACACCGCAGCTCACTCACTCACGTCGAGCAGGTTCAGCGCCTTCGATTGAGCCGTTAGGACCGTAGGACGGCTGTGAAAGACGCGCTGCAAGTAGAGCGAGAGCCAGGCGAGAAGGACGCAAAAGTCATTGTAGAAAACGACACATAGCGAACCTGTCAAATTACACCCCTGCGCTTCACTCACTCTCTTCCAACAGGTTCAGCGCCCTCGATTGACCCACAACGACCATCAGACGGCTGTAGAAAAGACGCTAGGATGAGAGCAAGAGCTGGGCGGGAAGGAAGTCAAAGTGACTACAGAACACGATAGACCACGACATATAGCGAGATTACCAATCTGAACACACTGTGCTTCACACAATCACTTTCAACGTGTCCGGCGTCCTCGATTTGCCTGTAAAGGTTACGGAGTGGTTGGGAAACAGCCACCTCAATAAGAGCGAAGGCCGAGCAAGAATGAAGCTCAAGTGACTACACCACTCGACACATAGCGAGACTGACAAATCTCCCACTGCGCCGTCCATTCACTCACTTCCAGCGCATTTGGAGTTGTCGATTTGCCTGTAAAGACTGTGAGGTGGGTAGGAAACTGACGCTGGCATTGGAGCGAACGCCGAGCAAGCAGGCAGCAAAAGTGGCTACATATCGCGACATACGGGAAATTAGCAATCTGGACGCCTCACTCAGTTCAGATATTCTCAGAGCCCTCAATTTACTCGAGCGCACCGTGAGGCGGTTGGGAAATAGCCGCTGGGATCAGGATCAGGAACAGAACGAGGAGCGCCGGGCGAGCAAGAAGTGGAAGAGACAGCATATCGCGACGTACAAGGAGTATCACAATTTCCATACTTCGTTCAATCACTTCAGACGTCGTGAAAGAGCCCTTAGTCTACTTGAGCGCTCCGTCAGGCGGTTGGAAAATAGTCGCTGGCATCAGCGCGAGAAGCGCCGGGCGAGCAAAGAAGTGAAACAGGCTACATATCGCGATGTATAGAGAGACCTGCAATTTGCAACACATCATTTGCTCACTTCAGACGTCCTCATCTCCCGCGATGTACTCGAGCGGACCGTCAGGTGGTCGAAAAAAGAGCTGCGGGGAGTGGAGCGAAAGCCAGGCAGAATGAAGGCACAGTCGTGGCTCATGGCGGCATAGAGGGAGGTCGGCAGTTCAAACACTTGCTTCAGATCCTGAAAGCACTTTCAGCTTCGTCATCTCACTCGCGATAACCGACCGCCTCGATGCCGAGAAGCAGTCACTCGAAGACATCTGCTGCAGTGAACTGGTTGCGACAGACGAGATGGGCAAATTTACGCACTGCGCGGCCAGTCTCCTCAATCAGGTAGTTTGAAGATTCTCTCGTCCATCCATGGACGCCGTCTGGGTGTCAAGAACCAGCGGCTTGAAGATTGCTGCTCCTGCCGAAGTAGGGCTGCATGAAGCCAGAGCGACTGAAACGCCGTGGTACATGAGAAATTAGCTACATACACGCTGCGCAATCCATGTACCCGATTTGGATGAATTGAGCTCCACGAGCTCCTCCATAAATGTCATCCGAATGTCGAGACGCAGACGCTCAAAAGTTGCTGCTGCACCTGAAGCCGCGATGTGTGAAGCGAGGGTGTCCGGAGATCTCGACACGCAGGAGATGGGCAAATCGACACACCTCGCCCTCCGTTCAATGAATTGACGTATTTTCAACTCTTGTCAACTCCCTCGCGATGATCGTCCAGTCGTTCAGATCAGGCGGCTGGGACGCAAGCTCCTGCAGCTTCGTGGGCTTTGTGAAACCACCAAATTTGCGCACGACGAGGCTGGCATTTTGTATGCTGCGCGCTCCGTTTAGTCAACGATATTTCAGACCTGGTAGTCCCCTCGGAATGACCGTCTGCGAGTCCTGGCTCAGCCACTCCGCCGAAAACTGCTGCAGCCGAAGCAGCGCTATGTAAGCCCAAGATACGATCCAACTCGCGCACGGCGAGGTCGGCGATCGGACAATTATGCGCCTCGTTTGTTCACTTCAGATGCGCTCAGCACCATTAGTTTGCTCGTTAAGACAGTGCGAGCATGAAACATCAGCTTCCAGAAGCTGTCTGGCTTCGCTGCAGCCGTGGGGAGCAAAGCCCAGGACGCCAGTGACAATAAAAACAAACCAAACGAGTCCTCAAAACCGCATGGCTAGATGAACATGAGCGATAGAAACAAGCTCCGGGAGTAGATGCTGCCGTAGGAAACATCCCTGACTCCACAGCATGTGTCCCTCGGCCTGAGGGCGGCGGAGCAGGGCGCGAAGGACAGCATGGGAGATTTGTGACCCACTGGACGAGGAATAATACGATGGTGAGACTGCAAGAGCTGCTACAAAGCACACAGCCGCAAGTATTGGTCCCCATCACCACCTCCGCCGATTCAACACATCGCCATGTTTCAAAAGTGAACGAAGCCATTGTATGTCCCGTGGCCAAAACAGACCGCCATTGCTCCCTACCAAGCGACTGAAAGCCTGGTTGTGATTGTAAACACTGTCTCCGCGCCCGAGCGCGCAGTTCTATCCGGATGATGAGACTCTACAGCTCGAAATGCTGGCGCGCAGCGATAGAAGAATGCCGTCGAAGCTGGAATGGAAACCCGAGGCCTCTTTCGGTACTGCAGACACAAGCAGACCACCTGCCGAGCAAGTAGAGATGCGTATGAATCTCCGGAACATCTTGTAGATTGATCTAGCTTCACCAATGGCACCTTTTCACATATGCGTTCCAAGCTATTCATGCAGCGCGGTATCATACCAAGAAAACATCTACCATCCGCCAACTCTTTGTATTGAAGTATCTTGTCCCCTTCTATCTCCACTCGCCCATGCTCTTGCTCTTACCCTGTAACCCGTGTCCCCTTCATTCCCGCAATCAAGTTGTCTCCCGCTAGCTCTTTCCCTCCCTCCCTTCCTTCCTTCGTCCTCGATTGCAACCACCCCAACCTGACGGCCAGCAGCGTCTCTGTTTTCATAGACCTCGATCTCAATCTCTGCATCTCAACAGGCGAATACTGCTTGTCATGTATGTTATCCGGTATTCATGAATTCTGCTTCTCAATCCAAGCTCTTTTGAATCTTCTCTCTTGATAGGAACGAACAAATTAACACCATCGTCTCGCCGTGCTCTTTCCAATGTGCTCCTTGCGCTTCTGGAAAGGGTGCTGCGGGAGGACGTTTCGTGGAGGTGGTCGATGTGGTGATCGATTGGAGTGCGGTAAGGAGGAGGCGGAGAGGTAGAAGACGAGGGCGGGTTTGATGTTCGGGACTCAAGGCAGTAGATTCATCATGATGGCGGTGTTCGTATCGGTAAAGGTGTTTTCTCGCTCGGAGACGCAGCTTGCAGGTGTTTGTCGGCTCGCCGGATGGTCAATGACAGTTCGCAGGGTGAGTTCGTGGTCGCTCGTGCTCGGAGGGGTGCTAAGGGAATCATTCTGACGGTCAGTGTAGTCGTTCGAGCGGAGTTTGGCGTCTCATTGTCGGCAGATGTTTGTCAAACTGTCGGCGGTGGGTTTTGACGGTGCCGTTAGGAGGCTGATGAGAGTGTTTGGCATCGTTGTGTCTAGTCGCAGAGGGCCATCTCTGGTAGAAACAGTCGGTGGTTGTGAAAGAGCACGCGGTCGAGCTAGTTGAAGAATTTCTCGCAGTCAGTGAGTGAAATGAGCCATTGCAAGCTCAGCTGCAGGCAACAGGTCGCGCCAAACCGTTCATTGTGGCCGGCGGTGGCGGAACATCAACAAAGCCGCACGATAAGACGACCATTATGTTCTGATAACGACTTTCATGGAGGATGTAGGCTCTCTGGCTAGACAGAGACTATTGAACTCCAATGATGAATTACAACCACGAGTTTGGCGACCTCGACACGAAAGCTGAGCTTCAAGCAGCATTGACCGCTCGACTACGCGCTTCTGATCAACATTCGATCACAGCTGGATGGCCCAGCTCGAATTTCATGGCCAAAATTCTCTTCGCACGGCGAAGTTGATGCAGCGGTTGCCAGCAGCGAGAGCATCCACCCTGAGCCTTCACGAACCATCGAGTGACTGGAGGGAATTCGCATGGAAGACGGAAGGCCAACGGGCAGACACCATCAGACACTAAACGGTCAGTTCGTCCAGCGCGGCCCAGAACTGCGCACACGCGCCACACATCCTCCCGTCCAGGCTTTCCGTCGTGTGCCCTCGTGAGCAGATCCCGTCTCTAACCAGTCGCTAGTATGTTCAGAAGCCAAGGAGGTCCAAACTCCAAAGTCTGATTCCGACACAGACAACGACAATCTGGCGATCGAAACATCCGAGTTGCGCGGGCGAAACTCACACCACACAAGCAGCGCAGGGAGTCCGCACAGCAGCGTACCAATCCACAGACACCTTCATCGAGACGCGAACAGGACGACCGAAGATACTACCAGCAGCGTCGCCGTTCACAAAACCGACGACCAGCCCGAATTCCCTGAAGCATCAGTCAGTTAGGCAGACTGTCTGGCGCGCGGGAAGGAAGCAGAACGACGCGGAGGAAGGTTCGATGCACCCGCTCCTTCTAATTGCTTTCGCTGATAGAAACATCTAGCCAAACAGGTTGAACGGTTTCGACGTAACTCCATCCCCCTCGAACAGCCCAGATCGAACGACGAACGGAAGGAGCGTGCCAGAGCCGTGCTCAAACCGTTCCGGCACCATCGAACATAAATCACCGCCGATTTAGATGCCCGATTGAGTGGCCACAAGCTTGCGACCACGACCATCTTGACCCTTAGGCCAACGGCGTCCTCATTCGGCCACATGAGCGTCTAAAAGGGAGGTACAGAGCGGCGCCTGGGTTGACGACTCCACGGAAGTCAGGTTGAAGAGAAGGACAGGATAGCATGATAAAACAATAAAAGATTCCCACTGAGGAGGAGGACGTGGGCCCATCGAATCAATTTGGGTACCTTGACTACGGCATTGTCAGCATCACGAGAAAAGGCTCAAGGTAAGTGGAAGTATCAACTGGAGAACAGCGTAGCAGAAGAGTAAGAGAGAGTGTCACCACTTTCTAAAACAATGCTCCATGAGCTCGCTCAGACCGCGGAAGAGACAACAATCCGCCGTGGCTCGGGGAGGTCGAAGCTGAGTCCGAGATCGGATACTGCATGAACAGGTTTGCCATCGAGGTTCATCTCCAGATGCAAGACGCTGTGAACATGGACAAGACGAGATGCGAGCGCAGCTGCTTCGTGTGGGTCAGCTGTCTGCCAAATACTGATACGCACGGCCGTAAACCGCATGTATAGCAGAGTCCGCAAGGTGAGGACCGCTTGGTGCAAAGAGATGATGGCTGACAGCTGCCGCTCTTACCACCGCAATACCAGTACGTCGAAGTGTGTCCCCAAAACCAGCCAAGAAACACATTACTTAGACTTCAAGATCGACGCTGTGTTGTCCCAAGATGGCCAACAAGTTTCAGCTCCCATCAGACCTCAGCTTCACCAGCTTGGAAGTAGTTGCCACATCATCACATCTATTTCGCCCACGAGGAACATTGAGCGTGTCGTCAGCATCGGCGTCGAGCGCCAACGGGAGAGTGCCAAGTCGCGATCCTCCAAATGTGTGAGGGGATGTCGGTAATGGCCGATAAGAAAAGATAGCAGCCGGACACCTCACGACGGACATCGCAGACTGTGCAGCGATTCAGGACACCGATTACCAGGACATTGCCGCCGTACCGATAGCGTGTAGCATAATCTACGGTGGTAGACGATCTAGCTTCACCACAAACGCGATGCGCAACGCTGGGCACCATGTGTTGCATACGTCTTGGACTTTTTCTCATTCAGTGCATACGCAGCATGTTGCAGCATAGCAATGCCTTGAAGAACAGCCTGAGAAAGAGTCGGCCAGACCGAGGTGGTTGGAGCACGGCAGGGTGACAGGGTGGAGAGCCGGTCGGCCGTCGCCGTTCGTGCAGTAGAACTACCTGGGACAAGTACCTGCAGCAGCAAGGAATTCCCGCTGTGGCGTGGTCATTTGAAGGAGATGGACACTTTGCCGGCGAGATGCGCGAGGGGAAGATTGAGGACTAATACTTCTAGACATGCGAGAGTTCACGATCTTTCAGCCACGCCAAGCCTGTCAGGCGAGCGAACACCCTACGTTACGGCTTAGAACTACCCTGCACGATTATCCGGCGGCAACACGAGTTTTCCCGACCACGTAATCTCATAATCTCACCACAAACGCGATCATCATCCGATGGCCGCCACCAGATACACACTGGACGAAGGAATATGTCAAATCCGGGTGTCGGCGAGGAACAAATGCCGAATCATGGAGTACTTCAAACCAAATGGACACCACACACGGCCAAGTCGCCAAGATGAGCTTGAGCGGCAGAGAAATCGGTCACGATTCGCTGGAGATATGAAGTTCCCACGACGAGCCTAGAATTCGGCCCACGCGAGGAGCACATGTCCCGCTAACCGATCTGCACGTCCAGCTGCTGTACGACATACCTCTGCTGGCGAAATCTCGATTGCATGAAACCGGCTTCATCTTCACCTCCATCTCTTTTCCCTCCTAGCAGAGGAAGACTGTCCGTTCCCATCTGCCAGGATCCGCCGATTCCGGGCACGAAACTTCACCATGGCCTACTCCAGCTGGGTGCACAACGCCAATGCGGCCGTTGCGAAGACTGCGGTGGGCAAGTACTTTCGTCTGGAAGGGAGCGGCCATGTATGTCTTTTGCACTCGAGTCGTGGAAAATAACAAATCTGACTAGCATGCACAGCCCAAAGAACGTAAGGGAACATATTTCTTCACGGAATTCCGAGCCGGACTCGCAACCTTCTTTGCAATGGCATACATCATCAGCGTCAACTCCAACATCATCTCACAATCCGGAGGAACTTGCCGATGCGATTACGCCAATTCCGCTGATGGCGTCTGCGATACCGACCCCGCGTATATGCTGTGCGTGCAGGAAATTCGACGTGATTTGGTCACCGGAACTGCTGCGATTGCCGCGTTGACGAGCTTTTGTATGGGATTGTTTGCGAATATGCCCATTGCGCTGGCTCCGGGGATGGGGCTGAACGCGTACTTCACTTTCAATGTCGTTGGGTATCACGGGACTGGCCAGATTCCTTATGAGACTGTGAGTAGGATGATCCCAGAGATATCGGAATGCATTGAAGACAGAACGCTGTGAGGAAAAAAGCTGATACCGGACAGGCGTTGACGGCGGTCTTCATTGAAGGTTTGATTTTCGTCGCACTCACAGTCTTCGGCTTGCGACAATGGCTCGCTCGCGCAATCCCGCATTCGATCAAGATGGCGACTGGCGTCGGAATCGGCCTTTACCTCACTCTGATTGGCTTGACTTACAGCGCTGGAATTGGGCTGGTGTTGGGAGCCAGATCGACACCTCTTGAACTTGCGGGTTGCGTCCAGTCAGCATTCAACGAAGATGGACTGTGCCCCAGTGGAGCAAAGATGAGGAATCCTACTCTCTGGATCGGAATCTTCTGCGGTGGTCTCGTGACTGTCTTCTTGATGATGTTGCGCGTCAAAGGTGCCATTATTGCTGGGATTCTGCTGGTTTCCGTCATTTCCTGGCCACGAGGGACAGAGGTGACGTACTTCCCATACACCGAAACTGGAGACTCCGGCTTCGAATTCTTCAAGCAAGTCGTTACATTCCGACCTATCAAGAATGTTCTTGCCGTTCAAGACTGGAGTATCGGTGAACACGGTGGACAGTTTGCGGTCGCACTCATCACCTTCCTCTACGTGGATATCCTCGACTGTACGGGAACTATGTACTCAATGGCGCAATACTGTGGCGCCATCGACGAAAAGACACAAGACTTCGAAGGTTCCGCGATCGCCTACCTCATTGATGCATGGGGCGTCACCGTCGGTTCCCTCTTTGGCAGCTCGCCCGTCACAGCATACATCGAATCTGGCGCCGGCATTTCCGAAGGCGGTGGTACAGGGATCACAGCGATGGTGACAGGCCTCTGCTTCTTCATCTCCATCTTCTTCGCTCCGATCTTCGCTTCCATTCCACCTTGGGCAACGGGCTGCACGCTCGTCATCGTGGGATCGCTCATGACCAAGGCCGCGGCCGATATCAACTGGCGATACATTGGAGACGCAATCCCAGCATTCCTCACAATCGCCCTCATGCCATTCACGTACTCCATCGCCTACGGCTTGATCGCAGGAATCATCAGCTACATCGTCCTCAACGTCAGCGTCTGGCTGATTGAGAAAGCAACCGGCAACCGAATCTCGCCCAAAGACAAAGAATTGAAGGAGTTCTGGACATATAAACTCCCAGGAGGCGTTTTCCCTCCCTGGCTCACTCGCGCTGCCAAGGGCAAGAAGGATTTCTGGAAGCCATATGATGACGAAGAAGCGCACCAGGTCAGCGGAAGAACGATAGACGGAAAAGTGGCAGGAGAGAATGTCACCGAGGTTTCGCCTAGTCGGAGCCTGGGATCGAGCGATGAGATTCAGAGAGGAGGGCAGAGTCAGGTCAAAGTACAATAGCGTCAGCCGGAATGGTACGGCGATGTTAAGACGATGACATGAGTGACGATCGTTTCTTCGTAGAAATGGTATGATGATGATTTAAGTCTTTCGCATCCGCAATCTGCAGTCCGGATCGAGGACGACAGTAGTCACGCTGTCACGATGCCTTCCTGCTGTGAACGCACTGTTCGCCGGGAGTCGGCAACGTTTCTACTCATGTACCTCATCTACTCCAGCATCGTCGTGGGCGTGACATGGAGTTTGGTGATCTCTACGCCAAGCTGTTTTGAGCTAGCGTGGTTGTTTCGTCGTCGACCTTCGCTCCCAGCTTTCTTTCCTGCAGCGACGAACGACTAGGAGGTATCCGTCTTGTTCATCTTGAGGTCATCTGCGCAATCATCCTCCAGAGAAGCACAGCCACAGAAGCACCCAGAAGACCCGCTTGATGAAGTCCATCGAACCGGATGCAATGGCGAAAAGCAAATGTCATCGGCGTCAATCGAGCTCCTTTTACCAGGGAAGATGCCTGCACTCGAAGAGATGAGCCGCATTGTCCCCACGCTTAACCGACCTCCCGCACTATTGCAGCCGTTCTCCGTACTGGACGACTGTGCCTCATCAGCTGCAGCAGGACGTCGTTCGCGTGTATCAAGAGACGAAACGAGCAGACTGAGCAATAACACCGACCGCGTTATAGCAGAAGTGGAGCCTCAGGATCCATCGACTCGTGTTCATGCTGACCCTGAAACCGACGACTTTGAGCGCTACAAAGGCGATTAGCTGTATTGG
The DNA here is from genome assembly GCA_022702355.1 of Cercospora zeina. Lineage (NCBI taxonomy): Eukaryota > Fungi > Ascomycota > Dothideomycetes > Mycosphaerellales > Mycosphaerellaceae > Cercospora > Cercospora zeina. The sequence goes on from JAKLWX010000005.1 coordinate 4,993,016, forward strand.
AGGCGACTTGCAAGACTGAGTGTACTCTTTCAGTGAGTACGAACTTCCTACCACATCGACACGGGATCCTCAGCAAGCCTCAAGCACATCGACGTGATCACATTCTCAACAATAGCCAATTACAAATCGCGATCGGCACCTTTGAACGACATTCCCCATGGGACACGACTCATGCCTTTACTCTCTTTCAACCGCAGTCCGCTCGGCCAAAACTCAAAGCGAGTCGTTTGGCCACACAACACGGCGCAATGACCATTTTGTTGCCATTTCCAAACCAGGGATGCCAGTATCTGGAACAGGGAGCTGCAGCCATCGAGGCGCTTCCAACCACGAACATGAGTTGTCGAACTCTCAATACACGAGCGCATCATCTCATCCTCCGCTCCGACGACCAAGTGTCAAGTAGTGCGACCATCACAGCAGAGTCTTTCCTTGCATTTCTTTTTGTGTGCAACGGAACTTTCGATACCATTCGTTGAACATGAGAGGCCTGTGGAGCATCGCAGTGGCTCTGCTGAGCATCGTACTCAGCTGTGACGCTCGGTTGGCACCCCGTCAGGAAATCAACCAGACGGCGCTATCGCAGCTCGCAGACCTCAATCTCCCGCGATGTGGTGTACGTTTTGTGGGATTCTGAGGGCACAGCAGCCCGGCTTTACTGATGGTGTGATTGTAGGGGCTCTGCTATGTTCAGGCCTTTCCTGATTATGGCTGCTCAGTCGAAGAGCCGTCGTGCATGTGTGCGAACACCAACCTCACCACTGCAATCACTGCTTGTCTCGTGTCGAACTGCACGATACCGCAGCAGCTGAGTATGTCATCTCAAATTCCGCAAAGACTATTTCTGATATGCTGTAGTGGTCGAGAGAGTCGCCAAAGGTCTTTGCGGCGCAGTCGTTCGAAACAGAGGCTTCGTGACAGTGCGCGTCACCTGGTCGCTCTTTGCGCTCGCATTCATTTTTGTCGGTGCTCGGTTCGTTGCTCGACCTGAACGCCTCCATGGCAGCGGCTATGGCACCGACGACTGGACGATCTTGCTGTGCATGGCGTTGCTGGTACCAGCCAATGTTCTTGTTCAGCTCATGGTTGGAAATGGACTGGGTACCGATAATTACACGCTCTCACCCTTGCAAATCACGCTCTTCTTGAAGGTGGGTTGGCTCGAGAGACGTTCACATGCGAAACTGACGGCGCAGTAGTACTTTTTCATCTTCACGATAATATACACCATCCTGGTCATGGTCACCAAGATCTCTATCCTGCAGCTGTACCTCCGCATCTGGACTGTAGACGCCGTTTCCATCTGGTTCCGTCGTCTTTGTGGGTTTCTCGTCATTTTGCACAGCATCACCATTGCGGCATTCGTCTTCGCCGTGATCTTCAGCTGCGGCCCAGTTTCTTTCGGCTGGACCTTTTGGGATGGCCTTCACACTGGCTATTGCATCAATCGGTCAGCCATGCTCTACGCACTTGGCGCAGTTAACATCTGCTACGACGTGCTAGTCTTCATCCTACCCCTCCACAACTTCCTCAGACTCAACATCTCCTGGCGCCGCAAGACTGGTGTCCTACTAATCTTTATGGTCGGCCTCCTCGTCACAATCTGTAGCATCGTAAGTCAACTTCTTTCCCTCCGTGCTGACAAAGAACTCACACCGTGATACATAGGTCCGTCTACAATACCTCGTCAAAATCGGCGTCTCGCGCAATCCCACCTGGGACTACAACAACGCGGTGATCTGGTCGTCCGTCGAGTTCAATTTCAGCGTCGTCTGCACCTGCATGCCCGCCATGGCCGGCCTCCTCCAACGCATCTGGGCTAAGTTGTCAGGCCAGCCCATGTCTAGTCTTGCCTCGTCTTCTAACGGATCCAGAGCGCCCATCCGGCCCCACGAAATCGATCCGGAAAAGCCCATGTCCGGCGAGGAGATTCTGAAATTGCGACAGCCAGGCTCGTTCGAGGAGGCCCCCGTCGCTGCGCTCGATGCTTCGGATCCCAATGCTGCGACGATCATGAAGGATGGTGGGGTTGGAAGAGGAAGTCCGACGTCGTCCGAGAGTATTGAATTGCGACATGAACCGCCGGAGGAGACGACGGCGACGAGGTTGGCGTATCGTGATGTTAATGGCAGGTTGCATGAGATGAAGGTTATTGATAAGCCGTTGGATGATGTGCAGAAGGGTGCTCCGCCCGGCGAGGAGAGTCCGAGAGAGGCGGAGAAGGAAGTCCGAAGGCCTTCGAGGGATTGGAAGAGTGAGGGCCCCGGGAGGAGGTTTTGAGAGAACGAGAGGTGACATGTGTGTGTGTGTGTGAGAGAGAGAGAGAGAGAGAGAAAAATACAAAAGTAAAATCGGAAGTGGAAGTGAAAGATAGATGGAAAGATGGAGATCATGGAGTATAGTAGTAGAATTGGTGTTGCGGAGGGGAGGGTCTCAACACACCAATATCAACGACTTTGCAACGGCAGAAACTCGAGAGAAAGACAGCAATTAGCCATTACATACTTGGCTAACAATGACGACAGTAGCTATGAGTAATGAAAAGTACAGAGTTTTGTTTCTCTTCCATTGTTTTCGCAACAAATCATTCCCATATCAGCATCAATGTAGTGGACTCTGGTGTGTGATGCAATCGTATCGCTGTAGTATTTTGGCCTTCGATTTCGACGACTGTAGCCATCCTGCACCACAAAATAGAACCATATTTTTGGGCCCAGCTAGCTCGCTTCTGCTGAAAACTGGAATGCTTGGCGTATAGGACTCTCCGTTGTCGCACCAAGCCCAATACCAGCACCATTGCCGATCTCTCTTGGAGGTTCTGCGATGTTAGTCTGGAGCCAGGCACCTCTCGAAGTCGTCCTTCACGTTGGGAGACGACATTTGCGAGGTGGTTGGCGCCGATGGGTGGGTCCCGTGAATACGCCGGTTATGAAAGCTACGAAGGACTCTGCAGCCGGTATCTTGAGAAGGATGGAGTGCAAGCGAAGGGTCTTGAAGGACGCGGTACTGTCATGGGATCGACGACAGCAGGTCCTTTTCAATTAGAGCCTCCAGGCCGCCAGCGCCCATACTCACCTCTACCTCTAGTCTCTACCCATCCTGATACATCCCGTCCACAACAACAAACACCTCCTTAGCCACTTCTTGGTTTCCCCCTTTTACCCATCGATCCGGATGAACGACCTCTCTCAGCTTCTTTAACGCATCCTTTTCTTTCTCTGCTCCTTTCTTCAACTGTGACAAGATTTGTATCGCTTTTCGAATACTACATTCGCACCACTTGTTCCGGACGTAAATGCTGAGAAGACGTTTTACATCGTGCGTTTGAGCAGAGCAGGCCGTCGTTGGCTTTGTATAGCGTTGTGGAACCTAGAGCGGGGACGGGAAAGGACGGTGGGGTGGGGAAAGGTTTTCCTTCCCCGTTGCGAGAAGAAGGAGAGGAGGGTTTTGTGCCAGGAGAGGACTTCGGTTGTGAAGGTTTGGAGGGGAGAGTGAATGAATACGGTGGCTCTGGGTTGGGAATTTGGTGCTTTGGGGAACATGGTGGAGGGATGGGGCCGCGGTAGAGGAGCTGCTTTTGGTAGAGGGAAAGTTCGTTCGTGAGTTTGTCTGCTTCGGAGCGAGCGTGGTCTTCTGTCTCTTGGGCGGCGCGGCGGGCGGCCTCTTCTTTCCTTTCCTCTATTGAGGTCTCGAAGAATTTGCAGGCGTCGAAGACTCGGGGCTCTGTGCTGTTGGGTGGCATAGGCGGAGATTGAGGAGTGGGGGCAGCGTTTTGGCGAGGGAGCGTCATTTGCTTCTTCTTCTAGTGAGAAAGCATTGCGTTTGCGTTTTTGAGACTTCTCTACTTCTCGAAATTTGCCTTCCTCTACCCAGACGTCCGATCATTTCTTCCTGCCGAAGGGATCTGCAAGGGCTTGGGGCGTGTTGGATTGCTGGAGGGACGGCTGTGCGGCTGTAGATGAACCTCCGGTGGTCGAACTGGTTGGTGCTGTCTGCTGATCTCTGCTCTCGGTGGCTCTATGCTCGGACGGTCCGATGAGTGATGGTGTGTGTGCTGACAATGCCTCGAGACGTGGACATGTTTTCTTGAGTTCGGCGAGCTCTCGCTCTGCTCTCCGAAGCTGTCTTTGCAGATGATTATTCTCTGCGCACAGTCGAACGATCCAGCCGTCGTCAAAAGTCATCAGATTTCCATAGTCGCGGCATGCCTCGTGGTATTGGTCGCGCCAGTATTTCTCGTAGTCCACTTCGACACCGAAGAGATCTTCATCGTGCCCTGAAGTCATGTTGTAATTCTCGCTGTGCGGGTAACCTTCGTAATAGTGAGAGTTTAAGTGAGCAAAAGGAGTACAAGTATCCTGACAGAAGTGCAGGAAAAGGCTGAAGGCAACACCGAAGCCACTCGAGGAAGAGAGATAGTTCATCTACACCTAGCGTGTTTCAGGCAACAATAGAGAATGAAGATTGGATGCGAGGTGAAGAGCACAATAGAACACAATAGCGCACAATAGTGAAGTGGGTCCGCGAAGAGTCTCGCTACTGCTGTGGATGATAGCGAAAATAATGCTACTCCAGCGCCTCTCTCGAGAATAGCAAGATGCTGCAGAGCTTGGAATGCGATCCAATAGGGGGTTGATATTCTCGCTCGGAGCAAACCTGCTCGCGATGCTCGCAGAAGTCTAGAGCGCTCGATCGTCTATCGAACACTGAAGAACAACAAGCAAGGTACCAGCAATTTGAAAGTTCCAGTTCTGCCACTTTAAGTCCCAGCATACGGTCTCCGACGTTCTTCCTCTGCCCACTCCTCCACAGCAGCCTTTGCTAATTCCCTCATCTGGCGAATGTCTTCAGGATCGTCATTACCGCTTTTTAGCTTGTCTCGCCAGATCGCAAGCAGGCCCGCAACTTCAGGGTCCTCGCAGATGGAATCATAATGTTTGATCATTCGACTTGTATCTTTTCCCGAGCTCATGAATAGGCCAGGGCCGCTAGTTGCGGTCAGAACCCATATCAAGTTCTGCAAGACATCTGATCCACGCTGCATTCTCTGCATCGACTTTAATTTTTGTGACAATGCCTGAGACTTTGTCTTGAACACGTGCGACTCGTCGGGTGCTGGAATGTTCGATTTCTTGGCAAATTTTGCAATGGCTTTCTGGATATCCGCGAAAACTTTGGCCTCTTCGATCGACTTCTGCAGTTTATCGGTCTCTTTCTTTCGTGACCTGTCGTTCAGGAGACCTTGATCTCGAGCGACACTTATTGTGGCGGGTACTGCATCCGATTTCATTTGTATGCTGATGAAGTCTTCGAGATGCTGTTTTAGCGTTGGTTCTTGGACTTGCAGAATGCCAGCTGCAAAGCAGTGCAGTGGATACCAGAGACGGTCGCAGACAAGCTCCACAAACTGCTCGTGCCTGTCGGCTTCGAGCTCTGACAAGCAATTCAAAGCTGTAGCTTCAAGTTCCTTTGCGTATGGACTCCGTATGAGTAAATCTGCAAGCTCCTTCTTGTGCGCTGTGTCGAAGTCGGAATGCTGTAGATCGCGGACGACATTAGTAGGTGTTGCAGCGTTTGGGCTTGTGCTCCACAGGATCCCTGCTCTTGTGCCCACAGCCATCTTGATAGAGTCGAGTTCATCGCGCAGTATTGCAGGTCTCACAACCACCTTTGTGTCTTTCGTTGATCTTCTCGCTCGGCCGACGACCTCAGCTTCCGGCCTCACGTCGAACGCTTGTGGGCGGAGACTGTTTGGATTCTTCTTCACAAATTCAGCCACCACAGCATCGTCCAACGCCCCGTCGCCATTGAGCCCATTGACAAATTCTGCTGGAGATTCTCGAAGCACGCAAAAGCCATCGTGCTCGAGTTGCACAACAAGACTGGCCACTTGAGCAGTCCTTACTTCCTCGTCCTGATTTGTGGGAGTTGCAATTTTACCTTTCGGGATATAAATCACATGCTCGCCCGAAAACTTGACCTCACCACCTTTGCTTTCCGCGATTTCGGTAGCGAGAGCGGCCACGATAGGTGACGGTATATCTGGTCCGATGATGGTGCTTATGTTACATAGATCCGTGCCAGCATCGGATGTGGCATTGTGTATCTCAGTCTTGACGTTCTCTGAGTAGGTATAGCTGCAGAGGAAAGAAGTGTTGTCGACATCAATAATCACCCGTGGCCAGTCCTTCCCGGAGTATTCCTCTATCATTCGTTCCAGGCTGTCGTAGCGAAAGTCTTGTTCCCGAGCAAAGGCATGTAGATCAACTGCCAGTCGTAGCGCTCGTTCTTTGAGGACTGCTGCAATGCTCTCTATGAGTGGGTGGGGTATAATGTGTCGACCATCAGCACTGTAGTAGAGCTGCGAGTCCAACGTATCGAGGAGAACGCCATCGCTATGCTCTTCGATGCCAAGAACAGAAGTCAAGCTTGACCTTTGTATTCGCTCATCATGCCTTTCGACTAATGTCTTGAAATATGAGAGGACTTCTGTAGTATTCTTGAGACTGTTCTTGGAGAAGCTGCGAACGACGGCAGGACGACCATTTGCCGAGATCGAAAGAGGAGGAAAGTTGGCGACTAGCTTTTCAATATCTGCGGCACCAAATACGGCTCCCATGATTGCATGTGCTCCAAAAGATAAAAGGAGACTAATCCACGCTCTTGCTGTAGAGAGTTTCAAAGAGAATTCAAGTTGGTATTCCTGTCCAAGATCGCAGCCAACACTGACGTCGCTGGCGCCGATCACGAGCCAAAAGCCAAGCACTCTCGGTTTCGGATTTCGGCACCCGCGCCCGAATCCTCTGCTCCTCCGTCTCTCCAACCTTTCACCACCACCATCGCCATCTCTCTGCCCATACCGTCGCTACCGCCAGAATGACCAAATTCGCACCCTTCCGCCCATCCAGACTGGATCTCTCCTGCTTCATTAACAACAAAATCATCCGCGATCACACCAAACGCAAAGTCTTTGAACAGAACGAACCCGAACGACAAGCGCTGCGATACATCATCCGGAATACCTCATTACCGCAACGGACGCGTGCACAAGCACAGCTGCAGTTGACGCAGATGCACTGTTATACGAGGTCGACACAGATCAAGAACCGATGTACATTGGGTGGGAAAGGAAGAGGTATTTTCCAGGACTTCAGAATGGCGAGAGTGAGTGGAGATTGTTGGAGGCGTGAAGGTAGGCTATGGGAGGGTTTTGACTGACGTGATGTCGCAGTATCAATTTCGCATGAACGCGCTAGCGGGAAGGATACCGGGTGTCAAGAAGGCGAGTTGGTGAGAGGTGGATCGTGAAGGAAACGTGTAACATAATTGTACATTCGGGGCGAAGAATACAGCTCTATGAAAAGAAGCGGAGTGGAAGGATATGACATACATCATCGAGCGCTGAGCAATATCGAGACATGACCACGAGCTGCGATGGCATGTTCAGACCTATAATGTGGCGCCACGTTCTGCACTCCCTCGGACGTGGTAGAGCAGCTTCACCTCCGGCATCGTGTCACCTGTTGCGATGGCGCACAACTCCAGCTTGCTGGTGCAGATTCAGAGTCAGATGGGAGCTGCTGGCCGACGAGCAGCGCCAAGTGAGCCAACAACTTCAGTTGACATTGGAACTTTCACAAGACGAACAAATTCCGCTCAGCGCTCACTTTCAGCAGACAATAACACGAAATCTCATTCAGTTTATTCACTCATGAGACCGACCCATTCCTGTAGTCAAGCTTCGCCGTTAACATCCAGGCTTTTCTCTCCACCGACACACCTCGCGCAGCCCTCATACACAACCTGCACCTCGAACAGATCGAGCAGATCAAGCAACAATGGCCGAACTTTCAGACACTGCCATCGACGACCGAAATCAGCAGACACCCGACAAGGTCGACGCACTCAACCTCACCGACCTTCCTCCGGAAATGGTCGGGCGCATCGCCGAGCAAGCCGACGATGCAAGTCTGCGGTCTCTACGCTTGACGTGCCGCGACATCGCCACCATAATGTTTCCTGCCTATTGCGAAGCAAACTTCGCTTCCAGGACCATCACGCTCTCCGACCGTCAAAGCGTGTCGGAGGCCGGAAGAGCTGCAGAGCACAGGGTGTTCGGACGTTATCTGACTAAACTCACCTTTGTCATAGATGAGATGTACGTTATGGAACCACACTTGCCAGCGGAATCCTGTGCTCTCTGTGATTCGACGAGAAAGCCCTACTCGGACCGATCGCGCAACCGCGGCCTGCGACTACTCTTCCAACACTTGAGCGAATCTAGCAAGCCGGTGGAGATCGAATTTGTCGACAGCGCACATGTGCCTCCGGGGAGGTGTTCGATCCTCGATAGGTATCGACTGTCATGCTCACGAGTCTCTCTTGTTTCTCCGGAGATGCTAGGGAGAGACCCAGTTGCACTTGTCTTGGGAGCAGCTCGCATGAGCGAGGTCAAGATCTTCCGCTTGTCTGTCCTGGCGATCGACTGGGCTGTCTGCCTCTATTCATCCTTCATTTATCGATCCCGGGTCAAGGGTCTCAGCTTTGCCTTGCAGCATATGCATCAGCTTGAGGTCCATATCGACGCCGGCCCGCACCTCGACAGGGAAAGCGGAGTCACGATGGCATTCTTCGACATGATGTGTTCCGCGCCCAAGCTGGAGAGCTTGAAGCTTCGTTTGAAGGAGGGCCGTGCTGGTATTCGCCATGTCTTCCCCGGCCTGCTCTTCGAGCGACAACTACCGCAGCTGAAGAATATCCATCTTGACTGTGCAAGTCTCCACATGTCTGATCTCCAGTGCTTCGTCAGTCACAACCACACGCTGCAAAAGGTCAATCTGACTCGGGTGGACTTTGTGCGTGGAAGCTTCAGCGACGACCTTCTTGGCGACTTTCACATGGAAGATGCGAAAGACATTCACGGTCCGGTTCGGAAGTTGATCGGTCTGCCTGGTAACTACAAAGACCTGTGGTCGGACGATGTTGCATTGATGGGTTTTTGAGACTGAGGCTCGAAGCACTTGGAAAAGGAGTGGTGATGAGGACGTACGAATGGTGGGGAGACAACTCGGGACAAGTCGAGGCGGTGTGCAGAGGCAGCTGTGTGAAGCGGAGGAGCTTCTTTCGATATCACGATCGTACACGAGCAGTGTAACAGTACAATAAGCTTTTGCATGCTGCTAAATGAACACTAAACCATGCTACTGCATACTAGTCCTTTGGAAAAATGTCTAGATCGTCTGAGCATCACGCCCCGGGGAACGCAGATACGTTGTGCCATCCAGGACGCAGTCTCTGCGCTGCTCCGACCACACGAATTTGCTCCGGAATCCCCACACCTGTTGCCGAATCATCTGTCCTGCTGGTGACTTAAAAGGCACTGGACGATGTCTGAACTCAGCATAGCAAGTCAGGCTACATTTCGTGAGACACAATCCATGAACGTCGCGCTTCGGACAAAAGACAGCACACTGATGAAGAGAAGACGATATAGCAACCCGTTCCACTCGCTGCAATGGCTGGCAAGTTGGAGGCAAGTGACGAGCAGAGGAAGGGAGAAAGCGCTCGGATGTTGTTTTGCCGATTTCTTGGCAATCTTCATCCACACTTCTCCTTCTCTTGCATCTCGCTGCACAGATCGTCGCCACCAACGCCATCGAAGCCATCGACATGTCCATCGCCATGCCGGGTCGTGAACTGCGGACTTATCGCTGGCTGGCTCCTCTGAGACCACGACACGCCTGTTCCCGCACGTGCTTCGGCCGCGCCATCGCGAGTCGTGCCGCTTCCACCGACAACAACCACGACCCCAAGACCAAGCCTCTATGGCTTGGCTCCACGAAGCAGAGGCCTCTGCCCACTATGATTTCTCCCCCGGAAGCCGTGGCCAAGGCGGGATCCATCCGTCACGCTGCTTTCGGCGACTGGTCGCCATCAGCACGAATGGTACACGAACGCATAGTCTCTGGACAAGTTGACGCTGCAAGTCACCTGGAGTCGTCAATCGCTTCCAATGCTGCGTCAATGGAGACAGTGCGAGTCTGCCTCGATGCCGAAATGACGCGCATCCTGAAACATCCGCGCGCTGCCCGCCCTGCCGTCTTCCGAAGGGAGAACAAACAATTTGCACGGAAGATGCTGCTCCATCTCTGGAGTCACCCAAACATGTGGCTGCCTTTGCTAATTAAAGACGATCGAGCACGCGTTCAGTTATGTTACTTAGTAATTGCCGAAAAGGCTGAAGGTTTCCTGGAAAAGTGGCTGACGGCGCGCATTCCTGAGGAAGCGACAGCCTGGACACTTGAAGATTCCATTCAAGACAGTAGCCCTCCCGACGTCGCATGGCGCACTCGCCTGCTCAGAGCTATCACGGTGGCTCATCTCATGCATGATGCCAACAAATCCGCCGACACTGCCATCAAAAGCTATTGGCGTTTGGATCGCGTCGTTGCAGAAGCGAAAAGACGTTTTCACGAGGAGCAGAGCTCAGAGCCCGATAAGCCCTGGCCCGGGATTGTCAGCGTCTCAATGGCGCCAGCTCTCTCGGCGTTGAGAGCAGAACTCATCACCGGTGACCGTCGACGAACAGATCCTGAGCTCTGGGACCTTGCCGTCAGGAGAATAAGGCAAATTCTCAATTCGTCCGCTCCGAGAAGTATCGCGACTCAATTCGGCCGGGCAGCTTTGTCCTTGCACCATCCTACCGAACCGGAAGCGACAGATGCACTGGCATTCCTTCAAATGCACTTCCTTGAGGCTTCCGATAGCGTTGTGAAGGAAAGTCGGAAGCTCATACCTGCGACTGACCAGGTCTTCCGTGTCTTCGTCACAAAAGCTTCCAAAATGGCTCGGGAGGATGGACAAGAACGAGTAGCTGCTTGCATAGAAGCACTGATGGCCAAACTGCTACCACCAGTCATAGGCAAGACTCGCTCAGGAGGCAGAACTTCGAAGTGATTCTTGAGCTCAAAGCTATTGTAGCGATTGCTTCCGGCGGATCTGATCACATGTCCATCCTTTTTCGTTGCCATAACTTTGCGAGATGGAGTGCAGGCAACTTGAGTTCGTCAGTTCGCGCTCTTTGATTCTCGTCGCTCCGCCAGGGCTCGTAGAAGGGGGCGTGTGATTGTATGCCATGCTTCATGTTCACCTCGAACACCATCTCGTTCGCAAGGCAATCGGGCAGCAGTCTCGCAACAAGACGTAAGTTACAGGATTGACGTTGGATGGCATCGGGAACTTGTGAGGAACAACAATATGCATCTCGATTTGTTCAAGTGAAATATTAAGCCTGTCTCTGTTCGCGAGAAAGATGGGCAGTGCAAGCCGATATCTCATCGATAGGCCAACTCCCGGCGCACTTCGCGCCGTGATTGAGAGCCGAAGTCTTGCCGACTCCACCTTCTTCCATGGAGCCCGATAGTCGGGGTGAACACAGTGACTTTACTAAACTACGGAACAGTCACACGTTGCACAATCCTTAATTTTCACCCGCTCGAGTTTTCGCAGTATCTTTGGAGTCAGCAACAATAATTATCGAAACCCCGAAGCTGCGTCATTCAAAATGGCGGAAGATGCAGCATACGTCCAAAAGCTCAAGTCCATTCCCAAGGCCGCATTTCTCTTCGGCGCCTCTCCAATCCAGTATCTGCCCCGCCTCACAGCATCCCTGGGTTCCAAAGTCCAAATCTATGCCAAACGCGACGACTGCAACTCAGGCCTCGCTTACGGCGGTAACAAAGTTCGGAAGCTCGAGTACCTCATTGCAGATGCATTGTCGAAGAAAAGCACACATCTTGTCTCGGTTGGCGGAGTGCAGTCCAACCATACCCGTGCTGTAATTGCAGTAGCCGCTGCTTCTGGTCTCAAGGCAGTTACAGTTCAAGAAAAATGGGTTCCGATCGACCCACCGCTCTACGACAAGACAGGAAACATCCTCCTCTCCAGACTCATGGGCGGAGACGTGAGATTGAACAACGAGGGCTTTCATATCGGCCACAAAACCGCCACGCAGGAAGCCTTCGCAGAGATTGAGAAGAACGGCGGCAAACCTTATTACATCCCGGCCGGAGCAAGTGACCACGAACTAGGAGGCTTAGGTTTTACTAACTTTGTCGTCGAACTCGCGCAGCAAGAAAAGTATCTCGGCCTCCCCTTCTTCGACCCCCTGGTCGTCTGCTCCGTAACAGGTTCCTCGCACGCCGGCCTCATCGTCGGCAGCGTAGCCGAAGGCCGCGGAAGAAAAGTCATTGGAATCGACGCCAGCGGCAAACCTGCCGAGACGAAAGCCCAAGTCACCAGAATTGCTCGAAACACTGCGAGGCTTCTCGATGAAAAATTGGAAATTCCCGATGAGGCTGTAGTGTTGGATGAAAGATTCCATGAAGGGATTTATGGAATCCCGGGGCCGAGCACGATCGAGGCGATGAAAGTTGCTGCGCGGACCGATGCGCTAATCACGGATCCGGTGTATGAGGGCAAGAGTATGGCGGGGATGATTCAGTTGATCAAGGAAGGAACCATCAAGGAGGGGTCGAATGTGCTGTATGTGCATTTGGGTGGGCAGCCGGCGCTGAATGCTTATTCGAGCTATTTTGACTGATCATATGGGAGAGAATTATTTTTGTGGAGATAGATATAGATGCATGTATGCTCGGCTCACTGCCACAAAGCCTATCATGAATGGAATTGAACTGAGGCACTCACTCTTCCATATGTAATCGCGTTGGCGGCGTTCCCATTCCATTCTGGCAGCCGCTCCCCTCGGGCGAAGCATCACTTCCGTGGTCTCATTACCGTACAGAGGTTTATTGAATCCTGAATAGGGACATTTTGAATGGATTATACCAAGATGGCGGATTCGAGGTCAATTCAGTACTGACCACTTGAATTGATTTGGATAATGTTTTCAGGATTCGAAATCTATGTCTCTGCCGACTGGCTCACCTTTCAATAAGGATTCTTTGATGCTGCAAAGGCTCCGCGAAAAAGTCAACGGATCAAGTCGGCGATGATTCACAACTGCAAGACGGCGACAAGTGAGGTCGAAGAATATCATGGAGTGCCTGGGTAGATGCCGGAGATCCAGCTTAGTCACCCGTGTGGGGCGCCTCGTTCAAGCTTAAGTCCGAAGCGATAAGCTTCCTAGCTCGAACAACATCGCCCTTCTGCCAGAGGGCACTTCGCTCTCACCTTTCCTGGGGCCGCTACTAATCATTTCTGCGTCTGTAGTGCCTGGGGAACCGAATCATGTCGAATTCAAGAGACGGCTTCTCGCCAGCCGAGTCCTGGGAAACGCAATCGGAAGATATGGATGACGACATGGATTATGAGGTAGATATATCGCTTGCGATGGGGTGGCCAATGGGTTTTGGAGCCAATCTGGTCACGGCGCGCTGTTCAGAAGGCTGATATTTGAAATAGCTTGCCAATGACGAGCCGACACCTTCGGCTGACGACGAGGACGACGTGGAGGGCGGCCAAACGATCTATTTCGATGCGGAAGAAGGCACCTTGCGGGATGAGAATGGAGACGAGATATCCTTCGCCGTTGATGAGGAAGAGGAAGGAGATGAGCAAGAAGAGCAGAATGAGGACACCGCAGAGGGAGTCGATGGTTCACAGACGCCACAACCCGCTCCAGCGACGCAGACGCGCACGATCAACATGACACAGGCACAGCTGTTACAATTACTGAGCCATGCGGGGTTGCGCGGCATCTTTCAGCACAGTGGCATGACAACCAGATCACAAGGTCGAGCCCGACATGTTGCGCTCGATGAGGATGTCGAAGATGAAGGCGACGATGATGACGATGCGTACACTCCTTACGGCGCACGAAGAAGAAGGACAACACGTAGAGCAGTAGTCGGCGATCGCTATCCACCAATACCCTCAGAAGCAGGCGCAAAGTTGATGGAAAGCGGGACATTCGGCAACAATGACCGCTGTCGCCATACATCGTGCGGCCTCCCACTCAACCCAGAAGTCCGTCGACACAAGCGCAGACTCGCATATCGCATGCTAGACCGCGAACTTGGTGTCGAAAACCGCGGTCGCGCCAAAGTCTTGTCCAACCTCGCATCGCAAGACCTCATTCCCGGCTCGAAGGCGGATCTGATCATCAACCTGAATGCGCGCTGTTATTCGGGGCAGTTCTCCGAAGACGGCAGTTTCTTTTTCGCATGCGGGCAGGATTTCAAAGTGCGCATGTACGATACCTCGAATCCATACGATTGGAAGTACTACAAGACGGTGCACTACTACGGGGGTCAGTGGACGATTACAGACGCGAGTTTGAGTCCGGATAATAAGCTGTTGGCGTATAGCAGTATTCGGAGCCAGATTTGTTTGGCCAAGACGGAGCAAGGTGACCAGTCGGAGCCGCAGCTGTTGGACTTCTCCGATCTGGGGGGTTCCGCACACGGTTACGGACGGCATCGTGGGCATTTTGGGATCTGGTCACTGCGGTTCAGTGGAGATGGCACTGAGATTGTGGCGGGCACATCAGATCAATCAGTATACGTCTATGACCTAGAAGCGCGCCGGAGCATCTTGCGAATCCCAGGTCATCAAGACGACGTGAATGCGGTGTGCTTCGGCGACAAGATGAGTCCGCATATTCTCTATTCTGGCTCTGATGATACGACTTTGAAAGTCTGGGACCGGAGATCTTTGGCCAGCATGAGACCGGCGGGAATGTTCTTGGGCCACACGGAAGGTATCACATATATCGACAGTAAAGGCGATGGAAGATATGTCATTTCGAACGGAAAGGATCAGACCTGCAAGTTGTGGGATTTGCGGAAGATGGTTTCGACTGATGTTGGCGAGCGCGTGAATCCACAGGTGAGCAAACATGATACTCACGATACCCGCAGTCTGCTGATTTGTACAGGACTATACAACCAACTTCGACTATCGCTTCTCACCTTACGACATGGAAGATCACACTCCACACCCCTACGACTGCTCGCTCGTGACATTCCGCGGCCATCGCGTGCTCAAGACTCTGATCCGCTGCCACTTCTCTCCCGCCTCCTCAACCGACGGTCGTTACATCTACAGCGGCTCGCACGACGGCAAGATCTACGTCTGGAACCTCGACGGCACCACAGCCGGTACCATCAACGTTCTCGCCGCAACAAAGAACTCCCGTCCTGTCAGCGATGAACGCTTCGTTGATCGATACGACTACTACGGCCAAGGCGGCGTTTGGAAGACTATTGTCCGCGACGCCAGTTGGCACCCTTCCGCCCCTGTGATTGCGGCCACGAGCTGGAATGGTTGGGATCACGGGTTGGGAACTTGTACGGTGCATTCGTGGAATGATGGCCAAGAGACTGACGAGTGTGCTCCTGAAGACGAGACAGAACTTCAAACTGGAGAGGCATATGAGAAGGCGGAGACGTTGGGCAATGCTCCGATGGGCAGTCGTGTTACGGCGCAGTTGGCGCACGATCAGAGGTATTACGGCTCTGCGAATGGTACTGCCAGAGAGGCACGGAGAACTAGATTGCGGGATCGGATGGGATTGGGGGCGCTATTCGGTGGGAACGATGACGATGATGATGATTGAGCATTAAGCGTTGAAAGGTCCCTTTTGTACAGAAATTCTGGGGACTTGCGATGATGGAACTTGAGCAAGGACAGTAGCCAGTCTGTTTTTGAATGATACCAATGATGAACAACCTTCTCTGTCACTTTCAGAAAGTCCGAAATGATCTCCATAAAAGCACAGCTTTCTCTAGGTGATCAAAGACCTTCACTGCCACCTTATCTAGCCCCGGTCCAAAATGTGCCGCAGTGGTTCGGTTCGAGAAGCGTACTGTAGATCATCTTTCCCCAGATTCTGAGAACCTTTCACTGCCGTTTCATCTTGCCCAGGTCCAGATCATGCCGAAGCGAATCTATCGGAGAAGCGACGAAATCCATTTCCGCCAACCTAGCAAATTTCCAGAGTATCAAAATCTCTCGATGCCTCCTCATCTCGCTCAGCTCCAGATCGTGCCACAGCAGTCTCTCTGAGGCGCGAGCAGAATTACTCTGGTGAATTATCTTTCTCCGAAAGACAAGAGGCTTTCACTGCCGCCTCATCTAGCCAAGGTCCCGGATTCTGCCGCAGCGGTCTCTCTGAGAAGTGAGTGGATTTTTGCATCTCTCTCTGGAAACAGACAAGAGCTCTCAACTCTCTAGCTAGACGAAGAGACAGGACGTTACTGCATTCATTCATCGGAGAAGCATATCATGCTTTTTCTTTTCTCTGAAAGCCGACACGACTCTCAGCTCCCCAGGGATAGAAGAAGCAAACGGATGATACTGTACCACACTTTACGGGTTAGCGGAGAAGCAATCACAAGAGACCTGCCAAGCCGTCTTTTCTCTCGAAACCGATGGAAGTCTCAGCCCCCTTAGCTTGACGAAGCAACACGATGATACCTCTGCGATTTATCGGAGACGCGCGCGTGGGTGGAAAGATTCCGTACTAGAGGCTAATTTTGAAACAAAAATAAAACGAGCAGTACGCCGCCGCCGCCGCCGCATGCAACTCGCTTGACCTGTGCTTTATTACACGACGACGACCCTGTTGATGATCATGGCAGAGCAGATCGAAGACGAACAAGGAGGTCTGGAAATTGATCGCGAGGAGAAACGAGACTGATGAGCAAAAGCAACGCATACTGTCCGTCATCTTTGCGAGGACTGGATGGAAAAATCCACTGTATTGTACGAAAGAAAACAGCAACAGCAACAAGCAACCGCAGAAAGTTGACAATATCATGATTATTATATATTACAAATCATGTATCATCATCGAACACAATCGCCCCAAACACACACGGACGTATGACCATTCCAAAGCAAAGATCCTCCAATGTATTAAAAAAAAAAACCACAGGCGTGGCCAGCGTATATCATCATTATAGTCTACAGACTACTTTCTTCAGAACGTACATCCTTCGCCCCCCCCCTCGTCGGAAAATTTCATCAGAATACACCCAAATGAGAATCCTCACTCCTCTTTAACATGGATGGTATGCAATGCAATGCAATTCGAGCATCACATCCTGATCTGCACAATTCCAGAGACGAAACCCCATGAGCGTGCGTTTTTCGTGAGGTTTTCTTCTGCCTATTTTGTACCTGTGTAATGAATTTGAGTCTTAATTTCACAAGACGCGCTTGGTGACTCAAGGCTATTCCAAGTCACGTCTGGAGGCTTGGGCTTTATTTGAAGAGGCTGCGTGGGAAAGTGGCGAGCTGTGAGCAGTAACATCATCTCGTCGTTATGATCGTTTGAACCTGACGAACCTCTTGCAACTTGTTCTCGTTATTTACGGACTTCTGATGAGAAGGCTGCAAGACTTACGCTCCTTCACACGGCATTGCAGTTGGGGTCCTACTTCGCATCAGCGGCAAGAGCGCGTAATCGAGCAGGGAGATGTGAACGTGTGGGTCGACCTGCCAGACCGGATATCAGCGTACTGTATCAGCAACCACATCGCATCCTATTGACATCCGTGAGCGGAAATGGGAACGGTGATCACGTGATATCACCATACAGCGTCATGGATACACAAAAGAGGGGTCGAGTCGAAGGGACAAGAGGGTCTTTCGAACAATTTTTTTTTCGCTGTCCCATTTGTTACCGTCGCAGAAAATGACTCCCGTGCTGCTGCAGCAAAGGTAGGACTTCCTCGATGCACATGCCTGTCTAGGTCCTCGCCTTCTCGAGACTCGCTGTAGAAACATGCGTCTCATCTTCCGATGCTTTTTCGCCTTTTCGATAACTCCGGATGTGAAAAACAGTAAGGACATGCAAGAAGAAACGCCTCTCCCACGTCCAAAGACAGCCGTAGCCGTACGCATATCAAACAGGGGTGTGTTCCAGTATGTAGTCGGAAAGGGTTGATCCGATGGAACAGTTCGTCTCTGGGTAGAACTCGCGCGGGTCGCTTTGCTTTTTGTGGGTGTGCTTTCTTGTTACTTGCTCAGTGTAGCTACAACTACACTCAGCCTGTACCAAAAAATGAGGTATTCTCGATAGAGATTCATCCATCTCTCCTTTCATCGCACAAAAAATCGTTCGCCGCCCCCTCACTCGTCCTCATTCCATCGCGGTCATCATGGTCGGTGTGGTGTATCGTCTACTTCCTCCGGAAAGAGCAGCCCTCGGTGAGACGAGCCTTGCCACCGGTTGGTTGGCAGAGGACCTGCGAGCAGCCGGCGCAGACGACGACGGTTTGTGCGTGCGAGAAGACGGTGGTGATGGTGAAGCAGCCAGGGCACTTGACGTCCATGAAGAATGAGCGTGGGCCTGGAACAAGAGTCTGGTGGGCGAGTCAGTGGCTGCGAGGGTTGCAGACGCAGAAAACATGATGTTGTACCTTCAGCTTGTGCTTGCGGGCCTCAGCCTGAGGGGTTGGGTTCAGAAGATCGACTGCGAGAACCTGTGCGTGGCCGTGTCAGCCTCTGTGTGTTCCAATGCCATGTGTTGCTCCCATTGACGACTCCTCCACGCATTTCCACCTCTTTTCGTGCTCGTTGCGGCTGTCGTGTGCTTCGAGCTCGGCTATGTTCGCCACTCGTCCCTCCTGCGGTGCTGGACGTACCATGTTGGCGGTATTTGCGCGGTAGTGGTGTCCTGTGGTATCGGGATGATGCGTCCGCTTGGTGGTTCGTGTATTGGCGATGGACTGGTGTCGTGCGCAGCGATGTGCTTGTCAAGGGCGGTGCGGAGCGATCTGAAATTGTGTGAGCGACGAAATACGCTAGTGGTGTGCTTGGCACGTTGCAGCCGACACGTGACCCTGCCTTTTCCATCGCCACGCTTCACACAGTCGAGTGGCAAATGAGTCAAGAACATTCTACGAGTGAGTCTTACATGCAGACTCATGGCCAGCAGCGGCTGTATGTGCATTAATTGTGGGAAACGGATGTATGCCGCTGGTGACACGAGAGCAGCTGGCGAAACAGGCGAAGGCATTTGCATGCGACTCGCCGAACGAGCGTGGATGTGATTAAGTTCTTGCAGTCTAGCTATACTTTTTCCATAGTCCAACGCCACGAGTTGGCGGAATACAAGACAATCAACACCGAAAACTTCCAAGGTCGCTGCAGGACCCGATACCTGTCTGTTGTCTTTATGCCACTACCCGTATGCCCCGCTCCGCGTCCCCATTGCCGTCGCTAAATGCTACAATTCCCGTGCGCGTCAGAAGCAAGATCCCACACATACCCAACGTCAGCCGGCTACCGGCAAGAAGCAATCTCGCAACGGCGAGCAGTCACGATGCCGGTAGCTCGTGACAGACCCTGGATAGCATGCATTGTATTAGATCGAAGGGTATCTCATACGGAGAGGAAGATATGTTGTGAAGTCTAGAATCCTGCTTGCTAGGTTACCCTGAGGTGATAAGTCTTGTGTCGTAAGCCGTCGTCAACCGGTCGTGAAGGGTAAGGAGCGTCGCAGGTCGGACCGGTGGTGTTGCTGGTGAGGATGTGGGAGCTAATAATGCACATTGCCGCCCGTGGGCGCGTGACGCTCGTGACACCTGGTACGTCCTCAGATCGCAAGGCGCGGCCACACGAGCGGAGAAGGCATCTGGGAAAATGCGGCCCAGGTCTGTCAACTTCCTTGTTCGCTGTTACACGGCTGGCGGTCATCCGCTATTCTTGTGTCGCGAGCTCTTGCTGCTGCTGCTACTGCTGGCCGTGGCATACTCGCCCTCCGGGTCCCATTGCTCGGGCTGAAAGTCCGGGTTCTGGAAGTGGGCCTGGTTGAATGGAGAGCTGTGGCATGTGTTAGCGGGGTCAATCGCGTGGAATCTCGGTGCCACGTACTTTCTGAAGATCGAGGTCTGGAACGGCATCTGTGACTGTGACACGAATTCGGAATCGAATTGCCACGCTGAAGGGCGGAATGGCCCGCCACCAAAATCAGTGTGGTTGAACTGGGGAACATTTCGCGCCACCATGTCGTGTGCCAGCTGGGGTGCTGGTGGCACAATCTGGGCTGGTGGGCTCGCTGATGCGAATATTGGTTGAGTCTGCAAGTGCGGCTGAGGGGCTGGCGCGGACGGAGTGGGCACAGTTGGCGTACAGGCGGACACTGGAGCTTTGCTGTTGGTGGTGAAGTTGAAGTCCGGTGTAGAGTCGTAAGAGTCAAAGCTGGATGGCATGCCGCAAAATGGGGCTTGATTGGCGTACGACATGCCAGGCAACAATGTCATGAAGTCCGAGCCATGGAAAGTCGAAGCTGGCTCATAGTACGTCTGTGCGCCGTATTGCAGGTACGTCGGCACAGCGGCGGGTGGAGGAGGTGGCGCTGGGAGATCTTCTTGCTTGTAGAGAATATCATAGTGGCCACTGCAGCGGGTCAGTACATCGACAGCTGCAACGCGGAGAGTGGGGGACATTGCTCGACTCACGGTCGGTACAGAAGGCGCACGCTGCCCAGCGTGAAGCCTCCGGAAGCGACGGGATCGAACCTGTGCATGGTGACTTCGCTGCCTTCGCTACGATCCAGGTAAAGGACTTCAAGTAAGATGCCTGCTGGCGATAGGAGGACATCCTTGAGGGCGCTCAAGGCAACATTGTCGATCTCGGCGCTGACTGGGAGGACCTGATTGGAGCAGTAGTTCTCGACCGTCTGGCCGAGGAGCCAAGGAGCGTATTCCGTCTCCTTGCTCTTCATCCAGGCTGCTGTGAGAGACTGCGAGGATTGTCAGCGGATATTTCCTCGCCCGGGCAGTCAGTCGTACCCTCATGTAGGTGATGATGTAGTTTTGTACTCCGTCGTCGTTGAACTTGTCGACGAGAAGAGTGGCAGCGTCCAGCCCTTCGGCCATGGCGTTGGCGAGCTCACGGAGTAGGCCAAATGCTTCGTCGGAGAAGTCTTCAATGACGGAGAGATTGAAGCCCGCCTGGGTCATGAGAGGAGCGATCGACTTGAGACGGGCCTCCTCCATGCCAAAGCGGTTCAAGTCCCCATAGTGAATGAGTGCCTCGTAGTAGCCAAATGCCACAGCTAAATACGACGGCTCCTTAGCACCAGTCCGTGTCGTGACTGCCATCTGTCGTCGAACATACCTCTCCATCCGCACTTGCCATCGCCTCGAACGGTGCGGTAGTGGGAGTATTTCTGCGGAAGCGACTAGCATACACGTCAGTCCAAGTCATCGATGTGGTGGTCGCTGATGCGTTGCGACGCGCGCTGCACATGTTGCATCGTACCTGCGTCTTCGCCTGGTATACAGGATCAGCCGAGGCGTATTCGCTGGTGATGGCAGTGCTTGATTGTCGGTGCCCGATCAGTGGCCCCTGTAGGCGATCATCAGCACACACGGTCCATGGGTAGTAGGGTGTTCTTCGCGTTCATCAGTGTCATCCAAGTCATGGCGCTGTCGAACGTGTCGCCCCGCGCCGCAACCCTAAATGCCGCCTGAAACGACGAAGCTCACGGGTGACGAGCGTACAGAAACGGGCGGTTCGTAGGCGTCGCTAGCCTTTTGGAACTGCGCAAGTTCGTCGTCGGAGAGCGGGGGGCCGGCGTCGTACGCCATGGTGCGGCGCTGCTGCTGCTGTTGCTCCACGCGGATCTGATGGCGGGTGCGGTGCGGGAGCGTGGGTGGGTGATGGTGTCGGAAGTTTGGGTAGCCCGCGGCCGAGGGCACTAACGGGAGCGGTGGTTGCGGATCTGCCGCGGCCACGGGAGCTTGCGGCGCGTGTTGCTGGAGCAGGTGAGGGTGGTGGTGGTGGAGGTGGTGGTGGTGGTGGTGGTGGTGCCGCTGCTGCTGCTGCTGCTGCTGCACAGGGCGATACGCCAGCGCGGGCGGGTCATGGTAATGCGGCGCGTGGTGCAGGTGGTGAGGGTGTTGGTGCGTGTGGTACGCCGCCGCGGTAGCGACGCTCCCTTGCCGCTCCATCATTTCTCGCGCGGACGACGGAGGATCGCCGCGAGCCTAATGCACGCTTTCGTCTCTGCCCGGGGCCAGAGCGGGGCGTGCACGCTGGCAAAGTGGACACGCTTTGCGGCGTCTTTGGTGGTATTCTCGAGCTGTCTGTCGTTCGGGGGCCAGCAGAGCTCTGCGATGCTATGCTGTCCAGCGGGGTCGGTCGTCGTTGGACGTTGTTATCGTGCTGGAATGGGAATGGAGTTTCCTCTCCTCCTGGCGTGGTGGACAAGCATGCACGGATGGAGAAGCCAGCGGTAAGTAGCCCGGCCAGAATGAGTGCGTGGGAGGAGCACCAGGGCAGACAGCAGACGTGCGGCGCAAGTTAAGGTGCACCACCGGACTCTCGGACGGCGCTGCTGCTGCGTGGGTGAATGCAACAAGACTTCCTTGCTGTCGAGTAACCTCCCCAATAGACCAGTGTGCCGGCAGAACCACAGCACAAGACGGTGCAGCAGCAGCAGCAGCAGCAGCAGATATACGTTCCCAGCAGAGGGCGACCCAGATCCACTCTGCCGCAACAGTCCACAGATGACCTACTGCGCGCGCCGCCACCACCGGACACAAGTGCTATCGATCATGCCAGGTACGAAATGCATATCCCGACTCGGGCAAGCAGCGACGATGCACTGACGCACTGTGCTAAGCGTCCACTGCGAGACCCCAAGACACGGCACGGTGTGAGATCAGATCACGCTCCCACTCTCATCTACTATGAATCGCCCCTCCCGACGGACCGCATATGCATCGTCCGAGCGCGCGTGCGAGAGCAACGATCCACAGTTCGCGCCCACGGACAAGCATTGACAACGAGGCGATTGCGTTCCCGTTCCCTCCATACCCACCACCGTGTCTCCCCCAAATCGCGGTGCATAGCAACGACCCTTGTTCCCGTCTCAGCGCAGCCAACGAACAGCTCGCGCTTGACGAACACCCGAACAGGACGTCAGCAAGCGAGCGCGATGTCGAAGGGCAAGACCGAGCTAGCAGGGGCTGCGCGTAGAGCATTGAGCAGCTGGGTGAGCACGGAGAGCTTTCCTTTGGTGGTGGTTGCATCAGATTGTTCCGGCGAATCAAGCTGTACCAACCACTGCTCCGAGTCTCAGCTGCGGGCTTCGACGCCACAAGGGAGCAGTGCGTTCTGTAACAGCCGATCATCTCAGAGCGCGATCAACAAGACTGGGCATCTCTTGTCCTTCATGCGACGCGAGCCTCTCTCGATGCGTTCCGGGAAGTGGGCTATGGGGTGCATTGTCGCACACATATCGAGCACCGACACTACTGGGCACCGAAGACGGCGACCTTCTTCTTCCATTGCCCTGCGAACAAGGTCTTCCATCGAGTGCCACTTGTCGTGCAAATCAAACGCCTCATAGTCACCAACTGCTGCTCTGCGTGACGCTCCAGCTCTCTGTCAGCCTCGGCGTCCAAGGGTCACATATCCATCGCACACGGGTAAGCGGAGACGATCAAACACGAGAATCTAGCGATTGGCGATTAGCGAACGGGGAGTCCATCGACACAAATCCTACTATTTACACGATCCAACAACAACCTTCTCATCACGCTAACATAAACTGCGAACTCAAATTCCCACTCTACTACTGCGTTCTTCATAATCTCACAACTCCGCCGCATCTCCCCAACAGAAGCTCGTAAAAACAGTCCATCTATGGCGCCGAAAGACCACAAAAATCCGATCCATCACAAACCGCTTTCTTTAAAAAAAAAACACGAGACATCGCAGGCATCCTACCCACATCCCGCAATTCCCCTCGCCCTTCCTCCTCCCTGCTGCACTACATACACGACTACCCAAAACCCACTCCCTGTACTTCTGCGACTCGTGGCTTGCATATGTGCGCCAGTTCCTTCTACCGTAGCACCGGAACGCTCCCCCTCCCCTCCCCCTTCCAAAGCACCGGACGCCAGGCCTCGCCAGCGGCAGCTGTTTTCCCTCCCCGCGGTAGCAAGCCGCGCAAGCAAGCATACATAGGAACCGCGTGAAATAGCGAAGCAGCCAACCGACGCTCAATCAGCGCAAGCGGCGCAGCACTGCAGCAGCCTATAGCACTCCAACGGGACAGAACAGGAACTTGCAAGGGATCCTCTCTGTGGTTTTTTTTTTCTCGGTGCTTGCTTGTCTCCTTCACAACGGCTACGCACAGCTCTCTCGTTCCCACCATACCAGCGGATTATGACCGTACAGAGGTACGTAAAAGCGTACAGTAGAAAACGGAAAGAACAAGCACACAAGGAAGGAAATCCCATCCTTCCACTTTTTTTTCTTGTCCTTGGCCCAAGGCGAGTGGTGAGTGGTGGGCGGGGCTCCACAATCGGACTTCTTCGGCGGTTGGAACTTGGCGGATGGGTGTAATTTTGTGCTACATACACTTATTAGTAGTAGGTGCCAGGTGGACCAGCTCTTACGAATCTCCTCTCTACGCATGCTGCGTGTAGCCTCCTACTACTGGCGCTGTCTACTACGGTTATCATCATCATCTTCATCATCGCTGATATATTCCGCAACGGCCTTCGAATTCCCCGAATGAATGCTGCTTGCAAGACGAGCACCACACGAGAAGCTCTCATTCATTCATTACTACAGTGCCAAGCGTGTGACCCACGCAGCAGGTCTTTTTTCCTTCCCATCTACAGTATGTATGTTTTCAACTCTTTTCAAGGTCTCGTGATGAGGAAAGAGTATCAAGTCAACTGTAACTTGTATGACGTGAAGCAGAATATCTACGTCAGATCTTTTCTGTGCGGTTCCTTGCGTGACAGACCAATTGATCTGTCTGTCTTGGCTTCTTTTCGCCTTGCATATACACTCAGTACGGTATAGGTAGGACCCATGAATGCAACGATGGGACATTCGGAGAAAAGTCCTTTAAACAGTAGATGCAAAGACCGTAGGAGCGGGAACACAACAAAACGAAGGATCTCCTCCTCAGCAGGAGCCAGCAGAAGAGGAGCAGAACACAACGGATGGAACGCTGCCCTCGCCTCGCGTGAGTGTGCTTTAGCCGCGCGGTCGGCTACACTATCCGCGCGCAGTAGCGTGAAAAAAGCAGCAGCAATCTATGTACGTATAATAAGCATCTTTGATAATGACGAACCCTGTAGACTGGTGGTGCAGCTGTGCAGGCTACCGGCGCTTGCAAGCCTTCTATTCCGCAGCCGCACAAGCGAGGCGAGTCGAGATACTGCAGAGCTACTCTAGCCAGGACCACTGCGCTGGGCCCGGCGCCCATCCTTCTGGTGCTCTCCGTCGATGGCGGGAAGAGAGAGTGTGTCACACCCTGGTCATCGCGGTTCTGGTTTCCTTCGCCCCTTCGTATCGCATGCTGTTCTGTTTCGTAGGCGTAGGCCAAACGCTGATGATTACGCCATCCCGGAAGGCGCCTCGTGCCGGACATCGTACGAAATGATCTCGCGGCATCGGCGTCGTGGCGCATCCCAAGGTCGCCGTCTGTTCTGCCCACCCGTTCGGCGTCTTCATAATGCCTCCCTCTGCTTCACAGTCGCCGACTGTGAGGTCTATTCGCGGTGGCGCACGATCCGAATGAAGTGTCTCACTCAAATGTGTGTACCCATTCATTTCCCAGCACTGAATCGCCCAGGTCTGCGCCGTGCGCCGTGCTGCCCGACCCGATTTGAAGATTGTGCCATCACATCGAAGGCTTCCCCTCCACCGGGTCCCGCTTGCCCGCCGAGTCCAGCGTCCTCCGACTTGAAACCATCACCTTCATTGAGTACGACACTGGCAAGCGAGCGAATAGCTGCAGTCCAATCCGCCACGGCGTCCATTCGGTCCACGTCAGCGCGACTTTCGATCTCGACTGTCCCAGCTTCTTGGTTGATCTTGCCACGCAGCTTCTTGTCCATGATCAAGAATCCCACGATATCCTGGACCTCGGGAATGGAGATCTTGAGACGCTTGGCGATGAAATCGAGGCGGAACCGAGTGTATGGCGCCACTAGTTTGACCACCGCCTTTGTGCGCATGTTGCGAGTCACTTCGTCGATGTTCTCGGCGATGAAGGGATCTGCAAGGAGGTCCTTGTTCTTTTGCAGGACCGTCTCATATTGATGAATGTCGTCACGCTGGTATGCGTCGACAAGTTCTGTCATGGCTGCGATACGCGGGTCGTTCTTATACGGCTTCGTCTCCTGTGAGTCGAAAGGATTGATATCAGATCTCATCAGCATGGTTGTTAGTACAAGATACTTCAGCACTTGAATGCGCTGCAGCGAGCCAGCTTCGTCGTAGTTTCGGAAGGACTCGAAGAAGTCGCTCTGAGCGTCCTTCCAATTCTCTGGGATCGCGGGTTAGTGGATGTCGACTTTTGCCGCCTACCCCTTGCATGTCAGCCTACCTTCGCTCATGTGCATCTTTCCGCCACACTCCCGTATGATGCCCATGATCTTAGGATGCGGCACGGCCGAGCGGACCCTAAGCGCCCGCTGGTAAAGCCCCTGCGACACATGTGAGCTGACTGTACGCGCCGCTGCCAGTGCGGAAATTTTTGTCATACCTTCAAGCGCTTGTTGTTCCGAGTCTCGGCGTACATCTGAATCTCCAGCGCGTATGCCTCCATGCTGTACGTGCCTTTGCTCGGGTCGTCTGTGCCGTCTTCGCGCTGACATGCCTTGTGTAGCTCACGGACTTTGTCGGTCAACCGTGCGTAGTCCTTCTGTGCCAACCAAAGTCGTGCAAGCTTTGTGTTTGTTGACAGCCATAACCGCTCGTTGTTGGTAGCCTGGAATGACTCCAGTGTTTTGGAGTAGAACTTCTCCATGCACTCATTGGCGGCTTCGTCTTCGGCATTCTTCTCGATAAAATCCAGCATGTTGTTGATCGACTTTTCGGAGTAGTTTCGCGTGACGGCAGATTTGACATACGTCAGTAGTTCGGTGTAGTGTTGCACGGCCTGATATTGTCAATCAGCGTGCTGTTTCCCGATGCCATGTCCGAACATGTCCTGCTCACATCTTCATATCTGCCGAGCTTGAACTCCAGCTTGATCGCCTGCTTCAAGCCCTTGAAACCCCAATCACCCTTCTCCGGCTCCAATGCCGGAACACCGAGGAATTCTTGGATCGCTTCTTCTGGGTTGTCGCCCTTCATCTGCTTCGCGTTGTAGTACTTGTTCTCGACATCCACGTCACCATCCTCACCATCTGCATCGTCATCATCCTCGTATTCGAAGTCGTAGCTGGGATCCATTAGCAGGTGGGTCAACGAAGTGGTACTATCGACCTAACATACTTCTCCTCATCCGAGTCCTGCATGAAATCATCGTCGTCCGACATGTTGGGCGACACGAATCAGCTGACAGGTATGCGATGTTGAGAGATGTTGAGGTTGCCCAAGTCGAGAAGTTGTTGTTGGTGGTGATGTGTTGAAGCTCAAATACATCGAATGGAGCTCCAGGCCAGGCAGGTCAACGACGCGCGACCCCAAATGGCGGGTAGATCCGCGATACGATAACACACAGTTGCACACTTGCTGGACTTGCCACAAAGTAGTTCACTGACTGCATCAACACCACCGACCGTCCCCCGCGAACTCCTCGCAGCACCGCAACCATGGGAGGCGACTTGAACTTGAAGAAGTCATGGCATCCGGCGCTGATGACAAACCAGCGTCGGGTGTACAACGAAGAACTCAAGGCGTTGGAAGAGCGCAAGAAGACGGAGCAGGTCCTGAAGGAGCGTGCTGAGGAGCGAGCGATTCAAGAACTGGAGCGATTGCAAGAGGCTGCGGGCGGTAGAAAGCGCGTGGACCGCGTGGACTGGATGTACAATGGGCCTGGCGCAGGAGGTTCTGGTGTTGGAGGCGTGACTGAGGAGATGGAAGGCTACCTGCTCGGCAAGCGACGACTTGACGGCCTGGTGAAGAGCGGCAACGATGCCATCAAGAAAGACGCGCCTGAAGTTGGTGCGATCGCAGAGGGCAATGGCAGCAGCGCGCGGGACATCGCCAGCAAGGTTGCTAGTGATCCAATGCTTGCGATCAAGAAGCAGGAACAGGCTGCATATGAAGCAATGATGGCTGACCCAGTCCGCCGGAAGATGTTGATGAAGGCTGCCGGAAAAGAAGACGAGGATGACGAGAGCGGGGGTAAAGAGAGGAGACACAAACATCGCAGCCACAGGCATCGACACCGAGACCTTGATGATCATGGGCACAGAAGCAAACGCAGAAGGCACAGTGACGAGAAAGAGGACGAGCGTAGGTCGCACAGACATCGATCGCATCGTCACAGGCGAGACGAGTCGCGATCAAGATCTCCTTGTTCGAAACAAAGGGATCATCGGGACGGACATGAACGTCGATCGAAGTCGCACAGAGGACGAGACTACAGCGCTTCGCGATCACGTTCGCCTCGGAGAAGGAGGGATGACGAAGACCGCAAAGACAGGCGTAGATCATACCCGAGTCCGCGTCGGTCCGACTCCCGGTCACGCTCGATATCACGCTCGCGCTCGCCATATCAGCGCCATGACCGCGAAGAGCGACCCAGGAGAGACGAGCGCAGGCGCCCGTCTCCTTCATACTCACGGAAGAACAACGACAAGCCCTACCGCTCGCCACCAGAGGACGGTTCGAAGAACGGTGCGGACGAGGAAGCCGAGCGTGCTCGCAAACTCGCTGCTATGCAGTCGAACGCTACAGAGCTCGAGTCGGAGCGCAAGACACGTCTCACAGAGCTGGAGGAGAAAGAGGCCCGGCAGCGCGAAGAAGACGATCGCAAGCGCTCCGAGCGAGGTAGATTCATCAGCAACGTCCGCCGCGATGCAGAGAATGTGGACATGGGCAGGAGGCTGGGCGGTGGTGGACGCAGCAGAGAAGATTGAGTTCTGCCACACTGTATCCACGCTATGCAATGTATGCAGACATGCTCCCAAGTTCCAACCACATATTCCACGTCCACGCCACCAAATGCTTTCCACAAGACGAATTGCTTCCAGAACACGGCTCATGCTCCTGCCATTTGAGGTTCGGCTGTTCTGCATGCACACTCGACCAATGAGAGAAATGGCACCGTGGATCCAGACTCCCAGATTCACGGCCCGCGTGGCCGGCGAAGTGAGCGATGGCGGCAGCGAGTTCTTCGGAACATCGGAACGAAAAGGGCTCAGATGTAGAAGGTTGATCTCTGGAAAGTCTATAGAGAATGCGAGTAAGACGCTGATGCTGGGCGGCAGTTTCGCCGTTTTGGCGGCTGAAACCGCAGCCAGCGAACGGGGTTGCTCCCCATCATCGCGCAGGTCGACTGTCGTGGCTGATCCCTCTTTTGCGCTGCTTCTTCTGATCTCCTCTACTATACTCGACATTTAGCATCCCATTGACAGTCGTGCTCTCATCGTTGTCCGTTGCGCCCGTGTGCACGAGAGGTCGGCGTGGCGCTTTCGGAGTATTTGACCTCGGCGCGGCACCGCAACGCATCCGCAGCCGGCTCATTGCGTCGCGTTCAGAAAGTACAGAGTACAAGAAAGAACAACGGACGCGACTGCGCCTCTGGTTATTACGCGGTTGCCAGCTCTACCTCCGTTATTACGTACCCGTTGTCGACCGACCAGAAAAATCCCGGTTTCCTGCGGCAGGCAGCACGCGGTACAGACAGGCAGGTCACTGCACACGGCTTCTTTCGGCCAGTCTAACTAGCTGCGCCTGGAAGTGGGACAGCCACCGTCACCATCCATTGCAACGAGTACAATTCGACTGTTTACAACGACCGACCAACCGACCGACCAACACGTATCCTTGCGAGGACATCATCGACTTCCCGCCGCTCACCGAGTACTTCTCCCATACCGCGCACCGGCGGTCGAGCAGGGGGCAGCGCAACGGCGGTTTCGCGGCTTGAGCTGCAGCTGAAGGCAAGCCATTGCGAGATTGCAATCAGCGCGAGCGCAGTGCCATAAGAAGAGTCGAGTCGGCGAGCGGATTGATCAGCAGCGACCTTGGAAGAGCCATTCGTCGGTGTGGCAGAGAAAGAGAGGGACTGTGAAACTTCGCCTTGCGCGCACCCGAGACATTTACCATCAGGATGCAGCTGTGCGGCGGGACAAAAACGGTGCAGCGCAAGCTGGTATTGCTGTACGTGGAGTATATTCCCTTTTTGACTCCAATGGCACGCATGGCGCGCGCATTCCTACCGCAGCTGGCTCGGAATCAATCCGCTGATCCTTCGCGTGTGTACAGAGGCGACGGTGCTTGCGGAAAGACTTCATTGCTTAACGTGTTCACGAGAGGATATTTTCCAACAGTATAGTAAGTGTTCCTTCTCTCACTTTGCGCCGCTCGGAGTGTGCTAATGCGCCAACTTCCTCCAGCGAGCCCACCGTCTTCGAAAACTACGTGCACGACATCTTCATCGACAACGTCCACGTCGAACTCTCCCTATGGGATACCGCCGGGCAAGAAGAATTCGACCGATTGCGATCGCTCTCGTACGATGACACCCACGCCATCATGCTCTGCTTCAGCGTCGACTCGCCCGATTCACTCGAGAACGTGGAAAGTAAGTGGGTGGGGGAAATCGCAGAGAACTGCCCCGGTGTGAGGTTAGTCCTCGTGGCGCTAAAGTGCGATTTGCGAGAAGCGAAAGACGAGGATGATGATGGAGCTGGAGGTGGCACAGGAAGAGAAGGGAAGAAGGAGTTGATTGATTATAAAGCCGGCCTGGCGGTCGCGGAGAAGATCAAGGCGTTGAGATACCTTGGTGAGTTTGGCGACACCATTTATTTCCTTGAAATCTGTGGCGCCGCACGCGTGCAAGGATAGTCACTAACGCGGCATCTGCAGAATGCTCCGCCATGAAAAATCGAGGCGTTAACGAAGCCTTCACCGAGGCCGCACGCGTGGCACTACAAGTCAAGAACGTCAAAGGCGACAAGTCGTCTGGTTCGAGCTGCTCGGTGATGTAGGGAAAGACATGTCACGACACGACACACCACGCCACACCACCTCTTTCACGAAAGACCCCCAGCCAACCAGCGAGACAACAGAGAAAAAAAGAAGCAAAGGGGACGGATCTTTTTTTTGTGCGTGGGTGCGTGTGTGCGTGTGTTTGTGCATACTAGCAATATCTCTTCGCGTTCAGCTTCGCTGTGGTTCTTTGCTCTTTCCTTTCCTTCCGCCTTCTTGTCGATGACGGCTTTTTCTTTTTTTTCGGCTTGCTTTGAGTCGTCAGTCTCTTCTTCAACTGTCGAGACTCTGATATACCCCCTTCGACCGACTACGAAACGACGACAACCGCGATGGGTGCGAGCGCGCGAATATCCCCGTTATTTAATATACAATACTATATCTATCTATCTACCGAGTGAGCATCGCTAGTTTGTGCTGAGAAGGAAAGAGGGAAGGGGAGGGGAGGGGAGAGGTAGAACAGGAATATACTTGAGTTTTTTATTATCAATTTTTCAAATTTTTTTTCTTCTTCGCGAATGGGGAATATACAGATCGAGGTCCAGATCCAGGTGCCTTTCCTTGTTTTCTGTTGTTTGCGAGAGACGTCTCCGGACTGTACTCGCTTTGTAGGAATCCCTTTTTTTTTCTTTCTTTCTTTGGTCAGAAGTATCTATATGTATGTATATATTGCTTCATCGAATGCATGCGTGCGTGCGAGGCCGAGGATTCAACGCTTCGAGTACATCTTTTTTCTTTTCTTTCCCTTTCTTTCTCTCCTCCTCTTCTTTTGTAGAAAGTAATAATTTGGGATGAAGATGAGAGTCATTGTGGTGGGTCTGGAGACAGCGTGACCACTTTCAATAATATATAGGGAAGATCTGCCCAGCAGCAGCTGCTGATTGATTGATTGATGGATGGAGGAGTGACCTGCATTATCGTGACAATTCATGTTGCCCTCATCTTCTTCCTTTCTCCCACTCACTCTCACTCTCACCCGGACACCACCTTCATAAGCCATCAGTGATCATTCCTCAGCAACCAACCAACCGACCCATCGATCGATTTTTTTTCTCTCTTTTTCTTTCTTTTCTTTTTTTTTTTTTTAAAAAAAAAAAATCCCCAAAAGACCTCCGCTATTACAGCTAAGAATATTCAGACCACTGCAAGTTTGCACATTGAACGTCCCGCTCCAGGTATCATAGTCGTCTGGCCAGGTATTCCAGCAGCCCAAGTAGTAGCGCTGGACAGGAGGGCAAGGTTGATCGACGACCAAGGCGGGCTGGTCGCAGCCCCACCAGCAATCGCCGCATTGCGCTGCCGCTGCTTGGGCTGCGGCGATGTCGGCGGCCGTGACTTGGTCTGTGGCGTGGTTTTGGAGGTAGTCGTAGGCTCCTTGGACGAATTCGTCCTGGGATGGTGCGGAGGTGTCGCGGGCGACGATGGCCTGTGAAGGGGATGGTGTTAGTTGTGGTGAGGATGGATTGGAGGGGATGGGCTTACGACTGGGTTGGCGATGGTGCCAGTAACGGCGAAGGCTGCAATGGTCACGACTATGTTTTTGAACTGCATCGTGCTGGCTTGAGGAGTGAGGGAGATGGTTGGTCGTCGGGCTGATTGGTCCTGTCACTGCTGATTTAGTGTTGATGCAGATGAGAAAGGTTGAGCAGGCAGTTCGGCCGTGTTTCATATTGGATAAGAGGCTTTCATCGGACGACTATCTTCGTATATTACCCTGTCTACCTTTCCAGCAAGCTCCTCCAAGCAATGCATACTTCCCAGGAGCATGTACAGTAAGGCATCTCGCCACGGCTACCTTTTGTGCATGGGCTGCAAACAGGCGCGGTGCGGCATTTTTCGCTGATTGTCGATGGCAGGAAAGCTGCTTGCAGACCTGCGGATCGGAGACTGGTTACTTCTAGAATGTGGCGAGCGTTGAGCATATCGGCTGGCATCGGTCGCTGGTTTTGCAATCGCTCTTGTCGATGGAAAAGGAATAAGCTTTCACAAATCACACAGCACAGCGCGATTCTTCTTGCTCGCCTCATTTGCCTTCGTATGCTTGTTCGCATGCAGTCGCCAAGCCGAGAGCTTCACTGGAATGAGGCCATGTCTACCAAAAGTAGCTCTGAAGGGGGTTGCGGCCTTCCATGATAGGGAAAGCGTAATGAGAATCAATATATTTCCATGTCTTCCCGTGAGAATGGAACACCTGACGCCGGCCGGAAGACAAGTAGACCGTAGACCGCAGACCGCATTCGAGAGCTGGTCAGCAAGGCTTTCACAGCAGCACGATCCCATCTCAGTCATGAGAAACCCTTTCCTACTCGCGCCGGTTTGTCCATTCAATCGTGTGATGCTGCATGCAGCAGCCTCACTTCTTGCTTTCGGAAATTTTTCACATGTGCTCCCACATGGACTGGTCACCGATAGACTAGACTTCGTCTGAGAGCACGTCCACTACCCCGCCGACCAGCGAAGGCTATGGACGGTACAGTACAGTGGTCTGCAGATGTGTGCTGGCAAAGGTGAGGTCGAGAGTCTGCAGCAGGGACCAGTGGTCTAGCTTCTGCTTCTGCATTAAAACTTTCCGCCCTGTTCCTGGACGATCAGCGACGAAATGACAGGCTCGCAGTTCCGCATGCGGAGATCGTCGTCTCCATCATGGCTGGTGATCACATGAAGGTTAACATTTTCAGCTTCACCAGTTTTTCCCCCGGGCTGGCTGTGCGTGCCATTTCAGGCAGGCAGACTTTTGGCCCCTGCGAAAGGTTGAGGAAGTGCTCCGGGGTTTGTGATTGTCAGGCGACGGCGGTGTGCTGGTCGAGACCGCAGCAACGGCATCTGAGTTCGCGAAACGCGCAAAACCCGCGTCACCGTTCCGATTGTGAAGAGTCCGATTGTCCGACTGATGAATGTTGTGAAGGTGAAGTCAAAGTGGTGAGATCCAGCTGGAGAGATGCCAAGACTGCATCTTAGTCATCTCCTACTTCCTCCCGGCTTTCCAGACCACATCCAGTTTTACACCACTGCGTCAACCATCTTCTAATAAGCATAAGCCGACACTGTGCATTCACTGCCAGAACACAAGCAAAAGGGTAGAAAGTAGTCCAGTCTAACCCCCCCCCCCCCTCCCCCCGGGCAAACCACGACCAATTTGATCGTAACACCTTCTTCCTCCGTATATATATATATATGAATTCCTCTCGGAGTCCACATAGTCGATTGATTTCCTACTCACATACTCTAGTTGTAATTCTATCGGAATAACCTAACCCGGACTGAGACGGAAACGGAATCGGTGTTCGGAATTGCATCGCATTCTTCAACACCGCATCGCGTCCTCAAAGTGAGAGAAGGAAAAGGAGAAAGAGGCGTCTGTTCAAATCTTCCTCGTTCATCATGGAGATCGTCGAATTCATCTGATATATGAGAAGAGAGAGATCCGTTCTTTCGCATCATCTTCTAAACTAAAAAAAATACAACAACGTCGACACTCGAGATTAGCACGCATCATTCGGACACGCAATATTCGTGCCGTAAGGGTCCGGACCGGCGATTCCGGCGACTTGGAAAATGGCATTGATGACACCTCCGATTCCCTCGCCTGCGATGAGACCGGCGGCGATGGCGTAGCCGTAAATGTCGAAATTCTGGGGGTTGCGTTTGGCCCAGAAGTAGCATGGTGCGGCGCCGATGATCATGGCGAGGCCGTAGTACGTTTGTGGGAGGCTGTAGGATATCCGTTAGTGGAAGCTTTGAGAAGAAGGGAAGAGGCAAGGGAAGAAAGAGACTTACACAAATGCGAGACCGATGCACATCATGTTGGGGTGGTAGACGCGGTACTTTTCCCACGTTCCGCGGTAGGCGTAGTGACGGATGACGATCATGATGGCGCCGAAGATGGAGAAGCAGATGGCGAAGATACCGCTGCTGGTTGGGACGGGGAATTCGGGATCGGTCATGGCGACTGCGACGGCTCTCCAGGCGGAGACGGATGGAGCGCTGAAGGGACAGACTTCGGCGTTGATGTCCAGAATGCAAGGGTAGGCCTTTGCGAAGAGCATGAAGAGTGCTGGGGCCAGGAAGACTGCAACAATTGTGCCGAGACCCTGCGCGACCCATTGCTGCTTGGGTGAAGTCTTGAGAAGGAAACCGACGCGGAAGTCACCGACCAGATCAGACGCTTGGTTGGCACCGATCGAGGCGAGGGAGCCACCGAGCAGGTTGAGTCGCTGCGCGTGATCGACTCCCCAGCCCTCGCCCTTGGTAGCGCCGCCGAGAACGATTTGCGAAGCCTTTGATGCTGCGGTCAACGGAGTGATGTCGGTAACACCAGCGCACTGGACTGCGAGCAGAGAGAAGAAGAATGCCAAGAAGATGGACAGCAACGACATGCCCACGGGCATGTCGAACTGGACGCCCATCACGACGCAAGTGAGGATGACGACGACGATGAGAGGAGGCAACCACATCCACCACTTGACAAGCTCGCGGTCTTCGGCAAAGTCGTCGACGAGATCATCCTGCCTTTGGCCTCCCTTGCGCTCCAGAGCCGCGCTAGAGCCGCGACCAAGAGCGATGCGAGCGCGGTTCATGCCAGAGCAGGTACCACGGTAGATGGCCTTGGAGACGTGGAAGAAGACTTTGTATTGCAAGCCGAGCTCGACGAAGGAGACGACAATCATGAGCAAGACGCCGGGCCAGAGAAGCCAGTAACGTGGGGATGGGGTGTCCTTTGTCGAGGCTGCGGTGCCCAATGAAGCGAAAGAGACGTACCCTTGCCACTTTTCGGAGCTGGCGGCGTCGATGCCGAACGCAGCGTTGTAGTGCACGAGGGTGGGTCCAATAATACCCCAGGCGATGATGGAACCGGCGTAGAACGAGATGGCAGTGTTCAGACCGACCAGCATCCCAGCGCCAATGAAGGCCGGAGTCCACTCAATCATCCAACCCCAGTTCTCGACATTGATGGCAGCGTTGTCGTAGTTGCCCCAGATGAAGAACCACGTGAAAATGTGCCAGTCCCAGAGGATGCCGATTGCGTACTGCGAAACCACACGCAGCAGGACGGCAGCAGAAAAGGCAATGGAAAGAGCGCGCATCTTCATTTTGGCAATGGCTTCCCCGGTGGCGGCCATGTGCATCGCGCGGATGGTCATGGCCGTAGCAGACGGTGTGGGGAAGATGAGTCGCAGTTCCCTCGCGACGTAAATGATGAAGAACTTGCGGAGAGGAGTGGACATGAGGAACCCAAAGTAGCCACCGACCAGGGTCAAGGTGACCAGGCGAGGGAAATCCTCTCGCGGAGTGTCCAACAGGCCGAGTTGGTAGAGAGCGGGAATACCAGAGATGAAGACACTGCTCAGACCTCCGGCGGCCGTGGCAGCGGTCTGGACGATGTTGTTCTCGCGAGGGCCGAATTCCCCGCCAAGGATTGGGACATGTTCTCCCAACTTGCGTCCCAGAGGCCTGTGCATGTTAGGAACATGTCCACAATGTCAGACTTGGTCTCGAAACATACTTGAGCACAGCAAAACCAATGATGGCGCCGAACAATGACGCGCCAAAAGTCCATCCCGTCTTCAATCCGAGGTAGACATTGGAGGCGTTGACGAGAGCACCGCAGACCACACCGACGAGAATGGCGCGGATGGTCACGATGTAGTGTCGCTCTTCCGGCAGGTCGTCAAAGGGCGTGAATGGGTCGGCCTCGGGAGGCGCTGTGCCCGGCTTCTCCCAATCGACTTCCTCCATCTCGCCGACGTAGGTCTGGCCCCGCTTGTCGGCGTCCTCTCCGTTGCCGGCCGCGGACGATGGCGGCGAGACTTCATGCGCCTCGCCATGCGTGTTGGTGGTGAAGACGTTGCGCTTCTCGGTGAGAGGCGGCACGTCGGGGTGGATGTTGCCCTGGGGGGAGGAGGGGGAGGGTGTTAGCTGGAGGGTGAAGAGTATGCAGCAGACGCGTGCGGGCGCGTACCATGGGCACGACCGTGTGGTCGATGGTCTCGTTGACGTTCGCCATGTCTTGCGCCGGACACACGAGTCGCAGGAAGCACCACGGACGGGACGGGGGAGGAACATGTTTTTGAACCCGGGACCGTCACGTCGCATGGTCGCATTGAGCGTCGGTCGAGGGTATCGGAAGCATGTCAGCCATCCGCCACTCACAGCGCCGACAAGCTCTGTGGAAGGAAGTGACTGCTCACGGTCCTGCCTGTTCAGGCCTGGTCCGGCCTTGGCAGTGACGCCCGGATCCGCATCTGCCGCGACGCCTTGCATCCACCGTCGTCTGGCGTCGACCACGCTTCTCCCATATCAGCAGTCCTGGACACGGACGCGACATGCTGCAGGTGGAGAGCTGCACGCAGTATTGTCCGAGGTGATAAGGCCGCGGCACTGGGCGAATACGACGTTGCCGCTGCTCGCTGGTAGATCTACCGATGATCATTGCGTCTCGATTCGACTGCATGCCCGTTCGCCAAGCCGCCAAGGCCAACGCCAACTGCAGAGAAGCAGCGGAACTCGTCGAAGCAAGCACAATCACGCCCGGCCGGGGGTGCTTGGCTGTGCTGCGTCTGGCTCGACTCTTAGAGGCCTATTCGCAGGCACGAGAGATTGGTGGTTGTGACTTCGGTTCATAGGTCGCCACACAACCGTTATGGTTCTGGAATTACATACATCCTTGTAAGGGCGAAATCCCCTTGTAAGCCGTATGTAAGCCTTGTAAGTAGTGTTGGGCCTCAGTCACAGTCACAAACTTGTAACTAGGTAAAATCGTGTGACTGAGCTGTAACTAAGCGTTTTGCCCTGTAAACGGCTTATAACTAGTGTAACTAAGATTCGTGCGTATCTCCTGCTTTCGTTACTACTCGGATACTGCTAAAAGTCTTATATATAGTTCGTAGTACTATATAGTTTTAGTTACTAGTCCTTTATATACGTAAACGAAGTATAGCGGATAGTATAGAGTATTCCGTAGTCTATTAAAGTAGGGCGAGCTTCTAGCTTAGAGCCGAGGAAGCTTATAGCTTAGGGTTTAGATTAGGGTATAGAGCTACTAGGGTTAGTTCTAGTAACAAGTATCGAGATCCTAGATCCTAGCTAGCCCTATAAAATTTTATTAAGATCCTAGCCTTTTTAAATTAATTTATCGAGTTGCTACCTAATTAGCGGATAGTCCTTAGTTACCTAGTTATATAGCCTATTTTGTAACTAGGGAGGCTGTTACAGCCCAGTCACATGGTTGTCACGGTGACTGGCACATCGCTACTTATAAGGCTATAAGGCAGCTAAGGCTTAGCTTTTTTATGCCGCCTAATTAGGGCATTAATATTCGATTTAGACTTATAGAAATATCTCGCAATCCGGAGAATCTAACGAACTTCATTTCTAGCTCGTCGCTTTGCAACGCTGCATCTCTGTCTATATTAGAGATATATACTTTTAAATACTAGAGTATAGAGAAAAAGTACCTCTCTACTATACTTAAATATTTATAAAGCGCAAAAGATAGATTTGCGCGTATAATAGTGTCCTTACGTAGCTTATAAGCGAGTTTTAGCCCTTGTAAGGCGACTTGTAAGGCCTTACCGTAAGTTACCCATCCCTACCAACAACGATAGTCGTCACCTCTTCTGCAATCTCAAAATGTCTTCGCTTCATGCCAGCGCAAGTCCCATTTCCTATGTCTTCTCCCACCTCTGCAATTCAGCTTAAACGACGGCGAAAGTCCCCAAGCGCGCAGGTCGAAAGCGATTCTTGCCCTGTCACAAAAAGGCGCAAGGCGAACAACTCACCCCACTATCCTCCGCGCTTTTGGGACACACTGTCCGAGGTGCGTCTCACGCGCCGAGCGCTACAAGAGTTTGATCGGAGGTGTCCAACGGACGTGAAACCACCTCTAGTAGAGCAAAGGGGGACACGAACGCGAAGCCGATTGCTCAGATCGGATTATCGTCGCCTGAAGCAGCTGGCAAGAGAAGGGGGGCCTGATTTGAGCAGACTGCGAGGTGTCAGCTGTTTCCACGATCGCTGCGTTCCGAGAATGTGCTGACGACGTGCAGTACTCGAATAACGCCATCGAGGTCTACACGATGAGTCAATCCAGCTCGCAAAGCCGCAAAAGGCGTCTGGGCTCACGCTCATCGAACAGCAGCTCCACGAGCAGGACCAGAACTACCACGCCATATAGCGGCGAGTTTCGGCAAAAGCTCGTCGACCAAGGGATATATCCGACATCTCACCGGACAGTGAGTGGGTGTCGACCACCAAAGCCTGACAATATTCACGAGATTCGTCGTATTCTTTGCCAGCCTCGACCATCACTCTCCCCATCTCGATTTACGGAGACTGCATTTGAGGACTTTCAGGACGCGAACGAACGGGCGACTTCCGAGTCAAAGGCGATGATGCAGGTCATACCAGTCATTGCAGGATCACAGGACAGACAATTCGAGACTGCTGGAGATGTATCTTTCACTCGTCTCAAGAAGTTCGATCCTGACCTGTCCGTTCCAAAGCCCGATGTCTACTACGGTGCTAAGCCCGACCAACTCGATCGCCGCGTCCGCCAGGATCTTGAGGAATACATAATTCCGTCAGGGCGGTCGGATCTTCCAGCCGTCCCGAACTTTTTCCTGGAAGGCAAAAGCGCGGCGGGAAGGCCAGACATTGCTCAGAATCAAGCCATGTATGATGGAGCTGTAGGGGCTCGCGGCATGCTTCGGCTCCAGAATTATGGCCAGCCTGCACCGACATACGATGGCAATGCGTATACCGTTACATCGACATACCACCCAGGAACAGGCACCATGCAGATGTATGCCACGCATCCACAACCATCCGTGGCAGCTGCAGGCGAGCCACAGTATTACATGACGCAGCTGGACGGCCACTATATGATCGGCTCGCTGGACAACTTTCGTAAGGGTGCAGCAGCATATCGCAACGCTCGAGATTGGGCGCAGGAACAACGGGATCGCCTGATTGCTAGTGCAAACGCAGCTGCACAGACTACGTCGACAGGGTTGAGGTCCTTCAGCAGGACCAAAAGCGAGGAAGTGGGCTCATCCATCATGACGAGAAACGGTCCTGACTCGGCGACCTCGGCTGACGAACTTGCCACGACTCACGATGTTGCTACGAAGCGGCGGAAGAGGCCAAACAGCCCTTCCGCGAACCACGAGCGTGCATGACAGGACTATTGAGCTTCATTGCTGCTATATCGGCACAATCTACACTCGAACTAACTTGGATTGATTCTGCAAATCAGATGCTGTGTGCATCTTTCTAAACATCTTTTTGTTCACCGCGTCCCAGATCACGGAGGGGCAGAATACAGTGAAAGGTAAGTGGCTGCGCTGCTGCTGAACCGCCAAACGCCACAATGTCGTCAGAACTCGAAGAAGACTAACTACTAGACCCTTGGCGAGCAGTAGTCTGCTCGAGGAGAAGAGATGCCAATAACCAACAAAATGCCACGGAAAAAGCTTCAGCGTTTACTACAAAAGGCTTACTTGCACACACACACACACACACACACACACACACACACACACACACACCCTCTTCTTTGCTTCATGCTGCCTGCCCACATCACTCACGTGTCCTCCTCATCAACCGACCAACTTCCCGCTTGCTTCCACTGCCTCCTCACCTGAACCAAACGATCAAACATCTCTTCCGCCAGCTTCATCGCCATTTCATCACCATGCCACTCTGCAATCTTCCTCTTCATGACCAGACATTCCATTTGCGAATCCATAGCTTGTACTCGCTCGAATACTTCCCTTCCGCGTTCAATACATTCTTCTGCGCGTCTCATGAGTCGTCGTTGCTCGTTCTTTACCGCTGTTGTTGCCCCGCGTGAGGACTGTAGTCTATCGTTCGCGTTCGCATGCACATCCTCAGGCGAGTCCGCGTCCGGCGCCTCCGTCGTCGTCGCCATTCCACCAGCAGAGCGTGACGTGCTTCCCTCCTTCGGACATCTCCCTGCCATCCCCACACAGCTTTCGCCCAACGTGACCCACATTCTCGCCACGAGCACCGCGTCACCGCCTTCCAGCGCCAGAGGCAAACTGGCTTCGTACAATTTCCTCGCGGCGTCGAATTCTCCGACTTCCATGACGATCATCCCGAGTACGTGTAGCCCTTCCAGCATCACGGGCACGAGAAGGTGGCGTTCGGCTGTGGCGGTCGCTCGCAGGCAGAGACTGAAGCCTTTCGATGCTCGGCCTGCCAGGGCGAAGATCCGGGCTTTTTGGATGAGATAGTGGAGGCGATGGGCGACGTCGGGGTTGGGGCTTTTATCATCGGGGGAAGAGGAGGGGCGGTTGGAGGTTAGATGGTGAGTGATCTTTTCCATGGCAGTGGAATAGTCCTTTCGCGATATGTGGTGTTCGATTTCAAGCGTGTGGAATTCGTGGCAGAGTTCGGGGTCTGCGGATGAGAGAAGCGGCCGGAGTTGGTAGAGGTAGTAGGATGATGTTTCGTGGGTTCCACTAGAATGGGAACGTTAGCATGGTCATACATTGCCAGTCTTCAGCACGTACCGATGTATCGATCGCCGGAGACGGATTGATGCGGAAAATGCTGTCAATCGCGTTTCGGATTTCAGGATTCCTTTCACTTTGCTAGATATAGAGTCGAGTTGCTCCAGTGCCTTTGTGTATAGCCCTTGGTGGGCGTTGAGTAATGCCGACCGACACGTCGATCGTACGCGGTCGTTCACCGGACAGTGCGCCTCATGTACGGTGTTGCCAAGCTCGTACTGTCGATTGCCCAGGTGGGATTGACCTAATCAGCATTAGTATGCTTCGCTGTAGCAAGAACAAGGACATACCCAAGCGATCGAGGCAAGAGCCATAGAACAGCGATGCAGCTGGTGCCAGTGATCTCAGATCATGCTGAACGCTGAGATACAGCGCTTGCAACGCATGTTCTTGTGCTCTGTTGGCACTGCCGCTGTGGCAGAGCTCCAGCCGTCCTTCCTCCAGCAGAGTGCTACTCAACAACAGCCAATTCTTGCTGTCTCGGGCTTTGTTCTTGAGAAAGGTGATCTCATCATGTTCACCTCCTCCAATAACGCCAGCTATTGACGCATATGCCCCTGCACCCTTGCCGGGATGGGCGTGGCGGAGATATAGTAGCCACGAAAGCGCAAAGTTCAAGCATGCTGAATCTTGGTTTTCTCGCGCTATGGTTCGTCAGCTGTGAACTTCGTTGATGAATGTGCTTGATTGGACTCACCTGTCGCGATGCACTCATTCATGGCATCTACGCTCTCATCCCAGCACTCGAATTCGGCATGCAGTACACTGAGATGTAGTAACGCATACTGGTAGTAAATTCTCAAGTTGACGTTGTCCCCTGCGCCTGCACTGCTTCTCGCCGCAAGACTGTAGTCAAAGTAGCGATGCAGACTTTCCAGGGCCATGTTGTACTGGCCAGCTTTGCTGTGCTCGAAGAAAGCCATGAAGAAGTGCATGCTCTGGGTGCTGGCACTGGTTGCAGAAAGTTCATCAACCCATGTTGTGAGCTTGGCCTTGACATCATCCGGGACTCTGGTTCCGAACTGCTGCAGCTGGCGAATGGCATATGTGAGGAGCTGATCAGCGTCAATGGATGCTGAAGAGCTGTGGCTGGTGCCGAAGTGGAATAGACGAGCGGCGAAGTCAGCATTCGTTTCCTCGTTGTTTACCATCTTCGACGCTTCCAGCTCTCGAGCATTGCCCGGACAAAATTTGGCGAAATCGCCCCAGCAGGGGGCTCTCCATGCTTCGAATGACTTCCACAGAGCTTGGACATCGCCAAACTGCAAACGTGTGAATTCAACGTAGCAGCGACGGATGAGTTGGCCGAGCGGACTTGCGGGAGTGACTGGATTCTGGTAGCTGGGCGAAATTAGCCATGCCTGAGATGGTAGGTAGATAGGACCAGGTCGCACCTGACATCAATCACGGCATTGGTCGTTGGCACACTTTCCTCCCGTAGTTCGGTGATGAGATGGCCCAAGGAATCAAGGCCGTCCAAATGAGTCCAAATCGCAGCCACAAAACTGGTCCAGGCTGATTGGCCCGGCAAGGAGGCCGACTGCCACTGCTTCAACTCTGACTGGAATAACGAAATGTCTGAAGCGAAGAAGTCTTTTCTCTCACTGACGAGTTGAGCATTCGGGTCGGCGAAGACGGTGTGCTTGGCGATGAATTCGAGGACGTTGATGGTGTCTTTGGCGCCGAAGTTCTGACCAGATTTGTACAAGCGAATGAGGACGAGCAGTCCGATGCGTGACGGGGTGAGGTAGC
Organism: Cercospora zeina; assembly: GCA_022702355.1. NCBI lineage: Eukaryota > Fungi > Ascomycota > Dothideomycetes > Mycosphaerellales > Mycosphaerellaceae > Cercospora > Cercospora zeina. The sequence continues at coordinate 5,036,194 of JAKLWX010000005.1, forward strand.
GGGGCATTGTTGTTGCGAATGCCGTGTTGTGACCATCGTCTTGTTCTTGGCGGCGATGAGGTGAAGGTGCTGTGTCGGCTCGGTACTTGTTCGCGTACAGATGATGGTGTCACTCTCTCGCCGGAGTCGTGTTCTGGCGGAGTCTGTTGTGCGTGATGTCGTCGCTGCCATTGTCACCTGCAGTCGCGTTGTGGACGCGTTGTGGCTCCGGCTTCGACTTCGCTTCCCCACGTCATCGCATCGACTCGTCAGCTCTCACGCGACATCAACACGTCCACCTTCGCACCACCATGAGCGACAACGCCCGCGATGCGGCTGACCACGTGGAACGTCAATGGCATTCGCAATCCCTTCTCCTACCCGCCATGGAACTCCAATCGCTCCTACTCGGCCATGTTCGACATCCTCGAGGCCGACATTGTGGTCATGCAGGAATTGAAGATACAGCGTCGAGATGTCCGCGATGACATGGTGCTGGTCGACGGCTGGGACTGCTACCTCTCCCTTCCAAAACACAAGAAGGGATACTCGGGCGTTGGCATCTACACCCGCAATGCCACTTGTGCACCCATTCGAGCTGAGGAGGGGGTCTTGGGTGTGCTGCCAAGCAGTAGTGGAACGCCATACCGAGAACTGCCAGAGAACGATGCCATCGGTGGCTACCTGAATACGGAGCAATACGCAGAGCTGTGGGAACTGGGTGGCGAGGATCCTGCAGGACTGGATGGAGAAGGACGATGTGTAGTGCTGGAGTTTCCTGCATTTGTGCTATTCGGTGTATACAGTCCGGCCAACAGTAATGGCATGAGGGATGGCTTTCGTTACGGTTTCCTGTGTGCTCTGGATTATCGGATACGAAATTTGATCAAGAGCGGGAAGAACGTTGTGCTTGTAGGGGATCTCAACGTCACAAGACACGAGAGCGACAGCGCATGTACACTGGAGGAGATCAGAAAGAAGCAAGCGACGAGAGAAGAATTTCTGTCCGGGCCGAACAGACGCATCTTCAATCAGCTCTTGCTAGGAGGCGAAGTCCTTGGCCAGCGAGATGAGGGAAGAGAGACGGCAGTGTTATGGGACACGACTCGAGGACTTCACCCTGACAGGAAGGGCATGTACACGCATTGGGACACCAAGATCAATGCGAGGCCCGGCAATTACGGCAGCAGAATTGATTTCATACTAGTCGCTGAGGCAATGAAGACCTGGGTCAGGGAAGGCAACATACAAGAAGGCTTGCTGGGCAGCGACCACTGTCCTGTGTATGTTATTTTCAATGACAAAGTCGAGACAAGGGAGGGCCACGTGGATTTGGTAGACTTCATGAACCCACCGGGCGTCTTTGAGCAAGGGCAGAGGAAGCAGGAATGGAAGCTTGCGATGACACCAGGGTTTTCTGCGAAACGCATGCCCGAATTCGACAAGCGACGCACTATCAAGAGTATGTTTGGAGCGCCGGCGATGAAGAAAATGCAATCTTCGCGGCAGGAATCAATGCCGGAACAACATGCGTTAGCTCTGCCAAGTGGTACTGATGACAAGACTGCTCCGCAAGTGTCCCATGCAACGCAGGAAAAGGCCACATCATCCACGGCATCTCCAGTGAAGAGGAAGGCATCAACAGCTCCTCCGGTAAAGGAGCCTGCAGTCAAGCGCCAGAAATCAGATGCGAAAACAGCAGCATCCAAAGGCCAACAGAGCTTGAAAGGATTTTTCCAGTCGAAGAATCCACCTCCCAAGCCTGCCACTGAGAAGCGGTCCGGCACACCCGCCAGCACCGTTATCAACGATGACGATGACCTTGAACTCCAGCGCGCCATCGCCGCCTCGAATGCTCTGCACACAGGAATGTCCGAGCCCGACAAGACCTCCAATACTCCGTCTCCCGCCAAAGACCCATCCACTCCCAAACCCAGGGAACCCCCCGATGACCCAAGTGCGGATCCTGAAATATCACCCCGATCTTTCTCTCAGCAGCTAGCTTCCGCCGAGCGCACGCAAAAGTCATGGTCTTCCTTGTTCTGCAGACCAGTCGCCCCTCTCTGCGAAGGTCACAGCGAACCCTGCAAGAGCATGCTGACGAAGAAGAAAGGCTACAATCAGGGACGAAGTTTCTGGATGTGCGCGAGACCGTTAGGGCCAAGTGGAGAGAAAGATCGCACGCCAGGTAGTCAATGGAGGTGTGCGACCTTCATTTGGTGCAGTGATTGGCAGAACGGCAGAGTGCATTCCAACAGTAAGGATGAAGATGGTGATGCAGAGGGGAGTCCTATCAAGGAGGGAGTCACTTGATTTGGTGCCGTATCCGTACGGAATCGAGATCGTTCTGGCGATGCTCTTGGTTTTCATGGCATGATACCCCACATGTATAGTTGTATTTTGCTTGCGAGTGGTGTGCGAGACCAGACTCATGTGCACGGACAACACCCGCGCTCTTCGCTATTTGGTTTGCTCGGACTATTCTCCAGCTTTTGTTCCCTGCGACACTGCTGCCTGCTATCTGCAATGCTTCGCACTCGGTCATTTCTCCCATCTCAATCGAAGTTCGACCGCTACGCCCTGTCGGCGTCCAGGTGTCGCCCATCTCGTCGTTGCAAGTGGGTGTCTATGTTTCTTCGACTTGATCAATATCTGGGTGCTCCATGTTGCGGAACTGTGATCGATAGATGTATGTGGATGGAGAGGTGGAATTTGTATTGGAGAAGAAGTGAAAGGTAAAATTCAAAAATCCTGATCAGCCGCTCATTCACTCCGTAATGCCTTGGCATTCACTCCATCAAGAAAGCAATAGGACCATGTGCATGCAACACTAGACTGATTTTTACACTCTCATCCAACCCCTCCATCGCCGAGACCTAGGCCTCGATCTCCGGCAAAGCTCTGCCCAGGCCTTGCAAATTGAACATTCTCCTCCTCTGCTTCTGCGCAGCTCTCTTCTCCTTCCTCTTCTCCTTCCTCCCCACTGTCTCCTCTGTTGTCAAACGCCCGGCCCACTTCTGTTTTCTCGACCCGGCCTTCTTGTCACCGACACCAGCAGGTTCCGACTTTGACTGGCTAGCTTTCGCCTTCGCCTTGCCTTTCGCCTTCGTCTTGCCGCTCGTCCCAAACTTCCCTTTCAGATCTGCCACGGCCCCGTACTCCCCGATGGCCTGCTTTCTGAATTTGTTGTAGAACTTCGGAATTTCTCGAAGTGGGTTGAGCGATTGGAATATCTCGTGCTTGGGATCCAGGCTGGATAGGACAGCAGTCCAGAGCTCATCTGTTGAGAAAGTATGGTCTTCGTGGTTTTGTAAGGTAGAGGCGATGGCCGTCAAGAGTTGTTTGATGTGTGGAATTTCGAGGTCGCCATCTGGTTTTGAATTTGTGCTGACTGGTGCAGGCTGATCGGAGCTGCCAGACGGAATGGCAATGTTGTAGTCTCCGGTGTTGTGGTCTTGCATATTCGAGTCTCCCACGTCCGAGTTCCCGGTGTTCGAGTCCTGGGTGTTCGAGTCATAATTGTCTGTCGCACGCTCCAGTGCCCTGTGTGGCATTGGTCGTGTCATGTTGCGATGCTTCGCCGCCAGTTGACCAGATTCGTGGATGTGCGACGTGCGTGCAGACAGCAGAGTGGGTGCAGCGGTGATAAATTTAACGGGCCGGGTCACGAAACGTGCCATTCACTTTTCCTTACAGTCCCGTGACGTAGCCCATTCCGTCCTCACAACGCCCTGCAAGTCAAAGGCTTAAAGTCGTGCATAGCGCTCGAGGTATACTGGTCATCTGCTGTTGTTAATATACTGGGAAGGTACCGAAAAGTCAGGGACCGGCAGACGGTCCTCAAAACTTTCACATTGTCCCAATAACGCAGCTTGCAGTTAACCTTTACGGGCGTTGAGTTCGCTTGTCCTCGTTATCCGGCAGCCGCAAACTTCTCGTATCGGACAAACGCGTCGATGGCTGGTGGCACATTCATAGCGTTCCACCTCCAGCGGGTTTGCCGAAGTATCGATCCGCTAGGCAGAAAGGTAGAAGTGGCTTCCACCTCAAATCAAAATTCTCTCGGGCTCTCCCTTCTTCTGCCTTGGCTCGATCTCATCCATCATACCACGAGACTCCTCCTCCGGCTCCATACTCAGATCGAAACCTGTCTCTTCCTGCCCAACCTTCCTCTCCGGCGGGCGATTGGTCGCATAGATATCCGCAACCCTCAACTCGAACGGGCCAGGCACCCGATCGATCAAACTGATTCCCACACTTCGCACTTTCGTAGTCATCATCTCCTTCTGCGGCTCCACCACCTGTCCGTAATTCGTCCTGACAAAGGCAAACAAAGGGATCGTGACCGTCTCCCATTCGCCAGGACTGTAACTCGGCAACAGATGCTGATGCAGATCTGTGGGAATGATACTCTCCGTCTGGAAATTTACAAAATACTTCCTTCCATCGCTCTTGATCCGCAATGCCAGGAACGAGTACGGCGACAAATCCCACAACAACTTCCCAAACAAACTCATCCCACGGTCTCTCGTCCTGAAGCCAGCATATCCGCTTCGTTGAATCTGCGGCCGGTTCGGGGGCAATTCCGTGCTGATACTACCCTGGAAAAGCGCATGACTCGGCTCCCTTCCATGTTCACTCACAATCACACCTCCTTTGTTCCTATCGTTTCCTTCTCCGACCGTTCGCTCAATATGCTCCGCTCCCGGAACATATGATAGACTGGCTTTGGAGAAACCACCCACATCGGAGTCGCACATGGTTTTACAGCGCTCGTGGGAGAGGGTCTCTTCGAATTTTATAAGCGGAAAGGGCTTGATGGGGACATGGAGGCCTTCCATCTTGACGGCGAATTTGGCTTGACGGCGGAGCTCTTCCATGCTGCGGCGAAAGAAGCCGGGATAGCCTCCCCCGCTGCTGGAGCGGAGGACGGGAGTTGCGAACATGATGGGTTTGTGGTCTGTTGGCGGGCAAAGAGCGGGAGAGCGGCGGGCACTTCTCACTGCGGCGGTGGTGTTCCGCGCTTGTTAAGTAGTCGGGAAGTTGTCCAGAGGACTTTTGAATGTTGTTGCGCTTCTGAAGGGCCGTATATGTCGTCTGCAATAGGCATCTAGCTGGAGTGGAAGAAGAGTCGCAATGGTGAGGTCAGAGATCGCCGAGCTCGCCGCAACAAGCTTCGACAGGGAACGGAGCCAATTCCGTGTCTCACAGTCGCGTTCCACCCAAAGAATTTCTGGATCGTCGTCGTCCATTTCCATCATCGCCACATCGCAGCAAAACATTTGACTGAGCACAGATCGTCAACGGATACCTAGAACTCGACGTCACGAAAACCTCCACTGATGGTCGCAACTTCGACCGCTGCCAGCGTGCCGCTGTCCCAATCGCGCGAACTCGGCGAAACCGACCCATCATCGACTTCCACATCAATTCAAAATGCCACGACGTCTCAAATAAGCATCAAAGACCGGCGGCCATGGGCGCACTTCGTCGCCGGCGGCCTCGGCGGCATGACAGCCGCAACTCTCACCTCACCACTCGATGTCCTCAAAACTCGCCTCCAATCCACCTTCTACCAAGGCGAACTCGCCGCCCGCCGCGCTGCAAAAGGCGTACCGCCCCCCTCAAAAATGTCCTTCCTCCGCGCCTCGTGGCTACATATCAGCGAAACGGGTGCGATTCTGGCTGCGATCCCGAAAGTCGAGGGTTGGAGAGCATTATTCAAGGGTTTGGGGCCGAATCTGGTTGGGGTAGTACCCGCTCGCGCAATCAACTTCTGGGCATACGGTAACGGGAAGAAATTCTATTCCCATCAATTTTTTGAAGGTCAGGATGTTGCCGGAGCACATCTGATGGCTGCGGCGACGGCGGGGATCATCACAGGAACGGCGACGAATCCGATTTGGTTGGTGAAGACAAGACTACAGTTGGATAAAGAGCATGCGAAAGGTGCGCCAGGGCAGGGGAGAATGTATCGAAATGCGTGGGACTGCGTGGTCAAGACTGTGCGGCATGAGGGGATCAGAGGGCTGTATCGCGGGCTGACGGCCAGTTATTTGGGAGTGAGTGAGAGCACACTGCAGTGGATGCTGTATGAGCAGGCAAAGAGGAGTCTGGCGAAAAGACATGAAGATTTGGTGTTGAGTGGCAGGACGCCGAACACATGGGACCAGACGGTGGAGTGGACAGGGAAGCTTACCGCTGCAGGCGGTGCGAAGTTCGTGGCGGCGTTGATCACATATCCTCATGAGGTGGTGAGGACTAGATTAAGGCAGGCCCCTGTTGATGCGAGCGGGAGAGTCAAATATGCCGGTCTGTGGAGCTGCTTCACCACCGTCTTCAAAGAGGAGGGCATGGCGAGCTTGTATGGAGGCCTGGTACCACACATGTTCCGAGTCGTACCAAGCGCAGCAATAATGTTTGGTGTATATGAAGGTGTGCTGTGGAGTCTGGGCGAGAGCTCGAGTGTATGATGTGCGGAAAAAGAGGCTGCGAAGCCGTGTACAAACACAGTGTATAAACAGTAAAGAGGATGGACGAACGAACTCACGTACAGGAGCTGGGCTCTGATGTGATCGACGGCTGCGGATGTCAGAGGGTAAATAATTGTAAAAAGGTCCACTCACGAGCAATGTTTTGCTACTCTACATCGCTTGCTCACTTTCACCTTTTCGTTCGTCAGCTACATGCACCGCATCAGCAGACTGGGACATCTGACGACTATCAAACACACTCCGATCAGTAACTGATCAATATACTTAGGAGGTAGTATCAAGACGGGAGTACGATTATCCAAAGCATAAGAATAGCCCTCCGAGTCCACTAGCTGACATAACCACGTGCCATGTGCAACACAAATCTGCGACTGACCAACACTTTCCAACACAAGCATTCCCAAGCAAAACCCGAAATGCCGGAAGTGACACACAACATAGGCCCGTACAATTCCCCCCAATCGCAACGATGCCAATAGACAGAATACAATCGCGTACTGGCACGTGCCGTCCTGCCAAGGTTGAAGCCCAGAACTACTCCAATACCAAGACGCTAGGGGAGGATTGGAAGATCTAGAACGAATGCCTTTCTGGGCATTGGGCATGGAGGTACTCTTCGGATGAGGAGCGAAGGGTTATTCACGATGTGAGGCGGAGAGCGGAAGGGTAGTAGATGACAGTGCATTGATTGAGTTCAAGGAGTGGAGGATGTCTGATGTTCGTTCGATGATGGCAGGCAGTGGCAGGCTTGTTGTGTTGCGCTCGTTGAGATCAAGACACCGCTGAACGATAATTAGAGAGTTGATAATTTTGATGTCCTGCTACAAGTTCTTGCTCGCCACAGCGAGAAGCAGGTCCTTCACAAAGACATTGGAAATATGTGACAAGGAGAACCAGACAAGTTTGGGAGTGGTACTGAGAAGTCTCGTGGTATAGCTGAAGGATGTTGGCATATGTATTCACGAAAAATAGAGAGGATGAACGTCGAATAAAGGTTGATACTGTCCAATATCAAATTGCTACCACGCTCTGCACTATCTTGCTCAGCGTAACCTCCCGACCCAACAACATTTCGGATCTAATCATGGCGCATAACGGAATCCCTCCACGCCCTCCAGAATCTTGCCCTCGCGATCCGCCTTCCGGTTCTGTACCTTGTAGTAATACGACAAACCAGAGGTGATCGCAGCATGCACTAGCAGCATAGCAATCGTCGCCCACATGCCGGGGTAGTAGAAAGGTCGATCCTGTGCTCGGAAAATGGTGCTGCCGCAAACGCCGCCAATGGCACCCACACTGATCATCGCGGCAGCGACTACACCCTTCTTCTCCAGTCTAGCTGTCTGGTTTTGTCCGTATGTCAACGTGCCCGGGACAAGGGCACCTGCTCCCCAAGAAGCAAGGAAGAGGCCAAAGTAGCGAGCTCCGTTCGAGCCTGCGTAGAGCATGATCAGCAGTCCAATAACGCCGATGATACAATGCGCGTTCTGAATCGGCCAACGCATCTTGATCTTGTCGGAGAGCCAAGCCATGATGATAGTCATGATAATCGTGAAGATGTATGGGGGCGATGAAAGGAGTTGGGCCTCGGTGTAGCTGAATCCCAATCCCAGTCTCAAAATGATAGGAGCAAAGAACGCCAGCGAGTAAACGCTGCTTGCGGAAATGAAGTACTGGACGCAGTAGAGAGCCAGCTTCCAATCCAGCAACGCAGCGAGGGTTTCCCTGACATTGAGATGAACGATATCTTTGCCGGCTTTGTCAATTCGCACGCGATCCAGCGCGATTTGCTTTTGCCTCTCATCCAAGAATCGAACACGCTCCGGGAATTCAATTAGGAAGAATGGAGAGACGAGCCCGGCAACGATGGTGATTAGTCCTTCGATGATCTAGATAACGTTAGCGCAGCATTTCACAAGTGTGCTGGAGAGCAAAGACGTACAAAAATCCATCTCCATCCCTGGGTGTATTTTCCGTTCCCGACGCTGATCAACGATAGCGCATACGCGAAGATAGGACCAAAGCCCTGTGCAATCAGAGATGCCATGTAGAAGATGGAAATTCTCTTTGCAGTTTCGTACGTGCGGTACCACGAGCCAATGATGTAGATAGCGCCAGGAAACAAGCCGGCCTCGAAGACTCCCAGTAAGGCACGAAGGACGGAAAGGATCCGCCAGTCGTCCACAAAGCCCATTCCCAAAACGCAAGCGCCCCAGGTAGTGATCAAGAAGCTCAGCCAGAAGCGAGCACCCAGGCGTCGGATCACGTAGTTGGAGGGTAGCTCGAACAGACCGTAGCCAATGAAGAACACCAGCAGTGCAACATTGTACCGAGCTCCTGTCAATTCGAGGTCTTCGTCCATTCCTGCGATGAAGGCCGCCGAGATGTTCGCCCGATCGAGGAGGGAAAGTCCGAATACGACGCAGAGCATGGGAAACAATCGGAAGTCCACTTTCTTGCTGTACGACGTGAGCAGTGGTCAGTCAAAAAGCGATCGACGACACTTACACGACCTTTCTCTCCTCTTCCGGTGTCCAGTCTTGCACAACCACTCCGTCTTTGTCTTCTGCAACAACGCGAGCCTTTTCATCTGAGCTTTGCGAGATGCTTTCAACCCGGTCGGCGTTGTAAGTTTCTTTCCCCAGAGCCTGGACCTCTGGGGCCACGCCGTACGTGGTGGACATGTTTGCGATTGACCTTTCCTTGTAGCAGAATCAAGGGGCTTCGAGAAGAACGGACAAGAACAATCCCGTAGAAATCGCTGGACGGTCGTTGTTCCAACTGAAGACACTGCACGGGGCCAATAGTGGATATATGTGCCTCCGTGTTACACAAAAGCAGACCGCTATTGCCGTGTCTACCGGGGCAATAGAAATACTTGACGCCGCAGCCATGCAGCATTGGCATCTTGTCATGCTCCGCCCAAAAAACGGCAATAAACCGATCAGCCACCGGAGCTGGGAGCTTGAAAGTTGGGGGATCGGCAACGCGCTGCAAGCACGAGGCTCCGCGTGGCTAGAAAGCAAAACACTAAAAAGCTGCTTTTGTCTTGGTCCTGTGGGAAAATCCGTTCTACTAGCTGTCCGGCTTGCACTTGCAGAACATTCCAATCGCAGGTTTCTCTTGCTGAATTTGACGAACGGGAATAAGGTGCTTGTAAGAGGGCGGTTGTGCGCGCGCACATCTCGTTCCCGAAGACATTGGAGTGCTGGCGTTTCCCCGCTTATGTCAAGAATACCAAGAGAGAGCCAAGCGAGCGGCGATGTGCTCAAGTCCATTTGAGCACAGAGCCGTGATCGGCCCCATCTAGTTTGATGGGATGGGTCTTGCCATGAAGCGGGACATGTTTGTAGAGGTCGGCTGCTTGGGAGTCCGCATTATTATTGTGCAGAAGCCCACGCATATCATGAATGTGCTCGGATCCGGTGATTGTAGGATGTGTCTTGACGCGAGGACCTCCTGTGCATGATGGCTACTGCTCTCTAGCTGTGCGGTTTCATAGTTGTCGGAGCAATGCATTCGATGGCATGTGAGTTCTGTCGAGTGTGGTGAAAAGGAGTGCGAGAGAAGTAAAGAAGGTAGTCGTCAGAGTCATGCCTGAGGCATCAGCGCTTGACGGCGAGACAGTCCTTTCCATCGAAGCTCGACCTGCACTGTGCAAAATCGATCATTCTCAGGCAAATGATGCAGCTGCAGCAACCTTGCGGAGAAACTTCCGTCGACAATGCTCGCTGGTCGCATCAAAGTGGACCTCATCAAGTTCTCGGCGACTAGCTGCACGAATGTCGCGTCTATTGCACGCGCCATAGGATAGGAGGTATCAAGGTGGCCGGAGAGGTGAAGTCCTTACCAATTGGGCGAGGCTGTAGTTCTATGCAAGATGCTGAACTCGCCCTTGAGCCAAGCCCACGTGCTCGCTGTTCGCGCCAAGCACTTTCATTCTCCGCATGTTCTTCTCGCTCGGCCCCGAGAGGATACACTCCGTCAGAAGGATTTGAAGTATCGTCGATACAACTACCGCACTTCTTTCCCATCAAGAATCTCTAGCTGCAGCGAAGGAGCCCATTTGAGCATGGCGAAGAAGACTAGATCCAAGAAGACCGCCCCTGCTGCGAACGTAGAACACAGTAACAAGTGTCGAAAAGGCATCATCCCTCATGATGTGCTAATTCGAGCCTAGTCGTACGAACGAAGTCGGCAACCAGTACCAATGGCAAGAATATGGGATTCCGATTCGTCCAAGGCGCGATGATGCGAGCACCTTTCCTACTGCTCGGAACTTTGATTCTCTACTTGCTGAGACAGAATGGATATATTGCGTCCGGAGCAGATTCGAGCATGGAGAACAGCGGTTCGGGGTTCTCGCTATCTCAAGTGTTGATTGTCAACATTGTCTCGGAGGCGTGCGTGAAGGTTTGGTGGATGTTCCTGAGTGAGAAGGAGATGGGGAAGAAGCCTTGAGAGAATGGCGGAAATCAATGCCTTTCTACGGCTGTGTCTCATGACCTAGAAGACATGGATCGATACTGGACTCATCTATCTTTCCGCCAGTACATCAAAAGCCCGCCGTTGTGCTATGTCCTGATCCTTGCCATCCTCAGTCTCTGGGTCAAGATCAAATAGTGGGGCTGGATTCCGACTATGCTAAAACACAGAGAGTGAACGGCGTCGATAAGGTCTGTGCTCGCTGCCGATTTCCATCGTCAGATGTTGACGTGGTGTCACATGCGTTCACATTAGGAATGAAGTCTGACGTAGACGTCATCTTACATCAAGTCCTCCGGCTTACAGCCTCTTTCTAACATCCAGCTACCCCTCTTGGCCTCAGCAGATCACTCCAACAGCTCGGAAGCATCTGGCAGCACCGCGAGTATACAACATGATTCCGGCACTGGATCGACTCTAGCGGTGCATCTTGTGAATTATCATCAGAATGTTGAAAGCTCTGATCGGGCCCACTGCCACATCAGCATGGCCAAATGCGGTGAAGCGAGGCTTTGCCACATCCACCATCCGAGCGGGCATCCAAGTCGAACGCATGGCAGGTGGCTGCGGCGCAGAAATATCCAACATTGACGTGAGGCAGTTGGATTCGAGTGCTGCAAAGGACGTTCGACAAGCCCTGTTGGACAACCTGGTCCTTTTCTTCCGCAAACAAGACTTGGAGCCATCCGAGTTTGTCAAATTCACGTCGTTCTTCGGCCAGCCTGTAGAATATCCCTTCGTGAAAGGCATCGAAGGATTTCCAGAAGTCATCGAAGTACTCAAGAAGGAGACAGAAACCGGTGCCAACTTCGGAGGTGTTTGGCACAGCGATACAACGTATCTACCCGAACCGCCCATGGGATCTGTACTTCTGGCTCGAGAGATTCCAGCGGTGGGCGGCGATACCTTGTGGGCAAACCAATATCTGGCGTACGAGTCTTTGAGCGATGGGCTGAAGAAGAGTTTGGAGCCACTCAAATGTGTACAGAGCTCGGCTAAGGCGGATGCGAGCAAGACGAGGGAAGACCGCATCAAGGATAGTGGCAGAGGCAGTGAGCATATGGAGCAGTTCCATCCTGCTGTACGAACACATCCGGAGACTGGAAAGAAAGCTTTGTTTGTGAATGTCGCGCATACTGTCAGATTTGATGGGTGGTCTGAAGACGAAAGTCGTCCCTTGTTGCAATATTTGCACAAGCATCAGGTGAAGCCAGAATTTACTTGCAGGTTGAGGTGAGTGCTCGATTGCTTCGGTGAAAGACCGTGGTTGACTTGCGACAGATGGGAGCCCGGTACGATCGCATTCTGGGTGAGCATTTACGCATCATTTCGCAATTTCGGTGACGGTGTTGGCTGATCGTTTTCGTAGGACAACCGCTGCACGCAGCACTATCCCCTCAATGACTATCATGGATATCGCCGACGCATGCATCGAATAACACTTGCGGGCGATAAACCCGTCTAGCTCTGGAATATTCGATGCCAGGACAACTATTGCAACCTCCTGCGCTTGCTCGGCTCCTGCGATCCAGGTCGATTCCCACCTTGGACCCAGTCTCCAGCGGTTCTCGATGTCGCATACCTGGCCATCATAGGGCCTTCCTTTCGAGCGGCAGTCACCGTCCGCAAAGCAGGCTCACCGCCTGCCTCAGCCGCCTCTTCCAGAGTACGTCCCGGATTGTGGCTCGCTGGCGAAGAGGATCTCGCGCCGTAAGGCAGGTAACCTTCATTCCTTGTGGGTGCTCGAGGTGGCTTCAGTCGATAAACTCCATCGACCAAAGCAGGGGCACGCGGACCTTGAAATACATCCTCGTATTGATCTAGAAGCTGAGCACGCTTTCTGCCGTCTGTTGTATACTTCGGCACTCCGAGAATGGTCTCTTGAGGAACATTGTTGGGATCGCTCTGCCCGTTGAATTCTTCGGGTATTGCAGAGAGCCTTTTGGGATCATGACTTTGGGACGCCACGAAGCTCCTGACTTCATTCGTTGGCATGATTTTCACGCCACCTTCTGGGGAGGAGTCGGGATTTTCGGCCGGAGACGACCGACTCGGAGGTGTTTCTGCGCCGTACAGTGCTCGAGGATTGTGGCGAGGATCAGGGTCGCGCCATGTCGTGCGCTTATTTTTGACGGGCGTTCTAGGGGGCGAGCCATCTGAGGTGGGGAATTTGGCCATGTTTGATGATGCGCTATGAACCGATGCTAGCATGAAGTCAGGGGGTCATCAGGCAACTAGTATTGAAAGGCGCCAGAAGCTTCGAAATTTCGGATTGCATGAATGGGAACAATGAGCAAAAAGTGCGGCTTCGACGGAAGTGGCCACAATAAGAACTATGTCCTCAAAACTCTTTGTCTCGGCGATCTGGCCCCTATGTGGCTTTGCATCCAAGGAAATTGAGCTTATCTTCAGTTCGAATGGGAGCCATGGTGAACGCTTCTTCGCGGTCATCGACTTCCGCTCACAATAAGGGCCTCCATAGCGCAAGGCATCGAATTGATGCTCGGATCTGAAGACTGATGACGGGCGTTTCTATGCTCCATTCAACTACGAGTGTATGTCGTCTGATGCATGCCAGTGCGGAGTTGTGCGAGCGATCGTGGCTCAAACTACGCTTTCGAAAGTAGCCCGAGAATCTTCTGCACTAGACTACTACCTGCTTGAAGCAAAGGGTCAGGCGAAATCAGTCCGCGATGAACTAAGTGTACTATGTCAGCAACGAATAGGCTCATGGGCGACAACGCAGGCTTATCTCGGCTTCTGCACAGTCTTGAGCCAAGGGCAATACTTACCATCTTTGCGACGCAGAACAGTGGCGGGACAAGAAGCGACTCCGCACTGCATGCACGAAACCTGGAAATGGTTCCTGCACTGACGACGCCCATCCGGGCGCGATCTACTGTGAGAAAGTAATGGACAGCTTGATTCGTCAGTTGGTTGACTGCGCCGCAAAGCGGCAGCTTTCCTGCGCAAGCTAGTTGCTTTAGAAGCACGCCAGGATTTGCGAAACGTGACCAGAAAGGAAAATCACTTCCTGGCCAGTAGCTAAGTAGCCTTGGAAGCGCCGACGTGCATGACAAAATTGTCACCAGAAATTATATTGGTGCACAAAGTCCAAAAACAGTCTGCGCCGTCGAGTCTTTGGCGCTTACATTCCTGCTTTGCATAGTTCCGTTGATCTTCCAGCCGCTGCTTATCTTTTACCCCGCTCCGTATGGACAATGTATGAGGCGAGAGGTGACTGCGTCGGAATATAAGAGGCCCCGTAAGATCCTCACCAGAAAAAATGCAACTTGAGCATAAATCGGCCATCATGTCCTCCGAACAACAGCAAGGAAACCAAGTGTGGTGTCAAGTCTACAAAGCCGAGATCGATTCTGCCGCGCCAGATCCGCTCGACCCTGTGAAGCGCTATCACGATGGCATCTTTGTGAGCCTTGATCCTAAAGCCGGCAAAGGGACATTATTCCATGTCACAGGGGACATCATTGCGGCTCGTGGCATGTTCTACGACGAGAAGAGAGACTGGAGACCAGGACAATCCGGCGTCTTGCGCAATCTGACGCCTATTGGACATGTTTTAAAGTCGGACCATGATTCTGGGAGGATCTCCGCGATCTTGAGCGCTTTGCCTACTCCACCTAAACAACAAGGCATTAACTTCTGGGAGAGAGATCCAGTAACGAACAGACATGAAATCACATGGACCAAGGAAGATGGCGAGCTTTATGCACCCGGGGAACCGAGAAGGCCAATCTTCAAATGCAACGAATGGACAGCTCAACACGCTATTCCAGCATTGCAGAACGCTGGAATCCTGCGTCCTTGGTCCTGAGCGAAATTTGCGATCAGGGCATGTTGCATGTCTGGCAATTCAAGGAGCGACCATCTGGTCAAACACATTCGCTATGGCAGTTTGATTCGGGTTTCCTGATGGATTCATGGAAGGACATGATGAACGGTGCTTCTAGCGCAGTGCGTTGATGTGGGTATCCACAGTCTCAACCATAATCCTTCTCGAACATGGTCAAGGCAGCTGCTTCAGCAAGGCGTACGTCCAGGAACTTCCCAACGTACCAGCACCAGTCATCGTGTATACCAGTCAGATTGAACTCTTTGGACGCGGAATAGAATTCCCAGAATTGCGGCAGCCATGCTGCCATTTCCCAGTCCACAAGGGAAATAGTAAAGCGTCTCGCGCCTTCTTCGGATGCATCTCCTTGTCTCTCAGCAACCATGATGTTTCGCCGCTGCACATCTCCGTGCGTAAGTACTGGGCAGAGTCCTCGAAGCGCGGTGCTAAGATGATCCTCGTAGAGTTGGACTTTGAACACCGGATGGCCATTCCGCTCTCTCGAAGCACGAAAATTGCTCGTGAGACCTTCGACAAACGCTGCCTCGCCGTGGAAAGGACCCAAAAAATCTCGACCATCTTCCTTTTGACTGAAAAAAAGGTGATAGTTCACGCCCTCGCCTGCTAAGCCTCCGAAATAGTTGGGAACGGGACATACTGCCTTTCGAAGCTCGTTGAATATGTCGTGCAGGTCAGTGGCAATGAACTGCTTCTCCAGATTTGTCAAAGACGGCCAGAGCCTCTCCAGCTGGTTGCCGGGAGCGCGCTGCATGACCAGGAACAGCTCCTCTTCGTGGTAATACATGGCGTACAGTCGCGGGGCCGGCACTTTGGGCACGTAGCGTTCGAGATAGATCAGTGCCTGTCCCTCTCTCTCGAGCACGTCACCGCCAAATTTCGCTACGACGTGGTCCGTCACTCCGACGATCTTCGCGCGGAAGCGTTCGTGTAGAACATCGGTGCAGCCACGTATCTCTTCTGCGCTAGGCAGCGTGATCGCGGGTTCAGTGCTTGCGAAGTATGGAAGTGCCACCGGCGTCCACGGACTAGGGAGTTCTGTGGTCATTGCGGGCCTGGACGGCGTTTGCACATAGTCGTGTGTCATATGCAAAGAGTCGGCGAAAGTATGGATGAGCAACAAGTCGTTCGAAGGAAATGGTCCCAGATTCTTGGCAAGGCTGCATGACTCAGCAACTTGTGCAGGAAAATTTGGAGACTGCCTGACACGATATATCAAACCAGCGAGATCTGTAACGCGTAACACAGATTATCATCAGCTGGGGAGACCGCTTATGTAGCCAGAATCTCCACCAAGACCCCGCTCGGGCGCCGGATCTTGTACAAATGGGATAGGTAGCTGCGGGAAACCAGGACCCTCGGGCCGGCGTTATACTGAAAATCTACTGTAAGGTGATAATCCGGCCAAAACGCTGCCAATTTTGGCAGGTAGCAGGTCTGCACCTTATTTTCACAAGATCTTGCCAGTCTGATCGCCTTACGGAGGTCATTGGCGAACGGGGACTCGTGTTAGGCAGATTTTACCGTAGTCATAGCATTTCAAGGGCACTGTTATTGCCTACATATTCTTTTCATCCTCGCAGATCGTGGATTACTACCACAGGCCCAAGCACTCTCCATTGTCCTGGAGTATATAGACACAGAGTGTTAGTTATTTTCCTCTCTGATGGCTTCCGTATCGGGCACCTCACAGATTTCAACATCACCGGCACATAATTTCCTGCTTCTGCAGCCGTCGTTCTGTCAATGGAATCCGTTCTCACCGTCCGCTCACCGAGGCTTCCGTCCGAATACGAGATCGTCTCATACTGCTTCACAGATTTCTCTTCCTGCCCCAGCTTGGCACCGCCCCTTCGATGAAGCTGCAAATTGTCTGCGTGCAGATCGAAGCATCCAACGCTCTCATCCTTGGAGCACAGCGGATGCAAGGTCTCGGTCTCCATGTCGCAGAAACGGCCTTCATCACTCGACACACAATCCGAGCCGCGGGACGTGGGAGAGTTGCAGAGCTCTCTAGCAGACTGAGAGGGACGTGAATTCATCCAAAGTTGTTCCACCATTTGCGCACTCTGAGGTCGAGCTTTATTTGCTGCTGACGTTACTGTGGAGTTTGCCGCTCTCGAATATTGAAGCCTCTGTCGTAACGCGTCAAATGCAGCCATAATTACCGAGCGTTGTAAAGACTGGCCAATATAGGAGATACAAATCTCATCATCACTGGCGATAAAATCCACAGCAGCCAATGTTTGCTGGCCTGACTCCCATCCAAACAGCGAGGCGCGGATGGGGATTCTTGATGAGACATCACACGTTGTTCTTTTTCTCCATTGACCAGAGACATGATGTCTCTTCAACCCATTCGTCATACCTCTAAGAAATACAGCTAATGACATTGCCATTGCTATCATACGTGCAAGAGGTACCTCCATTTGGATTGCTGCTATCCGGAGCGGTAGTGCGAGAGCCCGAGAATGTGCCAAAGGGTGTGTTGACAGAAGCCGACTCCGTGAAGCTCGGAGAGCCTTGTTGGTTGCCTCCGTTGCACGGGTATGTGTATGCGTATCCGTTGTAGTAGTAATAGCATTGGGGTGGAGAGTAGCCATAGTACTGCTGGTACCTGAGAGACAATTGTTAGTTGGCAATATGCGCAAGTTCTCGTGTAATGATACGCACCAGTCATTGTAGCTGCAGTAATACCACAGCCCGTTGTAGGTGTTCTGGCACACATGCTGGTCGTAGTAGCTGTATGGGCCACATGAGTAGTATCCATAGTTCTGGTCGTAGCACCACGCGTTGGTAGCAGCTAGCTGCTGGGCGTCTTGCTGCTGCTGGTCACTGAGCTGGCCTTGTTTTGCCTTGGCGTCTTGCTGCTCCTGAGTGCCCGCAGCCGCAGCCTGCTGCTGCTT
Organism: Cercospora zeina; assembly: GCA_022702355.1. Lineage (NCBI taxonomy): Eukaryota > Fungi > Ascomycota > Dothideomycetes > Mycosphaerellales > Mycosphaerellaceae > Cercospora > Cercospora zeina. The sequence continues at coordinate 5,053,929 of JAKLWX010000005.1, forward strand.
GTCCTGCACCTGCTGAGAGGAGGCAGCCTGATCCATCTGCTGGGTGTTTTGCTGAGCGGCTTGTGCCTGGTCATCACGAGCAACAAGACCCTATACTGTCAGCATCTATATGGTTAAGAAAGGTCTGATCGAAGTGGGCATACCTGTGCGCCGATATGCAGCGACACGGGTGGTAATGGCAGCCAGAATTGCAGTGAAAGTAGTTGCCTTCATTTTGAGTGGATGATTGGGAGCTGAGTGCGACCAAGTTCTGAGGAAGATACTGTATCGTTTCCGGGACTGAGACAGAAGTTGACTCTTGAGGCTGGCGATGCAGGAGTTGGCAATGAGGGTGACGGATACTTATAGCGACTTCTCCACAGCATCGTGGACTCCGTTCAATTCATGCCCTACTGATTCCTCATCACGAGAACTCTTGGCCACCGTATCGGAGCGAGGGTACGATACGTGAACTCTCGGCCGCCGAGGACATCTTTTGCATCGGAAGCTTTGCCAGTACGTCAAACTGACCACCAGCAGACTGTGGTTGCCATTTACAGTGCGATGTACAGTAGTGCGTCAACGCGCCATGACCATATTCGGCGGATGACGTCTGCGGGAGATCTAGATGTAATACGGGGTGAAGTGCGGGAAAGCTTCCAGGAAGCTGAGTCGGTTCCGCCTATATCCGGCGGACTCATTCGTTCTGTCACTCTGTGCGAGGAGTGTGTGATGACAACAAGGCAACGCCCTGTGTGACAGGTGATACGTTGCTGACGAGGGCCTGCCAGCGAGTACTGCAAGCGGTTCTCTGAACACCGGGAAATCGACGGAGGCTCCTACGGATGAGCGTGCCCACGATGTCCCCAAGAAAGTTATTCGGACGCCGGCGGAGTGATTGCAAACGGCACTTCCAGATGCAGGCTGTTGGTGGCAAGTTCCAGTCGCAGGCGGAGGAGGAAGCTGAGTCTCGCCGTGGCTCGTACGACAGCGCGTATTCCATGACTTCGGAGAGACAAGCGAACCACCTGAAGAGGTCCAAGACAGCTCAGAGCGAGGCCACGACCACATCCGCCAAGACCAGCTCTACTTCGACTTCTTCGTTCTGGGAACGGCATCCATTGCGCTGCCCGTTCGGCCGAAAGAAACAGAGTGCTGCGGAAAGGGACATTTTCGATACATCTCAGCAAGCCGCCGTCGAAAGAGCCGCGCGTAAGGACGCACAGGCTGGGAAGAAGCACGAGGAAAAGGAGAAGAAGGCCAAGGAGAGGAAGCAGTGGGCTGAGCATCTGGAGTGGTTTTACGGTGCAGACATGCCTGGATATTGGGTGATATAGGAGGATTGTGGGACAATCTGAGCACGAGAGGCCTTCATCGAGGGCAATGCCAGAAACATGGTGTGAGGTGTTGTATCGATAGAGCCGTTCGGCGTCTCGGACCAAATGGCGCTGTTTCGACGCTAGAGCTGTGATGACGCATGTGGAATTGGACCTCAGCTCTGCATGCCTCCAACCTCGACTGTGTCCCGCTTTCATACACTGTCGTTCATTTCCATCTCATTCGCCCACTACCAGCAGCAACTCGTTGTGAGGCATGCTTCGCGTCCTCCGGCCCGCATGCCGGCGATGCGCAAGCAAGACCCTCGCGAGTCCATCTCGTATCGCAGCAGACCTCCAACTTCGACAAAGTAGCACGCGAACACTTTTCCCTTCGCGCGACCCACGACCACGACCATTTCGGCTGCCTTCGCCCGTCCTTCGCCGTTGGCAAGGCCAGTTCACGCATGCGAAGCCTCCCTCGCCCGCCGACCTTGGCGCCCCGAAGCAAGCGAAGCAATATCGCAAGAGCCGGAAATGGCTTCGTCGTGTGATAAGGACGTCCCTCGCAGTGGCCATACTGCTGGCCATTGACGCTCAGTTCTATGATGCGTGCCTCACGCGCAGCGTCCGGACCTTCTCCACTGGCCTCCTCATAGCCCTCGATTATAAGCTCAACTTCCGCGCAGACCCATGGATAGGCGATAGCGTCGAGGATCTGCACCACCGGAGTGCAGTGCGAGTCTTTGAGCTACTTCGTGCCAATGGAGGGCTATATCTCAAGATTGGACAAGCAATTGCAATGCAGAGCGCTGTGCTGCCTCCGGAATTCCAGAAAATGTTTGCAAGGATGTTTGATGACGCGCCGCAGAATGACTGGAAAGACGTTGAGAAGGTCATTCGAGAGGACTTTGGGAAGAGTGTGGAAGAAGTCTTGGGCGTCAGCTTCGCAGGAGAGCCAGGAAAAGGCATCATGGAGAGGACGGCGAGGGCCTCCGCGAGTGTCGCTCAGGTGCATTGGGCACGCCTGCCGGATGGACGAGAGGTAGCAGTCAAGGTGCAGAAGAGGGAGATTGCACGACAGGTAGGCTGGGACCTGTGGGCCTTCCGAGTTGTGAGCAGGATATACTCGTACTGGTTTGATCTGCCTCTGTACCACCTCGTTCCGTACGTCTGCGAACGGCTCCTTGCAGAGTGCAACTTTGAATTCGAAGCCGAGAATTCTCGCCAAATGCGCAAACTCATCGAAGGGGAATCGCGACTGCGGGATCGTGTCTACATTCCTGACGTCTATCCTGAGCTGTCTTCACGCCGCATCATGACAGCCGAGTGGATTGAGGGTATCCGCCTCTGGGATAAGGAAGGCATCACTGGAACTTGGCAAGGTGGATGGCGCCGAGGATCGCCAGGCGCAGGTGGCACACAACTTCCTCCTGTGCCCAAAACGCTCAATCAATCTGTGCCAACCAACAATCCCAATGATGAAAAGCTCAAGCCCACTCGAGACGAATGGCGAGGAAAGGACAAGAAAGGTGGCTTGGGACTCGCACTGAAACCTGTTATGCAGACGATGGTCGACCTCTTCAGTGCTCAGATGTTCCTTTGGGGTCTCGTCCACTGTGACCCACATCCTGGCAATATATTCATTCGTCGTAAATCCAACGGCAAGCCCGAACTTGTTCTCATCGATCACGGCTTATACATCAGGATGAACCCTGATTTTCGCAAACAATATGCCCTCTTCTGGCGATCACTCATGACGTTTGACGACGCAACCATCCAACGCATCACAAGCGAAGAATGGGGCATCAACGCGCCCGACATCTTCGCAAGCGCCACGCTCATGAGGCCCTACGAAGGAGGCGGCAACAAAGTCATGAAGGAACTGCAATCCATGTCCAAGAAGGAACAGAAAGAACGACGATTCGCGATGCAGCAACATATGCGAAAAGGCATCCGCGACATTCTCGCCAACCAGGACAAATTCCCGCAAGAGCTCATCTTCATTGGCCGAAATTTGCGAATTGTTCAAGGCAATAATCAATTCCTCGGGAGTCCTGTCAATCGCGTCAAAATCACGGGATACTGGGCGAGTCGTGCGTTGACCGAGGATCGAGACGCGAGCCTTGGGCATCGCTGGGCCGAGTATGGGAGGCATTTGTTGTTCAACGTTGTCATTCTGGGAACGGATGTGTGGTTCTATTATGCGAAAGTCAGGCAGTTTCTGGGGCTGGGAAGGGGAATGGATGACGATATCGAGCAGAGCATGAGGAAGATGGCTGAAGGGTGGGTTGAAATTCGGTTTGCGATCAATGAGTGATTTGAGCTGTGCTAATGGATTCATAGGATGGGCGTGGAGTTGCAGCATGGTGTATTCGACGGGTGATGTTTCGCTGCTTGCGTCCGTAGTTTGGGCAAGTGCGACAGATGCATGGAAGAGGCGAGGCGATCGCGAGTATGAGCTTGATGCATGATTCTTGTACATGTTTTAGAGCGTAAGAGTTCCAGTCTGGAGGGTGCTTTGATAGACCCCAAGCGGTAGACGAAGATGACGGAACACAGATCCCGCTCATCGACCATTGCACTGCGAGGCGTCTTCCTTCTGTACAAACGTTGCACTCCTCTCGCGTGTATGAAAATGGCGGCAGTGAAGGTGGTTGTACTGCGTTACAGAATCTTGAATGCTGGAGAAGCAACCAGTCGACGGTCTAAGTTAGACCAACACGCTGACGTGATCCGAGACCCTGCCATGCATGCGCCTCGATGGTTTCGAATGGCAACTTTCCATGCCACCGTCTGCGACTTCAACATCCGGATCATGCCGCAAGACCATGATGAACGCAAGATGGATCGCAAACCATGTGGTAACCTCTCAATGGCCGTCTGCCCAGATGTTCCTCTCGCAGTATACAAGTAACTAAACTAGTCCAATCGAAAGAATTCCCCCAGTGGCAGCCAACGCCGCGCGTTTCCAGCTTCTCAGCGAATCACTTCGCCCCAATCCCCTGAACGACCAGCCGCGGCGTCTGCACGGCGATCAAGCCGATTTGGGTGCCTGACGATCACTTCCTCGTGTTGACGTACAGTACCAAGTACTAACTAACTTATTACTCTCGTTGCGTGAGAGAACTGCTTGTTGCGGTATGGCGCAGCCGGGCGCGCGCGGCCATCTCACCACTCCTCCTCTCTCTCTTCCTTCTGCTTCCGCTGGTGTCCAGATTCGACGAGCTCTTCTCCATTGGTAATGTAGTCTCATCTCGCGCCTTCGTTCTCGTTCGTTGTACAGAGCAGATATCGCTATCGTCACTCATTCAATCTCACGCACGCATCCGCGCACTGCGGTGCCGTCCACGGTCCTTTTTGTTTTCCACGAGTCCGGGGGGTGTGGTGTATGGATATGACAGATGCCTTCCGCACGGCAGTCTGAATCACGGTCGTTTTCGCTGTTGCTGGTGTTTTTGTGGTTTGTTCTGTCTTTACTTGTACATGATGCGCGTGCGGTGGGAGTCAGTTTTACTACTCCGGCTGCTGGAGCGACTTTGCCCGCGGGGCCGATAGTGAGTATTCACCACAGAGACGTCCGGGCGATGCGACGTGATGGGATACAATGAGTGACTGACTGACTGACTGCGATGCTGAACAGACTATCACGTGGACCGACGCAGGCGGCTCGCCGGACATGGCGGCCTTGGATACCTACGAGCTACAGTTGCTGGTCGGAGGCAACGAACCTTCGAACTCGGAAGTCATTGCCACGATTGGCACGCCAGGCAGTCAAGTCTCGACGGGACAGGTCCAAGGGACAATTGGGCCGGATATCGCGCAGTCGTTTCAGAATGCGTTCTATTTGCGCATGACCAGCAATACCACGGACGGGAACACGGTCATCAATTACTCGGACCGCTTCACGTTGATCAACATGAAAGGCACGACCGACAGCGTATATCTCGACGGGGCGAATGCTGTGCGAGGAGCCGACAATGTCCCCGCGGCGCAATACAATGTTATTGCCCAGCCCACGAGTACGTCGACCGCGAGTACGACTGCGACCGTATCATCCACTGCGACTGCGACCGCGACCGCGCCACAGACGAGCACGCCATCGGATTCCGACGAGGGTTCGGGAGTGGGAATGTTGATCGGAATCGTAATAGGTGGATTTCTAGCACTTGTTGGAGTGGTCAGCCTCTTCGGATGGGCTTTCATGCTCTACAGACACAAGCAGAGGAAGCGGAAAGAGCAGCAGGGCATCAACGAACTCCACAACAACAACCTCGACCGTCCACGAGGTGTTTCTCAATTCGGCAAAGTGGAACTACCCACACGAAACTCGCTCGCGACTCCGCAGTCGGCGTATTCGACCGAATTGAGCCCCATTGGCGCGAAGCATGAACTCGAAGCTGATGATGGCAAGCCGGTGGAGGCTGCAAGAGCTTCGATATATGAGTTGGATAGTGGGTGGGATGGCTGGGAAGCGATGAGTGGGAGGAAGAGTAAGGCGTGGGATCCCACGGATGTGGTTTGATCAGACAGTACTGTTGGATAGGAAAACAAGGAGCATATAATGAGTATACGAATTGTACACATCGGTCTCAGCTACGGCTGTTTCTGTACCTTGGAGGGTCACCCTCGTCACCGGGAGGATCTGGCCAGTCTGGAGAGCTCTGGTGTGTCTGAATATCATCATCGTGCAGGAATGTCGTACAGGAAGGTCGTATCTTATCCGGAAGGTCATACAAAGACGCATGCAGGGTCGCATGAGAAACGCTCGTTCCCCGCGTGGAAGCACATGAAACAGATCGGTCTTGGCAGAAAGTACCCATAGCAACGGCATAGCTTATATTGCAGCCCAGCAGTGAGGCTTTGCTGGGAGGAATATGCAGGTCTCGGCTTCCGGAAAATGTGGGAACGAATCGTCTACCAGAGTCACGCCTCAGGCGTACCACGATGCCGGTCGTGGGAGCTCTTGGTAGGTTGGGAAGAGTCAGGAACCTTGGCCGTGGCGTCGCTCGAGGTCGCTTTGTGATGGCTTGGCCTGTGTCATTCTTGCGGGTTTCTTTGTTGCATGCATGCATTCGTCATTTGCAGTGACTTCCTCTTCGCGATTAAGGTTGCTGTGTTCTTCCGGAAGAAAGAGCGTAGAGAGATAAGACGACAAGCTTAAAACGAAGCGCATCACCTCACCTGCTCGCCCATCCACGAAACGGCAGAACCTTGAAATCCAAGAGACACGATGTCTTCCACCTCGTCCAATCTCGGCAACGCCGTCAACGGCATCTCGTCAGGTGCCTGGTATTCCATCCAGGCTTTCGCATCCGACTACTATCTCGGCCTTTCCAACTGTGCGTTGTCCACAATCACATGTTCGCAACATTATTGACTGACTTCTCGCAAACACAGCTTCCCCTCCAACTGCAGCGCAGCTCAGCGATGTCGAAGACCCAACTTTATGGCAATTCATCGCTGCGACACCTGATTCGCACCGAGGCGTATATGCTTTGAGGTCCAAGACTTCGGAAGGAAGATTCTGTCTCTTTGATGGTTGTGACGGACCAGAAATTTGCGTTAATCCGCCGGCTGTGAGGGAGTGCGGGAACAATGCGGGACAGTGAGTTGTGCTTTTCATACCTTTCTGGGATGGGTGAAGATTGTGGGCCTTGTAGGCGTGTGGGACGAGCAGTGCTTGAGACGACGCACGGGCAGCATCTCAACAGCAAATACTGACGATCACCAGATTCCAAGTCTTCAACAGCTCATCAGACTCCGGCGGCCTCCTCTTCACAACATTCTCATCGAACGGCCGAGCAGCACTTTCCGTCGATGCCAACAGTTCCGAAGGCGATGCAGTAGATACCAGCGACATCCTCACGACTAACCAAGACGAGGTGGGATACTTATGGGCGATCCGAAGCGAAGAGGCAGTCGATGTCGCCGCTTATCCTGCTACATTTGTGAGTCATCCAGATGCACATTTCCTTCTCCAGGGAGAAGATGTCTGACTGATACCTATAACAGACACCCACCCTCGCAACATTCCAAACAGGCTTCCCCGATTGGTCCGCACCAGCCTCGCCAACCAGTACAGAGACTTCCACTGCCACTCAAACAACTCCCAACACAGCCACGCCAAGCGGTTCCGGCGACGTCGGCGCTGCTACGGGCTCCATCAAAGAAGCTTCGGAGACCGCAGACACCCAGAGCTCTGAGCCATCAGCCCCAGCTCAGCAGACTGGTTCCAGTGCTTCTCATACCGGAATTACCCTCAAAGCAACACTTATCGGCGCGGCACTTTCTGCAATCGTCGGATTGATGATGTAGAATGGGAAAAAAGCATCTACATTATTACTACATGAAGCTTAACGATCAAGAGATGAAGTTTGACGATTAATGAGGTTAGGATTCGTCCAAAAGTGGGTGGTTACACAGGTTGTGCTCTGGGATCTCCATGGGAATTGCAAATAATGTATATCAGCACCTGAAAATAGCCGTTGCGCCATAGAAAGCTCATGTTTCCAAGTTCGTGAACAGGAGTCCCGCAGTCCCAGTTAATCACTTCGTGGCATGAGATATCCGCCTTTTGAAATTGAGGGAGCACTGAACTGAGTACATGTGAGCGCGCTTCCTGATTCGACATCACTATCATGTGAAGACAGAGCTTCTCACATGCTCGTGCAATTGAGAAGATGTCTGTGAAGTGAACCCACACGCTTTGCAAAAGTGAGCTCATCACTTCACCTGCATGCCCACACTCACTTTCACATGCGTTTTCTGAAGCACAAGTTGACTTCTTGCAGACGACCACTTCTTCATTGCCTTCGTTACCCCAAGTCCCCTGACTGTGCATCAACACTTCTTAAGTACCTCCAGCATCACGCCTTCATCATCCATCTGCGGACAGTGAAGTCACATTACTCAATGGACCTCACCGAGACCACTCGCGGACGCCAACGCGAAGAAGATGGCGCTGTGCTAGCTACTTTAAAACGCATATGGTTCGTAACAAATTGCCGCAAAGGACAAAAGGAAACTAAACTGACTACTACTACTACTACTACTACTACTACTACTACTACTACTACTACTACTACTACTACTACTACTACTACTACTACTACTACTACTACTACTACTACTACTACTACTACTACTACTACTACTACTACTACTACTACTACTACTACTACTACTACTACTACTACTACTACTACTACTACTACTACTACTACTACTACTACTACTACTACAAGGCACAACCACATCAACGCATGCCAAAGTCGTCGTGGGAACAGCTGAAACGCGCAAAACCTTCACCTTCCAGCACGAGGTCGTGTCCCAAACGTTCCAGATACCTCAACGAAGCATTCGCCCAGCTCAAAGTCCAAGACGACGAAACAGAAGCAAAAGTCATTGAGCTCCCCGACATCGCGCCCAGGAATGTTCGAGGCGTATGCCGAGACTCTCTACCGAGAGGAGGAGGGCTGCACCAGACTGTGGCTGCCTAGAATGGAGCCGGTCACGCGCTCCTTATTGCTGCTCAGTGCAGAGGGGGAATTGATACTTTTTGGATCCGGCATCGTCCCATCGTGGAGAGTGACTTCGTTGGGCACGTGTATGGCAATCCCAGCGCCGTCTACGCTACCACTTGCACTTCTTGGTCTGCGAGAGACCGCGGCACATTCTGTGTAGCTTCCTCCTTCGCGTGACCTCCAGCAGGGAGTTGGATCGTGTAGAGATCGTATCAAGACAAACCGAAAGACCGTCCCCGATGCCGACTTTCTAGAGCGGCCAAATTCCACCAAGTGTCCGGTTCCAAATCCCATGATTCACAGTGGCCAGCGAGTTTCGTGGAAGCTCCGAGTGCAAACCTCAAACCCTACCACCCTAACATTCTCTGGCCCGTAAACACCGCGGAAGCGTTCTGCTGCACGGCGTTGAATCTCATCGCCCCACAACTCTCGCTCTCGAGGTGATTGAAGAGCTGCGCAAGGGCAGTGAACTGCTTCCCGCAAGCCCTGCTCAGACAATGGTAGATCTTCTGCTTGTGGGCCGGCGAGGCAAGATGCTGATTCAGAGCGCGCAATGAACCGTAGCCACGATGGCACAAGTAGCACTCGTACGAGCAACCGTTCCAGCTGGCGTTGCTCGCGGCTAACTCGGCGTTGTCTTCGTCGTGCCAAGTCAGTTGCTTGTTGGTGATGGCTCCGCGGGTGTCCATTTGGTTGACGAACTTGTAGATGGTCTCCCGATTCAGGTTACGTGCTGATGGGCAGGCGCCGGTCTCGAGATGGTGTGCCACGCCGCTGGCATTGGTATGGCCCTGCGGAGTATCAGTAGACAGACTCGTCAGCTCGTGGATATAAGTCAGCATACTCTCTTGCAGAAAGGGCACTTGATACTATTGGCCATGTGAGCTGCGCCTCGAAGATGCTACAAGATGTGAGCCAACATAGATCGTCGAGCGAGAAAGACCGTATGAATCAAATACCTGCTGGAGGTTGTTCTCATTCTGGAAACCCCTCTTGCAATCACCGCACCAGTTTAGTCGCCAGTGGTTGTTATTGTCCATGTGTCGTCGAGCGGCATCAGCAGATGTGAATTCTTGCGTGCAAGCTTCGCACTCATATCTCGGCGCCCAGTGGTCACAGTCATTCATGTGCTGATTGCAAGCGCCCTGAGAAAAGAACTGACTGGTGCAGGTCTGGCATTCGTAGCGAGTAGCCCAGTGACCGACCGCGTTCATGTGCTGGTTTCGAGCGTTGACGGAGCCGAACTCGCGAGTGCACGTCTCGCACTCCCACATCTTGTCTTGCCGTTCGTGTGTACGAGATGTAGAACAGAAGGCAATTGATGACAGAAGTGAGAGATGTTGTACCGCGATCCAAAAACAACGAGAAGTTGTCATCACAAACGGAGTGCGGTGGATAGGGGCAAACGGCGGCCCGGTCGGTCCGGTCTGCCCGAGAAGTCTACTGGGACGGACAACAGTCAACAGCCAAGTCATTCTTTCCTGCAGACTGATATCGAACAAGTTCTGCATTTTCCGGAGTATTTATCAGCTCGTCAACCTAGACATGTCTGAGGAGAGTCGAAGAATCTCAGGAAAAGCAGAGCGATTGCCCGTTTGAAGGGAACAATCCAAAGCGTAGAAGACTTGGTCCGCCTTGACTACTCGACACGTTACATCTCGGATAAGCCGGCGATTTAACCTTGGAGTGTTTGTGACGCAGTCATCCCGCGGAGGCTTCTCCTTATGACAAACGAAACGTCCGAAGGCTCGTGGTACAAATTTCCCAGGGGCAAGGTTCTGGACGATTCGATCAGTGGACTCAGCACTCGCGAATTGTGCTGCGTTTTGATATCAAGCTATCTCGATGCGGTCGAGCAGTTCCGGAGTATGGAGCTTCATGAATTGTTCTGAGGAACTCTGCCTTTCGCATTGCGGTGCCATGTTCGGGATTTGTGCTCACCCAGCCTTGGTTTCTTGTGCTTCGGAAAGAAGCATCAGCATAGATTTTGTAGACTAGCTGGATTTGGCTTCATACTATTCAGCAGTCAAATACATCGTTGTAGTGCGACGAGATTTTCTGCAGAAATGAACGCTAGAGCACTAAGCGAATATTAGTCTCAATTGAAGAAGCGCCCTCGTACACTTTCTTCCGCATTCCAGATTGGAATGAAGAAGTGTCTCGTCTCTCCTGAATTGCACCTGCGCCCCAATGTCTTTACGCGGCCACGGAGATTAGATGCCACTGCCTGGAGCTAATACTGCCATGGGACGATTCACTGGATTCGAAGTATTGCGAAGGTGAAGACGGTAGAGAAAATGTGAGATGGAACACATTAGTCTCTAAGAACAAAATAATTATGATTGATGTAGTGACAAGAAAAACAAAGCTGCCCCGGCTCTGAGATCAAGCCAAAATACCAAAGTCTCTCCCATCGCCAACTGGAGGTCTATGCATGACTGCTGTGGTCAAGAAGCGTCGCCATGATGATCGAAATCAAGAGCAAGGAGAATCAAAATCCGCCGACTTTTGCGACAACAAACATGTCTGTTATTAGAAAAAACTACTCATCCCCATTGCTTCTTCAACAACAGAAAAGCCTCGCAATGCTCCTTACTCCTACACACCGTTCCTGCCGCGAACGTATGGTTGTCGGTAGTCGTAAGCCAGGCCGCTGGCGCGCGAGGTTGTAAGGATCTTGATTCAGCGACGCGAATCCAGGATCTTGGGGCGCAATACCTGAAGGGTAGCATTCGTCGTCGTCTAAGCCATCGTTCGTCTGCGGTGAGTGCGCCGATGCCATATTGAATACTGGTCTATGATCGACAGCTATTGTGGCCGTCCACTTTGTCATCTCAGCATCATAGTTGCTCGTCGATGTTGACCGTCCTCTTTGCGAGACTCTGCGCGCTATCTCAGCGGGAGTCAATCGCTCCAGCGGGCCTCGCATGCACAACCCCTTCCATATGCCTCCGGCGGGTTCGTTTTGCCAGGTAAGTATCGCATAAGCTGAGCGCTTGTAGACGAGATCCTAGATGCTCCAAGCAAATATGCTGGAGGATACTCATCGACTTGACACACGCCCTTAAAGGAACGATGTTGGGGATCCAACCACCCTGCACCGTCGTGTTCTCTGTACCAAGTCGAAACGTGCGGTCTTCTAAACGTAGATGCTGGTAGAACTTTCGCCTGGTCCTCTACGCATGTGATCGTAGCATATTGTGGGCGGGCTCGGACCGCCGAACTGTAGTGACGACAAGCCGGCCACATTTTGCTGTCGACGCCGCAAGTGCCAGTACTGGTCATTACGCCATTGACTGGATAGTTGAGCGAAGTTACGATATATTCGTTGATGGTCCATCTACTCGTCGGGCCACATGTACTACGACGAATGGTGTTACGGAAGTGACCAATCTGTTGCCAGTCTTTCGTTATGCCTGGGCTTTGACATTTCTTGTGCGGATTTGGCGTCGCAGTTGGCGTACAGGCTGATGTTGTGCCCACAGCTTTACATTCGACTGATGGTGTGTTGGAAGGCGCGCTCGTTGTGGTTGCATGTGTCCTTGGTGTGGATTGATCTTTGGGGTTCCCGCTGTTACCCTTTCTACCACTTCCAATGATCGCAATTAACCGTCAACCAGCAATTAATTGATCAATCGATTGATTACTTCCAACCCAACCTGGCACTGTAATTGGTTGCAATCATATGCCGGAACAAGTGAATAGTTGCAACCGAGTCGTGTAATTAATTAAACGGAGGCTTAGCAACGTAGCTAAATAAATAAATAGTTCGTAGAAGGCCTCTAGCCCCCTCTTCTGCGTCTGCCGTTCGTAGGGGCCGCTATAGAAAGTAAGGATCCTTAGGGGTAGGTTATTAGACGATGCAGGGTGCCGGGTAGTTGCAGAGGCGCTCGGTTAGTAAGTAAAGGTACGGCCTGAATATATAATCATTAGTGAACTTCCTAATTCGGCATTAAAATCAGTTAAATCAGCTAATTAAAACCTAGGTTCTTTATATTCTTTTTACCTATAAAGAACTATAGTTTTGCTTACTTATCATTAATCCGGCTTAATCGATTGATTGAAATAACCTCTAGTTGCAATTACTTGCCTTAGCAACTTAATTAAGGCCTTTAATTGATTGCAATCGGTTGACTGCGATCATTGCAGGTACTCGCCACCACAGGGGCTCAGCCACCAGTCAAAAGCCTCGCCTGGACGCTGGTCTTCCGGATAAACCTGGTTAATCATCTGCGTGGCGGTGAGAAGAGCATCTACTTTCAGTCAGCTACAGTAGTGCTTCATGAAATACCGTGCGGGCAGCATACCAAGTCCAGAGTGTAATGCTCGTCCTTGGGGAAATGCGGCGGTTCCAAGTGTGACCACGAATTTCAGAGATTGCATAAGAATCGCGCAGCCGATCTGACGAGCCGTGTTAGTAACATAGTAGAAAGAGAATTGTCTGGGTGGACGGACCTGAGCGACGCTTGGTAGAGCTTCGATGACGGCGTCAGTGATCGCGTTGATCTCGTAGTTGTCGCAAAGACAACGTCCTGCAGCGGCGTCTGGAGTATAGAGGTCCTGCTTCCACTGGATATTCGGAGGCTGATCAGGCAAACCCAGTGATATACAGCCATAGTTCGTGGTTCGGCCTTCTTCTTTCGCTTTATCGAGCTCATGTGCACAGAAGTTCAAGCAGTGATTCATAGTTTCGTCGCGTTTACGAAGGTCTTTGTATACCACGCATTCTGCGAGTGAACCTCGATCCAGAGCAGTGTCGCCGAGACCAGAATCGCCATCGCCGCGTTCACAGAAGTCGATCGGACAGTATCCATACAAGCAAGAGAATGCGCATAGGTTGGTTGATTACGACATTCTCGTTCTCGATTGCCATTGCGTCAAGGTTGTGTTTGGTTGGCCGTGGTGGAACATCTCCAGAGGCAAGACACTCGCAAAATTGTGGACGGCAGAAACCGGGGCTGCAAGCGAACTCGCATAGGGTACCTGTGTTAGGCGTCTTATCCATGTCGTCAATGCACCCGTACTCTCCACCGGCCGGTATGTTTGATGGCGGCGTTCCGTCGAGAGGGCTAAAACGCTGGAGGTCCAAGGCCGAGTCGACGTTGCCCGCGAAATTGAGCTTTTTCCAATCAGTGCGTCTCGTGGCTTTAGTTTCCTCGGTCATGTAACTAATGTAATCTCCTACAAAGAGGTTAGTGTGTAATCGCCGCCTGTGAACTCAACATACCGTTGTATAGCACGATGTCCGAGTTAGACCGTGAGTCATGGAGTAACTGGGCTTCGTAGCCGTGCACGACCAGGAGCTCGTCGATTTCTGCCATGGCTAGATAGCCACTAGACCCAGTAAATCTTCCTGGCGTGGCGTCCGATGAATCTCGCGAGCCGGTGAACTCACACATCTCCCCCTAACAGTTAGGATCGGCCATATGGAAGCTTCTGCCGTAACTGGCCTCGCCGACGAAAATCTTGTTAGTCGGCTCGCCAGCTTTGGTGACTGTAGAGTGTATAAGCACTTGAACCTTTGTGAAAAACATTAATCCGACCTACTTATGCCTAGAGCATTGATTGTTTCCGTGAGATTGACTAGATTGAGTCGTAAGCTATTGTCATTGCAAACGGGCGAGAATCCTTACCATGACTGCGGATACATTTGCCTGAATCGCAATTGTCGAACGCGTTCGGATTCCTATAGTCCCATTGTCCATGCATATTATAAGTCCTAACCCTCCCGTGATTAGCCGCGAAACATTTTGCTGCTGTGGCAACACGAACAATTGCACTTACATGTAGACGATATAGTCCACTACTTTCGCTATAGCGTCTTCCAAAAACCAGTACGATGCTGGAGCAGCGATAGCGACAGTTTTGGAATCATCAAGTTTCTCTCGTAGCACACGTAGAAATCGCAAGTAGAGCTCGCCGTCGCTCTTGTCTGCGATAGACTGTCCGTCTACGAGAATTTCCGGTGCATGTGGTCCATAGTTAGTGATGAAAGCTCCATCAGTGTTGTTGTCTTACCCCAAGATACTCCCAATCGATGTCAACTGTGTGCGTGATTAGTTTGTCCTTATAACGAACGTTTATATCTACTTAGCACCTTGCAGATTGTTGTCCTCAATAAAACGCACTATGTTATCCGTAAAGGCTTCGTAGTTGACGAGAATAGCTTGTCTGATGATGTTGTACGTATCCGGCTCTGTAGAATAAGCCCAACCGCCGAACGAAACAACTCGTTTCACGTAGGTCATGGACTTGAAGATTTCCCACTGACTGCCAGGATCGTTAATAACGACTTCCCAGGTATTCGGATCGATCTCTACGAATGCCCAGTGCATAATGCTGTACGAGGCATCTTTATGAGCGTCGAGCACTGGGAGACACAGACATTCTCGGTCGAATGAAAATGCAGAGTAGTACCCTACCCGACCAAATTTTGCCGGAGGCTCGGAACTCTGTACAATCTTCGTCCCGCAGTTCGAAATGCAGGTGTTCTTTGCATCCTTGTCTTTTGCTCCTGGTGCGGCTTTCCGAGGCGCGTTGATATCGCAATGATCAGAGAACACCCCGCAGAAGCCCCAATTGGTGCAGCAGGCCTTCAGAGCAATGATCGCAGTCAACCGTCAACCAGCAATTAATTGATTAATCGATTGATTAATTCCAACCCAGCCTAGCACTATAATTAGTTGCAATTATATGCCGGGACAAGTGAATAGTTGCAACCGAGTCGTATAATTAATTAAACGGAGGCTTAGCAACGTAGCTAAGTAAATAAATAGTTCGTAGAAGGCCTCTAGAAGGCCTCCCGTTAGCTATATTAGCTCTCTTCTATATTATTAGTCTCTTATGCGTCTACCGTTCGCAGGGGCTACTATATAAAGTAAGGATCCTTAGGGGTAGGTTATTAGACGATATAGGGTGCCGGGTAGTTGCAGAGGCGCTCGGGTAGTAAGTAAAGGTACGGCCTAAATATATAATTATTAGTGAACTTCCTAATTCGGCATTAAAATTAGTTAAATTAGCTGATTAAAACCTAGGTTCTTTATATTCTTTTTACCTATAAAGAACTATAGTTTTGCTTACTTATAATTAATCCGGCTTAATCGATTAATTAAAATAACCTCTAGTTGCAATCACTTGCCTTAGCAACTCAATCAAGGCCTTTGATTGATTGCAATCGGTTGACTGCGATCATTGCTTCAGAGGACACGGATTAAGATGTGCTAGAGACACGGATGGGTCGGACGGTGGGGTCGTCCCTGGAACCAGAGGGCCACATTGAGTTCCCTGTTGAGGCGCGGGGCCCGCGGGCATAGGCGGCCCACCAGGACCAACAAAGAGAAGATATCCAATGACTAGATCGTCGCAACCCTGCCAGCCCCATGTTCTGAATCCATTCCAAGATTCGATGTGCTCAACGGTGACGGCATATTGTTCAGCCAAAGCAAAACAAGAATCACCATTCTGGATCATATGAGTCCGGCAAGTCGAGAAAGTCTGTCTCTCTGTTAAGTCCATCTGCTCTCGCATGGTCCCGCTGATCTTGCTGGTATCGACGCTTTCGAAGGGCCTATGGCCTGCGAGCGAACTATTCCATGTCATTATTTCCAGCGTGGAAATATCAGATGATGATGCGAGGCCGCTCGATGCATGCATCCCATTTGTAAGTGGTGTCGAAGGCGTTTTCAATGTGTTCGGAACTGCATGGAAGCGGCCAAGGTATGTGCCACTTGCGATTAGAGTGGAGTTGCTATGAGTAGTGCGGGCTTTTCCCATGCTAGTAGGCGGTGTGATTTCCCACACTTCTTCTGGTCCATACAGGTTCATAGGACTCTTGGAGCCTTCAATCTTCGAACGGCGACCTTGCATCCATTCTAGAGCTGTCTTCTGAACGGCAGTAAGGATGTGCTCTGCGCTAAAACCTGCAGTGCAGCCTTGCACAACAGTACGCTCGGCAAGACTATTGCGTCGGAAGTAGTCTGAAAGGGCGTGAAGTGCAGATGTTGCTGTAGTCTTTCCAAGTTCTTTTCCGATGTAGACTCCGGCAACGCTACTGTTCGAACGTGCGAATACGAAAGACTCGTCGCAATTGTCGGGCGTCCTGAAGAATTCTTTCATTCCTTCCAATATGCTCACCATCTCAAGACCGTTTCCATGCACATTGCCATTTTCTTGAATGTGCACAGGCCGGTTTGAAGCGGTGCCATTTTGACGACAAGCTGATGCGGCCAGGAGCATAGGCTCAGAGATGTAACCGGCCGTCTTGGGATTCTCTACGCGAATGAGCTTCTCGGCGGCTTCCTGTGACGATGACGTTGCCTCCAAAGAGCAGCTTCGTATGAGAGGAGTAGTTCTGGGGTCATCCAGGGGTGTTGAAACAGAGAATTGGAGTAGCACTGGTTCTTTGCAGCAATCCAGCCTATCAACGGACAGATATGGGATCCGGCTGTGTATGTTCGCGTAGTCGGTGCAAGGGAGAGGACAATCGTGCTGCTCTGGCCAATAGAGATCTCGTACAACACTGAGAGATGCATTGATATCTTTCTCGCTTGGAGATGGGGCCGCTTGAGGATCATGTGGACTGGTCGTGGATTGTACTGTCGTTGTGAGCAGGCCAAATAAGGCTAGAAGCCTTGATAGACCTCGGATCGATCTGGTCAAAGACATCTTGAGACCGTGGAGGTAATGCTGTGCTGTCGATGTAGGCACGAGCGCCCTCTCGAGCTATCGACGCCCCTATATGCATTTGAGGCATCGTCATTCACAGAGGCTTTCCCCTGCCGCCGCCATGGTATACGGACTTTACCTATCATCATTCACGAATGGTCGGAGTCTCTCCATTGTGAATAGTGTTAGTTGTACAATTGAGGCGCGACTGGCATGCGGATGCACTTGCTGCATCTCAGCAATTGCCACACTGTTGTGCAGAGACACATTTACCGTGCATTAGCGTTGCCCCGTCACAGAGCGTGCCAATACTAGCTCGCAGCGTTAGCAAACAATGGTTGCAGAAGTTCGCAAACACCTCTCGCACGTCTTCTTCCACAGCTCGCACACTGCACCAGACTCAAGAGTGCAACGCATCTCTCGGGCCGCTTCGCCACGAACATGTCTTCACCTGGCAGCACGAGCAGGATGCTCCTGTCAGGAGCTGCCTTTTCCGACATCACCTACTCGCACGATGCCACCGTCGCCGCTTTCAAGAGCTACTTTGAATTTTTGACCAAGATGTATATGGATCCGGACGCCGTCAAAACGCCCCCTGTCTCGGGGTGGGAACACATCACTCGGGAAAGTATGCAGGCGATTGGCAAGTCCAAGGAAGTCATCAATCTGCTCCGCCACCTCCCCTATGTGTCTCAATTCTTGGGCAGGCCAGAAACCCACAGTAAGCTGCTCAATACCTCCTAAAGGCACACCGCTGACTGAGTTTAGGTGCTGGCGTATGCGTCTTCGCCGACTGAGGACGCAAAGCTCATGACCTTGCAGCACACCCAACGCTCAATGGCTACGACGTATCTTGCACGACAGAGTTCGAGCACACCCCACCGCACGTAATCGGGATCTCAGAGGGGCCCTACAAGATGCTACTCGACACCAAGCTTGGCGTCGTGTACTTTACGGGTTGCCCGCCTGTGATCCACGAAGACTCAAGCCATCCCTTCCCGCCTGTGCAGGCCGATGCTGTCGACTACGCAAGCGAGGAGGAGCTAGAGTGGAGGGAGTCTCCCGCATGGCCCATCTCAGAATTCTTCGAAGTCTTGAAGTATCACTTTGCCAGGCTAGACTATGTTCCCCTGAGCAGACGGTGCGTTGAGGAGGGATGGGTTGGGAACGAGGGAGATGTGCCTGACACCTTGGGTGCTTGTCGAGTTGCGAAGGAGATCTTTGTCCGCCACGACTGGCCGGATCTTGGGAAGTTCCGAAAATATGACAGCATGGCCGAGCTCGAGAGGGAGATTCCGAGGAAGCCCCAATGATTCACAGATCAGATACCTCTGAAGACACGCATGCTCCCAATCGACTTCTGTACATGCGCGTTTGGTCAGTGCGCAGAACCTTGCAATTACGTGTAACTAAATTTCTTTGAGGACTGCATGTGACGAGAAGAGAGAATCTATTGGACTGCTGACATCGAAGCTTCAATTTAAATTAGACCCGAATGGCCAGAGATATAGCAGAAAGCCAAACAGAACACCCGCGCACTGTTACAGTGCCCACGAGTATGCAGACAAATATGTGCGCCTCTAAGAGGGATGAGTTTATCGGACTGAAACAGCAATACCCAACAAAAGACCAGCCTCCGCCGTTCTCCAATTGCCACAGCGGAGCATCACTCAAAACCCGCTTGTCTGTGGTGGTGTTGTGGGCACCAGTGTAGAAGCACGTCGTGTAGTCGTTATGCTGTAGAATGAAGGCTCACTGGGTGTCGGATGAGCCTCTGCGTAACACTCCGCTTCGATGATGGTGAAGTTGAGATCCCTAGCGCCGAAAGAGACACGATCTCTAGCTTGCCACCAACTGTGTGGACAAGCTATGGCCAGAGAAACTGCTGCAGAACTGCGCGCTGCTCACCAAGAAGATGCTGTGCTGCCGTAGGAGATGTATGCGTCTCGCAGTGTAGAGGGTGCCGCAGTGGAAAAGCCACACCACAAGGGCTTGTCCGGAAAGGGGCAGTCGTATGCTGCTTCATCAGTGTAGGTGCAGGGCTGTGCCTCGCGGCCATAGGATAGACGTGCTAACGATAGTTCGCTGGTTGGTGTTGGAGGCAGGAAGTAGGAAGCGATGTCTTTGGTGGCACAGCTCCAGTGATCCTCAGTCGTAATCATTGGTGGCTCGGAAGGGAGGACAGTAATGTGTACTCCAGACGGCTTCGCATTGGTCAGTGCTCGCTCCGTTGTGATCATTGGTGGTCCAGAAGGCAGAAAGGTCCGGGGAACTCCAGACTCCTGCGCGATGGCTACTGCAACCAGACCGGATACCAGGAAAGCCAAATGCATCTCGGGGGATGTGGTTTTTTTCGTGATCTCCGATGGAGTAGTAAGGCTTTGCACCAAATTGTGCTGTGGCTGGTCTGAGGAGTCGGAGAGCGAAGGTGAAAGATAATATATCAGCATCGAGGCAGAAAATTCTGCACTTCAATCAATCAAGGCGCTTCAGTGAAGACGTCCGAATCTAGTCGCATCCGTAAAGACGTGCAAGTAAATATTCATCAGTGAAGGCATCGCTGCATTCTCCGTCGTTTCGCCGCAGCATACTATAGGTTTGATGAGGTCTTCCTCGAGACTTGAGTGTCCAGATTCGGTTCACTAAGGGCGAAATCCACAGCTGCAGCTTCGCAATGATTCTTCAAAAGGTGCGCTGACAGGCAGGTCGTGGCAACCAGCTTCCGCGAAGCCTCCTCGCCGAACCTTTGAGTGCATCGCTTCATCAATGGGGTGTAATTGCATTGCGTTGGACGCCCGTGACCTTGAGTTCCGGTTCCAGATCATATGTTGACGTTCATCAGGCATGCCGAGGCCTGAGGTGCTCGGGCTGTCGATCAGGCACGCACCCGCGATCGACAATGCAGCTTCGGCGCAATCGCTGGATGCCTCGCAATCCATAGAGAGGACCGTGAGGCAGACTGGAGGGTCTGATATTCCATCCCATCTCAACCTCCATCGCTCATGTGAACATCCCAGTCCTCAAAACTCGCATGCTCATTATCCCTATTCACCAGATATCCAAATCTCCCCTTGTCTTTATACTGCTGCGCCACATATGCCGGTATATCATAATTCTGCTCCATCTTGATATACTCTTCCCCCGACCTGCCAAACAAATCCAGCCCATTCTTCACTCTTTCAGCGATTGTCCTGGGATCTCTATTCTCCGGTGTATTCCAACTCTGGTGTGAGAAACTGTTCATCTTCATCTGGAATTCTGCGATCGTCGAGAAGCAGGAACTGCAGTGCCAGCCTGCATTCCACAGATCGCCGCGATCCCAAAAGCGGCGAAAGGTTTGATAAGGGTAGGTGAAGAAGCCAGAGCCAATGAGGCCCATTCGGAGGTCGTTTGGAGCAATGGTGTTCTCGATCGAGCCGCCGTATGTGGTGGCTTGTGGGTGTGACCACTGCACGCCGCGGTGAAGCCATTGGAAAGAATAATAGTAGAATTGGCTGCGGAGGTTGAGGCGGGTGGGAAAGGCGCAGTGGCGTAAGAGGATCATCGTTTCGGGTCGCAGGATTTCGTCCATGTCGCTGACGACGAGCACGTCGCCTTTCTCGGGGATCTCTGAGCCGGTGAGCGAGCGAAAGACGGAGTATAGCATAGAATTGCGCAGGTAATCCTCGTGGTCCCAAGGTCGGTCCGACTTGACTGGATCGTGAATCTCGCGATAGATGATCTTTGGCCAGAATTGCCTGTATCGTTCCCAGTTCTCTTTAAGGACGAGTGGTTTCTCGGCGTTGGTGAAGGTTGTCGGCGACTCAATAATGATAAAATGATCTACGACCGGGTACAGGGTATGCAGTCGAATCTCAAGCCAGTCCAGTTCGGTAGAGAACATGATCAAGTCGTACACTTTCCGATGCTTGCCATATGGCTTGAAGTCCACCGCTTTGCATACGAACTCAGCATCGGCATAGTCGTAGTTCGTATCCTTGTCGACAGTATACTGTCGCGTGTTTTGGGCGATCTCCGGTGGGATCCAGTGCTGTCGTTTCGAGTTATGATTCGTCACCATCAGAAATGCTATGATGGCAAACAGCGGCACTGCAAGTAGTAGTAGCCGCCGACGCTTTTGCGTCCACATATTTGCCAACATAACGAGCTCAATTGCAGCCTCTGTGCATGTTCGGAGAAGGTAGTTCAACGACAGAACGCAAGAGAGAGAAAGGAGCTGAAGTGAGAGAATGAGGGTCTGTTCAGGAAAGGCGGAGGTGCCTTACATTATTTTAGCGTGCGCCCAAACGAGAGTGGGGTCCAGCCATGTGGCATCTTCGGTATATGCGATTCGTTTCCCAGATCTCCATCAACGGTGGTGCTGCGCGGCAGCGGAGGTGAAAAGCCGGTAGTGCTGACATTTCCGGCCAGCACAGGTTGCACAATGCCACCGGGGATCAGCCGGCGAGTTTGTGTGCATGGTGCAGGCTACGAAGCCTTTGGACCTGAGAAGCTGAGAACTCGTCACGCAAGGTGGCAACGCGTGGACAAATGCGCGACCTGGCCTGTGCTGGAGTCAATAGTGCAATCCCTACGGAGCTTGTCAGTTGAGCTTGTTTTACTGTACGAGATAACATGCTGACTGCCGATTTATTGACCATGTCGTCTTGCGTAATCAAAATCCCGGGAGCCTGGCCACTGTTTTCGTATCGCACCCTCCGTCCACGACATATTTGTTGAGATACAGCGTACAGGATGGATGGTTCGGCCCCTATTCTCTGTGCATGGAGCTGTCCAGCCTGCGCCACGTTTTGCAGTTTCAGCCAATGCAACGGCAAATGCGGGAGGGACCTCCTGAACGGCTATGGCGGATCTTATTATTAGCGGGGTGCCGGATGCTACAAGTGAGTTGTCATGGCACGAGATGTGTTGAGAGAAGTGATATCGAGCAGAGTCCATGAGGTCAGTGGGATGGGGAAGAACAGGTGAAGTCGATAAATTGGGAGCGGGCATAACCGATAGTGATGAACACGGTGTCGTCAAAAAGTTGTTTCACCTCCGTGGAGCCGATGAATCAGGTTTAGCGCCGTCTCTGTCAAATGTCAAGCGTCTCCACCTTGCGTCACATCTCTGGCGCCGACATCGCATACAAGGAACAAATACATGTCGCGCGAGAGAACATTCTGATGGCATTCTTGGAACTACCTACTCACGATTCCAACAATCTCCAAGCCGGAAGACTGACAGCATCCTCCGTAGAAAATCAACAGCATGGCGTCTTGGCCATACGACTGGGAAGACCAGCCGGACCGTTCAGCTTACACCACCCGTGATAGTATAGACTACATCTGGTACGGCCTCGGTCTGCCCGCGGACGCGCGCGACGTCCTCGAAGTCAGCCTTCCCGAGGAGGAGAAGAAAGCAGTTCCATCCTCATTCAAGATCGGACACCTTGCTCAAGCCTCAATATGCCTATCTGCTCTGTCAGCTGCTTCGTATCATTCGCTAGTCAATCAAAGTTCCGAGCCTAGGAGGATACGTGTGCCGCTCAAACATGCTGCCGTTGAATTCAGATCGGAACATCATTACCTTCTCGATGGAAAGCCTGGCCCGTCTTTGTGGGGACCACTTGGCGGTTTGCATAGGACATCGGATGGCTATGTGCGAGTGCATGACAACTTTCTCAATCATCGAAAAGCAGCTTGCGATATCCTTGGACTTGATGTGGAGACGGCAACCAAAGAGGAATTCGCGCACAAAGTTCTTCAGTGGAATGCTCTTGAGCTAGAAAAGGCGGGAATAGAGGGGGGTGCTGTGATTTTCGCACTGCGTTCATACCAGGAATGGGAGGAATCTGAACCAGGAAAGCACATAATGGCAGGGCACAGCTTTCCTGTACGGGTGAACAGAATCGGCGCACAAAATGTAATTTCTCGTTCGATTCTGGATCATATTCCAAGAAATGCAGATCGACTTCTGCGGGGCGTACGAGTTCTTGAGCTGAGCCGTGTCATCGCTGCACCTGTGGCTGGTAAGACTTTGGCCGCACATGGAGCGGATGTGCTTTGGGTGACTTCTCCCGATCTGCCATCGCTGCCTGGCTTGGATATTGACGTGTCTCGAGGTAAACGCACGATACAGGTCAATCTTGACACCGCGGAAGGAAATAGGACACTGCATTCCCTCGCAAAAGATGCGGACGTTTTTCTCCAAAGCTATAGACCTGACTCGCTGGCTGCTCGCGGCTATAGTGCCCACAAGCTTGCTGAAAGCAATCCTGGGATCATATACGCCAGTCTGTCTGCATGGGATGACGGGCATGGTGAAGGGCCCTGGTCGAGTGATCGCGGCTTCGACAGTATGGTCCAGAATGCATCAGGGATGAACGTAAGCGAAGCGGACCACTTTGGCGATCCAGCTATCCCATCCCGTGCCCTGCCCGTGCAAGCGCTTGATCACGCTGCAGGGTATCTTCTTGCTACAGGAATCAACGCCGCGCTCTACCGGAGAGTGACGGAAGGAGGCAGCTGGGAAGTCAATGTAAGTCTCGCGGGCGTTATGAAATATCTTCGAAGTCTTGGGCAGTACCCGGGTCGAGACGGTTTTGAGTGTGAGCCGCTGGGCGAGATTTTGCAATACTTGGAGACGAAGAAAACCGAGTTCGGAGATTTGAGCGCCGTGAAACATTCCGCGACGGTAGAGGGTAAAGAACCTGGTTGGGATGTTATGCCAAAGAAGCTGGGGAGTGATGAAGCAAAATGGCTGTGATCGAATCGGCGGAGAGAGGCGCATGCGAAGGCAAGCAGAAGGAGATCTTACTGTACAAGGCCAGCGCCGATTTGCGTCTATGATCGTAACATATACTTCTCTCAGTCCCATCTAAGAAAAGGTTAGTAGGCGCATGACCATCGGCCAAAAGTGACTTACCCTTGGTCTTTCTGCCGAACTATGTCGTTGCGTCCGCCCTTTTGTCGGCCCTCTTTTCCACCTTCCACTACTAATCGGTCAAGCTGGAAGAACTGGCTCACTACCGTCTGTCTCTGCACCAAAGTTAGCGAGTGCCCAGCGAATGCTCTATTGAAGGCTTCGATAAACGTAGCCATGCGCTCAGCGTCAACAATGTCGCGATTGCTCCTCGTTCTCCACGCTTTCAAAGCATCCAACATATCGTACGCACCTTCAACATCTGCAACTCCTTTTGCCCCTTCTCCAGCAATTCTTTCACTTGCCCTTGATCTGTCACCGCCTTGTGCTCTCTGAATGCATCTTTCGTCCTCCGTGTTGCGTACTCTCTGAAATTGTATGCGGCGAATTGTCGGGACTGTCGGAGGAGTTGGCGGTATAGCGAGCGCACTTCGACTGCGGTCTGGCCTGACATTGCGTAGCTCATTACAGAATATGGCTTGATATGGAGCGCGCTTGGGGTGCTTGTGACGGGCGATCGCAAACGCTCGCTGTGATGATTGGAGATTCTTTGGGCATCCGGAGCACGTCTCGATGATGACGATCGGGCGACTCGCTTGACTTTCTCTTTGGAGCGGACGAACCGCCGCGGGGGTCCGACATCCCGATGTGCCTGAGGACCGCAGCGCGCATCTGGGGAGAGCAGACCACACGACGCGACTACACTTCACCACCATCTCCATCTCCATTGTTCCTCCCCTGCATCACATTTGTACAACATCGGACCACTCTCATACACTTTCTGTACCGTCTGCGCATTTGTTACCCGCATCATCATCCCCAGCTAGCACATCCTTAGCCCACGCGGCGCTCCGGCGCGTATTACTTCGCATACATGGCTCCGGTACGTAGCTCAACCTTCCAATGCCACACTTCCAAGTGAGATCACACCCAATCAGGAGCCGGACGCGTTGTACCTCAGGGCCCCTCGCGCATCTTCCTGCGCTCATCCGATCCTGGCAACCAACATACCAGCCACAGCATGCTCCCGAGCCTCTGGATCCCGGTGATACACGCGAGCCTCGGCGATACACTGCTGAACAGCGCTCTCTCTCCGTCGCTGACATTGTCTTGACCTGAGCTGTCGCTTTTACCATCCGCTCATCTCCGTCCTGGTGACTGGAAGCGGTCTATGAAGAAAGGCTGACATGAATGCCGTCGAACAGTACCGACCACCGGGCCGAAGCAACCGCTCTGGTCGCTCCAATGCAGATAACGATGTGTTCGAGGGATTGCCAGTTAAGCAATGGAACCAGGCATACGCAAAGGTCTCGCTTGCACCTCCAGTATCAGAGATCGAAGCTGGCAAGGATGACAAATGGGGGGAGCCACCAATGCCACGCGACTTCCAGCTCTTGAATCCCTGGACTCAGCATCTTCTACGTCTCGCACGGTCTGGTAAAGTCGGTACCAAGCGGAAACAAGATGCCGATGCGGACGACGATAAGCCGGATGACGAAGTGGCCGAAGAAGACACCAAGCCCACCAGTATTGATGATCGCGGCTACGTGGCGAAGAAGTGGAAACCTGTGCCGGAGCATTCCCTAGAACCGGAACACAAGCACTTTAACTTTCTGGCGAAGCGACGAAGAGGGCTTCCCAGTCTGTACGGGCCCGACCTGCATTTAGTGTCTGTTCCGATGCGCAAAACGAAAGTGCAAAAGGCAGATGCGAATGGCGAAATCGTCGTGTATGAAGTGCTCGTGCCCGAAGGGCAGACGATTGATGGCGAAATTGCAGAGTCAACTGAGCTTGCAGACGTGAAGCCCGTGTTGGCTGCTCCTGGTACACGTTTCCTCCACTTTCGAGCGTATGCCCGACCGCTGACTCTGAACAGGTACCGTCATCGAAGGAGTCGGCGTAGCCAATGAAGAAGGAGTTATGGTCGCCGAACATCTCAAACCATCCATGCCAAGGCGAAATCGGCCGCCGCCGAAGAAGAAGGGTGGTCCTGGGCGAGGCAAGAAGCGCGTTACCTTCACTAATCCCGACGGTTCAACGTATACTGCGATTGTGCCAAATGCCACGAAAATTGTACCGCAACCCGGTCAGACAATCAAGCATGTGGCGAAAGGCGAAGAGGCGATGGCAGACATTTCTGCAGAACAAGCTGCGAGAAACGCTGCGCAAAGGCACAGTGAGGGCGTCGAGGACGGCTCTGGCGATGAAGACGAAGAGGGTGATGACGACGATGACGATCGCGAGGATGGCGAGCTTTCCGACGACGATGCGCCCGCAACTAGAGCTCATACGCCCGCAAAAGCTGAAGGTCATGGAGAGCCACAGGCAATGGAAGACGTGCAGCCTACGAGTCAAACTGCACTAACAGTAGGGGAATCCACACTTCCGGAGACAAAGCCAGCTGAAACGCCGATGGAATTCACGGAGCAAGCCATAGAGCCAGCGAAACCACCAGTCGCCGAACCAGTCGACACTCTCCCTGACCCCAAACGTAGTGTCGAAAGCTCGCCCGACCTCCCACTCGCGCAAGGTCATAGCAGAGGCGCGTCGCTGGTAGAGCCTGCGCCTCTGACACTGAATCCAGTACCAGAGGAAAAGCCGATAGAGGTGTCAAATGCGGAGGATCCCATCGTTGAGGATCCCATCATCGAAGAGGCTGCTGAGCTTGAACCTAATACAATTGGGCCTGACGAAGTCAAGCCCGCTGAAGCTGAGCGAGAGCGAGAGGCGCCCCCGACAACAGAAATACTTCCACCACTCGCGCAAGCCGCTCAGGAGGGGGAAAGCACCGAGAATTTTGATGACGGTGACGAGGATCTACTTGGCAACTTGGAAAAGTCATTAGGGTAGTGGACTGGCGCTTTGTGAGATGTGTAAACCACCATTTTGTTACTGACATTTCTGTTCGGCTTATGGCGGTGGGCTGAGAATGTTCTTGAGTGTCTGTTGCGACCGGGAATATTGCAATTACTGATTCCCTTTAAATAGCAGAATCATTATTTACGCAAGCATGAATTATCATTACGATGCACCAAACATTCGCAAGGCCCACCAGGAGTCATCTCTTAGCTTATTGCAAGAACTACGTCTAATAGCACAGATAGGGTACGTCGATCCCCCATATTGTTTCACTGGTGACTTGCCAGAACGGGATGGCAATCTTGCTCTTCGAACGTTGTGGTAGAGGATTTTTTTGCAAGCAATCGGAGTTCCCGCTCGCACATCAGTCTTTGTCGCAGGTGAGCTCTCGGTACGAGAATCATTCATCATTCAGCCTGCTTCAAGGTGGCACGCGGCCTCCACTGACCAGGTTTACATGCAAGTGGATTGATCGCGCACGCTTTTGTTCTCAGAGTGGACAAATGTGGGTCTCGGCTACAACACACAGCCTCGCTTGAAATTCTGACCTCGCTGGAAGCTCTCTTCTTGCCGTTGTTCTCGGCTTGACTTCCATACTCAGCTCCGACCGATCTACGGCGGTCGTCCGGACACGCCCTTTGAGTAACAAGTACCCGATCACATACAGCTGCGGCATCACCAAAGGTCGCTGCATTCAACAAATGCGTCAAGCATTGCACGAGACCTCCTCGGATGCAAGCAGATCTGCTGGGCACTTGCCTGTCCTGAACATGGCGGTGTTCTGTGCTCGTCCGCTCACTGAGAAGGGCACGCGATAACCGTAGAACGTACACTGTAGTCCAATACTACCTTGATGCTAAAGTGATTGTCGCAAGTATGCCGCCAATGAGCTCTCGGCAGTTAGATATTAAATGAAGCATGCAGTAGTCCCGAGCTGAACATAAATTGCCACGTCTGCCACCTGGTTCGAGATTGCCCTGCAAGGCTCTCTTCTTCGGCATCATGAAGTGGACGATTGGTGCGGGTTATTTCCTAAGCGCATTGTCGCTCACCAATGCTCTGCCGGCGAACGAGGCACGTCGAGAGGAGAGCTTTGAATACATCGTCGTTGGTAGCGGCGCTGGAGGCGGACCGCTCGCGAGCCGACTCGCTCGTGCTGGGCACAAAACACTCTTGATTGAGGCCGGCGACGACCAGACTGGCAACTCGAACACCACAGTGCCTCTTTTCCAGTAGGCAGAAGAAACCGTAGTGGGAATTCGGACATCAGCTAATCGTTTCCCAGGACTCTGGTTTCCGGAGATCCCAAACTTCGATGGGACTTCTATGTCACTCATGCACGTGCTGTTTGCTCCGAATATTGCTCTTGCTGACAGAGCTCGCACAGTACAAAGACCAAGAACGCGCTCGTCGAGATCCCAAGTATGTCTACGATGTCGGGGATGGGGAAGTCTACACTGGCTTAACTCCACCGCCTGGAGCGAAAGATCTCGGCATTCTTTACCCACGAGCAGGCACTCTTGGAGGATGTGTCACACATAATGCTTTGATCTGGATCACTGCTCATGACAGCGACTGGAACGGTATCCAGTCATTGACTGGCGACGACAGCTGGAGTGCATCGAACATGAAACAATATCTCGGAAAGGTCAAGGAATGGTTGCCCACCGAGCCCACTGATCCAACGATATTGCTTCGTGATCTACAACTTGTTCAACAGCTCGCTGGGGGAGCTTCGGTAGCAACTCCTGGCTCGATCGATCTTCTCAAGCCTGTTGTGGGACTTACCAGTGCTCTGATTGGAAATCCCAACGCTGAGGTGCCGGGACGAGACTCTAAAGAGGGATTCTACCCTATTCCTCTTATCATGAGGAATGGCGAGCGTGTTGGCGTTCGCGAATTCATCAAAGACACTGTCGCTGGCGGTTTTCCTCTTACGGTCCGCACCGACACCGTCGTCACCAAAGTCGAATTCGATACTACTGGAGACAAGCCCAGAGCCGTAGGTGTTGAGTATTCATCGGGTAGTCACTTGTACAGAGCCAGTCCACTCAGTGGCGGAAGCGGCACTCCAGGCTCAGCCAAGGCGAGCAAGGAGATCATTCTAGCTGGCGGTGCCTACGTGAGTTACAGCTGAAGTCCGCCTCAGTTTCAATAGTAGCTGACAATTAGCAGAATACCCCACAGCTTCTCAAGCTGAGCGGTATTGGGCCTGAAGAGGAACTCAACTCATTTGACATTCCCGTCCTTGTCAATTCTCCAGGCGTCGGCACCAACATGCAAGATAGATACGAAATCGGCTTGAACGTCCAACATGACGACGACTTCGCTATCCTGGACGGCTGCACGCTTGACGCTAAAGCACATGACGAATGCTACAAGCAGTGGGTCAATAGCCCTTACATCCTGGCGCAGCGTGGCGTGTATGCCACCAACGGTCTTGCTGCGACGATGATCAAGCGCTCGGACTTTGCCGCAAACAGCGATATCGATACATTCATCTTTGGCTCTCCGGCAAACTTCACGGGTTACTTTCCAGAATGGTATAATCACATTCTGGACCAACACAACTTGTAAGTGTCTTCATCAGACCATGCAGACCAGCGACGTGGCGAGCTCACCGAAAATCAGCTTCTCTTGGTACACCCTCAAGGCCCACACCCGCAACACCGCAGGAACCGTCACCCTCCGCAGCGCCGACCCTCTCGACCCACCTCAGATCGACTTCAACTACTTCGACACCGGCACCACGACCAACGGAGCCGACCAAGCCGACCTCAACGCCATGATCCAAGCCCTCAAACTGTCCCGCTCCGCCCTCGAAAAATACAACCAACTCCCGCTCTCGCTCCTCGGTGGCTCGAAATACAAAGAATTCTTCCCGGGTCCTGAAGTCACGAGCGACGAGGATCTGGGGACGTATATCAAAGACCGCGCTTGGGGGCATCATGCTTCGTGTTCGGTACCTCTAGGCGCTGATGACGATATGGACGCGCCGCTGGATAGCAGGTTTCGCGTGAAGGGTGTGGAGGGGTTGAGAGTGGTGGATGCGAGTGTTTTTCCGAAAATTCCTGGGGTTTTCATCACGGCGCCGATTTTGGTTGTTAGTGAGAAGGCGGCGGATGTTATTCTGGAGGATGCTTGAGAGGGGGATCCGAAGCTCGTTGCTATAATTTCATGTTCGAATTCGTGGAGAGTTATCGCTGGGGTGGTCTATGGTTCACCGTTGTGATGTTTCAGTGAACACGGTTGATTGGGTTGTTGAATATAGTGATGTGCAAGTCACCGTGACAACCATGTGACTGGGCTGTAACAGCCTCCCCAGTTACAAAACAGGCTATGTAACCGGGTGACTGAGGACTATCCGCTAATTGGGTAGCAACTCGATAAATTAATTCAAAAAGGCTAGGATCTTAATGAAATTTTACAGGGCTAGGATCTCGATACTTGTCACTAGAACTAACCCTGGTAGCTCTATACCCTAATCTGAACCCTAAGCTACAAGCTTCCTCGACCCTAAGCTAGAAGCTCGCCCTACCCTAATAGACTACGGAATACTCTATACTATACGCTATACTTCGTCTACGTATATATAGGACTAGTAACTAAAACTATATAGTACTACGAACTATATATAAGACTTTTAGCAGTATCCGAGTAGTAACGAAAGCAGGAGATACGCACGAATCTTAGTTACACTAGTTACAAGCCGTTTTTAGGGCAAAACGCTTAGTCACAGCTCAGTTACACGATTTTACCTAGTTACAAATTTGTGACTGTGACTGAGGCACAACACTAGTTGAATAGACGGCATCCCTTGCTCAACGACCTAGAACTGCCTATTAGCTCGACGAGTTCAAAGCCTCAGCACATCCCGGTGGGAATCGATGACCGCACATGTACCATATTGCGCCTCCAATTGTCCAGACCTTTCACTTGCACGGTATTGAATAGAGTTTGATATCCCGTAATGCGCTCGTCATCATCCACCGCCGGACTGCGGTCCGACCCTGGTCGCGATCCTGCGTGCCTGCCTACAACGCGTCAAAACGTCGGAGCCTGCCTTCACACACTGTTTCTTGCTCCATACTTCTGCCATCTACTCACCACCATCATGCCTCCTCCACGGAATGATGAGAGACAACCTCTTCTCGAGCGCGAAGAAGATCGCACAAGCCAACGCCGTTCACAAAACGTCGAATTCGATGACAAGGATTCCGCGAACCCGAGAGAATGGCCACTTTCGAAGAAATACACCGTCGTCGCTCTGATTACACTCGCGGCCTTCTTCTTGCCTATGGCTTCGAGCATCTTTGCACCGGCTTCGAATCCGATTGCAGAAGAGTTTGGCGTGTCGAGACAAATCGCACTCCTCAACCAATCGGGCTTTGTGTGCATGCTTGGAATCGGACCTCTGTTCTTGGCTCCCATGTCCGAGACGTTTGGTCGAAGGATCATTTTCCTCATTTGTCTCGCGGCTTTCACGCTGCTGCAACTTCCGTGTGCGTTGGCACCGAATGCGGCGACGTTTGTGGTTTTCCGAGCTCTGTCGGGCCTTTTCGGGTCGGTGGGCGTGGGGAATGGTGGAGGGTCGATTGCTGATATGTTTGAAGCGCATGAGAGGGCGAAGGTGCTGGGAGTGTACATGATTGCTCCGCTTTTGGCACCTTCGCTTGGCCCGGCGCTGGGCGGCGTGATGGTGGACAGGATGAGCTGGCGTTCCCTGGCCTGGCTGATGTTGATTCTTGCTGCATTTACAACGATCCTCTCATACTTCTTCTTGTACGAGACGCGGGCCATTACGATCTTACAGGAGCGAAAGGCCGAGCTTGAGAGGAAAGATTCGAAAACAGAATACTATGTCGAAGGCGTCAACAATGAGTCCGTCCCGGCCAAAATTGCAAGCAACGGCACCCGTGCTATCAAGATCTTAGGGACGCAACCTATTGTCTTAATCATGTCCATCTATCAAGCATTGATCTTCAGCACCATGTATTCCTTGTACGCCTCGTACAACACCATATGGACAGAACCACCTTACGAATTCAGCAAGAGCCAAGTTGGCCTCGCGTATCTCGCGCCTGCATTTGGGTTCGCAATCACAGCTTTCACCATCGTTGTACCGTTGATCGACAAGATCTATGACCAACTATCCGAGAAGCATGACGATCAAGGCCAACCAGAGTATCGACTTCCTCTAGCCAACATCGGAGCGATCTTTCTGCCCATCGCACTATTTGGATTCGGCTGGACAGTGCAAAAAGGCTTCCATTGGGCTGTACCCTTGGTATTCATGGTCTTCTTCGGCGCTAGCCAAGCCAGCATTTTCAACAGCGTCCAGACATACTACACAGAAGCTTACGAGAACAATGCTGCTTCGGCTCTTGCAGCTGGCTCTTTCCTTAGAAGCATGGTTGGAGGAGTTGTGCCTCTATTTGTGAGCGTGTTGTTTGACAAACTTGGGTATGGATGGGGTATGAGCGTGTTCGGATTCATTGCTACTGCTTTGATGCCAGCGCCGCTGATCTTTTACTGGATTGGTCGGAGGCTGCGTGAGAAATATCCTTTCGAGGGCTGATCTACGACTGCGTTTCAGAGCTCCTCGTGCGGCGAGGATGGCGATCGATTTGCGGAAATAATGAATGCCGCTCGTCTTGAAGCAAGACAGTATTCACCACCAGGCAAAGTCGCGTCCCTAGCGCAGTTCTCAACAAGACGCTTGAAAACTCGCCATGAATGAGCGGTTCATGTCTGGCACATGTCCGCGGGTTCCTCTCCGGCTTTCGTCTTCACAGGCGATGGCCCAACTTGGTTTGCGTCTCAAAGTGGTACAATTCGATCCACCACGACCGCATGAGTTGATCAACTTGATTCCTATCAGAGCCTGCAATATTGCGATTCGAGGGGCCGGCGACGCTACCGGTGTATATTGAACAGCGTTTCATGTGCGACGGTATTTGGTATCCGTTCTGAGACAAGCACCTGCGTGCCAAGATCACCGGTCACGACAGGCGGATGGCACTCCGCTGATTAATACCGTCATCGCCGGCCTCAACTTGGAACTGCAAGGCGTCAATTCGTCGTGGAGCCAAGAGCGAATCACAGAATTCGATGGACTGTGGAGGAAGAGCGCTATATTTTACAGCCGGCTGTCTGGATGTGCAAAAAGGCCCGTTGCTTGCGCCGATTTGCATTACCGCGCAGCAGATGTAGAAATCTCGAGTTCGGTAGAACATCACGAAACGCTTACAACGGGGCGGTGGCCTTCGCTCCGCTCCCAGGTCGCAATGACGCCGTATGATCTCCTTCCGAAAAGGCGCCATGATTGGTCCTCGCCCCTGGTCATTTGGCCTCCCTTGCCGACAAGGATGCACCAAGAAGTACGAAAGACTTCCTCGTACAGACCGCAACGTGATGATCTCAACTTACAGCTGTTCTGTGTGTACAACACTCGCTGGTCCGAGATTCTTGGTCGTTGTCGGCAGAGAGGAAGGCAGCCCAACGGAGCTCCAGCAGTGCCATCGACAAGCCGAAAGCCAGACGCCACGACCGCTGCGGGTGTGCGGAGTGATCCATGCAGTTGCTGCAAAGCGTCATGGGGAACGCCATCAGCTCCGTGCTGCGAGATGCCAAAGGCTCGAACAAATCGAGGCGTGAAATGGAAGATGTCTTGAGTCGCTTGGTCGAACTCGCGGGAGTCAAAGCTACAACGCACTTCCACCGAGTCAGCACGAACCCGATTGACGAGGATATTCTACCCATCGACAAGATCTTGAGGAGGTTCCACGTCGCACATTGCTGTGTGAAACGCGATGCTGGAGCTGCACAGGAAGTAATTCAGCAGTATTTGGGGCGGTACCTGAAGCCTGAGATCGTAAGTTGAGATGCGCCTCCTGCTCGTGAGAGAGTAGCAAGAAGTGCTTACACTTGCTTAATTCAACACAGATCGAAGGTCTCACAGCTGTCATCACCGAAACGCTGGATCGGCTCATGCTTTCCACTTCTACCAAAAACAGCAGCGAGGTCATAAGCTATGCAATCACTATTGGAAAAGCGGGAGGGATTGGACGAATCGATTGCTACATGTTCTACTACAGATTCCAAAGCCCGGACCTGTCTTCCATCTTGGAAAATTGTCTGGTGACGTCCCTCATTGTATCGGCAGTTTCTCCCTCAAAGTTGCACTTTGAAAATCTGCCCCTCCTGGCCAGGGCACCCTACTCTTCGCCACTGCCTGGAGAAAGCGACGAGAAGGCTGATGCGAGATTGGTGAAGATTGAAAATATGCTGTTGTCTGAAATGCAGGCGAATTTTCGAACGAGGAGCGCGCCTCTGTGATGAGCCTGCTTGTCAGCCTTGGGTGGCTGAGACGAGGTTGAAGAACATGCTGTTGTCTGGCGAATTTTCGGAAAAGGAGTGCGCCCATCTGACGGACATGTTTGTCAGCTTTTTGGTGGCATCTTATTCTTGGGTCGCGATCTTGCGCAGCTCGGCTTTTTCGTAAGCCTCTCTGTCGGTATCGAGTGGGACGCCAGAATCCGGAAGCTTCTCTCCGCCATACTCCCAGCGGCCCTCTGTTGCTTCGAGCAAAGCCCCCGTCAAAATCGCAATCATCGACACTCCAAACGGCATGTATACCTTCTTGCTCTTCTCCTTGGCAGGGCAGCGAAAAGGTTTGGCCCCAAAAGGAAGCCATCTGCTATCGTTAGCATCTTGATCGATGCCAGCCCAGCGCTCGGGTCGAAATACCAGAGGGTCACTCTCCCAGACGGTGGCATCGCGATGCATGCCTTCGATGTCCGCTGCCATCGAATACACGGCTCCGTTTTCGTCTTCGAACTGGCGATAGATACGTCTCGTTGGCGGATAGAGGCGAAGAATTTCGTTTGAGATCATGAGGGCGGAGATTTGAGCGCCATCGACGTCTTTTTCAGGGCTGAGTTGTGCGGGCGTGGGAGTGTTGAGGAAATCTTTGAGGGCCTTGGTCCAGCCACCGCTGTTCGGATGACCACGAGCAGAAAGTTCGAGAAAGCAGCGCAGTACCACACGCCAGATGGTCTCGTAACCTGGCAAGATGAAGTTGAGCGGATTCTCCTTGCTTTCCTCGCCGTCCCAGCCAAAGACATCCATCAACACCTGCTTCAGCTTTTCCGGCAGCTCGACATCACCGCCAGCCTGCAGAGATGCCTCATCATACTTCTTCGACACCAACCACTGCTTGTTGACCTCTTTCGCCAGGACACCCAACTTCTCATCAACCCCTTCTCCTTCTTCATCGACATGCCAAATAACCTTCCGAACCATCTTCATGCTTAGCATCTGCACAACATCGAACAAATTGCGACGTTCCCCCTCTCCAGCAACCTGCGCCGTGGCGACCGATCTAGCCATCGCAGCAAACTCGACCCATTTCTCTGCACCAACATGAAGGTTTTTTTCAACCCGTTGGCGAAATTCTTGCGAAACCGCTTTATCAGATACGACGAAGGAGTTTTCGATGCCGAAAGCTCTGACCAGACGCTGATTTGGAGCAGCACGAGCAGCGTAGGGGCCCAAAATACTCTTCGGGAGGTTCAGACTCTGGGACCCGAACTTGCTGGCTGCGATGATGGCCATGCATTCTTTGGGATCGCGGCTTTTGATCTCGTGGGTGTGCTGAGCGTCAGGGGGGAATTGAGACTGCTGCTCCATGGCAGGCTCGGAGGAGGGGCGTGGTGTGTAGAGTAGGAGTAACAAGCCTGTGCCAATGATGGCGACGATGGGGATGTAAAGACGGCGGTCGATTGAGAGGGGCATGTAATTGATTCAGAGCCTCACTGGTCTGTTCTGCGGTTGGGAAGAAATGCAAGGTTCGACTTGACATGTTTTTATGTACTGCCATCTGTCATTCTTTCGAGACATTGTGTTTGCTTGATTGTATGAAAACGTTTGACAAGAGCATACAAGTCTTTGGAACTAATGAGTTTGGGCTTCCAGTAGATACGAGACATTCGTAGATGGAATCCAAGAACTTGAGTCATTTGTGCTTCTTCTCGTACAGCAGCATCTTCCAACGGGGAGGAGTCACGAGCAAGACAAAGAACTATTGATGAGGAGCATGATGGCGGGCATGGAATGATTCTCACGTGTCTGAACTTCATAAGCATGTCTAGGCGTACGTCTCACTTCGCTGCCGGCAACAGCAACCGTAGACGACTTTGCTAAGCCGCAATCCTCCGTGCGCTTCTCATGCTGTGAAGAAACATGCCAAACCTCTTCTTTGGAGCCATGTTCAGACTTCTCGCTCCTGTTCATCCATCATGCAAATTGAACTCGAATTCCAACAGAGCTCATGTCTCATCCCCATGGTCATCCAGGACCCCGCGAACGTCGTAGTTCCTCCTTGGAATACTCGACGAGTCTCTTCCTCTCTTCCGGACCCATTTCCTTCAGCATCCTAACATCGTCCTCAATCTCCTCGGAAAGTTCCATGTTCCACAAGCCTTCCACCGCAGCCACAATGATGAAGTTATCGACCTCTAGCATATCATCGAGCACCTGCTGAGGGAATTTGTGCCTCTTGGCGTCCAAGCGCAACAATTGCAGGAACATTTCTACCGCACGTTGTATCCCCGCAATTCCCCTCTCGAGGTCCTTGCGCTTTGTCTCGGTCGACGGGTCGCAGGTTTCGAAATTCTCCTCTCGATTTTGCTTGTGGAAGTCGACGATGAGCTTTGCACCCTTGAGAACGTGGGGTGGGAGTGTAGTGATATTTCTAGTCCCGATGTTCGGAGGGCCTGAGTTGACACTCTCTGTTGTGAAAGCGTTGAGTTTGAAAAGCCACTTCTGACGGAAGATTGCTTCGCTTTCAACCTTTGAGGCCGTCAGTTAACGCGTCCCCGTGCGGAGGACATTCGGACAGACTTACTGGACCGAATGTGGGTCTTTCGGTCTGCATTTTGGCGCGGTGGTTTGTACGAGGGAAAAGAAAGGGAGATTGAATTCGAGAGGTTCAAGTTTCAGGTTTCAAATTATATTCATGGTCTGTGCAATTGCCGTGCAGCACACACAACTTGCCATTATTTGCAGTAGAACCGACTTGTGGTTACGAGTGGGAAAGTCCTGGCTGCTTCGCCTGCTTCACTATCGCCTCAGTCGCTACAATCCATTGGTACCTCCTCGTCGTCGCCGTCGTATTCTGGCACCTTCTCGACTTCCTCCTGCACCTCCTCCTTGCGCTGACTCTTGGGTTTGCCAAACGTCTCTTCCACTTCCTTTCGTGACTCCTCGTCAAGTTGTCGTATGTTTTTCTCAAATTCCTCTTCAATCTCCTTCTCCAATACTTCCTCCTCCTCCTCCTCCTTGCCACTCTTCAGGGCGGTTCTCTCTGACAAACGGTCCGCAGTCTTCGAACTGATTAATAACCCATGGTGCCTCTCACGCCCCTCAATCCTGCAGAGACCGCTCGCGCCGCTGCCCAAATGTGCTGGTGAACTTACCACATCTTGACCATCAGGTCGCTTCGAGTTCTCGGGCGCGATTTCGTTCGCCATGGCGTCGTAAGTGGGTTTGGAAGAAGTTTTGAAATTGTGGTGCGCTGGAAGAGAGTGGAAGTTTCGAAGTTGAGTGAGCAAACAAATATCGACCGTGGGCGGATGCCTTCACATCTCACCGCTGGCTTCACTTCTCACTCGCTTGTCCGCGGGAGATGTTGTTTCTCAGCCCGGCCTCGATGATGTGGTTTCGTTCCATGGTCAAACAAGATGGCGATGGAATTGCTTTCCTTTCAGAGCAAGTTGTGGCGGGACCGTTGTCTCTGACAAGCCTCCATGATATAATCTCGTAGCGTAGCGAAGCTGATTAGCAGTGGTCGAGGCGTGGAAGCCTGTAATAGAAATGGAATGCCCGAAGGCCGGAGAGTACTAGAAACTGGCGGTTTGAGGCTATAAAACGAAACGTATAGCAGGGAGAGAGGCGCGGCGGCACCTTAGACTAAATATATAGCGTGCACGTATACGCGGGCCGCTATTTACCATTTGCCAGCCTATTCGCTAGTCTATTTGCCCTTATTTACCTTCTGCCTGGGGCCACTATAGTCAGACCGTCCCGCTACTGACTTCCCCTTACCCTCTGTCTTGACCTTGCCTACTCTACGTAGTCCTGGGTACCTGGCTCTCGTAACTAGGTGCTTGCCCATAGCTACCACAATAGCCTGATGCAGCTCCGCCTAACTCATAACCTTGAAATCTACGATATGATGTCGAAGGGGAGCCAAGCCGATCAACAGTCGTATTTCTCTGTTCCCAGAGCAAGTCGTGCCGGAAGTGCTATCTCCAGCAGACCTCCACGATATGATATATTTGCGCAGCGAAGCTGGCGACCGCAGACCTCCTCTGTTTCTAGAGAAATTTGTGCTAGTAGTGCTGTCTCTGACGAATCGCCGTGACAGAATCTGGTTCGTTTAGATAGCAACGAGGCAACGATCGCTTTGTCATTTCAGAGGAACATTGTTTTCTGGCGGTTTCTTTGAATTGCAATCACCAGAAAGCACAATCCTCTCCCGTGGAATCGAAGCTTTCTAGCTGCCAGGGTTACACATAGACGAGGAGTAGACGTTAGGATCTGCGTAGAGATAGGAGTACTTCCAGTGCAAAAGACACACCTTTTCTCTCATAAAATTGGCATTTCTCAGCTGCCGAGGGTACATATAGACAAGATCCATTCGTGAGAGTCTGTGTGAGACAAGGGTATCCAGAAATCAAAGCGTCTCTGTCCCCGGAGGCAACAGGAGTTTCGTGCGGCCCAGTGTAACGAAGAGGCAAGGAAGCGCTGCGTAGAGCTGTCAGAGACAACTAACGCCGATGAGTCCGGGTCAAGGCGATTCTTGACGGGTGTCAGGCGAAGGGGATGACAGGATCGAGTGCATCGAATCTAGCGGAGCCTTTGCATTTTCGTTCCTGTACCTGACCCGTAGCTGATGGCCTTCAGCAATGAACCCCCAGAAAAGGACCATGCTCCCTTCACCCCTCACGCCATCCCTAGTCGTGTCGCCTTCTCCAGAAGTGCATCGATAGCTTGCAACTGCACAATACCCAAGTTCAGCATCCTCAATCCGCCTACCGCGCCCCCATGATATCGCACCTTCTTCCAATGACCAACACTCATCCGAGCCAGCTCCTTCGCCTTCGCTGCCGCCAAAAAAGGGTTCGTGAAGACGTAGTCCCGATTACGGAGGACGTTAACGACTCCTGTGATGTCAGGGAAATGTGTTGGCAGGAGTTCGTTCAATGTGGCGTCTGCTTGAAAGTCGGAGAGCAGCTGCAGGCCATGCGTCGCGTGTGAGGCCGAGGATGACTCGGACCAGGATCTGACGTAGCCGTGAAGTCGACGAAGCCATTTTTCTCCGAAGATCTCGACAGTGGTGCGTTCGGCGGGATAGGACTTTGGGTGCGGTGAGGATGTTGGAACGCCTTTGGCTATTTGCTCGGAGATGGCAGAGAAGTGGGCAGCATTTGCTCTCTTTGCAGGAGACTTTGCTTTGACGGGTGCTGGCAGCTCGCTGGCACTCGCGCGACCGGAGGTTCTCGCTGTACGAGCCGCCGCCGCTTGCAAGTTTTGCGCGAAGATACTAGACTTGCCCTGAGGAGGAGTCCTCGAAGCACCTTGGGGTGTCTGAGTTATTTGCGGAAGCTCTGATAGCGCCGTCATGGCATTGGATGTGCCTCGCGGTCGACTTACATCTGCCGGAGGTTGCTGACCGGTTGCATTGGACGAAGTGCGAGCAGCATTGGTAAGCGACTGGGTGAAGGCGCTTGGTCCCGCTCGCTGATGAGACCAGAAGGGATCTTTTTCGTGGTTGACATCCTCAGCCATGGGGGTGTCGCTTCTAGCTATGCGCCCATCTTGGGCAAACGGTGCTGCAAGGGCGTTTTCCGGAGCTGGCTTGACCTTGGCTGAACCACCTCTGCCCTCGGATGACGATATATGTTCGAAGACATGTCCAGGATGTTCGACGTGATGCTTCTCCATACCCGCAATGAAGTGGTCGTCACAGAAGTCAACATTTTGGCAAGTGCCGCAAAAGTGCCGCAGCCCGGTTATTTGTTGATCGCATTCGACGCAGTCGTATCCACCGTTTGACTCTCTCCTCAATCCTTGCGCGGGAGTGCCCATCCCCATGAACTCGTTAAAGTCTTCTTCGTCTTCTTCAGCAGCATGCATCGTGACCTGCATGAATGTATGGCCAGGAAAGTCAAGATGATGTATTCTGCGGCCTTCATGAATACAGCTCTTGTGGTAATCGACGTTTGAGCACACTCTGCATGTCTGCCACACTTCAGAACTTATCTCTTTGTGGCAAACACCGCAAGTGTATCTCGGAACAGCTTTGCTCGAACTTCTGGCACCAGTTCCGCTCGTGGAGGTCGCAGCTCCATGGGATGTCATGGTAGCCTGAGTCGGGGCGTCCGCCAAGGTTAGAGGGAAGCCATGTTCAGCGGTCGAGTTTTCGTTGAAGGCTTTTTGTTTCGCTTCTCTCTTGGGTCGCGATCTGTTGCTTGGCCCAGGCGTGCCTGTGGCAGTCACTGCGTCTGATGTGAAAGCAGAAGATGGTGTCTGGTTGACAGGAGTAGGCAACGTCTGGCGTGGTATTACTTGCTTTGGCGTTGATGATTCGACATCTTGCATCACCACGTCCAGGTTCCCGCCGCCGATAACCGAGTTCCCATCGTTCCTCAGATTTCCGCCGGTAGTGTGTTGTGATGGGCCAGCGGTAGCCTTGTAGAAGGAATTGAGCAGTTCCAACTTGGGCAAGCCGAGAGGAGGAGGGCCTAGTACATGGCTACCCAGGTGCGTTGAAGCATCCGGAGGTGGGATGGATTTCGCAACTTCGAGTCGAGCAGCATTTCCTGGAGTCGAGCGGACTGCAATGGGCAGCTTTACAATCAGTGAAGGCTTAGGTGCAGCTGTAGAAGAGCCCGCAAGAGGTTGGGGTGTGTTCTGATCTGGCACATGTGTACAACGTTTCTGTCAAACGTATATTAGCAGAAGGTCAAAATAAAAACAACAGATCAATATTCACCTTTCTACGCCTGCATACGTCGCACTTCAGTACTCGAACTCCTCGCATTGGAACTGTGTGGGATCAATGCCAGGAATAACAAATAGACGTGATCGTTCGACCGAGACGCAGGATGCTGGCTGAAGGTATTTGTGTGCAAAGTCGTTATTATGTTGAGTCTGGAAAGATTGTTGCTCGAATGTAGTCTCGAAGGAGGGTGATAAAAGTGGAGCCTGCCAGTTATCAGCCTAAGGCAAAGCGTCATGCGCACGTGAAAGTTCGGAAGTGACGACCGATAAGTGAATGGAAGCTTCAGTCCTCACGGCTTGGCAGCTGCCATCACGCCAACTCTTGAATACGAGGCAGCGACCACTAGTCCTCTTGTGAGGAAAAGTATTGCCCGACAGAAGACCTGTAGTCCCATCCAGCTCGAACCCTCTTGCAGCAGAACGCCTGCAAATGGTGTTCCGACAGGTGCACGAAGTGGACCCAGAGCTGTGACGTCTCAAGGGCTCAAACTCTTGTAGTGCATTCGAACATCAATGGACGAGTGTCCATAAGCTTACTAG
Organism: Cercospora zeina; assembly: GCA_022702355.1. Classification (NCBI taxonomy): domain Eukaryota; kingdom Fungi; phylum Ascomycota; class Dothideomycetes; order Mycosphaerellales; family Mycosphaerellaceae; genus Cercospora; species Cercospora zeina. The sequence goes on from JAKLWX010000005.1 coordinate 5,095,783, forward strand.
ACATGTCCGAGTAAATGAAACCTGCCACAGTCAACCCGGGAGCAGCAATTCCTCTCCGCCGGGCCAAAAAATGTTTTGGCACAATGGCAGTGCTGGTGATAAACAGGCAATCGTGTTTGATGCCCACGACGAAGCTTCGACCTAGTATGAGCTGCCACGATTTATCGCAGGAAGGACACATCATGAAGCGAAAGACGAAGAAGCGTGTGCATCCGCCGACCATAAGCGAGCAAAGAGTCGTCCGGCGAAAAATCGTAGTGCAGCAGAGCAGGAAAGCATCGAAGGTGGAACCAGAGGCGTTCGGGGGCAGGACGGAAAATGGAAGTGTAGTACGCCCAGAAGGTTCCAGATGCGCCGATTGCTCCCGTAGCATAACTCCAGTCGTTTGGTCAGTTGATCTGCTGTGCGTAAATGCGAGTAGGCAGGAGTTGGAGAACATGAAGAAAACCTCGCAAGACCTGGAACCACGTTGTGTGGGCTGCCATGGGGAATGCACGGCGACGACGGTCGCGACAAATATGGAGAGCAGGCATCCAGCGGCGGTTCGAGATTGCATTCTTGTGCTGAATGGTGGCCGGATCGTGCTTGTTTCTCGAAATCGTGCATGAAGCGCGGAGGGGCGCGGGCGAAGCTGTCTGTGGGCTATCGCAGCGCTTGAATGGAAGGCGCTGCATCGAGATGGTCACACGACCGTCAGCATGGAAGAAGACCAAACATCTTGGAAGCAGAATGAGTCTGGGTTGTTTTCTACATTCGTTTGGCGCCCTTGCATCTGGTTTATACTCTCCCTCCTCAATCGCTGTGTGCCAGAACCAGTTGAGCCACGATGCCTGCAGAGTGCGGAGTCGCATAGTCACTATCCACAAACAGCTGCGTTCACGGTGTCAAAGTGGTTGCAGGCGTCTCCACGCTCCATTTCAGAAAACAGATGACATTCGTGCGGACATGCCCGAGCAGCATCCACCTCGCTGCATGATGAAGGCAAGACATCCTTTTGATGACTTCAGACCAGTAAAGTATTGCCATGGATGAAATGCCCGAGCAACAAAAACATCGCAGTCATGAAAGACGTTGAAACCTGAAACCTACGCAAAAGTGTCCCACACGCTCGTGATCCGAAGCCGAGAAAATGACGAACTTGACAGCGCAACAGTCACGCCTCTTCCATTTTCTATGTCAAACCGCCAGTCGCAAATCCACAACAACATGTCACGCACAACATCATGCTCCGCGACACGCTCGGCCGTCGTGCCTCAGATCACGCCGACCCCGCGCTCTTTATGACAGGCATCCCAACAGCAGGAATAACAACAACAACAACAACAAGAACGAGAGACGAAGAACTCTCCGCGCCGGGAGCGAGAACAAATCCTTCTCTCGAAGCAGCAGCGTCTCAGCACCACACCAATGACCTGAACGATGACATTTTTGGCTCGGCGCCGAGTAGTCCAGTACTATCCGCCGGGCGCGATCACGGTGATGATGAGGAAGGTGATGGGACTGCGGGAAGAGGTGCCGCAAACAGCAGCAACAGAAGAGAACAACACCATTCCGACATTCCTCGTCTGCGGAGTATACACATCACCAATGGCTATCGCGAAGGCATAGCCGTGTCCAAGGAATCGCATATCCAAGCCGGGTTTGACGAGGGCTTTAGTCTCGGGGGAGAGATTGGGCAGAAGGTGGGGTATATCTTGGGCGTGTTGGAGGGGGTTATGAGGGGGTTGAGGAAGAGGGGGGAGAGTGGTGAGTTGCAAGACGAAGTGGAGAGGGTTTTTGGCGAGGCAAGGGAGGAGTTGAGGGTGGAGAAGTTGTTGGGTAAGGAGTGGTTTGGTGGGGATGGGATTTGGGTGTATGAGGTTGAGGGAGAGGAGCAGGATGATGTTACGTTTGAGGTTGTGGCGGAGAGACATCCTGTTGTGAGGACATGGATGGCAAAGACGAGGGCGCTTTGTGAGAGAGTTGAGTTGGAATTGAAGATTCATGGAGCAGAAGAGTGGAAGGATCAGTGAGACCTCATTACTACATTACGTGCAGTCATTCTCAAGACTGGGCGTTAATCCCCGACAGCCTGTTGCACCATCATGAGCTCAATCTCACGTAGCTGTCTCTGTACTCTGTGCAAGGCGGTTGCAGATCCGACACAATCGTGCGTTGGCGAACATGAACGCCCAAATACCAGTCAATCTCAACCTCGTCGAAGCTTGCCAATAGGGGCTAACACTTTCGTCCTCTCTAGCTAAGTCGCTCGTGTCCCTCCCGCTTTGGCACCAGACCCAATCGCTTGTCGTTCACGTATGTGCTTAGATCGACGAAGTTATCTGGCAGGCCTTTCTTCTTCCTCTCACGCGAGGAGCGGCGTTGACCAGCTGGAGGCGCCGGAAGCACCTGGGTTGACTGTGTCGATGGTAGGACCCGAGATTGTTGCACTGGACTGCGTGCAGTGGCTATCAAGGGCTTGGACCCATCCAACAGGCCTGGAAGAGTGGAATCGGCAGCGCCTAGCATTGGCTCTAGACGCTGCCCAGTGTGCTGCGGTGCCTGGGCTGCGATTCCATTGCGGGCTTGTGCCGCTGGAGAAAGACTGACAACAGGCTGCTGCGGCCACGACAAAGACTGCTTGTTCGGCGAGAGAGTTGCTCCAACACTCTTCAGACTGTCGAGCGCAGACTGCCCCTCGGCGATTTTCTGTGTGATTTCTTTGCTGGCAGGACTGAGCTCCGAGGTCAGGCTGATAGGGGCGGGTCGACTTCTCGCGACCACGATCTCACTGCTAGCATCACTGCTCATCGCATAATCCTTTTTGTCCGCATCGACAGCGGCAAAGATATTTTGCAGGGCAGACGGCTTGAGAGGCGGAATGGCGGAAGCTGCAAAGCATTCTGCGCTGGCTTTTCTTAGGTTGCGCTCGGCCGGCTTCCTCTGAAGGGATCCCGATCGCTTGTGCGGAATACTGAGAGCTTCTTCGAAGGACGCGCTGTGCCGCTGATAAGCAGTGCGCTTCGCGGAGCTCGAAGTGCTCTTTCGGGAGTCACCGAATGCGTGTCTGCCGTCATCGCTATCAGAAGACGGTCCGCGGAAGGTAGCAGAAGACGGAGAACGCTGTCCCGCAAGCTGGTCGACGTCCACAGCGGCATGGTCAACGTCGGGCATGCGACGGGTGATTTGTTGTGGGGAGCGCTCGATACCAGCGGCCAATGCGTGAGGGAATGGGTGCTTCGTGCCAGCGTCCTGTGGCTGGTTGAAGTCATCGTTGGGCACGACTGACGGCTGTTAGCATAGAGCTGAGTCGGGCACAAGCTAACTTGCCTGGATGTCGTGATTGAGCAGAGTCAACTGTTAGACAGCGAATTCCTTCAGCTTGATGCTTCATGTACATCCGGATATTACTGTCCAATGCTGTTAGTACGCGCATGGCTCGAGGGTTCTACAGGCTTCTCATACTTTTGCTGTAGCAGAGTTGTCTGTACATTGCTCTCCATCGCTTCCACTTGTTCGCGAAGACGGTTGACGTCGTGCTTTGAAACTTGCCTGTCCTTGTGTCAGCTGAGAGCGGTGCGATCAATCGAGCGATCTCTTACTCGGTCAAGTCGGACACCATCTTTGCCATCGCGGTCAAGCCGTCTTCCATTGATGTCACACGCGTCGAAAGCTCCGCATTTGCCGCCGTCAAAGCTGCTATTTCTGCAGTAGAGGACTTGCTAGATTCCTCGCACTGCTCACGGAGTTGATCGACGGAGCGTCGCAGTGCTGTCTGTTCTTCCTGAGAAGCCTGGTTAGTCTCAGCGTGCTTCGTCGCCAGCGCGTAGGATCGAGCTTCGAGTGCTTGGTCAAGGCTCTCCAAGGCATCCTTCATCAACTTCTCCGCCCGGATCTCCGCTTGGCGGGCGGGAGAGTCCATTGCAAGGGCAGTGCAATGAAGTGGGGTTGATGTTCCAGCGTCAGTTCGTTCACGAAGAAGCTGGCGGCAAAGTGTTTGCGGCAGACCGCTACCGCTAGCGCTGCTCATGCATTAGCGCATGTTTGGCAAGAGAAGCGCGTGTTTGGCAAGGCAGGCGCGACAGTTGCGTGAGTGAAGAATTAAGCTGCCGCACCATGCAGCATCCACTCTCCAATACCAACACAGCGAAAGTGAGGATCGAGGTGCAGGATTGGCGCCTCCCCATCCACCCTCAGTGGGCGTTTCTCTGCGCCGCTCGTGTCCCATTCGGCACTACCGTCGATATGAGTTGTGGTCTGGAATTGTCAATGTAGAAAGATGCGTTCGCCGAGATAAAGTCCTTACATCTACTTGATGTCGCGCTAGAACGAACATTACCATGCCTGTCGCTGGATATGCATTGCTCATAGCAACATGAATGGCTTTCCGCGAATGTCGTTTCCCCGCTGCCCTCAGTTGCATGTAGCTCAAGTGCCCATCTTGAGAACAGAGTATCATTTCAACCATTTTGTACATGCCCACGCCTTCTCACGTATCCTCATGACTCTTGCCTCCTCCTCTGCGTTCGGTCGAGAGGCATGATCATTGGTTGCCTGTTACGCATGTGTGCTGCCTTGAAGGCTTCCTGGAGGATCGGCGAGCAGTCTGTCCGTATCGTCGTCCCTATGCCCATGAAGAATCTGTTGGACTGTCAGCAGCAATCTGAGAGCGCACCTCAACCCTCGCATACCCAAATGTTGCTGCGGAGCCGACCATGTACTGTCCCAGTGTTCGCATCATGCCGTTGGGTCCTGGCCCGAACCTGATGATGTTTGTTGCGCCAAAGATGAATCCGATAATCAAGCCAACGGCTAGACGGTGTTGTCAATAGAAAGCGCAGCAAAACATTGACGGAAAACATACTGCTGCCCATCATGGCACCCATCTTCCACTTGTCGAAGGTCGAAGGACCCGCCATCCCACCTTTGATGCTATCAGCCATGTTGAGTCATACTTGCTATGCGAGCCCAATCCTACCTGCTGCAGCTACCGGAGGCATCTTGACTGGCAATCTCTGCAATGGCGTTGTGGAAATGCACGTTCACAGCACCGCGCGAGAAGAGTCGTGTTTGGCTGCGGTCCAACTCCGCACACACCAACTCCGCCGAGACGGTTCGAGCGAGCACGCGCCGATCCTTTTGGAGGGCACGTGACACAAACACAACGCTAGGGACGGCTAGCAACAGCAGGACATCGTAGCGGGACGACAACGTGTTGCGACGGCCAGCGTGGAACTGACAACACGCCCGATCAACACCGCCCGCCGCCGCCGCCGCCGTCTTTGTTGCGCGACCAAGACCGTGGAAGACGAGCCACATGCAATAGCCGCCCTCTGGTTGGTCGGTGCTTTTGGCGCCGCGACCGGCAGTCCAACTTCACACGCCTCGTCTCCTTTGCGTGCAGACACCCGACCCACGAATGCGTCCACGACACTCCACCCGCCGCTGCTATCCATATCCATCACCACCGCGAGCCCGAGTCACTGTGCGGGTTCCATCGTCGCCCTACTGTCACCACCTGCCCCACTGCTGCGCCGTCCGCGAGGCCACGCTCCACTCGACCTCTTCGCCGCACCACTCTCCGACCCCAGTCTGAACCACCGACCGAGACCTTCAACAGCCTCTTGTCGACTGCAGCATCGCGTACTCCACTCGTCAGGCGGACCACCGAACATCTATGCCGAGGAGGTTGCCGGGTCTGATCCGCCATACCACCGCGTAACTACCTCCAATGACGGCCGTAGCTTCTTCGTTCCAGCCAGCGACTACCAAACTAGGATGGACTGAAGAGATCAGGATGTTTGGCCCTCGCAAGAATCTCTCCCGCAAGAACTCGAGCTCCAGCATAGCATCGACCGCATCATCCACCTCCACCATATCTGCCACATCTACACAGTCCAACGGCGCCGTACAGCCAGTATCAGATACAAACAATTGGGCCGCGAGAAAGAAGCCGACGCGTGGGCTGTGGCCGCCGGGCAAGTCGGAGCCTGTGGCTGGTATATCGACAGCACGACCCCAACCAGTGAGCGCATCCACATCAGGCGCAACAGCATCGTCTGCCATATCGGCGCTGCATGCACCGCTGCTGCCATCACAGCAAATGGCGAACGGAAGTGGACAAGCGAATGGCGTGCTGGCCCGCGAGCAAGTGCAGCAGATGCCGCCTGCCATTCTGCACCTCTCTCCGATGAATGGCACTTTTGAGCGCAAGGCTATCACCGTACCATATGCTCCCGACTGCATGCGCATCGGCCGACAGACCAATCAGAAGACTGTACCGTCACCAGTCAATGGCTACTTTGACTCGAAAGTCTTGTCACGGCAACACGCAGAAATATACGCCGACCGTCAAGGCCGCATATTCATTCGCGACGTGAAATCGAGCAATGGCACATTCGTCAATGGCATGCGGCTCAGCCAGGAAAACAAGGAGTCGGAGCCGCGCGAATTACGAGAGCATGATGTGCTGGAACTCGGCATCGACATCGTCTCTGAAGACCAGAAGACCGTGGTTCATCACAAAGTGGCTGCAAAGGTCGAAAGTGCTGGAGTATACCCTGATAACGGTGGTGGACTGAATTTTGGTGACCTCGACCCGAGTGCTGGGCAAGGCTTCCAGCAACAATTTGGTCGACGAGGCAGTCAGGGATCTGTCAACTCTCGGATGGCTGCGAACCCTGCGGTCAGCCAAGCTGCCATGGGCATGGGACTTGTCAACCAGCCGCAACACATGAGGAACTGGCTAAACCCCATCACAACGGAGCACATCGTCCGCAAGCTCAACGTAAGTAAAGTCCGATGTGTGGTGCGTTTCAAGATACTGACGTAACTAGTACGAGATGAAACTTGCCATGCAGCAGTCGGCGGAGATTACGCGAGCCAGACAAGCTATCGAGAACATGCTCGGTGGCAAAATCGAGGCTCCTGCCCTGGAAAAGCCAAAATCAAACTCCGAGAAAGCAAGGCCATCACCTACCAAATCGAAACTTGACCTCAAGGCGCATTTTTCGGAACCACCCGCACCACCGCCACAGGCGCCGCTCCCAGAGAAGCCTGATGTTGCACGAGCTCTCGCCGACCCTGTAATCCAGCCTTTGCTGCGGAGGAACGACACAGCCAGGCCGTCGTCATCAAGCAGCTCGCCGACACGCAACGATCACTCCAGTGACATCCTGCGGCTATGCGAGGAGCTTAAGTTGGCCAAGGGTGAGCTTAGCAATCAGAGTGAGCGCATGAAGACCCTAGAGCATGAACTCGCACAAGAGCGCATGGCACGCGAAAGCGCGGAAGAAAGGGCGCAGCGGCTGGACGAAGTCGAACGCCGCGACTCACCGACCAACGATGGCCACCCAAGTGCGGATAACAGCCCCAGCACGTCCACGAGATCGAACGATGCTACCATTGACCCAGCACCTGAAGTGCAGATCCAGCTTGATCGTCTTCGGACTCAAATGGATGAGATGAAGCAACAAATGGAAGCTTACCGCCAGCGTGCCGAAAAGGCTGAGGCGGAGAGAGACGAAGCCCAACAAACGCTAGCAGAAATGGTTGAGGAGAAACGGAGGCAAAACACAGAGCAGGCTAGCGATAGGAGGAATTCGCCAGCTAAAACACCAGGTTTGCCGCCCAAATCCTCACATCAATCAGACGAAATAGCGGCCGAGTCCAATGGACACGCAGTCCTGCCGGCTTTGAGTTCCAGTCCGACCTCCGGAAGCCTGATGCAACGCGCTGGCGTTGAAGAGGGTCGACCCATCACACCAGAGCAAGCCAAGATGATAACGCAATTCCTAGCACGAGAAGTAATTGGGCCAGATTCTTCTCAGGTTCGTGCACGCGATGTGGACAAAGCTTTGCTCTATTATGGTGTACCCTACGGCAGCTTTGCAGCGGTGGTCATCGTTGGACTTATTGCTATGAATTGGATGAATGCCTGGCCGAAGGTCGAGCGCTGACGAGAGTCATCTACTACCATGTCCCGAGCTTTGACTGAAGCCGTCACCGCTGCCCACTCACCACTGACGCGGTGTGACGGACTCCTCGGCGTTACTAGCGAGGGACATCGCGGAGTCGCGACGGTGTATGTACGCCTGGATCTGGATTCAGTCCAAACTCGCACATGCTGCCAAGGACAACGCAGAGAAGGAGTGCTTGGTCTGCCCTTGCATCCCGCGAAGCTGCGTCGGACGACGCTCGAGCTGAAGGCCCGGACTACGCAGTCGGCGACGAAGCGAACTTGAGCGCTGCCTGTAATCAGTGCGCACTCGAGGTGACATACAGATTGGAAGAAGCACTTCAGATGCATCCAAGACTTCTGTGCATGTGCAGACCAGATGTGCCAAGGTCCGACCGAGCCTTGCGATACTCGAAGCAACTGAGCACTGCAGATGGGGAAACAGTGCATCACTGCTACACGCCCTGTGCCGCCTTCGGCGCATTTTGTGAGAAAACAACCGACCTATCGGAATTAACCTTCGAAAGCGCCTGTTGCTGCGTAACTTTTCTGCTTGTGTTGACTTCTTTTCTTGTTGGCGGAATCGCACGGAACAGGACCTCATCAAACGGGAAGATATGAGGGTAATCAACACGAAGGGCTTCTGGATGCCTGATGAGCAGCCGAAGGATCGACTGCTGTCATTCGAAAATCAAGACAACAACACTCGTTGCGCATTTTTTTTTCTTAGTGTTCAGCATTGGGAGTTTCGAAACCGGTTCTTTTTGGAAAGATTCAAAAAAACAAAGGTTTATGGGGATGGGGACGGATGGGAATGGAACACAGTGAGAGACACAACAAGAAAACTGCCCAGCAGTGGACGGATGGAGGGACACACACACCACACACAATCATTGCATTGGAGTTTCTTTTTTTTGTTTCGTCTTTCGAGCGGCACAATTTGTTTCCTAGCTTTGGGGTATGGGAAGCTTCTTGGGGATGGGGACTATCGCGTTGGCTTATTTCCTTTGAAATCCTTTCTTTTAGGGGAGCTCGCTGTGTACACACTTCAGCATTAGCTATGGAGTACGGGCGCACAAGCACACGTACACGGGCACTGACACTGTAGTATCGACCTGGCAAGGAGTCGTTTCAGCGAATATATGGAATTTGTTCACAGTGGGGTGGGACTTGTGCTGTTTCCTTTTAGTGCTGGAGTATCAACTTAGTTCCATCTTGCAATGCACACTTTACTTTGCACACTTTTGCCTGCTTACGATTCATTTCTCTTGCCGGAGTCACTTGGCCGGCGATTTCCCATTGCAGCTGTACATATACTGTAAACAAAGGTTGCAACGGGACAGACGCGAAAGACTTCCAATATGATACAGATTTGGACTCCTGCACGAAACCGAGTTCTGAAGAACCTATTACAGACTTGGTCATGTAGATACATTTTTGCCTATTCCCAAGTACTTTCTTCATAATTCCTAACAAGTTTCCCATACGAGTGATTGATACAACTTCTCAATTGTCCCGTTACTGGAGCATACTTACAAGACTTCTCTTCTATTCTACCAATTTCGAAATTCCAGAAGTAGGAGGCTGCAGAAATTGTCGTCTTTATTTCTGACTGGACGAGGACGCTTCCTTGCTACGCTCTGCGCTTGGAGAGCTGTACGTCTGATCTGTCTGCCTTGCGGGGCATAAACGACAGGGGCCCGATTCTGAGATGAGAGTGTATCTCAGTTGGCCTCTACCCGGATGCTGGAGCCAGGCCGCGATGGCTTTCGGGGGAGTCTTGATTGTGACCAAAAAGGGCGAATCGCCTGAGCTGAAAGCAAGGGAGATAGCAATGAAATTGCAGCCCTTAGCCGACGCACCACGTGTTCACAACTCTTGCCTCGAGGTCGTTGCGTGTTGGCGATGTTTGCACATTTGAAAGGGTTTGGCGGCTGTGAAGACAAGCGAGAGAATGAACCGAGCGACCGCCTCGAACGAAGCCGCCCGTAGTCTGCCCCTCGATTCTCTCGGAAGAACTGCACGACCAAAAAGCACAGCTCTATCAACGCTGACTGTACTTCTCATGCAGCTGCCTAATCTGCTCGTTCACGTTCGTTCCTGGGGCGCCAGGCGGGTAGACTCCCGGCGGAGCATGACCCAAAGCTGCGTTCGGGACCTGACTGACGCCATCGTAGCTTTGCAATTCCGCACGCTTCCTCCTCTCCTTCTCCTCTTCAGTGATCGCTTGACCAGTGATGGGGTCAAACAAGTCTGTGCGCTGGGACGCCAATCGCTTGAGATTGTTCGCAACATCTGCTGTGGACAAATTCGTGGTAGACGAGCGCTGTTGATTCTTGCCAAACTGCTCCCGCCACCGTGGATCGAGTTGTTCGATACGCATATGTTCGGCAATCTCGTCGTTGGGGATGGCCAGCTTGCAGTTCGGACAAATTGAGGTGTTTTGCAGCTGGTTGCGCTGTTGCGCTCGAGGGACATAATCGGTACGTACGCGTGTGGGTTGCGCCTGGGAGGCTCGAATAGCTGCACGTGCGTTCTCGCGCTCCTCGTTGAGGGACGGTGTTGGAGGAGGTTGGTATGCGGATCCTTGCGGTGGGGTTGGCTGAGCCGGCGATGGTGCATACCCCTGCTGCGGTGGCATTTGCGCTGCGGGGAATTGTGGTTGCTGCCCGTAGATGGCGGAGTAATCGTTGAAGTCGGGGACGGCCTCCTCAAGTCGCCTGTTCGGGTCGATGCGCATCTTTGCCTTTTCTTCCAGACTGAGCGACAGCATGTCGTTCAGCGACCTGGGTGGAGGCATGTCTGCAGTTTCATCGCGCTCATCGAAGGTGATGGTGGCGATGACGCTGAAGTCGTGCCAGTCGATCTGTGCGAAAGCGATGCGGTCCTTCTCGGCTTTCTCTTCTTTCTCCTCCCTCTGCTTTTCCTGGTATTTGACGTACTCTGCGCGCTTCTTCGCCCTCTCCAGTAGGTTGAACCGATTATACACATTCGCCTGCAGCTCCTCAATGCGTTTCTTTTCCGGCGCACCATTGTCCGCCGTCTCGCCTTCGATCAGATCCTTGTACTGGTCCACCAGACGACTAAAGTACATGTTCAGCGAATGCTGGGGACGAAGAAAGTCGAATTGGTAGTTGCCAGCCTCGCGCTGACTGAGGTGCGTGACCCAGCTTTTGCCGTTCTTCGCGGCATACAGCGCAGTCAGCTTCACAATCTCCAGATCCTGCGCGCTGATATTGGGCATGCGAGCGCTGAACTTGAACTCCTCGGGCGGCTTCGGCGCTCTCGACTCACGGCCTTGGAATGTGACATCGGTCTTTGCAGCGGGCGCACTGGCATCGAGACTGCGCCCGGCCTTGCACTCGGCGACGCGCCACTTGTAGTAGGGGTTGTACTCGTCTTCGGGCTCGAGAAAGTGGGTGATGTTGGTGCCAGCATTTTTCTGGCGGACGCTGTCTTCGAATGTCTGGCCACTGCGCGCGACGTACGCCGCTACCTTTTCAATCTTCTCTCTGACTCCGCGCGGCGGCAGTACGGTGCCCTCAGGCAGCCGCTTGTGAAAGTCATCCTGGCCCTCTGCTGCTGGCTGCTCGCCGTTAGTGGCAGCCATGCCGTCACGTCAGATCTGCCGCTTCCCTCTCAGATGTGCGAAGAATTGATATCACGAGCGCAGGCTCGGCACGTGAAGACGGGCCAGGCGGCGAGGAGCGGGCGGGTGGGACGGTGGCGGCGGTGATGGAGGTGATGGCGGCGGTGCAAAATCATGGCACATGCAAGTGGTCGCGAAACACGAGACAAGCTTCCTCGCGGAGCGGCAACAATCCCGCTCTCGGTCTCCACGCTGCTAGGGGCCGTTAGCGCCTTTCCCTGAACTATTCGTGTAGGAGGCACGACAGAAGCTCATACGTGGTCAACAGCTGCATCCACTCCCTTTGCTCAGCCCATCACCACTTCTTCTCTTCTTTCGCCCCGGCTTCCACCTGATTTCCTCTTCATCGTCCCGCACAGGCGCACCGCGTCGGCCACCAGCACGACGCCCTCGAAACGCTGACAGCGGCGTGTGTCAAGGAGGGACTCGGATCGGCGCATGGGGATCCCATCTTCACAGCCCTGATCTCTGAACACCACCTCTACCACCGCTACCACCGTCGCCGCCATGGCTTACAGGCCGGGTCAGACGAAGGTGCAGCAGAAGAGGAGCAATGGCAACTTGCGCGCCGCCAATGGCGCCGCCCAAAAGGACTGGGTCCAGTCGAGTCCAGACAAGCCGCCGCATCCTCGATACGAATACACGTCGCGTGGCGTGCAAGACAACAACATTCTGAACCTCAAGAGCAGCGATTGGGAAACGCTTGGTGTCGTCACGCTGATCGCGCTGTTCGTACGACTCTTCCGCATATATCAACCCTCGAGCGTAGTCTTCGATGAAGTTCACTTCGGAGGCTTCGCTAGCAAATACATCAAGGGACGCTTCTTCATGGATGTGCACCCGCCGCTCGCGAAGCTGTTGATCACGCTCGCCGGCTGGCTGGCGGGCTTCGATGGCAACTTCGACTTCAAGGACATTGGCAAGGACTATCTCGAGGCCAAAGTCCCCTACGTGGCTATGCGATTACTCCCAGCGCTTCTCGGCGTGTTGGCTGTCCCCACCATGTTTCTTACTCTCAAAGCATCGGGCTGCAAGACAGTCACCGCTGCGCTGGGCGCTGGCCTGCTGACTTTCGAGAACGGCTTCGTCACCCAGTCCAGACTGATCCTCCTGGATTCTCCTCTCGTTATCTTCACGGCTTTGACGGGCTTGTCCTGGATCTCCTTCATCAACCAGCACGAGCTTGGTCCGCGCAAGGCATTTGCCCCTAGCTGGTGGTTCTGGCTGGCAGCTACCGGAGTATGCTTGGGAGCGACTGCCAGCGTCAAGTGGGTTGGCCTTTTCACAATCGCGTGGGTGGGATCTCTGACAGCCTTGCAACTCTGGGTTCTCCTCGGCGACACGAAAAATGTCACCCCTCGCCTCTGGTTCAAGCACTTCTTCGCCCGCGTTTTTTGCTTGATCATCATTCCGATTACCTTCTACATGGCAATGTTTGCAATTCACTTCGTCTGTCTCGTCAATCCAGGTGACGGGGACGGCTTCATGAGCAGCGAGTTCCAGTCTACGCTCAACTCCAACGGAATGGCGGACGTACCAGCAGATGTTGCTTTCGGCTCTCGCATCAGTCTTCGGCATCACAACACACAGGGTGGCTACTTGCATTCGCACGCGCACATGTATCCTGGCGGCAGTAAACAACAGCAGATTACACTTTACCCACACAAGGACGAGAACAACGTTTTCGTCGTTGAGAACCAGACTCAGCCAATTGACTGGGCCGCAGATCCGACCGGCAACACTTCCATTGCTGGTCCGCTTGCTTGGGACAAATTGGAGCCAGCCTACGTGAAGGATGGCAGCGTCCTCAAGCTGTACCATGTCACCACCGATCGACGCGTGCACTCCCACGATGTGCGACCACCAATTACTGAAGCTGACTGGCAGAACGAGGTATCGGCGTACGGGTACGCTGGATTCGACGGCGACGCCAACGACTTGTTTCGTGTCGAGATCGTCAAGTCCATGTCCGAAGGCAAGGAGGCCAAGGAGCGAGTGAGGACAATTCAGACCAAATTCAAGCTCATTCATATCATGACTGGCTGCGTGCTTTTCTCGCACAAGGTCAAGCTTCCTGACTGGGGATTCGAGCAACAGGAAGTGACATGCGCAAAGGGCGGTACTTTGCCAAACTCGATTTGGTACATTGAGTCCAACGTCCACCCTCAAATCAAGGAAGATGCCGAAAAGGTCAACTATCGTAACCCGGGCTTCTTTGGCAAGTTTTGGGAGCTGCAAAAGGTCATGTGGACGACCAATGCCGGTCTCGTTGAGTCTCACGCCTGGGACTCCCGCCCACCTTCGTGGCCAACGCTCAAGCGCGGAATCAACTTTTGGGGCAGGGATCATCGTCAGATCTACCTTATTGGAAACCCTTTGATCTGGTGGTCCAGCACAGCCGCCGTCGTCATCTACATTCTGTTCAAGGGCTTGTCCGTCATCAGATGGCAGCGAAGCTGCAATGACTACCAAAACCTCACATTCCGCCGCTTCGACTACGAATTAGGCACGACTGTTCTTGGCTGGGCCTTCCACTACTTTCCATTCTTCCTCATGCAACGCCAACTGTTCTTGCACCACTACTTTCCAGCTCTGTACTTTGCCATCATCGCCGTGGCACAGATCTTTGACTTCAACTTTAGCCGGATCAGCATCGGCTCTTTCACCCTCAAGAACAAGCCAGTCATCGGAATCAGCGCGGCTGTCATTTATTTGGCGCTTTCCATCGTCGTCTTCTCGCTTTACGCACCACTGAGTTATGGTAACCAGTGGACGAAGAGCGAGTGCAAGCGCGTCAAGCTTTTCAAATCTTGGGACTGGCATTGCAACACATTTCACAACTCTGTGAGTTTCCTTGCACTTCAAACATTGTAATGCACTGCTAATTCTTCACCCAGTACGCCGAATACTCGCTGGCTGTCCCATCAGCAGGAGGGGCCGCACCGACCGCCCAGGCAGCCCACGGCCCTGCCCCACCAGTCGCCGACGATCCGCAAAAAGAAGTTCATGTAACACCCAAAGGCCAGGCCGAGCCCGCCCATTACGATGGTCAGGTGGAGGAAAAAGTTGAGTACCGCGACGAGAACGGCAATCTCCTCAGCGAGGAAGAAGTTGCCGCCCTCGAAGGTCAGGTTTCCTTTTCCACGCGCTACGAAACCCGAACGAGGCTCGTGGACGAAATGGGCCGCGAGATCGACGATGGGCTCGTCGACGCTCATGATGGCGAGGCTCCGGCCAAGCCTGGCGGCGTGAACCCACAGACGCCATTGGGCCGAGAGGCAGGGAGCCCCGAGAGCTCTACCCAGCAGGTAAAGGAAGACTTGAGGAAAGAACAGAGGATTCGCGACGCGAAGGCTACGGCTGAGCCAGGGAGCGAGCCCGAGAAGAAGACAGCCGAAGCTAAAGACGAGCTTTGAGGGGCTTTTTAGGTACTTCGGCTTCTTTCGGATTGGGATGGTGGTTTGGAGCGAAAAGGTCAGGGGATGTATGATACCACTACTACCGTCGTCACGCATAACAGAAATCTTTTGTGTCTTAGTGTTTGAATTCTATTTGAGACTTGCGGAAAAAGAGAGGAGCTCGGGGTATTTCTGGCGAGGGCGAAAGAAAGGAAAAACGGGAATCTGGGAAGCGGGCGGTTGTCGGATTGGTGCGGTCGACCAAGCTTTGCAGTCGGGAGTAGATCATCAGTTAGAATCGCCAGGCAAATGAAAGTTCGGAGCTTTTGACAAAGTGTCACGCAGCGAGCTTCTTCTCTTCTTTCACCCTTGGGGCTCACCCCAGGTCTACGTGTTCTTTCACTGATTAATGCAGCTTCCGAAGACGCATGCTTGAAATTTTGCCATCTCATTTTATTCGGGTTGTTGTGATATGTTGTTACACAAGAAAAAGCACGCAAGGAAATTTTGGAAGGGTTGCCTTCCGTGAGGGATCTTCTCCATTTGGGCTATACTGCTGCAACTTTACAACAACATACGAGTTCCTTTGCACCAAATCTATGCTTCTCCTCATATCCTCTATACGAGGCGTTTACTCTTCTTCCTCGGCCTTCTTGTGGTGGTTCACGGCGGGGTTCCAGAAGAGGGTCTAGAAGAGGGAGGTGTCAGCTGCGGGCTACTTGTCATATGCGCTTCGTGTGCAGGGCTGTGACTGAGCCGTGTGTTATAGCTTCCACGGCTTTGATACCTTCTCTCTTCCTTCCTCCTGTGTTTTATGCAAGTTTTGAGGGTGTGGTGATTTGACGTACCTTATCTCCATCTCCCCAGAAATAGTTCTTCGTGCGGATGTTCATGTATGGGTATTCTGTGCGCTCCTCGATCGGGGGCTCGTGGGACTTGTGCTCCCAGTGCTCGCTCCATAGGCGCCATGCGTTAACGCTAGCGATCATAAGCGATGGGATGACGACGCTGTAGCGGGTTAGAGATGTAGGTCGGGGTGTGAGGAAGGAGGTGGCATCTTACTAGATCGAGAGTTTGCGCCAGAGGTCTGTGTGGAAAATAATGGTTAGCAAGTCTTTTAGACAGATTGCTGGCGGCCGAATCCTCTGGCATATATGCTGCTGCTGCTGCTGCTGTGGGAGATCTCTTCTCTGCAACGCCATGCTCCATTCATCGGACTATTGCGCGCGGGACACTCAAGCTTCCCCTTCCCCTCCGCCCTGCTCTCTCTGACCGTCTCACACCCCCACAGCAGCACCAATCTCTTATTCCTGCGCTCTGTAAGAGCAGAAAGACGTACCAGAGGTAGCAGCAGCGTGCTCCTTGACGGCCGCTCGCTCGCGGTTGAAGGCATTATCCGCCGGGCCTTGGAGCCCGCTGCTCTGCAGTCTCTTTTGCGTGATGCGGCGCACGGCCGGAGTAAAAGTACGGGTTGCGCGGAGTCCGAGCATGATGCGTGTGAGGTTCGGAGTGGAGATTGTTGGTAGTGTTATGTTTCCAATGGCTGTGTGTAGTGAGTAGATCACGAAGCAGGTGCGGATGCGGCTCTTTCCGCTTCTTTCCGGCTGTGTCACGGGATGTAGGATTTCGAGAATACGTCAGTCGCTCTGAAGTTTCGATGTGCAAATGCAAGACAAAGACGCGATCAATCAACGTCTGAATTGAAGTTGCCTTGCTTCAGGGTCGTACAATATGAAGCCGTGAAGCAAGCTCGAACACGTGCGTAGAGAAGGCGCATTTGCCACAATATGACTACCACGTCGGCGAATTATTCGTGAAACTCCCTGGGCGATACAGCTCACAACCAATTCGCAAGCATGTCGGCGTTAAATCAACAGATCAACTGGAACATCTCGATGGCCGACAACCTCGAACAAGTCAAGAAGCGTGGCAAAATCAAGCCCTTGATGAAGCACATGCATTACGAGAAGGAGCACCAGATCTCGTCAAGACAAGACCCAAAGGACACGACTCCCAGAGTGTGGACCACTCCGCCCGTGTATCTTCCCGATGAAATCCTATTTCAAATTGTCGAAGAGATCTCCCACTTCCACTCCTATCAACTCACCCTCGCCTCCTGCTGCCGCCTCTCCCGCCAATGGTATTCGGCTTCTGTGCCATACCTTTACGCAGTCCCATACATCACTGGCAAAAACTTCGATGCCTTTGTTCGCGCCATCTGTCCCTCCATCAACCTCCACGTCCGCAAAAGCCCACTGGCCGGATTCGTCAAAGTCCTCAACATGTCGCATCTGGTGCACTCCGGAAGTAAAGCCACAACCGCTCGACTTCTAGGTCGTACGAAAGGGAACCTCGAAGAGTTTGTCGCGCCACAAGCGAGTTTCGGAACGAATTGCTTTCCTGCGCTCGGGAAAAGTCGTAATCTGAAAGTTTTGGACCTGAGCCTTGTGAGCGAGAGTCCGCCTTTGATGGATTTGTTCAAGACGATCGGCCATTTGACGAAACTGTCAAGGCTACGGCTACCGCGCAGTGCGGGCTTTAGTGCGGGCTTTCACGCAGAGGCGATGACCTGGCCGTCGAATTTGGAGGATCTGTGTTTGAGTGGTGGCATTGATGTGCACTTCCTGCAAGGCGTTGTGTCATTCCCTAGCACGTTGCGAAGCCTTACAATTGAGCATTGTCCCATGGCGAAGACAGGGGCAATCTTGCATTTGTTGAGAACGGCGGTGCGGCCATTACCGAATTTGGAAGTTCTAAGGTTGTCAAATCTGCCCAGATTAATGGGGAACTCGTTAGATGATGTTCTAATCATCTTACCTGGTTTGACGAAGCTGAGTATCAGCGTTGACTATATCACTCCGCAGGTGTTCGATTTGGGTGCGGATCGTGGGCACGAGTTGCCGGAGATCTGGCTTCCTCCTGGTCCAAGACATGGTGCCAACCCACATTGTCAGTTGAGGACATTGGAGCTCACGAATTCCGGAAATCCTGGTGTGGAAGACAAGATCACTCCCATCGATGTGCTGATTGCGGTGGAAGACGGCTCGTTACCGATGCTGAGGCAGGTCCGGGTCGCGAACAGTTTGTTCTGGCGGTCGGGATCGAACGCGGATGAGACTGCGGCATTGAGCGATGCCTTTCAAGATGCCGCAGTGAAGGCTGGCGATGTCGAGGAGATTGAAAATGGTGTTTGGACGTTCGATGGTTGAGCTGATCCAGCGATTTCTCCCACTTCTTGGGTCATACAAAGACGCGCAATTATAGTCGGCGCTACATTGGCTCATCAACAATAACAGGACTCGGTGAGCTTCACGACAGAAAGTCCGCGGCAAAACATTTCGTATGGAGGACTGCGGGCTTGCATGTCTTTTTGAGTTGACTCTGCGTCCAGGCTGCTCGCTGTGGCGCGCAGTCGACCTTTACGGCGGTACAGCAGAAAATGGTCAGCAGTCTGCAATAGGTGAGATGAAATGAGCTTGACGACTCACGAAGAATCGTCGAAAACAAGACTTGTAGGGACATCATCACAGAGATTTCCTCTCGTCCTTCAAAAGAAAAGAACAAACGACTCCCTAAGATTCTGTCCTATCTGCACGCTCAAATTTCCAACTCCGTCTCATTCGATGATCCTCTCGGAGGGATCCTGCAGGCCTGCAGATCTGAAGCCTCAGGCACCCACTCGCTCATAACAGACAGAGCTACGAAGCTAGCCTAGCTTGTGAAGAAGAGGTACTCAAAACCACGTACCTCGGCTTCTCTTTCCCCGGTGACATGCTTTGTGGGTATGCAAGGTGTAGCTATTCCACTTCGTGCTAGGCCAGTTGATAGCTATGTGGTGGCATCTGTAGAACAACGACCGCTCACATTGACATTCTACTCGACTGCACTGAACGCTAGGCTGTTGATGTTACAGTGCGACCATGTACAGACAAGCCACGAGAACGGTCTTTGGCGGTAGTCGAAATAGCCAACATGCCAGGTCGATGTTGCAAAGAGTTGACTCGTCCCGAGCAGCTCCGGTGGCGATGATAACGCGGACGAATAATGGAACGATTGTTCGGGGCTTTATGGAGTCAGCCTCGGATTGGCCATTGGCGAGCGAGAAGCAGCTGGAAGAAACACAGCAGCAGCAGCAATATCCGCCGGGCCAGCCGAACCACCGGCACGGCGGCGCACCGTCTTCGGGGCAGACGTCAACATCCCTTCATCAAGAGCAGTCGAAACAGCCGCAGAAGCAGAAAGTCCGACATGATGGACCATTATATAACCAACATCGATCGCCTTTGTCGAAGTCTTCCTCCTCCTCCTCCTCCTCCTCCGTCTCCTCTTCATCCTCATCATCAACAAGTCCGACATCCACTCCCACAATGCCGTCCACTACCGCGAAACACAAATATCCATCCGCCTCAGAAATCCACGCTCTATTCTCCAGACTCGCCACCGAACCGGAGCTGTTCTTCAAACGCGTAGCGCCAAATGTCGACTGGACCGTTATGGGAACACATCCTCTCGCTGGAAGGTATCATTCGCTTTCAGATTTCCAGCAGGCGACTTTTGCGCGCTTGGGCAAAATTATGAAGGCACCGGGGATAAGACTGAAGCCGAGGAACGTGATCGGGGGAGGAGAGCAGGAGTGGTGTACGGTTGAGCTGGTTGTTAATGGCGATTGCGAGAATGGTGAGTTTGTTGACGCGTGGACTGGTTGGGCGTGCGAGTGGCTGACTTTGTGATGTTCTTGCCGCAGGTCTCGCGTTTGATAATTGCTATGCGTGGTGTTGTCGGTTTGATGACAGTGGAGTGATTGTAGAGGTCAGAGCTTATCTGGATAGTTGGTTGGTGCGAGAGGCTATCGTCCAGAATGAGGTGCCGAGCCAGAGGGCGGAGGTGCCGAGGGTCGAGGCGCTGTGAGATTCCTGACGACTCCAGGTTCAAGTCAGGAGGATTTCGTAGCCATCCTTTGGGATTCGGACAGGTTCCTCATCAAAGCCCCATTTCCTGCGTATCACTTCGAAGACGATCAAGCCCGCTGCTGTCGACGGTGTTTGTCTTATGGTGTTGGAGATGAAATGTCGAAATAGCCATTGGCGAAGTCCGCCATCTCTGCGTGCCAGTGCAAGAACGTGCCGCATGGTTTTACGATACGCGGCGGCATAAAGTTTCAGCGTGCGAATGTTTTCCTGCCCGGGTGCGGTGTGTGTATGGTTGTCTATATATTCCAGTCTTCCGTAATGAATCTCCTGAATACGGCCCAGGGGATGTTGTATAAACGCTTGTGCAACAGAGGCTGCGACACCAGCAAGAAGGAGAAAAGTAGGCTCAACCATATAGTGAGGCCTGATCTCAGGTCGGCTAGAAGAGCTCTGTGATCTCTGCACAGAAATGGACTCGCGTTGCAAATCTGACAATTGTGTCCAACTTCCATAGTACCGACTGACAAAAGCGTAGAAAGCCTGGCTTTTTACGGTCTCGAAGGTGGCAAAGAAGATGCCTGCTCCGAGAGAGTCGCGCAGTAGGGAAAGCGACCAGCCAGCGAAGACGCCTCGTGCCCCGATTTCTTGGGTTTTGCGCAAGCCGTAGTGCCACATATTGCGATATTTGCCGCTGACCATGTCTGTGCTCTGGAAGCGAACCTGCAGAGCGTCAAGCGGCGCAGCGATGACACTTTGCACTGTGCCCGCTAAGCATCCGGCCGTGAAGCATGTCCCAAAAGAGGGCGGCGGGAACACTCGCTTCGTCGACAGAGAGTTTGGCTGGTGCAGAGTGCTGATGATTTGTAGGTATGCTGTGTAAAGTACGGTGCCAACGGCTGTGTTGGCGAGAAGAGGCGGAAGAACTTGGGTTGGAAGGAAGGCCCAGCCCTGCTGTTGAACAGCAGCGAAAAGCAGTGCTGGGGAAGTCATTCGCCACGACCATGCCTGGCCAGCCTTTACATTTGGATTGATGGCCCTAGCATATCCCTAGTCATGAATCAATACAATGGGAATGTCCCCGGTCTGATCAAATCATACCATGTAACTATGCTCTTGGTCAGTCATGGTCACAGCAAAGCATGCTCGGATATCTCACTCGATTCTAGGTCGAAAGAAGGCCTTTATTGGGGCTCGAAAGTAGAAGGTAAGGATACGTGCGCTCAAGGCCCGCATTGTAGCAGCGGTAAAGCCAGTACCTGCATGCTCTTTGCGTTTCTTCTTCGTCGCTTCGACTTGCATGGTTGTTGGCAGAAGTCCGCCTTCACGCAGCCAAGCGTCAAGTCCGCCATTGCGGGCAGCGTCGCTCATGTCATACACAAAGATGCTGGATGTTATGATCGCATCTTATGACCAGCTCGATGTGCCGGTGTGCCACGTGAGTGCGGCTGGGCCAGAAAGAGATCAGTTGTGGCTGCACAAGTCTTGCTGTGTCACAAGATGCATGTGAAGGAGAACTGTATGTTTCAACTGAGGCTGGCCCGCCAAGCTGTCACTTCCACTTCGCAAGGCATCCATCGCAGCCGCACTTGCCACCGAGCGGCCCGAGCTCCCGCATCGCGACTTTGACGCGCAACGAACGTGAACTCGTCCGTCGACGTCGCTGCACCACCGCGCATCCACAACAACCTCTCCCCACTGCTGCTCGGCTCGTCAGTGCACCATCGTCCGCGGCATCACCACTCCCGGACCGCGAAGATGGCCGACGAAGTCAGCATCGACAAAGCGCAGTTCCACAACCGGCTGTCGTCGCTGATCACCGCCTGGAAGAACGACAAACGCAGTGGCAACAATGTATATGGCGACGTCGGCAGCATCGCCGTGTGTATGGGCAAGAGCGACGAGGCGGCAGGCTTCCACAAGGCGAACGGGCTGCAGTTCTGGCTGCTGGGCTATGAGTTCCCGGCTACGCTCTTCCTCATCACCCTCGAAGCTATGTACATCGTCACCACGAAGAAGAAGGCGGCGTATCTGGAAGTTTTGAAGGACGGCAAGACACCCGTTGAAATCATTGTGAGAGGCAAGGACGCCGAAGAGAATGCAAAGCAATTCGAGAAGATCAACGAGACTATCAAGTCGGCGGGCAAGAAGGTCGGCACGTTGCCAAAAGAGCAGTCGGGCGGCCCATTCGTCACGGAGTGGAAGAGCGCGTTCAGCGAGATCAGCAAGGATGTGGAAGAATATGACATCAGCATAGCTTTGTCTTCAGCAATGGCCATCAAGGACGAGAACGAGCTGCGATCGGTTAGAAACGCGTCCAGCGCTTCAGCATACCTCATGCGCGAGTACTTTGTTGAGACCATGTCCGACATTTTAGACAAGGAGAAGAAAATCACACACAAGGCCTTTGCGGCCAAGGTGTCGAACAAGCTGGATGATGATAAATTCTTCCGAGCAATGAAGGGCGTGGGAAAATTCGATTCGCAGCAGCTGGATTGGAGCATTTCGCCGACTGTGCAGAGCGGAGGCAATTTCGACCTGAAGCTGCAGGCCGAGCCGGATGACAACAACTTGCACCAGCCCGGTGTCATTCTCTCTGCCTTTGGGCTCCGATACCAGACATATGCTTCCCAGCTTGCCCGCACATACCTCGTGGAGCCGAACAAAACGCAAGAGAGTATGTACAAGCTCCTTCTGAGTGTACACGAGACAGTGATCAAGGAGCTGCGGGATGGCGTGCTTGCGAAGGACGTCTACGGCAAAGCAGTAGCTGTGATCAAGGCCAAGAAGCCGGAGCTTGTCGAGAACTTTGTCAAGAGTGTTGGCTCTGGTATCGGCATCGAGGCCAAGGACCCAACATTGAGCCTCAATGCAAAGAACGCTCGCCAGCTCAAGGACGGCATGACTTTCTCCATTACAACGGGCTTTTCCAACCTTGAAAATGCTAGCGCGAAGGACAAGAAACGCGAGGGAACATACTCCCTTCTCCTCAGCGACACAGTGCGTATCACGAGTGGGGGCGAGGCCTACTGCTTCACGAAAGATGCACCCCGCGACATGGAGAGCGCTTCGTTCTTCTTCAACGATGAAGAGGAGGAGGAAAAGAAGCCAAAGCCAAAGAAGGACTCTCGCGTCGGAGCTGTAGCATCTTCAAACATCACCAAGACGCGCCTCAGAGCGCAGGGTGGAAGCACACAGAACGAGGAGAAGGAGGCAGCGCGGAGAGAGCATCAGAAAGAGCTTCATACCAAGAAACAGCAGGAAGGTCTCGAGATGTACCAGAAAGGGCACGGAAACCTGAACGGTGTGCAAGAGAAGAAGTTCAAACGCTTTGAGTCGTATAAGCGTGTGGAGTCCCTGCCACCTCGGGTCAAGGACCTCACGATCTTGGTCGATGCAAAGAACTATTCGATCATCCTTCCCATCATGGGTCGACCGGTCCCGTTTCACATCAACACCATCAAGAACGCGACGACGAGCACGGAAGGCGGCTTCACATATCTCCGCATCAACTTCCTATCGCCGGGACAAGGTGTGGGCAGGAAGGACGATCAGCCTTTCGAGGACCCAACAGCACAATTCATTCGATCTCTGACTTTCCGAAATAAGCATACGGATCGTATGGAGGATGTACGAGAGCAGCTGACAGAAATGAAGAAGGCATCGGTCCGCAAAGAACAGGAGAAGAAGGACATGGAAGACGTCGTTGAGCAAGACAAGCTCGTCGAGATTCGCACTCGCCGCCCCTTCCGCCTGGACAACATCTACATGAGGCCTGCGATGGAGAGCAAGCGGATCGGAGGCGCCGTCGAGATCCATCAGAACGGTTTGCGCTACAACCATCTCGGCAACCAGAAGATCGACATACTATTCTCGAACGTCAAGCACCTCTTCTTCCAGCCTTGTGCCGGCGAGCTGATCGTCATTATTCACGTTCATCTCATCAATCCCATCATTATTGGCAAGAGAAAGACAAAGGATGTGCAGTTCTACCGTGAAGCTACAGAAATGCAGTTCGATGAGACGGGAAACCGTAAGCGCAAGCATCGATACGGCGACGAGGAAGAGTTCGAAGCTGAACAGGAGGAAAAGCGACGACGAGCTGCGCTCGACAAGGAGTTCAAGCAGTTTGCCGAGAAGATTGCGGACGCCGGAAAGAGTGAAGGTATTTCCGTTGATATGCCTTTCCGTGATCTAGGCTTCAATGGTGTGCCCAGCAGATCATCTGTCATGATTCAGCCCACTACGGACTGTTTGGTGCAGCTGACTGAGCCGCCCTTCATGGTCATCACTCTCACGGACATTGAGGTGGTACACTTGGAGCGTGTCCAGTTTGGCTTGAAGCAGTTCGACATGGTGATCGTCTTCAAGGACTTCACACGACCTCCGGCTCACATCAACACAATCCCCGTGGAAGCACTCGACGGCGTTCGTGACTGGCTCGATTCGGTCGACATTCCTTTCAGCGAAGGCCCCTTGAACCTGAACTGGGCAACCATTATGAAGACGGTCATTCAAGATCCACACACCTTCTTCGCCGATGGCGGCTGGAGTTTCCTGGGCACGGAGTCTGATGATGAAGGATCCGAGGAAGAAGAAGAAGAGTCCGCTTTCGAGGCCTCTTCGGAGGATCTTGCTTCAGAATCCAGCGAAGACGAGTCAGACTTTGATGACGATGCCAGTGCAGAGGCTAGCGACGAAGATGTCAGTGATGACGATGAAGGAGAAGACTGGGATGAGATGGAGAAGAAGGCCGCCAAGAAGGATCGTGAGGGTGGTCTGGAGGATGAAGACAGCAGGAAAAAGTCCAAAACCAGCAAACCTAAGAAGCGATAGGCGGTGGTTTCAGTGGGTTATTGTCACGAACAGTGCGGCGAATGGCATTGCTTTGGTCGCTTCAGGCGAATTGCAATGCTTTGGTTGCTTCAGACGAATGAATCACAAAGTACAGCGGGCGTTTGCTTGAGGCGCTTTCCGATAGCATACCCAGAAAATAGCATCAGAACATTTCATGAGTAAATGCGATCTCCACTGCTACGTCTGGCTTTAGATACATGACTTTATGGTTGCGCTTTCTCCCGGTGATATATCGCCTGGTGAAACTGGTGGTAGGTGGTAACCCCGCTGAAGCCAATCCATCTCCAAAGCTTCCATCCACACTCTGTTGCTGTCGTGCCGACCTCGATGGCATCCACCACGACAAAGCTGCGACCACTCGTCAGCGGCTTCACATATCGTTCTTCAAGATGCAGCACAATATCTACTCTGCTGCGTCCACGGCACCAGCAACATAAACGTCATCAGCCACGACAGACCCGAGCCTACCAAACCCACCCCATTCCTCAAGTCACCAACAGCGGCATTCCCAACTTCGCCTTCGCCTTCGACATCGACGGTGTCCTCCTCCGCGAATCCGCCCCCCTCCCCGGCGCCGCCACGGCCCTCTCGTACCTCCAATCCGAACAGATTCCCTTCATCCTGCTCACCAACGGCGGCGGCCGCACCGAAGCCGCCCGCATCGCAGACGTCGCAAAAAAGCTCGGCCTTTCCGGACTAGACGAGAGTCTCCTCGTACAATCCCACACCCCCTTCCGCGAGCTGACCCAACTCTACGACAAAACTGTCCTTGTCGTCGGAGGCGAGCGAGACAACTGTCAGAAAGTTGCCGAGAGCTATGGATTCAAACATGCCGTGACGCCTGGGGATTTGATCGTGGCGTATCCGGAAATCTGGCCGTTCAATCGTCCTTTTCAGGACTATTACAAGAGCTTTGCCCGGCCGCTGCCGACGCCGCTGTATAGTCCTACGGGAAATCCGGTTTTGGAAGAGGGGAAGAGTTTGAAGATTGATGCGGTGTTTGTGTATAACGATCCGAGAGACTGGGGGCTCGATGCGAGTGTTATTCTGGATTGTTTGTTGAGTGAGAGGGGGTTCTTGGGGACGGTTTCGAAGAAGAATGGAAACGAGGAGTTGGTGAATCGTGGGTATTTGCAGGATGGACAGCCGAAGGTGTGGTTTTCGAACCCGGATCTTTGGTGGGCGGCTGGATATCATCTTTCAAGATTGGGGCAGGGTGGCTTTCAAGCTGCGTTTCGGGGCTTGTGGGATACGGTCTCGGATGGAGCAGAGTTGGGAGGGCACACGGAAACCATTGGGAAGCCGAACCAGGGGACATACGAGTATGCGGAGAGGCAGTTGTTGAGAGTGAGGAGAGGAATGTTTGGGAGTAAAGTGAGTGGATTGAGAGATCCATTGAAGAGGGTGTATATGATTGGGGACAACCCCGAGAGTGACATTGCTGGGGCGAACAATTATCGCAGTCCGTATAGCAGTGAGTGGAGGAGTATTCTGGTCAAGACTGGCGTCTGGCGAGAGGGGACGAAGCCGACACACAAGCCGTATATCGTGCAGAACACTGTTTTGGATGCGGTGCAGTGGGCTGTGGAGGATGCAAAGGCGGGCGGTGCCACGATATAGTCAGAACAACTAGAGCTATTTCTTGCTCGCCCCCTACTTCCTCAACACAACCTTCGCGCCCGAAAAATTCGTACAAACCCCCAACGTAATATCCTCCCTCCAAACCTCCTTCTCTTCCCCCCAGCTCTCAATCCCCCCAAATTCCTGACAAATCCTCACAATCGTATACATGGCATGATTCCACGCAAACTGATTCCCCAAACAAATCCTCGGCCCTCCTCCAAAGGGAAGATACTCCCAGCTTGTACGCAAACCTTTGGTAGAAGAAGAAGAAGAAGAAGAAGAAGAAGAAGAAGAAGAAGAAGAAGAAGAAGAAGAAGAAGAAGAAGAAGAAGAAGAAGAAGAAGAAGAAGAAGAAGAAGAAGAAGAAGAAGAAGAAGAAGAAGAAGCGGTATCGAGCCAGCGTTCGGGTTTGAATTCCCATGCGTCTTCGCCGTACAGGTCTTTGCGACGTTGCATGGCGAAGGTGTTGAAGCGGACCATTTCGCCCTGCGGGATGAAGACGGGGTCGGTGCCGTCGGGGCCGCCGCCTGAGGGGAGGATGGTGTCTTCGAGGGCTTGGCGGGTGTTGCCTGGAATTACGGGGTGGAGGCGGAGGGATTCGTTGATGAGGGCTCGGAGGTATTTTAGTTGTTTTAGTTCAGAGGAGGTGGGGGATTGGTGGTTGGCTGGGAAGGTGGTGTGGATTTCTTCTCGGAGGGTTTGCCAGATGTCCTGGCGTCGGGAGATGATGAAGAAGATGTTTGTTAGGAGAGATGCGGTGCTGTCGCGGCCTGCGAAGAGGGTGGAAAGGATTTCGTCGCCGATTTGGGCAGGGTTGTCGGTTTGCTTGACTAGTTCGTCCAGGAATGTTGAGCGCTTTTCAGATGATGTTCCTTCGTCTTCGGAGCGAAGGATCTCTTCACGCTGGGCAAGACGGGGGAGAATAAAACTCTCAACAAACGAGCGTATCGTCCGAATATCCTTAACGTACTGACGACTTCTCGGAAGCCACGATGTGACGAAGTTCCCCAGTCCACCCCCACCAGAGATGTGAAGTTCAATGCGATGAAGAGCAGAGTTCATTTCCAAGAGCTTGGGATCTGCCGGAATGCAAAATGAAGAAATCGACTCGCCCATGAGAAACTCAAGCGAAGTATCCAACGTCATCCGAAAGAACATATCCCTAAGATCGACCTTCCCTCCAGCTCGATCGATAGCGTTGATGAGATGCGTCGCCTGCTTGTCAAAGATCGTGAAATCTTCCAGCCGTGCGCACGAGAACATGGGTCGGAGCAGAGCACGCGAATGTTTCCATTTCGCGCCTTCTGCGATGAAGATGCCTGCCACAGACGCTGATCAGCCTTCCTTTCCATCTATCTCGAGCTTGAAAAGGAAAGTACCACGCAGGGTAGGAAAAGCAAACCAACCTTCCCCCATCACCGGCCTAAAATTATCTTTCCTCGACTTTGCCAATCCCCATTTCTTGAAATTCGTCGACAAGATAGCTTTCAAATTCTCTGGCTCAGCCGTTTCGTAGAAATGTCCTCCGGGGAATTTCAAATGGACGGTATGGGAGCCTATGATTCCAAAGCGGTTGCTCGAAAGCTCGAGTAGGCGATGGTCTTGCAGTGCTTTCATGCCATCTTTGACGACGCGGAGGCCGCTGTCGATGGGGGCCTCCGAGGCGCCAAAGCTGAGTCGACGTTGGGTGTGCGAGGAGAGCTTTTGTTGGCGGATGTGGCAGGGGAGGATGAGGCAGAAGAGTGCCGCTAGACAGGCGTATGCTGCCAAGTGGAGAGATTCTGTTTGTTCCATTGCGAAGAGGTGTGGTTGCGTTTGGATCAACGGAGAGGAATGAGTGAGGATCTTGCAAGTGGAGTTCATTCTGAGGATCATTCTGCTTCTCCTCTCTTCGATGCCGTTCGTGATATATCGGCCAAGAAATTTTATGGCGTCAAAGACACTGGAGAGCTGCGATGTTCCGAGGCATTTCTGAGCCAGTAGGAAAAGATCCATGATGTCGTGGGAGACAAAGACTTTTTGTCGAATTTCATTGTTCCATGACACAAGCTTCTCGCGATAGCGACGCAATGTCTCGGAAACCTCTTCCTCCGTGCGCCTCCTCCCAACGTCGACGGAAAGTCATCATCCTATATCTTTCCAAGACACCTTTGTGTAAGGCGTACGGTCAGCACATGGATTGCATTAGTATTGTACCCTCACCTCACATCCATGTATCACACGGACAACCACATTCGTCAGGGTCGTTCGCTTCCTTGCCTGTTTAACTTAGGCCAAAGGATCAAGGTGGGACCGAAGGACAAGCTGTAAATAAGCCCTTCGACCAGTGCGCTGATGAGTGCGGGCATAATATCAAGCTCCAACCATCAAGCTCCACGCACAGCTTCCACACGCTATAACCGTGCTATACCCTTACCTCGGGCAGCTCCCCCAATCTAGCTTCCCGCGAAGAGGAGAAACATGAATGCATGACATAAGCGCCAACCTGCTGCCTTGCCCTGCTTCACGAGAGCTACATGTACTACGTACAGTACCAGCATCTCTGCAATCCCATGTCATTGAACAAAACGTGTCGTAACAATCATTGTTTGAACTTGATACCATGCTGGAAGTCCAAACCACGAACATCGAAACCCTCGCATACGTCGTGCACGACGCCGGAGAAGATTTCAAATTGGAAAATGTAGTCCTCGACGAAATGCAGCCGGACGAGCTACTGGTCGATATGCAGTATTCGGGAATATGTAAGTGATGAGAAAGCGGTCGGATGCCATCAAGGTGTTCTCTCTTTTTGTTCTTGCAGGAACCGGAAAAGTCCGTACGTCTCTGACAGTGGAAGCCAAGCAGGCCACACGGATCTTGTGTTTCAGCAAGGACAGCTTCGCGTCTGTCCGTATCCTGCCATTTTTGGCCACGAGGTGTGACATACGCTGTGATGATGTGGTGGCCGAAGGCGCGTGCAGCCGGACTGACAACATGTTTTTCTTCACAATCGCGCAGGGAGCCGGAACGATCCTCGCAATGGGAGACAAAGTGAACCCGAAACGAGGCCTCAAAGTAGGCGATAAAGTCCTGTTGAGCATGAACTACTGCGAACAATGTAAACAATGCAAGAATGATCATCCTGCAGACTGCACGGAAGGTACGGTTCACAGAGACCGCCAGCACCTGCTGGCACATCTGGTTCTTGTTCTCTGATATTTCGACCAGGAACACGCTTGCATCTCTTCGGTGTCAGACCCGATGGGTCGACTGCCGCCAGCCTCAAGGACACCGGCGCGTCACTGAGAAATCACTTTTTCGGACAGTCTAGCTTTGCCAAGGTAAATTTCGTACAGGAGACAAGCGTAGTAAAGGTGCCCGATGATGTTCCAGACGAGAACATTCCTTTCCTGGCTGCCATGGGATGCGGTAAGAAGTGACAGCAATTGCCGCAGAAGAGGCAGCGCATACTGATCTGTGAGCACAGGCTACCAAACCGGTGAGCTCGGGTGACAATTTGAAATCTCCGCTGCTGCGCTCATGACCCTAATGCTTGTGGGTTGGCAGGTGCTGGAACGGTGATGAACATTCTACGGCCGCGGTCTGACGAAAGCATCGTCGTTTTCGGACTGGGCACCGTGGGCCTGTAGGTGCAACATTTGTGCAACTTCATTCTTGCGATACTGACGACCGTTTGTCAAGCACTGCGATCATGGGCGCCAAATATTTGAACATGCAGCAGATCATCGGTGTAGACATCTTCGACCACAAACTGCCACTCGCCAAAGAGCTGGGATGCACGCATGTGCTGAACTCCAAGAATGTACCCAATGGCGACATAGTGAGTACTGACTGCTACGAGTCACTCCTCCCAAAGCACGATCGTACTGACGAAGCCGCGCTCCTCACTTCGTAGATCAAAGCGATCAAAGATCTGACAGGTGGCGCGGGAGTAGACTTCGCGGTCGATTGCACAGGAGTGCCCAAGGTGATAGAAGCAATGCTCAACATGCTCGGAATGCGAGGCACAGCAGCGACTGTCGGCGTCCCGCCAACAGGCGCGAAAATCGAGATCGATCCTTTGGTTTACCTGCTAGGTAGCAGAGGCTACAAGGGCTGTCGTGAAGGCGACAGCAATCCGCCAGTATTCATTCCGCAGCTTTGCAAAATGCAAAAGGACGGACACTTCCCAGTTGAGAGTACGTATCGGGCAATCGTCGAGAAAGATGGACGCTTACCATCCTTCGTGGCCAGAGCTGTGCAAGGTGTACGATTACAAGGACTTCGGCCAAGCTTTGCACGATTTGCACGACGGAAAGGTCACGAAACCAGTCATCAAATGGTAGTGTATAAGAGTCACACGGGCATTGCGATATGGTACGTTGCAAAATTGCGGAAAAGGTATGCTAGACGCGTGCTGAGGTTGCGACAGAGATGACAGCATGAGCTCGCGTGCTAAAGCCTCGAGTGCAGAACGAAAGCGGAGAATTCGGTTTCAAGGTTGTCAATTACTGGGCCATCCATCGCTAAAACCAATCGACGGTGATGTCTTGTGCTGAGGCACAGTGGGGCGTTCTTTCTCTGCGACCGAGCTGCCGTTTCGAGAACGGACTGAGGTCTTGTCCGCGCCACCATCGTCATTCCTGTGTTCTGATCTGTCCTGAGGGCCCGGCGCCTTTGAATCACTAATGTCTTGAGCAAGATCATGCCGCTGACTACCCTGTGACTGGAATGTACTCGTTGACACGTCCGCAGTTTGACCTGTGCTGTTTTCGACAGGTTTCCCAGGTGGCGCAAGTTGGCGGGCTTCTTGGGACGTTGCATGCCCGGGCTGTGCTTCGTGTTTGGTACATGAGCCTGGTGTCGGCGTGCTTGCGATTAGGTCGGTGTTCATCGCTGATGTCGAATTAACGAGCTCGCTCGTCGACGATTGGGACCTCGCACCCGTCGTGGCTTTCGCCGGGGCTGCGGGGTCTTTCGTCTCTGACTGTAGACTACTCGTTGTCGTTTCCTTCGAGGAAGTACGAGTGCTCGAAGGCGATCCTGACAGCGACAATGTGTCTCGTGCCAACCCACTTGGTGCGACTGTCTTCTGAGGACGTGCAGGGAGTGGCGGAGGTTTTGTTGAGCTCCATTTATCGGCGACTTGATGTGCTTTTCGAGCGTCAGTCTCGCCAGTAGGTCTGCCTACGGCCGCCAATGGACCTCCATCTTGTCTTTGCGCGACATTGTCACTCTCGCCGACTTTCGAATTTGAACCAGGCTCAACAAGGTCTCGCGAGCCCGACGATTGATCATGAGCTTCAGACTGATCTTGTCCGCTATTTTCTTGAAAAGGTTGAAACTCTTCCTCCGCAGGCAATGACTTTCCGCTCAGCGATGATGACGATGATGCGGCATCCATATTGGCCCGCGGTGTAAGTCCATCCTGATCGGTTGCTGGCATGGACTCAGTGTTCCATGGACCTGGACCAGGCACTGGTCGCCGGCGAAGACTACCAACGCTTCCCCATAGGCCCTTTTGCGGCCCTGGGAGCGGCTGGCCCGGTGGAGGAAGTGGCATTCCTCGGCCTACTGGCTGCTGAGCTACAAAGTCCTGCTTCTGCTCTGGGCGCGATGTAGCGTTCCTATTCCGCTGAATTGCGTTCCATCCCCAGTTCTTCGCAGCCGTCGTTGCGTTCACTGTTGCCGCGAGCAGATTGGCTTTGCGGCCACCTTGTGTCGTATCCGATGCGACCGATGGTGCTGCAGTCGAAGCGCTCGACACTGTGCTGCGCATCGAAGGCGTCCGTGTGGACGCCGCGCTCCCCTTTACAGAAGATTCAGGACTGTGGCTTGTCGACTCGTCATCATCATCTTTCCCTTTCGCAGTGTTGCTGACATTCTGATCCAGTTCGGATGTGCGGGCTGCTTCGTCCCCGGTCTTCTCGTTGGCAGATGACATGAGCCGCTCCGCTTTAAGTTGGAGATCGCGCAGCTCTTCAGCCGCATCTTTTGTTGTACTGCTGGCTGTTGTTGTACGAGGTCGCCAGAGCCTTCTGGGTTGTTGTGCAAGACGCCCGGCATCCTCACCACGTACAGGCTCCACATTCTGGCCATCTAGTGCTGTGACGGGGGGAGATGAGGTCGAGGCTGCTCGTAAAGGTCGAGGAGGTCTCGGTGACCGGTCTGCGCTTTCTTCCACTGCTGCGGCCTCCCGACCTCTGACGGCGTTGTGGCTTGGGCTGACGCCTGATGAGATGCCAGTGTCCAAGCCTTGCGGGAAAGTTGGCATTGAGACGGTTTTCTCGTTCCGTTCAGACAATGCGTGTTCAGGATCGGAGGCTTTCTCAGTATTTGTGGCTTCGACACCACTCCATAGACCTCCACGAGCGGATGTGCCTCTGGTGTCCGTAAAAGGCATAGGCATATCGTCCCAATTCGGCCTCACGAGGCCTTCTTTGAATGCTAGTCTGACCCTATCTTCGATGGCGCGCAAGATGAACCCATAGGTGATCTTCCTTTCGCTCACAATGGGCTCCACACGCACGTCCAAGTCCGGCACATTTTCGAAGCAGAACCAAATTCTGTTGGAGGGCGAAGGCTTGATACGAAGCAACATGGTCCCGCTGATACGCTCAATGACGGTCTTGAGAGCCAGATCGACAGTCCGCACCTTAAACCTGGTACCCAAATCCAGCTTGGCAACAGCCAGTAGCGTGACAGACAGACCGCCGTTGTACTTCATGTCCGCGGAAAGAACCATCTCGCCGTCAATGTTGAGCTCCCGCAATTTGAGGTTGGAGAAGACCGGGCCTGCGTCGCCAAGCTCGATGGAGTGAACAAGAAGAGAAGGTATGAAGGCCGGCTTCTGGATCCTATTCAACTTCTTTTCTAACTTGCCCCGCACGAACGAGTTCATCGAGTCTGTTCGATGGATTGCCAAGAATATACGACCGATGAGGGCATCAAGTGCCCTCGTCTCCGGCGTGAGCGACGAAGAGTGGAGCGCCGACTGCAGTTTGATCAGCGCCTCCGGTTCGAGGGCCTTTGGTGTTGGCGGATCAGCCCGGTGTGACATCAGTGCGTGGTAGAAGTCCTCCTTGTCGATATTGGTGGCGGTGAAGAGGTAGAAGGGCTTCGCCTGGCTCTGCGATGGAGTCTGCAATGCTCCGGTCGGCAATTCAACAGGTGTGAGGACAATTGCGGTTCTCTTCGTGTAGAGATCGGCCTCGGCAATGTTCGCTTCCGTGCAGTCCTCGTCGCCGTCCTTGCCAGCCTGCAACGAGACCTGGTGGTGCGCCAGACTCAAGACATGCTTGACCTCGACCTGTGCCGGTGAGTCGTAGAGCATCAGGTGGCCATGGCGCAGCACGATGTACAGTAGATTCGCGGGTACCGGTTTCCGACCCGCGGTGGCATCTTGCCCATTTGCATCTTGCAACAGAGAAGAGGTGCTGCCATTGTTCTTGTTGCCCGTGAATACCGTGCGATACATGCTCTGGTAGACGGACTCGCTGGAAGCGTTGCCTGCTCCCTCTGGAGCTGCGAGGCCATCGCTGATGGTGTTCCCGCCCACGCTCGCAGTGCTGTTGTTCCGCCCATTCAGCGCAGTGAGAGCAGCCTGGAAGTCATAGCGTCTCAACACCGCAAAAGTGCCGCTGGCTGCAGCATCGCCAGAGAAGCTCCGAGCGTGCGGGTCTTTGCGGCGCGTCTTGGTATCACCATCATCTCTTTCGCCCTCTCGCTGTCCACTGCTCTTCCCTTGCTCCGCTCGCGGCAGCAAATACCAGGCTGGAATGACGATGGCAGCCACCAACAACGGGATGAAGGTCAGACCGCCGATCGCGTAGGCGTAGAGGAGAGCGCGCACAGTCATGTTGCAGGTCAGTCATCTTGGTCGGAGGGCATTTGGGCGCTCATACAGCAACGGCAGAGCAGTCACATTACCGCGACTGGCAGCTTTCCGGGTTGCTGCTCGTCTGAGACGCGATGCTATCACGTGAACCAGAACGACGGGACACCTGGCTACGTCAGGCGCCGGGGTGATGGGAGCGCCGAGATTTCTACGCTGCGCTTCACCTCCTTCTCCTCGATCAACATGGTCGTCAAACACAGCCTTCTCGACGCCTTCGAGGGGACGCGAGGCTGCCCATCTCGAGATTCGAGTCGTCCAGATCCAATGCGCACAGTCTGCGTCCCCGCCGCCAAGTGCCCGTGTCGCTGGGCACGGAAGGATCACCAGAAGGAGAAACTCAAATCTCCCGGTCCTTCGACTTCATCTGTCCCCAGTAAACTTCCTCAGTACTCGTAGGACTTACGTAGATCCCAGAATCAACTTGTACTGTCCAGTATAGTATGAATCTAGCGACGTGTCAAGCCTCGTGGCCAGTAGCGAACAAAGACGGCGCTTGGGGCACATTCCATCCGAGTCATCGCAATTAAAATCAGTACAAAGGCGGAACAAAGGTCGATTCGCCTCCAGTCTGCTGGAGACATGGCCAATTACTGTTTGCAACTGTTCCTGGGCCCGGTGGGTGCTCTTCTTGTATCCAGCGCCTCTCCAGCCCATGCCCTAAGCCCACGTCTCTTGCATTCGCGCTCTCAGCGGCACAATCTCGCGCATTCTTGATTCCTCTTCTTCATCAGCATACTCGACGCCGCTTCCTGATCCTTCACCTCCTGTATCACGGTATCGTCTGTCGGTAGGTCAGTCTTCCGCTGTTGCTTCATCAAGTAGGGAGAGAAGCTAACGACTTACAGAACTCCGTCACATCGTCCGCCTCGATCCCAAGAGCGCGCCTCAACATCACTTCCTCAAGCACATTGGGCCAGTCGTACTTGGTGTAGTAGGCTTCCAGCATCTCCCGCGCGTGCATCGGAAGATCGAACTGTGGGAGCGAGGCTGGAGGCTGGGGCACAAGCGATTGAGTGTACACGAGGCTGTCAACTCCGCGCCTGAGAGCTTCCTGACGACCACGAAGAAGGACCGAACACTGTTCTGCCGTGAGCTGGACGTCGCGCTGCGGCTTTGGCACTCCGTTGTTGTGCGACAAGGTCTTGCTGCTGCGAGCTTGGACTGCGCTCTCTGATCTTGCGCGTGCAGACTCTTGCAAACGATATTCAATTGCCAACTCTTCGCGGTACAGGACTTCCAGCACTTCCCTTTGCCGCTGCTGCACTGACTGACTGTCGCAGATTTCTCGAGTCGTGGTTGCTGGCGTGAAATCAGACTGGGGCGGCTCTGGACTGTCGCAAAGCTGTTCGACTTCGAGCAGCACCTTTCCGAGCTCGTCTGCTGCGTCCATCGCGTTTACTCTCGCCTGCGTGCACGATCGCGCTGCGCAACTGATATTGCGTAGTTCGTGTGGGTCGGTGACACCATAAAGTGGTAAGTGAATCCCCGTGGTTAGCTGTTTAACGGTGGGCCCTCGATGGGGTTCTCAATAGCGTTCATGTTTGCGTGCACGGGCACTTGCAGGGGTGTTGCCCCAGCCACCATATTTTCTTGAACTCTCTCAGCTACCGACTGTTTCTTTTTCCACACCATCTTGAACATTCTTCTTGCACGCTCTCACAGTCGCCGCAACATCAATGCACTCACAAGAGCCTCGTCCAAGACACAACAAGTAACGAGATGGCTACTCAGATCACCGACACTCCGCAGCCGCAAGTCGTCTCCGTCGAGGCGCTCCAGCAAATCTTCAGCATCTGCGACGATGTCGCGGAGGACCTGAGGAATGGTGCACAGATCCCAGTCGTGCCAGTCACCAACGTCTTCCAGCACGGCGATCAGGTCGTCGAGCTGCTCAAGGGGCGCTTGCAGTGAGTAAACAAGAGCATTCATCAGCCGTCAGCACTAACTTTCTGAAGGGCAACCACGGGCACTCGTTTCGAGCTCCAAGGAGACGTGTTCGGAGGCACCTCGCTCTTTCCTATCGCCGCGCCCATGTCTTTCGAATCGCCAGCGAACTCGGCCGACCAAGTCGGCGGCCTGATGGTCGATGAAGGCGCCGTCTCCGCTGGCACGCCCAGCACCAACAAAGCCGCATCCACGCGCACGAAGAAGAGTGGCGAGAAGACTCCGCGTCCAAAGAATGCATTCATGATCTACCGTCTCGACCTCCACGCAACTGTTGCAGCTCAGAACCCTGGCATGCACAACAATGACATTTGTAAGTGTCCCATCCTCCATAGTGGGCTTATCGCGCTGACTCGTCTGTAGCCAAGATCATCGGCGCCAAATGGCGATCCGAGAAGCCACATGTCGTAGAAGAGTACAAGAACAGAGCTGAAGAAGAGAAGCGTCAGCACGCAATCGATCATCCAGGCTATCGGTATCAGCCACGCAAGCCATCCGAGAAGAAGAAGCGCATGACCAAGGGCAAGCTGGCCAAGCTGGCCGCGAAGTCCGGCAGCACCAATGCTACCATGGATGTGACCAACCTCCCAGGCCAACTCGATGCGAACGACCAGCTCTACAGCATGCTTGTTGGCGAGCAGCTCAACTTCGGCACCAACACATCGTCGTATGAGACCACTGCTCCACAGTTGGTGACCTTCGGCGGCGCTGAGCTCGACATCAGTGCTTTCAGCGAGCCATGGGCATCGCTCAACATCCAGTATCAGCAGCAGCAAGCAGACGCAGGCATGGTCGCTCAGCATGATCCCACCAGCATGACTGCCGGCTTCACGTTGCCGTCCAACATGGTGCAGACGGCCAGTCCTACCGCGACTCGCCAGCCTTACACCGAGCAGCAGCGCCACGCGCAGCTTGACAACACCTTCACCCTGGAGAACCTGATCAACGCCGACATGTGCAGCAGCTTTCCGCTTGGAGATGAGTTTGCTGGCATCCCAGACAACTTCAACGCAGCTGACAACGCTGTGCTCTTGAACAGCGAGATTTGAGTGAAGAAGCAACTTTGTTTTGTTCTGCGCACTTGGCAGCGCACACGTAAGTGCCATTGTAAATAGTTGACGAAATGAAATGCCTCGATACCTAATATCTATTTCTCCCTTTCACTTCCACTCTCTCGCTCGAAACTTCCAGCCTGCTCGTTTAATCACTTCTTGATTCGCTTCCACAAGAGCTTGCTTCCTTTCACATAGATGTGCTTCCGTCGCCGTGCTATACATCGGTGATCTGGCCCACGCTTCTTTGCTTCTCTTGCGGGACTCAGGCCGACAGTGTACCCTTAAGTACAAACGCGCGTCGCAGCGTAATGGAGTCAGTGTATGCGTGTTTCCCCGTCGCTCCATTGCCACACGATTGTCACAGCTATCCAATGCGACCACCACTATTCGTGCATGGCAGGGCTTCGAGGTAAAGACATTCCGTCTCCCCATCCTCAAGTATCACGCACATCCATTCTTTATGCCATTGAGGGAGATCTTAGGTGCAAGCTACGACATAGCAACATCGTGTCTCTGACCTCAAGTGCTCATCAAAGCTAACCCATATACCACTGCGTGCAAAATTAAATTTCTGCTCGATCGAGTTACAACGTAGCGACTTTGAGTTCTCCATCCTCAAGCAATAAGCAAAGCCAATCCAAATACCAACGAGTGCAGACTCGGTAGTCTGCTCGGGGGAGGACAATGTAGAGACATCGTGTCTCACGATGCTCAAGTTTCTATTCAGGCCAATCCATATACCACTGAGTGCAAACTCAAGCTCCTGATCAACGGAGTCACAACGTAGCGATATCGTGTCTGTCCATCCCTGAGGATCTAGCAGAGCCGACACATATACCACTGATTGCAGACTAAAGCTACTGCTCGACAGAGTTATAACGTAGCGACATCATGTTCGCCCACCCCTAAGGATCTAGCAGAGCCATTCCATTTGCTGCTCAGTGCAAATTCGACCGCCTGCTCGGAGGAGACACAATGTAGAGACATCGTATCTCTCGATGCTCAAGTGCCTAGCAAGGCCACTGGATATACTACTGCGCGCAGGTCCGAGCGCCTGCTCATCAGAGTTGCGATGCAGCGACATCGCGTCCCTCTATCCTCGAGTGTTTGGCAAAGCCAATTCATATCCAATTCAGCTGCAAGATGCTCTAAAATGTGGCTCATGCCTCAAAATTCTGGTCTTTGGCGAATCATCGCTCGCACCCAGAACGGATCACTGGTGCATGTCGAGTCATATGATCATGGAGTACAAGGACTGAAGAGCTATTTCTCTCTTTCATTCTCTTAGCAGATACGCCTCTAGTTTCCAACGCCTATTGAGACAAGTTGAACTAGCGGTATTCGGCTCTTCCCTTCTGCCTATAGTCAGTACGGCCCAGCGGTGTGCACTCAAATTTAGCCAGCGTAAGAGAAAAGAAGTAGAAGAGTTTTCTGCTCATATCTCACGGTAGTGAGTGCAGTCGCTGTAAATCCGGCTCGAGGCATTAGTCGGCGAAATCTCGCTTGCTGCGTTCTCACAACGGCCATATCCTCAAGCCTCGTGACTCGAACAAGCGAACGACCATCATCAGCGCGCGCTGCGGCTTCATTGCGCAACATCAGTGCAGCTCACGACCACTCATTCGGCGACGAAGATTGGAGTGATACGATCGAATCTTCCCGACACTACAGCGCCGCGCCACGGTTTGCGGTCGCCTTCGAACACGGCAACGCCCAATACGGTCAGCGCGTCTCTGCAAAGGGCCTCTGTCGGCACAGACTCGACGAAGCCAACATGGATATCCTTGGACCGAATTTCCCACATCTGCTCCCTCAATGGCCTACCGTGCAGCAGATGAAGAATGCAGAGTCGTTTCCGATACGCGGCCAACGTGGCGTCGCAAATGGTGAGTTAAACCGTCCATGTTAGTACTTTCAGTCGCAGCTGACTGCAAAAGACGAGGTCACCACTCCTGATGGCGTAGTAAAGTGCGACGAAGAGTTTCTGGATAGCCTGATTGACCATCTCGGATACATGGACCTGCTGGTCCTCCAAGCGGGAGATCTGCTGAATGTCGCAACAACCTACAAGACCTATGGCGGCAATCCGCTCAACTACAATCGCAACGTCCATGTGCGCGAGGCGCTCACCGTGGTCAGCAAAGTCAAGCCTGAGATCGAGCGCTTGAGCAAGCACCCAGAGTTGTTCGTGAGTGAAGAACGAAAGGCAGCATTCTTGAAGGAGGCCGGCATCATCGCTCGCTTGAGTAGAGAGATGCTTGAGATTGACGCGCGAATCGCGAAGCTCCAACCATCACTGCAAAACGAGATCGACAACTCAGCCTCGCAGCGCCCAGCAGACAAGCAGTCAGGAAATCGCGTGCAACCATGGGAGTCCTTCGCACGTCCGCTGAACGTCGAAAACCTGCAGAAGAGGGCAGATTGGGGCACAATCCAGGAAAATGTACCTGATGTTCATCTGCACCGTGCCAATATCCTTCCAATGAGTGGAACTCTCCTCGCTGAGCGTTACAGGCAGCGCGAACAGTTTCTGATCGACAACTCGAAGGAACCATCTGACGAGGAGCGCGCCCTCGTCCATCCGACCGCTGCCATGCTTCAAGACATTCACCGCTCAAATGACCACGCTGCTTCGGTCAAGCGTCCAGTCCCAGTGCCAGTGCAGGAAGACCAGGTAAGTGCGCATTGTCGCTTGTGCGGAAGGAGACCCTAACAGTTTCGCAGAAGCCCAATAACGGCCTCGCTTGGGGCAAGCAGGAGAGAGTTGCAGAGATGGGCCGCTTTATGGCGCTCATGAATGACGACGTCACCTCCATGCCAGGACAAGTTCGCCCACCTGCCGTGTTTCTTGGCACATTCCGATCGGAGGAAGGAATGCGCCTTCTGGAAGAGCAAGATGCTGCGGACAAGAAAGAGTTGGAAGGTGCAGACTAGCGTGTCGTGCATCCTTTGTACATGTGTGCAGCACAAGAGTATTGCGTTCTGCCCAGGCCGAAGAAGTCCTTGAGCGTTGAGCCTCTGAAGGAGCCATTGAGCATTGATCCGCTTTGGTACGGTGACGGGAACGAGATTCCATAGCGCTGAGCATCAAGGCTGGTACGAGTTGTGACAACTTATCAGGAGACCCCAGGAAGGCCCTTCTGCGTTCTCTGCAAGTGGTCCAAGAGCCACCTTCCTTGATCTCAGACGGAGCGTTAAGGAGGAACAGATGAGCGCCTCAGGTCAAGATGAATGCATTCTTGACCATCAGGAGACACTCGTTCAAGTAGAAGTATGAAAATCGTCTAGTAAACCCATCTCAGAAGGCGTGCAATCCTCCTGCGTGTCGGTCATGGCATCTGCTCGCATAGTGGATTCTACTCGAAGCCTCACTGGAAGGCAACGTGCGTGACGTGAACAGGAGATGTCCAGCTCTACTCATCGGACTCTGAGAGAGATCTTGACGGTATTCCAGTGGGATCAAGCGCACGAAAGGCGTAGCGAAGACAGCACCTCCCTGCCACGACGACAACAGTTGCCAAATCGCGAGACAACAGAGGGGCCATCGGAGACAAAGCATATGGTGATCTTCTCGCAGCAGCCAGAAATCTCATAAAGTATCAGAGACCCAAAACGACCGCCAGCCCATGAGCCTCGTCTCCAACCTCCCAGCTGCTCTTCTCTCTCGCGCGCTGCTCTGCCCTGGCTGCCTGGATGCTCAGGCACGCACGCCTCATCCTCAGGCACGCAGCGCACCCGAGTCATGTATTCCGCCGCGGGAGTGCCAGTTAAACAGCACACCACCGCTGCGCCCCTGCACGAGCCCGAAAAGCGTCGATCACTGACGAGAGGTCACGTTCACCACCCATTGAGCCAATCGAACAATTGCAAGGCTGGCAAGACGCACGTGTGTGGGTCCAGAGGTTGCGCAGTGACCAGCGCGCCCCACTAGCGCTTTGGTGGGGCGACGTCAGATTCACTTCGAGGTCTTGGCGAGATCCACGTGAAACTGGTGATCCTGGGAATTGGCTGAACAACGATGCGCTGCGGGATGCAATGAGAATGAGGAGGCTAACTGAGATACGCAGAATCCGAATATCTGGTTTGTTTTGGTCCTGCCACAAAACGTCGAGCTTTATGAGGGGCCGGAGGCATTGACGGAATGCCAAGACTTATGGTCGTGGACGAGAATGAGGTCTGTCGAGGAAACCACTGTGGAGCACTGGGAGAGGTGTACTGATTGAGCATGCCAGTCAGGTTTGAGCAGGACTGCCAGCCAGATACCAGAGAAGTACGCTGCGGGAGAGAACAGCAATTCAGGAACACCCACCAGCGACGGCGACCTGGCCAGCAGATACTGATAAAGTAGCATGAGACTGTAGCCCGATGTCTGTTGAGTACTTCCGACGGCCTAGAGGCAATGCAGACCGTGCTTTGTTCGAGGTGAGAAGCCCCGAGGGAAGCACAGCCGGACCCTTGGGACTCACAGCGACGGTGACGACGGTCAACACACTGGAGAGCTTGACGAATCTCTTTTAAATGCTCTAATATACCTGCCTGAGCAGTTTGAGGTCGTTCTGTACCATACTGAAGATCCTAGAAGTGCCGGAGGGAAATGGCTGCCAGGTGCCCACCACGATAGACCTCCATGTCCCATGGCAAGACACAATCAAACCATATGAGCATGGAGAAGGAACTCAGAAAGACGATCTCTGAACGTACCAGAGTGCTGGCCAAGGGGAACGAAGAGTTATGATGTCGCAGAGGAAATATTTGCCAAGACACATATCCAGAAAGACGTCTTCACCGGTGGTAAGGAGACCGAAGCCGGTATGAGCATGTAGAGAATACTCAAGAACTTGGTATGTGAGTTTCATCAAGAGGCCTGCCAGTTGTTCGCGGAACTTGTGGTGTTAGAGGGAAAAGCTGTCCAGGACCCGGCAGTGACGATGAGCATCACCACAGCCAGTCTGCGCAGAAGAAGCTGATGATCTCTCAGAGAGACTCGAATGAAAGCACACCAAGTTCACAGACATGCAGTATACTCCTATGCATGCGTGTAATGACGGTGGACGGCAAAGACGGTAGCAGCCAGGACTCCAGGAAACTGCCAAGGAGCGACCAGCATGCCAGAAAACGCCATGAGCTCGCACAGCATACTCATTTGCCTGATCGGTATAGCTGGCGAGATATCTTGCACTCCCGTTGGCACTTTATATTGACATGAGGAAAATCCGACCACTGGCGGAATTTCAGAAAGAGTCCAGAACGAGCGGCACCATACGAGCAAGCATGGTAAGGCTGTCCATCAGCTTACGCTACGACAGCCTCATAACACAGGAGAGGTGTTGCCATTAGGTCCGAACGATATGGTTACCAGAATGAGCACGGCGCAAAGCGACATGGGCTGGGGCTGATCGGAAGCATGCTCTAGACACGAGGCACCACGACAGCTTGGTCATTTATTCAACTATCGAATGTTCTTCGTGTCTTGTGGATGTTTCTGCGGGTCCGGAAGCCAGTCGGGAGTACAAGGTGAATTTGGGATTCGCTGAGATCGTGTATCCTTGCTGATA
This sequence comes from Cercospora zeina, assembly GCA_022702355.1. Taxonomy (NCBI): domain Eukaryota; kingdom Fungi; phylum Ascomycota; class Dothideomycetes; order Mycosphaerellales; family Mycosphaerellaceae; genus Cercospora; species Cercospora zeina. The sequence goes on from JAKLWX010000005.1 coordinate 5,138,586, forward strand.
TTGAGTACAATTACCATAGCGAGCAACGATGCGACCATCAGCGAAAGCAGAATGTGCCTTTTCAATTCCAAATCAAGTGGGCGGTGGATCCAGATGCAAATGTTCGATTTGGAGCATGTCTGGTTGCTTCGGATCTCCCTTTTGTTTGCTCTTCAAACGAATGTGGCACTGGAATACTATGGCATGCTGCAGTACCCTAGCAGTACTTCGAGCTTCTTGACCTTCGGACTCCATTGCCTCATCATCATTTGCGGCAAGAGCCCGAGGAGCGGCCAAATTACCGGTGGCAGAGCGGCTGCGCAGGCAAATACTATCTCGAGATCCACAGCTTTTTCTCTGCCGGCTTCATTAATGATGAAGTTTGTTCTCGTGGCATTCTGCCATTCTCACTTGAGTGCACGCTGGGCCCGGGATACAAATGCAATTTGTGCAGGCCAATGGCACGACCAAACGAGATATCGCGCTCAGAAGGCCTCAGATGGGAGCAGCGTGTTGTTGGTGTATGGGAGAGGTGCCCTGATTTGAGCCGTTCGTCTGAGGCAGTAGCAACGACTGCAGAATCCGCTCCCGCTTCTCTCTCTCCTCAAGTCGCTTTACTCTGAAGGCTCCGTAGCTATCCTTGCCAGGCTCATCATCCTGCCAAGCGTATGTATCGACCAAGCTTCAACACAAGCTCGACAGCCCTTGGACGCGAATCGCATTAGCAGTGCGCTCTACTCCATGGAGGATTTATAGTTTGGCGCAGTCTGTAGACTCATTCCCAGATTGTTTCAAGAACCATAAAGGGCAACAATACATCCTCGAATGCGCTCCGCTCTGCCTTACGAACAGTAAGTGGCGTTCCTTCGTTCTTCGTTTGAACTTGCGCCTACACGCCGAGGCGGGAATGCTCCGTTTGCGCCGTGTATAGCATTCGTTTAGTCAAAGTGGCGCGCTGACCGAAATCACAGAGGCGCTCTCAAGTAAACCGTGAAGGCTTGTCGCTAAAGAAGCGATCGCGATGTGGAGAGATTTTCGGCCGGTACGTCTTTGACCCAAGATCCGTCAAGACAAAGAAGTTCAATCGCTTGCACTGCTGTCCACTCACGATCCGTGGTGTCGAATCCCGTGCAGTGTATTCTCGCAGAAAAGTGCTATCTACCGATCGGAGCAGTGCGCAGGAGTCGAACACCAGCAGTCATGCCTTCCACTGACCTCCAAGGTCTCACAGGCCTACAGCTCCACTCGAAGCCAATGATATTGAGATGTTCAGAGCATCCGGCTTGCAGGCAACAGACTGCCTGATGTTGGTGCGAGCCCGCCGAGTGAAACTTCTGGTACAAAAGCTGCAGATCCGAGAGATCGCGGCGAATGGTGGAAACCAGACCATTCTGCGTGGGGAGGATTGGCATTACCGACCTATGAGCCTTAGAAACCAGGACGCTATTGTTGGATCGACTACGCCGACGAGATGGAGGATGACACTCTGGACATCGAGCATGTGAACTATGGAAGGACCAGAGGCTCCCAATGCCGGTTGCAGCTGGTAAGGCATGCCGCGGACTAGACTCGTGATGCATCTACACATTTCCATACAGGGTAGCCCCAGGATTGCTCACGGCTGCCCAGAGAGGCAAAGTTTGGTGAAGATTGACCTTGTGCGAGAGGCTGTCTATCCCATAGTTCATGGATCGGGACCGATGGTGCGGTACCAGGCCGCTCAGTAACTATCATTGCAGGCTCACGCGTACTTCCAGAACACTCAGCTGTCTGATACGCGTCTCTTCCACTTCTTTTGTGCCATCCTCATTACACCGCTCTTCGCGTTTGACGACTCTGGAGCAAGACCGTGTTGATGGTTCTGCATTGTCTCCAGCCACCCCTTCCACATCCACATTGCTGTCATCATGAGCAAATGCCTCCTTCTCATCTTCCTGGTAGCTCACATCGTCCACGGCACTCACAGTTCCAGTCTGCAGAGTGACTTGGTACTCTTCCCTCTGCTGGAACCACAGACCGAGCTCCATGACCTTGCTGATGGCTTTTCCCGTGCCCTTCAAGATAACCTGCTCCTGATCACCAGCCTTCGCCTTCGCACTTTCGAGCTCCTTCGCGATACCCAGGATCTCGTCTGCCTCGCGCTCCGACCTGCGCTTTGCCTTTTGCGAATCCTTGCTCCGTTGGGTAGCAGATTGGACCTGTCGCTTGTCGCTGAGACGCAACAGCTTCTCGACGCGCTTCACAGCAGACATGAACGGCGTCTTAGTCGACACGTAGATCACTTTCTGTTGCGACGAGCCGGCGTACGGAGACGGAAGTGCTGGATGGAGGAGAGGTCGCTTTGTGACTTTGGCATCTGGTGGCAGAGGTGGCAGCTTCGCACCGGCATCCCGACGACGACGCGAGCGTTTGCTGATCCGGCCGGCGAGCACCTTTTCCGCCATGGTGTTGTTTTCACATTCTGCGCGACGCGTTGGTCAAGAAGTGAAGGTCGCGAAGCCTCCGATCGTGCTTGCCAAGCAAGAACATACGCGGGATCAACCCTAACTTAGTTAACGCGATGTAAGCATCGCTTCTCATCATCACACCTGCACTCCGTTCTCGACTCCTCACTTCCCAGTGCAACCCTGCCAGCAGCAGGTTGCATTGCTGATCGCTTGCATTCATCAAGCTCCCAGTCTGCTTTCATGCAGCGACTGCACTCCCACTCCGATGATCATGCGCTCCCGGCCGCTCCAGATTGCTTCTGCGTGGACTTCCGACTTTTGCCAGCGATGAAGAACCACGGAGTAATCATCTCCTGTGATCTAGGTCTTCTTTCTGCAACAAGAGCACATGATACACGCGCACTGTCAGCCACCTTACGGTTGACGCGAGCTGTCCACAACGCCCGATCTCTATACTGCAAAATGCGGCATGCGGAGGTTCCGAGCTCAGCGTGTACATTGGTGGAAAGGATTTGCCCGAGCCGCGATTCGCTGACTCGCTGAAGTACCTTCCAAAACGTGTCACGCGTACAAGGCTTTTCGTTTGCCATGCCATGCCGGCGGGTCTTGAAAGGGTCATCCGGCAACTGGAGAACCACAGGTTGCAGAGTCTACCTGTACTAACATCGTTTCCCCAGATAGATCTGCATTCTTCCTCCAACGAGAAGCAATATCAAGCTATGGGCAGACCCACATCTTCACGATCTTGGTGGTACTTAGTGACACCATCACAAGCTTATGCACCTCTTCATTTGCAGGCCTAAGGTTTGGTTATATTGCTATTCACCGTGTCTCGTGGCTTGAGTAGAACTGTGCCGAACGAGCGCATGGAGCCACCCCACACACACGGCAGATACGAAGCGCATTTGGCGACCTCACCTTGGTGCATGCTTGGTACTGGAAAGGACGGCATCTATGTTGCAAATTCTCCGGATCATGCGAAGATGTACAAGCATGACAGTCACGGCCTTGCCTGGCCATGGTAATAAATAGAGAGCCGAGCTCAGTCGGAGACGACTGGCGCACTGCCCTACTTCATTTATTCGAGACACTGCTACCATTGCCATCATGCTGTCCCGACCTAACTTGAAGCTGGCTCTGAGCCTTGCTGCGACAGGTTCTCTTGTGCACGCTGGACCTTGTGATATCTACGCCTCTGGGAACACTCCATGTGTTGCAGCACACAGCACTACGAGAGCTCTCTACAACTCCTACAATGGCCCTCTTTACCAGATCTCACGCGCCTCCGATGGCAAAACCACTGACATCTTGCCCGTCTCCGCGGGTGGTGTAGCCAATTCAGGTGCTCAAGACAGCTTCTGTGCCAACACGACCTGCCTCATTACCATTCTATACGACCAGTCCGGCCGCAGCAACCATCTCACACAGGCTCCTCCGGGCGGTGCTGCGAGCGGCACAGAGGCAGGTGGCTATGATCAGCTCGCAAGTGCGATTGGTGCGCCGGTGACACTCAATGGGAAAAAAGCATATGGCGTCTTCGTCTCCCCCGGCACGGGATACAGAATCACGAAGGGCAGCGGCGTTGCCACTGGTGATCAGCCTGAAGGCATGTACGCTGTCCTCGATGGTACGCACTACAATGGTGCTTGTTGCTTCGACTATGGCAATGCCGAGACCAGCAGCACCGATACCGGTAACGGCCACATGGAGGCTATCTATTACGGCACCGAAACCTTTTGGGGCACAGGTGCTGGATCCGGTCCATGGCTCATGGCAGATCTCGAGAATGGACTCTTCTCAGGTGCAAATGTCAAGAACAACCCCGCAGATCCCACAATCACCGACCGCTTCTTCACTGCGCTTGTCAAAGGTCAGTCCAACAATTGGGCACTGCGCGGAGCCAATGCCGCGTCCGGCGGGGTGTCGACTTTTTACAATGGCAAGCGACCCAACGCGGATGGCTACAATCCAATGAGCAAGGAGGGATCCATTCTCCTTGGCATCGGCGGTGATAATAGTAACAGTGCGCAAGGGACCTTCTATGAGGGCGTGATGACTTCTGGTTTCCCAAGCGATGCCACTGAGAACGCTGTGCAAGCCAACATTGTGGCAGCCAAGTACGCGACCACTTCACTGAGCAGTGGCCCAGCATTGAACTCTGGATCTACTGTCACTTTTCGCGCTACTACTCCAGGCTACACCACACGCTATCTTGCTCATAGCGGCTCGACCGTGAACACACAAGTCATCACATCGTCGAGCAGTACCGCTGCACAGAATGCAGCGAAGTGGACTGTGCGGGCGCCACTTGCAAGTCAAGCCACAGGTTGCTTCTCGTTCGAGTCTGTAGACTCGCCCGGAAGCTTCGTTCGTCATTACAACTATGTGCTTCAGGTCCAATCCAATGACGGAAGCAAGCAGTTTGCAGAGGATTCCACTTTCTGCGGTCAAGTTGGGCTTAACGGTCAAGGCAATACTATCCGCGCGTGGGGCTACCCTACAAGATTCTTCCGCCACTTCAATAATGTCGGCTATGTTGCGAGGAATGGTGGGCCACAGAATTATGATACTACTAGCTCTTTCAACAATGATGCTAGCTTTGTGGTTGGCAGCGGCTTCTCGTAAATGCGATTTGCCAATTAGTGGGGGAGATAGTTTCAGCGTTTCTGTATGTAGTTTCATTGATGTATTCGATTAGTATGAACTTCCATGAATTGATTACTGATTTTCTATGCGATGTCTTTGTGATGCAGTACTCTATACCCTTCGGATCTCGGCCCGAACAGCCAGCTGAGATGAAGCTTTGCACACCCACAACTTCCCGTCCAAGTCTTGCAGGTCTTGCTCACCATGACTATTCTCCGCCACCTTCATCTCCCCCAAATAATCTCATACCAACACGCCGCCGAGCTCCAGCATCGACTTGTCGCCAACCTTCTCGCCCACAAAGCAGACGCGAAAAATGTCGCTCCGCCACCTCCCACCATCCTCACGGCCGAGTTCCATCCAGTCTATACTTGTGGCCGACGCGAAATCGGTACCGTGAGCGCAAGTCAGCGCGAGTTCCTCACACAAGCAACACCTTGGGGCAAAGCCGACTTTGCAGAAGCCCTACGAGGGGGCCAGACAACTTTCCACGGCCCGGGACAGCTCGTAGCCTATCCCATCATCGACCTACGCCAACACGGCCTCACACCTCGATGCTACGTCCGTCTTTTGGAGAACACGGTCATAGACGTCTGCAAAGAGTATGGTGTGCAGACTAGGACTACAGAACATCCTGGCGTCTGGGTGAACGCGGACGAGAAGATTTGTGCTGCGGGCGTGCATTTGAGACGGCATGTTAGTAGTCATGGTATTGGGTTGAATTTGGATACGGAATTGGGCTGGTTTGAGCGCGTTGTGGCGTGTGGGCTTGAGGGAAAGAGCACGACGAGTTTGCGGGAGCAGACTGGGAGAGAGGAGTGGGATGTTGGTGATGTGGGTCGGCTGTTCGTAAGGCATTTTGGGAAGAGGTTGGGGAATGTTGAACTTCCTGCTGTGGATATCACTGAGGATGATGTTGACTGAGGGGATGTCCTTGCGCACAGCGTGTTGCCATTCAATGGTATGCTGCTTTGCGGAATCGCAGGCTGATTAAGCTAGTTCCGCAGCTGGCATTGATGATGTGCAGAAGGAGTGACGAACCACGACTCAGACTGCATCCTGCGATCCTACCATCTGGCATTCGGAGCCTCTCTTGACTGCTTTCTGGAACTCCATGGCTTAGCTCAATCTACCGTTTGCTGGAGCTCGATCGCAAAGCAACGCACTTGGCAGTAACATCCGACGTCTGTTCTTTCAGGCGACTTCTCAGAAAACGGCTCAGGAGGCTGCGAGTCTGCGCTCCAAGCAGACCTCTGTTGGATTCCTACCCGCAGGCCACTGTCGTTTGGCGCCTTCAAATGGATCGGACGACAAATCGCTAGCTGGACAATTCTTGGCGTCGGAGGATTCTCAATTCACTCGGGCGATTTACGACTCTGCAGCTTGGTACCTCGTCTCCGATGCGCAATCCATTTCGAGTCTACGATCTGCAACGCTTGCACATTGAGCGCGTCACCATCATCCTCCCAACGAGGATTCTCGATCATCAAGCTTTCCACGAAATGACCCGCAAGGCTTGTTTATTGTGCCAAGCCATCTGTGGACAGTGCAGTAGACTTCGCGAGTACAGATTCCAACATGGCTGGAGCCGAAATTTCGCTGGATGCTGAGCGACATTGCCTGTGTGCAAGTCGATCGACACGATGATTGGTGCGCTTCCGCGACGAGTGTACTTTTCACCGCCGCTAGCAGACTAGTGCCTAGACCAAGACTAGTCGTCTGTGATCCAATCGTGCGATATCACATCGTCTTTGTACGGAGATGCAGCGCGTGAGACAGTTCTCACGACACTTCAAGATCATAGCAACTAAGACAACGACTCCAGATGGCTCGTAGAAATGCGGCAACCGTTAGGGTTTAAATTTCCCTCAGATAGCCAAGATGCTGTATTCTCGGCCATTGTGCTCATGAAATGACGACCGGAATAGTCTACTGCCCGGCCTCATAGTGGGAGATCTTCACTGACGCACGGTGCAAAAGTGTCGAAGTCCGCGTCCGATATACAGGTATTTTCTGCTATAAGAGGGATTATGAGAACAGCTTTGGCTAATCGCGAGTTCCGCGGAAAACCTTGCTCGCTGCATCTGCCTCTCTCCTTCTGCAGGGACTGAATGCACCACGTTCCTGAGCAAGCTGATCTCGTCGCCTCTGATCACCGTGCTCGCCTTTATCGTCCTTGCACCTTTGCTTCTGGCTGTTCCAACAATGCGACCCTCATGAGCGTGCCAGGACGAGAAAGCTTTGTGTCCGCCGTTTCACGGCTGCGTATCTGAGAGCGAGTGGGAAGACATGGTTCGGAACAAAACAGCAAAAGCCGTGGATGGAATGGCCACGGAAGCTCTCAGCGCTGGAGGCGTATGCAATGTGCGACGCTCTTGGCTAGTGATGTCGTGAGCGAGTTGATGTTTGGCGAGGCACTTGGGGGCCTGGAGACGCAAAAGGTATGCTAGTTCGATCGACGTGCATACAGAAAACACTGATCACGATCAGATGCACGCCTTCTTCCACAAGGTGCACTTCTCGAATTTGGCATCGCCGATTTCATACCACCTGCCTCTGTTCTACGCAGTCCTCAGCCGAATGCCCATACCTGCTGTAACAAGCTTCTTCAATGTCTGAAGAGCTCTACTCGCAACTCTTCAATCACATACAGGAACAGCCTCAGCAATGCTTCGCACAAGAACGTTGTCTCCTGCTTCCTGGCCAAAGCCGCAGAAGATGACGAAAGCCTTACTCTTGTGCAAGTCACCGTAGAAGCCGGGTCGTTTATCATCGCCGGTAGCGAGACCGCCTCAGAATCTTTGACCTATCCCGCCTGGGCCGTGCTCAAGCATCCCGAAACGCGACAAGCATTAGACCAACAACTCGCTACCGTAGCTATTCAGTCCAATGACGCTGAGCTGCAGCAACTCCCCGTCCTCAATGCTATCATCGAGGAACCCTTCGTCTTTACGCTGCCATCCCAATGCCGCAGCCTCGAATCGTGCCGAAAAGCGGTGCTACTCTCGAAGGACATCTCTTGCCGGAGGGGACTGTCGTCAACACTACGCCTTGGGTATCACATCGGGATCCTGCTATCTTTCCGGGCCCTGAGAGGTACCTTCATCACCCACTTGCACTACCAGGATCTCACACTGACTGGCCAACCAGATTCGATTACCGCCGTTGGCTATCCGACGGCCCAGCGACACTTTCTCCAGTGGTGGCCTTTTGGTGCTGGCAGCCGAACATGTATCGGTCAGCATCTGCCTATGATGAAGATGAGACTTGCTACTATGCTGTTCTTCAAGAGGTTTGCTGGCGCCAGGTTGGCGCCGGAAACAAGTGATGCTAGCATGGTAATGAATTACTATGTGGTCATTTCGCCGAGGAGTGGGCAGATGAAGATGGGGTTTTTGGGTGTGACGGGACTATGAAATTGACAGAATGGTTGGCTGAAGGCAACAGGCTTTGCCAAAGTTCTCTCTCGTCGTCTTTGAGAATCAACTTCCGGCCGTAACCAAAAGAACCTTGCTTTGTGCAGCTTTCTGGTCGGAACGTTCTGACTTACACAGCAGATTCTCACTCTTTTCCCGCTGGAACAACACCAAAACCTCCTTGCTCCTGTTTGTACTTGATTGTTGACGGCAGCTCGACCAATCTATACTGCGCAAAAGAAGCAAGATGTCACTGACGTGCTACTACATGCTGTAGCATCTGCAGCAGCGTGGTGGCTCCGGAATCGGATTCAGGATTTGAGGTTGCTTCCTGCCTGTTCCTCTGCCATCACCTTTTCTCGTCCCCTCCGAGACTTCCTTCCTTCCGCGATTTCCTTCTCCTACAATCCAAGACTCCTTGTCCCTCGACGAACGACCTCTATTCACGCTAAACCGAAGACAAGTTGCTCCCTTTCGCGGCTCTGACTCCACGACATCGCCGTAAAATCCGAATTATGATGGCCTCCGACACAGCTTTATCCGTGGGCCAGCACGATGTAGAGCAAGCGCCAGTCTTGTCACCATTCTCATCACTCCCACGAGAAATGCTCGAAATCATCATCGATCATGTCACCTTGCTGGATCTATGCAATCTCCGGTGCGTCAGCCATGAGCTACTTCACATGATCCAGCCCTCCTTTGCCAGACGCGCCTTCGAGAATGTTGGCGTCATCGCGTGCGACGAGGGAGGGCTCGAGAAGGCATGCATCATTGCAAAACATCTGACGGACGGCGATGCGATCCGCCACATCTTGATCTATACGGATCAATGTTGCGCACGCGACCCGGATTGGGCCGGTTTCAAGTCACGACATCCTGATGCCCTTCGAAGTTCCGCACAGGATGCGTGTTGCCTCCGACAGACAGCTATGCGAAGCTCAGGCGTCGACCTAGAACTCTTGTCCCAACTCTTCTCGCTGCTCAAGGCGCATGGTAAAGTGAAGAGCGTCACCGTTACATGCTTTGCTGTGACGGAACCGTTCTCCAGGGGCCAAGGACTGATTCTTGGGTGCGAGTTTGCATTCCACAGCTTCACGCGTGTCACTGGTAGACCAATGCGGTGCATCGAAGTTATCTTTCGGGCTATTATCAACAGTACAGTCATCGAGGTTGCCGAGCTCAGCATAAATGACCCAACGGCCGGTGACCTTGCAGAGATACTTCCAGAACCTGCCTGCTATATTCCCTGTATTCAAGAAGATCCTCGAGACTTTGTCAAAGCTCCGCATCGATGCTATTGGGAACATGGTCCCGATTAGCAGTACATTCACTGCGGACCATGTCCTCTCTGCAATCAAAACGGCACCAAAACTTGAGTACCTACACGTCGATGCAAGGACCATTAGACATACACAATCGATGCATCGGTTCTTCGAAGATCTGTTCTGGGCAGCGCTTCCAGCGCTCAACACTCTGATCCTCGAGAATGGTCTCATGGATATGGCGGAGCTGGCAGATATATTGAGCGCACAGAGCAAGCTCCGTACCCTGGAACTTCGCCGTTGTTACTTAGTGTATAGCAAAGGACTCATTGAGAGGGGAGAAAGCAAAAGGGCGGCCCTTGCGAGACTTCTCCCTCTTCTAACACATATTGCGATGGACCAAACTACTGGAGACGAGCTCTTTGACTCGAAAGAAGAAGCGTTGCATGCTGCTGAGTCGCATCGATCGGGAAGACTTGCAGCTGCAAACGCTGATAGCTATGGGGAAATGGCCTTGGAGGACTTCCGACTGCAGCTAGCGGCGCTCGAAAGGAGGAATCGACACGAACTTTTATCGCGCAAACATCTCACACGATCGGATTCCTCATGGACGATGAAGGAGGCCCTCAACAAGCAATCAGTATAGCTGATAACAGTGAGTTGGTACCCACAATTCGCGCAATATACCTGTACACCGATCGCATCAGCCCGATGTCCGCCGACTTCGTCGTCTACGAGGCCAGCGAATCCCTCCGTGACGAACAAAAGCATTCCCGATGGTCGCTCAACGTTTCCTTGAAATGGACCACTCTTCTCTCGATCTTGCGTAGAGACGGACATGTTCAGAGGGTGTACCTAGTCGATCTCGCGGACGCGAGGCGGGGATCCAGACCTGTCCTCGGCTCGACCTATCCATACTACTACAACATCTTGAAGAGCTTCTTCCGCGACAATATTTACAGCGACCGCAGCATTTTCGTTCTCCTCGAGGACTCTCAGCCTCAGCGGCATTCAGCTGCGTGAACTCTACCTCACTAACTCGAAGAATTGCATGATAGGCATGTATGATGGACAGATATAGTGGGCCGGCAGGCAGACTGCAGAAATGTTCTTGTTCGGGGAAAGCTACATAGCCCACTTCGACAGATCCGTAACGAGATCGTTCTATTTCGTCATCATGAACAGAAAAGAGAAGAGGTATCTAACCCAACGCACCTCGCTATGCCAATACCAAAAACACCAAATACCACATGCGATGAACAATTCCAGTATAAAATCTCGCTTTCGCCTCCCATATACATCGACAAAAATCAGAAGAAGAAAGGAAAAAAAAAACACCCACATCAAAACTTCTCCATAAAATTCTTCTTCACAGTCCACATCCTCGCCCTCTTCCCATAGATATACATGGGAATCGTCGTCAACATACAAGCCAACTGGATTCCACCAATGGAAACAAAGACATCTTTACTTCCCTCGCCATCCAACCAATGATTGAAAAACAAACTAAACACCAAACCGTGAAAGATGTTTTTGCTAAAATTCAGCGTCACGAGCGCTTCGCCGGCGTATTGGCGGTACGAGTCGACGGCGAAAGTGATGCTGGTGGTGGATCCGAGGGAGCAGCCAAAGGAGATGAAGCCGAAGAAGATGGTGGGTACGATCCAGGCGTCTTTTTCGTGGGCGGACCAGCCGTAGCCCATGAGGCCGATGGTGGTGGTGAGGGCGATCGGGATGGCCATGATGAGGCGGAATTCGGGTTCGTAGATGCCGCCGTTGCGGCGGGAGAGCCAGCGGACGATGATGTCGGAGACTTTTCCTGCTACGGCTGTGCCGAGGATGCCGCCGACGAAAGGGGAAATGTAGACGAGACCGGCTTGGAGGGCGGTGAAATTGTATGTATCTCTGGTCATGTAGATTTTGCTGATGGATTCCGAAAGGACGATGAGCCAGCCGATGGACAGGGAATAGACCAAGGCAGACCACAAAATGCTTGGGTAGGCGAAGAGAATGAATGGGCGGATCATGACACGTAGCCACGAGGAGTCGGACAATCTGCCAGAGTAGGGGCTGAGCGACTGCAGCCAGGTCTTAGGTGGCTGGGCAGCAACTTGCTTTGTGTATTCGTTTCGAGGATCGGGAGCTGCAAAGTCTCGCGTCCTCGGCGTGAAGACTTGGGCTTCGGCATCGGCATTGTCGGCGGGAGGGAGGCTGAAGTAGTCCTCGTGTGGCACATTGGCTGGTTGTGGTGTGGATGGGATCGTCTCCTTGTTCATCTCATCCGACAGGGAATTCTCTTGCGATGTCCCATGGCTGCCCTTCTCATTGTCCAATGCGTCGTTTTCAAAATGTGCAACAGGTCTCTTCTCGCCGTCGGCTGGAACATGCTTGGGCTTGGGAGGAGGTGCTTCCGACCGCGCCAACTCAGGGCTTGGAAGATTCGATCGAATCATGGACCGCGAAATGCTACGAACGCTTCTCAAAGGATGTCTGTGCTTGTGAGGAACTGGCGTGCGATCCCAAAACGTCTCCGGAACTAAGAAGAAGAGCAGAAACCAGGCGAAACCGACGACGATGGCAACCATCCAGAATGCCCACCTCCAGCCCAAGCTTTGAATAATGGCAGCGCTCACCAACGGCACCAAATTCTTGCCACCGAGGAGGAGAAGTGTGTAGATGCCCAAACGATAGGCTTTTTCATGCAAAAAGTAGATTTCGGCCACCGTGGCGGATGGCAAGCACTCGACAGAGCTCACGGCGATGCCTTGAAAGATGCGCGCTGCCACCAGGCTGCCAAAATTGGGCGACTTGGCACACCAGATGGAGGTGAGCACGAAGCAGATGGCGGCGACCAGGTAGACGGGGCGCTTGCCGAACAGGATGGCAGTCGGACTGAGCACGACGCTCCCGAGCCCCAGTCCCATCATGTACAGCCCCGTGGTGAGGGCGACCCGGGGCTCGGAGACGCCGAACTGCTCGGACACGTCGTGGAAGCCGGCGGCGAGGATGGGTGTCATTCCACCGCCCACCATGCAATAGAAGCCGAGCGAGAGCAGGGCAGCATCTCGCCGCCACGTGGCCCAATTCAGCGGGTCGTTCAGGCTGTCGTCGGGCTGTGGCTCCAGCACAATCTTGCCGTCTGGCGTCTTTTTCTTGTCGGGGAGGTGCCAGCGCACGCGGTGGGCCGAGCTCGACCTCGATCTCGGACGCGAGACGGACGCGGGGCGCGGCGCCTGGGGAAAGGACGAGGCAGAGGTGCGCGCCGGGGCATTTCGCATGCCCAGCGGGGCGTTGTATTCGGAGGCCTTGCTGAGCAGGAGGACGGAGCCGGGCACCTCGGTCGTGTCGGCGTCGAGGATGCCCATGTGCCATCGGCGGCGGGGGGGCGGCGCGTCTGCCATGGCGTGTCGGAGGAGGAGGAGGAGGAGGAGGAGGAGGAGGAGGAGGAGGAGGAGGAGGAGGAGGAGGAGGAGGAGGAGGAGGAGGGCGGGGGATCTATGTTAGCAGAGGAGGAGTGCACGGGAAGCGGGCATGGCGAAGGAGACAGTTATACGAGACGACCACAGACTTGACCATGTGAGAGAGTGTCCGGGGCAATCCTGCTGCTCATCGCATCAAGCGCAACGTGGTCGGTATACACGGCGCGCTTTGCGAGTCGCGGTCGTCGGGGTCGTGTGGAGGCAGCGCGCTGCAGATGACAATGACGACGGTCGCGCAAGGTTGCTCGCTGGCCCGCAGCTCTTCCGCCGCGCCGCGCTGACAGCAACACACCCTCGGCGCGCGACAACCAGCAACATCCATCCGGGTGATCGCGCGGGTGAGACGGGCTAGCAACTAGAGCGGCCATCTCATTCACCTCCTGCGGGGATCGAGCTCTGTTCATCTCGTGAGCTGCTGCAGCTGGCTGGTGGTTCCGTTCCCATCCCATGTCCATCGATCACGCGCTGCACCATGCCGACAATTGATACCAACATGCTAGTCCTGACCATGGCGATGACATCGGACATATGTGTGTACCTCCTATGCGCCCACCGCATTCGCCCATCGTATCGTCTCCACCCCATCCATACATACCCACAAGCGCATCCATTAATCCTTTCGACCCACACTCCGCACACACCCTAACCCATACTTCTTTACCCCATCCCATCCTGAAACAATCCCCCGTGATGCAGTCTGCAGAATGACCCGCTTCCATACACTACGCACTGCTCCAACTTCTTGCGACTTCTTTCGCAAAGAAACAATTGATGCAGCACGCCAGGCATCTCTCTTTTCTCCTACGCAAGAACAAAGAAGAAGAACGAGAATACCTGAAACGTACCGGACCTCGCCAGATCTATCTGTTGCTTATCTACACCCAGGTTCTGAACACATGAGCTGCCCGACTGGTGAAGAATCACAAACCAGCGGAAGCAGAAGAAGAAAAGAAAAGAAGAAAAAAACGAAGAAAACTTCCGACTCGCGAATCCCAACCATCCAACCATCCGGCAACCCGATGGGCTATCTGTCCTTTTTTGCTTCTTTCTCTTCCTCTTTCTCTTTCTTTGGTACAGTGTACCTGCAAGTCAGTAAAAGAGAAGAGAAAGAAAAAAAAATCAGTTGGGCAGTACCACACACGGGTCCCCGTCTCCTATCTCCGTCGGAGAAGAATATTCTCTGTCCTGCAAATCAAGTAGTCAACTGTTTCTCATCAAAAACCTTTTTTTCCTCTCTGGAACTTACCGTGCTTTGCAAGTGCATTTGGGCGCTACCATATGCAGTAGTAGAAATATTCCTAAAAATGGTATATATATATATATACCCCAGAAAAAAAAAGTCAGCAAAAAATGTTCTTCGTGAGGGATGGGGCTTACCTTTTTCTGTTCTGTTCTGTTCTGTTCTGTTCTGTTCCAGAAAGTAGAACCCTCACCTAGAAACAACTCGTCAGTAGTATTCTTCTGCATGGGAGGGGCTTACCTGGGAATTTTTCTCTCTCTTTCCCTCTCGTCCTTGATGAGTGGAAAAGTGTTTTGGGAATTTTTTTGGGGTGTTGTTGTAGATCAGATGGCTGGCGAGCGTCTTGGGGAAGAAAAGGAAAGGATATCGTGTTGGAGGTAGTTTATGTATAGTGACTGCTGAGAGGGAGGGTGGGAGAAGGGGAACAAAGGGTGTAGTTTTAGATCGCAGACAAAGAGAGACGAGACAAGGCGGATTTATGGCTTGTTGAAGGGTATCAAAATCGAACTTGCATGTTTTGTTGCCTTTGTGTCTCAGTCGTTCTTTGATATGTTGGTTGGCATTAAAGAGTCGTCGAGGCATGTTTTGCATTGTTTACAAAGGTCGGCTTAGATTTGGGGGGAAGGTCTTTGATGGACAGAGACATTGTTCACGGGGACAAAGCGGTTGCCGCCGCTGATCCAAGAACGGTAGATGCCGAGGAGACTGGCTGAGAGAGCAGTGACTATACGCTGCTTGAGGGTTGGTGACACACTGCCAACGCCACCGAAGAGGTTTGCTGGGACACGAGAGCAGAAGCATAGCTAATGCCAAGGATCTACAAATCATGAAATCTCACCCATGCACACAACAAGTCTCAGTGAGTTGTGACTTTCACGAACAAAAAAAAAGTCTTCGTCAGTGTTCAATCCATATAATTATATCTCATCCACATCACAACACTTCACGACTTTCCACAAATCGCATCACATCGGATCGCATCGCATCACGGATCTCCCACCCACCCGCCATCAACCACATAACTGCTCCCCGTCACCGCACTCGAATCCTCACTCCCCAACCATAAAACACACCTCGCCACCTCATCCGGCTCCAAAACCCTCTTCAAACTCTGCTGCTCCAGCGTCAACCTCTCATACTCCTCGGTCAAAACCTCCCTCCTCTGCCGCTCCGTCGCAATACTCCCCGGCATGATCGAATTCACCCGAATGCCATCCTTGCCAAACTCTTTCGCGTGCGTGCGCGTCAGCCCGAGCACGGCAGCTTTGCACGCAGTATACACTGGAAGGCCCGTGGCTGGGATGCGCCAGGTGATGGAGCCCATGTTGATGATGGAGCCACCCCCGGCGGCTTTCATCGCTGGGGCGAAGTATTGGGTCAGGAAGAACTGATGTCGCAGGTTGACGTCGATGCCGAATTGCCAGGCATCTTCCGTGACTTCGAAAGTGCCCGCGCGAGCTGCTCCGCCTGCCGACGCGGCGTTGTTGACGAGGATGTCGACGTGGCCGTACTTGTGCAGGATTTCTTCCGATATGGATTTGAGGGCTTTGAGGTCCGAGACATCGCATTGGTAGAATGCGGGCAGCGGGGAAGCTCCTTCGGATTTGAGTGTTTCGGTGAGCTTGATGGCTGAGCTTTCGGATATGTCGAGGATGAGGACTTGGGAGCCTTGGTGGGAGAATTGCGAGGTTGCGGCTGCGCCGATGCCTTCGGCTCCGCCGGTTATGAGGACCGTTTTGTTGCGGAGGGATGGGTATTGGGCGAATTTGGCGTGAGGGTTCTTGGATGTAGTGGGATCTGAGCTTGCCATGACTTCTTTGGCGATTTGGAGTGGTATGGAGACGATGGATGGCCTTGTGATGCGGATTTCTGGGGTGAAGGGTTCGGGGTTGGTGGCCATGGAATGAACGTCAAGAGGAGAATGAGTTCAGGAAGTCATGCTAGGAGAGAGGAAATCTTGTGCTGATGAAGGTTGCTGCTGGGGTTGTCTAGACGTGTTGTCGGCTCATGCTTAGCTGGGCCCGAGTGTGGAGGCCGGTGGAGACTCTGGAGAGCTTGGAGCTTGCAACCAGTCGCCTGAACTGCGGCGCACAATTTGGGATTTCGCCGAACATAAGCAGGGTGTTGCGGCGACGTCAGATGTCAGGTCTGGACAACATGATATTTTCATAGCATCGAGCCACAGTGTCATCCTCGATCTTGGGTCGAAGCTGCGATCGAGATGCACGGCTGACAAAGCGTGTTGCTTCATGGGCTGTAGCAGGATCGTCGGCGTGTCATCCAGAGGTGTACGGTACACCTCGTTGGTCTTTTCTCGTTTCTCTTGCCTTGGCTTGCTGTGGCACATGTGTCAGGTATGAGGGAGTCCGTCGAAAACCTCGGATTTATCAATGAATGCAGCAATTTTAACGCGAGATCTCTTCCAGATGTGAATGCACTTTCGCAATTGTGTGGATATCGTCCTCTGAACTCCAAGCCCCTCAAATTCCCAAGCTTGCCACCTAATCTTCGCACAACATCCTTATCAAACCCCCAGCATAGCTTTCAAGCTGCTCTCAACACCTCGCAACCATCGTCCCTTCTCTTCCAACTCGTCAGCGCCCCCTCCTCCACCCTCTCGTCTACTTCTCGCATCTTTCGCTTCCTCCACAGCCTTGATCTTTCGCATTTGTATAGGTGCCAACTCATCTTGCAATCTCTGCACCTCAGCCTTCTTCGCAGGAAGAGCAGCCTGCAGCCTCGCAATCTCGAGATCCAAACTCTGCGATTCTTGCTCTCGTTGTCGCAGGAGATCCAGAGTGGGATGAAGAGGCAGCGACATCTCAGCATCTTCAGACTTGGGTTCTTGCTTCTCTTTCAATCTCTGTATAGTCTCTTCCAGCTCTGCAATCTGCTTCGGTAGACTCTCCAGCTGAGCAGTCTGAAGTTGCACCTGCTCATATCGCTGCGAAAGGGAGCGTCCTTGCGCTTCGAGATCGCCAATCAAGACTGCTACTTCTTGCTTCTTGGCTTTGAGGTCCTCCTTGTCGGCTTTCAGTGCTTCTTCCAGCTCGGCATTCTCTTCAGCAGACACAAATTCGGGCTGAGAGGCAATGACTGCGCGTAGAAAGCGTTCCTTGGTAACCTGCTCGACATAGCTGAAGCGAAGTTTGGAGAAGAGTTCTTTGTAGTGCACCAGATCTGCTGCCAATGCCGCTGGGCTGCTCCCGAGTTGTGTGTAAGATGTGTTGCCTGGTTGCGAGTCGCCATTTGGAGTGATGATTTGCTCGGAAATGTGGAGAATCGACAGCGTTTGTGGTTGCTGGAGCTGAGCGAGAGCGGATGAGACTTCCATTGTTGTTGGTTTCCTTGTCCTTCTTGGTGGCCCAGTCGGATGCAATGTTAACTCTCACGATCGCGCCTCATTTGTCAGGACGTGTGTAAATTTTGGATCGACGAAATTTTGCAGTTGTACAGCGCCATCGCGCAATTTTGGGCGGTTCCTGAGATGGACCCGAGCGCGACAGGACGCGAGTCTGATGTTGTGATTTCACTTCCATTCTCGGCAGTAACGCGCTATCGATAGCGGCCCGTGCGCCGATAAGCCATCTTATCGTTGACGCTGTCAACATTCACACGTCGTACTCCTGTCGCAGGAGACACCACAGCTCACCATGTCCAACAGTACACCTATTGACGACGACTATGTTGCGGAGTTGTTGAAACGCGATGCTGCGAACATTGGCTCCGGGAATGCGTCTCTCGGCGGACGCTCACGACCGCGTCCTGAAGGCGTGCGACCAAATGCACGCTTCTTGAAAAATCTGGTTCGGGATATCGACAGTCATAATACTGCGTTGAAACAGAAAGAAGAGCGTGAGGCGAGGCATCGCATGTGGGATCTGCAGCGAGGGAAGAGGAAGGGCGACGCGTCAGGATCGCATGGGTCCGACCGGAAATCGAGGAGTGAAAGGCGCAGATCAACAGACAGACGCAGATCCCGGTCACGGTCGCCTCAACGGCGAGATTCAGATAAGCTTAGGAGAAGGAGCTTGGAGAGGTATGCGTCGGGCAGTAGCAGACATAAACGAGCAAGGTCCAGGTCTCGAACTCCAGAACACAAATCAAGGCGGCAAGAACGACATCAACGTCGATCACGGAGTCGCGAAAGGCGTGGCCAGCATCGGTCTGACTCTGACCCTCTAGATGACATTATTGGACCCCATCCGGCTCCAAGACCAACAGCAAGAGGCAGGGGCGCACAAAATCCAACAAGCATAGATGCGCATTTCAAGGCCTCCTACGACCCCAAAGCCGACGTGACTGTGGAGGAGGAGCGCGATGACTGGGATATGGCTCTAGAAGCATTACGGGATCGGGCGAGATGGAAGCAATCCGGAGCAGAAAGACTTCGTGCGGCAGGTTTCACAGAGGAAGAGATAGGAAACTGGCAGAATGGGACAAAGAATGATGGGGAGAAAAGTATTGACGATGTGAAATGGAAGAAGAAAGGCGAACGAGAATGGGATAGGGGGAAGGTGCTGGAGGAAGATCATGTCGAGCAGCGACCTGAGTGGGGACGTTTGAAGGACACATAGGACGATTGTTGGTGGTGCCATTTGCAGATCCGCCTCGTTCTGAGTCTTTCATTCTATGCTCTGCAGGTGCATTCACCACCAGCCGATGATGGCCGTGGCGACCTGGTATTGGGAGCTAGCCAAAGCGCAGAGGATTCTCGGATGCCTTGCGTCTTTCCCAAATGTTCTCCCTCATCAACTCTGCGCAGTTGAACCTCCAATCCTACCCAACCATGACGAACTGCCCCATAGCTGGCACGCCATCGACCACGACGTACACGACGTAAGGTCCAGGAGGAGCGATATTGCTGTTCGGTGGCATTGTAGCTTCCACCTTCTGCTCCGTCTTTCCTGCCTCGAAACCCCCAGTATCCAGATACAGCATTCGATGTCCCATATGCAGCGAATGCGTCACAAATCCACCGTGATAAAGCACGATTTCGACTTCCTTCGCATCGTCTAGAGCGTCGAAAAGCACTTCGAATGTCATGCCATCCGCCTTGAGCTCTTTGCTCTCGAGTTCCACGTTCTGCGGTCTCTTCTCCGCATTGGCTCCGGAAAGATACGGCGGCGTATAGATCTCCATGCGAAATTCTGTCGGGAAAGGAGTCTCGTTGGTCGCTTCGAGGACTGGCATATCGACTGGATTACTTCCTGCGATAAGGACTGTTCCGTCAAGCAGCAAGAGCGCGACTGAGTGGTACAGTCTCGGTATCTCGCTCTTCGCTCCTGTCGACCATCGCTCACCGAGCTTCGCTGCAGGATCGTAGATTAGAGCCTCGAGCGTGGGATCTTCCGCAAGACCAAAGCCCTGTGCGCCTTTGTTTGCGCCGTTGAGCCAGAGAACGGTCCCGTCTGGGAGAAGCGTGCCTTCTACCATTCCCCGACCTTCGGGCATGCTGTCCATTTCCCAGTCCGCGTCTTCGTTCAAGGGTGCGATACGACCACAAGAAGCATCTGTGGGTGATGTGATATCTTGATAGGCGCCTCCTCCGCAGATGACAATCTCGGCATTCCAGTCATTGGCAGAAGATAGTGGGAGGATAACCGAGCCGCCGGTGTTGGGGTACGTGCGATAGTCGCCAGTAAGATCAGGCAACGACTTGACTGTGCGACCGCCGCCAACGTCGAAAATCTCCGAGGACTTTGAGGTGAAGACGAAGAGATTGCCGTCGGCCAGAAGGTGGATGAAAGGGTACATGTAGTACGGCTGGGCTTTCACAAGCAATTCCATAGAGATGGACTCGCCCTTCGTTACGCCGTTCTTGTCCAAGATCTCGTAGGTCGGATTATTGTTCTCGTTCTTCGCCGGGTCGAGGCCATTCAAGCTGCCAGATGCGACGAAGATTGTTGCGTCCGGCATGGTCTGGACGGTAGGATACCACCTCGCTGTGTCGAGTCGGTTTCCAGGCTCGATCCAGTCTTCGCCACTAAGCGAGGCATCCGATGCAGACCTCGTCAGATACCGCAAACCTTTCCAGCCATCCTCTACTTCGGGGTCAAGCCATGACAAGTTTCCGTTTCCTCCGATAGACAGCAGCGTGCCATTTGCCAGAAAGCTGCCACCAGCACAGAACGCATTCGTCTTGTAGCGCAGCGGAACAACTTCGTTGGTGACCGGATCATACTCGGCAGAGTAGGCGAATCTGCCATTTGACAAGTTCAACTTCGTGTAATTTTCCACTTTGTCCAAGAACATCACTTTGCCGTTTGGCATCAGGGCAGCGTGCATGGCCGGGACGCCAGAATCGCCGACGATCTTGAATGAGCCAGGGGTCGGATGTGGAGGGGCGGGTACAGGGCCTGGAGCCGGAGAGACAGGTACTTGGTCGCAAGGGCCAGACTGACAGCCTGCGCCGCAGTGAGCGGAAGTGTTGCCGCAGAAGCCCATCATCGAGCAGCAGCTGCCGAGTTCCCAGTCGCCACAAATGCTACCGCCATTGGCGGCGCCGCATGTGCCATCGCTAGTGGGAGTCTCTTCGGGTTTACCGAGTGCGGGCTCGTGGTCGGTCGGCTGAGGGGAGGTCGATGTTGTTGATGATTCACAGCCATTTTGGCAGCCGTTCTTGGGCAGACAGTGGGCGCCCGTCTTACCGCAGTAGCCTTGTGAGCTACAGCAGCCGCCGTAGTCGTCTTCCGAGTCGCAGGTAGCGTCGTCAAAGTCTTTGCCACAGCGTCCGTCTTCGCGAGGGGGAGCGTCAGCTCGGGTCGATAGTGACGCTGGAACGCAGCTGCGAAGGTGTCAATTGAGAAATACTCGACCGCTATTCTCCTCACTTACGTATTGTTCAGCACACAGACTTGGCCTGGAAGACAGCCAGAGAAGTTGAGACTCGACGAGTCGCAGGTGGGCTGTACATAGTGAAAGACGATGTTGGCTTGCACAACAGTGGCGCCCAACACCAATCCAAGCGGAGCCTTCATGGTGTTTGCCTCCTTTTCAAATGAGCCGCGCCAGTCTGCAATGAGGGTTTTCGAGGTGGACAAGTGAAGATACAAGTCAAGTCAGTTGGCAGAAAGGTTTCATTGCGCAGCAGAAGTTATCTCTACGCCGAAGCTTTGACGGGAGGCTGGGAGGACCCACTTTAAGCAAACAGGTGAACACAATACTGCCCACTTACGTCAGAAACAGCCAACACCTACGTCGGGACCTCAAAGTAAACAATAACAATGGCGCGTGCTGCTCAATAGTCTTTAAAATAACGTTGCCCTCTAAAAGTGAATGGGCGTCGCAGAGAGTGAGATGCTGTTCGCCTAGTCAGTCCTTGTACAGCTGTGCTAGAGATCAGAGTCTCTTACGGCGAGACAGGCAGGGCGAGCCTTTGGGGACGTAAAAGAAGTCGACGAAACTGCTTGCGCTGTTAGGACCTGGGGCAGTCGGACTCTTTCCGTACGCGGTCGCAGGTAGGTCGCAAGTTTATCTGCGGCATCAGACATATTCACCGTCGGGAATCGATTTATAACTTCTCCAATCTTTAAATAGAATGATAAGGTGCATATAGATGAATCGACAATTTCGCTCATCAGTGGCTTCGTACACTCAATTCGCCTGCGTTTCTTATGATTCATAACGCCATGGGATCCACCAGGAGCTCGTCCTCGAATTAATGAGTTCAGGGTGTATCGTGCTTGCAAACTTCGAGCTCGGTAGAACAAGTTCGTAGTCGATGTCCCTTGTCATCTATCTTTTCGACTTCAGCTGCGATTTCTATAGCGGTGGGGGCACGATTTCAATTAAAATGACTGCAAATTGCGAACAAATCGTTTTAGTAAAGAGACAACCAGGACACGATGTGGAGTGAAGCGAGCAAGGCCTGGATGTAATCTCGACAGCTTACCGCACTCCAGTGCTAGAGCGGATCCACAGAGATGGCCGCTCTTCTTGCGCTCAGTCGCTCGCAAACTCTTTTGACAGATGATAAATCTGACCTCCTTCCGACGACATGATCATCGTGGTACTGGACGTTCCGTGTCATGGCCTTGACTGAGATCGTTCAAGAAGCATGCTTGCTTCACGGGGTGAAATGAAGGGTAGAAACCGAATCGAGCTCAGACATACCCAGTACTTCTCGGAAGCCGCTTTGCCCATTATGCGGCCAGAAGTTGTGAGTTCCATGATTACAAAGTTTCTTATGAGTAGAGAGGAGTTCGGCCATCGTCAGTGAGGCTGTGAGTCGATGTCGTCGATTGATCGCTATTGTACAGCAAGCGTGACGAGCGGCGACTGCGAAGTCAGCCTTGGTGAGAGATGATAGGCCATACTATTGATCGTGCCTTGATCTGCGCTTCATATATGCTGGATTCTGTCGGGCTGCTCCAAGGAGGGCGAGCCTTTGCTATTAACTTACAGAATACCAGCTTGTCATTGTGAAGTGAAGCGTGGGACTTTTCAAGGGGGCAAGGGCGGAAGGCAATGTCCTCTCGGTCCGCTCCGAACCGATCCGCTCAAAGGTCTTGGCATCAATCATGCTACGGCACTTCCAAGACTCCAGAGACCGGATTCGTGATATCTGACTTCCAAAACTCCCTTCCAATTCTTATATTATGAAAACTTCCTGACCATACTGCAGTCATAATCTCCAAGACTACCTCGAAGCAATCATCTAGCACGCAGGCAAACTGCTCAGCTTGCCCTGTGCACCAAGACAGCTGCCAGTTCCGGACTCCTTTTGACTCTCACCATTGCCCTTCACGACACCAACGTACTGCTGGCAGGTCTTCTTGGACTTGCCGCAAGACCCAGAGATGGTGGCGGTATCGCCGTAATTGGCATTGATCTGTACTGCATTAGTGCGCTCGAAGGAAGCAACGTTGCCTGGATGAGACTTACTCCTGCCAGATCGCTGGAGACACCATTGACCTTGACATTCTCGATGACCACCTTGCGAGGACCACCATTGTTGGAGCAGTCGCCGCAAGAGCGGTACAGCTTTCCGATGTTGACGTAAGTGCCGCCACGGATTGTCACTGTGCCTCGACCGTTGTGCTGCACGACTTTGTCGGAGGCCGATTGAGCACCACCGCCTTCGATCAAGACGTTGCCACCTCCAAGGGCTGAGATAGCGTCTGTGATTCTATCAGAAAGAGCCCCCGATACAAGACTGTCTCAAACTCACCCTCGCAGACATCGCGAAACCAGACGTTCTTGAGCGTACAAGCTCCCTTGCAGTGGACACCCTCAAGCTGACGGGCACCGATAATCACCTGCGGTAATACAGCAAACATCAGCACCGATGAATCCTCTTTGTCGTCACAAGCTCGAACATTGCGTTCGATGTAGCACACATCATGACAAGTCACACACTCACGTTGCTCAGTGTAGCTCCATTCTCAAGGATGAAGACGGCGTTCTGACTACCGGTGTCCTCATCAGAATTGCAGTCCCGACCACGATCGTACTCCGCGTTACCGAAGTCTCTGCTCCCGGAAATGGTCATGGCTGAGCTGAGGGAGACGATGCTCCCCTGGCGAGATGGGATGCTGAGAGATTGAGCTGTGCTGAGGGCGGCGAAGGCCAGAGGAAGAGTGCCGGAGAACTTCATGTCGACTGTTCGGTGAGAGCGGCCCGTGGACGCTGTTTCTGAGTTGTTGCTTTGGCTGATTAATGAGCGAAATGTTTTGAGCGTTTCCTCAGGCTTATATCCTACTCCTTTACACTAAAAATGGCCCCCATCTGCTTAAGCTTCACGATAATTTGGATTGATCTTCTGCCAAGCGCGTCACATATTGCTCTCGGAGGAACTCCATCACTGGATGACTCTCGTTGCTGCGCCAGGAACAGCCACAATGTGACAATGCAACGCGAACATGTCTGCAACCGGCGTCGAGGGTCCTTCATGTCGCTACTCGCGCATCGAAACGCTGTGGCAAATATTCTTGGTCCTCGGCAGACCTCGCCTGCAGTGCACAGCTACCTGATCCAAAATCTGGACGCGCGTGTGACTTTCATGGAGGAAACAGGAGACGAAACTTCTTCCACGAATCACCGTGAGATTTATTGCCTGGCCAGCCCGGACAGTGGTGTCACAATGTATGCTCACTCATATTGAGGGGCCTTGATCGCTCATCATTGTCAGCTCCTGAGGCCCCGGCCATCAATTTTGCCCCACCACGTGTTTCTGGATCAACCAGAAAACATTTCTGCATGTATTATATCTATCCATCTAGTTAAAACGGTTCCAAGGCAAACATTTCTTGGCACGATGTCTACACCTGCGCAGCCTACTCGTCGGTTCGACTCCACACCTTCTACATTGGGCACGACGACCGGGGATAACATGCCAATCAAAGATCGACACTCTGATAACGCCTTCGCTTCCCAATCGACCAGTATGAGAAGTGAAGGAGTGGGATTCTCAAAGGTAAAGCTTCTGCTCTTGGACGTGACTCTTGCAAATGAAGCACAACTATCGCCTCTCGCCGACAGCATACCATAGTCGTTTTTGCTGCAACCGAGCTCGCCTAAGGACATGTTCGCCAGGCAGCCGAGGCGTCGGAGAGATCTGGATCGCTCCGTCGTCTCGGTGCTATTCAAGCCGAACATTCTTCTTTGCGTCAACTCCACCAACTCTGAATACCATGTATAAATGTATCCCGCTCGGTCGTCTTCGACAATCGGCTCGGCTAGGTGCGCTGATTGAGGTGCTTAGACCGATCTGCAGACCATGTTGGACGCTCGCAGTGACTTGTCAGAAGGTAAATCAAACCAAAAGCCTTTCAATGTGATGGTTCAGCCTCCCGTGCAGCTTGACTTCGCCTTCGCTCAAGCAGCCCACCATCGTGAGTATGCATGGACGCCAGATGTCTCACATGGCCAGGCTCGTTCCTATCGTGATAAGAGCTGCAACAGCATCTAGTGCTTACCTTTGGGGGCACCTCTTGAACAGATACTCTCGCCGCTATTGGAGGGGAGCACAGGACTTTGCCCTACTGAATGCCGATTAATACACCATGTGTGGATGTGACGGTGCCAAGGCCGCACAGAGTACGTCCAAAGATCGCTTTGGTCCTTGCAATGTGCGAGACGAAAAGTTTTGCACATTCTCGCCAGCTCATTCTTGACTTGATCGATTTCACAAGAGAGATAATTCAATGAACGTCTTGTATTCATGCACTGAATCTAAATCCTAGGTCTTTAGTCTTAGCTAGCTGGTGTCTGCAACGGCTGGAGCGCAGTCGATGTCGCAAACATCACCCTTTCGATACCATCGGATGGGAACTCGTGGTCGTTGCGAGTTAATTCTTAGACAAGAGCACCTCTATAACAATATAGTAACGCTAGCAATAGTCTTTAGAGATAGCCTGGCCACTCTTGCACCCAGCGACATATCTGCGCAACCTCCATATCGCGGGTCCGTCGGACCTCCTCATTTAGCTCTGCATCACGCGTACTTAATTCGCTATGGTGGAACCCTGTCTCAATGATGTGAACAACGATGTCCATGTCTGGGTTACTCTGCATTGGTCCTCCAGGCCGTCGTTCGGCCGCAACACTCATCTCGCGCCAAAACATCTCTGCCACCGCTGCTATATATAATACGTCTAGCATTAGCAGGATTCCAGCCGCCGGTATATGCATTAATCGCATCTGCATTTCGACCTTGACTCGCGGTTTCGCCGTTCGGTCCAGACGGAAAATCTAGGGCCCTCCGCTCGTCTAGACGTGTTGTCACGGATAGCTTTCGAACTCGACAGTAGTAAGCGCAAGCAGTTGCGAATAGGGGACTCGGCGATCGATGGAGCAAGTCTAATCTGGTTGCCCCAACGTTTTCGATTGATCGACACGCGACAGAACTCATAACACTTGCTTTACGCGACCACGGTGCCGCCGATGACCAGTGAGGATCCTAGCTATCTGAGCGAGAAAAAGATATTCGCCTGGATGGAAACGCGATCGTCGAATATACCATTACCATCCTTGTCCACGAACGAGCTCTCATCCTATCCCATCCGCCCGAGTGCAGATAGGGAGAAAAACAGGTCGATATCGTTGTTCAGTCTCATTGTCGTTGCCTTCCATTAGTAGTGCAAAGCTTTGATCGATCGGCTAGAACGGGCCAAGGGGTAGACTAGATCTGCCTATAGGTCCATCTGCCGCGCTATAAGCTCACGGATCGATCAGTCCGCGATTATGGGAAAATGGAGTAACAGCATTGTCTCAACCCCAGTAATGTCGCTTCCGTAGCAGCAATCACAACAAGACGGCAGCGCGTTTGGGACCTATGAGCGGACCATATGTTGCTCTGACTCGAATCGGCATTAACAATCTGCTCCTCTGGCTATCTCAAGTCCTGCTTTCGGCGTTCATGGCCGGGAGCGGTTCCTAGAGGCCGTCTTTGCACTTGGATCTTGGCTGTGACCACTTGGCCGGCGTTGTTCTCCGGAATTGCATCATCAAGTTGTTGATGGCCCCCTCCGGGACAGCTTCCTGAATGTCCGCATCATGTGCCAAGCTTCAGACCGGTCATTTGAAGGAATTCCGTCGCCGATATTCACAGAAAACGAACGAACTTTCGCTGGTCAGCCTGCTGCGCCGAAGACTTTTTCGAAATTCCGTAAATATCTGATGATTCGTAGCGTCGTCCTCGTCGTCCCGTTACTGTATATCCGTCGAAAACGCAGCGCGCTCACCCAAGTATGGTACATGTTGTCTTAACTAAAACATCCCACCCAACCCACTTCACATCCCCACTTTTCTCATTCCTATACTACACATTCGCGCCCCAACAAGTACGATTCAAACAATCCATATACGCACTCGCCGTATGGCTCCAATCCACAGGGTCCGTCTGGAAGCCATAGCCCCGATCATTTTTCAAAAAGCAATTGCCGCCCCACATGTCCACGGGAGCGGTCAAATTGGCGTAGTAGGTTACAGCGCGACACGGAGGTTCTGTGGCTGCTGCGTTGCGCTCGTCGCATTTGTCCAGGCAGGCGCGGAAGGTGTAGACGGTGATTTTGCCGCCGAGGTTGGACATGGTGGTGTTTCCCTCGACGCTGTAGAAGGACTTTTTGCCGACTTGGTATTGGGTGTAACATTCTTGGATGAAGGGTGTGCCGGAGGTGGAGGTGGTGGTTTCGGTGCTGTTGCAGGAGAATTGGGCGAGGCCGGTGGAGCCGGAGGTTACGGCTGAGGTGGTGGGCGTGGGGGTGGAGGATGGTGTTGCTGTGTTGTTTTGGCTTCTGCGGGGCTGTTGTTAGGTTTGTGATGCTGTGCGAGAAGTCCTTGTATCGCTTACGCTTCCTGGCTGTCACCGGTTTCTGCATTTTTGTCTTCGTCGTTGCTATTGTTCTGCGACAGACCGACACCGAGTCCGACACCCAGCCCGATTGCCAGCGCTAGGAGAATGGCACCGATTACGATCCATATTATTCCTTTACGTTTGTTTGGTCCGTGGTGAACAAGGGCAGCCTCTGCGGCTGTCACACTCGCGAGCTTCTCATCTTGACTTCCATACCCAGAGGAGTATGCATGATCGTGCTGGTAGGCGGGAAGCGTTGACTGGCCAGGCGAGGCGTGTTCGTGTAAACTTTGAGGAGCTTCGACGGCCCGATCGTGCATTGCTATCAGGCCATCCGCGCCATTACCCTGGACCACTTCTGGCGCATAACTGCCGTCGGAGTGCTGCATGTCTGTGAGCCGGCTGTACCCGCCTCGGTGCGCCAGCTTGATGTTCGTTGAAGAGATTCGGTGGCTATTGGTGTGGCCACCAGAAATTTATGGTGCGCTCAGAAAAGAAGAGAGCTGAGAAAGGACTCCTACCTGATGACATACCGGTGTATCGCACGCGCGAACGATATGTGAAAGTGCAGCCAAGCCCTGAAAGGGCAAGAATAGATCCTTCGTCGATCACAGCGTGTGGCGACCAATCTCCGCGGCAGACTAGTCACATCCAACAACGCCAATGCTGTGGTGTAGCACTACCAGGCTCGCCTGGAATTCGAGGACGGAAATGCTTTCACGACTACTCTTTCGTCTTGCATGAGAATCTGGGGCATGCATTTGACTTGTCAGTCTCGAGACTCTTGAGCTAGTATTGATAGTCACATAAGTAGATGGCCTTACAGGGACGCTTCATTCATGACTATGTAGTTCCCGGACTTGAGTTTGGTCCCACGTGGCTGTGGTGGTTGGTGGTGCGTCGTTGGCGTCGAGCGGCTGGGAATCCTTCGAATCCTTCCGAGCCAGGACACAGAGGGCGTGCGTGTGACGAGTGTAGCGCCTGAGGCACCCGCCGCCACAACGCAACTGTATTCGATCGCTGCCTTCGTATCTTACCCCTGTGCCAGTGTTTATGTCTGCATGCGCATAAGTCACGGGCATTTCCATCCACCCAGCCAACCAGTCTCAGAACGCAAGTAGCCAGCAGCACTTACCCCTTCGTTCAAGTCCCCGCAACACAACCCCTCACTTCGCAGCCCTCAAATCGTCCAGCAAACAAGGATACTCTGGCGTCGATAGTCCACCACGCCCAAAAAGAACAGACGCCGGCTCCCTCTCCAGCTCTGCAACTCTCGCTCTCCACTGTCTGCACTTCTCGACCCAAGCGTCCTGCAACTTTGGCCGAACCATCCCCAGGCCTTCCAGTCCCTGGCAGATCATAACGTTCTCGTACAGTCTTTGCCGCCAATGCGCTTCGTCGCCGTCCCTGTGCCACCACCTATCGTCGAAATTCTCTTTGAAGTCCTCGCAGCCGGCGACGGTGGTGCGAAAACGTTTCCAGTGCGGGCGCCAGCGCGAGGAGCAGACCACCCACCTCAGAGCGGTGTTGTGCGGAGGGATGACATTTCCTGCAGTCTCGGGGATGCATTTTCGCACAAAGGTCAGTCTGGTGTTCACGCTCAGTCGTCTCCCAAATGTACCAGTGAGGAGATGGTCGAGGTCGGGAGCAAACAGTTCTCCGTAGGTAGCCAGGTGGAAGAAGGTGCTCGTCGGATCTGACTCGATCGTGCAGGCATCACTCACGCCTCCATGCCAGAAGTCCGGTGTGTTGTACCATTGTGGGCCGACGCATTTGTCGATGATATCAGTCACGGGGTTGATGATGGACATGCGCATTTCGTAGAGCTCTCGGATGCGCTCGATCGTCAGACCACAGTGAGTCAAAGCCAACTTGAGCATGCCGTCGATGCCTTCTCGCCGGCAGTGCGAGGCGAAAGATGCTTCGTTCTCAACGGACTGGCGAGCCCAGTTTCCCAACTCGCGAGCTGTTGCCATGACGAGGAAGTGTGGCGAAGGGCGCAAGAATGTGGTGCTCTGCGCTGCGGCAAGATGGAGAATGGTGTTTGGAGCCGCTGTTGCCATGCATGAACGCAGTCTGCGACATGTTGAAGACAAGTTGGTGTAGTCCTCGATGCTGCACAGATAGCCTGGAAGCATGATCAGAATGTCCGTTGACAAGGACATGAGTGTGGTTTTGACTTTGGGCTTGGCCATGGTCGTGGACTGAAGGCGACGAGTATCAAGCCAGGTAGTTGTCGCAATTCGTATGCTGTAAAGTGTGAGAGAGATGAGTGAAGTAGGCACGGGCAGAACGGAAAGCCCGAGTGATGGGTATTCGTTATCGCTCGCCGCGAGCTTCCTACCTCGTTGGTCTCTCTGCAGACTGAAGGCAGAGATACGGAATGATGAAGCACTCGACTTTTCGGGTGCAGAGCGCAGTGTTGCAGTTGGGAGTGCAGAGCCAGGCAATGCGCGACCGGTGTCCAGTTTGAAGGGCTGTTGCCCGAACAGTGATTGCTCGTTTGCTCCGCTCATAAGTGATTTTCCAGTCCAAACATGCGGACACTGTTGTTGTATGCCGCATGTGCGACCTCACTGATTTCAATGCCTTTCAGACCGGCCACGATTGCGGCGACTTGCACAATCAGACAGCTTTCATTGCGCTCTTTGACCATTTTGCCCAGTTCGAATTTGTCTCGCTTTTTGGTTTGGTGCACCGGGATTCTATTCGGCGCTGGGAATGTTCTCGCGAGTTCCCCGTTGGGGTTAATGTATCCCCATGGCGAGTCCGTCTCGATTTGCAGCTTGTTGAGGGGCAGGGCTTTGACCATTTCTATCGAAGCCGGATCCTGGAGCGAGAAACCATTGACACTAACGTCCAGTCCCAGAGCGACAAGCTGATGCATTTCTTCGACTGTCCCCACGAAGGAATGCACTAGGCCGCTTCGCGGAAGTTTCGACATGTAAGGCGTGATTATCTCAATGAAGTCGGACGCAGACGATCTGCAATGGAGAAAGAGTGGAAGATCCCATTTCTCTTCCACAATCATGTCGAGCTGTGCCTTGAATGCCCAGATCTGAACCTGTTTGCATGCCTTGTCTGTTCTGTCAAAATCGAGACCAAGCTCGCCAAATGCCCTCAATGGAGAGCTTGGGCCACGTGCAACGAGCTCACGGACACGTCCCTTGAGCACTCCGAAGTAGTTTGGTGCCTCATCCCATGGTTCCTGTGCGTGGTATGGATGTACGCCGACAGTCATTTTGCACATCTCTGGTCGTCGTTTGCAAATGTCAAGAATGAAGTCGACGTTGCGCAGAGACATTCCGGTCAGGAGGACGTGCTTGACACATGATTGACTTGCTCGGTCTAGGATTGCGTCGAAATCGGGTTCGTGATGCTGCTTGTTGCGGTAGATGCCTGTGAATTCCGCAGCAGTCGGCGTGACTGCGACCTGCAAGCAGTTAGGGACGGGTTGACCCGCGAGATTGCGGTGCTTACATCAGCGAAACAAAAGCACCGGGAGCAGGCGTTGGTGGATGACATGTTGACCGCCTGCTGATGATGTTACGTGGAACGTTCGTACTGTGCCTGTCGGTGATGTGGAAAATGTTGTGATGTGGCTTCGACGCCGGCCCGGGCGCCGGATTCAGCGTGCGGTGAAGACATAGGTCATCAGGATGTGCTGTGCGGTGAGATTTGCTCGGACGTTGTTGTCGTCGGCCCAGAGATGAAGGTCGTCACGGCGTGAATGAGACGTTGTGTCATCGGGTGCGGCTCAATGGGATGTCAGCAGGGAAGTGAAGGGCGGGTGGGTGGGGCCTGGGATGATCCGGTGGCGCGTGCCGGCGACCAGTCCAGTCTCTGCATTGCCCATCCATGCACACGCGCAGCGGCATCATCATTGCAGCACGCCTCCACTGCGCATGTTCTGCCTCCTTCACCTATCTACTACGGCGACGCGCCCGGAGCCACGGCGGCCGCGTGTGAAAGCGAGGCGACGAGTCGTGCGTGCTGCAAGCGGCGATTCATTGAAGCGGCCGGCACGTGGCGTGTTCCAGACGGCCCTGCCCCTTCTCTGCTGCTAACGTTATACGCCCGAGAAAGACAACGAGCGAACGAACGAGCGCTAGGGCAGCTTCTATCGTCTGCAACACTGCCGCCAACGGCGCCAGACTTCCCACCCGCCCAATCCCGAATCCGCGTCGCCGCCAAGCTGGAGTGAGTTCCACCCTCGACCCGCGCTCCGCTGCCGCTGCCGCTGCCTGCGTCGTCCCATCTGACAGCACTGCCTTCCAGCTTCTTCCTGAGTTCCGGCCATGGCTCTGCCGCGCAGTTCCTGAGACCGGCCTCGCAACTGCAGCGCTCCGCCGCGCCCAACCCTCCGCCGCCGCCGCCCTCCGCCGCCTCCACCCTCCGCTCGCGCCTCTTCGCCCCTCGTCTGACCAAGACGCACTCCTCGCCCGACTTGCATGACACGAGGATGGCCGCCGTCGCGAGCCCGCACGCGCACATGTCCGCCATGCGAGACGACACCGTCATGGACACGCGGACGCCCTCGCCTGTGCACGCCGTCCAGACCCCACCGGCGACGAGCGACAGTGACTGCTCGTACAACCCCGACCTCAGCGCCGAGGTGGCCATGCTGAGCACGAAACTGATCAATGCGATCAATTACCAAACCAACCTCGATGATTCGCTCCAGCAGTCGCGCCATGAGCTGGAGCAGGCGAGGAAGAAGATCGCAGAGCTGGAAGAAGAGAACCACCGACACAAGGCCCTGGTGAGCAACGGAGTGCTGGTCCGCCAGTCCGACATGCAGAAGATCATTGCCGGTCTGCGGCAAGAGCTGAGCAACGAGCGTATAGCGCGAGCGGAAGCAGAAAAGGGCAAGAAGCAGGTGGAAGGCGAGTTGGAGAATCTGACGACTGCTCTGTTCGAGGAGGCCAACACCATGGTGGCAGCTGCTCGCAAAGACACAGAAGCGGTGGAGAAGAGAAACACACAGCTTCGGAGCCAGCTGGAGGAATACGAGCAGCTCATGACCGCGCAGCGGGAACAGCTGACCGATCTCAAGGGCTCCATGGAGAAGCTGGAAAGTGACCAGCCAGGCACAAGAGAGCCGAGCGTACCCTCGACACCCATCACGATGCAACACGCCATGCTCGAGCCGCTGCAGCTGTCGCCCTCTCTCCAAAGCGTGGCCGACCAGTCGCCGGAGCATCCACTCCACTTCTCATCGCTCATTAATCCGGTACTCAGAAACGACACCAAGGCCTTTGAGGATTTCCAGGACTTGCTGCTTCTCGCCCGTCGCTTGGGTGCTCATTCTCGCCACAACAGCCACCAGACGGGCCCGGCGAGCTCAACTCAGCCCTACTCTTCGCATGGCGCGGCATCATCCTCGCCGAATTTACCAGGTGCATTTTCCTTCGGCCAAACCAGCCCGACCACGGCATACTACAGTACCGCCGCCACCATACCACCTTTGAAGGAGAGCAAATTCTACAAACGTGTTGTGACGGAGGACATTGAGCCCACTCTGCGACTCGACCTCGCACCAGGTCTGTCTTTCTTGAGCCGAAGAACGGTACTTGCGTCACTGGTTGCAGGCACTCTGAACGTCGAGCCATATCCGCAAAACAAATCTTATTTTGCCTGCACCCTATGTGGTGAGAGCAGGCGCCAGCAGCAGTACGTGCGCCGACATCGCTTTCTGACGTCTGAGGAAGACAGCGTCTCGAAGCCACTCTGCGACTTTTGTACCTCCCGTGTCCGGACCACTTGTGACTTTGTTGGCTTTCTTCGCATGGTGCGCGATGGTCACTGGAAGTGCGACAGCGAAGACGATCAAAAGACTGCGTGGGAGGAGAGCGTTCGATTGCGTGAGCGTATGTTCTGGGCACGCCTCGGAGGAGGCGTTGTCCCATGCTTCAACCCTCTGCCGCGAAGTGGTCTTCCCTCTCCCATTTCTGCTCACGGATCTGCTCCGGGATCAACGCACGGATCCACAAGTGGTCGCCAAAGTCTGGAGGACATCCCGGAAGGCTCAGACCCGGATGCATCGAACGATGTGTTTCAAGAGAGACCAACGCCTAGTGTGAGGGTCTCGGTATCTGGCGTTACTGGTACGGACGAAGAGAAGGAGATTGCTCATAATGCGGTTGAGGAAAACGACTTCGCGCGACAGGCGTCGGTGGATTCGCAAGCTCAAGATGGAGCAGCGAAAGAACTCCCCCCCACTCCCTTCGAGGACGCCAAGGAGGATCTTGGGAAGACTGAGGATATTGCTACAGGCCCGAATGGAGACGCTCCCGAAGCAACGGAGCAGACCACGGAACCGACGGAGGCGAGCGAGAAGCCAGCTGAGGTGACCGAGGATCCAGTCTCGGAGCCTGCGAGGCCCACAACTCCAACGACCATCCCTGACAGCCGAGATGAAGAAGATTCCAAAAAGCAAGATTCCAAGGTCAGGACCAGCACCACTCCAATACAGTCTGTGCAACTGTCCCCCTCCCGCAGGTCTCTGGACGTAGCAAAACGAGGCAGTCCCGAGCGCAAAGTCTCCTCGGTCTTGGCGAGAGTGAAGGCCATGGAGGCGAGCGCTCAATAGAGGAACATGCTACTTACGCCAACAGCTCACGAGCCACCTTGGATGGAGGTATCGACTATCGCATATTTCACATTGCATCAACTGTACGATAATGGGAAGAGGGACGGAGGAGATTTTGGCACGGCTTCGGCGTTTGGGTTCGAACGAGACGAGGTAGAGTCAAAGAAGTTGCATTAACATTCTACCACATGCTTTTGCATGTGCGCTACATAGGGAGGAGAGGCAGAAGTGGTGTCGCAATGCAACAAATGAGTGGCTCGCAGTATATGAGTCATGGGAGCACATGAACGGATGAGGGCTGGAAAGAATTGGGTCTCTTTGCTGCTTGCTTGCTGCTTACTGGTGATTCGGCTTGCATGGCATATGGCACATGGCTCTTGGAGTGTTGATTTGGCATGATACCCGGGACTTGTACAATATCATACAAATAATGGAGAGGGGTGTCGTATATTTTCTGTCTGTTGAGATTTGCTTCTTTCGCTGGTTTTCTCGTGAGGGTGGCGGGATGTCAGTGATGTGTTGTTACTCGGTGGATGGAAGCAACGTCTCATGACTTGAGTTCTGCTTTGGTACTTCTCCACTGCATGTTATGCTGCAGTTCGAACGTTTCGGGGGCTACGGACGACCATACGATGAAAACGGTCACAACTTACACCACGTATAATTCATCTTACACGCGAAGCTTGCGATGCTGACCGGTGTTGATATTCTCATTACCAACGAGCTATTTCATCGACGTGCATTCTGTGCAAGCTGTTAGACAGCCTATATCTCGAGCGAACACACGACAGCCATGACGGAGGTCTGAAAAGTACCAGCCCTGCCACATTCTGGTGAGCAATTTGGTGCAGAAGCTCCGAAGACTCAAGTGCTGACGATAGAACTATTGCGATACTTGCAGCATGGCTGACCACCATCTGTCGTTGGCCCAAGATCCTGCACCGTAGCCGCATAAGTGCCTACCGGCTCAACAAGAACGAGTGACCACGAATGTGGTGAATAGTATCGTTTGAGAGGTCATACTTATTAGAACCTGCTCAAGATAAGACACGGCCATGGGCCACCACGAGCAATCGCTCTGGTGGCGGAAATGGAAATCCTCCAATCCCAATTCGCAGAACATTTCGCGAGCGCAGTCTAGGGCACCATCACCGCTCCCTGGCGATGATAAACCCCGCCACGAAGACCGCAAAGATGAAATCGACAGCACACCAACCCGCCGAAACAGCGCGTCATTGCGTATCCGCCTTCGACATTTCACTTGGGCGTGGTTCACACTTCCCATGAGCACTGGCGGCATTGCTTTGCTCTTGCATGCGACACCACACCAATTCCACGGCCTTTATACGATTGGCAAGATCGTGTACGTTTTTGATATCGTGGTATTCTTGTTGCTATGCTCTGGTATCACAGCACGATTCGTCTTGTATCCAGGAACACTCAGAGCGTCTCTGATGCATCCCACCGAAGCGCTATTCTTCCCAACCTTCTGGCTCGCGGCCGTCAACATCGTGAATGGGATGCAAGTCTACGGCGTAGAATCACTACGACACCGAGTGGAAAGTCACGGCGGCGGCGAATGGTTGATCACAACCCTCCGAATCCTCTTCTGGGCCTACCTCGCAGCGACGTTCGTCGTCGCCGTCCTCCAATACCTCTACCTCTTCTCTGCAAAACCCCACCGCTTGACGATACAAAGTATGACCCCGGCTTGGATCCTCCCCATCTTCCCCGTCATGCTCTCCGGAACTCTCGCGAGCTCCCTCGCCCCGGATCAACCTGTGGATCATCGCTTATCGGTCATCCTCGCGGGATTGACGATGCAAGGGCTCGGCTGGATGGTCAGCTTGATGGTCTATGCCATCTATCTCCATCGTCTCATGCAGTTTGGTCTTCCCGCGCCGAATCTGAGGCCTGGGATGTTCATTTCTGTGGGCCCGCCTTCGTTTACGGGCCTGGCGCTTATCGGTATGAGCCAGGCGTTGCCGAGCGATGTGGGATATTTTGTTGAGAGACCTGGCGCGGTCATGGTCTTGCAGACTGTCGCAGATTTTGTGGCCGTGTTTTTGTGGTCGTTGAGTTTTTGGTTCTTTTGTGTTACTGCACTGAGTTTGTTGGCTGGAGTGAAGAGGATGTCGTTTCATCTGGTTTGGTGGGCTGTGAGTTTTGTTTTTCTTTCCTTGCTGCACCTGCACTTGCACCTGTCTCTCGTGTTTCTAGATATCGCGAGTGGTGTGCTCGTATGCTGACGGCATCTCAGTTCGTCTTTCCCAATGTGGGCTTCACGCTTGCCACGATCAGGATCGGGCAACAGTTGAAGAGCGAGGCGATTCTATGGATCGCAAGCGCGATGACGATTCTACTTGTGATGATGTGGATCTTTGTCTTTGTCGCGCATGTTCGAGCAGTTCTGCAGCAGCGGATCATGATGCCTGGGATGGATGAAGATAAAGGTAAGTTGCTTGTCCCATGGGCTATGTGGTTGCTGGGAGCTAAGATGTGACGCCAGACGAATACAAGGAGGATGATCGAATCGCAAAAGTGCCGATTCCTCCAGACGAACATCATTGAGCGCCAGCCAACGAGCACATATCTCTAACCCCATATTCCATCACGATACTGGTTCAGAACGATCCAGCTAGTGAAGAGCCCCGGTGGGACTTTCAGCTGCTCACATGGCCAAGCTCGTCGGAGCGGATACTCGCTCAAAGATGCACTAGTCACTCGGCGTCCAATCAAAGATGCTGGCTGTTCGAAAACATGCTCATGAGTCGCTGTTGGATTAAATAGCTGCGTGTCCGCTCGTTCTCCGGTCCTCTGTATCGGTTCCACACAACTACTTCTCTCCCGGTGCACGATTTGGAGCGTCACACTCCGCACGAAGAGACGACAAGCATCTCTACGCTGCCGGAGTCCGATCCGCGGTCCAAATTATCGATCTATCCAGTCCCGGGCAAGGGCTTGTACTCTGCGGAGGTCTGCTATGAGAGAGCTACAGCATCTGGAGAAGTCCTGCTGTCACGCAACGAACACACGAAAGCATGTCATGTGCTATGCCGCTGGACACTGCCAGCTTGGCACAGCTCGAAGTTTGACGCTTCTCCACTCGTATCGCACATGCTCTTGGCCCGCCACACTACCTTCCTCATCCGGACATGGCGCCGTTCATACCAGAGCTTCCTTCGGGCCAGGTTAGCACTCAAACAGGCAAGACGGAATGCGATTGCAGCAACGAGGGACGATCCAAGCCTGCGTTTGCCGAATGGCGGCTTCGGCTGTGTGCGATGAGAGCGCATGCACTGTAATGGCACATGAGCTCATTTGTACACCGTAGCCTATTACCAGGTGTTCGATTGCCAAGCTGCAGGTATTCTGGAAGACTTGCGATGAGACCCAAACGACTGCAGCTGCAAGTGGATTCACGGGACCCGGCCTCGGTTCATTACAGGCTCTCGGTGAGCCCGTCAGATTGCATACAGTATCATCAAAGATGTAGTTTGCCCGCGCATCCTTCTGCGCCACTTCCACCATCTTGGCACGCATGCTTCTGGCCTTGGCTAGCTTGTTGTACACCAACCACAGCACACCGCGAAGCTCTCACTGGCTTGGCTCATATGCTTGCTGCATCCATACCAAGACGTCTGAAGCACCTCTTCCAGCTCGCAGTCCTGTGTTGCCAACCTCTTGGAAGGGAAACTTACTACGACAGGAAGGTCTCATCATTTTCCCGCTATCCAACTCGAGGAAATGGTTCGCACCATGCAAGCGAGAGCGCGTGGAATGCATGCAGCCCCTATGTTTTCTGGGCAGCGATCTGCGGGTCTGATTGTTTTATAAAATCTCCCTTGCTCCCCAGGAGGACTTGATCCCAGCTGGTATCTTTTCTATTTTCTGGAAATTGCGTTTAGATCTCACGCAAGATGAAGTTCTCTGCCGCCGCTGCTGCTATTCCGGCACTTGCTGGTGTTGCCAATGGCTTCTACAGCAAGCAAGATTATGTCTCGGGCAAAGTCCACCAGGACATCATGGAGGTATGCAGACCGCTTGGCGTCGTCAAAGGCAGATATACTGAGAGTCTTTCAGGAGAAAATGAGACAGTGGCACGAGCACGAGCTCGCTGGCGACTACCAAAGCGCAAAATGGTCTGGTTTCGACCAGTGGTCCCAAAGCAGAGGAGGTCCAGTGAGATGCCGCAACGGATTGGCAGTCGCCAAGCAGGGAGATCCACTCCAGACATTCCGCTGCAAGGACACCGACTTGTACGACTTCAAGTCGCACGCCGAGCTCGGTGGCAACAACAGCTCAGGCTCAGGCTCCTGGGGTTGGACCTTTGGACGCCGCGAGTTCGCAGCTATCGGTCAATCCGACGGTGTGGCGTTTGCTGAAGTCACGAGAAATGGCAAGCTGGAGTATCTCGGACGCCTGCCCCAACAACACACTGCTCTTCCTTCGCAATGGCGTGAGATCAAGACCAATGGCAATTACTTGGTCGTCGGATCCGAGGCGGTGAACCACGGTGTGCAATTCTTCGACATGCGCAAGCTGCTCACTTTGAATCCTCGGCAGCCAAAGACCTTCGATACCCGTACAGACCTTACGGGCTGGTTCAATGAGCTCCCTGTTGGTCGATCACACAACGTGGTCGTCGATGAGGAGTCGAACTATGTTGTTGCTGTTGGTGCTCAGCCGAGAAATGATTCTTGCGCCGCCGGTTTGATCTTCATTGACGTGAAGGACCCGGCGAATCCGAAGAAGACGGGCTGCGCGCCTCAGGATGGTGTAAGTCTTGCTTGTTGCTGAAATCTCGTCTCTCATCGCTTCTGGTTGCTGACGTTTGCTGAAGTACATCCATGACGCTCAATGCATAGTCTACCGCGGGTAAGTGTGGTTGTTAGCAGGCATCCCGAGACGGCCTCGGACAATTCCGTACCTTTGACTGACTTCTTCTAGCCCAGACAGGAAATACAATGGAAAGCAGATTTGTTATGGATACAATGAGGGTGAGTATCGTCTTTGCAGGGCAATTCACATGCCGATTTTGGATCGCCGCCAAAGGAAAATCTCAAGAACACCCCACTGACGACTTCCAAGATACTTTGACCATCTACGATGTATCCAACAAGAACGGTGGCAACGCCAGCACAGTCATCTCCAGGACTCCATACAAGGGCGCGAGCTATACTCGTAAGTGCAATCGCCATTAGGCACCTTCAAATCGCGAAGTACTCGTGTGAGGCATTCCGTTCTCTCCGCTGACTGCTTGAAGACCAAGGATGGGTCATTGATCCCATGTGGCAGACTCACTTGATCATGGACGATGAGCTTGACGAGGGTCTCCGTCCTGACCGCGCCAGCCCAGAGTCTCCAGCCCTCGATGGCTTCCCCGTCACTTACATCTTCAACATCGAATCGCTCGAAGCACCAGTAAACACCGGTTTCTACAAGAGCGGCGTCCGCAGCATCGACCACAACCAATACATCTACGACGGCCTTGCTTACCAATCCAACTACGGTGCAGGTCTCCGCGTGCTCGACATCTCATCGATCCCAGAGAAAGAGGACGGCTCCGAAATTGAAGAAGTCGCGTTCTTCGACATCTACCCCGAAGATGACAACGAGCCAGGTGGTGGCAACGCCACTTTCGTCGGAACCTGGAACCACTACACGTACCCATCAGGTTATGTTGTTGTCAACACCATCGAGCGCGGAGCTTTCGTCGTCAAGCTCAGCAACTTCCGTGGTCGTGGAAAGGGTAAGCGCCATGTGCGACGTGGCCAGCTTTAGTTTTTACCATGAATGGCATCGTCTCGTGATTCATGATACCCGTGAATGAATAATATGAATTCTCATTCCAATCTTCTTGTTCCAAGACGCCAGGCAATGCATTCTCTCATTATCCATGAAGCCTGAAGTGCAGTCGCCAAATCGTCGATTGCGCCCGTGCTGTTATTACCAACGATGCAACGCCCAGCAGGGTCTCTTCCAAGTCTCCAATTCAATTCAACCTCCATCTCCGCAGTACATTATACATGCAGTAGTTAGTAGCAGCTTTTTTTTTTCCCTTCACCAGGATCTCCCAATTCTACTGCCGATCGTCCATCAGGCTTGCAAAAACGAACCTTAGCTGACAGACATATATAGCCAAGTCTGCCAGCTTCTCCAGGCATCTGCGAACACCCTAACCCGGCATGACAAGCCCGCCCCCACAATAGAATCACAACGTTCTGTCCTGGCATTCGTCCACATGAGATCACGACACGTCCCTCATCCCCGCAAATACCCTTCTCGCAACGAGCATCTCCTTTTTCGCATCATCATCATCATCATCATCATCATCATCATCATCATGGTCTCCGCCGGCAGTTCGCGCGCGAACAAGCTTTTTGGAATCTGGGAAGTACTTCTCCGTTCCGGCACCGGGCACCTGATTGTCAATGTGTGACACCTCACCTCAATCACCTCCTCACCTTGCTTTGTAGAAGGCGAAATCCTGTCTTGGACACATGACTGGTCGGCACAGAACAACACTTTCTAGGAACGTCGTAGAATGCCAAACGTGCACCCAGTCTCGATATAGTAGGCAGTTCCGTGCAGAAGGCCATCGGAGCTTCGTAGCAAGTGCTTTGTTGGGCGGGAAGAGAGGGCGGTTCGTCGTGCTAAGGGGGTTGTTGCTTGTCCGCCTGACACATTATATCGCGGGGACTTGGACATGGTGCGTCGAGTATTCTTTTGCCCGATAGAGGAAATGGGGGGGGTTTTTTTTTTCTTTTCTTACGTCGACGATCGGCGCGATTGCACGATGGGAATCCTGGAGCTTCACGGATGGCGCGGATCTGGCTGGGTGTTGTTGCGTGCGTGCGTGCGGAGTAATTCAGAGAGGGGAGGGAAGAATAGGGATATATAAGAGACGTCTCATGTCTCTTCGAGGGAGTAGAAGTCTCATTGAGCAGGATTCGCTTTTACTACAACAAGCAACATTCATCGACACAGTTTGATTCTCCCTCCATCACGTCAAGACGAAGACGAAAATACTATCAAGATGTTCCCTCCATGGTGGCTTATCTATTAGGTCTTGCTGCGCTGTTCGTAAGTTATCTGGACCTCTCTACTTCTCTATTCATCAGACAGACTTTGATAAGACAATGTACTAATCTTCTCTCTCTCTCTCTCGGCAGACTATAGTCATGAATGCCATAACGTCTATCCTGCGTTGAGCGGTAGCGCCGTCCAGCGAGGGGGCGGGCAAATTTGACACGATGAAGGGCGATATGAGAATTGAGTGTGAGAGGAATGGGCAACATTGAAGCGTCCGAAGAAAGCGGAAAGAAATAAAACGACAACATCACGTAACGCCGAAGACTAATGGATATGGATGGAAGAGCAAGCAAGATGTCTTGATGAAGATTATGTATTTCGCAATCGGGTAATCGGGGCATGTGTTTGACGGCAAAGACTGGAAATTATCTGAACGGAGCTCGCGTCTGTTTCGCGCGCATTTTTTTGAGCGTCTGCTCTTTTTGTACGATGACACGTTTTGCTTCATACACAATGGAAGTCACGAATTTTTTGCTATCGAAATCAGACCTTTTGCCAACCGAATCTTCGTCCGATCGCTGCTTCCAAAATTACAGGTCTCTTGATAGTTGTGTGGATTCGATGATGATGAAGAGTAAGAGCGATAATTTGTACAGCGTAGAATTTGCAACTTGAACGTGGAGTCTCTGGTCAAGCTGTCTTATGAAAGATGGAATTTTTGAATACATCATCAGGCGTTGTAGCTTGCTAGCGTTAGGGAATCTCTTTACAGCAATCCGTTTGGGATGCGAGGATAAGATTCATGGGACAGAATGTAGCAACGATGCTGGATGAAAGAACTTGAATGTACAGAGAATCGCCAATTGGGCTTTTGTATTGAAAATTGCTTCATCCTCGGACTACGTATCACGCTGTATGCTGGCCAAACGACCTTTTGGTAGCACCGCCCTGCAATGCTTTGGTCGCTGACGCCCCCTCATGCACCATCTTAGTCGTCATCATTTACGCATGCAGCAGCTATGGAAGTCTGCGCGGGTCGCTTGGGAAAGCAGTCGCCAGACGCACGTTTGGTAGACCCAGCCACAGCATGACAATACGCTCCAGGCCAATACCACCTCCAGCATGCGGCGGACAACCTTGTCTGAAGGCATCAACGTATGGTGCGATGCCTGGATGCTTAGGGTCGACCGCGTTGGGGTGCTCCTTCATCCTCTGCTCCAGGAACTCCGCCTTGTGGATACGCTGTGCGCCCGACATGATCTCTTGTCCTCGCATGAAGAAGTCGTAGGAGTTTGAGTAGCCAGCGTTGGGGTTCTTTGGATCGTAGTTCGCTTGCGTCTCCACAGTAGGCATCGTGTACCATGGCCGAACCTCAAGCGGGTATTTGTCAAGCACGTAGAAGTCGGATTTGTATTTTTCAAGCACAAGAGCACCAAGCTTCTTCTCTTGCGGTGTGCTTAAATCGTCAAAGTCTCCGACCTCTTCCCCAGCATCGCGAAGCATCTGGATCCCCTCCTTGAACTCCAGGCGAGGGACCTTGCCAGCTTCTGGAAGCTTAAATGGCTCCACATGATACACGGTCCTGACATGCTCTGTCTCCTTCTTGTATCGCTCGTTGAGACCATTGAAGATGTAGAGGAAAAGGTTCTCGAGTAACGATACCACCTCGTGGTAATGCTGGTTGAAGGCCATTTCCAGATCCAGCCCGACGAATTCGGTAAGATGGCGATTGGTGTTGCTGTTCTCTGATCGGAAGACGTGTCCAATCATCATGACTTTTTCGAAACGAGCAGCTATCAGACGTTGCTTGTAGAACTGTGGCGATTGGGCGAGGTATCCCTTCTTGTCGAAGTACTTGACCTCGAAAACAGAAGCACCTCCTTCCGTTGCTGCACCAAGCATTTCCGGCACGTCGACATCCAGGAACCCGCGCTCTTCGAGGAACTCTCGGAAAAGCTTCTTGACACCGGATCGGATCTTGAGGATCGAGTGGTTGAGGTTCGCTGTCAGATCGAGTGTTCGGTTGTTGAGACGAGTGTCGAGCGAAACAATGGCCTTGCCGTCGTTGCTCACTGCATTGTCCTCTCCTTCAGCAGGTATACGGCCTTCGGCATCAGCGACTTGTAGCGGCAATTGCGAGTCGGCTTTGTTGAGCAGATAGAGCTTCGTGACATGGACCTCCAGGTTCTGCACAGTCGTGCTCTTCACAGGCTCAAAAGGCTTGGCGAGAACTCCATGGACCAGGACTTCACTCAGAGTTGGTATGCTGCCGGCAAACTTGACCATTTGCTTGCTGAGGGTGTCGCTGCCCGCCACCACGGCCTGGATGGTGTGCTCCTGCTGAGCGAATGTCAAGAAGGACAACTTCGCGCTCTGATTGCGGGCATTGAGAACAGTCGCCCTGAATACCGCCTTGGGCCCGTTTGCTTGTGTGATATCCTTGCCCTCGTGCTCAGCGGCGAGCTCTGCCAGTTGCTCGTACTTGGGCCCAGTCTCTTCGCGAACCATTGGCAATTCGCCATAGTCTTCCTTGCTCACATCGTTGGCCTCGTCCGCCTTCTTGCGTGCAGCCTCCTCTGCAGCCAGGCGTGCCCTCTTCTCTGCCTTTTCCTTTTCCTTGGCGGCTTTCTTCAATGCAGATTTCGAAGGGCCCTTCTCTCCCTCGCCTGCGGCCCCCGCAGCCGGTTGCTCGCCCTCTTTGGGTCGCTCGGGAATTTCCTGTTGTTGCTCCGACATTGTGACCGCGCGATCAGCAATGGGCTTTGGAGAAGTCGGGCAGTGTAGCTCGCGAGGTGTGTACGGGAGGATGGAGAAGTTGAAGTCGACCGAAGTGGGTAGACTCATTGAGTGACTGAAGTTTTGGTGGGGCCTTTGATAGATCGGCAGAAAGTTTCTCCGCGTTGTGTCATGTTCCCTTTCCACGCATCAGCATTGATGGACATGAGTTTACTTGCACATGAACACAAGGAGATCACAAACAACGTCAAACATGCATTTCAGATTGTGCTCTACCGACTAATAGAGGACATTTGATAACCAAGACGGAATGTCTGGAGCATACACCTTTGATTCCCGCAGG
Source organism: Cercospora zeina (assembly GCA_022702355.1). Classification (NCBI taxonomy): domain Eukaryota; kingdom Fungi; phylum Ascomycota; class Dothideomycetes; order Mycosphaerellales; family Mycosphaerellaceae; genus Cercospora; species Cercospora zeina. The sequence continues at coordinate 5,183,058 of JAKLWX010000005.1, forward strand.
AATAAATGCATTACCGCCTTTGAAGCGTTCGACCGTTATGTAGACCGCACAATGACATATTGGGCAGTCGATTCTCGTGGCGGGAAGAGTGCGGGAAGAGTGCGGCAAGAGTGCGGCAAGAGAGCGGAAAGTGGCCACGAGATAATCGTCAGAAGAGCAGTAGCAGATCTTGATATATAGTTATCCTTCGCAGTTCGCAATCTCTACCTCCACAATCTTGCAGCCTCGCAAAGCCGGCAAGTCAACCTTCTGCACAAACTCAACCTCGTTGAGAGGTAGCCATTCAAAGCACTCCGGTCTAGTGGCCCCGCCTTCCAACCGCCCCCTCTAATCGCCTCCAGTCAAGTTGTAGATCTTCTGAATGTCCTTGAGCTGCTTCTGGAAGTCCAGCTTCAGATCCTTGAGAAGACCATCCTTGAAATCAAAGATCCACGCATGCACAATGGGGAACTTCTTCTTGGCATAGCTCTGCTGAACGGCAGCAGTCTTGACAACATTGCGAGCCTGCTCCAAGACATTGAGCTCGGCCAGGCGGTTGTACTTCTGGTCCTCGTCAGTGATGGCATCCAGCTCCTGCTCGTACAGCCTATACACGTCTCGGATGTTGCGCAGCCAGGGGTTGAGGAGGCCCAGGTCGGCGGGAGTCATGGCGGCTTTGACGCCGCCGCAGCTGTAGTGGCCGACGACGACAATGTGCTTGACCTCGAGGTGGCGGACGGCGTAGTTGATGACGCTCATCACGTTGAGGTCGGTGTTGCAGACCAGGTTGGCGATGTTGCGGTGCGTGAAGATCTCGCCGGCATCGAGACCCATAATCTCGTTGGATGGAATTCGGCTGTCAGCACATCCGATGTAGAGGTAGTCGGGCTTCTGGCCGGACGACAGCTTGGTGAAGAACTCCGGGTCATTCTTGGCCTTGTCGGAAGCCCATTTGCGGTTGTTCTCGAAGATGCGGTCGTGGCTCGCGCTGAGGTAATCGTCCGACATGTTGTGGGCGGAGCAATATGCGCGGGTGACCTTGATGGGAGATGGAGTTGTGACGAATCGAGGAGCGGGCCGCGTGCAGGCACGAGTGATGTCAGTGCTGGCTCCACGCAAGACTCGCCGGAACATTGATGAGCGGTGCTGCTCTCTCTTTATGTTCTTGTATGCTCGCTGCTGCTCAATGATTCGACATGAGGGAAACCGCGACGCCCAACAAAACACCGACTTTTTCCTTGCTGCTGGGGTTGGACGGACGGTGACGACGCTCACGTGCCCGGGACGACGCGCGCCAAGCCAGATATTCTATGAGCGACACCGAGAACGAGCAGCAATCCGATCCGATCGCGCCGGCGACAAGCATCCATCATCAACACATCATTTCCCAGCTACATGGGCTTCCGGATCGTGCACCATCTCTCTCCAGTCGCGCACCATCTCCTGCCCTCACCATCTGCCTCCATCTCAGCCATGTCGCTCGGCTCCGATCTGGTTGGGACTAACTAGATGCATTTGGGTGCTATCTTAAACTTCGGGCACGCGGAGCCGCCAACTGAATGGCTACAATGCGGTGAGACCACCTAAGGAAATACGGTGTCACTTCCACCTCGACCGCTCTTCCCTTCCTACAACCCCAACACGCCAATTTCGTGACAAGCTTTCATGAAGACACGTCAAAATCTGAGCTACACTTGAGTCACATTTTTACTACACTGGCCACGTGGTGTGTGGACTTGCCAAGCAACGGATTGTCAGACTGAGAAGGAGAGATCCAACTGATATCATCTGTGACAGACTGATTTCCACTGAAAGCTTCGGATGCGTCAGATTTCACGACCATAAACTACTCGGACGGCCCGAGAATACGTTGACTGAGTCCCAATTCCGGAGCTGAACCCCAGAAGATGCCAACCGGAAGTGCCCCATCGAATTCACGTGAACGCAACAGGTAGGATACTGGCATTCGAAGACGTCAAATTTCTTGAGATGACCGAGATTGTCATTCCTGAGATTCACCGAACGATACGATATCATGTTGGTCCTGGGTGGCATCCGCCTGGCGTCGACTTCCTAATCTGTCCACCTACCACCCAGTGCTGTCACCCAAAACCGTCTCGCAGGCACACGATCAGCTCGCGCCGTAGCTTCTGGTGAAGCGACGAATGTTCCACCCGCCAGCCCGAGGCCTCGATCACGTCTGAGACTCAGTTGTGTCCGCGCCATTCCAGGTACAGCTTCCGGCACAAGCTCCCTCCATTGATTGCAAAGCCCCACCAGAGGAATTGCTGCCAAACGGGCAACTGGAATGGCCGGATAGTGCGGCCAAAGTACCATTCAGCAATCTTCCACTCGATGAGATGGAACAAGACATGTCCTAGGCCCCACACCAGGAACAAGAGCAGGTGTCCTTCAGACCTAGCACGAGGTGTTCTGCTGGTCTCGAAAGTTTGGCCGTCTGGCCTCATCAGTCTGCGCGCGGAATGATTGATGTCAAATTTTACTGACCGAGACCTTGCTCTGGGGGCGACGTTGTCTGCTTGCTCATTTTTCTTCAAGAAAATTTGAAGAAGCTCGAAAGGTGATGTGCCTTATGCTGTGCTGAGGTAGTGGCTTTGAATGCATGCGACGTGGGGCGAGCGGCACAGCATGGAGCTACTGCGCTGTGCCGCTATGAATCCCTGCTCCTGCACGCGCATCATGATGATATCCCTAACCGCGAATAGAATAGTCGACGACTCCATATACAGGGCACGCCACTGTTGAACGGCTCCCATTTGTGAAAGGAGGAAAGATACAACGTTATCCGAACCCGACTGACATGTCTGACCTCGGACTCACTTCCGAATAGCCGGGACGTAGCACAAGGTAATATGCAGCGCGGAAAAGACTGCGACTACCAGCGTCCATTGCGCTATCTAGTCACTCGAACCGTGTATCGCCTGAGCAAAGATACTTCACCAACACGAGCGTGAAGGGAAGAAGACACGAATGTTGCCATTGCGGCAGCAACGAACATCTCGTCCTCGTATTGGAGTGAGCAACGAATGGTGGTATTCAAGGACGCATTGGAGGGGTTTTGATGCAAAGCAATGGCCGGAGCATTGACTGGACCTGATCGTCCTGTTAGGTGGTTGCACATGAAGTCATAGCAAGGGCCAAATCTCGGACGATACATCGTATCACAAGATTCGCGGATGTTTGCTACAGGACTCGCTCCCGGAATCGACGTAAGATGTCGGAATCGATCTGTTTAGCTGGCGCAATGCGTTGTTGAAGGATCGTCATCTCACTGATGGTATTGCACCTTGGGCCATGCGCCTTTGCATGCTCTCTTATTACGCTGCGATGGCGATAACGGCAATATCAAGTCCACTCCGACATTCGTCTTGAGCCAATATCAGGCGACTCAGTCACACGTTCACGTTTCATGTGCGTGATCTCTTTCTTTCTCGCCTTTCTCAGATCTGCAGACAACTTTGTGTACGACCTCAGCCTTGCCAACATGTCTGGACGATACTGGAAAAAGGAGTCGCCTGAGCTCAGTCCCATTCACAATACGAGAATGCGATGCGGGCGAATCATCGGCATCACAGTTGGCATATGCGCCATATTGCTTTTTGTCAGCTTGTAGGCATCAAATGTACAAGCTCGCCATCGCCGCTGACCATTTGCAGTGGTGTTTTCCACCTGATACTCGTCATCTGCGGCCACAATTCTGTTTCTAGAGCTTTATACGCTCAAAGTCTGCGCGGGTGCACGCCAGAGGGAGGTGTCTACGACATCGATCAGCCCACGAAGAACACGATGCCAATTCCTTGTCACTCACATAATGACTACTGGAGAGACATACCGCTGTTAGATGCAATCCATGCTGGCTGCACGAGTGTCGAGGCAGATATCTGGCTCGATGAATCGAGCGGACAGCTGGATGTTGGACACCATCGCGTAGGGCTATCGACGAATCATACGTTGCAGAAGCTGTACATTGAACTGATCCTTGAGTTGCTTGATCAACAGTGAGTTTTCGGCCAATCGTGATCTGTCCAGAGTGAGTGAAATTGTTGACACGGGACCAGAAATCCGGCAAATGGAAGTTCAAAATCCGGAATCTTCCCCAGAGCTCCCAATCAAACCCTCACACTCCTACTTGACTTCAAATCCGACCCCTCGGCTCTCCTCCCTCACGTCCTGGACGAAATAGAAGCACTAGAGCAACGCAGCTACCTCAGCCATTGCGAAAACGACCATTTCATCACAGGCCCCGTAACAATTGTCGCGACAGGCCTCATACCACCCCAACTATCCTCAGAATCCCTCGGCCCCAACCGCACAATCTTTACAGACCTCCCACTCGACACGCTCGAAATCCTCCCTGACGCTCCCCTTAACACATCCCACGCTCCGGTAGCAACGCATCTCTGTCGTCCGGACGGAGGCTCCTACGCCAGTACCTCGTTCCGCTCAAGCATCGGCGGCGTCACGCGAGGCGGTTTCTCGGCTACTCAACTCGCAAAGATCCGGAAACTTGTCGCTACGGCGCACGAAGCGGGATTGAAGGCCAGATATTGGGATACGCCGGCTTGGCCGACTTCGCTGCGGAACTATGTTTGGCAGACGCTGGTTGATGAGGGTGTGGATGTTTTGAACGTGGATGATTTGTGTGCTGCGGCGTTTCTGGATTGGAGGGCTGTGGGGCATGGGATGGGGGATGGGTAGGAGACCTAGAGGGGGCAAGGTGGGTTTAGGGATGTGGGGATCGGTGGGAGGACTGGGGAGGGTGGAGTTTTGTGGTCACATGTAGGCATGTTTAGGAGTTCTTCATAGGATGGCCATGTTCTGGTGCAATCTTTTAGGATATCTGGCCTACCTGACCTTTCAGGTCAGGCGCATACCTTCGCTGTGTGTTGCCAAGTGACTACTGCCTCATTGGAATCTCGTGCCTCTGGTCGCATATTGGGGTCTCCCCCCACCCCGCTGCGCGAAAAGCAGGCGCTAACGTGACTACCTTCGAAGAACTACAGATGCGCAGCTGCATTGCAGATCTGACTTGCGAGGTAGAATCTGGGCTCCTATGCTACAGCCGCACCGCTCAGGATAGCAACACATCTGTTGGGAAAGGGACGATATATTCTTGAACGGACCAAGCCTGACACCTGTTAGGAATTCGTAACTCCGTGTTCACGGCAGGCGTGTTGGCAGATGCAATGCTACGAGGCGGGGACGTGACCTCCGGTCCTAAGTGCCGCTTGGCAAAGCCATGTTCACATCCATCAACATCTATCAGACTTCAACCATGCAAGGCATCGTCGTTCGACTCTCCTGCCTAGAGCACATGTCACCTTCGCGCGTCTTCATCCACAATCTTCCTCGTCGTACGACTTTCGCGCATCTCCATACATCTTTCTCGGTCGTTCCGTCATCCCATCATGAAGGATTAAGCGTAAGAGCAAAATCATCAACCACCGCGCGCGGTGTCGCAGGCACATTCGGACTAGACGCAAAACACCTCATCACCGCATAAAAGTCCGTCCCGTCGTACTCCATCGTCTTCCGTACATCGATTTCGAACGTCGTGGTGTTTCTCACCGTCGGTGAAGAATACATCAGAGTCGAGCCCGCTATGCATTGCACCTGGCATGAAACATAGAGGTCTCCGGAATATTCGATCGTCACTTTTCCTGTGAGTCGGCCAGTCTGACCGGCGTCGATTCGGGGGAGAAGATTGGTTTGGTAGATGCCGAGCTGTTGGAGTCCGCTGATGCGGTTGTCCATGGGACTGAATTGGGCGATTGCGACTCCGTCCAGGAGGGTCACGGTTTGGTTGGTTCGGAGGCCTGGATAGGCGGTCCAGGGATCGAGTGTTGCGCGGCTGAAGTCGCCGTTGATGAGGATTTGTGTTGGAATCAGTTCAGTGGGGCTCGAGCCGGCTTCGGATGCCAGTGTGGAGAATTTGATATTGTCGAAGGCGATCGTGACGGCTCTGGTCCCAGAGTCGCAATTGAAACCGATGGACAACGGTTGGGCTCCGTTCGGTGGGATTTGACCTGCTGCCACGATGCTTCGTGTGCGTGTTTGTCCGGTTGCAGGCAGTGGCAGGTTCAGGTATGGATCGGAGAGTGCTAGTCCGTCCAGCAAAGCGATACAATTGACGCGGCCGTTGCCGGTATCGTGAACTGTCATGGATATTTCGGCACTCATACAGAATGTCACGCCCGCGTCGAGCGTCAAGGTGGATCGCAAATAGTTGGCCAGACCGTTTTGGCAAGGAGGCAAAAAGACGGATCTGGAGCAGAGTCAGTCGCTGGACTCTCAACATTTGCACTTGAAGAGATTCACTTACGCCATTCCGTTCGTAGCCGACCATGGTATATTTCCGCAAAATCCGATCATCCCATAAGGTGTCCAGGAATTCAGGCCGTTGGAGAAGTCTCCATTGGTGATTACACCTGTAGAGCCCGTGCCCGTAGAGATGGTTTGACGGACGGCAACCCAGGCGGTTGTGCCGCCAAAAAAGCGGATCGGCGCAGCCTTCGATTTGAGCTCGCACATCCTGGTGCCCAGAAGCCAGCGAGCAGCGAGACATTTTGAGCCCTCATTGACGCAACGATCAATGCAGCTTTCAAAATTGTTTGCTACGGCGATTGCGACGCCTGGCATTTTGAACCCGGATATATCCTCTCGGCAGGTGAAGATGAAATTGGACCCATCGCGGGCTGTGTAGATGGTTCCATCTGAGGCGCAATTCGCGACTGGCGCAGGTGAGACGCGAATTGTCTGCAAGGTCACGATCGTCGTTGGGGGCGTCACTGTGCTTAATGGTGTGACTGTGGTCCCTGGGGTCACCTGAATAGTTGCCAAAGGTGTTGTCGTGCTAGTGGTTGTAATGTAAATTGTTGGGGTCGTGTAGGATGTCGCCTCAGGAATTGTAGTTGAGAGTGGAGTGACGAAAATTGTCGGAGTGTATGTGCTCGTTGGGGTCACCGTGATCGTTGGAGTTGTATATTCTGTGGCTTCTGGAACCTCGGTCGACAGCAGAGTAATGAATGCGGACGGCGTAGAGGTTGTCAAAGCGGTGATTCTGATGATTGGGGTGACGTGCTCCGTGTGGAGCGGCGTCTCGTGCGCCGTTGCTGTGATCTGAACTGTGGGCGTGGAGGTGATCCTGGGGGTGACCTGTATCGTCGGAGTGAAGTGAATAGTAGTGATAGGAACGCTTGTATGAAGAGGGGTTTCGTAGACAATCGGCGTTATTGTGGTTGTGGGAGTGATTGTGATAGTAGGGGTCGAGTATACTGTTGATGAGGGAGTCACCGTAGGAAGGGGGGTAACGAGCACTGAAGGGGTCTGATGATCAGTCGCCTCTGGAGTTTCCGTGCGTGTCAGGTTCAAGACGATTATTGGTGTCGTGGTCAAGTTAGCGACCACGAAAGCAGTCTGTAGATTTCAGCACAAAGCGCAGAATTTGTCAAGTTCAGTGGATAATCCATACCCGAGGAATCGTCGTTAAGGAGGTCGTCGTGCCGAACTGAGTGGTCGTTGGTGTTGGGATATTGAAGCAGCTACACGCCGATGAGATGACTGATCGAGCGACGGCTGCGAGGGTTCGAAGTGCCTGGGGAATGGTTGAGGTAGCTGGTGGAGTTGGAATCGTCTTGGCCTGACGCCTTTGAAACCCAACAGTGGTGATTGTGGTTTTCCGAGTGCTTGTGTACGTGATGGCATCGACAGAGACGACGGATGTTGGGGCCATATAAGTGGTGGTCGTTTCTTCAGACAAGGTAGTGTAGCTCGTGGCAGTCTGGATCGAAGTTTCCCCCGCTACAGAAGCAGGATCTGCGGTAAGCTGGGAACGTAAGCATCAAGTGGAAGCAGGATCGTGTGGATCAGCTTACTATGAGGGTACTCGGCTCAGCAGTTACAACCAGAGTCTCCAGCGTCGAAGTGATCGGTTCGGCAGTAATCTGCGTCATTTGTCAGTCGACTCCGTGTATAGGACCTTTTGAGATATTCTTGCCGTAGTTGTTCCTTCCGTCACCGAAGTGGCAATTGCTACCAGCTGCTAAGCATCAGCTCTAGGTCTATGCTGGGGCGGGGTGGGAAAAAGAAAATACCACGATGGTAGTTGAGTCTGCAGTGACTATCCGTGTTGGCTCTGTAATCGTGATTGTTCGGTCCGCGGTGATCGTGAGAGTCCCGTCAGTAACCGTTGAAGCATCTGCGGTCAAAGTGACACTGCTGGTGGCTGCTGTCAAAGTTTGTGTGGCTACAGTTGTCGTAAATGGCTCATCAAAGATCGTCGTCGTCTGTGAGTCGTCCGTAAATGTCGCTGCAGTTATAGTCGCCGTTACTGTCTTGGCAATAAGGAGGCGCGTAGGAGCCGTAGAAGTCACTGGAGGATCCGTTATGGTGATGGTCAGCGTGCCCGTCTCGTCTACTGAGTCTGCGGTAAGCTAGACAAGTCAGAAATTGTTCCGCGTCCATTGCACAGCATGATCCATACAGTGATTGTCGTCGCTTCAGCCTCAACGATGATTGGACTTTGTGTAATTGTCGTTGGACTCGCTAACAGGGTAGTCGTTCGCGTGGGAGCGGTCTGTACGACCCCGGGCGCAGTGGAAGTGGAAGCGGCAGCCGCGAAGGTGCTCGTGGCGGTGATCGAATTCATCGTCGTCGTTGTACTCTGAATTGCCCTGACAGTCGAGGTCGATGTCCTGGTCTTGATTGCTAGCCAGGACGAGCAGAAGGGGGTCGACGATGGATAGGCGGCGATGAGCTGGATCATTGGAGCGACTCTGGCGCATGTACCCCGAACGACTGGACCACCGAGAACCTGTGCAACGAATAGCAAAGGCAGAAGCGCCTTGAGGATCCTGTTGAGCATCGTGGTGGACGTTCAAAAAAAGACATTGAGACGCTATTGCATAGGACTCGACAACGACATACCTGATATACGATACGCCCGAACCCGACTCTTCTGGCCCAGGAAGCGCTGCATCGCTGGGCAAAGCGGTGGTGTGAGCTCCGCCACAAAAGCCATTAGCAACGTACAAGTCGGTAGGGCTCGCTATGCAGTCGCGTGAGACTTTTGCGCACAAGCAATGAGAAGACGTGGACGACAGCCATGGCGTTTGACTGGCGTCTGGCTGGACTATCAGCGTGGAACGATATGCCATCTAGGTTTGGTGGGTGCCACACTTTCAGATAATACCCGGGTAGAGCATGTCTCACTTGTCTCCGTCATTGTCCACCAAACGTGCTTACTTTGCTGCTTGAACGCAGAGATTCCCATGTTGATGGCAACGGGGATGAAAGTGAACTTTCAGGTAAAACGTTGTGGACTTGTGGATGCATGCGAAGTGTTACTAATCCTTGGCGGTGGAGATGGTGGTTGACACATTTTCTTCTCTTGAGGAGGGTCCTAGTCGGGTAAAGCTGCGCTACATGGGCTGGCTGTGGTTAATAGCGATCTTGTCGCAAACACTTGGATCAATACCATCGTTGCATCGTTCTGCAAGCGATGGAGCACGACCCGTAAGACGCTGAAGCTCTATGCCAAGGAAAGCCAAGGTGACACTATGCCAACGCGTGAATAGCACGTGCATCGTTTGTGGCGGCGAGGCCTCTTCTCGACCGTGGTCCACTGCCTCTTCGTACTCCTTGCCGCGGCGCTCATGACACTTCGGCGTAGAAGAAGTGGCTCTGTGGCCAAGTCGTGAACTCGCTCGACTGCATGCAATCGGGGCCATGTTCGTTTAAGCTTAACATAGCCTCTTTCATCATGCGTGCGATTGATCGTGCTAGGCGGACATTGCCTAGTTAGCATTTGATCAGGCGTGGGGTTATTATGACCAGCTGAAGTCTGTAGGAGGCTGGAATATATAGAGGCTGAAGTACTGTAGAAGTCTGACTTTTGTCTTGGCACGCGCTTTCGCATTCGCTTCCAACCTTACATCTCAGCAGAACTTTCTCATGTCACGCCAGACTCGCCTCGCCGTAACGCTGCTCACTGCCATCATTGCTATCCTCCTGGCTCTCCAGCTGAAAGAGCCAGACAGCGTCCTCATGCGATATCTGAGTGCTCGGCGGATCGCATCTGCGCTGAACAAGCACCCCTTTACCACATTCACCGGACAAGCCTCGAGCTTTAACACCTCCTCCATCGCCATGTCTGCCCTGTCCGCTGCTTCGGATAAGCAAATACCCGCCGCGGAAGCTTCTGCAACAGACGAGCACGGCAACCCGCTTGGCCTTCCAGCCCCGCCAGCCAAAGACGATGCCACAAAACTGGACCTGTCAAATGGCGCCGATTCCGTCAAACTCGACCACCTGGGACCGCTCGTCGTGAATAAGGACGGGACGCTGTCCAGAATCAGCAACTGGGAGGCTATGACGCAGCAAGAGAAGAAGGCTACTTTGAGAATACTGGGAAAGAGGAACCAGCTGAGAACCGACGCGCTCAAGGCAGGGGATGGACAGAGTCAAGACTAGACTCTTCACTGCGCGCCCCGCGTAGTAATGCACCACCTGTGCCACTGGACTGAGGGAACTGGCAACTTCAAAATCCGCTACTGATGAAGGCGAGCTTGACTTGTACACCTTGCTGCCCTATCGCCTCTCATTCTCTTCTACCGGCTTCTCATCGACATCATCAATACTTTCCACGCCTTGCTGTTCATGGGATCTCGATCGCTCCCGCTCTGCAGCTTGCTGCCTCCAGCTCAAGCCTCTGGCCATGATTCAGAATACTGCTGCCAAGAGCACAACGTAGATCAGTGCGAGGAATGTGAAAGCCCAACCTTTGCCCATTGCATTGCACATCGGTATAATGGCTGCAGTGCCTCCGGCCGACATCAAACATCGCACGAAGTTCACAGCAGCAGTAGCCGTGGCCGGCTTATCTCGATGCAGGTCAAGGAGAAGGGTGTTGGTGACGCTGAAAGCTGTGCTCACACCAAAGCCAATCAAGAAAAGCGCCACTTCCGGACCAGCCAGGTGGGTCTCAAAGTGCAATGTCCATCCAAAGATTATGATGCCGATTGTGCCCACAATATGAGCCTGCACAACAATCTGCAGTCGAACTCGTTCAATAGGAAAGTCTGTAAGATCTTGCTGCTTTCTCTTGCAAATGGCCATATTCAGACGTTGAGCGTGACGCCGGAAGTTCCAGTCAATGACATGGCCCATCGTCAGGGTCGAAGTCATCGAACCCGCACCCTTTGCGATGTAGCAAAGGCCTACGTCCAGGGAGTTCAACCCGTAAACTTCTGTAAACAAAGTCGGAATCGACCCAACCACCATCATCATACCGGTGAAGAAGAGCCCGTTGTACACCAGGATGATGCTACTCTCCTTGTCGAGCAGGACTTTGAGGATGAGCAGCGGGTTGGGAAGACTGAGCTTCGGATTTAAACTAGGACCAGAATTCGTGCTCTGGTCCTCGTGCACAGTAAAGTTTTGCGCATACTTCTTTTGCTGCCATGTGCCGACAAGCGACTTGCTGATGCCTCGAGCTCCCACGGAGCCATTGCCAACGACATTGTGGCATGTCTCGGGGAAGAATGGAATAAAGACCACCAAAAGTGCCCCCGCGAAGATCACAAGAAACCAGAATGTCCAGCGCCACCCAAGATATTCCGCGAACAACCCTCCGATAGTGGGACCTGTGTCAAGCGACTTGCGTCAGCAGTAATTCTCGTGAATCAACTACAACATGGCCTGAAGAACACACCGAAAGCGGGACCAAGCAGGAGCCCAGAAGAAGCGTGTGCCATGTATCTGCCGCGCTCCGCACATGTGGAGATATCAGCTACAACAGCAGTACTCAGGGCAATCGTAGCACTGCAACCAAATGCTTGCACCATCCTCAAACACAGCAATGCAGCATAGCTGGTATGTAGAGCCAAGCCGATATTTGCAATCATGAAGATGATGAAGCAAATGATATATGACAGTCGTCGGCCATTGTTGTCTGACATGCCAGCTATCAATGCTGGAGCGATTCCTTGGGCAATCTGCAGGCTGTCAGCATGAAGTCGTTCCGCTACAGTGGCACTGTGCTTGGCCTACCATGTATGTTGTCAGGGACAAATTGATCAGCGTCGGAGTAACATGCAGGTCACGAGCCAAGGGATCCAGCGCTGGAAGGAAAGTCGTGGCTCCGAAAGGCGAAATCAAAGACGAAACGGAGACCGCCATCACGATAAAGATCTTGGCTCGAGGTGTGAAGATGCTGTACGGAGGTCCGGTTGTTGTCCTTTCGAGTTCAAGCCCGCGTTCACTTCCATTTCGTTCGGACACACTCCGATTGGTTTCGAGATCTTGCGCCACTTCTTCCTCTGCTGCGTATTCCCTCCCCGCAGCGATAGGATCTTGCTTCATTTCTGTTGATCGAAGCAGTGCCGGGTCGGACGTATGATTGGTTGCTGTGCTTCCTCTCTCGAACGCGATATAGCAAACGGAAGTAACCTACTTAATGGCCCATGAGTCAATTCAGGTTCTTGCCTCTTTTCTGCTTGCTGCAGTCGATATCGCTCGGGGTTTGAGCGCTGTTAACACGCTATGTCAATTCATATCGGCCGCGCTAATGTCGCAAGCGTGGGGCTTTCCCGTCTCGCGTATGCATCAGTCGGACGCCATGATGGTCGCTGGATCAAGCTATCGCCCGCCGCCTTGCTGCGGTAGCCGTTTTGCTGTGGACTTCATGTCTGATGGGGGGAGGTACCTCCGCGGCTATTTCAAAACGCATCCCTACGGCGATGTCCGTGTAGCAAACTTGCGACAAACAATACGCAATATCCTAGCATTGTACTATCGCCAAACGATCGGATAAAGTGCATTCTAAAGGCCGTACCTCGCTCTACCTATATCTATCTTAGAGTACTATAACGATAAATACTCCTCGACTCATACGCTATATAATCGAGCCTTGTTTTTAGACGTTCTCTATAGCCTTACTCTCGGAGGAAAACGCGATTAATATATCGCGAGCGCAGAGATATGAGCACATACTTAGTACATAAGTAGTTTTTCAAACGACGAACAACATTATACGCGAAGAATTATCCATTAGAAGCCTATAGCGCTTTGTATCGCGACTGCAAGTTCGTGTTTTTAGGTGAGATTTCGCTTGGGGATGCGTTTTGAAATAGCCGCGGAGGTTGATCGAAGTGCTGCTGCTCCGGTATTAATGGGCAACACTATCGCAATCCGATCGCCGGGTTTCCTTGTTGACTGGACTCGCCGGGGGAGAGGGTATGAAATTTCCGGCAAACAGGTCTGCAGCTGTGTACTTGGTCTTGCTGGGCCCCATCGATTCATCTTGTCCTCCAGGGACGTCGTGGCATTCTTCTTCGCGAAATCCCAAAGGCAATGTACCTTGAAAAGCAACAGTACCTTGGTCGTCCATTAGAATGTGCACATCCAAAATAGCTGGGCTATAGGCAACGGCGGGCACATGAACATGAGAGAAGCATTGTTCGAAGAGCAATGGAGCTACGACTTCAACCTGTTGACAAGCTCTTTCAGCGCAAACGAACTGTACTTGGAAGTTACGGGTTTGCAGAGTCTTTACACGAACTAAGAAATGGAAGCTGTGGTGCAAGGTTTCCTCATCGCTGTGCGGATGTTGAAAGAGGCTGTGCACACGGTGCATGCGATCCAGACCAAAGTGCGCGCGGTAGCACACTTGTCAACTGTGGCGCTAGTAAAGCCGTCTCCGAAGTCGGATCAAGAAAGTCTTCGACAAAATGCTGAAGCGATGTATCAATAGTCGGTAATGTAGGGCCAACAACCAGGTGTCGCTACTGTTGGAGTATCTGGCGAGTTCACGCTCTCTTCGTAATACTGAACCACTGCGTCGGAATTCAGACCCTGTCAATATAGAATACTATCTCGAGGGTATACAGTGGGATGTGGTATCCCAAAAATGACACGAGTCTTGATGTCGAGGATTCCTGCTTGGACATTACATCGTTGCGCATCCTTCAGGTTTTCAAAGGATACTGAGTCGTCGATGGAAACGACCAGTTTGTACAGGTCATGGGTAAAAAACATTGCGATGTGGTGAGAGAATGTGTTTCTCGCAGGCACGACAGCTTCGAAGGCATAAGCCGCAAGCTTGTCGGATTCTTTGATGGATAACGCCATTTTCCTCGCCCTATGAGTGGGCACAACTGTCATTTATGATAACAAATGCAGAGTCTATACAACCTCTATTGCCACGGCGTATACCCTGCAGTCCAGTGCCCCGGATACACATATCGATCTAGAGCTTCGGGTCATCTCGAGACGTAGCGTTGACCCCTGGAATTCCCACCTCAGAGATTGGTCCAGACTGAGGACCCGTGTACTTGAAGTCCCCGTTAGACGTCGGTTCCATCTTTCTCGTAAGTGGCGACTGATGGAGTGACAAAGTCCGCAGCAGGGTCGATGCCGAGTCTCACCCAGCCCAGGACGCCGTCTTCGATCTTGTCTCCGAGGAGCACATACTCGAGAAAAGGATCGGAGCCGAAGGCTTCTTGGTATAGAATCCCGTCCTCGTCGTTCTTGAGGAGCTTTTGAGTATTGGTGCTGTATGGGGTAGTAGCTTCGACTTGGGAGATAAGGTCCTGGTCGAAGAAAATCTGGCCGACGTGTGAGGCGTGCGCGGTATGGTTGCTAGCTTCGTTGATCAGGGTACCGTTGGTCCGGATAGTAGTAGAGTTGACGTTGTGGGTCAGGACGTGGATGTGGACAGCACGACCGATATAGTGGCCGGGTAAGATCGATTCGAATTGAACAACACCGTTGATGTCAGTCTGCTGCACACCACGGAGGAATGTAGTGTCTTGGTTTGAGGCGTCGTTAGGGTTGCCGTTGGATTTGTTAATCACGCCGGAGTAGACACCGGTGCTGTTGCAATGCCAGATGTCGACGAACACCGCGGGAACAGGGGCGCAGGTGGACGTATCCACGAGTTGGATTGAAAGGTAAGAGGAATGCCAACTTGATTTTCGGAAATGTCCCTGCCTGTAGTACTGGTTAAGGGAAGATTCGGCGATCACGAGTGGGTTCAATGCTTACGGATCACTTCGCCGTCGACGTAGTATGGTCCTTGGGTGGCCTCCGGTTGGAGCAGATAGCTGGAGTCATCGGCGTATAGCTCCCGCTCGTCAGACCCTAGAGTAACATCGAGATCCGAACGGTGCGAGAAGTCGTAGTCCGCAAAGTCTCGACGTTGGTGTGAGGGCTGCTTCAAACCACGCGTGGTACGGGCCATCTGGACAAGCTCGCTTCGACGAGCAAGAGATTACTCATAGTTTCCACGACGTTGAAGGTCACTTGCGCACGATTGAACGGATCTTGGCTTGGCCTGATTATCACCTGCGATGTGATTAGCTCGGGTATAGCCGGCAGCTCCGCGGCGGGGCAAACTCTCTAAGTTAGCCGTCGTACTTCATCTTGTACCTTCCAAACCATCACTTCCGTGACAGTATGTCTCAAGGCTGGATATCGGAAAACCCCGCTGGTTTACAGACGAGGAGACACTGTCTGGCCTCTCAAGTCTCGGCCCTCAGCTGAGAGCATGAACTGACGATGAAAGCCCGATCACTGCGCATTTGCTGTAGCGCGCATGCCGTAAAGTCGCCAGAGCAACACTCCATCTATTTGAGCATCTAGAGGCTAATTGAGTGTGAGCTGATTGGTTCCAGTAAGGCTCTTAAGGTTATAGTGCAGCGACCATTGTCTGTGCAGACTCTGGGCATCTGGTGGTGCGTCGTTGCGTTTAAAAGTGACAGCCGCTGATGCCATAGTTCTGATCGTTCGCCAAGGATTGGCTCCGTTCCAAAGCCACGATGGGGCGTCGATCTTCCTTTGGGATGTCAACAGAGCAGGTGGCTGTAGGTCAAGAATTGGATGCGCCGGAGGTACATAACCGGCCTTCAGTTAGGCTCGACTTGTGGTGCTCGAACGCAAAAGGGACGTGTCTATAATCCGTTGTGAAATCAAAGTGACGGCAGGTGAGAAAGCAGGTGTGCTGCTCGAAGCGATCTCTGATGTCGCAATCGACGTGTGTGGTTGTCGGAAGCCATTTGCATGGCCGTGCACACCATGCAATTACCTTGGCAGTGACGAAGCCTACAGATCTTGCGTGATGCCGACGGTGACTTCACTCCACTGTGAGCAGGGCGACGCATATTGATGCAAGATGTCGGAGGTCGACAAAAGCTTTGTGCCTTTCTGGAAGGCCTCGAATGAGATGTCGAGAGAAGAGTCCTCCGGCCCCGTCTGCCGCAGTGCCGCAGGCTAGTCCCACATGAATGCTTTGCCCGATGCAGCGCCGACATTGGCCAGAGTCTGAACCTACGGACATCCAGCCTTACAATGAGACAGCCTAATGGATCGTCTCAAGCTTCTTTCTACCCGTGGTAAAACACGTGGTTATGGCGCTTTCAGTGATGACGCTCGGAGTCGCTAGTTTGAGTTTTGAGCGAGACCACTACCTGAATCCATTCTCCACTACCGGAATCCATCCTTTCAGACCCATGCTTCTGGTCCGTGGCCATGCTACGTTGTGAGCGTTGGCTGTTGATATATGGCCGCGGGGCGAGCCAGAGGTGGCATGATACCTAAAAGCCGCTGGTCATCGGGATTGACGACCGTCAGGGAGTCCAGTCCTCGACATGACCGA
Organism: Cercospora zeina; assembly: GCA_022702355.1. Classification (NCBI taxonomy): domain Eukaryota; kingdom Fungi; phylum Ascomycota; class Dothideomycetes; order Mycosphaerellales; family Mycosphaerellaceae; genus Cercospora; species Cercospora zeina. Next base: position 5,199,709 of record JAKLWX010000005.1, read on the forward strand.
TTTCAACGACGAGCCCATCAGTGCTTTTGCGTTGCCCCGAGCGATCAAATGTCGTATTCGATCGACTCGGGGGATGAATATGACAAAGACCTTGGATGTGCCTTGGCAAACGCGAGTTGAACGCCTACCGACGAGTCGAGCTGGGTTCTTGCGATGGTCACCTGATTATACGCATGACGCATAAGCAGTAGGTTCGTGACTTGGAGTTTGATTTGACTGATCCGTATACGCTCCAATATCGTAAGCACTGTGGGAGTGCTTGACGCATCGTGCGTGAAGGATCATGAAACATCGTTGATTGTGATTCTCGAGCGCAACAGTCCGTCCCTGTCGTGCGCTGGAAGGCGGTGTCGCGCCCGTAGTCGTCGCATGTCGGATGTATATTGTGTTCTAGGCGCAATCCCGTCATGAGCTGTGGCGTCTGTTCTCTAGATCAGACCGTAACCCGTCTTCCCGTAATACAGAAATATCGCTTCGCTGCACAAGCGTTCTGCCATCATCAGGTCAGCGTATCTCGCCGAGTCCACATTCGCATCCGCAGCCTTCACAAACGCGTGCACATCCTTCCTCGAATTCTGACAACGTTTCAAAAACTCTTGCCCGAGCTCATCCTCTTTCAGGTTGTTCGAAGAAGTGTTCTCCACCATCTGCTTCAGAATTTCAGCAGAATTCCTCGCCTCATTCATGCGCTTGGGTAGATCATCCACCGTCGAAAGGAGAAGAGAAGAAAGTTCTGTTGCAGCATAGGAGCATGCGCGAAACATGCTCAAGCAATTGTTGCAAGGTACCATCTCATCACATGGCGGATCTGATGCAGCACGAAATGAGATGCAGTCATTACACTGTATCTCGGGCCTCGCCTGCCCAAATAGGGGTTTTGATTCATGCAGACTTCGCATTCCTCTCAGTCGCTTGAACATGGGCTCCACTCCTGGCTTGCTCCGCACGTACCAACCGGCAGCCAATCTGTAGCCTAAAGCCGAGTTCTCGTATGCGATCTCCATCCATTGCGTGCCAAAGTAGGACTGAGCGTATTGAACAATTGCCGTCATGGTGATATTCTCGGATGTGATGAAGATCGGATGCAATAGCATGTTTTCGATTGAGACGTACCCGTCTTCGCTCATTGGAACACCGCATTGCAAAGCTTGTCGCAAGTAAGATTCCAGGGCCAATGCGATACTCAATTGGTTCGGACTCGCTGACTCAGAGACAGCCTGCTCTGGGAGTTTCTCTGCTGGAGACTTTCCCGATTCCTCAATGTTCAAATTGATCCCGCCCTGCATTCGCTGATTCTCGGTAGGTTTCCTGGGTGACTTCGGCTTCTTCCGGACATAACAGCCACAAGGGTCATTGCTACGGATGCTTGCATGTCGTCGTTTGATCTCGAACCCACAAGATCTGTAATTAGATGTAATGTACTGGAGACAGTGTTCGAATGTGATCCCTTTAGGCGCAATGTACCGGTAATCCAGCAATTTGCCCACATTGGTGTAGCCATCCGCATCAACTATGATAGCGATTCGATCGATCACGTTGTCGCTAACAGAAGCTCGCTCGATGTTCTCAAAATACCACTCGAGAGCCTCTTGGATATCCGAACCGCTAGGAGTGGTCCGAGTGGATGCGACAGCTGGAGGTGCCGACGCAGCTTCCGAGGGCTGCCATTCCTTAGTACCGGAGTCTGACTCAGCTGATGGAGATTTCTGGTCATGTTGCACCTGATAGGCTTGTCGTTGCCGCACTTGCTTCTTGCGTAAGAAGCACTGGAAAGCATCCCTCTCTCTCCCGTGCCGAAGTGACTCTTTCATTTCTAGTCCACTCCCCGCATCGGAGTCCACATAGTTCATGAGATCGTTCAAGCCGATATTCGATGCAGTGAAGAATCGATGCAACAACATCTTGCCGACATTCGCGAACCCGTTGCCATCAGTGCTAATGATGCCCCTCTCCACATGGTCAAAATAACAGTCGAGAGCAAGCTTGGTACCAGCAGGTGTTGGAGACTGCCCTTCTACTGCTTGAGCGGAGGAAGAAGTCAAGTCAGTGGCAGCACCACTCGTTACGAGAATGCCTCGACTCGGAAGCCTTCGGATTTCACAATCTTCAATGGACACACGCAGGGTTACCGATTTATTGAGTGAGCGGACTTCAAAGCGCTGTCCAGGAGGGCTGTTCAGGACAGCAGCTAGCTCGTGCGCGGTTGTTTCACGGTCCTTGAGCTTCCAGCCTTTGAGCATGTCTTTGATATTGACAAACCCTTCAGCATCAGCGCGAATACGGCCGAGCTTTACTCGGTCGAAATACTCATGGAGTGCTTCGACTACGAGGGCGTGTGTCGGTGCCGACGGGCTCGATGGTGTCATTGCTTTGGCTTGTGACATTGCAGACGAATGCAACGCGGAAGACGAAGATTCAGCAGTAGGCGGAGACCGGGCACTCGCACCAGGAACACTTTTAGACCTCTCAGAATCCCCGGTATCCACTGCATCGTACATTTTGATCTCATAATCAGCCGAGCTGTAGGAGAATCCGTTTGCGAAAGCGGTTGGCTGAATCGTAAAGGTCTTCCCAACCGGACGTCCCACAAACTCAATCAATTCCTCGAAAGTCACATTTCGATCTTTAAGCCTCGAACCGGTCAGGATGTCGCTGACATTGACGAAGCCACGATCATCTGCCCAAACATGACCGTTGTGAATTCGCGCGAAGTGTTCTTTCAGTGCTTCCAGTATCTCTCCATCTCTTGAAGAGATTCTGGAGAAGTCCTGATCTGGGCCATAATCCGTGACAGCTACAAGTGGCTGCGGTTCCGTGGATTGCTCACGTGGCGGAGAAGTTGCAGGGCGTCGAATTTCTGCTGGTTCGGCTTCCGCAGGTGGAGCTACGGTGTCTTTTTCGGGCTTGAGAGAAGGCTGATGGTCTTGCGGCACCTCTTCGACCGAAAGGAAGCCAAAAGTCATTGCGTAGACTCGGCGTTGCTGCGGGGTCAATTTCGGCATCTGAACCTGCCCATTTACGTCGTTATCGATACCGTGCTCGGCTCTGATTTCTCTATGCAGCCTCTTCATTGCGTTCTTTCCCTCGCCATAGATGAGCGGCATATAGATCTCGCAAACACCTAGCATGCAATATGCCCGGTCTTCAGGTCTCGTAGTAGTCCGGCGCAACATCCACGCCAGACGTTCTTCAAAGGAAACATCGTTGGCGTAGGTATAGTCCCACAGAATTCGCTCATCGATACTGGTAATCTGCGAAAGGCAATGATTGAGCGGCAACTTTAGATGCTGCCAGGTGACGACTTCATCGCCGACGGCTTTTAGTGGTTGGTGATGGGATTTGTGTCCAATGACAATCCACGAGGCATCCAAAAACACTACGTGTTTCGGTGCAAGAAGTTCTTGCAAAGTCCATCCGCGAGTGAACCATACACTTTGCTCCAAGCTGCGCAACAACTCCAATGGGGCGTGGCCTGTGGTTCCGACATCGTGCAGGAATGCCAAGCAGCACCAGGCCTGGCAATACCACTGAAACATGGAGGTAATAGCTTCTTGAAGCTCGGCAGAGCTTTCCTTATTGATACAGCAAGTATCTATCCAGATATAAGAGGGAATGGATTGCAGCAGTTCGCTGGGGGCAGCCGGCTGCGCGTAGGAATCTCTCCATGCCTTGACAAAGTCACAGAAGGCCTTAATCTTGCGCATGCCAGCTTTCTCATCAACTTTGGGGTCCCGGTCGCGACGCAGCACTTCCTGGAAGCTGACTTCTCCATCGAGCCACCTGTGAGAAGTGATAATGTAATGCGGAGCATCGTCCGTGGAGGCATATTCGTGGGGCTGGAGGGTGTCTATATGCAGCAAGCGCATGTTGCGAGTTGTGCATGGTTGCACTCATTCCTGCCAGGCACAGACGGAGAAGAATGCTGAGCTGAGATGATGGGGAGAGGTCCAGAGCGATCGTCAACGCCACACGCATACTTCCAGCTTTCTCTTGGCGCATGGTCCACGCAAGTTCTGGTTGTTCTTGTTGCTGTTGGTGACATTTCTCTTAGCTGTATAACACGCAACGCAATCGCTTGAACCGACGAAACTGCATGACGTTGCTTCGTGCTGTCGGATGCGTCGCGCACATCTTCTCCAACACTGGCTCCGATGGTCTGGCGGCCATCTAATCCCAATCGCTATCATCGTCCTCATCCTTTCCCTTGCGCTCGCTTTGCCGTATACTTTTGTACGGTCTATGCTCTTCCTCGTCCTCGGCACTCCCTTTCAGCCGCTTGTCTCCGTGCTTCACAGCACCCAGCCCCACCAAAATCTTCTCCATATCCCCAATACTCGTCTTGTCCCCGGTTAATTCTTTCAGCGTCACGATCTGTCTCTTGATCTCCGCATCCTTGTACACCAATACTGTCGGCGTGTTTCGATCTGGATACCGCTCGATACATAGGTTCCCTTGTATTTGGCAGAATTTGATGTCTCCAAACTTCCGAGCGAGCTCTCTCCAGAGTTCAATCATGAGTTGCGATTCGATGTTGGTGCCGGTACTTGAAGTCAGGAGGACGAACACCCAGGCCTCTTTACTCGCGTCCGTGACTTCGCGAGTCCAATCCGGCTTCTGCACGGGGTATACTTGGTTGAATACGCTGGTCTGTTGTAGATGAGCCATTTCAGCCATCCGCTTCTGGCGATATTGATCGAGGAAAGCTTCATCTTCTTCGTCTTCGAGTTCGTCTAGTTCATCGAGATCTTTGCCCTCGAGCCGATTCTCATGAGCCAGCTCGCGGGCTTGCAACAGAGCGGCTTCAATCTGTGGAGTCGGCGACGGAGGCTTCTCGGGGATGATGCCTTTCGAGCGGAGAATGTCATTCCTGAGACTTGGGCTCAGTATTTGACATGTCTGCGATCACGGTGGGCGGTAGTACCATTCGGTGTCGGCATTAGGGTCGTCGACGGGGACATTGATGGTCATATCTGGCATGTTGTTCATGATGGCGGTAACGTGCTGTTCCCGGCAGTTGGCAGCCTGTAGTGAACATGTAGATGTGCAGAGCTGCCTAAAAGTGGACCATCGACTTTCGCTCGTCATTTCATGCGGCTCTGCTGTTTCGTCTGCCCCAGAGTCTTGGCGCCCGAGAACATGTCCAGCTGGCAGGGACCACAGATCCACCGCCGACAACAACTTCACCTCCGCTCCCACCCCTTCTCTACCTCCCCGCCCGCTCGCAAAGATGGCGCTCAACAAAAAGGATGAAGACGATGCCGGCATCGTCAAGGTCGACCGCACTTCCGTCTTTCAAGAAGGTAGATCCAGCACCCCCTGCCCGCCAATGGACCGACCAACCACCTATACCATAAACCAATGTACTGACCACGATGCTCCGACACAGCCCGAGTATTCAACACTTCGCCTATTTCTCCTCGAAAATGTCGAATTCTCCTCACCAAACTCGCACTCCTCCTGTTCACCGGCGAAAAGTTCCCTACCAATGAGGCCACCTCGCTCTTCTTTGGCATATCCAAGCTGTTCCAGAACAAAGATGCCTCGCTGCGCCAAATGGTCTACCTTGTCATCAAGGAGCTCGCGAACACGGCCGAGGACGTTATCATGGTCACGAGCTCCATCATGAAGGATACGGCAGTCGGCAGCGATGTAGTCTACAGGGCCAATGCTATCCGCGCATTGTGCAGAATTATCGACGCTTCTACGGTACAAGCGATCGAGCGGAATATCAAGACTGCGATCGTAGACAAGACGCCCTCGGTCTCCTCGGCCGCTTTGGTCTCCAGTTATCACTTGCTACCCATTGCGCGAGACATTGTGAAGAGGTGGCAGAGCGAGACGCAGGAGGCAGCCTCGTCGAACAAGTCGAGTGGAGGATTCATGGGCTTCGGAGGCTCATCACAACATCTTCCGGCCAACACAAACTACATGACACAATACCATGCTATTGGCCTGTTGTACCAAATGAGGAGCCACGATCGCATGGCTATGGTTAAGATGGTGCAGCAATATTCAGCGGCTGGAGTCGTAAAGAGCCCGGCTGCGAGGGTCATGCTCGTGCGATTAGCTGCTAAGCTGGCAGAGGACGACCCAAGCCTGAGGAGACCGATGATGAAGCTTTTGGACGAATGGCTGCGGGACAAGAGCGAGATGGTCAACTTTGAAGCTGCCAAGGCCATTGGAGCGATGCCCGACCTGACGGATGCCGAGATAGGCCAAGCGATCCACGTGTTGCAGCTGTTCTTGACAAGCCCTCGCGCTGTCACCAAATTTGCTGCGATCCGGATTCTCCACCAATTCGCTTCATTCAAGCCAGACGCCGTACGACAGTGCAATCCAGACATCGAGAGCCTGATATCGAACTCGAACCGGTCAATCGCCACATTCGCCATCACCACGCTTCTCAAGACCGGCAACGAGTCTTCGGTCGACCGTCTCATGACACAAATCAGCACTTTCATGTCCGAGATCACGGATGAGTTCAAGGTTACCATTGTTGAAGCCATCAGGACGCTGTGCTTGAAGTTCCCGTCGAAGCAAGCACGGATGCTCACTTTCCTCTCTGGCATCCTGCGCGACGAAGGTGGCTATGAATTCAAGCGAAGTGTGGTGGAGAGCATGTTCGATCTGATTAAATTCGTTCCCGAGGCCCGGGATGAGGCACTTGCACATCTCTGTGAGTTCATCGAAGACTGCGAGTTCACCAAACTGGCTGTTCGAATCCTACACGTTCTCGGCATGGAAGGACCAAAGACTGCACAGCCGACGAAGTATATTCGGTATATCTACAATCGAGTTGTTCTAGAGAACGCAATCGTGCGAGCGGCTGCTGTTACTGCACTTGCGAAATTCGGCGTTGGGCAGAAGGACCCAGAGGTCAAGAAAAGTGTTGGCGTGTTGCTCAAGCGATGCTTGGATGACACCGATGATGAGGTTCGCGATCGTGCTGCATTGAACTTGCGGTTGATGAAGGATGAGGATGATGAATTCTCAGGACGCTTCGTCAGAAATGGTGAGTTAGATTTCTTTCAGGCACAGACATGCAATACTAACAAACTACAGACTCGATGTTCTCTCTTCTAGTTCTTGAAGATCAATTGGCACACTACGTGAACGGTGGCTCAGCAGAGGCTTTTGCCAATCCTTTCGACTTCTCCAACGTCCCTGTCGTCACCCGAGAACAGTCTCTTGCCGAAGACCGATCGAAGAAGCTCACTACTGCGACACCGACTCTCAAGGCACCGACCGTTGGGCCCAAGAGAAACGATACGTCTGCTGCTGAAGCTGCGGCTCAAGCAACCGTGGCGACGCAAAAATACGCTTCGCAGCTTGGAGCTGTGCCCGAATTCTCCTCATATGGTGGTGTGCTCAAATCATCGCCCGTCGTTGAGCTCACCGAGTCTGAAACGGAATACGTCGTGTCTGCTGTCAAGCACTTATTCAAAGAGCACGTCGTCATCCAGTTTGACATCAAGAACACCTTGGCGGACTACGTCCTTTCCGACGTTTCCGTCATCTGCACGCCTTCGTCCCCTGACGAGGAGGAAGAAACGCCTCTTGTGGACGATGGCTTTGTCATTCCTGTCGAGCTGCTCCGGGCAGACGAACCAGGTACCGTTTACGTGTCATTTTCACGGCCCGAGGGGCAATTCGTTTCGGCCTCATTCACTAATGTCCTCAAATTTACCCTCAAGGAAATCGATCCATCGAACGGCGAACCAGAAGAAGGTGGCTACGAAGACGAATATCAGACTAATGACCTCGAACTCGACGGCTCAGATTACATTTTGCCCGCCTTTGCTGGGTCATTCGACAACATTTGGCAAGGTTTGCCGGATGCAGAGGAGGCCAGCGAGACGTTGCAGCTCAGCCATGCGAAGAGCATATCTGAAGCAGTGGAACTCCTCGTTAAAGCCCTGGGCATGCAACCCCTTGAAGGTTCCGAGGTCGCATTATCGACAAGCACGCATACACTGAGGTTGTACGGCAAGTCCGTCACAGGAGGAAAGGTTGCCAGTCAAATAAGAATGGCGTTCTCGGCGAAGAGTGGTGTCACGGTGAAGATCATGGCGAGGTCTGAGGAAGAGGGTCTTGCCGCTTTAGTTGTGGGAGGTGTTGCGTAGGTGCTATGTATGCTCCGATGAGTCGGGATGGCGTATATGAGGGAGAGTGTCGGACAGCTTAGTGTACACAGGCGTCAAGGCGCAGCACTGATATGGGCGATTGAGATGGATTAGCGTGGTGACCGCATGGCTTCTTCTGGGTTTGCTGCTTTTCCAGAGACAGGCAAGAGGAAAGCAGAGTGCGAGAAGTGTGTTAGATTTTGCTGAACATGATTACAATCTCCAAACATTGATGCGTGACCTGTTGTCGTGATCGAGATTTTCGGGCTACATGCAAACCACTGCCGGTCTGAATCTTTTCGGGGCATCTCGAGCCTCGTATGCATAACTCATCGCCCCATCATAGCTAACCTTGCAGGATGTATATCACCATCGGCCGCACCAGCGACAGCATCGCCGCTCGCCTCCACTTTCTTCCCCTTTGCTCCCTTCTCTTTCCCTCCCTTATCTCTCCGACCACCACCACCACCACCACCCTCCCTCTCCTTCTTCGCCTTTTCCTTCTTCTCCAAATCCGCCCTCCGCTCCCTCTGCTCATTCAACCTGACATTCTTCTCTCGAATCCTCTCTTTCCTCTCCCCACTCTTCCCTCCACCCCCGCCAGCAGTCAATTCCACATTAATCCTCCTCGCCGTATCCTTCTTCCCTTTCCCCTTTCCCGCCCCACCATTCCTTCTGTCCGGATGCATCCCGCTCTCATCTTCTTTCTCCGGCGCTGTAGGATCCTGCACTGCTTCCCCGCGATCTATGGCTTCCGGGTCGAAGAGGCTGTGATGGAAGACTTTAAGACAGGTTTTCATGCGGTCGTAGTTTTCGAACTCGAGGAATGCGAAGCCTTTGGATTTTTTGGTTTTGGGGTCGGTGCGGTGGCGGAGAGTGAAGGGTTGGAGTTTGGCGAAGTGTTTCGTGAGACTGGAGTCGGTGGTTTTGTAAGGGAGGTTACCGACGAAGACGATGAAGCGGGACTTCTTGGGAGGTGCTGGTGCTTCATCGGTCGTGGTCGTTGTTGCACTTTTCTTGGTCTTTTGGCGTTTCTTTTTGGGAGGTTGGGCAGGCGTCGCTGTGGATTCGGTGGTGGCATTCGCATCGGCGGAGACAAGGGCCGGGTCGGCAGTGGTGTCGGTGAAGATATCGCCAGCTTTGCGCTTTTTCGAGGAGGATTTAGTGGCTGTGGGTTCTATGGCTTTCTCGGTCGCATCGTTGTCGTCTTCATTATCTTGCTGCGGAAGTGCGTCGGGCTCAGCGAGCTCCTTGGGCTTTCGCTTTTTGCCCTTTTGCTGCGCTCGCTCTGCATCTCGAAGAGCTTTCTTGTCCTTCCGCGAGAGTGCGGTCTCATCTTGAGACATAGCGGGCAAATTCGTCCTGAACGCAGCAATTGTCGAATATCTGAATCTTGCTGTCAAGGATTTCTGCGATCAAGCAACCTTCGGGATTTCGGCAGCGGGTAGACTACCACCCGCGCTCCGCATGCAGGGACCTTGCTAGCGCGCTTCTCTTGAGCACTACTCCACGTCAGAACGACCTGACCGCAACTTTTCTTCAGTCGAACGTAGGTATATTCTCGACATGCTGCGAAGGGTCCGCGTACTTGGAGGCGAGGACCCTCAGCCGGAGATCCGCGTGTACAGGTTGCTTGCTGAATGGTCCTGCTTCTGCGGCTGGAGCTCCCTTCTTCGGAAATCATCTATCGTCGTTAGCCGCGGCCGCTCTGGTGCGAAACGCGACTCGATGAATGGCAAGATTGGGCCGATCTGAGGCTCAATCTGGAGATCAAATGAACAAGTGGGCGCTCATCGCATGCTTGTTCATGGTCGGGCGAGACCTAGCTGCCGCTTCTTTAACATCGGTCGCCATGACCAGGCGAGGAAAGCCCAGATATGCGGCTCGGCCAAGTGCGATATAAGTAATTCGGCAGAATGCTAATGCCGGCGCATTTTGACTTGATACAGCAAGGTATCGCACATTGAACGACAGGTATTGGAAGGAGTCTGATAATCCTATGTTGACTTTGCCTAAGAGATGTCCAAAATGCCATATCACACATTACATGAGCATGTCCGCTACCTAGCATAATGTCGACTTGATTGTAGGAACAGGTGGCATTCGCACGACACCAACTTTGATGGCCAATTTGGACGAAACCAGTAATGGATGGTCTCACAACAGGGAGGATCTGTTACTGTCAGCCTACTCTGACACCCGAAGATAGATAACAAGCTGGCTTACTAAAACGTCCTCCATGCTAGATCTCTAGCAGCAGAAATCTCCAGCAGTATCCCTGGTACATGCCGAGTTCGGACACTCGGCCTTGCACGCTGCGAACTATAGCGTATCGTTAGCAACAATACTCCAGGGAGAACGCATCCTCATTCCGTACAGCGGTCCAGCAAGCTCTCTTCACCAACGGTCTTGCTTCAGGAACTGCCTCGGGCATGGCATCAGGAGCGGCCATAGCGCAGGCCGAGATCGCGAAGGAAAGGATAATGCTAATGAACTTCATCGTATCTGCTGGCTGTTACCCAACTCAACAAAAGTAGCAGAGTATGTTGCGTTAAGCGTAAAGTAGTAAAAGGGAGTACTGCAGTGCATCGTGGACGGGGACCATCTTTGAATCATAGCTATCCACACCGCCTCCAGAGATGTTTCATGACTCTTCTTGCTTCCTCGATTACGACTAGCGTAGGCGACGAGGGCAGAGGCACTAAACCGCGGATTACCAAGAACATACACTGTTGAACAGTCTTACTTGGACGGCTGATAAGCTCTACTGTACATTCTCGATCATTTAACTTCCGGCGAATGTGACGAAGCCGAGCAGTTAGCCAAACAATAAAAAGAATTAAAAGGAAACTAAACGCATACTCAGCAACAAGGCTTACACGCCCTGCAATGGATGGTGCTACCCTGTCACCCGTGCCCCGTATGCATGTGAGGACAGTGATGGACTTTACAGTGCCATGCAGTCACTTGAAAAGCTTCTGCGATGCTGAGTGGTTCGATTCGTTGCTCGCCTCGCCTGGTGCGATGGAGGACCCGGCGGCCGCAAGAGCTGACTTCGCCTACGAGATATCGTAAATATACCCTGCAACTCATGAAGAACCTGCTTGAGGTCTGTGGCTCCATTGATATCACCAGGGGTCATTTCGCGCCAAATAAGATCTTGAGCATGATGATTCAAGGAAGACATTCGTCGTGAGGGCGCAGAACACCCTCGATGTGACCCCTATCTAGACACGCTGCGCTGCGTATGTTGCTTAGAGACGTGAAAAATGCCATAGAACAAATGCCACAGACCACAAGCGCTTACAGCGTAGGTGGACAAGCTGGAAGATTGCCGCTGCACGTGTCGTGATCCATGAGTCTAAATATTCCAGAACGTACACCTTGTCTCTGGACAAGTATGCCCGCCATTTCCGGCCCTACGCAGGCCTTTGCGCCTGTCGCGTCTTCGTGTATGAGTAGATACATTTCTAGCTTGTCTGGCCGCTTCTATTCCCGTGAATCGAGCGTCGCATTGCTCGTCAAAATTAGCATCCCGGGTCGACGGCTGTCGAAGCATCGAACTGGCTACAAGCGCAGACATTTGGATTGCTTCGAGATTATTAGTCTAAGGCGCCCGATAATAATGTAGTTGCTTGGATGCGAACGCGGCTTACTTTTCGGGCGTGTAGAGATAAAAGTTGTTGTTGCCGGAAGGAAGATTCAAAAGTTGCCGGCACGCGTCTTTGCAGGCATTGTCGCTGGACTCCACGACACAGTACGCGTGGTCAAGGTAGACACAGCCCCAATCACCCTGAGCTTTGCACGAGGCTAGCTGGTTTTTGCAACATTCCGTAGGAACCGCTGCTTCACGCGCTGCTGCACCCGATAACAGTATGGCCAGAGTTGCAAATAGAGTAAACTTCGTCATGGTCGCTGGGATTTGGTGATCGTATCGTGTGAAGAGCAGCAGGTTGGTTCCAGACGAGTCGGTGGATCTTAAAGACGAGAGAAAAGTGACGGAAAGCACAGACTTATATACTTGCATCTATCCCGTCGCTCTTTGAGCCTCGTATTGAGTGGATGTCCTCGCAAGACGGCGTCCCGGCCGGCACTTAGACACTAGTGTCGTGCCTGACGGGGATGCATGGATAATGCGAGAAATACGTACGACCTCTACGAACAGGACTTAAGCGCCGAGGAACATGCGTGCCTGTTGAGAGGGGGCTCTTGCATTGAATAGAGGCTATGCTAGGATGGCTATGCAGCAAGAACTGGCATGAGCTTGTCCATACGAATCTCACCGACGTTTTACGCATATGCCTAGTAAGCGCGTTCCGGTGGTGCTTGGACGAGGAATCCCCGGTTTCTCCATAGCTCGTGCAAAGGCGACACCATCTACAGTGATACCTGTTCATAAGCATGTGGGTCCGGCAGAGGAGGTGTATGCTTATACGGGGATAATGCTTATACGCGGTTTTTTGCTGGCTGGCTGGTGTGTCACTGCCTTTCTCAAAGGGTGATGTATTCTGCCTATCTATTCCATAAACAGCATCTCTACGTCCAACCTTGTTATCAAGTCTTAGTGTCGCTGTTCAGCTGCTACCTTCTCGTCGTGTTGTCGCTGCTAAGTTGCGAATGCCTCTGCTAGAGTAGATTGTTTGGTGCTATAAGCCAGTTTGCTACGCAGTTTATTCTTATGGCGGCTCAGCTGCGTGATTATTAAGGCGTGTTTGATGGTAGGGTTGTCGCGGTAGTGTTGGCGAAGGCGCTGCCTCTGAAGGTTAGTGATAGCATTGCGCCTTTTAATCGTTGTTTAGCAGCGTTCTGAGCCTTCTAACATAGTAAGGTTGGTGTCAAAATGATGGAAGAATCTACCTGTCTATAAGCATATACACTGAGAATTCTCTGACTCCATAAGCATAATGCTAATAACCAGGTTATGCTTACAGCCTCACCAAAAAGGGCAGTTGTTAGGGGGTGGTATGCTTATAGCCGGTTTATGCTTATAGACAGGTTGCTTATAAACAGGTATCACTGTATATCGCCATGACTAGTGTTGTGAATACGAGGTTCCATGGACGATTTATGGCACATCATGTGCCAGTGCCATGTGCCAAGTGCCATGATTATTCAGCGCTATCTACCCCGTCTTGAATCCAATCTTCAGTGTCGTTATCAGCTTCTGAATAATCAACCTCTTCTGCTATGTTTAACCCAACTCTGAGGTTCCAGAATAAGTACACCAGTTTGACAACCTTGCTATGGCTCAACCTGTTTCTTCTGATACTGTAGATAAAGCCATGGATTGACCAGTTCCTTTCTGCAGCACCTGCTAATGGTTGGAGTGACAGTGCTAGCATGCATAGGGCTGTTACTTTAGGCTCTAGCTCCTGCCATTGTAACCACTAATCCACCAGATTCTGATGCTAATAAGCCTGCTATAGAATAGTGTCATTCTATGGTGCAGCCTCTAAAGATGCTATTCAGCTCGAATTGCTTCTCTTCCACTCTGTTCCTGGCTGCAGTAGTTGCATTTGAATCGATATTGGGTAGGTTTTGAGTCATTCTTGATCTCAGAACGGCTGAAATGCTTCCAAACTTGGTTTATTAGAGGCATTTTGATGGTTAAGTTAAGACAGGAGTTGAGATCAGAGATAGCATAAGCAGGGTTTTCATTCACCGAGATAATTAATCACATGATTGTGCCAAGTGCCATCGCAGGGCATGGCACAGTGTGCCATGGCACGTGCCATGTGCCCTTACAACACTAGCCATGACTGCCATTTTCCAATGCCGAGGCACGAGCCATCTTCCTTCATCTCTCATTACCCGATGGACAGAGATGTCCAATAACGTGTCCAAAACCTGCCACTTGCCACGAAGAAGTCGCCTCCGACAACTTTCGCTTCATTGGGGATCTGGGTCAAAAATTGAGTTTGTTCTCGTACTGTCCTTAGTCATAAAATCGTACCCACCCTGCACGCCTCGGATTTTTTCCTAGTTTGCGACACCTTCCTACGAACTAACGTAAACGTGTGGTGCTTGCCGATGCTATACGCCTTGAGACCGATGCTCTCTAATGTCAAGCGTGCCAAACCGCGATTATGGTGCGCAGCGAGCGTTTTGTTACCGTCGCAGAGTCGACACGTGACGTCGAGACACATGATTAAATCCGCCGCGACGCTGATACGCTTATTGGGTAACAGCGACAGGCCCTATAATGTTGAAAGCATAGTAACCTAGTTTTGTTAGGATAAGGAGCATAGTTCCGTGTTTCTTACAGACGGATATAGGTCACATTGTCCAAGTCTTTGAAAAATCCGAGTGACGAGGGGTGGGTACAATATCAGGACCAAGGGTAATAGGAGCCCTCATTGGGAACTGTGCGGGCATTAGTCAGCTTCTCAAGGATCCTACCTAGCTCATGACTGTTGTCAATATTTGCCCATGACGCGACATTTCTCTGTGACAATCTTTATCAACACGTTCATGGACTCGTGCAAAGACCGTCAAGCATCGGCCTGTCTCGGAAAGCATCGTCAGCCATGGCTCCCTCAGCCGCCCCCACCAAGCGTCATAATACCAGCGTAAACGCCCCAAGTGAAGCAACTCCCCTCCTCGGCGCTCCAGATTCCGCTCCTGCCACAGCCGACTACGCCACCAATGGCTCAGCGAACAGCCACGCCCACGATGGCGAGAGTGCGTTCAGCGAAGAGCGCAAACAGATGCCCTACACCCAAGTCATCGTCCTCTGCTACGCCTCTCTCGCCGAACCGGTCGCCTACTTTGCCATCTTCCCCTTCGTCAACGAAATGCTGGCTCGAAATGGTGATCTTCCATCCGAGTCGGTGGGGTTTTGGTCTGGTACGATCGAATCACTCTTCAGTCTGGTGCAGATGGTTCTCATGATTTTCTATGGACGCATGGCAGACCGCATAGGCCGCAAACCGGTTCTCGTGTTTTCCTTAGCAGGAGTCTCGGTGGCAACTGCTTTGTTCGGGATGAGTAGGAATCTGTGGCAAATGATCGTGTTGCGGTGTGTAGCGGGACTGTTCGCTGGCACGGTGGTGACGATTCGGACTATGTTGAGTGAGATTACCACCAAAGAGACTCAAGGGAGGGCGTTCAGCTGGTACATGTTTACCAGGAATCTGGGCATTTTCGTCGGACCTCTTTTAGGTTCGTAGTCTTCCGCGCTGTCCAAAAGCTCTGGAGGATACATATGCTGACGTCGTCCAGGAGGTGCTCTCGCCAACCCGGCACAGCAATTCCCGGGCACATTCGGTCACATCCAATTCTTCATCGACTACCCATATGCATTGCCAGCCTTCGGCGCCGGAGCAATGTGCGCCAGTAGCACCATAGCCGGGTTGATTTTCGTCAACGAAGTATGCTCACTTGGCCTCTCAACAATTCCCTTGGCTGAATTGACTGTCCCATAGACACTGAAGCGCGACGAGAGATCATCATCCAAAACATCAGCACCGCCAATGACGACAATACAAATTCTCCAAGCTCCAGGAGTCGGCCTGGTTCTTTTCATCCTCGGCCACACCATGACCCTCGCCCTCGGATACACAGCAACATCTCCCGTCACCATGTTTGAGCCCGTCGACAGCAGTGGGTTCAACTTCACCCCTGCACAAATCAGTTACTTCCTCGCCACAGCAGGCGCTTCCCAAGCACTCTGGACTCTTCTGGTCTTCCCGCCTCTAGAGCGATCAATCGGAAGCAAACGAATCATATTCCACTGCAGCATTCTCTGGGTGCTCTTCATGGCCGCCTACCCCATCGGCAACGAACTGCTACGCCATGGCAAAGAAACGGTGTTTTGGGGATTTATGATCACTGCGATGATTCTCGGGTCGAGCGTTAGCATGTCGTTTGGTCAGTCTTTCCTCTTTCTCTTCCCTTCTATCCTCACAACAATCCTCATCCCTTCATTCCGCATCCTGACAATAAATCATCCCAAGCTGCCGTTCAACTCCTCATCAACGACATCTCGCCCTCCAAAGAAGTCCTCGCAACGGTGAACGCGCTGTCCCTAACCGTCAGTTCTGGCGTGCGAGCAGTAGCTCCAGCTCTGTTCACCAATATCACAGCGCTGGGAATCAAATGGGGCTGGGCGGATGGGCATTTGGTTTGGTTTATTTTCATCTTCCTGGCTGCGATGCTGACTGTTGTGTCGCGGTTGTTACCTGATGAAGAAGATTCCAACAACAAAGCGGCAAATGGGAAGAAAGTACATGGGACGACAAGTTCGAGGAACGCTGATGGTGAAGAAGGAGAGGCTTGAATTGTTCGATTGCTCGAAGTCGAGGTGATGCAGGAAGGATTTGGTCTCCATTTGGACACGGAACTGGTGTCGAAGAAACACGGCCATCCGGGAATGCAGACTGCATGTTATGAGCTGCGGGCATGGTTCTTGTACATCATCAGCACCGCCTGCGAGGGAAGTGCGTGTCACATGATTTCACATGCGAAAGGACTCCCAGTCACGCCGCTGTTCATCTCGATCGACCCTTGTTGCCCTTGGTTGGAGACGTGATGTGAACGCAGTCACCCCCCATGCAATCCTCTCGTCAGTCCACGAACACATTGAGCGGCAAGCTGGCCACCACGGCGTAGTTCGGCATGTCGACGACCTCTGCCAGCTTCATGTCCACGGCCACGCTGCACAGCATGTACGCATCGACCTGGGACAGATTCTTCTCGGCGTGAAGATATGCGAGCATGGCACGCACAGCTTTCTTGGTTGCTTCCAGCAAGTCGGGAGCGATGCCCATGGTGTTGTACGTTCCACGGTCCGGGAGGATGTCTCCTGCAGCCGGGGGCGGACACGAAAAATGGGGGGACTGCACCCATGGTTGATTTTTCCTCACGGTGAATCGCAATGTCACCTGCATCGGCGTCTCGATGGCGAGACCGCACACCTCGCCGTCACCCTGGGCGGCGTGCCCATCGCCACAGCTGAACAGCGCTCCGGGAGTCTTGACTGGAAGCAAGAGTTTCGTGCCCTTCGCGATAGATCGACAGTCGACGTTGCCGCCGGTATCCGTCGGCGGGATGGTCGAGAATGCGCCCTCTTCTGCAGGAGCGATTCCCATGGTGCCCATGAAAGGTTGCCGAGGGATCCGAATCCCGTCGTTGAACCACGCCACCGTTTCACCCGCGGGGAGCTGCCAGATCTTGAGGTGCGGCTCGGTGAAGTCTTCCGCCAACAGGCCAAAGTCGGGAATGACGGCCGTCCATCCCCAATCCGCGGTCTGCAGATCCATCACCTCGACTTCCAGAGCGTCGCCCGGTTCCGCTCCGTGCACGTACACCGGCCCAAACACGGGATCTGCCTTGGATGCATCAAACGTGAGCAAGTCGATCGTCGAGGACTGCGCCGTGATTTGACCAGCACCGCCATCGATACAGTCGAAGGTCACGACATCTCCGGATAGGACGGATAGCCGCGGCGGCTCATGCTTATTCCACTTGTGATGGAATTGTCCGCGATGAATGTGGTGGCACCGGTGCGAGTCCTTCCTCACGGCCGTCATGGCGGGATGTCGTGCTGGATTCCGGGTGTGGCGAGAGGAAGGGAGTGCTGATGACACGGATGACAAGCAGCTCGCACCTCTCAGGCCACCGTCACTCTCGGCAGCGAGGCACCCCAGGCTGACCGGAAGAGGGCGAGTGCGGCTCACGCATCACGACGGTGCGGCTACCATATCGGGAAGGTAGCCTTCTTAAGTTCTCACGCATTGAACGCTATTCCGCGACAGAAAAACACCGCGCTGTCATCATGGTTCATCACACGCCGCAGATTGGAGGCACAGCTCGGCGGGACCTTCCGTTCTCCGGTAGAACAGCAAGTCGGATGCGGCGAAGTGACATGGGGAACAGGAAGCAGTCTCACTAGGCCCCAAGGGGAAGGTGAGTCGAAGTATGGACTATGGACTGCCGACTTCGGAAGAGATGTGCTGCGTGCGACAATCATCTCCCACGGCGCCGCGTTGGTCTGGTCTCGTATGTACTTGGCCTTCGTGCGTGTCACCGTGTCAGCCCGGCCTCGCAATCCGATTGATGCAAAGTGCAAGTGCGTCATTGATGAGCTGTGTCGACGGGCGACACTGGCGAAGATCTACCGCCGCACGTGGCAGCCTCGTCCCAAAGTATGATCCCACTCAAGGTTTTTGGTGGTTTCTTGGGGATATAATCACACGAAATTACATAAATAGAGAGAAACGAAAGGAGAACGTCGGAAGAAGATAGGCCTGGGTATCGTTCCCATCATACATGTATTTGATGCCGGCGGTCGTCGCCGCTGCATCATTGAATCATTCCAAAAATCATCATCATCATCATCATCCCGTCTTCTTCTTCTCTGCTGGCCAAACCGCAATCCGCGCGGATTCCTTTTCCAGAGAATCTCCGCTTTCTCTCGGCGCGCCACGAGAATTCTAGTCATCATAGAGGCTCTTGAGCTTCGTTTCAGAAGTCGACATGGTCGCCGAGCGATGCGGTCGCGTGAGATCCGACCTCGCGAAACCAAAAATATCGGAAACGTTTTTCATCTGCTGGACCTCGCATTCATGTTGTTCTAATTGTTGCCGCTTTTTTCTGCGGCGGTCGAGGAAGAGGATGAGAATGAATAGGGCGGCGAGGGCGAGGGTTGCGCCGGTGACGCCGCAGGCTATGGCGGGGATGGAGATTTTGCGGGGTTTGTGTTCTGAGGAGCCTGCGGGGAGAGGGAGTGCGTGGACTGTTCCTGGGGTTTGGTTTTCTTCGCCGTTCGGGGAGGGGAATGCAACGTTGTAGCCGCAGCGGGAACCGAGGTATTGGATGGGGCCGATGAAGGTGTCGGCGATGTGGGCGGGTTCGGCGCAGGAAAGGCAGTCGTTGAAGGTTTTGATCCAGGCAGTCGAGGTGCAGAAGTCGGGGTTGTCGGAGGGCCTTGTTGCGGTTCCTGTATGTTGTGGATCGAGGTTGGGTTAGGGATGCGTCGTGGGGAGTGGGAGAGGTGGGTTGGGGACTTACGGCATTGTGCGAGGCAGTTTGCTTGCCGCGGCAGGTGGGCGGGGTTTGTTGCTGTGGCTGATGCTGCGGCGAGGAACAGGAAGACGCCGCGGGGGAAGTTCCTCATCTTGACGATATGTCGCGTTGTAGGGTGAATGTCGAGAAACGTGAGCAGCACCGACGGGTCCAGACTGCGAGCGGTGGGGCCGCGTTTTCTCGAACATGCGAGGAAAGTGATTCACGTTCTGCAACATTCACGGGTATGGGCAGGTCGGGGAATTCGAAGCGACGACTCGAATCCGCCGCCGCTCGTGTCGTCCGACACATCATACACCACGTCTGCGGATGACTCGCGACGACGTTCGGCGAATGTCGCACTGCGGGGGGGAAATGGGACCGACGTGGTGGTGGTGGTGTTGGACGGATAGATGGAAATGCCAAGTGGAAGACGGTCACTCGGCTCGGCAAGCGTCAAGACGTGCCATTCTGCTTACTCCTCACTCCAGCCTGCCTGGTGGTGGAGTGAAGTGAAGCATCCGCGCCTGTTCCACCGCTGCGTGGAGCATGCACGGCACGGCGGTGGAAGTGAAGGACGAAGGAAGAAACGCTCCGCTCGAGCTCCACCCGCCCACGTCGCCAAGCGGGCAGGAAGGCGAGCACGCGACACGACGACGCCAGATGCATCGCCGCGAGCCGACATGGCGGAAGCGCAAACGACCGACACAGCTCCCGCACGCACGCCCGAGTCGCCCGCGCCCACGAGCAGCGACAGAGACGGCCCCAAGTCGCCCACGCGCAAGGCCGCCGAGCCCGCCGCCACGCACCACACCACCTCCCCCTCCCCCTCCGCCGCCGCCGCCGCCGCCGCCGCCGCCGCCGCCACGAACCACACCACCTCCACCTCCACCGCCGCCACGAACCACACCACCTCCACCTCCACCGCCGAGAGCAATGGCGAGGGCAAGAAGAAGCGCCGCAAGGTCAACCACGCCTGCGTCTACTGCCGCCGCTCGCACATGACGTGCGATCTGGAGCGCCCGTGCGCGCGCTGTGTCAAGCGCGACATTGGCCATTTGTGCCACGATGAGCCTCGCGAGCCCGCCAAGAGGAGCAAGAGCGATATGGCCGTGGCTGAGATTGCGCCTGCCCCGGCCGAGGGCATGCAGCGGGCAAATGGCCACGGCCACATGCCACATCCGCACGCGAACAGCCTGCCCGGTGTCAATGGCGCATCGCAGCCACAACTCGCCCAACCCACGCCCGTCTCGCCGCCGACGACGCTGCAGCGGCCCATGTCACCGCGCGGGAGCAATGCGGGCATCTCCCAGAATGTGGACTGGGGCAATACAGCTCTGCAAAGCCAGTTCCAGGACATGCACCATCTGCATCCAAACTACATGTTCATCACGTCCGAAGTCACCAATGAGTACAACCTGCTCAACGACTTCCTCTCCTCCTCCATCATGGAAGACGGTGCCATGTACGACGAGTCGGACACGCAGGCGCTGTTCAATGATCCCCTCCTGGCCACCTCCTCCCTGACCGCCCACCTGACGAATCCTAACCTCAGCACACAGATCGGCCAGCAACCAGCTTCGTCAGGCGCGGGCCAGCAACAGCAACAGTCTCCGTCACAGCAACAACAGCGACCGACGTCGCGGCAGATGCAGCCGCCCACACAACCCCACCTGCAAACCGGTCAAGAGCTATCGCGGCCGGGCTCGACCCTCCCCGTGGACTCTCGCGCACGAGACAAGTTCTACATGACTGCTGCAGATCCCGCGGGCTTGTCTTCGGCCGAAGACCGTCTGCACAAACTGTTAAAGGCCAAGTATGACGCGGGAATGCTGAAGCCGTTCAATTACGTCCGCGGCTATGCTCGCCTCAATCAGTACATGTCGAAAAATCTGACCCGAGAATCGCAATTACGAATTTTGAAGCAGCTCGATCGGTTCCGCCCCAAATTTCGTGAAGCAATGCAGTCTCTCACCGACATGCAGTTGGTCCTTGTCGAAATGTGGTTCGAACGAAGTTTGATGGAATACGACCGCGTCTTCGCTTCCATGGCCATCCCCGCCTGTTGCTGGAGACGAACAGGGGAGATCTTTCGAGGCAACGCGGAAATGGCCGAGCTCGTGCGAGTGCCCGTGTCAAATTTGCGAGATGGCAAGATGGCCATCCACGAGATTGTCAAAGAAGACAGTCTCGTCTCATATTGGGAAAAGTTCGGCGCCATTGCGTTTGATCAGTCCCAAAAAGCCATTCTGACCAGCTGCACGCTCATGCGACCAGCACGAAGAAGAGAGGATGCGGATGAAAGAACGAGCGCTGCAGACAAGGATGGCAAGCACCCGGAGAAGGTGAAGATGGAGGCGGTGCGATGTTGCTTTTCTTTTACCATTCGGAGAGATACCCATAACATGTGAGTGGTGCTTGCTGTCGTGTCCGCACGCACGAGCTGACTGTCGTTCCAGACCCTCCCTCATCGTGGGGAATTTCCTTCCCATCACCGAGCGACGACAGCCAAATGCGCAGCAGTAGGAATGCTCGCTCCAAGCGGCTGACGATCGCTATGTATTTACGCCGGAAACAGCCGATGACCTCTGGACTGCTGAGCCTTGATTTGACAATGAATTCAACGAGCGACTCCAGGCTGACGGTATAGGAAGCAGCCACGATTGGTACGTTTGTCTGATTTCTGTCTTTTTTTTTCCATTCTGCTTCTGTATTGCGCATATCTGTAAATCACATCCTGCATCAAAAAGGTGAGGAGACACTGCATGGGAAGGGGCGAGAATGAATGTGATGGTTGCAGGTCGACGAGCGCGAGCGCGAGCTCTGATCTGCAGAACGATCTTAATCAAGATGATTGATCATCCGTTCGGAAGCATTTTCATGGACTCCATCGCGACAAGAATGCAATTTACGAACGCAGTACACGATCGGAGAATGCGAAGTTGCGCCGCAGAAAAATTGGGTCTCGCCGGAACCAAGAATGATGAGACTGATGAGCGCTACTGAGGGTCGTGGCTTGCAGTCGGACCCGAACGACTCCAAGGTTCGGTCCAGATCTCAAGAGGCGCAAGGCGCAAAAGGGCAAGCTCTAACTACTGTTGGCTGGAACTGACTTTGACTTTCTTGACACGGCTTGTGGCTGACCTTTGTGCGCCCAGATCCACGTGGCGAGCTGGAACCTTTTCCAAACAGGGTAATCTTCTCTCTTGCGACAACGGAGTTTGCATCAGGGGCTGCAGCCTCGTGGCTGAAGAGGAGCTTGCATGGGTGTGGGAAGCGTGTCGGGGCTGGAGTATGGCGGTTTTATGCTTTTGCACGCGAGCGCCTTTGCGGTGACCCCGTGCGAGGAACTCTACATTCTTCGGTGCACGTAGAGGCCCGTTGCCGGTTGTACATTGCTCTGGTCGCTTTGCTCCGGAGGCGTGGAAGATGCGTGGAAGTATATGTACGGCGAGGCGCGTTCGTCGTTCGGATCTTTTGTGAGAGAGCTGGCTTTGTTCTTTCTCATTACTGCCGATACACAGAAGAGTGCGGGGGATTGGCCACGATGAAGTTCTACTCACTCATCCTCGCTGCAGCTACAGCAGTCAGCGCCGCCATCGTTCCCATTCCTGCCCTCCAACCACGACAAGCTTCTTCTTTCTGCGGAACCGTAGCGAGCAGATGCACGGGCACCAGTCAACAAGCACAGCTCACGGCCTATTGCTCGTCTTACCTGCGAATACCTCGATCGACCTCAACGCGAACCATCACGGTTGCCACAGCACGGCCTACAATTACCTTGACAGTGCAAGTCGTCGGCACTACGACATTAGTCACAACGATCAACGTCACGAGAACGATTAGCGCGACTTCTACAACGAACATTGCCTTGGCCGTTGCGACTGTAACGACGAGGCAAACGACTACAATTCCTTCGACGAGAACGACGACTATCACTCGCACTTCGGTCACAAGAACGATAACGGTGCAGCCTCCAGACGTCACGCAAATGGTATCGAAATGCGTCGCGCCTCCGAATCCCGATGCCGCGATCACAATCATGCGAGTCGCAGGCGAAGTTTCGAAGAGAGAGAAACGCGAAGCTGAGGCTGAACCCAACGGTATCTTCTTCGCAAAAGACCTCATCCAACGACAAGCCGTTGCCAAACCTTCTTGTCTCACACGATACACGAGCGCATACCGACAAAGCTCCGCATGCAGTTGTGCTTCGATCCGCCCTGCGACAACCACAACCACACGATCGATCACCGTCACGAGCACGAGTACGAGTACTCTGCGTCTCACGACGAGCACAAGCACCATCAGCTCGAGATTGACGAGTACCGTCGCGACGGTCACGCAGTTCATCGCGACGCAGACCATCACGCGACAGAGCACCTCCACCTTCACACTGAAGAGCACCGTGACCAGCATCGTCCACGGGCCAAGCGTCACGGTCGTCACCAATGTTTCTTCCACACGTTTCCTGCCTCCGCAATCCACCTCGTACATTCTCACCGGGCCCGCCGCGCAACCGACGTTCTACATCCAGAACGACCAACTCAACTACGCGTTCCTCCAAACTCCCGATCCTTCCCCGGACTCGAAGAAGAAGAAGACCCGCAAAAGCAAAAAACTCAAACGCGACATCGCCGGAACCATCGT
This sequence comes from Cercospora zeina, assembly GCA_022702355.1. Classification (NCBI taxonomy): domain Eukaryota; kingdom Fungi; phylum Ascomycota; class Dothideomycetes; order Mycosphaerellales; family Mycosphaerellaceae; genus Cercospora; species Cercospora zeina. The sequence goes on from JAKLWX010000005.1 coordinate 5,223,483, forward strand.
CTTCGATTCGATTCCACCACCTTCAGCAGACGCACAACTCTTCTCCTTACCCCTTTCCTCCCTCTCTCCCTCCCAACCCTTCTCCGGGCCCCTCACCTCCCCCGACAAATCCTTCTTCGCCGCCGAATCCATCGATCCCATTTCCGCCGACGGAGAAGGATACGACGACATCGACGTCCAGTTCGTTTCCGCAGACGACATTTCCTCGGGCGCGTTCGGGGCCGTGAGTTGTGCGGTCATGGGGGGAGCGGGCGGGACGTGTCCGTTGCAGTGTGGGTTCAATGGCCACGGGAGCGGGGATGTGAGTCAGGGTGATCCGTTTGGGAATTGGATGTTGGGGCAGCCGGGGGTGAGTGGGAGTGAGGAGACGTGGGGGGTTTGGGCTGTTACGCCTTAGGAGGAGGAGGAGGAGGAGGAGGAGAAGAGGCAGAAAAGGTGTTGGGAAAGGAAGATGTGTTACACTTTTTGTTTTTTTTTGGGGGTTGGGGGGGGGGGGAGCATATGTGAGAAAAAGAGAGAGTTGGTTGGTTGGTTTTGGTCAAAATTACGATACCCCCTGGTGTGCATAGCGTCGCGCGTGTAGCATAGGACATTACATATATCGGATAGCATATATGATATCAGCAAAGGACGACAGTCCCTCTTGACCATACGACAACTTGGCATCTTTTTTTTTTTCGAGATCCGTAACGTACATATCCGCGAAACCCCGTGCTGTCTACTATAGGGCGAAGTCAGGCCTCCTCTCTATAGTAGTACCCGCTGGCCAGGGGGGGGGGGTCTTCATTGCGTTCGAGAATTAAAAAAAAAGTTTTTCTCAAATCCTGCATTTTTTAAGACTTTGATTCGTGTTCTTCTGCTGCTGCTGCTGCTGCTATAATAAAGTCCGTCTTTGGTATGTATATAAGCTGCAATAAAAGATATAGCTTTTTACAATGCGATAGTCAAAGGTTCGATAGGGTCGAAGTCTGTCCCCACCACTCCCGATGCTCTCTCCCTACACTTTTGTCGCTGCGCAAAATCACACAGTCTTTATCGGTATATCGACCAGCTTAGAGACGGAAGTCACACACTATTTAGGTAAACATTTCAGCCCACCACTGTAAAAGCTCGGGCCCCGAATATAATCAGGCGTCCGCCGGGCTGCAACAGGTTCATCGTAATAATCGCAGAACTCATCCAACTCGTCCGCAAAATCATACGTGATACAGTTCCCGACGTTCCACAACTCCTTACAATCCGGAACTCTCCTACCTCATCTCCGGTAGCGACATCTCCGCCAAATGTCGCGGCGACACGTTCCGATCCGCCAAAAAAACCTCGTCACGCGATCCGCGACCCCCTGCAAACCCTCCTTCATGCCCCCGGCCCAAGGTATGTCGAGGCTGGGCGTAAGCTGTACCTGGGCGCCCCAAATTTTGGGGTTATGGAAGATGTTATGGCTGTTGGACCTGACATACGCCGCCACGGAATCGATGACGCGGGACGGCTGACCAGATTTCCAGACGTCTTCATTGTAGAGATAGCTGCCGTCGCCGCCTACTTGGAGCATGGCGGGGACGTTCCAGTCCAGGCCGGAACTTTTGATGGCGACCACGGAGGCGTGTGAGGAGGTGAAGGCGGAGAAGCTGGAGTAGAGGATGATGTTGCGTTGGTTTCGATTCATGATTTCGCGGTACGAAGGGGTGTGTCCGTCGGCGGGGTACCGTGCGAGTCGTCTACCGAGAAAGTTTTGGATCGTTTGTCCAAATTGCATTTCCGCATCTTGGTTTCCTGTGACATTTTCCGTGGAAATTCGGAGAATGAAGATCTCAGTGGGGTGCTCGTCAGCATATTTCATGATTCTCTCTGCCAATGTGTTCACGCCCAGCTGCCATGGACTGTCGCAAAAGTCCGGTGCCGTGTTTTTGATAAAGTCATGGTGTGGGATGAACTTGTAGTAGTCGTTGACTTTCTCAGAAGTCAAGCGGATATCGAACTCTCTGATGCCCCTTTTCATCTGCTCGTAGAGGTCGTAGTCCTGGCATCTCCAGCTCCAATCAGTAGCTCCGGTACCCCATGTGCATGAATCGTGAGTTCCTGGGATCTTAAACTTTGCAATCGGCCAGTCTTGGGCTTCGGGTTTCATGTTGCACAGGTCGTGCATCCACCAGTCTAACCTCAAAGGCGCCATGATGTCGCCGCCACTAAAGATCAGCCGGGCATAGTCTCCTTCCCATGAGGCTTGACTGCCGACACGACGTCCAGGCACGTTATCTCGACCGGTGGGCTAGGAATTTTTATCAGCTTTTAGTTGTGCACGCTGCACCTACTGCTTACCCTGGCTCCATGATCGTCCAGAATGGAAGATTTCCACCAGGTTCTATTGGGATTGTCGGAGTGCAAGTACAACAGCAATGTATCATATCTCCCGTGCCCTTCGATAGCGAAGTAGAGATGGCCTGTGACAATCAGTACAGCTCTTCGACGAGGAGATAGCTCACTTGCCCCATTGTGAAGTGCCCCAGCCCGATGCGACAAGAATGCCTATTTCTTTGCCGGATGACATTCCAGGTTTGATGACAAAATTCGAGACCAACTTTTTCGTGCTTTCCGGCCAGTCGCTACCGGTTTTGTCAAGGTATCTGATGTCATACGCTGTTCTGTTTGCGATCACGAAGTAGCATGGATCTTGTGGCTGCATAGTTGCAAGATTGTGCGAAGTTGAGCTTGAGGAGTGTTACAGCGACGCGTTGATTTACGACAAATCAGTAGCAGGAAAGACCGCGCAGAGGAAGGACAGGCTCATCTAATGTTGCGAACCGGACGCTGCTTGCAACGGCGTGTAGTCTGTAACACCTGAGCTGGTAGACAGAGGCAGCGGTGGCTAGCTGAGCAATGGTAGACAGATGAGCAGCAGTGGCTAGCTGAATGAGCAAAGATTGGCTAGCTGAACCACAGTCCCGACCAGCAGATGGGCAGAGAAGCGTATTTCGTGACTGCACCATTCCGACCAATCATGAGGCGTTGAACACGATGCATCAGAGTGCACCAGCAGGCGACAGTAGCTGTCACAGCTGCCAGGGCGGAAAGCAAGGGTGCAGAAAAAGACGCGCAGTGGGACGAGGTGAAGTAATCTTTTGCCAGGAAGCCGAGGAGGTAGACCTAACTTAGGACGAAGAGGCGAGCGCCAAGAAAAATGAACTCACAGATGCCTCAGGCATAAGCCCACCAGTGAAATTGAGTCGACTATAGAAGTTATAAAAGTTCCAAAACGCTAACTCTCGCCTAGAATTTTTGATATACGGATGCAAAATCGCCGATGTACACCTACCGACCGTGGCTGTATATTACAGCACCAATATCTCATCGTAATTCCCTCCCCTCTTTGAATACCTAGAAAAAGGAAATCAGAATGCAACGCTCCCATGACGAATCCATTCAGTGGTAGGTACGGTAGCAATCCTCAAGTCAGCTCGTCAAGGAGTATCCGAGGCAGGGTATTTGTGTTTTGTCCATCGTCATTTCTTATCTTCTCGTGTATGTCTATGCAATATATGCAAACGCTAGAAAGCATCCAACAAAAGCATGAAAAAGATCAAAGATGCTGCGGATCGTGATTCGTTCTCGTGTTGCCTCATCAGCATCATCGTCGACATCATTCAGGAGCAATGTAGTGGAGTAGGTGGGGGGTATTTCCAATTTTCCATCTCCACCTCCACCTCCATCGGCACAAATTCATTAGAGGTTGGTGGCATGCATCATCATCTCTTTTTCATCTTCCCCGGCAGAAGAGCCGTGGTAACCACACACCCCAACGTAATCCCACCGGCCATGTACAAAAACCTCTTGACGGTTTCCGGATCCTTCAGCCCTTCTTCCTTTTGCATACTCTGCGCAATAATCGGGGCCAAAATGGAAAACAGTCTCCCCCACGTCGTCGCCAACCCGGTCGCGGTACCTCGGATTTCCGCGGGAAAGACTTCCGGCGTAAAACCATAGAGGACGGCGTTGAACATGCTTTGGAAGAAATATTCCATGGCGTTGAGGACGATGTTCGAGGTGGGGGAGTTGGTCCTGCTGAAGAGGATGATGGATAAGCCCATGAGGCCGGAGGAGATGGTCATGGTCCATTTTTTGCCGAGGCTGGGCATGCGAGTGAGGAGAGATCCCAAGACGACGCCGAGGATTCCGGGGGAGTAGATTGCAATGTAATTGCGGTAAGTTTGGCGTAACGTGACATCGAGTTGGCTGTTTTTGATGGCGATGATTTTGGGGAAATAGTATCCCGCCAGCGTGAAGCCGAAGAAATCGCAAATGTAGGTGAGCCAGACGAGGAGGGTGACGAAGATCATTTGGTTGCTGTCGAAGAGTTTTTTGTATTTGGAGAGTTCTTTGCGGACTTCGCCTTTCCAGTAGTTCTTATCCGTGAGTTCCATTCTGCTCTTGACAAAAGCGGCGTCGGATTCGTCTTCGGCGTCTGCGCGTTCGAAGTCGCGGAGTCGGAGGGTGCATTCTTTGCCGTTGGTTCTCGCGACGGCTTGCAAGACTCGAACTGCGGCTTCATCGTTTCCTTGGCTGAGGAGGAATTTGGGCGACTCTTGCACCTTGATGACGCAGCATCGGAGAATGAAGACTATGACGTTGACTGCGCCGATGGTGTAGAGGACATATCTCCAGCCCATATTCCGAGCGGACGTGCAGCAGGCGACTCCTTCGGCCACATTCTTGCACGACGGCAAAGCATCGGTTCGGCTGAAGTCGGGCGAACAGGAGTGCGAAGGGACGAACGCAAAGGCGATGGCGCTAGTGCCGACGACACCGATGGGTTGAAAAATGGACAGCAAGGCCAGGAGGAAGCGTCGATTCGAGGGTAAGAATTCCAGACAGATGGTGGTGTCGACAGGTATGTTGCCTCCGATGCCGAAGCCAATGACGACCACGAGAGCGAGGAATTGCCAGTAAGAGGTGACAGCACCGAGACCGATGCCAAAAGCGCCACTGAAGAAACAGGTCAAATTGAAGACCCATCTCCTCCCAATCACGTCGCCCATGATGCCCCAGAAAAAGGCGCCGGCCGTGAGGCCTGTGGAGAAGGCCACGGATATGCTGCCGGAGACGTCGTCGGAGAAGCCCAATTCTTGTTGCAAGGGTCCCAGCACCAGGCCAAACGCCTGCGACCACAACAAGTCCAGCAGGTATCCGAGACCACACAACGACCACACGCACCATTGATATTTCCCCATTCCGTGGGCGTCGATTTCCGCGTCCACCATGCGGTACTTCCTGTCCATGGCTGTCAGGGTGTTGCCTTCGGTGTCACGGCCGGGCACCTGCTCTTCCTCGTCGAGATCCCGTTCCTCCTGCGACGACGTTCGGTCGCCCATGAGGCCGCGGGCTTCTTCGTCGGAACTGGTGCGATAGCCGGCATCGTCGCGTTTGCGCTCTTCGAGGAGCAGTGGGATGCCCGAGTGGGCTCTGTTGAAGGTCGGCATGCTGGCTGGCTGGCTGGCTGGCTGGCGGTTACACGGCCACGGCAGCGACAGCGGCAGACACAACGGAGGGCGGCGTTCGGCGGGTCTCTGGACTCGGAGGCAGGCTGCTACATGCGGAGGGCGGCGGCGGTGCGAGGGTGATGAGGCGACAAAGTCTGGGGCGGCCAGGCGATTGCATGCACGCGGCAACACGACTCTGTAGGGCGATCGGTGCGATCTCGTGAACTAGCGCCGCCGTGCAGAGATTGGCTTTCGGGGAGTTTGTCACATTGTCACTCGGTGCGGAATGCTTGGTGCTGTCGTTGGATCGCTCTGCTGGCAAGCCGGACAAGGAACAGGCGCGCGTGTGAGGAAGCGACAAGCGACATGTGGAGCGGAGGGGAGGGTCCGGGTCCGCAGCAGGAACGCAACGATGATGCAACTGAAGCCACCGACGACGGAGATCGGTCCGCTCCTCGACTTCCACTTTCTTTTGCATCATCTCTCACCTGTTCCACCTCTCTCCGATTCCGACCGCATCAGCAGATTGTGTCCATCGGCCGTTCCACTCTCCATCATCACATCATCCAGCACGCAAGCCAAAGTCTGGGACGTCTCGGTCATACTTGCGGTGGGATTCCCATGTGACGTTTGGTGCTCCATGGGGAGTACGTACCTCCAATCGCTTACATCGAACTCACAGCTCGGCTCGGCTCTGCTCATGCTTGAAGCACGACATTCCCACCGTTCGCCAGACGTCCAGCTCAGCGAGTCATTACCACGCGTCGGGTGACAGGACAACCACCTCCTGTACCTCCACCGCAAATCTTACTCATCAACGAGGATGAACGCAGCACACCACACCAAGGCAGACCCAAAATGCGCATTCATTATCGGCATTTCAATCGTCAAGTGGAAACATCATCTCCCCGCACACCCACACAACCACCCGCCCCACCCGGGCCACCACCCTCCCCCCTCGCTCCCTCCCCCATTCCAACCTCTCTCATCATCAATCTCCCTGACTCCCTTCCCCTCACCCCCCAATAACAAACTCCTCCCCACACTGCCCCTCCCCACAACAACACCCACCCCTTTCCTCCACACCAACTTCCTCCTCAACGGCGCCGCCTCATCACCAATCTCGTCATCATCATCGTCATCATCCTCGAAGAAACAAGCCGGGTACTGCGTTCCAGCAGCAGAAGCACCACCACTCCCACAAACACTATCCCTCCTCAACAAACTCCCAAACGATCCCCTCGGCTCCGGCGTCGGAGCAAACGAAGGCGATGCAATCGTCATCCCAGCAGCACTCTCTTCGGACCATCGAGAAACACATTTCTTCTCATTGCCATCGTTACTACTACCACTACTGCTGTTGTGAGAATACTTCGGACTGGGAGAAGTGTACGCTGTAGCTGTAACTGAAGAAGATGTCGTCATCGTCGTGCGTCGACTACTCCTCGTACTCGCGCTTGCAGTAGTACTTGTTGTCGGGGACTTCATCTCGCTTGCTGTTGCTGAAGAAGAACAAGAAGAAGAAGAAGAAGAAGAAAAAGCCGACGTCGAATTCGAACCCGGCAGAATCTTGAGAGGAACAACATCACTCACTCTCCTCTGCTTCCGACGATTCGCAAGTCGTGCTTGGAAGGAATTCATACTGTCATTTCGTGTTCGGATCGATGATGAGAGGCTTTCTTTTCGCGGGCGGTACGTCGTTTCGGGAGGTGTGTGGATTGTGTTTGTGGTCACGTCTCTTCCTACCAGACCCGTGCCTCCCAGGTCTGTTGTTGGAGTTGGAATTGAGGTAGGAGTTGGAGGAGGAAGAGAACTATTCAAATCCTTCAACACCACCACCGTTGTTGTTGTTGTTGTTGGTGGTGGTGGTGGAAGAAGGCCCGTTGTGTTCTGCTGTTGCTGTCGCCCCGAACACGCACCAACCGTACCATTCCCATCCCGTATCGTCGGAAAAAGCGTATACCCTCTCGTCAACGTCGCCGAAGGTCTCGATGGTGGCGGCAGCGAAGAAGCAGAAGAAGAAGAAGAAGAAATCAGTTTCATTGCCTGCTTTTGCTTCTGCTGCTGCTGCTTGGTGTCGTGTTCTCCTTGCAACCCGAAATCAAACTGCCCAATCGCAAACGCAGCAGCAGTAGAATTCACGGTTTGAGATGTCCGAGGCTGTGCTGGGAAAACGGGACTGGTGATTGCTGCTGGTGAAGAAGGGCCACGGATGTAATAGTCGAGAATTCCGATGGAGATTTCGGATTGGCGGGAAGAAGGTGCTGCGGATGATGATGATGATGATGATGATGATGATGAAGTTTTGCGGTTTTGAGATTGAGATTGGGTGTGTTGTTGTTGTTGTTGTTGTTGTTGTCGTTGTTGTAGTTGTTGCTGTTGCTGTTGCTGTTGTTGTTGTTGTTGTTGTTGTTGTTGTTGTTGTTGTTGTTGTTGTTGTTGTTGTTGTTGTTGTTGATGATGATGATCATGACGAAGTGGGAAATCAGAGCGGTATGATGATGATTCTGTTCCTGTCGTAGAAGAATTCGCGTGCGATCGAGTCTTGCTGTTGTTGTTGTTGTTGCTGTTATTGCTGTTATTGCTGCTGCTGCCGCCGTAGCATCCTCCGACATTCTCCTTCTGCGCATGTGATGAAACTTTTCCAGCTTTGTTCTTGTCGACGTGTCCTGTGTGCTTGTGAAGCGCGACATTCAACGGTTTAGGCTGCAAGGCCGCTCGATCGTATGCCTTCTTGCCATTGTTCGTCGTCGTCGTCGAGTTTGTTGAAGAAGAAGAAGAAGAAGAAGAAGAAGAAGAAGAAGAAGAAGAAGAAGAAGAAGAAGAAGAAGAAGAAGAAGAAGAACCAATCGCTGCAAAATTCTTCTCTGCTGCTGCGTATCGCTCCACAGCCGCCATTGCCATCGTCATGCTTTTCCTTCCCTTCCAACCCTGACAGTGACACGGAAAAAACGAACAACTACCAGCAATCATTTCACTCTACGCGCCGGACAGCGACCTACATATCACTCTACGCGACATACATTGCAAGAAGGTTACCGAGAAAAAATCCCCAAGGCTTTCCCTGACGTGAGGGAGTGGATTGGAATGTACTTTCCATCAACAGCCCGCCTCCTGCGGCCCTGCCCTGCGCGCGCAAACCAGGCGAGGGACGCGATATCCGATCACCACCAACCACCTGCTTTGCAGACTGCAAATGCAAAGCAAGGGATAACTTTTCTTTTTGTTGGCAGCAGCAGCAGCAGCAGCATTTCTTGCATCGCAATTGCTGAAAGGAACGCGGAGTGTAAACAAAACAAAACAAAAACAAAACAAAAAGAAAACGGGGCCAGATCGTGATGACATTGGTGAAGCAAGCTTTCTCGAAGTTTCTGTGTTGTTGTGAAAGAAGAATCGTTGCTCCAGGTTTCGAAAATCGCAGCAGCAGCAGCAGCAAGGCGCGAAATATCCCCCTTTCTTTTTTCAAGAATTCGTGCCAGGGGAGAATGAATGGCGAACAGGAACTACACCTGCATAAAAGTCTTTTTTTTTCTTTCCAAACAAGCCTGGAGACAGACTGACACGACCTGGAAATTCCATGCCGCCGCGTTCTGGTGGCGGTTGCTCCAATGTAACATCATCGCCTTGTCCCCCTCGCCAAAACTTTACTCTTTCAACCTTCCAAGACTTTTTTTTTCATCAAAAGCCTCTCGCAAAATCCAACATCTGTCCACCTTGCGTACCCGTGAAAAGCTCGCTGCCTTCAAACGTCGATTCGTCCTCAGTCGCAGCAGCGTCTACCGCGGCCTCTTTAGTGGTACGAGGAGTCTTGAAAGGTTTGAGCGAGGCTCGATTGCCGTTGACACCAGCAAGCGGCTGCCTTCCCGCACTCTGTCTCACGCCCGTGCTCGCTCTCGTCAGTCCTCGGCCGCCGACGCTGGCTCTCGGCTTGGCGGTCGTGGTCAACGGTGCTGCGAATGATAAAGACTTTCGCGGTTTTTGCCTCTTAGGCGTGGGACCGCTTTTGTCTTCTTGAGATGAGTCTCTGTTCCAGATGGAGGATTCGTCGAGGTTTGATACCGACAGACCCATGTCTTCACCCGACACGTGCGAGAAGTCGTCCGGTTGCGTTTGAGTCTGTGGCGCGAAGGACTCTCGGGAACGATGTGGTAAGCTGCCGCGGCTTTGGCTTTTGTGGATGCCCATCGCTGCCATGAGGTTGGCGCGCATTGATTCTGCGTCGGCGATCTGTTGGTCCTTCTCTTGACATTTGCGTTGATACTCTTCGATCCTCTTTTTGAAATCAGATATCCTCGTATCGCGAGTCTCGATCTCGTTCGTCCTGGACGCGGTAATATCAGTAATCTCTTGCTGCGCATCAGTGAGTTGCTGTTGCAGGCTGTCACGTGCCGTCTTCGATTCCTGTGCCAGGCCGTTGCGTTCTCGTTCTTTCTGTTCAATGATGGCATGCAGATTGCTGGTCTCTCGATCCAGCTCTGCTCTGACGTCGTCGCGCTCTGTTTGACATAATCTCAACTCTTCTCTCAGCTCAGACAGCAAATGAAACTTCTCTGCACCATCACTGTTCGCCGATCGAAGCTGCTCTTCGAGACTGTTGTTCATGGCCATCGAGCTGTCAAGTTCAGCCTTCATCCCGCTCACTTCACGCTCAAGCTCGGACACACGACGATCGCTGCTGGATAGGCGCTCCTGGAGCTGTTCGCGTTCGGCCTCGGCCTCGTCGAGACCGAGCTCAAAAGTTGACACTTTGGCCACAAGCTCATTGTACTTCGACTTCCACTTCGCAGTCTCATCTTCAGCATCCTCCAATGCTTCTTGTTTCGAGGCGACACGTGCCGCAGCGTCCAACTCAGCCACCTGCTTGGCGGTTTTCATTTCTCCCAACTGCTGTTGCGCTTCCGCTTGCGACCGGCAAAGCCTTTCCTCCAGACTGGAAACACGTTCGAAGAGTTCTGCGTTCTGTTTCAGAGCATCGTGGAGCTCATCAGCTTGCAAGTGCTCCTCTTCCTCTAGCGACCGGATTTGCGACAACGTATCCACGTACTTCGCCTCGATTTCTTCAAAAGCGCTTGTGAGAGCTGAATTGTGTTCTTCAAGGACTCGTGCTCTCTCCCGCTCTTCCCGCAACGGCTTCTCGACATTCTCGCACCGTGCTTCGAGGTTCGCGCAAGCCTTTGCGAATAACCTCGTCGCTGCATCTTGCTCCACATTGGCTCGCGCCTTGAAGTGGGTATGTAGAGCTTCTCGCCAGTCAAACTGCTCGTCTGCACAGTCTGACAAGTCCAGCCCTTCTAGACTCAGGACCTCCCTCTCGTCTCGACGACTATGCATGCAATCAACATCGCCGCGCGCAGAAAGAGCGTGCAAGCTCAGCAACACCGTCATAGCGTAAGATCCGAACGATACATCTGGCGACGCCCGCAAAAGTAGATTACAAATCTGTTGTGCAAGTCTCGATCTGGCTCTCCGCAATGCGCTAGAGCACCAGCCTCCTGCTTGACGCCCGCCACTACCGGGCTCACCCTCGTGTAGAAGGTCTCGCAGGTGCTCCAATTTCAGCAGGCAGTTTTCATCGCGCAGTATTTCCTTGATTTGGTGACTTGTAATCTTCTGCGAGCTGACAATCACCTCTGAACTGGCAATAGCCTGGGTAATAGCATCTGCACCTGCTGCGAGTGCCGCGGAATCCATACGAGTCGCATATTCGATAGCGTTATCCAGCAGTATGCGAATTGGCGCCCTGGCGAGCACTCCAGAGAACAGTGCACTATCGTCAATATGCGGACACAGAATATGAGCTTGGTGCAATTGTTCCGGCTCCAGGAACGTCAACTCCAAGCTCTTCAGGACCGGATGCGGTAAGGTATCCAGCTCGCACAGCTTTCCCACAAAACGCAGAGCCAGCGTTCTGATGCTCCGCTCGATATCCTCAGCACACAGACGCTCTTGCAATTTGCGAACCATGCCAGTATTCGCCATAGTCCAGATCTTTCGAATATCCAAAGGTATCGCGGCAATGATCTCATTCGCCAGCACCAAAGCGTTGACCTTCTCAGGCGTGCAATCGCTCGCGGTAGCCTTTGCAGCCAGATATGCTGATAGCACTACCAGTTGGATACTCCTCTGAGCCTTCGTCCCGGTAAAGAATTGCTGCATGGCCTCTGATTTCCATCTCGAACACACCGGGGTGCTGGCCAGGAAGTCTTGGGTATTGTACGAGCTCGCCGTCAAGCGAAATTCCGGGTCTGTAGATGCGCACACCAGATGCATGATGGACAAGCAGTACAAACTCAAACAGCCGTCAGGTGTAGACGAGCTGTTCTTGAGGATTTCGAGCAGATGATCCTCCAACCGCGACATTGTCTCGCTGCTGAGCACTCCAGGTAGTAGACCCCGGGTACCAGACAGGATGAGGTAAATGGGTTGAATAGTCGCGGGACACGGCCTCTTGGCAGCTTCTTCAACGAGCTGGATGAACAGCGTCTGCGCTTCGGCCGGCAACGCCACAGTTTCCGGCAACGGCAGCGAGAGCAGCGCGACACTCGCTCGGACATACTTCGAATTGTCTTGCGCACACTTGATTGCACGGGCCACTGCACTATGCAGTAAAGTCGGCTCCTGCCGCAAAAGTGCATCGCGACACGCCGCATTGAATGAGAATTTCGTAATGATGTCCAGAACATACGTCCACTGCTGCAGTCCTTCAAGAAGGCAAGAAGCAAGAGTTTCGATCAGGCATGGGTTGGCTGCAGCCCACTGCGCGATGTCGGCGTCGCTGCATTTCTCGGCGATGCGGTACAAAGTCCTGAGTTGACTCGGGTATGGCGATGAGGTGATTCTGTCCACTTCCGTCACCAGACAATCGTAGTTCGCCATATCCAAAACGCGACTGTGGTCGCACCGTCGTTATCAGGACCTTTCGTAAGCGCGCTGGTCTGCAACGGACGAAGTGACAGCTCGCTTGGCGGGCCGGGTTGGCCCGGTGATCAAGGCAGCGACGCGATGTGGGTCTATACCACAATTAAGCTTTTCCGCACGCTCTCACACACGAATCCAACGGTGCACATTGGAACAGCCTGAGAGACCCAAAATCGCAAGAGGTTCTTGAATTACCCATTTTTACCTATTCATACACGTACCATGCGCTAATGCTCTGAGGCCCGTAGGTGGTATCGAAACTCGAACGCTATGCCTATTCGTCACCCGTACTCCAGTCGTACATCATTGAACCCCTGCTATTCAAGTTGCAAGAAAACGTCCACGTGTCGTTTCATTTTCCTTTTCATAGCAGCGTCTCACCAAACCCCTATCTTGAACTCCTGCATGATGAGCGCGGGCAAGTGGTGCACCTTTGTGTCCGGGTCGTGCAAGACAAGGCCGGTCTCCGTCGTTGTGGAGTCGTGTCGCTCGAGCATGTGAAAGGAGTCACCTGCATCCAGGCTCTTGGGAGTGCTGAGACATGCGAGATTGGGTTTGATGCTATCGCTCTGCCAATCTGCAGTCGGCAAACGGCAATCGAGCTGGTTACCAATTTCGGCCTCGATCTTCTTGGCTAATATAGCCATTTGGAGCTCCCATCTCCAGCGGATCTTTCTTCGTTTTTGTTCGAATGTGTCATTGAGCTTGGCAAGCTCGCCATTGCATGATCTTTCGAGCTCGAGCTCCGCTTTGCGTTGCTGTCGCTTCAGATCCTAGAACATGTCAGCGCTTCATCCATGACAGCAGGGAATCTATACACACCTGTAGCGCCCTGTCTTGGCGTGAAGCTCGCAGGCGAAGTCTCCGACTTTGCTCACCGCGCAAGACGTTTATTGCATTTTCGTGCCTGACGTTCATCGAGTCTCTATACCAACGTGTCTTTTCTAGCTCTGCAAAATCTTGATCCGTGACTGTGCGGTCGTGCGCTTCGCCATTACTGTAAGTACCAGCGCAGTATGCTTCCATATGTTTCAAAGCTGTCGCATTATCGCGCCTTTCTTTTTCATGAACCTCTCTCAGCTCTGATTCTGCCTTGACCTGCTTGTCTTCCGCATCGCTAGTTGCGAGAGCATGCTGTTCCTGCATTTCCTCAAAGTCTGCCTCGTGCGTGGACAGCATGACCTGGCGCAACTGCTCGTGCTTGACCAAAAGTTCCTCGCTCTGCTTCAGCGCCCACCTCAGCAAGCGATCGCGTTGCTCAGTCTGTCCGATGTGGAGCAACTTGTAGTCCTCCCGAGCAAGTGCTTGATGGATGTGATGCTGGCTCTCCACGGACAACGGTGCGATGCTAGCATCATCGGACAGTGTGTGGCTGTCGTGATTGACGCATCTGATGGCTGCAGCGGTATGAGAGGAGTTGCGGCGCGAGCTACTCATGGACGTGCTCATTGACAGCGCGTCGTCCCATTGCTCGAGCTTTTCCAGTAATGCGTTCTGTTCTTCCTGCGTCATGACACGTTCTACCAGACTACCTGGCACAGGCCTCCCACAACAGCTCGGGACCGCTCCCGTGTCCGAGTCGATCGCCGCCTTGATAGTATTGCGCAGTGCTTGCGTGCACAGACGATGGCCGCATGTCAATCGATGTATGGCGCGCCGCTGATTTGGCGGGTCTTCTGGGCAGTGAGGACACCTGCTTTCGCCTAGAGAGAGAGAAGTCGGTCGATTGCGACGTAAGAGGCTAATTCCACGGAGCTTGCGGAGATGTCTTCGGGGTGACAAGTCTGGCGAAGCCGGCTGCGAGAGTGGCAAGAACAAGGATCGGCGCGTTGGTGATGCTGGCGAGAAGAAAGACGATTTCGGCCCATCCGGCACGCCGCGCGAGACAAAACTGTCGTAGTCTCTGAACGAGAGCGAGGCTCGGCAATGGCGTGGATGTAGCTCGTGAGAGGTGTAGTCCTTGGAGACCTCGGAGAAGGTCGAGACTGGACCCGTCGAATGTGATGTCCGCGAGTCGATAGATTCCGAGCGACGAGAGTCGTCGGAGCAATATGTCCTAAATGGCTGCTGCTTGATCTCCGCCACATATTCTACCGCAATGTCCAACCCGAGCTCTTTCGCGTCGGCCTTCAAACGCTCATCCAGCTCGTCCTCGGTCTCCACATCCACCATCAGCAGTTCCAACAAGTAGGCCAAGTCTTGCTCGACCATCGCTGAGCATCATCGGCGGGGCGTCCAGGTGGAGAGAATTGGCCCCAGGGAGATTCCTGATTGCGCTTCTTGTGTGTCCGAGGTGGAGGCGATGTCGTATGTGTCCTTGCACGACCGGCTCTGGGTGACAAATGACGCTTCGATAATCGCAATGTCGCACGGCGTCTGTGGCACGACCACACTCAAACGTCCTCGGCCCTGGGCGTGTGAAAGAGGGACGATGTGCCAGCACCGCGCGGAGCTCGCACAACAGCAGCGAGAGCGACGGTCGTGGCGGTCGAGGAGGAGAAGAGAGCAATCATGCAGCCAAGGGCGGGTGATGGCCGTGGTGACGCTTCTGTGCCTCTTGTTGCAGTGTTCCAAGTCGGCGGGGAGGATGGCCGACGTCGAACTCTCCGGGCCAAAGTGCTGCACGTTCGCTTGTGTGTTGCGCATCAGGAAAGGCGGTGGTGCGCCGTCCAACGTTCGTCTCGTATCGCAACCCGATCCTGTGTTTCATGCACGCAGCAGCAGCACACCAGGGCAGAAGCCTGGCCTTCCCCTGCTCCGGCTTGCGCGCAACGGCTGTGGGCGGTGACGGCAGGACGGATGGCGCGTTTCGGCTTCCACTTCCTCCATCGCGGCTCGCACTAACTTAGAATACTGCAGCCGACAGTGTGCAGCGCGGCTCGACTTTACAACCCTTCGTGCACAGTTGATCCCCTCGGACACTGCATGATTTCCACCGGAACTGGCCAGCGCGTAGGAGACTTCGCGCCGTCCGATCGGATCGGGAAAGCAACGCAAGCACTGGGACTCGACTCCCGTGCGATCGCATGCTACAGTATTGCCATTCGTAGCTCTGTCCTGTGGTCTGTGCATCTCGCACACGGCCACTGATGCGCGCATGAGGAGATGATCTCACTGCAGGAGAAGGGGACATGTCTTTCAATGGCATTGGCTGGGAGCATGCCGACAAAGTACGCTTCCATCGATGGTGAGGACCGGCAGCTATGTACCATGCCCGGAGTTTTCTTGCGCCACCGAGTGATCCCTTGCTTCTTCTGTTTGCTTCGGCCCCGGCGCGCCTGCCACAAGGAGCTCCCAGCCTTCTCGACCGACACCTTTCTGGCTCGATCCTCAAGATGACGCTTCTTCTTCCGGCCGCTCACAGCAACCCACGCGATACGGGTCTCTGCATCGACGACTGCTCCCTTCACGCTACGGAAGAAATGCTCCACTGTGACGGCGACGTGTGCTATGAAGGCGGGGCATGGTTCCATCTGCAATGCATATCGTGAGTTGTTGTGAATTGCCATCCCGACCCAGACTTGCTTATTCATTCACTTCCGTTCTCGAAAACAATATTTTCCCCACGAGATCGAGGGCTTGTGTGAGTTTGAAACGAACAAGACTTGGGTTTCTTTTTATCATTGTAGCTTTACTTCAGCTCCTCCGATGCCAGAGGGGAGGAAATGGTTTTGTCCGCATTGTCGATTGGTGCTTGGTGCTGGTAAAGAGAGTTATGGGCTTGTTCCTGGTAATGAGGAGTTGGTGGAGAGGAAGAAGAACGACGGGAAGGGTGGCAGAAGGAGGAGGAGCAGGAGGAGCAGGAGGAGCAGGAGGAGCAGGAGGAGCAGGAGGAGCAGGAGGAGCAGGAGCGTTGGGGATGATTTGGAGTGGACAATGATGAAGTGAACGGCTATTGTGCTCCAAAAGAACAATAATCCGAGTCCTCGGCGAGCCATTAATGAATGCCATATCTCAGAAGTCAGCCGAGACAACATCGGAAAGCTACCAGATGAGCGATGAGGAATGCTTCGCGGTGCCCAACGTCAGCTTGTGCGAAGAACTTCAACGCCTTCGAATTTCCTTTGTCGTTGTGGTGCCCACGATCTCACCGCTGAATGTGAGTCAGCACGAGTAATTGAAGAGACCAAGCGGGAGTTGTTGAATGAGTGGTTACGGAAGGTGCATGTGAATGCCAAGCTTAAAGCTTGATCCGGCGAGGCAATGCATTCACTTAAGTCCTCATGGGGCTCATGATGGAACCCGGATCCTGACATTCACCGCGATTCATCTTGTATGTGCTAAGCAATTCCCTCTTTGAAGCCAGACGACGGATGGCGGCTATGGTATCGTACACTGCGCGGCCCAGCGGCTGTCGATGACGTGTTTGCGGCACAGCAGCGTCAGCACATACAATAACTGACACAGGACGAATACCGCACGGAGCTCTCTGGCAAGGTGTCGAAGAGACGATACGCCGGTCGCGTGCAAGCTGACAGGTCAACACTATTCGACAGTGATGAGATGGAAATACACTACTTCGAGTGGTGCTCGGGCGAGGTCGCGATAGGAAGCGGTCACGAGTGAGAGCACCGGTCGGTATCACAACAGCATCAATGCCCCTGGGGCTCGAAATAGAAGATATCTGCAGACAGGAATAGGGGTACAGCCATGAAGATATACTCTTGAAAGCAGAGTCGACTTGCTCGTTTCTTAGCGCGCAGCGCTAGGAGCAAGACTAGTCTAACCCCCATAGGGTGAATCTGCAGCATCTTTGCGGCACAGCTTGCTTTCCGGCGGATCTTGTCGACTGCCTATTGGACGTGCTGCGAAAGGTTACCTGACATATCGCCAAAGCCTGCCGTGTTTCAGACGATCGACACTTTCGACACCAATAGATTGCCGCCAGTGTTCACGCCGCACACAACTGTTTCACCAACATGAGAACTACTTCCGCTGAAGCATGAAGCTTCATTCACGAGAGCGAATCACCGCAGTGGATCATCGATGCACGCATACTAGGCGGCAAGTAATTATGGGGCCTCAAAATGATATAAGACTGCCTACTTGAATCAACTCAAGATTGCAACCACTACAATCACTCACTCACAAAGCAAACCTACTTGAACAGTCTGATCATCAATCACATATCTTTCGACACGAACATGACTCCTCGTGCCATCTACCTTGCCAGGTATCGCGAGTCCACTCGGCAGCGTGCTCACTTCGCTCTATTCGTGCCCAACGAAGCCGATGATCGAGCCGGCCTCAGCCAGAACTACAGAGACAGCCCGTGTAGGGGAACGGTCATCCACGTAGTTGGAGAGCCAATCATCGCCGGACGCAATTATGACTGCAGCAACTCCAGGCGTTTAGGCGCGCTCGTACGTCTGGGTTATGTCGATGAAGCGCATATCTACGCCAGTAGCGGGACAACGGCAACAAAGGATTCAACCCCTCGTGCTCCGCTGGAGCGTGAAGCGACGCTCGTGCCACCACCCCCTAGAGGACAGAACGTTCGTGCACCAATAGACGGCGTAGGTGGCTCCATTCCACTCAACGAATCTCCATATCATGGCTGACAAACTTTAGGTCAATACACGGAGATGTCAAGAGTGGACAATGGAATATTTGCAAAGACTGGTCGCGAAGAATCACATTGAAACGCAAGCGTTGGCAATCGCAAACAACGAGCGAGACCCACCGAATCTGGGTATCTTTGGACAATGAACATCAGAGGATGATGCAGGGGATTGCGTTCGATATTCATGGACTAGCGCAGTCTTTCGACTAGCTCTACGATCAGCTCTTGTAACATTTTTCATGGACGCTCGACTGCATCTTTATGAACGAATATCTAGCAGTATTGTTCAAGGTATTTTCCCACATTCAGCACTACGCTTCAGACTCGCAGTCGTAGGGATTACACTTATCTCTGCGCAGAGCCTTGGCATTTCCAGTGCTGCTCGTGTTCGGGAAAGTAACACGCAGACGTCGCTGAGAATGCTAAACGATCTGCTAGCCTTTATTCTTTACTTTTACGATGGCTGAGGTCTCAAGGTCTGTCTATTCAGCTTCCCGTGGGATTGGCGGAAACGGCAGGCGGTGACTTGGCCAAGTTGGATCAGAGGGTTGATGTCGGTACGCCGCCCCGATAATGGTGCATTTCAGACCATCACAACTATTCCTGGCCTAAAAGGCGCCTTTTCCGTCTCTGGATGTGTGTGTTCAGGTCGAGAGAGCTGTAGAGATACCTAGGGCTGGCGCCACGAGAAATACGCTGATATTGCGTCCATCGTGTCATCGTTGATCGGAGGCAAGACCATGTCAGCCCAGCCCGCCTCACGCCACTCGTGGTGGTACTCAACTCCCGCGCACATTTTGTAGTATTCCCAGTATTCAGGATACCAGCCGGCTTGTTCCCAATCAATCAATCCAGCAATCGTCCAGGCGCCGGACATGAAGGATATCATGACGTTTCCGAGTGAAATATCACCGTGCGTGAAGAACACCTTCCCACTGTCTGGTATGAACGGGCGATAGACCTCATTGGTATTGATCTCACCGTTTGGCCCTGGCGTCTGGCGTGTAGCTGCGGCTAGTAGCCAGTCGTTGAAAGACTTGATATCGTAGAATGGTCCCTTTTCATAGTCGACTCTAAAGAATCGGTCCTGTAGTACACCACCACTCACTGAACCTAGTTCGGATCAGAAATTGAAATGAATGTAAGGCGGGCTTCAGAATCTGCAGCCTACCTATGAATTGGTTCTCCATGCACTCTTGTTCGATGGAGCGCAATAGCGATACCATTTTGCTCAGCCCGGCACAAATCTCCTTTTTGTCAACAGTTGTGAGTTCTTTCCAAGCCTGTCGCAGCGTCTTTCCTTCTATTAGGCTCATGTAGATGAAGCTTTGGGTGCCATGTGTTCTCCAGCCGAAAACTTCAGGCACTGGGATTTCGCCCCCTGGGAACGTTTGCCGGATCGCTATCATTGCTTGCGCCTCCTCGAATCGCAGATAGTCGGATGGACCAAACTTGACAGCTAAACCGAGGGACTCGAACTTGACGACGCCACCTATACCGTCTCGGCTTCTTTCGAGAACCTCTTGCGGTGGCGGCAGCTGGGTCTGACGTGAGTCGTGACTACCATCCTGCTTGAAGAAGGAGCTTTCGTAGAAGGTGGCATTTTGCTGACTTGCATCTGGTAGATCGCTCATGCGAATGCGCGGCGGCTGCAGATAGCTTCGCGTCATTTTGCAAATGTCGTGGGAAGTGTTCCTGTCCACCACAAGTTGTCATGTACAAGGAGAGTCAAGGAGTGACGCTGACGCGGCGCAGTTCCGTGCTCGGAGATTCGGAGATTCGGAGAAACCAAGTCCGAGAAGACGTTCCAGCTCGAACTCCAATCACATCCCG
This sequence comes from Cercospora zeina, assembly GCA_022702355.1. Taxonomy (NCBI): domain Eukaryota; kingdom Fungi; phylum Ascomycota; class Dothideomycetes; order Mycosphaerellales; family Mycosphaerellaceae; genus Cercospora; species Cercospora zeina. The sequence continues at coordinate 5,243,271 of JAKLWX010000005.1, forward strand.
ATGCTCCTTGCCGCTCCAAAGCATTCTGCCAGACTTCTTAGAAATGCTCAAACCGTACCACTTTCATTCCAGGCCTTTTACTGTGTATCCCAGGCATCGGCCGGCGGACAAGGCAGTAGTCGCGGAACATGTGGGCAGCCGGAATCGGTCTGAACTGCAGGCATGTCGGACATACAAAAGTAGCAAGTAAAGCTGAGCAATGCTTATCAGATCTATCTTCCTCACTTCCATCTGATTATTCTGTTCACTACTCCTATCGATCAAGATGACAGCTGCAATTAGGAATGTCGTGGTTGTTGGCGGCTCCTATGTCGGCCTTGTAAGTTCCACTGAAGATGAGTTGCATAAACAGTTATGCTAACACCACGCGAACAGAACGCTGCCCGAGAACTCATGAGCATCTTGCCACAGACACATCGCGTCCTCCTGATCGAACCACATACCCACTTCAATCATATATTCGCCTTCGTAAGTCTCTTTCAATCAACCTTGCCAAGCTCGGACTGACTCCGATCACAGCCACGCTTTGCCATACTTTCAGGACACGAGCACAAAGCCTTCGTTCCGTATACTGGTGTTTTCCCATCGTCCTCTCATCACAAACATATCTCGGCACGAGCGACAGAAGTTCACCCCAGCCACGTTCACATCGACAGCAAATGGGAAGGCTCCCAGAACATTCCATACGATCACCTCGTCCTCGCGACTGGCACAAATTTGTCTGCACCTTCAATGATGCCTCATAACGATTCTATTTCCTCGATCGACTACCTTCAATCGTACCAAACACAGCTCCGAAATTCTCGTGCCGTCACCATCATCGGCGGAGGAGCTGTTGGTGTACAAATGGCTCTTGACCTCAAAGAGCTGTATCCCGAGAAAGAGGTTACAGTTGTCCATTCACGAGACCGATTGATGCAAAATTTCCATCCCAAGCTCCACGAAATCATCAGCGAGGCTTTCCAGAAGAAGGAAATTGACCTTGTCACCAGCACACGAGCCAAACTCCCCAGGGACGGGACATTCTCCAACAACGGACGAGGCTTCGACGTTGAATTTACGAATGGCCAGCAGCCCATCTCCACAGATTTTGTCATTCTCGCTACAGGCCAGAAACCCAACAATCAGCTCGTCTCAAGCCTACCCTCGACGACAGCGGACGGACTTGTGAATCCAACGAACGGTTTCTTGAAGATCAAAAAGACCCTTCAACTCCAGGATCCTGCTTACGCACACATTTTTGCCGTTGGCGATATAGCAGATACGGGCCTTCATAAAGCTGCAAGACCTGGTGCCGCGCAGGCGAAAATCGCTGCCAAGAATGTTTTGGCCATGATCGAAGGGCACGAACCAGAAGGGGAGATTGAACACAGTGTCAGAGCGATACATCTGAGTCTGGGCTTAGTGAGTAAAGCAGATCACTCCATGCGGTATCCTGAATGAGTTGCTGACTAAATGATGCCGAGTAGAAGCGCAATATTATTTTCCGCAACCCCAATGAGGCGGAAGGACAGACAGAGCCTGTAGTCATAGAGAAGTTTGAGTAAGTCCAAAGTCCTTGCGCGGATACCAGTCTGTGGCTGACGTGAACTTCGCAGTGGCCGAGAAGATATGGGAGTCGAGGCAATGTGGGATAGGCTTAATGTCTCTCTTGCTCAATTACAACCACCGAAGGCGCGATGGGCAGGCACTGAGATCCGGGCCGAGTTGTGAAACATATTCGTTGTTCCTGGAATAGACAGCTAAACGCTCTAGACGCGCCTGGCAGTGCATGATAATGCAGCAACACCAAACCATTCCCATTCGCAATTCCTTATTCCATTCTAGCACTGCACAATCACCTCGCCCATCAATCCCCATCTCCGTCCCGCTCCGCATACTCAATCCACCGATGTGACGGCACATACTGCAGCTCAAACCCCAATCTTGCCAGTCTCATTTTCATCACCGCTCCAACAGCACCTTCTTCATCCCGGTCCCATTTCATTCGACCCCATTCTTCCGAGGACCTTTGACTTCCTTTGAATTCACACAGCGCAAGATCAAGCATTACAACACGATGCTCGTCGCCATCCGCAACAGCTTCGTTAATCACGAAATTCGAGCACCGAACATCTTTGTTCATGATTTCGAGACTCGAGTAAGCGCGCACGATATTCACAGCTTGATCCACGATGGCTTGTGATAAGGAAGTCACAGGCGACATAAGCTTGGCAGGACAGATATACCTTCCTCTCTGAGTGGTAGATAGCAAACGAACACAATACACATGAGGATACCAACACAAGGTTCTACTATTAATTAGTAGCTCGGAATCAACTAGGGAGTTACCTATAACGACCGCTAGTGCTGCAGCCGAGGCAGCGCACTACCTAACCCTCTAACTAACTAACCGCCGCCGAGACTAGACGAGAGTCTTCGAGTCCTCGTACTACTACTACTACCTACCGCCTATAAACGACGAATACCGATAGTTTTGCGCTTTCGCTTAGGCTAACCGTCGATAAGTCGCTAGCGTAGAAGCTAGGTAGCTAGTCGAGTAATATACCTAGCGATACGGCGCTACCGAATTATATCTACCTAAGTAGCTCGACGCGCCTTTAACGCGACGATAGGTATAGGATAGGTTCGTAGTAGCGACGAGACGACTACTTATTATAGCTTCTCTATTACGACCGCTAGCGACTCTATAGCGGCAACTACGACGACGCTATAAGAAAGCGTCGCTAACTCTAAGCGTAACTACTTTAAGATTAAGAGTAGCTATAATTAATACGAGTCGACTAATAATAGCGACTACCTATACTAGTACCTAGATAATAGTACTACTAACTATAGCCGAGAGAAACGGGGCGCTATAGCTTAATATAGATATACTCGCTACTATCTAGCGAGTAGTTTAAGACGCGATATAGAACCTACCGCCGACGCCTCTACGCGTAGAGGATAATAATAATAATAGGTAGTAAGACCGACTACGAGATTTAGAGATTAGCTTCTTCTAGCCGGACCTAGAAACTATAGAAGTAGCTAACCTAACTACTATTAGATCTAATACCTTCTTCTAAGACGTAGGTAACTTTATCGAACGACTAAAAGATATAGCTACCTACTAAGGCGAAGAGAAAGTTAAATTACGTATACTATTACTACTTAGGAGAATAGTAATAGTATAGTATACCGGTACTCTAAGCTAGCTAGAAAAGGAAGGACTACGATACTCGCTAGAACTATTATTTATTTGTTTATTTGTTTATTTATTCTATTAACGTACTATAGGAGTCGAAGACTATATAGTACGAGTAGGCCGAAGCCTATCTAGTCGTAAGAGAAAAAGCCTCCTAGGCTATAAAAACTCTTTAGTCGTAGAGGTGCCTTATTCGCGCTAAAAATAGATATTATAGGCCGATGCCTAGGGGAACTAGAATTTTACTTAGTGTAGCTTGGCGCCAAGCGCCAAGCTACTAAGTGCCAAGCCCTATATATAGAATTTAAACATCTAAAATTAGTTCTAGTAGTAGATATAGCTAGTATAGTATATCGAGTCGATATAGAGGCCTCTATTTCTATTCGTCTCGGACCTAGAGGGTCGTCTCTAGGAATATATATTCTAGGTAGGAAGGGTCTATCTTTCTCCCTTTCTTTTATAGCTCTTTTTAGTAGATAAATAGCTAATCTCTTACTTAGTAGCTACCTCCTCTCTCTACTTCTATTCTATCTACTTCTATTCTATTCTCTCTTTTCTACCTCTTCTATAGTAGGGTTCTACCTTAGTTCGTTAGGTAGTCTTAGGGTTATCTTAAGTAGTTCTTATCTTAGTTCTTATCTTATCGAGTATACGGCTAGTAGTAGCGAAGTAGGATTGTCTTATATACTCTTATACTTTACTAGTATGCTCGAGAGCATCTATTTCTACCTACGGCCGCGTAGAGGCGTATAATAGGACTTCGTAGGCACTCGCTAGGACTAAAAAGTTAGATAAGTATCCTATCTATATACTTTAGACTACTACTAGCTAACTCGTTAAGTCGACTAATTACGACGAAGTATATATAGCGTAATATAGCCGACCGCCGTAGCTCTAATACGTACCTCGCTAAAGTTTAGAGATATATATTATAGACCTAAACCTATATATACTAAAATTAGTAGCTTATTATACGTACGCTAGTTCTAGTAAGGGTAGCGGTATTATACGATATCCGCCCTTATATTATATCGTCTCTCTAATACTAGAGAGGCCTAAAAGACCTATAGACGACGCCGAGATCTTATCCTATATCTAGAAGACGTTAATTTCTAACCTAATAGTAAGGCAAACCTCTCGATATATTACTTTTTAATATTAGGCCTTATACGCTCGACTTTCTAATTCGTTCTAATCTTAAAGTTATAAGGTTCGAGTAGTAAATAGTTAAGATAGAGGCTAAAAGGTATAGGTATCCTATTATTATAAGTAAAAGAAGGAATCGTTATACTAGAGGTCTCTAATAATATAATAGGTAGTAGATAGAGAGGCAAATCGCTTTTTAAAAGTATCTAATCGTAGAAGAAAAGTCGTAAAGAGTATAAATAAAGTAGTAAGGTATCTAATCTCCTCGAGTTACTTAAAGGCTCGTTATTAATATCTTTCTACCTTCCTACTTATTCGATATTCTTTTTCTCCCTTTATTCTATATTCTAAGTACTCTTAGCTTTTTAGAACCTCTATTAGAACCGTAGTAGGCTACTAGCTAATATATCCCTCTCTTATTTAAATATCTCTTTAGAGATATAGCGCGGATCGTAAGTAACGACGTAGTTAGAGGTTAGAATAGGTCCCCGACTTTAGGTCGGTTCCGAGTCTAGGTCGGTTCCTAAGGGAACCGACCTAAGACCTAAATCGATAGGGTCCCCGACCTAATACGAAATCGATAGGTCGGGTCTAAATACTACTAGTTCCTATATAGGTCTTTATAAGGACCTAAGTTTAGAAAGATAGGTCTAATACTAGAGAATAAGACTAAGTCGCTATAAGGATAATAGAATTGCTCTAATACTAAATATACGTATATATAGAACTAAGCGTTATAGTATATTAGAAGCGCCGGTTAAACTAGCGACTATAGTTATAGAGAAAAATAAGGATACCGACTATACTTGCTAACTATACTTGCCGACTATAAGATATCGGAATTAAATACTATTTATAATATCGACTATAAAGTCTATTCTACTCTACGAGTATAACGTAAAAGTAAATACTTCCTTTACCGAGTACTATAGCAAAGATATATTAGTACTATATCCTCCTCGTTATTACTAATTAAGTCGAAGTTGCTCTATATAGTAGTTACTAACGTCTCCTAATCTACCTCGAGCTACTTCTACTACTAATTTACTATATTATTCGAAGGCTCGAACGTAGTTAATATTAGTAGCGCCTCCTCTATAAGCGAATCCCGAGCCTATTACTACGCGTTACGCTCTTAGGAACGATAGTATATAATATTACTAAACGTCGAGGGATCGTAGGACCGATTATATCGGCTCTAATAACGCGCTATACTAAAGTCGCGCTTATAACTAGTTCTAGCTACTAGGATAGAGAGGATATCCTAGGCTATTAGTACGTAACCTAGATATTCTAATACGATTATCTTCTATAACCGGAGCGGATACTCTATAGAATAGGTAGCCGAGTCCTTAAATCTAGCGTAGCGATAACGAGATACCTCGTCCGAATTAGCTAAAGGCTATATAGTCTGCCGCGGCCGTCTAGATACTCTTTAATTAAAGTCGGAGTTATTACTATCTAATCTACTATAAAGACCTATTGCGAATAATATCGCGGAGCGGTATAAGGCCTTTTTCGGCCTAGACTAGGACGTAGCTATAAGAGGCTTATATTATACGTATTCGACCCGGAATTTTAACTAGTAGTAATCCTTAAAGAAGGAATCGAGCCCCTTACTAGAGAAGGCCTCGCGGTCCTAGAACGCCCGTTTTATTACTAAATTAAGAAGAATTATAATGCTATATATATTACCGAATCGCTCCTAGGTAGTAGTATAGTACTTCTCGAGCTTTATTTATATAGCCTATAAGGTAGAATAAATCTCCTTTTACTAGAGTTATATTTTATATTTAAGTTTCTTATCTATAATATCTAGGATATCGAATAAGGTATTATAGTAGCTAAGAACGAGGTAGATTATTAGCCTCTTTATCGTACTAATCTATATCGTAGCCTTTATAAAAGGAGTAGTAAGGTTAATAATATATTTAACCCTCTTCTATTCTATAGTAGTTAGCTTTAGTTCGGGCTAACCCTTATTCTTAATATACTCGTCGATAATATCTTGTAGTTAAGAACTACGTATTAGTATAATCGTAGTTAAGCTCTAACGGGTCTTTATATCTTATATTAAGCGTAAAACCCTTTAAAGCGTCTTCTTCTACCGTTTATACTATTTTAAGTATAGATATAGATTTACGATCCTCTTTCGCTATAGTACTATAAAACTCTTAAAGCGTTAAGTACTAGAGTTTACCTTAACTATAAGTTTCTAGAACTTTATAAGGAGCGGTTATTAGTATAGCTTCTACCGACTACGTTTACCGACTATATATACTTTATAGGGAGAATAAATAGTACCTTTATTAGAACTATAGCTAGACTTCCTACTTTAAGCCGACGTAACGCGTTCGTATCTATCTCCTCGTTCTATTATTCCTATTCTTTATTTCTTAGCTCGATCTTAAGAGTAGTAAAGAACTTCCTTAAGAAGAGCTAAATTATATATATAAAGTATAGGAACTGTTCTAGACAGGAGAACTTATAGTCTTTAGTATTTAATATCTCTTTTATATCTCTATCTATTTCTTAGAGAGGAAGTTATTTAATCGAGACTAATAGCTTCGCTATACGTATACGCTCGTAGGAGCAAATATTAATAGCCTCGACGCTAGAACTTATTAGTTAGAAGATATATATATAGTAAGGATACGTATATAGCTATATATAGTATATTATTATTAGAAGTATTATCTACTATTAGCGCTATAAGCCTATTAGAGATCTCGAAACGGGTAAGTACGTCGAATAGTAGGTCCGCTAGGACTTCGCCTATATAACGGCCCGAAATATATAGAAAGGCTAGTATAGCCTTATGCTAGGCCTACTCGCTATCGATCTAGTAGCCTTATATCGTAAGGAATAATACTCGGAGTACCCCGGCGTACTAACTATTAAGGGCGATAGCTACTTAGAAGGTTCTAGATAGCTAACGTTTTAGATTGTCCTTAGAGTAATCGACCGCGTCCTAAATATATAACTTAATCGTAGCGGCGCTCTTAAAGTCGATAGATCTAGTCTCCTCTAATAGATATTCGTAGATATACCGAACTATAAGACTTTTAAAGAAGTTTAAAGGTAAGCCTAGCTAGGAAACTATAAGCCTATATAACTCTAGAAACTTTAATCGTTCTAGGTACTCTATTCTAGTAAAACTTTTCTTAAGCCGTTCCTATAAATAAGGGCCGTTAGTATATCTACGTTATATATCTCTATAAAGTATAGTCGGCGAGCGTAGTTAGTAAGCGTAGTCGGCAAGCGTAGTCGGTACCTTATTCCCGTATTAATAAATACTAAACTTATAGATTAATCTTTAGTAGCCTTAATAACTTCTTTAGTAACTCTACGCTCCTAGGAGGCTCCTTCGTAGCCTACTAAATCGAGGTACTTTTAGAGAGCTTTTATTCTATTACTTAGTCCTAGGTATTTAATAACTTTATTATATCTTCTATATATAACCCTCGGAGCGTACGTTTCCTAGTTTATACCTTTAACGAAAAATCTCTAAGCTTATAATATTTGCGTATTCGAGTTCTATTTTATAAGGTTCGAAGATATTCTACTATACTTATTATAATACCTTACCTCTTCGAGCTACTAATAGTAGTAGTAAAAGCCCTTAAACGACTAGGTATACTCCTACTACTATATCTATATACTATTAGTTTCGACCTAGTCCTTAGAATCCTCTAGTAGCTTAATAAGGTTAGCTAGAGGTAGTATCCTATCTCGTATACTAGCTTAACTACTTAAGGTATTCGTAATCGAATAGTATCTCTTCCTCTACTATTATACTACCTTCTTAATCGGACTAGAGTCGACGAGAGACAGCTGCGATTCGGAGTTAGTCTATTATTCGCGAAGCTATATACTTATATATCTTAAGGAAGAAGAAAGTATAGTACTACTACGTCGTATCGGAGTCGTAGGATATACTAGTAATACTATAATATAAAGTATATAGTACTAAGAAGGAATCGTAGAACTAAAGAGTAAAAGCTAATAGAGTAATAGAAGTAAATAATATTTATAGGGGCGATTAAGTTTTATTAGTATAAGTACTAGTAAGGTATCTCTATTATAGGCCGACGGCCTATTCTAGTAGCGTTATAGAGACGGGCACCTCTAGTACTCTTATTAAGCTTATAATAGTCGCGACTAATAAACGTACTAAGTACTCTTTAATTATAGTAACGCTATAGTCGCCTTTAAGGGCAAGTATCTTACTAGCGTAAGAGGCTAGTAGCGTTAATAAAGCTTAAGTCGAAAAAGTAGAGTTAGACTTAGCCTAAGTAGATAAACCTATTATAAAAAGAATTTAGAAACTACTTAAAAACTATATAAAGCGATATAATACTATATAGTAAAAGGCTAGAAATAATACTAAAAGTAAGAAGAGGAAAAAGAATATAGTAAGCTAGAAGTTTAAGGTATAGCTAAAGCTCCTAAATCTAGTACTAGCTCTAAAGACAAAGTAGTAATATATCTCTAAAGGTATAACTACTATATAAAAGAATAAGGCTAGTATTAAATATACTTAGCTATCGAAGGTAAGACTTAAGCTATTTATAAGAATTATAAAGGAGAATTATATATTCGGCAAGCTACTATAGAGCGAGAGGCAGAGATAAGAGATATAAGTTAAAGAGAGCCGGCTAGTACTACGACGTAAACCGTAGACTAATATATTATATACCGTTAGCGGCTATAACTAATCTTAACTTACGAGATATATCCGTATTCTACCTAGCCTAAGAGGAGTTATAGAGCTTCTATATAAACCCTATCTCTAGCGACTAGAATTTATATATAAAGGTCTTAGAGATAGCGAGCTTATCTATAGACGTACCTAGAAGCTACTCGACGATATTCTAAAAGCTAAGTCCTCCTTCCTACTTAAAATCGAGCTATATTTCCTATAGAAGCTCTCTATATACTAACTCCTTTATATCGAACTTATAAGCGTATAACTAGAACGCTAGCCTATTTCGCTTAGCCTATACTTTAGACGTAACTAGCTTCTAGAACCTATTACTATCCTAATCGTATCCTAATAGAATAAGCTAATCTAGGACTTCTAGAGTCTAAGTAAAGCGATTAGCTATATTAAACTTAGAGGACTTCTAGGAGAGATAGTTACGATATACTACGTAGTAATAGGGTAGGAAAATTTCCGTTATAGTTAGAAGACGGCCTTCTACTATTAGCTCCTACTACTAGTTAGTATATAGTCGGTAGGCGTAGTCGGTAGTAATTTACCTTCGCTTTCGCTATAAATACTAATATGCGGACTAATTTTATAAGCTCTCTATAAGGCTCTACGAAGCGTAGAGTATACTTCTAGTCTAATCGGAGGTACTCGAATGCGTCCTAAAGAAGCTATTAGTTCTAGTAGCGATATACTCTTAATAAGAGCTACTTACGTCCGCTCTAGATACTTAGAATATATATCTCCTCTTATTCCTAGATTATAGCCTCTTAATAAGGTCTATTTCTTACTACGAGGAACTTAGCCTCTCCTTAATTAGTTATACGATAAACTTAGCTTAACTCCTATATTATACGTATAGTATCGCAAGCGTATATACCTTCTTCTTAAACTATCGAATAGCTTTATTCTAAAAGGCGTAGACGGCGTAGCTCCTCTATACGGCCTACTCGCTCTTAGTAGCGACTTAAAGGTAGAGGTTAGTTATTTTATAGCTAGTACTAGCCGACCTTACTAGTAATACGTAAGGTGCCTCCGGACCCGACTTAGACTAATTAGTATTATACTAGTAGTTATAGTTATAGTATAGGTCGTCCGCGCCCTTCTCCTTCTTAATATTAAAATAGAAGCTTTTCTTATCTCGGTTCGCTACTTATATAGTAGGCCTATCTCGCGCGCGCTTACGTCTCTTATCGTCCTTATTATACGTTAGTACTACTAACTATATTAGCTAACTATATAGATTATTACTTACGCTATTTAGTTATACTAAGTATAGTACTTCTCTCTTTAGGCCTTAATCTTCTTCTACTACTACTCCTTCGATAAGGAGCTTTATATATTATTAAAGCCGATTAAAAGCTTCTTTTACTAAGTAAAGGACTTATTTCTAGCTTTGCGCTACTTATTTACTATAGCTCTCTTAGGCGATATATCTACGCGCTAGCTACGCTCGTAAAGAGTATTAGGATTAGAAAAGTAAGTATTTATATCTTTCCTTATAGCGCCTAGTTATATCTAAAGTATAGAAGTACTTATACTATCTAAATCCTTATTTATAAGGTAGGGACGCTTCTATAGACTATTAAAGGGCATAGTACTTATTAAATATTACTTTTATCGCGCTATTATTATAAGTTCGATTACTAAGAAGAGATAAGTATCGCGAGGTATATAGTAAATATACGCTTAAAATTCGGTAGTAATACAGGTATAGTAGTAGTTAAGGTAGTAGTTATTATAGTAGGAGCTAAGTACGACGAATTCTAGCTTTAAGTATACTAGAAGCTTAGTACGCGGCTATTCTCGCCTAGCCGCTAGCTTACCTCTATACGTAGAGTTTAGCTTCCTATACTATAGTTAGCTACTATAGTTAGCGATATTATATAATATATTACTTGCTTAATATAGCGTATACTAATATATACGACTATATATAAATAGCGACAGCTATAGACGTACTCTAGAGCTAGAATCTATCGTATACGTTACTTAGATTAACTTTACTATCGCCGGCCGAAAAGAGTAACTACTATATACTTATACCCTCGACGACCGCTCGTCTACTCGTCGCTAATAGTTACTTCTTAGCTTATACTATCGACGACTACTTATCTCCTTAGCGTAGACGGCTACTTCTTAGCTTATATTATCGACGACCGCTCGTCTCCTTAGCGTAGACGATTACTTTTTAGTTTATACTATCGACGACCGCTAGTCTTCTCGGCGCTAATAGTTACTTCTTAGTTTATACTATCGATAACTACTCCTCTTCTTAGTATCGAAGTAGTATTAATAATTATTTCTTCTCTTCTACTATTATAACGACTCGGTTCCTCGATATAAAGGTAGGCTAGAGAGTCTATTTTTCTATTCTACTACTATATTACGACTACTTAACTAGTAATACTATAGAGTACTAGTAAGTCTAGCTCTTTCCCTTCTATAGTATTTTATATATTCGTAGAGAACTTCGAATAACGAAATATATATACTATAGTCGATATTATCTATATAATACTTAGATATAATCTATACTATAGTAAATATTTGCGTCTATTACTATATTCTATAGAGTAGCGAAAGCGATTATAGCGTTCGTATAACTATAACTTCTACTAGGTAAAGATCGGTAGGGATATCCTAATATAGTAGTAGAATACGATATAGTTCTACTATATAGCGCTATTAAACTCTAACCCCCCCCCTATAGGCCCGCGTATTCCGGCGGTCGTGCACGATTTTCTAGTACTTTTATCTGCCCTAGCCCTTCTCTCTTATACCTCTACCTATCTACTTCTTCTAACTCTTCGATATCTTTATTTATACTACTCGATACCTTCTTTTATTTCCTAAGCGGACTCTAATATAGAGTTTAACTCGAGCCCTCCTCTACGAGTATATCCTAATATAGATACTAATATACTACTATTAGTACTACCTCTACGCGTAGAAAATAAGGCTACTAAGTAGTAGCAAATATAGCTACTAAAGGCTACGGTACTAGACGACGAGTCTCGTAGGAAGGTAGTAGTTCTATAGAAAAAAGCGATAGCTATAAGGATAATATAGCGACGAACGAGAGCTAGTAAGTCTAGTATCTCGAAAAGGTAGTTAATACTAGGGACGGTAGCCTTATAAGAGATTTATAAGCTTTAGCGAACGATAGCTTTATATATCTAGAGGGTCTCTTTTTAGCGCGTTATCCGCGAGATTATAATAGATAGAGGTAGTAGTAATATTATTAGAATTTAGGCGGTAGTACTTAAATACTTATAGGAAGCGGCAGAGGCATTTCTCGTTATAGAGTTCGAGATTTCTAACCTTCTAGCGATCTACGCGAAGCGCGTTACTCTATAAGCAAAGGATATATACCTATATAGTTATCTATACTACTAGTTTACTAGCTAGGACAGAGGAGGGAATAATAATATAGGCGTATAATACTAGGTTGCCGACTATAATTACCGACTATAAAGAGCCTAGTATACGTTACTATACTTAGAAGCTTAGAATTAATATATATAGCGCGGGTAAAGCTATAGCTAGCGCGCTAGCGAGCCTAACGTCCGCCTTAGCTAACCTATATACTCTTACTAAACTATTAGTAATACTACTACCTCTACCTCCTTAGAACTTATTAGCGGTCGCGCTTTATTAGCCTATTATTATCGCCTTCCTTTTTTATACCTCCTAATAAATTTTTATATCGCGCGTATAAAGGATACTATTATATACGTTAATCGTAGCTTAATCGACTGCTTTTCTCTCGCCCCTCTACGTATTTATAATAGCTTAACTTCCTACTAATAAGCCTAGCTAGTTCGTCGAGTAATACTTCTCTAGCCGAGATATAGTATCCGCTCCTTTTTTATTTAGAAACTCCCTCCTACTCGAAAACCCTCCTACGGATAATAGTAATATCGACCTTAGACTTCTTAGTAACTAGGCGCTCTCTTCTAACTAACGTAGCGCTTCTACCCCTCCTCCTTTAATTTCTAACCTCTCTACTTATAATAGTAACGACTAAGAGGCTACTAGTAGAAACGACTAGAATAGTTCTTATAGAAACGCGAACGGCGATAATAGAAATAACGAAGATAACGGCTCTATTATTAATATCGATAATAGTAATAGCGACGAGAGTAATAGCGACGAGAGTATTATATCGCCTACCTCTCCCTCTTAGCTTTCTAGGAAAGCTCTATAGAAAACTATACTAGGCGGTCGGCCTCGTCTTAATAAGTAGAAGCTCGCTTACTAAATAGCCTATAAGAGATAGATCGAGAGGAATAATATAGTAATAGTAGTAGTAGTAGTAGTAGCTAGAGGAGTAGTAGGTAGAAAACGATTACTAGGTAGAAAACGAGTAGCGAAAAAGGGACTAGCTAGAAAGAGAACGGCTAGAAAAGCACCGGCTAAAATAGTAGTAGTAGGTAAAGAAGGTCTAGCTCGTAGAGCTAGTATATAGAAGACTTATCGCTATAAGCTAGGTAGTAAGTTATATAGTCGGTATTTATAGTTAGTATTACTAACTTATACTCTAGCTATCGCGCTCTAAGAGATCTATAAGTACTAGAAGTCTACGGATCTACTTATACTAAAGCTACCCTTTAGCTACCTCGTCTACGAAGTTTACTACGATATTTCTAAAGGCTTAGCTATTTCTTAAGGAGGTTACCGTTAGTAGGCGAGCGCCCTTAGTACTCTATAGGAAGCCGCTAAGAGTGCTCTAGTCTACCTCTTCTTAAGTATATATACTCCTAGTCGTTCTATATTCGATCGATATTAACTATATTATAGGTACTAATATTACTATAATTTACGTAAAGCGAGTAACTATTTAGTAGAGGGATATAAAGTTTGTTATTAGCCTACTCTCGTCTTAAGGAATTAATATATTTAGTAAGAGATAAATCTCTATAGTATATATAAGGAAAATCGTTATAACTATAGAGAGTATATATAGTAAAAATCGGTATAAGTAGAGAGGTTGCTATAGTCGGTATTCGTAGTCGGTATACCTATAGTTACTTTAAAACGTATAATTTGCCGTATTAAATTAAATATACCTTTAAAACCCGTCGCTTTCTATACTTTCTACTTCCTCCGGTTTCTATCTATTTATAACCCTCGATTTTCTATACTATATTCTATCGAATCTTATATTCCTATTAGGACCTATCTTTAGACCTATCGTTAGACCCGAGTCGGACCTATCTAATACCTATATTTATTAAATAGGTCCGGAACTAGATAGGAACCGGCTAGGACCCGACCTAACTATTATAGTTCTATATATTTAGGTCCTAAACCCGACCCGGACCCGTCCCGACCTATTCTAACCTCTAGACGTAGTTCCTATCTCTACCGGCCGTATTAGCTCCGAACGATAGCGTATACTCTCCGAAGAGCGTAAGTTACTCGAATATCTTCCTAGAGATATAGCGCGGATCGCGAGCAACGACGTAGTTCCTATCTCTACTAGCTATATTAGCTCCGAACGATAGCGTATACTCTCCGAAGAGCGCAAGTTACTCGAATATCTTCCTAGAGACATAGCGCGGATCGCGAGCAACGACGTAGTTCCTATCTCTACTAGCTATATTAGCTCCGAACGATAGCGTATACTCTCTAAAGAACTCGAGGTAACTCGAGGAAATATTACTACGCCTTCTACTACGTGCCTAGAACTAGTTTAGAAGCCGTTAGAATCCTTAGAATTCTTTACTTATCTAATTTTCGCTATTTTATTTACTTCTAGAAAGTTATAGTTTATTAGAAGACTATATAAACCTACTACCTAGCCGGTAGCTAATTAGAACGTCGGTAATTCTAGAATTAAACTCTTAGAATGCGTTATATATTTGCTATCCTATAATAAATGCTTATAATAATTAGAAAACGTTAATTATATACCGGCGAGCTTATTAGAAAAGCAGTTCTTCGCTTCTAACTTCCTCTCGAATATCTACTTCCGAATAATAACTTCGATAACTTCTTCTAGCTTTTAGAACCCTCTCGGCTTAATAGTACTCTTTTTAAAAGACTCTAGAAAGCTTTCTTAATATTCGTAGTAGCTTATAGTAAGATTTCTTCGTATATAAACTCTTTCTCGAGTATACTAATAGCTTATTAGAATTATTAGCTAAGATAACTACTACTTCGCGTCGGTCCTAGCGCGTAGGCGGATCGTCTAGTAGGAAACTTACTAGTCTAAGCCTCGGTTCTAGCTCTAGTAGTAGTAGCGATCCTCTAAAGAAGCTAAACTAGAGCTCGCGCGCTCCTACGTACGGCTTAAGTTAGATAGAAAATCTACTAAATATACTTTAGGAAAAGTAGTTCCGCGCTTCGTTAATTAAATTTCTAAACTAAAAAGATCTACGCTTCTTTCTAGAGAAGATAGTCCTTCTAATCTAGAGAGGCGTATATTAGGGCGATTTCTAGGAAATAATCTATAGCTTTCTCGGCAGTACTAGCGGAAAGATATACTATAGCATCGATAACTTCTTTAATCCGAATTTTCGTCTTATCGATCTAGACTAGCTACTAAGACTAATCTTTCCTCTAGGTTAGGAAATAAATCTAAGATTAATAAAGTATCGACTTCCTACTCTTATTAGTTTGTATAGTATAGATTTAAAGTATATATTAGACGACGATATCTATATATACTATAGAAAGGGGTCTAGTAAGGCTAAGATTTATATCCGCGTTCTAGACTAGTCGTATAATCCGAGAGTTCTAGCTTCCTTAACTAATTAGCCGTATTTCTAGAATAGTACTTATACGAACTACGTTTATAACGGCAAGACTACGTATAATATAAAGGCAAAATCCGGTTATTCTCTTTCTAGTCGAGCGCCGATACGCTAGTACGGCGCTAATCGTTAGAACCTACTACCTTAGAGCGCTACTACTTCTATTCCTCCGATCTCTAGTACTTCTTAGAACCTTTAGAACGATCCGTCTACTAGAAGAGCCTTTCCGATATCGGCTTCTAACCTACTATTAGAACTATAAGGTATAGCGCTAAATAATACGAGTAACGCTATATAGAACCTTCGTCGAGAACTTCGCTCTACGATTAATATACTTAATCCTATTCCTAAAAGTCTCGAGGATTAGACTAGTTCGGTATTTTAATACGTTCTAACTACTATTCCTCTAGTTCTACTAGCCGAGGCCGTAATAATCCCGATTATTATCTACGTGCCCTATAACTCGAGTTCTAATAGTATCTTACGTATTCTTTAAAGAATAGTAATTATAATAGAAGAGGCATTTAAGGCTATTTTAGACACCCGTCTAGAGGCCTTCGTAGAGAGCGGTCTACTAAACTTCGATAGTAAAGCTATTAATAGATATAGTAACGTAATCGAAGGAGGTTTAGGTACTAAGTTAGAGTATAACTCTAGTAACGAGAATAGCGATATCTAGTAGAGAAAGCGGTTTCTCCGGTTTTATTAGATCTAATACCTTCTAATCCTAGAAGTTTTTTAGAGAAAAGTCTTTCGGCGTTCTATTTTCTTATTTTCTACTTATTCTAAGGAGATTAGAATATAGGCACGGCTCTTTTCTACTATAAGTAGATAGAGGGAGGTTTTCGCCTAGATCTAGTAATAGAAAAGGTTTCCTCTTTACTTCTAGTATTATTTCTTATCTTAGATCCGCTCTAGAACTACTAGGAAGGTTTAGATACTCTAGAAGTTTCTAGGGTCTAGGTTATTTAAATTAGGTAGCCTTAGCTTTTTAAGTTTCGCTAATTAGATACTAAGTAGCTAGCTAACTTCTACTACTTTAAAATTTAGAAACCTTTATCTTCTATCTAATTTCTTCCTCTTTTTAATATCCTTTTACTTCCTCTAAACTCTATATTCTACTTTTAAATAGTACTAATAAAGTCTATCTAGAAGCTAAAGGCTAAGGTTTAGACCCTATTAGAGAGCTTAAAGGCCTCTAGTGCCTTACTCTTTCTAGAGGATATTATTAGGACAAATCCTAATTACTAGGTCTTTAGGAAGAATAAGTAGGCTAGAAAGCTATTAAAGAAGGTCTAGAAGAGATAGTATTCTAAGGAGGTCTAGGTAGAGATTAGAATAGGTCGGGACGGGTCCGGGTCGGGTCTAGGACCTAAATATATAGAACTATAATAGTTAGGTCGGGTCCTAGCTAGTTCCTCTCTAGTTCTAGACCTATCTAATAAATATAGGTATTAGATAGGTCCGACTCGGGTCTAATAATAGGTCTAAAGATAAGTCCTAATAGAAATATAAGATTCGATAGAATATAGTATAGAAAATCGAGGGTTATAAATAGATAGAAACTAAAGGAAGTAAAAAGTATAGAAAGCGATAGGTTTTAAAGGCATATTTAATTTAATGCGGCAAATTATACGATTTAGTATAACTATAGGCATACCGACTACGAATACTAACTATAGTAACCTCTCTACTTATATCGATTTTTACTATATATACCCTCTATAGCTATAACGATTTTCCTTATATATACTATAGAGATTTATCTCTTACTAAATATATTAATTCCCTAAGACGAGAGCAGGCTAATAACAAACTTTATATCCCTCTACTAAATAGTTACTCGCTTTACGTAAATTGCGGTAACGTTAGTACCTATAATATAGTTAATATCGATTAAATATAGAATAACTAAGAGTATATATACTCGAGAAGAGGTAGACTAGAGCACTCTTAGCGGCTTCCTATAGAGTACTAAGGGCGCTTACCTACTAATAGTAACCTCCTTAAGAAATAGCTAAGCCTTTAGAAACATTATAGTAAACTTCGTAGACGAGGTAGCTAAAGGGCAGCTTTAGTATAAGTAGATCCGTAGACTTCTAGTACTTACGGATCTCTTAGAGCGCGATAGCTAGAGTATAAGTTAGTAATACCGACTATATATACCGACTATATAACTTACTACCTAGCTTATAGCGATAAGTCTTCTATATACTAGCTCTACGAGCTAGATCTCCTCTACTTGCTACTACTATTTTAGCTAGTGCTTTTCTAGCTATTCTCTTTCTAGCTAGTCCCTTCTTCGCTACTCGTTTTCTACCTAGTAATTGTTTTCTACCTACTACTCCTCTAGCTACTACTACTACTACTACTATTACTATATTATCCCTCTTAATCTATTTCTTGCGGGCTATTTAGTAAGCGAGCTTCTACTTATCGAGACGACGCTAACCGCCTAGTATAGTTTTCTATAGAGCCTTCCTAGAAAGCTAAGGGGGATAGGTAGGCGGTATAATACTCTCGTCGCTATTACTATCGTCGATATTAATAACGGAGCCGTTATCTTTATTATTTCTATTGTCGCCGTTCGCGTTTCTACGAGAACTATTCTAGTCGTTTCCGCTAGTAGCCTCTTAGTCGTTACTATTATAAGCGGAGGGGTTAGAAATTAAGGGAGGAGAGATAGAAGCGCTACGTTAGTTAGAAGAGAGCGCCTAGTTACTAAGAAGTCTTAGGTCGATATTACTATTAGCCGTAGAAGGGTTTTTAGGTAGAGAGGAGTTTCTAGATAGAAGAGGAGCGGACGCTATATCTCGGCTAGAGAAGTATTACTCGGCAAACTAGCTAGGCTTATTAGTAGGAAGTTAAGCTATTATAAATGCGTAGAGGAGTAAGAGAAAAGTAGTCGATTAAGCTACGATTAATATATATAGTAGTATCCTTCGTATGCGTAATACGAAAATTTATTAGGAGGTATAAAAAAGGAAGGCGATAATAATAAGCTAATAAAGCGCGACCGCTAATAAGTTCTAAGGAGGTAGAGGTAGTAGTATTACTAATAGTTCGGTAAGAGTATATAGGTTAGCTAAGGCGGACGTTAGGCTTACTAGCGCGCTAGCTACGGCTTTACCCGCGCTATATATATTAATTCTAAGCTTTTAAGTATAGTAACGTATACTAGGCTCTTTATAGTCGGCAATTATAGTCGGCAACCTAATATTATATACCTATATTATTATTCCCTCCTCTATCCTAGCTAGTAAACTAGTAGCGTAAATAACTATATAGGTATATATCCTTTACTTATAGGATAACGCGCTTCGCGTAGATCGCTAAAAGGTTAGAAATCTCGAACTCCGTAACGAGAAATGCCTCCGCTACTTCCTATAAGCATTTAAGTGCTACTACCTAAATTCTAATAATATCGCTACTACTTTTATCTATTATAATCTCGCGGATAATACGCTGAAAAGGGACCCTATAGATATATAAAGCTGTCGTTCGCTAAAGCTTACGAATCTCTTATAAGGCTGCCGTCTCTAGCTTTAACTATCTTTTCGAGATACTAGACTTACTAGCTCTCGTTCGTTGCTATATCGTCCTTATAGCTATTACTTTTTTCCGTAGAACTACTACCTTCCTACGAGACTCGTCGTCTAGTACTATAGCCTTTAGTAGCTATATTCGCTACTACTTAGTAGCCTTATTTCCTATACGTAGAGGTAGTACTAATAGCGGTATATTAGTATTTATATTAGGATATACTCGTAGAGGAGGGCTCGAGTTAAACTCTATATTAGAGTCTACTTAGGAAATAAGAGAAGGCATCGAGTAGTATAGATAAAGATGTCGAAGAGTTAGAAGGAGTAAATAGATAGAGGTACGAGAGAGAAGGGCTAGGGCAGATAGGAGTACTAGAAAATCGTGCACGACCGCCGGAATACGTAGGCCTATAGGGGGGGGGGTTAGAGTTCGATAGCGCTATATAGTAGAACTATATTATATTCTACTACTATATCGAGACACCCCTACTAATCTTTATCTAGTAGAAGTTACGGTTACGCGAACGCTATAATCGCTTTCGCTACTTCGTAGAATATAGTAATAGACGCAAATATTTACTATAGTATAGATTATATCCGGGCATTATATAGATAATATCGACTATAGTATATATATTTCGTTATTCGAAGTTCTTTACGAATATATAAAATACTATAAAAGAGAAAGAGCTAGACTTACTAGTACTCTATAGTATTACTAGTTAAGTAGTCGTAATATAGTAGTAGAATAGAAAAATAGACTCTCTAGCCTACCTTTATATCGAGGAACTAAGTCGTTATAATAGTAGAAGAGAAGAAATAATTATTAATACTACTTCGATACTAAGAAGAGGAGCGGTTATCGATAGTATAAGCTAAGAAGCAACTATTAGCGCCGAGAAGACTAGTAGTCGTCGATAGTATAAACTAAAAAGTAATCGTCCGTACCGAGAAGATAAGTAGTCGTCGATAATATAAGCTAAGAAGTAGCCGTCTATACTAAGAAGATAAGTAGTTATTAATAGTATAAGCTAAGAAGTAACTATTAGCGACGAGTAGACGAGCGGTCGTCGAGGGTATAAGTATATAGTAGTTACTCTTTTCGGCTAGCGATAGTAAGGTTAATCTAAGTAACGTATACGACGGATTCTAGCTCTAGAGTACGTCTATAGCTGTCGCTATCTATATATAGTCGTATATATTAATATACGCTATATTAGGTAAGCGATATATTATATAATATCGCCGACTATAGTAGCCGACTACGGCATAAGAAGCTAAACTCTACGTCTAGAAGTAAGCTAGCGGCTAGGTAGGAACAGCCGCGTACTAAGCTTTTAGCGTACCTAAAGCTAAAATTCGTCGCACTTAGCTCCTACTATAATAACTACTACCTTAACCGCTACTATACCTATATTACTACTAAATTTTAAGCGTATATTTACTATATACCTCGCGATACTTATCTCTTCTTAATAACCGAACTTGCGATAATAGCGTAATAAAAGCGACGTCTAATAAGTACTACGCCCTCTAATAGTTTATAAAAGCGTCCCTACCTTATAAATAAGGATTTAGATAGTATAAGTACTTTCGTACTTTAGATATAACTAGGTACTATAAGGAAAGATATAGATAACTACTCTTCTAATCCTAATACCCTTCGCGAGCGTAGCTAGCGTATAGATATATTACCTAAGAGAGCTATAGTAGATAAGTAGCATAAAGCTAAAAATAAGTTCTTTACTTAGTAGAAGAAGCTTTTAATCGGCTTTAATAATATATAAAGCTCCCTATTAAAGAAGTAGTAGTAGAAGAAGATTAAGGCCTAAAGAGAGGAGCACTACGCTTAGTACGACTAGATAGCGTAAGTAATAATCTATATAGTCGGCTAATATAGTTAGTAGTACTAATATATAATAGGGACGATAAGAAATATAAGCGCGCGTAGGATAGGCCTACTATATAGGTAGCGAGCTAGGATAAGGAAAGCTTCTATTTTAATATTAAAAAGGAGAAGGGCGCGGACGACCCGTACTATAACTATAACTACTAGTATAATACTAATTAGTCTAAGTCGGGTCCGGAGGCACCCTACGTATTACTAGTAAGATTAGCCGGTACTAGCTATAAAATAACTAACCTCTACCTTCGAGTCGCTACTAAAAGCGAGTAGGCTATATAGAGGAGCTACGCTATCTACGCCTTTTAGAATAAGGCTATTCGATAGTTTAAGAAGAAGGTATATACGCTTACGATACTATACGCGTAATATAGGAGTTAAGCCGAGTTTATTATATAACTAATAAAGGAGAGGCTAAGTTCCTTATAGTAAGAAATAGACCTTATCGAGAGGCTATAATCTAGGAATAAGAGGAGATACGTATTCTAAGTATCTAGAGCAGACGTAAGTAGCTCTTATTAAAAGTATATTGCTACTAGAACTAATAGCTTCTTTAGGACGCATTCGAGTACCTCTAATTAGACTAGAAGTATACTCTACGCTCTATAGAGCCTTATAGAGGGCTTATAAAATTAGTCTATATATTAGTATCTATAGCGAAAGCGAAGGTAAATTAGTACTAACTACGCCTGCTAACTATATACTAACTAGTAGTAGGAGCTAATAGTAGAAGGCTGTCTTCTAACTATAACGGAAATTTTCCTGCCCTATTACTATATAGTATATCGTAACTATCTCTCTTAGAAGTCCTTTAAGTTTAATATAGCTAATCGCTTTACTTAGACTCTAGAAGTCCTAGATTAGCTTATTCTATTAAGATACGATTAGGATAGTAATAGGTTCCGGAAGCTAGTTACGTCTAAAGTATAGGCTAAGCGAAATAGGCTAGTATTCTAGTTATACGCTTATAAGTTCGATATAAAGGAGTCGGTATACGGAGAGCTTCTATAGGAAATATAGCTCGATTCTAAGTAGGAAGAAGGACTTAGCTTTTAGGATATCGTCGAGTAGCTTCTAGGTACGTCTACGGATAAGCTTGCTATCTCCGAGACCTTTATACGCAAATTCTAGTCGCTAGAGACAGGGTTTATATAGAAGCTCTATAACTCCTCTTAGGCTAGGTAGGATACGAATATATCTCGTAAGTTAAGATTAGTTATAGCCGCCGATAGTATATCGGTCTATAGTTTGCGTCGTAGTACTAGCCGGCCCTCTTTAACTTATATCTCTTATCTCTGCCTCTTGCTCTATAGTAGCTTGCCGAATATATAATTCTCCTTTATAATTCTTATAGATAGCTAGAGTCTTACCTTCGATAGCTAAGTATATTTAATACTAGCCTTATTCTCTTACGTAGTAGTTATACCTTTAGAGATATGCTACTACTTTATTTTTAGAGCTAGTACTAGATCTAGGAGCTCTAGCTATACCTTAAACTTCTAGCTCGCTATATTCTTTTTCCCTTTCTTATCCTTAGTATTATTTCTAGCCTTCTACTATATAGTATTATATCGCTTTACGTAGTCTTTAGGTAGTTTCTAAATTCTCTTTATAATAGGTTTATCTATTTAAGCTAAGTCTAACTCTACTTTTTCGACTTAAGCTTTATTAACGCTACTAGCCTCTTATGCTAGTAAAATACTTGCCCTTAAAGGCAACTATAGTATTACTATAATTAAAGAGTACTTAGTATATTTATTAGTCGCGACTATTACTAGCTTAATAAGAGTACTAGAGGTACTTATCTTTATAACGCTACTAGGATAGGCCGTCGGCCTATAATAGAGACACCTTGCTAGTACTTATATTAATAAAACTTAATCGCCCTTATAAATATTATTACCTCTATTACTCTACTAGCTTTTACTTTTTAGTTCTACGATTCCTTCTTAGTACTATATACTTTATATTATAGTATTACTAGTATATCCTACGACTCTAATATAACGTAGTAGTACTATACTTTCTTCTTTCTTAAGATATATAAGTATATAGCTTCGCGAACGATAGACTAACTCCGAATCGTAGCTGTCTCTCGTTAACTTTAGTTCGATTAAGAAGGTAGTATAATAGTAGAGGAAGGGACGCTATCCGATTGCGAATACCTTAAGTAGTTAAGCTAGTATATAAGATAGGATACTACCTTTAGCTAACCTTACTAAGCTACTAGAGGATTCTAAGGACTAGGTCGAAACTAATAGTATATAAATATAGTAGTAGGAGTATACCTAGTCGTTCGAGGGCTTTTACTACTACTATTAGTAGCTCGAAGAGGTAAGGTATTATAATAAGTATAGTAGAATATCTTCGAACCTTATAAAATAGAACTTAAATACGCGAACGTTATAGGCCTAGAGATTTTTCGTTAAAGGTATAGACTAAGAAACGTACGCCTTAAGAGTTATTTATAAAGGATATAATAGAGTTATTAAATACCTAGGACTAAGTAATAGAATAAAAGCTCTATAAAAGCACCTCGATTTAGTAGGCTACGAAGATACCTCTTAAAAGTATAGAGTTACTAAAGAAGTTATTAAGGCTACTAAAGATTAATCTATAAGTTTAGTATTTATTATTACGAAAATAAGGTGCCGACTACGCTTGCCGACTACGCTTCCCGACTACGCTTACTAACTACGCTTCCCGACTACGCTCGCCGACTATACTTTATAGAGATATATAACGTAGATATACTAACGGTCCTTATTTATAGGAACGGCTTAAGAAAAGTTTTACTAGAACCGAGTACCTAGACCGGTTAAAGTTTCTAAAGTTATATAGGCTTATAGTTTCCTAGCTTAGATTACTCTTAAACTTCTTCGAAAGTCCTATAGTTCGGCGTACCTATAAATATCTATTAAAGGAGACTAGATCTATCGACTTTAAGAGCGCTACTACGATTAAGTTATATATCTAGGACGTAGTTAATTACTCCGAGGATAATCTAAAACGTTAGCTATCTAGAACCTTCTAGGTAGCTATCGCCCTTAACGGTTAGTACGCTAGGGTACTCTAAGTATTATTCCTTACGATACGAGGCTACTAGATCGATAGCGAGTAGGCCTAGCATAAGGCTATACTAGCCTTTCTATATATTTTAAGCCGTTATACGGGCGAAGTCCTAGTAGATCTACTATTCGACGTACTTACCTATTTTGAAATCTCTAATAGGCTTATAGCGCTAATAGCGGATAATGCTTCTAATAATAATATACTATATACTGCTATATACGTTTCCTTCCTATATATATACCTCCTAACTAACGAGTTCTAGCGTCGAGGCTATCGATATTTGCTCTTATAAGCGTATATATATAGCGAAGCTATTAGTCTTAATTAAATAACTTCCCCTTTAAGAAATAGATAGAGATATAAGAGAGATATTAGATACTAAAGACTACGAGTTCTCCCGTCCGGAACAGTTCCTATACTTTATATATATAATCTAGCTCTCCTTAAGGAAGTTCTTCGCTATACTTAAGATCGAGCTAAGGAACGAAAGATAGGAATAATAGAACAAGGAGATAGATACGAACGCCTTATATCGGCTTAAAGTAGGAAGTCTAGCTATAGTTCTAATAAAGGTACTATATATTCTCCCTTCGAAGTATATATAGTTAGTAAATATAGTCGGTAGAAGCTATACTAATAACCGCTCTCTATAAAGTTCTATAAACTTATAGTTAAGGTAAACTCTAGTACTTAACGCTTCGAGAGTTTTATAGTACTATAGCGAAAGAGGATCGCAGATCTATATCTATACCCGAAATAGTATAAATAGTAGAAGAAGACGCCTAATAGGGTTTTGCGCCTAATATAAGATATAAAGACCTATTAGAGCTTAACTACGATTATACTAATACGTAGTTCTTAACTATAAGATATTATCGACGAGTATATTAAGAACGAGGGTTAGCCTAAACTTAAGCTAACCGCTATAGAATAGAAGAGGGTTAAATATATTATTAACCTTACTACTCCTTTCGCCGAGGCTATAATATAGATTAGTATAATAAAGAGGCTAATAATATACCTCGTTCTTAGCTACTATAATACCTTATTCGATATCCTAGATATTACGAATAAGAAACTTAAATATAAAATATAATTCTAGTAAAAGGAGATTTATTCCGCCCTATAAGCTATATAGATAAAGCTTAAGAAGTATTATACTACTACTTAGGAGCGATTCGGCGATATATATAGCATTGCGATTCTTCTTAATCTAGTAATAAAACAGACGTTCTAGGACCGCGAGGCCTTCTCTAGCGAGGGGCTCGATTCCTTCTTCGAGGATTACTACTAGTTAAAATTCTAGGTCGAATACGCGCGATATAAGCCTCTTATAGCTACGTCCTAGTCTAGGCCGAAAAAGGCCTTATACCGCTCTGCGATATTATTCGTAATAGGTCTTTATAGTAGATTAGATAGTAATAACTCCGACTCTAATTAAAGGGTATCTAGACGGCCGCAGTAGACCGTATAGCCTTTAGCTAATTCGGACGAGGTATCTCGTTATTACTACGCTAGATTTAAGGACTCGGCTACCTATTCTATAGAGTATCCGCTTCGGTTATAGAAGATAATCGTATTAGAATATCTAGGTTGCGCGCTAATAGCCTAGGACATCCTCTCTATCCTAGTAGCTAGAACTAGTTATAAGCGCGACTTTAGTATAGCGCGTTATTAGAGCCGATATAATCGGTCCTATAATCCCTCGACGTTTAGTAATATTATATACTATCGTTCCTAAGAGTATAACACGTAGTAATAGGCTCGGGATTCGCTTATAAAGGAGGCGCTACCGATATTAACTACGTTCGAGCCTTCGAATAATATAGTAAATTAGTAGTAGGAGTAGCTCGAGGTAGATTAGGAGACGTTAGTAACTACTATATAGAGTAACTTCGACTCGATTAGTAATAACGAGGAGGATATAGTACTAATATATCTTCGCTATAGTACTTAGTAAAGGAAGTATTTGCTTTCGCGTTATATTTATAAAGTAGAATAGACTTCGTAGTCGATATTATAAATAGTATTTAATTCCGATATCTCGTAGTTAGTAAGTATAGTCGGTAAGTATAGTTAGCATCCTTATTTTTCTCCGTAACTATAGTCGCTAGTTTAACTAGCGCTTCTAATATACTATAACGCTTAGTTCTATATATACGTATATTTAGTATTAGAGCAATTCTATTATCCCTATAGCGACTTAGTCTTATTCTCCGATATTAGACCTATCTTTCTAAACTTAGGTCCCTATAAAGACCTATATAGGAACCGGTAGTATTTAGACCCGACCTATCGATTTCGTATTAAGTCGGGGACCCTATCGATTTAGGTCTTAGGTCGGTTCCCTTAGGAACCGACCTAGACCCGGAACCGACCTAAAGTTAGGGACCTATTCTAACCTCTAGGTCTAGGGCTAATAGGATAAGACTATACTCTCTAATTAGAATATCTAGGAAAGGGCTAGCTACTTCTTAGACCTATTTAGATTACTAAGTATTCTAGATATATTTCCTAAGCTATTCTTAAATTCTTATAGAAATAGAAGGCTATACTTAAGTATTAGAGGAATCCTAGGGCTAGAATACTAGCTTCTTTCTAAGATAAAGCTATCTAAAGGTTCCTAGATAAGAGTTAGAGAGCATAGGCCTTATAGTTCCCCCTATAGAATAGTATCTATTATTGCTTATTTTTTAGAGTAAGCTAAGGATTCTAAAGGTCCTTATAACTATTATAAAAAGAGCAAAACTACTCTATTTCTAGCTTATAGAACTAAGAAGAGTACTAAGCCTTAGCTAGGAAGATCTAGATAATAAGTAGCTTTTTAGAGGTACTTATACTAACTACCTATATAATAGCTAGTATAACTAATCTTCCTCTTCTAGATATAGTCTAAGCACCTAGCTAAAAGTAGTTAGAGGACCTAAAGTTATTTAGAAAGAGGTTCTTTCTAATATAAAGTATAATAGATTAACTAGATCTAAGCTAATAGTCTAAGTCTTAAGTTTAAAGGCCTAGGCTAATAGGATTATCCTAGATACTACTAAATACTATATAGCCTTTAATAGATTTTAGAAATTCCTAGACTTAGAGAACTTACTAAATCCTACTAGTTTAGATTATATTCTAAAAATAGGCTCTTTGCCCCTATACTAGTTTTACTATACTAAGTAGAATTATCTAGATAGTATAGCCTTTAGTTCTAGCTATCTAACCTTCCTCTTTCTAGTTAATTAAAAGGTTTTAAAGGAAGAGAATTTGCTTAGTCTTAGCACTTCCTTAGTAAAGTTAGCTAATTAAGTAACTAGAGCTACTAGTTCCTAGTCCTTAAGTTAATCCTTTTCTTAACTTAGGAAGAAGAAAGTAGTATTAACTAGCCCTATACTAGAATAATCTTCTAATATAGAAAAGGTACCTAAGAGGAACCTAGAGGCTATAGTTACTAGTAAATCTTATACTTAATCTAAAAATAGTTTAGATACTAAATCTAATTCTAATTCTAATTCTAACTTAGATTCTAATAACTAAGCTAAGGACTAGGTAATAGAAGAAGCCGAGGAAGGTAAACCTAAGAAAGGCTAGGAAAGAGAAACTAAAGTCTAAGTAGAAGAGAGCTAGGGATTTAGCTTTTAGACTTCTAGATTTAGAAGGTATGCCTAGGCATATAGTCTTAGAAGTAGTTAAATCTTAGAAAAGTTAAGAAGTAAATTTAGAGAGTTATCGAGGTCGTCGGATATTCGTAGAAAGATAGAAAACGAAGGTCTAATTATTCTAGAAAGAGAAAGCTAAGAATACTATATAGTATTTTATGTTTTTCGTCTATAGTTTTAAGTCTTTATAGATACGTATACTACCTAGGTATTATATTCGGCATTATCGAGTTATTTTATTTCTAAGAGATTAATTTTAAGTTCTAGAAACTTAAAACTAGTTAAGGTTTTTAGTCTTCTTCGTATAAGACTTAGTTTAATATTATCTTAGACTCTAGTCGATATATTTTCTAAAAAGGGCGTAACTTTTTATTGCTTTTAAAGACTATTATTAAGCTATATCGCTAGTTTAACGTCGTCTCGGACGATTGCCTTCGTCGGATATTTTTTTTTTCTTTAGTTTAATATTATTACGAACGTTTATCTTCGTCGGGAACCTTTTTTTCTTTCTTTAGTTTAACGTTATTACGGACGTTTATCTTTCTTTTAGTAAGGTAAGATACTTCTAATCGTTTCTAAAGACTATTAAACGCCGGATACTACCTATCCCTCCTTACTAAATACTAAAATAAGAGTTTTTATATTCTCTCGTACTCTTATAGTTCTTCTTCTAGAATATATCTAAGTTATACTATCGTAGGATATCGCTCTTCCTCGTATTCGACTTCGTCGACTATATCCTCTCTACTCGAGATTTTATAGACTCCTCCTAGAACTAGTTCGATCTTATTTTCCTCTTCTAGATTTTAAGACGCCTCCTTTACTTAGTATCTTACTAGGTCTTCTTACTTATAGAATAGAAGTATAGCTCTTAGATTATATAAAAGGTTAGTATATAGCAATATATTAAGCGCCCCTAACTATACCCGTTAGAGATATCGAGAGACTAATTCTTACCGATTCCTCTATATGCGTTTAGCGTGCTTTTGTCTTGCGCCGAGCATACGCGGCGTAAGCCGGATGCTTCGGCGTCTAACTTAGACGCCCCCTAAGCTATTAGCTCCCTAAGCTATCGCTCTTATAGATTACGCTTATTAACCGTCCTATTAATTTTAGCGCTACTAAGCTCTTCTAAATAGTAAGTAGAATAGTTCTTCGTATAACCTAATACTTAGTAAGGGCCTTTTTACTAGAAAGAAAGCTTCTAGGAACGTAAATCTTTAATATCTCCTCTCTAAAGAACGATAAGCTAGCCTTTCGTAAAGACTACGTCGGTTATATTCCTTTTATTATCCGTATAAAGAGAAGCTTATTCCTAAAGTCGTTCTTCGTAGGCTAGCGCTTCTACCTTTATAATATCTATAGCTTCTAGAGCTTCTGCTCTCTTCTAAATAAGGTCTTCGTACGTTCTAACCTTCCTCTAATCTAGAAGACTAAAGGTCGTAATAGAGAGCTCGATTAGAAGGACTACTTCTCGGCTATATATAAGTAAAAACGGAGTTTAGCTAGTCGTACTATAGATAGTAGTCCTCTCGGCCTAAAGTACCGCTAGAATATACTTTATCTAGCTCTTCTAAGTACTATCTAATATCTTTATAAGAGCTAAAAGAATAGGACGATACCTAACTTTAACGCGGCTATTTAATTCTAGATTATAAGGCGAGATCCTAGTGCGCCTAACGCTATACGAGTTTAGAAGGTCTTCGACTTCTTTTAGATAGGCCTAAGCGCTATCTAGAACTATTCTATATAGTAGACCCTATCTATAAAAGATCTAGTATCGGATAAAATTTACGATCTACTTAGCTATTAAGTTCTTCGCCGCGTAGGAAAACGTTTTACCTTCGACCTATCGGCTAAGGCCTTCGCGAGTAATAAAGAGATAACCTTTCTTAACTCTAGTCCCTAGAATATCGCCTATATAGTAGACTATATCGTAATACTAGACTTCTCTAATAGTTTAAATCTACTACGAGACTATCTATATAGGACGGCGCTAACTATCTCTTAGATTATAAGGTCGGCATCTTCGGATATAATTAGAAACATCGCCGTATATTCCGGACTACTAGTATATCCGCCTAATTATCTACTAGTATAAATCCGTACTTCTATATCTAGAAACGTTATAGATTTCTCGTATAATCTCTAATCGTTTTCGAGGGTTATTAACGACTCGAACAACTAGTAAATTTAGACGTTCTTATCTCTAGAGATATCGTTCTCGAATAAAGAAACGGCGTAATTCCCGAGTATAAGTATACTATTTTCCGCAGCTAATCGTATAGACTCTCCGACCTCTAGAAAGGATATAAGCGTAGACTAGAGAGTTATAAGACTATTCTCTATCTAGCGTAGAGCTATTAGGTTCCTCTAGAAGACTAGTAGAACCTATTAGATTATAATCTCTAAAGGTAGCTACTATAGAAATTAGTTCCTAGTCTTAGAATAAGTCGTTATTAATTGCCGACTTATATTTACTCTTAGATTCTATATCTATATCGGGATTTAGTAGTCGTCGAGATAAGGTATCTAGTCTAGTATATTTCGGACTCGGAACGTATCGGATAGTAAACGTAAAGAGTCGTATCTAGGCTACCTATCGTACTATTATAGAATTTAGGAGATTAGAAGTAGGTCGACTAAGCTAGTAAGCTAGAGTCTTTATATCTACTTCTAGAGTAAAGTAGACGCTAAAAAGCTAAGGTTTTAGCTTTTTTAGACTTTTTAGAACCGCGAGGCATTTAAGTTTTCCTATATCGTATCTTCTCTCTATATTATTCTAGAGGCCGCTTTCGAAACGTATAAAGTAGCGACGGCTATCGATAACTTATATAAGGACATAGCCGTATCTATCTCTACTTATATCTATAGCTAGAATAATTTCGCCGCTATTAGGTCCGTAGTCGATAGAAATAAGCTAAGGATAGTTAACTAGAGCGTATCCGAGAGCTGCCTTTGCCTTCTAATAGGCTTTAGTCTAGATAAACTTAGTATTCTTCTAGAGGAGCTTATAGAGAGGCGCCGTAATTAAGCTATATATCTCGATTATAAACTTAAAGTAGACTAGAAGCCCGAGATATACGCGAATATCTTTCTAATAGGTAGGGTTTAGCTAGTTTAAGATCTTCTATACTCGTCGTATATTTAGCTACTATCCTTTAGGCTCGCTAATATACTCGACGACTTCTAGCTATTCGTAGAAGACTTTAAACTTCTTAAATGCTACTATTAGACTAGCTCGCTCTAGATCCGTAAGAATAGAATTAAGTATAGTAACCGCTTCTATAATAAACTAGCGGATTCCTAGTTTAATTTCTTTATCGTTATAGCGACTTTTTAGCTCTTTAATCGTAATATCGTCGAGGAATAGAATAGCCGTATACGAGAAATAGTCGTATAGTATAATAGCTATAATCCGGTAGAACTAGGCAACTAAATTCGTAGCTTCTTAAGGTAGGGTTATCTATCGAACTAACTCTAGAGGCGTTATAAAACCTATTAGGTTACGGCTTCCTTTATCTAGAGGAATCTAATCGTATCTAGAGAAGATATCGGTAAGGCTCGAGACTATATAGCTAGCTATCTCTTCTAAAAAGCTATCTATATCTAGTAGCGTATTTATATCTTAGATAGTAACTTCGTTAATCTTCTAAGCGGCGTTTATTAGACGATACTTATTCGTATCTACTTTATAGACTAGAAAGTAAGGATTACTATAAGATCTATAGTAGAATTCGAGCGTACCGGCGTTTAAGCGCTGCTTAATTATTTCTTCTATCGTCTCTTTTAAAGCCGAATTAAGCTAAAAACCTAGGTGCTACTATAGTAAATAAGGTACTATTCTAATCTTTTAAGATAGCGCTACTTCTAGATTTAAGCGTCCGAGATATTAAAAGTCTAAAGCAAAAACAGCTTCTCGGTTAAAGAGCATCTTATAGAGTAGATATAATTCGTTTTTTAAAAGTTCTATACTAAGGTCGAGAGTAGATAGGACTTATAGCGTTAGCCGGCTACCTCTTTCTATCGTCGAGAACTTCTAAACGATATACTTCTAATCGAATAGTCTAGAACCTTTAAGTAGAAGGGATTCGTAGTCGAGGCATTTTTATTTCTACTTTAGATTTGCTTCTAGGGCCTTACTATCTATTATTAAGATATCTACGTTAACGTAATAACCGGTTTAACCTTATCGGCTACTCTTTTATAAAGTATATTATAGAGAACCTTTCTTATCGGCTACTAGGCCTAGAGGTTAGAATAGGTCCCCGACTTTAGGTCGGTTCTAAGTCTAGGTCGGTTCCTAAGGGAACCGACCTAAGACCTAAATTAATAGGGTCCCTAACCTAATACGAAATCGATAGGTCGGGTCTAAATACTACCGGTTCCTATATAGGTCTTTATAGGGACCTAAGTTTAGAAAGATAGGTCTAATACTAGAGAATAAGACTAAGTCGCCGTAGGGATAATAGAATTACTCTAATACTAAATATACGTATATATAGAACTAAGCGTTATAGTATATTAGAAGCGCTAGTTAAACTAGCGACTATAGTTATAAAGAAAAATAAGGATGCCGACTATACTTACTAACTATACTTGCCGACTACGAGATATTAGAATTAAATACTATTTATAATATCGACTACGAAGTTTATTCTACTTTATAAGTATAACGTAAAAGTAAATACTTCCTTTACTAAGTACTACGGCGAAGATATATTAGTACTATATCCTCCTTATTATCGCTAATTAAGTCGAAGTTGCTCTATATAGTAGTTACTAACGTCTCCTAATCTGCCTTAAGCTACTTCTACTACTAATTTACTATATTATTTAAAGGCTCGAACGTAGTTAATATTAGTAGCGCCTCCTTTATAAGCGAATCCCGAGCCTATTACTACGCGTTACGCTCTTAGGAACGATAGTATATAGTATTACTAAACGTCGAGGGATCGTAGGACCGATTATATTAGCTCTAATAACGCGCTATACTAAAGTCGCGCTTATAACTAGTTCTAGCTACTAGGATAGAGAGGATGTCCCGGGCTATTAGCGCGTAACCTAAATATTCTAATGCGATTATCTTCTATAACCGGAGCAGATACTCTATAGAATAGGTAGCCGAGTCCTTAAATCTAGCGTAGCGATAACGAGATACCTCGTCCGAATTAGCTAAAGGCTATACGGTCTACTACGGCCGTCTAGATACTCTTTAATTAGAGTCGGAGTTATTACTATCTAATCTACTATAGAGACCTATTACGAATAATATCGTAAAGCGGTATAAGGCCTTTTTCGGCCTAGACTAGGACGTAGCTATAAGAGGCTTATATCGCGCGTATTCGACCTAGAATTTTAACTAGTAGTAATCCTCGAAGAAGAAATCGAGCCCCTCGCTAGAGAAGGCCTCGTAGTCTTAGAACGCCTATTTTATTACTAGATTAAGAAGAATCGTAATACTATATATATTACTAAATCGCTCCTAGGTAGTAGTATAGTACTTCTCGAGCTTTATCTATATAGCTTATAAGGTAGAATAAATCTCCTTTTGCTAGGGTTATATTTTATATTTAAGTTTCTTATCTATAATATTTAGGATATCGAATAAGGTATTATAGTAGCTAAGAACGAGGTAGATTATTAGCTCCTTTATCGTACCGATCTATATCGTAGCCTTTATAAAAGAAGTAGTAAGGTTAATAATATATTTAACCCTCTTTTATTCTATAGCGGTTAGCTTTAGTTTAGGCTAACTCTTATTCTTAATATACTCGTCGATAATATCTCGTAGTTAAGAACTACGTATTAGTATAATCGTAGTTAAGCTCTAACGGGTCTTTATATCTTATATTAGGCGTAAAACCCTTTAAAGTATCTTCTTCTATCGTTTATATTATTTTAGGTATAGATATAGATCTATAATCCTCTTTCGCTATAGTGCTATAAAACTCTTAAAGCGTTAAGTACTAGAGTTTACCTTAACTATAAGTTTCTAGAACTTTATAAGGAGCGGTTATTAGTATAGCTTCTATCGACTACGTTTACCGACTATATATACTTTATAGGAAGAATAAATAGTACCTTTATTAGAACTATAGCTAGACTTCCTACTTTAAGCTAATATAACGCGTTCGTATCTATCTTCTTATCCTATCGTTCCTATCTCTCGTTTCTTAGCTCGATCTTAAGAGTAGCGAAGAACTTTCTTAAGGAGAGCTAGATTATATATATAAAGTATAGGAACTGTTCTAGATAGGAGAACTCGTAGTCTTTAGTATCTAATATCTCTCCTATATCCCCGTCTATTCCTTAGAGAGGAAGTTATTTAATCGAGACTAATAGCTTCGCTATATATATATACTTATAGGAGCAAATATCGATAGCCTCGACGCTAGAACTCGTTAGTTAGAAGATATATATATAGTAAGGATACGTATATAGCTATATATAGTATATTATTATTAGAAGTATTATTCGCTATTAGCGCTATAAGCCTATTAGAGATCTCGAAATAGGTAAGTACGTCGAATAGTAGGTCCGCTAGGACTTCGCTCGTATAATAGCCTAAAATATATAGAAAGGCTAGTATAGCCTTATACTAGGCCTACTCGCTATCGATCTAGTAGCCTCGTATCGTAAGGAATAATACTTAGAGCACTCTAGTATACTAACTATTAAGGGCGATAGCTACCTAGAAGGTTCTAGATAGCTAATATTTTAGATTGTCCTCGGAGTAATCGACCGCGTCCTAGATATATAACTTAATCGTAGCGGCGCTCTTAAAGTCGATAGATCTAGTCTCCTCTAATA
Organism: Cercospora zeina; assembly: GCA_022702355.1. Lineage (NCBI taxonomy): Eukaryota > Fungi > Ascomycota > Dothideomycetes > Mycosphaerellales > Mycosphaerellaceae > Cercospora > Cercospora zeina. The sequence continues at coordinate 5,278,056 of JAKLWX010000005.1, forward strand.
GATATTCGTAGGTATGCCGAACTATAGGACTTTTAAAGAAGTTTAAGGATAAGCCTAGCTAGGAAACTATAAGCCTATATAACTCTAGAAACTTTAATCGTTCTAGGTGCTCTATTCTAGTAAAACTTTTCTTAAGCCGTTCCTATAAATAAGGGCTATTAGTATATCTACGTTATATATCTCTATAAAGCGTAGTTAGCGAGCGTAGTTAGTAAGCGTAGTCGGTAAGCATAGTCGGTACCTTATTCCTATATTAATAAATACTAAACTTATAGATTAATCTTTAGTAGCCTTAATAACTTCTTTAGTAACTCTATGCTCCTAGGAGGCTCCTTCGTAGCCTACTAAATCGAGGTGCTTTTAGAGAGCTTTTATTCTATTACTTAGTCCTAGGTATTTAATAACTCTATTATATCCTCTATATATAACCCTCGGGGCGTACGTTTCCTAGTTTATACCTTTAATAAAAAATCTCTAAGCCTATAACGTTCGCGTATTCGAGTTCTATTTTATAGGGTTCGAAGATATTCTATTATACTTATCGTAATGCCTCGCCTCTTCGAGCTACTAATAGTAGTAGTAAAAGCCCTCGAACGACTAGGTATACTCCTACTACTATATCTATACGCTATTAGTTTCGACCTAGTCCTTAGAATCCTCTAGCGGCTTAATAAGGTTAGCTAGAGATAGTATCCTATTTCGCGTACTAGCTTAACTACTTAAGGTATTCGTAATCGGATAGCGTCCCTTCCTCTACTATTATACTACCTTCTTAATCGGACTAGAGTCGACGAGAGACAGCTATAATTTAGAGTTAGTCTATTGTTCGCGAAGCTATATACTTATATATCTTAAGGAAGAAGGAAGTATAGTACTACTATATCGTATTAGAGTCGTAGGATATACTAGTAATACTATAATATAAAGTATATAGTACTAAGAAGGAATCGTAGAACTAAAGAGTAAAAGCTAGTAGAGTAATAGAGGTAAATAATATTTATAGAGGCAATTAAGTTTTATTAGTATAAGTACTAGCGAGGTATCTCTATTATAGGCCGACGGCCTATCCTAGTAGCGTTATAGAGATAGGTACCTCTAGTACTCTTATTAAGCTCGTAATAGTTGCGACTAATAAACGTACTAAGTACTCTTTAATTATAGTAACGCTATAGTCGCCTTCGAGGGCAAGTATCTTACTAGCGTAAGAGGCTAGTAGCGTTAATAAAGCTTAAGTCGAAAAAGTAGAGTTAGACTTAGCTTAAGTAGATAAACCTATTATAAAGAGAATTTAAAAACTACTTAAAGACTACGTAAAGCGATATAATACTATATAGTAGAAGGCTAGAAATAATACTAAAAGTAAGAAGAGGAAAAAGAATATAGCGAGTTAGAAGTTTAAAGTATAGCTAGAGCTCCTAGATCTAGTACTAGCTCTAAAGATAAAGTAGTAATATATCTCCGAAGGCGTAACTACTACGTAAGAGAATAAGGCTAGTATTAAATATACTTAGCTATCGAAGGTAAGACTTAAGCCGTCTATAAGAATTATAAAGGAGAATTATATATTCGGTAAGCTACTATAAAGCGAGAGGTAGAGATAAGAGATATAAGTTAAAGAGGGCCGGCTAGTACTATAACGTAAACTATAGACTAATATATTATATACTATCGGCGGCTATAACTAATCTTAACTTACGAGATATATCTATATTCTACCTAGCCTAAGAGGAGTTATAGAGCTTCTATATAAACCTTATCTCTAGCGACTAGAATTTGCGTATAAAGGTCTCGGAGATAGTAAGCTTATCTATAGACGTACCTAGAAGCTACTCGACGATATCCTAAAAGCTAAGTCCTCCTTCCTACTTAGAATCGAGCTATATTTCTTATAGAAGCTCTTTATATACTAACTCCTTTATATCGAACTTATAAGCGTATAACTAGAATACTAGCCTATTTCGCTTAGCCTATACTTTAGACGTAACTAGCTTCCGGAACCTATTACTATCCTAATTATATCCTAACGAGATAAGCTAATCTAGGACTTCTAGAGTCTAAGTAAAGCGATTAGCTATATTAAACTTAGAGGACTTCTAGGAGAGATAGTTGCGATATACTATATAGTAATAGGGTAGGAAAATTTCTATTATAGTTAGAAGACGGCCTTCTACTATTAGCTCCTACTACTAGTTAGTATATAGTTAGTAGGCATAGTCGGTAGCAATTTACCTTCGCTTTCGCTATAGATACTAATATACGGACTAATTTTATAAGCTCTTTATAAGGCTCCGTAGAGCGTAGAGTATACTTCTAGTCTAATTAGAGGTACTCGAATACATCCTAAAGAAGCTATTAGTTCTAGTAGCGATATACTCTTAATAAGAGCTACTTACGTCCGCTCTAGATACTTAGAATACGTATCTCCTCTTATTCCTAGATTATAGCCTCTCGATAAGGTCTATTTCTTACTATAAGGAACTCGGCCTCTCCTTAATTAGTTATACGATAAACTCGGCTTAACTCTTATATTACGCGCGTAGTATCGCAAGCGTATATACCTTCTTCTTAAACTATCGAATAGCTTTATTCTAAAAGGCGTAGACGGCGTAGCTCCTTTATATAGCCTACTCGCTCTTAGTAGCGACTCGAAGGTAGAGGTTAGTTATTTTATAGCTAGTACCGGCCGACCTTACTAGTAATACGTAGGGTACCTCCGGACCCGACTTAGACTAATTAGTATTATACTAGTAGTTATAGTTATAGTACGGGTCGTCCGCGCCCTTCTCCTTCTCGATATTAAAATAGAAGCTTTCCTTATCCTAGTTTACTACTTATATAATAGGCCTATCCTACGCGCGCTTATATCTCTTATCGTCCCTATTATATATTAGTACTACCGACTATATTAGCCGACTATATAGATTATTACTTACGCTATCTAGTCGTACTAAGCGTAGTACTCCTCTCTTTAGGCCTTAATCTTCTTCTACTACTACTTCTTTAATAGGGAGCTTTATATATTATTAAAGCTAATTAAAAGCTTCTTCTACTAAGTAAAGGACTTATTTTTAGCTTTGCACTACTTATCTACTATAGCTCTCTTAGGCGATATATCTATACGCTAGCTATACTTACGAAGAGTATTAGGATTAGAAGAGTAGGTATCTATATCTTTCCTTATAGCGCCTAGTCGTATCTAAAGTATAGAAGTACTTATACTATCTAAATCCTTATTTATAAGGTAGAGACGCTTTTATAAACTATTAAAGGGCGCGGTACTTATTAGATATCGCTTTTATCGTACTATTATTATAAGTTCGGTCGCTAAGAAGAGATAAGTATCGCGAGGTATATAGTAAATATATACTTAAAATTTAGTAGTAATACGGGTATAGTAGCGGTTAAGGTAGTAGTTATTATAGTAGGAGCTAAGTACGACGAATTCTAGCTTTAGGTACGCTAGAAGCTTAGTATATAGCTATTCCTACCTAGCTACTAACTTACCTCTATACGTAGAGTTTAGCTTCCTATACTATAGTCGGCTACTATAGTCGGCGATATTATATAATATATCGCTTGCTTAATATAGCGTATACTAATATATATAACTATATATAAATAGCGACAGCTATAGACGTACTCTAGAGCTAGAATCCGTCGTATACGTTACTTAGATTAACCTTACTATCGCTAGCCGAAAAAAGTAACTACTATATACTTATACCCTCGACGACTACTTATCTACTCGTCGCTAATAGTTACTTCTTAGCTTATACTATCGACGACTACTTATCTCCTTAGCGTAGACGGCTACTTCTTAGCTTATATTATCGACGACCGCTTATCTCCTTAGCGTAGACGATTGCTTTTTAATTTATACTATCGACGACCGCTAGTCTCCTCGGCGCTAATAGTTGCTTCTTAGCTTATACTATCGATAACTACTCCTCTTCTTAGTATCGAAGTAGTATCGATAATTATTTCTTCTCTTCTACTATTATAACGACTCGGTTCCTCGATATAAAGGTAGGCTAGAGAGTCTATTTTTCTATTCTACTACTATATTACGACTACTTAACTAGTAATACTATAGAGTACTAGTAAGTCTAGCTCTTTCCCTTCTATAATATTTTATATATTCGTAAAGGACTTCGAATAACGAAATATATATACTATAGTCGATATTATCTATATAATGCCTAGATATAATCTATACTATAGTAAATATTTACGTCTATTACTATATTCTATAGAGTAGTAAAAGCGATTATAGCGTTCGCGTAACTATAACTTCTACTAGGTAAAGATCGGTAGGAGTGTCCCGATATAGTAGTAGAATGCGATATAGTTCTACTATATAGCGCTATCGAACTCTAACCCCCCCTCTATAGGCCTATATATTCTAGCGGTTATATACGATTTTCTAGTACTCCTATCTACCCTAGCCCTTCTCTCTCGTACCTCTACCTATCCGCTTCTTCTAACTCTTTAATATCTCTATCTATACTACTCGATGCCTTCTTTTATTTCTTAAGCGGACTCTAATATAGAGTTTAACTCGAGCCCTCCTCTACGAGTATATTCTAATATAGATACTAATATACTACCGTTAGTACTACCTCTACGCATAGGAAATAAGACTACTAAGTAGTAGCGAATACGGCTACTAAAGGCTATAGTACTAGACGACGAGTCTCGTAGGAAGGTAGTAGTTCTATAGAAAAAAGTAATAGCTATAAGGATAATATAGCAACGAACGAGAGCTAGTAAGTCTAGTATCTCGAAAAGGTAGTTAATACTAGGGATAGTAGCCTTACGAGAGATTCGTAAGCTTTAGCGAACGATAGCTTTATATATCTAGAGGGTCTCTTTTTAGCGCGTTATTCGCAAGATTATAATAAATAAAGATAGTAGCGATATTATTAGAATTTAGGCGGTAGTACTTAAATACTTATAAGAAGTAGCGGAGGCATTTCTCGTTATAAAGTTCGAGATTTCTAACCTTTTAGCGATCTACGCGAAGCGCGTTACTCTATAAGTAAAGGATATATACTTATATAGTTATCTATACTACTAGTTTACTAGCTAGAATAGAGAAGGGAATAATAATATAGGTATATAATATTAGGTTGCCGACTATAATTGCCGACTATAAAGAGCCTAGTATATATTACTATACTTAAAAGCTTAGAATTAATATATATAGCGCGGGTAAAGCTATAGCTAGCGCGCTAGCGAGCCTAACGTCCGCCTTAGCTAACCTATATACCTTTACTAAACTATTAGTAATACTACTACTTCTACCTCCTTAGAACTTATTAGCGGTCGCGCTTTATTAGCCTATTATTATCGCCTTTCTTTTTTATACCTCCTAACGAATTTTCGTATTACGTATATAAAGGATACTACTATATACGTTAATCGTAGCTTAATCGACTGCTTTTCTCTCGCCCCTCTACGTATTTATAATAGCTTAACTTCCTACTAATAAGCTTAGCTAGTTCGCTAAGTAATACTTCTTTAGCCGAGATATAGCGTCTACTCCTCCTCTATCTAGAAACTCCTCCCTACTCGAAAACCCTTCTATAGATAATAGTAATATCGACCCTAGACTTCTTAGTAACTAGGCGCCCTCTTCCGACTAACGTAGCGCTTCTACTCCTCCTTCCTTAATTTCTAATCCCTCTACTTATAATAGTAACGACTAAGAGGCTACTAGTAGAAATAACTAGAATAGTTCTCGTAGAAACGCGAACGGCGATAATAGAAATAACGAAGACAATAGCTCCGTTATTAATATCGACGATAGTAATAGCGATAAGAGTAATAGCGACGAGAGTATTATACCGCCTACCCCTCCCTCTAAGCTTTCTAAGAAGGCTCTATAGAAAACTATACTAGGCGGTCGGCCTCGTCTTAATAAGTAGAAGCTCGCTTACTAAATAGCCCGTAAGAGATAGATCGAGAGAGATAATATAGTAATAGTAGTAGTAGTAGTAGTAGCTAGAGGAGTAGTAGGTAAAAAACGATTACTAGGTAGAAAACGAGTAGCGAAAAAGGGACTAGCTAGAAAGAGAACGGCTAGAAAAGCACCGGCTAAAATAGTAGTAGTAGGTAGAGGAGGTCTAGCTTATAGAGCTAGTATACGGAAGACTTATTACTATAAGCTAGGTAGTAAGTTATATAGTCGGCATTTATAGTCGGTATTACTAACTTATACTTTAGCTATCGCGCTCTAAGAGATCCGCAAGTACTAGAAGTCTACGGATCTACTTATACTAAAGCTACCCTTTAGCTACCTCGTTTATAAAGTTTGCTATAACGTTTCTAGAGGCTTAGCTATTTCTTAAGAAGATTACTATTAGTAGGCGAGCGCCCTTAGTACTCTATAAGAAGCCGCCGAGAGTGCTCTAGTCTACCTCTTCTCGAGTATATATACTCTTAGTCGTTCTATATTCGATCGATATTAACTATATTATAGGTACTAACGTTACTATAATTTACGTAAAGCGAGTAACTATTTAGTAGAGGGATATAAAGTTTATTATTAGCCTACTCTCGTCTTAGGGAATTAATATATTTAGTAAGAGATAAATCTCTATAGTATATATAGGGAAAATCGTTATAACTATAAAGGGTATATATAGTAAAAATCGGTATAAGTAGAGAGGTTACCGTAGTCGGCATTCGTAGTTAGTATGCCTATAGTTGCCCTAAAACGTATAATTTGCTATATTAAATTAAATATGCCTTTAAAACCCGTCGCTTTCTATACTTTCTACTTCCTCTAGTTTCTATCTATTTATAACCCTCGATTTTCTATACTATATTCTATCGAATCTTATATTTCTATTAGGACCTATCTTTAGACCTATCGTTAGACCCGAGTCGGATCTATCTAATACCTATATTTATTAGATAGGTCCGGAACTAGGTAGAAACCGGCTAGGACCCGACCTAACTATTATAGTTCTATATATTTAGGTCTTAGACCCGACCCGGACCCGTCCCGACCTATTCTAACCTCTAACTAGGCCTTTCGAGTAAGTTTAGTAAGGTAGAAAGTAGACTAGAAAGTAGACTCTTCCTAATCTTAGTAGTAGAGATTATCGACGTCTAAGACCGAGTCGAAAAGGTTTTCTTCGACTAGTTCGTCCTTATTATTTACGTAGGCGCGCGCAAGTACTCTTCTAGATTTATATACTATAAGAATTCGAAGTTAATAAGTAGGGTCCCCCCTCTCTAGAGCGCTTAGTTACTTAAGCTCCTTCGGGTACTAGAGGTAGTAGTAGCGCTAGCCTTCTAATAACTTCTAATAAAGTCTATTTTCTACTAAGGTAAGTAGGGCTATAGAGATCGTTATAGCTTTAATTCTCGGCCCTTTGCTTTTCCTAATAGCTAGTCGAGAGTTATATAGCCGTCGTTACTATCTAGAGTAGTAAAGGTAATAAGTTTACCTCCTACGATAGTAATAGTTCCTTCCTAAGAGCCGTCGTCGTAGTTTCTACTAGTAAGTCGGGTTCTACGAGTCTAAGGACGCCTAAGGATAAGCTAGATCGCTATATCTACTTCTCCTCGTATAATAATATAGGAAAGTTTAATAATAACGTTATAAACGTTTATCCGAATATCTTTAATAAGGCTAACGATCTATATATTTCTAATAGTACTATATATTATAATAAGTATTAAGAAGTGTAGTCTAGTTAGTACTACCTAAGAACCGAACTAAACTACCTAGTTTAGTTCTAGGGTTAAGTAATATAAGTTATATAATATTAGGTTATATAACCTACTAAGGAATATATCTTAGGAGAAGGTATAACCTATAACTAACTAATATAATTAACTCGGTTAGTTCCTACTTATTGCCTCTTACTTCTACTACGCGTTATACCTATCTTATCCTCCTTCTTCTAATATAGTATTCGATAGGTTATAAGCCCGAGTTTATAGAGAGGTCCTAAGTAGAAAGAGTTAGCCTTCTTATCCTTAAAGTAATACCTATTACCTCTTATAGGACTTATAGTATTAACTAAATAGAGAAGTAGGAAAAGAGTATAAGGGAGACTAGAGGTATATCTTATCTATACTACCTAGAAGCTTTAGAAGATCCTAGTTACTAACTAGAAGTTCCTAAAGAGTAAGTAAGATAGAGAAAAGCCTAGTAAGGCACACTCTACTTTAAAAGAGAGGTATACTAAAGGAGTATAAAGAGGAAAGGATTAGCTTTAGACTATAGTACCTAAAAGGATAAGACTAGGTCTAAGTACTAAGTACTACTAATATCTTAGAACTAGCTAGTAGTACCCTTCTAAGAAGGTAGATCTTCTAGAAGTTCTCTACCTAAGAACTTAACTAACTCCTCTAAGAGAGAAGAGTCTTTAGATACCTTAGCTAAGAGAGAAGAGTCTTAGTAATAAGGGAAAGCAGCTATCTAGAAACTACTATTAGATTAAAAGAGCTTATATTTTCTAGAGTTAGATTTATTTATTTAATTTTATAGAAATAGATTTAATAAGTAAGAATAGTAAGAGAAGGACACCTCTCTTAATAAGAGAGAACTAGAGGCTTTAGTTTAAGCTATAGGAAAATATCTTAGAAGGAAAGGAAATCTTCTAGATAATCTTAGACTTAAAGGGGTTAATAAATCTTACTCTACCCTTAGAATTATCTAAGGCCTTATTAAGTAAGGGAAAGGCTATAGCTTTTTTAGAATTTAGCCTAAAATAGTAGAAGGATAATATAAGGGCAATATATATCTTAATAAAGAGCCTTAGTATAAATAACTAAGATAAAGTAATAAATAAGACAAGGGCATATAATATCTAAACAAAACTATATAAGAAGTATAGCAAGGTCTAGTAAGCCTATATAATAAGTATTATCTAAGAATTTATAACCTTTAAAATAGAACTAAGAGATATAATTAGGAAATTATAGGTTTACCTTAGTAACCTTAGGAGGAGGATTATAGAAATTAATAAGAAGGAGTTATATTATAAGACTCCTAGTATAAGAATTAAGCATCTGCTCTTTATACTCCTAGTAGAGTATAAAAGTATAAGGTAAACTATCTAGGCCTAGAAGGACCTAGATCCTAAGGAAATCCTCTAACTCTTTAAAGTAGAGAAGTTAATATAGTATAGGTACTAGTCCTAAGAAATAGTAATATTTACTAAGAGAAGAGGGATCTAAAGTATAAAACTAAAATATTACTTATATAACTAGGAATATTTTAAAGGTGTTGCTAAGTATCTATACCTTAATAAAGCTAAGAGAACTATTAACCTAAGATAGAGCTATAAGGTAGAAAAAAGAAGAATACTACTTAGAGAGAGTAGCTTTAAGAGGAGATCCTTACTAGATAAAGAAGTATTAAAAGATATAGTAAAGAAACTTAACCTAAAAGTCTAATCTCTTAAGAAAAGATAAAGCTTAAGGAGGTTTTCTAAGAAGGCTTATACTACTTAAGAAGATATAGAACCTTTAGTAATATCTAAAGTATCTTAATCCCTATTAGAGAATAATAATATAGATAAGGTTATATACTTAACTATAGAGGCAAAAGGCAAGTATATACTATTAAGATAGCTACTTAACTCTTACGCCTTATTATATATAACTAACTAAGAATTACTTTTTAGAGAGCTAAAACCTCTTTAGAGGAAAAAGTAGATTAAGGTTAGGAGTAGCTATCTAATAGCTATATATATAGGGAATATAGTAATAGGTAGAAAGAGAGGAAAGTAGATTATACTTAAGAATATTCTCTTTATACTTAGCTTAGGGGTTAATCTTGTTTCCTAGAGCTAATTTAGCTAGTAGTATAATATTTAACTACTAAGATTTATACTTGTTTTATTATCTAGGAAACTAGTTATCTAGATAAAACTATTAGGAGGAGTACTATTTATTAAAGAGATTAATAATATACTATAGGAGCTTATATTATTATACTTTAATTAAAATTAAGAGAATAAAGCCTATACCTTTAAAGCCTAAGAGATACTCTAAGAATAGTAGGAGCTTTAGTATAAGAGACTTATATACTTTAAAGAGAGTCTTCTTAAAAACCTATATAAGGTATCTAACTTAAAGGCTTAGATTCCTATTCTAAAGGAATACCGGCTCTATAGAGTATATTCCTTAGTAAAGATAAAAAAATATAAAGGGAAAGAAACTAAGAGAAAGCCTTAAAGGCTATCTCTTATTTCTATTAATATCTATAGCCCTTTGCTTATCTTAAGACTAGGATATAAATAGTAGCTTAAGATTATTAATAACTTCTTAAGAAAGAAGTAGACTTTCTTAATAAAGTTTAAGGAAGATATACTAAGTATCCTTAGAGACTAGAAGGTAAAAGCTAAGCTATAATTAGGAAATCCTCTCTAGATTATAAGGAGTAATAGAGTAAGAGAGCTTCTTACTATACTAAAGTAGTAGGAGAAGGAATATAGAATTTCCTTCTATATAACTAAGGTATATAGCCTACGAAGACCGATTATACGCCTCTACGCGGCCGTAGGTAGAAATAGGCGGTCGAGCTCGTAACTCGACCGTACTAGTAAAGTATATAGTATAGTAGAGTAGAGTAGTAGAGTACGAAATCTAGTATAGTATCGCTAAGACTACTCCGAATAGAGGACTACTATCGAAACGGGTACGAAAACTATTCGACGACGACCTACCTACGTTAGAAATAGGTCCGCTCGATCGTAAGTATACGAAAGAGCCGTAGAACTTCTAAGCGTCGATAGGATACCTCTAGTATATAAGAGGAATCCTTAGCTAAGAGTATTTAGAGCTAAAAGGATAATAAGTTACCTAATATATAGCTTCTAGATCTAGAATATCTACCTCCTAAAGGTTCCGAGAAGAATCGGAGAGCGAACGCGTTATTAAGGCTAGAAGCAAATACGTTATATACTTAGAAGAGCCTAGGTAAAAGAGCTAGAAGGATAGTATTAGTTAGTAGGTAATAGAGCTCGGAATAGAGGTTAGAATAGGTCGGGACGGGTCCGGGTCGGGTCTAGGACCTAAATATATAGAACTATAATAGTTAGGTCGGGTCCTAGCTAGTTCCTCTCTAGTTCTAGACCTATTTAATAAATATAGGTATTAGATAGGTCCGACTCGGGTCTAATAATAGGTCTAAAGATAGGTCCTAATAGAAATATAAGATTCGATAGAATATAGTATAGAAAATCGAGGGTTATAAATAGATAGAAACTAGAGGAAGTAGAAAGTATAGAAAGCGATAGGTTTTAAAGGTATATTTAATTTAATACGGCAAATTATACGATTTAGTGCAACTATAGGCATACCGACTATAAATACCGACTATAGTAACCTCTCTACTTATATTAATTTTTACTATATATACCCTCTATAGTTATAATAATTTTCCTTATATATACTATAGAGATTTATCTCTTACTAAATATATTAATTCCTTAAGACGAGAGCAGGCTAATAATAAACTTTATATCCCTCTACTAAATAGTTACTCGCTTTACGTAAATCGTAGTAATATTAGTACCTATAATATAGTTAATATCGATCGAATATAGAACGACTAGGAGCATATATACTCGAGAAGAGGTAGACTAGAGCACTCTTAGCAGCTTCCTATAGAGTACTAAGGGCGCTCGCCTACTAATAGTAACCTCCTTAAGAAATAGCTAAGCCTTTAAAAACATCGTAGTAAACTTTATAGACGAGGCGGCTAAAGGGTAGCTTTAGTATAAGTAGATCTATAAACTTCTAGTACTTGCGGATCTCTTAGAGCGCGATAGCTAAAGTATAAGTTAGTAATGCCGACTATATATACTAACTATATAACTTACTACCTAGCTTATAGCGATAAGTCTTCTATATATTAGCTCTATAAGCTAGACCTCCTCTACCTACTACTACTATTTTAGCCGGTGCTTTTCTAGCTATTCTCTTTCTAGCTAGTCCCTTCTTCGCTACTTGTTTTCTACCTAGTAATCGTTTTCTACCTACTGCTCCTCTAGCTACTACTACTACCGCTACTATTACTATATTATCCCTCTTAATTTATTTCTTACGAGCTATTTAGTAAGCGAGCTTCTACTTATCGAGACGACGCCGACCGCCTAGTATAGTTTTTTATAGAGCCTTCCTAGAAAGCTAAGAGGGACGAGTAGGCGGTATAATACTCTTATCGCTATTACTATCGTCGATATTAATAACGGAGCCGTTATCTTCGTTATTTCTATTATTGCTATTCGCGTTTCTATAAGAACTATTCTAGTCGTTTCCGCTAGTAGCCCCTTAGTCGTTACTATTATAAGCGAAGGGGTTAGAAATTAAAAAAGGAGGGATAGAAGCGCCGCGTTAGTTAGAAGAGAGCGCCTAGTTACTAAGAAGTCTAGGGTCGATATTACTATTAGCTATAGGAGGATTTTCGTATAAAGAGGAGTTTTTAAATAAAGAAGGAGCGGACGCCGTATCTCGGCTAAAGAAGTATTACTCGGCGAACTAGCTAAGCTTATTAGTAGGAAGTTAAGCTATTATAAATACGTAGAAGGGCGAGAGAAAAGCGGTTAATTAAGCTACGATTAACGTATATAGTAGTATCCTTTATATATATAATACGAAAATTCGTTAGGAGGTATAAAAAAGAAAGGCGATAATAATAGGCTAATAAAGCGCGACCGCTAATAAGTTCTAAGGAGGTAGAAGTAGTAGTATTACTAATAGTTTAGTAAAGGTATATAGGTTAGCTAAGGCGGACGTTAGGCTCGCTAGCGTGCTAGCTACGGCTTTACCCGCGCCGTATATATTAATTCTAAGCTTCTAAGTATAGTAACGTATGCTAGGCTCTTTATAGTCGGCAATTATAGTCGGTAACCTAATATTATATACCTATATTATTATTCCCTCCTTTGTCTTAGCTAGTAAACTAGTAGCGTAGATAACTATATAGGTATATATCCTTTACTTATAGAGTAACGCGCTTCGCGTAGATCGCTAGAAGGTTAGAAATCTCGAACTCTATAACGAGAAATGCCTCTACCGCTTCCTATAAGCATTTAAGTACTACTACTTAAATTCTAATAATATCGCTACTACCTCTATTTATTATAATCTCGTAGATAATACGCTAAAAAGGGACCCTACGGATATATAAAGCTATCGTTCGCTAAAGCTTACGAATCTCTTATAAGGCTACTATCTCTAGCTTTAACTACTTTTTCGAGATACTAGACTTACTAGCTCTCGTTCGTTACTATATCGTCCTTATAGCTATCGCTTTTTTCTATAGAACTATTACCTTCCTACGAGACTCGTCGTTTAGTACTATAGCCTTTAGTAGCTATATTCGCCGCTACTTAGTAGCCTTATTTCCTACGTATAGAGGTAGTACTAATAGTAGTATATTAGTATCTATATTAGGATATACTTATAAAGGAGAGCTCGAGTTAAACTCTATATTAGAGTCCGCTTAAGAAATAAGAGAAGGCATCGAGTAGTATAGATAGAGATATTAAAGAGTTAGAAGGAGCGAATAGATAGAGGTACGAGAAAGAAGAGCTAAGGTAGATAGAAGTACTAGAAAATCGTGCACGACCGCCGGAATACGTAGGCCTATAGAGGAGGGGGTTAGAGTTTAATAGCGCTATATAGTAGAACTATATTGTATTCTACTACTATATTAGGACACCCCTACCGATCTTTACTTAGTAGAAGTTATAGTTACGCGAACGCTATAATCGCTTTTGCTACTCTATAGAATATAGTAATAGACGTAAATATTTACTATAGTATAGATTATATCCGGGTATTATATAGATAATATCGACTATAGTATATATATTTCGTTATTCGAAGTTCTCTACGAATATATAAAATACTATAGAAGGGAAAGAGCTAGACTTACTAGTACTCTATAGTATTACTAGTTAAGTAGTCGTAATATAATAGTAGAATAGAAAAATAGACTCTCTAGCCTATCTTTATATCGAGGAACCGAGTCGTTATAATAGTAGAAGAGAAGAAATAATTATCGATACTACTTCGATACTAAGAAAAGGAGTAGTTATCGATAGTATAAGCTAAGAAGCAATCGTCGGCGCTAAGGAGACTAGTAGTCGTCGATAGTATAAACTAAAAAGCAATCGTCTACGCTAAGAAGATAAGTAGTCGTCGATAATATAAGCTAAGAAGTAGCTGTTTATACTAAGGAGATAAGTAGTCGTCGATAGTATAAGCTAAGAAGTACCTATTAGCGACGAGTAGACGAGTAGTCGTCGAGGGTATAAGTATATAATAGTTACTCTTTTCGGCTAGCGATAGTAAGGTTAATCTAAGTAACGTATATAATAGATTCTAGCTCTAGAGTACGTCTATAGCTATCGCTATTTATATATAGTCGTATATATTAGTATACGCTATATTAGGCAAGCGATATATTATATAATATCGCCGACTATAGTAGCCGACTATAGTATAGGAAGCTAAACTCTATATCTAGAGGTAAGCTAGTAGCTAGGCGGAAATAGCTACGTACTAAGCTTCTAGCGTACCTAAAGCTAGAATTCGTCGTACTTAGCTCCTACTATAATAACTACTACCTTAACCGCCGCTATACTTATATTACTACTAAATTTTAAGCGTATATTTACTATATACCTCGCGATACTTATCTCTTCTTAGTAACTAAACTTGCGATAATAGCGCGATAAAAGCGATATTTAATAAGTACCGCGCTCTCTAATAGTCTATAGAAGTATCTCTACTTTATAAATAAGGATTTAGATAGTATAAGTACTTCTATACTTTAAATACGACTAGGCGCTATAAGGAAAGATATAGATAACTACTCTTCTAATTCTAATACTCTTCGCGAGCGTAGCTAGCGTATAAATATATCGCCTAAGAGAGCTATAGTAAATAAGTAGCGCAAAGCTAGAAATAAGTCCTTTACTTAGTAAAAGAAGCTTTTAATCGGCTCTAATAATATATAAAGCTCCTTATCGAAGAAGTAGTAGTAGAAGAAGATTAAGGCCTAAAGAGAGGAGTACTATACTTAGTATAACTAGATAGCGTAAGTAATAATCTATATAGTCGGCTAATATAGTCGGTAGTACTAATATATAATAGAGACGATAAGAAACGTAAGCGCGCGTAGGATAGGCCTACTATATAGATAGTAAGCTAGGATAAGGAAAGCTTCTATTTTAATATTAAGAAGGAGAAGGGCGCGGACGACCCGTACTATAACTATAACTACTAGTATAATACTAATTAGTCTAAGTCGGGTCCGGAGGCACCCTACGTATTACTAGTAAGGTCGGCCGGTACTAGCTATAAAATAACTAACCTCTACCTTCGAGTCGCTACTAAGAGCGAGTAGGCTATATAGAGGAGCTACGCCGTCTACGCCTTTTAGAATAAAGCTATTCGATAGTTTAAGAAGAAGGTATATATACTTATAATACTACGCGTATAATATAGGAGTTAAGCCGAGTTTATCGTATAACTAATAAAGAAGAGGCCGAGTTCCTTATAGTAAGAAATAGATCTTATCGAGAGGCTATAATCTAGGAATAAGAGGAGATACGTGTTCTAAGTATCTAGAGCGGACGTAAGTAGCTCTTATTAAGAGTATATCGCTACTAGAACTAATAGCTTCTTTAGGACGCATTCGAGTACCTTTAATTAGACTAGAAGTATACTCTATACTCCGTAGAGCCTTATAGAGGGCTTATAAAATTAGTCCGTATATTAGTATTTATAGCGAAAGCGAAGGTAAATTAGTACCGACTACGCCTACTAACTATATACTAACTAGTAGTAGGAGCTAATAGTAGAAGGCCGTCTTCTAACTATAACGGAAATTTTCCTACCCTATTACTATATAGTATATCGTAACTATCTCTCCTAGAAGTCCTCTAAGTTTAATATAGCTAATCGCTTTACTTAGACTCTAGAAGTCTTAGATTAGCTTATCCTATTAGAATATAATTAAGATAGTAATAGGTTCCGGAAGCTAGTTACGTCTAAAGTATAAGCTAAGCGAAATAGGCTAGCGTTCTAGTTATACGCTTATAAGTTCGATATAAAGAAGTTAGTATATAAAGAGCTTCTATAGGAAATATAGCTCGATTCTAAGTAGGAAGGAGGACTTAGCTTTTAGGATATTATCGAGTAGCTTCTAGGTACGTCTACGGATAAGCTTACTATCTCTAAGACCTTTATACGTAAATTCTAGTCGCTAGAGATAGGGTTTATATAGAAGCTCTATAACTCCTCTTAGGCTAGGTAGGATACGGATATATCTCGTAAGTTAAGATTAGTTATAGCCGCCGATAGTATATCGGTCTATAGTTTACGTCGTAGTACTAGCCGGCCCTCTTTAACTTATATCTCTTATCTCTACCTCTCGCTCTATAGTAGCTTGCCGAATATATAATTCTCCTTTATAATTCTTATAGATAGCTAGAGTCTTACCTTCGATAGCTAAGTATATTTAATACTAGCCTTATTCTTTTACGTAGTAGTTACGCCTTTAAAGATATACTACTACTTTATCTTTAGAGCTAGTACTAGATCTAGGAGCTCTAGCTATACCTTAAACTTCTAGCTTACTATATTCTTTTTTCTTTTCTTACTCTTAGTATTATTTCTAGCCTTCTACTATATAGTATTATATCGCTTTACGTAGTCTTTAAGTAGTTTCTAAATTCTCTTTATAATAGGTTTATCTACTTAGGCTAAGTTTAACTCTGCTTTTTCGACTTAAGCTTTATTAACGCTACTAGCCTCTTATACTAGTAAGATACTTACCCTCGAAGGCGACTATAGCGTTACTATAATTAAAGAGTACTTAGTACGTTTATTAGTCGCGACTATTACGAGCTTAATAAGAGTACTAGAGGTGCCCGTCTCTATAACGCTACTAAGATAGGCTATCGGCCTATAATAGAGATACCTTGCTAGTACTTATACTAATAAAACTTAATCGCTCCTATAAATATTATTACCTCTATTACTCTACTAGCTTTTACTCTTTAGTTTTATAATTCCTTCTTAGTACTATATACTTTATATTATAGCATTACTAGTATATCTTACGACTCTAATACGACGTAGTAGTACTATACTTCCTTCTTTCTTAAAATATATAAGTATATAGCTTCGCGAATAATAAACTAACTCTAAATCGCAGCCGTCTCTCGTCGACTCTAGTCCGATTAAGAAGGTAGTATAATAGTAGAGGAAGGGACGCTATCTAATTATAAATACCTTAAGTAGTCGAGCTAGTATACGAGATAGGATACTACTTCTAGCTAACCTTACTAAGCTACTAGAGGATTCTAAGAACTAGGTCGAAACTAATAGTATATAGATATAGTAGCGAGAGTATACCTAGTCGTTCGAGAGCTTTTACTACTATTATTAGTAGCTCGAAGAGGCGAGGTATTACGATAAGTATAGTAGAATATCTTCGAACCTTATAAAATAGAACTCGAATATATAAACGTTATAAGCTTAGAGATTTTTTGTTAAAGGTATAGACTAAGAAACGTACGCCCTAAGAGTTATTTATAGGGGATATAATAGAGTTATTAAATACCTAGGACTAAGTAATAGAATAAAAGCTCTATAAAAGCACCTCGATTTAGTAGGCTACGAAGATACCTCCTAGGAGTATAGAGTTACTAAAGAAGTTATTAAGGCTACTAAAGATTAATCTATAAGTTTAGTATTTATTATTACGAAAATAAGGTGCCGACTACGCTTGCCGACTACGCTTCCCGACTACGCTTACTAACTATACTTCCCGACTACGCTCGCTAACTATACTTTATAGAGATATATAACGTAGATATACTAATAGTCCTTATTTATAAGAATAGCTTAAGAAAAGTTTTACTAGAACTAAGTACCTAGACTAGTTAAAGTTTCTAGAGTTATATAGGCTTATAGTTTCCTAGCTTAGATTACCCTTAAACTTCTTTAAAAGTCCCGTAGTTTAGCGTACCTATAAATATCTATTAGAGGAGACTAGATCTATCGACTTTAAGAGCGCCGCTATAATTAAGTTATATATCTAGGACGTAGTTAATTACTCCGAGGACAATCTAAAACGTTAGCTATCTAGAACCTTCTAAGTAGCTATCGCCCTCGATAGTTAGTATACTAGGATGCTCTAAGTATTATTCCTTACGATATAAGGCTACTAGATCGATAGCGAGTAGGCCTAGTATAAGGCTATACTAGCCTTTCTATATATTTCGAGCCGTTATATAGGCGAAGTCCTAACGGATCTACTATTCGACGTACTTACCCGTTTCGAAATCTCTAATAGGCTTATAGCGCTAATAGCGGACAATACTTCTAATAATAATATACTATATACTACTATATACGTTTCCTTCCTATATATATACCTTCTAACTAATAAGTTCTAGCGTCGAGGCTATCGATATTTACTCCTATAAGCGTATATATATAGCGAAGCTATTAGTCTTAATTAAATAACTTCCTCTCTAAGGAATAAATAGAGATATAGAAGAGATATTAAATACTAAAGACTACGAGTTCTCCCGTCCGGAACGGTTCCCGTACTTTATATATATAATCTAGCTCTTCTTAAAGAAGTTCTTTACTACTTTTAAGATCGAGCTAAGGAACGAAGAATAGGAACGATAAGACGAGGAGATAGATACGAACGCCTTACGTCGGCTTAAAGTAGGAAGTCTAGCTACGGTTCTAATAAAGGTACTATATATTCTCCCTCTAAAGTATACGTAGTTAGTAAACGTAGTTAGTAGAAGCTATACTAATAACCGCTCCTTATAAAGTTCTATAAACTTATAGTTAAGGTAAACTCTAGTACTTAACGCTTCGAGAGTTTTATAATACTATAGCGAAAGAGGATCGTAGATCTATATTTATACTCGAAACGGTATAAATAGTAGAAGAAGACGCCTAATAGAGTTTTACGCTTAATATAAGATATAAAGACCTGTTAGAGCTTAACTACGATTATACTAATACGTAGTTCTTAACTACGAGATATTATCGACGAGTATATTAAGAACGAGGGTTAGCTCGAACTTAAGCTAACCGCTATAAAATAGAAGAGGGTTAAATATATTATTAACCTTACTACTTCTTTTGCTAAGGCTACGATACGGATTAGTATAATAAAGGGGCTAATAATATACCTCGTTCTTAGCTACTATAATACCTTGTTCGATATCTTAGATATTATAAATAAGAAACTTAAATATAAAATATAATTCTAGTAAAAGGAGATTTATTCTATCCTATAAGCTATATAGATAAAGCTTAAGAAGTATTATACTACTACCTAAGAGCGATTTAGCGATATATATAGCATTGCGATTCTTCTTAATCTAGTAATAAAACGGACGTTCTAGGACCGCGAGGCCTTCTTTAGCGAGAGGCTCGATTCCTCCTTCGAGAATTACTACTAGTTAAAATTCTAAGTCGAATACGCGCGATATAAGCCTCTCGTAGCTACGTTCTAGTCTAGGCCGAAAAAGGCCTTATACTGCTCTACGATATTATTCGCAATAGGTCTCTATAGTAGATTAGATAGTAATAACTCCGACTCTAATTAAAGAGTATCTAAACGGCCGTAGTAGACCGTATAGCCTTTAGCTAATTTAGACGAGGTATCTCGTTATCGCTACGCTAGATTTAAGGACTCGGCTATTTATTCTATAGAGTATCTGCTCCGGTTATAGAAGATAATCGTATTAGAATATCTAGGTTACGCGCTAATAGCCCGAGATATCCTCTCTATCCTAGTAGCTAGAACTAGTTATAAGCGCGACTTTAGTATAGCGCGTTATTAGAGCCGATATAATCGGTCCTACGATCCCTTAACGTTTAGTAATATTATATACTATCGTTCCCGAGAGCGTAACGCGTAGTAATAGGCTCGGGATTCGCTTATAAAGGAGGCGCTACTAATATTAACTACGTTCGAGCCTTCGAATAATATAGTAAATTAGTAGTAGGAGTAGCTCGAGGTAGATTAGGAGATATTAGTAACTACTATATAGAGTAACTTCGACTCGATTAGCGATAACGAGGAGGATATAGTACTAATATATCTTCGCTATAGTACTTAGTAAAGGAAGTATTTGCTTTTGCGTTATACTCGTAGAGTAGAATAGACTTCGTAGTCGATATTATAAATAGTATTTAATTCCGATATCTTATAGTTAGCAAGTATAGTTAGTAAGTATAGTCGGCATCCTTATTTTTCTCCGTAACTATAGTTACTAGTTTAACTAGCGCTTCTAATATACTATAACGCTTAGTTCTATATATACGTATATTTAGTATTAGAGTAATTCTATTATCCTCGCGGCGACTTAGTCTTATTCTCTAGTATTAGACCTATCTTTCTAAACTTAGGTCCTTATAAAGACCTATATAGGAACTAGTAGTATTTAGACCCGACCTATCGATTTCGTATTAGGTCGAGGACTCTATTAATTTAGGTCTTAGGTCGGTTCCCTTAGGAACTAACCTAGACCCGGAACCGACCTAAAGTCGGGGACCTATTCTAACCTCTAGTTAGTATTAAGAGGTCTAATACTAAGAGTAGGAAGCCTAGAAGCAAATACGAGAGCCTAATTATTTTTATTTTTTAGAAGAGTACGAGGGACCGCCTCTTTTTATACTCTTCTCCCTATCTTTAAAGCTATAAGTATATTCGTAAGACTTGCCGTCGCGATCGATTAGAAGGTTAGGAAAGTATATAAGTTACTAGAAGGTAGTAGTACGTCTCCTAGGTTCCTCTAATAAGAGTAGGAAGCTCCCTAGTTCTTAGAAGAATACTCTACTACCCGTCGTACGTCTAGAAGTTAAAGAAGTTCGTTTAGAAGCTAATAAACGCTAGTAGGCTCGTGTCGAGTATATATATAGGCCCTTATACCTATATCGTAGGACACCTTACTAGAACGCTACTTCTAGAAGCTACTACTTAGTATAGTATACCTTTAGAAGTAGAAAAAAGTCGTTAGAAGCTAAAGGGTCTAGTTTCGATCCCGAGGTTTCTAATTATATCTAGGGGATCTAGCGCTATCGCCTAGTCGTCTAGAAAGTATTAGAAGCCTCGGAGTTAGACGGAAGAAAGCTATATAAGTAAGATTCTTATTTTCCTTTCTTAAGATACTATATTCGGTACTCGAGAGGGGCTATATCGTCGTAGCTATAAAGTAAAGCTAGTCTAACCGAGTCTAGAAAAGCAATCTAGTAGTCTTAGATAGTAGCGATATTAAACGCTCTCTGCTCTATAGTCTAAATAAGTTTAGAAAGGCAATCCGTCGATTCTAGATAGTAGCGATATTAAACGCTCTCTGCCCTACTATTTAGAATTAAGTCTCTAGAGGTAATCGGCTAAGAGTAGAGAGTAGCGAGGTTAAACGCTCTCTACCCTACGTCTCTTAGCTCTTTCTAAAAGAAAAAGCTATTAGAAAAAGTTTATATCTATATAAAGTCGTACGATTTTCTACTTAGGTATAGCTTCTAGAATTAGATAGTAGCGAGCTATTACGCTCGTTAGAGTCTTTCGTATACCTACTATAGAGCTCGAGAGAAGCCTAGCTTCTCTATAGTTTTCCGAGGTCGTCGTCGTTTAAAAAGTAGGTCTATAATAGTTAGAAATAAATGTCGTTCTTCTAGAAGATCCTTTAAAGTAAAGTAGGCGTTTACGTTAGTCGGGCCCTACCTTTAGCTCTAAAAATATAGACCTAAACCTATATATACCGAAATCGGTAGCTTATTATACGTATACTAGTTCTAGTAAGAGTAGCGATATTATACGATATCCGCCCTTATATTATATCGTCTCTCCGATACTAGAGAGGCCTAAAAGACCTATAGACGATGCCGAGATCTTATCCTATATCTAGAAGATATTAATTTCTAACCTAATAGTAAGGTAAACCTCTCGATACGTTACTTTTTAATATTAGGCCTTATATACTCGACTTTCTAATTCGTTCTAATCTTAAAGTTATAAGGTTCGAGTAGTAGATAGTTAAGATAGAGGCTAAAAGGTATAGGTATCCTATTATTATAAGTAAGAGGAGGAATCGTTATACTAAAGGTCTTTAATAATATAATAAGTAGTAGATAGAAAGGTAAATCGCTTTCCGAAAGTATCTAATCGTAGAAGAAAAGTTATAAAGAGTATAGATAAAGTAGTAAGGTATCTAATCTCCTCGAGTCGCCCGAAGGCTCGTCGTTAATATCTTTCTACCTTCCTACTTATTCGATATTCTTTTTCTTTCTTTATTTTATATTCTAAGTACTCTTAGCTTTTTAGAACCCCTATTAGAACCGTAGTAGGCTACTAGCTAATAATATATAATATAAGAATAATAGACGTCTTATAATAGCTTACCTATACTTAGAATAGAATTAATATCGAGCTTAGATAGGATATTAGAGCTCTATTATCGATAATAATAGTAAAGGGCTTTATACTACTACTTCGTAAATAGTAGTATATATAGTCCGAACTATTAAAGAGATAGAATAGACGAACCTAGGCAGCTAAACCTACTAATAATAGCGGTAGTAGTAGCTACCGCTAGCTATATAAGTCTAGTAAGTATCGTAAATAGTAGTAGTACGACTAATAATAGAAGAATCTACGAGACTCGCGATACTTTACGAAGGTAGATAGTAGTAGCAAGCCGAATTACTCTAACTACTAGTAGCCTTAAAAGGACTACTCGAAGGACTTTAACTAACGAGAGTTTATAAAGCTATACGATCGCGACCGAGACTAGCGTAAAGGTTATAATAAGGATAGAAATAGACGATAATCTAAGCTCTTAAAACCTTTCGCGTATAAGGTAGACGTATATTAGGTTAAGGACGAATCTAATAATCGTAATAGTAATATAAATAATAAGAAGGATACTTATAATATCGACGACGACTCTAAATATAAGAGTACTAACGAGGAGGTAGATATAGATCTTAATTACTTAGTAGTAACGAAGTAGAGCCCGACCTGCTCTATATATAAGTAGTAGTTCGATTCTAATAACTAGCTTTATCGTTACCTTAGAAAATAGTATTTAAAATTATAAAGGCTACTCGACCTATTAAGCTAAGAGATCTATCGTTAACTAATATAAGGGATCTATCGTTTTCTAAATACGCTATCGTATAGGCACGACTTACTAAGTATAAAGACCGACTAATAGTTTACCTTAATAGTAGAAACCTAATCTTTCTAGCTAATCGATAACTCTTATAGTAATAGCTAGTTACTTTAGTACTAGTTAAGGCTAACCGCGCGATTAAAGTACGCAGGGTAGGTAATAAGGTTATACGGCTAACCGAATAAATAATACTTACCTTATATTTTAATAACTACTATCGGATAATAGCGCTAGCCTATATTATAAATAAGCTAGTAGTAGGCATTTTACTAGGTATAGATATTCTATAACGATATAAGATTACTCTATATTTCCGTACTAACTATATACTTTAGCCTAATAGTAGCTTTATACTAATAAATACGACTACTCGTATTCGACGACTAAAGCTAGTATCCTTTATAGTAGATATAGACGAAGGCTAAGAGCGTAAAGGCCTCTACGGAGCTACGCTCTATAGTAACTAGCCGACTATATAAATAAGAGCGAATATCGTAGACTACCGAGCCGACCTCGTTTAGGTTTCTAATCTTCGTAGTCTAGAAGAAGATAGTAATAGGTCGCAAAGGACGAGTAGTAGTAGATATCTACGGATTAAACCGAATTATTTATTATAGTAACCGACGCCTACTCGATACCTTTATAAAGCGACGTACTATTAGCTATATAGGGCTACGACTATATCTTAACGATCGATATAAGAGCCTTCTTCTACTAGTAGCTCGTATATTCGAACGATAGATATAAACTAGCTATAGTATCTTATAAGGGATAAGAACTATATAATATCGCCGTAATAGGGTATAAAAATATACTACCCTACGTTTAGCGATAGATTAATAAGATCTTAAGAACCGAAGGCGCTTATAGGTTCGCGAAAGTATTTATTAACGATATTATTATCTATAGTAATACTTTTAAGGAATACCTCGAGTATCTAGAACGACTATTCGATGCTTTATCTAAGTATAACCTAACTATAGTAGCTAATAAAGCTTTTATTAGCTATCTATCTATTAAGCTACTAGAATAGAGAGTCGATACTTTAGGTTTAATAACCGATAATAAGAAGCTAGTAGCTATTAAAAAACTTAAGTTCCTACGTATAGTTAAGGATATAGAATACTATCTTAGACTAATAGGATAGCTACGATCCTATATTATATACTACGCCTAACTAGCTAAGCTTTTATAAAAGATTAAGACCGATAAACTACGGAAGGCACCTACTAGTAAGTATATACGAGCTTATTATATATCTACTATAGAAGTCGAACTAATAGACGAACGACTAGTAGCTTTCTAGGCTATATAAGAGGCGTTCGCTAAACTATCTCTTCTATACTATTTTAATAGACGACGACTACTCTACGTCTATATTAATATATCTAAGAAGAGAGGATTCGGAGTAATAACCGCCTATATCGAGGGCGATATAATCTCTAAAACCCTACCTCGAACTAAGATATAACTAATTTTATTCCTATCTAAAACGCTATCTTAGGTAGAACGAAGATACTAGCCGATAGAACTAGAAGTAGTATATTTAGTATAGACTATTAAGCGTATCCGATAGATAATTAAAGCTTGCGAGTTAATAGTAATCGTTCTAACTAACTACGTAGCGATAGTTAGAATTATAAGCTAGATAGCGCTAACTTCTTTATCGGTAGATAAGCTTAATAATCGACTAATACGCTCGTCTTAATATCTATTATAGTTTAGTAATCTAAAGATCGTATATAAGCCTAGTAAAGAATATATAGTACTAGATGCCTTATTATAGCTAGAGTCGTATAATAAGGAACTAATCGAGGATACTTTTAAGGACCTAGTCGTTAACTAGGTAACTACTATATAGATAGACGACGCCTTTAAGAAATAGCTAATTACGGCGTACGACTACGATAAATATTTAAGTAGGATTAAAGCTATACTATAAACGGCTAAACTAGGAACTACGAGTTTCTTAACCGACGAAGAAGGTTTAGTTTAGATAGACTATAAGGAACACGATAGACGACTATATATCCTAAAGGTAATAAAAGAAGATATATTCGAAAGTACGTACGACGATTAATTCTCTATTAGCTACTACTAACTATATACTTAAATCTCTTCGTAATACTATATCTATAAGCTTACTAAGCGACTAAAGCTATATCTATAATACTATTAAGAGTATTAAGCTCTTTAAACTCTTCGATACTAACTATATAGCTAACTCTAACTACTAGGAAGTCTACCGGTACCCTATTATACGATTACGATTAACTTTATCGTAAAACTACTAATACTAGTAGGAGGAGACTATAACGCTATACTAATAGTAACCGATAAGCTATCTAAGAAGATTCTATTAATAATAGGCCGTAAGAACTATTCGGTAGAATCGTAGGTATACTAACTACTAGACGCGTTACTCTATAGTAACTAGGGACTACTAACCGTAATAATCTTAGATTAGGACCTAAAGTTTATAGCTAAGTTATAGAAAACGATATTTAGCCGATTTAAGGTTAAGCTCTTAATATTAATAGCGTACTATTTATAGACTAATAGTTAATCCGAACGGACTAACTAGACCGTTAAGATTATACTACGATACTATCTAGTATAGAACTCCGATAGAGAGGTAGAGATAGAATACGTGCTCCTATAGATCTAGATAGTTATAAATAACTTAGTTAATACTAGTATAAGTAAGTCGCCTAACGAGGTAGTACTAGGTTTTAATCCCTAAGAACTAGCCGACTTAGTAGGACGGCGACGATAGACTAAAGGAAATAAGGCGGCTAAGCTAAGAGAAATTAACCGACGAGAAGTAAGAGACGCTATCGCTTATACTAAAATTCTAATAAAGGAACGCTACGACGCGTAATATATCTTATAGAGATCGATAGTAGGAGACTATATCTTCTTATAGCTAAAGAACTATAATATTCTAGAGGTAAAGAACCGTAAGCTAATACTACCGAGAGTAGGCCTATTCTATATCGAGAAGGTAACTAATAGCGAATTAGTATATAAGATTAACCTACTTAGGAACTAGAGAATTTACCTAGTAGTATCTATTATAGAGCTAGAACCTTACTCGGCTACTAAAGATCTATATCGACGACCGACTCGTAAACTACTACGTATTCGGGTCGATAAGAATAACGGTCTACTAAGGGTAAAGGCTTTATAATAACGGAGAATATATAAGGTTAGCCGCTACTAACGAGAGGTAATCGAATACCTAGTTAGATAGGATAACGCTAGACTAGAAGACGATAAATAAGTAGCTAGTAATAACGTACTACTAGAGTTAAAGAGGTTCTTCGATCGACGCTACTCTTTCTAAAATAGTCGACGGACTATTATAGTATATAGCCTATCGATAATAGTAATAGAAGTATAAGGAAGTAACGTTAGAGGTAAGTCTAAAACCGAAAGTAAGCGAAAGTAAGAAGTAGCGAGCTCGCGACCTCTACTCGTAACCTATATATAACTTATTTTATAAGCTCGTACTACTACTATCTATAACTACTAAATAGCTTGCGCTCGATAACTAGTAATAATAATCCGTAGTAACTACCTCGATATAACTACTAATATAACTAATTAGTAGAATATTACTAGCGAGGTACTACTAGCTTCGCTAATAGAATTAGCGACCGAATAGTAGGTTAAGACTAAGCTAATAGAAGAAGATAATAACTTCTACCCTACGCTACTAGTAAAGAAGACTACGAGCGTATAGCTAATAGACGAGGACGATAACCTAGATTACTTTATTCCTTTAAAGAAGGCGACGATACCTACTATAACGAAGCGTAAGAGCGTCGATAACGAGACTAAGGATAATACTTTAGGCGACGACTAGAATAACGAGGAAGGTAATATCGGACTAGCTTTAAAGAAGACTAAGAAGGTATAAACTAAAGAGTAGGCCGATAGCGCTAAGGTAACGCGCGTTTTCTACGAACTACTTACTATTAAGATATATAACTATTTTCTTCTTAATCCTAATAACTCTTAGTATAACTAGGTAAAGTTAGTAGAATAGACGACTACGTAGAACTCTAATAATAAGAGAAAGAAGCCTACGACGACTATATAAAGTAAAGGAGAAAAGGAAACGGACTCGATTATATATCTACTAATCGTCGAGTACCTCGACTAAATAGTAGTATAGGCCGACCGCTACCCTAGGTATCCTAATACTATAAATACTATAGTAAACGAGTAGTATAGTACCTATAACGACCTAGCGAGTATCCGTAATAACGCTATAAAGTTTAGTTATTATTTCTACTACTACTTACGATAGGAGGCGGGCATCGACAAGTCCTAGAACTATAAGAAGACGATCTAGGCGTTAAATAGTAACTTAGATAAGTAGTAGGAACTAGCTAGCAATCGAGAAGCTAAGCTATAGAAGCTAGCCGACGACTAGAAGTCTAAGAACGACCGACTAAAGGCTGCCTATACTATCGTTAAGTAACGACTAAACTTAAAGCGCGTGCCCGAGTAATACCTAGCTACTACCTTAATAATAACGACGCGTCTCGATAACGATAACTACTACGACTTAGTAACGTAAATAGTAATAGCTAACTAAGACTAGGCTAACCGCGTAAAATAGCTAAAGAAAACCGCTCTTAAGAAGGAGGTAGTAGCAGCTCGTCGCTACTAGGACTTAGCTAACTATAAGGCTTAGGCCGTAGCTAAGTAGAAGGAATAAATAAGATAGAACGGGTTCTTAGAAGCCGAAATTAACGACTAGTTATAAGACCGACATGCGATATAGTAATATCTTACGACAGAGGGCATAGGTAGACTTTCTTTAGTTTTAAATAGCATAAGGACATACTGGGATCTTTCTTTTAAGCCGGCAACCTAATAAGGAAGTCACAGGCGACATAAGCTTGGCAGGACAGATATACCTTCCTCTCTAAGTGGTAGATAGCAAACGAACACAATACACATGAGGATACCAACACAAGGTTCTACCATCAGCTTGCCAACTTTCCTGAGGAATGACTTCTGTCATATTCGAGAGCGTTGGGCCGGGGATATATTCGAGCAGGATTCCAGAGATGCTCGAAAGATGCTTAGCCTGCTCGCAAGACTCCTCCAACTCTCCCGAATCCAGAGACAGAGAGACTGTAGAATACAGCCTTGGAACCTGCTTTCCCTGAAGCGCTCTCAAGATCTCGTACGCTTTCGTTTCAGTAGAGAATAATTCAGAACACATGTTGTGGAGATAGGCTTCGTTTTCTGCTGCAGACCAGCCTTCATCGGGTTCTTCGAAGTCGATATCGTCGTCGCATAGTTTTCGAATGAATTCGGCTGCTTCTCCATTTTTGACTGTGTCGATGTATGCTTGTTCTATGGCTTGGCTCCAGGGTTCTATTCTCTCGTCTTTACGGAGCTGGGTCGCAAAGCGGCGGTCGTAGAGTTTGAGGATTGCTGTGATGGGGTTGACGGGTGGGTTTGTGAGGTCAAGGTCGCTGGCATTGATCTCGACTGTAGCTACGCAGGATAATGTGAACGGCTCGTGCAGGTGGATGATCTTGGCTTGGATGGTGCGAGGCACGTTATCGGGTGTTTTGCTGCGCAAAGTGATGATGGTTCCGACGGTATGCAGACTTCTTTTGGTTCGAGGTCAGGAAGCGATTTTTTTTGCAACTGCGTCTTGCTTACTGGTACCCGGATGTAACCATTTTGAGGAGGTTATAGGCGAGTGCACGATGGCAGCAGTGGATGGCAACTGAGTCTGCGAGACAGTTCAGCCAATGTAGCAGGATTCGCCAGAACTACCACGTATCTCGACAGAAGACATGCGAGCGGCCACTCAGCATGGCTTGCATTTGCATGCTCGGGAACAAGCGCAAGCACGAAGAAAGCCAATCATTTGGGAAGCAGTAACCCGGGTTTCACTTATTATAGCCACACGTGCCTCACACAAGCAAAACATCATACCTCAAACATCGCTGCTCAGGAGCAAGACTTACCAGGTGTTCGAACAGTGGGCGTCATAAAGATTCAGTCAATCTATGCACATTGTTCATGTCATCCAAATTTTGATGCTCGATTTCCATATCCACCATGCTTTGAACTAAACATAACCCTTCATAACCGCCGCTTCAGCATTCAGGATGGAGCTACCTGCCGCACCAATAACAGTGTTATGCGACAGAGCCACAAACTTGATATCGAATATGCCACTATCATCCTCCCGCACTCTTCCTACAGAAACAGCGTATCCTCGATCCAACTCGCGATCCAATCGTGGCTGAGGACGGTCGGGCTGGTCATCATCAAACAAAGCAATGGCGTTCGACGGCGCAGAAGGACATCCCAATTTTTGTGCGTCGGACACATATTCTCTCAGAGCAGCTTTGACGTCTTTCACGCTCGGTGGGGGCTGCTTCGCAAACTTCAGCGAGACGCAGGCCATGTGTCCGTCCAGAACCGGGACGCGATTGCACGCCGCGGATATACGAAGCTCGCTTTGTTCCACAAACTCGGTGTTGCCCTCGTTGATACCACCTAGAATCTTTCTCGCCTCTGTTTCCAATTTGTCTTCTTCACCGCTGATGTAGGGCACGACGTTGTCGATGATGTCCATGCTGCTGACGCCTGGATATCCTGCGCCAGACACAGCTTGCATTGTCACAACGGAGACGGTGTTAATTTCGCCAAAGCGAGCTTGGAGGGCAGCGAATGGGATGACGATACCGATGACAGCGCAGTTGGAGTTGCAGACCAAGAAGCCCTTTTCGAGGGAGAAGTGCTGGCGTTGGTGGGGAATGAGATCGAGGTGTGGAAGGTTTACGGTAGGCACCACCAGGGGAACGAGCGGGTTGCGGCGGTAGTTTTTGGCGTTGGAGAAGGTTGGGATATTGGCCTTGAGAAAAGCCATTTCTGAAGACGGTTGTTAGTACGCGGCGGAATATGGTAGATATGATGAGCCTGGTGTACCTGTATCCTCTGCGACATCGCTGTCGAGCCCGGAAAAGACGATGTCGACCTCATCTTTGAACTCCTCAGGCGTGCAGTTCTTCACGACCAGCTCGCCCAACCGCTTGGACATGGGCGTGGCCTGCTTCCACTTGACGGCATCTTTGTACTGCTTTCCTGCCGATCGCGGTGAGGCCCCAACGGCGGTGAGCTTGAAGTGAGGGTGAAGGGCGAGGAGGAGGATGAATCGCTGTCCTACGCTACCCGTTGCGCCCAAGACACCTGCGCGATGCAGCTCCCATCAGTTTCGCGGCGGCGATATTGTGTGGTGGAGGGGGACTCACTGACCACAGCGTTTGGCTGGAAATTTGGATCCGTCGGTGGCCATTCTGACTTCCAGGGCGTATCCTTGTGAGTGAATAACGTGTTTGGCTGTTTCCATCGAAGGGAAAGATGTCGGAGAGGTGCAATTATAGCCTTGACTCGATGGCAAGCCAGGGAAAATGTCGGGAAAGATGGAGAAAGCTTGTCTGTGTGACGCAGGCCGATCCCGCTGTCGGACCGCTGTTCAAATTCCAATCAATATTCAGTTGTCTGTTGAAGCAGCCATAACCACAGCTCAGATTCCAACTTCACGCTCTCTTCCTCCAACTTTCGCAGGACACAGACCTACATTCCGTGGGTGAGGACTGACGGAACAGCAATACTGCCAAAAGATGCCTCTACCGCACTGCACTGAATTTGCAACGTTGCAATTGTCAGCTCTCACCCAAAGACCCTTGACCCGACCTGCCCTTACAAGGCCTGAGATCTATGTCACTCTACCAAGACACAATGATACCTCTAATTGGCAACGATGGTCCATCTTCAGCCGCTGCGACATATCGAGCCCTCACCAAAGACTGCTGATCACCCTTTTCTCACTTTAACTTCCTCAACCTTGGCCACCTTGACACCTAACAGCACAGGATGCTGGTGGTCAAGTCCTGGCACGACCACGACCGATTTATCCTGATCTGGAAACGTGTGATCCAATCTCACCCCCGCAGCTGGTACTTGAAAGCCCAGGAAACTGACACTGCCTCCAACATCGGCGACTTTCCTGGTCATGTCCAACATTTGGTCTCTTGTCCTTTGCGAGACTGCAATCCGGATCTGCACATTATAACCAATCAGGAGGTGCGAGACCCGGCCTACAGCTTCAAAGCTTTTGTAAGTCTTGCTCTCGACATGTGGATACGTTGCTTCCAATCTTTCCACCGCCCTGTGATCATGTCTGGTCAGCTCTGATATTCCAGGCGGGAACTTCGTTTGGGATTGCAAACTCACCATGGGCCTGGCCGCACTTCGAAACCAGCGATACCAGTGGCATTTATCTTGACTGCTAGCTGATCGCCTGCCTGTGCAGCAGAGATCGTTACCTTGTGTCCTCCACTGCGTTGCGGGGCGCGAGCTACGAAGAGACTCCATTCGTTGCTGGCTCCATGGGATCCGTCGTTGATTCCCACGTCCGGCCACTTGGACGAATTGATGGCGTTCAAATCATAAGCGATCGATGGACCAACATGATCGGGTGACTCGGCTTGTTTCGTCCACTTCTGAACCTGCTCTGCGAATGTGGACGAGATCGAGTATGCTGGTCGATAAAATTTGGCTGCATTTTCTGCAAAGCTGGCCGTGGTCCTCAAGTCTGTTGGCAGGGTGCTAGTTGGCATGTTCAGTTTTTCATACTGAGTAGCCACGTCGAGTGCTTTCTGCACGTTTGCCATATGTTTATTCAGTAGATCGGCGCCAGGACCTTCAACTTGGCTTGAGAAAGACGCTAAAGTGGAACTCGCAGCCTGGAACTCGCTGTATAGGGAGTGCAACTGCGGATAGTTTTGCGGCACCCCTAGATTCGTTCGTCAATCCAAATGCGACGCGATGGTTCGGAGGGGATCCTGCGGATCACTTACACTGCTTGAAGGCCATGGAACCTTCGTCTTCATCACTCAAGTAAGCCTCTTGTGCGCGTTCTTCCACTTGCGTCTTTGTAGCAATAAGCTTCTCCAGTCTCGTCTGCGCCTGTTCAAGTCGCATTACCGCGCCTCTGTCCGGATTACGATTCAATCGGACACTGGCAATGTATCTGCCAATTCTTAGGTCTAGCGCGCTTTATTGAATGCTGCTTGAGCGCAAGACCTACCGCTGTGTCCTTTGCGAGTCACTCTCCACACAAACTCCCAGGATTCCAGAGCTCAGCAAAGGCATTCCATCTGCACAGTCATACACTGCCTTGTTGGTAAATTCTGCAGGAATGTCTGATCCACATGGAATAACAAGTCGGCCAACTGGTGCAGCGTAGAAGGCATGTTGCTTGACATCCAAATCATTGAAGAACGCAGACTTCAGTTGATTGGCTTGTGCCTTCCATAGACCTGCGTCAACTGGATCCAGCTTTTCGGAGTCGGATAGATGCGCTGGCATGGTGATGGGCGGATGGACAGTTGGGAAGAAGGTCTGAATATGAGGACAAGGAGTAGATCGAAGCCCAGTGGGGGCAGAGATGGCTTTATGTACCACGTTGGGAAGCTTTCTCTACCTGGCCACGGATCGTCTGATACTTTTGGCATTGGTGGCGTTAGCTGGATGGTCGCTTTCTGCCACGATCGTGTTCTGTACCATAGAAGGCATATGGCGTATTCCAGTTTCTTTACCACGTGGCTGGCCCCTCGGTAGTGGCGTTTTTGGTCTGCATGAGGCGTTCGGAGCCTCCGAGCTTCAGCAGAGCAGCTTGTGACATCTCAGATCAAGGTGCATTCTGTGCGGTGGATTCTGTGCGGTGGATTCTGTCCGGTGGAATCTCTGCTCTCTAGTATATAAACGTTGACTCAAGACGTCTAACTTGTAGGACATTTCGTTGCATAACCCCAAATAAGTTGCGCGGCTAAAATAATGAATTTGGTCCAATGCCCAAATTCAGACTCCCAATGTCGCCCACTGCTGTCTTCATCGACTCCAAGCGCGGTGGAATGGTCGTTTGAAATACTGATGCCATATATATAGTACAGCGCGAACCGAAGAACCGATCTTCTATGTACGTCCTCTGCAAAACTCGCTGCCCTGCTTTTTCTGACATTTGCGGTCGAGTACTATGACAATGCAACGTTTCCAAGGTGAGATACTGCATGGAAGTCGCGAATAAGCAGTCGCTATTGGTTTCTGAGCCTGCGACCGTGACGGAGTAGACGAATGAGCCGGCGAGGCGCTCGTGGGGCGGCAAAACGCGCAGGACCAGTTGATGCATCTGACTCACATCTCCGTTGAAGAGCTCCTTGCCTTCAGGTGAGACGTGTGCAGTGGGCTTGGCCGGGGACGGAGCTGGCTTGCCCTAATCAATTGGAAATTCGTCGCGGCAGAAGCTTTCTGAATATCTGAGGTCGAATGTATGCCACTGGCCGGTCCACATCGATCGCCGCCAATGGATCTTTGGTAATGAGGTCGTTCTCGGCCATGATGTGCACCATCAAAGAGCGACAGGTT
The DNA here is from genome assembly GCA_022702355.1 of Cercospora zeina. Classification (NCBI taxonomy): domain Eukaryota; kingdom Fungi; phylum Ascomycota; class Dothideomycetes; order Mycosphaerellales; family Mycosphaerellaceae; genus Cercospora; species Cercospora zeina. The sequence goes on from JAKLWX010000005.1 coordinate 5,311,727, forward strand.
TGCAGCGCGATGTCCAGGTCTCCAGAGGTGGGCTCGAATGGCTTTAGTGACTTGCCATCTGAACCGCCCATTCTCGGCGACGTGATATTCTCCAGAAGCTTATCTGCCTTTACAAGTTCCACCTTGCCAGCCTCCAGGTCCTCAAACATGTTGTGAATATCCTTCAGATCGATTCGTAACCCAGGTAAGCGTCGAGCAGCTCAGATACGTACAGGTTAGCGACTTTGTAGTCGAGTGGCCGCAGATCGGGCTTGTCACTCAGCCATTACATATATCCACGAAGGGCCGAGTATCTTGTCAGAGTTGCATGCGTTCGCTGTGGGCATTCTGCCACCAGATCGGGAAATTTCACGGCGATGTCCTGCAACGTATCGATCTGCATATCCGAGGTCAGTCGTCCGGGAGTGGCACGGAGAGCAGATGAGAGCAGATGAGAGGATCCTGACGTACAGTTTCTTTGTTCTCACCAACTCACACCGATGGTAATTTTGGACTTTTTATTGAGCTCTTCATTGGCCTTCTGAAAGTCTCCTTTAGCATCGACAGGGCCGACACCTATCTGGAGTGCGATATGAGCATTTGCGGCAATGTTTGTGACATTTCTTTTGGTCCAGCACACGAATGGAGATCATCGCTGTAAATGTGCCTCCTGAAAAGCGTTACGGGGTTAGCGAACATCAGGAAGTGAGAGACTGATCAACCAGGACTCTACTCACCCTCCTGAAAGCCCGAAATGAAGCAGTCGCCATAAGTGTCAGTGAACTGCTGCTTTGTGTAATTGTTGGCCTTCTTCTTGCGTACTGGCCAGCACATGAGTTGATCTTTGATATTCAATGTTCGATTTACAACATTGACCTGTGGGGCAGTGTCAAGTATCAGGCTTCTGCCGAAAAGCAGAATTACAACAAACACGATTGACTGAAGACCGTCTCCTCTATTGCGCAAGAGACAATTCACACGCCGAAAGGCTGGGTATACAGGTATCTATTCTCCTCCAGCTATGACCCCAGCGTCCGAGGCAGTGCCGCAGATCTCCGTTAAAAGCGAATATGGAGTACGTCGCACGGAACATCCTTCTGTTATCGATCATTGTTGCCGCCCACAGCCTTGTTCGACTTGAATACCTCCGTACAGATTCAAGACTTACATCGATTGGAAAGTTCATATTGCTGTTTTGGAGCGCTTCCGTGGTGAGGTAGGATCCGGAGCCGCCGCCAGAGATTTCTCCATATCGAATCGACAGACTCCCCGAGGTGTTCATCTGTTTGCTCACATCGCTAAGCTTGGACACATACTTCGAGCTGAAGGTGACAATTTGTGATGGATATCTGGCGTTCTCGGCTGCTACTGTAGTTGGGTGACTTTGGCGAAGTCGTAGGGATCCACGGCAAAACTCCAATTGCACGCTCTGGGCTGCAAGACGATCGCAAATACGAAGAGACCCGTCGGGCGAGACTACAAAAAAGAAAAAACTTAGCAGGCCTTAACAAGTCACACGGTGCAATTGAAACCTCACGCTCTGAACAAAAAGACCAGCCCCGCGGCCCCTACCTTCGAGACCCGGGAAACAGCAAGGAACTCGCGTGAATACGATGTAGATTACCGAAGTCAAGTCCAGAGAAGGCTAGGTCTAACCAGGGACGGATCTCTGTTGAGAGAACAGCAAGCATCTCTACGGAGTTCAGCGGACGGTGGCGTGGCCACAAACAGAACACGAGATATTGCAGAAGCATGTGGGAAGGGAAACGAGAACATCAGCAAACCTTTGACGGATGAAGACTAGCGCAACGATTCGATCTTCCTGACCAATGTGAGCCTTGGAGTGAAGATGTCAGTGATTTCATCAAATTCTCCCATGTCCCTTGGTGAGATCCGTCCGGGTCGGCCACGCCCAAGAAAGATTCCGTAGATCGGGAGACAAGGCACAGACACATAGTGACTTTTGAGCACGCGTCAGTCATGGCGCACGATTGAGAAGGTCTAGACGTGGTCCGACATTCTGTAGGCTCGCTCTCGTTGCGCTTACCCTCGTCGCATCTTTCTCCTCTGCCTTGTCGTCTCTTAGCTGCGGTCGGACATTGTTTCCCTTGCGTGTACGTTGACAGCAGCGATAACAGTCATACAAACATCTCGCCCAAGGCAAGATTCCAGTCATCCGCTCTGGACTGGAAGACGACTGCATGTATAAAGAGGCCCGCCCGCAGAGAGTAGATTGTCGCTTGCAAGCCCTAGCAAAGCTCTACGACGCCTATGGCCAATTCCAGTTTTCGGGCTTGCAGACCACTCCTGCGCCGCTTCTCTTCTTCAATATCTCGAGAGCAGGCGCCAGCAACGACGTCAAGATCTGTCCGCAATGCAAGCACTCACACATCTCGCAAGCATTAAATACGGCCAAGAACACGCACGCTTACAATGTGAACCATCGTGGTTAGGGCCGCCGATGACCGGGCTAGAACAGGGCCTCATCGCTGGAAAGAGTGCAAACAGCGGCATTTGCAGTGTGTAAAGATGCAGATAGGAAATTCCTTGAGAGGTGTGGCGGGTCGATCCTCAATGAGCCATAGAACGAGAGTCTTATTCCTTCAGGCTACTCCAGCCGAAGTTCACGTTTCGAAATACAAGCGGCATATGCAGTATATATTTTTCCAAGACCTAACGCTGAGGTACTGCCAATCGATGTAAGCCTTTCTCTGGAGAAATGGAAGCTTCTTAGTGTAGCACTCAAAACAGCCGACATCGTGGCGCGAGGAACTGTCCGAGAGGGGATTTCCTTAGGTCTGCTGTAGGTAATTAGTGAGTGTACCTCTTTCTCCAAGAACAAGACGCATGTCCCCTCCCTGGCATAACGAACAGCCACGGTAGTGCTGTACACATTTGTCCGAGACACCATTTCTGCCGACGATTTGTTCGTACCCACTGTTATCTTTCGTGAATGATTTCTTGGATCCAAACGCAAATTATCGTCTGCAATCTTCGCTACGGTCGGTCGTCGTTTTCCTTTCGTGCATAGGTCCTCTTCGCACTCATACCACACGAGAAATTTCCATCAGGTTATCATCGCTCCACAGCCTCGCGCTGTAGGAATGTGCGCATTGGTGAGATGTGTTCCATGGTGGTTGCAGAACTGTCTGTCACCGGCTCACACCGCCCCTCACGAAAGTGCAGAAGTTCTGTCGCCGGCAAGCGAAGACCCGACCAGATTCGTATAACCAGGCAATCCTGGTAATTATCGTTCTCCTCTCATCCATCTTGGCTACGTTTTACACGTCCTGCAGAACAAGTCCCTACCCGGCATCGGCAGTCTGGGAAGCACCAAGTCCACAATTTTGGGGAACCACAGTCCGCAGCTGGCCTGCGTAATTTTTACGGTACACCTAGTCCTGGACATCTGCCTTATCCAGGAGAACGTATTTATTGCCCAGCTTTTGTGGCTGTGCAAAAGTCTTCCCCAGTCCCAGCTTCTCCACCTTGCTAGGCCCCATGTCGCCAATACTCATTACTAATGCAGGCTACAGATTGAATACGAGTGCTTGATTGATGATTGCTGAGCGTTTCCGAATCGGCGGGAAGTGCTGATGATCGACCCGCCCGTTCACGGCATTGGCTTGGAGATGTCTTGGGTGCAACGTCGTGTCGATTCTCTTCGCATTTGGAAACTTTGCAATTATTCTCTTTTCGCCTGAGACTTGCGAGCGAACGTTGCATGCTGTCGATCATGTTGGACTCGCGCTGTTGTTAGACTACCTTGTGCCAAGACATTGCAATGTCTGTTTACTCGTCCGTGCGATGCACATGCCCACGTGGTGGGATCTGCACCATCATGCTGCGATCGACCGCCGAGGAGTATGCAAAAGGCAATCGCGACGGGACGCAAGTTGGTGATGAGGGCTCCGCGGCGGTGGGCATGCAACGTCACCGTTATAATCAGCGGTATACATACGCACTGTGCACAAGATGCACAGCTGATGAGAGATCCCTTCCAATCGAGAGTCCAGCTAATGCAAGCCGTCGCAGTCGCAAAGATGAGCATACACGCGATCTCCGGCCTCAATATTGCCTTCGTATGCTGTCCAGATTGTCAGCGTACATTGGAACATGCTTGACGACAGCATTCGTCTATTCCTTCCCATCACCAAAAACAGGCCTTGAAGTCGCCCCAGCAGCGACGCAGGGCTCTTCCAATCCATCATTCCGCGGAACAGAATCCAAGTGCGGCATATCGCCATTCTTATTGCTCCAGGTTGTTGTGCTTGGCAATAGCCTTCCAGGCACCTGCATCTGGAATGTCAGACCCTCGATGATGACCCACGGTCCACATGCTGTCCAGCTCTTCTCCCCCCCCCACTTCTTTGCTCTAGAAAAAGTTAATAATAGGAACCAACTCGGAAATATTTGTTCCCCCCCCCCCCACCCAGATCGGAATATCAATGAGGCTTTTCTTACCGTTCTACGTAACCAAAAGAAAAAAGAAAAAAAGATAGGACATCCGTGGGGCGGGTGCGGGACCCAAAGAGTTCATCGGGTTTCGTGCTCGCACGCTCGCATGTCTTGTGTCATGTGTCCTGGAAGAGAAACAACCCGACCGTTTGTTTTTGTTGTCGCGTGCACGCTCGTGCTGGGTAAGGTGAAGGAAGACACAAATTCCATTCTCTGACAGTCGATCCGTCGATCAATAGGGCTCCCGGTACATCTACAATCCACATACCACTAAATCATCGAAGAAGCGGGCATGCGATTCGAGGGTTTTAGCAAAGCAGAATGTAGAAGATGTTGTCGTAGACAGCCGATGAAGCCAACATCATACAACGTTTCAGAAGACACTAACTAGCATATCATCATATGTTTGAAAAAAAAAAAGTAGCAGGTTACGCCTGACCCAGACAAATGTCAGCCAGTGGCGCTGTCGTGAAAATCATCAATCATACACGCCCCCGTTTTGCCAAAACCAAACGCTGTGGTATATGCTCCATCTCTATCCCATGTTCTCCAACACCTTGCCCCAGCCAGAACTATTCCACACATCATGCATCCTCTTTCGAGTCGTTCTTTTCAAGATCGTATTTCGAATTGGCCTCCGTTGCATGGGAAGGTTGTCGTTTCTCCTGTGACTTTTCTTGGGGTTTCTCATCCATGTACCGGAAGTAGATGGCAAAGCCCATGGAAGTTGCGGACAAGAGCAAGCATATTCCCGACCACATTTGCACAGTAATGTATGTCGAGTATCGCGTAATCATATGGCCGGCGATCACTGGTCCAACAAGAGAGGGGATTGCGGCACACGTGTACATCATGCCGGTCCATTGTCCGAGCTTGGCTTGGGCTTCGGGGGTGTTCCCTAGAATGTAAGCAACGGAAGCTGGAGGGAGACCGATGACAGCGCCAGAGAAAGCTCCGAATGTGACGACGAAGACGAGAGCGGAGGGGAAGCCGGATGCCAACGACCAGAGAATGAGTGTCAGGAAGGAGGCCACAAGGGTCACGAAGCAGTGGACATTCAACGCTCCGAAGAGATCGCAAAAGTAGGAGGACGAGAGTCTTCCGATGGTAGAGCATGCATTCATGATGGCCAGCAGCCAGAAGGTCTCGATCTTTCCGTCGGGCGTCTTGGCAGGCAAATCGGCGTTCAGACCGACAGAGCCGGGCGACCTTCGATATCCAATTCCGTTGGAGAAAGCCCATTCTTCGAGGTTGAAGAAGATGGCGTAGAAGCCGAGAAAGAGGAAGGCGATTGAAGCCACAAACGAGGCGTATGACTTGTTGCGGAAGGCGTTGGAGTCGACGAAAACCTTCCATCGCATCCAGTCGTCTGGCTTGCGGATGATGTGCTTGGGGTTGGGGTTCGCGCATACCAATGCGAGGCAGGAGGTCAACAACACGACCAGTGAGACCCATCGCGCGGCGGCGTTGAAGCCTGCAGAATCGATCAAGAATTTCGTCATCATTGGGTAGACCAGGCCAGCAATGCTAGCTCCTGATGCCACAATGCCGATGGCGAATCCCTTCTTCTTCTTGAACCATGTCGCGACGACTGTGATGGAATTGTCAGTGGGAGAGCGTGGGCAATGTCGAGCGAACGCACCCTGAGAAGAGCTCACGAAGAAGCACGCCATTCCGAGACCCGAAATGAAGCCTTGCGTGAGCCAAGTCAGCGCAAGGTTGCCATGATCAACACCTCCGTCGCCATTGACGAAGGCCAAGGTGAAGGATCCCAGCGACACCAGTATGGTGCCGATGAGAATCAAGTGGCGAGTGTAGCCCGCGTCCAGGAAGCGACCAACGATTCCCGATAGTCCCAGCACCACGAAAGATTGAGTGCCACCGATGAGGTTGAACAAGAGCAGGTCCTCGCCCCTCATGAGGAAGTTCATGTAGAATGAGGCGTAAGTGCCGAAGGCATTCACAAGGCCTGGAGGGGGTCACGTCAGTGCATGAAGCGAGCCCGAGCGGTGCGCAGTGCTGACCCCATGAGTTGAACATCAAGCAGAAACCCGCGAGCAGACACACGTACGCCTTCCAGTCGGTCGGCCATGTGGGCTCGTCATTGTCGGCGAGATCGGCGGTGTTGTTCCGGCCGGCCATGGCAGCGAGGGAAGTGAAGGTGTCCCGTCGAATGGGCCCGCGAGGTGTTTCGATTTCTATCGTGCGGCCATTCGGGAGTCGTGCAGCGGAGTGGTGATGATGCGGGAGGTGCGATGTGCTTTGCTTGCGGGGCGGTGGGGCGGGGCAGGCATTGTCGTCGATGGACACCTGACGCGCGGGGCGAGCCTGCCATGCGGAGTGGGCGCGGACTCGGCTGTGGGAGCGCGACGCGCCGGGGGAAGGCGACGACGACGACTTCTTGGAGGAGCTTTGAGATTCGAAGGAGCCACGTCGCTGAGGGCTCGGGAGGCCTCGTGCACCAGACATGCTGAGCGAGGCGGATCGAGGGCGCGGGGACTAGCAGCGGGGAGCGACGGACAGGACGGACGCAGAGGTATTATAGACGCTCCGAGAGGCGCAAGCACATGGACCCGTGGACCGCCATGCAATGCTGTTGGTGGTGCTCGATCGCGCCGGGGCTCCACGATGGCCAGGATAGGATGCACCCCATCTCACCGCAGGCAAGCGCCAACTGATCACGCCGGTTGCACGGTCCTGGTCGCAGACGTCGACCATCCGCCGGCCGCCTGCGCAGCCGGGCGCCGGTGCGAGCATGTGCCTGCGGAGGCGGTGGGGCGCCAAGGCGTGAGGGAGACGCCTTCACCAGCAAACCACGCCGTGTCATCAGCAGCGCGCGACTTGTCAGTGACGCCAAAGATGACGATCTCCGCCGGGCCAAGCAGGTGCGTCCGGGAGGGATGCGTTGAGCGACCGATACGTCGTTCGCCAAGCGGCTGTTGCGTTGCTGCCATCGTGTTGCGCCGCGTCAGGCTTCTCCTATGCTCTCTTTCCGCGCTCTGGTGCTGGGTACTCCGTCTACGTGCAGGACAGTACCACTGTGGGCGAACGACGTCCGGGGCAGCCTCGGCCGCACATTCACCATCCTCCATCCTCGCCCTCCGACCGGTCCGCCCGGTTGCTGCTGCCCGAAGTCCGCATACAGTGCCCTACATGTACGACTGTGCTTCGGCCGCAGTGGTGAAGGGTGGTGATGACGAGACGACGAAGCGTTGAGAGGTGTGAAAGAAGCTCCAACGCCCTGGAAATGATCTGCGGCTAGCGAGGAGCTTGGCGGCTTGGCAGGTGCACTGGTGGCTCCCGTGTTGCCTCCCGCTCCGCTGCATCGCACCTGCACCGCCCATACTTTCTCCATCCGATCCGCCGCGAGTGACTGTCGGAAGGCACAACGCGTCGGAGCTTGGCTGACGACGCGCGTGTTGCTGTCCCACCCACCCGCGCTTCGTTGTTTCAACCTGCTCGCCGCGCCGCATCGTCCCAGACTCTCCGTCGACATCACCGCCGGCACAGAGGCAGCACCCTTCGATCATCATCCTGCAGCCGTCCTCAGACACCAAACCTCTTGCGCCATCCTTGGCCTCTTCCATGACGCAGGGAGCATCGTGGAGCTTGTCATTCCGCCCGGCAAATGGTCCATCCCCAGAAGCCTTATCTATGCTCCCTGCTACTGCCGTGTTCGTGGCCTCTTGCCTGCGTCCGATTGGCGACGTGATTCGCGCCGCGTCATGGTCTGTTCCACACATTCGGATTCGTGTGACCGGCACGCATGATGCTGAGGTAGAATCATCTTGGCCGACGTACACTGTTCTGCGTTGATGCTACTTGCGGAATCGATCGCGCGTTGGCCGACGTGTTCTTGTCGTCATGAGGGTGAATATCGACAGCTCTCGGAAAGAGACGGGTGCGAGACCTGATGAGGTGGCCATCAACAAAAGTCGGTGTGCCCAAGGCTGACAACAAGGGATGCATTGCTCGCAGTCACTGCTAACCAGCTAGTCGTGATACGCCGAACGGCTCCAAGCTGCAGTGGAACTTTGGAATCTCTTGGACTCTTGGCGATGTGGGCTGTAGGATTTCTGCAAGATCTACACTGCTACTGTAGTTCCGAATGACTTACCCGCCTTGGCTTGGAACCGGAATTCACCGCGCCCGCGACATTCTGGCTGACCTCAGGGCTCAGGCTCTTGGTTATGCTCCACTCCTGTGGTTCCATTGCAACCGTTGATAACGATCACACTGGATTGCAATAATGATGCCCAGCATGACGCGCGTTGCTGCCAGCATGCTCGTATAGCAGGCGTGTCATGAAGCATGCATTCTGCTGTTGGAGAGTATTCTGCGAAGTAATTCTTGCTGAATGCCATCGGCCAACTGATTAGGTACTGCACGAGTCATGCTGCCGTTCGAATCACACGGCGCGCTATCTACAAAGTATGCCGGCTTCTGCATGCTCTAAGTCTAAGCTTCTAGCGTGTGTGCTATCTCTTAGTGGCCTCATCACAGTACACTGCTATATCCCGTCCCGTCTGCTACTACTGTGCTCCATGTGAGAAAAGAAACTCGACTCCAGCACGGCAGTCTCCTCATCATGCGAACTTCTCATCACACTTTCCGCCACATGGTTGGTATGCTTTGATTGAGTCTATGTACGAATCGAAACTTCTGTAACAAGGATTTTGTCCGCGACGAGATTTTCCTGGATCGCGAAAGAAAGAAAAATCTATCTGGTGACTGACTAACTGACTGACTGACCGACCAACCGACTGACTGCCTGACCGACCGACTGCCTGACCAACTGACCAACTGCCTGACTGACTAATTGTCGAAATTCTTCCAAATTCCGCGAACTCGATTCACGAAATTCACAAACCTCGTCGTCGTCGTCGACGAGCAGAAGACGAAGAAGAAGACGACGAAGAAGAAGTAGAAGAAGAAGAAGAAGAGGAAGAAGAAGGTTTGCAAAAGATGACGAACCCTTCATCACGCTTCGTGTGAACAGCTTCTTTTTCTGCTTCTGCTTCTGCTTCTGCTTCTGCTTCTGCTTCTGCTTCTGCTTCTGCTTCTGCTTCTGCTTCTGCTTCTGCTTCTGCTTCTGCTTCTGCTTCTGCTTCTGCTTCTACTGGTGCTTCTTCGCGCTGCAGCATTTTTTCGAGTTCTGCGTCGAGTTCTGAGAGGGTTCGTTGAGGAGGAGGAGGGTCGTATTGGGGGAAATTGTTGTTGTTTGATGGGATGGGAAGAGGTTTCTTGCGGCCTTTCGTGTTGTCATTGCTTGGCTGTTTTTCCTTGCTGTCGCTGAGCTTGATGGAATCTGGCTTGGTCGATTGCTGCTTGCTAATAGCTTCTTCCTCTTCTCCCTTTCCCTCCTCCTCACCGGCGTCCGAAACCGTCGCTGGGAAGAATTTGGTCGGGAACGGTTGTTGCTTGTGTGCGGAGGGTTGCGAACCAAGGGGGTCTGCCACAGGAGAATTCGAACGCGCTGACTTGAACACACCCTCTTCTTCTGAGTCGATGGAGAAGAAGGAGATTCCGTGTTCGTTCTCGATGTCGGGGGAGTCGTCGTCGGGTTTGGTGATTTGAATTTGAGGGATACGGTCCATGGTTGGTTCGTTGTTGGTTGGTGCTGCGCCTGTCCTCTCCATCGACACCGCACCCTCGCAAAGCGGCACTTGTGTATCACCAACTCCTTCCTCATGAATTCTCCGTATCGAGACAGCGAGTGCTTCCCCCGCACTTCCATGAATCGCCGCAGCAGTGCTGAGGAGTGGATCCAATTGTTCGCGACTGAGTAGTGCGGTTTTGGCTTCTTCCGTCAAATGGCGCAAGTCCATGGAGGCGATGAGTTGTGATAATATGGCTGGATGCGGCGGGTGGTCGCGCGAGAGCAGGGAGAAGACTTGCTGCTCGAAGGGGGTGAGGTGGTGTGAGGTTGGCATGGTTGCTTTGGTTTTGTTCTACTTCCGACTGTATGGGATCAGTGTCGGGGGTGATCGGAGTGGAACTTGTGTGGTTGATTTGGAAAGAAGTCGGTGATTCAAGAGTACGAGACAGGGAGATGCGGTGGCGAATGCAGGAAATTTTTGGAGATTCAATGTCGTTCGCTCTCGCGCGACATTCACTCTCAGACGCCTTTCACTCTCAGACGCCTTTCACTCTCAGACAACATTCTGTCTCAGACGACGCTCACACTCAGAAGGCATTCTCTCTTCTTCGCTCACCAGTTCTAGAAGCACCGAGGAATCCGGCAAAGAGCGTGGGCTGGTAGAGCGAACGCTAGTGAACGCTAGTGAACGGCCTTGAAGATTTCTTTGGGTTGACCTCATCAACACCCGACCAGGAAGGGAATTCCCTCGTTCATGGTCAGAAAGGGGTTCAAACCAGACAAATGTCCATAGATACTAAAGCGAAGGCGCAAGAATCTCCTCGAGACATCCAGGTGCCAGGTGCTTATCCTCTCCAATCTCCCTGTATGCAAATCGTCGAATTTTTACTCCCATCGATCCGACGGGAAAGATGAGCAGTCATATATCCACAACAATCCTGCTGATTCAGACAAGTCGGCGACTTAATCGTCGAGGTTTAGTTGCGGCAGACCCGCTTAGAAAGGGGAGTCGTCGACGTGTTGTCTTTTGCCATTTTGTTTGGTTGTGTGTTTTGGAGTTCGCGAAAGGTCAGGAGTTCGAACGCCGGTTCAATCAAGTGCATGCATGATACTGATATCCTTCACTTTTACGCTTTGTGCTTTCTTTTCATTGGTCTTTCGGACTGCTTCTGCATCTTTTGCTGCACGGTGGAGGACTCTGTCATATAGGATTCCTTCCAGCGTGAGTAATTTGAGGATAGTACTTACTAATTACATGCATGCTTGTCAACTTGTCATTGTGCTTCCCGCATGCGTTGAGGTATTGGAAGCAAGCTAACGAACGCAACTACTCCCCATGACTTCTCGAAATCGTTCTTGGGAGCGAGAGGTTTCCAATGCATATCTCGCACTCGCCGCCTCTGCCGCAACGACTGAACAAACACTGTATTGATTTACACCAAATTAGCTTCGTACATTCGCTCGAAAAGTGCAGAACTCAACGAAACAATACCAGCAACAAACAAGTAAGTAAAGAATAACACCATAGCAAGAATCAAGTAGCTCAAATCCAGATCCAAGCCTGAAAGCAAAGTGAAGTGTGAAGCGAAGTGAAGTGAAGTCGCAAATTTCCCCCAAAGGCTAGTCTAAAAGCGCGCAAAGCGCCTCGCCTTTCCCTCGTCCTGCAGTTCCCACAAAACAACACGCGTGACAAGTACATGGGTGCCTTGCCCTGCTGGCCTGGCTCGCTTGGGTGGAACCGTGCAAGGGAGCTTCGGGCCGAGATGTACCATCACCGTCACTATCACACCATCACCTACGGTAACCACCATTCGCCCCATCCAACCTAAAAGCAGTATGTAGAGATAGAAATACACACTCACATCAAATCTGTATTGTATTTGTATTCCTGCATTGTCCACAGAATAATCCTATCCTATCCTGGAACTACTCCTCCTCTATGCACTCAGGAGAAAGGGAAGGCCAAGAGCAGTCTGCGCCTCGCGTGCTGTGAAAAAGTGCTGGGCCAAAAGGAATGGACTGAAGTTCCTCCCCCTTTCCCAAAAAAATTCGAGACAAGACGTTGACTCCGATGCTCCGTCATACTATGCTTCGTAACAATTACCACATTATCCATTTCTTCTCTCTCGCCATGAGGAACAGGGTTTGTTGTGGATCGAGGGTAAGAGGTCCCCCCTGTTGCGTGAACGGCATTAAAAGCAATGCTCGCGCGCTTGTTTGCTGCTGGGACGCTTTCGAATGATGCGGGCGACGATTGATGGTCGATCGTCGAAGGTGATGGTTGTAATCCGACCGTGGCTCTTACAGGCCTGGCTGTCCGGCTGGCACTCCCCATCACGTCGTGGATAGGCATGCACTGTCAGGCGGACGGCTCTCTCTTCTCCTAGATGCCCTTGATCGCCACTGTCCTCTCGCTCTCCAACTTCTCCCGGTTGCGCTCCTTCTCCTTTTTCTTGCAATCCTCGAGTCCAGTACAGCTATGGCTCTCCAGCATGCGGTGCTTGTTGCAATACTGCTTGTTGCAGAATGTGCAGTCGCCTGTTATCCGCGCAATGCCTTCCTTGCAGTCTTTGAATGCGCAGCGGATCTTCTTGGGGCCACCACCGCGGAGAGGAAGCGTCATGTGGAGAGTGGAATCTGAGGCGATGTTGTAGGTGGAAAGCGTAGAGGATGCCGAGTTGAGGTGCTTGCCGGCGTGGACGATTCTGAGCGAGGTCTCCGGGATGTTGGTGCGGAGGGCGAGCATGGAGCGCAGGGTGGAGATGGTGGTTGTTGAGGGGATGGTGAGGGGGAACGCTGGGATAGGCAGTCAGTAGGGTGTTGATTGCGACTTGCCAGCAGGCAGCTTACTTTCTCCTGCAATGTCCTTTACGAAGATCTGCATGGTCGGCTCGGGCTCAGCGGATGAGGCTCGGCTGCTGATGGAGGAGATGCTGTTGGAACGCATGCTAGCGAAGGGATTGCTGTTGATGGCTGCTTGTGTGATGGACGGTGGCAGATGCAGCGAGGCTGAAGAATCGATGGCCGTGAGCGGGTCAGGCAGCAGATGGCGATGGATGCGGCGGTGGCTGGGGGCTGGGGGCTGTCGATCGGAGGGCACGGCGGTGATGGTGATGGCGCAGGTGATGGCGCAGGTGATGGCGCAGGTGATGGTGGTGGTGGTGGCAGGCGCAGCGGAGCAGAGAGCAAGTGGCGAGAGACGAGAAGAGGAACGGGGGGCGGTGTGGTGAAGGAGGGCGAGGGCGAGGGCTTATGAACGGGTGACAGGATGGGTGAAGCGCAGGCCTTCGTCACACGAGCACCTGCGACGCTTGACGCCGCCGCGCGTGTGAGGGAAGGGAAGAAGCCGACTCCGGCCGGCGTCCCTGAGCGATGATGTCGCAGCCAAACTCAGCGGCCGCGAGCCCGAGAAACCGACGTTCTGCCCACGCCGCACCTCGAGACACACTCCCGTCGCCAGCGCGCACATTGATTGCACTCTACTCATCACAGCTCGCCTCGCCGCCGCCCGCACACCTCGGTCGCGGGAAGGCGAGCGCCTCGCTTGCCGCGCGCCGATGTTCATGCTCACTCATGCACCACCAGCATGCCTGCAGCAATGCATGCACGCCGCGAGCCGCCGCCGCCGCATCACCGACGCGCTACAGCACTGCGTAGCGAGCACGCACTTGATGGTCGGCCACGATACCGCTGACGACACCAGCCGCTGCCCGATGTCCTACGTGGCAGCCCATCGTCCAGCAGCACTATCGGGAGCCGCATGGACCGGTGCCTGACAGGTGGTGGAAAGCATGTCTTCCCATAGGCACATGCAGGGCTCCCAAACGCGTGCTGTCTCAAGCCCGCCACGGCTCCCGACACTATTGCGGCTCCCCCGACATTCCACCCGAGCAGTCCAGACCTCACCTCATGCTGCGACTTCGACCAAGCCATCGCCACGATTAGCAAGAGAAGAAAGACCACATGACGATCGAAGAAGCGAGCGGTCTCGGCACGAAACGAAGCAGATGATACGAGTGTTACATAATATAGTCTAAGAATTCGAAATGCCGAGCGCTTTGTCTTGGACTCTCAACAGTTCTCTCGAGACTCTCAGTGATGCTTCCTCCAGTAACAAAACACACAATTGCAGCAGCGGCAAATACTAATGAACGCGCCTAAGAACCAATCAACCGCGGACGGTGAGGAAGAAAACACAAAGCAAGCACATCAGATGATTTCGAATAGTTCTCATGTGAGAGTCACGCATTCTCGTGTAGATCGTACGTACAGACTACTTCGCTTCTTCTTCTTCTTCTAAACCGCCCGCCCATCTTTCTAGCCTAGGCTGTCCGACCAGAGCTTCATGTCTCAGCAGCCAGCCAGTCCGACCTGAGCGCTTCTTTGCCATAACTCATGACGCTCAAATTCCGCTCTCGGTTTCTTCCTTTGGTGCACAACGAAAAGTTCATTCCTGCTGCACTTGACGCCGAGAAACGCCAATGCTATGCCATACCACCCACACCCACTCACACAAACACCTGCGCTCGCGATCATAACCTTTTTTGTGCATATCCTTCGCGGTCCCCGTCGTTGCAGGAGTCAAAGCTGTGTTTTGCAAGCTCGTCATGCGCAACACCAGCCTCGAACACCAGATTTCCGATGGGTTGAGATCCATATTTGGACCCCTCCTCACTTCGCAACTGCTGCCGAAAGCACTTGCGTACGGAAGAAACCGCCCTTTGTTCGCTCAATGACCTGCTGGTATACGCTGACGGGTGGGTGGTTCATGATCACCGTGCCTGCCTTATAGTCGATCTTTGCATCGACGCGGGTGTCGCGGATCAGGTTGACGATCCACTTCTCGCCCTCCTCCTGGCCTAGACCAAGACGTTTTGATAGATCCCTGTGGAATAGTCAGTATACCGCTTGAGCAAAATGAGGGACGCAATACTCACTGAATGTCAATTCGCTGGTGGATCTTGCAGTAGGACTCGGAAATGAGGTGGCGTGCTGCGTCGAGGAATGGCTCTGCAGCCGCTGACAAGAAGAAGTCTGCGCTCAAGATCTGGTGGGCTTCTGATAACTTCTTCTGGGCCTCCTCAAAGTCGAAATCGACGTACAGCGCCTTGATGAAAGTGGTGACTGGGTCGTTGTACTCGTACTGCTCCTGTCTCACAATGCGCACGAGATCCTTCAATTGCTTCTGATAGTTTCCGTAGTTGTAGTTGTTCTTGCTTCCCGGTCGGTTGCGATTTGTGACCACGGCTGCGGTCAGATATCGCAGTATCCACGGGCAAGATGTTTGAATGGTGTTGATGTAGGCGGGAGAAAAGAAGAGCTCGGTCAGCTGCTCACGGGCAGGCTCGTGGTTGAAGAAGGGGAACAATGACCAGTGGATCAGCCATGTTCGGTGCTGCAGTTGTGCCAGTGGGTTGTTGAACAGGCGGGTGTCGATGCTCTCCTTAATCTTCATGACTTCCTCCATTGCGCTTTCCCAGTTGGTGGTCAAGATATCTGCGGCCAGCTTTCCCCAAGTCGCTGCATTCACTTTGTCATTGTCTGTCGACAAGATACGGAACTGATACAGCAATTCTGAAGCGCTCTCGTAGTCTCCGCACGCGAACTGAAACTGGCCAAAATCGTACAGCTGGTCCACCATTTGCTGAGTCACGCCGTGGTTGTCCTTCAAGTATGCCATGTTACTGTTTTTGTCGCTGCGCAAATTGTTGATGACTTCGGCATCGCCGAGCAGACCTTGAATCTTCTCAGTCTCCTCGGTGTATATCCGCCGCCTCTCCAGAATCTCGTCGCGCTTCTTGCCATATTCGGCTGGAGCCTCGTTCAGGTTGTTGAGTTGTGCGTACAGGTCGCCCACATAATCGGACATGTTGGTCTCTTTGAGCAGCGCATACTTGAGCTTGGTGATGTCGGACACATCTTCCTCCTCTGGTCGTTGTTCCTCCTCGAAGTTGAGCAGCGGGAAGACGAGATGGCGGTCGAGGTTGGTGATGAGCTTTGGCAGGAGGCTGTACTGAGCCGCGATATCGCCGTTGGAGTCAGCCATGGTTGCGGTGATGCGGTGGTGGTGGAGGGGCGAGTTGAGTGGTGAAGGTCGCCGTCGTGGGGTCTTGCATGACTTTCCAAAATCGCGGCTGCCAAGATTTGACATCGGCGCTTCACTCGCGGAACTCCGACGCGCAAGTCACGGCCGCGCCCTGAGAAGAGCTTCCGCCGACATCTCGCATTGACGAGAACAGCATCATCATGGCCAGCACAACGCCGGTAATGCCCTTTTTACGACCATTGAGTCTACCTCGTCCGACAACAGTGCGACACTTCCTCCGCTTCTCCACGAGCACGCCATGTCGACAAGCAACAGCAGCGGCAGAAACATCTGCACAGCCTGCTGCACGAGAAGGTCAGGAGTATTCCGAGTCCATGTCGACAACGTGTACTAAGCAATCGCAATCTTCCTGCAGACCCCAATCTTGTTGCCTCTCGAACAGCAGATGAGGCCTATCCACCGCGATCAATGTACTCCAACCCGCGACCCAAAGAGTCTCGAGCCTCGCGACGTACAGCCCACCCGACAAAAGAGCGCCATTATCCGACTCGAAGGCCCTCACATCATCAACCTGAGAATGTAAAGCTCATTCCGCATCCCGTGGAGCCGCTTCCAGAAGCACAAAGCGCGCCCAACTTGCCATATTTTGTGTCGAGATCCTCTTCCAACAACCTGCCCATATATCATCTGCGGAAACGAGGGGGAAACTTGAAGATGACGCGAATCAAGAATATTGATGGCGATAAAATGGCGCTGAAGGAAGAGCTGTCCAGAGTGCTGAATGTAAAGAAAGATGAGGTTGCGATCAATTCGACGACCGGACATATCAACTTGAAGGGGCATTACAAGTCTCAGATTGAGACCTTCTTGAGGGAGAGAAGGTTCTGATTGGGTGCGAGATCAGGCGATGGAAGTCGATTAAATATGCACCCGAACAGCAGCTTGAGAGCAGTTTCAGATTTCCGTCAGGGCACGCACCAGAAGAAGTCGGCATTCCGTCGAGCACAACTCCCGCGCAATCTACGCGGAACCGATAAGCATCTGTCACACTCTGCCTTCATTAGAGGTGAAGGCACAACGCGTCAAACTGTCCAAGTGCACTGAATTTAGGGTTCCAATGAGCAAGAATTCCTACCAGACCGGGCCAGGAAGACCACCAGACCTATGGGCCCCGGACTTCTACTACCGTTGCATCAGGCGCAATTGTGCGCAATCATGAAGTGTACTTCGAACCACACAGGTGCCATTCGAATGCAATGGCCTTCAATCAGGCGCATTTTCGATCGTGACGATTTGCCAAATAGAAACAGCCGGCCACACAGCCGCATGTATATCAATGTACACTTCCCGATCACTTGTTCTCACCACTTTGTCCAGTCTGCCTGAACCTCTCGCTCTTGGGTCCGTTCTTGCGTGAACGTCAACAGGAAGCATCCTTCGAGAAAGGATTCAATCAACGACGCGAATCGATATCAACCAACTTCATATGTATCACAATCCTCTCTCTCTCTCTCTCTCTCTCTCTCTCTCTCTCTCTCTCTCTCTCTCTCTCTCCCACTCTACTCCGCATCAATCGGCGCCTTCGGCGGCGTATCATTAACCTGCACCCCACCCCTCTTCTTATGCTTCGAATCCGCAAACGGCAATTTCCACCCACCCTCATCCTCCGGCGTAGCCAACCACAACCGCATCAAATGCCGTCTCGGATGCGGCGGCGGATAATCCTTATACGCAGTCCTCGAATGCAACACATGCGCATTCGACAGGAATTGAATATCGCCAATATCCAAAATCATATGCAACGACAATCGCATACACGTATCCTCCAGCACCTGCGCCGCTTCGGCTTGTTCGGGAGAAAGGGGCGGGATGATGCCCTTCTCCGAGAAGCGAGTCAAAGATTTGACATAGTACGGGTCCCATTTGCAATAAACGCGTCCGTCGGGGCCGGTCTCGATGTAGAAGACGGGTTGTTTGGTATAAGGTTCCTGACCGACGGAGACTTCGCCTTTGCGGTCAAAGTACCAGTTCGGTGTGCAGAGGGTTTTGACGACGTCCGGACGTTCTTTTTGGAGCGTGTTGAAGACGTGGTGCACGCTGACGATGTCGGATTCGCCGCCTTCGAGCGATTTGGCGATGCACAGGAGGCCGACGATGTCGCAGTCGTCGGCGTGGAAGAATTGGCGTGCGGTCGTGCGGTAGATGCGGACTTTGTCGATTTGCGTGGGGTCGGCGCCGGTGTCCTGGGTGTGCGGATCAGTCTGCGATTTCCCGGTTTGAATGGGATGTGTTATTGCTCACCTTCACGTGGCCCAAGACGTGGCCGAGACCATTCTGCGATACAAAGTATCCGAGATATGTTCCCAGACCCATGTATGCGACAGCACTCTTGTGGTTGCCCCATTCCTGGACCGGAAAACCCTTGAAGAGAATGAAGCCTTTGCCGTTGATGATTTCTTTGCGCATTGGTTCCAAAAAGTGCGCCATGTTGGGAAGCGGGAATTTGGCCTGAAGAGAAGCGTGAGTCAATATGTCTACGCGTTGTTGTTGTTTCTCTCATTACCTTTGTGATGCCTGTCATCGGTGTGCCGGACGCCAAAAAGTCATCTGCAGCTTTGCTGACTTCTGCAATCTCCTCATCGCTGAAACGATGGACCCATCGCTCAGGATTGTTCTGGTAGTCTTCCGCCTTCCATACTGTTTCGCCTGTGATCTCTGTGGGAAACTCTTCGTATGGCTTGAGTTGGTCGTATTCGGGATATGTCTGCCCTGAAGTCTTGATGCCGTCAGGAAAGATAGATTTGGAAGGGTTGTCGTAGCGAAAGACGGGCAAGTCAGCCACAGGCTGTTCCACTACGGCGGTGGGAGCCATGTTGAATGTAAAGCAACAATGCCAAGTCGTAAACGAATATGGAATCCATTGCGGAACAGATGGCGGAGCAGCTTATATACGGAGGTAGGATGGCGACGGCACGTACAAGGGACGGACGATCGCGAGAGCTCGTTGCGTCAGAACGAACAATTTTGGGCCTGGGCAATGCCGGGTACAGCTCCAATACAGCGACAATTGCGTGCTGGGCTATGATATCGCGGCGCATGGCAACAGCAGCTCGAGAGCTGACGTGCTTGCGCGGGGACTCTCCGCACGTGCAATGGCTTCGGGACATCGTCTCGATTTTGTCCGATAGGCGCCAAGGAAACGGTCGGTCGGCATGTGGCAATCTTGGCCGATACGGCAGCTGTCGGTGTCGTCGGGAAGGCGTGAAGGCGTGTAGAGGGCGCCGCGCTTCTACACATCAGTAGAACAAGCGGCGACGATGCTCTCGTGCGAGGAAGCTCCGTCCGGACGTGGGTGCGCGCATGAAGATGGCTCCATCGTGGCGCAATGCTCTTGGCCGCACGTGGACTCCTCCCGAGCGTGTGGAAGAGTAGCCCAAGAAGGGCAAGGCTGGGGCGCAGAAGCGCTGGGAGTTGCGACCGCCTTTGGCACGACGTGCATGTGATGCGCTCAGGCTCGATATATAGCTCGCGTACAGCCCTCGGCTACGCCCTCGACATTCCTCACCCCTCTGGACGATCGCAAGTCACGGGGCACGCTGTGCGCGATTCGGGACCGGTGAGTGGCGGGTTGGAGGCGGCTGAGGCGCAATCCGTAGACGAAGGGCCCGCCCATATGCGCGGATCCAGATCTCGGACGCCATGTCACCGCGCGCGCTCAGGTATGCTCGTCGTGTAGCCATGGAGCTGCAGCGCTCTGTCATCCCCGCCTCGCACACCGCAGAGCGGATGCATAGCACTCGCCCGCCATGGCCGACATCCAAGTGAGCATCACGGTTAGTCGCAGCCTCATCTCCGCTACTCGCGTCGCACCGCCCACCGCGTGAGAACCTGACACATGCATGCTCTTTAGTCCTGCCTGGATGCCACCAAGCGCGCTTTCCACGACGGCTCCGCCATCCTCGACAAGATCAAAAAGAAGCGCGCCCTCAAACGAGCCCCGCCGCCGCCGCGACTACTCGAGGAGAGCATCGACCAGGCACCTGATGAGATCGAGAAGGAGAAGCAGAGAGGGCTGGCGCGCTTCGGCAAGGCGTTTCAAGAGGGTGACTACACGGCCATTGTTCAACTCCAGCAGGTGACGATCCAGCTGCAGGCGAGTCTGTTGGAGAAGCTGCGGAATGCCGCATTCGACGACGACCATGCCATTACCGACTTCACATACCTGGTGGACGCGGCAGATGGGGGCCGGGACAGGACGATCGCAGTGCTGCATGAGTTCAAGCAGCGGCTGCTGAATGGCACCTCGCGCGAGGACTTTCACTCAGCCTCGCCCAACTCGAGCAAGAGCAACCTGACGCCAGTTCAGACGCCGCCTGTGGAAACAGCGACGAAGACGAAGACGGAGAAGCCGCCGTCGCTGCCACCATCACACAAGCCTGTGCCAAAGTCAGCCGAGGTTGGTCATCTCAAGAAGCAGCCGACATGGTCACGAGACTTCAGCCCAACAGGCTCGGAGGATGGTGGCGAGACGGTGTCAGGCGCAGACGAAATCGTAGAGCAACGGCACAAGAAACGAAACTCGCTGCTCCACTTCTTGAAGCACACCCGTACCAACAGTTCAACCGACAAGCACGCAGTGACGGGTGCGATTCCAGAGCAGCCACCACGCTCAAATGGCACCAACACACCAGCTGGACAACTGCCGTTTCGGCCTCCTACAGACGATCATGCAACAGCAACATCGAGCTCTGCGGCCGCGGCTGCGCATTCTCGCGATTGCGCCACAACAGTTTCTTCGAATTCAGGAAGCTCCGCGCGAGAGCCGCGTTTCACCTACGAAGAGTGGGAGGACAACCCCTCTGAGATATGGGGCTCACGTCCCTCTCATCTGGATCGAAGGGAAACTGTAGCTATCCCACCAACCTCTCAAAAGGACGACGATCACCCCAATGCACTCCATCGCCAAGTCTCGCACACTAGTTCGGGACACGGACAGCCGCCCAGCCCCGTACTCACAAACAGGACTAACTCAATGGCACCGTCGTTCGCCAGCTTCGGCGGTGCCATGGCAGCGGGCTTTGGCGCTCCACTTTACCCAAGCGCAACCCAGTCATCGGTGGCCATTGTCCAACCTACTCCTGACAATGATTACCTCGGGTTCTGCAAAGCCGCCTGGAAATTGCAGAATGGCGATAAGAAGACTAGCTTTGGTGCGCATAAGCAGGTCGAGCCATGGAGTCGACACCCCGGAGCCTACGCTGCTGCGGCTTCCTACCTCGCCTGCACGCATGGTAAATGCGCATTCAAGTCCAATTTCAGCCATCACGATATTGATGTCATCTGGAGTAAATGTTTCACCGTCGAAGCCAAGGGTATCAAGTTCCGCTGGAAATTCTTTGCGAAGAGCCATGTCACGCAGAAAGTAGTTTTGAAAGGCAACTACTCGTTCAAATGTCTGTTTTGCGCTTTTCAAGGTACACAAGGTGGTGGTGGCGTCTACCACGGGATCGACTATTACCTCGACCATGTGAACGAAACGCATCGCGGGACGAAGATGAACGATGTTGTGCTGTACAAGACAGTATGCATCATCGGCCGCGTGGCGGAGGACACTGAAGACTTCGATATCAATTTATGGCCGGCGTCAGCAGGTGCGACTCCGGCAGACTCGGGCAAGAAGAGAAATGAGTGGCTGAATGACGATCTCATGACGGGCGATCCATATCGAGAGGGACGTGACGATTCAATGTTCTCAGCGAATGAGCCTTGGAACGAGGGCCTTAGTGATTTTCACTACCGCGGCGCATTTGATCGTACAGAGCTGGAATGATTCACCTTTTCCGGCGTTTGGAGGGAAAGATGAGAATTCGCTGATGCTCAAGGGGTGGCGTTTCCCTACGAACGCCAAACACGAAGAATGAAGAGCTTCTCCCAGCCGGCAGACTTTCCGCTCGAGGAGACGATCTCGGCTTGCCATGGCGTCGCGCCTGGCCAGCCTCGCACTCGCGTAGCGACTTCTTCCGGCTTATTTTGCTTGCACAGTAAGACGTATGCAACGCCGCGATCGCTCAGGACATCTTGGAGTTGATCAAGCAACCGATCTGTCGTTTCCATGCCATCTGCACCTCCGGCATAAGACAAGGACAGCAGATGCGAATCCCGGTCGAAGCGATCCATATTCGAAAGCGACTTGTAGTCCGATTGGTCGTTCCATTGTGCTGGTAGCTCTTCGGTCGGCACATAGGGAGGATTGAAGATGAGAATGTCTGTCGAGCGTGATCGTAAACTGGTCGTTAGGTCACCACATATACAATCGAGGAAGTGGCCACTCCTATCGCCATCCGGTCCCGTCACCGCGCTCTGCACGGTCTGCGCTGTGGCGGAACAAGCGAAAATATTGATGTCGATACCCAGGCTCGACACGTCCGAACGACCTAGGATATGACTTGCGTTGGCTGTCGCGAACGCCAGTACGACGCCTGAACCTGTTCCAACTTCGAGCAGGAGTGGTGCATGCGAGTGCGGGGGGAATCTGTCCTTGAGAAATGTTGATTCTCGATCTGATGACAGAGTATCAAGCAACAAGTACGAGTCTTCAGCTGGCTCGTAGATGTGATCGCAATTTACGTGAGATGTCGATGGCGTGGGTAGCATCGCGTTTTAATTTCTCTGGGCTTGTGGGTGGGCAATGTGAAGCGTTTCTAGCGTCACTTTAAGAATCAATATCATATTTGCATTGAAAGATAGCAGACAGTTATGCAGCTGAAACAGACTTTCAAAAAATCCATACCTCGTGATTGGTGCAGCATGTGGTTGTCGGGTGTTCATGGACACCTGCTGACCGCCGTTGGATGAGCCCCTTTGAACGTTCTCACCAGATTGCGACGGATCCATCCGTGATCGGCCTGTCACGAAAATGATGTCGGTCGTGGTGGTGATGGTCCTGGAAAACGTTGCGCTGCTGCAGATCGAAGCTTTTCTGCCGAGGCGAGATGGGTGATGTCAACACTTCAAAGCTTCACGTCAACTTCCATGCTCGCCATTGAAGCAACCCTTCTTCCACGCGTCTCCCATTTCCCCTTCCTCACCTTTTTTTTTTTTGAAGAACACTACAGTATCTAACCCAACGCAATAATCGAGCTCACACAATGCCCCGCCCCACCCCCCACCTCCTCGCCACAGCCTCCTCCATCGGCGCACAAAATTCCGCCTCAGCAGCAGGCCTCATCAAACGCGTCCCTCCCGCCCTCCTCCCGCCCATCCCCCTCTACCGCCGCATCCTCCGCACACACCGCAAGCATTTACCGAAAGAAATGAGACTCTTGGGAGACGAATATGTGAAGGCGGAATTTCGAGCACATCAGAAAATCGATAATCCGGTGCATATTGTGGGGTTTTTGACGGAGTGGCAGAGTTATGCGCAGCAGATCGAGGGGGAGATGTGGAGAGGGGAGAGGATGGATAGGGGGAAGGTGGAAAAGATGAGTGGTGAGTTCATGTTTGCATGACTTGGAATTGGGAATCGGGATTGGAGGTGGGATGATGAGTTTGTGGCTGACGAGTTTTTGATTGAGAATACTAGATGAACAGATTGCCCAGATGTATGAACTTATGCAGGCGATTCGGAAACAGGAGTTGGAAGATAATGACCCGGAGTATATACCGCATCAGCCGCCTGCGCTGCCTGAGCCAAAGAAGTGATAAAATGGAGAATGTCGCGATGATGAATCCAACAGAGCCGGACGGGAGAAGAATGCACAGCCTCAATGCAGCCGTGCAATGGCTAGCGACAGAACCTGTAACCACTACAAGCACAAATGGCACTCGCAGAAGTGCTGCACGCGTAGGGGCCGCCATCCATACACCCAAGGAGCCAAGGACGAGGAACTGCGAAGTGGATACAACCTGGGCCGCATCCGAGTTTTACAAGCCATTGCGACCAGCTACTGCTCATCGCAGGCACGTGGAGTTGATTCGAGAATTTGGAGAGGAATCAGCTCACCGTTGAAGATGGCGAGCGATTGGCACGGTGCAGGCAGACTCTTGGCCACGAGACTCGCCTCACTGGCACTGCTACTCTCGAAACGTGGTTTTGGGCTTCCGCACGGGAAGGCCATTGCCAAGTGGATTGGACCTATGCCAGTGTTGAAAAGCCGTATAAGGGCCTGATCATGGAGAAGGTACTTCACTGAAGGCTACCATGCGTTAGCTATACTTCAAAGTTTTAATGTCAGCTTGCTTTCTTTCCTTCCTTCTTAGTCCTGCTTTGCGTTATGCAATCTCAGAGTGCGACTAAGTTCGAATATTTGGCCTAAAAGAGAGTCTGTAACAACATGTTTGAGCTCCTGCAGCTCCTATTGGTTACAGCTGGGCTGAAGCTATGGCCATAATAACATAAACCCCTTAATGCTGTTGTTGATGTAACGACGCACTCAGCACTTCTGCAAGTTTCTATTGAACTGTGTCCTCAAGTTAACATCGATCAACAAAGACGGCGACATATAATCTCGCTAGTTACGAGGCGCGCCATGCACATAGGGAATACACTGGTCGGACGCAAAGCGAATTACAGACTCACCAGGTCCTTCATGTAGTGAACAGAGTTCCCACGGTACTCGAAGCTGAAGTGCTGCAAGATAAACGAAACTTGATATCCGCACATAGGTAAAGTGCCGCCTTCTGTATACGAGGATAGTACAGCTAATTTCTCGAGCCAGCGTCATCGTTAAAACAGCTCGCCGAGGCGATGAGGCGTCAAGAGATGACTTGATCCGAGAGTACAACACATATCAAGTGCAAAACGTGTCATCATCGAAGTACATCCGCCAGCTGTTCGATGTGGTTGGCGATCTGCAGGAGCTGAAGAGCGAAAAGTGCCTCACTTATCCTAGCCTCGTACTGGAATGCTTTGATGCTACGTTACAAGACATACCGCCAGAACCTCATCGACAGAACTTGACTCTTCTCCACGCAATCATCCGTGCTGTTCTGTCTTCATCGGCAGCGCTCAACAGCGAGAACCTCGTCAACACGGGTATATATCACTCCAATTGTCATTCGTAATAAGTAACGCGCTGAAAGTATAAGATATTAAACCGGATAACATCCTGGTATCTGGCCTCGACACCAATGACCTTACTGTCAAACTCGGAGATCTTGGGTCCGGCGAGTACTTCCATTGGAGGTGTTGTGTGCTATGCTGACTCGAGCGAGAAGTTTACAACGAGGGTCAGCTTATGAATGCCAGCCATTTGCCATGCGCGCTCCGGAAGTATGGCGCGGTCTTGCTTGCACCCGACAGTCTGAGGTTTGGGCCCTCGCAGCTTTGCTGTTGTCGTGGATGAACCCCAGAATCCTCGGGACTTCGGGCATCAACGGCTATATAACAGCCCCGATATGGTCAATAGCTAAGCTCATGCAGCTTTTTCCATGTTGGAAGGGACGTCCCAGCGACAAAGAATTTCGTCAAGAGGAATTTGAGATTGCAGAGATGTTGTTAAGGGAGCCGGATTCAGAGCGGCCCGGGGAGAAGCGGGTAAAAGTGATGAGCTTGGATGAAGAAATGCAAGCCCTGCAAATGCCCCTCATCTTGCAGGATCTCATGCGAGCCTTGCTGGTCCCAGAACCGGACGAGAGACCATCAGCTTCAGAAGCGTTGGCATCAAATGATTATCTATCGCCACTGAAAGCCGTTTCGTCAGGCGCGAAAGTCGAGAAGTAGAAGTTTTGTAACATTCCGTCTTCGCAGATTTCTCATGGTCTCCAACTTCGTTCATGGTGGGCGTTGACCCTCCAGGCGCTCCCGTTAGCTGCCTAGCGCTCTGCAATATGAGCCATGACAATGCAGACAACAAGCGGCAGATCTGATTCGCCATCCAACCAAGTTGGACTCGTCGTCGACCACGAGCCCTAGGGAGAGGGTGAAAATTCGACTAGGGAGAGGGGTACACACATAATCACTGTAATCATTTTGAATTCAAATAACTCTATAACTCCAAATTAAATGTCTAACATATCCGCAAAATTAAACTCTAGAAACAGTTGCCGTATATATTTAGAATTAGAAATATTAACTCGTTAAAATAAGATCTCGAATAACCTTACGTAGTTATTTAGCTCCTTATTACCTTTATAATGCTACTCTAATAACTTAGCGAGATACGATCTATCCTAAGGAAGCCTATAACTATTAAAGTTATAGAACTCTTTATATAAACTTATATAGAAAAGCGCCTAGTTTCTAGTATAGAAGCCTAGGAGACAACGAACTAATTCTTTATAATTAAGGTAGATATAGTCTAATAATTAGTCTAATCGCTCTCGGTTAGTTACTTTATTTTCTCTAGTTAAACTATAGCTATAATATATAGTATCGAAGCGATTAAGGAACTTAGTTACGTCCTTACCTTAGAATTACTTAACCTTATCTATACCTAGAACTAGTATATTTAGATAGATTATCCTAAGAATTTAGTTTAGCTAGTTTAAGCTAATTCTAATATTATTAGTTTTAGCTAGTAAATCTAGTTAGACGTTTACGTAGGTTAGGTTAATAGGTACTTATAGTCTAAAGGTCCTACTTTTTCCTTTAGTATAAGTAGAAAAGGGATCTCGAACTAGCTTATAACTAGAGTTAAGATTATAAACGCGTATAAAGCATCGAGGTATATATACTAGCTAGACCTTAGTTTATATTTCTAGCTTAAGCTTCTTAGAAATAGCCGTAGTATACCTATTCTTAACTCCGAATAGTATAACTTTATTACGTAAGCTAAAGATTAGTTCTAGGACTAAGAATTAAGTTAGGCTAACTCCTTTAAAGAATTCCTAGAATAGTAGTAGCGCTATATAGTCGCTAGTTTTACCTAGTACTTAGATAAATCTAGCTAAAGTCTAAACTACTTAAGTAGTATAGTTAACGAGAGTCGGTATAGTAGCTAGCTATAAGAGTCTAGCCGCTAGTTATTAAATAGTTATAAACTAAGCTTCTTAGCTATAAATAGCTTCGTTCTTAGAGGTTAGAATAGGTCCCCGACTTTAGGTCGGTTCCGGGTCTAGGTCGGTTCCTAAGGGAACCGACCTAAGACCTAAATCGATAGGGTCCCTAACCTAATACGAAATTAATAGGTCGGGTCTAAATACTACCGGTTCCTATATAAGTCTTTATAGGGACCTAAGTTTAAAAAGATAGGTCTAATGCTAGAGAATAAGACTAAGTCGCCGCGGGGATAATAGAATTACTCTAATACTAAATATATATATATATAGAACTAAGCGTTATAGTATATTAGAAGCGCTAGTTAAACTAGCGACTATAGTTATAGAGAAAAATAAGGATGCCGACTATACTTACCGACTATACTTGCTAACTACGAGATATCGGAATTAAATACTATTTATAATATCGACTACGAAGTCTGCTCTACTCTACGAGTATAACGTAAAAGCAAATACTTCCTTTACCGAGTACTATAGCGAAGATATATTAGTACTATATCCTCCTCGTTATTACTAATTAAGTCGAAGTTGCTTTATATAGTAGTTACTAACGTCTCCTAATCTACCTTAAGCTACTCCTACTACTAATTTACTATATTATTTAAAGGCTCGAACGTAATTAATATCGGTAGCGCCTCCTCTATAAGCGAATCCCGAGCCTATTACTACGCGTTACGCTCTTAGGAATAATAGTATATAATATTACTAAACGTCGAGGGATCGTAGGACCGATTATATTAGCTCTAATAACGCGCTATACTAAAGTCGCGCTTATAACTAGTTCTAGCTACTAGGATAGAGAGGATATCCTAGGCTATTAGCGCGCAACCTAGATATTCTAATACGATTATCTTCTATAACCGGAGCAGATACTCTATAGAATAGGTAGCCGAGTCCTTAAATCTAGCGTAGCGATAACGAGATACCTCGTCCGAATTAGCTAAAGGCTATATAGTCTGCTACGGCCGTCTAGATACCCTTTAATTAGAGTCGGAGTTATTACTATCTAATCTACTATAGAGACCTATTGCGAATAATATCGTAGAGTAGTATAAGGCCTTTTTTGGCCTAGACTAGGACGTAGCTACGAGAGGCTTATATCGCGCGTATTCGACCTAGAATTTTAACTAGTAGTAATCCTCGAAGGAGGAATCGAGCCCCTCGCTAGAGAAGGCCTCGTAGTCTTAGAACGCCTATTTTATTACTAGATTAAGAAGAATCGCAATGCTATATATATTACTAAATCGCTCCTAGGTAGTAGTATAGTACTTCTCGAGCTTTATCTATATAGCTTATAAGGCAGAATAAATCTCCTTTTACTAGAGTTATATTTTATATTTAAGTTTCTTATTTATAATATCTAGGATATCGAATAAGGTATTATAGTAGCTAAGAACGAGGTAGATTATTAGCCCCTTTATCGTACCGATCCGTATTATAGCCTCTACGAAAGGAGTAGTAAGGTTAATAATATATTTAACCCTCTTCTATTCTATAGTAGTTAGCTTTAGTTTAGGCTAACTCTTATTCTTAATATACTCGTCGATAATATCTCGTAGTTAAGAACTACGTATTAGTATAATCGTAGTTAAGCTCTAATAGGTCTTTATATCTTATATTAGGCGTAAAACCCTTTAAAGCGTCTTCTTCTACCGTTTATACTATTTTAAGTATGAATATAGATCTGCGATTCTCTTTTACTATAGTACTATAAAACTCTCGAAGCGTTAAGTACTAGAGTTTACCTTAACTATAAGTTTCCGGAACTTTATAAGGAGCAGTTATTAGTATAGCTTCTGCCGACTACGTTTGCTAACTATATATACTTCGTAGGGAGAATAAATAGTACCTTTATTAGAACTATAGCTAGACTTCCTACTTTAAGCTAATATAACGCGTTCGTATCTATCTTCTCGTCCTATTATTCCTATTCTTCGTTTCTTAGCTCGATCTTAAAAGTAGCGAAGAACTTCCTTAAGGAGAGCTAGATTATATATATAAAGTATAAGAACTATTCCGGACGGGAGAACTCGTAGTCTTTAGTATCTAATATCTCTCCTATATTCCCGTCTATTTCTTAAAAAGGAAGTTATTTAATCGAGACTAATAGCTTCGCTATATACGTACGCTCGTAGAAGCAAATATTAATAGCCTCGACGCTAGAACTCGTTAGTTAGAAGGTATATATATAGTAAGGATATATATATAGCTATATATAATATATTATTATTAGAAGTATTATCTACTATTAGCGCTATAAGCCTATTAGAGATCTCGAAATAGGTAAGTACGTCGAATAGTAGGTCCGCTAGGACTTCGCCTATATAACGGCCCGAAATATATAGAAAGGCTAGTATAGCCTTATGCTAGGCCTACTCGCTATCGATCTAGTAGCCTCGTATCGTAAGGAATAATACTCGGAGCACCCTAGCGTACTAACTATCGAGGGCGATAGCTACCTAGAAGGTTCTAGATAGCTAACGTTTTAGATTATCCTTAGAGTAATCGACCGCGTCCTAGATATATAACTTAATCGTAGTAGCGCTCTTAAAGTCGATAGATCTAGTCTCCTCTAATAGATATTTATAGGTACGCTAAACTATAGGACTTTTAAAGAAGTTTAAGAGTAAGCCTAGCTAGGAAACTATAAGCCTATATAACTCTAGAAACTTTAATCGTTCTAGGTACTCTATTCTAGTAAAACTTTTCTTAAGCCGTTCCTATAAATAAGAGCCGTTAGTATATCTACGTTATATATCTCTATAAAGTATAGTTAGCGAGCGTAGTCGGCAAGCGTAGTTAGTAAGTATAGTCGGCACCTTATTCCCGCATTAATAAATACTAAACTTATAGATTAATCTTTAGTAGCCTTAATAACTTCTTTAGTAACTCTACGCTCCTAGGAGGCTCCTTCGTAGCCTACTAAATCGAGGTGCTTTTAGAGAGCTTTTATTCCGTTACCTAGTCCTAGGTATTTAATAACTCTATTATATTCCCTATATATAACTCTTAGGGCGTACGTTTCCTAGTCTATACCTTTAACGAAAAATCTCTAAGCCTATAATATTCGCGTATTCGAGTTCTATTTTATAAAGTTTAAAGATATTCTACTATACTTATCGTAATGCCTCGCCTCTTCGAGCTACTAATAGTAGTAGTAAAAGCTCTCGAACGACTAGGTATACTCCTACTACTATATCTATATACTATTAGTTTCGACCTAGTCCTTAGAATCCTTTAGTAGCTTAGTAAGGTTAGCTAGAAGTAGTATCCTATCTCGTATACTAGCTCGACTACTTAAGGTATTTGTAATCGGATAGCGTCCCTTCCTCTACTATTATACTACCTTCTTAATCGGACTAGAGTCGACGAGAGATAGCTGCGATTCGGAGTTAGTCTATCGTTCGCGAAGCTATATACTTATATATTTTAAGAAAGAAGGAAGTATAGTACTACTATATTATATCGGAGTCGTAGGATATACTAGTAATACTATAATATAAAGTATATAGTACTAAGAAGGAATCGTAGAACTAAAGAGTAAAAGCTAGTAGAGTAATAGAGGTAAATAATATTTATAAAGGCGATTAAGTTTTATTAGTATAAGTACTAGCGAGGTGTCTCTATTATAGGCCGACGGCCTATCCTAGTAGCGTTATAGAGATAGGCACCTCTAGTACTCTTATTAAGCTCGTAGTAGTTGCGACTAATAAACGTACTAAGTACTCTTTAATTATAGTAACGCTATAGTCGCTTTTAAGGGCAAGTATCTTACTAGTATAAGAGGCTAGTAGTATTAATAAAGCTTAAGTCGAAAAAGTAGAGTTAGACTTAGCCTAAGTAGATAAACCTATCGTAGAAAGAATTTAGAAACTACTTAAAGACTACGTAAAGCGATATAATACTATATAGTAGAAGGCTAGAAATAATACTAAGAGTAAGAAGAGGAAAAAGAATATAGCGAGCTAGAAGTTTAAGGTATAGCTAGAGCTCCTAGATCTAGTACTAGCTCTAAAGACAAAGTAGTAATATATCTCTAAAGGTATAACTACTACGTAAGAGAATAAGGCTAGTATTAAATAGGCTTAGCTATCGAAGGTAAGACTTAAGCCGTCTATAAGAATTATAAAGGAGAATTATATATTCGGCAAGCTACTATAGAGCGAGAAGCAGAGATAAGAGATATAAGTTAAAGAGGGCTAGCTAGTACTACGACGTAAACTATAGACTAATATATTATATACCGTCGGCGGCTATAACTAATCTTAACTTACGAGATATATCCGTATTCTACCTAGCCTAAGAGGAGTTATAGAGCTTCTATACAAACCCTATCTCTAGCGACTAGAATTTACGTATAAAGGTCTCGGAGATAGCGAGCTTATCCGTAGACATACCTAGAAGCTACTCGACGATGTCCTAAAAGCTAAGTCCTCCTTTCTACTTAGAATCGAGCTATATTTCCTATAGAAGCTCTCCGTATACCGACTTCTTTATATCGAACTTATAAGCGTATAACTAGAACGCTAGCCTATTTCGCTTAGCCTATACTTTAGTCTAGCCGTCCGTTTGCGGGTAAAATACTATACTTAGCCTACGTTTTACGTATACCTCGAAATAGAAGTCTAACTAGAACTAGCTAGTAAATATAGACCCTCTATTAGAGATAATACTACTAGGTATACCTCGAAGTCGTATAACTTTATTAAGTAGAATATCCGTAAGCTCTACGCTTATATAGCGCTTTATCGTCCGAACGAAAGTTACTATCTTAGAATAGTAGTCGATAATTATAAGGATCGCGTTAAATATACGACTATTACGCTTACTCGGTAGAAGGTCTATAATAAAGTCTATAGATAGATCTTTCTATAGCTATTCTAGTAGAGGAAGCGTAACTATCTCGCTATAGGAATAGTAGCGCCTCGCTTTCGCCTTCTAATAGCTACTATATAATTCGACGTATTACTTAACGTCCTCGTTAACCTCTAGCTACTAGTACTTTCTCTTAACGAGTTCCGTAGTCTTATCCTTATCGAAATAGCTAGCTAGGAAGTCGTCGTAGTATATACGAATTACTTACGTTCGTAATATAGAGTCGTAGGGAAAGTATAATACCTCTTCGTAATATATATACCTATCTTAGATAGTATACTTATCGCTTTCGCCTCTATTACTCTCTACCTATATATATAGCTCCTTCGCTATTAGGTTTAGCTAGACTAGCGCAGCTACGTACTCGATTACTAGGTCTAAGGTATTAGCGTATAGCCGTTCCTTCGTAATAATAGCGCTAGCGACCTATATTAGTAGCGCGAATCTATATAGGCCCGGCTCGTAGCGTTCGAGGCTAGCAGACTACGTCCTATTAGCCGCTATCGTTACCGCCCTCTAGTTTATTATATACTAGCGGTTATAGGCGGCCTTAATACGGTTTATAACCGGTCCGCCTACTTAGAGGTCGCTCTAAACTTAGAGTTTCCGCTATAGTAATAGTAATAGGTTGTTTATCGCCTACGTATCTTCTATATAATCGCTACGCCTCGATAGCGCATCGGCTACGTTTAGCTTACCTGCTCTATAACTAATTATAAAGTTATATAGGGCTAAGAACGTAGCCTACCTAGCCTATCGGCCCGTTAACTACTTTATACCTATAAAGGCCTTTAGGTTAGCGTAGTCGACTAGCACCTCTACCTTATACGTAGCGCCTTCGAGGTAAGGCCTCTATGCCTTAAAGGATTCTACTACTACGAGGAGTTCCTTATTATAGACCTTATAGTTATACTCGGTATTAATTATCTTCTATAAGAAGAACGCGATTAGGTACTATTCCGACTCGAATAGCTAGCTTAGAATACTAGTAATAGCGAAGTTAGACGTATCGGTCTCGACTCGTAGGCGTAATATAGAGTTAAAGTACCTAAGGAGCGGCGCGGTCTAGAAGCGTTCTTTTAACTTTAGGAAAGCCTACTCCTCGGCTTCGCCCTAACTAATAAGCCCCGGCTTCCTACCGTTCTTCGCGCCTTTTAAGAGTATAGTTAGTAGTACTACGACTCTCGAATATCTAAAGATAAAGTAGTAGTAGAAGTTCGCGAACCTAAGGAATAATTAAACCTCTATTAGAGTAGTCGGCCTCGGCTATAAGGCGATTATAGCTATCCTACTAGGGTCTATCGCTATATCTCTAGTTATAACTACGAACCTAAGGAAGTTAACCTATTTTTAAAAGAACTTATACTTAGCGCGTTATACGTAGAGTCTAAATTTATAGAGCCTCTTAAGTATAGCGTATACGTCTCGTACGTAGTCCTCGCGAGTCTTACTATAGATTAGGATATTATCTAGATATACTACGTAGCTTATATCTACTAGCCCTACTAGCGCGCGGTTAATATACGCCTAGAACGTTATTAGGGCGTTCGTTAAACTAAAGGGTATTACCTAGTATTAGTAGTAACCGTATCGCGTATAGAACGTAGTCTTCTAGCGGTTACTTAGTTTAATATAGATATAATAATACGCGTTCGTAAGATCTAGCGACGTAAACTACGTAGCTTCTATAAGTCTATCTAGCGTTTCGCTAATAAGAGGAAGTAGGTGCCGATTCTTAATCGTAATCTCGTTTAGCCCGCGATAGTTTATATATAACCGTAGCTTGCTATTCTTCTTTAGTATAAATAGGATAGGCGTACTCGCCTCGCTATTAGAACGCTCGATCTAATTATACTCGAGCCTAGTATAACCCTAAACTATATATACTCGGGTAGCTTATATTAGTATAGATAGAGTAGGTCGTAAGGCGGGTAGGTAATAGAATGCCCTACGTAGCTAGTCCTCGAATACTATCTCGTCCGACGTACCTATTCCTAGTAAGTATATATTAGAAGCTATCGCAACTACTTCTCTACTATCTCCTCTATATATACGACTTCGTAAGGGAAGAAGGTTATAGCTATACGTCGTCGTTATATTGCTATCTATATTCGTCCTTATTAATCTATTCGTATTCGAACTATAGGCTATAAGTATACCCGCCTTACTAATTAAACTCCGACTCTCGAAACTACTAAAGTAAGCCCCGAATTTAAGTTCCCGTAGTAGTAGTATATCTTAATTCTCGTATTAGAATAAGTAGCTAGTTAGCGTATATTAGCCGGCTAATATACTCTACCCCTATTATAAACTTAAACCTACGATATTAGTTAAATTCTAGTCTAGTAGAAGTAAAGGTACTTATAGGAAACACTTATCGTTTATAGTCTAACTTATCTCCTACGTATTATCTACTACTATTAACTTTGCTAAGCCGGGGCCCTAGGCCTTAGCTTCCTTCTATACCTCGTTCTATACCTAACTATAGATCTCCGATTAGTTATTAATATCTACGTCTTCGTAAAACTAAGCTATAGGCCGCTTCGAATAGTCGGCTTAGTATAGTACGCAACTATTATTTCCGAAAAACATTTATTCTAGTTCTAATACTAAAGGCTAGATACGAGTATACTCCGTAAGTACGTAGTCGTAGTAGTCGGAGGCCTTAGAAAAGAAGTCTTCCTTAGAGTAAGTTATCTACTTATAGGCGTTCTTAATAACGGCTAGGTTATCCTATCGTAGCTAGCCTACGAGTGCGGCCGATAGAGGACTCTATAGAGTAAAATAAGTAGAGGCTAGAAACTAGAAGGGTATAATACTATACTTATTCGGATAACCGGATAGCGTGCTAACTCCTAGAAGAAGGTTATAGTATATATTACGTAGTTTAGTATAGGTTCCTAAAGCTTTACCTATTTCTAGGCTATTATTCTTAATATCGACCTAAGTAAACTAAGGAAGTATAGTTCGGCGAGTCTTCTCGAAGGCCTTTATACTATATAGTAAATATAGCGACGAGATACGTACTTAGAAAGCGTTATAGACCTATAGTTTTATCCTATAACCGATTAGGGTATAGTCTTCTTCTATTAGTTAGTTAGGACTAATAGCCTCGATAAATAGGCCCTTATTATCCTTTAGAACCCCTCGCTTCTTTATATACTCGAACTAAGCCTAGAAAACATCTCTCTTATATAGGCCTCTTATTAATATAGTAGTATTAGCCTCGTCCTTATTAGTAAGAGATACGCTTCCTTAAATAAGATTAATACTAGTACCTTAGTATAGCTTATTAAGGGCGATATCGATATAGTAGAACTTACTCGTACTATTCGCTTCTCTATATCCTATAGCCTTATATAAGAACTTCGCGTAGTACGAGTAGGAATATAGGTGCGTCGTATAGTCTAGTCGGATTACTATATAATATAGCTAGTATATAGGGTCCTAGCGGAAAATCTATTATATTAAGCTATAGTATATATTCCGTAACTAACCGAGATTCTTACGCCTATTTGCCTCTCGGAGGTACTAGTTATAGATATCGAACTCTTACTTAATAGCTTCCTTAATCGGCCGAAGCTAATTAAAAAGAGTAATTACGGTCGTGCTAAAGTCCTTAAAATCTTAAAGCACCTTCTTATTTAGCCTCGTTCTTAAGACCGCTAAGGCGTTAGCATCCGTAATATATTCTAGTAGAGGATCCTAGCTTAAGGTAGGTCTATATCTAAAGATACCTAAGGCGTCTACTATAATAGAAGGGCGACGCTTGCCTTAAAACTACGTAGGGTTTGTTCTCTTAACCTTATCGATATTACTATATAGGTATACCGCGAAACGATCTCTAAGCTAGTTATCTATAATATTCGTATAAAGACTATATATTCTACTACTCGCGCGTCGAGAATAGTTCCTATATAGCGGCCTACGGCCGTTAGGCATGTCCTATCGTACTCGCTTATAGTACTATTTAATTAGCACGACGGTCTTAGATAGCTATATAACTATAGTACTCTTGATTATATTAACTATACTAATAAGCTTAGTGTCTTCTATAGGGCAATCCTTATATACTCGAGGAACTTACTTCTATAGTCTCGAGGTATTACTAGTCGAGATTCTAGAGTATAAGGAACCTAATAGAACTAATTACTAAGAGGCTATAGAGGTAGCTCGGCTACGTATAGTTAACTCCTAACTCTAACTACTCTACCTACGACTTAGAGGCCCTAATCTACGACGATCCTATAGTCCTTAAGTATACGGCCCTATAAGTATACCTAATAGGGGACGATTCCTAGTCGGGGCCCTAGGCCCTAGCTTCTATAACCTAGTCGGGGCCCTAGGCCCTAACTATATACTCTATAATACTTACTTATAGGACCGAGTAACTAGACGACTAGTCTATTACTACTATAGGTTAATAGTTATAGAACGAGGGGCGGGCGCTAATAGGGTTAGTCTAGTAGTAATATCTCTTTATAAGGGACTAATAAAGTTCGGAGTAAGTTATAGGCCTCGATCTCGTAGGGCCTATTATATAGCGGCGCTATTAATATTTATACGGTTTACTTCTTCCCTAGCTTTACGAATCTTATCGAAATTACTCTAAGTAGCCTCGGCTAAGGTAGATCTATTAGCTATTAGGTAGAGTAACCTTTAGATAATAGCCTTATAGAGGACTAGGGCAGCCTTATCCTACTTCGAGTTCTTATCTATAAAGGTAGATATCTACTTAGCTATTCTTAGGTACTAAATCGCATTTACGAGTAGAGGATACTTAGCTCGTTCTAGCTCTTAGAGACTAGTAACTATCTTACGATATCCCTCTCTCTAATCTCGCTAACTCTCTCTAGCCTTATAGGCCTTAAAGTATTTAAAGAAGTGCGAGGCTACTTCTTTAGTTATACTCTTAAAGTCGTTAAGGTAGAGCGTACTACTAAACTCGAAGGCTAGGTCGTTCTAATAAAATAGGCGCTTATCGATATAGTAGATATATTCGCTAATAATATTACGCCGCTCGTTATCGTCTTTAATTAGGTTAATATTCGCGACTAGGTCGCGAATATTAGTAGCTCTAGTCTTATAGCTCTGCGCTTATAAGGATAGGTTCGTATTCGCGAAGATCTTAATAGCGAGAGATATAGTTTAGGTATTAAAAAAAGAGGAGAAGTATAGGGAGGGGAAGGTAAGTTAGTAAGAAAAGAAGAGAAGGGTTTCGAGGAAAGAAGAGCCGCTTTTATAGTAAAGGTACGGCCGCTACTAAGACCGGTAAATAGTAAACTAAGTAAATATTAGGTTTACTAACTATAATTATAAGTACGCTTAACCTTTATATATACTAAGGCTAAGGCATACGCGTAACCGGTTCGCAACTAATTATTTTCGTTATATACTAAATTATAAGCACTTTAGGCTTATGCGGTTCTATATACTAGTTAGGGGTGTTCTATCTAGTTCTTCGAGCTCGTAATATAAGGCCTTAGGTATATACGCGGCTATCCGGTACGGTCCGCGCTACTAGTATACGAGTTTATCTAATCGCGAATATTCGAGTTAAGTACGATAGATTATTACTATATCTCCTACGCGAAAGTCTTACTAGTCGACGTTCTAGACTATATTAAAGTACTCCTTTACCTACTTATAGAACCGCTTATTCCTATCCTTTACTTCTTCTATTATTTCCTATATATTCTCGAGCGCGAGTAACTATATATATAGGAGATCTTCTCGAGTTTAAACCGATCCTTAATCTACTACTCTATACGTTCGTATATCTAGTTTAATTAGTAGTACTACTTCTCGTCTAATTATAAGGGCGGCCGGTGTCTAGCTAGTAGAAGATACTACGGTCGTTCGATCGGCCTATAATATAGATAGAACGTACGGAATCTATAGTTTAGAACCTCCTTCTAAGTACTTAGATAAGGCAGCTAGTATTAGTTTATAACCTACCTCGACTAAGCTATTAAATTCCGGATAATACGGAGATACCCGTAGTCGTCTAACTATATAGCTCTCGAGAAGATTAGTAATATCCTTAAGGTTAGCCTTAGTATTATCTATAATAACCTCCTATAGAGCGCCCTATCGGTAGAAGATATCCTTATAGATAAATTTAGTAATCTATAGCGAGGTAATTTCTTTCGCGGTCTTATATACGACCTTAGCCTCGATCTACCGAGAGAGTCCTTCTCTAGCTATAATTAAGGATCCTCTCTTATCTATATATATAGGATTTAGGTACTACTTCTCGCCTACGCTTTAAACCTAGACTTCCTATATAAGAGTAGGCCGCCGTACTCTATTCCGGAAGCTGCATTAAGGACACTTCCTGCAGTATATAGTATATTCTAAGTATATTCTATCCTACTAGTATAGGCGGGATAGTATTTAGTATATACCTTCTATACTATAATAGCTATTCCGCTTATATATTAACTAAAGGATCTCTATACGAGCGTAGTCCTAATCTACTACCCTTTATAATAGTACATCTATATATCTTTAGCGGTATAGCTTCTAATCTATAACTACGAACTTCTAGCTAAGTTTAAGGTACCTCCTATATTCTAATAGGGTTATCTCTTCTATACGCTTTCTACGAAGAAGTACGAAGGCGATAGACTTAGTCGTATGCTTATAGTCGTCTAGAGTGCCTACTAGTTTATCTAGGAAGATAGAGTCTAGAGATTTAGAGGAGTTAGGGCCTTAGGCCCTAGCTTAGCGAACTCGCCTTATAAATATATCGAAGAAAGCGTAGTCGATTATATTATTATCCTCGCGATCTAGAACTATGTTAGCCGTCTACCCTAGTTCCCTACGTTTAGAAGAGGTCTGTAGTCGCCTTAATAGCGCGTCTAGCCCCTAATATTTCGTTCTAGGTACGTGTCGGACCTCGAAGTTAAATAGTCGAATCTAGGCAATCTATCTAGTTACAGTCGTATTAAGAAGGTCGGTTAAGGCCTTGCTAAGCTAATAAACTAATATATTAGCATCGATCTCGAGTACGAAGTATACTCCGAAGAGCTATAGTTTAAACTTCTTTAGTACTCGGAGTATAGTAAGACATTCTCGCTTTCTAGCGTCGTACTTCTTCTACTATTTATCCTATATTCTACTCTTATACCTAGACGGATATCTCTTATTATTAAACCGTCTATATAAGTACGGCTCCCTATCCTTTAATACTAGTATCTACTACGACGTAAATAACTCCTATCCTAGGGCCGTATTATATAGTAACTAATATAGGGGCGGTAACTAGTAACTATACGCAGTGCTTCTTAGCTTCCTTATAGATAATCGTCTATTTAAAAATAGCATCCTTACGTAGGAGCTAATATAAAGGTTTAGCGATAATAGCGAAACGAGGAATCTAGATCCGGAAGTATACGACGATCCTAACGAATATACGTACCTCCTTCTAGTTAATCGGCTATAGCTACCTTAGGAGCTTAGCTATACGAACCGCGTTAGGGTATCTACCGTCTTAATCTATTACGTACTCTATAACCTTAATCTTAGTTTAAAGGATCTATAACTTCTTAATAGCAACCGTTATCCTAGCTCGCTCGATGTCCGCGAGAACTTAATCTAAGTCTTAAATATATTCGATAATATACTATCTTATCCCTAGCTCGATCTCTTCGTTTCTATACGTAGTATATAGTCCCTTTACCCTAAAATTATCGATAAAGGAACTAGCTCTATAAAAGAGGTAATCGTATAGAACTATATTTACGATCCTCGCGAACTAAGATACTAAGTTCGTCGCTCCTTATAGCAACGTAGTTATTCTTAAAAGACCGAATAGAGGGCCGTCGAAACTAGTTAGGTCTCTACTCTCCTTAGCTAGAGGAACCTAATCGTATTCTAAGAAGAGGTCGAGAAGGCTAGCTACGATATAACCTATAAATTATTCTAAGAAGAAATCCGTATCTAGAGGTAAGAAGGCATCCTTAATTATAACCCGGTTAATCTCTATAGCTGCATTAATTAATCTATACTTCCTTATATCTCTTTTTAAAACTAAGAAGTAGGGGTTTCTATACGTAGCATAGCTATACTCTAAGGTTCTAGCTTCTATACGGATTCGTAAAATCCCTTCGACCTATACCTTCTATAATAGGCTTATACGGAATCCTAGGTGCTACTATAGCGTATATAGTATAGTACGGATAACCTATAGTAGGGCTACCCTTAGGTAAATACGACCTAAGTATTTAAAAGACGAAGCGAGTACTTTCTTACGGTTAAATAGTATATAGATTAGTAGTTCCTTCTTCTTCGGCTAGAGCTTAATCCCGACCCTATCTAGTATTAGGGTAAGCATTTCTACTATTAGCCTACTTTCTCGCTTAAGATCGGATAACTTCTTAATTAAATATCGTCTATTATATAAGCCCGTCCCGGGAGGCGTTAAGGCTTCCTCCCTTAGATACTCCTCTTTCTATTTTAGTATTCCTCCTAGACCTTCTCTAGAAGTTTTATATACGCTAGCAAGTATAGGTAATACTTTATTAGCCTTCCTCTTATAGAGGGTATATACTCGGATAATAGTAAGAGACCGAGGTACCTCCTTCTATCTCTTTTATATTATTATAGAAGCCGATAGCATCGTCTAGATTAGGATCGCTTCCGGATCCTTAAATTCCTCTATAGCTAAGTAGGAACCTCTATTAGCCTAAGTATCTAGTTCTATATCCTAATATAAGCTAAAGCCCCGGGCCTCGACTCTCTTTTTACTAAATTCCGATAGCATCGTAGCTACTTGCTTTCTAGCGGTTATCGTTATAGCTACGAAACCGCGTACTAGTTTCCTAAAGCTAGTTTCTAAAGGTAGTCCTAGACTAAAAGGCATCCCTTAGATCCTTTCGGCTTAGTAAAGGTAACCGATTTACCTTTCGTATTACTAATAGTTCCTTCCTATATTCTATCGTCGTAGTTTCTTCCTACGAGTCTTGCCTTACGTACCTAAGTTCGTCCTAGAAGTAGGAGTATAGGTGTAGCTCCTATAACTAGCCTAGAGACGAAAACTAGCACTTTAATCTCGATACTAAAGACGCTAGTAACTAATCTCCTACTAATTCCTAAGATAGTAACCGGCCCTCCTATAGTAATTATTTTACTTTCCGAGATGTTCTAGATTAAAGTAATTCCTATTTCTTATACTTAGTTCTAATCGACGATATAAGAATTCGTACCCTCGTTAACTAATACTTAAACTTCTAGGCTTAGATTCTTACTCGTTCTAACTATATATAGAACCTAAATAAGGGGAGCTACGATAAAATCGTCTATTACTACCGATAGGTCTATACTAGATAGAGTCTCGTATAGTTCCTCGATAGTCTATACTTTAGACTACGTAACTATATAAGCGCGATACGTATTAATCCCT
Organism: Cercospora zeina; assembly: GCA_022702355.1. Classification (NCBI taxonomy): domain Eukaryota; kingdom Fungi; phylum Ascomycota; class Dothideomycetes; order Mycosphaerellales; family Mycosphaerellaceae; genus Cercospora; species Cercospora zeina. The sequence continues at coordinate 5,353,088 of JAKLWX010000005.1, forward strand.
TCCTCCTAAAATAGTTCCTTAGAAAGAGCCTCTCTAGTATAGAGATCCTAGTCCTAGAAAGCTTTATAAAGGAATTTACTAACTTAATCCTTACTAATATCGTCTAATTCCCCGGCCTACTATATATTCTCTACTAGCTAGTTAATATTTATAGGCTCGGTTTAGAGTGCGTTATATAGTTTATTATCGTTAGTATAGATCCTATCCTATAATAACTTAATCGCTAGCTTAGAACTTCTAAGGAGGATAAATTCCCTAAAGGTAATTAGAATCTTATAGTAGATTAACCTTCTAAGCAACCTAGTCTCTAGTTTCTTAGTAAGTAGTAAGTTCTCCTCGTCCTTCTTTCCCTTCGCCCTTATATAATTATCGAACCGCTATCTCTTTAGAGGGTTCCTAGCCTTCCTTATTAGAGGGTTAATAGGTCTAGTAGTTAGAATATCCTCTATATCTTCGTCTACTATATCTTTATCTATATAGCCGAATGTCTCTTAGCTCTATAATCTTAAAGATCTAGGGCGAGGATTGTCTTACTTATCTTCTTAGGAAGCCTAGGTTTATAATACTTAGTCGGAGATCTTCGCTCGTAGCTATCTCGTCTTCGCGGCCCTCTTCTATTTCTTAATTCTATCCTTAGCTATACGAGCTAACTACTTATCCCGGCTTAGGATTACTATACTACTAACCTTGTCCTTACTCTTTCTTTTAGTACTCGCGACTATAGTAGTAGCTATATTAAGGCTTCTTCTAAGCTCTTCTTCTATAATATCCTCGATCCGTTCTCTACTATAGTCGTAATTATCCTCCTCTTTAACGCTAGCTTATTTAGACTAGTATATAGCTACTCTAAAAATAGTAGGCATAGGTACGAAACTAAAATATATGCCTTTAATAACCTAAGAGAGTACGGTCGTAGTAGTATATATAGGTTCGAGCGTTAGAGGAGTTAGAATTATAGTTAGGGCCCCGGGCCCTAACTAAATATCTTTAGGTATATACGATAGTTTCTCGTATAGTATCTAATATCCTAGGTTCGAGATACTTCTAGGCGCTATATTAGTTATATCCCTTCGTGTCTAAAGTACTAATAACTAATTCGCTCTTAATAAGTAAGCTAGCTATAGAACGCGACTATACGAAGGGAATAACCTCTATACTACTAGGTATATCTAAGCTATTCGTAGTATCTAGCTATCCTACTTTAGTATACTAATTAGCTAATAGTTTCTAGTAGGAGGACTATAGTACTATCTCCTCCGTTTATTCTACTAGATATACCTACTTCTCTAAAGCTAGGCTATAATTAGATATTCCCTTACGTAGTAGTCTTAGTCTCCGTAGTTAAAACACTTGTTCTATATCGTTAGGTATACTAGGATCTATGTCGCGAAGGTTCTAACTATGCCTACGTATACGAGTAGTTTATTTCCTAAGCTTATAGCGTTTGCCTAATAGGCTTACTACGTTCCTATTCCTATTAGAGAGTTTACGGGCACGGGGCTAGTTCTAGTCCGTAGAGTAAGTCTATATAGGATCGATATCTTCGCGAACTTACGAGTAAAGTCGTCGTTAATAAGAGTATTACCTATAGGTACCGCTAGAGCTCTTTCTAGATAGCTAGCCGAGATAGAGTTCTATAATAAGGTTATCTATTATTTATCTCTATTTTTAGTAAGCCTAAACCCTTTAGATCCTTTAACTATTTCTTCTACCGACTTTAGAATCTTATTAAATAGTCGGAAGGACTCTAGCTTCCGGGGATATAGGCTATACTTCCTATAGATCCTTCTGCTAATACTATCTAGTAAAGCTTTTAGTAGTAGCATAGATCGTTCTCTATTACTTAAGTCTTCGGAATCGATATAGTTAGAAGCTAATCGAAACTATCGTAAGAATTTATTTAGATTATTACTTTCTAACCGTTAGGTCTTATAGTACGACGTAAGGTACGATACCGATTTAATAATATAATACGTATTACTATTAGCGAAGTAGTCTAATAGGGACTTCCTAAACTTAGTCTAGTTATGTTTAGGCACGCCCTTTAACCGCTTTAGTTCTAGTCGTAGGATAATCTTAGTATTAGCGATAACGCTATTAATCTTTTCCTAGTTACTACGCCCTTCTAGATCGAACTACTTCTAGAGACTATCGAACCGTTCGAGGAACTTAGTAGCATTCTATTCTCTAAAGAACGGGTTCGCTTTAGTTCTAGGTAATAGTAGCTTTAGCTTATAGGTATCTAGTATACTCCTTAGGACTTCCTATAAAGTTAGGAGCTACGTTATATCTATCGCGATAGGCGACCGCAAGGAGGGTCCTTAATTAGGTATATTACTAATAGTACCTATTATAGCGGCAGCAAAGTCTACTAGTCGGTTCCTTATATCGAACTCCTACGTACTATAATAGATCCTATCTTCCTCGGTACTAGAAACTATAGTAGTTAGCCTAGGTTCCGCATAATCGTCTTAATTACCTAGTATAGCAGCTCTCTCGGTTCTTAAGTAGTTATATCTTAGCGGATTCCTTCCCTCTTTTATCTACCTAAGCTAAGGCCCCGGGCCCTAGCTTTAATTTCCCTACCTAATAGATACCTATCTAGCTAAGAAATAATTTATCGTATATTCCTAGGTTGCCTTTACCTATTCCGCGTCCGGATTAGGTTAGACTGCCTAGTCTCTGCTTACCGCTCTCTTATAGTAGCTTCTTATCTCGTATTACTTATAGCGTATACTTAGTTCGTCCGTACGCTATTATCCCTTATCGCGAACTATATTTATAAGAACGGAGCGTAGTCTTCTTTTATTTTCGGGGTATAGGCTATGCCTACGCTACCTATATTCTAGTACTAGTCTCGACCGCGACTCCTAAACGCGTACTATATTAGATTCTAAGTCTATATTATTTGCGACTCCTAAACGCGTACTATATTAGATTCTAAGTCTATGTTGTCCGCGACTCCTAAACGCGTACTATATTAGATTCTAAGTCTATATTATCCGCGACTTCTAAACGCGTACTATATCTAATCCTAAACGCTATATATATAGTAGAAGTAGCTAACTTCCCGCGAACTATATACGTATACGTATATAAATTAAACCTAAGTCTTATCTATAGTGCCTCTTTTAGTAACGTAGTATCTTTTTAGTCGTAGTCTTGCCCTACCTTCGGCTCTAGACTAGTCTTTAGGTACTCCTTAAGCTCTTCGAGCTCTCTACCTAACTAGTAGTATAGCGGCCTAAAGAGTAGTATAGTGCCCGGCTTTAGGTCGATCGCATACTTAGCGCTATCGATAGGTCTACTTCGTATTTCCTCTATTAGGTTAAGGACGTCGTCGAACTAATAGAACTCCTCTAGTATCGAAGTAGACTCCTTACCTATTCTACTTAGGCTAACTATAAACATAGCAGGTGCCTTCTAGAGGTCTTTAAGGAACTTATAGGCCTCTCGGACTTCGAATCGGCCGAAATAATCGTTACTATAACGCTATTTATCTATACTACTATCGATACTTACCTATTATATACGTCGCTATAAATAGCTAAGGATAATATTAGGATCTAGTATATTATATACGTAGAAGATCCCTCTAGTTACGCGCTCGATCTCTAAGGAGTCCGCGAGCCTTATACGTATATAGTACGCACCGTAATAATAACCTAGTTTACTCGTAAAGATAGTAGCTAGTAGTAAGGCCGCGTTCGGCCGTAAGAGCAACTTATACTAGAGCACGAAGGCTCGTAATACTATATTAATATTTATAGTATTATCGAGAAGGAACTTAGCTAGCCTACGGCCCTCCTAAGACTTAACTTCTCCTCGTACTCGTACTACTAGTACGTATTATATAGGTAGGTACCCTATGCTATCTACTTTAGTAGCGGAGACTTATATAATATCTCCGTCGCTTCTACTTTTTTTAACTTGCCTACGGCTACCTTACGGACCGCCGGCTTATTACTATCCTTATCCTTATTTAGATAATCTAGACGGATATAGCCTACCTCGTTATAACCGTAATACCTAGGTTACTAGTCCTTATCTTTGCCTTTACGCTTATTCTAAGGGTTCTTCTTCTTCGAGTTAGACCTATAACTACCTTTAGAGGTATACGCGTTACTATCGACCCTCTTATACTTCGACTACTAGTACGACGCGTCCTTATTACGGTCGCATAAGCCTATATCGCGTAGTATTAATCTTTCTGCCTATTTAAAGCGTTATACTAGAGCGACGAGGTTAGCGCGCTTCGCTAGGATAATATAGTTCTTAATAATATCCTTTCGTAGCGATAGCTTTAACTTTACGAGAAGCTAAAGAACTAACTACGCCTTAGTATAGTCGCCGAGCTATATCTCGAGATTACTAAGATCTATTACGAATTATCGTATACTCTAATTTTCGCCTTAGCGTATTATCTCGTACTTAATAGTTATAAGTAGCTAGCGGTTTACTTAATCCCCGACGATATTATATAGGAACTTATAGAACTACGCCTAAGTATACCTCGCTAGAAGTATACTAGGGTGCTCGTTATACTAGGCTTCTTACGCTTCGCCTACGAGGAATATAATACTAGCGATTACTTTCTAGTATTCTATTATAAACTTCCTCGGCGCGGCTATAAAGTTTACTTTATATACGCGGACGTATTCCTAGGCTTCCTTAACGGTCTTACTCTTAAATAGCTTAAGAGAGCAGAGCTTAATAGATTCGTAGAGCGTATATTTATCGCTACTATAACGCGTACTATCCTTAGTATCTTTAGTAATACTCGTTATACTAGAGTACTTTAAGCTAAGGCTTCTTACTATCGTACTTAAGCGTATTAGTAGAGTAGTCGTCCTAACTTCTTATATTAAGCGTTTATTCTCTATCTAGAGGGCGCAGAGTTCGAGCTATTTACGTAGCGTAGCGTTCTCTCGTTCGAGACGCTCGCGCCTTGCTTATATATCGTTAGCGTCGTTTATCTCCTTATCTTCTTTAGCTTTAGAGTCTAGTAACTCTTCTACGTAGCCTAATAGCGGTACTATAGACCTAGTACGTTCGCTGCGGTCGCCTAGCTATATAAATGCTCCTCGCGTAAGTATAGTAGGCCTTAATAGATCGCTACTCTTAATAAGGTAGAAGAATTAGTATTATAAAGGTTAGTATATAGTAATATATTAAGCGCCCCTAACTATACCTATTAGAGATATTAAGAGACTAATTCTTGCCGATTCCTCTATATATGTTTAGCGTACTTTTATCTTACGCCGAGTATACGTAGCGTAAGCCGGATGCTTCGGCGTCTAACTTAGACGCCCTCTAAGCTATTAGCCCCCTAAGCTATTACTCTTATACTAGCCTTATTCTCTTATATAGTAGTTACGCCTTTAGAGATATACTACTACTTTTTCTTTAGAGCTAGTACTAGATCTAGGAGCTCTAGCTATACCTTAAACTTCTAGCTCGCTATATTCTTTTTCCTTTTCTTACTCTTAGTATTATTTCTAGCCTTCTACTATATAGTATTATATCGCTTTACGTAGTTTTTAAGTAGTTTCTAAATTCTCTTTATAATAGGTTTATCTACTTAGGCTAAGTCTAACTCTACTTTTTCGACTTAAGCTTTATTAATACTACTAGCCTCTTACGCTAGTAAGATACTTGCTCTCGAAGGCGACTATAGCATTACTATAATTAAAGAGTACTTAGTACGTTTATTAGTCGCGACTATTACGAGCTCGATAAGAGTACTAGAGGTACCTATCTCTATAACGCTACTAGGATAGGCCGTCGGCCTATAATAGAGATACCTCGCTAGTACTTATACTAATAAAACTTAATCGCTCTTATAAATATTATTTACCTCTATTACTCTACTAGCTTTTACTCTCTAGTTCTACGATTCCTTCTTAGTACTATATACTTTATATTATAGTATTACTAGTATATCCTACGACTCCGATACGACGTAGTAGTACTATACTTCCTTCTTCCTTAAGATATATAACTATATAGCTTCGCGAACGATAGACTAACTCCGAATCGTAGCCGTCTCTCGTCGACTCTAGTCTAATTAAGAAGGTAGTATAATAGCGAAGGAAGGGACGCTATACGATTGTAAATACCTCGAGTAGTCGAGCTAGTACGCGAGATAGGATACTATTTCTAGCTAACCTTACTAAGCTACTAAAGGATTCTAAGGACTAGGTCGAAACTAATAGCGTATAGATATAGTAGTAGGAGTATATCTAGTCGTTCGAGAGCTTTTACTACTACTATTAGTAGCTCGAAGAGGCGAGGTATTATAATAAGTATAGTAGAATATCTTCGAACTTTATAAAATAGAACTCGAATACGCGAACGTTATAGGCCTAGAGATTTTTCGTTAAAGGTATAGACTAGGAAACGTACGCCCCGAGAGTTATTTATAAGGGATATAATAGAGTTATTAAATACCTAGGACTAGGTAATAGAATAAAAGCTCTATAAAAGCACCTCGATTTAGTAGGCTACGAAGATGCCTCCTAGGAGCGTAGAGTTACTAGAGAAGTTATTAAGGCTACTAAAGATTAATCTATAAGTTTAGTATTTATTATTACGAAAATAAGGTACCGACTACGCTTACCGACTACGCTTCCTAACTACGCTCGCTAACTATACTTTATAGAGACATATAACGTAGATATACTAACGGTCCTTATTTATAAGAACGGCTTAAGAAAAGTTTTACTAGAACCGAGTACCTAGACCGGTTAAAGTTTCTAGAGTTATATAGACTTATAGTTTCCTAGCTTAGATTACCTTTAAACTTCTTCGAAAGTTCTATAGTTTAGCGTACCTACGAATATCTATTAGAGGAGACTAGATCTATCGATTTTAAGAGCGCTACTACGATTAAGTTATATATCTAGGACGCGGTTAATTACTCTAAGGACAATCTAAAACGTTAGCTATCTAGAACCTTCTAGATAGCTATCGCCCTCGATAGTTAGTATACTAAGGTGCTCTAAGTATTATTTCTTATAATACGAGGCTACTAGATCGATAGCGAGTAGGCCTAGTATAAGGCTATACTAGCCTTTCTATATATTTCGAGCCGTTATATAGGCGAAGTCCTAACGGATCTACTATTCGACGTACTTACCCGTTTCGAAATCTCTAATAGGCTTATAGCGCTAATAGCGGATAATACTTCTAATAATAGTATACTTTATACTACTATATACGTATCCTTCCTATATATATATCTTCTAACTAATAAGTTCTAGCGTCGAGGCTATTAATATTTACTCTTACGAGCATATACGTATAGCGAAGCTATTAGTTTTAATTAAAGAACTTCCTCTTTAAGGAATAGATAGAGATATAAGAGAGATATTAGATACTAAAGACTACGAGTTCTCCCGTTTAGAACGGTTTCTATACTTTATATATATAATCTAGCTCTTCTTAAGGAAGTTCTTCGCTACTCTTAAGATTAAGCTAAGGAACGAAGAATAGTAACGATAGGACGAGGAGATAGATACGAACGCCTTATATTAGCTTAAAGTAGGAAGTCTAGCTACGGTTCTAATAAAGGTACTATATATTCTCTCTACGAAGTATATATAGTTAGTAAACGTAGTTAGTAGAAGCTATACTAATAACCGCTCCCTATAGCCTACGAAGTCCTATTATACGCCTCTACGCGGCCGTAGGTAGAAATAGATACTCTCGAGCATACTAGTAAAGTATAAGAGTATATAAGACAATCCTACTTCGCTACTACTAGCCGTATACTCGATAAGATAAGAACTACCTTAAGATAACCCTAAGACTACCTAACGAACTAAGGCAGAACCCTACTATAGAAGAGGTAGAAAAGAAAGGATAGAATAGAGGTAGGTAGGATAGGAGTAAAGAGAGGAGGCAGCTACTAAAGTAAGAGATTAGCTATTTACCTACTAAAAAGAGCTATAAAAGAAAGAGAGAAAGGTAGACCCTTCCTACCTAGAATATATATTTCTAGAGACGACCCTCTAGGTCCGAGACGAATAGAAATAACGGCCTTCTATACCGACTCGATATACTATACTAGCTATATCTACTACTAGAACTAATTTTAGATGCTAAAATCCTATATATAGGGCTTAGCGCTTAGCGCTAAGGCGTACTAAGCGAAATTCTAGTTCCCTTAGGCATCGGCCTATAATATTCGTTTTTAGCGCGAATAAGACACCCCTAAGACCGAGAGTTTTTTAGCCTAGGAGGCTTTTCTCTCTTCTACGACTAGTTAGGTATTAGGCCTACCCGTGCTATATAGTCTTCGACTCCTATAGTACGTTAATAGAATAAATAAATAAATAAATAAATAACTACTCTCTATAAAGTTCTATAAACTTATAGTTAAGGTAAACTCTAGTACTTAACGCTTCGAGAGTTTTATAGTACTATAGCGAAAGAGGATCGCAGATCTATATTCGTACTTAAAACGGTATAAATAGTAGAAGAAGACGCCTAATAGAGTTTTGCGCCTAATATAAGATATAAAGACCCGTTAGAGCTTAACTACGATTATACTAATACGTAGTTCTTAACTACGAGATATTATCGACGAGTATATTAAGAACGAGAGTTAGCCCGAACTTAAGCTAACTACTACGGAATAGAAGAGAGTTAAATATATTATTAACCTTACTACTCCTTTCGCTAAGGCTATAATACGGATCGGTACGATAAAGGGGCTAATAATATACCTCGTTCTTAGCTACTATAATACCTTATTCGATATTCTAAATATTGCGGATAAGAAACTTAAATATAAAATATAATCCTAGTAAAAGAAGATTTATTCTACCTTATAAGCTATATAGACAAAGCTCGAGAAGTATTATACTACTACCTAGGAGCGATTCGGCGATATATATAGTATTACGATTCTTCTTAATCTAGTAATAAAACGGGCGTTCTAGGACCGCGAGGCGTTCTCTAGCGAGAGGCTCGATTCCTCCTTCGAGAATTACTACTAGTTAAAATTCTAGGTCGAATACGCGCGGTCTAAGCCTCTCGTAGCTACGTCCTAGTCTAGGCTATAAAAGGCCTTATATCGCTCCGCAATATTATTCGTAATAGGTCTCTATAGTAGATTAAATAGTAATAACTCCGACTTTAATTAAAGAGTATCTAGACGGCCGTAGTAGACCGTATAGCTATTAGCTAATTCGGACGAGGTATCTCGTTATCGTTACGCTAGATTTAAGGACTCGGCTACCTGTTCTATAAAGTATCCGCTCCGGTTATAGAAGATAATAGCATTAGAATATCTAGGTTACGCGCTAATAGCTCGAGATATCCTCTCTATCCTAGTAGCTAGAACTAGTTATAAGCGCGACTTTAGTATAGCGCGTTATTAGAGCCGATATAATCGGTCCTACGATCCCTTAACGTTTAGTAATATTATATACTATCGTTCCTAAGAGCGTAACGCGTAGTAATAGGCTTAGGATTCGCTTATAGAGAAGGCGCTACTAATATTAACTACGTTCGAGCCTTCGAATAATATAGTTAGTTAGTAGTAGGAGTAGCTAGAGGCGAATTAGGAGGCGTTAGTAAGCACTAAATAAAGTAACTAAATTACCGATATTCTAATTAGCTACTAGCTAGGCAAATAGGTTTCTATAGGCTACTAATAAACTAGACTTTCTAGAAGTAAATAGAATTATAATAATTAAGTAACTAAAGGATCCTAATAGTTTCTAGACTAGTTCCGAGCGCGCGGTAGGAGGCGTAGTAATAAGATTTCCTCGGGTTAACTTAAGTTTTTTAGAGAGTATACGCTATTATTCGAAGCTAATACGGCTAGTAGATAGAAACTAGGTCGTTGCTCGCGATCCGCGCTATATCTCTAAAGAGATATTTAAGTAAAAGAGAGATATATTAACTAGTAGCCTACGCGGTTTAGATAAGGGTTCTAAGAAGCTAAGAGTACTTAGAATATAAGAGAAAGAAAAGAAAAAGAATATCGAATAAGTAGGAAGGAAGACGAATATCTACGACGAGCCTTTAAGTAAGTCGAAGAGATAAGCGACCTTACTACTTTATCTATACTCTTTACGACTTTTCTTCTACGATTAGATACTTTTAGAAAGCGATTGCCTCCTTACTTACTACTCGTCGGATTACTAAAGCTCTCTAGTATAACGATTCCTCCTTTTACTTATAATAATAAGATACTTATATACTTTAACCTCTATCTCGACTATCCGGTATCTAAACCTTCCGATTATAAGATTAAAAGGATTAGAAAGTCGAATAAATAAGATCTAATATTAGAATATAACGTGCTAAGAGGTTTACCTTACTATTAGGTTAGAAATTAGCGTTTTCTAGATATAGGACGAGGTCTCGACGTCGTTAATAGTCTTCTAGCCGTCTCTAATATTAAGGAGACGATAAAATATAAGGGCGGATATTATATAATACCGCTACTCTTACTAGAACTAGCGTATATATAATAAGCTACCGATTTCGGTATATATAGGTTTCGGTCTATACTAGCTCTACTAGAACGCGGTTAATATATACCTAGAACGTTACTAGAGCGTTCGTTAAACTAAAGAGTATTATCCTATATTAGTAGTAACTATATCGCGTATAGAACGTAGTCTTCTAGTAGTTACTTAGTTTAATATAGATATAGTAATACGCGTTTATAAGGTCTAGCGACGTAAACTATATAGCTCCTATAAGTCTATCTAGTATCTCGCTAATAAGAGAGAGTAAGTACTAATTCTTAATTATAATCTCGTTTAGCCTACGATAGTCTATATATAGCTATAGTTTACTATTCTTCTTTAGTACGAATAAGATAGGCGTACTTACCTCGCTATTAGAATACTCGATCTAATTATACTCGAGCCTAGTCTTTAGGTACTTTTAAGCTCTTCGAGCTCTCTACTTAACTAGTAGTATAGAGACCTAAAGAGTAGTATAGTACCTAGCTTTAGGTCGATCGTATACTTAGCGCCTTTAATAGGCCTAGTTTATATTTTCTTTATAGAGTTAAGGACGTCGTCGAACTAATAGAACTTCTTTAGTATTAGAGTAGGCTCCTTACTTATTCTACTTAGGCTAACTATAAATATAGTAGGTGCCTTCTAGAGGTCTTTAAGGAACTTATAGGCCTCTTAGACTTCGAATCGGCCGAAACGATCGTTACTATAACGCTATTCGTTTCTACTACTATCGATACTTACTTATTATATACGTCGCTATAAACGGCTAAGGATAATATTAGGATCTAGTATATTATATACGTAAAAGATCCCTCTAATTACGCGCTTAGTCCTTAAGAAGTCTACGAGCCTTATACGTATATAGTACGCGCTATAATAATAACCTAGTTTACTCGTAAAGGTAGTAGCTAGTAGTAGAGCCGCGTTCGGCTATAAGGGTAACTTATACTAGAGTACGAAGGCTCGTAATACTATATTAATATCTATAGTATTATTAAGAAGGAACTTAATAGGCTTACGACTCTTCTAAGACTTATCTTCTTCTTATACTTATACTACTAGTACGTATTATATAGATAGGTACCTAGTGCTATTTACTTTAGTAGCGGAGACTTACGTAATATCTCTATTACTTCTACTTTTTTCGACTTATCTACGGCTATCTTATAGACCGCTAGCTTATTACTATTCTTATTTTTATTTAAATAGTTTAGACGAATATAGCCTACCTCGTTATAACTATAATACTTAGATTACTATTTCTTATTCTTATCTTTACTTTTACGCTTATCTAAAGAGTTATTCTTCTTTAACTTAAACTCGTAACTACTCCTTAAGGCTTACGCGTTACTATTAACTCTCTTACGCTTTAACTACTAATATAGTGCGTCCTTATTATAGTCGCGTAAGCCTAAGTTATATAGTATCGACCTTTCTATCTATTAAAGGTATTATACTAAAGTAACGAGATTAGTACGCTTTACTAGGATAATATAGTTCTTAATAATATCCTTTCGTAACGACTACTTTAACTTTATAAGAAGCTAGCGAACTAGCTACGCCTCGGTATAGTTACTAAGCTATACCTCGAGATTACTAAGGTCTATTACGAATTATTATATACTCTAATTCTCGCCTTAGCGATAAGCTAAATACTTTAGCGTCTAACTTAGACGTACTCTAAGCTATTAGCTCTCTAGCCTCTTACTCTTATAGTATTAAAGGCGCTATATACTATTTATAGGAGGTTATAGCTAAAGTAATAGTACTAGCGCTACTAAGAAGGCTATATTACTATTACTATAGTAAATAGCGCTATAATATAGCAAATAAGCGCTATTATTAAGTGCGATTATTATATATAATAATGCGATAGCGGCGGTAATAATAGTAGTTATTATAGTAAATAAACAGCGAGTAAACAATAAGTCTGCGCGGAATTGACGTAGTAGCCTCTACCAAGGTTCAGGCCTCCATAGTTATATAATTTCGTGACGTGGCCCAGGCACAACACTATGTGAGGCACGTTTTTCACAACGTGCACCGCGCGCGAAGCACACTGACGCAACCTTAGCACTATGAGCTTCTTCAGGTTCCATGCATCAGCTACCCCTCCACATCACTCAGTCGTGGTCCTACCATACCATACCATATCTTCTCGATTTGAGCCATGACATCGATGGACGACACCGAAATTTTGATTCCAGAGGTGGTGGCAGAAGCTGCTAGGTTGGAAGCTGATGAAAAGTATGGCAAAGATCGACGAGACGAAGAAAATAAGCCGGCTGCGGAGCAGAAAAAATTCTTGACGCGTGTTCCGGACACACCGATAATACAACGAGTCATCATTAAGTGCGAGACGGTACGTGCCAGCATGGTTAACTACTCGATAGAACTAATTCTACGCAGCAGTTCAAACCCAAGCACCCAGATACTGAGCTCGGTGTTGCTCATGTGCTCATTGCTATCCAAGAAGCGACCCTACCAAGCAACGCAAGTCCTGGTTACGATTACGGAGTGTATTTGGCTCTTGGAAGAGAAGACACGGAGTGGAAACAAGGCACGGCGCGCACGTCGCGCACGGGTAAGCCTTCCTTGAAAGGCGGATACTACATTGCATTTATGGTCAAACGACTCTCTTGAGCGAAGAGGTCAGGGAATCCTTCAACTTCTTGTCCGGGCATGTTGTACCACCGTTCCATCTCCTCAATCTCAGAATCACTAAGCATATGCTGAGTGATGTCGAAAGTAGGTGTGTTGATCGGTGGTTCTGGACACAGTGGGCGGAACTGTACCGATCGGTGCGCTTCCAAGGCCAGCAAGTTCTGAGGGACGGATGTGAATCCGTCTCGAACGTCTTCATCTTGTGGCCTTTCCATAAGCCCAGAGGATTCGTGGACATTGCTCGAGACTCCGACAACGCTAGGTGTGTCCACTCCCACCGTTGCCAGCTGCCGGCCTAGTTTACTGTGATCTGGAATACCGCCACACGAATAACACATGTTCTGCAACACTTTCCTCAGTGTAGGACCCAACTCTTGCGCTTTCGCGAAAAATCCTGGAATTTTAGTGCAAAATTCTTGAAGCAGGGCGACGTGGGTTTTAGTCAGGTCAATGCCCCATCTACGTTCGTCAGTCGAATTCGACAACCCGATTGCTAGGTCTTACCTTGGGTCAGTTGGCCCTAGCAAAAATATTGACCCCGGCCCCAAGCAAGCCATAACATGGTCTGTCAGGCATCGCCCCGCTCGCTCTGCCCTCGAGATGTAATCTACAGACTTTCCGGTTTCTTCCGCTAATTGCGCCAGGGATGTTCGGTGAGTCCAGGCTGCAGCTGTGTGACGAAGCTCAATGACATGCGCCACGAGTATGGATCCCAGCCTCAACAAAGACTCTGACTTGCGTGACAGACGCTCGTAGACCTCGAGGGCGTAGTTCAGAGGCGGCTTGGAGTCTTTGAAGATGTCATCAACGGATGAAAGTATGTGAAGATAGCTCACAGCTGGGCCCCAGTCCTCTATGGCGGTGGACACGGATTTCGCGGCTTGTATCAGTTTTGTTCGTGCCGAAGGCCTCGCGCTGCCGAATAATGCTTCAAATGACGTCCGCTTTCGTTTGCGTTGATTTTTCCGACTCGGAGTCTTACATTTCCCCAATGTGTCGACTGCTCGAGTGATAGTGGATTGGATGTCCTGTTCCCCTTAGCTGGAGCGCAGGGCAGTTTTAGAAATGTCGTACCTCATCAATGAGGTCTTCGGCGGTGAGGTTCTCCAACGCTTGAAGGACTACGTTTAGGGCTTCTTGTAGGATCTGCCTCCGGTCTGCCATCATTGTTGTCGGTGATCAGAGCTAACTTTGCACGAGAGACAACGGCTGAGTCCAGCTTTTGGCCCTTTGAGAGGGTGAAAAGCTCGGACTCGTGCACAACCCCGCATCAGAGTGGTTCTCCATTCCGGCACGGGCCTCTCGCGTGCAGAATAGAAACGAGATCTCGGGCTCAAGACTGAAGCCTCGAAGCGACATTTTCCCAGTAGACATCCACTACGCCGCGCCGCAGTATGTCGTTCGTCTGCTGTGCACTCCTCTAATTCAAGTGCTGAAAAAGCAGCCTGTTCGACTACCCGCTGCACTAGCTTGCGACTGTGACGGAGGTTGTAAGAATAAACGCAACCAGGACCTCAATGTCGAACGACCGTGGGGTGCACGCACGGTCCAGCGGCAGCAGCGAGCTCAACTGTCCGTGCACGGTTCAAGCCGCAGCGGCAGCATCCTGAGAACTCCCCGCCCCTACGAAACACTGTCCAGCATTATCAATTCGTCTCTCTTCTGCGTCTTTCCGCCTTCTCTAATTCTACGCCCAAGTCTTTGTCAGAATAATGGATATTCTATCCGCACCACGCCCAGACGAAGCGCTACGCTCCAGCGTTCTTGCAGGAGACTTGTGTGGGATTCAATGCGAAATTCACAAACTCGAAAAGGGCAACTATCCTGTGACACTTTCTCATGCGATGAGAACATGCATCGGGACGAGGAACATCGGCGCGTTCAGGCTCCTTTTACAGCATGGCGAAGTCGACGAATCAGTCGCGGAGGAAGCAGCCCGTAGCGAGAGCACTGAGATAGTCCAAGCCATTCTTGACCACGGATGGCCTATCGACGGACGACTTCGAAAAGGCTCGCTCCCGTCGATCCTCAGGTATCTACATCAAACATTGCAGTAGTACCGTGAAAAAAAAACTTACTTGATCTACAGTCTTGCAATCCGAAACAGCAACTTCTTAGAATGGTTACTCGCACAAGGTGCAGATCCGGACGCAACTTCTACACTCAGTGAAACTGCCCTATCATTCGCCGTCCGAGAGGGAACTATGAAGGTCATCAAAAAGTTGATAGCTATTGGTGCAGATGTCTCTCGGGGTGATCTGCTTCACAGCGCCGCACAGAGGGAACCTTCAAGCGATACTGAGGAGCTTATCGACATACTGATTCGAGCAGGAACGCCAGTCGACACGTATGAATTTGATAATGAGGTTGCGCGCGTGCTTCGTTATGGCTTCAAGCTGGGCACTGCTTTGCACACGGCATGCGACGAGCAAAATCTCCTGGCAGCTGACGCACTACTCAAACATGGCGCAGATCCCTATCGCCTAATGAAGCAACGCGAGAACCTCGTTCCACCTACTCCTCTTCAGCTCGCTTCTCGCACACCTCGTATGCGCGATGTCCTAGAGAGACACATAGGTGCAAGACAATCAGTCTGAGCATTTTCGTCGGGAGTCTGAACAAAGGGACGTATGGAGCAGCTTGGTCACGATGCCTAGAAATGATAGGTGGAACAAGGCTGGTTTGGCCCACAATTTTTGTTACAGACAGAAGCTGCTTGTTTATTTCGATACACACTTTTCACCTCACTACTCATTCACCCGAAATACCTATCTTCACAAGAGCAACATACAATTTACATTCATTCATGTGTGTAATATGCATCAACTAGAAGCTGGAGATCGATATCGAGTGTTTCTACCGCTATCTAGTTAAGTCAGCATCTGTCGATTTCCAGGCATCTGATGGAAACAATGTCTACTATTGGTGACCCACCGTAATCACCCATTAGCATATTTTGTTCCGCAAGGTGCCATATCATTGCGAGATATTAAAGCCTCTAATAATATTGCGTCTGTAGAAAACATGGGATACGACGGATCTTAGCCCAAGCATAGAATCATGTAACAAATTTGAGATCGACATGCCGAAGAATTGTAGGAACGCTGCACTACTAGATTTGATGGTAGTTAAGAATTAGTAGTAAGGTAATTCGGCAACGAAGCTTAAGGATAATATGTAAACCATTCCGACTGACCCCTATGGTGTTTGCAGGACCAAGTGAACGCCTATAAATGCATTGCTTCGCGTCTCCAAAATCCCCTATCGAGACATTCGGATTCCTTCTTTACTCTTCGACACTTATAATTTTAACTAACGCAGATATGTCGGCCAGTATACTCAGTCACTTGGAAGGGAGCGATTAGCTCATCGAAGTAGGAATGAACGAGGTCCATGTTCTCTTGCCTAACTTAGGAAAGGTGGCAATTGGAACACAGAACCTCAATGGATGTACCTTAATTGTCGTACTGGGACAAGCTATCATTCTAGCGCACATCTCACCGACACTAACTACTGGAACAAAGTCTGCCGAAGAGCACTACACAGAATGGCTAACGACTATCGACTATATGTACGCAAAGTATCGCGACCTTTTCCTATCCCATACAACATCGTGGGGTATTTTTGCAAGATATAAAGGAGACCCGATGCATCATATCGTGACGCAAGTCAGCGATCGTCTGAGTCAAAAAGGATTACCCGTCCAGCCAGCGTTTTATAACGTTGCTAAAGCTAATACTAGGGTCGCCCCCGCTGGCGAACTTGTCGCAGTTGTCAGGCCGAAAGGTACCGAGCTCTATCTAGAGAATCGAATGCTGGAAGCAAAACCTCAACCAAAGATCCCATTAGCTACAACTATCTCGAAATCAGCTACTACTATCTCGAAATCGGCTGCGTCTCGAGCTGTGGCCATCTCGAGTAATGCAGCGCAAAGCGCCTTAACTTCGAGAGACTAGCAAGGATACCGAGTAACAGCAAACTTGAATGTTGCCGGAAGTACCGAAATTCATTGCATGATCGCAGGTAACCAGAAAAAGCTTAGGATCAAATAGGATTAACAAGGCAATGCTTAAATATTCGACGCAGTAGCGAACATATGGGCGCCGACTGCGGTTCGAGCCCAAGGAGTATTTTTGTACGTCCGAAACCAGTGGACCCTATTAGGGAAGACTAAAGAGTCGTAAGATCGTGTTAATATAGATGCATAAACATAGCTACTGTTTTAAGTAGCTACTTATTACCCTATTGGTGCTAAATGCAGGTGTCTACGTATTCTATATAACTCTAAGAATATATATAATTATATCTCTCGTAGTAATAAAAAGAGTATATTCTTTTTATTCTATTTACGTTCGATAAGAGTTAAAGACTATATAGGACGGGCGCCTAAGCTACTATTATATATACGAGAGAAAGGCCTTTTAAGCTAAAAACTCTCGCTTCTTATTAGTCTTTTATTCGTATTAAGATATATATTATAGACCGGTACCTTAGTAGAACTTCTATAGCTATACGCCTTAGCGCTAAGCTCTATATAAAGCGAAATAAATTAGTATTTAAATAGGCTAGTAGGTAGGTAGCTATATATAGTAGGTATAAGTAGGCCTTTATACTTATTCGTCTTAATACCTAGAGGCTCTATCTTCTAGGTAGTAGGTATTCTAGTCTAAAAGAGTCTATATTTATCTCTTCTTTCTAAGACTTTATATAGTAGTTTAAATAGTTTTTCTTTTACTTAAGTAAGGACTTTACCTCTACTTATTCGTCTTCTTTTTACTTATTTCGTTTTTTTTCTTTTTTTTAGTTCTAGTTTATATCGTTCTTATAAGAATATACTATATAGGTACTAGTAGAATAGGCTAGCCTAGCCTATTCTTAGCTATACTCCCGTACGATATACCGAGCCTACTTAGCTTAGTAAGAAGATACTTCTCGCTACTACTATCGTATCTAGAATAACGAGGTAGATATTAATATAGTCTTAATCTAAGCCTATTATCCTTCGTACTAGCCTATAGTACCTAGCTATTAACCTTAATACGCGAATATCTCTTAAAACTATATAACGGCTAAAGAATATTAGATAGAAGAACGCGTACTATATTAGATAACGCCGCTATAGACTAGAATAGCGCCGTAGAGGGTACCCTATCTAAGACGCTACGTAGTAAAGGCGACGACGCTACTACGAAAGACTAAGAACGTTAGTTAGAGGACGACGACGAATAAGGGCGCGAACTAACGCTAGACGTACTCGTAGAAGATAAAGAAGTCGCGAGCGAGTAGAAGAGGCTACGCCTCGCGAGACTATAGTACTAAACCCTTTAAGTCGAAGTCGATATTAAGTAATTAGAGGCGGAATCGGCTTAGCGAAGAGCTATACTCGTCGTACTAGACCTAAATAGCCTAGCTAGTAGTAACTAGCTTCTAAAGGCTAAGAAACCTTCTATATTTAAAAGAAAGAGCCGGGTATAGTACGACGACTAGACCCGCGCTATAGAACGTTTATTTTATAGGCATCCGAGTTTTAATAGTCGCGAGGACCGAAAAATATATTACGCTACTAATTATATAAGTAAGCTCTAGTAGGACTACTAGGAGCGATATATAGACTAGTTAGTACTAGGAACTACTCTATCCTAGCCTATAATAAAGGAGGTTATAATTAACTCTATAGGTTCGCTATTCGAGCGATACTAAAGGGCCTATAATACGTTAAAAACGGTTAAGTAGGGCCGGCGCACCTCTACTAAGCTTCTCGAAGAAATAAAGAAGCTTTAAGAAGAGATATAAAAAGACTAAGAAAGCTATAAGATTCTAGCTTTCTATTCGGCCCTATTACTACTACTACGATACTAGATATAACTATACCTAGCGCTCGCTAATTCGTTAAAGGAAGTAGAAGAATAGGCTAATTAGGCCTACTATCTAATAAGAAATAAAGTAGAAGGCGAAGAGCGGCGCGAGAGTAGGTAAGAGGCTCGAAACCTTAAGCGTACTAGTATAAAGACTACTATATCTCTACTAAAGAGTAAGTACGCGAATAAGTAACGTTCGCCTAAGCTATTCTAAGAAAAGAATACGCTAGAATAGCCTAGGTCCCCTTCTATATATTATAGTTATAGATAGGTAGGCTATAAGAAGAAGGAATACTCTAACTTTAACTTCTAGAACTATAATTCGGAAAAAGACAAGGCCTACTACTAGAGAGCGTAACGGTAGTAGGCTACGTATAGTATAGTAAAGAATAGAGGTAGGCTACGGAGCTAGGCCGGCCTAAGGCTTAGGTCTATTCGATACTTATCGCTATAAGAATTATAATTACGAGACTAGATAGACCGAGAGAGGTCGTAGGACTAATTAACTCTAGCGTAGTAGCAAACTTCGTAGATGCGCTACTTATAAAAGAAGTCGGATAGAATACTACTCTTAGTAACGATACGCGTTTTATAGCGCTTAATAGCTAGAGCCTCTAAGTAACGAGTAGTATAGAAGGGTTATTATTAGTTCGAGATAGTATAAGCTAGGTTTAGGAATATAGAGCTACTATATAAGTAGGCTATATCTACGGGTTCTAAATTATTCTTAATATACTATAGCTAGAGGCCCTAAACCCGTCGATTAACTTTATAATAAAGATAGTAACCTAAAGATATAAACTATAAGAAAGATAAACCGTAGTAGTAGTAGGCGCTATACGCTTCTAGTAGGACTATAAATCGTCCTAGAGTAATACGGTCTATACTATATTAGTCTAGAAAGTATTAGGAGAGGCTATAGTAACGTAAGACGAGATCCTAATAGTCTTCTACGACTTCGCTACTACGTTCTCGAAGTAAAGTATAGAAGAACTACTAGAATATAGGCTAAATAATATAGCTATTAACCTAGTAGAAGGTAGTTAGGCACTTTAGAGCCTAGTATACCTTATATTTAAAGCGGAACTATTATATACTCGCGACTACGTAGAGAATAACCTAAAGTTAGAGTTTATACGATACTCTACGTTACTAGCCGGCGTACCTATTCTATTTATACGTAAGAAGGAGTAACGGTATACTACGGCTCTATATTAACTATAGAAGACTAAACGCGATAACGATTAAGAACCGTTACCCCCTATCTCTAATTATAGAATTCTTAAACTAGCTAGTAGAAGCTACCGTATTCTCGAAGCTAGATATTAGGAATATATACTATAGAGTCTATATCTAGAAAAGGAACGAGTAGAAGACGGTATTTAGGACTAGGTACGGCTACTACGAGTATACCGTAATACTATTTAGGCTATCGAACGCGCTAAGTATATTTTAGAGATATATAAACTAGGCCCTCGCTAGCTTTATTAACGTATTCTATATAGTATACCTCGACGATATCCTAATCTATTTAAAGAACGAGGTAGAATACGAGGACTATATAAGGTAGGTATTAGCCTACTTATAATAATACGGACTATTAGAGTTAGTAGATAGGTACTATAGGCTAGTACGAAGGATAATAGGCTTAGATTAAGACTATACGAATATCTACCTCGTTATCCTAGGTACGATAGTAGTAGCGAAGAGTATCTCCCTACTAAGCTAAATAAGCTTAGTAAGTCGTATAAGAATACTACTAAGGATAGGCCGGGCTAGCCTATTCTACTAGTACCTATATAGTATATCCTTATATTATCCTCTTCTCTCTTCTATAGGCGCTATCTATAGCGCGTATTCGTTATAGTATAGTAGGGCTATCGTACTTCTTTAGTTTTCTACTAAGTATTTTAGAATCCGTATAGTAAATCCGCTAGGGTTAAGTTAGCTAATTAGAGGCGACGGAGGCTGCGGGCCGTCCTAAAAAATTCGGCTAATTATAGCTAGTTCTTAGAATTTGCCTCTATTAGAGTTTAGCTATTCCGTTCTAACCTTATTTTCTTTTCCCTACTACTAACTCGCCTATATTTCGGTAATCCCTACTTGCGCTAAGTAGCGCTAGAATAGGCTAGAACTATACTAACTTAGACTAGCACGCTTAATATATCGTTAGCCGCTACTAAATTCTATAAGAACTACTTAGAGAAGGCTAAGACCGGCCCTAAAAATAATAATCCCTACTTTACCTATATTAGTTAGGCGTCGAAGTGCGTAGACCTACGCGATTTATATTAGATCGCTAGCGAGAAGGCCCCGCCCGGCCTTATCTATAACTGCCTATCCTATTAAAGTAATAAGAATACTAACTATCTTTAGGTTAGTCTAGTCTGCTCTAGTTTACGTTATTATAAGCTAATTCTATAGCTCCCCGCTATAAGTAAGGCTAAGTAGGACGCTTTTAAGGTAGAGATTAACGACCTATTTATAGGTAGTATTATCTCGGATAATAAGGCCGTAAAGGACCTCTAAGACCGTATTAAGATCTAGGCTAGTAGTATTATATTATAAGTTGCTCTATCCTATCCCGTTCTAGCTTATTCTAACTATTTCGTATCTTTAGTAGTCTTAGTAGTAGCGTCTATAAGGAGGATAGCCTTAGTACGTATCTTAGCGCGGACGTATAGGATAAATCCGGCTCTAAGGTCGCTAAGAGAGACCGCTCTATAGTAGCGCTCCTTAAGAATATAGTTAGTTAAAAACGAGCTAGGTTATTCTAGTATAGGCTAACCTAAATAGGATATACCTACGCCTAAGAAGCGTACGAAATTTATAGAATCGAGTACTAAGTCCTATACTACCTTAGAGGATAAGAATTAGGCCCTTGCTGCCCGCTTAAAGGTTATAGCTACTATAGTCCGTAATGCTAAGGCCCTAAATAGGGCTAGTAAGCGCCCGTCTAAGGTAGCTTTAGCCGGTATACTCCTAGAAGTAATAGACGCGGACTTAGAGGGTAAGGCCGAGTTAGATAAGGACGTAGACACTCTATAAGAGTAAGGATATAATATCCTACGCTATCCCGAGCTAATCTAGCCTAGCTCCCTCTCCTTAGCCCTAGCTATTATTCTATAGGGCTCTATCTTATAAATTATATCTTAATAGTTCCTTTTTTCTTTTTTCGTTCTAAATTCTTCGATCTTTTATAATTTTAGTTAAAATTCCCCTAACTCCCGCCGTATCGTTTAGCGTCTACTAGTCCTTACTAGTCTATTCTAACTTAGCTTAGGTTATCGAGGTATAACCTCTACTATTCGGTCGCGCCCTAATACTTCTAGTCCCTACTAGCTCTAACTAGACCTAATTAGCTACGGTTGCGCTTTACTATCCCTTAGCGTCGACGCCCTTTTCGCTTAGGCGCTTCCTATTCTATTCTCTTTTTATATACGTTTATCGCGCTCTTATTAATATAGACTACTAGTTCCTAGGAGTCGTCGTCTAACTCGTATCCCTTTTATAAGACTAAGTATTCCTAGTTCCCTAGGTCGTCTATACGTTATTCCTTTATTAAGATAACCTTATAGATCTCGCTTCTATCCGCGTCGAACCTTTATATAGGAGCTTATTCCCGGCTATTCTAGTCTAGACTAGCTCTTTCTAGTAACAAGATATAGAAGGTTAGATATATCTTTATATTAGACGGCAGTTTTAGACGATAGGTTACGTAGTTTACTATCTTATCGACTAGGAAGAGTCCTACGTATTTATAGTCTAGCTTCTTCGACGGCTATAGTAACTTAATATTCTTCGTCGAAAGGTAGACCTAATCCTCTACGTAAAAGGCTACGTCCTTATAATACTAGTTATACGCCGTTACGTGCTACTTACGTACGACGGCTAGTCTTAAGCGCAGCTATTTCTATACTATAAGGACCTAATCCGCTAATATAGCCGCTTTAGGGACTTCGCCGGCGCCCTAGCGCATCCTAGGCTAGTTTAGACGCCGCGAGTTACGGACGTAGTTTATCTAGAAAGGTATATACTCTATAGACGTATAACGGCTATTATTATACGCGAACTCCGCCGTTAATAGTAATATAGCCTAGTTATCTTGCTCGAAGTTATAGTAAGTCCGTAGATACTACTCTAAGGTCTAGTTTTAGCGCTCTATCTATCTATCCGTCTATAAGTAAAACGTAGTACTAAGTTTCCGGTATACGCCTAGGTAGTAGCATAGCGTACTCTAGTATTTAGAGGTTAGAATAGGCCCTCTATTAAAGGTAATAGAGCACGGGACTCTACGTTACGAAATTCTAGACCTTAATTAGGCTAATTATAATTAGGCAACCGGTAAAATTAGCAAATCGAGTTAATTCTATGTCCCTAATTTAATTAGCCTCCTCTAGTTAGACCCGTAAAAATTAGCCTAAGTAGAAAATTAAAACCTATCTTATAGCGAAGATTACGTCCTAGCCGGCGCGATAAGTAGGCTAGGAATTACTACCGACTTATATTACTAGTTAGATTAGTATACCTATAAGCGCCTACGATACTAGCCTAACTATTATTACGATGTCCTACGCTAGGAAATATAGCGCGTCTAGCTAAACTTAAGACTTAGGCTACGAATTATATCTAACTCGTATAACGAGTTAGATTAGAGTCGTAATTAACCTATAGTCGCAGGCGGAATTTACGATATTGCGATCTTATAATAGATATTACGTTTCTCTCTACGCTCGTACGTAATATATATAAGTAGTAATTTCGTGTTATATAATTAATTGTCGCAGCTATATACGCTTCTCTCTACGCTCGCGCGCAATATATATAGGTAGTAATTTTATGTTATATAATTAATTGTCGTAGCTATATACGCGGTATATAGCGTGTCGCGATTTTAGTAGCTATATCTAAGTGCCCGCTATAGGTAGCTAGATAGTACTTCTATATCGCGCGCTTGCACCGTAGTTAATATAGTTTATAAGGTACGGAGGCTTAGAGGGTAGTTATAATAGTTACTATCGATTAAATATATATATATTAAAGCGCCTAAGAGTAAACTATATTAAGCCGCAGTACTATCCCTATCTGCCTCTAGACTATCTTCCTCTAACTAGTCGTACTTCCTAATCCTTACCTTCTACTACGACCCCTTCGTAAAAAACTATTCGATATCTTCCTATCGAGCTATATCGTCTAATAGAGCCTCTATCGTAATAACCTCGTATTTCTTTAATATGCCCTTAATTAATATACTCGTCTAGCCTAGTATAGTCTCGTCTAGTAGGTTTAGTTTCTTAGTCTAATATTCTACGCTCTTCTAGAATGCCTAACTGCTATACGTTAACTTCGCTACGCCTATAGTAAGCGTAACCTCCTTAGCTCCCTTAATATTCCTTCGACTACTATTAGTATCTCTTTATAGTAGAGGCCTTTATTTACTTACGCCTAATTGTCGCTACGGGTACTATAATAATCCGTACCGTCGGCCTAGATTAAACGAGTTAGTATAATTACGCTGCCCGCTATATTTCTTACCTCGGGCTAGTTCGTGCTCCTATTATCGTGCCTACTCTCTATACGTGCTAGCGGTAAAGAGAGCATAGTCGAATCCGATAAAGGACAACCTAATTAAGAAGACGATAGAGTTACTAGCGACTTAGAAGATCCCTTCTTAGAATACCTTACTAGGGTTAGTAAGGCTATTCCTTTCTCTATAGCCTATTTAGAGACTATAACCGATTAGTATCGTAGAATACGGTCGAAGCGAAAAGCGTACTAGTTAGTAAGATATCGTTATCGACTAGGTTATTACCTAGCGTCGTGCGCGTACCGCCTTCTATATATAACGTAATTAGATTCCTTAGCCGTTCTCGAGGCGTATTACTTACTACTTCGCCGGGCTTAGGTTCTTATACTATCGCGCCTTTTAGCAAGGCCTACCTCGTCCTCCGAATCGGACTCTAGGCCCTTTATACTATTCGTATTAATAAGAGAGTTGTCGTAGCTAAGAGTAGATGCCGGTTCTACGATATAGTAAGTACTTAGCTTCTTAAAGAGCTTCTTTAGTAATCTAGATTGCCGTATCTCCGATAACTTATTCTACTTATTTATCTTTGCGACTAGTATAGAGTTAGCGCTCCCTTGCTCTATATAACTAATCTTAGGATTACTATCTTTATTCTTCTCTATCCTACCTCTCGCGTACGATAGAAGCTGCTCGTAAATAGTTATATATATAGTAAGTAGTATCTAATATAGTAGTAGACGGAAATACTTAGTAGTATAATAGTTCGTACCTAGTCTGCCCGACTTATATACCGTCTTATATATATAGTCGTAGATTAATTAACTCTAGTACCGGTAGTACTAATCTCTAGTTAGCCGTATACTATATTATACGAGTTCGGGTGTCTCTACTAGATCGTCTAACTTATCCTCCTTTATCTCGTAGACGCACGTCCTTACGTCTAGTATACTACCTAATAACTTCTTAGTAGCTTCCTTATCCGACTTATCTATATTTAGCCTAGGTAGTAACTACCTAATCTAGTACTTAATAGTAAAGGTTATCTCGTTACGAGCGTTCTAGGACGCCCGCCGTAGCTATACCTTATTAGTAGTAGGTTCGCAGATAGTATTCGCGCGCGTATATAAGCCCTCCTTATCCGATCGAGCTTATAGTACTCTAGTAGCGGAGGCTAGGCTATTAGATTATACGCCTTTCTCTAGTATCGCGAGGTATACCTTCGTATATCTAGGTTATCGGGGTTCGTATAGTATATTATAGTATAACCTAGGGCACCCGATAGTATTTCCGCCCTAACTAGTAGTAATACGAGCTTCTACTACTACTAGATCGCCGGAGGATAGTTATACCTCTTATTCGTATCGATAGCTTTCTTATAGAGAGGTATATCGTCTAGCGCCTTCGAGGTACGCTTCTATATAGAAGCATTCGTATCCTATAATACTAATTAATATATACGTAATCGTTAAGCGCCTTACGCGTCTTTCTCGAGGTACCGACCTTAGGCCCGAATATAGTATTACTTCTATACTCTTTAGAGCGATCTCTATCCTAGCTACTCTTATCGTAATATTCTTCGTCGTCGTTATCGTTATTAAAGCGATTAATTACCTCCTCGTCGAGTACGTATTCGCTATCGTCCTCCGATTTAGGACTATAATAATTAGTATCTAACGCGTTTAAACCTCCTAACGCGTACCTCTCGTAGCGCGACGCGTTACTACTACCGCTAGAATCGCGATTACGTAAGGGACCTGCGGCCGATAACTAGCTACTAGTTTTTATCCTCTTCTACCCGCTATACTCGCTCGGATTAGTAGTAGCTAGTCTCTTGCCTAAACGTACTATTATACTAAAAGAGAAGTATTAACTAGTAGAAAATTCCGGGCCTATAGCGAGAGCTAGTAGTCTACTTACTAGTTAGTCTCGCTATAATACGTCGTATAGTAATATATATTATAGGATATTAGTTACTCGTTTATATATTAACGACGGGATAATAGTAGGCTAACGACGCGTCGCGATATTTTAAGTAGGTCGACCCCGGCTATCTGCCGTACTCGAGCTAATAGAGTCCGGCTCGAATCCGAGTCGCGTCCTAAGTCGTACGCGACTTATAATACCTTAGGTAGTTCGCGTCCGCTTTACCTCTTAGCCTCTATACTATACCTTTTACGTTGCCCTTTACTACTTATCGTTCTACTCCCGCTATTACTAGTAGTTTATAAGATCCTTTTCTATAGTCTCTTCCTACGTCGCGTCCTATACGTTATTATACGTGTCGAAATTAGTAGTATTATTAATATAAGCTTCTATATACGGCGCCCTTTCGTCGATAGGTATAAGATATACGCTAGTATATACTAAGATTAAGGGATATATTTAGCGACCGCAAAGCACGCCCTGCTAAGGCGCTACTAGCATAGGCTTAACGATCGTTATACCGTATAGCGGGTCTACGATGCCTAGCTTATCTTTATCTACTAGCTAGTAGAGGTCTACTAAGACGCCCGTATATAGCGTAGGACGCTCTCTCGACCGTATACCCGGATCCTCTACTATAACTACTATACGTAGGCGAGTAGGCAGACGACTATTAAAGGCTATATCTCGTTCCTTACCCGCCTTAATTATATATTCTTAAACCTAAAGATAATTATATTATCTATTACCTTTAATGCCCTACTAATTAGGCGCGTAGCGAATAATATCTTATTATTTAAAGTCTAGGTTAGCCGAGTCTTTATTAGTGCGCTTGCTATAACGAATACTAGCGTAGAACTTAATACGTATAGCATCTACCTAGGTCGGATCCTTCTCGAGGCAATTAGGGTCTTCTACCTCTTTTTCTTATAGTACCGGTTCTATTACTCTAGGACGAGACTCGCGGACGAATATCGCTAATATATAGCGGAAATTACTCCCTCTATCGCGACCTTATAGTCGTGCGACTTCGTCTACTATGCGCTATACTTTGCTTAGTCGGCGCGCGTAGAGTTTATCTATAGTCGGCTAGCTAAAAAACTAAGTAACCTTAACCTCTTCTATAGGTTTATATACGCGATCGTTATTATTAAGTTCGCTAGTATCGTAGGCTACTATAGTTGCGCTAGTAATATTAAACTCTACTACCTTATTTAGCCTACGGCTATTAAGCTCTATAATCTAGTCCTCCTATCTATATTTCTTATTCGTAATTACGTATAGCTTCTTAATAAACTTAACGTAGCGGTATTCTAAGTATCTACTCTCGAGGTCGGGTACGTTACTAAATCGCTTAATTATCTCGACGTAGTATATAAGCGCGTACTATTTAAGGAAATTAAAGTAGCCTTCTCCTTCCTCCTCGCCTATCTTTACGCCTCCTTATACGTAGCGAAAGGGCTCCTTATATATATTTATATAGTATAGCGCGAACTTTATATAGTCTAGCGTCTATCTATCGTAGGAGTAGTACTAGGCGTATATATAGAAGTTAGTTAGGGCCTATAGGAAGCAGATAGCGTCCGACTCGTCTACTTCTACTAGGAGTAGTATATATACCGGCAATATTATCTATAGTATAGACTTAGACTCTTTACCTATCTATTAGGTAACCTTACTAATATACCCGAATACTCTTAGGTCTATATATAGTAGCACTACTGCCTACCTATCGTTTAGTATAGCTTCGACCGCAGCCTTACCTCGTACGCCTCCTTTAATTAGTATTACTACTAATGCCCTCCTCTTACCTTACTTCTAACCGGATTAAGCGGTCCTATATATTAGATAATAGCGAGGTATTTACTTAGCTAGCATTCGTAGTTCTAGTAGGGCGTCTACCTAGATTATCGTATACTTAATAACGCCTATTAGAAGCTAATATAATATGTCTACTATAAAGCTACCGTAAATATTAAGCTATATATATTACTACGCGAAGTTAGTTATAGCGTATATCCTTAGTAGCTTTTATAGCTCGTTATATACTCGTCGCTAATTAGTATATTTCTTTCCGCGTTAATATATTGCCGTATCGTGTTCCTATTATTTAAGCTACTTCTATATTATAGAGTGTTTTCGTATAGGTACCTCTTTCTTAAGATCTTCTCGATTATTCGGTAGGATCTTATATACCGGATACTAAGATTTATTATTCGTATAGGCTATTACCGCTTGCTCCTTATAATCGATCGTTATAGTAGCTATTATCGGAAAATACCTCCTCTATAGCCTATCGGCATATCGTATATCCTATTCTTCTTTAGGCGTCGCGAGAGTAATAGGTTTAAATATCTTAGATAGATAGTAGTAGAGGAATCTACTTCGATCTACTACGTCCCTCTCCGATATAACTAGAAGTATCGCGAGTAGTATCGAGCTAGGGTAGACGTTCGAATTATAGATACGTACTAGAAGGTTTTCTATAGTTAGGTATACTAGATAAGCCTTCCGGTTACCTTAGTAGTTTATAACTAGCGTCTTGTCTAAAGTAATAATTAGAGGCACGATTATATAGTCGTCTATTTTTAGCTTCGTTTGCCTACCCTACTACTAGTCTACTAATGCGACTTCGCTATATACCTATATTATTAGTACTTAGCCCGGCGCTTTAGCTATAAGATAGCAATACAGTTCGTATATAAGATCGGCTTTAAATAGTTCGTAGCCTATAAGGAAGCGGACCGCGTCTATAACCTCTTAGTATCGTAGTACGTACTTAATTATCTACCTAGGGTTATACTTACTTAGTATTTTAATCTCTATACGACTCTATGCCCCTGCTCGCCTAGAAAGTAGAGTCCCTATATTTATTATCTTCTCCCTTAGCTAACTAGTAGTTTTCTAGCTTAGTATATTCTTTAGCTCTGCTATACGTAGGTCGCTTAGTAGGCGAGTAACTACGTTATAGGATATCCTCTCTAAGCTAATCTAGTGCGCTAGCCTAGCATCTACGCTATCTACGAATTAAGGACTCTCGTTCTCGTTCTCTATATTATCCGGCCTATAATACTATAGTTAGTTGCAGTTATATATATATAGAGAGAGGGAACTACCTTGCCTTCTATAACCGATCCTCGTACTATTAATCTTATTATATATATCGCGCCTTTCTTCTATTCGTAACGAGGTAGTTAGCTATCGGTTTCGCGTAAAGCTAATAGCTCTCGCGCTCTTTATAGAGGTAGCGAAGGAGACTATAGTCGTATTAATACTACCGCTAACGTCCGCGTTAGGTAAGAGCTAGCCTCTATCGAGTATAAGATGCGGTATTCTACTAGCGTTAGCGAGAACGAACTATCTTAGATCCGAGTCGAGCTTATCCGCCCTCTTATCTTCTCCTCTATTTAGGTTATAGGCTAGCTCTATACTCTAATCTCTATCTACCTCGAGTAGTATCGCTATAGCGTCGTTTTATTATACTACCTACTTAGCCGCGCGCTAGCTAGTTATAGTTTCGACGTCGCGCGCTTAATCGGGTAGCTTTATAAATCTAGCCAGGCGCTCGTCTAGTATATCTATACTACTATTATCGTCGTCGATAGAAGAAGACGTATTAGTATTAGTAAGGTTCGCGTCTTCGCTAGTAGGCGCCTTCTACTTAGGAGTTCGCTTAAGTTTAAGCGTCTAATAGCGACGAGAATAGCGAGTATATCTAGAGGTATTCGTATAGACCTTACTATATCTATATATTAGATTACTTAAGTTTCGTAGTATACTATAGTAGAGAGGCCTAGGTAAGTACTAAATTCTAGAATATTACGCTCCCTACGCCTTAGAGTTTTATAGGTAAGAACTACTAGGACGACGACGACGATATCGTTACTAGACTTCGCGATTATAGACTTTACGAAGTAATAGATCTTCGTAGGTATAAAATGCTTAATTATTTTCGTGTTATCGTCGGCTATACTAGCTATATAATATTAATAAGCTTAAATTAATACTTTTATTAATTCTATAGTTTTCTTAAGCAACGGGCTCTAATACTACGTTATAAAGGCAATACTTTAGCTCTTAGCGATAACTCGATCGAAATCCGTAGCTATTATAACCTCTAACTCTCGTGCGACTCGGATACGACTCGGGCATTATTTATAATACTATAACGCTATAGTCGCAGTTCGTATATATAGGTATAAGCGATCCGCCTAGCGTACGTTCTATACTAGTTACCTACTCGTAATAATCCCTACGATATATAGTTAGCAATCTAGTAGGTAAGGCGTCTATAGTTATAGATACTCTATAGCTAGAGGCTCGATAAAGACGTAGACGTTAACGTTAGGTTTAATTTAAATTAATTTCAAAGGGCTCCTATCGAATATAATAATAATAACTTCGTCCTATCGTTCCTCTTCTACTAACTCGTTATTATCCGCACCCTATCGTACGTCTTTATAGTAAGGGTAAGTTATAAAGCAATTAAAGATATTATATCGATAATACGCGTAAGTAACGTTGCTATCGAATAGGAGATACTCGATAGTTTTCGGCGCGTTACTTTCTTCTAGAGAAAACATTTCCGTACGTAGTATTTACTTAAATAGCCCGAGCAATTTCTTAAAGTCCTTAAGTAGTTACCTAATCTTACCGGAATATAGGAACGATAGGCTATATCCCTTAGTATTATTACTATCTTAGCGTAGTATATCTAAGATAAGACTCGAGTACTTCTATAAGGTATAATATATAATTGCCTTATTCGTATACTACTCGTTATAATAGGCGATGCGGGACCGTAGAATCGCTTCGTTTAGCGCTATCTCTAATATCTCGATAGTAGTACGGTTCTAGGCTACTTTTATCGTGCGCGTATCGCGATTCTAGACTTAGTAGGGCGCGAGCGGATATATTAGAATAAAATCTCTATGTCTCTATTTAACGATATAAGTAGTAAAGGGCGCTTTCTTCTACGCTATAACTTAGGCGAAGTAATTTTCGACTTTAATATTATAGCCGAGAATAGATAAGAAGGTTTCCGACCTAGTATATCTATCTTTCGACTCTATTATAAACCGAATAGTAGCGAAGGTCCGATTCCTTCTAGAGGCGTTTCTTTTACTATTCGGATTAGCGTTAATTAAGAGTTTATTATATAGAAATATTACTATCGTCCTATAAGCCCCTATAGTATAGTAGTAATATCGCCTTACTAGAATATATATTCTTAGTTACTCTAAGTAACTAAGGACATATAGGTAACGCCTACCTAATACTAGTAGGCAGCCGATAGTTCGATCCTATCTAAGGGTAGCTTTTTGCTTCCGCGCTATCCTTTTTTAATTAGTAATAGTAACGACTACCTAGTATATTAGATTATATATAGGAACTCGATAGTAGTACGATATAGTAGCGGACTTTTATAGGATATAACTATTTTCTTTTGCGGAATATATAGATATTAGATATCTTCTCGAAATATACGGGGTATTAATATTCGTTTAGGTATAGGCTAAATGCCCCTCTACTACGCGAGATAGTCGAAGATAATCCTTATACGTTATATATCCTATTACTCGTCGTAATAGCGTTCTATAGGGGAGGGTAACCTTCGTACTAAGCTCGCTTTCGAATTAGATAGTAGTGCTCGGAAGGTAGCGTAGGAGGGCTAATCTAAGCGGAGGCAAGCGGCCGCGCGTAATAGCTGCCTTTAGACGTAGTTAAATATTTTACGTAGCTACTAGTAATATATAGTACTAGGGCACTCGTATCTAGTACTTATAGTAGCGGCATCGGATTAGTATTATATATAGAGGGATTTAGTCGGATCCGACTCGGTATCCGACTTAGTATCTAGCTTAGTTTATTATAGAATATAACGGATTATAAGCTACCTACTTGCGAAGTAAGATCTATAGCTACTAAGGTAGCGTAGGAAGGGCCTACCTAAGTAGAGGAAAGCGGCCGCGTATATTAGTTGCCTTTAGACGTAGTTAGATATTTTACGCGGTCGTCGGTAATACGTAGTAGTAGGGCACTCGTATCTAGTATATACGGCGGCGGCATCGGATTACTAGTATATACGGAGGGATTTAGTCGTGTCCGACTTAGTATTCGACTTAGTATCTAGCTTAGCTTATTATAGAATATAATAGATTATAAGCTACCTACTCGCGAAGTAAGATCTATAGCTACTATAAGTCTCGATAGCTCGGTCTACTTAAGTATTTAATACGTTAAACACTCGTCTATCCGTAATATTCGCACTGCCTTCAGCTTCTTATATCTTCTATATTAAATACTATAGCCGTCGGTAATATAGGCTATACTTAAGTCGGCGCTAGCGCTAAGCGTAAGCTACTAAGCGGCGACCTAGATAAATACTCCCCTTTCGAAGCTTCCTACGATAGTAGTTTATTTATATATAAGAGATTAAAGATCGCTAAGTACGAGGAAGTCGAAACCTTACTTAGCGCTACGGTCGTTACGTCTCCTCTAGTAGTAGTACTTAAGACGCCCGTTAATCTATTTAAGAATAAGCTCTATAGCGCATTGCGCAACCTTATCTACTACTACCTAGCGGTACCGAATAATAAAGAGGAATATAAGGACGCTATTCCGTTAAGTCGGTAGGTATTAATATAGGTAGACTAGTAGTAGAGGAATAAATCTAGTCCGATTATCTTTAGCTACTTAGGTAGTAGGTATATAAATCTACGGATGTCTATAGACTTTAGTAAACTAGAGGTGCCTACTATCGGCAACATTCTCCGCTATACGCTAGACCTTCTCTTCTACGACAAAGTAGACTATAACTTTAATATTAAGCTCTTAGGACTCGGAGATATATCTACCTATAGTCTAGTAGCTACTAGGGTTGCTCTCGCACGTAGTCGGATCCTAATTACCCGCCTATTCTTTTCGATCGATCTAAAGAACGTTAGTCTATATATCGATAGCGATCTAGTAGAGAAGGGTAAGATAATATATAAGGCGATCGCGAGGATTTTTAGTAAGGTAGTTAGATAGGTTAGGACGGTAGAAAGTAATAGTAGGGACATTACTATTACTATAGTAGAAGACTAGCTTCGTACTTATATCGAGGGGCTAGTTTATCTTAATAAGTCGAAATTCGAGAAGGAGGCTCGTATATACTTCGTCGATAAGTTCTTATAGTATAAGTTTTATAAGCTCCTATAGTAAGTAAAGAAGGGTCGGCCTTAGTAGTATATCCCGTAGCGGTTACGTACGGCGATAAGTTAAGAAACTAGTAGTCGTTTATTACTCTTAGTAGTATTTCGTACCGACTATTAAACTATATTAATTAAACCTTATTCTTCCTACTTATATATTCTATCGCTACTAACGTATAAGGTATCTTTTTATATTCTTATATACTACCGAGTTATAACTTCTCGCCGAAGTATATCGTGCTCGTAATCTAACTTAGATATTATTAGCTTAGAGTCTCTACCTCTTAGTCCTAGAAAGCTATTATAAATTTCATATTATATTCCTTATTTATCTACTATAGTAGTAGCTATTATATACCTTTCTAGGATAGTTATATTCTAATAATTATTATAGCGTTCTCGTATAGTAAGTCGCTAGGTTCCTAGTGCTCTATAGTAATCTGCCTCCTTTATATTACTTACGATCTAGGCGAGGCCCGAGTTTAGCTAGCTATAAAGAATATAGTAGTAGTTTCTTTTTATCCGCTAGAATATTCCTTTCCTAGCTTAATTAGACTTATAAGCTTAGTCGAGAGTTCTAAATGCTACGCTCTTTCTAGTTATCCCTATTAAGTAGTAGCTACTATATATACTAAGATAAGTCCGACTTAGATCTAACTTATATCCGAGAAAACGGCCTCTACTTAAGGGTGCTTTTAACTAACGATAAACTTTAATAGCTGCCTCTACTATATAGTACTTACGATTATCGACTTCTACTACTACTCCCTATCTATAATAGTATATCCTCGACTTAGATCGATACTACTATTATTCTAGCTAATTACGTCCTATTTAGCGTTAAAATTATATCTTTTCTCGAGCAACGTAGTAAATTGCTCGTAGTCGAGATCCTCGGTACTTCTTAATCGCGACGATTCTCTTCTAGAGAGCTACGAGACTAGGTAGATTACGATAGCTAGTATTCTCTAGTAGATAGTAGTAACTTCGGCCTACTAGTCGAGGCCGTCGTCGATGCTCGTACTCGGGGCCCTATGCTCCTCTTCGAGTAGTATTAGACTAACGTATTCGGTTTCGGAGGCGAGCGAGGCCGTTAGCGAGGCGCGAGAAGGATAATACGATACCTACTACCTCGCCCTATACTAGAAGTTAGCGTTAGTCTTATATATTAGGAAGCTAAGAGCTATTCGTCCTCTACGAGTCTCGAGGTACTAGATAGTAGTAGGAAACGACTTATATATCGATAGGTAGTCGATTAGTACTCGTATAAGAGCGTCGCGTATTCGTCTCCGCTCGTAGTTAAGCTAGAACGTATAGTTAATCTAGCTATTATTAATTAACGTCTCTTCTAATACTCTATAGAAATCCTTATAGCCTCGGGCTATAAGGCCTAGGTCGCTACGGATCTACTACGTCTTTATAGTCTTAGTAGTTTCTAGCTATAGGCTCGAACTATCGTCGGGATAAGAACTAGTTACTTTAGTATTAATATAATATAAAATAAACTATAGTGCTATCGCTATAGTATTATTATTATTATCGTACGCGCTAGGGGTAGTACTACCTAGCTATACGATTAAGACGCGTCCCGCGATCTAGGTAGGCCCGTCTATATAAGCGTAGGACTTTACCTCTATAGAGATAAACGCGTCTTCCTTCGATCTCGTATACTCTATATTATAGTTATCGACTCTAACTCCTTAGAGCGCTTTATCTCTCGTATTGCCGTCGATAATTTAGCTACTTATAGTCCTTTAGATATACGAGCCTAGTTCTTAAATGCTCCGGTACTTAGAAGACGCGCGATATTTATACTTACTTCTAGTAATTCGGAAACGTTACTCGAATCGATCTTCGTATTAAGCGAACATTCGAGCTAAGTAGAGTATTCTACTTTAAATTACTACTAGAAGATAGGATATAAGGTAATATAGGTTTACTATATAGCGGAGTAGGTATAAAAGAGCACGGAGGCAAGAGAGGACTTAAAGAGGCTATCGGAGACCGTAGTCTATTATCTAATAAGTGCTTACTAGAGAGGGTAGCGCTGTCTTTAGTATTATTATAGCTCGCTATAGTAGTAGAACGCAATAAAATAGTAGCTTTATATCTAAGAATAAGCCCGTATATATCTTAAAATAATAGTATAAGGAGCTAATACTTACGCTCCTAGCCTATATTCTAAGCCCGAATAATAGCTTAGTCGAGCGTTATTTTACGATTAAATATAGTAGCTAAGAGAAGCAAGGTCTATATACTAGGATATAACTTAATATAGCTATACTATTAGGCTCCTACTTTAATCGAAGAGCTAGTAGATAAGTAGTAGCGCTAGGTGCTATATATAGCTATAGTCTTATTCTAAGCGTACGTACTTAAAGAAGTAGAAGCAGGGATACTCTAGATATAGTCTAGAGTAACCCTTTCGCGAAGTCGCTCCTCTATTTCGATATACTATTCTATCTAGAAGACTAGCGCTAGTATAGATTAGAGACTTCGGAACGCGATATAATTATCCGTCTAGTGCTATCGTCTAGGTTATAGAGCTCCGCGATATTATTATAACGAGATAACTAATCCTTCGCTTGCCTTACTCTCTTGCTTTAACGCTCCTTAGTAGATAGGTATACCTTATCTTATTTATACTATAGCGACTTAGTATAACCTAGAACCCGACTCGTATCTAACTCCGTAATTAGCGTACTACCTTTACTTTCTCTAAGGTAGTATATTAAAGGCGTATGCCCGACACCTTATTACCTTATTACCTTATTACCTTTCTATAATAACCTCGTAACTATAGTTAGTATCTTACCTTATAAATAAACTATAGGCGGTTCGCCTCGTATGCTATATCTTTTAGTAGTAGAAGAGACGTAGCGAGCCTTATATAGGCGATAGACGAGGTAGATCGCCCTAATACTCTACCTAAATATAGTAGAGCGTACGCTATTAGTAGTAAGTATCGCACTCGCGTACTAGCTCGTAAGAGGTAAGCATCGGACTAAATAATAAAGTCGTATTATAGTTTACGATAGCTAATAAGGTGCTTAAGGCATAGTTTGCTCCTAGTAACGGCGGAAGCGCTAAGCAACCGCGCTAGTATAATAACGCGCGTATAAATAATAATACCTAATTATTACCGCGACTAACTTTAGCTACGAGTCGTACCCTTTTAATTTCCTCCTATTACTACTATACCCGCTCTTCTTATAACTTAAGACAAGTACCTTTCCTTCCGATCGGCCTCTACCTAGTAGACGATAGTACTATAGTAGTACTACTAGTCGATCGCGCCTAATAGACGCTATAAGTAGTCCGTGCCTACTTCTACGATACCTACGATATACTATTATATATCGTAACTAGCCTCTTTAGTAGTATAGACGTAGAGCTAATAGCGAAGTTTAAGTTATATATCCGCGTACTAGAAAAATATAATTTGCTTAATCTAAACAACCTATCTCGTATACTATTATAAGGACTTGCCGTCGAAGCTAATAAGATAAAGGCTAAGAACGAGATATAGAATACTAGGGAGTTTTATCTATATTTTATCGATAAGACTTAACTGCTCGGATAATAGACGCTCCGCCTACTATAGTACGTCCTAGGACTCTAGCCGGCGCTAGATAGTATTCCTTATAACGCTAGTCTTACTCGTACTACTTTAGGTACTTTCTATCGATAGATAGATAAGAAGGCTAAGGTAGAGACGAATAAAGTTAAGAAAGAATTTAAAGGCGATAGAGAATTGTCTACTATAGGCTTCCGCTCGCGTTCGCGCTCTACTATACTAGCTCTAGAGCAGATATCGAGATCTCGTACGTATAGTAACGCCTACTTAAAACGATCGGCGACTACGAAAGCGCTCGATAATATTTTACTTCGGGATCGCGCGCTCGACGCTAACTTAAAAGTAGTAGCCGATAATAGCTCGCGACCTATACTACTACCTATCGAGGAAATAGGGTTGCAGGTAGTAATATTTAATAAGTTCCGTAATACTAGCTTCTACGCTACGTTAGACGAGGCTTCGTATATAGATCTAGATATCTACGACGTAGGAACGAAGCGTATCGACTATAGTAAGTTTATATTAGTATTTCTCGAAGGCAAGCTATAACTCTAAGACAGTAGTATAGTAGAAGCTAGAACTATCGACGGGAAGACTAGCGAGCCCGGCATACCTATCTATAATACTCGGTACCTTACGTCTTAGCTTTAGTAAGTATACTAGAGGGTCGATACCCGAGAGTTTAGTAATATCCTTAATATAGTAGTCTACCCGAGTAGAATTAAATTCGAGGACATTCCTAAGTAGTTATATATTAGCGTAAATATAAAACGCTATAATCTATCGATACGCTCCTATAGTAGACTACTAGATTAGCTAATCCCTAAGTAGTACTATAAGAATACTAAGAGAAAGCCTACCGAGCGACTCGGACCTAAGTCGCCTACGAAAGTTCTTAAATCTAAGTCCGATCCGCTTATATTCCCCCTCTCTAACGCTCTCGGACCGTAGAAGCCGAGTATTACTCCTAGAAGCGAGTATAGAATTAAAGCTCCTCGCGATATTACTAGGCTATAGCGTCTACTCGCTAAAGCGAGAGTAGCGTATACCGATTCGCTAGGCGGGCAAGCTACTAACGAGGCTCGCGATAGAGTAGCCTAATAGCTACTAGAGAAGAAGACAAAGTCTTTAGTTCTATTAGCAAAGAAGATACTACTTATACCTCGCTTACTAGGTTCTATAATTAGTATTAACGACGACGACGACAATAAACTAGCTACTATATTTAGTCCGTAGTTAGCCGCGGACGCGGTACGCTTCGTCTCGACTAGTAACGAGAGTATATCTATACCGTATAAGATCCTAGCTAAGCTATCTTTCGACTTAAGTAAACTATAGTAGTCGCTAGATCGTAACTTAACCGAGATAGGTTCCTATATTACTCTAGTAGGCCGTATAGACTACGAGGGAACGCCGTATACGCTAATATAGAATTAATAACTAGGTAAGGCAAGCGCTAGTTCTATACTTAATCCTAACGACGTAAATAGAATAACCGAAGGCGCGTATATAGATAAGGATATATTCGAGAGGTAGCGCTATTTTATGCGGCTGCCTTTAGATAAGCGCGTCGCTAACCTAAATATAAAGGTTATTCTACCTAGTTAGAATATAGACGAGCCGCCTTTTATTTAGTAGACTTATAGTATAACCTAAGCGATTAAGTAATTATATACTAGAGAAGAATCGATTATCCTAAACTTAGGCGTAGGTTTAGGTAAGACTAGAGTAACCTTAGGCATAATACGTATAATATAATACTTCTAATAATTCTACTCGAATGCCTCGCACGAGAACTCTAAGTCGCCGTATCTTAAGAAAGATCCTAACTAGGTAGATCCGACTAAGGGGTCCGCCTTTAACCTAACCGAGCTAAATAGTAGTTAGAAACTATAGATTCGCCGAGGGCCCGCGCTTATTATCTTGCCGAGCGACTATATTATTACCGGCTAGCTTAGAGACTTTAAAAAGTTTATTAATTAAAAGGCCCGCCCGTTATACGTCTACGTAGTAATAACCGATAATATATAGAAGCGTAGAGTAAAGTAGAAGAACGTATATTACTTAGTCGATAAGGTAGCCTAACGCGACCTACGTATAGTATTAAAAGCCGAACTTACTCGTTTCTTTA
Source organism: Cercospora zeina (assembly GCA_022702355.1). NCBI lineage: Eukaryota > Fungi > Ascomycota > Dothideomycetes > Mycosphaerellales > Mycosphaerellaceae > Cercospora > Cercospora zeina. The sequence goes on from JAKLWX010000005.1 coordinate 5,392,451, forward strand.
GCGAAGAGCGAGTAGATAAGATTTAGGAGAATAGCTACGAAGTCCGTAACCTTCTTAGTAGCAACGAGGATAGGTACGCGGTACTATAGTAGTCGAACTAGATCGTTATTACGAAGCTATATCTAATATATAAGGCGATATATTCGGCGTATCTAAACGAAGAAGCCCGCTATTATAAGGCGAATAAAGGCGAGCGGTTCGATATAATACCTATAGACGATTAGGAACTAATAGTTTACCCTAGCTTATAGAAGTATATTTATATTCGGGCTAAGTTCTCGATAGTTGTACTCGACGAGGTATACTAGTCTCGGAACCTAGCTAACTAGTATTAGTATGCGCTATACGGAATTCTAGGCTATTCTACTTTTCTTTATCTAACGGCTATACTATATAGTAAGCTAGATAACCTTAAGGCAATAATAACGGCGCCGTTTGCGTAGTAGTACGACTATATTACTCTAAATAAGCGTAAAAAGCTAGAATATACGTCCTACCTTAAGCTAGCGGATATAAGGTAGGGAGCTCTTAATAGCCTTAGTCTTATTTCTAGTAATTAATCGTTCTTTAACGTCGAATATAAGTATAGGCAAACGCGCGAGGCGGCGGCCTAGCTTAAAGATCGCTACTAGTACTATTTCGCTAAGGCTACGTATATAATTATACTATTTATAAAGAAGAATACTAAGGAAGACTTCGACGATATAATAGTTAAAGACGATGCTATATCCGACGAGCTCCTAGCTTATAGCAATATACTTAGCTTATAGATAAATAAATTCTAGCTCTCCTAGCCTACTAATCTCGACTAGGGTCTACCCGGCCGGCTACGTATCGTAGTAGCGCCGAAGCCTACGTATATAGTATATAAGGTATAGTACGATATAAAGGCGGAGGTAGACTAGGTCTATACTAATAATTATACGGAGCTTAAAGCTAAGGTCGAGGCCGCTAGTAAAGAGAAGAGAAACGACGAAGTTATAAAGTACTACGCTACTTTATTATACGAGACGGATATATATTTAGTAAATCCGTACCTTCTCGTCTAGAGGAAGGCAGACTCTATACTAAATACTAAGCTCGACTATATAGCCTAAAAGGACGTCGCGCGAATCGAGTTACTTAGTAGAGATTCGAGGCTATAGGAATATATACCCGAGTTCGATAGAACTAACTATACCTAATCTCTAAGAGGCATCCTCGTATCGAATAAGAATATAAAGAATATATAAAGTAGTCGTCGTAAGATATACTTTACGGCCTTTAAGAATATAAACTAGTTATGCACACGTATAGTAAGCGGCCTAAATAGCGTGAATTAGAGTACGTAAACTAATATTATATAGTAGCTTAAATAAGTATGCGATAAGGAGGCTATAAAAGACGACCTACTAATTTAGGCAGCCGACATCGCCTACCTTTAGGTATAGACGAAGCCTAGTAAACGTAAAGATAAAGAGGTAGTAGATTTAGAGCTCTTCTAGAGGTATAGCTAAGATTACGTACATACGCTATAGCTTTTAGTCGCTAGTTCTAGCTCTATTTAGAGTAGCGTTAACCTTTACGCGATCGACCTTATAGTAGTTATTAATATCCCTTAGCTAGCGCGGGCTCTAGTTTAGCTAGATAGTCGTATTTTATAGAATAGTAGGACCTAGAAGAATCCTAGGACCGAGGTCGTCCTACTTATAGCTATAAGCAAGTATAAGTAGACTAAATAGAAGAATAAGCGAAATATAATAGAGGGTATAGTAAAGAACGAGATAAGTAAGTAAGACCTAGACGAGATAGGTACGAGTCGGCACGTATAATAATACTTTTAGCTAGCGCGAACGTAACGAGGAGATATATAAAAAGACGCGAGAATAGTATAGTTTTCGACGGTAGAGTATAGGTATAGCTATAAAGGCTATAATAAATCTCCGGCTCGATATTCTCTCGCGAAACTACTATACGCTATATAGCTAGCCTAAAAAGACTCGAATCGACCTAGTTAATTAATTTCTATCGCTATATACTATTAGAGGAGTTATGTTTGCGGCTATAATCTAAATAAATAGGGCTAGCGTAGCACGATTCGATAGCTAGTCGCTTATACGTAAATATATTATAAGAATAGACTAGGGATTATAGTCGGCTCGTAGCGTTATACGCAGGCAGCGAGCTTATAATGCATCCGAGTTAATATACGTAAGAGATATTATTCTCCTTTTACTTCTCTGCTACTTATTATATAGCGGAGCTAACTAGCTATTTAGTACCTTTAGGTATAATCGCGAGGGTATTACCTCCGAGTAATTCGCGCTAAGTAAAGCTTAATTAGACGCGAGTCGGAGTATAACTTAAATGCGACTAGCGTTACGTAGAGCTGCAAGCTTAGTAGAGAACTTATTATAGTACTACGGCTTTACTAGCGTAAATACTAGGTACTATATTATATTTATAATAACGAGAGCTTCCGAACCTTACTAATTATATAGCCCTTAAGGCGAAGTAGCTTCTAGCTAGTATTAGATACCGCAAATATACTCTAGCGACGGTACTCGTTAAGTGCCTTATATTATAAAAGCGCGATACTAGATAAAATCGCCCTATACTTTATACGTAAGTATAATAGCGATAATATAGATAGCGCGCTTACGCCTTCGCCTTTAGGTGCTTACCTTGCTAACGGCTACCTTAATAATATTATTGCCTACTAACGGCTACCGGCGACTAGGTAAAGGTTCCGCTTACGATAGAAGAACCCTCCCCTACTACGCTCTATACTTCTATCTCTCTACGCGATTGTATACTATAAGAAGAGCGACTTCTTCTAATATATCCGTAATATCTATACTATTATAGCCGATAATAGTAATATAAGTAGCTCGCGCGACGACGAATCTACCCGCGGCGCACTACTATATAGCATCGTTCTACCGCCTATCGCGTACGATAGCGGCACCTCTATAAACGATAACGACCGCTAGTCTAGTAACGACGATATAAGCGAGGCTCTTAGTAAGGACGACGAAAAGAAGAAAGAAGGAGAGGAGGACTTCGATTAAGAGGACTTCTAGTCTAGTATCTACTACGAAGAGCTAGATTTAGCCCCTCTACTCTCTTAACTACTACTCCTACTAGTACTATAAGAACAAGTATTAGAGTAGAGAGCCTAGGTATACTATACGTTTAACGCTACTCGCGTAAATATTAGCGATAACTTCTTCTACGTCCTATAAGATAATCCCGGCTACGTCGAGGTTTAGACGATACTAAGGAGCTCGACCTATAGTATTATAGGAATTAAACTCGCTACTACCGAAATGCGCGTCTATTAGCCTAGATTCGCGGATATTATAAAGATATAGGAACGCGTAATACCCTTCTAGCTTAAACGTATATTATACTTATATAGAGCGTTAATCTTTAAGTACGGTATAGCGCACCTAGACTTTATCGCTAAATCTTTATCTACGATAATCTTCGGTAAAGCTCTCGATATCGGCTCCTACTACGTTCTCGACGTTTATTACCTTAAAGGAATTTAGTAGTAATCTATTAATATATCGACTTAGTAGTAATTATTAGGACTTAGTACCTACGAAGCGAGTAGTATAGGTAGTAATAGCCTAGTGTCGCGAATTAGAAGTTTATTATAGTATAACGGTTAAAGACGTTAATCGAGAAGCCGGCTAGTTTAGCGAAGGGGTTACTTAATCGCAATTAGCGACGTAATAACTATAGACGATATAGCCTTATATTTTAATACGCAAAACACGAATTTACTACCTTAGATAACTACTAAATGTTACGAAAGTTTAGTTAATATATACTATGCCTATTTAAACTATTATAAGGTAAGAATAATTATTAATAATACGGTAAAGCTAAGACCGATTTAAGTCGGATGCCGACTCGGATCGTACTAAATTCGGTATAGAGCCGCCTTCTTAGCGCGTCGCGATATTAATATATAATACGCGAGCTTCTAATACCTTATATACTATACCTATTAACGCTATAATTAGCTCTTTTTAGCTATAATTATTTAACTTACGTGCTTATCTTATAACCGACTATAGAATACGATTACTACCTATAGAATAGACGCGCTTTTCCTTATACTATAAATTATTATAATACTTAGACGCGAGTAGAAGGGCACCCTAAGCATACCTTATATAGTAGCTCCCTCTAATAGAGACGATAGCGAATAGCGAGCTCTAATATAGACGACTATATACGATAACCTCGAGGCGATAGCAAACTCCGTTTAGCTAGGTAGTAGGTAGAGACGAAGGTACTAGACGAGACGCCTACGAATATACGAGATTAATAAAAGAAGTATTTTAAGAACGATACTACTTTTACGAGCACGGAACGAACGTATTTAGTCCCTAATATATAATCTATATCCGCTTTTAGAGTAAGGCAAGGAGTAAAACTACTACTATACGGCAAGCTATAACACTTTCGAGTTAAGAGTATAGTTCTCGAATGCCCTAGGTATATAGAAGATATACGGCGTGCGTAGCGGCTCCTCTACCGCGGCTAGACGTATACGTATTCTTATACCTACTAGCTCTACTAAGTATAGCGAACTATACTACTAATAGCCGTAGAGCCCTTAGCCTAGCGCAATTATCGATAGTAGCGTCGTAGATAAGATCGTTCGCGAGTTCTATCTAGAGGCTTATTAAACTCTTTATATTACTACCCGTCTAGTTTACCGATTTGTAATTAAAGATAATACTACCTCTCGCGCTCTACTATCTATAATATCGGCTAGATCTATATAAAGGAAATAGTATAGACAGCTGCATAACCGCTCGTAAGAAGGCTATACTCTTTTAATTAGGTTCCTTTAGAGGTTACGTAGACTAGCTTATACGAATTAAATGCTTATAGCTCGCATAATAGCGTATATACTTCTACTAGGGCCTCCGAGGAAAGGAGTAGAAGATCCGTCCGATAGGCTACTAATATCGCATAGCTACTATATAGATACTTAGTAATAATTAGCGTTCCCTATCTAGCTTATCTTAGAGTCTAGGTAGTACCTTTCGTAATTTAACGTCTTACTAGACGAACCCGATATTAATAAGTTAGCTAGTCTTCTACTACGTAGAATTTACGGCTATTAACTATAACGCGTCCGTACTATTAACTTAATAGCGGGCTTGCTCTATCGCTATAAAGTTACTTAACTCTACGCCTTAATCTTAGTCGCCTCGGGAATAAGCTAAGCGATAGGAGTCTACGTCTCGTAAGTTAAGATTAGTTGCGGCCGCTAACTATAAATCGGTCTGCGGTTTACGTCGTAGTACTAGGCGGCCCTACTTAACTCGATTACTTCTATAGTTTATAGGAATATTATTCTCGTCCTACTAGCGTCCTATACTCGCTAGGGTTAACGTTAGTCCCGCCTTATCTACTTTAGTATTACCCTTAGCTTAAGCCTATTTCTATTCTACTATTTGCGTATCCTTAGTTAGATTTAGTATAGGATATTCTATAAAAGGCGGCGTAAGGCGGGTATCGTTTAGTAAGTAATCCGATTATAGTTTAAGCGTACTTATATCCTATACGAGAGATATACTAGAAGGTTTATACGCCCTAGTAGAGCGTAATAAAAGCTCTACGTCCTCGTTAATAGGTAGGGGCCTAAAACGAAGGGCGAAGCTCCTTACGAACTATAGTATTTAGAATACGCTACGTACGTACTTCTCCCGGTCGTAGAGCGCTCTAAGCTACTAGTAATAGAGGTTAAAGCATCGCTACGAAATCCCTACTACTATACTTATCTATAGTAGGGGCCTAAAACGAAGGGCGAAGCTCCTTACGAACTATAGTATTTAGAATACGCTATGTACGTACTTCTTCCGGTCGTAGAGCGCCCTAAGCTAATAGAGGTTAAAGTATCGCTATAAAATCTCCGCTACTACTTTCGCTATCTAATAATTATCCTAAGTTATTAAGAAGCTTCGTCGGCTAGTATAATACTTAAGCCTTTTACTATAAAGGCGAGTCGGCGGGCAGTTAGGTAAGAGTTAGATAGGAGTTAGGTAGGTATAATATAAGTCGGTAGAGAGAATAGTAAGAGCGGCCGGAGGATTATAAGCTAGCGATCGGGATACTTAGAGGTAGGTATAGCGCTACTAGGAGTTAGATAGGAGTTAGATAGGAGTTAGATAGGAGTTAGATAGGAGTTAAGTAGGAGTTAAATAGGAGTTAGGTAGGTATAATACGGGGCAGCCGGGGGATTATAAGCTAGCGATTAGGACACTTAGGAGCAGGCTCGGCGCTACTAGGATAGGATTAGAGTAGGCGAAGGACTACTATAATAACTATCGGGCACGAATTACGAGCGAGAAATTAATAATAGAAGGATCGAGAACTATATACGAAACGACTAGGATCTATAAAGGACTAGCTATAACTATTTATAACTCGTCTTAAGCGAATACTTTAAAGCCCTCTAATAGAGCTAAATCTACTAGAGGCCTTTACGCTACGTTTTACGTATCTTCGGGGAAGTCTCGACCTTAAGTAGCTATATAGCGTAATCTATACTAATATATTATAAGGTATTACGATAAGGAGAAAGGTTAATATAGTACTAGCTTCGTAGCGGTCCTCGGCGTCGTTACTATCCGAAAGCATAGATACTAAACCCTAAATACTACTAGAAACGGCTAGCTACTATTGCACTAGACGATTAAGAGGCCTGTTCGAAGGTAGAGTCCTATAGATCTAACGGCGAAATAGTATTATCGCTAGCCCCGGCACCTATATCGCCGCTTAAATGTCTATTCTACGGGCCGTCTCGTTTATTAGAGTTAGATGCCGAGATAATATTAGTAGCAAGTGCTATATAGCGTAAGAAGGCGTAGAAGCGAAAATAAGCTACTTAGTAAGGCTCTCCCGCTTATATTATTAACGAGTTTATATAGATAAACGAGTATAAGAAGTAGAAAATAGGAGTATATGCCGTAGATATTTACGCCTTATCTTCGTACCTCTAACTAGTCGCTATAATATTAACGCTTTACCTTTTAAGCTACGCTTATCGCCTCTCTATCTATCCCTATATAAGCTAACGACTACCGGATACCTTATAGATTATCGACTCGCGAGTATTACTAACTTCGAATAGTAGAAGCTAGTTAATAAAGGCGAAACGATAGAGACCTCGCAACCTAGAGAACGTAAGCTCGAAGTTATCCTATCGAGTAAACTATAGGCCGGAGACGTAGGTAGTAATAAATACGTAGTACTTAATAATACTATTAGGTAGGATGCGTGCGAAGATATACTACCTTAGATTACTAGTACCGAGGGTAAAATGCGCTACTTTAATACCTATAAAAATATAGTCTTAGATTTAATTCGGTACTATATACTAGTAGAACTAGTCTTCGAGATAGCTAGGGCTACTATACTTTAGGTACGCCTTACCTAAGCCTAATAAAAGATCGATTTTAATCTCTATACGATCGAGGCGTTCGAGTTCTACGGCGGCATATCTAGAAGCTTATAATATTTCTCGCTCCGATTAAGAAGTTACTAGTACGCTAATAGTAGTAGTATAGTACTCTAGTAGGGAGTCCGAGTCGAACGCTAACGCGCTACGCACGACGTAAAGGCGACTAACTAGGGTAGACTACGTTCTAACGACTCTAATCGAAGCGCTATATAGAGCTGCTATACGTCTCTAAGGGTAGCTAAGGCGACGGATTATATTAGCGACTTCGGTTCTTACTATTAGTACTAGACGTAACTAGCGAGCTTTAGGGCGAAAGGAGAGCTTAGTAGTAAAGTTTGTACCTATAGGCAGTTAGCTCGAGCCTTCCGTAATAGTAGCTTTTTAGAAGTATACTAGATCTATATAGTAGCGATATTTTTAGTTCCCGACGTAGAGGGTCGTAGTAGTAGGACCCGCTATAGTAGTATTAAAATAGTATAGTAGTAATAGGAGCCGCTATAGCAGAGTTAGAATAGTATAGTAGCAATAGGAGCCGCTATAGTAGAGTTAGAATAGTATAGTAGCGGGGCGAGGTAGAACTAGCGGAGTAGTCGTAGAATTAGCGGACGTTAAAGTAAAGCGGGTCCGACTTACTTCGAGCTATCTAAGTTAAACACGACTTAATAATACGTACTAACCTTCTTTATATAGTAAGCGCGACATTCGCTACGTCTAGTAGTACGCGCGCGAAATTCTTAATATACTACGTACTACGAAAATCTAGCGCTATAGTACTATTATCTATCGAAGAGGTCCGTCCTATTAAGGTCTATAAGTACCGGTAATACTAACTAGAGGCCGTAGTCCGATCTACGAGCCTTATTAATCCGCTAACGATCCTATATAAATCTCTATTATATAGAATGCTCTCGCGGACGCGACTATAATTACCCGCCGCATATACGCCGGCCGCCTATTAACCGCCCTAGACTAGTATTACGTAGGGCGCCGCCGCCGCCTAATAGATTTAAATAAGAAGAGTTAGGAGAGATATAGTTCTACGCCCTAGTTAGAATATATCTTTACTATGTCTTCGGCACTAGTATTATCGCTAGGGCCGAGGCCGTAGACATTTCGCTATAGCTAGTAGCTACTAGTATACTAGAGAGGATAGAATTATAGCGTAAGCATATATCGAGGACTATGCTATAGCGTACGTTTACTATTATTTGTTTATTTATTTGTTTATTTATTCTATTAACGTACTATAGGAGTCGAAGACTATATAGCACGGGTAGGCCTAATGCCTAACTAGTCGTAAAAGAGAGAAAAGCCTCCTAGGCTAAAAAACTCTTAGTCTTAGAGGTGTCTTATTCGCGCTAAAAACGGATATTATAGGCCGATGCCTAGGGGAACTAGAATTTCGCTCGGTGCGCCTTAGCGCTAAGCGCTAAGCCCTATATATAGAATTTTAGCATCTAAAATTAGTTCTAGTAGTAGGTATAGCTAGTATAGTGCATCGAGCGGTATAGAGGCCGCTATTTCTATTCGTCTTAGACCTAGAGAGTCGTCTCTAGGAATATATATTCTAGGTAGGAAGAGTCTGCCTTTCTCTCTTCCTTCTATAGCTCTTTTTAGTAGGTAAATAGCTAATCTCTTACCTAGTAGCTACTTCCTCTCTCTACTCCTATCCTACTTATCTCTATTCTATCCTCTTTCTTTTCTACCTCTTCTATAGTAGGGTTCTGCCTTAGTTCGTAGTATAGTCTTAGGGTTATCTTAAGGTTATCTTAGGGTAGTTCTAGTCTTATTAGGTATACGGCTAGTAGTAGCGAAGTAGGATTGTCTTATATGCCCTTATACTTTACTAGTATGCTCGAGAGCATCTATTTCTACCTACGGCCGCGTAGAGGCGTATAATAGGACTTCGTAGGCGGCGTACGTTTACTATAAGTAAGCTTTTAGTATAATAGCGAACTATTATCGAAGCGATAATAGCACGTATTAATAGAATCTTACCTCGCTTAATTCTATCTTTACCTTAGTACTCCCTTACTAACTATTACGCCCTATACGAAAAGGATAATACTAAATTAACGTGCGACCTAGTACCCTCGGGCGCCTACGAGTAATAGAGGCAAGCTTAAGACGCTAATAATTAAACTAATAAAGGATAAGTTATACCTGCTACTAATATATAGGCGCGACTCGTACGATTTCGATATAGTATACTAGAGGTCGACGGCTCCTACCTCGGAGCCTATATTACTAAGCGTTCGGCGGCTAGTATTAATAGCAAATCGTATAGCAGCAACGCGGCTTCTAGGTCTAATAGTTAAGCATAGGGGTCGATAGTATAGTAAGAAACTAGCCTCCTCCGCGTTCTATAGCCCGCGACCTACGAATCTAGCTATATATTATATATAGGCTATAAAGGTAAGGTATCTCTACGTAACTATACCCTTCTATTCGCTAACTAACGGGTCTAGGGCATTAATAGCATAAAAGCGGGCCGGGTTAGTAAGCTAGTATACGTAGGACGAATTAAAGAGACAGAATATAGTAAAGTATAGGTTACGCTATATTAGAAGTATTAGATAGTTAAGTAGAAGTGCTATAAGTATACGGAGGAGGCATAGAAGGAGTTCCGTACCCCGAAGTGCGTATTCTGCATCTATAAGGGCTATAAGTACGAAGGATAACTAGTTCTAGGTAGAAGGGTTAGGTCTTAGCGATATAGAAACGACTCGGTATCTAAGTCGGACGCGAGTCGAGGTAGCTATACTAGCCGAGCTAGTATATTTTAACGAACGTAGTAGCGACTAGAATTAATTGCGAAGGGTACGCGTTAAATACCTTCCTTTATAAGGCGCTTCTTAATCTAGTTAATATAGGTTTCGCGCTAGCGTTACTATACGTATTATGCGGTCCGGTGTCGTGCGAGACTAATTATAAAGGGATTAGTATATAATTAAGTACAAATTTACTTCTCTAGCGTTAGGACAAGACATATACATCTAGCAATAATAGTACTAAAGAAGGTAGTACTACGTATATAGGAAAATAACTAGCTTAGCCTATAGGTCCGCGAGAGTTAGTCGCTTCTACGCCTGCCTATCGTAACGTTAGAGATAGCGATACTAACTATATAAATAGGCGAGCTCGTCTTTAGCGTAGTACGCATCTTCGCCTCCTTCTATAATACCTTCGTCTACGTTACCGATCTTTCGTATATTTAAGCTTCCTTTACGGTTATATTGCACTAGCCTAGGTAGTAATTATATAATCGGACGATTCGTGCTCGATACTAGTAGGCTAGGCGGCGGGTTAGCTTAAGTTAGCTAATAGGGTAATAGTAGTAATAAAGCCTAGCTAGCGTTTAGTTAAGTAAATATTAACGGCCGATTATATTAGATAAGCTAACGTACGTATACGACGATTTAGAAAGGATTATATATAGGTTAGTATAGACTAGGCTTTAGATTAAGGGCGGATGCGCCGCTAATTAAGATAGGATATTATAGCCGTAGTCGCTAATTAATTCGCCTAGTTGCTAGAATAATCCTTAGCGTTCTAAGTTCGGTCGCCGGAAATTACGATAGTAATTATAACTTAATAATAGCAGGGTTAGGAACGGCTTATCTAATACATATTAGTAAGATAGTTAAGTTAGTACTAAGTTAGCTAGGACGCGCTCCGTATAGGATTGCGGCTAGATTATATATCGATTACTAGCTAATCGTAGTATATTGTCTAATAATAGATAGATTAATCTTATTGCCGGTCTACCTCTTTATCTAGAGTAAGTAGCTTTGCTCTAGTATTATATAAAAGGGAAAATTCTATAAAAAACCCCTTATCTTCCTCTTTATTTTTATAGTTAGTAGTTACTTCTTCTATCTTGCCTTTCTTTAAGTAAAATTAAGCTCTCTTATTGCCTTGCTCTCCTTCTTAGACTCTTCTTTATCTCCTTATCTCTTTATAGCTTCGTTCTTCCTTATTAATCTCTTCTTTAGCTAGGGAGAACTAGTTTAATACTCCCTTTTAGATTAGCTACCTAGCTATAGTATTAAGGCCTCTTAGTATTAAGTATATATCTTCCTATAAGCTAGTTCCTACTACTATAAATAGCTAATATCTATTACTTTAATAGTTTTAGTAGGATATATAAATATACTTAGTATCTTAGATACCTTAGTTATATAGGTATATTAAGGTAACTCCTAGGACTCTCTTCTTTATTAGGTATACTCTAAGTCTAATATATCCTATCTTAATTAGGGTAATTATCGTACTTATAGGCCTTAGGGCCTCCTTATAAATCTCTTTAGCTCTAAATTATCCTACTATAGCCTATACTACTAGTTGCTCCCTTATTATACCTCTCTTTTATCTAGCCTTCTCCTATTCTTAGTTCTATCTAGTAAGCTCCTACTAGTTCTTAACTCCTATCCTTATCTAAAGTAGCTTCTAGCTTAGAGTTATCTTTTAAATTTCCTATACTCTTATCTTATATTACCTACTATACTAGTTACCTCTTCTCTTTGCTCTTTATTCTCTTTAGGTAATTCCCTTATATACTTACTTAATATACTAGTAGGTTAAGTTATCTACTTTATTCTTTATATATTATTTAGTAAGGTCTTAAGTATAGAGCTAGATTAGAGAGATGCTTACTTCCCTCTAAAGGACTATAGCTATAACTAACTTATATATACCTATAATATTCCTTAGAGCTTAGTTCTAGACTTGCTTAATTAGTTTAGTAAGGCCTTTATTATGTTCGCTTATTCCTTCTAGGTTAAACTAGGTTTAGTATCTATATACTAGGGCTAGCTTAATAACTATAGTATAGATATATCTTGCTTTCTTAAATAATACTCCTTAGGTAGACTTATATAGCCTCTATAGGGACTAGATCTAGTATATACCTTTCTTAGCTACCTTCTTAATATATAGGCCTTACTTAAGTTTAGTATCTACCTAAACTCCTAATAGTCTTAAGGATAGGATAGGTTTACCTCTAAAGCTAAGGATCTAGACTATAGCCCTAAGGTTATAGTTCCTTCTTCTTATAAAGTAGATAAGCTAATACTTCTATAGTATAAAGGCTACTCTATATCTTATTACCTACTTTATATATTTATTATAGGCTTTCTCTAGTTATTTATAGTTCTCCTCTATAGATATACTATATATAAGGATATTAGAATTATTAATAAACTCTATTACTATAGTATTACCTTCTTAGAGTAATAGGAGAAGTATAGATATAAAGAATAGGAATAGGATTAGTAATAGTATTAATCCTTAAGGGATTCTAGTATCTTGCTTTCTCTTCTAGTCTATAAATTCTCTTAGCTTAAGACAAGTTATCTTATCTTAGAGGAAGGACTAGATAAACCTAATTAGCTAGTTTAGATAGCCCTATATCCTAATATTATAAAGGAGTCTCTAGTAGGATACTTTATTAAATGCCCTAGATATATCTAGGCAAAGCATTAAGGCTACTACTTTAGGCTTAGCTTTCTAGATTGTCCTAACTTGTTTAGTAATAAGGTTAAGTACTATAATTATAGATCTTCCTAGTCTTATACCTATTTATAATTTTAGTAGTAGGCCTCTCTCTTCTACTACTTTAGATATTCTCTTTATAACTACTACTTCTAGCACTTTAGCTAGAGTATTAAGAAGTGCTATTAGCCTATATACTTCTAGCTTAGTATAGTTAAGCTTCTATAGCTTCTTAATAACTATAGTAATAGAGTATTTAAATAGCTTTAGGTAGTATGCTTAGCTAATATAGGCTATAAAGAGCTTAGCTAGGAATAGTATAATCTCCTATTAGTATTTCTTAAGTAGTATATTCTAGATTTAGTCTAGGCCTAGAGCCTTCTTACCTAAGATCCTTTTAAGTATTATAAGGACCTCTTCTTTAGATACCTTATCTTCTATTTAGAACTAAGCTAAGAGGTTTATATTTAAGATATCTCCTAGGTCTGCTTTAACTAGTAGTAAGAGGAAGTAGTTTATAAGAATTCTTACTTTACCTTTATTTATATAACTATCTTAGTATATACTACTGCTTAGTATAGGGAATTATAGTAGTATATATCCTTATTATGCTTTTTCTCTTATTTATCTTACTAGCTTTTATATCCTACTCGGGTCCTTAGTAATCTTACTAACTATCTACCTTTAGGATATATTTATTACCTTCCTAACTAGCTTATTCTTCCTATAGCTAGTATCTAGGTAGTGTCTATAGTTCTCTTTAGACTTTATAGCCTTCTAAGCTCTTCTTGCTGCTTTAGTAGCCTTAATTACTTTACTATACTCTACTAGCTATTCTGCCTTTATATATTATAATAGCTTTATATATAGGACTACCTCCTTTACTACCTCCTAGAGGGCTTTCTAAAGAGCTTATGCTGCCTTATCTAGCTCTTAGTAGTTCTTAAGTAGTAGTAGCTCTAGCTTCTCTATAGCTTTTTAAACCTTCTACCTTACCTTCTCCTACTTTACTTTTATCTATTATAGTCTTAGGCTCTAGTTTTTCTAGTATAGGTTTATAGGCTAGTCTATAATAGTTAGAATTAGGATATAGTCTAATCTAAATATATTATTAGCTATTACCTTATAGCTCTATAGTCTTTATTAGATAGCTTAGCTAGCTAGGATTAGGTTAAGTATTTAGTAGCTAGAGTTATATCTCTCCTATATAATAGTTCCTAGTTCTAGTAGAAGATATAGGCCTGCCTATATAGCTATTTAGATAAGGGTGTCTGCTATATTATATTATAACTAGACTAGGTTTCCTCCCTATAGTAGGTAATAGAGATTAAAGTCTCTAACTACTATAGTCTTACCTATAGCTACTTCCTAGGTCTCCTAGATAGCTATTTCTAGCTATATAAGTATACCTATTATATTATAGGATTTAGGGCCTAATAGGTTATAGCAGTTATAGATAGTAATAGGTTTCCCTTAGGTTATTACTATAATAGAGAGAAGGTCTCCTAACTAGCTGTCTATAATGTTCTACTTTAATATATCTAGCTCTTCTAATACTAGGAATGCAACTCTTAGGTACCTATTCGTTAGAAGGACTTAGTAGTAACCCTTTTTTATTTTAGTTTTCCTATTTACTAGGTTAATCTATAGTTCTTATAGTATAATAATCTAGGTAGTTCTTAGGTCTAGGCTATTTACTAGTAGTACTTAGGTAGTAGGTATATAGTTTATATTATATTAGTAGATCTATAGATTGTATCTATTTATCTTATTTAGTTATAATAGTCTCCTCTAGCTTAGCTCCCTCTCTTTATTAGGCCTCTTATATCCTCTTAGCTTATATATATATTAGGAGCTTATTTATCTATCTTCTACTATTTATAATAGTAGAGTTAGATCCTAATAGCTTTCTTAGTAGCTTGTTCTATCTTGCTTAGCTACCTTATAGTGCCTCCTTAGCCTAGAGCTATTCTACTAGGCTTATTAGTTTCCTCTTCTTATTAGTTACTATAGTAAATCCTTCTTTATTATAAGTTAGTTATACTAGAGTTTGCTTTCCTCTAAAGAACTTTAAGAATGTTCTAGCCTTAGCTATTACTACTTGTTTATATTTATATACTCTTGCTTATACTAGGTAGTCTCCTTTATAGTTATAGTATTTCCTTACTTATATAGTATAATTAGATATTTTATAGTTTATAGAGCAGGCTCTATATCTATCTTTAGCTTCCTTATAGTATATAGTAATATATCTAAACTTATTATACTTTATATACTATATAACTCTTTATTATAAGTAGTAGATTTCTATTAAGTAGAAGTTTACTTTAATAATAAATCCTTTCTAAGCTATAGCCCTTACTATTTACTTATCCTAGAACCTAATAACTATTATAGAGTATCTCTAGCCTTCTTTAGCTTTAGGGCTCTTTATTTATATAGCCTACTTAATCCTTATATTTAAGAACTATAAGATATTCTCCTCCTTTATTACCTTAATATATTCCTTAGCTCTAGTATCCTAGTTTGCTCTAACTCTATATATAAGCACTCTATATAGAAAAGTCCTTACTAGATAGCTTCTAGACTATAGCTACCTACTAGATTCTAAGCTTTACTCTAATTTCCTTCCTACTTATTCCTTTAATCTTATCTCTCTCTTCCTATATGCCTATCTTAACTATAATTACTATAGTTACCTAAGATATTATCTATATCGGGGTCTAGATTTAGGCTACCTTTTAGGCCTATAATTGTCCTATATTATAGCTATTTAGCTTCTTCTAGAGGGTTCTCTAGATACTCTAGAGGGTAGAGGAGATAGCCTAGGTCTAGGCCTAATAGAGAAGGGCCTATTAGGCTCTTTAAAAGAGGGAAAGGAGAGAGGAGTTAGAGTAGTCGTAAGGAGAGTTAAGGGCTTTTTAGATAGTTTCTATAAGGGTTATTAGGTTCTTTTAGAGCTAGGTACTTACTATATTAGTCTCTAGTAGTATCTTCTAGCCTTAAGGGCTAGTTTAGTAGTTTCTAATAGGTTGTCGCTATCCTTAGGTTCTAAGAGTGCTAGCCTCTTCTCCCTCGGGCGCTATACTCTCTCTAAAGTTCCTCTATCGCTCTAGATAGATAGTCGTATACTATAAGGCCTTAAGGCCTCCTAGTAGCTAATTCTTCGCCTGCTAGAGGTATATGTTTTTTATTGTCTAATAATATAATTCCTATAATTAGGTACTATACTAGGTCTAATACTATGTCGGCTACGACTCGGTTCTACTAGGCTTAGTCGCGAGGGATCCTAATTTTAGCTAGAACGGTAATTACGACGGACGAGAGGTAACGCATAGCTAATATTATAGCGATTAAGGTTAGATTCGGTAGCGAGCCGGCGACGGATAGAATTATATTAGACTTATAGAATAATCGAGCAGATTAATAGTTAATAGGCGTCCGATTCGGTTGCGATTCGCGGTAGATTATTTAATTCGGATCTAATTCGCTAATTATTCTAATTTAACTAGGCTATAATTAAATATAAATTAGGTAATTAGGTAATCCGCTTCTAGGTTTTCGTAACGTATATAGCCGTATAATTTCTCGGAATAGTAGCTCCTCTAGCCTCTCTACTATAATATTCTTATAGTATAGGATATAATAGGCTATCTTAGTAAATCTATTTATAACTATAAGGATAGAGTCGTATACGCGGTCTTAGAGGCGACTAGGTAGCAAGTCTATAATAAAGTCTATCGTTAAGTCTTCTTATAGACTTAAGGACTACTCTTTTAAGTAGAGTAACCTATAGAGTAGATACCTTTAGAGTTTAGCTCTAGCGTATACTTTATACGTTCGTATAAAGTCCTTTACGTACTAGCGTATCTTAGGCTAGTAAAAGCTTCGTTATAGTAGCTCTAGAGTACGAGCGAACCTAAAATAGCCGGCTATATACTACTACCTATAATAGATACTACCTCTTCGTAGCTCTACCGCCGTATCGACCTCCGACCTTAAATATATACTACGCGACCCGCCGCATCCCTAGCTCTCTTTTAAGCTACTAAACGCCTCGCCGGCCCCTAAACTCGTAAAGAAATTACCCTATCCTCCCGTAGTACTATACTATATTACGCCTAAGGAAATTTTCTACTACGGGCGGCCCGCTAGCCCGGCCCGTACCTTGCTACTAAGCCTTAGGCCTAGCTAGAGCTATAATACTACTAATAAACTACGCTAATTTTATAAAGCTACTACTCTATAAGACGATACTCGTATAAAAATCCGAGTAGGCTATTCGAAAGAGCTTATCCTCTTCTATAAAAGACCTACTAAGGTCGGAACGGTAAAACTAATACTAACGCCGCTATAGTAGTAGAAAAAGCACGACTTTATAAACTAATAAAACCTCTCTCTCTTGTTATATACTCTATACTAGGGTAACCTAGAGTCTATAATAGATTTAGATTCGAGTAGATTAGTAAAGGAATAAAGGGTTTATAGGCGATACTTATACTTCTCCCCTAGTAGGCTACTCTACCTCTACTTTAAGTAGAGTACTAGTCGTAGAGACCTAGTACTTCTAGAGAGTAAGGGTCTATATTTCGCTCCTATTTATACTAGGTTACCTACGTAAAGCCCCCTAAACTATTATATAGACAAAACGTCGCTATAGGCCCGAATACTTCTACTTAAAGTATACCTTCTCTTATAAAATAAGTAGAAGAGTGCCCTAGTATCGTAAGTAGGCTAAGACCCGAACGCGATTAGAAATAGAGTATATAGGCAGCCCTCTCGGCGTAAGACTACTATACGACCCTTCTATAAACTAACTAATAGCAAAACGGTTAAATACCGAACCTCTACTAAAATAGAAGTAGAATACGGGTCTCTATAGGACGTAGCGCCTATATCTATATAGTAGGCCGGGCTAAGTACCCTACCTAACCGTACCTCTAGTTAGAGTAAATAGGGGAACCGAGAATACTAGAAAACCCTAAAAAAGCACCTAAACGGGGCCCCCCCTAGATATAGTACTAAATAATCCCCCTCTCCCTCGACGACTCTCTAAGCTACTAGCTCCGAGAAACGATAGAACTAGATACGAACGAAGCCTCTAGACGCTAGAAGAGGACCCTAGCCCCCCTTATTCTACTTCTCTCCTAGAAACGACCTCTCTTACTAATAAATAATAAATATATTACGTAGGACCGCCTAATAGGCAACCGAGCAGCGCCGGACCCCTTTACTAAGGTAGTTTAGTATAAGAAGATTATAGAGAAACTCTAGGAAGCCCGCTCGCTACTAGTTGAAGTAGTAGGACTCGCAACGGACTCCTTAAAGGAAATAGAACTCCTTAACTTAATCGAGATCTTCTAGGACTATACCGAGAGCTATAGACTCCTAGCTAGACTAGCTAACGCTATCGTAAGATAGGTTGCCTCCTTTAAATAAGCGACGAAATTAGTAGTCCGTGCTACTACCCGCCTACCTTAACTACCTTAAAAAACTATCTAGCTAAGAGAGGAATAATAGGAATAACGGCCTATATACGCTACTATAGCTAAGGCAAACACTTCGACTAGCCCTATACTATCTAGTAGTATACCCTCTTAGAGCACGAAGACTATACTAGACGTAGAAACCTAGACTACGGTACTAGAAAGGATAAAAATATCCTAGAAGGCTAACTAGACCTACTACCTAATCTTTTAGCGCACCGAAGGTGCCTAGATCGACCCTTTATAAATCTAAAAGACGATAAACACCTCGTTCTAAAAGGCGGGACACCGAGACATCCTAATTATAAGAGTTAACTAAATATTAAAGAGTAACCTAGTCCTATACTTCTAAGACTAGAAGTCTAAGGATATAGTACTCGAGAACCTACCGCTACTCTTTCTAAATATACTAATCCTCTTACTTCTCGACGATACTACCTAGTATAAAGTAGTAGTTAATAGCGTCTCTACCTACGACTTCGATACTCTTTATAGCCTAGACGAGGTTAAAAAGGATATCGAGGAATATAACCTAGGCCTACGAATCTAGAATAGGCCTATTTAGCTTACGCTAGCCGACCGACGTAAGGAATAAATAGGGGCTTTAATACTTATTATATTATATATATACGAAGAAGCGTCTAAGGCTATCTAGGACTACTTATTTATAGGAGGAGTAAGCTATAAAGTATTCTATATAAAAGACAGACTAAAAACGATTATACCCCCGAAGGAATATTAGAGATACTACTATATATCCTTTAAGGCAACGTAAACCGAAGCGCTTAAGCCCTAGAATCCTTACTCGAGATAAGTATATACGAGAAGGCCGATATTATTCTAGTATAAGAACTATAGATTCTTATATAAGAAGACTAAGGCCCTCTAAGACTAATTCTATACGCTAGTTATATCCTTATACTCCTAGACCTATAGGTAGGATAACGACCGCGGACCTATATTTATACGAGGAGAATACTAGAAGTAGAAGTAAGCCCCGACCCTCTTAGCGACCCTAATATCTAGTTAATCCGCCTCCGAGACGCTAATAGTAACGAAACCTAAGTGCTAAACGTCTATAATAAGAGGGATAACAACGGGACTTAGACCGTAGAATAGAGCCTCTATAGTATACGTCTAGGCCGAGACGTTCTACTCGCTAGAGATTTTAATATCTAGTACCTAACTTAGGATATAAACGGACAAGATACGAGCCCTAGGGCCCTCCGCTTCCTCGAGTAGCTCGAGGAATCTAACCTACTCCTTAGGAATATAATAGGCGTCCTAATATTCTATAGGTTAAATCTCTAAGTACTAAGTACCCTTAATCTTACCTTTATAAAAGGCAGCCTATCCTAAGTAGAAACTAGCTAGAATATACTCGAATTTAGCTTAAACTATTTAGCTATAATAACCCGGATACTAGGACGTAGTAGTCTTAACTAGTAACTCCCGAACCTACGTATAGCGTACGATATAAAAGACGCGAACTAGAAAGAATTCTAAGACTACCTAGCGACCCGCGAGGACGAGCTAGAAGTTAGGAAGGACCTAGAAAAGGCTACGGAAAAACTCTCGAGCCTAGTATAAAGGGCCTACGAGCATACGCTCCGATAACGCCGTTCTAGCTCTAAGTCTAAGCCGTAGTAGAAACCCGAGCTTCGAGACCTCCGATAGATAATATAGTATACGCATACTCGTATCTTCGGTAACGGCCGAGTCCTTACGGCCGAATAGAAAGTAGCGTACCTTTAAACTAAGAATATATACTTTCTAGCTATTAAGAAAGCAAAATACGAGCACTAGAATAAATTTCTAGAGGGTACCGATTCGAAGACAATCTTTAAAGCAATATCGTATACGAAGCCTAGGACTTAAGGCCTAGTACTAACGATCTAAGGAGAGACGTTATTCGTAGGAAAATATAAGGTATTCCGGAACGGACTTTTTCCGGGACCCCCCCCCGATAGAGGACTCTAAGTACGATAGAGCTCCTACTAGGTCGGAGACTAGGACTAGGAACTATTATCGGAAGAGGAACTACGACTAGTATACTCTACGATAAGAGTTAAGGGCAAGACTCCTAGACTAGATAGTATAACTTAAGAGATTATTAGCTACGTATATGCCGCTATTCCGAAAGCATTCCTCGCTCTATTCTAAGCACTTCTTAGCCGCGGCTACTACCTTAAGTACTAGAGGAAGGCGATAGGCGTTACTCTTGCGAAACTAAATAAACTAGACTACTTTATCCCTAAGGTATACCGGATTATCTTACTTCTAAGCTACCTAGATAAAATTAGCGAGAGGATACTTATATAGAGACTCGGAAAGTACGTAGAGACCGGCCCGCTTCTATACGACTCCTAGATAAGAGGACGTAAGAAACAGTTAGTAGTAGATATAGCTATACTTCTTACGAACTACGTTAAAAAGAGTAAGGCTAGAGGCCTTAAAACCTTAGTTATATTCCTTAATATTAAAGGAGCGTTTAACTACGTCTCTAAGAGACGACTTCTATAGACGATAGTTAAATTACGGCTCCCGTATATAATTATTAAATAGACGAAATCGTTCCTAGAATATAGGATAGTTTAGCTCTCCTTCGACGGCTAAATTAAGGTAGAAACCGAAATCGATATAGGGGTACCGCAAGGCAGCCCTATCTCCCCGATACTCTTCCTTATATATATAAAAGACCTCTTTATAGACCTATAGGACGTCTACCCTCTCTCGTATATTAATAATATAGGGATAGCTACTATATTAACGAGCCTCTAGAAGAATATAAGAGTGCTATAACGCGAAGTTAAAAAGCTTATAAGGGAAGGGGCCCTCTAGGAAGTCGAATTCGACCTAGCGAAGATAGAACTCCTTTACTTCTCTAAAGAGAAAGGCGTAGAAGCTACGATTACTCTCCCGAGTAGCGATATAGTATAACTAGCAAAGAAAGCTATTCGCTAGCTAGGAATCTAGTTCGATACGTATCTATCGTTTAAAGAATATATCGCTATCTAGGTAGTAAAGATAGAAACGGCGTTTAACTATATACTACGCCTCGCTAATATAGAGAACGGCCTTATAGTAAGATCTCTACGACAAATCTATATAGTATATATTACTACGATAGTAGACTACGAGTTACTAGTCTAGTAGTAGTTAAAGAGGTCTATCTAACCTCTAGAAGCAATCTAAGTAAGGGCCGCGAAACGGATCCTAGGCGTATTCTATACGTCCTCTACGGTCCTAGCTAAACTCGAGGCGAACCTCCTACTGCCGAAGATTAGGCTAAAGAAATAGATAATCCTATATAGCTATAGAGCCGACAACCTACTACTTAGTTCCCTAATAGTAGTAGTACTCCGAGAGATAGATATTCGCTTAATAAGACGCTAGATACCGACCGGCATCGAGATCGTATAGTAGAAGTATAAGGAGAGACTATAGATAATTAAAGCGTTCGCGGAATACTTTCGTAACTTAGAGAAACTAAAGGCTAAGTAAGATATCTATAAGTACGTCTAGAACCGATAGAAATAATACTTCGAAAGCTAGAAGGCCCGGAGAATATAGAGACTAGGGAGCTACTTTAATCGCTTTAAGTAGAACCCTACGCCCGAGATCCTAAAAGGTCGGAGGGAGATAATAAGCGCGTACTACTCTCTAAGACTAGGATACGAATACTTCTAGAGCTACCTTAAGTATATCGGGAAAGCTATAGACGATCGATGCTAATACGGATCCTAAGAAACCCCGGAATACCTCCTATTCGTATGCCGGTTCTACTAGAATAGACGCCCGAACTAGCTAGCGAGAGCGAGATCGCTAGAGAAAGTACTAGGAGATAAGATACTACGAGGGCTAGTACTAGCCTTTATAGAAGATATAGGTATAGGAACGAGGAGATAGCACCTTTAGAAAGGCGAGGAAGAGGAAGGGGACGAACCGACTTCTTAACTCGAATAGTCGGGGGCGACCCTACCTTTCCCTCTAAGGGATATTAGATCTAGACCTAATACTCCGGGGGCGACCCTACCGTTTTTAGAAAACTCGAGACCGTTAGGCGACGACGTCCCCTAGTAGAACGATACTTAGAACCTACTCTTCTACGACCCCTCCCTTATATACTCTTAAGTCTAAATAGAATCGGCTAAAAAATAACCTCGCTATCGTTAACTAATAAGGTATTAGGTCCTAACCTAATAGCTAACTAAGCGACCTAATAGCTAACTAAGCGACCTAATAGCTAACTAAGCGACCTAATATCTAGGAGCGACCCTGCCGTTTCTTTAGAAAACTCCTAATCTCTAGGCGATAACGTCCTCTAGTAGAATACTAGTTAGAACCTACTCTCTTTCGACTCTTCTCTTATATACTCTAAAGTTTAAGTAGGATCGGCTAAGGACGACCTTACCGCCGCTACCTAACGGGGTACTAGGTCCTAACCTAATACTCTAAGGGCGACTATACTATCTTTCGAAGTTCGGGAATACTCTTATTCTTATAGTTATTTCCTTTTATACGCTCCTTTAAGTACCTCCTCTAGGTATCGGCCTATAATATCTATCTTTAGCGCGAATAAGAAACCCCTACGATAGAATACGATCGGTAGCTACTAGTAGCTCCCGTCCTATATAGTCTTCGACTTCTATAGGACGTAAATAGAATAAATAAATAAATAAATAAACGAACCTAAAATAGCTACTAAGCGAGTCGTCGTAATACTCCTAGAGTAACTTAAGCCGTTCTAGCCCTTCTTATACGTACGCTCGGCCTTCGTAGTATAGACTATCTCCTTCTAGCGACTATCGTCGGGCCTACGTAGGCGTATCGTCCTAGTCTAATACTTCCTTTACGCGCGCTATCGTACGATCTAGCTCTTAGATAGGCGTATCGTCGGGCGGGCTAGTAGTGTCCGCTTTTACTATAGCGACGAAGTAG
Source organism: Cercospora zeina (assembly GCA_022702355.1). Classification (NCBI taxonomy): domain Eukaryota; kingdom Fungi; phylum Ascomycota; class Dothideomycetes; order Mycosphaerellales; family Mycosphaerellaceae; genus Cercospora; species Cercospora zeina. The sequence continues at coordinate 5,415,842 of JAKLWX010000005.1, forward strand.
ACCGGAGTAGATTAGTCTATCGGCGTTAATACTATCTATAGAAACCGCTAGCTTGCGCTAACTTCTTCCTCGGTAGCTTACTTACTCGAATAATTAGCCTCCTCGTAGTCTAGTCTATAGCTTAACGCGTCGGCGCCCCTATTAGTAGGCCTAGGATAATAGATCGTGCAGAAGTCGATCGTAGATAGCTATTCTACTTACCTTACCTAGCGCCTAGATAGTATCTTCGTCGTTATTAAGGTTTAAAGATTAGTATAATCTATTAGGAGCTCGACTTAGTATCGGGCACCTTTAAGATAGTAACGAAAGTATTTAAAAGACGCTACTATAGCTAGTAGTTCGCTGTCTTCTATACTATAGTTCCTTTCTATAGCGACTATCTTCTACGAGAAGTATACTACTAGAAACTACTACTTCTTACTATCGAGGTCGTACTATTAGGTTATAATACTAGAGACTACCGACCTCGATACGTCTATCTCTACTCGAATAGGTAGGGCTAGGTCGAAATAGCGCAAGATAGGTGCTACTAAGAACGCCTACTTTAGCTTAGCGAAAGCTACGAGGGCGCAAGCGTCGAGCTATAGAGGTCTTAACTCCTCCTTACGCTTAAATAGACTCTTCTTCCCTTCGAGGTACTAGTTAAGGGGCACGGCTAGTTTAGAGAACCTCCTAATAAATCTACGATAGTAGTTAGCGAAGCCTAAGAATACCTAGATATCCCTAATAGATATAGGTATCGGCTATTCTTATACGGCCCTAATTCTTTCTAGGTTAATCTAGACCTTATTACGCCTAACTATATAACCTAGGAACTTAACCTAGTTCTAGTAGAACTCGTACTTACTTAGCTTAGCGTAGAGGCCGTATTATTATAAGCGGGCTAATACCTACCTTATATAGTCCTCGTATTCTACCTCGTTCTTCGAGTAAATTAGGATGTCGTCGAGGTATACTACGTAGAATACGTTAATAAGGCTAGCGAGTACCTAGTTAATATATCTCTAAAATACGCCTAGCGCGTTCGATAGCCTAAATAGTATTACGGTATACTCGTAGTAGCCGTATCTAGTCCTAAATACCGTCTTCTACTCGTTCCCTTTCTAGATACGAACCCTATAGTATATATTCCTAATATCTAGCTTCGAGAATACGGCAGCTTCTACTAGCTAGTCTAAGGATTCTATAATTAGAGGTAGCGGGTAACGGTTCTTAATCGTTATCGCGTTTAGTTCTCTATAGTCGACGTAGAGCCGTAGAGTACCGTCCTTCTTACGTACGAATAGGATAGGTACGCCGGCTAGTAACGTAGAGTATTATATAAACCCCGACTTTAGGTTACTCTCTACGTAGTCGCGAGTATATAATAGCTTCGCTTTAGATATAGGGTATACTAGGCTCTAAGGCGCCTAGCTGCCTTCTACTAGGTTAATAGCTATATCGTTTAGCTTATATTCTAGTAGTTCCCCTATACTTTACTTCGAGAACGCGGCGGCGAAGTTATAGAAGGCTATAAGGATCTCGTCTTAGGTTACCGCGGCCTCTTCTACTACTTCCTAGACCGATATAGTATAGACTATATTGCCTTAGGACGATTTATAGTCCTACTAGAAGCGTATAGCGCTTACTACCGCTACTATCTATCTCTTCTAAGGTTTATATCTTTAGGTTACTATCTTTATTACGAAGTTAATCGACGGGTTTAGAGCCTCTAGCTATAGCATTCCGAGGACGACTTAGAACCCGTAGATGCGGCCTACTTATATAGTAGCCTTATACTCCCGAACCTAGCCTATACTATCCCGAACTAATAGTAACTAGTCTATACTACCCGCGACCTAGAGGTTCTAGCTATTAAGCGCTATAAAGCGCGTACTATTACCGAGGATAGTGTCCTACCTAACTTCTTTTACGAGTAGCGCGTCTATAAAGTTTGCTACTACGCCGGAGTTAATTAGTCCTAAGATCTCTCTAGGCTCGTCCGGCCTAGCGATCGTAATTCTTATAGCGATAAGCGTCGAGTAGATCTAAGCCTTAGGCCGGCCTAGCTTCGCGGCTTACCTCTATTCTTCGCTATACTATACGTAGCCTACTACCGTTATAGCCTCTAGTAATAGGCCTTCTCTTTTTTCGAGTTATAGTTCTAGAGATTAGAGTTAGGGTATTCTCTCTTCTTATAGCCTACCTGCCTATAACTATAATATATAAGAGGGGATCTAGGCCGTTCTAGCGTATCTTTTTCTTAGGATAGCCTAGGCGAACGTTACTTATTCGCGTACTTACTCTTTAGTAAGAAAGTAGTAGTCTTCGTACTAGTACGTTTATAGTTCTAAGCCTCCTATCTACTTTCGCGCCGCTCTTCGCCTTCTATACTATCCTCGATTAGATAGTAGGCTTAATTAGCCTATTCTTTCGCTTTCTTAAGCGACTTAGTAGGCGCTAGATATAACTATACCCGGTATTATAGTAGCGGTAATAGGGCCGAATAGAAAGCTAGGATCTTATAGCTTTCTCGGTCTTCTTATACCTCTTCCTAAAGCTTCTTTATCTCCTCGAGAAGCTTAGTAGGGGTGCGCTAGCCCTACTTAACCGTTTTTAACGCGTTATAGGCCCTCTAGCGCCGCTCGAATAGCGAACCTATAGAGTCTATTATAACTTCCTTTATTATAGGCTAGGATAGAGCAGTTCCTAGCGCTAACTAGTCTATATATCGCTTCTAATAGTCTTACTAGAGCTTATCTATATAGTTAGCGGCGTAATTCGTTTTTCGGTCCTCGCGACTATTAAAACCTAGATGCCTATAGAATAAACGCTCTATAGCGCGGGTCTAGTCGTTATACTATGCCCGGCTCTTTCTCTTAAACGTAGAAGGTTTCTTAGCCTTCGGAAGCTAGTTACTACCGACTAGGCTATTTAGGTCTAGTACGGCGAATATAGCCCTCTACTAAGCTAATTCTACCTCTAGTCGCCCGATCTCGGCTTCGACTTAGAGGGTTTACTACTATAGTCTCGCGAGGCGTAGTCTCTTCTACTCGCTCGCGACCTCTTTATCTTTTACGAGTATATCTAGTATAAGTTCGCGCCCTTATTCGTCGTCGTCCTCCGACTAATATTCTTAGTCTTTCGTAGTAGCGTCGTCGCCTTTACTATATAGCGTCTCGGACGAGGTGCCCTCTATAGCGCTATTCTAGTCTATAGTAGCGTTATCTAACGTAGTACGCGTCCTTCTACTTAATATCCTTTAAGCCGTTATATAGTTTTAAGAGATATTCGCGTATTAGAGTTAGTAGATAGGTACTATCGGCTAGTACGAAGGATAATAGGCTTAGATTAAGACTATACGAATATCTACCTCGTTATCCTAGATATAATAGTAGTAGCGAAGAGTATCTCCCTACTAAGCTAAATAAGCTCGGCAAGTCGTATAAGAATACTACTAAGGATAGGCCGGGCTAGCCTATTCTACTAGTATCTATTATTTATTATTTGTTTATTTATTTATTTATTTATTCTATTTACGTACTTTAGGAGTCGAAGACTATATAGTACGGGTAGGCTTACTAGTAAGCCTAACTACTTTATTTATAAGAGAAAAGCCTTCTAGGCTAAAAAACTCTCTCCTTATTTGCTCTTATTCGTATTAAAATATATATTATAGGCCGATGCCTAAGAATCCTAGAATTTCTATAGCTATATACGCTAAGCTTTGCTTAGCGCGCCAAGCCCTATATATAAAGAAATAAATTTAGAATCTAGAAAGGTTAGTAGTATTATAGTCTAAGTCGTATAGGTAGGTAGGTAGAGTTATATAGGCCTTTATACCTATTTAGAGTAATACTTAGGGCTCCTAGTCCTAAGTAGTAGGTTATTCTAGTTAAAAAGGGTCTGCCTTTATCCCTTTTCTCTAAGACTCCTTACTATAGTTTAAATAGTATTTCTTAAGCTAGGGTAGTTACTTCTCCCCCTATCTATCTATTCTCTCTTTCTACTTCTCTACTTCTCTTTCTATCTCCCTCTTCTCTCTCTTATATTCTAGTTTATATCGTTCTAGTTTAGTCGTTATTTTAGTAGTTTTAGTACGACTATAGCGAGGGATTATCTTATTTTACCCTATACTTTACTAGCGTACTCTAGGAGTACTTATTTCTACCTACGGCCGCGTAGAGGCGTATAATAGGACTTCGTAGGCTCTGCTAGTACCTATATAGTATATCCTTATACGGACTCTACGCTAAACTAAGTAAGTATAAGTTCTACCGAGACTAGGTCGAATTCCTAGGCTACGTAGTTAGACGTAAGAGGGTCTAGATTAACCTAGGAAGGATTAGAGCCGTATAAGAATAGCCGATACCTAAGTCTATTAGAGATATCTAGGTATTCTTAGGCTTTACTAACTATTACTATAGATTCGTAAGGAGGTTCTCGAAACTAGCCGTACCTTTTAACTAGTATCTCGAAGGAAAGAAGAGTCTATTTAGGCGTAAGAAGAAGTCGAGGCTACTATAGCTCGATACGAATGCCCTCGCGGCTTTTATTAAGCTAAAGTAGGTATTCTTAGTAGCGCCTATCTTATACTATTTCGACCTAGCCCTACCTATTTAAGTAGAGATAGACGTATTAAGGTCGATAATCTCTAGTATTATAATCTAGTAGTACGACCTCGATAGTAAGAAGTAGTAGTTTCTAGTAGTATACTTCTTATAAAAGATAGTAGCTATAAGAAGGAACTATAGAATAGAAGATAGCGAACTACTAGTTATAGTAGCGTCTTTTAAGTACTTCTATTACTACTTTAAAGACGCCTAATACTAAGTCGAGCTTCTAATAGACTACGCTAACCTCTAAACTCTAATAACGATAAAGACGTTATCTAGACGCTAGGTAAGGTAGGTAGAATAGCTATCTATAATCGATTTCTATATAATCTACCGTCTCGAGCTCGCAAATAGGGGCGCTAACGCGTTAAGTCGTAGACCTAACTACGAGAAGACTAATTATTTAAGTAAATAAGCTACTAAAGAGAAGGTTAGCGCAAGCCGACGGTTCCTATAAATAGTATTAACGCCGATAGACTAATCTACTCTAATATACTTCGTCGCTATAGTAAAAGCGAATACTACTAGCTCGTTCGACGGTATAGCTACTAAAGAGCCGGATCGTACGATCGCGTATATAAAGGAAGTATTAGGATAGAACGATACGCCTATATAGGCTCGGCGATAGTTACTAGAAGGATTTAGGAAGTAGTCTATACTACGAAGGCCGAGCGTATATATAAGAAGGGCTAGAACGGCCTAAGCTGCTCTAGAAGTACTACGACGACCCGCTTAGCGGCTATTTTAGGTTCGCTTATACTCTAGAGCTACTATAACGAAGCTTCTATTAGCCTAAGATGCGCTAGTATATAAAGGACTTCGTACGGACGTATAAAGTATACGCTAGAGCTAAACTCTAAAGGTATCTACTCTATAGGTTACTCTACTTAAAAGAGTAGTCCTTAAGTCTATAAGAAGACTTAACGATAGACTTTATTATAGACTTGCTACCTAGTCGCCTCTAAGACCGCGTATACGACTCTATCCTTATAGTTATAAATAGATTTACTAAGATAGCCTATTATATTCTATACTATAAGAATATTACGGCCGAAAAACTAGAGAAGCTACTATTCTAGAAGATTATACGGCTATATAGAGTCCCGTATTCCGTTACCTTAGATAGAGGGCCTATTCTAACCTCTAAATACTAGAGTACGCTATACTACTACCTAGGGGTACGCCGGAAACTTAGTACTACGTTCTACTTATAAATAGACGAATAGACGGAGCGCTAGAACTAGACCTTAGAGTAGTATCTACGTACCTACTATAACTTCGAGTAAGATAACTAGGCTACGCTACTATCGACGGTAGAGTTCGTATATAACGATAGCCGCTACGCGTCTATAAGGTATATACTCTTCTAAGTAAACTACGTCTAGAACTCGCGGCTAGAGGTTAGAATAGGTCCCTAACTTTAGGTCGGTTCCGGGTCTAAGTCGGTTCCTAAGAGAACTAACTTAAGACCTAAATCGATAGGGTACTCGACCTAATATAAAATCGATAGGTCGGGTCTAAATACTACTAGTTTCTATATAGGTCTTTATAGAGACCTAAGTTTAAAAAGATAAGTCTAATAACGCGGAACAAAACTAGGTCGCCGCGGGGATAATAGAATTGCTCTAATACTAAATATACGTATATATAGAACTAAGCGTAGTAGTATATTAGAAGCGCCGGTTAAAGTAGTAACTATAGTTGCGGAGAAAAATAAGACTACCGACTATACTTGCCGACTACGAGATATAGAATTAAATACTATATATAATATCGACTATAAAGTCTATTCTACTCTACGAGTATAACGTAAAAGCAAATACTTCCTTTACTAAGTACTATAGCGAAGATATATTAGTACTATATCCTCTTTATTATCGCTAATCGAGTCGAAGTTGCTCTATTTAGTACTTACTAACGCCTCCTAATCCGCCTCTAGCTACTTCTACTACTAACTAACTATCTTATTCGAAGGCTCGAACGTAGTTAATATCGGCGGCGCCTCCTCTATAAGCGAATCCCGAGCCTATTACTACGCGTTACGCTCTTAGGAACGATAGTATATAATATTACTAAACGTCGAGAGATCGTAGGACTAATTATATCGGCTCTAATAACGCGCTATACTAAAGTCGCGCTTATAACTAGTTCTAGCTACTAGGATAGAGAGAATATCCCGAGCTATTAGCGCGTAACCTAGATATTCTAATACGATTATCTTCTATAACCGAAGCAGATACTCTATAGAATAGGTAGCCGAGTCCTTAAATCTAGCGTAACGATAACGAGATACCTCGTCCGAATTAGCTAATAGCTATATAGTCTACTACGGCTATCTAGATACCCTTTAATTAAAGTCGTAATTATTACTATCTAATCTGCTATAGAGACCTATTACGAATAATATCGCGGAGCGGTATAAGGCCTTTTATAGCCTAGACTAGGACGTAGCTACGAGAGGCTTATATCGCGCGTATTCGACCCGGAATTTTAACTAGTAGTAATTCTTAAAGAAGGAATTAAGCTCCTCGCTAGAGAATGCCTCGCGGTCCTAGAACGCCCGTTTTATTACTAGATTAAGAAGAATCGCAATACTATATATATCGCCGAATCGCTCCTAGGTAGTAGTATAATACTTCTCGAGCTTTATTTATATAGCTTATAAGGCGGAATAAATCTCCTTTTACTAGAATTATATTTTATATTTAAGTTTCTTATCTATAATATTTAGGATATCGAATAAGGTATTATAGTAGCTAAGAACGGGGTATATTATTAGCCCCTTTATCGTACCGATCCGTATTATAGCCTTAGCGAAAGGAGTAGTAAGGTTAATAATATATTTAACTCTCTTCTATTCTATAGCGGTTAGCTTAAGTTCGGGCTAACCCTCGTTCTTAATATACTCGTCGATAATATCTTATAGTTAAGAACTATATATTAGTATAATCGTAGTTAAGCTCTAATAGGTCTTTATATCTTATATTAGACGTAAAACCCTATTAGGCGTCTTCTTCTACTATTTATACCGTTTCGAGTACGGATATAGATCTACGATCCTCTTTCGCTATAGTACTATAAAACTCTCGGAGCGTTAAGTACTAGAGTTTACCTTAACTATAAGTTTATAGAACTTTATAGAGAGCGGTTATTAGTATAGCTTCTACTAACTACGTTTATTATATATATATACTTTATAGGGAGAATATATAGTACCTTTATTAGAACTATAGCTAGACTTCCTACTTTAAGCCGACGTAAGGCGTTTATATCTATCTTCTCGTTCTATCGTTCTTATCTTTTATTCCTTAGCTCGATCTTAAGAATAGCGAAAAACTTCCTTAAGAAGAGCTAGATTATATATATAAAGTACGAGAACTATTCTAGACGGGAGAACTCGTAGTCTTTAGTATCTAATATCTCTCCTATATCTCTATCTATTCCTCGAAGAGAAAGTTATTTAATTAAGACTAATAGCTTCGCTATACGTATACGCTCGTAGGAGTAAATATCGATAGCCTTAACGCTAGAACTTATTAGTTAGGAGATATATATATAGGAAGGATACGTATATAGTAGTATATAGTATATTATTATTAGAAGTATTATCCGCTATTAGCGCTATAAGCCTATTAGAGATTTCGAAACGAGTAAGTATATCGAATAGTAGATCCGCTAGAACTTCGCCCGTATAACGGCCTAAAATATATAGAAAGGCTAGTATAGCCTTATACTAGGCCTACTCGCTATTAATCTAGTAGCCTCGTATTATAAGGAATAATACTTAGAGCACCTTAGTATACTAATCGTCGAGGGCGATAGCTACCTAGAAGTTTCTAGATAGCTAACGTTTTAGATTGTCCTCGGAGTAATCGACTACGTCCTAGATATATAACTTAATCGTAGTAGCGCTCTTAAAGTCGATAGATCTAGTCTTCTCTAATAGATATTCGTAGATACGCTAAACTACGAGACTTTCGAAGAAGTTTAAGAGTAATCTAAGCTAGGAAACTATAAGCTTATATAACTTTAGAAACTTTAACCGGTCTAGGTACTCGGTTCTAGTAAAACTTTTCTTAAGCTATTTCTATAAATAAGGACCGTTAGTATATCTACGTTATATATCTCTATAAAGTATAGTTAGCGAGCGTAGTTAGGAAGCGTAGTCGGTAAGCGTAGTCGGTACCTTATTTTCGTAATAATAAATACTAAACTTATAGATTAATCTTTAGTAGCCTTAATAACTTCTCTAGTAACTCTACGCTCCTAGGAGGCATCTTCGTAGCCTACTAAATCGAGGTGCTTTTATAGAGCTTTTATTCTATTACCTAGTCCTAGGTATTTAATAACTCTATTATATCCCTTATAAATAACTCTCGGGGCGTACGTTTCCTAGTCTATACCTTTAACGAAAAATCTCTAGGCCTATAACGTTCGCGTATTCGAGTTCTATTTTATAGAGTTCGAAGATATTCTACTATACTTATCGTAATACCTCGCCTCTTCGAGCTACTAATAGTAGTAGTAAAAGCTCTCGAACGACTAGGTATACTCCCGCTACTATATCTATACGCTATTAGTTTTAACCTAGTCCTTAGAATCCTCCGGCGGCTTAGTAAGGTTAGCTAGAGGTAGTATCCTATCTCGTATACTAGCTCGACTACTCGAGGTATTCGTAATCGTATAGCGTCTCTTTCTCCGCCGTTATACTACCTTCTTAATCGGACTAGAGTCGATAAGAGATAGCTACGATTTAGAGTAGAGGTTAGAATAGGTCGGGACGGGTCCGGGTTAGGTCTAGAACCTTAATATATAGAACTATAATAGTTAGGTCGGGTCCTAGCTAGTTCCTACCTAGTTCCGGACCTATTAAACAAATATAGGTATTAGATAGGTCCGACTCGAGTCTAACGATAGGTTTAAAGATAGGTCCTAATAGAAATATAAGATTCGATAGAATATAATATAAAAAATCGAGGGTTATAAATAGATAAAAACCGAAGGAAGTAGAAAGTATAGAAAGCGACAGGTTTTAAAGGCATATTTAATTTAATACGGCAAATTATACGATTTAGTATAACTATAGGTATACTAACTATAAATGCCGACTACGGTAACGTCTCTACTTATAACGATTTTTACTATATATGCCCTCTATAGTTCTAATGATTTTCCTTATATATACTATAGAGATTTATCTCTTACTAAATATATTAATTCCCTAAGACGAGAGTAGGCTAATAACAAACTTTATATCTCTCTACTAAATAGTTACTCGCTTTACGTAAATCGTAGTAACGTTAGTACCTATAATATAGTTAATATCGATCGAATATAGAACGACTAGGAGCATATATACTCTAGAAGAGGTAGACTAGAGCACTCTCGGCGGCTTCTTATAAAGTACTAAGGGCGCTAGCCTACTAACGGTAACCTCCTTAAGAAATAGCTAAGCCTCTAGAAACGTCGTAGTAAACTTCGTAGACGAGATAGCTAAAAAGTAGCTTTAGTATAAGTAGATCCGTAGACTTCTAGTACTTGCGGATCTCTCGGAGCGCGATAGCTAGAGTATAAGTTAGTAATACCGACTATAAATGCCGACTATATAACTTACTACCTAGCTTATAGTAATAAGTCTTCTATATACTAGCTCTACGAGCTAGACCTCCTCTATCTACTACTACTATTTTAGCCGGTACTTTTCTAGCCGTTCTCTTTCTAGCTAATCCCTTTTTCGCTACTCGTTTTCTACCTAGTAATCGTTTTCTACCTACTGCTCCTCTAGCTACTACGCTACTATTTATTCTATTATTTACTATATCTCTATCTACTATATTTCTAGCTACTACTACTACCGCTACTATTACTATATTATCCCTCTCGATCTATCTCTTATAGGCTATTTAGTAAGCGAGCTTCTAGTTATCGAGACGAGGCCGACCGCCTAGTATACTTTTCTATAGAGCCTTTCTAGAAAGCTAAGAGAGAGGGGTAGGTAGTATAATACTCTCGTCGCTATTACTCTCGTCGCTATTACTATCGTCGATATTAATAATAGAGCCGTTATCTTTATTCTTTCTATTATCGCCGTTCGCGTTTCTACGAGAACTATTATAGACCTAAACCTATATATACCGAAATTAGTAGCTTATTATACGTACGCTAGTTCTAGTAAGGGTAGCGGTATTATACGATATCCGCCCTTATATTATATCGTCTCCTCGATACTAGAGACGCCTAAAAGACCTATAGACGACGCCGAGACCTTATCCTATATCTAGAAGATGCTAATTTCTAATCTAATAGTAAGGTAAACCTCTCGATACGTTACTTCCTAATATTAGGCCTTATACGCTCGACTTTCTAATTCGTTCTAATCTTAAAGTTATAAGATTTAAGTAGCGGATAGTTAAGATAAAGGCTAAAAGGTATAGGTGTCCTATTATTATAAGTAAGAGAAGGAATCGTTATACTAGAGGTCTCTAATAATACGACGAGTAGTAGATAGAGAGGCAAATCGCTTTCCGAAAGTATCTAATCGTAGAAGAAAAGTCGTAAAGAGTATAGATAAAGTAGTAAGGTATCTAATCTCCTCGAGTCGCTCGAAGGCTCGTCGTTAATATCTTCTTACCTTCCTACTTATTCGATATCCTTCTTTTTCCTTTATTTTATATTCTAAGTATTCTTAGCTTTTTAGAACCCCTATTAGAACCGTAGTAGGCTACTAGTTAATATATCCCTCCCTTACTTAAATATCTCTTTAGAAATATAGCGTAGATTGCGAGTAACGACGTAGTTCCTATCCCTACTATCTATATTAGCTCCGAACGATAGCGTATACTCTCTAAAGAGCGCAAGTTACTCGAATATCTTCCTAGAGATATAGCGCGGATCGCGAGCAACGACGTAGTTCCTATCTACTAGCTATATTAGCTCCGAACGATAGCGTATACTTTTCGAAGAACTCGAGGTAACCTAAGGAAATGCTACTACGCCTTCTACCGCGCGCCTAGAACTAGTTTAGAAGTCGTTAGAATCCTTAGAATTCTTTACTTATCTAATTTTCGTAATTTTATTTACTTCTAGAAAGTTATAGTTTATTAGAAGACTATATAAACCTGCTACCTAGCTAGTAGCTAATTAGAACGTCGGTAATTCTAGAATTAAACCCTTAGAACGCGTTATATATTTGCTATCCTATAATAAATGCTTATAATAATTAGAAAATATTAATTATATACCGGCGAGCCTATTATAAAAGCAGCCCTTCGCTTCCGACTTTCTCTTAAATATCTACTTCTAAATAATAACTTTAATAACCTCTTCTAGCTTTTAGAACCCTCTAGGCCTAATAGTACTCTTTTTAGAAGACTTTAGAAAGCTTTCTTAATATCCGCGGCAGCTTATAGTAAGATTTCTCCGCATGTAAACCCTTTCTCGAGTATACTAATAGCTAATTAGAATTATCGGCTAAGATAACTACTACTTCGCGTCGGTCCTAGTATATAGGCGGATCGTCTAGTAGGAAACCTACTAGTCTAAGCCTTAGTTCTAGCTCTAGCGATAGTAGCGATCCTCCGAAGAAGCTAAACTAGAGCTCGCGCGCTCTTACGTATAGCTCGAGTTAGATAGAAAATCTACTAAATATACTCTAGGAAAAGTAGTTCCGCGCTTCGTTAATTAAATTTCTAAACTAAAAAGATCTACGCTTCTTTCTAGAAAGGATAGTCCTTCTAATCTAAAGAGGCGTATATTAGGGCAATTTCTAGGAAATAATCTACGGCTTTCTTAGTAGTACTAGCGGAAAGATATACCGTAGTATCGATAACTTCTTCGATCCGAATTTTCGTCTTATCGATCTAGACTAGCTACTAAGACTAATCTTTCCTCTAGGTTAGGAAATAAATTTAAGATCGATAGAGTATCGACTTCCTACTCTTATTAGTTCGTATAGTATAGATTTAGAGCATATATTAGACGACGATATCTATATATACTATAGAAAGGAGTCTAGTAAGGCTAAGATTTATATTCGCGTTCTAGACTAGTCGTATAATCCGAGAGTCCTAGCTTCCTCGACTAATTAGCTATATCTCTAGAATAGTACTTATACGAACTACGTTTACGATAGCAAGACTACGTATAATATAAAGGCAAAATCCGGTTATTCTCTTTCTAGTCGAGCGCCGACACGCTAGTACGGCGCTAATCGCTAGAATCTACCGCCTTAGAGCGCTACTACCTTTATTCCTTTAATCTCTAGTACTTCTCGGAACCTTTAGAACGATCCGCCTACTAGGAGAGCCTTTTCGATATCGGCTTCTAACCTTCTATCGGAACTATAAGGTATAGCGCTAAATAATACGAGTAACGCCGCGTAGAACCTTCGTCGGGAACTTCGTTCTACGATTAATATACTTAATCCTATTCCTAGGAGTCTCGAGGATTAGACTAGTTCGGCGTTTTAATACGTTCTAACCGCTATTCCTCTAGTTTTACTAGCCGAGGCTATAATAATCCTAATTATTATCCGCGTGCCCTATAACCCGGGTTCTAATAGTATCTTACGTATTCTTTAGAGAATAGTAATTATAATAGAAGAAGCGTTTAAGGCTATTTTAGATACCCGTCTAGAGGCCTTCGTAGAGAGCGGTCTACCGAACTCTAGTAGTAAAGCTATCGATAGATATAGTAATATAATCGAAGGAGGTTTAGGTACCGAGTTAGAATATAACTCTAGTAACGAGGATAGCGATATCTAGTAAAGAAAGTAGTTTCTCTAGTTTTATTAGATCTAATACCTTCTAATCCTAGAAGTTTTTAGAGAAAAGTCTTTCGGCGTTCTATTTTCTTGTTTTTTACTTATTCTAAGAAGATTAGAATATAGGCACGGCTCTTTTCTACTATAAGTAAATAGAGGGAGGTTTTCGCCTAAATCTAGTAATAGAAAAGGTTTCCTCTCTACTTCTAGTATTATTTCTTATCTTAGATCCGCTCTATAACTACTAAGAAGGTTTAGATATTCTAGAAGTTTCTAAGGTTTAGGTTATTTAAATTAGGTAGCCTTAGCTTTTTAAGTTTTATTAATTAAGTACTAAGTAGCTAGCTAACTTCTACTACTTTAAAATTTAGAAACCTTTATCTTCTACCTAATTTCTTCCCTTTTTAATATCCTTTTACTTTCTCTAGACTCTATATTCTACTTTTAAATAGTACTAATAAAGTCTATTTAGAAGCTAAAAGCTAAGGTTTAGATCCTATTAAAGAGCTTAAAGGCCTCTAGTACCTTGCTCTTTCTAGAGGATATTATTAGGACAAACTCTAAGTACTAAGTCTTTAGGAAGGACAAGTAGGCTAGAAAGCTATTAAAGAAGGTCTAAAAGAGGTAGTATTCTAAGGAGGTCTAGAGCTAGCAGGATAAGACTATACTTTTTAATTAGAATATCTAGGAAAGGGCTAGCTACTTCTTAGACCTATTTAGATTACTAGGTATCCTAGATATATTTCCTAGGCTATTTCTAAATTCTTATAGAAATAGAAGGCTATATTTAAGTATTAGAGGAATCCTAAGGCTAGAATACTAGCTTCTTTCTAAGATAAAGCTATCTAAAGGTTCCTAGATAAGAGTTAGAGAGTATAGGCCCTATAGTTCCCTCTATAGAGTAGTATCTATTATTACTTATTTTCTAAAGTAAGCTAAGGATTCTAAAGGTCCTTATAACTATTATAAAAAGAGTAAAACTGCTCTATTTCTAGCTTATAGAAGAGTACTAAGCCTTAGCTAGGAAGATCTAGATAATAAGTAGCTTTTTAGAGGTACTTATACTAACTACCTATATAATAGCTAGTATAACTAATCTTCCTCTTCTAGATATAGTCTAAGTATCTAGCTAAAAGTAGTTAGAGGACCTAAAGTTATTTAGAAAGAGGTTCTTTCTAATATAAAGTATAATAGATTAACTAAATCTAAGCTAATAGTCTAAGCCTTAAGATTAGAGGCCTAGGCTAATAGGATTGTCTTAGATGCTACTAGATACTATATAGCCTTTAATAGATTTTAGAAATTCCTAGACTTAAAGAACTTGCTAAATTATACTAGTTTAGATTATATTCTAAAAATAGGCCCTTTGCCCCTATACTAGTTTTACTATACTAAGTAGAATAATCTAGATAGTATAACCTTTAGTTCTAGCTATCTAACCTTCCTCTTTTTAGTTAATTAAAAGGTTTTAAAGGAAGAGAATTTGCTTAGTCTTAGCACTTCCTTAGTAAAGTTAGCTAATTAAGTAACTAGAGCTACTAGTTTCTAGTCCTTAGGTTAATCCTCTCTTAAACTTAGGAAGAAGAAAGTAGCACTAACTAGCCCTATACTAGAGTAATCTTCTAATATAGAAAAGGTACCTAAGAGGAACCTAGATACTATAGTTGCTAGTAAATCTAATACCTAATCTAAAAATAGTCTAGATACTAAATCTAATTCTAATTCTAATTCTAACTTAGATTCTAATAACTAAGCTAAGGACTAGGTAATAGAAGAAGCGAAGGAAGATAAACCTAAGGAAGGCTAAGAAAGAGAAACTAAAGTCTAAGTAGAAAAGAGCTAGGAATTTAGTCTTTAGACTTCTAGATTTAGAAGGTATGCCTAGGTATATAGTCTTAGAAGTAGTTAAATCTTAGAAGGGTTAAGAAGTAAATCTAAAGAGTTCTCTAGGTCGTCGGATATTCGTAGAAAAATAGAAAACAAAGGTCTAATTATTCTAGAAAGAGAAAGCTAAGAATACTATATAGTATTTTATGTTTTTCGTCCGTAGTTTTAAGTCTTTATAGACACGTATACCGCCTAGGTATTATGTTCGGCATTATTAATTTATTTTATTTCTAGGAGATTAATTCTAAGTTCTAGAAACTTAAAACCGGTTAAGGTTTTTAGTCTTCTTTATATAAGACTTAGTTTAACGTCGTCTCGGACTCTAGTCGATATATTTTCTAAAAAGGGCGGAACTTCTAATTGCTTCTAAAGACTATTATTAAGCTATATCGCTAGTTTAACGTTATCTCGGACGATTACCTTCGTCGGATATTTTTTTTTTCTTTAGTTTAACGTTATTATAGACGTCTATCTTTTCTTTAGTAAGGTCGGAGCTTCTAACCGTTTCTAAAGACTATTAAACGCTAGAGCCTACGAAGTCCTATTATATACCTCTACGTAGTCGTAGGTAGAAATAGGTAGCTCCGGCTATACTAGCAAAGTATAGAGCGGCTAGACACCTATAAAAAGGTAGGGAGAAAGCGATAAAAAGTCTAAAATTTTAACCTAAGGAGATCTAGAGAGCTCCTAAGAACATAATAATAGAGTTAGCGCGGCTATTACTAATATAAGACGCTAATACTCGACTAAAGGATAGCCTTTTTAGATAGTAAATACCCTTATAGGCCTAGAGGCTAGAGTAGTAACCTAGCCTTGCTATAAGCTAAAAAGAAGGAGCTAAGTATACCTAAGAGGAAGCTTTAATATAAAAGAGTAAGGACGGGAGGAATAGAAGCAAAGGAATAGTAATACCCCTAGAGATACTAGGATAAATAGCTACTAGGAGCCTTTATTTAAATAGAAGACTCTAAGGTAGGATTAGTCCTCCTACTCTAGAGCCCTCTAAAACTTTAAGTCTAAAGGCAGAGCATCTAATATAAGCTATCTCTATACTATACTTAGGGCTGCCTACAAAGATACTACTATTCTAGATACTCTAGGAAACTAGAATTTCTCTAAATATAGGTTATATAACTAGATACTAAGTAAGGCAAAATCTAAGTAGGATTTATATAGGGAGATACCTACCCTAGGAACTAGTAAGAAAGAGTTAGATATAGATTAATATAGGTACTAGTATAGAGGCAAAGGCTATATATATAGGCTAGAGCCCCTAAGCTAGTAGGTAAGAGGATAAGCTCTTTAAGTACTAAGGATATAGATACTATAAAGGAATATATAATAAGGGAATATTAGACTATTAAGACAACGTTTATCGTCCTACGGAGCTTAGATACTACGGAAGCAGCAAGCTATATAGAGCTTGCTATAAAATATATAGACATAAGGAGGTTTTTATGCCGGAGTACTTTATATAAGGGCTTTTCTACCTACGAAACATATAGGGCGTGCTACTTACTCTATATAAAGAGGTAGACTAGCGTATAAGACTTATCTATCTATCTATTAAACGCTAGATACCGCCTATCCCTCCCTACTAAATACTAAAATAAGAGTTTTTATATTCTTTCGTAATCTTATAGTTCTTCTTCTAGAATATATTAGAGTTATACTATCGTAGGATATTATTCTTCCTCGTATTCGACTTCGTCGACTATATCCTCTCTACTTGAGATTTTATAGACTCCTTCTAGAACTAGTTCGATCTTATTTTCCTCTTCTAGATTTTAAGACGCCTCCCTTACTTAGTATCTTACTAGGTCTTCTTACTTATAGAATAGAGGTATAGCTCTTAGATTACGCTTATTAATCGTCCCGTTAATTTTAGCGCCGCTAAGCTCTTCTAGATAATAAGTAGAATAGTTCTTCGTATAACTTAATACTTAGTAAGAGCCTTTCTATTAGAAAGAAAGCTTCTAGGAACGTAAATCTTTAATATCTCCTCTCTAGAGAACGATAAGCTAGCCTTTTATAAAGACTACGTCGGTTGCGTTCCTCTTATCGTCTATATAAAGAGAGGCTTATTCCTAAAGTCGTTCTTCGCGGGCTAGCGCTTCTACCTTTATAACGTCTATAGCTTCTAGAGCTTCTACTCTCTTCTAAATAAGGTCTTCGTACGTTCTAACCTTCCCCTAATCTAGAAGACTAAAGGTCGTAATAGAGAGCTTAATTAGAAGGACCGCTTCTCGGCTATATATAAGTAAAAACGGAGTTTAGCTAGTCGTGCTATAGATAGTAGTCCTCTCGGCCTAAAGTACCGCCGGAACGTGCTTTATCTAGCCCTTCTAAGTGCTATCTAATATCTTTATAAGAGCTAAAAGGATAGGACGATGCCTAACTTTAACGCGGCTATTTAATTCCGGATTATAAGGCGAGATCCTAGTGCGCCTAACGCCGTACGAGTTTAGAAGGTCTTCGACTTCTTTTAGATAGGCCCGAGCGCCGTCTAGAACTATTCTATATAGTAGACCCTATCTATAAAAGATCTAGCGTCGGATAAAATTTACGATCTACTTAGCTATTAAGTCCTTCGATACGTAGGAAAACGTTTTACCTTCGACCTATCGGCTAAGGCCTTCGCGAGTAATAAAAAGACAACCTTTCTTAACTCTAGTCCCTAGAATATCGCTTATATAGTAGACTATATCGTAATACTAGACTTCTCCGATAGTTTAAATCTACTACGAGACTATCTATATAGGACGGCGCTAACTATCTCTTAGATTATAAGGTCGGTATCTTCGGATATAATTAGAAACGTCGCCGTATATTCCGGACTACTAGTATATCCGCCTAATTATCTACTAGTATAAATCTATACTTCTATATCTAGAAACGTCGTAGATTTCTCGTATAATCTCTAATCGTTTCCGAGGGTTATTAACGACTCGAACAACCGGTAAATTTAGACGTTCTTATCTCTAAAGATATCGTTCTCGAATAAAGAAACGATATAATTCTCGAGTATAAGTACGCTATTTTCCGCGGCTAATCGTATAGACTCTCCGACCTCTAGAAAGGATATAAGCGTAGACTAGAGAGTCGTAGGACTATTCTCTATCTAGCGTAGAGCTATTAGGTTCCTTTAGAAGATTAGTAGAACCTATTAGATTATAATCTCTAAAGGTAGCTACTATAGAAATTAGTTCCTAGTCTTAGAATAAGTCGTTATTAATTACCGACTTATATTTACCCTTAGATTCTATATCTATATCGGGATTTAGTAGTCGTCGAGATAAGGTATCTAGTCTAGTATATTTCGGACTCGGAACGTATCGGATAGTAAATATAAAGAGCCGTATCTAGGCTACCTATCGTACTATTATAGAATTTAGGAGATTAGAAGTAGGTCGACTAAGCTAGTAAGCTAGAGTCTTTGTATCTACTTCTAGAGTAAAGTAGACGCTAAAAAGCTAAGGTTTTAGCTTTTTTAGACTTTTTAGAACCGCGAGGCATTTAAGTTTTCCTATATTATATCTTCTCTCTATATCGTTCTAGAGGCCGCTTTCGAAACGTATAAGGCGGCAACGGCCGTCGATAACTTATATAAGGACATAGCCGTATCTATCTCTACTTATATCTATAGCTAGAATAATTTCGCCGCTATTAGGTCTATAGTCGATAGAAATAAGCTAAGGATAGTTAACTAGAGCGTGTCCGAGGGCTGCCTTTGCCTTCTAATAGGCTCTAGTCTAGATAAACTTAGTATTCTTCTAGAGGAGCTTATAGAGAGGCGCTATAATTAAGCTATATATCTCGATTATAAACTTAAAGTAGACTAGAAGCTTAAGATATACGCGAATATCTTTCTAATAGGTAGGGTCTAACTAGTTTAAGATCTTCTATACTCGTCGTATGTTTAGCTACTATCCTTTAGGCCTACTAATATACCTAACGACTTCTAGCTATTCGTAAAAGACTTTAAACTTCTTAAATGCTACCGTTAGACTAGCTCGCTCTAGATCCGTAAGAATAGAATTAAGTATAGTAACCGCTTCTATAATAAACCGGCGGATTCCTAGTTTAATTTCTTTATCGTTATAGCGACTTTTTAGCCCTTTAATCGTAATATTATCGAGGAAAGGAACAGCCGTATGCGAGAAATAGTTATATAGTATAATAGCTATAATCCGGTAGAACTAGGCAACTAAATTCGTAGCTTCTTAAGGTAGAGTTATCTATCGAACTAATCCTAGAGGCGTTATAAAACTTATTAGGTTACGGCTTCCTTTATTTAGAGGAATCTAATCGTATCTAGAGAAGATATCGGCAAGGCTCGAGACTATATAGCTAGCTATCTCTTCTAAAAAGCTATCTATATCTAGTAGCGTATTTATATCTCGGATAGTAACCTCGTTAATCTTCTAAGCGGCATTTATTAGACGATACTTATTCGTACCTACTTTACGGACTAGAAAGTAAGGATTGCTATAAGATCTATAGTAGAACTCGAGCGTACCGGCGTCTAAGCGCTACTTAATTATTTCTTCTATCGTCTCTTTTAGAGCCGGATTAAGCCGAAAACCTAGGTGCTACTATAGCGAATAAGGTACCGTTCTAATCTTTTAAGGTAGCGCTACTTCTAGATTTAGGCGTCCGAGATATCGAAAGTCTAAAGTAAAAACAGCTTCTTAGTTAAAGAGTATCTTATAGAGCAGATATAATTCGTTTTCTAAAAGTTCTATACTAAGGTCGAGAGTAAATAGGACTTATAGCGTTAGCCGGCTGCCTCTTTCTATTATCGAGAACTTCTAAACGATATACTTCTAATCGAATAGTCTAGAACCTTTAGGTAGAAGGGATTCGCGGTCGAGGTATTTTTATTTCTACTTTAGATTTGCTTCTAGGGCCTTACTATTCGTTATTAAGATATCTACGTTAACTAGTTTAACCTTATCGGCTACTCTTTTATAAAGTATATTATAGAGAACCTTTCTTATCGGCTACTAGGTCTTTCGAGTAAGTTTAGTAAGGTAGAAAGTAGACTAGAAAGTAGACTCTTTCTAATCTTAGTAGTAGAAGTTATCGACGTCCGAGACCGAGTCGAAAAGGTTTTCTTCGACTAGTTCGTCCTTATCGTCTACGTAGGCGCGCGCAAGTACTCTTCTAGATTTATATATCGTAAGAATTTAAAGTTAATAAGTAGGGTCCCCCCTCTCTAGAGCGCTTAGTTACTTAAGCTCTTTCGGATACTAGAGGTAGTAGTAGCGCTAGCCTTCTAATAACTTTAGATAAAGTCTATTTTCCGCTAAGGTAAGTAGGGCTATAGAGATCGTTATAGCTTCGATTCTCGGCCCTCTACTTTTCCTAATAGCTAGTTAAGAGTTATATAGCCGTCGTTGCCGTCTAGAGTAGTAAAGGTAATAAGTTTACCTCCCGTAGTAGTAATAGTTCCTTCCTAGGAGCCGTCGTTATAGTTTCTACTAGTAAGTCGGATTCTACGAGTCTAAGGACGCCTAAAGATAAGCTAGATCGCCGTATCTACTTCTCCTTATACGACGATATAGGAAAGTTTAATAATAACGTTATAAACGTTTATCCGAACATCTTTAGTAAGGCTAACGATTTATATGTTTCCGATAGTACTATATATTATAATACTCTACTTCTAAGGAATAATCGCTAGCTTATACTATTTCGCAAAGTAATCTATAATAATATAGTATTTAGAACCTTCGTCGATAAGCGTATTAACTATTCTAGTAGGTATTCTAACTTCTACTAGTACCTAGATTAATAGATAGATAGATTAATCTTATTGCCGGTCTACCTCTTTATTTAAAGTAAGTAGCTTTGCTCTAGTATTATATAAAAGGGAAAATTCTATAAAAAACCCCTTATCTTCCTCTTTGTTTTTATAGTTAGTAGTTACTTCTTCTATCTTGCCTTTCTTTAAGTAAAATTAGGCTCTTTTATTGCCTTGCTCTCCTTCCTAGACTCCTCTTTATCTCCTTATCTCTTTATAGCTTCGTTCTTTCTTATTAATCTCTTCCTTAGCTAGGGAGAACTAGTTTAATACTCCCTCTTAGATTAGCTACCTAGCTATAGTATTAAGGCCTCTTAGTATTAAGTATATGTCTTCTTATAAGCTAGTTCCTACTGCTATAAATAGCTAATATCTATTACTTTAATAGTTTTAGTAGGATATATAAATATATATAGTATCCTAGATACTTTAGTTATATAGGTATATTAGAGTAACTCCTAGGACTCTCCTCTTTATTAGGTATACTTTAAGTCTAATATGTCCTATCTTAATTAGGGTAATTATCGTGCTTATAGGCCTTAGAGCCTCCTTATAAATCTCTCTAGCCCTAAATTGTCCTACTATAGCCTATACTACTAGTTGCTCCCTTATTATACCTTTCTTTTATTTAGCCTTCTTTTATTCTTAGTCCTATCTAGTAAGCTCCTACTAGTTCTTAACTTTTATCCTTATTTAAGGTAGCCTTTAGCTTAGAGTTATCTCCTAAATTTCCTATACTCTTATCTTATATTGCCTGCTATACTAGTTACCTCTTCTTCTTACTCTTTATTTTCTTTAGGTAATTCCTTTATATACTTACTTAATATACTAGTAGGTTAAGTTATCTACTTTATTCTTTATATATTATTTAGTAAGGTCTTAAGTATAGAGCTAGATTAGAGAGATGCTTACTTCCCTTTAAAGGACTATAGCTATAACTAACTTATATATACTTATAATATTCCTTAGAGCTTAGTTCTAGACTTGCTTAATTAGTTTAGTAAGGCCTTTATTATATTCGCTTATTCCTTCTAGGTTAGACTAGGTTTAGTATCTATATACTAGGGCTAGCTTAATAACTATAGTATAGATATATCTTGCTTTCTTAAATAATACTCCCTAGGTAGACTTATATAGCCTCTATAAGGACTAGATCTAGTATATGCCTTTCTTAGCTACCTTCTTAATATATAGGCCCTACTTAAGTTTAGTATCTACTTAAACTCCTAATAGTCTTAAGAATAGGATAGGTTTACCTTTAAAGCTAAGGATCTAGACTATAGCCTTAAGGTTATAGTTCCTTCCTCTTATAAAGTAGATAAGCTAATACTTCTATAGTATAAAGGCTGCTCTATATCTTATTACCTACTCTATATATTTATTATAGGCTTTCTTTAGTTGTTTATAGTTCTCCTCTATAGATATACTATATATAAGGATATTAGAATTATTAATAAACCCTATTACTATAGTATTACCTTCTTAGAGTAATAGGAGAAGTATAGATATAAAGAATAGGAATAGGATTAGTAATAGTATTAATCCTTAGGGGATTCTAGTGTCTTGCTTTCTCTTTTAGTTTATAAATTCTCTTAGCTTAAGGCAAGTTATCCTATCTTAGAGGAAGGACTAGATAAACCTAATTAGCTAGTTTAGATAGCCTTATATCCTAATATTATAAAGGAGTCTCTAGTAGGATACTTTATTAAATGCCCTAGATATATCTAGGCAAAGCATTAAGGCTACTACTCTAAGCTTAGCTTTCTAGATTATCCTAACTTATTTAGTAATAAGGTTAAGTACTATAATCGTAGATCTTCCTAGTTTTATACCTATTTATAATTCTAGTAGTAGGCCTCTCTCTTCTACTACTTTAGATATTCTCTTTATAACTACTACTTTTAGCACTTTAGCTAGAGTATTAAGAAGTGCTATTAGCCTATATACTTCTAGCTTAGTATAGTTAAGCTTCTATAGCTTTCTAATAACTATAGTAATAGAGTATTTAAATAGCTTTAGGTAGTATACTTAGCTAATATAGGCTATAAAGAGCTTAGCTAAGAATAGTATAATCTCCTATTAGTATTTCTTAAGTAGTATATTCTAGATTTAGTCTAGGCTTAGAGCCTTCTTGCCTAGGATCCTTTTAAGTATTATAAGGACCTCTCCTTTAGATACCTTATCTTCTATTTAGAACTAAGCTAGAAGGTCTATATTTAGAATATCTCTTAGGTCTACTTTAACTAGTAGTAGGAGAAAGTAGTCTATAAGGATTCTTACTTTACCTTCGTTTATATAACTATCTTAGTATATACTACTACTTAGTATAGGGAATTATAGTAGTATATATCCTTATTATACTTTTTCTTTTACTTATCTTACTAGCTTTTATATCCTACTTAGGTCCTTAGTAATCTTACTAACTATCTACCTTTAGGATATATTTATTACCTTCTTAACTAGCTTATTCTTCCTATAGCTAGTATCTAGGTAGTATCTATAGTTCTTTTTAGACTTTATAGCCTTCTAGGCTCTTCTTACTACCCTAGTAGCCTTAATTGCTTTACTATACTCTACTAGCTATTCTGCCTTTATATATTATAATAGCTTTATATATAGGACTGCCTCCTTTACTACCTCTTAAAGGGCTTTCTAGAGAGCTTATACTACCTTATCTAGCTCCTAGTAGTTCTTAAGTAGTAGTAGCTCTAGCTTCTCTATAGCTTTTTAAACCTTCTACCTTACCTTCTCTTACTTTACTTTTATCTATTATAGTCTTAGGCTCTAGTTTTTCTAGTATAAGTTTATAGGCTAGTCTATAATAGTTAGATAGTATATAATTATATACGTTCCTACGAACCTATATAAGGTAGGTAGACAAGGCCTGCCTACGCTTTCCTACTTATAGGCTTCGACTTTTACTATAAGTAGCTTACTATATACCTCCTCGCTTCGAGAGAGGGATCCTAGGCTAAAATTCCTACTCTACGCTCTATATCCTATTTGCTCCTTAAGCTTTAGTTATACTCTTTCGGGCTCTAGCGAACTAGAGAGCGGTTGCCTCTCTTCTAAAACCGATATGCGCATCCGTCCTCTCGGGCTAAGTAGATAGTATCTTAGTCGCTACTATTACTTACTATACCCTAAGAGAATAACTCTCTTCGCGTTACTATACTATATCTCTTTAGCTATAGCCGGCTATATCTCGTAGGCTTGCTCGGGCTCCTACTCCTAGCTAAGTAGTAGTACCCTTACGTTTCTACCTACTAACTAATATATAGCCTCTTCCTCGCTCTCTTACGTCTTATATCTTTCTCCTTCTTATCTTAAGTATTCTCTTTAGCTCGCCTCTTTATATCTCTATTACCTACTTCTCTATATAGGCCTTCCTAGGTTTCCGAGCTCTTCTAGGTAGCTACTAGACTAGGTATCCTTCTTCGTAAGGCTATACTCTAAGCAAAACCCTCCTACTCGCACTTAAGTAATTAATAGGCCTCTACGGGCTTCGTAGCGTTATTCCGAGCTCTATTGCCTACTAACTAATACTATCCTTCTAGCTCTTCTACCTAGGCTCTTCTAAGTATATAACGTATTTGCTTCTAGCCTTAATAATACGTTTGCTCTCTAATTCTTCTTAAAACCTTCGGGAGGTAGATATTCTAGATCTAGGAGCTATATATTAGGTAACTTATTATCCTTTTAGCTCTAAATACTCTTAGCTAAGGATTCCTCTTATATACTAGAGGTATCCTATCGACGCCTAGGAGTTCTATAGCTCTTTCGTATACTTATAATCGAGCGGACCTATTTCTAACGTAGGTAGGTCGTCGTCGGATAGTTTTCGTACCTATTTTAGTAGTAGTCCTCTATTTAGAGTAGTCTTAGCGATACCGTACCGGATTTCGCACTCTACTACTCTACTCTACTATGCCGTATACTTTGCTAGTATAGTCGAGTTGCGAGCTCGACTGCCTATTTCTACCTATAGCCGCGTAGAGGCGTGCAATCGGTCTTCGTAGGCTACCTAGATTAATAGTACTCGTACGAAATCTTCGAAGATAGTAGATAGATCGATTTCTTTACTAGGACCGTAAAGATCCTTAGTAGAGAGAGCCGATTCCCGACTTAGAAGGCTTAATACGTTAATTAGATTTATATTCGCGGATAGTTTAGATCCTTCGGGAACTTCTAGACTCTTAAAAATATTAGTATTCCGGACGTCTATTATATAGAGCCTTTAGAGAAGCTTCTAATCGTTTATTACTCTCTTCTAGAGGAGTCTAGAAAGTATATTATAGTAGGCTAGGAGCTTACTAACCGAGAACTCGACCTTTGCTTATATAAGCTTACTTAGAGTCTAAACTTCGCCGATATTATAGCCTATATCTTCGTTAACCTTTTTAGCCTAATCTTAAAGATAGTTCTTAAGAGAACGTTTCTCGGGAACCTTTCGCTTTAGTAGATTAATAGGCCTAGGCTCGTTTTCTTTGCTTTTAAGTATATCTATATCTTCGATATTATCTAGAAATTCTTAAATAAATAAAGGAGTCTTCGTAGTTTCTCGGCCTTAAGTCTAGCTTTTAGGTTCCTCTAATAACTCTTCTACGACTTCTATAATTATCGGGGTTTTAATACTACGTATAATTTCTTCGAGACGTTTTCCCTTTACTTTTATAGTACGACTCTACTCTCGGAGTTTTTCTTATACTATTTTTCGGTCTCTCTTAGAGATAGCCGCGCTAGTAGAGCTTGCGCTAGGCTTAGGTAATATACGACTCCTTATCTAAGTAGTAGAGGAGACGAGAGAAATCGGCGAACCTCCGAACTAAAGTATCTAGTAATAGCTTATTACTAAGGCTAAAGACTTTATCTCTAATTCTTTTTATCGCTAAAGAATAATTAGCTACTTATTATTAGAATAGTTAAGCTTTATAGTAGGGATCTAGTATCCTAGACTATAAGGCGTATCCTAGTAGTAAGATATATCTCGTATTAGGTCCTAACCTAATAGCTAACTAAGCGACCTAATAGCTAACTAAGCGACCTAATAGCTAACTAAGCGACCTGCCTACGAAGTCCTATTATATGCCTCTACGCGGCCGTAGGTAGAAATAGATGCTCTCGAGTATACTAGTAAAGTATAAGGGTATATAAGACAATCCTACTTCGCTACTACTAGCCGTATACTCGATAAGATAAGAACTAAGACAAGAACTACTCTAAGACAACCCTAAGACTACCTAACGAACTAAGGCAGAACCCTATCGTAGAAGAGGTAGAAAAGAGAGGATAGAATAGAAGTAAGTAGAATAGGAGTAGAGAGAGGAGGCAGCTACTAGGTAAGAGATTAGCTATTTACCTACTAAAAAGAGCTATAGAAGGAAGAGAGAAAGGCAGACCCTTCCTACCTAGAATATATATTCTTAGAGACGACCCTTTAGGTCCGAGACGAATAGAAATAGAGGCCTCTATACCGACTCGATATACTATACTAGCTATATCTACTAGAACTAATTTTAGATACTAAAATTCTATATATAGGGCTTGGCACTTAGTAGCTTAGCGCTTGGCGCCAAGCTATACTAAGTAAAATTCTAGTTCCCCTAGGCATCGGCCTATAATATTTGTT
Source organism: Cercospora zeina (assembly GCA_022702355.1). Lineage (NCBI taxonomy): Eukaryota > Fungi > Ascomycota > Dothideomycetes > Mycosphaerellales > Mycosphaerellaceae > Cercospora > Cercospora zeina. Next base: position 5,442,520 of record JAKLWX010000005.1, read on the forward strand.
TTTAGCGCGAATAAGATACCTCTACGACTAAAGAGTTTTTATAGCCTAGGAGGCTTTTTCTCTTACGATTAGATAGGCTTCGGCCTACCCGTACTATATAGTCTTCGACTCCTATAGTACGTTAATAGAACAAATAAATAAATAATAACTAAGCGACCTAATACCTAGGGGCGACCCTACCGTTTCTTTAGAAAACTCCTAATCTCTAGACGATAACGTCCTCTAGTAGAATACTAGTTAGAACCTATCCTCTTTCGACCCTTCTCCTATATACTTTAAAGTTTAAGTAGGATCGGCTAAGGACGACCTTACCGCCGCTACCTAACGAGGTACTAGGTCCTAACCTAATACTCTAAGGGCGACTATACTATCTTTCGAAGTTCGGGAACACCCTTATTCTTATAGTTATTTCCTTTTATACGCTCCTTTAAGTACCTCTCCTAGGTATCGGCCTATAATATCTATCTTTAGCGCGAATAAGAAACCTCTACGATAGAATACGATTAGTAGCTACTAGTAGCTCCCGTCCTATATAGTCTTCGACTCTTATAGGACGTAAATAGAATAAATAAACAACAAATAAACAAATAAGATATATCTCGTAGCGACGGCTAACTTTCTATAATCCTCTTAATCTTCTCGAGATACGTCTACTTAATAGAACTTCTAATTCGTTCTTAGATCCGCGTAGTAATAAACTTTAGCTTTAGTATCTTCTAGTCTAAGCTAAAGATAATCTTTTCTAGATAGCTAGTATTTATATAGCCGAAGTATAAGTAGAAGTTAGAATAGGTCCCCGACTTTAAGTCGGTTCTAGGTCTAGGTCGGTTCCTAAGGGAACTAACCTAAGACCTAAATCGATAGGGTCCCCGACCTAATACGAAATCGATAGGTCGGGTCTAAATACTACCGGTTCCTATATAGGTCTTTATAGGGACCTAAGTTTAGAAAGATAGGTCTAATACTAGAGAATAAGACTAAGTCGCCGTAGGGATAATAGAATTGCTCTTATACTAAATATACGTATATATAGAACTAAGCTTTATAGTATATTAGAAGCGCTAGTTAAACTAGCGACTATAGTTATAGAGATAAATAAGGATGCCGACTATACTTGCCGACTATACTTGCCGACTACGAGATATTAGAATTAAATACTATTTATAATATCGACTACGAAGTCTACTCTACTCTACGAGTATAACGTAAAAGCAAATACTTCCTTTACCGAGTACTACGGCGAAGATATATTAGTACTATATCCTCCTCGTTATTACTAATCGAGTCGAAGTTACTCTATATAGTAGTTGCTAACGTCTCCTAATCTACCTCGAGCTACTCCTACTACTAATTTACTATATTGTTCGAAGGCTCGAACGTAGTTAATATTAGTAGCGCCTCCTCTATAAGCGAATCCCGAGCCTATTACTACGTATTACGCTCTTAGGAACGATAGCATATAATATTACTAAACGTCGAGGGATCGTAGGACCGATTATATCGGCTCTAATAACGCGCTATACTAAAGTCGCGCTTATAACTAGTTCTAGCTACTAGGATAGAGAGGATATCCTAGGCTATTAGCGCGCAACCTAGATATTCTAATACGATTATCTTCTATAACTAGAGCGGATACTCTATAGAATAGGCAGCCGAGTCCTTAAATCTAGCGTAGTAATAACGAGATACCTCGTCCGAATTAGCTAAACGCTATACGGTCTACTACGGCCGTCTAGATACCCTTTAATTAAAGTCGGAGTTATTACTATCTAATCTACTATAGAGACCTATTGCGAATAATATCGCGGAGCGGTATAAGGCCTTTTTCGGCCTAGACTAAGACGTAGCTACGAGAGGCTTATATCGCGCGTATTTAACCTGGAATTTTAACTAGTAGTAATCCTTAAAGGAGGAATCGAGCTTCTCGCTAGAGAACGCCTCGCGGTCCTAGAACGCCCGTTTTATTACTAGATTAAGAAGAATCGCAATGCTATATATATTACCGAATCGCTCTTAGGTAGTAGTATAGTACTTCTCGAGCTTTATCTATATAGCCTATAAGGTAGAATAAATCTCCTTTTACTAGAGTTATATTTTATATTTAAATTTCTTATCTATAATATCTAGGATATCGAATAAGGTATTATAGTAGCTAAGAACGAGGTAGATTATTAGCCCCTTTATCGTACCGATCCGTATTATAGCCTCTACGAAAGGAGTAGTAAGGTTAATAATATATTTAACCCTCTTCTATTCCGTAGCGGTTAGCTTTAGTTCGGGCTAACCCTTATTCTTAATATACTCGTCGATAATATCTTATAGTTAAGAACTACGTATTAGTATAATCGTAGTTAAGCTCTAACGGGTCTTTATATCTTATATTAGGCGTAAAACCCTTTAAAGCGTCTTCTTCTACTATTTATACTATTTCGGGTATAGATATAGATCTACGATCCTCTTTCGCTATAGTACTATAAAACTCTCGAAGTATTAAGTACTAGAGTTTACCTTAACTATAAGTTTCTAGAACTTTATAGGGAGCGGTTATTAGTATAGCTTCTACCGACTACGTTTACTAACTACGTATACTTCGTAAGGAGAATAAATAGTACCTTTATTAGAACCGTAGCTAGACTTCCTACTTTAAGCTAACGTAACGCGTTCGTATCTATCTCCTCGTTCTATCGTTCCTATCCTTCGTTTCTTAGCTCGATCTTAAGAGTAGCGAAGAACTTCCTTAAGGAGAGCTAAATTATATATATAAAGTATAGAAACCGTTCTAGACGAGAGAACTCGTAGTCTTTAGTATCTAATATCTCTCTTATATCCCTATCTATTCCTTAGAGGGGAAGTTATTTAATTAAGACTAATAGCTTCGCTATATATATACGCTCGTAGGAGTAAATATCGATAGCCTCGATACTAGAACTCGTTAGTTAAAAGATATATATATAGCAAGGATACGTATATAGCTATATATAGTATATTATTATTAGAAGCATTATCCGCTATTAGCGCTATAAGTCTATTAGAGATCTTAAAACGAGTAAGTACGTCGAATAGTAGGTCTACTAGGACTTCGCCCGTATAACGGCCTAAAATATATAGAAAGGCTAGTATAGCCTTATACTAGGCCTACTCGCTATCGATCTAGTAGCCTTATATTATAAGGAATAATACTCGGAGCACCTTAGCGTACTAACTATTAAGGGCGATAGCTACCTAGAAAGTTCTAGATAGCTAACGTTTTAGATTGTCCTCGGAGTAATCGACCGCGTCCTAGATATATAACTTAATCGTAGCGGCGCTCTTAAAGTCGATAGATCTAGTCTCCTCTAATAGATATTCGTAGGTATACCGAACTATAAGACTTTCGAAGAAGTTTAAGAGTAAGCTTAGCTAGGAAACTATAAGCCTATATAACTCTAGAAACTTTAATCGTTCTAGGTACTCTATTCTAGTAAAACTTTTCTTAAGCCGTTCCTATAAATAAGAGCTATTAGTATATCTACGTTATATGTCTCTATAAAGCGTAGTCGGCGAGCGTAGTTAGTAAGCGTAGTTAGTAAGTATAGTCGGCACCTTATTCCCGTATTAATAAATACTAAACTTATAGATTAATCTTTAGTAGCCTTAATAACTTCTCTAGTAACTCTACGCTCCTAAGAGGCTCCTTCGTAGCCTACTAAATCGAGGTGCTTTTAGAGAGCTTTTATTCCGTTACTTAGTCCTAGGTATTTAATAACTCTATTATATCCTCTATATAAAACCCTCGGAGCGTACGTTTCCTAGTCTATGCCTTTAACGAAAAATCTCTAGGCCTATAACATTCGTATATTCGAGTTCTATTTTATAAGGTTCGAAGATATTCTACTATACTTATTATAATGCCTTGCCTCTTCGAGCTACTAATAGTAGTAGTAAAAGCCCTCGAACGACTAGGTATACTCCCGCTACTATATCTATACGCTATTAGTTTCGACCTAGTCCTTAGAATCCTCTAGCGGCTTAGTAAGGTTAGCTAAAGGTAGTATCCTATCTCGCGTACCGGCTCGACTACTTAAGGTATTCGCAATCGGATAGCGTCCCTTCCTCTACTATTATACTACCTTCTTAATCGAACTAGAGTCAACGAGAGACAGCTGCGATTCGGAGTTAGTCTATCGTTCGCGAAGCTATATACTTATATATCTTAAGGAAGAAGAAAGTATAGTACTACTATATCGTATCGGAGTCGTAAGATATGCTAGTAATACTATAATATAAAGTATATAGTACTAAGAAGGAATCGTAGAACTAGAAAGTAAAAGCTAGCAGAGTAATAGAGGTAAATAATATTTATAGGGGCGATTAAGTTTTATTAGTATAAGTACTAGCGAGGTATCTCTATTATAGGCCGATAGCCTATTCTAGTAGCGTTATAGAGACGGGCACCTCTAGTACTCTTATTAAGCTTATAATAGTCGCGACTAATAAACGTACTAAGTACTCTTTAATTATAGTAACGCTATAGTCGCCTTCGAGGATAAGTATCTTACTAGCGTAAGAGGCTAGTAGCGTTAATAAAGCTTAAGTCGAAAAAGTAGAGTTAGACTTAGCCTAAGTAGATAAACCTATTATAGAGAGAATTTAGAAACTACTTAAAGACTACGTAAAGCGATATAATACTATATAGTAGAAGGCTAGAAATAATACTAAGAGTAAGAAGAGGAAAAAGAATATAGCGAGCTAGAAGTTTAAGGTATAGCTAGAGCTCCTAGATCTAGTACTAGCTCTAAAAATAAAGTAGCAATATATCTCCGAAGGCGTAACTACTATATAAGAGAATAAGGCTAGTATTAAATATACTTAGCTATCGAAGGTAAGACTTAAGCCGTTTATAAGAATTATAAAGGAGAATTATATATTCGGCAAGCTACTATAGAGCGAGAGGTAGAGATAAGAGATATAAGTTAAAGAGGGCCGGCTAGTACTACGACGTAAACCGTAGACTAATATATTATATACCGTCGGCGGCTATAACTAATCTTAACTTACGAGATATATCTATATTCTACCTAGCCTAAGAGGAGTTATAGAGCTTCTATATAAACCTTATCTCTAGCGACTAGAATTTATATATAAAGATCTCGGAGATAGCGAGCTTATCTATAGACGTACCTAGAAGCTACTCGACGATATCCTAAAAGCTAAGTCCTCCTTCCTACTTAGAATCGAGCTATATTTCCTATAGAAGCTCTCCGTATACCGACTTCTTTATATTAAACTTATAAGCGTATAACTAGAACGCTAGCCTATTTCGCTTAGCTTACGCTTTAGACGCAACTAGCTTCCGGAACCTATTACTATCCTAATCGTATCCTAATAGGATAAGCTAATCTAGGACTTCTAGAGTCTAAGTAAAGCGATTAGCTATATTAAACTTAGAGGACTTCTAGGAGAGATAGTTGCGATATACTACGTAGTAATAGAGTAGGAAAATTTCCGTTATAATTAGAAGACGGCCTTCTACTATTAGCTCCTACTACTAGTTAGTATATAGTTAGTAGGCGTAGTTAGCACTAATTTACCTTCGCTTTCGCTATAGATACTAATATGCGGACTAATTTTATAAGCCCTCTATAAGGCTTTACGGAGCGTAGAGTATACTTCTAGTCTAATTAGAGGTACTCGAATGCGTCCTAAAGAAGCTATTAGTTCTAGCGGCGATATACTCTTAATAAGAGCTACTTACGTCCGCTCTAGATACTTAGAATACGTATCTCCTCTTATTCCTAGATTATAGCCTCTCGATAAGGTCTATTTCTTACTACGAGGAACTCGGCCTCTCCTTAATTAGTTATATAATAAACTCGGCTTAACTTCTATATTACGCGCGTAGTATCGTAAGCGTATATACCTTCTTCTTAAACTATCGAATAGCCTTATTCTAAAAGGCGTAGACGGCGTAGCTCCTCTATATAGCCTACTCGCTCTTAGTAGTAACTCGAAGGCGGAGGTTAGTTATTTTATAGCTAGTACTAGCCGACCTTACTAGTAATACGTAGGGTGCCTCCGGACCCGACTTAGACTAATTAGTATTATACTAGTAGTTATAGTTATAGTACGAGTCGTCCGCGCCCTTCTCCTTCTCGATATTAAAATAGAAGCTTTCCTTATCCCGGTTCGCTACTTATATAATAGGCCTATCCCGCGCGCGCTTATATTTCTTATCGTCCCTATTATACGTTAGTACTACCGACTATATTAGCCGACTATATAGATTATTACTTACGCTATCCGGTCGTACTAAGCGTAGTACTCCTCTCTTTAGGCCTTAATCTTCTTCTACTACTACTTCTTCGATAGGGAGCTTTATATATTATTAGAGCCGATTAAAAGCTTCTTCTACCGAGTAAAGGACTTATTTCTAGCTTTACGCTACTTATCTACTATAGCTCTCTTAGGCGAGATATCTACGCGCTAGCTATACTCGCGAAGAGTATTAGGATTAGAAGAGTAGGTATCTATATCTTTCCTTATAGCGCCTAGTCGTATCTAAAGTACGGAAGTACTTATACTATCTAAATCCTTATCTACGAAGTAGGGACGCTTCTATAGACTATTAGAGGGCGCGGTACTTATCGGACGTCGCTTTTATCGTACTATTATTATAAGTTTAGTTACTAGGAAGAGATAAGTATTACGAGGTATATAGTAAATATACGCTTAAAATTCGGTAGTAATATAGATATAGTAGCGGTTAAGGTAGTAGTTATTATAGTAGGAGCTAAGTGCGACGAATTCTAGCTTTAAGTACGCTAGAAGCTTAGTATATAGCTATTCCTACCTAGCCGCTAGCTTACCTCTATACGTAGAGATTAGCTTCCTATGCTATAGTCGGCTACTATAGTCGGCGATATTATATAATATATCGCTTACTTAATATAGCGTATACTAATATATACGACTATATATAAATAGCGATAGCTATAGACGTACTCTAGAGCTAGAATCCGTCGTATGCGTTACTTAGATTAACCTTACTATCGCCGGCCGAAAAGAGTAACTACTATATACTTATACCCTCGACGACTACTTGTCTACTCGTCGCTAATAGTTACTTCTTAGCTTATACTATCGACGACCGCTTATCTCCTTAGTATAGATAGCTACTTCTTAGCTTATATTATTAACGACCGCTTATCTCCTCGGCGCGGACAATTGCTTTTTAGTTTATACTATCGACGACTACTAGTCTCCTCGGCGCCGACGGTTGCTTCTTAGCTTATACTATCGATAACTACTCTTCTTCTTAGTATTAAAGTAGTATCGATAATTATTTCTTCTCTTCTACTATTATAACAACTCGGTTCCTCGATATAAAGGTAGGCTAGAGAGTCTATTTTTCTATTCTACTACTATATTACGACTACTTAACTAGTAATACTATAGAGTACTAGTAAGTCTAGCTCTTTCCCTTCTATAGTATTTTATATATTCGTAAAGAACTTCGAATAATAAAATATATATACTATAGTTAATATTATCTATATAATACCTAGATATAATCTATACTATAGTAAATATTTACGTCTATTACTATATTCTATAGAGTAGCGAAAGCGATTATAGCGTTCGCGTAACTATAACTTCTACTAGGTAAAGATCGGTAGGGGTGTCCCGATATAGTAGTAGAATACGATATAGTTCTACTATATAGCGCTATCGAACTCTAACCCCTCCTCTATAGGCCCGCGTATTCTAGCGGTCGTATACGATTTTCTAGTACTCCTATCTGCCCTAGCTCTTCTCTCTCGTACCTCTACTTATCTACTCCTTCTAACTCTTCGATATCTCTATCTATACTACTCGATACCTTCTCTTATTTCCTAAGCGGACTCTAATATAGAGTTTAACTCGAGCCCTCCTCTATAAGTATATTCTAATATAGATACTAATATACTACTATTAGTACTACCTCTACGCGTAGGAAATAAGGCTACTAAGTAGTAGCGAATATAGCTACTAAAGGCTATAGTACTAAACGACGAGTCTCGTAGGAAGGTAGTAGTTCTATAGAAAAAAGCGATAGCTATAAGGACGATATAGTAACGAACGAGAGCTAGTAAGTCTAGTATCTCGAAAAGGTAGTTAATACTAGGGATAGTAGCCTTACGAGAGATTCGTAAGCTTTAGCGAACGACAGCTTTATATATCTAGAGGGTCCCTTTTTAGCGCGTTATCTATAAGATTATAATAGATAGAGGTAGTAGCGATATTATTAGAATTTAGGCGGCAGCACTTAAATGCTTATAAGAAGCCGCAGAGGCATTTCTCGTTATAGAGTTCGAGATTTCTAACCTTCTAGCGATCTACGCGAAGCGCGTTACTCTATAAGTAAAGGATATATACTTATATAGTTATCTACGCTACTAGTTTACTAGCTAGGACAAAGAAGGGAATAATAATATAGGTATATAATACTAGGTTGCCGACTATAATTGCCGACTATAAAGAGCCTAGTATACGTTGCTATACTTAGAAGCTTAGAATTAATATATATAGCGCGAGTAAAGCCGTAGCTAGCGCGCTAGCGAGCCTAACGTCCGCCTTAGCTAACCTATATACCCTTACCGAACTATTAGTAATACTACTACCTCTACCTCCTTAGAACTTATTAGTAGTCGCGCTTTATTAGCCTATTATTATCGCTTTCCTTTTTTATACCTTCTAACGAATTTTCGTATCGCATATACGAAGGATACTACTATATATATTAATCGTAGCTTAATCGACCGCTTTTCTCTCGGCCCTCCGCGTATTTATAATAGCTTAACTTCCTACTAATAAGCCTAGCTAGTTCGCCGAGTAATACTTCTCTAGCTAAGATATAGCGTCCGCTCCTCCTTTATTTAGAAACTCTCTCTTACTCGAAAACCCTTCTACGAATAATAGTAATATCGACCCTAGACTTCTTAGTAACTAGGCGCCCTCTTCTAACTAACGTAGCGCTTCTACCTCTTCTTTCTTAATTTCTAACTCCTTCGCTTATAATAGTAATAACTAAGAGGCTACTAGTAGAAACGACTAGAATAGTTCTCGCGGAAACGCGAACGGCGATAATAGAAATAACGAAGATAATAGCTCCGTTATTAATATCGACGATAGTAATAGCGATAAGAGTAATAGCGACGAGAGTATTATATCGCCTGCCCCTCCCTCTTAGCTTTCTAGGAAGGCTCTATAGAAAACTATACTAGGCGGTCGGCCTCGTCTTAATAAGCAGAAGCTCGCTTACTAAATAGCTCGTAAGAGATAGATCGAGAGGAATAATATAGTAATAGTAGCGGTAGTAGTAGTAGCTAGAGGAGTAGTAGGTAGAAAATAATTACTAGGTAGAAAACGAGTAGCGAAAAAGGGACTAGCTAGAAAGAGAACGGCTAGAAAGAGAACGGCTAGAAAAGCACCGGCTAAAATAGTAGTAGTAGATAGAGGAGGTCTAGCTCGTAGAGCTAGTATACGAAAGACTTATCGCTATAAGCTAGGTAGTAAGTTATATAGTCGGTATTTATAGTCGGCATTACTAACTTATACTCTAGCTATCGCGCTCCGAGACATCTATAAGTACTAGAAGTCTACGGATCTACTTATACTAAAGCTACCCTTTAGCTACCTCGTTCGCGAAGTTTACTACGACGTTTCTAAAGGCTTAGCTATTTCTTAAAGAGGTTACTATTAGTAGGCGAGCGCCCTTAGTACTCTATAGAAAGCCGCCGAGAGTGCTCTAGTCTACCTCTTCTCGAGTATATATGCTCTTAGTCGTTCTATATTCGATCGATATTAACTATATTATAGGTACTAACGTTGCTACAATTTACGTAAAGCGAGTAACTATTTAGTAGAGGGATATAAAGTTTATTATTAGCCTACTCTCGTCTTAAGGAATTAATATATTTAGTAAGAGATAAATCTCTATAGTATATATAGGGAAAATCGTTATAACTATAGAGGGCATATATAGTAAAAATTAGTATAAGCAGAGAGGTTACTATAGTCGGCATTCGTAGTCGGTATGCCTATAGTTGCCCTAAAACATATAATTTGCCGCATTAAATTAAATATACCTTTAAAACCCGTCGCTTTCTATACTTTCTACTTCCTCTAGTTTCTATTTATTTATAACCCTCGATTTTCTATATTATATTCTATCGAATCTTATATTTCTATTAGGACCTATCTTTAGACCTATCGTTAGACCCGAGTCGGACCTATCTAATACCTATATTTATTAGATAGGTCCGGAACTAGGTAGGAACCGGCTAGGACCCGACCTAACTATTATAGTTCTATATATTTAGGTCCTAGACCCGACCCGGACCCGTCCCGACCTATTCTAACCTCTAGTATAGGATGTTCCGTTCGCCTTTATATATATAGCCTCTATTAATTAAGTTAAGAGTAGGACTATATTCCTCTTAAAAGTAAGACTCTTCGCCGTATATATAGTATTTTCCTTCGATAGAAGGGTCGACCTTTCTTTTCTAGAAACTAGTAGTATAGGAACCGAGGTATACTTTAGTCTAATTAGTTATCTAGGCTTCTAATTAGTTCTAAAGGGAAGCATAGTACGAGTTAAGCCTAGGAGGGTTAATAGGTATAGCCGCGACGGTCTTCTAATTAATTTACGCCTAGAGAGAAGCTTAATTTATTACTAGACTCTTAAAGAGTTCGATAAGCTTAGAGACCGGTAGCGAGGGTCTTGTTTCTATATTAAACTTTAGCGTAAAGGTTAGTCGCTTCTAGTTAACGACTTCTTAAATCTTTTCGAGTATCGATCCTTAACTAGTCTAGAACTTTCTAAAGCTATTATCTCCGGTCGTAATCTTATAAGCTTCTTTATAAACCTCGGTAAAAGGTTTAAAGAGCTTTCCGGTATAATCGATTCGAGAATAGTTAAAGACCTTCTTTATAATCTAGTTTAGAAGTCTAGAAAGAAAAAGCTAATACCTCGTATAGTTATCTAGCTCTTTAGTAGGAATCGTAGATTAAATTAGCTTAAATTGCTTATAGTACTCGAGTATATTCGTGTCTTTTCCTTTCGCTTAAGCCCTTTTTAATAAGGTCTCGAGGCTTGCGCGTATCTAGAAAAGTATCTAAGTATTAAACTTAGCCTACCTATCTAGAATTAACTTATAGAGGATAGGGTAGTTATTATCTAAGTACCCGTCTAGAGTCTTAATCTCGATTTTAATAATATAGTCGCAGTTATCTAAAAGACGTTTAATTCTAGTAGAATCCTCTTAGTTTAAACGATAGTCCTTAGTAAACTTATCTATTCTAGAAAGCTATTCTAATACGCTAGCGCCCGAAAAACTTAGATTTCTAGGCGTGTCCTTTTCTAGAGGTCGAGCTAATAAAGTCCCGAGATTTTCGGCTAATCCCTTTATAATATTAGGTCTAAGATTCTTAAGCGAGTTATATAAGGCTTCGATAAGAGATTACGTAAGAGCTATAGTACGTCTATCTTTAGCTAAAATTAGCTAATTGTAATTACTTCGAGAGTCCGATATATTTATAGTAGAAGTACTTATCTCGAGGGTACCGCGGAGCTAAGCGTCTTCTAAAGAAAGTAATTCTAGTAAAGAAAGGTTTTATAGATTAATTTTAGTAGTATTAGAGTCGGATAAATCTAAATCTACTTTCTTTAAACGGATTAGTAAGTTTATTTACTAATCTATCTAAAGAATAGGTCGTATCTAGAGACGTCTAGATATAAAGAAGAAAGAAGTAAGGAGATAAAAGAAGATTCTTAGTCTAACTAAAGAATTAGAAGGTTTTCCGGAGGTATAGTTAGACCGCGAGAGCTATAAGAAGGAGTCTAGTAAAGAGAAGAGAGTCCTCGTCGTTTCGTAGTATAAAGGGAGAAAAGATTAATTTTAGAAATAATTAGAAGCCTACTAGCCTCTAAGAGTACCTAAAATCGAAGAAGGAAAATTAGTAAGTAAGCGTTAGTTAAGTTAATAAGAAGTAATTAGGTTCGTTAGTATTAAGAGGTCTAATACTAGGAGTAGGAAGCCTAGAAGCAAATACGAGAGCCTAATTCCTTTTTATTAGAAGAGTACGAGAGATCGCCTCTTTTTATACTCTTCTCTCTATCTTTAAAGCTATAAGTATATTCGTAAGACTTGCTATCGCGATCGATTAGAAGGTTAGGAAAGTATATAAGTTACTAGAAGGTAGTAGTACGTCTCCTAGGTTCCTTTAATAAGAGTAGGAAGCTCCCTAGTTCTTAGAAGACTAGTTAGTCCTTAGAGAATACTCTACTACCCGTCGTACGTCTAGAAGTTAAAGAAGTTCGTTTAGAAGCTAATAAACGCTAGTAGGCTCGTATCGAGTATATTATTTTATTTATTTATTTATTCTATTAATATACTATAGGAGTCGAAGACTATATAGCACGAGTAGGCCGAAGCCTATCTAGTTATAAGAGAAAAAGCCTCCTAGGCTATAAAAACTCTTTAGTCGTAGGGGTGTCTTATTCGCGCTAAAAACGGATATTATAGGCCGATGCCTAAGGGAACTAGAATTTTACTTAGTATAGCTTAGCGCTAAGCGCTAAGCTACTAAGTGCCAAGCCCTATATATAGAATTTTAGTATCTAAAATTAGTTCTAGTAGCAGATATAGCTAGTATAGTGCATCGAGTCGGTATAGAAGGCTTTATATCTATCTAAGGTATCTTAGAGGGCCCCCTAATATCTCTAGGCTATATATATTCTAGGTAGGAAGAGTCTACCTTTCTCTCTTCCTTCTATAGCTTTTTAGCTATAGGATAGCTTCTCTCTTGCCTTAGTAGCTACCTCCTCTCTCTGCTCCTATTCTACCTACCTCTATTCTATCCTCTCTTTTCTACCTCTTCTATAGTAGGGTTCTACCTTAGTTCGTAGGGTAGTCTTAGGGTTATCTTATAGTAGTTCTTATTTTATCGAGTATGCGGCTAGCGATAGCGAAGTAGGATTGTCTTATATGCCCTTATACTTTACTAGTATACTCGAGAGTATCTATTTCTACCTACGGCCGCGTAGAGGCGTATAATAGGACTTCGTAGGCTCGTATCGAGTATATATATAGGCCCTTATACCTATATCGTAGAATACCTTACTAGAACGCTACTCCTAGAAGCTACTACTTAGTATAGTACGCCTTAGAAGTAGAAAAAAGTCGTTAGAAGCTAAAGGGTCTAGTTTCGATCCCGAGGTCTCTAATCGTATCTAGGGGGATCTAGCGCTATCGCCTAGTCGTCTAGAAAGTATTAGAAGCCTCAGAGTTAGACGAAAGAAAGCTACGCAAGTAAGATTCTTATTTTCTCTTCCTAAGATACTACGTTCGGTACTTAAGAAGAGCTATATCGTTATAGCTATAAAGTAAAGCTAGTCTAACTAGGTCTAGAAAAGCAATCTAGTAGTCTTAGATAGTAGCGATATTAAACGCTCTCTACCCTATAGTCTAGATAAGTTTAGAAAAGCGATCCGTCGATCCTAGATAGTAGCGATATTAAACGCTCTCTGCTCTACTATCTAGAATCGAGTCTCTAGAGGTAATTAGCTAAGAGTAGAGAGTAGCGAGGTTAAACGCTCTCTGCTCTACGTCTCTTAGCTCTTCTTAAAAGAAAAAGCTATTAGAAAAAGTTCGTATTCGTATAAAGTTATACGATTTTCCGCCTAGGTATAGCTTCTAGAATTAGATAGTAGCGAGCTATCGCGCTCGTTAGAGTCTTTCGTATACTTACTATAGAGCTCGAGAGAAGCCCGGCTTCTCTATAGTTTTCCGAGGTCGTTGTCGTTTAGAAAGTAGGTTTGTAGTAGTTAGAAATAAATATCGTTCTTCTAGAAGATCCTTTAAAGTAAAGTAGGCGTTTACGTTAGTTAGGCCTTACCTTCGGCTCTAAAAATATAGACCTAAACCTATATATACCGAAATCGATAGCTTATTATACGTACGCTAGTTCTAGTAAGAGTAGCGGTATTATACGATATCCGCCCTTATATTATATCGTCTCCCTAATACTAGAGACGCCTAAAAGACCTATAGACGACGCCGAGACCTTATCCTATATCTAGAAGACGCTAATTTCTAACCTAATAGTAAGGTAAACCTCTCGATACGTTACTTCTTAATATTAGGCCTTATGCGCTTAACTTTCTAATTCGTTCTAATCTTAAAGTTATAAGATTTAAGTAGCGGATAGTTAAGATAGAGGCTAAAAGGTATAGGTATTCTATTATTATAAGTAAGAGGAGGAATCGTTATACTAGAGGTCTCTAATAATACGACGGGTAGTAGATAGAGAGGTAAATCGCTTTCTAAAAGTATCTAATCGTAGAAGAAAAGTCGTAAAGAGTATAGATAAAGTAGTAAGGTATCTAATCTCCTCGAGTCGCTTAAAGGCTCGTCGTTAATATCTTCCTACCTTCCTACTTATTTAATATCCTTCTTTTTCCTTTATTTTATATTCTAAGCATTCTTAGCTTTTTAGAACCCCTATTAGAACCGTAGTAGGCTACTAGTTAATACTATAATAGTTAGGTCGGGTCCTAGCCGGTTCCTATCTAGTTCCGGACCTATCTAATAAATATAGGTATTAGATAGATCTAACTCGGGTCTAACGATAGGTCTAAAGATAGGTCCTAATAGAAATATAAGATTCGATAGAATATAGTATAGAAAATCGAGGATTATAAATAAATAGAAACCGGAGGAAGTAGAAAGTATAGAAAGCGACGAGTTATTTATTTATTTATTTGTTTATTTATTCTATTTACGTCCTATAGGAGTCGAAGACTATATAGGACGGGAGCTACTAGTAGCTACTAATCGTATTCTATCGTAGAGGTTTCTTATTCGCGCTAAAGATAGATATTATAGGCCGATACCTAGGGGAGGTACTTAAAGGAGCGTATAAAAGGAAATAACTATAAGAATAAGGGTGTTCCCGAACTTTAAAAGATAATATAGTCGCCCTTAGGGTATTAGGTTAGGACCTAATACCCTATTAGTTAGTAATAGCGAGGTTATTTTTTAGCCGATTCTATTTAGACTTAAGAGTATATAGGGGAGGAGTCGTTTATTTGTTTATTTATTCTATTTACGTCCTATAGGAGTCGAAGACTATATAGGACGGGAGCTACTAGTAGCTACTAATCGTATTCTATCGTAGAGGTTTCTTATTCGCGCTAAAGATAAATATTATAGGCTAATACCTAGAGGAGGTACTTAAAGGAGCGTATAAAAGGAAATAACTATAAGAATAAGAGTGTTCCTAAACTTCGAAAGACGGTATAGTCGCCCTTAGAGTATTAGGTTAGGACCTAGTACTCTATTAGGTAGTAGTAGTAAGGTCGTCCTTAGCCGATCCTACTTAAACTTTAGAGTATATAGGAGAAGAGTCGAAAGAAGGTAGGTTCTAACTAGTATTCTACTAGGGGACGTTATTACCTAGAGATTAGGAGTTTTCTAAAGAAACGGTAGGGTCGCTCCTAGGTATTAGGTCGCTTAGTTAGCTATTAGGTCGCTTAGTTAGCTATTAGGTCGCTTAGTTAGCTATTAGGTCGCTTAGTTAGCTATTAGGTTAGGACCTAATACCTCGTTAGTTAGCGATAGCGAGGTTATTTTTTAGCCGATTCTATTTAAACTTAAGAGTATATAAGGGAGGAGTCGTAGAAGGGTAGGTTCTAAGTATTATTCTACTAGAGGACGTCGTCGCCTAATAGTCTCGAGTTTTCTAAAAATAGTAGGGAGGGAGAAGTCGTAGAAGAGTAGGTTCTAAGTATCGTTCTACTAGGGGACGTCGTCGCCTAACGGTCTTAAGTTTTCTAAAAATAGTAGAGTCGCCCCTAGGGTATTAGGTCTAGACCTAATACTCCTTAGAGGGAAAGGTAGGGTCGCCTCTAACTATTTAGGTTAAGAAGTCGGTTCGTCCTTTTTCTTTTCCTTACCTTTCTAAAGATACTATCTCCTCGTTCCTATACCTATATCTTCTATAAAGGCTAGTACTAGCCCTTATAGTATCTTATTTCCTAGTACTTTCTTTAGCGATCTCGCTCTCGCTAGCTAGTTCGGGCGTCTATTCTAATAGAACTAGTATACGAATAGGAGGTATTCTAGGGTTTCTTAGGATCTATATTAGCATCGATCGTCTATAGCTTTCCTAATATACTTAAGGTAGCTCTAGAAGTATCTATATTCTAGTCTTAAAGAGTAGTACGCGCTCGTTATCTCCCTCCGACCTTTTAGTATCTCGGGCGTAGGGTTCTACTTAAAGTAGTTAAAGTAGCTTCCTAGTCTCTATATTCTCCGGGCCTTCTAGCTTTCGAAGTATTATTTCTATTAGTTCTAGACGTACTCCCGGATGTCTTACTTAGCCTTTAGTTTCTCTAGGTTATAGAAGTATTCTATAAACGCTTTAATTATCTATAGTCTCTCCTTATACTTCTACTATACGATCTCGATACCGGTTAGTATCTAGTATCTTATTAAGCGAATATCTATCTCTCGGAGTACTACTACTATTAGGGAACGAAGCGGTAGGTTGTCGGCTCTATAGCTATATAGGATTGTCTATTTCTCTAGCCTAATCTTCGGCGGCAGGAGGTTCGCCTCGAGTTCGGCCGGGACTATAGAGGACGTATAGAATACGCCTAGGATCTATTTCGTAGCCCTTACTTAGATTGCTTCTAGAGGTCGGATAGACCTCTTTAACTACTACTAGACTAGTAACCTATAGTCTACTATCGTAGTAATATATACTATATAGATTTGTCGTAGAGATCTTATTATAAGGCTATTCTCTATATTAGCGAGGCGTAGTATATAGTTAAACGCCGCTTCTGTCTTTGCTACTTAGATAGCGATATATTCTTTAAATAATAAGTACGTATCGAACTAGATTCCTAGCTAGTAAATAGCTTTCTTTACTAGTTATACTACGTTACTACTTAGGAGGGTAATCGTAGCTTCTACGCCTTTTCCTTTAGAGAAGTAAAGGAGTTCTATTTTTACTAGGTCGAATTCGACTTCCTAGAGGGCCCCTTCCCTTATAAGCTTTTTAACTTCGCGTTATAGCACTCTTACGTTCTTCTAAAAGCTCGTTAATATAGTAGCTATCTTTATATTATCGATATACGAGAGAGGGTAGACGTCTTATAGGTCTATAAAGAGGTCTCTTATATATATAAGGAAGAGTATCGGGGAGATAGGGCTGCCTTATAGTACCCCTATATCGATTTCGGTTTCTACCTTAATTTAGCCGTCGAAGAAGAGCTAGACTACCCTATATTCTAAGAATAATTTCGTCTATTCGATAATTATATATAGGAGCCGTAATTTAACTATCGTCTATAGAAGTCGTCCCTTAGAGACGTAGTTAAACGCTCCTTTAACGTTAAGGAATACGACTAAGGTTTTAAGGCCTCTAGCCTTACTCTTTTTAATATAGTTCGTAAGAAGCATAGCTATATCTACTACTAACCGTTTCTTGCGTCCTCCTATCTAGGAGTTATATAGAAGCGGGCCGGTCTTTACGTACTTTCTAAGTCTCTATATAAGTATCCTCTCGCTAATTTTATCTAGATAGCTTAGAAGTAAGATAATCTAGTATATCTTAGGGATAAAGTAGTCTAGTTTATTTAGTTTTATAAGAGTAACGCCTATCGCCTTCCTCTAGTACTTAGGGTAGTAGCCGCGGCTAAGAAGTGCTTAGAATAGAGCGAGGAATGCTTTCGGAATAGCGGCATATACGTAGCTAATAATCTCTTAAGTTATACTATCTAGTCTAGGAGTCTTGCCCTTAACTCTTATCGTAGAGTATACTAGTCGTAGTTCCTCTTCTAATAATAGTTCCTAGTCCTAGTCTCCGACCTAGTAGGAGCTCTATCGTGCTTAGAGTCCTCTATCGGGGGGGGGTCCTAGAAAAAGTCCGTTCTAGAATACCTTATATTTTCCTACGAATAACGTCTCTCCTTAGATCGTCGGTACTAGGCCTTAAGTCCTAGGCTTCGTATACGATATTGCTTTAAAGATTGTCTTCGAATCGGTACCCTTTAGAAATTTGTTCTAGTACTCGTATTTTGCTTTCTTAATAGCTAGAAAGTACGTATTCTTAGTTTAAAGGTACGCTACTTTCTATTCGGCTATAAGGACTCGGCTATTACCGAAGATACGAGTATATATATACTATATTATCCGTCGGAGGTCTCGAAGCTCGGGTTTCTACTACGGCTTAGACTTAGAGCTAGAACGGCGTTATCGGAGCGTATACTCGTAGGCTCTTTATACTAGGCTTAAGAGTTTTTCCGTAGCCTTTTCTAGGTCCTCCTTAACTTCTAGCTCGTCCTTATAAGTCGCTAGGTAGTCTTAGAATTCTTTTTAGTTCGCGTCTTTTATATTATATACTATATATAGGTTCGGGAGTTACTAGTTAAGACTACTACGTCCTAGTATTCGGGTTATTATAGCTAAATAGTCTAAGCTAAATTCGAGTATATTCTAGCTAGTTTCTACTCGAGATAGGCTGCCTTTCGTAAAGGTAAGATTAAGGGTACTTAGTACCCGGAGATTTAACCTATAGAATATCGGGACGCCTATTATATTCCTAAGGAGTAGGTTAGATTCCTCGAGCTACTCGAGGAAGCGGAGGGCCCTAGGGCTCGTATCTTGTCCGTTTATATCCTAACTTAAGTACCGGATATTAAAATCTCTAGCGAGTAGAACGTCTCGGCTTAGATATATACTATAAAGGCTCTATTCTACGGTTTAAGTCCCGTTGTTATCCCTCTTATTATAGACGTTTAGCACTTAGGTTTCGTTGCTATTAGCGTCTCGGAGGCGGATTAACTAGATATTAGGGTTACTAAGAGAGTCGGGACTTGCTTCTACTTCTAGTATCCTTCTTATATAAATATAGGTCTGCGGTCGTTATCCTACTCGTAGGTCTAGGAGTATAGGGGTATAACTAGCGTATAGAATTAGTCTTAGAGGGCCTTAGTCTTCTTATATAAGAATCTATAGTTCTTATACTAGAATAATATCGGCCTTCTTACGTATACCTATCTCGAGTAGGGATTCTAGGGCTTAAGCGCTTCGGTTTACCTTACCTTAAAGGATATATAGTAGTGTCTCTAATATTCCTTTAGGGGTATAATCGTTTTCGGTCTATCTTTTATATAGAATACTTTATAGCTTACTCCTCCTACGAATAAGTAGTCCTAAATAGCCTTAAACGCTTCTTCGCGTATATAGAATACGATAAGTATTAAAGCCCCTATTAGTTCCTTATGTCGGTCGGCTAGCGTAAGCTAAATAGGCCTATTCTAGATTCGTAGGCCTAGGTTATATTCCTCGATATCCTTTTTAACCTTATCTAAACTATAAGAAGTATCGAAGTCGTAGGTAGAGACGCTATTTACTACTACTTTATACTAGGTAGTATTATTAAGAAGTAAGAGGATTAGTATATTTAGGAAGAGTAGCGGTAGGTTCTCGAGTACTATATCCTTAGACTTCTAGTCTTAGAAGTATAGGACTAGGTTACTCTTTAATATTTAGTTAACTCTTATAATTAGGAAGTCTTAGTGTCCCGCCTTCTAGAACGAGGTATTTATCGTCTTTCGGATCTATAAAGAGTTAATCTAGGTACCTTCGGTGCGCTAAAAGATTAGGCGGTAGATCTAGTTAGCCTTCTAGGATGTTTTTATTCTTTCTAGTACTATAGTCTAGGTTTCTACGTCTAGCGTAGTCTTCGTACTCTAAGAGAGTATACTACTAAGTAGTATAGAGCTAGTCGAAGTATTTGCCTTAGCTATAGTAGCGTATATAGGCCGTTATTCCTATTATTCCTCTTCTAGCTAAGTAGTTTTTTAAGATAGTTAAGGTAGGCGGGTAGTAGTACGGACTACTAATTTCGTCGCTTATTCGAGGAAGGCGACCTGCCTTATAATAGCGTCGGCTAGTCTAGCCGGAGGTCTATAGCTCTCGGTATAGTCCTAGAAGATCTCGATTAGATTAAGGAGTTCTATTTCCTCTAAGAGGTCCGTTACGAGTCCTACTACTTCGACTAGTAGCGAGCGGGCTTCTTAGAGTTTCTCTATAATCTACTTACGCTAAACTGCCTTAGTAAAGGGGTCCGGCGCTGCTCGGTTGCCTATTAGGCGGTCCTACGTAATATATTCGTTATTTATTAGTAAGAGAGGTCGTTTCTAGGAGAGAAGCGGAATAAGGGGGACTAGGGTCCTCTTCTAGCGTCTAGAGGCTTCGTTCGTATCTAGTTCTATCGTTTCTTAGAGCTAGTAGCTTAGAGAGTCGTCGAGGAGGGGGAATTATTTAGTACTATATCTAGAGAGGGCCCCGTTTAGGTGCTTTTTTAGGGTTTTCTAGTATTCTTAGTTCCCTTATTTACTCTAACTAGAGGTACGGTTAGGTAGGGTACTTAGCCCGGCCTACTATATAGATATAGGCGCTACGTCCTATAGAGACCCGTATTCTACTTCTATTTTAGTAGAGGTTTAGTATTTAACCGTTTTGCTATTAGTTAGTTTATAAAAGGGTCGTATAGTAGTCTTACGCCGAGAGGGCTACCTATATACTCTATTTCTAATCGCGTTCGAGTCTTAGCTTACTTATAATACTAAGGTACTCTTTTACTTATTTTATAAGAGAAGGTATACTTTAAGTAGAAGTATTCGGGCCTACGGCGACGTTTTGTTTATATAATAGTTTAGAGGGCTTTACGTAGGTAACCTAGTATAAATAAGATCGAAATATAGACTCTTACTCTCTAGAAGTACTAGGTCTCTACGACTAGTACTCTACTTAAAGTAGAGGTAGAGTAGCCTACTAGGGGAGAAGTATAAGTATCGCCTATAAACCCTTTATTCCTTTACTAATCTACTCGAATCTAAATCTATTATAGACTCTAAGTTACCCTAGTATAGAGTATATAACGAGAGAGAGAGGTTTTATTAGTTTATAAAGTCGTGCTTTTTCTACTACTATAGTAGCGTTAGTATTAGTATTACTATTCCGACCTTAGTAAGTCTTTTATAGAAGAGGACAAGCTCTTTCGAATAGCCTACTCGGATTTTAATATAGGTATCGTCTCGTAGAGTAGTAGCTTTATAAAGTTAGCGTAGTTTATTAGTAGTATTATAGCTCTAGCTAGGCCTAAGGCTTAGCGGCAAGGCATAGGCCGGGCTAGCGGGCCGCCTATAGTAGAAAATTTCCTTAGGCGTAATATAGTATAGTACTACGGGAGGATAGGGTAATTTCTCTACGAGTTTAGGAGCCGGCGAGGCCTTCGGTAGCTTAAAAGAGAGCTAAGGATACGGCGGGTCGCGTAGTATATATTTAAGGTCGGAGGTCGATACGGTAGTAGAGCTACGGAGAGGTATATATATTGCGCTTAGATTAGTAACGCCCCTAGAAAGCGACGAGTTTTAAAGGTATATTTAATTTAATGCGGCAAATTATACGATTTAGTATAACTATAAGTATACTAACTACGAATACCGACTACGGCAACCTCTCTACTTATAATAATTTTTACTATATATGCCCTCTATAGTTATAACGATTTTCTCTATATATACTATATTAATTTATCTCTTACTAAATATATTAATTCCCTAAGACGAGAGTAGGCTAATAATAAACTTTATATCCCTCTACTAAATAGTTACTCGCTTTACGTAAATCGCGGCAACGTTAGTACCTATAATATAATTAATATCGATCGAATATAGAACGACTAGGAGCATATATACTCGAGAAGAGGTAGACTAGAGCACTCTCGGCAGCTTCCTATAGAGTACTAAGGGCGCTCGCCTACTAATAGTAACCTTCTTAAGAAATAGCTAAGCCTCTAGAAACGTCGTAGTAAACTTCGCGGACGAGGTAGCTAAAGAGTAGCTTTAGTATAGAGGTTAGAATAGGTCGGGACGGGTCCGGGTCGGGTCTAGGACCTAAATATATAGAACTATAATAGTTAGGTCGGGTCCTAGCCGGTTCCTACCTAGTTCCGGACCTATCTAACAAATATAGGTATTAAATAGGTCCGACTCGGGTCTAACGATAGGTCTAAAGATAGGTGCTAATAGAAATGCAAGATTCGATAGAATATAGTATAGAAAATCGAGGGTTATAAATAGATAGAAACTAGAGGAAGTAGAAAGTATAGAAAGCGATAGGTTTTAAAGGCATATTTAATTTAATACGGCAAATTATATGTTTTAGGGCAACTATAGGCATACCGACTACGAATACTAACTATAGCAACCTCTCTACTTATACCGATTTTTACTATATATACCTTCTATAGTTATAACGATTTTCCCTATATATACTATAGAGATTTATCTCTTACTAAATATATTAATTCCCTAAGACGAGAGTAGGCTAACAACAAACTTTATATCCCTCTACTAAATAGTTACTCGCTTTACGTAAATCGCGGCAACGTTAGTACCTATAATATAGTTAATATTAATCGAATATAGAACGACTAGGAGCATATATACTCGAGAAGAGGTATACTAGAGCACTCTTAGCGGCTTCCTATAGAGCATTAAGGGCGCTCGCCTACTAATAGTAACCTTCTTAAGAAATAGCTAAGCCTCTAGAAACGTCGTAGTAAACTTCGTAGACGAGGCGGCTAAAGGGCAGCTTTAGTATAAGTAGATCCGTAGACTTCTAGTACTTATAGATCTCTCGGAGCGCGATAGCTAGAGTATAAGTTAGTAATGCCGACTATAAATGCCGACTATATAACTTACTACCTAGCTTATAGCGATAAGTCTTCTATATATTAGCTCTATAAGCTAGACCTCCTCTACCTACTACTACTATTTTAGCCGGTGCTTTTCTAGCTATTCTCTTTCTAGCTAGTCTCTTTTTCGCTACTCGTTTTCTACCTAGTAATCGTTTTCTACCTACTGCTCCTCTAGCTACTACTACTACTACTACTATTACTATATTATCCCTCTCGATCTATCTCTTGCGGGCTATTTAGTAAGCGAGCTTCTACTTATTAAGACGAGGCCGACCGCTTAGTATAGTTTTCTATAGAGCCTTCCTAGAAAGCTAAGAGGGAGGGGTAGGCGGTATAATACTCTCGTCGCTATTACTCTCGTCGCTATTACTCTCCTTACTATTACTATCGTCGATAATAATAACGGAGACGTTGTCTTCGTTATTTCTATTATCGCTATTCGCGTTTCTATAAGAACTATTCTAGTCGTTTCTACTAGTAGCCTCTTAGTCGTTACTATTATAAGCGGAGGGGTTAGAAATTAAGAGAGGAGGGGTAGAAGCGCCGCGTTAGCCGGAAGAGGGCGCCTAGTTACTAAGAAGTCTAGGGTCGATATTACTATTATCCGTAGGAGGGTTTTTAGGTAGGGAGGAGTTTCTAGATAGAGGAGGAGCGGATACTATATCTCGGCTAAAGAAGTATTACTCGGCGAACTAGCTAGGCTTATTAGTAGGAAGTTAAGCTATTATAAATACGTAGAGGGCCGAGAGAAAAGTAGTCGATTAAGCTACGATTAACGTACGTAGTAGTATCCTTCGTACGCGCGATACGAAAATTCGTTAGGAGGTATAAAAAAGGAAGGCGATAATAATAGGCTAATAAAGCGCGACCGCTAATAAGTTCTAAGGTAGTAGAGATAGTAGTATTACTAATAGTTTAGTAAGGGTATATAGGTTAGCTAAAGCGGACGTTAGGCTCGCTAGCGCGCTAGCTATAGCTTTACTCGCGCTATATATATTAATTCTAAGCTTCTAAGTATAGCAACGTATGCTAGGCTCTTTATAGTCGGCAATTATAGTCGGCAACCTAGTATTATATACCTATATTATTATTCCCTCCTCTATCCTAGCTAGTAAACTAGCGGCGTAGAAACTATATAGGTATATATCCTTTACTTATAGGATAACGCGCTTCGCGTAGATCGCTAGAAGGTTAGAAATCTCGAACTCCGTAACGAGAAATGCCTCCGCCGCTTCCTATAAGTATTTAAGTGCTACTACCTAAATTCTAATAATATCGCTACTATCTCTATCTATTATAATCTCGTAGATAACGCGCTAAAAAGGGACTCTCCGGATATATAAAGCTGTCGTTCGCTAAAGCTTATAAATCTCTCGTAAGGCTACTATTCCTAGTATTAACTACCTTTTCGAGATACTAGACTTACTAGCTCTCGTTCGTTGCTATATAATTCTTATAGCTATCGCTTTTTTCTATAGAACTACTACCTTCCTATAAGACTCGTCGTCTAGTACTATAGCCTTTAGTAGCTATATTCGCTGCTACTTAGTAGCCTTATTTCCTACGCGTAGAGGTAGTACTAATAGTAGTATATTAGTATCTATATTAGGATATACTCGTAGAGGAGAGCTCGAGTTAAACTCTATATTAGAGTCCGCTTAGGAAATAAGAGAAGGCATCGAGTAGTATAGATAGAGATATCGAAGGGTTAGAAGGAGCGGATAGGTAGAAGTACGAGAGAGAAGGGCTAAGGCAGATAGGAGTACTAGAAAATCGTGCACGACCGCCGGAATACGCGGGCCTATAAGAGGGGGGTTAGAGTTCGATAGCGCTATATAGTAGAACTATATCGCATTCTACTACTATATCGGGATACCCCTACCGATCTTTACCTAGTAGAAGTTATAGTTACGCGAACGCTATAATCGCTTTCGCTACTCTATAGAATATAGTAAGTTAGTAATAGACGTAAATATTTACTATAGTATAGATTATATCCGGGCATTATATAGACAACATCGACTATAGTATATATATTTTGTTATTCGAAGTTCTTTACGAATATATAAAATACTATAGAAGGGAAAGAGCTAGACTTACTAGTACTCTATAGTATTACTAGTTAAGTAGTCGTAATATAGTAGTAGAATAGAAAAATAGACTCTCTAGCCTACCTTTATATCGAGGAACCGAGTCGTTATAATAGTAGAAGAGAAGAAATAATTATCGATACTACTTCGATACTAAGAAGAGGAGCGGTTATTAATAGTATAAGCTAAGAAGCAACCGTCGGCGCCGAGGAGACTAGCGGTCGTCGATAGTATAAACTAAAAAGCAATTGTCTACGCTAAGGAGACGAGCGGTCGTCGATAATATAAGCTAAGAAGTAGCCGTCTATACTAAGGAGATAAGCGGTCGTTAATAGTATAAGCTAAGAAGTAACTATTAGCGACGAGTAGATAAGTAGTCGTCGAGGGTATAAGTATATAGTAGTTACTCTTTTCGGCCGGCGATAGTAAGGTTAATCTAAGTAACGTATACGATAGATTCTAGCTCTAGAGTACGTCTATAGCTATCGCTATTTATATATAGTCGTATATATTAGTATACGCTATATTAAGTAAGCGATATATTATATAATATCGCCGACTATAGTAGCCGACTATAGCATAGGAAGCTAATCTCTACGTATAGAGGTAAGCTAGTAGCTAGGCGGGAATAGCTACGTACTAAGCTTCTAGCGTACCTAAAGCTAGAATTCGTCGTACTTAGCTCCTACTATAATAACTACTACCTTAACTGCTACTATACCTATATTACCGCCGAATTTTAAGCGTATATTTACTATATACCTCGCGATACTTATCTCTTCTTAGCGACTAAACTTATAATAATAGCGTAATAAAAGCGATATCCGATAAGTACCGCGCCCTCTAATAGTTTATAGAAGCGTCCCTATCTTATAGATAAGGATTTAGATAGTATAAGTACTTCTATACTTTAGATATAACTAGGCGCTATAAGGAAAGATATAGACACCTACTCTTCTAATCCTAATACCCTTCGCGAGCGTAGCTAGCGCGTAGATATATCGCCTAAGAGAGCTATAGTAAATAAGTAGCGCAAAGCTAGAAATAAGTCCTTTACTTAGTAGAAGAAGCTTTTAATCGGCTCTAATAATATATAGAGCTCCCTATTAAAGGAGTAGTAATAAAAGAAGATTAAGGCCTAGAAAGAGGAGCACTACGCTTAGTACGACCGGATAGCGTAAGTAATAATCTATATAGTCGGCTAATATAGTCGGTAGTACTAATATATAATAGGGACGATAAGAAACGTAAGCGCGCGCGGGACAGGCCTACTATATAAGTAGCGAACTAGGATAAGAAAAGCTTCTATTTTAATATTAAGAAGGAGAAGGGCGCGGACGACCCGCACTATAACTATAACTACTAGTATAATACTAATTAGTCTAAGTTAGGTCCGGAGGCACCCTACGTATTACTAGTAAGGTCGGCTAGTACTAGCTATAAAATAACTAACCTCTACCTTCGAGTCGCTACTAAGAGCGAGTAGGCCGTATAGAGGAGCTACGCCGTCTACGCCTTTTAGAATAAGGCTATTCGATAGTTTAAGAAGAAGGTATATACGCTTGCGATACTACGCGCGTAATATAGAAGTTAAGCCGAGTTTATCGTATAACTAATTAAGGAGAGGCCGAGTTCCTCGTAGTAAGAAATAGACCTTATCGAGAGGCTATAATCTAGGAATAAGAGGAGATACGTATTCTAAGTATCTAGAGCAGACGTAAGTAGCTCTTATTAAGAGTATATCGCTACTAGAACTAATAGCTTCTTTAAGACGTATTCGAGTACCTCTAATTAGACTAGAAGTATACTCTACGCTCCGCGGAGCCTTATAAAGAGCTTATAAAATTAGTCCGCATATTAGTATCTATAGCGAAAGCGAAGGTAAATTAGTGCCGACTACGCCTACCGACTATATACTAACTAGTAGTAGGAGCTAATAGTAGAAGGCCGTCTTCTAACTATAACGGAAATTTTCCTGCCCTATTACTATATAGTATATCGTAACTATCTCTCCTAGAAGTCCTCTAAGTTTAATATAGCTAATCGCTTTGCTTAGACTCTAGAAGTCCTAGATTAGCTTATCCCGTTAGGATACGATTAGGATAGTAATAGGTTCTAGAAGCTAGTTGCGTCTAAAGTATAGGCTAAGCGAAATAGGCTAGCGTTCTAGTTATATACTTATAAGTTCGATATAAAGGAGTTAGTATACGGAGAGCTTCTATAGGAAATATAGCTCGATTCTAAGTAGAAAGGAGGACTTAGCTTTTAGGACATCGTCGAGTAGCTTCTAGGTACGTCTACGGATAAGCTCGCTATCTCCGAGACCTTTATACGCAAATTCTAGTCGCTAGAGATAGGGTTTATATAGAAGCTCTATAACTCCTCTTAGGCTAGGTAGAATACGGATATATCTTATAAGTTAAGATTAGTTATAGCCGCCGACGGTATATAATATATTAGTCTACGGTTTACGTCGTAGTACTAGCCGGCCCTCTAACCTATTATAGAGAGAATTTAGAAACTACCTAAAGACTACGCAAAGCGATATAACACTATATAGTAGAAGGCTAGAAATAATACTAAGAGTAAGAAGGGGAAAAAGAATATAGCGAGCTAGCGGTTACGCCTTCGGAGATATATTACTACTTTATCTTTAGAGCTAGTACTAGATCTAGGAGCTCTAGCTATACCTTAAACTTCTAGCTCGCTATATTCTTTTTCCCCTTCTTACTTTTAGTATTATTTCTAGCCTTCTACCGTATAGTATTATATCGCTTTGCGTAGTCTTTAGGTAGTTTCTAAATTCTCTCTACGATAGGTTTATCTACTTAGGCTAAGTCTAACTCTACTTTTTCGACTTAAGCTTTATTAACGCTACTAGCCTCTTACGCTAGTAAGATACTTGCCCTCGAAGGCGACTATAGCGTTACTATAATTAAAGAGTACTTAGTACGTTTATTAGTCGCGACTATTACGAGCTTAATAAGAGTACTAGAGGTGCCTATCTCTATAACGCTACTAGGATAGGCCGTCGGCCTATAATAGAGACACCTCGCTAGTACTTATACTAATAAAACTTAATCGCCCCTATAAATATTATTTACCTCTATTGCTCTACTAGCTTTTACTCTCTAGTTCTACGATTCCTTCTTAGTACTATATACTTTATATTATAGTATTACTAGTATATCCTGCGACTCCGATACGATATAGTAGTACTATACTTCCTTCTTTCTTAAGATATATAAGTATATAGCTTCGCGAACGATAGACTAACTCCGAATCGCAGCTGTCTTTCGTTAACTCTAGTCCGATTAAGAAGGTAGTATAATAGTAGAGGAAGGGACGCTATCCGATTATAAATACCTCGAGTAGTCGAGCTAGTACGCGAGATAGAATACTACCTCTAGCTAACCTTACTAAGCTACTAGAGGATTCTAAGGACTAGGTCGAAACTAATAGCGTATAGATATAGTAGCAGGAGTATACCTAGTCGTTTAAGGGCTTTTACTACTACTATTAGTAGCTCGAAAAGGCGAGGTATTATAATAAGTATAGTAGAATATCTTCGAACCCTATAAAATAGAACTCGAATACGCAAACGTTATAGGCCTAGAGATTTTTCGTTAAAGGTATATACTAGGAAACGTACGCCCCGAGGGTTATATATAGGGGATATAATAGAGTTATTAAACACCTAGGACTAAGTAATAGAATAAAAGCTCTCTAAAAGCACCTCGATTTAGTAGGCTACGAAGGAGCCTCCTAGGAGCGTAGAGTTACTAGAGAAGTTATTAAGGCTACTAAAGATTAATCTATAAGTTTAGTATTTATTAATACGGGAATAAGGTGCCGACTACGCTTGCCGACTACGCTTGCCGACTACGCTCGCCGACTATACTTTATAGAGATATATAACGTAGATATACTAATAGCTCTTATTTATAGGAACGGCTTAAGAAAAGTTTTACTAGAATAGAGCACCTAGAACGATTAAAGTTTCTAGAGTTATATAGGCTTATAGTTTCCTAGCTAGGCTTACTCTTAAACTTCTTCGAAAGTCCTATAGTTTAGTATACCTACGAATATCTATTAAAGGAGACTAGATCTATCGACTTTAAGAGCGCCGCTACGATTAAGTTATATATCTAGGACGCGGTCGATTACTCCGAGGACAATCTAAAACGTTAGCTGTCTAGAACCTTCTAGGTAGCTATCGCCCTCGATAGTTAGTACGCTAGAGTGCTCCGAGTATTATTCCTTACGATATAAGGCTACTAGATCGATAGCGAGTAGGCCTAGTATAAGGCTATACTAGCCTTTCTATATATTTCGGGCCGTTATATAGGCGAAGTCCTAGCGGACCTACTATTCGACGTACTTACCTATTTCGAGATCTCTAATAGGCTTATAGCGCTAATAGCGGACAATACTTCTAATAATAATATACTATATGCAGCTATATACGTATCCTTACTATATATATACCTTCTAACTAACGAGTTCTAGCGTCGAGGCTATCGATATTTGCTCCTACGAGCGTATACGTATAGCGAAGCTATTAGTCTCGATTAAATAACTTCCTCTCTAAGGAATAGACGGGGATATAGGAGAGATATTAGATACTAAAGACTACGAGTTCTCCCGTCCGGAATAGTTCCTATACTTTATATATATAATCTAGCTCTTCTTAGGGAAGTTCTTCGCTATTCTTAAGATCGAGCTAAGAAACGAGAAATAGAAACGATAGGACGAGGAGATAGATATAAACGCGTTATATCGGCTTAAAGTAGGAAGTCTAGCTATAGTTCTAATAAAGGTACTATTTATTCTCCCTACGAAGTATATATAGTTAGCAAACATAGTTAGTAGAAGCTATACTAATAACTACTCCTTATAAAGTTCTAGAAACTTATAGTTAAGGTAAACTCTAGTACTTAACGCTTTAAGAGTTTTATAGTACTATAGCGAAAGAGGATTATAGATCTATATCTATACTTAAAATAGTATAAATAGTAGAAGAAGATGCTTTAAAGGGTTTTACGCCTAATATAAGATATAAAGACCTATTAGAGCTTAACTACGATTATACTAATATATAGTTCTTAACTACGAGATATTATCGATAAGTATATTAAGAATAAGGGTTAGCCTAAACTAAAGCTAACTACTATAGAATAGAAGAGGGTTAAATATATTATTAACCTTACTACTCCTTTCGCGGAAGCTACGATATAGATTAGTACGATAAAGAGGCTAATAATCTACCTCGTTCTTAGCTACTATAATACCTTATTCGATATCCTAGATATTATAGATAAGAAACTTAAATATAAAATATAACTCTAGCAAAAGGAGATTTATTCTACTTTATAAGCTATATAAACAAAGCTCGAGAAGTACTATACTACTACCTAAGAGCGATTTAGTAATATATATAGCATTGCGATTCTTCTTAATCTAGTAATAAAACGGGCGTTCTAGGACCGCGAGGCCTTCTCTAGCGAGGGGCTCGATTCCTCCTTCGAGGATTACTACTAGTTAAAATTCTAGGTCGAATACGCGCGATATAAGCCTCTCGTAGCTACGTCCTAGTTTAGGCTAAAAAAGGCCTTATACCGCTCTGCGATATTATTCGTAATAGGTCTCTATAGTAGATTAGATAGTAATAACTCTAACTCTAATTAAAGGGTATCTAGACGGCCGTAGTAGACCGTATAGCCTTTAGCTAATTCGGACGAGGTATCTCGTTATCGCTACGCTAGATTTAAGGACTCGGCTGCCTATTCTACAGAGTATCCGCTCCGGTTATAGAAGATAATCGTATTAGAATATCTAGGTTACGCGCTAATAGCCCGGGACATCCTCTCTATCCTAGTAGCTAGAACTAGTTATAAGCGCGACTTTAGTATAGCGCGTTATTAGAGCCGATATAATCGGTCCTACGATCCCTCGACGTTTAGTAATATTATATACTATCGTTCCTAAGAGCGTAACGCGTAGTAATAGGCTCGGGATTCGCTTATAGAGGAGGCGCCGCCGATATTAACTACGTTCGAGCCTTCGAATAATATAGTAAATTAGTAGTAGGAGTAGCTCGAGGCGGATTAAGAGACGTTAGCAACTACTATATAGAGCAACTTCGACTCGATTAGCGATAACGAAGAGGATATAGTACTAATATATCTTCGCCGTAGTACTTAGTAAAGGAAGTATTTACTTTTACGTTATACTCGTAGAGTAGAGTAGACTTCGTAGTCGATATTATAAATAGTATTTAATTCTAATATCTCGTAGTCGGCAAGTATAGTCGGCAAGTATAGTCGGCATCCTTATTTTTCTCTATAACTATAGTCGCTAGTTTAACCGGCGCTTCTAATATACTATAACGCTTAGTTCTATATATACGTATATTTAGTATTAGAGTAATTCTATTATCCCCGTAGCGACTTAGTCTTATTCTCCGGCATTAGACCTATCTTTCTAAACTTAGGTCCCTATAAAGACCTATATAGGAACCGGTAGTATTTAGACCCGACCTATCGATTTCGTATTAGGTCGGGGATCCTATCGATTTAGGTCTTAGGTCGGTTCCCTTAGGAACCGATCTAGACCCGGAACCGACCTAAAGTCGGGGACCTATTCTAACCTCTACTTTAGTATAAGTAGATCTATAGACTTCTAGTACTTGCGTACGGATCTCTTAGAGCGCGATAGCTAGAGTATAAGTTAGTAATACCGACTATAAATGCCGACTATATAACTTACTACCTAGCTTATAGTAATAAGTCTTCCGTATACTAGCTCTACGAGCTAGATCTCCTCTATCTACTACTACTATTTTAGCCGGTACTTTTCTAGCCGTTTTCTTTCTAGTAAGTCCCTTTTTCGCTACTCGTTTTCTACCTAGTAATCGTTTTCTACCTACTGCTCCTCTAGCTACTACGCTACTATTTATTCCGTTATTTACTATATCTCTATCTACTACGTCTCTATCTACTATATTTCTAGCTACTACTATTACTATATTATTCCTCTCGATCTATCTCTTACGAGCTATTTAGTAAGCGAGCTTCTACTTATCGAGACGAGGCCGACCGCCTAGTATAGTTTTCTATAGAGCCTTCCTAGAAAGCTAAGAGAGAGGGGTAGGTAGTATAATACTCTCGTCGCTATTACTCTCGTCGCTATTACTATCGTCGATATTAATAACGGAGCCGTTATCTTCGTTATTTCTATTATCGCCGTTCTCGTTTCTATAAGAACTATTCTAGTCGTTTCTACTAGTAGCCTCTTAGTCGTTACTATTATAAGCGGAGAGGTTAGAAATTAAAAAAGGAGGAGTAGAAGCGCTACGTTAGTCGGAAGAGGGCGCCTACTTACTAAGAAGTCTAGGATCGATATTACTATTATTTATAGGAGGGTTTTTAAGTAGAGAGAAGTTTCTAAACGAAGGAGGAGTAGACGCTATATCTCGGCTAGAGAAGTATTACTTAGCGAACTAGCTAGGCTTATTAGTAGGAAGTTAAGCTATTATAAATACGTAGAGGAGCGAGAGAAAAGCGGTTAATTAAGCTACGATTAACGTACGTAGCGATATCCTTCGTATACGCGATACGAAAATTCGTTAGAAGGTATAAAAAAGGAAGGCGATAATAATAGGCTAATAAAGCGCGACTACTAATAAGTTCTAAGGAGGTAGAGGTAGTAGTATTACTAATAGTTCGGTAAGGGTATATAGGTTAGCTAAGGCGGACGTTAGGCTCGCTAGCGCGCTAGCTATAGCTTTACTCGCGCTATATATATTAATTCTAAGCTTCTAAGTATAGTAACGTATACTAGGCTCTTTGTAGTCGGCAATTGTAGTCGGCAACCTAGTATTATATACCTATGTTATTATTCCCTCCTCCGTCCTAGCTAGTAAACCGGCGGCATAGATAACTATATAGGTATATATCCTTTGCTTATAGGATAACGCGCTTCGCGTAGATCGCTAGAAGGTTAGAAAATAATAGAAATCTCGAACTCTATAACGAGAAATGCCTCCGCCGCTTTCTATAAGTATTAAAGTACTACCGCCTAAATTCTAATAATATCGCTACTACCTCTATCTATTATAATCTCGCGGATAACGCGCTAAAAAGGGACTCTCTAGATATATAAAGCTATTATTCGCTAAAGCTTACGAATCTCTCGTAAGGCTACTATACTTAGCTTTAACTACCTTTTTAAGATACCGGACTTACTAGCTCTCGTTCGTCGCTATATCGTCCTTATAGCTATTACTTTTTTCCGTAGAACTACTACCTTCCTAAGAGACTCGTCGTCTAGTACTATAGCCTTTAGTAGCCGTATTCGCCGCTACTTAGTAGCCTTATTTCCTACGCGTAGAAGTAGTACTAATAGTAGTATATTAGTATCTATATTACGATATACTCGTAGAGGAGAGCTTAAGTTAAACTCTATA